>CM060908.1:632682024-637682024 GCA_030737815.1 Allium fistulosum | reverse complement strand
AGGATCGATAATACTATCTCGAAATTCTGTGCTCGAATCTGGATCAAATCACTATGCGAATAGAATAATATACGTACATCCTACGTATTTAACTTCATTAATTATTAACCAAATCAATTTCCTTTCTATTCACATTCACTTTAGTTTTCATTCACTTATTCACATTTGCTTTAATCCCCACTTGGATTATCACTTCACTTCTTATCTCAGTCGGGTATTTAATCACGAACAGTTTGAACTCCGCCCCGTTTATATTTAGAAAATAACTTGAAAATTTTGAAAAATAGATAAGTAGTTGAAAAATAATTATTAGTTGAAAAATAGATGGTAAAATAGTTAAGTAGTTGTAAGATGGTTGAAAAATAGTAATTATTTATAAAACAGTTGAAAAAAAACAGTAATCAGTTTATAAATCAGTAGAAAAATAGTAATTAGTTTATAAAGCAGTTGTAAAATAGTTAAATAGTTCCAAAAGTAATTGTAGAACAGGCTTAAGACAGTTTTAGGTTTTAAAAAGAAAAGTTGTATGGTAAATAGTTTGGAAAAATAGATTTATATTAAAACAATTTATTTAGAAAATAGTCCAGAGTCAAACTGTTTAATACCCCATCTCCATTTCCACAAATTCAATTTAAATTTCCACTTACATTTAAATTGACTCAATCCCAATTTGAATAACTTCAATTTTATTACAAATTAATCCAATTCAAATTTCTCATTTGAATTTTATACTTATCCATCATAAATCACAATTCCCATTAGTTCAAATCAAATTCAGTTTGAACTAATTCAATTTCAATCTCAATTTTCAAACATCTCGAATTATATAAATTCGAGTTAAATTTTCAAATGTTGGTTTAACTTTTTAAACCAAATTAACTTTTATTTTTACATCAATAACCCAAATCTTTAAACAATTTAATTTTGAGTCAAATTCTCAAAATTCCATTTTTAAATTATCTTTCTTAACTTATTTCAAAGTTCAAATAATAATTCAAACCCCTTTTTAAACAATTTAAATCTTTGAGATTCAATTTATTACCCAAATTCAATCTTGGAACCAATCCTTAATCATTTCAGTTTACATGTTCATTTTAAACATTCAAATCTTAATGTTCAAAGTGATCCTCATTTCCGCAAGTTTAATTTTTTTTTTATCTTTAAAATCAAAATTACTTAAGTAATTTCAAAATAAAGTTTAATTCCATTAATTCCAATATTGGAATAGATATCACCTCAATCTATCATCCAATTTATTTAAAACATTCATCATCCACTACCCATTCCAGATATCAAACCTATTTGAGATCACATATAGTTCCCTACCAAATCAACCCATTTAACTTTCCTAAGTTAAATCTCAATTTTATCTTGAAATTTCCAATTCAGGTTGTTTGTTCCAAACTTATTTAACTTCCTTTAAGTTAAATTCAGTTTAATCTTGTCAAACTTACTTAAATTTGAATTCCCACTTCAAATTTTAAACTTCACACTAATAAATCTTATAAGTTCAAAAACTTATCACCTTGGGATTTCGCATTACATTCCAAATTTAAAACTCAACATTTAGAGTTTATTTCAATCCATCTTTGGTATCCATATATACACATTTATTTCTTAGCCCACCAGGCTATACTTTAAAATTTAAACCACCTTTGATTTTAATTTAAGACAGATCTCTTTTTAAGTTTTCAAACAACTTCTTACTTTTAAAATAAGATCACATTCAAGTATATTCTAACAATATTATTTATTCTTTTCTCTTAACACTTTGAAACAATTCAAATGTTTCTAAACTTAGGTTTAAACTTCACAATTTAAATCTGTTCAAATTTACAAGTTATACTCATCTAAGTTTATATCCTTAACACATTTTATTAACACACATTCCACAACCATTTAAGATAATAACCAAGATTGTCATATCTGGAAACCAATTCATTATCATCTTTTATCCTGAAATCATTTCTACGAATTCAGGATTTTAATTTCAGTTTGGATCCATTTCAATTTATCTCCATCCAATTACAATTTATAAGTCATACCTATCTAAAACATTTCATTATTAACTTATTCTGAAACTTTTCCAAATTCCAGATTTATTTTCAGTTTGAATCCATTTAAAACTTACCTTTATTTAATTTCAATTTGGTCGTATTACTATTACCACTTAATTTAATTTCAATAATTTAACAACCAATTACTGTAACATTTATTGGTTAAGGAATATTGCTTTATATATATCAAAATATATTCTTATATAAAATCATTTAAAATCTTTATATATGAAAATAACAAGTACGCTCTCATATATATATATATATATACACTCAACTCACCCTAGGGTAGTATTGACCCTATCCCTGATGAGTAAACCCACCAGAGCCAAGGTTCTCGCTTAACCTTCGCTCTGATACCAAATGTAACGACCCGGAAATTTCAAACCCGAAAATTCCAGATAGTTATGAAAAGAAGAAGAGATAGAAGAAAAGAAACAGAAAACATAACACAGATGCTCACATTCGCAGCGGAACAAAATATAATATCAAATAATAACAGTTTACAAAAGAATATTGTATCAGTCAATTCACATTTATTTACATCAGAGTTATATTCCAATACACAACGATGGTCATATATAAATCAAATATGTCTCAGATAATCAAAAATAATAGTCACAGCGGAATCACTCCATACGTCCTACCATCCAGTACTCCTCCTGAGCTCCAGGACGTCCTTACCTGAAAATCTGTAATACTCGGTCTGACCCGAGCATTACATCAAAGTAACACCCGGGTCAGGCTGGAAACCAGCGTGAGTAAACCCATATAACATGGAATACAAAAGCATACAACTGATATGAACCCGGGATAACTTATAAATTTGCAAGTTCACAAATTTTATAGACATCACTTATTTCACGCACAAATTTCTAAAGAATCGAAGTGGTTTCGGGTATTAACTAATACCCGACTCCGGTCTCTTCGAATTCAGTTCATCATAACACATGTTATTCAAGTAAATTTCAATTCAACTTTAAATAAAGATGTCACCCTTATTACTTAGCAATTTATCATTGACAGATAACCACATTATCATTGCCCACCCAAACACATCATATCACGAACCATTTCATATCAAGGGTATCAATATCAATCAATTTAGAGCATTTAATTTATCATTTAATCATACCTAAGCAAGATACACCATCTCGAATAAATCTAATCAGCCATAATTGAATTAAATCAAAAACCTTTATGTCCTGCTTATTAATTAATTACAAACCCAATTGATTCACCACCCCATAATTATTCATTTGAGTTAATCCTCCTAGATTAATTATTCCTTAATTACATTAAGATTTCATCATTATCTAATTAATTCCATTAAGCAATTATACTTAACCAAACTCCATGGATGTTTATCCTTAATTAATTGCATCCATTAATCAACCCCAGTTACTCATAAACAGTAATTACCCTTTACTTAATTATTACTTAAATTACACCAGGTAATTTATCTTTAATTACTTCTACTACTAATCATTCGTTAATTAACTTCAAGTAGTTGATTACAAACTATTTATCAATTAATCACCAATTAATCCAGTCTCTAATTACACTTATAACGTAATTATTCTTAATTACTTTCTAAAATAATTAATTAATTACTTATTCATTTTACTTAACGTTTTTAAAGAAATTGTCTTTAAATTTTAAAAATTAATTTATGTTTAACTTCAAAACTTTAATTTTAATAAATCTTATACTTGACTTAACTTAATTTCTTAATTAAAATGATTAGTTAAGAGTTAAAACATAGTTAAACATTAGTTAAGGTAATCTAGAACTTGAATTATAATCTTAACTTATTGATGAACCCTTACTAAGTTACAATGTTTAAAACTTGTAGGGAAACAAGTTACTTAACTTTACCATTATGATGCAATACTGCAAAATTTGGGATGAACACGAGATTACCCCTAATTAACTCGACTTACACCCCTTTTCCCGTGTCACTTCCCTAGATTAACTCGAGTTAAACTTCGAGCTTCTCACCAGTTTTCCCGAGACACACCCCCAATCTTCACGCCACCTTCCTTCTTCTTCTTTTTTCCCAGTAAGTTCAAATATAAACTTAAGTATAGTATCAGGGCCATATGCACGCACTAGAACAAAGCCCGAAACAACCAACCTCAAAACTCGAGTAACAACTCGCGACACTCATCCATCACTACGCTGACACCATCCTCTCGCCGTACACGTGCACGGCGACGCGGCTCAACTCCGGCGAACCCTACAACCATCGGCAAGTCACAAATCAACCAATATCTCGAAATTTCAACTCTATTCGCCCTCACAAACTTCGAAATGAAATTTAACAGTTCGACCAAAAACTGGACTCAACCCCATCAACATGGTCACCTCGCCACCGCCGCTCAATCCACCAGAGGCGCCCAAACTTCCCCCATACGACGACAGCACGCAAAGCTATCAATCTCCAAAATCTCGTGAAACTCGATCACGTAGGGAAGACAAACTCGCCTCGTTCTGGCATGTGTACCCGTTCGAAACAAAAGCCCTAATTCGCTCTTGTTTCTTAAATTCACGTAATCGAAAAATTTATTTCATAATTTTCTCGAGATCACAGATGTTCATACAATCTTCATACCAATTTTCAACTTTTAAAATTGATTCGATTGTTTGTAAATGGGAAAAATGTGAATTTTGTTCAAATGCAAACTGCTCTTGGAATGCTAACCTAAAAATCTTAATTTTTGTTTTAAAAATCATAAATTGCAGTAAACATTCAAGATATAAACTTGAATTTAGCTTTTGTGACAATCGAATTTATCAATTTATTTTCTTGATTGCCTGTAAATAAGGTATCCAGAAGTATATTCTACAAACATGGTTTAATCAACTTCTAAAAATCTTGGTTTAGTCTTAAACATCTTGTTTGAAAAAAAATAAAGCTTAACAATGATTTGATGAGAATCATTTTGAGTTTTTGAACAAAATATACAACCTGTAACAAATAACAGAGATGTACAGAGCATGCAACACAACAATTTATTCAAGACTAAGCATACACAATACCACATAATCAGTAATTCATCTTTATCGTTTTAATTTAAACTTTAAAGCTTTAAAATTGATGTTTACTCACCTGCAAATGTTTTGAACAGAGAAGCCTGGAAGCTTTTAAAATCTGGAAATTTAGTTGAGACGATCTGCATACTTTGATTTTTGATCTGGGTTGATGCATTGATCTTGTTTATATTTCATTTAACTTACCTAGCTTATCGGATGAATGAATAAAATGAAGAAGGCAAAGTAGAGGTATATAGGCTGCTCTATATTTAAATATGTAGGGAAGTGTATTTAGGAAGCTACAAGCTTCCAGGCCTTCATATTTATTTATTTTTTTTCTCCGATGTTGCCTAACCAGACTTATGTTTTTGGAGGCTTGAATGATATATTGTGTGCGTGCATTTATTGCTATGTCCCCACTTTTGTTTACAACCCTTTTCATATGGATTTATATATGCATATATATTTTTATGTGTAAAAATATGGGTATAGTTATGCAATTCATCCTAGTTTTACCTGCACCATCACTATTATATACATTTGCTTTATATATTATTATCATATACATACACTTACATTTACATATGTTTACCATCATATATACATATATTTAAACATTTTATCTTTATCTAATTTATGGGATATATATATATAATTCCATATGCATTTATTTTCAAATAATATATTTGTTTATACTTAAATTTAATATTGATAAGATTTATTTTACTTGAACCATTATTATCCAAATTATATCATGGATATATATTTAAATCACATATTAATAAAGTTAAATAAGATAGATTTCATGTTTTAAATATTTAGGAACTCTTTATATTAATTCCAAACCATATCTTCTTCCAAATACATTTGTTTTCTTAAAAAAATAAACTGTATTTTAATTAATTCAATTAAATATTTATTAGAATATTATTGCTAAAAATCTGGGATGTCACAAAGAGTTAGCAAAACGAGAAAAATGCTTTGTTTTATTATAAATGAGGATAGTTTTGTAATATGTATGGTGTATACTAAGTAAAAAGTTGTGTATATGTTTAAAAATTTCTTCAATGTATGTATTATTGGAGAAAATTCCTTTAGATGATCAGTCTAAAGGAATAAAAAAACCTAACGCAGCGGAAAACAACTGGATCGTGATTGTAGTGAGACGATACAAACAGAGGTAAACACTAGAACAGAGAGTCACAGATCAATGCAATGCATAAAAAATAAATAACACCAGTCTTTATAGTGGTTCCACTACCGCAAGGCAGTGTACATCCACTTAGGGAGAGAAGATTTTATTAATCACTGAAAGATTAGAGTTACATGATTGATTCACTTTTGGAGGCTATACATTGTTAGTCCATGAGTTGATGGTTTTGATGACAACAACCTTAGAATAAGATTATAAAATATAAATACTAACATTATAGTTTAGGTATATATGTATATGCAGGATTCAACCATGCAGGTACAAAGAATGAAGACTGTACAGTATAAAGATTCAAGATATCAAGATTGAAGACTCATGAGATCAAGAATATCAAGATTATCAAGAGTTCAAGATTTCAAGATAAGTATTGAGTCTAGAATTATGTTAAAACTTCATAATAGCACTAAAATCTTCACTCCATTTTTCTTTTGGGATGGAACCCATTTCTACCTTTTTAGTGGCTTACAAACCCACGACAAGTGGCTTACAAACCTACGACAAGTGGCTTACAAACCCACGAACATCCTGGTTTTGTACAAGTTCTCGAGTCCTGATATGATGAGATATTCTGCAGGAAGAAGCTTGCAAAACTACTTCAAAATGATTTTCAAAACTACTTCAGAATGATTTTCAAAACTGCTTTTCAAAATGTTTTAGCCTTAAAAATTATCTTTTCAAATGATTTTCAAAAAGATGTTTTAGCCTTAAAATATTCTTTGTTTTTGTTTTTAATAAACTCTTGTTTTAAACTTCGTTTGTTTTAAACTATCTTTTAATTATAATATATTTATACTTAGATTTAAATATAAAATTATAGTAAAATTTTATATATATTATTCTCTATATTTATCTATGTATTTTATTTATAGTAAAGTATATTTATAAAGTTTAAATAGTTTTTAATATAAGATAAAGGTTATTTTCAAAGAAAATCAAATCTTCAAAAAATGCTTTGGGATGTCGACATGCCCTAGTACCCCATGTCGACATAGTGCCAGTTAGATTCAAAAATTTGAATTTCAAAAGAAGTGTCTATTCGCCATAACCTTTCATGAATGGACATGGCTATTGTTCTTCTATAAATAGGGGTTAGTTTCAACGAATTTGAACATAGATTTTCTGGTTTTTCACTTCTCTTTTTCTTCCACATTTCTTTATACATATTCTTACCATTATTCTGACGAATCAACATTGAATCTAACTAGATAATCTCTGGTTTGATTCTCTGTCACTATCTCATCAAGATCCTTAGTGTTATTCAGAGTTATAGGCTTTCTTTGTAATCAGTAGAGTAAAAGGTGTGATTGTAGCCTTGGAAATCAATCAAGTGAGAAAAGGTGTGATTGTAGCCTTGAGAAATAAATTGGGGGAACTTGTTGCCCGAAAATCAAGTATCTCTACCCAGAGGATTTTGATTCTGGAGGGTGTACCTCGTGGCCTTGAAATCGAGGGTTGTAATTGTTGAATTGCTTTTGAAAGGAAATTCGTACTTAGTTGTGCGGGACTGGATGTAGGGTAGCTTTGAACCAGTATAAAATTCGGTGTGTTCTTTCCTTTACTGCATTTACTTTATTTCTACATCTGTGTTTGATTCTGTGATTATATCTGTGTCTGATTATTGCATACATTTGTGTACAAATCAACAATAACTCAAAAGGATTTAGTGATTTCTTATAAACACTATTCACCCCCCCTCTAGTGTTCATTCTAGCCTTAAGATCCATATTCCGCATTCCTCACATTTGGTATAAGAGCAAGGTTTTCAAAAGTTTCATAATCTGAATTTTGAAAAGTTTTCAAATGGCTACCAACACTGGTACTGTTACTAACACTAGTATCCCTGTCACTAGTTCATTTGTAGAAGGTCAGTCTACTGTCAGACCACCACCTTTTAATGGCAGTAACTATGCATATTGGGCATGTAGGATGAAAATATATTTACAATCTGTAGGATTAGATACTTGGAATATCACATAAACTGAATATTCTAAACCCACAACTGATTTTGCACAGTGGACCGCTGGGAAAAAGAATGTTGCACAAAATAATTTTAAAGCAATGAATATTCTGTTTTGTTCACTTGATAGGAATGAATTTAATAGAGTGTCAGTTTGTAAGTCTGCATATGAAATCTGGAAAACTTTGCAAGTGACTCACGAAGGAACAAGCAAAGTTAAACAGACCAAAATTTACATGCTCACAAATCAGTTTTAGTTATTTAAAATGAATACTAATGAGTCTATTTCAGATATTTATAGTCGATTTCAGGATATTGTGCATTCTTTAATATCCTTGGGAAAGAAATTTTCAAAAGAAGATCAAGTCAGAAAAATTTTAAATTCTCTTACTCCAGAATGAGATCAAAAGACACTTGCAATTGAAGAGGCAAATGACATCAGTACCTTAAAGATAGAAGAATTGATTGGAAATATAATGTCGTTTGAAGTCCAAATGATCGGGAGAAGAGAAAGCAAAGTATCTGAAAAGAAATTAATGGCATTCAATGCATTAACCGACGGATCAGACTCAAACAGTGATAATGATGAAGAGATAGCATTTATGACCAGGAATTTTCGAAAATTCCTGAAATACAGAAAGATGAATAATCTCAAGAGAAACAACTATAAGAATTCTGGAAATCAGAATGTAGTGCCATACAATGTCAAATGTTTCAACTGTGATGAACCAGGCCATATGAAAAGAGACTGTCCGTATCCAGATAGGCAGAATCCTCCTATAAACAATGATTCAGTAAAGAAACAGAATCGTGCATTTACTGCTACTCTAGATGACTCAAACTCGTCCTCAAGCGATGATGATCAGAAGAAAGATAATTCAAATTTGTGTTTCATGGCAGTTCACGACTTCAACAAATTCAAGGAAACAGACTTGGAAAAAGGTACACATTTACAATACAATTGATTGAAATTGCATGCTTAGAATTAGATGATTAATTGCTTGATTGATTGATTTTGAATTGGTGTGTTGATTGAATTTTAAATTTATTTTTTATTATTATTATAATTTTTTATTATTTTTTTATTATTTTATTTTTATTATTTTTTTAATAATATAATAATATTTTCTGGAATATACTATAATTCTAAAAATATTACAGATATATATATATATATATATATAGACATTAAAATAATAAGTATATATATATTGGAATACTTAGGAAAAATAAATCATAGAAATTCACAGGCATATGTCGACATGGTCCCTACCCTAATGTCGACATAGGTTCCAGAATTTGAAATTCAAAATTTGAATTCAAATGGTTGAATTTTCCTCCACCTTTTCACTTCATTCAATACTCTGAAAAGGCATCTTTTGACCAGAGAACATGTCTTTCAAAAATCTATTTATTCACTATCTTTTATCACAACTTTTCACTTTCATTTTCACTCAAACTCTCTCTTCAAAACTTCAAGCTCTCTACTCTCTACTTTAATGGCTTCTTCAAGCAACCCCTCCACCATGAGACTTTCCAGAAACTTGAAAGAGCAACTCCTCAATAATCCGGAGGCCATAAAAGCATACATCAATTATGCTAATTATGGAAAAGTCCATCCCGAAAAGTTTGCTATTTTTCAAGATTTTGCTTTTTATGAAATTGATACTCTTTTTGCAAACAATCAAATTCTTAGTCTTGTTGATTCTTCTCAAAATGATTTTGTTTGTTACCCAAATCTTGTTAAAATTTTCTACGCAAATCTCAATCGAGAATTTTATGAAGGAAATGATAATAAAATTTGGAGTAGTGTCAAAGGCACTAAAATTGTTTTGAATTGTGATCTTTTGGGTACCATTCTCAATTGCAAAAGCGCGGGAATGGATCTTTCTAGTTTTCAAATCGATGAACATGATCGTGAGACATTTCATCATATTTTTGAAGGAGATGAAAACTTTGAATTTAAAAACCGAAACTTTCGTCCTAAAGCAAGAATTGTCAATCTTCTTTTACAACATACTTTGACCCCAAGATCGGGAAATTTTAACAATCCTACTTCAAAAGTGTGCAAAGCACTTTTTGCTATTTTCGGAAATTATGATATCAATTGGGCGCAAGTTATTTTGGATGAACTTCGTCCTAAAAATTTTGAAATGGGAGAAAACACTTTATATCATGGAATTTACCTTACTCGGATTTTCAACTATTTTGGAGTAAATTTCAAAGGAGAAGAATTTATTTCAAGAAATTTTTTAATATCTCAAACATTTCTCTCATGAAAATCCCATATGTTTTTCAACCTTATGAGACTCTTGCCGAAAAGGAAGAGTGTTTGGCTCATGAAGAAATGGAAGAGGAGGAAGAGGAAGAAGAAGAAGGGGATGAAATGGAAATAGAAGAAGTAGAAGAAGAAGGTGAAACATCCCTAGAAAGTATTGATTATTCCTCCAATCCTACCAAAAAAACCCTTCTCAAAAACCAAAAGATTATTGTTGAGAATCAACGGGTTCTTAAAAGATCCGTTAGTAAGAAGTTGGACAAAATATCATCCAAGATGAACAAGTTTTTCTCCAAAGTTAGCAAGAAACTTGGATTATCTTCATCTTCATCATCCTCTAACTAGTTCTATATTTTCATATCATGTCAAATTAGTTTAAGTTTGTTTTAATTTGAGTGTTTATGTAGTTGTTTATGATTAATCATTGTATCACTCTTCTATGCAATGAAATTGAATTTCTTTTCTGTTATCTAGCTTATCTTATCTCTTGAATAAATGTTAGTATATTATATATATATATATATATACACACACACACACAATTATTCACAAAATCAAAATTATCATCAAATTTCACTGCCTCATGTCGACATACCCTCTATGACCATGTCGACATGTACTGGTCAGAAATGACACTTCATTTTCAATTTGAAATTTGAATAACTACCATATGTCTATTCATTTCAAACGAATTTCTACACCTATATATACCCATTTCTTCCAGAATTCATCACTGAATATTATTTCTTATCTATTCTATCTCTCATTCTTCTCACAATTTCAAAAATGGGTAATCCAATTCATAACTTATCCGAGAATCTTGAAGAAACTTTTAATTCATTTAAGAATATTCTCTTGTTCATTCTTCGTAACCAACGACACTTAGAATTGAGTCAAATGCAGATGATCAAGGAGCAAGAAAGGCATTTCGAGGCAATTCGATGGATGATTTCTTCCCTGCACAAGGATGATAACGAAGCACATCCTCCTGTCTCTCTCACAAATGACAATGAAAATTGGGATGCTATCAAAGCAGACCCTATTTTCGGAGAAGAAGGATGGGTGGAAGTTCCTCGTAACGTTTAATTTGATTTCTTTATTTAATTTGATTACTTTGTTTGAATAGATTGCTTTGATTGAAATTGTTTGTTTTGATTGATTTGATTGACACTTGGTGTGGATTGATGAATGTATAAATATACATTGATATATTTATAATCGTTGATTGAATATCATGTCTATAAGTATAGTTATTTCTTAATATACTCTATTATATAGTTTATTAATGCAGGTACTTGAGTACAAGAATGAGGGAGAGTTATATTGTTTAGAGTTTGTCTGTTTTTGTTGATGACAAAGGGGGAGAAATATAAAATAGGGTAGTTAGGCATAGATTAAGGGGGAGTTATTAGATTTAGGGGGAGTTATTAGGATAGAAGTAATATTTTATAAACAAAGGTTGTCATCATCAAAAAGAGGGAGATTGTTAGTCCATGAGTTGATGGTTTTGATGACAACAACCTTAGAATAAGATTATAAAATATAAATACTAACATTATAGTTTAGATATATATGTATATGCAGGATTTAACCATCCAGGTACAAAGAATGAAGACTGTACAGTATAGAGATTCAAGATATCAAGATTGAAGACTCATGAGTATCAAGAATATCAAGATTATCAAGAGTTCGAGATTTCAAGATAAGTATTGAGTCTAGAATTATGTTAAAACTTCATAATAGCACTAAAATCTTCACTCCATTTTTCTTTTGGGATGGAACCCATTTCTACCTTTTTAGTGGCTTACAAACCCACAACAAGTAGCTTACAAACCTACGACAAGTGGCTTACAAACCCACGAACATCCTGGTTTTGTGCAAGTTCTCGAGTCATGATATGATGAGATATTCTGCAGGAAGAAGCTTACAAAACTACTTCAAAATGATTTTCGAAACTACTTTAGAATGGTTTTCAAAACTGCTTTTCAAAATGTTTTAGCCTTAAAAATTATCTTTTCAAATGATTTTCAAAAAGATGTTTTAGCCTTAAAATATTCTTTGTTTTTTTAATAAACTCTTGTTTTAAACTTCGTTTGTTTTAAACTATCTTTTAATTATAATATATTTATACTTAGATTTAAATATAAAATTATAGTAAAATTTTATATATATTATTCTCTATATTTATCCATGTATTTTATCTATAGTCAAGTATATTTATAAAGTTTAAATAGTTTTTAATATAAGATAAAGGTTATTTTCAAATAAAATCAAATCTTCAAAAAATGCTTTGGGATGTCGACATGCCCTAGTACCTCATGTCGACATAGTGCCAGTTAGATTCAAAAATTTGAATTTCAAAAGAAGTGTCTATTCGCCATAACCTTTCACGAATGGACATGGTTGTTGTTCTTCTATAAATAGGGGTTAGTTTCAATGAATTTGAACATAGATTTTCTGGTTTTTCACTTCTCTTCTTCTTCCATATTTCTTTATACATATTCTTACCATTACTCTACCGAAATCAACATTGAATCTAACTAGATAATCTCTGGTTTGATTCTCTGTCACTATCTCATCAAGATCCTTAGTGTTATTCAGAGTTATAGGCTTTCTTTGTAATCAGTAGAGTAAAAGGTGTGATTGTAGCCTTGGAAATCAATCAAGTGAGAAAAGGTATGATTGTAGCCTTGAGAAATTAATTGGGTGAACTTGTTGCCCGAAAATCAAGTATCTCTACCCAGAGGATTGTGATTCTGGAGGGTGTACCTCGTGGCCTTGAAATCGAGGGTTGTAATTGTTGAATTGCTTTTGAAAGGAAATCCGTACTTAGTTGTGCGGGACTGGATGTAGGGTAACTCCGAACTAGTATAAAATCCGGTGTGTTCTTTCCTTTACTGCATTTACTTTATTTATGCATCTGTGTTTGATTCTGTGATTATATCTGTGTCTGATTATTGCATACATTTGTTGTAACGACCCATAAATTTTGATTGGTTTTAATAATGTATTTATTTGAAATTTTGTGAAATTTTAAACAATAAAATTTGAAAATAAAAATTTATTATTTGGAATATGTCTATTTCAATATAGCAATGGTAAATTTCCATCTGATAATATTAAAGTTTATTTTCTTGTGAAATTCTATTTCAATTTCAATCGGTTAAAAATTGATGGTAACAAAATATTTTCCAAACCTGAATATTTTTGCATAGAAAATTTGTAAATCATCTTCTAAGCAAGACGTCATATTTCCTTTCATCAAATTTGGACTGTTATTGCTCCATTTATCTTATTTTCAGCAAATTTGCAGAATTTTTGGTACCGATTATCGACTTTTGATAGGATGATCGTACCATTAATATCTGTATACCGTTTTAATCGTCTCGTCGTGCTGATCTCTGCGGTATATTCAATTCTGTGTTTTGAAATCCGTTATGCAGTGAAATCTGCGTAACCGTTAATCGTATCGGTACACGTTTGAGCCTTTCGGTTTGCTTGTGAACATTCGTTTGTTCCAACGGTTAGAAAATGAATGGACACTTTTAATAATTCGCTGAATTCGTACTTCACTTTTAATATTCCCATCAGTTCACTTTTGGCTACGTTACATCATACTTTTCTTTACAAACAAATTTTATATATCAAGTTTTAGATTTCATTTGAGAAGCCAGCTCATTTATTTTCCAGACCCTCACACTTCCAATTCTCTCCAATTTCCATCTACCTCTGTTCCCACTTTTGCCCTTTTTTTTCTTCCTCTTTTCTCACCCATACCGAACCAGCCCCTATGCGTCCTTCCTCCGCCGATCGCCTGTGCCAACCACTCCGGTCTTTAGCGCCCTCCGCCCCGAGTTGCTAGCCTACCACCAGATTCGCACTCCACCATGCTCGCCTTCCGTCCCGCTCTCCTACTCCCTTCCCGCATCCGCCTATCCCAATCCCCTCGCCGAGCACTGCAACTAGCATGCCTTCATCTCGGCGAGAAGCCTCTGGCCACCATCCCTTCGTGCTCAACTTCCTCCTCTTCCTTTTGCCGAGATGCTTCTCCGCTTTTGATTAGGTAACATATATATACCTCTGTTGTTATATATTGGTTTTATAAAGATAATTTATATATCTACGTATGTATTTATATCTAAATATGTTAGTTGTATATATATGTATATCAGATTGCTTATTTATACTTTCGTTAATATTGTTTTAAGTGTTCTATATCTTAGTTTACATGGGTATATGCATAGTCTGGCATTCTCTATTTGCTTAAAGTATATTTAGTATACATAGTATTTAACTGTCTGTTATATGTGAAAATATTCGTTCTAATGTTTTTATTGATCTGTTATTTATAGTGACGTGTAGGTATTGATATTTATATCTCATATTTCTAAAGTTATAATATAAATTCTGCATAGTTGTATATTTATATATAGGATATTTTAGGAAGATAATATTGTTGTTTTATTAAAGATTGATTTAAATTGTTATATGGGCGTGAGTGTACATATATATATACGTCAGTTTACATGTATTAGTCTCTGTAGATGTACAGTAGGTTAGCTATGCTGTTTGCATATAGGTATGTCAATACTTGCTTAAATGGTATATGTTGTCTCTGTTATATATATAAAAAAAATTATGTTAGGAACACCTTTTATATATGTTAGTTTATATAAAGTGGCTACTTTAACATGTTAATATAGTATATTTGTTTATACAGAGATATATGACTGCGTACATATGTATATGGTTGTTTTGAGGGAAAGATTTGTTCGTTATTTATGTTATTTTGTATTGTATCTATATGCAAATTTTATGAGGTTTATAAAGATCTGTTCGAATCCGTAAAAAGGTGTAAAGTAATAATTATATATATATATATATATATTTTATAACCATTGATTTTAAAGATATAATATATAGGTAAGGGTATGTAGATATATAAATGGGGTTGCATTGTTGCATAGTAGCATGTTTACTTTATATTATTATCTGTTTAACCTGATAGATTACTAAGTGTAATACATGTATTATAATACTCTGTGCATATGAATTTCTGGTTTATTTTATGTGTTCTGTATATATAAAGTCAGTTTATAATAGGATATATATGCATATATTCATTAGTCATATATAGAGTTGTTTGTAATATATAATATATACATGTTGGTTTATATGTATTAAATAAAACAAGTTTATATAAATTTCATTTGTAACTATTAATTTTAAAAGGTATAGCAGGTATGCGAGTATTTTGCACTTCAATAAGTATATATATATATGTATTTATTTTATATATAAGTAGTTATATATAGTATATATTTTTTTGCTTATACCAATTATCATCATCAATCCAGTTTGAATTGATTTCGTAAATTCCTATTTATCAGCTTCGTTCGTCGATTCGAGTCCAATCTTGCCTTGTGTTGAGACTTCGTGCCTGGATTTCGTAACCACTTCATTGTCTATCTCTCTAACCTCGAAAGGTGAGTAATCACTCACGATTTAACGTTCTTATATTTATTAAATTTGATTTCAATTGAAACGACAATTGAAATATACTGCTAAATTGAACTGTTAATTATTTAAATTGTTTAAGTGCTATCATCTGTAATTGTTCACCTGTGAGATATGACACAATATCCTGTTGTTTATATTATATTATTACTGATGATATATGTCTGTTGTTATATTTTATATTATCTGTTATCACTCTGCAAGTTCCCTGTTAGTATAGAATTCACTATGGGTTGAAATGATACATACCCGAACGGACTTTAGAATAAGAGAAAATCGTTATGGGTTGAAATGATAGACCCAAGCGATTTTCATTTGAATTGAATTTAGGATTGCGGGTCGAAATGATATCTACCCGTATATATTTAAAATTACAGATTGAAATGATAAATATCCATTTCACTTAACCATGTGATAGATATATATACAGACACCGTTGGTCCATATATATATATAAATATTTTGAAATTAAATTCTATGGATTTGGGAAGAAATATATGGTTTTAATAAATGTTGATTCTTAAATTATTATATATAACTGGTAATGATATATATATATAGATTTAATAATAATATTTGATTTAATTGAGATTGATTTAATACATATAATATGGTTAAGTATTTAAATTTATGTTTCAAAATAGATTTCGGTAAAAATTTGAATAAGTTAAGGTTGGGAAGATAATTTTATTTAATTAAACCGATTTGAAACATATTGAAATTGAGATTTAAGATATGATTTATAGCTTGGGTTTGATTTAAGTAATTTAATAAATATTTCTTGTTTAAATAAATTTAGGGAAATATTTAGTAAAAATGTAATTTAAGGCTAGTTAAATGATATTGAATTTATTAAGTGAATATTCCCTGATTAAATAATAAATGAAGTTAGATCAAGAGCTACATGAAACTGTTAAATTTAATTTTGAAATGGTTGAATATTAAAGCTTTGAAATATATTGGAATTTAAATGGTTTATTTTGTGATTCAAATCTGTATTTGAAATCAATATAATTTGAATTTGTTATTTAGAAACTGAATTGAATTAAAATGGAAAAATTTAGGTTGAATTAAATTGGAATTTGAAATTTGAGTTGATTTGAATCGATTGTGAGACTTGAGGAAATTATAAATACTTTACTTTATAAATTATTTAGGAAAATAGATATTTTTGAAATGACATGATATTTGGGTTTGAAGAATAAATTAATTTGAAATTACCACGATGTTATAGTGTATAATTCTACCTTGTAGATAGTTCCGCAGATCCTTAGAGGATGGTTATCCCAAACATCCTTTAAGTTACTTGTATTTCAGTTGATATTTCACTTGAGTTGGATTTATTGATATAAGAATGTTAATCCTGACTCGAGTGTTTTGTGTTTTGCTTTACGCTCGGGTCAGACCGAGTGATACAGCATTTGAGACTCACCTTTGGAGTTTGGAGCTTCATTTGGAGATCCAAATATCGACTCAGCTTTCAGCTTTTCTAGTTGATTTGTTCATAGAGGTCATCTGTTGTACTGAAGACTTCACTGCATTTGAGATATTCTGTTGTATTCTATTTCTAACTCTGATGTTTATATAGTAGCTTCATGAACTACTATTTATTTATTCCGCAGCGTATTATTGTATTACTCTGTGTCTGTGATTCTATGATTGATTTATTTACTGTATATTCTGAGTTTTGCCAAATTTAAATTAACAATCTATTGTTCTGAATTATTCAAGTCCGACATGTGTGGATTTATTGTCGGTTTGAATGGTCCAAAGTAGCGGGTCGTTACATTTGTGTACAAATCAACAATAACTCAAAAAGATTTAGTAATTTCTTATAAACACTATCCACTCCCCCTCTAGTGTTCATTCTAGCCTTAAGATCCATATTCCGCATTCCTCACATACATAAGAAGAATTTACAATACAATCAAAATTCTGCAGAGTGTCAGCTCTTTAGGATGGCTGCCATTGTTGTTCAGAAGCTTCATTATTTATAGAGTGAAGAAATGAGGAGGGGTAGCTTCTATATAGCAGCTCTGGGGTTTGGTTCGGCACATCTGGTTCGGCATGCCGTAGAACGAAATATTTCGTTCCGCATTATCCACTTCATTGCACTGGCCACCGAATGAAATAACTACCTTCTTGCCTTCACTGCCGATCGATGCACTACCACCGGACCAAATCTTTGGTCCGGCAATTCCTCCACCGAACCAGACTTCTGGTTCGGCCTCCAAGCTTCTCCGCAACGCTCAACCAACCAAACGAGAATTCTCGTTCGGTGATTTTACCGATCCAAACCCTTCCAAGCCCTAGCATTTCACATCCGCGCTTCCTCTTCGCAACGTGACTTCTTCTGCTCCTAGGGCTTCGCTTGCTTCTCGAGTATCTCCGATGGCCTCATCTTCTTCAGATTCGAAATTAGGTATCAAAACTAACATGTATAGTAATTTTTGGTGTATAAATAGAATCTGCCATTATGTATAGGTGGGTGCAAAACTATTTTGTATAGTGTGGTTACATGGAATATATACCACAATGTCGTTAGATTTTTCCCATTAACTTCTTATACAACTAGATAATTGTGAGAATTGTTATTCTACATTATTTGTGGAACAAACTTTATATAGTTTAACAAAGTAGGCTTTTGTGTGATTTTGTTAAATTGAAAAGGAAGGAAAGAGGAAGAATCATGCAACTCTTATACACCCCATGGCCAACCATTGTATCATATTTTGTTCTCATTATCAGTTTTTCTAGTCAACCTGTTTTATACCTTTTTAATCTAGTTCTAATTTTTTTGTTCTTATTTCTAACCATTAATGCATTATTAGTTTATTTAGTTTCTTTCATAAATTATGTATAGCAAACTAGCTTAGTGCAAGCATGAAAGTACATTTTCATCCTTATTTAATAAATAATTGTTTGATTTATCATAATTATCTTCAAGCTTGCATTCTCTATAAGAACATAAGGTTTAAAGATATAAATGCAGTAAAAAGTTAAGACTATGTAATTTGTTGTATTTTAAACATTTATTAGACTGGATGATTTTGCTTTGAAGGAAGAAATTTATGTAACTATCCGTTTTTTAAGTTATCAAATTTGTTATTGTTGCAAAATAATTTGGAATTAAAAATCATCATTTGCGAATAGCTCTAAGTCACCGATTTATCAAGAAAACACCATATTAACATTTTAAGTATGAAATATTAGAGTTTGAATTGATGAATAGAAATAAAAAAGAATGGTATACACATCAATTTGTATAAATGGCCTCTTCATGAAATATGCTTTAGGCCTTCAAATCTTTGGAGATGGCCCTGTATGAAAATAAATGCTTACCATATATGATATTTCCATTTTCACTAATTTAGGTAGTGTTTGGTTTAAAAACGAATTTTGTGTTTTCTGTTTCTAATATGTATTTCAAATCAGAAGATTGTAGGAACGACGGAGAGGATGAAAGAAAGATGGATGGAAGGACGAACGTGATAGATCGACGATGGAAGAATGTATTGTTTCACGTGCTTGTGTTATTTTCCGAAACGCGAAAAATAAATAAAAGTTGTTTTCTATTTTGTATGTTAACTTCGTTTTTTAAATCGGTCGTTTTCGACGATATAAATGTATCGTGTGCATTTTTGTATGAACGAAAATTAAAAATTAAAAATAACAAACCAAACACCACTTTACATTAAAAAATATACATATATGCTATTACAATTGATCAACTTTCCATTTTCAAGCATTTTCAAGTGATTTGACGAAAGAGGTAGCAGAGAGCAATCACACGACCGTTTGTCAAAAAAAATAAATGGCCTAAACTCCTTAGATCGTGCCACCTAAGCAATTTGATCTTGTTAATTTAAAATGATTTACTGCGAAATTAAAAAAAAAAAAAAACAAACAAAACACCATTTCCATATTTCCTGCCCGTAGTTCCATCTGTTTATCACTGGACAACAAAATTTAATTATAATGTAACGCAAGGAAGAATAAAATGAAAAACAAAAGAAACAGTAGCAGCAGCAACGCCTTCTTCCTCTGCTTCACCATGCGAAACCCTAACAGCCAACCCCTAGCCAGCCCCAACCGCCACTCCACCTCCTCTCTCTACGCCTCCCTCAGCCGCCTCCTCTCTCTCCATTCTTCTTCCTCCCATCGCAAGTCCAGTTCGTCGGAAACCGCCGAACCCACGTCGCCCAAAGTCACCTGCATCGGCCAGGTCAAAATCAAATCGAAGAGGAAGAGTGGTAGCGGCAACAACCAGCACCTCGTCAACCGGTCCAGATCCGGCCGGGATACGAGCAGCTTTCGGCGACGGGAGGTCAAGGCGGTCAGCATTTGCGACGCTCTTAGCTGCTTCATGCCCTCCTCTTGCTTCGGCTGGAACAGCTGCTACTATGATAGCAACGGCAGTGGCAAGAAGGATCAGAGGAAATGCGATGGGAATAAGAGGAGGAAGAGGTATTCGTGTGGGACTGTTTTCATTAGATGGCTCATGGCCACGGACGGAGGAGGAGGAGAAGAAGATGAAGAAGAGGAAGGCAAGAAAGTGGCAAATTTGAATGACTTTAGGGAGATGGATTTTTTTGCTAGGGAAATAGAGGAGGAGGATGAATTGGAAAATGCTTTTAGTAGGAAGAAAGAAGATGAGAATGAAGACGGTGATGTAGAAGTTAATGTTTGCATTCCCCCAAAGAATGCACTTTTGTTGATGAGATGCAGATCGGATCCAGTTAGGATGGCAGCTTTGTCTACTAGATTTTGGGATTCTCCAGCAATGAAAGAAAATGACGGTGAAATTGAAATTGAGAAAGTTGAGAAACAAGTAGTTTTAGATAAGGGTTTGAAAATTGAAGAAGATAAGAATGCAGTAGCCAAAGATGAATCAGTTGAAGTAGAAGTGTTGGAAAAAATAATGGAAAGCAAAGGTATCGATAAAGTAGAAAATGCGTTGAAAAAAGTGGATGAGCGAGAGGATGGAGGGGTTGTATTGAGGAGATCAATCAGTTGCTCTATATCTAGTAGCATCGAGCTTTCGAAGTTGAAAGGAGGAGAAAAAAGGCGAAGCTTTTCTTATCGAGAGAAGGAGAAGAGAAGAGATAGCTTTTCGGTAGAAAAAGAATCAAACAGGCACAGCTTTTGCTCCGAGAAAGAAGCAAGAAGATCGAGCTTTTCAGGGAATAACAGTAAGGAAAGTAAAAAAAGATGGAGCTTTTCGTCTGAAAAGGAAAGTTTGGGTTTGGAAGATAAAACTTCAGCTCTCCATTCTTTAAAGGAAGCAAAGACTGAAGAAACTCCTTCGTTGGAAGAAGAATCGGTTAAGGTTATAGAACAGCCCAAGCTCAAATCGAGCCAAAAAGAAGATACTCAAATAGTAGAGATAGAGAAAAAACCTCGAGAGATACCGGATTGCCTTCTCTTGATGATGTATGAGCCGAAACTATCAATGGAGGTGTCAAAAGAGACATGGGTTTGCAACACAGATTTTGTGCACCAGAGAAGGAATCAACAGTCCAAACCTAAACATGAACGGAAGGCGGCAGAAGAAGCCATTAAAGAGGAGGATATCGATCATGCTGAAAATGAGAAAGCAATCACAAGTGTTCATCAAACTCAAATAGAGCAACCATCTATAATATCACCCATGGAGAGAAAACTATTGAAAAGTTTAGCGGTTAGTGCACTAACACAACCACAACATTTGGTGTTAACTCGATGCAAATCAGAACCTGGCAAATCATCAGCCAGGCTCGTGGCAGATACGTGCTTTTGGAAGGCACGGCATCAGCCTATTGGCCCTGTTGGCCTTGGATTTTGATGCAAATAGGCTTGCTATGTTTGTTGTCTCAATTGATCTAAGAAATCTTTAATTTTGTTG
The DNA here is from genome assembly GCA_030737815.1 of Allium fistulosum. Classification (NCBI taxonomy): domain Eukaryota; kingdom Viridiplantae; phylum Streptophyta; class Magnoliopsida; order Asparagales; family Amaryllidaceae; genus Allium; species Allium fistulosum. The sequence goes on along the minus strand of CM060908.1, from coordinate 637,660,082 downwards.
ATTTTTTTGCATGTTGTGCTGTAAAATATAATAAGATTTTTGGTCATAATGTTAACATTGCTTTAACATGATCTTTGTACCTGTTCTTTGAATCAACTTTTTTTGTTGAATGTATAATCTCACTCGTTAATAATAAGGTTTTCTTGATGTGCTTGTTTTCTTCCTTTGAGTTTTGTAGGCTATTGCTGTGATAACAATCTTGTTAGATAAAGCCCAAATGACCCATGCTGTACAGGGGAAAGATAGAATGGACTGAACTATTGATTAGATTTGATATCCAAGCACTAGGTGAGTTTAAAAGGTATAATTAGATTTGATAACTAGCTTTGATCATTTAATATACATTACTTATGCTATTTATAGCTTACTACTACATGTTTACTATCAGGAATGGAAATCTCTGCTTGCTAAGAATTCAGTAATATTTCTTTCATGTCCTAACACTTCATGATCAGGTACATTTTTCTTCCACATTTATTTGTTTTGCATTGAAATAAGGCATTAACATTTTCATGTATCATTCTCACATAATTTCTTGAAATAAACTGAGTATTCGACTTAATAAACAAGGGCCCTAGAGTTTAATAAACAAGAATTAAAAGTTCCATATGCAATGAGAAACAAATGACAGACCTGTGTGATAGATCTGGTCCTTAATATTATTTTGATGCAATTAGTACAGTTCATACTGACCTAAAAATTAATGCATTTTATGACAACTGTTACCTTGCTAAGTTAACATGTCTGATTATTGAACACTTGCAGTGGCAGTGTCAGTGTTTTTATATATTGAGTATTAACACAAGTGGTTGTGATCCCAAATCTACTATCTTTTTATAAAGGCCTTGGAAAATGTACCGGTATAAAAAATTCTGATGAAACTTACGTGGAGAAGTTCTTATTTGCTTGCATTTCATTTTAGGCACCACGTTTGCTTGAAAATCATAGGCGGAGTTTGAATTATTTTTTTCTAGGAAAGTGGTTTTCCAGAAATAATTTCCTAATTAAAAAAATGGTTTTAAGTTACTGATGTTTAAGGGTGACGAAGCATGATATATTTAAGCTGATGATTTTAAATAGGTTCAAAATTAAGAAGGTACATTTATCATAATTTTCTGTATAATTGAAAATGATAATTTCGTTTATCATTTTCCTACGATTGTCTTTAAAATTAATTTTTTAAAAATGTTGTTCTTAAAACTTATTATGCTGCACAAAAAAACCTTTTGAGTGAAAATCCCTTTTTAATTTGAAGTTTCTGGTGGAAACCAGGGGCTGATGGGGGTACTGCACTGTTTGTGGTGTCATTAAACCCTCCTTTTGGTCAGAACTGCATATATTTGTAGCCAGAAGTGTAAATTTTTGTTTTTCAAAAATATACGGTTATAATCGTATATATTTGCAATTCGAGCCGTATATATTTACATTTTAAACTTCATATTTTTGCTGGAAGTTTTGACATGGATGCTTTGTGAAACTTGTTTTTAAGGAGAGTTGTTTAAGAATTAAGTTTGAAAATAAGGAGTGGATACTAATTTCCTCAATTAAGAATATGATCACATGAAAGCACGAGATGAAATGTAAGTGAAGTACCAGAAACTAGACTAGAAAGCCCCGAAAAGCTAAATAATATTTTGAAAGTGGTTGCTTCTTCAATTCACGTGACGTGGGTTTAAATAAGTAGATTCTGTGCCAATTGAAAAATAAAGGAAATCTTTGTGGCTCCACTCCATTTCATTTTTCTAGTGGAAATCTAAGAAAGGAACTTTGTGGCTTCACTCCCTCTCATTTTCTAGTAGAAAACTGAAAGAATACGGATTTAGATTTGTATGCGAACTGCCTGTCAAGTTTTCCACTTAAGGATGATCTACAGTGAGCTCTGAGCTTAGATCAAATCAAATTTACAAGTTTGTAATATCTTGTAATCAATTAGATAAAATCCCTCTGTTATTTATCCTATTATAATTCTCATTTCTTCTTCATTTTTTTTCTTTTTCGTTTTTAGGGAAGTCGCATCCTTCTCTTATTTATTCTCTTGAAATATCCATTTTATGTTAATTTAATTTTATATTTTAATTTTAATAACATGTTCATGTTCATAATGCAATCATTATAACTACGTTAAAGTGATGATCTAACTTAGTCAAACATGATGAAGGTATATTAAATAATAACCATTGTGATTTATGCTTAATAAGTAGGTTTAAGGTCATAACACTACACCAAATACCATTTTACAATATTGAATAAATGTAGGCATTGTATTTTAACAACATTTATCATTATGTTGTTATATCCACAGTTGTGAAAGATGGTGTATTTTTTACAACATTTATTTAAATGTTGTATAAAATGTTGTAGAAAAGTCAATTATAACAAAACATAAATATAGTGAAAACAGGAGAAACAAATTTGAAAACCTATTTGCTACGTTTTTTGAACGTTATGAGATAGCTAATTACAACATATTTCAAACATTACAAAGCTTTTTATGATAGTATATATATGTTGTGCATCCACTTTTCCAATGAGTTCCATATGTTGTAATTTAATTTCAACAACTTTATTCATCTATTGTAGACCGATTATTCACGCCTTTTGACAAAAGTTGTGTACTTTTATACAACAATTTTTAGATGTGGTATTTTGTATTTTAATTATATTTAATCAACATTGTAAATACAAGCTAGACAATGTTGTTTAAATGTTACTCAAACTTCATTCGCATTAGTCGTTGAACATTGCAAAACAAAATTTGTACAATTATTTTTAACCATTATATTTTGTATTACCACCACGACTGTGAATTATTGTAAATAAATTTTCAACAACATTACTTTAACATAGATGAAAATACATTTAATTCATACAATAAACGTTGTGTACAAATATTTTACAACTAATGGCAAACATTGTATGTAAATTATGCCAACATTTTTCACATATATCTTATATTTTAACAATATTTATAAATATCGCACCTATATTTTTATTAGTCACAAAACGTTATAAATGTTCAACTAAAACTATGCACAAACATTGTAGAATATATTATATATATGCACACACATGACAAAACTGGTCAATTTATCAAATTTCAATAAGAAATGTGTACATGATATATGGAATAATGCATTGGAACAACTAATGATTTACTAATAGAAAACATGAGTCATCAAAAAGTATTTTATGGTTTGGAAGACCTTCGAACAAATATATAGCGACATCAAAAGCCTTCTTCCTAAAAGCACCTTTACTTCCTCCATTACATACGACATAAAAATTCAATTAAATACTAATTAATGCAATGTACTAAGATAATAAAAAAACATGAAGATAAACTAGGGGGAAAACCATTGAAAATAGATAACATTGTGTTAACTTGGGTACAGTCACAGTGTACTTATGTAAAAGGAGGAAACAACTTATTCTCATACCTTGGGTGTATAACTTTAAAAATAGTATTACATTAAGTTTTTGTTTACATTGGAACTCTCAATTTTTCATTATACTCAAATATAGTGATCAAACTAAAGTTTGATCATTATAAATGAAATTAGGCAAGGCACATGAACATTATAACAGGCAACTCTAACCTTTTCTACAAGATCATTTGGTAAGTTTTCTCAAGAGACAATAATAGTCCGCTTCTTGAAAAATTCCATCAAAATACCTTATTCCCTAAGTTCAAAAAAATACGGTTATGAAAATGCTTCTCTTGTGGAAATAATGATTGTTCTGGAGTAATATATTTCATAAATGGTGTACTTTGGGAGTATTGTAATTTGAAGTTTGTAGGAAATTATAAAGTGACTATAGTGTTTAAAAACATAAAAATACCACTATGTAATTTCACATTTGACACGAGTTACTCATTATTCGTACACTTGGTGATAAATCATATGTCAATGATAAGATTGAATTCAAAATGTAGTTAAACAAATCCATGATAACTACATAAATTAGTAAGCATCTCTTTCATGCACCCGCATCTCTTTCATGCACCCACTTGTCATGAAATACACATATACCCTTCCATGATAACTACATTTTTAGAACTATAGTATAACAACCAAAATTTATATTTTATTTAAATCATTTTATAATTTAATATATAATTTTAAACAAATCCATTTAGAGATAATTCTCACATTCACGGTTTGATGCGGTCAAAAAAAGAATTTAAGTATAGAATTTTTTTTTAGCAAAAATCGACATAGTCTCTTTTGTACGGAGAACCTCTTGGCAAAACACAATTGCAATACACACACACACAATAAAAAAATGATCGGATTCACAACACATACGAAAATATGCTACCCCAAGGGTATAATATCATATACGTTTGATATAAGCATAAAAACATACCTTCTTTTGCAATTTCAACGAGCTTACTAAATTTCAATGCAAGCGACGAGCATCATAGAATAAATCAAAAGTTCCCATGTACCTACGCTTTCCACAAACATGCGTATAAGTTCATAAATAAAAGCATAATGATATACTTCTCACAATAAATTATGTTCCAGTTGGTTTTAGTATGTCAAATTCATGAAATCACTAGAAACTTTCAACAATGAAGTTGTAGTACATAAAATCTACTTTCTGAAGCACTTTACTAGGTTTGTAAATGCATTATATTTAAAAAGTAATAGTTGTTTCAATGACTTATACCAAATAAGAAAAATTATTCTAGGACAGCAGATATCATTTTTTGTATGCACCATATGGACTATGTGTGATTTACATTAACATTCGCCTTTATGAACTTGCAATTAATGTACAGTGGTGGTAGTATACCGGCTTTTGGCTTGTTAGTGTTTTGAATTTGCACAAATTTCTTATTACAGTTGTCATTTCGCATGTTCTTTCCTTAACAATATGCAATAGACTTGTGTAACATTCCCTTGACATTTTCTGAACACCAAACAAAGTGATACTATGAATTTTAGATTTTAGTGAGTTAGTGCTATGGTTAAAATTATTTATTGTCCAAGTAATAATGAACCTAAACCTAAAAGTATGAATCCAGCGAGTTAGTGTAATTATTGTTGGTTTACTTATTATTGTTGTACTGTAGTTAGTTTTCATGTCTATGACATAAATATAGAGCAAACACTCTTTCTTTTCATTCGTGGTTGTAGACTACTTTGTTTCGGGATTCAAATTTATCAATCAGTAATAGCTGAAAAAACAAAAAACAAAAAACAAAAAAAACAAAAAAGATTGAAAATCTGATAAGGCAAACTACATTTGATCAAATATTAGAAGATCTGTAGAATGTGTGTTTGTGGAGATTAGAAAAGGATTTGAAGCATTCTCATTATACGGTAGGTCTGAAAATGTGTGCCTATTGGTAGGAAATAGCAGAAAGAAAGTCATAACTACATCTATGTGACTTTGTAGTTGATATCAGTGTTTATATATTGATTATGTAGATAGACTTCATATTTTACCAATAATAATTGATTTATCATATGCAATAAGACTGATATCAACTTTATTGATATAATATAATATTAATTAATATGTGACTTACATATTTATTGACTTTTTGTTGATTTAATATGCAACATATTAATTAATCTTAACACAACAAACACCATAAATCAATAAATATTAGTTAGCAGTTAATCTCATTTATGCTCAGATCTCATATGTATTCAATCAAATTTTGGGCATTGATTCAATATGTGTCTTACTTTTGTACTATTGTGTGTAGATATGATTTGAAAGACTTCTCCATTGTGGTGTTTGTAAAATTTGTGGTTGTTGATATACCTATTATAATAATGGATAGGAGAAAAATAGTTATGGGAATTAAATAAATTAATGGTTAGAAGTACTTACAACAAAGAGGTCTTCAGCTTGTACCAATATCCAGTTTTCCAGTCGTCCTAGTAATGAAATACTGCAAGCTTACAAATTTAAAATAAGGAATACATTATTTTAAACAATAATAACTATTATTGCTACATAAAGGAAATAAAAACCTAGCAATAAAAGATCATAGTAATCTGGCCGTTAACATGTATTTTTTACTCTTAGTTGCCTCTTATAAAATACTAAACGAAAACCATAAGAATAAGCCCAACTAAAAGATACAGCTGTAAATTGACATTGTTTAAACCATAAAGTGATATAAAATTAACAGTCAAGCAAGACGAAATAATCTACAACTGTCATAATGAAGATCTATAATATTATTAATGCATGAGACATGAATAATAATCAAACAAAATTAATTTCCAATAAAAACATAATGCTTGCACTGATTAGTAAAAGGAAAAATAATTAAATTTCAATTATATTTAGAAATGATTATCTGGGGAAAACCAATTTAATTTACACCAACAGGCAAATTGTTTTGACCGAATGATGTCTCGGTAGGTGCTTTCGTTCCTTACATTTGTAGTATCTGATATAGGAACTAAGCACTACACTTTAAAAGAAATCTTGATTTCTTCGCATTTCAAACTATGCAAAGACAAACACAACTTCCATAATTTATTTTATTGGTTATGCGAAATCAGTTAATGACAGACAGAATAATGGCTTAAATGGGTAAATTTCTTCAGTAGTATATCTTTTATTGCTCCCCATAATGGCACCTTCGGAATCCTTACCATTAGACACCCAAAGATCAAATGCATTTTTTTAGTCTCAGACTTTAACACACGGAGCTGTAGACCCCCGAACTCCATTGTCTACCCATCTGTTGACATTGGACAAAAAATCCATTCCAATATTTCTTTATCTAAGTCAAAAGTAATTTATTAAGAATGTATCGACCACAATTGAGTCTCCAGGCTATTCCATCATTGTCAGATTATCAAAGTTGCAAAAATTAACATCCGACAGTGTTGCTACCATCACAACTATTGACAACATGCAACCCTATTCATTTCAAATTAGGTCTGTTCAGACCACATCTTTTTCAGATTATCTACAACTTAAGTTAACTTGTCCTGCTTCAGCCCCTCACTAGCAGCCTCATTCCACCTATCGCGTCAATTGCATCGGCTTTAAGAATATCTATTACTGGTTTGGCTTCCACTTACCATGTGTGGCCATCTGTCAATTGTTACAAGTTGATACAGGGCAACCTTCATAGCTCGTCTCTTATTCAATTTCCATCATATATGCCAGTACAGATTCAACATGCCTTCCTTTAGTTCAGATTCACAGTAGCTCATCTATGTAGCCTTCGAAGCTAATACAGTCCATGGTTCAGACTTCACAAGCCAGTTTTCATATTCTATTTGCTTGATGATGCTGACATACATTATATTTTGCCAGTAATAACTGATTTATGATACACATTAAAACTAATATTAACTTAAAAATATTATATAGTATTAATTAATATGCGACTTACAGTATTTATTGACTTTGTTGATTTAATATGCCACATATTGATTAATCTTTAATACAAAAAAAATTAAAAAATCAATAAATGTTAGTTAGTAGTTTATCTCATTTATATTCATATCTCAATGTATTCAAATCTAATTTTGAACAATGATTCGATATGTGACTTATTTTTGTACTATTGTGTGCAGATAAGATTTGGAAGACATCTCTGTTGTGTTACATAAAAAAATCGTGGTGGTTGATATACCTATTATATATTAGATGGGGAAAAATAGTTTTATGGTAATTAAATAGATTAATTGTTATAAGAACTTACAATAAAGGGGTCTTCAGCTTGTATCAATGTCTAGTTTTCCAGTCGCCTTAGTACTAAGGTACTGCAAGTCTACAAACATGAAATAAGGAATGCATTAGTATAAACAATAATAACTATTATTGCTACATATAGGGAACAAAAAACTTAGCAACAAAAGATCGTAGGTCTCAACTTTAACATGTAAGTTTTACCGTTAGTTGCCTCTTACAAAATACTAGAAATGAACCATAAGAATAGGTCAGCACGAAATAGTAGAATTACATTGACCTGGCGTAGATTAAAAGAACTGTGATGTAATGTAACAAATTTATTCTTTGTAAAATGTTGATTATGAACCCATGAATGTTTTACATTCAAAAAACATCTACAATCCCAAGCAATAAGACAAAAACTAACATCAAACACCTCAAATATGAAACAAAATAAATGTCATGAAATAAAACTCTTTGTATTTCATATCAATTTGGTCACCATTCTTTATTCTTTCAGCCATAAGATACATCAGAGAACAAACGTGGTGCAAAACTAAGCCCGAACATTTCTTTAGGTATGAGAACATGTTCTAAGAAGCCAAATAATTTGGCAACAAGCAACCCGCTCTCCCTCACATGATCCATGTCTTTTGCATCTATCCATACTGTTTGAACTACTTGAATTTTTCTCTGCTTTGATTTCAGGTCGAATCCCCACCTTTTGTATACGCTTTCTCTCTTTGACATCGTCATTCTGTTCATCACTCTGCTAGCTTCTCCCTTTCTTTCCGTAGATTCTTCTGGCTTGGTGCTTGTTTCACTTGACGATGGCTAACTTAGGTAGTACGCCTAACTATATAGTATGGTACCATTGGACCTTGCATAGATTTAGATTGTCGAATTATAGCAATTTAGGTGTCACTCTTTTCTTCTTTATTGCTTAAAGTTAAAAAAAGGAATTGTTATGTGATTTCTGTAAGACGATTACAGTACAAACTGCACTGGTCCATAATACACACTAGTTTTCTTTGGGATAAGGAAAATTGCTATCAGTTTATGCAACACTTTTACAAGAGGATTGCAAACATTTGCCTTCTTTGATGTATATAAGAGGATTGCAAGTTGCAATCATGAAACTAAAAGGGTTAAAAGTAATTACTACTCTTCCTATTATACTTTGAAAAGGACAGTAATGCTTTATGATACCTATAGGTGTAAAATAGGCTGGCAAATGTCATTTTTTTGGTCAAAAGACTAACTACACCAGTCTGTTGATGAGAAAGTATTATAGGAGCATTCCTAACAGTCATTCTTTTTTACTTTTTAATCAGCCACAGAGCACCCAACAAGTCAACTAGGCACCAAACAATCAAAAATGAATAAATTTTTTCTCAACAAACAAACGAAAACCATTAAAACTGCTAAGATAATGTCATTTCATTGAATTTGGCAAAGAGAACGCGTTAAAACATATTCTATGATGTTTTAAATGGCTTAGCTATAAACTAACATATATCATGCCATTTAATGGTTGACCGATATGGTTACATGTTGTTACTTATTGAGCAAGCCACAACTGAAAGTGAGGATCAAACAATAAACAATTAGAATAACTAAATAATAAAACCTAAATGAACTAAACCTTTCTAGTTAAAATGAAAATGCATAAACTACAGACTAAAGCAGAATCACTTAGATTGCCTGCAGAGTTGGATTAAAGGTTACATGAGCTATCGTAACACGTCTTGGAAAATAGGTGCACTGACTGTGATAAGTGCTATCTTGAAATAATGGACTTACAGTTAACCATGATAACTGCTTACAGGAGTGTAACTAAATTGTTGTTGTGAAAATTGCTAGGAGTATAATTAAACTGCCGGGTCTGATAATTAGTGTTCAGATTATAACTGTATGCATTGCGGATTGGGATAACTGCTTATCGTTGTAACCAAACCACCCATTGCAACAACTTATACTCACTGGAAACCTATACCCACATCGTCTTCATCCTCTTCTCTCCCTACTGAATGCGTCAGATCCAATCAACGTCATCCGAGATCCAAACACAATTCGTACAAACACTCGCAACCCAAATCGCAAATCTAACAACTACTAGTATACCAACCCAGATTCGCTGCCTACTCTAGATCCGAATGAGTAGACACTAACATTCACCTCACTTGCCTCAAACTGCGCAACCCAAACCCATCACTTCACAACTTCCAATCTCCACCTCTCCTCACTAAATCCACAACCCTACCTAGATCTTTAATTATAAAATCACGAACGTTGGTGGTTTTCTAAAGGCAGGAGCTCCGACGTTGGAAGAAATTAGGTTTAATTCATTTTTTCCCAATTCGTGAATCCTTTGTGTGAGGAGGTAGTATGTAATTATGAGTTAATTGTGAATTGTTGGATTCCATTTTTTCCAGAATCGACAGCTTTGGTAAGATGTATGCAAATGACCAGTGATAGGCGTTGGATTTTACGAACTGAACCGTTCAAATAAGAAATAAAGTAGGGATGCAGATTGCAAAATTTCAATGAAGTCGCCAAAGCATAGATAAATCCTTACGTCTTGTGAGGCCAAAGAAAATTAAAATAAATGAAGACGACGTCATTGCGGCGTTGTTAAATTTTCATTACGTCACAAAAACGTAGGTAAGTACCAACGCATTTGTGAAGTCAAATTGTAAACGTTGTAATATTTATGGCGTCACTAAGACGTACTTAATTAGCGACGTCCTTGTGATGCCTTAGCGACATTATCTGACGGAAATAAATTTAACGACGCTGCGTTGACGCTGGATCACTATGGCGTCGCTAATCTACATCAGAAATCAGTCATTTCTCTTGTAGTGTAACATTATGCAGATGTTGTAAAATAAAAAGTAAATAGAATTTACAACTATTTTTTGTTGTTGTTTAACACTGAGTTTAAAACATTTGAAAAATATTATTGAATACTATAAATTTACCATTTTTAAAAAACGTTGTTTTAATTGCATATTTCTATAACATTATGTATATTTTTTGATATCATGGGGAACCTTAAGATCATGGTATTCATTGATACTCATTTAAGTAAACCCCACGCCGTGTGTCTACCCCGCTTTTATTTAGACGTCGCATACGGATGCGTAACGTTGAAACTCCCACTGATGGTTTGGCGCTGGGATTCGAACCTGCTTGGACACAGTCCTATGATTCCCATAACATTATGTATATGTTATGAAAAAATAAATATAATACAATGTAAAAAAATCGTTGTTAAAAATTATTTTTCACGACAGTTTAAACAAACATTGTAAATATCTTTTATTATACAACATTTGTATAGAGAACGTTGCCTGGAAAAATCTATTACAACATTTTTCTTAAAAAATGTTATGAAAGATCTACCATTTTTACAACACTTTGGTGAACTGTTGTAGAATCATTGTTGTAAAATGATATTTTTGTTGTAGTGTAAGTCAATGATGATGTCATATATATGTGTGTGTGTAATATATGCGTGTGTGTATATATGTATGTATATGCATACCGTCATCATTATTATTGTGTTTCGGTGTGTGTCTCTCTGTATATATACATATACACATACATATACACACACATACATACATGCATATATAATTGTTTTGTGAACTAATAATAATAATAATAATTTATTTATTCAGTCATTAATTTATTATTTAATTTATGTGTGTGTGTGTATAACATAATGCTATTTAAAAACCATACACACACTAAAAATATTATTATTGTGTTTCAGTGTATATATAAGCATATATGTATGTGTGTGTGATCTAATAATTCGTATATTTATTAATTATTTATAATTTAAAATAGTTTGAGTTCTTCAAAAATTGAAAACATATATTTTTTATTTTATTTTAGAGTTAGAAACCGTGAGCAATATCTTTTCTTTAATAAATATAACCCGTATGTGGCGAGCGCACGTGCAAACACACACACATACATACACATATATACATATATATAATAAAATTTTAAAGTTATTTTAGACATAGAAACCCCCTAAAAGATTTTTTTATTTATATATTAAATATAACCTCTGTGTGTGCATACACACATGGACGTACGTAGAGATTTCATCCCGTGGAGGTGGAATTTATTTTTCTGAATTTCAGCCAAATCATATGTTATATTAATAATAAACGCATCTATAACTCAAAAATATGTATATTAGCATTTAATATAAATCGTGAAAAGTATCATCACATAATATAATTTTCAAAATGTCACATCACATCATATTTTTTTTCTTCGAAATGTCACCCATAACCAAGATTTTTTACAAGAAAATCCTTCAAAATCGCATATTTTAGAAGTGTTAAATCTTTTATTAGTTTCAAAGTATGAAATATAGAAACAAAATTAATAGATTTATCATGTTAAAAATTTAATTCAATCATGTAGAGTATATAAATATAAACTAAAACTAATATTACACGATTGTTACAGTATTGTGAGAAGATGAGAGGAAAAATGCAATTTAAATCAATAACAATTGACTTTTTTGGTGTAGGATATTGTTAGAAAGAGGTATATTGGTGTAGGGTATTCATATTGGGAGTAAAAAGAGGAGGATACGAGTATGTAGTAAAACTGTAAAAGTAAAGGCAACAAAAGTAGGTAAGTCAAATTTTCAGTAAAAATAAAATTTTCTTTAAAATCCAGTGGGGTCGATGGCCCCCATTGGGCCTTAGGTAGGTATGTCATTGCATGCACACACTTACACTTATATTCAAAATTCAAAATAAAATTTTATGTTTTTTTTATTTTGAAACCAAAAAACAAAAATTGATTTTTTAAAAATTTAAAACCATGTGTAATATTTCATAAACGATTTTAAATTTAAATCGTTTAATTATTTATCTATATATATGTATATTATATACCCAAAAATAATTTTCTTAAAACCCAAATTGAATTTTAAATCTACATATATAATATTTTAGTGTTTTACTTATTTACTAATTATTAAAAATATATTTAATTTTTGGATTTTGTTAATCTGTGGCCTAATTAAATTAGGGAGCATGCATCAATATATATATATATACATATACATATACATATATATACATATATACATATATATATGAATTAGTTAAGAATAAGATTTTACCTATTGAGATCCAATCTATCGTTGAACACCTTAGTCGCTAGTTGTTTTCTTCATCAGACTCCTTGTTCTTTCTCCTTGATCACAATTCCAACTTCGTCTATAAAGCGTTACTTATGTCCAACAATGAAAGTTGGGGTTAGGGTTTGTTTCATGTAAAGAGTGTAACAACGACCATACTTTTCGACCTTTGAATATCAACATTAATACATCAACGGTATTCGTGTGCTGAGCATTCAAGTGCTGGTGTAACGACCCACATTTCGGAAAGTTTAAATTGACAATAATCCATACATGTCCAATCCAAACAATCCGGAACATAGATAATCAATGGGGTTAAATATGAAAAATAAGAAAAGAAGAAGAGACAAACTCAGAATCTCGCAGCGGAACGACAAAATATAATAATCAAATAAACAATTCATGAAGCTGTTTATATTTTACATTTGATTATAATCTATACAACATTCATCAGAGTTATATATACACATCAGAGATAAATAAATAAATAATGCAGCAGACAACATGATGCAGGACTAATAATAGTAATAATATACCAAATCTTCGTCTTCGTCCTCCAGAATAAATCTTTAATAAGCTGAAAAACTCAGGACTGACCCGAGCGTAATGAATAAACAAAACACGCGAGTCAGAACTAAAATATTCTTATGTAAGTCAAATCGATATCGCATATGACATGAGTGTAACGACGTCAGAGACGTTTACGGGATTTCACATATCCTATCCGGTGTATAACGTGCGTGCAATAACTCAAGAGATGTTACGAGATTTTCCATCTCTTAAGGATCCGTCAAAATATTTATATGTAGTAGAATACGCTATATATAATGTCTAATCGGTAAAATAAATATTAAAATAGCGTTAAGGCTTTACATTGATCCCCCTTAACGCGTCTTTAAGCATCGTCGTACAATTTTCATATAAAACACCAGTTAAACGGTCGGTGGATAGGGATGCGCCGTGATACAACAACACTAAACCAAAATCGTATGGCTCTCGTTTAGGAATAAACACTAAATCAAATTGGCACAAGTGCCAGGCTAATCCATCATCGTTCTCTTTCTTCAAATCCAGCAAACGACGCCAAATCCAACTACATCGTTCTGGATCAATACTCCACGTACACAGTTGTTAAAGTGGTTCCAGTATCGACAGAGAGTATGCCCATATCCGATCCCGGTCTCTTTAACAACCAAACATCATTTTTCACACTGGTTGGTACTTTTACCTTTCAAAAACAGTTCATGCTTGATATCAAAATATCATATTCGCTTCACAATCAAATCCATTTCGAAATCGTCATATTTACTCAAAATATACTATTTTAGTTCAAAATCATTTTCGCCTTAATATCTCAATTTCGCTTCCAAAATCGTTTTGAATTCCAATTTGGGTTATAACTTCATTTAACCCAATTCGTATTTAAATCCATGATTTAAAAATAACATTCCACTCTTGACCAGTTTGAATTTTTGAAAAATAGTTTAAATAATTAAAAATAGTGTAAATGGTTAAAATAGTTAAAAATAGTTTAAATGGTTAAAATAGTTTAAGTATTGAAATGGTTTATATAGCAAAATAATTTGGAAAACCAAAATAATTTGTATATTTAAGAAGATAGCTTTTAAATAGTTTTATATTAAATAATTTATTTGAAAATAGTTTCAAAGTCAAACCGATTCAATTCCAACTTCTCAATTCAAATCAATTCCAATTTCCATTCAATCGATCCAATTTCGATTTCGATTCAAATCAATTTCAACTTCAATTTCAAATTAATTCAATTCCACTTTCAAATCCAGTTAATTCAATTTCAATTTCAATTTAAAACCATTCCAATCACAAATTAAAACCATTTCGATTTATCAATTCCGAGTTTGATTTTTCAAAACATCGATCCAAAATACTTAAATCAAATTTACCTTCAATAAACAATTTGAAATCCAAATTTTAAAATACTTTTACTTAGTAAAATTCAAAGTTCGAATTAAAGTCCCATCCTTTAAATCAAATTAATTTCTAAAATTTAAATCATAATTCGATTACAACTTAAAAATCCCAACTTCAATTATTTAAAACATTTAGTTTATCAAATTTAGATTTTAACATTCAGGGCTCAATTTCGAAAGTAATTTGATTTCTATAATTCTAATTTTTATTTCTTTTAAATCAAAATCGTTTAAATAAATTTCAAATCAAAATTTTTGAAATCATTTTATTTAACCAATCCGGTGTCCATATATAATTTTCTATCTATGGCCAAGTGATCAGTTATTTCAATTTAATTTTGGGGATGGATATATATCAAAATCATAGTGTCATAGGTATATATCATTTCAATCTATTTCTTAATTTATTCGAAATAATTGAATTTACAGTTTATATACTGTAAATAATATACATGGTGATAACATGATATATCAGAACAAATAAACATCCAAATCATCCAAAATATCAATAAATAGCATCCATTGCAATAAATCATCCAAACAGTCAATCTAATTCACAACAACTTTATAGTTATTAATATCGGGTGTTTTACTGGCAATTCAATTCCAATTCCAAATTTAACTATCAATTTTAATTTCTACAGTTAATTCAATGACAATTAAATTTATCAAACAACGACCAATAAATTCATATCACTTCATAATTTCAAACGTAACTATCACAAAAATATTCTAGTACGTTGTGAGTGTTTAAAACACTCACCTTTATTTTCTGTTGTCGTCGAGACGTTCCGGTTTTGAACTAAAACCGAACAACGTTCGATTTTAGCTCAAATTTCGACCGTCTTCAAATCCGTCTAAACCAGTTTCATTGCGAAGATTTCATCATTACGATCGCAACGCAAAAAGTCTAGTCCCAATCCAACCTCGTATGTGGGAGTTATACATTTTATAAGTTTTACAAGCTTTATTATATAATTATATAATTACCTTAATTTTATAACAAATAATAAAATTTAAATACCCTTAAAATTCGGCCCGTCCCAACTCGCTCTTACCCTTCTTCCCCAAATGCTTTGCTCTCCCAGTAAACCCATATGCACGCCATCGTGCACGACACTGACACGGCACATCCTTCCTCCGTCAACCATATCGACACCACCATCGAACGCCCCTCACAAATCTCGTCTCGACCATCACCTCCAGTTCGACCCTGAGCCTCCCAAACGAAAAACGACCTTAGCCTTCCCTCGCGTACAGCACAAGGTCGCGCCTTGCCATAGGCGATCGCACCCTACCAAAACGACCACCCAGGTGTGCCACACCACCACGAACACGGTTCCAACCTCAAATTTCCACATCGTCGATCAACTCCGCGATTATCCCAAACCCTAGTTCTTCGAGCTCGCCTGTACGAGATTCGCGCCACCACCACCATGGCCGCACCCCTCAACCAATACATCGGATCGAAGCTCTTCGAAAAACACGAATTTAGGAAGTGGTTTCATATTTTTTTGTTGAGTGGATTTCGAGATTTTTGATTTTCAAAGTTTTCATTCCTTTATTTTTTTTCTTATTTACTGTGCTATGTTAAAAATGAAGGAGGGGACGCATTTTTAAAAGTGACGGGTAGGTCACTAGGTCACTAGGGTGGCTGACGTGAGAAGAAAGGATGTGGGCTGATGGAATGTTAAAACAGCTGTGTTTGACGTGATATATATTAATTTAATATTCAAAATATCTCGATTTAAGCAACTTAAAATTTCGAACCCCTATCGAGGCATGCCGTCAGGCGTTCATAATGTTATACCGCTATTCCGAACGTAATGGAAAAGGTTCCAAGTCCTAATTCGATCGTATGGAGAAGATAACTTTTTGGGCCCAATCATTATATTGAATTTTCGGTATTAAATTTAACGTGTTTCTATCCTGTACGACCAAACGATAACTCTAAACGCTACGAAATTTGCAATCCGATAATAATTCACTATTATGGATCCAATGGAACTGGTTTCGTCGAAATCCGAAACTATTTTCCGGAAGGCTATTTTAACATCTCGATTATAATATAAAATCTCCAATTTCTAATTATTCAGTTTTAAATCTAATTTTAAATGTTAACAATCTTCATTGTTGTTTAAATAAAATTTACATCAACTTCCGATATCATTTTTAATCATATTAACTTCAGAATTCAATTATTCAAATGATTTGCAATATTGAATTTAAACAATTTAGTTATCCTATAAATCTATATAATATAAATAAATCATTAAGTTCCAAATAAATTTTTAGTTATCAACATCCAATTTATTTCTATCTAAATAATTCACAATTATTATCCATGTTCAGTTATTGATTATAAATCCAATTAATATATATAATTTCATTTCAATACTCATTATCGTCAAATCTTCGAAATTAGTTTATTTCAAAATTTTATTCAAGATCATATCCAATACTTACATTCAAAATCCTTAAGTCCGTCTATTTTTTAACCATTTTTATTTAATAATTACATTGAATTTAATAATTTTAAAATAGCTAAAAATACGGGTTGTTACAATTTCCCCCACTCAAAACTTTTCGTACTCGAAAAGACGTTAAGTATAGAGTTTAACATTTGATATATTTTATTCAAAATAATCAACTTATAAAATAATAAAATTTCATTCATAAAACCATTATTACGTTTCTACTACGCTACTCCGATCGGCTTATGGAATTTACAAGTTAGTTATCAAAACAAGTTATAAAAGAATTTTCTTCAAAAAATTTCTATCCTCTTAAATTTTCGAAAAATTTCGCCAGCGTCTCCTTTGCGTTGCTAGATCGGAACAACTACAAAATTCCACTACGGGCCCCAAACCAACCAAAAGAAAACAAAAGCCAAGTGACTCCATCACAAAACCATCAAATCAAATGACAAAATAAATATGTACCTTTTTGTCGAGCAATTCAAAATTTTCTTGATTTTAAATACCTGCATCTTAATTACCAATGATATCCAATCATATAATTTAAAATTATTTTATATTTTGCACTTTTACTTTTCAATATTTGCTTTACTTAAGCCCGTACGAGGTATATATATCATCCGTACACAATATTAAATCTGATCGCTCACTCGATCACACAATTTTATTTCCAAACTAGTATCGTTCACACGACTCTCTAGTGCAGACTCAGATTTGGTTCCTTGATCAGAGACCGTTATTCTCCTTGCATAGCCATATACTATGATAGAGAATTCCATAATCAACCAAAAATCCATATTCAGGATTCGCCGTCGAGAATCGAGTGAAAAATCCTAACTCGATTCGATACAAATTACCTCGAAATTCTATGTTCGAATCTGGATCAAATCGTTATGCGAATAAAATGATATACGTACAACTTACGTATTTATTTCTATTGATTCTTAGCTACACCAATTTTTTTCATTCACACTCGTTTCATAATTTCATTTAATAACAGGTTTATTTGTGAAACATTTTATTAATCATCACTTTAGTTTATAATCATTCTATAAAAGTCCAACTTCTTATATATGACTTTTCTAAGTTTATAGTTATCTCAAAAGTTACAAATCCAATTTCACCATTTCTAATCAAATTCATATCTAATTCTATAACCCATTTACAAAGATATTATTTGATTCACTTGTCTACTTTCTTAAGCTCACTTATTCCATTTAGTCATTAATCATTTCATAATATACCAATTAACTATATAGCATTTATTATTACAACAAAATTTTCATTTATATACATTTTAATTAATTTTAGGTTTTGTTTACTTGTATAATATCCCATTATATATCCAAATCACCATATTAACTTTAACATTTAGTAAGTCTTATTATATGTTATTAGAATGCAATTTGGTATTATACAAATTAATCTGATTCATTTTACTTAATTAGGATGTTCACTATTTTAACTTGTTTAAATTTTCTTAACTTTCAATTTAATTCTAAAGTTCCTTACACATTTAACTTAGATTTCCGAATTCTCTTATTTTATAAGTTCTAATTATTCAAATATTTCATTTCATTCAAATAATTTGATATTATTAATTAACAGAACTTAAAAATTTAAACACCGGGTTCATTTCAAATCATTTGAAATAAGTATGTATACTTGCGCCTTTTATATATTAAATCATACTTTTGGAGTTTAAACCAAAATTCGTTTATTAAAAAAATTTCGAAGCAAAGCTTCTTAGAAGTCTCCCCCACTTTGAGACTCAAAAATGAACGTCGATGATGCTGCGCAGTCATCGCCGAAATTATTTTCCAGTGCAAGAAGAGGGGAGTACTGAATTCATTCCTTTTAAAATTTATTTGAAAACAATTTGTATTTGTATATACTTTTAAACAATACTAATATTATTTTCTAAACCTTGAAAACCTTTTGTAGAAACACCGGAATTTAAATTCCTCAAATTCTCAACTTTATATTCATTTTACTTGCAATTTATATTTTATAAATCACATTTGTACAATTTCATTTTCTTATAATCATATAATAGCTACTAGTTTAGGAATATTGACTATTCAAACAATAAACGATAATGATCAATATTATCATTTCTAACAACCAATTCATACTATATATACCTTAATTTTTGAAAAGTTATTTCTATATATAAAAATATAATCAAGGTAAAATTATTTCATTTACCCAATTTCAAAACAATACCGTGTCGGTTTACTTTGTTTATGAATTTAGAAACCCCTATCGATACGGTTGTACTTCCCGTACCGACCAGAATTCATAAACACTCAACCGATAAGTCAACACAAAATAAAACATTTCATATTCACTAACAAATATGCACTCATTTCTATTAATACACTCAAACTCATTCTAGGGTACTACTAACCCTATCTCTAATGAGTTACCCCACAAAGCTAACGTTATCGCTAAACCAAAGCTCTGATACCAATTGTGACGACCTACATTTCAGAAGGTTTAAATTGACAATAATCCACACATGTCCAATCCAAACAATCCGGAACATAGATAATCATTGGGGTTAGAAGAAACGAAGACAGAATCTCGCAGCGGAAAGACAAAATATAATAATCAAATAAACAATTCATGAAGCTGTTTATATTTTACATTTGATTATAATCTATACAACATTCATCAGAGTTATATATATACATCAGAGATAAATAAATAATGCAGCAGACAACATGATGCAGGACTAATAATAGTAATAATATACCAAATCTTCGTCTTCGTCCTCTAAAATAAATCTTCAATAAGCTGAAAAACTCAGGACTGACCCGAGCGTAATGAAAAGACAAAACACTCGAGCCAGAACTAAAATATCCTTATGTAAGTCAAATCGATATTGCATATAACATGAGTGTAACGGCGCCAAAGATGTTTACGGGATTTCACATCTCCTATCTGGTGTATAACGTGCGTGCAATAACTCAAGAGATGTTATGAGATTTTCCATCTCTTAAGGATCCGTCAAAATATTTATATGTAGTAGAATACGCTATATATATAATGTCTAATCAGTAAAATAAATATAACGTCTGGGACAGTTATAGAAGATTATATATTAGCAATTATTACGACACTGTGATTAATAATGGAAATTATATTTTTAAGGGATCAGCCACATCCAATTGGATATGGTTTCCTATGTCGTAAACCCTATAAATATTTTGTAAAATGAGTATCATTGTGCTTACATTTGATATTTCTATTAGATACTTATTAAATTGTATTAATGTTAAATTGTTATATTCACTTATCTATGATACTTATCTTATATATATATAAGGGATTAATATATAAATAAAAAAGTACATAGATTTATTTCTTAAGAGAAATATTATATTAAGCGGAAGTTATTAAAATATAATATGCATATGCTCTTATTCCTTTTTGATAATAACAAAGGGGAAGAAATTCATATGCATGTTGATAGGGGGAGATATTATACTTGAGGGGAGCTTTAATCATATTATAATATCATTTTATATATAGAATAAATATTTTCAAAAATTCTATAGTTGTCATTATCTAAAAGGGGGAGAATGTTAGAACCTCTCTTGTTGGATTTTAATGAGAACAACTATACAATTATGCCAAAAAACCTCTAAGCTAACTTGCAGGTATATGCCAACGTATATACATGGAAATACAAGAAGAGTTATACACAACAGAGATAAGTCGAAGGAATATATACAAGGAGATATGACGATCGACGTCAAAATCGGGTTAACATTGAAGAAAATAAACAGAGTTTTATATTATTTTTGTCGGTCTAGATTATATGTAAAATCTCCAATTTGATGGTCATACACACATACAAATATATTTTGAAAACTATTTTTACAATATGACTATTATATAATATATATATATATATATATTCAAAAGAAAATAGTCAAATATTATTTTATAAACAAAATATTACGTTTAAAAGGAAGAACATTTTAGTTCAAAACCAGCAGTCTAACTTTCATCATAGACGTCTGAGGAATACAATAGTTCAACATTAGACATCTATGTACATTTAAATTAAAAAAACATTTTAGTTCAGATCCAAACGTTTGAATTTTTCATAATAGACGTCTATATTGAATCTAGACTCTGGTACAAAATATCCAGATGTCTGGATGTCTGTAAAGGATTTTTTATTTTGAATTTCTGAAATGATATATCCCCTCTTCTTCTATAGTTGCATCCTCTTCTTTGAATAGTTCTCTCCAATGGTTACTAGTTTTGATTTAGAACTTTTCAAATCTATAAATATAGTTGAGAATTCACTTTTATTTTTAACCAAACCATGAATCAATTCTTTCTATCTTTCTAATCTATACGCACTTGTGAATTACAAATATTCTTAACAATTTACTTTCTACAATTACACATTCAAATCATCATCTCAAGGAGATTATAGGAAGGGTCTACTTAAGACTTATCCATGTTATCTAGAACACAATCAGTCAAGAAACTTACTACTATTTGTAGTCGATGTCTTGTTGGAGTTTTTCAAGAACGAAGTCCTAGGTGGTTTGTAATATAGAAGTCATGTTCGGCAGCTCGGGCGGTTTATAAAACCTATTCCTCCGGGTTAAGTGAGGGCGTTAGTTAAATTCAGAAGGAGTTTGGGACTGGACGTAGAACGAGAAGTTTGAACCAGTATAAAAACTCTGGTGTGATTGCTTCTTTACTTTACTATTTATTCCCGTTGCTATTATATTTATATTGCTGTTACTGTGATTACTGCGCTTCAATTCTTTATCTATATATTTGGCCATCATCGATCCAGTGCATATCGACTATTGATCAACGTTAGCGACTTTTAGTTTTTTTATTTATTAAACCCTCTTACTTCAATAATTCATAATTATTTATTGAAAATATATTTAAACTTCAAAGCACTTCTAAAATACTATAATATATGTTATTAAATACTTATAAAAATATTCTGGAGAAATGTTTTAATTAAAAGTCATTTTAAACCAATTAAAGTTTCAAACAACAATCTATAAGCATTTCGAGAATGCTATCAAAAGAGTCCAGTGCTACTACAGTGGCCTAAATGTGCTACTGTCAAGTGTTGTAACAGACTATGGCCTGGGCAGTTTTAAACATAAGAAAGTTTGACCACTTTTCAATATGTTAACAAACGTTTTAAGGTCCAAATTTTTTTACAGTAAGTAACATAATCATATTACATCATAATCATGCTAAGAAACCCTTAAGGATGTCTTTACAAAATATAATAGAATTTACCGAACACAAGGCATTTCAAAGTGCTTCTGTAGCGACTATTCCCTGTAGAAACCATTCCATATTCAAGTCCAAATCAAACACCATCCAATCAGCCATATATGCACAATGTCAAAGCCACGTCACCTGTTGTAGAAGGTTATAGAAGTAATGATAAGCCACCTAGTAAGATCCAAATATACAACATTGATTAGTTAATAACTTTACTATAATTATGCAAGCAATATTATACAACTTCATTACAATCAAATGGTGAGGTAACTCATCATTTTCAAAGTCCACAATCAAGCACAAGCCTCTTTCTCAGTACCACTTCTTACTTCAACCAAAGCAAGCTCCAAATTTCAATCTTACCTCTTTATATTCAAGGCATAGGCTTAGATTTGTCTATATTGCTCACGGCCTAGCAAGAGTGGGGGTATGTGTGCTCCTTTTCTTTGAGTTTTGAGTTGCTAAACCTTGTTGCTATGTTGTGTTAGGACTATACCTTGAGTTTGGTGAAGTTCCTTTGAGATTTGAGTGTTTTAATGTAAAGAGAAGAAGATGAAGAGAATTATTTCAATGTTTATTGAATTAGCTAACCATTTTTCTAGACCTTAAGGATCCTTATATAGACTTTTCCAAGAGGTCATTACCACCTTTTACCCCATGTTTCTGGTCACAAGCACATCCCCCCTCCATGTGCTTTCTTTCCACCTCGTTCTCTATTTACTTAGCTCTTAAGGCTTCCCAAAATACCCTTTCTCTAGAATATCTCCACTTGACATCATCAATGATTTAGTTAGCCATAAATCATGAAAAATAATTAGTTGCTAATTAATTACACATTAATATATTAGGAAAGCACAACAAGTGAAAGAATGTTTACCAAGAAAAAAATCGTTTATCGATAAAATGATTTTCGGTCACATTATCGATATTTCTTTAAACTATTTATTTGTGTAAACATTTTTTAGTTATTTATTCAAAAGAGTTTAACAAGGTTATTAAACAAATTTTATAACACTTATATTTTTAAATGTTTTGATAGTCAAAGGCGAAGTGTTCAAAATTACCGGTCGCTACAAAGAGAGAATGAATGTGGTGATCATTTATAACCAACCAGATCATAAATATGTAACCCCTTTCTTCCTTGCCTTGATGACTAGACCTTTCACCCCTTTTATCTTGGCTTTGGCCAGATCCCCATCGCTTGGGCTTCCAAACTTTGGACCAAATTGATTTAACAACTAAACTAATTATTTAGTTATTTAATTTAAGATCATTCTTTAATTAAATCAACGTATAATTATACGTCGTTTTAATCAATTTTCAGGCTTCAAATAAATAATTATATTGTTAATAAAACATAATACAACATTTATATTAATTTTATTATTAATTTATAACATTTATAAATTAATTTTACATTGGTCGAACTCGAAAATTAACCAACAACATAGTTGTGTTGACTCTCTTGTGTGAACTCGGTCGTCAATCAATATTTAAATAATTTAAATTCTAAAGTCTGCACAAACTTTGTTGAACTATAGTATCGAGCACAATTTCAATAGCTTAGAGATCCTTTAGGCGAAATCCAATTTCCAATTTTTATTAAGCTACACCTAGCAACGATATTTTGTGAACGTTTTCTTTTCGTCGTCACTGTATCACTAAGATTTCTAGAGTTTGGTCTAAGGTCAAAAACTCTATTAATATATGTAGTTAATTGCATAGACTGCATTAAAGTCTTTGATTCAATCTGATAACATTTATTAATTAATCGATTTCCTTTGGCTAGATAGTTTGACTTTAAGTTGACTACCAATAAAGGTAATACTAACCTTCTACAACGAGGGAGGTGAATCCTCTCTTGAGTAGTGTTCCACTTCAAGTAGTTTAGTGTGTACCTAACTATGTGTGAGGATCCGTATATTTGATTATTAAAAATATTGAAATTAATAAGATTTTGAAATTCATTATTAGGAGAAATTAAAATTTATGATTTATCAATGGGAAAGACTATTAGAATGTAATTTAATAATGTTGATTTAAGGTAATTGATAACTATTTTAATGTAATTTCAATCAATTGAAATTATTGTAAAGTTAATTTGGTTATAATTGTAAATAAGGAATTAAATTGGTAATTAATGGAGTTAATGAAATTGAAATATTATAATTAATATGAGTTAAGATGATAACTGTAAAATATGAATGTAATAGAATGTAAACCAATGTTAATTATATTCATAAGGTAATAGTTGATTCAATAATAAGAGTGTAAATCAAAATAAAAGAATTTATTGGAATTTAAAATATAATTAACTGGGATTTTATTACAGTTGTAGCTGAACGCTGTAATTAGTGTAATATTTAAACCATGGCATTTACATGGAAAATTGAATTTCAAAATATTTATATGTAATCAAGAATGATGAAAATTGTTAACTTTTAAATTTGAATTTAAAGTGATTAAATCGATTTAATAATAA
The DNA here is from genome assembly GCA_030737815.1 of Allium fistulosum. Taxonomy (NCBI): domain Eukaryota; kingdom Viridiplantae; phylum Streptophyta; class Magnoliopsida; order Asparagales; family Amaryllidaceae; genus Allium; species Allium fistulosum. The sequence goes on along the minus strand of CM060908.1, from coordinate 637,635,056 downwards.
TTTATTTAATTAACGTGAAAATTAGCCATTTTGGCCACTGTCTTGGATTTCGATGAAACACATTTCATCGGATCCCTAACAATGAATTATTGTAGGATTTCAAGTTTCGTAGCGATCAGACTTGTCATTTGATCGTGCGAGCTCGAAATGCGTAGAAATCAATTAATGGAATTTAAATGAATATAAATTTATTTTAAAAGCTAATTTCTATATACAATGGAATTGGGGTTTGAAATTTGTTCCATTGAGTTTAAAAATATCGAAAATCTATATTTCGATATATTGGATGACACTTTCGTTTCGGAAATGAAACGGGTTTTTGGGTCGTTGTTATCGTTTTGACCCAATTCGATCTGTCCATTTGTTCTTATCTATCTCTGCCTATATTTATGCTATTACAAAACCCTAGCAGCCTTTTATTCTCTATTGTCTGTACGTACATTTCTTTCTCATCTGCTCCTTCCTAATGGCAGACAACCCAAACCCTAATTCAAATTTCAAATCAAACTCCAGAAATCCAAACTATCCAAACCATAGGAAATTATATATCGTTGGAAAGCTCTCGACGAACGTAATCTACCTATGTAATTCATTTTTCGATTGGAGGCTCTGTTCGTCCAGAAATTGATGATTTATTCTCGACCGTGAAACTAGGGTTTGCAAATCAACGGTGGATTTGCAACGATTCGTCAATCGGGAAGTTGCAGTGTGTAGAGGTCGTCAAGACGAGTTCATCTATATGGCTACATGGGTCTGGAAGTGCTCGGATTCGCAGCGAATTGGAGGAGAAGGCAGCAGCAGCGGCTCAAGCGTGGCAGCGCCTGGGGCTCGCGCGTGGGCCAAGGAGGGGCGGCCTGTCGTGGGCGTCGCAGCAGTGGTTCCTGATCGTGGTAATGATGGCTGTAGGCGGTGCAGCAGTGAAGTTGAAGGTGGCGGCTGTGCTTTGTTGTGGGTTCGTGCGTTACTGTTCGCATGCGGCTAGGGTTCTGAGGTGATAGCATATTTACGTGATTGCCCTTATTCAATTTAATTGAAAATTTAAATTTTATATCTTCTAACATACATAACTTTTTCATATGAGCTCGGATTCATGACGGTTTTCTCCATTACGATCGTATCGAAATTTCAGACAACATGGAATTGGTCTGGCTGCATTATAAGACTGTTCAAATTTTGGACTTTATTCAGATTTTATTTCGACGATAAATCAAAAGTGAGTGATTTAACCCACTCATAAATACTAACCCATTTTATGTTAATTAAATTAAATTTATGATGTGATTAGAATATTATTGGGTGTTTTTTGGTAGCTTAAAATTGAAATTGAATTTTATTGAATTGAATTGCCATTTTAATTAATATTCAATAAAAATTGCTAGTTAAATACCTGATAATGATAACTAGTTAATTGTTTTGATTTATTGGCTGATTTGAATGATGATTGTGATGGATGCTTAATTGTTGACATTTTGGATGATTTGATGTTATGTTTATTTTATATGTTGTTATCACACTGCAACTTACCTTAGTTATTGTTAGGAAAATCACTATGGGTTGAAATGATACATACCGAACAATCTTATAGATTAGGGAAAAATCGTTATGGGTTGAAATGATAAACCTGAGCGATTTTATGGATATGGAAAATTGTGATTCGGGATACGCGGTGAAATGGTATATATCCGGAAATTTAAATTATTGCGGGTTGAAATGATATATATTCGTATCATTTGACCGTAGGGTAGAAAATTATATACGAACACCGTTGGTCGGTTTTAAATTATTTCTTAAGTGGTAAAGTGTTTGTACCAAAATTGGGCACAACACTCTTCGGAAGGGTTTGAAGAGATAAAATGAAGAAATTAAATGAAAAAAGAGGATTATCTAACAAACACTTCAAAACCAAATAAGAAAGTACGCAGATACATAGAAATTTAGAGTGGTTCGGCGTGTTTCCTACGTCCACTATGAAATGATTGATCTTTATTAACTTTTGGTTGCTGGTTACAGCGAATTACAGTAGTAAATCTCGAGTACAACAGTGGAATTTGAATGCAATGGTGGATTTGGCAGGGTCTGGACGTCAAAGAGCCAATGATCCCTTTTCTGTAGGCTCTGGGCTGCTATTTATAGGCGCAGGCTGCAAATATCTCGTTCAGATCTCGGGAGACCTCTTCTGGCACGTGTGTGGGCCCACGCGATCGATCTCACGTGATTTGCACTCGGTCCGTGATCGATACGAACCAACTTCGTATCGATAAAGATTTGGCCCAATCGAGTCGAAATTGATTATGAACATTGTTGATGATGTACGCAAGCTCCTGTGAAAATTTGGTGGCATTTGGACTTGTAGATTGTGAGTTATAATCGATGCAAGTTTGGGCTTCTCGTATGCTGTTTTCTTCGTATCCATTCTCTTTCGACTCGATTCAAAATGACTTTGTTCGTATCGATCAGAGTGTTGCTCTATTCGACTCGATCATTGTTGCGCTGTTCGTATCGATCAGAGTGTCGCTTTGTTCGTATCGATGGCTAGGGGCTGTTTCGTTTCGATTGACCTTTTGCTATTTTGAGTATCGTTCGTTTGATGTTTAGTTCGTATCGGTCCTTGGTCGGATGATACGAATTTACTCCCATCGATGGATTCGAAATCGAACCAGGCCAGTTGGATACAAAATAGAGGCTATGCAATGGATACGAACAGAGGGACATTCGATGGATATGAACAGAGGGATGCAAATTGATCGATACGAACAGATGGACGCGAACAGCGTGGTCATGGATGGATTCGAACAGATCGACTCGAACAGTGGTTCTTTGATGGATGCGAACAAAGCTACTGTAGGGTGATGGATACGAACAGAGGCCTTCCCCCTTGATTTTGATTGATCCATATCTTGAGCGTACGAAATCCGATTGACTTAAAACTTGGAACGTTGGCTTTCATAGCTTTGTTTGTCATGTCTTGTCAATTGTAGCTCGATCTGGACTCGGACAAAATTTATCGATATCCATAGCGAACCTGCGTATGATCTTCGGGATGGACTTTCCTTGGTTTCCAGTCAAGTTCTTGGTATCACAGCCTTGCCAAAAGGCGGGATAACATTTGCCCTCCAAAGTATGTCTTTTGAAAACACGACGTGCTTTGAAAAGCTGCAATCTTCATTCAGAATAGTTCCATCTGACTTGTCAAACGGTTGTCGTTCTCTCGTCGAAAGTTGTAATCCTTGACTGATTTTTCAATGATATGAATTGTTGACTGCCAACTGCTGTACCATGTACTGTTGTAACTAATTGTTGTATGATAGCGATTATTTGTTTGTTGTTGTAACCGTCATTAAGCGAATATCCAATCCCAATGAATTATGAAAATTGAATATTAGTCCGGCATACATGCATATAGGTTAACCTGACTCTCGTTAACGTCGCACGTTCACGAGTCGTTATCAGTTCTCTTGTATCGAATTCTGTATCGATCCTCTCCTGAATCGATGTGAAATTCAAGTTGTAACAACGCTTGATGGTTGTTTTTGGAATTTCCCTTCGTATCGATCCTCTCCTGGATCGATGTGAAAGGTCGTAAGATTGTTCTCGTATTGTCGTAATTCGCATTGATGGATATGAAATAAACATTTCGCACCAATGGTCTTATGCGAGATGCGAATAAAGCAATTGGTTCCCTAGGGACTATTCGCATCGATGGATGCGAGTCTTCATGGGCCGTGTGTTGATGGTTACGAATGGAACAATTCGTATCGATGGAGTCACACGGTTCAAGTGCAATCTGGTTGTTCCCTTCGTATTGATGGATCGATGTGGAAGGTTGTAAAGTCGTCTTTGCATCGACTGTGAACGGACACAAACAACTACATTTGGGATCGCTCTTGGTTGATGGATGCGAATATGCTTGTTCGTATCGATGGTGGTTGTGACCGTTCCAACCGGTACTTGGATACTGGGAGACGAATATACACTTTCCTAGTATAAATACCTTGGCACTTAGAATTTTTCCATTTACTTATTCCCTTGTCTCGTTTTCGTATCGCTTTGAAAAAGGAGAACTCAGAATTGTCTTTGCTTTCCAATCGAGTCGAGCCTTCAAATCTCCAAACCAAACACCACTTCTAGGTAATTAATCAATGAATCTGTACTAGAATCGATGAGACATGAATTTTTTTGCCTCTTTAGCCACTTCTGTGACCGATTCTGGTGAAACGAAGGTCACATATGGTCGGAGCGAGGTCGAGGGAGGCCAGCGTGGCATTCGTGCTGTTTGGAGAAGAAGGATAGATGGACACGAAGGGATCACTCGCACCGGTTGAAGAGGAGCGATTCGCATCGATCGCAAGATGGTCGACGTTCGTATTGATTGGAGGAGTGTTGAGGGAGCGACTTCGTATCGATAGGAGACGGTGATCGATACGAAGTAGCGACCCTATTTATCGATACGAAGACGAAAGGCTTGCCAATCGATGCGAATTGGAACCTCGAGTAATCGATACGAAATCTCTTGCTCCACGATCGATACGAAGGAGAGGTTTTGTGGTCGATACGAGCCAACCGATATGCATGAATCTATCGATACGAATAAAGTACCGATATGAATCGTATCGAGGCGAACAAATTATCGGCCCAAGCTTTTGATCGATACGAACTTAAGCTTCGGGAGAACAATCTCATTCCACCCTTGATGGATACGAATTCAACTACTTTAGGCATATTCGAACACTTGACTCCGACGAGCTTCAGCCTTGCAAAATTGGACTTGACTATTTTCACTGCATATCTGACTGCCTATCGAAGCTCGTCGATGGAATTGTAACTTAACAAAATCTTAAAGAACTTTTACTTGGATCGGTCTCTAAAGTCTGGATGGAACGGCCGTGACGGTCAGCGATGACGGTCACTCCAGTTGAACTTCGAAGTCTTGTTATTTGAATGCTTTCTTTTTCTCTATAGAATTTTCTAAGTAACATGTAGCACTGCACTACACAATAGATTCACACACTTCACACTGGGGAACACGGGCTTATTATTGTCTAATAATGGGTTTTAATAAGTTGATTAGTTATGGAGTCCACAAGTTCACAACAACAGGAAAGTCAGAGTCTGTCTCTTCCAATAATAGAATTGCCAGCCATCGCTGCCGAAGTCATAGACCCTGCTCCGGACGAACTACCTGATGCTACGTTCATCTGTAATCCCCAAGATTCTATACCATCTAATGTCTTTGAAGACATGTTGGGACGAATATGCCTAAGGCATGGTTTGTCATTGGACGATGTACTACTACCAGGACCAGACGATAGACCGCACGCTCCCACGGAGGGGTTTACTGCCTTTAATCGTCATGCATGCACAGCAGGCACACTTCCTCCATTTAACCAATACATTAGAGAAGTGTTGTCTTTTCTCGGAATCTCCCTATCACAACTACACCCAACGGATACGCTACGCTGAATAGTTTATTTATTGTATTCATGGAGCATCTCTTTCGGCCACCGGCTCCAACAGAGATTAGATATCTTTTTAACATCAAGAGTAGGGGAGATAGTCCATCTTTTACATTCCTGGAGGCGGTAAGGAATTGTCAAGTAGTAACCGGATCCTGAACAAGGCTGAGTTACTTTAAAACAGAATGGTTATACGTCCGATGCACCCCAGGATTTGCCAACCGATGGTTAGTCAGACATAAGTGTTGCGGTCTTCTCCAAGAGTTATCAAGATAATAGTAGTTGATGTAAAACTAATATCTTCTTTTCTTTATAGCCGCAATTTCACGACCTGAAGGCGGGTACTTTAAAGAAATTGTAAGGGTCCTTCAAGAAATTCCAAGTGAAATGAGGGACATCGATTCGGTTCTAACCGACAGAAATATGAGAATCGTTGGACTGATTGAGCGGAATCAAAGCATAAGGCTTGAAGGAACACCGAGGGCAGCCCCGAAGAAGCGGTTGAAATGAAAAACACCCAGGGTCGTAATAACTGAAGGGGGTGATGGAGAGAGAATGTCCACGGACGATGAACTTGTTGCTGGGTCTTCGGCCGGATTTCAAGCAACAAAAGGAAGAAGAAAAGGCAAGGCCACTGCTTACAAACGTCCTAAGTCTTCGAGGTGGAAATCAGTTGTGGTTTCTTTGCCGGTTCCCGGCATTAGAATCTCAGAGGCTCCTTCCTCGTCAATAGAGAGTCCTTTTGAAGGGCTTGCCAATATGCCAATTCCAGATTACGTGTCACTTCAACACGACACCGGGTTGGAGGAGCTTGATAGTGCTCTTGATCTAAGCGAGTCGCTTCCTATAAGTGTGGTCGACATTTTCGGTTGGTCTGGGGTTGCATATACATACACGCTTCACGGCACTACACGATTTCCAATCTCAAGTTGTTCAATTCAAGAAAGCACTAACTCTGCTTCTCTTTCTTTTTTACAGATACGATGTCCGGACGAGGGTCGATGTTAGGGAGTCTTCGTTTAGTTCGCCGATCTTTTAAATATTATGAGTCACGTAGGAGAGAGGAAGACAGAGACCGCGATCGCGGGTACTCTAGCTAGGAACGTCATGAGAGAGATAGGGATAGGGACTATAGACATCGATCTCGATCCCGCTCTCCTCCTCCTAAAATCCCTACGCAACCTTCGGGCCAAGGAAAACAGCCGGTAGAGCACTCTCGTCACAAACCATCTTCGCATGCTTCTCGGTCTAAGTTGCAACGCCATAGAACCGAGGTTGAGCCTCCCGTCGTCGCTGAGCAAGCTATCACTGAGCCCACCGGGGAAGGGCTATTAGAATCGCTCAGCTAAAGAAGGATTTCCCAAATATATGCTTTGACGGCTACATTTTCCCCCCTTACTTAAAGAGAATTCCATCGGAGGCGGAGAACACAATGCATGATTACATTCATGACATCTATTCCCAGTACAAAGAGTGGGTGAAGGCTGCAGAAAAAGATCGAAGGTGGCCTTCGAACGGCCTAAAATAATTGAAAACTTAGAATCTGATCTCGCCCAGAAGGACTGCATCGTCCAAGTGCTTATTGATTAAGGCCGAGTCCTCTCGGAAATCAGAGATAGAGGCCACCAAAAAGGCCGATGAGGCGAACTTGGCCATGGAGAGGATGAGGCAACACACTTTGCCTTGGTGGAGCAGATGGGCCACCGAAACACCACTGTCACAACTGAACGTGACGCCGCTCTGAAAGAACTTGCTGAGCTCAAAGCTAAATTTTCCGAAATCATCAAAGAAAAAGATGATGCAAATAGAGCGGACCAAGAGGCTTGTGAACAGGCCGTAGTGCTTCGGGGCGAACGGGACGCGGCAACGGCTAAGGTCCGGGTGGTGGAGACTAAGGTCGAGGAGAAAATTAAATCGGCTGAGTCCAGGCTAGAGACGGATATAGAAGATCTCGTGATAACTTACAATGCTAACGTACTGAGGCATAGAAATTTAGCATGGTTCGACAACTACCCGACACATCTGTACAATGCTTGGGGCCGATTGGTTAAGGAGGAGAAGGTCGTGCATCTGGGTGAACCAATCGACGAGTTTGAGCTTGAGAATCGTATGCTAATGAAGATGAAAGAAAGATTCTCCATGAGTCGATGATTTCGCATGAGAAAGAAAGGTTTGGCACCCAACACTCGGAGGCCGGAGAAGGTTCAGGTGTTGAGCACTATGACGTAAGTGCTGAAGTTCCTGTGCGAACCTAGCCTGAATTTTCACATGTGGTTGATTCCCAATCAGTTCCCGCTTACAATCCGGATCAGCCGTAGTTATCTCTGGCTAAAGAACAAGTTTCTGAAGCCGTTCAGCCGTCCACGAGTCAAATTGAGGAAGGTACTCTGAACATTCTCTATGCTTATCCGAAATCGGAATTGTCATCCGAAGTAGTTACTAACAGTTCTCCTTTTTTCTCTATCCAGTGACTGGAGTTACACCGATCGCGCCTCCTACAACTCAAGAATCACATCAAGCGTAGGAGGCCATCATCACTGAAGCGACCACCATAACTACAACTGCACCAATTGATGGAACGCATGAGAGCACACTTATTTTTGACGAGCGGATGATGGAGGAACTCCTCGGTCATCACAGTGACCCCTTTGCGGGCCTACCATTTGTTATGGGTAGAGGTGCACCTAATACTGGTTCTTCAATGCCAGCCACTGATGCTCCCAGCGAGGCCTAAGTAATTCATGAAGAAGAAATATTGGCCGAAATCAACGCTGAAATGGAGGCAGCGGCTCGTGGTGATAGTTTTGGAGGTGGGATGGCGGCACCTGGTCCAGCCCCGTTAAGGATGATATCACCTGGTGGTATAGTTATTAGTACCGGTGTGCCTATCCCGCCTCCTATAGTCTATCCAGTTCCTCTGACTCCACCTTCAGGGAGCATTCCCGTACACTTGAGCTCGGATGAGGAAGTTGATATCATGCCCCCTACTGGAGATTAGCCGCCGAAAGGCAAAGGCTCGGAAAGAAAGATAAGTGGCAGCTCCAGTGGGTCTACACCGAAAAGGAAGCCGAAAAAGATAAGAGAGTAGACGTGCTTCTTTGGTTTATTTTTGGTAGATAGATAGGAATCTACTTTCGTTTTTCTTTCATAGGCCGTGTATAGATGTGGGTTCGGCCCCCGCTAGTAGGAATTTTGGAATCAACTTGTACATAATTTCTTTTCAAAGGTAGTTGAAATGAAACTTTATTTTGTTTTGAACTTGATGTGTGTTTATTTGCTTAAGTGTTCCAGCATTTGAATTCCTTGATCAGTACAGTTGTGAAGATTCAACTTTTGAATCTCGCTTGAGTTTATCCATCAAGCTCTGAAATCACGGCCGCAAGTCATGACTGGATATTAAGTTGAACTTCGATGTTGTACTGCTTCAGTCAGTGATTGACACTTAAGTTCTGCCCCCAGTTTTAGGGATGAGTTGAAAAGATTAGATAGCGATCGTATTTCGCCTTTAATGCATCATGCTTAGCATCGTTGAATTGATTGCTAAAACACGGAGAATTCGAGTGGTTGAATCACACTCGCTCTTTTATCGATGATTGTATCCACGCTCCGGGGATTGCACTTGTGCGTTGGCGGTTGATCACGCCTGCTTGGGTTTCAAGGATGTGTCCACGCTCTAGGGACTTAAGTTATTTTACGGACGATCGATCCCAATACGGCCCATGTCCAAACTTCAATCCACTCTTCGGGGATTTTGAGTTAACGTTTATACTCCAATTCGCATTTTGGTAATTTGGATTTGGTGTTTATGTTGATACTCTGGTCCACATTCTGGGAATTCGGAGTTAAGTGATGTTTATACTCCAGCTCACACTCTAGGAACATAGAGTTAGTTGATGTTTATACTCCGGTTCGCACTCTGGGAATCCGGAATTGGTAAACAGACGGTCAATCACATCCGTTGTGAGTTTTTGAATTTTGTTCGCACTCCGGAAACGAAAGATGTATCAGGATCGTGGATGGTCGTATCACATCCACCCTGAGTTAACAAGTGAGGTCGTTAGATGGACGGGTCCATCCTCCTCAAACTTGGTTTGTATATGGGCGAAGTCGTTAGGTGGACGGATCCACCCTCTTCGAAACCGTATTTGTAAGTTTATACTCCAGTTCGCACTCTGGGAATCCGGAGTTATGTAAAGGATTGTCGTGTATCAATCCTTTTTTGACTTTAGTGTGATGGCTTGTCCCCGAGCTCGGATTTCATTTAGTGAGTGACCGGTCGTATCACACTCACTCCTTATTTGAATAAATTCCACTGTATGATGGAACTTGGCTCTCCGTGCATAGTGATGGTCATATGAAGTAGTTCAAGTAAGTCACAGCTCTGGCTCGAAGAGATTGCATTTTATTGCTAAAATAAGAAAATACGACAAAGTCAGTTGCCTTATTACAAATTCAAATTTCGAAATGCAGAAACAAATTGCAAATGAAAAATAGACTGAAGAAATAAACAGAGCATGTTATGTGTAGTAGCGACGAAGACTCTCGTTATTCCAGGCTCTCGGAAGAGTGAGACCGTCAACGGTCGATAATTTGAATGTGCTATCTCCGAGCTTTCGTTCAATAACATATGGTCCTTCCCAAGTTGGCTTCATATGCGAATGGACCGGATAAATTATTTTGAGTACGAGATCACCAAGCTCAAAGGTTCGGGGTCGGACCTTGGCATTGTATAATCGGGCGACTCGACTTCGGTATGCGGCTGTCCTCAAATCAGCCTCTTCACGCCTCTCATCCAATAAATCGAGAGATTCAGCAAGTAATATAGCATTTATCTTTGGATCGTAGTATGTCAGACGATGAGAAGGTACTTCTAATTCGACTGGAATAACAATTTCTGAACCATAAGAGAGAGAGAATGGAGTGTGACCGGTCGCGGACTTGTGGGTTGTATAGTAGGCCCATAAGGCCATAGGTAGTTCATCGACCCATTTGCCCCCGGCTTTTTCCAGTCGTTTCTTCAGAATGGATTTTATAACTTTATTAACAGCTTCAACCTGTCCATTCACTTGAGGGTGTGCAACTGCGGAGAATTTCTTCTGAATGTGGAATCGTTGACAGAAATCCTTAAATTCGGCACTATCGAATTGCGTCCCGTTGTCAGTGATGATAGTACGTAGGAGACCAAATCGGCAGATGATGTTGCGCACTACAAATTTGATCACCTTCTTCGTCGTGACTGTAGCAAGGGGCTCGGCTTCCGCCCACTTGGTAAAGTAATCAACTGCTACGATGGTGTACTTCGCACCACCTTTGGCTAGAGGTAAAGAGCCAATAATATCGATTCCCCATACCGCGAATGGCCAAGGGCTGACCATTTGTGTTATCTCGGTAGGTGGGGCTCTAGGAATTCGAGCATGCTTCTGAAACTTATCACATTTCTTGGCATAATCCGATGCATCACGATTTACAGTTGGCCAATAATATCCGTATCGAAGTACTTTCTTGGCAAGAGCTTGCCCCCCAGTGTGATCGCCACATTCTCCTTCGTCCACATCATGCAATACTCGTTTGATTTCACGGTGAGCGATACACCGGAGTAAAGGAACAGAGTATCTTCTTCTATACATGACTCCATTCTGAATAATAAACCGCGAAGCTTTTCGAAGGATCTGTCTCTTTTCACTCCTGCGCTCTGGTAGGGTTCCGTGCTCGAGATAATTTCTGAATGGAGTTATCCATGACTCCCTCTCGAAGACGACATCAAATATCCAATCGGTTTCCATCTGATCAATGCTTGGCGAAGATAATGTCTCTATGGGAACAAGTCCCATTTGTTGTGCTTCACCTATACTGGCTAACTTTGCCAACGAATCAGCTTTCTGGTTGTGTTCTCGTGGTATGTAATAAATGACATAATAGTCAAATTGATTCAATATCTCATGAACCTGGGCAAGGTAAGCGGCCAGTCTTCGATCTCTGGCTTGGTACTCCCCTCGAACCTGACACACGACCAATTGCGAATCACAGTAAATTTCCACCGCAATGATTCTTAAATCTCTGGTAAGTTTCAATCCCACCAGTAGGGCTTCATATTCGGCTTCGTTATTAGTTGCACGGAAGTTGAACTTTAGAGCATAACATATAGATCGACCTTCAGGAGTTTCAAGTACAACCCCTGCACCTGAGCAACGGTCATTTGATGCACCGTCTGTATGCAGCTTCCAGATATACTTGGGGGATTCACTGGTTTCGGGCAAGTCCTCTGGGATGGTAAATTCAACAATGAAATCTGCTAGGACTTGTCCTTGAATGGCTCGCCTTGGAGTGTAAGTAAGGTCAAACTGACTTAACTCGATATTCCATTTTAGTAATCTACCAGACGTCTTAGGATGCATAAGGACCTGTCGTAACGGCTGGTCGTTGTAAACGGTGATTGGGTGAGCCTGGAAATATGGACGGAGCTTCCTCGAGGCAATAAAAAGACAATAAGCCAACTTCTCTAGCTTCAGATAATTTCTCTCAGTTCCGGTTAGCCGCTTGCTTATGTAGTAGACCGACTTTTGTATTCGGTCTTCCTCTCGAACTAGGGTAGCATTGATCGCGTTTTCTGATACCGCCAAGTAAATGTACAATTTCTCGTGATCGATAGGCTTTGACAAGATTGGCGGTGTGGAGAGAGTAGAATTAGTGCTCGGAATGCGCCCTCACATTCCGTAGTCCATAAAGTTTCGTTTTCCCTTTCGGATCAGATCGAAGAAGGGAATGCATTTGTCAGTGGACTTTGAAATGAACCTGCTCAGTGCTGCAACTTTCCCGTTGAGACTCTGGACTTGCTTTATAGTTTTTGGAGTTTCAAGATTTCGGATCGCCCAGATCTTTTTGGGATTGGCTTCGATTCCTCGAGCATTGACGATAAACCCAAGGAATTTTCTGGATGCTACCCCAAAGTGACATTTCAAAGGGTTGAGCTTCATTCTGTATTCTCGGAGGATATTAAACATTGACTCCAGGTCTCTGATGTGATCGGTGGAAAATCGCGACTTGACTAGCATGTCGTCCACATATACCTCCATGGTTTTTCCAATCTGGTTAGCGAACATTCGATTAACTAACCATTGATAAGTTGCCCCAGCATTTTTGAGTCCAAAGGGCATAACTTTATAGCAATAGAGTCCCATATTGGTTACGAAGCTGGTATGCTCCTGGTCAGGCAAGTGCATGGGTATTTGATTATAGCCAGAGTACGCATCCATGAAGGATAAGAGTTCATGTCCAGCCTTTGAGTCTACAAGTTGATCAATTCGTGGAAGTGGAAAACTGTCCTTGGGGCAAGCTTTATTCAAGTCTGAGTAGTCAACACATGTTCTCCATTTCCCATTTGGCTTTCGGACGAGTACAGGATTGGACACCCATTCCGGGTATAATGCATCTCGAATGAACCCATTCGTCTTAAGCTTATCTACCTCTTCTTTAAGGGCGGCAGATCTCTCTGGATCCATACCACGCCTTTTTTGCTTGACTGGGACGTACCGCGGGTCAATATTCAGTGTGTGGCTCGCGATGTCCGATGAGATCCCACACATATCGGAGTGTGTCCAGACAAACACATCAAAGTTTACCTGGAGAAATTCAACCAATTCCTCTTGCATTTGTTGGCTTAGCTGAGATCCAATCTTTATCATTTTCGAGTCATTAATATCGTCGATTGGAACATCGATCGTCAGTTTGGCCGGAGAAGCTTGACTGTCTTTACCTTCATCTTCACTTTCGGTATCTCTCAGGTCAAGATCTCTTTGGAATTGGTTGGAGTGCCCGGGCCCGTGCCCAGGTGCTAATTGTCAATTATCAACAAAGCGGACGCAGAGAGATTCCTCTACGCCCTTTTCTTTTTCTTTCCGCTGCGCCTCGCGCAACTCAGCAATGTAACAGGCTCGCCCTGCGGCCTGATCCCCTTGAACAACTCCGACACCATTGTCGATAGGGAATTTCAAAGTCAAACACCATGGGGCGATGGCAGCCCTGAATTCAGCTAGGGCTGGTCGGCTCAAGAAAGCATTATATGGGGAGTTTATATCCAAAACAACAAACTGCAGTATCCGGACTCTCCGGCGTTCACCAATTCCTAACTCCACTGGTAATTCTACCACTCCAGTGGGAATAGTTGCACTCCCGTTGAAGCCATGAATATGAGACTGACACAGCTTCAAGTCTTTAGTTTCCATTCTCATCTGGTCATAAGCTCGTTTAAACAAAATATTCACAGAGCTTCCGCTGTCTACCAAGATCCTCTTCATCCAAGCAGGACCTACTTGAGCTGATATGACAAGCAAATCAGTAGTGTGAGCTTCGATCCTGTCGGCATCCCGACCTCGAAATATGATGTCATCTGCCATCATTCTTTGTTGCTTGGCCGGAGCCCCATCTTCAGAATTACTGCAACATTCAAAGTCCGTATGCCTGATAGAGCTGGCATATGACTCCATTTCCTTCCGGCTTCGGTTTGCTGGATGAGGACCACCACTAACAGTGTTTATCACCAATCTCCCGCCAGTACGAGCGGGTTCCTCCTGTCTAGCCAGATTTGGTACATGATTTTGATTCGATGGGCCCGCACCTCCAGACTGCGACGCCCGCACAAACTGTTCTAACTTGGTCTCTCTTATCAACTTTTCGATGAGATCCTGCAAGTGACGGCATTCATTTTTGTTATGGCCGTAGCTTTCGTGGAATCTACAAAATTTCCCCGTCCGAATTTGCTTCTCCGATGACTGTTTCGGAGCAGGCTTCTTGTACTGAATGGTATTGCAGGTTTGTAGATATACGTTCTCCAGCGACGTATTCAGGGGAGTATAATTATCAAACATAGGAGTTCTACGTCGTGGACCACGGTTCTGATCCCGTTTTCTATTTTGGTTACCATTGCCTTTTTGCTGATCTTGCTTATTCTGAAGTTCAATTGCACTTTTTTGGAACTCTCCCCGGATTGTTTTACAGCAATATTACTCTGAATTCCTTCCACACTAGGCCCCGCATCATCCTTCTTCCTAGACTGTTTCGCATCCTCCCTTCTCAAGAATTGGGCTGCCTTGGAATAGAAACGGTCTAATGATGTAGGGGGTTTTCCGGCCAACCAGTTGTCGAATTCAGAATCGGGCTCAATCCCCTTAGTCAGTGCCATAAGAATAGAGTTATCATTTGGGTTGCTGATCTCAGCACATGCAGCATGAAATCTCTCTATATAACGCCTGAGTGTCTCCCCAGGAGCTTGAGTGACGCTATATAAAGTATTAACATCCTTTGGTCTATCGACATGCATACGAAATTGCTCAATAAACTTTGTTGCCAACTGATCGAAGCATGAGATAGATCGAGGTGGCAGTCGGGTAAACCACATAGTCGCTATGCCCCCTAGTGAGATCGGGAAGCTTCGGCACTTGACTGCATCATCAGCTCGTGCTGCATTCATCAACCATTCATACTTCAGGATATGCTGATTAGGATCATAGTTTCCTTCATAAATAGGTAAAGTCGGCATCCTGAATCGCCGAGGTGGTTCAGCATAGAGTATCTCATCAGTAAAAGGGGTATGACTCCGGGAGATTCCCTAGTCATCATTGCTAAGACCCTGACTTTCACGAATCATTTGACGGATCATTGCTGGCAGGTCGGGCATCTGGACATTTTGAGCAGGTTGGGCCAAGGTGTGGTCGGGTTCCACAATGCGAGGAGGGGCCGGTCGCTGTCGACAGTCCATGTCTCGCCTCCTTGGTTCTATGTCTTCGGGGACGTAAGGCTCATGATGGTATTCATGTTGGTGATGGTTCGGATCTGTCCGATTTCGGGTCTCAGCGCCCAAATCAGTAGCTGTCGCAGTACGGTTATCAGTAATATGGTGTGGGGTAGCGCCTCCTCGGGAGGAGGGTCCAGTCTGATGGCTGGTTGACGGGAAAACTCTCAGTTGCCCGACATTCAATGTATGTTGATGCCCAGTGGCCTGTGTGTAGCTTCCGTCTAGCCGTGGGCATGTAGATCTGTGATGATAATCAGAAGAGGCTGAACTCTCGGTGGAGGAATGGGAAGCTTGATCCCTTTTGGATCTCCTTCGTCGTTAACGGTTCAGTTGGTTGGCTAGTTCCGCATTAGCATGGAGCTGTTGAGTGAGCTGTTGGCGGCTCTGAGTCAATTCTTGCATCAACATATGAAATTCTTCCCTGGTGATAGGGCCTTGCGGATCTGATGGTCCGTTAGCATTCTGATCGGCTGGAAGCGGCTGTACGAGATTCTGTCTGTCCCGTCCTTCTGGATCTACAGTTGTAGAAGTAGTCCTTGTGTTAACCATGATGGATGATGAAGCTCTTTCCTATATTTGTAGCAAATCTGAATAGGATGGAAGAACTTCTGAAATTGAGATCTGAATCTTCTCCTTGGATGTTTGCAATCCGATATCGGCAGTAGATCCAATGAGCAGAACGAAAAAACTGGGTTTTTCTCAGCGAAAGCACCAAAGTGTTTGTACCAAAATTGGGCACAACACTCTTCGGAAGGGTTTGAAGAGATAAAATGAAGAAATTAAATGGAAAACGAGGATTATCTAACAAACACTTCAAAAACAAATAAGAAAGTACACAGAAACACAGAAATTTAGAGTGGTTCGGCGTGTTTCCTACGTCCAATATGAAATGATTGATCTTTTATTAACTTTTGGTTGCTAGTTACAGCGAATTACAGCAATAAATCTCGAGTACAACAGTGGAATTTGAATGCAATGGTGGATTCGGCAGATTCTGGACGTCAAAGAGCCAAAGATCCCTTTTCTATAGGCTCTGGGCTGCTATTTATAGGCATAGGCTGCAAATATCTCGCTCAGATCTCGGGAGACCTCTTCTGGCACGTGTGTGGGCCCACGCGATCGATCCCACGTGATTTGCACTCGGTCCATGATCGATACGAACCAACTTCATATCGATCAAGGTTTAGCCCAATCGAGTCGAAATTGATCATGAACATTGTTGATGATGTACGCAAGCTCCTGTGAAAATTTGGTGGCATTTGGACTTGTAGATTGTGAGTTATGATCGATACAAGTTTGGACTTCCCGTATGCTGTTTTCTTCGTATCCATTCTCGTTCGACTCGATTCACAATGACTTTGTTCGTATCGATCGGAGTGTTGCTCTATTCGACTCGATCATTGTTGCGTTGTTTGTATCGATCGAAGTGTTGCTCTGTTCGACTCGATCATTATTGCGCTGTTTGCATCGATCAGAGTGTCGCTTTGTTCGTATCGATGGCTGGGGACTGTTTCGTTTCGATAGACCTTTTTCTATTTTGAGTATCGTTCGTTTGATGTTTAGTTCGTATCGATCCTTGGCCGGATGATACGAATTGACTCTCATCGATGGATTCGAAATCAAACCAGGCCAGTTGAATACGAAATAGAGGCTATGCAGTGGATACGAACAGAGGGACATTAGATGGATACGAACAGAGGGACATTCGATGGATACGAATAGAGGGACGCAAATTGATCGATACGAACAAATGGACGCGAACAGCGTGGTCATGGATGGATTCGAACATATCGACTCGAACAGTGGTTCTTTGATGGATGTGAACAAAGCTACTGCAGGGTGATGGATACGAACAGAGGCCTTCCCCCTTGATTTTGATTGATCCATATCTTGAGCATACGAACTCTGATTGACTTGAAACTTGGAACGTTGGCTTTCATAGCTTTGTTTGTCATGTCTTGTCAATTGTAGCTCGATCCAGACTCGGACAAAATTTATCGATATCCATAGCGAACCTGCGTATAATCGATCTTCGGGATAGACTTTCCTTGGTTTCCAGTCAAGTTCTTGGTATCACGGCCTTGCCAAAAGGCGGGATAACATAAAGTATGTTTAATTTATAAATTTAATGATTTTGTTTAAAAAATTTGTTTGGAAATAATTTATTTTATATGTTTTAAAGTTTCAAATTATAAGTCGATATATGGTTTTAATGAAATTTTTAGATTTAAACTTATAATTATATTTAGTTTCACAATATATAATTTAAATAATGTAATATAATAAAAACACTTTAAAATTTTAATTTAATAAATTATTCAGTATAGTTTTAAAAGATTTATTTTAAAATTTAATATAATAAATGTTGACTTTTATAATAACTTTAATAGATAAAGGTTTGTGTAAAGGATTTTAGAAATTGGTAAAAGGTTTTGTAAGGAATTTATAAAAGTTTATAAGAGATTTTATAATGGATTTTATAAAAGGGATTTTATAAAAGATTTTATAAAGGATTTATAATTGTTTTATAAAGGAGTTATAAAGGTTTTAAAGGATTTTATAAATGGTTTTATAAAAGAACTTGTATAAAGGTGATTTGCAAGCATTTTAAAGGAATTTGCGTAGAAATTTATGAAGGGGAAGAGTTGAAAACTGTTTTGGAATTTGCATATAAATAGTTATACATGGTTAAAGAGAGATTTATAAATTATTTTTAGAATTGATTGAAAGAAATCTTCCTCGGTATTTATGAATATATCTATACTTTTGGAATAAGTATATGGATATCTTTATATGAAGGTATAAACTGTTTTCTGGATTTATTATTGAAATTGTTTTATAAAATGACCACAGTGTGAAATAAGCGTTTGGTTGTTAAAGAGACTGGGGTCGGATATTGTTATCCCGCCTTTTGGCAAGGCCGTGACACCAAGAACTTGACTAGAAACCAATGACAGTTCGTCTTGGAGATCGGTTATACGCAGACTCACTATGGATATCGACGAATTTTTTCCGAGTCTGGATCGGGCTACAATTGATATGACATGACAAGCAAAGCTATGGGAGCCAACATTCGGAATTTCAAGTCAATCGGAGTTCATATGCTCCAGATATTGATGGATCACGGCTGAGAAATCCAAACTTGCATCGATCATATCTCGAGATCTACAAGTCCAAATGCCACCAAATTTGGACAGTAGCTTACTGGCAACCTAAGGAATGTCCACGCCAAATTTCAGCTCGATCGGAGCAATTCTTGATCGATTCGAACCAAGGGTCGAATCGATATGGACCAACTTGCATCGATCATATCTCGAGATCTACAAGTCCAAATGCCACCAAATTTGGACAGTAGCTTACTGACAACCTAAGGAATGTCCACGCCAAATTTCAGCTCGATCGAAGCAATTCTTGATCGATTCGAACCAAGGGTCGAATCGATATGGACCAACTTGCATCGATCATATCTTGAGATCTACAAGTCCAAATGCCACCAAATTTGGACAGTAGCTTACTGGCAACCTAAGGAATGTCTATGCCAAATTTCAGCTCGATCGGAGCAATTCTTGATCGATTCGAACCAAGGGTCGAATCGATATGGACTAACTTGAATCGATCATAACTCGAGTTCTACAAGTCCAAATGCCATGAAATTTTCACAGAAGCTTAAGCACATAATGAAAGATGTTCACACCAAATTTTAGCTCGATTGGATGATTTCTTGATCAATTCGAACCAAGGGTCGAATCGATCCCAAAGTGGGCCCGGATCTCCAGATTTCGGCCATGTGGGCCCCCTCACGTGCCAGAAGCGGTCTCCTCGAATTTTAGGCGAAATATCAGCCTCCTACACCTATAAATAGAGCCCCTGGTCATTCAGAAAAGAGGTCGGACAATTCTAAGTACTAAAGTGTGCCCAGATTCTGCTAGATTTACTCCAGAACACCACCGCTGCTTTAGATTGAGACTTAGCATATAATTTCAGTTGTACTACAGTATAAAGAATTGTAATCTTCAAGTATCGAGCAATAAAATCATAAAACTTCATAGTGGACGTAGGCAAAACGCCAAACCACTCTAAATCGCTTGTCTTTGCACTTTACATTTCTGCTATTTGGAGTTTTTGTTTGATAATCCACAGTGTTAATTGTCATTCTACACGTTTATCTCTTCAAAGACTTCCGAAGAGTGTTGTGCCCATTTTTGGTACAAACACTTTGGTGCTTTCACTGAGAACAAAACCCGCTTTTTTCTCCTGCTCCTTGGATCTACCATCGATACCGGATTGTATAAATCCAAGAGGAAGATCCAGATCTCTAATTCATAATCCTTCCATTCTATTCAGATTTGCATAAAGTCTAGGAAAAGGATTCATCATTCAAAATGGTTAGCACAAGAACCGCTTCTACAGCTGCTGGACAAGAAGGTAGGGATGGACAGAATCCTGCTCAACAGCAGCCATCCAACCAAGACAACGTCGCTCATTCAGAACCGTCTGGACCAGTCACCAGACAGGAGCTCCATATGTTGCTTCAAGAGCTAACTCAAAGTCGGCAACAATTGGCCGAACAGTTGCGTGCTAATATTGAATTAACAAACCAACTGAACCGCCAAGGCCGCAGAAGGTCCAGACGGGATGATATCTCCCGATCATCTACTGAAAGTTCCGCCTCATCGGACCACTATCACAGATCTACCCATCCTCGATTAGACGGGAGTCATGCACAAACGGTCGGATATCAACCCGCCTTGACTGTTGGACAGTTAAGGGCAGGACCGTCGACCAGCTTTCAGGCCGGGCCCTCAACACAAGGAGGCCCTACTACACAGCATACCACGGACAACCATGCCGCAGCTGCCACAATAGAAACAAGGGTTGATACCCGAAATCTTTCAGAGCCAAATAATCAGCAACGTGGGCGTACTCCTGAACCATACGTCCCAGAAGACGCTGAGCCAAGGAGGCGAAATTTGGACCGTCGACAACGCCCGGTCCGAACTCGCGCTGTGGAACCCGACCACACCTTAGCTCAGCAGACTCAAAATGTAGCAATGCCCGACATTTCGACTATGATACGTCAGATGATCCACGAAAGCCAAGGTCTTACCAACGGCGATTGGGGGATTTCTCGAAGTCATACTCCTTTCACGGACGAGATACTATACGCTGAACCTCCTCGGCGATTCAGAATGCCAACTCTCCCTATGTACGAAGGAAATTCTGATCCCAATCAACACATTTTGAAATATGAATGGTCAATGAGCGCTGCAAGGGCCGACGATGCAATGAAATGCCGAAGTTTCCCCATCTCACTAGGAGGAATTGCAACGATGTGGTTTACAAGACTACCACCTAGATCTATTTCTTTATTTGATCAACTGGCTAAGAAATTTGTTGAACAATTCCGCATGCATGTCGCTAGACCTAAAGACGTTAACACCCTATCTAGTGTCACACAAGCTAAGGGAGAAACACTCAGACGTTATTTAGAAAGATTTCACGTGGCATGTGTAGAGATTAGTAATCCTAACGATAACTCAATCTTGATGGCGTTAACCAAAGGAATCGATCCCGATTCTGAGTTTGGAAATTGGCTAGCTGGGAAACCACCCGCATCGTTGGACCGTTTCTACTCTAAAGCCACTCAATTCTTACGGCAAGAGGATGCGAAACAGTCTAGGAAGCAGGACGATGCGAAGCCTAGAAGTGAAGGAATACAAAGCAATGTAGCGGTTAAACAGTCCGGTGACAATTCCGGAAAAGTTCAGTTGAACATACAGAACAAGCAAACTCAGCAAAGAGGTAACGATGGTCAGAATAAGAAAAGAGATCCAAATCCAGGCCCACGGCGTAGGGCTCCGATGTTCGAAAATTATACACCATTAAATACATCGCTGGAAAATGTGTACCTACAAACTTGCAACACTGAACAGTATAAGAAGCCCGCTCCGAAGCGGTCATCAGAGAGGCAGATTCAGACAGGGAAGTTTTTTAGATTTCATGAAAGTTATGGCCACAATACTAATGACTGTCGTCATTTGCAGGATCTCATAGAAAAGTTGATCAGGGAGAGAAAGTTAGATCAATTCGTGCGGGCACCGCAGTCTGGTGGTGCGGGCCCATCAAACCCAAACCGTGCGCAAGACCAAGAAAGGCAAGAAGAACCCGCTCGTACAGGCGGGAGGCTAGTTATCAATACCATAAGTGGTGGTCCTCATCCAGCAGACAGAAGCTGGAGGGAAATGGAGTCGTATGCTAGCTCCATCAGGCATGCGAGCTTCGAATGCTGCAGTAATTGTGAGGATGGATCTCCGGCTAAACAACAAAAGACAATGTCTGATGACATCATATTTAGAAGCAGAGATGCTGACAAAATCGAAGCCCCAACAATCGACCCACTGGTCATATCCGCCCAGGTTGGTCCTGCTTGGATGAAGAGGATCCTAGTCGACAGTGGGAGTTCTGTAAACATTTTATTCAAACGAGCTTATGATTTAATGAAGATGGAAGCAAAGGACTTGAAACACTGCCAATCCTGAGTTCACGGCTTCAATAGGAGTGCTACGATACCCACTGGAATAGTGGAACTACCAGTAGAACTGGGGATTGGAGAACGCAGGAGAATCCGACTGCTGCAATTTGTTGTTCTAGACATCGCTTCACCGTATAATGCATTCTTGGGCCGACCAGCCCTTGCCGAATTCAGGGCAGCCATTGCCCCGTGGTGTCTGACTTTGAAGTTCCCGACTGACCATGGGATTGGAGTCATTCAAGGGGATCAGGCAGCAGGAAGAGCCTGTTACGTTGCTGAATTGCGTGAAGCGCAGAAGAAGGAGAAAGGAAAGGGCGTAGAGGAATCTCTTTGCGTTCGTTTTACTGATAATTGACAACTAGCGCCTGGGCCCCGGCCCGGGCACCACTACCAATTCCTTAAAGATCTTGACCATAGAGATAACGAAGATAAAGATGAAGTTAAAGAGAATCAAGCTTCTCCAGCCGAACTGACTGTGGACGTCCCAGTCAGTAAGGATGACGACTCAAAAGTACTAAAAGTTGGGTCTCAACTGGGAAAACAGATACAATAGGAAATGGTTGAATTTCTCCAAGCGAATCTCGATGTTTTCGCCTGGACGCACTCTGATATGTGCGGAATCTCACCAAACGTTGCAAGTCACTCCTTGAACATTGATCCGCGACATGTTCCGGTCAAGCAAAAAAGGCGTGGTATGGATCCAGATAGATCTGCCGCCCTTAAAGAAGAGATTGACAAGTTGCGATCAAATGGGTTCATCCGAGATGCTCTATACCCGGAGTGGGTGTCAAATCCGGTAATGGTTCGAAAACCGAATGGGAAATGGAGAACTTGTGTCGACTACTCCGACTTAAACAAAGCTTGTCCAAAAGATAGTTTTCCACTTCCTCGAATTGACCAACTCGTAGACTCAACGGTAGGCCATGAATTGTTATCTTTTATGGATGCTTATTCCGGTTATAATCAAATACCTATGCATTTACCCGATCAAGAACATACCAGTTTCGTGACCGATCTGGGACTCTACTGTTACAGAGTCATGCCTTTTGGTTTAAAGAATGCCGGAGCAACTTACCAACGCTTGGTTAATCGAATGTTCGCTGACCAGATCGGGAAGACCATGGAAGTTTATGTGGATGACATGTTAGTAAAGTCCCGATTTTCCACAGATCACGTCAAAGATTTAGATTCAATGTTCCGCATCCTACGAGAATATGGAATGAAGCTTAACCCGTTGAAGTGCCACTTCGGCGTTGCATCCGGAAAGTTCCTCGGTTTCATCGTCAACGCTCGTGGGATAGAAGAAAATCCCGAAAAGATCTGGGCAATAAGGAATTTGCAAACTCCAAGGACCATAAAGCAAGTCCGGAGTCTCAACGGGAAGGTAGCAGCGTTAAGCAGGTTCATTTCAAAATCCACTGATAAATGCATTCCTTTCTTTGATTTGATCCGGAAGGGAAAACGAAACTTTGAATGGACCATGGAGTGTGAAGGTGCATTCCGATCGCTGGTTCAACATCTCTCTACGCCACCGATCCTGTCAAAACCGGTTGATCACGAACAGTTATACCTTTATCTGGCAGTATCGGAGCATGCGATCAGTGCCGCTCTGGTCCGAGAAGAAGATCGAGTGCAGAGACCGGTCTATTATGTTAGTAAACGATTGACGGGAGCTGAAAGAAATTACCCAAGGTTGGAGAAACTGGCTTATTGCCTAGTCATTGCCTCAAGAAAGATTCGTCCTTATTTCCAAGCTCATCCGCTTACTGTGTATACCGATCAGCCGTTACGACAGGTCCTCACGCGGCCTGAGACGTCTGGAAGGTTACTCAAGTGGAACATCGAACTGAGTCAATTTGACATTACTTATGCTCCGCGGAAAGCCATTCAAGGGCAAGTCCTAGCTGACTTCATAGCTGAGTTTACTGTTCCGGACGACTTACCCGAAACCAGCGAATCTCCTGAATATGTCTGGAAACTTTATACAGATGGTGCATCAAACGATCGGTGTTCGGGTGCTGGTGTTGTACTAGAAACCCCCGAAGGACGATCCATATGCTATGCTTTGAAGTTTGATTTTCACGCAACCAACAATGAAGCCGAATATGAAGCTCTATTGATTGGGTTAAGACTTGCCAGAGATCTGAGAATTATCGCTATAGAAATTTATTGTGATTCACAGTTGGTTGTGTGCCAGGTACGGGGAGAATATCAAGCAAGAGACCGAAGATTAGCTGCTTACCTAGCCCGAGTTCAGGAAGCACTGGATCAGTTTGATTATTATGCCATTTACTATATACCACGAGATCACAATCAAAAGGCCAATTCATTGGCAAAGTTAGCCAGCACAGGTGAGGCACAGCAAATGGGACTCGTCCCCGTCGAAACTTTGTCCTCCCCAAGCATTGATCAAATAAAAACGAGCGATGTGTTTGAAACCTCTCCCTGTAGAGAATCATGGATGACCCCATATCGAAATTACATTGAGAGTGGGATGTTGCCTGAGCACCGAAATGAGAAAAGGCAAATTCTACGGAAAGCTTCGCGGTTCGTCATTCAGGACGGGATCATGTATAGAAAAGGTTATTCTGTTCCACTCCTCCGGTGTATCGCTCACGACGAAGTCAAACGAGTGTTACAAGACGTGCACGAAGGAGAATGTGGCGATCACACCGGTGGACAAGCACTTGCTAAGAAAATACTCCGATATGGATATTACTGGCCGACAGTGAACCGAGATGCAGCCAACTATGCCAGAAAGTGCGACAAGTGCCAGAAACACGCTCAAATTCCAAGAGCGCCACCTACCGAGATAACTCAAATGGTCATTCCCTGGCCGTTCGCTATGTGGGGTATCGATATCATCGGCGCTTTACCTCTGGTGAAAGGTGGAGCGAAGTACGCCATCGTCGCTGTTGACTACTTCACGAAATGGGCCGAGGCCGAAGCTCTCGCAACGATCACAACGAAGAAAGTAATAAACTTTGTGGTTCGCAATATCATCTGTCGATTTGGACTCCCGCATACCATCATCACCGATAATGGAACCCAATTCGAGAGTTCAGAATTCAAGAATTTCTGTCAACGGTTTCATATTCATAAAAAGTTCTCAGCAGTCGCACATCCACAAGCAAACGGTCAAGTCGAAGCTGTTAACAAAGTTATAAAATCCATCTTAAAGAAGCAACTGGAAAAGGCTGGGGGCAAATGGGTTGATGAACTTCCTATGGCGTTATGGGCTTATCGAACAACTCACAAGACCGCAATCGGACACACCCCATTTTCCTTATCCTATGGATCGGAGGCCGTTATTCCAGTCGAGACAGAAGTATTTTCTCACCGTGTGACTTATTATGATCCGAAAACAAATGCCATATTACTCGCTGAATCTTTGGATCTATTGGATGAGAAACGGGAAGAAGCTGATTTAAGAGCGGTCGCATACCGAAGTCGGGTCGCCCGGTTGTATAATACCAAAGTTCGACCCCGAACCTTTGAACTCGGCGATCTTGTCCTCAAGAGAATCTATCTGGTTCCTTCACACATGAAACCAAATTGGGAAGGACCGTATGCGATTACGCAAAGACTTGGAGATGGCACATTCAAACTATCGACTGTGGACGGTCTTGTTTTGCCAAGGGCCTGGAACAGCGAGAGTCTCCGTCGCTACTACATATGACAGGCTTTATTTACTTTATTGTTTAGCAATTTCCTTTTGCATTTCGATTTTAGAATTTGTAATAAGGCAACTGACTTTGCCATATTTTTCTTATTTCAGCAATAAAAATGCCATCTCTTCGAGCCAGAGCTGTGATTCATTAAGACACAATGTACAACATCACGATGCACGAAGAGCTAAATTCCATCACACAATGGAATTTATTCAAGTAGGGAGTGGCTATGAAGCAATCAACCACTCGCTAAATGAAACCCGAGGTCGGGGGCAAGCCATCACATCAGGCCAGAAACGGGTTGATACACGACAACCCTTTACTTAACTCCGTACTCCCAGAGTGCGAGGCGGAGTATAAACATTCCCCTAACTCCGTACTCCCAGAGTGCGAGGCGGAGTATAAACATTTACAAAATCCCAGAGTACTCCGAGAGCGCGAGCTGGGTACAAACTCTTTACTTAACTCCGTACTCCCAGAGTGCGAGGCGGAGTATAAACATTTTCCTAACTCCGTACTCCTAGATTGCGAGGCGGAGTATAAACATTTACCAAATCCCAGAGTACTCCGAGAGCGCGAGCTGGGTACAAACTCTTTACTTAACTCCGTACTCCCAGAGTGCGAGACGGAGTATAAACATTCACTAAACCCCAGAGTACTCCGAGAGCGCGAGCTGGGTATAAATATCAACAAACTCCGGACTCCGAGAGCGCGAGCTGGAGTATAAACATTACTCAACTCCGTACTCCCAGAGCGCGAGGCGGAGTATAAACGTATGTCAACTCCACACTTATCCCCAATATTGGGGGCAGAACCATAACAAGTTGAAGACCAAAACGAAGATTCCCAGTTCCATCGTTCTCGACTCGACTTAATTCCATGTTTACCTGATTTTGTGTGATTACGAGGGAAGCTCGAAGGAGTTTGATCGACTCGTGGGAGATGAGATTGTCTTTGGCTCTAAAAGATCGATTCGAAGTACGGCGTCAGAAGGGTCAGGGAGACGTTCGACTCCATCGATTCGAACAGTCAAGTTCGAATCCCTCAATTCCAAATCCATCCAAGCTTCGAATCCATCCGGATACCATCGATTCGAAGTTCCATCGGTTCGAGGCAATTAACGGAAGATGAATCGGAGTCACTGTGTCACATCAATTTGAAGTGCCAACTTCAAAACCATCGACTCATGGCGTATCAAAGATTATCGATTCGAATCATCACCCCGAGTCCATCGAAGACGATCGAATGAGGATAAACACATCGCTCCAAATATAAGAATTACTACTTGTCTACCTTGTACAAACGATTTAGGAGAGGATCGATACCAAGGAATAATTCTAGACAATCATAAAAACAACGTTTAAACTCGAATATCAAATCGGCTCAGGAGAGGATCGAGGCAGAATTCGACAACAGGCCGGACTGGCAACAACTTGCAAACATGCAACATTAACTAAAGTCAGACAAACAGCCAACCACGGTCATTCAGTGGTCAATTACAGCGATACAGAGTACAACTTTCAACAAAGCATGTCATAGCTGTCCAATGTGAGACTGCAGCTTTTCAAAGCACGTCATGTTCACACAAGACGTACTTTGGGGGGCAAATGTTATCCCGCCTTTTGGCAAGGCCGTGACACTAAAAAGATTGTGAAACTGAAGACAGTTCGTCGTAAAAGTTCGTTATGCACTACTTAACCATGGACATCGATGAATTTTGTCCGAGACCGGATCAGGCTACAATCGATAAGACACGTCAAGCAAAGCCATAAGAGCCAGCATTCCAAATCTCAAGTCAATCCGAGTTCTTACGCTCAAGATATCATCGATGCAATTTAGAGTAGACAGTCATATGTTCGAATTCATAGAAGGAGCTTGCGTTCGAATCAATCTGGTGACTAGGCTTCGTATCCACGAGGCAGTCTTTGTTCGACTCCATCGAATTTCCTCTACTTCGAATCGATGAGGAAGGATACCCTTCGAATCCATCGAGTCGGGGCGCTACGAATCGGTTCAAGACAAGTCACGTCGAATCCATAATGCCACTTCACTTCGAATCCATCAGATGGTCAAGCATCGAATCCACATTCGTTTCCTTCGACATATCCTTAGTTCGAATCCAACAAGACGCCCCGCTTCGAATACATTCAACAGAGAATCCTTTGAATCGTTTAAACCGTGACCTACCTTAGTCGATTCGAGGAGAATGTTCGTTTGATCGATTCGATGGAATCGTACCTTCGTATCCATTACCTCGAATCCAAACCATGGATTCGACCCGGTCAAACCGGAGTAAAAAGTGGATCGATGCGAGAAGCACGCGCCACGTCACTTGCATCGAATCCACATTCGTTTCCTTCGACATATCCTTAGTTCCAATCCAACAAGACGCCCCGCTTCGAATACATTCAACAAAGAATAGGGTCGAAATCGATCCCAAAGCGTACGAACTCAGATTGACTTGAGATTTGGAATGCTGGCTCTTATGGCTTTGCTTGACGTGTCTTATCGATTGTAGCCCGATCCGGTCTCGACAAAATTCATCGATGTCCATGGTTAAGTAGTGCATAACGAACTTTTACGACGAACTGTCTTCAGTTTCACAATCTTTTTGGTGTCACGGCCTTGCCAAAAGGCGGGATAACAGATATTGTCATACTCTCTGCCAATTCCGAAACCACTTTAACAACTATGCACGTGGTGGAGAATCCATAATGAAGTATGATGGTTTGACGAACGCTACTGAAATGAAGTAAGAGAACGATGATGGATAGCCTTGACTTTCGGGTGATAATTAAAATGACTAAAACAGGAGCCACGCCGGGCCAAGTGGGGTCGCTCCCCCTATCGAGCACATTTCTTCGATACCATATCTGTTACTTTGTGATGTGATTGGTGGCCACCCCTCGATTTTTGATTATGGAAGTGTGTCTCGAGGTGGGCGGTAGTAGTTGCTATGCGTTACCACCAGTCCGGATCCGCAAAATGGTAGAATCCTACCCTGGGCATTGCCTCGCGTGCCTTATCATATATATCATGATCAAGCCCATTACGATTTTGGTTTGTATCGTACATATGGAGTTCTCATTGAGTAAACCACCGATTTGGTGGAGCTTACAGTATCTGTATAGACTACAGTATTTATATAAAAATGTGTTAAGGGGGATATGGGTAACGCCTTAATTTTAATACTTTACTGTAGACATATTATAATAGCGTATTGTATTATATATGCAGATAGTTTAACGGATCCTTAGGAGATGGAATCCCGAACATCTCTTAAGTCCTTGCACGCACGTTAGACACTGGATAGGAGATGTAAAATCCCGTAAACATCTCTGAAGCCGTTACGCTCATATTTACTTATTTTGATTTAACTTACATAAGATCCTTTAGTTCTGACTCGAGTGTTTGTCTTTTCATTACGCTCGGGTCAGCCTGAGCTTTTCAGTGTTGAAGACATTATTCTGGAGGACGAAGACGGAGTTTAGTATTATATTATCATTATTCCACTGTGTCATATTGTTCCGCTGCATTATTTATTTATTCCTGCTATATGTATAACTCTGATATATCGTAAAAATGTAATCAAATGTTATTTGTAAAACAGCTTCATGAACTGTTTATTTGATTATTATATTTTGTTACTCCGTTGTGAGATTCTGTGTTTTGTTTTTCTTTCTTTTCTTTTATTTCTTATTTACCCCATTAACAATCCTCCCTTTTTAATGGTTTGAGTTGACATGTGTGGTTTATTGTCGATTTAAAGCATCCAAAAAGGTGGGTCGTTACACTATGACCATAAAATGATCGTTACACCATATGCTTGACCATAATCAAAGTACAACCTAGCTACTCAGGATCGACATACCTTCAAATATAAGGAATATTGCGCATCCTTACCATGAGAATACTTAGTTGTATTAACCTATAGAAGATTCTCGTCGAGTTAGTCTGTGATTTTTCCAAACAACCACAAGCATATAACCCCTTGGTGCCTCCAACGGTCATGAGTAATTTATTATCCATCGTATGAAGAGTGTTATGTACACTAGTCTCTACGAATGTATAGATATCCTTTTCTGAATACATCTTGAGTAGGAACATTAAAGAGTAAGTATTTATATATCGATTCAATACTCATGCTTACGGAAACATTCATAACTACAATCGATAAAATACACCTCATATGGATTTTCTACTTATATATGTTTAATGTATTCATTTCATTATGTATATCTCTATTTAACTACACATATAAATGAAAATAAAACCAAAAGTATACTTTATTTCGAATAAGATTGTTTCTAGGGT
Source organism: Allium fistulosum (assembly GCA_030737815.1). Taxonomy (NCBI): domain Eukaryota; kingdom Viridiplantae; phylum Streptophyta; class Magnoliopsida; order Asparagales; family Amaryllidaceae; genus Allium; species Allium fistulosum. The sequence continues at coordinate 637,605,296 of CM060908.1, read as the reverse complement.
TAAGTTACGTAACTATTTACATAATTTGCCCCTAGGGCACACCCTTAACTCTATTAATCTCTCTTGCACTTGGGGTCAATTATGTAGTGTCATACATATACCTTTGATCAGTCTTACCTAAATTAGATCGAGAAAGCGCCTTAGTGAATGAACCTACAATATTATCTTTGGTGTCTACTCTCTCGATTACGGTCTCTTCATCGTCGATAAATTTCCTTATCAAATGAAACTTATGAAGGATGCGTCTTGACTTCTTGTGAGCTCTTGATTCCTTGGAAATCTTGCATTATTGCCACAATTCATTATCGTCGGACCTTCAACGCTTAGGCTCACTCATAGCTCCTTAATGAAATTACATATCCACATTACTTCTTTTGCAGCATCCTTCAAGATGTTGTACTAAACCTCCATGGTTGAATCGACCACAACTTCCTGTTTGGAAACTTTCCAATCGACGACCCGACTAATTTGCTATCATTGACATCACTATAAGAACTCGAGTCTAAGTACCCCTTCATAAGGAGTTTGTCATTTCCATACTTGAGAAACAAATCCTTAGCATTTATTAAATACTTAAGGATGACCTAGCTAACGTCTCATGATTTTCTCTCGGATTTGACTAATATTGTGTAACAACCCAAATTTCAGTGGGTCCGGATTTTTCGCAAAAATGCTAAAACCCAAATCCACTGAAGCACGAGTTGGGTGTCTGGTATACCGCAAATAGGCAAAGATAAATATATCAGAGCTCAAATAAATATCTCACAGCGGAACTGAGTAAATATAGTAATAAGTAAATACTCACCAAGGTAATAACACTTTCTAAACAAGTGTCTCAAAGCTGGAAAATCTCCGCCATCTATCTAACCTGTGGAATGATATGAGGAGGGGGTCAGAACTAAAGTTCTGGTGAATGGACAAATTATACACTTCTAAGCATAATTCAACGTATACCGTTCTATTTCCATTTTCTATCATATTAGGTTTATTGGGTTTATAACACTCTCGCCTCTATGCATGAATCGTACGCATCTACTCCTTAATAACCAATATATATATATATATATATATGCAGCTACATGCCCAAAGACCGCATCGGTCCTAGGTACTACCCATAGTACCTTCTGTATCCTCCTTGAAAAGGACTCCATTGTCTCGCTACTAGAGCGTACTGTAACTACATCTGTAAAGGACAGCTTCGTAAGGCATACAATACAGATGTTCCGTCGTTAACTATGAAAACGTGAAACTGCATCCGCAATAGCTTATACTAGTGCTCAGACATCCACAATGTACCACCCGATGCATACCTTGAGGACTACATGTAATCGTTATGTCTACTCCCTGAATTCCACCAACAAGGTCTACCTTGTACGAAATTCGGTCGGGGATTTTCTATATCTGTAAAGGTCCGCTTCGTTAGGCCTACAATACAGATATTTTACTTGGTCTGTCTCTTTTCTCATCGTGGCTATGGCCCCACATAGCCCCCCTCAACTAATCGAAAGACCTTTCAAGAGCTAAGTGGTTGTGCCCTACTGCAAACAATCTAAACATCCAATTGGCTGTGCCCTTCGTCTAATGTCTCGATAGTGAAAGAATCATTGGCATGTTGGTTTAACTCTAGTCTTTCCCGAACTCGCTCTGACTGATGAAGGCTGATCTTCGCACGCGACTATCCTTTTGGGTCTTGCCCACTATAACCTACTCGCAAACTAGAGTACGGTGTCATACGAATATCCTGCTCCATCATCAACCTTTTGACTGCCTACAAAGGTCCGCTTCGTTAGGCATGCAATGTAAAAGCAGTCAAGGCATACTCTCTTAATGGAACACCTACAGACCTGCCTTCGGGGGTGCAGCTTCGTTAGGCCTACCCCAGAGGGCCATCCTAGAGTATCCTAACGTCCCGTTGAAGTCTTGTACTTCCTTCTAGCCCAAAATAACTAAGTTGGACGTGCTCTTTCTGTACTAAAAATCTACGATGAACTGCTTCGTTAGGCTCTTTATCCAGATTCTCTTGGGCTACTCCAAACGCACCTTACCATTTTATTAGACCCTACGTCTAATCTTTTATTATGTGTTTAGTTACTTTTCTTATTCTGTTGGCTACTTATTTACCCTAATCAACATGCCCAGCCCCACCCACGTGTGAGACCATCAGTCCTAGACCTGAAAGGGAATGCTGCCGGTACGGGCCGCTGCTATTATTCATGCTTATTAACTTAATCCAAGATCTAAGTTTGATAAAATAAGCCTCTTCTATTTCTTTCTTTTTAATTATAACCTAAGTGTTACAATGATACTTGCAATTGTCACTTCTATATTCTTTTCTTTCTTTTATAACCTACATGTTATAAATGTAATTGCAAGTGTCTCTTTTCTATTCTAGTCCGTCTTCTTTTATTATGATACTAAATTCTTTTTTGTTCTCTTATATTATATGACATTCTTAGCTTGGGACTACGTCCAACTGTCACAAATTACTTATCATAGTAACTGCTTTACTTTTCACTCTACTATCTATGCAATAAATAGAGATCTAGTCACATTTTTTGTTTATCGTTTCTAGTCTTGTTAAATAATTAACTTGATTATTTTTTCTTCTTTAATTTCTTTAATGCTTCACGTTATTCTCTTTTATTCTAGGAAGTAGTTCTATTCTATTTGGTTGGTTAAAAAAACTGTGCTAAAAATCCATTTCCATATTTTAATACTAAATAATGCTATAAACAATAATTCGTAACTGCAAGATATTTCTTTAATTGTTGGGTAATGCAAAATACAGTAATGTCTCTATTTTGCACTAATTTCATTTTTCTTGCTTTTATTCTTGCAATTACGTTTACTGTTTTTCTTACAATATTAAATTATGGAAATGTATTCCCTTTTCTAAACCAGCCAACTAATCTATCACTAACTTCCAAATCAAGTTATTAGATTTCCCCTTTTTAATTCATTTCTCCCGTTTTAACATAATTTAATGTAAATTTCTCGCTTTTAGGCTTATGCCTTTCTCTATAATTTTTAAGCCTAATATTACTTATATTTAATTGGATTCCTTTCTTTTTACATATAAATAACATTTAAATATAAGTACACTTCTCTTATAAAATTTATGTCTCAACATAACTAACTAGTAGAACTAATTACTGAAATTAGTTCAAATGCTGAATTAAATATTTAACGGGAATCTAACAATATTATAAAACATAAACATAAAAGAGATATAATTTAAATTCACTCACATGTCGTCCTTAGCTTTATTCCATGGCCTTCCTGGATCCCTTTCTAAGGAATCTAATATTTTTATTAAAAAGATATTCTTCATAGAAATATTTTCTATTTAGGGTTCAGCCTCAAGCAATGAACCCAATTGGGAGAAAATATGATTGTGAGAAAATAGTTAGGCCTAGGGTTCTATTTATAGTGGCGTTTGGGAATCTCAGACCGTCAGATTGTTGGATTGAATCTGGTGCAACCATGTCACAAGCTCGCTGCGAATCGTTGGATCCAGAAAACAACGCCTCAGATCGCACGAAAATCAGATTACGAGACTTCGGAACGTCCTTGGACGATTTCTCGTCCAGGGCTACATGTGGGTCGACCTATGTGCTTTGCGGGTCAACCTATTGGCCGACCCTTGTGCTTTGTGGGTCGACCTATGGGTTGACCCGTAGGGTCTTACTCTTTTTTTTCCGTTTAATTCTGATTTCTTATTCTTCTCGTAACTTCTTCATATTAACTTGGATTTCTACAAGTTATATATGGAAATTGATCATAAAATTGCTACGAACATAATGGTATAAGTTTCGAGGCCATATTATGACAATTCCAAAAATTCTTATTTTCATTGTTCATCGTTATTTGATTAGTTAATTATCTAAAACTGAGGGGTGTTACATATTGGTTAACTGCACCTAGTGCAAAAGCGATATCCGACTTAGTATAATGCATAACATACGTGATGGATCATATTGCTGAAGCATAAGAAATCCAACTCATCCGCTATCTTTCCTCATCCATAAATAGGGAGTCCTTAGAAAGGATAATTCCATGTCGCACTAGAATATTTCTGTGCTTGGAATCTTTCATACTAAAACGTCATAGTATGGTATCTGTGTACATTAATTGAGACAATTCCAATAACTTTCTTGATCTATTTCTATGGTTCTTAATACCTAGTATAAAGGACGTTTCTACTGAATCGTTCATCCAAAAATTATTAGACAAATAAGCTTTCACTGATTACAACATAGGTACTTCGTTATAAATTAGTAGTAAATCGTTAACATATAAAACTAAAAATGATATAACACCATTCCATCTTTCATATATACGCACGCTTCCTCTGTGTTTTGACTATAGGCAACCTGTTTGATTACTTTGTCAATTATTTATTCCAACTCCTAAATTCTTGCTTAAGACAATAGATTGATCGTAAGAATCTACATGTCTATCGCCGCTCCCACTGACTTCTAAAACCCTCTGGCTGTGGCATATAAATAGTTTCTTTTAAATCACCATTTAGAAACGTTGTTTTAACGTCCATATGACATATTTTGTATTCATAATAAGCGGCAACTACAAGTAGAATCTTAATTGATTTAAGCATGACGACTTGTAAAAATATTTTGTCATAATCAACGCTTTAAATTTGATGGAAACGTTTCGCCACCAACCTTGCTTTATAGGTCTTTACCTTTCCATATGCATCAATATTTTTCTTAAAGATCCACTTGCAGCCGATGGGTTTCACCCCTTCGTGTACATTCTCCAAAGTCCAACCTTTATTTTTGTACATAGAATTCATTTTGGATTTCATCACATCAAGTCATAAGGCAGAGTCTTTACTCTCTAAGGCTTATCGACATGTGAGGGGATCATCACCATGAATGACACAGTTTGCGTTCTTGCCGTCAATGAGAAACCCATATTATCTCTCTAGTGCACAAGGTTCCCTACTAAACCTTCTACTAGGTTTCGTATCTTCTATGGATGCTGAATTACTACATAAATATATAGTTTTTATAGAAGTTACTTGGACCACATCCAAATCTATCTCACTGCCACTAATTTTTTGTGAAAGAAATTTCTTTTCTAAAAGGTGGCATGTCTCGAAAAAAACATCTTTTGTTCCACGTTACGATAAATATATATCCATGAGAATTTTTGGATACCATATAAACTTACATAAAACAGATCTCACCTCAAGTTTACTTGATTTATGTTCTTAACGTAAGCCGAACAACCTCACACCTTAAGGTAATTGAGCTGAGGTTCCTTACCAGTTCATAACTCGTATGTGTCTTAGGAACAGATTTAGATAGTACGTTATTTAGCATGTAAGCTGCAGTTTCTAGTGTATATCCTAAAAAGAAAGATGCAACTCAGTGTCACTCATCATCGATCGAACCATATCTAACACATTTTGATTCATCCTTTCTAAAACACCGTTGTGCAGAGTAGTATAGGAGGAGTGAATAGAGAATCTCATTCTCTTTTAGGTAAACTTGGAGCTCATATCCAATGTACACATCGCCTTGATTAGATCGAAGTATTTTAATTTTCTTATTCGCTTGGTTTTCTACTTCGTTATTATATTCTATGAATTTATCATAGACCTTTTATTTGTGTTTTACAAGATACACATATCCATATCTTGATAAATCATCAGCGAACGTAACGAAATAAGAGAATCCACCTTTGATATTTGTAAACATAGAAACACATACATCAGTATGTACAAGTCGTAAGGGTTCATCAACTCTTTTATTTCTGCACTAAATGGACGCTTGACCATTTTACCTTTAAGACACATGTATAAGTATCAAAAGATTAAGAACCAAATGATGGTAGCAATAGAGTTAGGGTATGCCTTAAGAGCAACTATGTAGTTTGTTACATATATATAACTCTGTGATCGATCTTGTTTATAATAAAGGTATTTGATTTCTATTATATACATTATTATTTAGTTATATAATTAATTAAGTAATTAATTTAAAGTATATAAGTAAGAAATCATTAAATGAAATGTTATGTGAATGTAGTTGCAAATAGTTACAATCGTGAGTAATTAATCATCATATCAAATAACATTTATTTATGGACTAACTAAATTGAACAAGGACGACATTGGAATTTTGTCCAAAATCAAATTCCATAAATCCGAAAGTGATATTACGTTGACGAAGAGAATTTGTGTAAACAATCATTACTAAATGGTACCGCGTAAGTAGTTGTAAAATATGATTTTACTGAAAAGGTATGTAAGCGATGACTTGGCCAAACTGTCACAATACTATCTAAGGTGATGTGTGAATGTTAATATTTGAATTTTTCAATATTGATTGTTAACTATATTCACACCATAGAGTCACACAACCGTATCTGTAAATTCTATGAAAAACCATATGAAATTAACTTATAAAATGTCAAAAATTAATTTAATTAATTAATATTTGAAAAATATTAATTATTAAATTTATTTTATGTTTGGGAGTTTTTTGTAACTATCTGATGCATATATAAAAGTTATATTTGCATGTGTCGATATACGATATCGTTGTGATTTTAAATAAGGTTTAAATGATTGATAATTACTTGAAGGGATTACGGTCATTTTTCTCCAAAAAAGGTCATCTATGGCCGACTATACAAGTGTAACTAGAGGATGGAGAGAGAGAGAAATAAATGAATTGATTTGGGAACAACTTAAAGAAAGAGAAATATTTCATTTTTCCAATTAAAACAAATCCACTGATTCATTTCTTTTATTCATTCTTTTTCATTCATTTTTTTCTCCTCTTAATCATGCATGGCTGAAATTACCATGAGAAAATTCAAAATTTTTCAACTCAAATCAAATGAAAATATCAAATAAAATAAAGCTAAGTGATTCGTCCTTCTCTTGCAAAGCTGGGTATATATCTTCCCGAGATCTAAAGAGAAATCTTAAATCAAGGTGTTACAAATGGCAAGACTTTTAAGATTCAATTATTTTATTTTATTTAGATTTTTATATGTTTATTATCACCGTTTATACATATAGATATTTGCCTTGTTATAATCTTGTATGAATAACATGATTTAACAATTGAGTAAAAGTCTTTAAAATTATAAAAACCTTCAAAGGCATTTCGTAAGACCACACTACACATAAACACGGATGGGTTTTTACCTTACGATAACCAAAACATTTGTATATAAAATCCAGTGATATTATAATAATGTCTTGAGTTTTCAAGTAAATAATTAACATAGCCGAAATTTTTACATTAATTAAATTTCAGCATAATAGGTATACAACTAAAACCGAATGCACTTATTGGGAAATTGATTCCATATAATGACTGGGCTACTGAGGTACCGCTCATCACTATGCATCTCTAGATAAAATAATACCAAGGAACTCGTCGGGATCCCCTGCCAACACAGAACCGACCTACCACTTGACTAGCAGTACCGAATATGATCACCCATTGGTTAATGGGCCCCGAAGTGTACAAATGAGAGATAATATCGACTCTAGATAGGGATGATTATACCTTAATTGGGAGCGACCCACTTAGTCCTACTGCATCTCCCCTATCTTAGTCATTCCCGGTTGATGAGGCTTGAGGTTACGTTTTAGCTTCTATATAGTACTTTCCACTTGGAATACTACATTGCCTTCCAATCGACGACACAATGTCAGAATTCATGCATACAAGTCATTCAGAAGATAAACAAACCAAAGGAACTACTTCTACTACATCCATTTTGGAATCACCCTTAGGATTAGTAGCAAGCGGCCCTTGCACTTCAAAGAGCTCCGTCTTTCATTCCATCATCTTCAAGATGTCTTCACTTCGAAACGCTTGAGTTGGATCGAAATGGTTTTTGGATAACGTATCTGATCCCGGCCTCTTCAAAATAACATTTGATAGTTTTCAGTAAACTCAACCCCGGTTTTTTAGGAAATGAATAGTCAAAGATAAGAGCAGAAATCACCTCCTAACCGTTAGTGGAGGGATTTCCTTATCATTTATCCTAGGAGAACAAAACGAGATTTATACGCAATAGCATCATCGGAGATGACTGTACCATATAACTTATGTGTTTCTCCTAGAAATATCCAAAGTTATGTTTTGTGTCTATATTTGATAGTCGGTTATTTAACTATCAAATAAACAAACAACAACCAATTCCATTTGTGATTTATTTATCCATAGCAACCACTAAGTCTGAAAACAAATCTTTATTTAATAAATCTTTTTCAAAAACGTTTATCCAAAACATTCATAACTTATCTCTCTAGCATAAGTATATGCACAAAACATTTGTGAATAACTTCTTACTTCCAAGTCACATTAAAATGATTAAACAAATATTGTTTAAATTGGAGGTAAGGACAACCCTAAACACTATTTCCTCGGTGTTAAGTGTGGAGCGGATGTTCCATACTACCATTTTTAAAAGGTCAGTTTAGAGAAACCCAGATCTCAAATTCTTTTTATATTTCTTTTGATAAATCCTTTTTAAACAAATCTATTAATGAAATCTCTTTTACTTGAAGTCCAAGTCCATTTCAAAATGCTTTCCAAACTCCTAAATTCATTTATAAACCCTTTTATAAATATTAAAAATCATTTATAATAATTACTTTTGTAAATATCCAAACCTTTTATATAGATTCCTTATAATTACCCAAACCTTTTTATAAACTCCCTTTATGAATATCCAAATCATTTTCTAAAACTTCTTTAATGAATACCCTAAATTCAATTACAAAACTTCTTTACAAACCTTTCCTAATTAAATAACTTCTTAAATAACCTTAAATCAAATTAGCTTCCTTTAATAAGCAAATCCATTTTTTAAATCTCCTTTATTTTTGAAACCTTCTTTGCTTAAAAACCCAAATCCATTTACCCAAAGCATTATATAGTTTCCAAATTCCTTTATAAAACTCTTATTAAAAACTTTTTTTATAACATGGAAAACCATTCCCATTAGTTAAAAACATCTTTAATATAACCACTTGTCAAATCATTCCTTAAATATCTTGTTCAAAATGCAATAACTTTGAAACCATTTCAAAAAGAAAATGAAATATTTATCCTTACAAAAATCAAACGGAGGTTTAGCGACCACAATGGTGCTTTTAATTTGGTTTTACTTATCCAGTTTAACATGGCACCACATAACAACAGGTATATAAGGGATCAACAAATAACCATCAATCAACTTAAGTAAATGTCCACTAATGGTTAAAGGAAGCTAATTTGATTTTTGAAACCATGCATGTGTTTGGGCTAATTTGCTTATTATGTAAATGTCCACTAACGGTAAAAGAAAGCTATTATTATCAATACATAAGGGACCCTTGGAAGGCTAAATAGGCTCGACCATGCATGTGTTTGGGCTCGGCCATGGCTAGAACAAGGCTCGGCCTTGGTGGTTTTTGGTGGATGTGGGTTTTGTTTAGTAGAGAATGGATTTGGAAGTGAAATGGAGGCATTTAGTTATATTTTTACACTATTTTCTCTATCTTTTCTCTTAGGAATTTGGACATGGAAGCCATTGAAATACATGGAGACAAGAAGAAGGTTTTGACATGAGAATGTAAATGAAAACAAAGAAGAGGATGTAGGAATGACAAGGATATTTATGGCTTAGGAATTTATTAAAATATGTAAAGTGACTTAATAAAATAATACATGCATGCATGCATGCATCCATACCTCCACTCACCCTCACATATACACGTTACCCCCTTCCTAGGCCATCTTGTAGGGTACTTAAGTTATGGCATAGGATTTACATATATAAGTGTGTTTATGTGCATATATATGTCATTTATAACATAATTTGTCACATCCATTTGTATGCTTAATTGAATATGTGTTAGTATGTAAATAAGAGTATTTATTATTATTAATCCTATCATATGTATGTGTCCATGATGCACCAAGTGTACACAATGTTCCCAACGGCTTTCGGGTGTCAAAAAGTCAAAATTTCGGAAAACGTTCTTCGATCACATTTTATATTTTTATTTGAAATCTATATTGGTAAACAAATTTTGAAAACTATTTTATCATCATTATTAAATAATTAAAATTGGTTTATTTGCTAATAAAATCCATCTATTGATTATATAAAATATATTTAAATAGCATATTTCAAAGTGGCAAAATTCTAGGTCATTGCAAATATATTTTACCATCATTTGTTATTATCTAAAAGAGTTATATGTTAACTATAAAACCTATTAATTGAATACTTAAAATTTATATATATTCGCAAATCAAGACGGTAAAATTTCGGGTCGTTACATAACTATTGCGTTAATAATTCACACAACACCTTAAAGTAAATTTAATTTAAATATAGCAAGTAAAATGAAGGAAAAGGAGAACATACAAGCATTTTTTATAATGGTTCGGCAAATACTCATGCCTACGTCCACTTTAATCTTATTATTTGATTGATTCTCTCTGGAAAACAATGACCATAATGAAAATCTAACACTATCGCAACGACTCGAAATTTTATCGCTTTGATTTGTGAATATTTGATCAATTTTAAATATCAATTAATTGTTTTTAATGGTTTAATAACCCTCTTTTAATTAATAAATAATAACAGTTAACTTAATTTGAAATTTTGTTTACATAAATAAGTTGTTCGGAGAAAAATAAAAAATGTGACTAGAAATCGTTTTTCGGATTTTCGACTTTTCGTCCACCGAAAGTTGTCGGAGCTTGTGCACATTTGGGTACATATGTACACATACGTAAACAAATAAGAAAACAACTTTTACTAATTAAATGAGTTTATCTAATTACATTCTAGAATATACTTAAGTGTTAGGAAAAAGAAAGTCTTTTCTTAAAAAGAGAAAAATACAAAGAAGCACTAAAATGACTTAAGTAAAAAAAAGGTGGTAATGCCAAGTGTCTTAGGGAAAGTATGTTGCATAAGTTAGTAAAGGGTAGTAGCTTTTATAAAAGAAATGAGTAGCTTAATTTAATGAAGGTTAATTTGGTAATTTTCCACTTTTCATTTCTATAAAAGAAGCACATTCCATTCACTTTTGCATCTTTACTTCATTTTTCATTTTTATTTCCATTTTCCTTTCTTTTGCCCTCTTTTTTCCTCTCATCTCTCTTCTGAAATTCCTTAGCAAATTAAATTCAAAAACTTCTCTTTTTCAACCAAAACTCCTTTATTTACCTTGTAACAACATCTATAACACCACCACCTAACCAAAGATGCAAACTTTTATGTCCCTTCCCTAAATTGGCCTAGGTCCATGAGAATTTATGGGAAGAGGGCCTTGCATGAGCATCAAGAAGGAAGAGGGGGTGGCTTTGTGCTGTTTTAGTTGTTGATAGGAAGATGGTTGCTTATAATAAAGTTTGGTAGTGATAAAAGTGAGATATCTCACCTTGATTTAATTTTAAATGATGACATGTTGTAATAATTTAGTGCTTGCTTATATGATTATATGTATGTGTTGTGATGTTCTTGTATTGTTGTTTGCTGTTGATTCCCACTTGAAAGCAAATGACGTAAATAACCATTGTGTTGCAGGAGACAAAAACAAACTGAATGGAAGTCGAAGTGTCTTCAAAGCGAATAGGTCCCTATGGAAGCACTTCGAAGGATGGAAATTTTGTAGAGGGATCTTAAAGTATTCCTTGCCTTGTTGATTTTTATTTACATATATTATTGTTATGTAAATGTCTGTGCATATGGAAAGTGAATGTTGTTTAGTTATAGTTAACCTACCTGTTGTTGATTTTATTGCGGCATTGAAATCCCGTGCCTGCTTTTAAGCAGTTTGCCACTTGTTTTCTAAAGAGTTTTGAAATGGTTTCCAAACTTGACTTTTATTTTCAGATCTTTTTGCAAGTTTTAAAGTGGTTTAAAATATAGAAAGAAGTGTTTAAAAGCTATTTTGATTTACAAATTAAGTTTTAAAAAGTTACGGTCCATATAGCGATAGTCGCTATGGATGTAGTTTGGAAATCGATAATTTTTGTAAAGTAAAAGGAGCTGTCTACTTTAGATATTTTGAAAAGTCTTTTCAAATATGTTTACAAGTATATAAAAGGAAGTTTTAAGTATTAAGTACATTTTTGGAATTTGTTTAGTTATATAAACAAGAGATTTAAATTTTACTCCTTTGTTTAAAAGTCAAGTTTTGTTAAAAGTGATCCTCTTGAAAGGAATGTTTTAAATACGAGTTCAAACTTATTTTAAAGAGCTTTAAAAAGAGGAAAGAAGCATGGATTACAACAACGCTGTTGTAATAAGTGTTTTTGAGAAAAAAGAAAGAGATTATTGACTACAACATTTTTGTTTTAGTAAATGGTTTTGGAGAAATTTGAAAGGAAGGTGATTTATAATACTTGTTCACTATTAAATACGTTGTTTGCTTTTATATAAAGAAAGGATGTTGGATTTTGAAATCAAGCCTTGTTTTAATTATGTGATTTTGGGAAATTTTTTTAAGAACGGGTATATATTGGAACTCTTGGATTTTATTTTCTAGACTCCAAGGTATGGAAACTTGTTTCTATTTTGAAGGTAGAAATGAACGTCGAGTCAAGGTTTGAGAGGTAATGATAGCCCAACTTGAACGGTTTCATTTCTAACCGATGAAAAACACTTGTTAGAATTCAGAGACTAGTAATAAGTTATGGAGTTGGTTTTCATATTTGTTTTAAAAAGACTTTTTATGCAAGGGATTTCTTTGTCGATGTCATTAAGTAACATAAAACAAATATGATAAGTAGTGCTAAAATGTTGACATGTTTATGGAAAGTAAGCCATCTTATATTTAGCACTAAAATCTGATGAGTAAATTTTCCTCTATCTGTAAGATCTTACTATTTTAACTAAGGTAAGGTCAGGTGCAACCAGTGTCCCGACTTACCTGGCTTCGATTCTGGGCGAGGGATAGAGAAGTTTAAATTTCAAAAATGTGGTAAGTATAAGAGGGTTAATTTCTATAAATAGGTCATGATAAATTAAGTATATGGAAGGTACTTTATCTTATACTCGATACTAAATTTCGAGGTATGGGAACTCGTTTCTATCCGCGAGAGTTTAAGAATATACATTGAGGCAATGGTAGTTCTCTAACTTGTCCGACTTCATTGTTAATCGAGGGATGGTATGTGGTTGAAATTGAAAAGTGGTGATAAGTATATGATGTCCGATTTTCCATATGCAAACTATATATTTACTCCAGATAGTGGTTTATCCACGATCAATAACTTGATCTATTTGGACCTAGAAAGTATACGAAAGCTTCACGATTTCATGCAGATTGAGATTCTCTTGGAAGAACTCATTCTAGTGAAACGCCTCTTGCGTTAAAGGTGGATATTCAAGATCCTTTTGGGACTCTTTGATCATCCACTTACTTTTGAAAAAACTAGGATTGAGTCAACCGACGACTATTGATTATTAGTTCGGAGATACCGGGATCAGTTAAGTTATCCGAAAAACCACTTCGAACCGACATAAGCATTCGAATTGGGACATCTTGAAGATGATGGAATTGAAGATGGAGTTCTTTGAAGTGCAAAGGCTACTTACAACTAATCTTGAGAGTGATTCCAAAAACAATGTAGTAGAAGTAATGCCTTCAGTTTGTTCATATCCTGAACAACTTATATGGATGAATGTTGGCATTCCATTGTTGCTCGGAGGGCGGTGTTAGCATTCCAAGTGGGATTTGCTAAAACGGTAAAATGTAGCCTCGAGCTTCACACCCTATAATGACTAAAACATGGGATATGCGCAAAGCTATGTGGGTCTCACTCATTAGGGTATGGTCATCAACTTTCTAAACCTATATTTATGGATTTGGAATGTGCATGAGAGCTCTTGAGAAAAAGGTTGCAAAGCAATCGGGGTGGTGACATATTCAGTACTATCTAGAAAGGGGTGGGCCAGTTCTGTGTATGCAATGGGTCCATATGAGGCACTTGGTACATTTTTCTATAGATGTACTGCGGTAGGCGGTACCCCAGTGGTGTTGTCATTGTATGAAATCCATTTTCCAATCTGAGCCTTTACAGACTTAGTTGCATACTAAATATGTTGTTGAATGTAATTAATGTAACCATTCCGGCTATGATTTAATATTTATTTTAAACCCTAGACATTATTATAATATCACAAGTTTTCCTATGAACTGATTTGGTTATCGCAAGGTAAATACCCGTTCGTGCTTATGTGCGGCGTGGTCTTATGAGTTATCTTTATTTTTGAAGGGTTTTATAATTATAACAATCCGTATAATTTGAGTTTCTCATGCTGGTTTCGTAGACTGATCCGTGTGTTATTTTCTTATAATACTCGGGTCAGACCAGAGTATTTTTCTAGAGTTAGCTTTAGACGCCTTGAAGCTTCAGGAGATGAGCTTGATGCCTCTAAGATGTATTCCAGTACTTTTATTTCCGCTGTATTTCTTGTTTTGTATAAATCAGCATTTGTAAGGACAATCTGTTATAACTGTCTTGGCTGATGACAGGTTTGACTCTGATTGTTGTATGAATATTAAAGTTTTCTTTATAAAGATCATTTGGATATTGTATATTACTAATCCCGATGTGAGATTCTGTTATATCTTTTCTTTTCTTTCACCACGACAATTTATCTTTCCGGCACTAAAATGTTCGGTACGTGAATACCGTGGAATTATTAGTGTCGACTTTCGAGGGTCGAAAAGGCTGATCGTCACATTTGGTATCAAAGCTGAAGGATGAGCAAGAACCTTGGATTGATGGGGTAAACTCATTAGAGATAGGGTGAAGGACACCGTATAATGACTTTGAGTGTATTATATATGAGAGTGCGTATTTGTTAGTGCTATAATTTTTTTTATATTATGTTGAAATTGGTAAATGAAATAATTTTACCTAGGGTTATATTTTATATATTAAAGAATAATTTTCAAAAATAGATATTTTTTATGATTGTTTGTTAGGAAATGATGATATTTATTTATCATCATTTGTTGACTGATTATTTATTCTTAGCTAGTTTATGAGGATCTGATGTTTGAATTAAATACGAACATCCTGTGAATTCGGTTTCATGATTTGACTATAAGGTATTGCTAATAACGTAAGTTTAACAAACTTACTTTGTTAAAATGGTTACTATAATAAAGGAAGTATTGTATAAAGATAATTTTGGATAAATTTGGGTTATAAGATGTGTCTTATAAAATAAAGAGGATTTTTAAGAATTTAAATCTTGTATCTTTGGAAAAAATTGCAAATGATTTTTGGAAAAAAGATAATAATAATATTACTTGGAGGAATTTTTAAGTATAAATATTTTTAAAGAGAATTTTGAGTAAGATACATTTTGTAACAACATTGTTGTTAAGTACCTAGTTAATTGAGTTTAATTTTGGTTTGTTAATTCAAATGTGTGATTTCATAATTTAATTATGTAATTAAATTTATTTTTTAGTAATTGGGTTGATTTTATCAAAAGAACCAAAAGAAATGAGTTATCATTTCTTAAAATGGATTTCAGTTTAATTTGAAATATTATAAAAATCAATTATTTGAACTTGCTAATAAAATGAAATATTAATTGGATATGGAATTTAAATTCAAACTTTGAATTTCGTTTAAATTCTATTTGGTTGAATTTTTGTTTTGGTTAGAAATATGTAAGTTAGGATTTAATCCCTTGGTTTGGGCCTTAGGGTAGGATAAGCCCATCTAGGCCTTAGGATGTAAATTAATTTAGTAAACTTCCCTTAAGAAAATCCTAACACTTCAAAATTCCTTATTTAGCTTTCTCATGTACGTTCATATTTTCCAAAGTAAAAAGATGAAAGAGAACCCTAAACCTAGCCCTAGTTAATTCTTTTGTAAATTAAGGAAATTGCCATAAATCAAAGGGAGTTAGGTAATTATTTTTTATCCTTTGTTCTTCCAACTTCATGAACCAATTTCAGATTTTGACCATCTTCAATTTTTGAAATTTCTGAATTTGTTAGTTAGGAGTTGAATTTTGGGTTCGTTGGAGAAGCTAGAAAGTTAAGCAAGCCAAGGTGGAGGATTTACTTGCACCTCTTTTGTGTTAGGTGAGTTTTCACTCACATGTCTATATCTAATAAAGGGTTTTTATGATTATAATTGTTGTTAAATTGTTTCGGTAGCTGAAAATATGTGGTAGTGTTGTTTGTGTTAATTTATGTTGATTGTGATATTACTTCTCTAGTATTAATTGAAATTGGATTATTGTGTACACGAATTAGTTTCAAAAATGAAGGAGATGTTGTCTGAATCTTCCCGGACAACATTATAGAGTTGTGAATGAGTTTATGGATATCTAGTATCAACAAAAATGGGTTGTTTGATGGTTGTTGATTGGGAACATCTTGAATGTTAACCACTGTTAGTAATTTTGGCATATCTTTTTCGTTTCTTGTCATAATTTGATAATTTTTAATGTTTTCGAAAGCATAGACTTTTTCCTACAACTTTCATGTTTTAGTTTTGCAATATTTTATGGTTTATTTGGTCGAAAATGAGTTTTAGTATCGTTGTCTTGAGAATAAACGTCATTTAAAATCCGACAATCGTTTCGACCATAACTTTTGAACTGTAAGTCCAAATTTGATTATATTTTTTTGGAAAGCTTAGGCTTTTATATACAACTTTCTTGTTTTGAGTTTTCCAAAATTTTGAGGTTTAAATGGTCAAAATAGTATTTCTTTGTCGCTGGCTGATAATAAATGATAGAGTTAATATATTTAAATCTGAAATTTCAAATGATCATAACTTTTAAACCATAAGTCCAAATTTGATTTTTTTCATGTTGGAAGCTTAGACTTTTATCTACAACTTTCGTGTTTTGAGTTTTTCAAAATTTTGAGGTTTATATGGTCGAAATCATATTTCTTTGTCGTTGGCATGAGATTCTAAGTATTGCCTTGAGTTTAATGAAAGTGATCTTCATAATCTTTATGAAATCAAATTGATTTTTAACATATACACATATGCTTTCAAAGAAAAGGAAGTATTTTAAAGCAATAATGTGATTATCTATAACTTTAAATTTGATTTAAAAATAAGTATGGTTTTGAAATATAAACCTATGTTATTTCTAAATAAATAAACTTCTATGTGTAGTGGAATAATAAATGAGTTATGGATTTTAAATGAGGAGTTTAAAAGTAAAATTATATGTAAAGTAATTTTAGAAAGCATTTCATATATGATAAAATTATATTTAATTACTTTAAAACTATAAATTCTTATTGGATTTATTTGAACTTAACCTTTGGTTATTTATGTGTTAATTTGGCAATTTTGTATGACTTTTGGATTTGGAGATAAAAAGTATTTTGAGAACCTTAATTCTATAATATGAGGAGTATTGATAATCAATTTAGTGTTATTGATTGGTTTAAATGCTTTCAAGTAACACTTCATTGAATATGATATAACTTATCGAATATAATATTTGAGTGGAATTTACTACACATTACCGAATGCTTGAATTTCACCGGGTAGCATGGGATGCTTTGGTTAAATTCTTGTGATTTCCTTGGGGAAAGTATTTAACACTTTAGGGTTGTATTCTCTTTTGGTGTTTGGCATGGTGCCGATAGATTCTTAAGAGAATATAGTTCAGGTATTCCAGTGGTATCCATAATGAGTGAGATTTACTAGCTTATAGTAAATACTTGAATTTCACCAGGCGATATGGGATGTTTTGGTTAAGTTCTTGTGATTACTAAGAGTGATAGTATTTAGAACTTTAGAGTTTACTCTTTTTTGGTGTTCGACTTTTGTGTATGTCGATAGATCTTTAAGAAGTATACTCCTGGATTTTTATACGATCCTTATGATTGTATGAGTTATATCTCCTTCGGTCTTGAAGTTATATTTCTATGATCTTTAAGATCCATCTGGATTTGTTTCTTGGTTTTAAGGTTTTATTTTCACGGTATGGACGATCATTGGTATCAGATCGATATGAGTGGTACCACCTTTTGTTTTCCATGGTATGAGTACGATCATTGTGATCATTATGAATTTCATTTTCTTGGATTTTGAGATATTATTATTTATTCTAGAATTTTAGGCTTTTTGACTGTTATGTTTTGTGATTTCTGTGTTTTGAGATGGATTTTGAAGTTTGTGATTTATTCTGAGTTTTGTGATTTAAATTTTCAATGTCTTAAAATAAATTCTAAGTTATAGTATTTCAGTGACTTGTTTATGGGTAACACCCGTATTTAATTATATGCCATATATCCTTGTGTTATATATATTATTCTTACCCTTTGGATATTTAGAGATAGTCCGATTCGTTTATTTTATAATACTCAGGTCAGGTCGAGACTTTTCAGATTATAGGACATGTAGGCTTTTGGATGGATGTGCTAGCAAGGAGATAAATAATTTGAATTTTTAGTTTATCTCATTTAGGATTTTGTATTTGTGTGTGAGATGTATATTTGGGTTGGAGATTTGTACAAGGTGTATATTATGTGAGTCTAGCATTATATTTTGTAGACTCATAGTATGTATTGTATATGATGTATATCATTCCGTTGTGATCTGTGACTATTGTTTATATGATATACTGTTCTGATTCTGAGAAACCATTATGGATATTGCTTTGGACTGAGACTATACAAGTCAAATTTTATTCCAAAGATCAAGTAAAATAGTGAGTATGACGTGTTAGTGTTAGTTTAAAGATATCTTAACATTCGGTCGCCCTTAACAAGCCGTATTCTCTGTATTATTATATAACATTATTTATAATGTTCTTTAATAATGGGTATAGTGGTGGGGTTGTTACACATTTTCTTTGAATAATTCAGGGAATAAGTCTCGATTAGTTTTGTGGTGATCTGAATAATCTTCTAAGTGAAAATTGGTGTTGTGTTAGGGAACGGTGTAGTGTACTTAGTAAATTATTTTTTTCGTCATTGTATGATCGAAACAAGTTCGAATCTGAACAAATTGAAAGCAAGTTTTAGTAAATAAAGTACTAAAGCTATTTTATTTGTATATATGATAAATATATGTAGTATTGTTTCAAACGAGATTCGAAAAAGATGAAATATTTTTATGTAACTAGTTCGAGTGGCATAAAAATAACTAAAAATGAGCAAGAGATATGTTCAGATGGTGCATTTCTCCTAAATATTACCCTTCTTGGTAAAGGGGTGTATGATGCTATTTTGTAGGAAATAGTTCCTTGGTATCATTATAGTGTTACTCGATCTATATGTATATTCTCCATGAATTAAAATATATAGTATCATTTCAAAAAGGTTTTGAAATAAAAACCGAGTATTTAGTTCTTAAGTTTCCTTAAAGAAAATGGAATCAAAATAAAAAGATATTTTGATAAAGGAATGTGTTGATAAATGGAACTTTTGTTATGGGTTTATATCACTCTTGGCTAGGGAAGAAATAATTTAACACAAGTTTTTAAATGGGTTTAATTTAATAAGAAGATTTTAATAAACTTTTTATATTAAAACCGTGTCTTTTGTTTTAACATCGAAGTTGTATAAACTATTTGATGTTATTGGGCTGGCTAATAAACATTTTTACTTTAGAGATGTCTAAGAAAAAGTAGACTCCAGGACTGAGTTTGGATAAAAACATCCTACTTTTTTTTAGCTGCTTACTAGACTGGATGTGTAAAGAGGCTAAAGAGATCGACTCAATTTTAAGACCCAGATTTAATTTGGGCCTGCATCTGAATTTAAATCAGATAGTTGCATATACTCTCAGGATGTAGTAGGGAATTATACAAGTTTAAAACTTAAGTTGCATGCTTATGGAAAGTTTTCATAAATGATTTTATTAGAAAAGGAAATTGGTATGAGTAAGAACCAATAAAAATAAATACATAAGTTTTACGTAGATTATTTCTTCGCACGATTCTTGATCCAAGGTTTGAGTACATGACTTTGAGGTGATTCACACTGACCTGAATAAGGATTTATCACTCGATTCTTGACAATGAACACTTGGTGAGGGTTCTTGATATGGTACTAAGATTTTCTGTCATAGTATATGGCTATGCAAGAAAAACGAAGGTTCCTAATCATGGAGCCTGATCGGAGTCCGCACTAGAAAAGTCGGTTAAGCGATGCTAGTTCGAAAGAAAAGCTTATGTATTTGAGTAAGTGACTGAATCAAGTATTGTGCACAGATGATATATATACATCATACGAGCTTAAGTACATTTTCTTTTAATGTTTTATGGAGTTGGGTAGATGACTCTTCGATCTATCATGAGGTTGTGTGAATAATCGATTAGTAATAAAATATGGTTGTTGAGCATGAGATATGCTTAGTAAATTGTTTGACATCCTTATGTGATGAGAAGTTTGTAAAACTGGACAAACTCTAAGTTTTTTTTAGTCATTTAACATTTTTGGAAATGTTAAAAGTTGGTATGGCTTGTTTTCTGAGTTGTTTGTCTATAATGAAATTTCGGGGTCGAAATTCTTTTAAGGGGGGGATAATGTAACGACTCTAAATTTCATCGCTTTAGTTTGTGATATTTGATAAATTTTAAATATTTAATTAATGGCTTTTAATGGTCTATTAACCCTCTTATAATTAATAAATAATAATGGTAAACTTATTTTGACAATTTGTTTACATAAATAGTTAGTTCGGAGAAAAATAAAAAACGTGATTGAAAATCGTTTTTCGGATTTTTGCGTCAATCAAAAGTTGTCGGAACTTGTTGTGCACACTAGAATAGATATGTGCACATGCATAAAAAAAATAAGAAAACAACTTTTACTAATTAAATGGGTTTATCTAATTACATTCTAGAATATGCTTAAGTGTTAAAGAACTTTTCTTTTCACTTAAAAAGAGAAAAGTACAAAGAAGTACTAAAAGGACTTAAGTAAAAAAATGTGGTAATGCCCAGTGTCTTAGGGAAAGTGTGTTACATAAGTTAGTAAAGGGTAGTAGCTTTTACAAAGGAAAGGAGTAGCTTAATTTAAGGAAGGTTAAATTTGATAATTTTCCACTTTTTATTTCTATAAAAGAAGCATTTTCCATTCACTTTTGCATCTTTACTTCATTTTCATTTTGTTTCCATTTTCTTTTCTTTTGCTCTCTTCTTCCCTCTCTTCTCTCTTATAAAATTCCTTACAAAATTTAATTCAAAAAGTTCTCCTTTTTAACCAAAACTCTTTCATTTACCTTATAACAACATCTATAACACCACCACCTAACCAATGATGCAAAGTTTTATGTCCTTTTCCCAATTTGGCCTTGGGATGTGAACATTTAAGGGAAGGGGGCCTTGCATGAGCATGAGGAAAGAAGAGGAGGTGGCTTTGTGTTGTTTTAGTTGTTGGTAGGAAGATATTTGCTTATAGTAAAGTTTTATATTGATAAAATTGAGATATCTCACTTCGATTTAATTTTAAATGATGACATGTTGTAATAATTTAGTGCTTACTTATATGGTTGTATGTATGTGTTGTGATGTTCTTATGTTGTTGTTTGTTGTTGATTGCTACTTGAAACCAGATGATATAAATAACCATTGTATTGCAGGGGACAAAAACAAAGTGAATTGAAGTCGAAGTGTCTTCATAGCGAATAGGTTGCTATGGAAGCATTTCAAAGAATGTAAATTTTGTAGAGAGATTTTAAAGGATTCCTCGCCTTGTTGATTTTCAATTACATGTATTATTTGTTATGTAAATTTTTATGTATATCTAAAGTGAATGTTTCTTAGTTATAGTTAACCTACTTGTTGTTGGTTTTATTGCGACATTGAAATCCTATGCTTACTTTTAAGCGATTTTCCATTGTTTTCTAAAGTATTTTAAAATGGTTTCCGAACTTAATTTTTTTTTCAAAACCTGTTTGCAAAGTTATTAAGGCGGGTTAAAATATTGAAAGAAAGGGTTTAAAAGCTACCTTGATTTATTAAATAAGTTTTAAAAAATTACGGTCCATATTGCGATAGTCACTATGGATGCAGTTTGAAAATCGAATTTTTTTATAAAGTAAAAAGAGTTGTCTATTTTAGATATTTTGAAAATTCCTTTCAAATGTGTTTAAAGTATTTGTGAAGTTTGAAATTTTAAACATATTTTTAAGAATTTATTTATTTATTTAAACAAGAGGTTTAAACTTTACTCCTTTGTTTAAAAGTCAAGTTTTGTCAAAAGCGACTATCTTTAAAGGGATGTTTTAATACGAGTTCAAACTTGTTTTAAAGAGTTTTAAAAGTAATTTTAAAAAGTGAAAGGAAGCATAGATTACAACACCATTGTTGTTATAAGTGTTTTTGAGAAAAAAAGAAAGATTATGGACTATAACATTTTTGTTATAGCAAATGGTTTTAGGAAAATTTGAAAGGAAGTCGATTTATAATACCTATTCTTTATTAAATAAGTTGTTTACTTTTATATAAAGAAAGAATGTTTCCTTTTGAAATCAAGCCTTGTTTTAATTATGTGATTTTGGAAAATGCTTTTAAGAACAAGTATATTGGAACTCGTGGATTCTATTTTCTAGACATCGAGGTATGGATACTTCTTTCTATTTTAAAGATAGAAATGAATGTTAAGTCAACATTTGAGAGGTAATGATACTCCAACTTGAACGGTTTCACTTCTAATCGATGAAAAGCACTAGTTTGAAATCAACGACTAGTAATAAGTTATGGAGTTAGTTTTCAGATTTGTTTTAAAAAGACTGGGTTTATGCAAGGGATTTCTTTGTCGGTGCCATTAAATAACATAAGATAAATATGACAAGTAGTGCTAAAATGTTGACATGTTTATGGAAAGTAAGTCATCTTACATTTAGCACTAAAAGCTAATGAGCAAATTTTCCTCTATTTGTGAGATCTAGAATCGTAGTATTTTAACTAAGGCAAGGCCAGGTGCAACCAGTGCCCTGACTTACCTGGCTTCGATTATAGATGAGGGATAGAGAAATGGAAAAGTCGGAAACATGATAAGTATAAGAGGGTTAATTTATAGGTTATGATAAATTAAGTATATGGAAGGTACTTTATCTTATACTCGACACTAAATTTTGAGGTATGGAAGCCTGTTTCTATTCGTGAGAGTTTAAGAATGTATGTCGAGGCAATGGTAGTTCTCTAACTTGTCTGACTTCATTGTTAATCGAGAGATAGTACGGGGTTAAAATCGAAAAGATAGTACGGGGCTAAAATCAAAAAGTGGTGATAAGTATATGATGTATAATTTTCCATATGCAAACTATATACTTACTCCAAATAGTAGTTTGTCTACTATCAATAACTTGTCTTATTTTGACTTGGGAAGTATATGAAAGCTTCGCGATTTCATACGGATTGAGATTCCCTTGGAAGAACTCATTCCGTGAAATGACTCTTGCTTTAAGGCGGATATTTGAGATACTCTTGGGACTCTTATATCATCTGCTTACTTCTGAAAGAATCAGGATTGAGTCAACATAAGCTATCGATTGTTGGCTCGGAGAGACTGAGATCGGATAAGTTATCCGAAAACACTTCAAAACAGCATAAGTGTTCGAATTAGGACTTCTTGAAGACGATGGAATCGAAGGCGGTGTTCTTTGAAGTGCAAGGGATACTTGCTACTAATCCCGAGGGTGATTCCAAAAAGAATGTAGTAGAAGTAGTGCCTTTGATTTGTTCATATACTGAACAACTTATATGGATGAATGCTGGCATTGCATTATTGCCTGGAGGGCAGTGTTAGCATTCCAAGTGGGATTTGCTTAAAAGGTAAAATGTAATCTCGAGCCTCACATTCGGTAATGACTAAACATGGGATATGTAGTAGGGCTATATGGGTCGCACACATTAGGGTATGGTCATCACCTTTCTTGATCGATATTTATGGATTTGGTATATGCATGAGAGCTCTCAAGGAAAAGGTTTCAAAGCAACCAGGGTGATGACATATTCGGTACTATCCAGGAAGGGGTAGGCCGGTTCTGTGTTGGCAAGGGGTCCATGTGAGGCCCTTGGTACATTTTTCTAGAGGTTAACTATGGTAGACGGTACCCTATAACCTTGTTATTGTAAGGAAAACATTTTCCAATACGTGCATTTACGAACTTTGTTGTATACTAAATATGTTGTTGAATGTAATAATGTAACCATTCCGGTATGATTCAATTTTATTTTAAACTCAAGACATTATTATAGTGTCATAAGATTTCCAATGAAATTGTTTGGTTACTATTAGCGCCAAAATTGGTCACTAACACCCAATTCCAGATGAAAGCACCAGCCAACTGTCATAGATCACAGATAGGATGTATGTAGAGAGTATAAATATGAAGAACGGTTAAAATTAAAAAGAAAGCAGTAAAAACAGAGGATTTATAGTGGTTCGGCTGACTCTGGCCTACGTCCACTTCAGAAATTTCCTTTTTTATTGATATCAGAATCAATTACAATTACAATCCGGAGTTTTTAGAACAACAATGACAGAGTAGCCTTAGTGGAGAAGAGGAAGGGAAACAAAAAGAAGATCCCTCAACTGTACCCCTGCCTCTGTATTTATAGACGAAGATAGGCTGGATTCCCTGTGTAGGCCCAAGACCAACGTAGCTCGGCCCACAAGTGTTGACTTGAACTGACCGACCCAGGCAGGCCGAACCACCTTCAACCACTGATCCACTTCAATCACCGATCCACTCCATCCTGCCGACCTACTTCCTTGGACCGATCCACATATGTCGATCCATTCACGAAGCCAACCCAGGGTGATCTGAAACATGCCGAACCAGGCCCGACCGAACTGCCTTGGCCGACCCCATCGAGGCTGAACCACCAATGCCAATCCCATATCTAATCGGACCATATCTGGCCGACCGAATGACCCATCCTGACCGAACCATGCCTCCCAGACCGAACGACCCATCTTGACCGAACCATGCCACCAAGACCGAACGACCCATCCAGACCGAGCCATGCCACCAAGGCCGAACCACCAATGCCAATCCCATATCTGACCGGACCATATCTGGCCGACCGAACGACCCATCCTGACCATTAAGCGATGTCATGGTCTAAGTCCTAGACCGATTGTAGCCTCTCCGGGCTCTTGTTGGATCTCATCCTGCACTCTCCGATGAAGGGGAAACAATGACGAGCGAGCCGATCCTATCACTCTTCGGCGAAGCGACGTCGCTCTCTACACTCCGGTTCAGTGTCCCTGAACATTAAGCGATTAATTTCAAACTGACTTCCAATATCCGTCCCATAACACTCCGGTTAAGGATTTGTTTAATAAAATCAAAATTCATTCATTTAATCCAAGTTCCAAATGTCCAACAAGAAAAACAAAAAAAACTAAGTGCTGCCTCTCCGGGCAGAGCAGCCTAGTACCATCTCAGAGCATGCCTAGGATCGTTCTGGTTCCCTTACATGTGCAAGTGGCATAGTGGTTGTTTATTTATTCAAAAAAAAATCAGAAAAGATTATTTGATGACCAGAGTCCAAGTCCTGAACTCGGTCTTGGCCATCACGATCAGCGGATGACAAGCCGTGACCCCATTCCATGGTCATTTCTGTTTGATCCAAGCGGTAGCTGCTCGTGTTCCACTGCTCTCGTCCGATCCCTCACATACTGTGGCAGCTTACCACTTCTAACATGTTCCTCCACCACATCCTTCAAGTGGCAGCATTCATCTGTGGAATGCCCTTCCAGCTCATGGAATAGGCAGTACTTCCCGCTTCTACGCTCCCGTTCTGTGGGATCCCTCCTTGGTGGTTTTCGATTAGGGAGTTGCCCCCGAGTATCCAAATAAATCCATTCCAGATTATCTGTCAAGTCCGCGTACGTCGTAAATTTGGGTTCCCGACCTCTCCTCCATTTGTTAGAGCCACTATGTCCATCGTCCTACTTGCGCTTTCCTTTATCCATCCAACGTCCTTCTCTAAACGTTCCTTCGCCTTGCACAGCGTTTATCTCTTGCCTCTCGGCACGTGAATCCTCCAACCGAATGAATCTCTCTGCCCCATGATAGAACTCCCCAAGATCCTGTGGTGGGTCCCGTGCCAATGAGTCCTTGAATTCAGCTCCCTCGGCAATCCCTGCTACCGCCGCCATCAACATCATTGATGGATCCGGGCGATCTACTGAAGCTACGGCTGCATTGAACCGCATTAGAAAACCCCTCACGGACTCTCCGGTTCTCTGCTTCATTGATGCCAATGTCATCACATTCTTGGGTCACGTCACGTGAACCCTGTATTGTCTCATGAAGCGTTCCACTAGCTCGACCCACGTTTTGATTGATCCGGTCTCTACCTGTCTGAACCAGAGTGCAGCCAAATCCATCAAATATAGAGGGAAACACCTTGCCATCACCTTCTCAAATGCCTCCAGCACTTCCATATGTCTGATGTATCTTGTTACATGCATAGTTGGATCTGATTTTCCATCATAGGCCTCGAATGTTGGCAGTTTGAATTCTGGAGGGTTCCTTGCATTCCTGATATATAGAGTGAACGGACTCCGGCTGACTTCCTCCAAGCCTCTGCTCGGTAGTCCTCCTCTGATAATCCTTCTTATTAATCCGACCATCCGCTCGTGTCCATTCGGGGGTAGTCCCCTGTTCGCATCTCCACCTTGCCCCCCAGGTCCTGGAGGGTACTCTGGGTAGTACTCTTCATGTTCGCCATTTACGTTCACATTGGTCCCTGCTCGCCGAGCTTCATTCATAGCTATTCCAGTATCCAATCCCAGGGGTCCGCCCCCAGGCCTTTGCTTATTTCCTTCAAACCCTTCAGTTTGGTTCTGGTTTTAACGCCAGAAACTTCTACAGCTCTGATTCCTTGTTCTGCATTGCCAGCAGCCGTAGTCGGACCATCCCCTTGACTTTGTGCTCTTGCTTGTCCAACTTGTCGAAGTAGCTTCTGCATTATCTCCTCCTGTCTTTTCAGCAATTCTTCCTGCATAGCTCCCATCATCATCTCCATCTCGTCCCTAATGATGTAGACGGAGGCTTGATTAGCTCCATAGGATGCCTCCTGACTTTCCTTGTGCTGACTTCTCTCTGTCTTTTGTCTCCTGGTTGATTGTTTTGCCATAGTCTCCAGAATCGAAGTTTCTAAATCCCTGACTTCAACTCTCAGTGAAAGCACTAAAATGTTAGCGCCAAAATTGGTCACTAACACCCAAATCCAAATGAAAGCACCAGCCAACTGTCACAGATCACAGATAGGATGTATGTAGAGAGTATAAATATGAAGAACAGTTAAAATTACAAAGAAAGCTGGTAAAAAAAGAGGATTTATAGTGGTTCGGCAGACTTTGGCCTACGTCCACTCCAGAAATTTCCTTTTTATTGATATCAGAATCAATTACAATTACAATCCAGAGTTTTTAGAACAACAATGGCAGAGTAGCGTTAGTGGAGAAGAGGAAGGGAAACAGAAAGAAGATCCCCTTAACTATACCCTTGCCTCTCTATTTATAGGCGAAGATAGGCTGGATTCCCTATGCAGGCCCAAGACCAAGGTAGCTCGGCCCACAAGTGTTTACTTGAACTGACCGACCCAGGCAGAACGAACCACCATCAACCACCGATCCACTTCAATCACCGATCCACTCCATCCAGCCGACCTACTTTCTTGGACCGATCCACATATGCCGATCCACTCACGATGCCAACCTAGGGTGATCTGAAACATGCCGAACCAGGCCCGACCGAACTGCCTTGGCCGACCCCATCGAGGCGAACCACCAATGTCAATCCCATATCTGACCGGACCATATCTGGCCGATCGAATGACCCATCCTGACCAAACCATGCCTCCCAGATCGAACGACCCATCCTGAACGAGCCATGCCACTAAGACCGAATGACCCATCCTGACCGAGCCATGCCACCAAGAACGAACGACCCATCCTGACCGAGCCATGCCGCCAAGGCCGAACCACATACTCAATGCCGAACCACCAATGCCAATCCTATATCTGACCGGACCATATCTGGCCGATCGAACGACCCATCCTGACCGAGCCATACCACCAAGACCGACCCACTTCAACATGCCGAACTACCTCAGCCTAACCATCTTGGCCAAACCACCTTCCCATCGAACCACTTCTAGTATGACCGAACCACCTTTGTCAAAAAGCCGAGCCGCGTGGCCGAACCACCTATAATCTAACCATGCTTGATCTCCACTCCTCGACCGATCCATGCCTCCCAGGCCGAAAGACATCACCAAGGCCGAACCACACCATCAAGCCAAGCCATGTGTGCCCTTCGTCCTTGACCGAGCGGCATCTGCCGATCCACCTAGGCCGAGCCATGTATATCGAACCATCTCTGACTGACCGTCTATCCATCCAACTAGCTCCAACCCATCGTATTCCAGTCTCGACAAATGAGCAGTCGATTTTAGTTAAATCCGCATATATACGGCTTTGACTAAAGGCGGGTTAACATTTGCCCCCCAAAACATGCCTTGCTATTGGAAGGTGTGTTTTGAATAGCCTCAAATCTGATATCCGAAGTCCATATGTTACATTCATTATCAAGCAATTCCATCCAAGTTTGATAGTCTACTCCACGACCATTCAGAGTCGTTATCCAATTCTGAATCCATCCCAAATGCATTAATCGAATCCACGATCTCTCCGGATCCTGTAATCTAGATCGAGGACCTTTCCGGGTCCAAATCCTAAGCCGGGACCTCACCGGGTCCTAATACCCATATCTGGGACCTCGCCGGGTCCTTATCCAAATCTGTAGCCATTCGAAGCCATTATCCTAATCCATTTCACACCCTGGAAGTCAGTAATCGAATCCTACGATCTTTCCAGATCGTTGACGGCCTCTCCGGACCCTTCCTAAGCTCGATCCAAACTTATCGATTGAATAGGCAGATCCCGTTGCGCTCCGGCAAAGCAATCTATCCCTTGCACTCCGGTTCAGCGTCCCTGAACATTAAGCGATGCCCTGATCCTCCTGAACCGATGTCAGCCTCTCCGGGCTCTTACTGGATCCCATCCTATCACTCTCTAGTGAAGGGGAAACAGCGTTGAGTGAGCCGATCCTGTCGCTCTCCGACGAAGCAGCATCACTCCATGCACTCCAGTTCAGTATCCCTGAACATTAAGCGATGTCATGGTCTAAGTCCTAGACCAATTGTAGCCTCTTTGGGCTCTTGTTGGATCCCATCCTGTCACTCTCCGCTGAAGGGGAAACAACGACGAGCGAGCCGATCCTATCACTCACCGGCAAAGCGACGTCGCTCCCTGCACTCTGGTTCAGTGTCCCTGAACATTAATCGATTAATTTCAAACTAACTTCCAATATCCATCCCATATCTCTCCGGTTAAGGATTTTTTTAATAAAATCGAAATTCATTCATTTAATCCAAGTCCCAAATGTCCAACAAGAAAAATAGAAAAAACTAAGTGCTTCCTCTCCGGGCAGAGCAGCCTATTACCATCTCAGAGCATGCTTGGGATCCTTCTGGTTCCCTTACATGTGTAAGTGGCATAGTAGCTGTTTATTTATTTAAAACAAAATCAGAAAAGATTATTTGATGACCAGAGTCCAAGTCCTGAACTCGGTCCTGGCCATCACGATCAGCAGATGACGAGCCGTGACCCCATTCCATGGTCATTCCTGTTTGATCCAAGCGGTAGCTACTTGTGTTCCACAGCTCTCGTCCGATCCCTCACATACTGTGGCAGCTTACCACTTCTAACATATTCCTCCACCACGTCCTTCAAGTGGCAGCATTCGTCCGTGGAATGCCCTTCCAGCTCATGGAATAGGCAGTACTTCCCGCTCCTGCCCTCACGTTCTGTGGGATCCCTCCTTGGTGGTTTTCGATAAGGGATTTGCCCCCGAGTATCCAAATAAATCCATTCCAGATTATCTGTCAAGTCCGCGTACGTCGCAAATTTGGGTTCCCGACCTCTCCTCGGTTTGTCAGAGCCACTATGTCCATCGTCTTGCTTGCGCTTTCCTTTATCCATCCCACGTCCTTCTCCAAACGTTCCTTCGCCTTGCCCAACGTTTATCTCTTGCCTCTCGGCACGTGAATCCTCCAACCGAATGAATCTCTCTGCCCCAAGATAGAACTCCCCAAGAACCTGTGGTGGGTCCCGTGTTAATGAGTACTTAAATTCAGCGCCCTCAGCAATCCCTGCTACCGCCGCCATCAAAATCATTGATGGATCCGGGCGATCTACTGAAGCTACGGCTGCATTGAACAGCATTAGAAAACCCCTCACGGACTCTCCGGTTCTCTGCTTCATTGTTGCCAATGTCATCACATTCTTGGGTCACGTCACGTGAACCCTGAATTGTCTCATGAAGCGTTCCACTAGCTCACCCCACGTTCTGATTGATCCGGTCTCTAGCTGTCTGAACCAGAGTGCAGCCAAATCCGTCAAATATATAGGAAAACACCTTGCCATCACTTCCTTAAATGCCTCCAGCACTTCCATATGTCTGATGTATCTTGTTACATGCATAATTGGATCTGATTTTCCATCATAGGCCTCCAATGTTGGCAGTTTGAATTCCGGAGGGTTCCTTGCATTCCTGATATCCGGATTGAACGGACTCCGGCTGACTTCCTCCAAGCCTCTGCTCGGTAGTCCTCCTCTCATAATCCTTCTTATTAATCTGGCCATCCGCTCGTCTCCATCCGGGGGTAGTCCCCTGTTCGCATCTCCACCTTGCCCGCAGGTCCTGGAGGGTACTCTGGGTAGAACTCTTCATGCTGGCCATTTACGTTCACGTTGGTCCCTGCTCGCCGAGCTTCATTCATAGCTATTCCAGTATCCAATCCCGGGGGTTTGCCCGTAGGCCTTTGCTTATTTCCTTCAATCCCTCTAGTCTGGTTCTGGTTTTGACCGCCAGAAACTTCTACAGCTCTGATTCCTTGTTCTGCATTGCCAGTAGCCGTAGTCGGTCCATCCCCTTGACGTTGTGCTCCAGCTTGTCCAACTTGTCGAAGTAGGTTCTGCATTACCTCCTCCTATCTTTTTAGCAATTCTTCCTGCATAGCTCCCATCATCATCTCCATCTCATCCCTAGTGATGTAGATGGAGGCTTGATTAAATCCAGAGGATGCCTCTCGACTTCCCTCATGCTGACTTCTCTCTATCCTTTGTATCCTGGTTGATTGCTTTGCCATAGTCTCCAGAATCCAAGTTTCTGAATCCCTGAGTTCAACTCTCAGTGAAAGCACTAAAATGTTAGCGCCAAAATTGGTCACTAACACCCAAATCCAGATGAAAGCACCAGCCAACTGTCACAGATAACAGATAGGATGTATCTAGATAGTATAAATATGAAGAACAGTTAAAATTAAAAAGAAAGCAGTAAAAATAGAGGATTTATAGTGGTTCGGCTGACTTTGGCCTACGTCCACTCCAGAAATTTCCTTTTTTTATTGATATCAGAATCAATTACAATTACAATCCGGAGTTTTTAGAACAACAATGGCAGAGTAGCCTTAGTGGAGGAGAGGAAGGGAAACAGAAAGAAGATCCCCTCAATTGTACCCCTGCCTCTCTATTTATAGACGAAGATAGGTTGGATTCCCTATGCAGGCCCAAGACCAAGGTAGCTCAGCCCACAAGTTTTGACTTAAACTGACCGACCCAGGCAGGCCGAACCACCTTCAACCACCGATCCACTTCAATCACCGATCCACTCCATCCTGCCGACCTACTTCCTTGGACCGATCCACATATGCCGATCCACTCAAAATGCCAACCTAGGGTGATCTGAAACATGTCGAACCAGGCCCGACCGAACTGCCTTGGCCGACCCCATCGAGGCCGAACCACCAACGCCAATCCCATATCTGACCGGACCATATCTGGCCGACCGAACGACCCATCCTGACCGACCCATGCCTCCCAAACCGAATGACCCATCCTGACCGAGCCATGCCACTAAGACCGAACGACCCATCCTGACCGAGCCATGCCACCAATACTGAACGACCCATCCTGATCGAGCCATGCCACCAAGGCCGAACCACATCATCAAGGCCGAACCACCAATGCCAATCCCATATCTGACCAGACCATATCTTGCCGATCGAACGACCCATCCTGACCGAGCCATACCACCGAGACCGACCCACTTCAACATGCCGAACTACCTCAGCTTAACCATCTTGGCCGAACCACCTTCCCATCGAACCACTTCTAGTATGACCGAACCACCTTTGTCAAAAAGCCGAGCCACGTGGCCGAACCACCTATAACCAAACTATGCTTGATCTCCACTCCTCGACCGATCCATGCCTCCCAGGCCGAACGACGTCACCAAGGCCGAACCACACCATCAAGCCGAACCATGTGTGCCCTTCGTCCTTAACCGACCGGCATCTGTCGATCCACCTAGGCCGAGCCATGTATATCGAACCATCCCTGACTGACCGTCTATCCATCCAACTGGCTCCAACCCATCGTATTCCAGTCTCGACAAATGAGCAGTCGATTTTAGTTAAATCCGTCTGTATATGTCCTTGTCTAAAGGCGGGTTAACAGTTACCATAAGGTAAAAACCCGTCTGTGTCTATGTTCAGCGTGGTCTTACGAGATACCTTTATTTCTGAAGTGCTTTTTAATATAACAATCCATATGATTTGAGTTTATCACGCTGGTTTACCAGACTGATCTGGGTGTTATTTTCTTATAATACTCAGGTCAACCCGAGTATTTTTCTAGATTGGGCTTTGGATGCTTTGGAGCTTCAGAAGACGAGATGGATGCCTCCAAGACGTATTCCTGAACTATTGTTTCTGCAGTATTTCTTGTTCTGTATCAATCAGCATTTGGAAGGATAGACTGTTAAACTGTTTAGGCTGATGGTAGATTAGGCTTTGATTGTTGTATGAATGTTGAAGTTTTATTTTTAAAGATCATTCGAATATTGTATATTACTCATTACGATATGAGATTCCGTTCTATCTTTTATTTTCTTTCACTCTAACAATTTGTCTTTCCAGCACTTAAATGTTCACCACGTAAATACCGTGGATGTATTAGTGTCAACTTTCGAGAGTCGAAATGGCGGGTCATCACACTTGGTATGGGAGCTGAAGGATAAGCGAGAACTTTGGCTGTAATGACCCGTAATTTTCGATAATTAAAAATTGTTAATTTAGTTGAGTTTTGCAATTTAATGTTGAAATAAATAAAAAATTTGTAAATTAATAATGAAATAATAACAAAAGTGAAAGGTAACAATGCTAATTAAAGTTAATCATTAACAAACTTGAACGAAATTCCAATGAATGAAATAATTTAAATGTATACTTAGCTATGAATTGAATATAAGGAAACAAGTGTAGATATTGAACTAATTGATGAATTAGTATATAATTAATGATAATTGGATAAGAACGGTGTTATGTAAGCAATTGTAACATTTGTTTGTTAATAATAACTTATAAGTGTAATTAAACGTTAATGGTAACAATTATTATAAGTTAACCATTTATTTAGTCTATTAAATTAAAATTGGTAATCAATTGCAATAAATCTAAATTTAATATTTTTTTAATGTAAATTAAGGTAATAATTGGAAATAATATTAATTTTATTCATATTATGAAAATTGCAAGTACATGAAATTAAAATATTTAAATAGTACGTAAATGGAAATTAAGATGATATTGGGAAATATTAATGTACTCAAATATAAACCAATGTTAGTTATATCCTTATCATACTAAAGACTTGAATAACAAGGTTTAAAATTTAATAAATGGGTTTTTGGAATTTTAATTTATAATTTCTGAATTTAATGAAATTGAAATTAAACACTGGCATTGATGGATTAATCAACTTTAAATTGACATCTAAATTTGTTTAAATTATTGTAAGTGATTAAGGAATCAAAAATGATAGAAGTTGTAAATTATTAAAATTTAAACAGAAAAAATGATTTAATTAATTAATTATTAATTTATTTAATTAACGTGAAATAGCCATTTTGGCCACTGACTCGGATTTCGACGAAACTAGTTTCATTGGATCCGTAACGGTGAATTATTATAGGATTTCAAGTTTTGTAGCAATCGAATTTGTCGTTTGATCGTACGGACTCGAAACGCCTAGAAATCAATTTAATTGAAATCAATTTGAAATAAGCTGATTTTGGCATAACTTCTTCATACGATGGAATTAGGACTTGAAACCGGTTCCATTGAATTAAAAATATTTGAAAGCATCTATTTTGATATATGGGTTGACCCATTTTCGTTCCGGTGACAGAACCGCTTTTCGGATCGTTTATCGTTCAAAACCCATAATCGATAGAGCCCATTTGCTTTATTTTGATCTGCCTATATATATCTCGCTATAAACCCTAGTGTTTCTCAACTCAGTTTGTCTGTACGTACAATTTCATTTGTTCCTCTCTTTCCAATGGCAGACAAACCCTAATTCCCAATTTGCAAATTCAAAATCTAATCCAAATCAAATCCAAATCAAAATTTCAAACTCCACAAACTATATCGAATTATATATTGATTTGAAGCTCTCGACGAGCGCATGTCAGATCTGTGATTCATTTTTCGATCCGAGTTTCTGTGTGCCCAGAATTTGATGGTGAATTCTCGGCCGTTCATCACTTTCCGATGAACCACATCGGATCGTCAAATCGTTGATACCGGGTTGTGGAGTTTCGCAAGGGGGATTCATATGAGTCGTTCGTGGGGGAAATCATCGGTCAGATCACCGGGAATTGGCCGATTAGGGCTCGAATTTCGCAAACGGAGGCTGCTCAATTTTGCGCGGCAATGGTGGACACGCGGCCTCCGGTGGGGGCGCTTGGCACGGTAGAGGGGGGAGCCGAGAATTCTGGCGATATTCGCGTAGCTAGGGTTACGTAAAACAGAGGTGACGTGTAATTTATTTTGTATTATTTTAATTGTTTTAAAAATTAAATCGTATAACTTCTAACTAATATATCTTTCGCATACGAGGTCCAATTCACGCGCGGTTTCTTGCGTTGGGATCGTATTAAAATTCCAGGCATTTTGACGCTAGTTTGGATGAATTTTAAGACCGTTCAAATTTTGGGCTTATTTCGAATTTAAATTCAATTTAAATTCAAAGGTGAGTGTTTTAACCCACTCACAAGTTCTAAAATTTCTTATGTTTGTTAAATTAAATTTATGATGTGATTAGAAATTTATTTATGACTGTTTGGTATATTTTAAATCATCATCTCCGTTAATTTGAATTTATTTGAATTAAACCGTTATTTAATTTATTATTGAATATAAATTGCCACTTAAATACCTGTTATTGATTATCACTTCTATATTAATGTTTATTGATTGATTTGGATGATGTTTGTAATGGATGTAGATTGTTGATACTGGATGAATGGATGTTTTATTTTATATCGTTATAAACTGCAAGTTCACTATCGGTTGAAATGATACATACCCGAATGATCAATAGATTAAGGAAAAATCATTATGGGTTGAAATGATAGAATCGAGCGATTTTATGGATTTTATAATTTAATTCGGGATTGCGGTTTGAAATGATATATAATCGTAACATTTTAAATTGCGAATTGAAATGATAAATATCCGTATCACTTGACCCTAGGGTAGAGAATTATATATGGACACCGGATTGGATGAATTAAATGATTTTAAAATCCTTAATTTTCGAATTTAATTAAATGATATTCTGAAATAAAATTTGATTTATGTAAATTGAAGTATTATTGGAAAAATCAAGTTTTGTGTTGACATGTGAATTGGTTTAAAAGGAATTGCTTTAAGAAATTTAATTGGATGTTTAAAGTTAAACTTTTAAGTATAATTGAAATTTTATCGAAATTAAGTTATTGAAGTTGCGTGAAAATAACTTTGAAATATTTTGAAACTGGAGTAATCCGAATTGATATTTGAACATGGATTGAAACGATATGAAATTCAATAGTTTATTGAAATATTTTGAAATTGAAAGGTTTGGAATTTGGTCTGTTGACTTGGAAATTTAAAATGGTCAAAAGGTGTTGAAACGAAATGAATAGTTTAATTTGATATTAATTCCAAATTCATATTTTAATATAAACTGTTTTAAAATTTTATTTTTATTTCAAAATTTCTAATTATTAAAATTTCAAAGTATTAAACTATTTTAACCTGTATTAATTATATTAAATCATTTTAACCTATTTTAAACCATTTAATTTATTTAAACTAATTAATCAGTTTTAACTTATTTTAAATTTAATTAATCTATTTTAAAGCTATTTAATCTCTTTTAATTATATTTAATCTATTTTAAATCTATATTAACTATTTATAACTATTTAAAACTATTTTCTTCTAAATTCCAAACTAAGTAAAATGGATGAGTTTATATTCAAATTCTCGATTTTTAAAGTGAATGTGGTTGAGTGACATTATAACTTAAGTTGGGATTTAAATAACATATTTGGTTAAATATGATATTTTGAAATGAGAGTTTAACCTATTTTGGAAATATGACTTTTGAAAGGAAATATAATTTCGAACTATGATTTCAATGTGATATAATTTCGAAAGTAAGTAATGATTTCGAAAATGATATGATTTGAATTGAATATGATATTTTGATATCAATCATGAAATGATTTTGGAAATGTAAAAGAACCATCCGGTGTGTAATAAGCGATTGGTTGTTAAAGAGACCGGGATCGGATATTGTCATACTCTCTTCCAATACCGAAAACCACTTTGACAATTGTGTACGCGGTGGAGGTTCCAGAATGAAGTAGGATGGTGGCGACGATCCTATAAGGTATATACGTGGACCTAACTCCCGTGAGTTAGCATAAGGTGGCTAAAACATGAGCAATCGACGGGCTAAGTGATGTCATTCCTCCGATCGGGCACATTCCATCGATACTATATTCTGACTTTGCGATTTATTTGGTGGCCACCATCGATTTTTTGATTCGGGAGTGTGTTCCAAGGTGGGCGGTAGTAGCTGCTATGCGTTACCATCGGTCCGGAAGTGTAATTGGTATATCTACCCTGGCATTGCCTAGTTGTGCCGTGTCACCTACCCTAGCGCGCCTTCTACGAGTTTGGTTTGTACCATACCTATGGAGTGCCCTCTGACGACGTCCAGTACGGGCGGGATTACGGTACTGTATAGACTATGGGAAATAAAAATGTGTTAAGGGGGAAAATGTAACGCCTTAACGCTATTTTAATACTTTTACTTTACTTTTGACATATTATAATAGTGTATTGTACTACATAGTAGATAGTTTAACGGGTCCTTAGGAGATGTGAATCCCGAACGTCTCTTAAGTTACTGCACTAACATTAGACACTGGATAAGAGATGTCAAACCCCGTAAACATCTCTGACGCCGTTTACACTCATATTTATTTACCGTTGATTTGACTTACATAAGATCTTTTAGTTCTGACTCGAATGTTTTGTCTTTTCAATTCGCTCGGGTCAGCCTGAGCATTTCAGGATTTGAAGACCTTATTTCTGGAGGACGAAGACGAAGATTTGTACTACTATTATTTACTATATTATTCTAATACATCGTATTGTTCCGCTGCATTATTATTTGTTTATCTCTGATATGCGTAACTCTGATTTTGTATTGTATAAGTATAATCAAATGTTTTGTATACATCTTCATGAACTGTTATTTGATTATTATATTTTGTCATTCCGCTGCGAGATTCTGTTTTGTTTTTTTTCTTTCTCTGCTTTTTCTTATTCACCCCAATAACAATCCGCCCTTCTATATGGTTTTAGTTGACATGTGTGTCTGCTTAAAACGTACAAAAAGGCGGGATGTTACGTTGGCCTTGGTGGAGTAAACTCATTAGAGATAGGATAACTGACATCCTAAAATGAGTTTGAGTGTACTATATATGAGAGCGCGTATTTCTTAGTGCTATAAAAAGTTTTATATTATGTTGAAACTGGTAAATGAAATAGTTTTACCTAGGATTATATCTTATATACCTACAAGAAAATAGGCATTTGGTTACAACAAGTGGCAACGTTTCATTTCTAATTGCAACTAATACTATTTTTTCCTATGTTGTAAGCGTAACCAAATATTTTCCATACATCCCGCCCTATGAAATTTTCACCGCTCCAGAAAAATTGCCCTGTCACATTTTTCTCCATGTCAATGCTTAGAACAAATTTAACCATCCCTTTCTTCCTCTTCAATACTTGAATTTTTTTTCACTTTAGCAAAATCCAACGTGTCCTACCTCTATCGTCATCATCTTGCTAGCGCTCTCCATCATCATCGTCGCGCTGCATCCTGATTGACTATTTCAATCAGATACCACGTATAATTGCTGGAGACTTATACATAAATCCTAAATAGGTATGCATTTTATATTTCTATTGGATTTGAATTAGAGTTAGGATTTGATGAGATTCAGTTTGGTTTTGATTAAAAAATGGAGAGAAATGGAGTAGGGTTTAAGATTTAGGTTTGAGAGGGAGAAGAGGAAGAAAATGTTAAGGATTTAGTTAACTAACGTGTAACTGATAAAAGATGTTCATTTTCTATATTAGTATGCATCATTGCAGCTTATTGAAATTTAACCTAATTCTTAATGCCAATCATAGGTGCGCAGGCTCAAGTCCAGGCATATCATGAGATTGTGTTATCTGGTAAATAGATCCGATGACTCATATATTTTGTCCACTGATTGATATTGTCCACTGGTTGATGTCATAGGAAAATAAACTCCCTTCATACATGCCAGTAAATATGTATGTAATGAACATTTACTAAGAAAAAAACAAAACAAACATTTTTTTAAGTGTTTTCTCTATAACATTTATTGAACTGATAAAGCTAAAATGATTTCAATATTTATTTACATACACGTATGCAGTTTGAATCCCATATGAAATTAATTTCACTACAACAAAAATACCCTATTACAACGCCCATTTTCCAACGGGCATTTGCTGACCGTTATAATAGATGGCTATTACAACGGTCGATTCCGGACCGTTGTAATAGATGCCTTGTGCAACGCTCTTTTTACAACGTGCAATGACTGCCCGTTGTAATAGAATGTTATTACAACGGTTCTTTCATGCCTGTTGTAATAGATGCCAATTTTACAACGTTCACAAAATGCCCGTTGTAATAGATGACAATTTTACAACGCTCATACCGCTCGTTGTAATAGCTGCCAATTTTACAACGGGCTAAAAATGCCCGTTGTAATAAATGTCTGTTGCCAATTTTTTCAATTATCAATAATTAATAATTAATATTTGTTATTTGTTAATATTTAATAATTAATATTTTTTATTTTTTATTTGTTAATATTTAATAATTAATATTTAATAATTAAAATTAATATTTTTTATCTGTTAATATTTAATAATTAATCATTAATAATATTATATTAATCACATGTTACTAATTACTAATTACTAATCATTAATAATATTATATTATTTATTAATATTTAATAATTAACCGTTAATAATATAATTACACATAATTTTTTTAAATTGCATTCAATAATTAATAAATATAATTAATATTAAATAATTAGTAATTGATATCAAATATTGTTTTTAAATAATTAATAGTCAATAATTAATATTACACCCTAGTGTTCCTTGTTTCAAGGAACGACTGCCAAGTCCCTAGAATTGGAAGATGATGGAAGAAAAGTCCCTTCCAAAAAGGCTACGAAAATTTGGTCCCTATTTTTAGTTTTTGACTAATTTATGCCACTTTTGCCTCTGATTTTAATGCTGGGCTGATTTTCTAGAAAGGGACAATTTGGTAAAAAATAACAAAACAGGGACCTAATTTACATGGGTTTATTAGCAGGGACTTTTTGTGCATGAGCTTTGAGAATAGGGACCTTTGGTCCAAAACAGTCCCCCTCCTTGTTTTGCCGCTCCTACTTCTGTTAATTTTCATTTGTCCGCTTATCCCATTTTCACTTAACCTAAATTCCCGCTTTCCCTCTTTTTACTTAACCCTAAATCCAATCCCACTGCAAAATCTTAAACAAAATAAAAAATGTTTCGCATTCCCAATCCTAGTTCCTAATTCCTATGCTACTCGTCGTGCCTTCCGTTGTCAGTTCGCGATTAGGAGTCTCTCGTCATTGGTTCACGTCGTTGGTTCCCAATCCCAATTCGATATCTTGGTATCAGCTAGGGCGGTGGATATGATTTCTTTTATTGTTTTCTTTACTCAGATCTCGTCGTTGTCCTCGTCATACCTTACTCAGATCTACTTTAGCTCGGTAGTTCCTTATTGCTTTGGCGATAATTTCTACAAATCGTTTTTGAGGATGCCGACTGACGAAATGTCGAATGGCAAAGATGACTCCGTCGGAACGCGATGGGCTGTTCTTATTGCTGGATCAAATGGCTATGGAAATTATCGTCACCAGGTTTGTAAAGGTTTGGATTTTGTTGGGGTTATTTGTAAAATTTTGATTTTTTCCTTTGTCTTTGTTGATCTGGGAACGATCGGTTGTTGTTTTGGTTTATCAATATTAGACTATATTTTATTTAGATCATACTAAATTGGGTGGTCAATGAACTGAAAAAGGGATTTTAGTATTTAGATCCAACCATTTGCAATTACATGCAGTTTGAAGTAATTAATTTTTTGGTTAATCAGACTTTAGCAAAAGAATCAAATGTTGTTATTTTTACGACACTAAGACTAAATCTTGTTACTTTTTTGTTGTGTATTTCTGTTGACTCCTGATCTAACTCAACATATTTACAATATTCTCTATGTTTTTATGTATAATCTTGTTTTGGATATGATTATGTGTCTGTAAAATACAAAATTTGTTATGCTAAAACAAAAGAAACCACCGATCCACTTCTGGATCTCAGCTGAAATTTGGATGAATTAAGAAATATATAAGCAATTTTCCGTATCTTGAACATTACAGTTATTCTGTTACATAGAAATAACATGTTAAATACAAGAGCTTTACATGATCAGATACTCAAGTCCCGGTGGATTACCCAGAGCCATTGATTCAGGTGTACATATCAAATTATTAGTTATCGAATTATTAGTTAATAGAGGAATCTTATTAGCTCTACCACTCCTCATAGCGATTGGTAGGACTTATCCAAATCTCTTCTCTTTGCTGTAATTTTCGTACTACTAAGTTCGAGAATGATTTTCATGCTACTAGTAGTTAAACAAGGTTTAACAAAACTAGACACTCAAGTATTCCCCATTATAAATATTCTTAACAACTTAATTTCTATTTTCGGCATCGTTTTTGTTTGTTTTCAATTTATAGAAATATTTTGTTTGAACAGAAAATGCAGATGGAGGGAATGGACAAATAGGACTGTCATTTCCTAATAGCAAAAGCAGGTAATACAAGGTAAGCTACTTCTATGGTGGATGCATATAAGGCAATTACTCTATAAATAAAAATGTTTAAATTATTTAAAATGATTTATTTGGATATGGGTTGTATAAATTATTTAAAATGATTTATTTCGATATGGGTTGTACTAAATAATTTAATAAAAATCTTGTCATTTGCAGGGATAGTTGCCCTCATATCTGATGAGCAAGCTGTTGCTAAAATTGTCACGCAACATTAGGATGTAGAATCACAATGCAAAGGAATATTAAGTGAATTCCTTGAGGTAGCTGTTTTCTTTTTTTTCCTTTTCAAGTGATTACTATTGTGCAAGATTCCGATTGTTTAGCGGATTAGGTTCACCTCGCAACCTTCGCTATCTCTACTCTTCTTCGACCTTTCAAAGAAGAATTTCCGCGGAGTGTAATAGAATATACCGAGTTCCATCAATTAGAGCGCTCAATGGAATATTGTTTTTTAGGAAAAGGATTGGGCCGAATAAAGAAATACTCCAACCACCCCATGAATTGGTTATTCCTAAACGAGTCATGAAAGGTAATACTAGAATCGGGAATTTTATAATTTAAAAATAGTCTATCCATATTTTTGTCCGCCTACCATGGGAACCTATCAGTTTCAGTAGGATTCAACTATTTATTCTACACACTATTATTGCTTCTGATTATGCAACTTTATCTTCATGGTGTCCCTGAATAACAATTATTTTTGTATGCTAATGCTAATTGTCAACGATGTAAAGTATTATGTGATGTTTTTTCTGTTAAGACAGTTTGTCACCATATCACACAAATGATCTCCTTGTAAATTCTTTGGAGAAATCTGCTTAGTATGTTACATACTTGTACCTAGTTCTGTACATGAAAGTCTTAATGAGTCATGGAATCTTCAAAATTCTGACATATACATGCATCTAAGATGAGCGTAATACTACATAAGTTGGCTATTGGAACTTATTTTCAATATTAATCATGTCTTCCATTCCAATATTTGTTTCATTAATACATAATAAATGAAACAGAAAAGTAAGTTTATACTCCATGTTGATAAAAAAAGGATAGCGAAGCCTGATGCACATGATTAAACCTCAGAAATATATATCTGTTTATAGAAGACAAACTGTTGTATCTTGTTCAGGGTCTACTTCATACTTAAGAATGAGCACATCTAAAAAATACAGTTGACTTATGTTAATTTGCATTAATAATAGGGCCTCGTAGGACTATTCCAATCTCCTATCAGAGGTGTAGAAAGGCATGGACTGCTTGGAGTTCCCTCAGGTATTTTATCCTTCCATCTTTATTTATTTTTCATGTGATTAGATGAGTATTAGATGACTACATTTTCTTTTTTGACTTTATATGGCTTAACAAGTAGACTGCTAATGTCAACTGCTGACAGTGGCTTGGATATTAGATGAGTATTCGAAGTTTCATGGCTACTCACATGCTATTGTGATAGAAAAGCCTATTGTAAATCGGACTTCATCTTTATCTACCCTTTGTTGTTTAGTTGCTAAAGCTGATACCAGTATATTGTAAATTATTATATAATCCATAATAGTAACTTGTTCGAAAGTGTATGGTTGCAGGTGTAGATGGCAGGTTGATGAGGTTGATGCAGATTCAGGCGGTAGAGGAGGAGGATGAGATGGGGACTTTGCTGATAGAGGTGAAGCAAGTTTGTAGGAGATGGTCAGTAGCAAGTTGGTTGCAGTTGCGTAGGAGGTGGTTGGTGTTTGGAATTGCTGTTTTGTTTCTGTTTTGCTATCGTGGGAGGTGGAGTTGTAATGAGGGTTGTTACAGGTAGTGGGTTGAGGGTGGTTCAGGTGATTGATAAGGTTGAAATATAATAAGGGGAGGAGTTTGAAGGAAAGTGTACTGTTGGTGGAGGAGGAGTTTGACTATTGTGGTTGATTGGTTGAAGTGAGGGAGGGATGTTGGGCTAAATGTTTAAGTTGACGTTGATTCGGCTGCTGGTAGGAGATGGAGGCAGTTTTGTTATTTGGGACAGGGAGTTGGTGAAGTTCGGTTGGTGTTTGCTGTTGAGATGAGTTGTCGGGTGCAGTTGTAGAAGCAAGTTAGGGAAGTGAAGAAGCAGTAAGGTGATTTGAAGTAGTAGC
Source organism: Allium fistulosum (assembly GCA_030737815.1). Lineage (NCBI taxonomy): Eukaryota > Viridiplantae > Streptophyta > Magnoliopsida > Asparagales > Amaryllidaceae > Allium > Allium fistulosum. Next base: position 637,561,751 of record CM060908.1, on the reverse strand, counting down.
TGGTTTGAGGAGTTGTGATGAAGGTGAATTTGTGGTTGTAGATTGGTTATGTTTGTGTTGAAGTGTATTTGTGAGTGAGTGTTTGGGAGGTTGGAGGTGTTTCGTAGTGCAATTGATAGTGGAAAGTAGAGGAAGGTAGAGGAAGACAAAGAAATGGTGATGTAGTGGCAGGTCAGTTTGGTCAGGCTGAAGCAGGCTGGTTGGAGAGGGATTTCTAGTTGCGTGTGTGCTGGTTGGATCAACCGTCGCGTGGCATAAAGACTTCATCTCTGTGGTATAGTATGATTGTACTTAGAACATGATATTTGTAGCGGACTGTTATGTGTTAATGCTTTATGTATTTGGCATGTAAACTTATCTAACTTTTTGGAGTGTTAGAATTCTATGACTCTAGCTTTTAGTCTTTTCGTATGTGATTTTAATTATTTTACGACAATATTTAGTATTAGTATGGATGTGTTGCATGGATGCTGCTGTAATTTTTTTTTAAATTTGCATTTATTTTGCAATGGGCAATGTGCGTTGTTATATGAGCTTTTTACAACGGTTAATGCATGTTGTGAAATAGGCTATGCAACTAGTATGGTTAGTCTATTACAACGGGTTTTGATCGTTGTATTATAGTCTATTACAACGGTTAATGTGCGTTGTTATATGAGCTTTTTACAACGGTTAATGCATGTTGTGAAATAGGCTATGCAACTAGTATGGTTAGTCTATTACAACGGGTTTTGATCGTTGTATTATAGTCTATTACAACGGTCATAACCGGTTGTAAAAAGGTATACTACAACGGTTTTTACAACGTGCTTTGTCCGTTGTAAAATGTGGTGGATCTATTACAACGAGGCCTATTACAACAGACACATGCCCGTTGCGAAAACCATATTACAACGGCCATTGACCGTTGTAAAAAGACTGTTTTGTTGTAGTGTTTAAATTTTATGTACTTTGCCTTCTTATCCAATATGTAAATTAAACGAACCAGTAAGACACTAAATGGAAAATCATGGGTAAAGAATAGTGTACTCATATCTTCTCGTTGCTTCATTTTCTTCTCGTGAATATTGATAGCCCACCAAAACCAAACAATAAATGTTGATACATTGCCTACAATAATCTAGTGAAGATACATTTCTATGTTGCACATGTACTAGTCCTTCATTCTAAGACACTTCTACAGACCATGAAGTTAAGTTAGTGTAGAACACTATCCCGGAAGACTTCTTAAATTATGTCCAACACCAGTTAAAAAGCAAAAATATTTAATGTTATGTTTTGAATTAAATGTTACAAATTCGGGTTAGTTCTGTTTAATTTATGATTTTGAATTATTTGAGTTCATAAACTATACTGATTTAAGAAACATGCTTGGTTATTTTGATTTGAAGAGCCGTGATTAGTTATTAGTGGTATCATTGTTATCATTGTTATTATTATACTTATTGGCGGTGGTAAAGGTGATATGCAATGTTATTAAATAACTGCATGTCTGAAAGTACACAATATGCCTTCTTTTGCTTGCGTTGCAAAGAGTAAACTCATTATTCAACACACAATATGACTACTTATATAATGTTTTATGGTCAGTATCCACATATGGGACATTTCCTTCTGGTTTTTGCAGAATCCTGCTCTTATATTCAGTCCATGTTATTTAAATTACTTTCATAAATATAGTTCATGCAAAAATTTCCGATCTTTTTTAGGATTTTTTCGATATAATGTTCATATAATCAGTCCAATATAAAGGTTTTTGGATTTTTCAATATTTTTTAGGAAACAGTTCCACCTTTATTTCCTCCAAAGTCTGACATTTTCTCAAATCTTTAAAGCCTGAAATGCCAAGAATATCTTTGGATGTGGGTATCTTTAAAAAAATTTGTTAGTAAATTTCTTTAGGCATACTTTTTGGTTGTGACAACTTGGTTTTGGTGTTTGAGTAACTTTTTTATATGCTTTTGTAATAGGAAAACTGAAAATACATCATTTGAGTAATTTTAGGTAACATGAACTAGTTATTATATATTGTATAAATCATTCTATTTCAGGTAACATGAACTAGTTATTATAAATTGTTGGTTGTTGGTAACAGTGGATTGCATCTCAAATAAAGGGCTAAATTTCACCATCTGTGTGGGTCGTTACTTTTTACAAATTTAAATGCACTAACTTAGCTAAGATACCATTAGATAATAAATATAATGACCTACACAGGTCCGTGAATCTATACTCTTGATATTTAACTTAAAAGCAACTTCTGGAAATCAGTGTCTGCAAGTCAAATTTTTTGTTAAATTGAGAAGTAGATGTTCTTTTAATTTTTGAGTTTTAATTTTAACTACAATGACCTATACAAAATTTCTGTTATTTGAAGGTAAGTAGTAATAACTTCATTTGTCAAACTTTTGAGTATACATATACAATCATAATATCATTGGATAATCAGTTATGTAGTATTTGTAGCATCTTCTTGTTACTTATAAAATGCTTGTTCAGTCATGATTAAAGCATCTTAATGGCATGGACTCCATCCCTTTCAGTTTTTGGTACGTCTTTGCTTTCTATTTCTTTGTATTTCAGTTCGATCTTTTAAACATGATTGAAGTGTTGCATATACATATTTGTTGAATTTGAAAGATTGGTTTAATAGGGTGATTGTGCATACATTTCATTCTTGGAAGAGAGATTGATCCAAAGCAGAAAACCTTTGTTGATTGCTTTAGGACCTGGCATTTCTGAGTGTATTATTCCTCTCCCAGCAGTTATCCACTGCCAATAATCACATTTAACTTGTTTGATGACATAAATCCTTTTAATTTTAGTTTGAATTAAAAAATATTGTTATATGAATTAGCCTTCTTCTTGTCTGGAATTCCAACTTTGTTATTTGAAAGATTCGAGCTTTTCGACAACTACAAAACTCGGCTTTATCTTTATTCTCCGTAATCTCAATCTTGATGTACTTATTGTATCTCGATGTACAATTTTGTTAGGAGTATGAGAATGTCTTGAATTATTTTGTCATTGCGCATGCCCCTAACATTCTATGTAATAATACTCATCTACCTGTCACACTACTCCTCAATCTTCTTTTAACATGAGCCTTCATAACTATTGTAGATTTAGTTGTAGTATTCTTTATATAATCAATATTTGTATTAACATAAGTGGACATGTTTGGTTGTTCTTTAATTACATGCACTTCTTCATTGATAACACCTGCTGCACTTTCTATGATAGTGTTAGGTAAACTTTCTTCAAGCATATTTGTATTTAGAAAATCAGGTAATTCTGCTTCATCTGGTTTGTTACTCTTATGTAAATTTTCTGGCATGTTGGTAATCACACTTAATTTGTATTTTTTACCATTTCCCTCAGTTTGAAGATCTGTAGTTTCTGTTTGTTCCTCATTTTGGTGTTCTGCATTACTGTACTCATTTTGTTTTCCGATGTGCACTTTGGACTTTTCAGCATTCGTCAATTCACTAACATCATTATTTTCTTCTTCTTCAGTGGTTTCTGTAGGAGTTGAGTTGCTGATTTAGGAATCAAGATAGGTTTTACATTGTCAGAGTGAATCCAATTTTCACAATATATGATTATTTACTTGCTATGCAATATAACATCATACACAAGTATATATAACAGTATGAAATTATGTACATACAGTGAGTTTCATGATTTTTAATAAATAAATTCTCCAAATATTACAATAAATATTATTATTAGTGTTAATTTTCAATAAGTTGTTTATAGAAAATTGGTTTATAATAAAGATACATGTGATTTGAAGTAAGGGATATAATCGTTTGTACAAGGCTTTCACCAAAAGTTCCTTTTGATCTTGAGATTTTCTGAGTTATTTTTGCTTTTAAGAGTCGAAAATAGTACTTCACCCGAAATTCCACCGGAAAATCCATGCGGCAATCATCTCGACCTTGAAGCACCGCTAGAATCCGCCTTCCATTACAATTTTTGATTTCAGAACATAACCTGTCTTGTTGTCCTCCTTTGATTTTTCAATAATCATTGGTTGCCCAATTCTTAATTCACACCTTTCAAAGGCACCCTCATTTGAAAAATGATGTCAAAAACCATACTGTGCGCATCACCAATTTGACTAACTTCCGGTTTCCTCCGTAGTGAGTAGTATCATTGACAATGATCAGATTCGTCTATGTTGATGTTCTTTGTCGTTGATATGCGTCATAATAGCATACAACATGAATACTAGGGGATTAAATTGACAAAACGGTCTCCAATAACGGTTATGCTACTTTGTTTATAATAGACTTGCTATAGGATTGTCATTTTATTCATGCATGTATCCTAAATTGGACTTGTTTAGTCTAACACACTTGGGAAAACACTATATGATACAAGTTGTGTGTGTGTGTGTTCGTATATTTATTTTTCAAGCACACCAGACATGACTATATGTTAATACATAACCTGAAACTATAAATACTAAGCTAACGTGCATCCAATTCTCAAACCATTCCCATATTGCATTTAGTTCTACTGCATTAAATATCCATCTACTTTTTACATACTTTACTTGTTGATCAATTATTTATCATTTAGGAAATGGAACTAAAGCCCGGTATGTCTGCTTTAGTCACTGGGGGTGCTAATGGGATTGGCAAAGCTGTTGCCTTGGCTCTTGCCAAAAAAGGAGTCTTTGTAACTATTGCTGATTTTTCAAAAGAGAGAGGAACTGAAATAGCTTCCTTGGTAGAAACTGTGAACAAAAAGTTCCATCCTGATATAACATTCCCTTCAGCTAGCTTTGTCAAGTGCGATGTTACTAGTTCTGGTAACATCTCTTTTCTCAATATTATTCAAAATTGTTAAAAAAACACTATTATTTCATCTAACATATGTTTTCTATTATTTATAGAAGACGTATCTGCTGCATTTGAGAAGCATGTAGAAGTATACGGAAGTCTTGACATATGCATAAATTGTGCAGGAGTAGGTAGTATAGTGAAAGGTTTTGATGTAGATGAATCTGATGGTCTTAGTACATGGAGGCGTATCATCGATATTAACTTCATTGCTCTTGTTGACTCCACACGGATTGCAGTATGTATGATTTACCATATACATAATTTAAAACACAAACAAGTATTATATAGTAACTTCTACAAAATGCTAGAAAGACATTTTAATTAATTTGTGTAATCTTTTTTGCAGATTCAAACAATGAGAAAACTAAAGAAACCTAGAGTCATTATCAATCTTGGTTCAGGAGGAGGTCTAAACTGATGTATTCTGATCCAATCTATTTAGGCAGTAAAGGTACATTCGGCAGTCAATGATGAATGAAGACTTATGATCAAAAAATAACAATTAGTTAACTGATTTCAATATTCATTTAAATGCAGGTGGTGTTGTTATGTTTAGTAGGTCTTGTGGTTCATTAGGGCGTGAAGGTATCAGAGTGAATGTCCTTTGCCCTAAGGTATTTATAGTCTAAAGAGAAGATACAACATTTGTTAAAACTTCATGTATCGATATTGTATTATTTGAAATGTTTGACGATGACCACACTTTTATGCATATGTAGCTTGTTGATACAGACATTGCGCCAATATTTTGGAACTGATCACTTGGATGGAGGTATAATTTTGTTTTGTTAGCTGTTTCTTTTTGGATGTTTGATCCACTTGCTATCTTAATGTAAGTTTTGTACATGCTACGTCGTGTTGTGAACTGGCCCACCATTTAATATTTGGCTCCATTACAAAATAATACTAGATCTTTAGCTTTAGCTTTAGCTTCATTACAAAATAATATGGAAGCTTTAGTTTTAGCTCTAGCTCTAACTCCAGGAGGGCATATCCAGTAGCTTCAGCCTTGAATGTTCAGACATTTAGGGCACTAAATATTTAGAGTTCACTACTAGAAAAGGCTGAAATACCAACAGCAACCGGCGATGGCTTCCGACGGTGCTTTTCCGATGGCTTTCGATGGGCCGTCGGTGGCTGTTGGAAGCCGTCGGAAATTCGTGAATTACAGATTTTATAATCATCCATTCGCAAATAATAATAACAACAATAATAATAATAAACTATATTCTGATAAAAATTAACTAAGTTTATAATAGTAGTAGTAGTAGTAATAAATTAACTAAGTCAACTAAGTTTTATAATTAATAACAATAATAACAAAAACTAAGTTTATAAAATCAACTAAGTTAACTAAGTTTTATAAAATTTAAATAGGTTTATAAAAATTAATTAAATTTATAATAATAATAATAAAATAGCTAAGTTTACAATAATAATAATAATATAACCACATTTATGAAAAATATTTTAAGTTATAGCAATTGAGATAATTTACAAGTTTAATAATAATAACAAACAATAGTTTGAATAAATTAACTAAGTTTTATAAAAAAACATTTATAAAATTAACTAAGTATTATAAAAATCAACAAGTTTATAATAATAATAATAATAATAATAAACTAATTTTGATAAAAAAAAGTAACTAAGTTTACAATAATAATAAACTATAGTTTGATAAAAATTAACTAAGTTTATACGAATAATAAATTAATTAAGTCAACTAAGTTTTATAACTAATAACAATAAATAGAACTAAGTTTATAATAATTAACTAAATTAACTAAGTTTTATAAAAAAAAGTAAGTTTATAAAAATTAATTAAGTTTATAATAATAATAATAATAATAACATAACTAAGTTTACAATAATAATAATAAATTAACTAAGTTTATGAAAAATTTATAAGTTTGAGATAATTTATAAAAATTACCAAAGTTAATAAAGGTTAAGTTTGAATTAATTTATTAGTTTAAGTTAATTAAAATATAACTTATAAGTTATGACATTTTAAGTTTTAGCAATTGAGATAATTAATAAGGTTGAGTTAATATAAATAAAGTTATAAATAAACTACTTCCTTTCTCTACACATTAGTACAGTAAAACACATGAAAGTCACCATTAAATGTTTCCTGAAGGCCAGTTGAAGTTGTGACTTATTTATATCTTAGTTATGTCACATTCAAAATTAGTTTTTCCCCCATTATAAAACAACTAAAACGGGGTTTAATTTGAAGTTCTAATGGTCAATCATCCAAAGTTAATTTCCAAAGCAGAAAAGAGGGTACCTCTCTCTCTCTCTACTGTAGTACCCATCAACATCAAAATAGGCGCACACCATTTATTCCATAACCATTAAACCATAAGTCTAGTAGCTTTAAAAGTAAAGATGCATTTTAGGAAGTTGCACAGTTATAAATAAAGTGGTTTCGACAGTTCAAATGTAACCTGACATTTATTATGCAAAATTTTATTTTATTTTCTCTCTTGATATTTATAGTTTAACCTAAAATTAAAAAAATTAATGTTAATTCCTCAAATTTTATTTCAAGACATTTTGAAATTGAGCGTACACAAACAGCTTCAGAATTTTTATTGCAAAATTGAGCATGGGAAAATTTTAATAATCAAATAAACAAATATCGAAATAAATAATTTGCTAACCAAAGTAAAGACTTGAGTGTTTAAATAAGACAACCATTCTTTAAGTTCTAAAAACTTATAAGATAATATCAAACTTCCACAGCAAACGTTAACTTAGACGAATTATGTATTGCAGTAACTAAAAAAATGATATACAGACTATAAACAGAATGAAATTGAAGTAAATAAACGATGTTGGACTCGGATGGTATGTACTCAAACTATAATTTATTTTGTGACCATTACCTCTGTTCCCACTTAAATCTATGACAGGAAATACACTGATAAAAGAAAATTATTTGAAACTAGAACTCAAATACAGTTTAAATAAATATGTTCCAACACCCATTGATTGATAACTGTGCTTTAGTCTTTGAATCGGTAACTTAGCATTCAGTTTTTGTTTGTAATTCTTATTGTTGAATGTTAAACTTGTTTGCAGGTAATTAGCTATTTCGAAGTGAAGCCTCCCGGCAACAAAGAATTATTGGTAACCAAGCAATGAATATGACTTTTAATTGTTATATATGTTGTCATATTTTGTTAGTACTATTTGTGTAAACTTGTTTGTGAATGCTTGTAGTATGTGACTTATTTTGTTGAAAAACTACTATCGAATTGCTTATGGATATTATATTTGATTATGAGATTAACGTGTTTTTTCAATATTTGAATATGATGATCATATGATTGATTGATTGTTTGTTTGTATATGCTAATTATGTGATTTAATTGTTCGTTTGTATATGAAAATTATGTGATTGATCGCTTGTTTTAATATGAATATTATATAAGCGGTTGTTGGAAATGGTACAAGACGTCAACTGTAAATAACAACATTTAAAATATGCTGCCAAACAATAAATAACTTTTAGTACCATTTTAAAAATGCTACAAAAACAAATGTAAACTAATATAAAAAATTATATAGTTGCATTTAAAAACGCTTAGAAAATCAAAAAAAGTATACAAACAAAAACGCAACCCAAAAAATGTTCGTTTTGGCAGCGTTTTGTAAACCTTACAGAAATACCTATAGTTGCATTTCAAAAACGCAGCAATATGGAGATTTTTGGTGCGTTTACTACAACGCAACAAAAAGTTTCAGACTTTTAGTTGCATGTCGTATCGCAGCGTTCAATAAAACGCTACTACAAGTTATGGTAGCGTTTTTTCAATGCTACCAAAAGTTTTATATTATGTTGAAACTAGTAAATGAAATAGTTTTACCTAGGATTATATCTTATATATAAATAATAATTTTCAAAAATAGATATAGTTATTTTTTTGCGATTGTTTGTTAGGAAATGATGATATTTATTTAACATCACTTGTTAATTGATTATTTATGCTCAGCTAGTTTATAAGCATTTGTTGTTTGAATTAAAGATGAACACCTTATGAATTCAGTTTCACGATTTAACTATAAGGCTTTCGTTAATAACATAAGTTTAACAAGTTTACTTTGTTAAAATCATTACTATAATAAAGGAAGTATTGTATAAAGATAAATTTATATAAATTTGGGTTATAAGACGTGTCTTATAAATTAAAGAGGATTTTTGAGAATTTAAATCCCAGTATCTTTGGAAAAAATTCAAATGATTTTTAGGAAAAAGTTAATAATAGTATTACTTGGAGGAATTTTTAAATAAAATTATTTTCAAAGAGAATTTTGAGTAAGATACATTTTCTTTAGATAATTCAGAGAATAAATCTTGATCAGTTTTATGGTGATCTGAATAATCTTCTAGTGACAATCGGATGTTTGCTTAGGCAAACGTTGTAGTCCACTTAATAAATTATTTATTTTGTCATTGTACGATCGAAACGAGTTCGAATTCGAACGAACTAAAAGCAAGTTTTAGTAAATAAAGTACTAAAGCTATTTTATTTTTATATATGAGAAATATATATAGTAAGGTTTCAAAATGGGATTCCAAAAAGATGAAGTATTTTTATGTTAACTAGATCGAGTGGCTCAAAAATGACTAAAAATGGCAAGGGATGTGTTCGGATGGTAAGCATTTCTCTTAAGTTTTACCCTTCTTGGTAAAGGGGTGTTATATTTATTTCTCATATTATAGAAGAGAGATTTTTATACATTCAAAACATATACCAAAATCACTTAATTATTCCATAAAATAATTTTATATATTTTTCCATGTTTTGAAAACTCCTTCAATAATATTATAATAACCTTTATAATAAAAATCACTTAAAAAATAATATATTCTCGTATTATATTTTATAAAATAGCAATATATTATATTTTCCTCTAAAACAATTCCAAAACTTATAATATACTATAATATTGGTTTTTAAAAGGGTTTTATAACCATTAGTAAGCTAAATTTATATTATAATTCAAATTATATTTATAGGTATAAAAATAGCTAATTAAATAAATAGCAAATCATTTATAAAATACTTTTAAGAAAATTTCAAAACCCTTAAATAACTTTTTTCAAAGCCTTTTAAACATTTATTAAAATAAGACAACCAATCAAACATCCAAATATAAATCATGGAATAAAATTCTCCAAAATTATCGATATAAAGTATATCATATGACCCGAGTCGAATTACATCGAATTCCATCCATCCAAACAATGCACATACAACATAAATAAATTACACACACTAAAAATGCAAACAGACAATATCTCCTTTGGAATTTTTAATACTCAACCATACACAAATTCAATATCACTCAACCAATCAACTATCATAAACTAACAATTTATCCATGCAATTCAATCAATACACAATCAATTCAACCAAGCAATGCAGTTTAATCAGGATATATATATATATATATATATATGATGCAAGGGAGAATAAATATAGTTGTGAGTATAAAACTCATTGAATAAATGCTTGATAACCAAATCCGTAATTAAACGATGTCAATGCTGCAACCAAGCCAATCATCATCGCTGCCCGAGGTTGTTGTTGCCTTTAACCGTAGCTTTTCCCGCCTTGCACAATGCTTACGCGACCACCAGGTTGCCAACAACCGCGTCGTCACACCAACTACGGCACAACATCTTTTATTAATCCCTAACTCCATTAATGCAACCAAGCACATCTCGAAGCAATTTGTGCTCCAACATCACAGCATCCAGGAGTGGCCACTCCTCATGAACACACGCTCCCTCTAGTTCATAGCTTCCTCTAAGTCACGTCGCTTCCTATCGAGCGCCGCTTCATAGTCGTTCGCCGTCTCACCTTTGAAGTCAAACTCCCTTCGTGTGATTTTCTTCTTCTTCACATCATGATTTTGATTTTGAAATTACGGTACGGTAAAGTAGGATTTGGGTTTCTTTTTCAACGTGAATGATATTTGGGTTTTGATAAAAAAGTCTAGAAAAAAGGTGAGTAGCGAAATGGAGTTTGAATCTACATGGGCTTGGGCTTTCAAATTTCTCTTTTTGCTTATTTATTTACTTTTTTTCCTTTCAAATAATTCTTCTATTTATTTGTAATTAATTTCCAATTAAATTTTCATTGTTTTTCACTTCATTGTATTAAATATATTTCGATAATTGGTCAAATCCGTTCATTTCAATACTCGTTTATTTTTTGTTTAATCATTCGTTATATTGTGAAAAATTAAATTTATTTCCTAACTATTTTAATTAAATAAAAATTATTTACATTTTAAAATATTTAATAATTAATTAGAACATTTTATTCAATTACAATATATTGTCCAAAAAGGATTTTTTAATTTGATTCAATTTATTAAAACAAAATCTCTATTAAATAAAATTTAATTAAGTAAAATTTTATTTTCAGAAATAATAATTATTAAAATCAAATTCAAACATTTTATTTTAATTAAATTGATTTATTATTACAGCGTAGAAAGCAGGGTTGTTACAGATTTTCCCCTTATGAGAATTGCATTTGCAATTTTTTATAGGGAGACGTTAAACAACTCATACCACGACTTTCTTCGTATCTACGATCTTCTATCAAACATAACTACCTAATCTTCTATGTGACTCTTATTCCAATTCTCTTATCGTATACTATAGTTTAAATATATTCAATTCAATGACTTACTATTTTCGCATAATATAAAATATTGTGAAATTATTCTAAGTGTCAGATTATATAAAAAAATTCGGCAGATTCTTCTTTGTACGGAGAGCGTTTGGGAAAATCAAAATACAATAATGTTATAGTATATATATACATCCCAACATGGGGCATCCCGAAACATGGAAAAATAATATAATATCATAATATCCATCACCATATGCATAAAAACATACCTTATTTTGCATTTTCAAGCAAACCTCTTCGCTTTTGTGCATGTAAAAGCGAGCCAACATCGTCATTTGGATTCAAAGAATGAGTGGTTGCATAATGAATTAATTTTCCAATACTACTTTTGGATTGCAAAAATATGGATTACAACATAAGTTAGGGGGAATTTACTAAAGACAATTATAGCAGATTTTAAACATACGCGTAGGCCCACCTAACAAACATGCATGTTTAGGCTAGTGTTATCCCGCCTTTTGGTCAAGGCCGAGATATCAACAAATTGGCTGGAAAAGATGGATATCAGGGTTGGAGATCGATTGGGAACAAGGTTGTGATCGATGTCGTCAAAATTTGACCGAGCTCCAATCAAGGCGGGATCGATTGGGAACGATGATCAAGGCTAGGAGAGGCTATGTTTCAAATTTCAGCTCAATCTGAGTTCGTATGCTCGAGATATGGATGTGTTAAAATACGTGAATAATGGTTCGTATCGATACATTTCGTATCGATCGGCAGGCAACACTTCGAACCGATGTTGTTCATATCGGTCCGGCATAGGTACGAACGTGTTATTCGTATCGATCAACATGGATATGAATAGTGCGTTCGTATCGATCAACATGGATATGAATAGTGCGTTCGTATCGATCAGGTAGGAAGGCTAGATGGATTTCGACTTGATGGTAGTGGACCCGGATCGGATAGGTAAGCGTGTGATGGTTTGTTCAACTCGACCCGTTCCTACAGATCAGGGTGGAAAGTTGGAGCTTACTTCGAATCGATGTACTTCGCATCGATGCAGTGCGTATCAATTGGATGGGCGCACGGGTGAATTTCGTATCGATCATTGCTGGGTCGATATGGAACGGAAGCAATGGTTTCAGGGCTTTAGTTGGACATATCGTATTGATTACTCGTGGGTCGATACGAGCAACGCGCTTGGGAAGGGTATGAAGGAAGCAGGTTTTGTGGATACGAAGTAATGGATTCGAAGCACGTTATGGACACAGATGAATACAAATGGGCATGAAGCCTGCACGCGAACTGGAAATATGCAAGAATCGAGGGAATATGCGTTCAACGCGGCGTAGAAAATGGATCGAGCCTTGGAAGTAGCGCCACGTCATCGGCAAGCACGTGCGCTGTATCGATACGATTCGGTATCGATACGAAATTGATCGATGCAAACGTAATACCACACGAACACTACATTTTGTATCGATCATCCTGGAGATCTACAAGTCCAAATGCTATGAAATTTTCATAGGAGCTTACGTACAAGCTAAAGAATGTTCACACCAAGTTTCGACTCCATTGGACAAAATCTTGATCGATACGAATTACGTTCATATCGATCACGAATCGAGTCGAAACTTCATGGGATCGATCGCGTGGCCCCACTCACGTGCCAGAAGAAGTCTCCCGAAGTTTGAGCGAGATATTTGCATGGAGCGCCTATAAATAGCACCCTAGAGCCTACAGAAAAAGGATCTTTGGCTATCCAACGTCCAGACTCTGCCGGAAACACCTTGGCATTACTAAGCTACTGTTGTATTCGAATTTCTTCATTGTAATCCGCTGTAATCAGCTGTAACCAGCAAGGAAATTCAATAAAAGATTAATTTTTGGAGTGGACGTAGGCCGGAGATAGCCGAACCACTATAAATCTTATGTCTCTGTCAATTTCTTTCCATTTAAAGTTTATTATTCTTCATTTTTTATCCTCTACATTACTTAGATCTGTGATTGGTGATCATTTATTATTGATCTGTGTTCATACACTGGTGCTTTCATGACATTTGGGGTTTGTGACCATTTTTGGCGCAAACACTTTGGTGCTTTCACTGAGAGCAACTAGCACCCGCTATACCAGAGTTGGAGTTCGGATTTGAAGGCTTAAGGGTTCAGATCTAAAGAGCTATGACAAGGCAATCAAGTAGAAGACAAAGAGCCGAGAGAAGTCAGCATGAAGGGAGCCAGGAGGCATCATCAGGGTCTAATCAGACTTTAGCTTTCATCACCAGAGACGAGATGGAGATTATGATGGGAGCTATGCATGAAGAGTTTCTGAAAAGGCAAGAGGAGATGATGCAGAACCTCTTCAGACAGTTTGGGCAAGCAGGAACAGTTGGAGCTTCAGGAGTTCAGATCCATGAAGCTGGAGCAGAAGGACCAAACATGCAATCTAATGGAGCAACTCAACAAGGCACAGCCCCTGATCAGCACACAACTGCTAACCTGGATAGGTCCAGGCTCGGGGGCACACCGCCCGACAATGATGGACCAGTTCATGGAGGAATTCCAGTTGCCACTACACAACAAGATGTTGGCAGGAATGCAAGAGCACGTGATGAGGAATACGTACCAGAATTCCCTCAGGGACATGGGGGACAACCCTTGAAGGACAACGCTGGAATGGCTGAGATTATCAGGCGAACTATGCACGGAGGATTGACAAACAGGGACCTGGAAGGAGTAAACAAGAGTCCGTTTACTCATGAAATCAGAATGGCTCGGAACCCACCGGAGTTCAAGCTACCAACGCTAGAGGTGTACAATGGCAAGGCTAATCCAACTGACCACTTGATGAGGTAAATAAGACATATGGAAGTGCTGGGCTCATCGGAGGAAGTTATGGCCCGATGTTTCCCTCTATACTTGACGGATATTGCTGCTATGTGGTTCAGACAGCTGGAAGAAAGATCTATTAGGACATGGACAGAATTGGTGGACAGGTTTCTAAAGCAATTTCGGGTTCATATTAAAAGACCGAAGAATGTGATGATGCTAACATCAGTAAAGCAAAGGACAGACGAATCGCTTAGAGCTTTCTTAACTCGGTTCAATGCAGCGGTTGCTTCGGTGGATCGGCCAGATCCATCGATGGTTTTAATGGCTGTAGTATCAGGAGTCAGAGAGAATTCGGATTTCAAAGTGTCACTGATACGGGACCCCTCAATGGATCTCGGGGAATTCTTTTACGAAGATGAGAGATTCCTTCTGCAGGAAGATGCATGTTCAAATATGAAGTTAAAGGAGGTGAACGCAACTGAGGATGGTGGGCCATCCAGCGGAGGCTCGGATAAAGATAAAGATAAAGCAAAAAGGAAGCTGGATGACGAATCAGGAAAAGCTAGGAAGCGGTGGAGGGAACCGAAGTTTTCCACTTACACAGGATTAAACGATACGTTGGAACATATATTCATGGAGACTCAAAATCGCCTTCCCTACCGAAGGCCAGCTAGGAGAGAACCCTCGGAACGTGAAA
This sequence comes from Allium fistulosum, assembly GCA_030737815.1. NCBI lineage: Eukaryota > Viridiplantae > Streptophyta > Magnoliopsida > Asparagales > Amaryllidaceae > Allium > Allium fistulosum. The sequence continues at coordinate 637,546,704 of CM060908.1, read as the reverse complement.
GGGCATCAGGGAGGCACTGTCTTTTTCACGATTTAGACGGACATGATACCAATAGTTGCAGGCATCTGAAGGACATAATTGAGGAGCATGTAAGGAATGGACAGTTGTGATAATATGTCGGGGCCCAGAATGCGGCGGTGGAGCAGGTGCAACCACCGTCTACCTCCAACAACGATGGCGCGAGGCCCAGGAATGATGGTCGACTGGTTATCAATTGACAGGGATGATATGAAATAAGTAGCAAACTGCTGACAAACGGCCAAATCATTTACTCATGTATGGGGACGGAGATGGCCCCTAGGCATGCTCTGAATGATGATAAACAGCGATGCTATGGTTTGCGAAATCTGCTTTTTCTTTTGGTTTGGACATTTATCTTTTCTGGCTTGGTTTTGGAGTTTGGTTTGAACTCCTAATGTTGTTTGTTTCCTGGTTTGGACTTTCATTTGGATGATTGTTTTCATGTTTGGATATTGGTTTTGATTTCGGATGTGGATTTTTGGTTTTCCGATTTGATTTGGATTTTGATTGGATTTTCATCTGGTTTTTGGTAAATGGTCATCGGGTATGGATTATGCCTGGCAAGGGGCAAGATTCTTCGTCCGAACGTGGCGAATTGGCTTATTCAGGTCGTCAAGTATGGACTATGCTCGACAAGGGTCCAGAGAGATCAGGATTCTACCTAGGACTTAGGCTCCACAATATCTATCGGTTATTATTTCAGGTCGTCGAGTATGGATTATGCTCGACAAGGGTCCGGAGTGACCAGGATTCGACTTAGGACTTAAGCCATGGCATTACTCAACGTTCAAGAACACTGGACCACAGTCGTCAGGTGTGGATTGCGCTTGACAAGAACCCGGAGAGGTTATGGATACGAATATTAGCTATGAACAGCTAGGGATTTGGGATTGACCCGGAGAGGTCATGGATTCGGCTATTGGTCATTGGGTAAGGATGGATTAGGACTCGGTTATCGGGTTCGGATGGATACGGAATTGGCTAAGGCTTTGATTACTGGATTCGGAATTGGACATCGACTCGGAGTAGTCAAGAACGATGCACTTGGATGGGATGGCTTGGTAATGGATTGGATTATGAATCGGATGGTATGGCTATGGACGGAATATGGACTTCGGATGTCGGATTCGGAACTATTCAAAACACGCCTTCTTACCACAAGGCATGTTTTGGGGGAAAATGTTATCCCACCTTTTGGTCAAGGCCGGGAAATCAACAAATTGGCTGGAAAAGATGGATATCAGGGTTGGAGATCGATTGGGAACAAGGCTGTGATCGATGTCGTCAAAATTTGATAGAACTCCAATCAAGGCGGGATCAATTGGGAACGGTGGTCAAGGCTAGGAGAGGCTATGTTTCAAATTCCAGGTCAATCGAATTTTGTATGCTCGAGATATGGATGGGTTAAAATACGTGAATAATGGTTCGTATCGATACATTTCGTATCGATCGCCAGGCAGCACTTCGAACCGATGTTGTTTGTATCGGTCCGACATAGGTACGAACGTGTTATTTGTATCGATCAGCATGGATATGAACAATGCGTTCGTATCGATCAGGTAGGAAGGCTAGATGGATTTCGACTTGATCGCAGTGGACCCTGATCGGATAGGTAAGCGTGTGATGGTTTGTTCAACTCGACCCGTTCGTACCAATCAGGGTGGAAAGTTGGAGCTTACTTCGAATCGACGTACTTCGCATCGATCAGTGCGTATCAGTTGGATGGGCGCACGGGTGAACTTCGTATCGATCGTTGCTGGGTCGATACGGAACGGAAGCAATGGTTTCAGGGCTTTAGTTGGACATATTGTATCGATTGCTCGTGGGTCGATATGAGCAACGTGCTTGGGAAGGGTATGAAGGAAGCATGTTTAGTGGATACGAAGTAATGGATTCGAAGCACGTTATGGTCACAGACGATTACGAATGGGCATGAAGCCTGGATGCGAACTGGAAATATGCAAAAATCGAGGGAAGATGCATTCAATGCGGCGTAGAAAATGGATCGAGCCATGGAATTAGCGCCACGTCATCGGCAAGCACGTGCGCTGCATCGAAATTGATCGATGCGAACGTAATACCACACGAACACTACATTTCATATCGATCATACCTGGAGATCTACAAGTCCAAATGCTATGAAATTTTCACAGGAGCTTACGTACAAGCTAAAGAATGTTCACACCAAGTTTCGACTCCATTGGACAAAATCTTGATCGATACGAATTACGTCGTATCGATCACGAATCGAGTCAAAACTTCATGGGATCGATCGCGTGGGCCCACTCACGTGCTAGAAGAAGTCTCCCGAAGTTTGAACAAGATATTTGCATGGATCGCCTATAAATAGCACCCCAGAGCCTATAGAAAAAGTATCTTTGGCTATCCAACGTCCAGACTCTGTCGGAAACATCTTGGCATTACTAAGCTACTGTTGTATTCGAATTTCTTCATTGTAATCCGCTGTAATCAGCTGTAACCAGCAAGGAAAGTCAATAAAAGATTAATTTTTGGAGTGGACGTAGGCCGGAGATAGCCGAACCACTATAAATCTTGTTTCTATGTCTATTTCTTTCCATGTAAAGTTTATTATTCTTCATTTTTTATCCTTTACATTACTTAGATCTATGATTGGTGATCATTTATTATTGATCTATGTTCATACACTGGTGCTTTCACGACATTTGGGGTTTGTGACCATTTTTGGCGCAAACAGCTAGAAAATGACAAAATTTTACAATATTCTTAAACAAAAGTTGTTGATTAACTTCTTAGCTTTCAAGAAAGTGCAGGATTGTCAAAATCGGGTAAACTGTTTCAAAGTTATGACTTAAACACTTAGGCGCTATCATTTTGGAAACTAGGCCAGACTTTTGTACTAAAATATAAACTTACTTTAACACCAATAAATTTCACAATTGCAAAAAATGACAAACTCGAAAGTCGTTCCATACAATAATATCTTTCAAATGAAAGAAAATTCATCTAAACCGGACATCAAAATCAAAAGTTATGATCATTCATTTATCAATTGTTTACTTTTATTTTTCCAGGTATAATCCATAAACTGTAATACTTTAGAATTTCAAAAGTTAAAATATAGCAAAATCCCACTCAAAGCTAACAAAGTAATCCCAACTATGGTGCCTGTATATTAAACTTTTGTGACGAGTGTTACCTGGAGGTTTGACCAGGCAACTAGGTCGATCGACATTCAAGCTCGTTCGGCATTCAGAGGTCGTTCGTCATTCAGCCTCGACCGGCATTCAGCTTCGTTCGGCATTCAGCCTCAACCGGCACTCAGCCTCGTTCGGCGTCCAAAGGTCGACCGGCATCGGAAGCCTCATTCGGTATTCAGAGCTCATTCGGCATGAACCTCGCTCGGCATTCAGCCTCGTTCGGCATTCAAAGGTCGACCAGCATCGGAAGCCTTATTCGTCATTCAGCCTCGACCGGCATTCTGCCTCATTCGGCATTCAAAGGTCGACCGGCATGGGAAGCCTCGTTCGGCATTCAGAGCTCGTTCGGCATGAACCTCGCTCGGTATGAGTCTCGCTCGGCACTCATGCCACGTTCGGCATTCCAGCCTTGTTCGGCCTACACACTTAGCACAACGCACTGCTTCGTTCGGCATAGGAGCCTCGACCGGCTTGAACTTGTGGCTCGGCCTTTGCCGTTCGGCATTTACGGCTCGGCATGCAGAAGCCACTCACCATGGGCCGAGGTATCTCACTCATAGGCCCAAGAGGGAAGTCCAACCCATCTTCGTCTATAAATAGAGGGGTAGGGGCACAGTGAAATGGACCTTTTTGGAGAACACTGGGGAGATTCTGTCGCTTTCAAGACTCATTCTTTTTACTTTGCAATTTTATTCAAGTAGTTGATGTACGGATTGTATCTATTATCAATCGTTGAGTAAAGCAATAAAGATTAACTTCAAAATGGACGTAGACAGTTACGTCGAACCACTATAAATATGGTGTTCTTGTCTTTGCATTTAACTTAGCATACAATTCTCTATTTTAATTTACTTTCTTCATTAATCTCTCTACACAATCTTTCTCAACGAGGTTAGTGACCAATTTTGGTGCTAATACTTTGGTGCGTTCACTGAGAATCGAATTTTCAGGCCACAAGGATCTGCTTTGAACTACTGGATTGAAAAAAAAATCCCCCGAAGGAGATCTGAGTCATTCATAAGACGTCCGTTGATTCTACTCAGAGTTCTTGTCAATAACTCTACAATGAGAAGACCACGTACCAGATCAGCCTCTCAAAATGCGGATGCCCATGAGACCGCAAGCGTACAACAAGTAGGACCTAGCAATCAGCAAGAAAATTAGGGTGCAAGGACTGCCGCCCAGGACCAAGTACAAGTTGTCACCAGAACAGAGTTCAACGACTTGATGAGAGAGCTCATGGATAGCAGGAGACAACTTGGAGAGCAGATGCAAGCCAACGCCGACCTTATGGCACAGCTCACTCAACAACAGCATCAGAATGCTGGAGGCAGTCCAGCTCCTTACTCTTCAACTGATAGCTCAACTTCATTTGATGAACCCCCTAGGCGTAGACACCGCAAGACTGAAACTACGTAGGCAGGTGCTGCCGATCAAATAACTAGAGATCGCCTACACCTCGGAGACTGCAACCAAGCAGGGACGGGAAACTTAGGAACCGGAGCGCGTGTGGAAGCTGGACGCCCGGCCCACCAAGACGCCAACGATGCTGAACCTCAAGACGCACGTCTGGCAGATCGTCAGCAGAGGAGGCATCAACCTGATCAATCCCGTAGGACAGACTCCAACCTTCCATCTTCCATACAAACCCCAGACCTGGCAGCTATGATCAGACAGTTGATGAAAGAGAATCAAGGATTATCAAATGATGACTGGGGAGTATCTAGGAGTCATACTCCATTCACAGACACCGTTCTACAAGTTGAGTATCCCAGGAAGTTTAGCATGCCGACTATCCCGGCTTACGAAGGAAAGAACGATCCCAGGCAACACGTGATGAGGTACGAATGGATGATGGATTCGGCTAGAGCTAATGATGCAATCAAGTGTAGATGCTTTCCACTAACTCTATCTGGGATTGCTACCATGTGGATCACCCGACTTCCCCCGCGGTCCGTATCCAGTTTCGAGGAGTTGGCGAAGAAATTTATAGAATAGTTCAGAATACATGCTACTCGTCCCAAGGACGTAATGTCTCTGTCAAGCGTGATCCAAGTTCCAGGGGAGTCGTTGAAGGAATATTTGCAGAGATTCCATGTTGCAGCTACTGAAGTCAGTAATCCCAATGATCACGCAATTCTTATGGCTGTGATGCGAGGTGTGGACCCGGATTTAGAGTTTGGAGATTGGTTAGCAGGAAAACCTCCAACTACGCTAGAGCGTTTTTACTAAAAGGCTCATCAGTTCATAAGAAGAGAGGAAGCCAGGTGGATAAGGCGAGATAAGGCATCGAGGCCCGTTCAGGAGACCATGAAAAGCAACATCGCTGTGAAGCAATCCGGGGACAACTCGGGGAAAGTTCAGGTCAATGTCCAGAACAAGCCCAGACAATCTAAGGAATCCGCCTACAAAGAATACACCCCGCTGAATGCATCTCTTGAGAATATTTACCTATCAACTTGTAATACCTTTCAGTACAGAAAGCCACGCCCAAAGGAGTCAACCGAGGAGCAAAAGCGGACTGGGAAGTATTGCCGCTTTCATGAGACTTATGGGAACAATACTGAAGAGTGCAGACACCTACACGACGCTATAGAGAAATTGATTAGGCAGAAGAAGTTACACGAGTTTGTAAAGAATCCGCAAGAAGGTGGACAGGGAACGTCCAATCCCGGTCATGCACCTGCTACGCGTCATCCTGAGGAGCCCGCTCGGACCGTGGGCAGACTGGTCATAAACACGATCATCGGCGGACCTCACCCTTTAGATAAGAACTGGCAAGAAATGGAGCGGTATGTTAATTCCTTAAGGCATGCAGATTTTGAGTGTTGTTCCAACGTGGAGGATGGGACCCCCGCTAAATAGCAGCACACGATGACAAACGATATAGTATTCAGGAGCAGAGATGTTGACCAGGTGGAGGCTCCTACCATTGACCCGATGGTCATATCCGCGACAATCGGGCTGGCTTTTGTGAAAAGAATTTTGATTGATTGTGGAAGTTCTGTCAATATCATCTTCAAGAAGGCTTATGACCAGATGAAAATGGAGACGAAGGATTTGAAGCCATCTAAATCTCGTATCCATGGCTTTAATGGCGCAGCGACTAATGTAGTGGGGTATGTTGAGTTGCCAGTTGAACTGGGATAAGGTGAGCGTAGGAGGGTGCGAATCCTACATTTTGTAGTTTTGGATGTAGATTCTCCATACAATGTGTTTCTGGGCCGACCGGCCCTGGCTGAGTTTAGGGCAGCATTGGCCCCGTGGTGTTTGACTTTAAAATTTCCGACCAACAAAGGCGTAGGTGTTGTGCATGGCGACCAGGTGACCGGTCGTGCATGTTATGTGGCTGAGCTCCGAGAGGCCCATCGGAGAGAGAAAGGAAAGGTTGCGGACAACCCCGTCCGCATTCAGAATACCGACAATTGACAAGTAATGCCCGAGCCCTAGCTCGGGCAAAATTCTCGGATCTATAGGGACGTAGACCCGAGAGATGATGATGAGGAACCCAAGGAAGAAAGAGCAGCACCGGCTGAACTGACAATTGACATTTCAGTCAGCCAAGACGATTCGTCACGAGTATTGAAGATTGGATCACAACTCAGCCCCTCGATGACCGAGGACCTTAGTGATTTCCTTCGTGCGAATCTCGATGTTATCGCTTGGATGCATTCTGACATTTGTGGGATTTCACCCGCTATTACGAGTCATATGTTGAACATAGACCCGAAGTATGTCCCAGTTAAGCAGAAAAGGAGAGGAATGGACCCGGAGAGGTCCGTTGCTCTCAAAGAGGAGGTGGATAAGCTCAAAACTAATGGGTTCGTCCGCGATGCTCTCTACCATGAATGGGTGTCAAACCCCGTGCTAGTAAAAAAGGCAAACGGGAAATGGAGAACTTGCGTAGATTATTCCGACTTAAACAAAGCGTGCCCTAAGGACAGTTTCCTATTACCTAGAATTGATCAGTTGGTCGACTCTACTGCAGGACATAAGTTATTGTCATTCATGGATGCGTACTCGGGATACAATCAGATCCCGATGACCATCCCGGACCAAGAACACACTAGTTTTGTCACAGACGTTGGGCTATATTGCTACGTAGTGATGCCATTCGGGTTGAAAAACGCAGGAGCAACCTATCAGCGTTTGGTGAATCGAATGTTTAAAGACCAGATTGGTAGAATAATGGAAGTCTATGTGGATGACATGCTCGTGAAGTCACGGCAGTTAGACGACCACATTCGAAACTTAGCAGAGATGTTTGGCATACTCAGACATTATGGGATGAAGATCAACCCTCTGAAGTGTTCCTTCGGCGTTGTGTCAGGGAAGTTTTTGGGATTCATTGTTAATGCCCGGGGGATTGAAGCTAACCCAGAAAAGATTCAAGCTATTCGAGATATACAAGTGCCCAGAACTATAAAATAGGTACAAAGCTTGAATGGAAAGGTGGCTGCACTGAGTCGATTCATATCCAAAGCCACAAATAAGTGTATTCCCCTCTTCGATATATTAAAGAAAGGAAAGAGGAATTTCGAGTGGACATCCCATTGTGAGGAAGCGTTCCGATATCTGGTAAGGCATTTGGAAAGTCCTCCAGTGCTGTCGAAACCAGTAGACCATGAAATGTTGTACGTATACTTGACCGTATCCCCGCATGCTATAAGTGCGGCTTTAGTCCGCGAGAAGGACCGAGTTCAAAAGCCGGTGTATTACGTTAGTAAACGTCTAACGGGGGCAGAAAGAAATTATCCTAAAATTGAGAAATTGGCCTATTGCTTGGTGATTGCATCACGTAAGCTGCGTCCATACTTTCAAGCACACTCAGTCAGTATCTATACCGATCAGCCCTTGCGACAGGTACTCCAACGACCAGAAACTTCTAGAAGGATGTTAAAATGGAATATCGAATTGAGTCAGTTCGATATTACCTACCTGCCACGGAAAGCCATACAAGGGCAAGCATTAGCAGATTTCATCGCTGAGTTTACTGTATCAGACGAACCAGATGGTCACAATGTCGTTCCCCCTATTCAATGGAAATTGTACACCGATGGGGCATCAAACGACCGTTGCTCCGGGGCTGGTGTAGTTCTTGTGACTCCAGAAAATCGATCGATTTGTTATGCTTTGAAGCTCAATTTCCCGGCTACGAATAATGAAGCAGAATATGAAGCATTAATTGCTGGTTTAAAGCTCGTTGGAGAACTTGGGGTAAAATCAGTTGAAATCTTTTGTGACTCGCAGCTGGTGGTGTACCAAGTGCGAGGAGATTACCAAGCAAGGGGACAAAAGCTTGCTCTGTACCTTGCTCTGGTTCAGGAACTATTGGCGAACTTCGAACATTATGACATTTCGCATGTCCCGCGTGAACAGAACAAGGAAGCCGACTCGTTGGCCAAATTCGCAAGCACTGGCGATGCACAGCAAATGGGATTAGTTCCCGTCGAAACCTTACATGCACCAAGCATAGATGTGATGGAAGTCGATTTTGTGTTGGAAACAGAAATCGAGAAGGAGTCATGGATAACCCCATTCAAACAATACCTGCTAAACGGGACTTTGCCCGAAAGAAGAAGCGAAAGACGACGGGTCATTCGCAAAGCCGTGCGATACGTGATGCAGGGAGAAGTAATGTTTCGGAGGGGGTTCTCGGTCCCTTTACTACGGTGCATCGCCCATGATGAGATAAATCGAGTCTTGGAGGAAGTTCACGAAGGAGAATGTGGCGACCATACTGGGGGCAGACGCTAGCAAAAAAGATCCTCCGCTAAGGATACTATTGGCCAACTGTGAATCTGGATGCTGCAGATTATGTAAGAAAATGTGACAAGTGTCAAAGATACACGAAAATCCCGAGGGCTCCACCAACGGAACTCACGCAAATGGTTAGCCCCTGGCCGTTTGCAATCTGGGGAATCGACATAATCGGTTCTTTGCCTATATCCAAAGGTGGTGCAAAATACGCGATAGTTGTGGTCGACTACTTCACAAAATGGGCCAAGGCAGAGCCTTTAGCCACAATCACCTCCGAGAAGGTCATTAACTTCGTTGTACGAAACATTATATGTCGCTTTGGCCTCCCGCGAACCATCATTACAGACAGCGGAACTCAATTTGGAAGTAGGGAATTCAAATATTTCTGTTTAAAGTACGGCATTGAGAAAAAGTTCGCCGCAGTTGCTCATCCGAAGGCTAATGGACAAGTTGAAGCCGTGAACAAAATAATCAAGTCCATATTGAAGAAGCGTTTGGAAAAGGCCGGAGGCAAGTGGGTAGATGAACTTCCAACAGCACTATGGGCTTATAGAACTACCCACAAGTCCACGACTGGCCACACTCCATTCGCATTGGCATATGGCTCGGAAGCTGTTATACCCATGGAGCTTGAAGTTCCATCACATCGGGTGACACATTATGATCCTAAAACGAATCAGGATCTCTTGTTGGAATCACTGGACTTCGTTGATGAAATACGTGAAGAAGCCGAGTTAAAGGCGGCAGCATATAGGCATCGAGTCAAGCGATATTACAACGAAAAAGTCCGCCCAAGAATCTTTGATGTTGGTCTTCTCGTTTTGAAGCGAGTTTTCCAGGTACCATCACGTATGAATCCCAACTGGGAAGGTCCATATGTCGTTGAACGGAAGCTTGGAGAGGGAACTTTCAAGCTAGCGACCGTTGATGGCGTGACACTCCCTCGAGCGTGGAATAGTGATCATTTGCGACGTTATTATATTTAGCCTGTTTCTTTCATGTTTTAGGTGCAATTATTTCCCGTATGTTTTTATTCCGTTGATTCTTAGTTTCCTTTTAAGCATGTAATCGGATGATTCAGTTTGTTTTCATTAATAAAGGCTTGAAGCCATCTTTTCTATAAATTACCGATGTTTCTGTGCCTTATAATCCGGTGGCAAACAACTGGAGTTACATTATTCCGTCTGACGTATGAACTCGCATAAACAACTCAAAATCTCCCTGTCCCTTGAATGCGGACTGGAGCACTCTAAGTCCCCGGAGTGCGGACTAGAGTATAAACGACTTAAATCTCCAAGTCCCCTGAGCGCGGACTGGAGTACTCTAAGTCCCCGGAGTGCGAACTAAAGTATAAACGACTTAAATCTCCAAGTCCCCTGAGCGCGGACTGGAGTACTCTAAGTCCTCGGAGTCACTACACCAAAATCCCCATTTTGCAACGGCTTTAAGCCGTTGCAAAATAATTTCGCGACGGCTTTGAGCCATTGCGAAATGGGCAGTGGTAAAAATTTCGCCACGGCTCAAATCCGTTGCGAAATATATATTTTGCAACGGCTAAGAACCGTTGCAAAATATACTTTAGCAACGGCTTGTAGCCGTTCCGGATTTTATTTTGCAACGGATTAAAGCCGTTGCTAAATGTAGATGTAAACTGGTGTTTTAAATATTAGCAACGGCTTTAATCCGTTGCTAATTAATATTTAATTTTAAAAAAAAAATTCAAAATTTTTCTCTGCACCAGCGACAGTCATTTCATTATCATAATTAATACAAAAATTTGCAAATTTAACAGTATCACAAAAGAAAGATTATTAAACCAAATATTTTTCATAGATTAAACACAAAAACCAAACATAACAAATGTTTGAATTATAATGTTCAACATCAACACATACCACTATATAGTTCAACAACTGTACATAACATACATAGTACAACAACGGCATCATTACATAATACTACATGCATAATACAATACATACGGTACATAACGTCTTCCTCCAATCGTCTAATGCTCCCGCCAGCATAAGTTTCATGCCTGCACACAAAACAAGAAATTGATGTTTGTTTATAAAGAGGTCACTAGTGCAAACATATGTACGACAATTTTGAGAAAACATCAATTCTATCCATGATTAAACCACACAAGGATTCCAAGTTTACAAATAAATAGATACATGTTGCAGTATCAATAATGTACACAAAATGCAACAATGAGTCGGTTACTACTGTTATTCTTCCTAGCCTACCACTTACAGTACATAACGGATGCTTTAAAAATCCACCAACTTCCTCCCCACAAGCTTCATACTTCTGTCAATAACAATCACTCAACCACCAAACTTTCTCTGTCACTTCACCACCTATAACTTTACTGTCATTCACCTCCTACATATTCAAAGTTCTCACCACCACCTATAACTCCTCAACGCTAATACATAAATTTCAACAGACTACGGTTGTGGATCTATTGGTGTTTTAGTAGCATCAGTATTTGTCTGGGCAGAATTTTCAGCAGGCAAAGATAAGCAACCTTCATTGGAAGAGAAACAGGAAAAACGGTTTGTAGTGGGGAGTTTGACATTGACTTGTTGCTTGCCTTTTTGAGTGTTTACATTTATATTTTGTTTTGTAGAAGCAATAGTGTTAGAAGTAGCACCACTGTTAGTCTTGTTTTCCGCTTGTTCAAGAGGGGGAGCATACCTCCCATTAGACTCTGATGTATCAGTACTTTCTTGTTGAGTGGTTTCAGTTTGTTGTGCCTTTGCTTGCCAAGCAGGTTGAAAAACTATCACAATTTCATGTGATTTGTCTAAATACTGGACAATTTGGAACATGGCTTAGGATTGTATTCATATGATATTTGTACTTCAATCACCATCATAGTTCATGCTGGGTACGATGGTAGGATATGAAAAGTCTGACCCAACTTCATATCAGGTTAATCCAGATCGACATAGACAAAAGGCAGTCTCGTTTGTGACATGATCCTAGTTTCCACATCTTTAAAATGATAATTCTTGAATTAAATGTGTGTGGCCCAGACTTGATTATCCTCACACTATCATCCTGCTGCTCAAATCGAATAATAATAAAACTAGATTGGTTGTAGTAAATATCAAAATTACCATTCGGTTGCCATATTTTCTCTACAAACGTGCATAATTGGTTATAGAGGCGTCTACTGCCAATTACATAGGCAAACAAGGAGTTCCGCCATTTGGATTCAACAATTTCTGTCTTAGAATCTAGGATTTGAAAAATGCAGTTACTATTCTGAACGTGTGAAGGAATGAACTGTAAATCAAATTCCGACAGAGCGGAGTCTTCATAAGTTACACCACGAACTATATCTACATATTCAAAGTCCTACAAACCATCCCACTGCCTATGTTCACAAACATCTTTAAACTCCTCAACACTAACATCTACATCATATGTCACCACTACCTTAACTCCTCCAAACTTTATATACCTTCATCTGCTACCAGTATCAAACCACAGCATGCAACTGCACAACCACAAAACTTCAGCCATACTTCCTTTACTTCATACCACTGACCGATATCATCCACTCCCCCTACAGCAAGCAACTAAACCTATGAACATTTTCCACCAAGAAAAATGTTAACTGGCCAACATTCAATCACCAGGTCAATTCCCATCTTTAGTTCAATAGCAAACCAGTCAAGCAACCACCATTTGGCTACAAAGTGCAACATCAGCTCACTTTCTCATCTGTGCATACTGTGCATTGCTTCCACTTTTATACCAAAATACCTAACTACTAAAATTTGATGGACTAAAAGAAATGAAACTTAATCAATCATGCATATGCAACAACTATTTTTCAGAAAAGGAAATCAACAAGGGACAAATAATCTAAAGCAATAATTTTATAGAGTAGTGATAGTTGTTGTGCACTAATAATTCCCACCCACATTTAGTTAAATGGCCAACAACACAACATTGAAACGGATAATAATATTCTTGATAACAAAATATAGTATCCAGTGATTGAAAATGACATAAATTTGGATACCCCCAACTCACTCATTTTCAAATAACTATACTAAGCTATGAGAGGTTGATTGTGAATTGGGGGTAAGTCGACTGGTTTGCAAGTGGCTTCTGGTCTGGTAATTTCTTTGATAGTCGTGATTTGCAAGTGAAGTTGATATGAAGGAATATTCGGCAGTGAAGCATGTATGGACAGGTTTGTATATGGGTAGGGAAGTTGATGATTTGCAGGAGTTATGAACGGGTGATGGAGGATGAAGGGTTGTTTGATGGTATGTCAGTGTTGAATGGATGGTCTTAAAGCAAGAAGGCACTGTTGTAATGTTGTGCAATTTACAGCAGAGGATGTTAATGTTGTTGATCTGGGGTTTGCAATGAATGTTGACAGGGAAATATGCAATAATGTAGTTAGTGGGGCACAGTTGAATGTCAAGAGATGACAGCAAGAAGGCGAAGCAACTTATTGGCAGCGTGGTCAGGGAAGTATTGTCTGCACTGGTTGAAGGAGTATTGAAGGCAGGATGGTAACAACAGTTTTGTATTGCAGGTTGAATATAGGTTTGGGTATGTGAAGATAGGTATGGAAGTGAATGCAAGTATATGTTTGCAATGGTCTGTAGTTTTTAAGGCGGGGGAGTGTGGAGAGGTGATTGAAAACTGAAGTAATGGGTAGTTATGGCTGAAGCTTGATACTGACAGGTTTTGTTATAAACCTCAGAAGAAATATAAATTACCACTGATTTGGGAATTGATTATTATTGTAAGAAAAAAAATAGCATAAACTGAAGTATAGTGACTAGGTGTACAACCTATTTTCAGTAGTAATGTGAACAAAAAAAATGTTACCTCATGGATCAAGCTTTTCTAAATCAGAAAGGTACACAGAGAAAGCATCTTCAACCTGAAACAAATGTTAAAAACCTGAAACAAAGAACAGATCAGAGAATTATCCGATTTTGTAGAATTTTCAGTTTTGATATTAAGATTGGAGGATTCTGATATTAAGAACAGATCAGAGAACATATATAGGTTTCCATTCAGATTGAATTTATTGGATAATAATAATGTATACCTGCTCCTACGTCTAAAGATATTGAATTGAACTCTTTGGATGACACACATAACCACCGATTCCAACATCATCAAACGTCATAGCAAGAGGATGATTTTGTTTGGCAGTGGGCTCATCTGGTAATAGTATATTGTCCACAATCAACTTCTCATGTGTAGGAGGTACAGGTTTTCCATGTATTATGGATGCCGTCGAATCTCTGCATACAAAACCTGTTGCAATGACTTCTAGATCAAAGTTCAACACTTCACATTTTTGATTTTCCTGAACATGCGAAATAAGCGGGTTAGCAGCATCGTCATTGTTCGACGTTCTTCCAACACTTTCATGATGTGTCCCACCACTTCCTCCTTCGTTGGAAGCAATGTCTGGCATCTGTTTCACATATCCTTTTAATATGTTGACCAATGTGTTCAATGTCCCCTTCACATTCTCCAAAGAACCCTCCACCTTCTCCATCCTTGTTTCCAATCTATTTGAGTCTTGTTTACTCCTTCTGAGTTGTTTACGTGGAATAGTAGATGCTTTAACTTGTGTCTTTGGTATTATAGTTCCCACACTTCGAGTCCGGCCCCTTTTATCATTGCCGAACGTTTGTGACAAGATGTCTTCATCCAATGGCATATCTTGTTCCTCGTCGTCATTGATTGTTTCTCTTGCTTTTGCAATTTTACCCTAAAATATGATAATACTTGAGATATTTAATTTCGTGCATATAAGTTATAGGCCGATAAACCATGTAAACATATATGTCATAACAATAAATGATTTTTAATTTATCATCTAAAACAATATATTGTTTAACTTACAAAGTACGAAGAATTTGAATCTGATATGGTGCCATCCTTTTTTGTATGAGTTTTCTCCCACACTTCACGGCGTATGATTTCTTTTCCTGGATTTTCAATTGCCTGCAACCGAAACATCGATTATCAAACCAACCGATTCTTATTCAAAGAGTTTATTTCCTACCGATACAATCTCATTCAACGAAATGGTAAAATGCAACGAAATAACAAAAAATTAAAACTATACCATTTTATGTTCTACTACGGCGTGACTTGTACGACCACTGTGATGAGTATAACTGTATTGTGATCTTTTTTTTGTCTAGCTCTCTTCTTTCGCGTGCGCCGGGTTTTGCTTCATTTTTCAAGAATCCGTCCCAATCTTCTACGCTAACTTTTGGCGGACAGTTTTTCCTTCTAGCTTCATCATTATCGAATTTGTCATAGTACCCTGTCCTCAATTCACTTTTGTATCTTCTAAATGATTCACACATTTTTTTAAAATACAACTCTTTTGTATCCGACTCTAGCTCATAAAATGTCTGTATATATTGAAGATAAAAAATACATTAAAAAGAAAATACAAGAAAATACACAGATCATTAGTGCATGTCACTTGTAAGTTATGTAATTTTATTAGACAATACAAGTTTGTAATTTAGTTATAAGAGATAAAACTTCATGGACGTCAAAGCTATAGGTTAACGTGAAAAATTTAAGAAAATATAACCACTGGGTGAGATAATAAACGTAAATACATAAGCATTGATCATAAGTGCATGTCACTTGTAAGTTATAATACCACTCCATCAACTTTAACCATACTTCAGCTTCACATGAATACTTCACCACAGTTCACATATTAATGAAAAGAAAATTTCACATATTAATGAAAAGAAAATTTCAACTTGAACCAAATTTTACAGCCAGTGATTTTATTTGGTTAATTAACAGAACCGAGTAACCATGTCGCCGCTCTAGTATACTGTCAATCAATCTATTAACCAATCAACTTCCCACCTATCTTCGTATAGAACAAAAAATGAGTTGTGCCATTTGTGCTTTTCAACAGGTTAACAGTGAAAAAAAAGAATGACTTACCCGCAATTTAGCCCAAACGTCATCTTTACATTTGTTTGGTACTTTATCCCAACATTCATATGATATCGGCACATGCATTCGTACCAATTTACCAAGTCTACTGCCTATTTTCCCAACATTATCAGAAACTGGAACACCATATGCATTTGTCTCAACTTTCTCGGGTTGTGAAGACGACGAATTCGCGACTGAATGGAACGACATTTCTATGGCTTCTGACATTGTTGCTGCAAGTATTCAGAAATAAACATATATGAGTTCCCAGCATAATTGTACACAGTACATAATTGTACAACATAATTGTACTTGCAAAATAGTTGTATGAGTGAAACCTGCAGAAAAAGCCCAATTTTTTTACAGGTTGTCTAATAAAAGCAAGCAAGGATATTTGATTGTTATCGATTAAAAATTTATACGGTTACGAATAAAGAATATAAGTGTAACTGAAGCAACAAAAGCAACTATTGATCAACAACAAACATAGTTTAGGCATGTAATAAATATGACACATAATCATTATTACCTGAAAATGAAGAAAAACCGGGTATGTTGTTCCAAATTCCATATGGTAAAAGACGTATTGAAAATTGATCAATCGGATTTCATGAATTTAGAATAATAATTAAATAGTGATACATGAAAAATTCTAAATTCATAATCAAAAAATTCTAAATTCATCCACATTTGAAATTCAACGCAATTAAATTAAGAAATACATCTTATATTAACATATGCATTTGGTAAGATCTTCTAATTTTTTGTTATCTTCAAAGGCTGATTGATAGACGGTAGGAAATTCAAGATCATCCACGATTGTAGTCAACCGCTTAGGTGTGTGTAAAACCACAAACCATCCGCTATTTTTTAAATCTTTTGAGTAGAACACTTGACTCGCTTCTGACGCAAGAATAAATGGCTCATCGTTCATCCTATCTTTGGTCTTCAATTTCCCTAAATTAACGGTAATCAAGTTTGAAACAGGATCAATCTTGCAACCATTGACCTTGTCTTCGACTTTTACCCAATCACAATAAAAAACCGTTTGTTTGAAGTCTATATAATCCAACTCAATTATCTCCTGAATAACTCCATAATACAGTGTTTCAGCTTCTGCATAATTTTTATCTTTCCCACTGGCTCTAAATTTTGTGATTGCTCTCATACATACACCGCTGTCTTATGTTACCAACCGCTAGCTCTTCGAATTTTTTCGGGGAAAATGTAAGCCCATTTACTTGGTACTTCATATAACTGCGCGCCTTGAACTTCGGCCCATTCACAAGGCGCCAAAGAGTTGAATCAACATCGTTTGTTTTTACCAACTAAAAAAATAAAATATGTGAAAAGTTTGATTAATAAGGTGTATGATACCTTTAAGTACGCGTGAAATATTAAATAAGATTTAATATATACCTCGCCACGTAACCATAGAGTAAAACTTTGACAATCTTCCATGGATGAAACCCTATTTCGAGATTGAGATTTAGTATATTTCACATAGATGTTATACCTCCTTCAAAAAACACATTTCAAAACATTTATATACTTACAATGGTGGAGATTCAGGAGTTATTTGTGAACTTACTTCTCCCATTCATCCAATCCATCATACTTATTGAGGACCCATCTATGAACTTGTTCAAACTGCACCGAGGTTAAGGTTATGTCTTTACCATTATCTAGAGGCATCTCACCAGCAAACTCATCATCCTCGTCTAAGAAAGCCTCACGAGTATGTTTATGTGTGCCATCGCCTCCTTTTGGCATATACTCCATGCAGTAAAGACTAGCTTCCTGTACGATATATCCTTCTGCAATACATCCTTCAATATATCTTTTGTTGCGGACGTATCCTTTATATGTTTTCATCAACCTATGAATATAAATCGATTACAAATAACTAGTACCTATTTAAATTGAATGATGATGAACAAAACTGAGATTAGTAAATTACCGTTCAAAAGGATACATCCACTTATATCTAACAGGACCGCATTTCAATGCTTCATCGGCTAAATGAACCATAAGGTGGATGCTGATGTCAAAAAATGCAGGTGGAAAATATTTTTCAAACATACAAATTGCTTCTACCAAACTAGTCTTTGCTTTTAAAAGATGTTCTCTGTTAATCACCTTTGAGCATAAAATGTTAAAAAATAGACTTATACGATGTATAACATTACGTAGATCCTTATGTTGTGGATAAAAATGCTGAAGTAATACCGGAAGTAATTGCTGCATTATGACGTGGTAATCATGAGACTTCATATTTGTTAGTTCAGGAGGATTGATGTTCACATTGTTATTGAAGTTGGAAGAGAATTTGCTAGGAACTTTTAGGCTTTTCAAAATGGTGCAAAATCGTAGCCTTTCGTCTTTGCTCAAGGTGAAAGTTGCATGTGGTATGATTACTTTATTTCTTTCAGGATCTTCACTCACCCACAATTTTTGTTTTATACCCATGTTTTTCAAATCCTTACATGCATTGATGCCGTCTTTTGACTTATCTTTATGACCCATAATTATGCTAATGAGATGCTCAGTGACATTCTTCTCTGTATGCATAACATCAATATTATGTCGGACCAAATTTGCTTTCCAATATGGCAAATCAAAGAGGATCGACCTTCTATACCACGCAGGAACATTCTCAACTTCGTCTTCATCGGCTTTCTTTTTTCGTTTTCGATCGATTTCTAATTTGTCTTTACCAACTTTCATCTTGATATTAGCTACCTTCTCTTCAACTCTATAACCAGTCAATGGCCGTGGAGGAGGACGACGATATTCTTGTTTGTTATCAAAGTTTGTTTTTTCGTCTCGAAACTTATGTTTGAAAGGAAGAAATCTTCGATGTCCCATGTAACACATCTTCTTACTTGCACGACGATAGTAAGAACAAGTGCCTTCCCCACATGTATGACATGCAAAATAGCCATGAGTTGTGCATCCTGATAAAGTCCCAAGTGCAGGATGATCATGAATTGCCCACAACAACCTAGCTCTCAATGTAAACTCAGAATTATTAAATGAGTCAAATGCATCGACTCCTTCCCATAACAGTTGTAACTCGTCTATTAACGATTGCAAATAAACATCAATATCCTTTCCTGGTTGTATTGGTCCAGAAATCAACAATGTCAACATTGAAAACTCTCTTTTCATGCACATGGATGGAGGAAGATTATACGGTACTATAACTACTGGCCAACAACTATAACGGTTACTTAGAGATGCATGTGGATTGAAACCATCCGTTGTTAATCCAAGCGTGACATTTCGTGATTCAACAGCAAATGTTTTGTCAAAAGAATCTGCAGCTCGCCATTGAGAAGTATCACATGGGTGACGCATTACGTCTGAATTAGACTTGGCACGACCATGCTAAGTCATAGCATCTGCTATCCATGGTATAGTATAAAACCTCCTCAGCCTAGGAATTAGAGTGAAATGTCTCAACGTCTTCTGAGGTACTTTTGCAGATCTTTTCTCTTCGTTGAATGTTGTTTTATATCTTGATTGTTTGCAAACTGGACAAAAAACTCTATTTGCATCATCCTTCCAAAACAAAATGCAGTCATTAATGCATGCATCATAAGTTTTGTAATCCATACCAACTTTCTTAATCATCTTCTTCATCTCGTGATACTTTGTTGGTAGTGTGTTACCTTCAGGAAGTAATTCCTTTATGAATTCTAGGAGTGCAGTCACACCATTGTCGGAAAAGCCATACTGGGTTTTCAAGTTATTCAGCTTGACGACGAAATACAATTTTGTTATCCCTTTTGGACATGAAGGATACAATGGCTCTTTTGCATTATCAAAAAGTGATTTATACTTCTTGCTTTGATTGGCCTGCCAATCAACATCAACCGTAGGCGAATCCCCAATATTATCCGGCAACAAACTCGTAGGTTGCAATTGATGAAATCTATCAACATCATTGACCAGATCTTCCATCCTAGGATGTTCAGAGTCATCGGTACTTATGGCTTGACTAACAGGTTGTTTTTGGTTCATTGCTGACTCTTCCTCATGAAAATGCCAAACAATATATGATTGGACAATTCCCCATCTAAGCAGATGAAAATGAATTTCATCTAATTTAATTTTCATTTTCATATTTTTGCACTGTGTGCAAGGACAAGAATAGATTTCCTTATTGCCACCATTTTCTACAACAAAATCAATAAACTTCTGCACTCCTTCCATATATCGTGGGGTTCTTTGATCGGCTTCTTTCATCCACTCTTTATCTATACTTGAAGACATATTGATCTGCCAACAAAAATATATACAACATTTTAGTAAAAAAACCTTAAACCTGACATAAAACACATTTAAAGAAAAAAATTAATTACTCTGTGCGGTTGTGGTAATTTTTAATTCATCCAACTTATAACCGGGGTTTACTGAACTTTTTATTAAAAAGTTGTTGTGTAGATGGGACTATCTATTTGTTGACACCAATTGGTCTACACTTCAACAGAAATCCACATACTTACAACTTGAGAAATTGGCATGTACATCAATCACCTTGAAGACCTCAATTAGCCTTAAAAACACCCACAAGAGGTTTTCTAAAAACGACATTGTTAACAGTAAATTTTGGCTAATTGTCACATATATATGAATTTTAGGTAGTTTCAAAGATTTCAAAGTAAAAAAACAAAGGATTTATGTTGTTTTAGTTATATACTTAGTAATATATTCAACAGAAAGTTAATTAAGTTAATTGATATTCATATTAATAGGGTTTGATATGTAGATATATGTCCAATGTGAGGAAAGCTTCATTTCAAAGTTGTGTGCATGTTATCGTAACCTTTCTAGTTGTTTTGCATTGCATTAAAAAAATACACAATTTATCCCAAAAAAATACATTTATTACTCATTTTTGCATTTTCAATTTTCTTGCCACACATTTCTTTTACATTTTTTTTATTTACTCTCCCAAATCTTTCTCTGTTCACCCTACGCATCAAATAGCACTTCTCCATGCATCATTCACAACTACCACTTCTGACCAATAAGCAATATCCGCTTCATCATCCCAATATCTACTTCTATCCACACTTGCATATACTTCAATCAATACTTGTTCATCCCAACATCTGCTTCATATCAACATTGCAAATCTCCCTTCACACACATCAATCCATACATTTCATCACAGCAAATATCACACTTGATCATCACCAGAATTCAACCAATCTCCTACCACTTCAAAACTTGCATGTTCCCTCGGTCTTGCTCCACTTCAAAACTGCAGCTTCTACCTTAACCCAATCAATACCCAATCACACAACCAAAACAGTTTGACACTCACCAGTCCCCCCACTGTTACATACAAAAACTTTACTACCTTTCACCACATAATTGCAGCAGCACTTCGCCAACCCCAATCTCCTTCTCCAATACCCAGACATCCACTGACCCAAAACATCTGTGCACATACATCTGTGCATCACAATTTCCCTAACCACAAAACTCAACACTACTCCACCACAACCCAACTGCCATCAGTTCATCCATTCAGTACTGCTGCTGCCACCATAGGCTCATCATACACCTGCTACCTCATTTCACTGCCCCATCTAGTTCACTACCTTCTCTAGCCATCATTTCTGCCATTCTCCCACTCCTCAACACCAAAAAAATTCCTCCGTTACCACTATCTGCCATACAAACCAAGCCATCCCCCAGACAACAGTAAATAAACTATGCACTTTTATCCACCAATCAACAGCAGCTTCAACCAACCAAACAACCGCCACTTACAACATACCAGAACAATTCTCCATCTCCACATACATTTCCCACCTCCATTATCTACATACAAGCACTGTCAAAACTGTCTTCAAAACTGCCTTCAAAACCAAGCCAACCACCTCATTCCAGCCCCATCCATCGTCAACCTGCATACTCCATACTTCAACTGCAACTACAAATACAATTTCAACTTCACCATCATACTTCCATCCTACAAATAGTGTCATTTCATAACCACAATCCAACAACACTACTGCCTCGATCCCTGACTCTATCCCACTCCTATACCACACCGGTACCACTTCATCGGTGCCTTCATCAGCAATCTGTTGGCGCTACATCTCTATTTACATTCAATTTCTTACTCATCCACCATCACTTGCTCACAACTGCACACCATCTCCTATACATATCCACTTCTGCCTCAAATCCAACTGCAAACTGGCAGTGGCCGAAACTTCAAATCATTCACTTCGTCCAACTTTCACAACATCCCTACAAACTTCTACTTCTGCAATTTTTTCCAACCAACGCTGCAATTCCCCACCGCCAATCAAAAATGGAACTCCTCCAACCATCACAGTGATATACAACATCACCCAAAACCATCTGTCTCCCCTCACCACCACTGTCAAACCCATACAATACTATTACACCAACCCATACAATACTTCATCACCGCAAACATTACTGTCAATCTTCATCACCGCAAGCAACGACTTCCAAATTGTATTGCATTTTACCATGAAATATAATTTGCAAATAACGTTAAATTTTGTTTAATGCAATAATTTTATTATATTTGTTTTATAATAGCTATGCCTTATAAGTATTATTCAATGATAAAATGCAGGTCCATCTGGACATGCATATACACTCGTATATATAACAAGAAAGATCGCTAAATTTGTAAAGCATGCAAATTTGGCAGAGATGCAAATTGTTATATAAAATCTTACTAAGGTTTGTCTTGAAGGTGAATGGGTAAAGGATGGGCAGGGTATTACTTCATACATGAATGCTATTGTTTTATATAAATTGCTGGAATTGTAATATTTTTTTCTACCATGTTATGCTTACATACTGAATGACAGATTATTAAATAACTGTTGAAAGTGATCACCAATAGCTGTAATATAAATTGGAAAAATACAAAATAACAACATACCAGATTGGCTGTCCTTCACAATTTCCCCTCCAGCAACTGAAATAATTGCACACGTAAGTTATTCCACGTACACAAACACGAAGATCAAATACTTTACAAGTTCATAACAATTAAATACAGGTAATAAAAAATTACCCGAAGAACCTTGTAAAGACAGCCTTTGGATCCCCCAGAAAAAGATACAAATACGATAGGCAGTGGACCAAACTTTACTTCCTGTTACTCCAAAGCAAAAGGATTTTGTCAAATTAACTGCACAATATAATGTTACTGACATTGAAATAGAGAATGAAAACAGGGAGTCAGATAATTTTTTGGAACTTTGCAGATGGACTAATGGTACTAAAAACATATAACCGCTATTTAATTATAATTTCTCATTCGAACGAAGTAGAAATTTTATATTGGAAAATACTTCTTCAAAATATTTGTTTAGTAAACGGTATTTAGTAGAGGAAAATATATTTTCATGTAAATATGTATGTATAGATTAGATTCTTAATTGAAATAATTTAAGGCTAAAAGTAATTTTACAACCATGGTTCGAGATCAATAAATTTTGATTAACTTTCCTTTTGTAAACCACTTGTATTCAATTTATATAATAGACTGATTTTTATATAATATTTGAAATTCCAAATCACACAAAAAAATTAAAACATTAATTGCTAAAATTGAACATTATATTAAAAAAATGACGCCAAAAGAAGTTAGCAAGATAATAAAGAGCATGGACAAATTAAAAACAACAGGCAAGGACGTGCCAAAATAAAGCACATGAAAGGGAAGTGTGAAAAATCAAAGCAACATGGCAGAGAATGACATGTGTCCTTGAAGTATTCAAAGAAAATAAGGCCAATATGTGAAGTGCTAATACCATAAAGGTGCGTAAAAATTGAAGTCAATAAGGCAGGGACGACGAAATCAAACAAAAAGCATGGATGCATGACTAAATTCAAGGGAACATGATAAATATAGGACGTACAAAATGAAGGCATGAGGCATGGGCGCGTGATAAGTTTTCATGGCTACAAGTTCTTTGCGTGAGCAAATTCAAACAACAGGGCGACATTTTTCACAAATTTTACGAACAGAAGCCGATGTAAGGACGAAACAAAAACATGGCAAGCAAATGCTAGTATTCAAAAGAGGAAATTTGCACTTAGGTCTAAGTAAATGTGTTCAATTGCGCATAGGGAAGGGAAGTTGCTTTTACAGAAGAGCAGCCAACAGTATAAACATCAAGGACGAATGAAATCTAGGCATCAGGAAAACGAACAAATCAAAGCAAGGGCGTGATAGATTTTCAAAGCAACAGGGCATCGCGTGACCAATTTCAAGACAATATGTTAGTTTACAATTAGCAACTGAGTGCAAATAAATAGCAATGACAATGGATCATCAATAATCACCTATCACTAAATTCAACCAGCACTTAATATCAATACAAAAGGCAAGTTTTACTCATCTGAAATCTAACGAATGCAGCAAGATAGAGATAGATTATTGCTAGTTTCTTTCAGCTCTTAGCTCTAATCAGACACGCAAGAAGGAATAGGCACAAATAAATTAAATAACTAAAATTAGAGACAAAACAAACTAGAATAGGGATTTCAGGTTGGAGAGGAATTTCCTGAAAAATTATCTACAGGATTCAGCACACAAAAATGAAGAGAAGTGGAAAGAACGTGGAGCTAGGTTTTGTGGGATTTGGGGAAATCGTCCTGTTTCCAGAAGAAATTAGGAAGAAGGCGCAGGAGCAAAAAAAATGAAGGGTACGGGGCGTTGTTTTGAGGGCGTGCTATTATTCGAAGACCACACGTAAAGCCCTAACCCGTTCTAATATAGCAACGGCTCAAAGCCGTTGCCAAAGGGTTCGCAACTGTTCAAAGCCGTTGGAACATTGCAACGGCCTAAGTCCGTTGTGAATTTGCCGCACTATGGTGTTGCGAAATTGCTTATATGGTGTAGTAAGTGTGGACTAGAATATAAACGATTTAAATCTCCAAGTCCCCGGAGCGCGAACTGGAGCACTCTAAGTCCCTGGAGTGTGGACTAGAGTATAAACGACTTAAATCTCCAAGTCCCCTGAGCGCGGACGGGAGTACTCTAAGTCCCCGGAGTGCGGACTAGAGTATAAACGACTTAAATCTCCAAGTCCCCTGAGCGCGGACTGGAGTACTCTAAGTCCCCGAAGTGCGGACTAGAGTATAAACGACTTAAATCTTCAAGTCCCCTGAGCGCGGACTGTAGTACTCTAAGTCCCCGAAGTGCGGACTAGAGTATAAACGACTTAAATCTCCAAGTTTCCTGAGCGCGGACTGGAGTACTCTAAGTCTCCGGAGTGCGGACTAGAGTATAAACGAGTTAAATCTCCAAGTCCCCTGAGCGCGGACTGGAGTACTCTAAGTCCTCGGAGTGCAGACTAGAGTATAAAAGATTTAAATCTCCAAGTCCCCAGAGCGCGGACTGGAGTACTCTAAGTCCCCGGAGTGCGGACTAGAGTATAAACGACTTAAATCTCCATGTCCCCTGAGCGCGGACTGGAGTACTCTAAGTCCCCGAAGTGCGGACTAGAGTATAAACGATTTAAATCTCCAAGTCCCCTAAACGCGGACTGGAGTACCTTAAGTCCCCAGAGCGTGGATTAAAAAATATTCTAAGTACCAAAAATGTGAAATAAGAGATGTAAGATTCTAAAGAATCTCCGAGCCATGCGAAAATGGATTGGAGGTTCATGTGACTCACAAGGACTTGAGTTTAGACCACAGTTATACAGAAAGCTAAAAAACATGAGTCATTTAAAAGACGAAGAAACTAAAATTTATTCATTGATCCAAAATGGGGTTGTACAACCACTCCTCCAAAACTCGGAGTCAAAAGTCTGTCTACATTGACTATGAAGATAAATAAATGAAGGTAATTACATGATCTAAGCTAAACCTCATTGAACGAGTGTAGTGACTACTTCTTCGATTTCTTTAGTTTCTTTTCCTCCTTTGTTTTCTCGGATGACTCCTCTCCCACACACTTTCTCTTGGACGTTTTGCTCGCCAAAGAAGCGGTGTCAGGAGTAGGGGGAGGAACATCCAGTGGTTTGGATTTTCCAGGAAGAATGACTTTTAGAGGCCTGTTCAACGGGTCGTCAAGTTCTACTACTTGGGACTCGGCCTTGATCTCAACCTTCTTCTTTTTCTCTTCAGCGAGTTGCTCATTCATACTCACTTTCGAAGTGTGACCTGAGGCGCCCGTAATTTCAACTTCGTCACTCCCTTCGACGGGGGATGAAGTTTCAGACTTATCATCATCAAGTGCCCCCAATCACCTGAGCATCAGGACCAGGGGTTACTCCCGCGTGAGTAGCATCGCTCGCTTTCCCCATCTCCTCCGTGGCGTCATCGCTCCTTGGAGTCGGTTCAGGATCGGAGCGGCCTGCATAAAAACACAAAAGGCGAACGTTAGAATACAATAACCTCTCGCCGAAAGCGACGGTTCTATGAGCTTTAAGAAAGAGAATTATATACCGGTTTCTTGCTGGCTTTCGACCGTCCGAGGAGTTTCACCCTCTAGAATAGGAGATAGCACGTGAATGCCGAGGCCAGGGTCTTCCGGATCGTAACCGACGTGTTGTTCGAACGGATCAAGTACTGGCCGATCGACCGATTGAGTAGGAGGAACTGAAGGACCGGTTCCAGACGGACCAATCATGTCATCTTTCTCCTTTGATGGAGGAGAGCCTTTACCAAAGAGAGCCATAGCTGCAGACAAGTTCGATGGCTCGTTCACCCTGAGAAACTCTTTCACTAAAGCATCCTCGTCGACCTCCTCGGTGCCCGATTCCACCTTTCTAATCTTTATTAAAGTTTCTCATGTCTCGGCTAGAGATTCAAGGTAGTCCTCGCCAAGAAAAGTCAAGTCCCGATGCATGAGAACACGGGCGTTATATTCAGCTATCAATGGGTCGAACATGCACTTGATCTCCTCTCTGCCGGCCTCTGTAGCCGCCTCAAGGCGAGAGTCAACCTCCGCAGATGCTATTCTTTTGCCCTCTTCACGGGCTTCATCCTTCACCATCCCGACCTTAGAAAGCTCATCGTCGAGCTTTGCCTTCAAGAGTCGTGTAGCAACAATCTCGTTGCAATATCGTTGGGACTCCTCTAGAGCAGCTATCTTCTCTTCTTTCTCCTTAGAGAGCAGCTCTTTCAACTCTTTAACCTGCAGGGCGAGTGCGTCCCTTTCTTTCTGAACAGAGTCTTTTTCTAAAGCCAGAGTTCCACAACATTGGACTGCTTCGTCAATTTCTTTTTTATGAGTCATCTCTACGCGAGTGACGGCCTCCGCAGTATTTTTAGCACTCTGTTCGGCAGCCTCGAGTTGGGACTTGTAAGAAGAGAGTTCTTCATCCTGATTTTTGATAATGTCTTTATCAAAAATGGCTTCAAGCTTCAAACAGTCGATCTCATGTTGACACTCGACAGAAACTTCCGAGACTTTTTCAACTAAGTGAACAAACGCGTCATATTGAACATAAACGTCGTTGTTGCAAGCGATGGCACTCTGCTTAACTTGTCCCGGAATGTGATGGATTGCTGGAAGGAACATCAGACCATTAAAGCAGATTTTGGGAAATTTAGCTTTAAGCTCGGTCAGCTTCTTCGATATCGTCGGGTCTGTTGCAGGAACAGGGGGAGGTGGCTTTGAAAGTTCTATTCTCTTACGATGTTCCCGAGACTACCGTGTGCTAGATGAACCAGAATGTTGATCTCGGGAAACACCAGGATGAGACCCCTTCAGCGAAGACTTCTCTTTACCCTGTTCTGTTTGAGAAGGAAGATCGCGAGAGTATGAAGACTGGCTATGTGATTTCTTTCGATAAGTCGACTCTCGGGGATGATTGTCTCGGTCTCCATAGTCGTCTCTGTCCCGGCGCTTTTCGGTGCCCGAATCCCGGCCAGAATGATGAAAAATTGATGAGCCGTGAAGACGATCGAATCCGTGGGAGTGTCCCATGTCACCTGCATAGAATGAGGATAACGACAAGTTAGAAAAGATCGGGGTGATGGCAAAGATTGAAGTGTAGGGTGAAGTGCACATGTCCGTGTGTGTCCAAGTGTTCCCCCCGACGGACCAGTTTCTTTATCTTTACTAATAGGAGTTTTTTCTCCCTGGACATGTGCTTGATAGCCTGCATTGCCTCTGGTGGGAGAATGAAGCTTAAGCGCTTCTGAGTCGTCAAAACCATAATTGAGCAGATCGTAAGGGATGGTGAGATTCGATAGACCTTTCAGTGAACTTTCTAATGGTTGGAGGGAAGGTTCTCTCTCCTCTGGAATAAGAGTAACTTTAGAAGTTCCACCCACTTTCTTCCTCCTCAACTTATAGGTCAATTTCTTTTTTCCCTTGGAAGGGGAAGATGACGTTTCAATATCATGGACTTCGACCGTCGGGTCCTGGGTGGGACTAACATTTTCACCCGGTACTTCGGGCGTCTTGCCTTCTCTAATTTCTCCCTCTTCTGGTGTGTCAGGGGCGTTACGTGTTGAAGGCCCAGCCTGTCTTTTTCCCTTGCCTGAGGCAGGTCTGGATAGAGTGATGCCTTGGGGAAGGTTTATTCGGCGACCTTCCGCCAGCAGCCCAAATCTTGCAAGTGACTCATTTGAAATGAGAGATTTGATGTCCCGATCTTCTGCGGGGAGAGCTCGGATAGTTGCCACCGCTTCGGAGTATCCGGAGCCTTCGGGACGTGGATTGATACCTGAAAAAGTGGATAAAGGGTCAAAAAAGATGCAGATTCCGCCAAATTCAAGTGTTGATCTAGAAAACGAACTTGCTCCCTTCCACCCATCTCCTGGCGAAACCGTAAGGACAACAAACGTAGAACCACTCTTGCTTGTACTGGGCAAATTTGCTCCATGCCCCAGTCAGGATTTGGCATTTACTATATGGCTCCAGAAATATGAAATATGGGCTGTCCGACCGTCTCTTGAAGCGATAAATATAATGGATATCGCTTGGAGTCGGAAGCCTGAAGAGGACACTTATAAAGAGGATGCAAGTGCCATATATGAAAGCATAGCTATTCGGAGGCAGTTGTGAAGGAGCGATCTCGATATATTGCAATAAGTCGCGAAGGAAGGACTTGAAGGGTGGAACGCTGCCAACCCAACACATGAACTTATTGCAGGTTGTATACCCGGCTGGGGGCAAATGTGGACAATCATTCCCCGAAGGAACTAACACGTCGTCGAAAGGGATTCCATGGACAGAGCATATCTGACGGAGTGTACTTTCGTTAATCTTTAAGGCCTGTGAATCGGCTGTGTCGTCTAAGAAAATAGCTGCCTCTAGAGCGTCATGAGCCAGGTCGACGGATGCTGTCGCAGCGCTCGGTAAGCTTTGAGCAGGGGTAGTTGACGAATTCGAAGTATCTACAACTTGTCGAGAGGATGGCCTAGGTCTGTCTGAGATCGTAGCAGAGCTAGATTTTCTAGACATCTCTGATGAAGATCGAATCCAACAGAGCACCTGTTTAAACTATACTTGGAAAATAATCGGCGTTAGACTTAACAGCATAGATATTCCCCCCATGTGGTGTGTGAACCAGTGCGATCATTCAAATATAAGTGCTGAGAAATTAAAAGTCACAGAGTTGATGATATAAAGTTGAACTTTGAACTGTCATCTTCGAAGACCGTCATCGCTGACCGTCTCCAAAAACCTGCCTTATAACGTTTTTCAATTTTGGACTCGGACATTGGCACTATATATTAAAGGCTATTATTTGTTTTTATCAAATTAAATTCAGACTTATACTTGTCGAAACCGGGGAGTCATCAGTCCGGATTAGTTCGATATGCTGGTTTGCTTAAGTCCTTGTCCTTGTTTTTTGTCAGATGAATAGGCATGGGAAATAAGTGAGTTCAACAAGGGTTATGTTCAAGGTGGAACGATTTCGGCTGTCATTATCTATTCATCAAAGGTCAAGACCGAGCGACACTTGAAACACACGGCCTAAAAGCCGCTCGACCTAAATGCCGTTTGGCCTAAAAGTTGCTCGGCCTAACTGCCATTCGGCCTAAATGTCGGTCGGCCTCAATCCCGCTCAGCCTAAATGCCGTCCGACCTAAGTTCATCGTTCGGCACCACCAACCAAGTACAACTCCACTCCTGCACATCTCTCCATCGTTCGGCATGCGGAATTCATACCGAGCCACAGCCATACGTTTTCCTTCAGCTCATTTCTTCGAATAAACTAGATACCCTCCTAGTTGGCCAGTCGATCACCACTCCAATTCACACGCCACCTTCGACCAAACATCTCAACCCTCGCCGATTCCTACAGAGCCGACACCATCTTCCATCCTCTAGTCCATCTAATCCTGAGGCTCGCTTAAACCTCGAATACATCTTCCTTATCTACGCATATTCATGGGTTAGGGGAAGGCCGTAAATACAAGAGTTGTTCAAAATCCCTAATTGGAGAGAGTCGAGCGAGTGAAGGGATCATACCTAGTAGAGGGGGACGAAGTCTAATGGGGTGCTCGATTTAGAAGTGGAATCTTCTCAGATTTGTGGTTGAGAGCAGTCGAGAGGTAACATGTAGAATTCGGAAGTCAAAAAGGAGGTTGAGGTGTTGGCAAAAGTATGGAAGGAGGTAAGCTCGTAAGAATATTAGAGCGGAGGTAAAAGGTAAAAAGGGAAGAAGGAGAGAAGTACGACTTTTATAGTAGGAAGGAAAGAAGGTGAAGGGACAGAGACCGGTAGAACCGGTCAAGGCACAATGTCGCTCGGCATCCATGTGTCGTTCGGCATCCATGTGTCGTTCGACATCCAATCTCGTTCGACATCCATATGTCGTTCGGCAACCAATGCCTCGCTCAACATTCAGGAAAACGCTATTGAAAAGACAAAACGAGGAGCACGGAGGACTCGTGATTCAAAGCGCATCACGTTCGACCACCTGATGCACTTTGGGAGGAAATCGTTACCTGGAGGTTTGACCAGGCAACTAGGTCGATCGGCATTCAAGTTCGTTCGGCATTCAGATGCCGTTCGTCATTCAGCCTCGATCGGCATTCAGCTTCGTTCGGCATTCAGGGGTCGTTCGACATTCAGCCTCGACCGGCACTCAGCCTCGTTCGGCATCCAAAGGTCGACCGGCATCGGAAGCCTCGTTCGGCATTCAGAGCTCGTTCGGTATGAACCTCGCTCGGCATTCAGCCTCGTTCGGCATTCAAAGGTAGACCGGCATCGGAAGCCTCGTTCGGCATTCAGAGCTCGTTCGGCATGAACCTCGCTCGGCATGAGTCTCGCTCGGCACTCATGCCCCGTTCGGCATTCCATCCTTGTTCGGCCTACACACTAAGCACAACGCACTGCTTCGTTCGGCATAGGAGCCTCGACCGACTTGAACATGTGGCTCGGCCTTTGCCATTCGGCATTTACGGCTCGGCACGCAGAAGCCACTCACCATGGGCCGAGGTATCTCACTCATAGGCCCAAGAGGGAAGTCCAATCCATCTTCGTCTATAAATAGAGGGGCAGGGGCACAGTGAAATGGACCTTTTTGGAGAACACTAGGGAGACTCTACCGCTTTCAAGACTCATTCTTTTTACTTAGCAATTGTATTCAAGTAGTTGATGTACGGATTGTATCTGTTATCAATCGTTGAGTAAAACAATAAAGATTAACTTCAAAGTAGACGTAGGCAGTTACGCCGAACCACTATAAATCTAGTGTTCTTGTCTTTGAATTTAACTTAGCATACAATTCTCTATTTTAATTTACTTTCTTCATTAACCTCTCTACACAATCTTTCTCAACGAGGTTAATGACCAATTTTGATGCTAACAACGAGCTTTGTCCTCACTACGTTTTCCCTATAATGTGATCAACAAACTCTAAATTTACTTTTGATCACTATGATTTACAAACAATCATGCAGAACTAATTAAGCTAATATACACAAAAAGGTCAAAAATATGTGATACTTCCATCCTTCACTTGAACACTTCCTTATCATGTAATTCATTAATAGAAAACTGATGCACTAATGCCATTTAGAAGATAGAAATGAATACTCTAAGATTTGTTTAAAGGGTTTAAATGAAAAATGATATATGAATACCCTAAAATAACACACCTTTGCACAAACTAGATCGAGTTTTGTAGGTATCCATTTAAAGTACTCAACAATTACGTGAAGAAGTAGAAAACAATATAAAAACATGAATGAACCAAAATCAAACATACAAATAAACCATATATAACATCAACCAAGCGTCCATTACATCCAGATAAATTCATTTTAACACATCAAAATCACAAATAAATATTCACATTATATGTGTGAATATTATTTTCCTAATATTGTTTTCTTTTTCAAAACATATTATTTATTATTATATTTTTTCAAACCATTGTGTCAAAATGCTTCGTTCTAGTGTTTAGGAATCCTTATCGATAATGTTGGCCAGACGCATCGACCAGAATTCTTAAAGCACTCAACGGATAAATTAACATGAATTATACTTTCAAAATTATTTTAATTTTTTTCATTCATCGTCTTAGTTATATATATATATACATTATTATTTTATTTATTTATTAGCACATAACATATCACACATCAATCAAAATGAGTAACCGAACGCCTTCAGTAGAAAACTATCTATAGATTTCCGTTGTGCAACTATGATCACTACTAAGTCAAGCTCTTTCATTCAAAGCCACACAAAGGTTTATCCACCATCAATACCCGCACTACTGGCCGAGCTAACAACTTCCACCTTCACTAATTCCATTAACTTCTCTACATCCCATGCAGAGACTTACATTCAGAAAAAGGTAGAAGAAATATATTATATAATAAGAAAAATACAAATATGTCCCCATATAATTACCTCAGTTTTAATCGTATATTTCTAAAATATCACTTAGATATAAACAATGAAACCACACAGCCATGAGGTCAAGGACTCTAAGTCACATCTAAGGTCAAGACTCGTGTTTCTTATATATGATGTATTATTCTAAACTGGCTCTGGTACTAAATGTAAATGGCATCTTTTGTGAGCATAGGCTTTGTTGTGGCCATCGCAGGTACCTCAGACACTGGTTTTACGGCCAGCCTCTCGGATGTCCCTCCGACACATGGATAACAAACCCGTAAAATAGGACATATGGGGGTAAGATTCAATGCTTCTCCGCTAATCACAAGGCGAGAACCCCTATCACGTGCTCTCTAACAGTAACGAGCTCTGATACCAAATTTAAACTCCCTCCACCTCTATACCTATACTACCCAAGAGCATTACAAAGTAATATTGTCGAGTAATGCAGAGAATGAGGTGATATGTGTACAAACGTGAATATTCCCTTGAGGTTACACTAGTACATATTTAAACATTGCATAAATAACTCACCTACATGTACACAATATCGGCACAAAGCAATAAACACATGTGCCTTCAGGATAGAACAATACACACGTGAATATTCCCTTGGGGTAACACTGGTGCCTATTTAAACATTGAATAAATAACCCACCTACACGTACACAATTTCAGCACAAAGCAATAAACACATGTGCCTTTAGGATAAAACAATACAAATATACAGGAAATATCAGAGTTCACAGAGTCAAACATAGCGATAATATACAATATACATTATACAGTATATGTCCAATACACATCACAATGATATACATATAAGAGACTATATAATACAAGATGATAATCTACAAAGCAGAATATATAGTCTCCTCTAATCCCATATATACAAGCTGAACTGATAGTCCCTATACCTAAAATGTCTCGAACTGAACCGAGTAGTAACACCCCATAAAATTTAATAAGAAATTAAATAATAAAAATAAGGTTAAAAATGGAAATTTTGTAAATATTAGAATATGACCACAGAATTGTACCATTGCGTCCGTAGCAATTTTTCGATCAATTTCCATATATAATGTGTTGAAATCAGAGTTAAAACAGAGAAGTTATGGATGTTTGAAGTTTTAGAAATTAAAATGATTCAAACCAGTTTAAATTTAAAATTTAAGTATTTGAATTTGAAAGTTAATGTGAGGAGTTTAAGGGTTAAGCCTGGTTAACGTTAATGTGTAACTAATTAAGGAATTATTAATAATTTGGTAATAAATAAAATGAAATGGAAAGAAATCAACACGCTTAAAAATCAACTCCACCGGTCGACCAAACCCTTGGACTGATCAACCGATAGGGGTTAGCGGTCGACCGGTCTAAGTGGTTGACGGCTAGGGTTTTAATGTAAATGAATGCTTCAGATTTAACTATTTTAATTCGACGGTTCTGGTTCCTTCTTACCTCTATAAATAGACCCATATACCCCTCCATTTTTCCTCATAAAATTCTATAGCAACGATGAAGCTCTACCGAATTCTTTCCCCTTAGGTTTTCAGATGCAGTAAACTTTTTGGTAAGTATTTCTAATCTATAATCTCTAATTTAAATTAAATTCTCAATTCTTCTTCTCTCTATCTTCTGATTTCTAAAATCTAATACATATATTTAATCTATTTGTTGTATAACCAAAAAGGAGAAGGTCTAACAAAGAATTATAAGTGGTATAAATCAGATCCCATCATCTTCTTCTTCCACCTTTGATTCTAGAATCAGTTGGGATTTTCACGTAATAAGTTTAGATGTTTAATTCCTTTGATTTCTAATTCTATTCTTCTCTAATCCATGATTCTAAATCTAATTTCTATATACAGTTCACTTTGTTGTATATTCCAAAAAAGGAAGATCTGAAAGGAATTTAGGCGTAGTGGAATCAAATCTGGTTACGAAGCAAACAATTCTCTATGAGTTGAAATATCAAGTTTTTCACATTTTTGTAATTGAATAGTATTTATATGGATTTGATGTATGCCTTGGAAAACTTTTAGTAAACGAAAAAATAACATCTAAAAACCCTAGAATTTCCCTAAATAAATGTCAATCTTTGAATATATTGGAATTTTGATTGTTTGGTATTAATATAGTAGAATCAGATCTGAGTTAAGATTTAAGCAATTTATAATCTATCCTACTTCATCTCTTTTGATTTCTCTTGTAGTGTTAAAGGATCATAGAAATAAGTAAAGCTAGAAATGGTGTGCAAAGTATGATTTTTGATTATTTGTAGTTTTCACCATCTATTTTTGTAAATTCAAATAGGTATGAATGCCTTTTTCTCTCCATGGTGAGAATTGCAAAAGTTGAATAGAATATAAAAGGTTTAAATTGTAAAGTTTGTTCCTTAGATAGAAGAGTTAATTTTATTATATATTAATATAAGATAAGTTTGGTATTATTCCTTTTTGTTCACAAGTCAAGTTGTTGACTAAGGATATTAGTTATTCTTTTGTTTGGAGGTTGGAACTTGTATGATTTTTGACATTTAAATTAATAAGCGTTTCTTTGCATGTGATTGGAAATATTTTATTCGAATCTCATGCGTGTGTGTATTTATAATATTAACCTATTAATTATTAAGTTAATAATAATGTTATAATTATAGCGTATTAATTAGAATTAACAGGGTAGTAAATAGTATTAATTTCTTAGGAAGATAGTTAATGTAAATTGGGGAAATAATCCCTAGTTAGAAGCGTAATAAGGGGTTACCTTATATGGCCTCAATCATTAATTATTTAGGATGGTATATGTATAATTAGTATACATATAAAGTATGACTAAGTTATAGGGATGTGGGGTCAGTCCAAAGTTAAATGGAAATCTGCTCAGTTAAATCTGGCTACCAACGGTGTGGTTTTGGAGACTGATGTAGGACATCATATACAATAAATAACCCTTGTGGACACGAGGTTAGTCCTAATTCTGTAGGGTAAATCTGTCCAGTCAATCTGGCTATCAGTACCTACGAATAGTCAGATTAATCTAAGATGTCACGGTTGGGTTATGGGTCATAAGTTATGCTATTGATACGGTAGGTGAAATCTTTAGAAGGGGTCCTCTTCGGGTTAGAGGTATTAAGTGGCTATAGTATGGTCTGCCTCTTTCTTCAGGAGAAGTATTAAGTGACCTGATAAGATTTCTTACGATGTCAGCTAGTGAGAACTATGTAGGAACCTGCCTTGCGTTAGTTCTTAAATGGCAGGAACCTGCCTATTTTATAGGTCTAAAATGGTCAGAGTCTACTTAATACCTAATTAAAAGGTATTAAGTGGTTTGGAGGTTCTCTCTCGCATCGTTAACAACAGTTACGTTAGAATTTGGAAATGGGATAGTTATGCTATTTTGGAATATTGTGCTAGGAGGCTTTATATACACATGTTGTAATATTTATCATGTTATGTTTCTAAAATGGTTTTCTTTATGAAATGGGTACTTATTTATGATATTATATTTAAATCATTCCGCTGTGAGATTCTGAAAGTATAGATAGATAACTCTGTGTACTATGTATTGTGTATTTTAATCAACTTAACAACTCACCTTAAGATAGGCTTAAGGTTCGACGGGCTTTCGTTTGGTCGAAATTAGGTCTTTTCGAGATGAGTTGTTACATTTGGTATCGGAGCTAAGGTTACCCGATCAATGAGGATAAGTATACGTTTGAGTGGTATATTTTTTATTTTTAAAAGTTTATTCAAAAACCCTACTATGTATATATACACACTTAATTGAACTTACTCTATAAATCTCGACTATAGAAGTTGTTACAACCATATTACGAAAGGATAGGCGAGACGATTATGAGTTGAAAAAATAAACAGAGTAAGGAATGTGCAATGAAGGTCGTATCATAAAAAATGTAAATGGAAAAGATTGTAACTCTAAAATTAATAGGACAATAAGTGTGAAAAATAGGGAGTCACAATAATTTAATACAGACATAAATGGACTAATTAAAGGGATTATTAGGGTATGGAGAGGTAAAGGTCTTTTAAGAGGAAAAGTTGGATGAATAAATAAATATATTTAGAAATTGTCCGGTTAGTATAATAATCGTTTATTACGAATAATCAACATTTATAGAAATAGTAAATAAGCATGTTAGGTAGTAATTAAATACCATGAGGTAGTATAGTTGTAAACATGCAGAAGTAAGGGATGATAAAAGAAGAAAATTGAATAGGGAGGACATTTAAAGTCAATTTCTAAAACCCAACCCCATGTGAAAGAATTTGATAAAAATATTTTCTTTGGAAACTTCCTTGGAATATTTTGAATGTATTTTTCGAAAGATGTATTAAGAAGTTGTTGTTTTGAAAAAGTAAGAAAATTTGGAAAATCATAACTTAAAAATAAGTTGAGTCAAAAGTTCTGATTAAGAGGTTTTTGGTAAAAAGGGTTTTTCATTTTTAAACACTTAGTTTAAAATTTTGTTGGGTCAATAAGTTTTTGGTTTAAAGATTTTTCGATAAAGGAATTTTTTCTTTTGAGCAGATACTAATTCAGATATGCTAGAGGAATGTGAGCATATGACCAATAACTCTACAGACCTTGATAGCAATTTTATTGAAGTTAAAAAAAGTAAAGCATTACCTTCAGCAGACCTTTCTTCTACTATAAAATCCCCAGTCAACTTTTCTACACTTCCTGAAAATAAAAATGATCAAGTTATGATTACAGAAGATGTCAATATGAATAACTCAGCTAATTCTGTTTCTATCGCAAGAAGAGAAAAGGAAAGTTAAATCTAATCAACTTGAATGGGAAGAGGTTTTAATTAGTAGAGAACCATTTGTTGAAACTAATCCAAAATGGAATAACTTAGGCCCCGTTTGGTTTGCTGTTTTTAGTTTTGTGTTATCGTCTAAACAAAAATGCGCATTTCTTATACATTGTTGGAAAACACGCAATTTTAAAAAATGAAATTAACATAGAAAATAGAAAACAAGTTTATTTGATTTTTCGTGTTTTGAGGCATAACAAAAGAACAGAAAACAATTCATTCCCTCCATTTCCCGTCGATCGTCGTAACGGCTAAGAATTGTAAAATGATTTCCCTTATAATCTTGTATTTTGTATTGTATGTTGAAAACACAAAACTCAAAACTAAAAACGAAACCAAACAGACCCTTGGTTTCACAAATCGAATCCAAATCCAAATCAAGTAAATTGAAGGAAGAGAGTTGCCTCCCTAGTGGTGTGATAACCAGGAGAATCTCAAAGAATAAATAATCATGACTTTGTTATTATGGAATGTAAGGGGTTTAACCTCTATCACGAGACTAAAGGATCTTTTTGATCTGATGAAGAGCAAGGAAATAAACTTTATGTCCGTTGTTGAGCATAAACTCTCAAATCAATCCATTGCCAATTATACATTAAAGTTAAAAATTGGGAATTCTTAAACAATAACTCAATTGACTGTAAGGGTAGGATTTTAGTGGGATATAATAAGATTTATTGGAGTCATCATACAATCTTCATAGACCAACAATGCATTGCTTGTATTCTTATTAATAAGGGTGGTTTTAAGCTTTGTATCTCTTCAGTCTATGATTTTAATTCACATTATCAGAGAGTACAGCTTTGGAAGCATCTTAATGATAGTAAACCAAATGATGACATTTCTTGGATCATAGCAGGTAATTTTAATGACATTCCACATGCTTCTGACAGAATTAGTCATCATTATCAATCTTCAAGTGTAAACAATGATTTTTTCCAATGTATATCTCAGGTTAATGTTATTGAGCGCATCATTAAAGGTAATTTTTATACTTGGAGAGGAGGGACAGATTATAACATTTATTCTAGAATAGACAGAATCTTTATTATTCAGAAATTTGCGTTATTATTTCCTCAATTTTCTACTCAGTGTTTAAATCACTCTACAAGTGATCATATACGCTTCCTAGTTAATCTGTGCTGTAAGACCATTAATAATGATATGTTTAAAAAATACTCCTTTCAAATACAAGAATACCTGGCATCGAGTGATGGTTAATTTAATATTGTTTCTAACTTATTAAAAAGCAAGATCAATGGTAACTCCTTATACAAAATCATTAGGAAGCTTAAAATGATTAAATATCACCTAAAGGTATAAAATAAAGGTCTACCAAGTCTTTCTAAGAAAAATGAGCAGCTAAAGCATGAAAATGATATTTTATACAATCTAATTATTGACAATCCTAATGATCAGAAGCTGTTTCTAAATTATCAAAACAACATGTAGAAGTTTAAAGAGAATTTGTGCACCCAGTCTATTAAACTCAAACAAAAAGCTAAACTTAAATGGTTAATGGATGTTGATCTTCCTACAAAGTATTTCTATGCAAAAATGTCAGCAGATAGAGAGAAACTCAAAGTAAAATATATTATGGACATAGATGGCAATGCCTCCAGTGATAATAATAGTTTTGCGCACAAAGTTGTTCATTGTTTTCAAGAGCTATATAATTCTCAGAATAAAATTCCAGGCTTTCCAAGTATTGTTCCAAAAACAATCATCTCCGAATCAGGTAAACATATGCTAGCTAGAAAAATTACCATGGATGAGGTACATGATGCAGTTTTCAACATAAACAATGATAGCGGCCCTAGACTAGATGGTTTTGGGGCAAAAAATTTCAAATTACATTGGAAAAAAAATTAAAGAAGACTTACTACAAGCTGCAAATAATGCCTTTTTTCAATGCCGATTCATTAAAGAGGTTAATCATACATTTATTACTCTAATTCCAAAAAATCAAAATGCAATGAACCATATGACTACAGGCCCATTTCTTGTTGTAATGTCATATACAAGATAATTAGCAGCATCCTTTGCAACAGAATCAAGCAAGTTCTTCTAGATCTTATTTCCATTAATTAGAATGCATGTATTCCAGGGAGGCATATGATCGAGAACAATTTGTCAGCATATGAAATGGCAAGGGGTTTTAATACGAGAGGTTCAGAAAGACTGTGCTTAAAATTGATTTGCAGAAAGCATATGATAAAATCAACAGGGAGTTTATCATTTATATTATGGAATAAATGAATTTCTCCTCAATTTTCTGCAAATTCATTCATTAGTGTATTCTACGCCATCATTTTCTATCATCATTAATGGTATCCCTCATGGCTTTATAAAAATTAATAGAGATTTGCGACAAGGTGATCCCTTATCACCTTATTTGTTTCCAATTACAATGGAGTACTACAACATTTTAACGGATATGAAATATATTGTTAGTAATTTCACTCCAATTTATAGTAATCTTCCTATTATATCAAATTTAAAATATGCTGATGATCTTCTGCTATTTTCAAAATCTGACTACAATAGTATTAATGCTATTAAAAGAGTGTTAGAGAAGATTTCAATTTCTGGATTATATATCAATCAAGATAAATCTAAAATTTATTTCAGTAAGGGTAGTAAGCACAAGGATTTCATCACTACCTATCTCAATATTAAAGCCTCAGATCTGCCAATGAAATATTCAAGACTTCCTTTATCTAGCAAAATGATTAATAGTAGAATTGCTTAAGATCTTTTGGAAAAAATTAAAAATAAAATCTACTGCTAGAGCAATAGATTTTTATCTACGGCATGCAGGATTAAACTCATTAACTCATCCATATGTCCTATAATTTATTTCTGGATTCAATCATGTTAACTGCCCGTACATGTAATAAACAAGATTGAACCTTTATGTGCCGACTTCATTTGGAATAATAAATATCATAAAGTTTCTTAGGATCAAACGTGTTTGCCTAAAGCTAATAGTGGTGTTGGTCTAAGGAATATTAAAGATATGCAAGTAGCCATGGCTTTAAAATCAATATGGGTCTTTTTGTTAAGAAAGTCATAATGGGCAAGATGGATTAAGAGTAGGTATGCTAATAAAAATAATTTCTAGATCATGGATATAGACAGTAATGCTTTGCATACCTGAAAGACCATGCGTAGAGCTAGACAACATCGTAGGCAACTTGTTAATAAGAACATTGTCAATGGTATTTCTACTCAACTTTGGTTTGATCCGTTGATTCAATGCAATAATTTGATTTCTATACTTGGATGGTAGCCAGGGCCGGTTCTAGCCTACAGGTTGCCCTAGGCAAACACAATTTTTATTGCCCTTTTACATAAAAAAAGAAAATTAAAAATATATTATAACATTGTAAATATTTTTGTTAACTTCGCATAATAACAAAATTCATCCAAAATACATATTTTAGCAATTCTTTCAAAATACTTTCTTATTAACTTCATATATACACTCATCGAAAACAACTTCTTCTTGAATTTTTGAAAGCAAATTTTCAATTATATCGTCATATTTTAAATTATCCAAATATCCATTTTTGATTGAAATCAATTAAGATTTTGAATTTGTGCTTGAAATAAATTATCGATCAAACCAACAAGTGATTTTGTGAGTTCATCTTCCTTTTGCTTAAATTTTCTATTGTAAAATCCAGAGTTTTGTTTTTGAAATCTAACTCAAATTTTTATTAATTATCTTCATTCTGTGTCATATTTTCTATACATTACCGTCATATTTTCTATACATTTCCAATTGATGAAATAAGCAGAGTTTTAACACTATATAAATTATAAGAATATTTCATTTTGATGCACTTAACGAATAACGATAACAAAAAAAATTAATCATTGAGTTGAGCAAAAATAAATTGAAATATCTTTTATTAAACAAATTGCAAAGTTAAGCAATGCATACTAATACTTAATGCGTTCTAATACTTATTAACATAGAGACCGGAAATATCAATTATCATCACTCAAGCAATGTTTAAACTAAAAATCAACATACTGCATACTAGTTAAGACTTAAGCAATGCAAATATGCAATCAGCAGGGTCGGTTATTGGGCAAATATGCAGTTATCATCATTCAAACAAGATTTAATCTAACGAATCAGCATACAAATCAGCAATTCAACATACTGCATACTGGTTAAGAAATGCAAATATGCAATCAACTTTTAATATTTATCAGGTTATCAGTACCATCAATCAAAATATCAAAACTTCAAACAAAAATAGTTTGTAATAATTACCTTTTTTGCCAAATTGTTTGAGCTAATAAAGTAATCAGCTGAGACAGTAATCAAAATCAAGACTATCAATTCAGCATCCAGCGTGGAGATGGAAAGTAGGTCGTCGTAGACTCGCGGAGGAGCAGGAGGTGGCCACGGGAGCTGTCATGTTGGAGCAGAAGGCGGGAGCTGTGGCGTAGGAGCAGGAGGAGGGAACTGGCATCGTGTGTTGAAAGAAGACAATCGAATTTTGAAATAGGGTTTTCTTTCTGTCTGATGTTGCCCCCTATAGGGGGGTTGCCCTAGTCGGTGGCCTATTGGGCCTTGCCCAATAACCGGCTCTAATGGCAGCATATGGTTTCTTATGGTGGCCACAACTCCTTAGTTGCTAGTATCATCAGATATAATCTTTGGATTCCTAAACAATAGGGTTTCCTTCCCACATTTGCTGACAAAATTCACAATACTAAAATTTTCTCTGATTGACATCATGATTACTGGACATGGACAGGGAGTAAAAATCGAAATTTCACTCTTAAATCAGCATATAATGCTGTCTCATCATCTAAAACTCATTTTAAATGGGCCAATTTCATTTGGAAGAAGCCATCAATTTAGAAATTCTCTTTTATGACATATCTGGCATGTCTTAACAGGTTGCAAACCTTTGACAAGCTT
Source organism: Allium fistulosum (assembly GCA_030737815.1). NCBI lineage: Eukaryota > Viridiplantae > Streptophyta > Magnoliopsida > Asparagales > Amaryllidaceae > Allium > Allium fistulosum. Next base: position 637,504,150 of record CM060908.1, on the reverse strand, counting down.
TGTAAATTGAACAACAATTTGGATCCAACATGTAAACTGTGTGAACAACATCAAGAAGACAGTAGCCACCTATTTTTTATTGCGAATTTTCCAAAGAGGTAATTAGTTTAAAGGAAAAACTTTAAACTAATTTTTAAACCAAAGACACAACATTTAGAATTTAGGCAGAAGGACAATAGCGCGTTTTTTCAATTTCCCAACTTCAATAGTTTTATCCGCCTTCATCCAAGCTTGTCCTAGCCGCCGTCTACCTTCAGCTACTGCTTGCCCTAGCCGCCATCGTCCAAGCAGTCGTCGTTTGAAGACGTCGTCGTCCAAGCCGCCGTCGTCCAAGCCTCTCTTGTCGATGTTCGAATCGAATTGAATCTTCCATTGGCGACGTCGATTTCTCCAAAACCAAGAAAGCTTAACTTGATGCCTCAATCCAAACCTATGTCAGAAATTACTCGACCTTTGAATTCAAGAGCTGCACATTCAAGATCTAAGAAACGAATGGAAAAGCAGAATCTAGAAGCAGAAGAAAAAAGTCCAAAATGTACCATGAATTTCGAATGATATTGAGATATAGCATTTCTATATTTGAAACACGGTAAATTTAGATTGTGTATAATATGCTAAATGATAGACTAATATAGCATTTGTATTTTTAAATATAGTATCATTATCTGACTATGCAAAATGATAGTTGGATATAGCATAAACATATTTCAATTGAACAAGGATGAAAAAATATGCAACATGATATTTGAATTTAGCATAAGTATATTTAAAGTGAACTAGCATGAATAGAATATAAAAAATGAAATAAGTATTCCTAAAGAAAACTACCATGAATAAAATATGCAAAATGATAACTATATATAGCATATGTATTTTTTAATGTAACATTTTAATCACAAAGTTCACTACCATGTTTATGATATGCAAAATGATAGTTTAATGTAGCATTTGAGTTATGTAGTCCACTAACATGTTTAAAACAGGCAAAATGATAGTTTAATTTAGCATTTTAATTACAAAGTCCAATATTATGATTACAATATGCAAAAAGGGATTTGATGTAACATTTTAATCACAAAGTTCACTACCATATTTATGATATGCAAAATGATAGTTTAATGTGGCATTTAAATTATGAAGTTCACTATCACGTTAAAAATATGCAAAATGTTAGTTTGATATAACATTTTACTTATGAAGTCCAATAACAAAGTTACAATATGCAAAATGGTATTTAATGTAACATTTTAATCACAAAGTCCACTAGCATATTTAATGTATACAAAATGATAGTCTAACGTAGCATTTGAGTTATGAAGTCCAATGTCATGTTTACAATATGCAAAATGATACTTTAGTATAGCATTATACTTATGAAGTCCAATATCATGATTACAATATGCAAAATGAGATTTAATGTATCATTTTAATTACAAAGTCCACTAGCATATTCAAGGTATGCAAAATGATAGTTTAACATAGCATTTGAGTTATGAAGTTCACTATCATGTTTACAATATGCAAAATGATATTTTAAAATAGCATTTCAATTAAAAAGTCCACAAACATGTTTAGAATATGAAAAATGATAGTTTAATGTAGCATTATAGTTATGAAGTTCACTATTATATGTAAAATATTCAAAATGATATTTTAATGTAGCATTTTAAGTACAAAATCCACTATAATGTCATGGGCTCGGTCAAAGGCTCGATCACGGGATAGGTAATGGGATCGGTCATGGGCTTAGTCACAGACTCGATCACCGAGATATATTGTTTGACCGAGCGTACCATCGTATGAAAAAACTAACTAGATGTCAAGCATAATCGAGTACGCATGGATGCAAAATCCAACCTGATGTCAAACCTAATGTAACGACCCAGAATTTTAGACTCCGAAAATTCCATATAGTTAGGGTAAAGAAGAAAAGAGGTAGAAGAAGAAGAAACATAAAACCAAACTCGGAATCTCATATTCGCAGCGGATAAAATATAATATCAAATAATATTCTTTACACAAAGAAAGCTGTATCAGTCAATTACATTTTAATACATCAGAGTTACAATCATTCACAAAAACTGGACTGTTAAAATTTTAACTTGTCCCAAATAAACACTCTAATACACAACGGGATACTCCATACGTTCCTGCCATGCAGCTCGCCACCTGAGCTCCAGAACATCCTTACCTGAAAATCTATAATACTCAGTCTGACCCGAGCATTACAACAAAGTAACACCCGAGTCAGGCTGGAAACCAGCATGAGTAAACCCATATAATTTGAAATACTAAGCTAAGACTAATTTGAAAACCGGGTAACTCATACCTCACAACGAGTTCTTAACTTGTTAGAACCAACACTTATTTCACAAATCAATCCCTAAGTACCACTATATAGTTTCAATGGTCCAGTTTACTTAAATTATTCCATTCCAGCCTATTGATTACACATATCAAATCTATAAGGAATTATTGTAGATTTCAAATCGAAGTGGTTTCGGGTATTTATTGATACCCGACCTCGGTCTCTTCGAATCCAATGTTATTCATTAAACCAAAAGTTTAAGTTTAAACAATACAACTTATACACAACAATTCATCTCATATCACACAGCAGCACATATCACAAATCGGAGATATCACATAATCCAAGGCATTCAATATCATTCGATCATCCATAAGCAAGATTAATCAACTACACCATCTCTAATTAATTTAATTAACCAACAATTGAATTGAATTAATTACTTTAATTACTTTTAAATCCTGCATACTTAACATTAATTAATTACAAACCAATTAATTAATCATCCCTTAATTATCCGTCTTAATTAATCATCCTTGATTAATTATTCTTTAATTATAAGTAATTAACCTTCAATTAATTACATAAATTAATTATTCTTTACATAAATTAGTCCATTAATTAATTACATTGAGTAATTATCCTTTTAATTACTTTTATTAAATAATCAATTAATTAATTTTAATTACCTAAGACCTTAATTAATTTAAAAGGTAAACCATTTATCTTAATTAATTTCTTAATTACACTATTTAATTAAGTTTATTAAAAATGAACTTTGAAATAAAGGTTATTAAAACATTTCAAAACTTAATTAATTTAAAAATACTTATTTTTACACCTTTAATTAATTCCAAACTTAATTAAGACATTCATTATATAAAAGAATAAATTAAGAAGTTGTTTAACTTTTAAAACTTGTTTGATTTAAAAACTTAAAAACTGTAACAACTTCAACCCGAGACAACTTCGATTCCCCTCGAGCCAAACACGCTATCTCCTCGAGTAAACCCCCGAGCCATTCCCTTCTTCCCCAAAACCAACCAACCCAGACAACAACATACACGCGTGCACGTGCACATCACCTCGCCGCTACTCCGATCGACGCTGCGACCTCAGACAAGTCATCGACAACCATCTCAACTCAACCGACCATCCAGAATCCCGAACCTCCATGCAAAACAAAATCGAGCGAACTCGAACCCATCAGGCAGTAACCCAATCACCTTATTCCACCTTGCGCCACCGACGCCGACCATCGAAACCCAATCCCTTCAGCCAGCAGCTTCGTCTTCCTTCTCTCAAGCTTATCCCCCTATACCGCATCCCCCAGTCGCCACCACGACGCCTTAAACACTCGAAAACCCACCTCGACCAAGGACAAGCCTGAAACCTTAAATTACCTTCTTCCACTCACCACGGCCCCCGAGAATCCCTGCCACCATTTTTCCCTTAACTGCCCTCACCTCAGCCTTCTTCGACCCAAGCCCCTGAGCTCGAAAGCATCGGGGTTGCCAAAAATTCCACAACGACCCAATTCCGACCAATTCCCCTTAACCCAACATCCACTCAATTAAAAATCAAAAGAACTCCACCTAAATTCAACAATTTGGACATAGATTCCAGTTATATAAGTGAAAACTTGAATTGCCCTAATTGAATTTCTTGGAAAATTGGTTATCCACTGTAAATTCATTATTTTCCAGATAATAACTTAATAATTTCATTTGAGACCATTTTTAAAATAATTTTTCATCAATCCAAATGCATTTCCTTTTGACATTATAACCTATAATTGCTTGAGTGAAGAGAAATGGATTTTGGTGTGATTATTTTGGTCTGTAAATTAAAAACAGAGGTTTAAATATTTAAACACAGACATGCATTAACATATACACAACAACTATAAACTGATACACATGCAATCATATTCACACATTCATACAAACATCCTTCATATCATATCCTCAAGTACTTGCATCAGGTTATAGAACAGATTAAGGTTTTTTTTAAAGTTTACTTACTGTTTTTTCTTGATTTCCAAAAATATACAAACTTATTTTACTTAAAAATAAAATTTAAATCTTAGTTTATGTTTAAACAAACATAATTTGTTTGAATACTAAACCTATAAGAGATTAGATAAGGAGATTTGGAATTTTGATCTAAATTTAAACTCTGTAACTTAAACAGAGATGAACACAGATATATCCAGACATGCACACTTATATCACTTCATATTTATAACATGCAGGTCTAATTTCAGTCATGCAAACAATTTACCACATCATTATTTCATAAAATCATCACATGCACCAAGTTAAACAAGATGTTGTTTAGTTTACTCACTTGTAGAACATAACAGAGCAAAGATTTGACTTCCTGAAACTGCTATTAGTTTTGCTTGTAATCAGTTGAGTTGATCTTGTTCTAAATCTGAAATGATTTTGCTTGAGTTTGCTACAGGTTTGAGGTAGATGATAGATTTGTCGTTGCTTTGATTTTCTGGTTTGCTTATTTCTTACAGGCTTTTTGATTTCTTAGTTTAGGATAATGAGGATAGAAAAGAATTGAGAAGAGAAGAGTATAAGTATATTTATAGCCTTATTTTAATGATTTAAAAAAAAAATTGTGACACTTGCTTAATTAGCTTCCATTTGTCAAAATTACATGCTAATATCTCTACACTTGTATTATGCATGTGTTTATCATTTTTGAATTCAATTTATTTTAAGATAATTATCTTTTGAATTTCAAATGAAATTCAAATTCAAATTCTATTTAAATCAACACATATGTATACAACACATAATTTATTTGTTTAACATATAAATCAGTGTTTTAAATAGTTAAAATTAGATAATTATCCAATTATCAGATGACCAAAAATCCAGGTTATCACACCTATTCAGGTACATATGAATGCAAAAGAAAACAGGACGTCAAACCTAATCGAATACATATGAATGCAATAACTAACTGGATGCCAAGCCTAATCGGGTACGTATGGATGCAAAAGCTAACCGAATGCCAATCCTAATCAGATATATATGGAACCAATCTATACCTAAGATATATTATTAATCGAACGTACTATCGAATGTAAAAGCTAACCAAATGCTAAGCCTAATCGGGTACGTATGGATGCAAAAGCTAATAGAATGTCAAGCTTATTTGGGTATATATGAAACCAATCTATACCCAAGATATATTGTTTAACCGAGCATACCACTGAATGTTAAAGCTAATCGAATGCCAAGCCTAATCAGGTACGTATGGATGCAAAAGCTAATCGGAACCCAAGCCAAATCAAGTACAAATGAATGCAAAAGCTAACCGAATGCCAAGCCTAATCGGGTACATATGGACGCAAAAGCTAATCGAATGCCAAGCCTAATCAGATACATATGAAACCAATCTATATCCGAGATATATAATTTAACCGAGCGTACAATCGAATGTAAAAGCTAATCGGATGCCAAACCTAATCAAGTACGTATGGATCAAAAAACTAACCAGATGCCAAGCCTAATCGGGTACATATGGATACAAAAATAAACCGGAATCGGGTACGCATGGATGCAAAAGAAAACCGGATGTCAAACCTAATCTAATGTCCAGTAGCATGTTTATGATATGTCAAATGATAGTTTTATGTAGCATTTTAACTATTAAATCCATTAGCATGATTAAAAAATGTAAAATGATAATTTAATGTAGCATTTTGTGCAAGGTCAAGTAGTCTATTTGTGATATGTGAAATGATAGTTCCATACGACAATTTAACTATGAAATATACTAGAGTGTTTATAGCATGAAAACTGATAATTTAATGATGCATTTTTAACAAAGTTTACTGGTATGTTTATGATATCTAAAATGATAGTCTGTTGTGGCATTTTGGCTATAAAGTCCACTAGCATGACTAAAATATGCAAAGTGATATTTTAATATAGCATTGCAATTACAAGGTTCAATAGCATTTATAAGATATTTGAAATGGTAGTTTGATGTGACATTTAAGTATGAAGTCAATTGTCATATTTCTAGAATGATGAATTGCTGGATAATTGCAAAAGTATGAAAAGTTCGTAATAAAACTTTAAATTACACTACAATATGTTTATTCCTATTACTTTCAATTATACTGAAATGCTATATACAACTAGCATAATGCAAAAACTTGATGTTCAATATTTGTAAAGTGAAAATCATAAACAACATATATTGTTGAGTACTTAGAAATGTTCAAAAATATTAAATACACCTGTAAATTCCACAATATTTATGAATAATGCAAATAGTTAACTATTAACATAAAATGCTATATACATATAGCATTACACTTAAACAAATTTAACAGCAGCATGAAGCTTACCGGAAATACAATCAACATCAAATACACCATCTAAAACTAACAAGAGCAACATTCAACATCAGATACACAATAATAAAACAATAAAAGACTAAATTGCATAATATACACAGGAATGCTAGTTTCATATATCATAATAATATGAAAGATACAATAATCAGATGCAAAAACAAAAAAACTGATCAAAAAACATTACAAATCATTAATCATACCGGTACATGTCAAACCTCCAGTTAAGATCAATATCGCGTTAGAACTCCATAGATTTCACAAGTAGGCAACGACGCACTCAAATTCAAAGCGCTCACGACAGCATCTCCTATTCTCGACATCACAAAGCACAGCGAGGACGGTGAACTCGACTCAAGCAATCTAGAATGGAGGAGCGACGATCTCGATCTTCATCTGAGAGAAATGGTGAAGTGAGATGCATCTTCGAGTCGGCATCTTCAAGCGAATAACAACAGTGAGTTTGGGAAGATGTAGAGGCGAAGTTTATTCAAGGAGAAGCAAAGATCAATTTAATTTTTGGTAGTTTGCATGATTTGAGATCGAGATTGAAGAGGAACGAGATTGAAGAAGACACATGATTTAATTTTTTGTAAAGATTTTCCTTCAGCTGAAATAATACAACCCTGAAATGACCCACTACTTATATTCAATTATTTTTAAAGAATTATCTGTTGAGTTTTTTTTCCATATATATATATATATACTTTAATGTATCACTTCTCATAGTTCATTTTCCCAAGATTCCTTATTTTACCTGTGGAATATGCATGTATATGCTTTTTGTTTGATGATAATAAACATATATACATTCATTTAAATGTATTTGATATTGTACTATTTTATTTTTCATAGATAAAATAAATATTTGCTGAATAAAATAAATAACACAGAATTGAAATTCAAACGAATATTTTATTCAAACAAATATTTATTACAATTTTGATAGTACAATTTCAAGCTCCCACTATAACTATACAATTTCAGTCACAATACAATTACATCACAATTTCATAGTTACATCAGTTCCTCGCTACATATCACTCACACTCGTATTTATCTTCAACTTCATTCCAATGTGAATCCAGCATCTGAGCAATCTGCAGAAATATACATTGACGCAGTAAAATTGAAAAGGAAATGTTTTTGCAGTATAAAATAAAATGTGATTTTTGAAAATAATATTTGCCTCAGTTATTTGGGTTGTTCGTCATCATTTATATTTGAATTCATCACACACGAACAATGTGACATGCACAGTGTATCACTGTACATGCCACAAGGCCGTGCACACCGATATACACTTGATCGATTTACAGGGACAAGTGAGCACAAGTCAAACCCAAATACAGAATTCAACTCAAGTGCAATAAAATGATGTCACATCTTTCAGCACAAGGTCAAATCCAAACCGAATTCAACTCAGGTGTAATTCGAAAATCAAATCCGAATACAATCAAGTGGACATGAACGAAGACTGGTGCAACTCAATACAACAAAGACCAACAAACAAATGAATCAGACCAGACAAGACATGAACCAATCTGACATGAACCAAGTACAACTGGAAACCCAAAACTGCACCAGTAACAATATCATCACAAGGAGGCAACTAGATTTCGAGTCAAGGAGTGCACAATGGAACGAAGAACATTCATGGCATTTCACAAATACTATAAGGATTGCTACCAAGCTAACGAACAGAACACAATATCCACAGCAACCAACATGGTGCAGCAACCTAAATATGTAACGACTTCGATTTTTCGTCGCTCGAAAATCGACATTAATACATTCACTGTATCAACTGCCGAACAATCGAATGCCGGAAAACCGAATTGTTATGGTTTAAGAAGAAGAGGTAGAAGAAGACAGAAGAAAAGAAAAACAGAAAAACACAGAAACAGAACCAATATCAGAATCTCACATTCGCAGCGGAACAATATATAATAGATAATCACTAGTCTTTTAAACAAAGAATTATATCAGTTTTATACAATACATCAATCAGAGTCAATATACCACTCAATACAACAATGGACAGTTATATATAAACTTGTCCTCATACAGAATACACAGCGGAATAATACATAGTATAGATGATACGTCCCGCCATCTAGCTCGCCACTGAGCTCCACAGCATCTTCTGAATCCAGAATGACCTAATAACCTAACTCTAGACTGCTCGTGTGGAAAATGATGGGCACCCAGAGTTTAGGAAGGGAACAATAAACTCCGAGTCAGTCATGGTGACTGGTGTGAGAACTAAAACAGTTTATCTTTAAACCACAACAATAGAATTTTAACATTGAAACCCGCAATGCTTTTGGAAAATGAAACTACCATAAGACCTCCCACCACTCACACAATGCAAACGCAGACTTGGAGGAGATTTCTTCTTATGTTAGTCAAAGATGCTTACTACGCAAAACAAATCATTTTGATATTATTACTAGTGCATAGTGTCAAAATCCTTTTGAAAATACAATATTAATCTTAGCCAGCATAGGTACCATTATATTATGCCTGCTATAGCTGCCTCCTGAGGAGACAGGTTCTACAATTTCAATCGTAAAGGGTTCGTATTGTTTCTTTGGATTTTCCAACAAATGGTCAGGCTAAGGAACTTCCTATGCCACGTAGGAAACGCCTCTGGCTGGACGCTCCGAGAGACAAACTGCTCTCTGCCAAACAAGGCCGGGTTACCCCTATAACAGGTAACTCACGAGTATGTCATCACCCGGTCCTTTGGGACCTTTATCCGAGCGCTCGTAACCATCATCACACATAATAAATAAAGTGTGTCCACATGAGTAAGTATCTGGGCTCCATACCATGATACCACCCCTTTCCAGAAGGAAATGACATATCCTAAAGGGCGCGACCCTCATAACCTTGCCGCAACATTCCTGTTTCGACCATTTCCGGGTTGTTGAGGCCCTGACGAAGTCTCGTCCACAAAGTTACGCTTTATACAAAAGCTATGCTTTGGGTCAAACAAATGATCAAAGTAATGATCACAAAGATAAATGATCAAACAAATGATCATATCACAAATGATCATTTCACAGCAACACTCAGCATGCCACATTACCAAATTGGGAATATATCGCTGATAAATTTCAACTACATAACCTCTGAGCTCGTACGTCTCAGAGAAGGGTGTTAAGCTAAGAGAATAAATTCTCCGCCACCAACAGAAATGTATTTGAAAGAAATCAGCTTTACCTCTCAAAATGTAATGTCAGACATGTAACCATACAAGTCTGTTCCGGGTTCGAACAGAACCGAAGGCACTTCCAAAGAAGCCCTTGCAATCCGGATATTCACAATCCCGATAAAACTTCCCATCACAAAGGAAATCTCAATACCGTAGCTAACGGTGCAGAGACAATCGATAGGTCATCCTATCGTTTTCATAAACACCCGGTCTTCACCACTGGTCTTCAATACGATCCATATCGTCGTATCACAAATTCGGAATGGGTTATACGACACAAAAGTCATTTCCCGGCTAACCCGAATAGTGAGCGCTTATTCAAAAATAAGTGTGCATTCAAATTCAAGCAAATCACAACAAATACCCATTCAAGGTAATTATTGATAGTCGGTTATTTAACTATCAATAAAGATGCGTAACATCATTAGATTCCAAATAATTTTCCAAATTATTTATCTTTCAAAAAAAAATATCTTTATAAGATATATAACTTCCACACTTCAACTATTTAAAAACAATTTTAAATCAATTTCCACTTTTCGATTTATCTTTGAAGATAATTCTAAAACATTTCCCTTCATATTGGAAAAGCATTTTCATACCTATTTAATAATAGGTAATTCACAAATCCATTTATTTTCAACATTTGAAAATATTCAATATACTTAAATCAAAATTAAGTATATATTTCATTCTTTAAGGAAATCATTCTCTTTCACAAATTTTATTTGAGTCAAAACGAATGTTACGTAAAACATCGTTACGACGACTCAAAATCACTAGTATAGGGATTCGAAATTTAAATAGATATATAAATCCCAATACTATATAAAACATTTCCTTTTAGAAACCATTTACTATAACAACAGCGTTATAGTCCACCATTTCCTTATCTCTCGAAACGTCTATTTCAACAATAAATGTTGAAATCTAAGTATTCGATACTTAACACGTTTTAAAACATCTTTTAAAACAATTACTTCATTTTGTAATATCACTTCTCCAAAACATATCCAATTTATCTAATAATATATTCACTATCCAAAATCATGAATATACTTTATTTACCCAATTCAATGTTTCCACACATTTATCTTAAAGGATTATCCACTGTCTAAAATCGTGGATAAAATTCCTTTAATTAACTTCCAAAATTCATTTATCAAAATAAGTGATTTCGAATTTATAAAACAATGTTTGTAAATTCCAATTCTATTTATAAAACTTCGATTTATAAAAATCCTTTTAAAATCAAATCGTTATTTTTAAACTTCAAAAATGGATCCGATGATGCAACAGCACCAATCATCAATCACAACAATCAAAACATCATATATCATCATATGACAACAGAATATATCACAATATCTGTAAATAATCAATACGGTGAGGAATCCAGTCGGATCCCTCCAACCTGTTTCCCTGCATCCACAGATGTTAGCACAATACCAATTCCGCTCCAGTACGGAATTATCGCGGTATATGGGTTTAATAAATATTATCCGCTTACTAATGCCACAATAGGGTCTCATCCGCTATACAATGCGGGAAATCAACAACTGCAATATATACATATGCCAATATATATATATTGCTATATACATATATAATACCAATTTCACTTCAATGTGAAATTATCGCGGTATATGTTTTTAATAAATAACATCCTCTTAATAACGGCGTATAATGTCTATTTCAACATAACAGATATCAATTTAACATCCAATCACACAATCAATCACTATCAAAAATTTTAAATCTCAACTATTTAAAATTTAAATCGAAACAAACTATTCGATTGAGTGAGGAGTCCTCACCTTGATTCCAGTTCAGTTTCAGCGTTTATTTCGAATAAAATTAAACGCGCGTTTAATTCTACCCGAAATTTACACTGACTCCAATCAACTCCAATCCAATTTCATCGCGTAGTGCTCGGCAATACGATTCCAGCGCGATTGGTTTCGTCGAATTCCAACCTTGTATGACCGAGATATAGCATTACAAAGTTACTCGATTTTAAATATAAATAATATATATTTTTATTATTCAAATCCTACCCTAATCAAATCCAACCGTCTATTACATGATTGAGCAGATCGTGGCCGTGATTTGTGTCTTCTTCCCCAATGCGTAACTCACGTACGCGAATTACCCAACCGAGCCGGCCTTAGGGCTTTAACCCGCGACAACCACGTCGACATCCAACTCGATCAGATAGCGTCACCTTTTAGCCCTCACCTCCTTCGACGTGCGTGCCAAGTGCGGCAACATCCGGCGCCACCAATTGCGCGCATCACGAGGTCGAATGGCGCAACTTCCCTGGCCAGCTGCGCCTCCTACGATGCTCCGATGATGATCACAGCCATATGGATCGAAAGAGCTCGTCACCCTCTACGATATTGCAGTTGAAGTCGAGGCTTGAAAACGTATGGATTTGGAGATATTTGAGGAAGAACGAGAACGTTTTCTGGCCATTGAACAAAAGAGTGGCGGCTGGCTTAGAGAATTAGGGTTTAAGTTTTGTTGGTTAACGTATATATATACACGTATATAAATAATGTTAAATTCATTTTAAAACGACTTTTCCAAACGATCTCCAAATCACACATGCCGCCTGGCGTTCGTAAGGTTTACCCCACGTTCCGAACACAATGGAACATGTTTCGGAAGCTAATTCGGTCATCTGTGCGAGTTACGGAAATAAATAGTCAAATTTGAATTAAACCGATTAAACCGATTTCAATACGTTTTGGCTTGCCCCGGACAAACGATACATCCGATTGACACGAAATTTGAAACCATACAATATTATCACATTACGGATCCGATGAAACTAGTTTCGTCGAAATCCAAGACTTTTTGAAAAATGACTAATTTAACTCGCCAAATTAATATTAAAACAATTTCGATGCGTTTCGAGCTACCACAGTCAAACGACAACTCCGATTGCTACGAAAATTGAAATCCGATAATAACAAACTATTACGGATCTAATGGAACTAGTTTCTTCCAATTCTGAGACTGTCCCAAAAATGGCTAATTTCACTAGTCGATTAAATATTAAAATATTCAATTTTCACAAATTTATTTTAAATTCAATTTTAAAAGTTCTATAACATCATTATAACTCCAGTATGATTTAATATAACTTTATAAATCATTTTCAATCACATTTAAATCCAGATTTCAATTATTTCTAGAATTTCAACTATTAATTATCGATTTAATTATCCAATTAAATCCAGATATTCGAATTTTAAATTATTCGACTTATTAATTCTACTTATTAATATTTAAAATCAATTAAATATTCGAATTTCAATTGACAGAAATTCTGGGTCGTTACAAACTTCCCCCCTTAAAAGAATTTCGTCCTCGAAATTACCAAGTTAGAAAAATTCACAAAATCCATTAACTTCTCAAAACAAATCGTTTAAATTAGATTCTCAAATTCCTTCAGTGATTAACTTTCCCAAAATTTATAGTTAAACTTCTTACAAAATCTTTACTAAGTTTTCCAAATCATACTTAGTTTTCAAAATTTTCAAATTTCTCAAAAATATTCTAACGCCTTAAATTTTCGAAAAATTTCGCCATAACCTCCTTTGCGCGGCTCGATCCGAAAATAATGACAGTGTATATATATCACAAATATACATCTCATCAAGTGATGAGGCATCCTGTAGGGAAAAAAATGTAAAAGTACGATATTTAATCCGAGATATGTACCTTATTTTATTTTTAGCGAGCGTATACGGCTAATATAGCGCGAAAGCGAGCTCCAAATGCGAAGCAAACGCCATCCGCACCTACTAAACACTCAATCAAACAAATGAGAACATGTATATAGAAAATAATATCGATATACATCATATAGCAACATAACAACTACATATGTGTCAATATAGCAAATGCAACAAATAACAAATGCAACCATCATCCAATAAATTCACTTCTCATTAATATTCAATGGATTGATTTTCAATTTTAAATCATATTTGATTCGTTTACATTGGATTTTACTAATATTCATTCGTTCAAATTCAATTTGTTTACATTCACATTAGTTCACTTCCAAATTAAATCAAATTCAGTTCATATTCATTTACTTTCAATTTGGATTCAATTGCTTTAGCTCCAAATTTTATCCATTCAACTTCATTAACATTTAATGAATTTATATACAATCAACCAACAACCATATAACAACCAATGTACATCCATTACAACCAAATTTATTCAATTTACATTTCTTTACATTCAATTTGGTTCAACACTTTTAATTTCAATTGGTTGATATTAAATTGACTTCCATTCAATTATTCAACTTCCAATTTATTAGCTTTTTATGAATTAATCATTTACATTCATTATTCCATATCAATCTACTTACATTCGATTGATTAACATTCAATCCATTCATTCATTAATTCAATTGCTAATTCATTTTTACAAATAAAGTTGAATTTCATTTATATAGCTCAAGTTCACCTTCATTTATTTAATAAATTCACTTTATTAATTTACTTTGATATCAAAATCAAATTCATTCAACATTACTTAAGTTATATTCCAATTAAACATCATTTGTTTAACTTAACTTAAGTTTCCACTTATAAATCCAATTCAGATTTTGTTTTTCTTAACAAAATTCATTTAACCTTTTACCAAAATCAAATTTCATCAATCATTCAAATTTATATCACATTTGACTTAACAAAATTGTTTAATCACTTTATCATTTGATTTTACTTACATTTACTCATTTTATAAGTTATACAACTTATTTATTTAAATTTATAAATCATATTATAAGTATAAACTCATTTCACTTATATTTATCACTTCAACTTGGATTTTAAATCAAATTTGTTTATTACAACAAAACTTCAATTTCAATTTACTTTGGGTAGCAAATCAATCACACAGAAACTCAAAAATGATACTGATGATGCTGCAGTCATCACCCTTATTATTTTCCAGCAACATAGTGAATTTAGTGCTTTAAATTCTTTCCAAATTTTTTTCCCTTATTCATAAATCTCATTACAAATCTTTTACTTATAAAAATTCACTTCTTATATATAAGATTATTTCTCAATTGCAAATCATTTTAATTATAACTTCATTCATTATAATTCATTTGCTTATACAATTGTTGTTTTATTTAACTTATTCAAACAACTTAACAATCAATTATATACACTTTAATAATTTCTGAAAAATTATTTCTTTATATACAAAATATAATCGAGGTAAAATTATTTCATTTACCCAATTTAAAACAATATCGTGCTGAATTGTTCTATATAAGTGTTTAGAGATCCCTATCGATAGAGTTGTACGGACAATACCGACCAGAATCCATATACCACTCAACAAACCAATCATCACAATATAAAACAATTTTATATTCACTAACAAATACGCGCTCATATCTATTATTACACTCAACTCATTCTAGAGTACTGCTGACTCTATCTCTAATGATTAACACCCAACAGAGCAGGGTTGTCGCTTAACCATATGCTCTGATACCAAATGTAACAACTTCGATTTTTCGTCGCTCGAAAATCGACATTAATACATTCACTGTATCAACTGCCGAACAATCGAATGCTGGAAAACCGAATTGTTATGGTTTAAGAAGAAGAGGTAGAAGAAGACAGAAGAAAAGAAAAACACAAAAACACAAAAACAGAACCAATATCAGAATCTCACATTCGCAGTGGAACAATATATAATAAATAATCACTAGTCTTTTAAACAAAGAATTATATCAGTTTTATACAATACATCAATCAGAGTCAATATACCACTCAATACAACAATGGACAGTTATATATAAACTTGTCCTCATACAGAATACACAGCGGAATAATACATAGTATAGATGATATGTCCCGCCATCTAGCTCGCCACTGAGCTCCACAACATCTTCTGAATCCAGAATGACCTAATAACCTAACTCTAGACTGCCCGTGTGGAAAATGATGGGCACCCAGAGTTTAGGAAGGGAACAATAAACTCCGAGTCAGTCATGGTGACTAGTGTGAGAACTAAAACAGTTTGTCTTTAAAACACAACAATAGAATTTTAACATTGAAACCCGTAATGCTTTTGGAAAATGAAACTACCATAAGACCTCCCACCACACACACAATGCAAACGCAGACTTGGAGGAGATTTCTTCTTATGTTAGTCAAAGATGCTTACTACGCAAAACAAATCATTTTGATATTATTACTAGTGCATAGTGTCAAAATCCTTTCGAAAATACAATATTAATCTTAGCCAGCATAGGTACCATTATATTATGCCTGCTATAGCTGCCTCCTGAGGAGACAGGTTCTACAATTTCAATCGTAAAGGGTTCGTATTGTTTCTTTGGATTTTCCAACAAATGGTCAGGCTAAGGAACTTCCTATGCCACGTAGGAAACGCCTCTGGCTGGACGCTCCGAGAGACAAACTGCTCTCTGCCAAACAAGGTCGGGTTACCCCTATAACAGGTAACTCACGAATATGTCATCACCCGGTCCTTTGGGACCTTTATCCGAGCGCTCGTAACCATCATCACACATACTAAATAAAGTGTGTCCACATGAGTAAGTATCTGGGCTCCATACCATGATACCACCCCTTTCCAGAAGGAAATGACATATCCTAAAGGGCGCGACCCTCATAACCTTGCCGCAACATTCCTGTTTCGACCATTTCCGGGTTGTTGAGGCCCTGACGAAGTCTCGTCCACAAAGCTACGCTTTATACAAAAGCTATGCTTTGGGTCAAACAAATGATCAAAGTAATGATTACAAAGATAAATGATCAAACAAATGATCATATCACAAATGATCATTTCACAGCAACACTCAGCATGCCACATTACCAAATTGGGAATATATCGCTGATAAATTTCAACTACATAACCTCTGAGCTCGTACGTCTCAGAGAAGGGTGTTAAGCTAAGAGAATAAATTCTCCGCCACCAACAGAAATGTATTTGAAAGAAATCAGCTTTACCTCTCAAAATGTAATGTCAGACATGTAACCATACAAGTCTGTTCCGGGTTCGAACAGAACCGAAGGCACTTCCAAAGAAGCCCTTGCAATCCGGATATTCACAATCCCGATAAAACTTCCCATCACAAAGGAAATCTCAATACCGTAGCTAACGGTGCAGAGACAATCGATAGGTCATCCTATCGTTTTCATAAACACCCGGTCTTCACCACCGGTCTTCAATACGATCCATATCGTCGTATCACAAATTCGAAATGGGTTATACGACACAAAAGTCCTTTCCCGGCTAACCCGAATAGTGAGCGCTTATTCAAAAATAAGTGTGGCATTCAAATTCAAGCAAATCACAACAAATACCCATTCAAGGTAATTATTGATAGTCGGTTATTTAACTATCAATAAAGATGCGTAACGTCATCAGATTCCAAATAATTTTCCAAATTATTTATCTTTCAAAAAAAAATATCTTTACAAGATATATAACTTCCACACTTCAACTATTTGAAAACAATTTCAAATCAATTTCAACTTTTCGATTTATCTTTGAAGATAATTCTAAAACATTTCCCTTCATATTGGAAAAGCATTTTCATACCTATTTAATAATAGGTAATTCACAAATCCAATTATTTTTAACATTTGAAAATATTCAATATACTTAAATCAAAATTAAGTATATATTTCATTCTTTAAGGAAATCATTCTCTTTCACAAATTTTATTTGAGTCAAAATGAATGTTACGTAAAACATCGTTACGACAACTCAAAATCACTAGTATAGGGATTCGAAATTTAAATAGATATATAAATCCCAATACTATATAAAACATTTCCTTTTAGAAACCATTTACTATAACAACAGCGTTATAGTCCACCATTTCCTTATCTCTCGAAACGTCTATTTCAACAATAAATGTTAAAATCTAAGTATTCGATACTTAACACGTTTTAAAACATCTTTTAAAACAATTACTTCATTTTGTAATATCACTTCTCCAAAACATATCCAATTTATCTAATAATATATTCACTGTCCAAAATCGTGAATAAACTTTATTTACCCAATTCAATGTTTCCACACATTTATCTTAAAGGATTATCCACTGTCTAAAATCGTGGATAAAATTCCTTTAATTAACTTCCAAAATTCATTTATCAAAATAAGTGATTTCGAATTTATAAAACAATGTTTGTAAATTCCAATTCTATTTATAAAAACTTCGATTTATAAAAATCCTTTTAAAATCAAATCGTTATTTTTAAACTTCAAAAATGGATTCGATGATGCAACAGCACCAATCATCAATCACAACAATCAAAACATCATATATCATCATATGACAACAGAATATATCACAATATATGTAAATAATCAATACGGTGAGGAATCTAGTCGGATCCCTCCAACCTGTTTCCCTGCATCCACAGATGTTAGCACAATACCAATTCCGCTCCAGTACGGAATTATCGCGGTATATGGGTTTAATAAATATTATCCGCTTACTAACGGCGCAATAGGGTCTCATCCGCTATACAATGCGGGAAATCAACAACTGCAATATATACATATGCAAATATATATATATATATTGCTATATACATATATAATACCAATTTCACTTCAATGTGAAATTATCGCGGTATATGTTTTTAATAAATAACATCCGCTTAATAACGGCGTATAATGTCTATTTCAACATAATAGATATCAATTTAACATCCAATCACACAATCAATCACTATCAAAAATTTTAAATCTCAACAATTTAAAATTTAAATCAAAATAAACTATTCGATTGAGTGAGGAGTCCTCACCTTGATTTCAGTTCAGTTTCAGCGTTTATTTCGAATAAAATTAAACGCGCGTTTAATTCTACCCGAAATTTTCACTGACTCCAATCAACTCCAATCCAATTTCATCGCGTAGTGCTCGGCAATACGATTCCAGCACGACTGGTTTCGTCGAATTCCAACCTCGTATGACCGAGATATAACATTACAAAGTTACTCGATTTTAAATATAAATAATATATATTTTTATTATTCAAATCCTACCCTAATCAAATCCAGCCGTCTATTACATGATTGAGCAGATCGTGGCCGTGATTTGTGTCTTCTTCCCCAACGCGTAACTCACGTACGCGAATTACCCAACCGAGCCGGCCCTAGGGCTTTAACCCGCGACAACCACGTCGACATCCAACTCGATCAGATAGCGTCACCTTGTAGCCCTCACCTCCTTCGACCTGCGTGCCAAGTGCGGCAACATCCGGCGCCACCAATTTGCGGGCATCATGAGGTCGAACGGCGCGACTTACCTGGCCAGCTGCGCCTCCTACGATACTCCGATGATGATCACAGCCATATGGATCGAAAGAGCTCGTCACCCTCTACGATATTGCAGTTGAAGTCGAGGCTTGAAAACGTATGGATTTGGAGATATTTGAGGAAGAACGAGAACGTTTT
This sequence comes from Allium fistulosum, assembly GCA_030737815.1. NCBI lineage: Eukaryota > Viridiplantae > Streptophyta > Magnoliopsida > Asparagales > Amaryllidaceae > Allium > Allium fistulosum. Next base: position 637,484,750 of record CM060908.1, on the reverse strand, counting down.
CTGGCCATTGAACAAAAGAGTGGCGGCTGGCTTAGAGAATTAGGGTTTAAGTTTTGATGGTTAACGTATATATATATACACGTATATAAATAATGTTAAATTCATTTTAAAACGACTTTTCCAAATGATCTCCAAATCACACATGCCGCCTGGCATTTGTAAGGTTTACCCCACGTTCCGAACACAATGGATCATGTTTCGGAAGCTAATTCGGTCATATGTGCGAGTTACGGAAATAAACAGTCAAATTTGAATTAAACCGATTAAACCGATTTCAATACGTTTTGGCTTTCCCCGGACAAACGATACATCCGATTCACACGAAATTTGAAACCATACAATAATATCACATTACGGATCCGATGAAATTGGTTTCGTCGAAATCCGAGACTTTTTGAAAAATGACTAATTTAACTCGCCAAATTAATATTAAAACAATTTCGATGCGTTTCGAGCTACCACAGTCAAACGACAACTCCGATTGCTACGAAAATTGAAATCCAATAATAACAAACTATTACGGATCCAATGGAACTAGTTTCTTCCAATTCTGAGACTGTCCCAAAAATGGCTAATTTCACTAGTCGATTAAATATTAAAATATTCAATTTTCACAAATTTATTTTAAATTCAATTTTAAAAGTTCTATAACATCATTATAACTCCAGTATGATTTAATATAACTTTATAAATCATTTTCAATCAGATTTAAATCCAGATTTCAATTATTTCTGGAATTTCAACTATTAATTATCTATTTAATTATCCAATTAAATCCAGATATTCGAATTTTAAATTATTCGACTTATTAATTCTACTTATTAATATTTAAAATCAATTAAATATTCGAATTTCAATTGACAGAAATTCTGGGTTGTTACAAAATATACAATGAACAGTGCAGTCATGATATGCAACATGAAAAAGATCAATGCATATGAAGCATTACTGATACACATGAATGAAAACCGAACTATATCAACTCAGCAACAACAAAATGCTCCAAACAAGTTCAACAGCAAAATACATGTGATCAAGCAACTCGAGCAAGTCAAGCTATAACAAAACAAGCAATTACAAATATGATACATGCACAGACTCGAATCACAGTGCAACATGCCAACATGCTCAAATTAAATCAGGGAACAAGGTTGTAGCAGTTCAAAAATGGTGTGCAGCAGCTAACAACTCAAGTGATCAAGTGCAAGCAGGGATAAACGCAAATAAATCAAAAAAAATGAATGAAGTCTAGGCCAAACATTTTTATAGTAGCAGTTTCAAAATAGAATCATACTGAGTGTCAGAGAGTCGAAGTCGTGAGCAACAAGAAGCAAGTAAATCACAAAATCAAAAATGAACAAAGTCAAAATATGATCGAAGTCAAAGTCGTGAGTTGATCAAGTCAAAGCAAGAAATTCATGGAGCAATAAAAACAAAGCCGTGGTCATCACGAAATAAATCAAAGCCGTGTCAACCAAGCTACCAGAATATATACGCATTTGAACAAGTCGCGATCATCTAAATCGTTTAAGCATTATCATGCGGCCAGAGCAAATTATCTGACAAATTTAAATTATATTATACGAACGAAAATCGAGGGATGCGAACCCTATTAAAGAATTAACATCATCGGCAAATGAAGTATTCGAGTTCGAGCTAACAGAGAACAATAAACCAATAACTCGAATCACATCGAGTTCAAGTACGAGTAAACAGTAAAGCAGAAAATCAAATTACATACCAGAGTACTTGAATCAAACTCGATCATACGAGAAGCCGAAGCCAAGCTCAAGAAGACAGTCGATCGACATGCCAAAGGACGATAATCACTAATTCGATCGATCGTAATAAGGTCGGCATCATCAATTTCTATCCAGCCTTAATTTTGGAAACAGAGAAGCCGAAGCTCAAAATTGCAACAGAGAAAAAGCCCTAATTTCAGAATCGTGCCAAAGCCATTCGTAATCTCAAAAGGAAGACGAAGCCGAAGCTCCAATTCGCCAGCAAAAAAACCAAGGGCAAAGCCCTAATTCAATCGAGCAAATATTGACAAAGATCGAGCCATATTCGCAAGCAGAATCCAGAATCGCCGAAGCCCTAATCGCCATTTTTCTTCTCAAAGGGATCGGGCCAGAATAATAAAAGAAAGGGGATCGAAGATAAAGGATCGGGCCGATAATTTTTAAAAGGGGATTGATATAAAACTCAATCGGGCCGGCCTATTTATCAATTAGGGTTTTAAGTTTTGGTTTTAAATTCTTTTTCAATTTGGGCCGGGTTTAAAATAATTTAGTATGGGCCTAGTTCATTTGAGGGCAAAATTGTCTTAAATTGTCAATTTATATTTTGCCCTGGTTTTTAAACTGTATTTTGTTTTTCAGTTTTGTACTTTGTCAAGTCCAGTTAGGGTAAATCACCACCTAGGGTTTAGGTAGTGACAGATTGTCTAGTTAGGGTTAGTTCAGTGAGCAGGGTGTGCGAGTTTACGAAACTCTATAGGCGGAGCAGGGTGTGCGAGTCTGTAGGAGTGTTTGTAAGCGGGATACTGTTTAATTATAATAGAAATCTGGGAATGCAGCAGTAGGCAGGGGTTGCCGAAGCTGGGTAAATCCTGTGTGTGATTTACTTTTCTGCATACTTATTTATCTGCATTTTGATTACGTGTTTAATTCGAGAAATTTGCTATAACCCTATTAACCCCCCCTCTAGGGTTAATCTAGATCCTACAAGTGGTATCAGAGCCCGGTATTTTTTCTTTAACTCTAGAGTCATGAATTCAAATAATGCTTTTTCTAAGGGACAATCTATTGTTAGGCCACCTATGTTTAATGGGAGTGATTATGCTTACTGGAAAGTTAGGATGGGTATTTATCTTAGTTCTGTAGAATATGATATTTGGGATATTATTGAAACTGGCTATACACCTCCCACTATAACTATTGGTGATACTGAGATTCCTAAACCTAAGGAGAGGTGGGATGCTAACGATAAGAAATTAAAAACTACGAATGCTAAAGCCATGAATGCTTTGATCTGTGCTCTTGATAAAACTGAATTTAATAGAATTTATCATTATAAAACAGCACAGGAAATTTGGCATACTTTGGAGGTGACACACGAAGGAACTTCTCAAGTCAAGGAGTCTCGTCTAGCCCTGTTTAGCAATGAATACGAGAACTTTGTGATGGACAAAGGCGAGAGCATAAAGGACATGTTTGGACGCTTCTCAACCTTGGTATACAATGCTAGAGCGCTTGGAAAGGTATTCTCCGAGGTAGAGCTAGTGAGGAAGATACTACGAGTCTTACCGATGAACTTTGAGGCAAAAGTCACAGCAATACAAGAATTGAAAGATTTGAGTAAATTAAGCATGGAGGATTTGATCGGAAACTTGATGACATATGAGCTTGAGCTAAAAGCAAAGGAGGAACGCAACAACCCCGAATCAAAGAAGAAGACGATTGCCTTAAAGAGCAAAGAAGAGAGCGATGATGAAGCAGAAGATCCAATTGAAGAACTTGCAATGGCTGTCAATAATCTTAGAAAATTGTCGAGATTCAGGCCACGCAAGAAGAAAACGAATGGTTATAGATCAAAAGATTCTGACAGTTCAGAAAATGAATTAATCTGCTATAACTGCAACAAGCTTGGCCACTTCAAACAAAATTGTCCACTTCTCAAAAACACCAAAGGAAAGAAAATGAAGAAAAAGGCCTTCGCAGCGACTTAGGATGATGAGGAAGGAGAGGAAGTTTCGACTGATAGCTCAGAGGAGGCTAACTTGTGTCTTACGGCAAGATCAGATTCAGAAGCAAGCTTAAAGGAATCTAGTGAGGTAAGTAACTATTCATACAAAGAACTTGTTTTCATGTGCCTTGATCTTACTAAAACAGTTGATGCTCTAGATTCTAAAATTGAAAAACTGAAATCTGATAGGAGAGAACTTGCCCGTGAAAATTTTAGGTTAGAAACTGAACTTGAAAATATTCAAAACCTAGACTATAAAAACTGTAAAACTTTAGATTTAGAATTATCAAAACTGAAGAATAACTTTGAGAATCTTGAAAAAGAAAACTTGAATCTTAAGGAAACCATTGAAACTAGGAGAAAGGATTTTATAAATAGATGCACCTCACTTGTGACTGAAAACACAACACTAAAAACCAAAGTCCAAAATCTTGAGAAAACTCTGAATAACTTTTCAAGAGGAGAAAAATCATTCAACATGTTATTGGGAAATCAACTTTTTAACAACAGAAAAGGACTAGGTTTTGGGAAAACACAAGTTGATGATAATGCAAAAGGTAAGAGTGTCTTTGCTAGATGTGAAATAATTAGTCATCGTGTTGAAAGTTATAGTCATAGGAACAAGAACACAAAATTTATACAAGTTTGGGTTCCTAAGATGTAACGACCCGCAAAATTTAATGGTTTTAAAAGTATATTTAACTGGAAATTTGTGAAATTTTAAACAATAAAATTTAAAATTTAAAATTTATTATTTGGAATACGTATATTTTAATATAGCAACTGGAAAATTTTCATCTGATAATATTGAAGTTTATTTTCCTATAAAATTTCATTTCAAATCAAACCGGTTAATAACAGTGAATTTAAAAGTTTTCCGAAACCAAAATATGTCAACAGGAGAAAATTTATTCTGATCATTCTGAATCAGACTGCGGAATTCGTTTTTCCAAATTTGGACTTCTACTGCTCCGTTTATCTTAATTCTGACAAAATAGCAGCATTTCTGGTACCGATTATCGACTTTCGATCGGATGATCGTACCACTAGTATCTGTATACCGTTTTGATCGTCTCGTCGCGCTGATCACCACGGTATATTTATTTTTGTATTTTGAGGTCCGGTACGCGACGGGAATAATAAACTGTTTGTTGTAACGGTACCGTAAATGGCGACTGTACACTTTCTTTCAGTTTCAAATTTCAAACGTACAGCCCAAACAAATAATTAATGGTTTCGGTAGCTTGCACGATTTCTTTCCTGTCCATTAAAATTTTACACCAGTACAAATCAATCAATTGCACTAAATTTCTCCAGCTGTATCAGTGCGTGACCATTATTACATCAAACCGCTGTGTAACTCTAGCCTATCCCTATTCTACTGCTGGTATTCAATTCACTGTGCATTTATTCTTGCCTTTCACTTTGCTCACCGGTTCACTGTATATTTGGTTCGTTTCTTTCTTTTGTTGCTTTCTTCTCTGTAACCCATCATCTCCCCTACATATAATTCTTCCTTTCCCTTCTTTCCAAAACCAAAGCCAAACCACCAGCCTGTACAACACCCAAACTCCAACACCGAAGTCTCTTCCACCTCAACCCATCACCTCTCCTCAATATTTCCTCCCAGGCCGTGAACCGCCACCCTCTTCTGTCACTTGGCCGCTGCCACAACCACTAAGACCCGCCGATCCTCCCTGCCTCTGAGCCCACTCGCACCGTCCACCCACAACTTCCACCCGAACACAACGCCTCGGCTACAACCTCGCAACCATCCACTCCTTCCCCTCCACGCCTTCTTCCTCTCCCACTCGACAAGTCACCTCGGCTTGACAACCATCGTAGCTTAGCCCACACAGCAGCCTCCGCCTGACATTCTTTCCCACGCGTGCAGCCAAGCTCCTCCTCCATCACCATGATGCCGAGCAGCTCTACACCGAGCCTCCTTCTTCCTTCCGGTGTAAGGGTATTATGCATATTGCTTTATATTGTTTTATATATATTCGAATTTATATAAGTATATATTTATTTAGTAGTTATATAGTTAAGTTCATTTATTCAAGTTCTAAAGTATATGGAGTTGGCATGTGCTGTTATATATATAGGTTATAAGGTATTAACTTATAACAGTTATGATTTATATACAAATTTGGATTTCAAAAAAATAAGTATGAGTTTAAGTTATATATATGTGGTATATTTATCCATTTATACACATTTTTCCCTAGGTTCGAATATATTAGTATATAAAATTTTTAGCTGTTGAACTCATGTTTGTAGTAAAATGAGTTGATATAATAGTATAGGCAATTGCTTGTTTATAGATAGACTTATAAAGTAAGTTTGTAATAAAGAATTTTTTTTTTGTTACGTCAGCTTATGGGTTATATATTAATTTTAGTTCTAATATATATACAAGTCATATATTTTATAATGTTACTGCAGTTGTACATATTAGTTTATAGGTAAGTCTGTGTAGTTTGAACTAAGGTACATACATTTTAAAGATGAGTATTCTTGCAACCCAGTTATGCCAAATCTGGTCCTATAGGTATAAGTTATATAACTTGATAGGTTAAGTGTGTATGTCAAAATTTTATAAAATTATATAATATCATGGTATGTATATTTCGCATAGTTTAGATTTCAAAGGAAAAATTTTATTTGCATATATGATGTATGTTGTTGGCAGTCTGCATATATAAATATAGTTTCAATGTAAGTAGTTTATAAAAAAAAAAAAAATTCTTTTTATGTAGTACGTTTGTTTGGATATGGATATAAAACATTTGTTTATATATTTTATAAGTTATACACGTATATATATATATATTAAAATAAATTGTTTATGTTGATTTTATAAAATAATAAAATATACTTTGTTCATGAATATCAAGCTAATTCGATCTGTTTCATCAAATTCTTGTTATCAGCTTTGATCGTTGAATTCGTGCCGATTTTGTTTTGCTTCGATTCGTAATTCAACTCTAGTGTCCGTATCAGTGTACGTATCCGTGTCATCTTCTGTATTCTCTAGCCTCGAAAGGTGAGCAATCACTCACGATTAACGTTCTTTTATTATTTAAATTTGATTTCATTTGAAATAGCAATTGAAATATGCTGCTGTAGTTTTACATTGTTATATATGCTATTATCTATAACTGTTCACCTGTGACATCTGACACCAGTATCTAGTATTATATGCCTGTTATTACTATTATTTGTATCTGTTCACCTGTGACATCTGACACCACTATCTAGTATTATATGCCTGTTATTACTATTATTTGTATCTGTTCACCTGTGACATCTGACACCCGTATCTGTTATTTATACCGATGATATATGCCTGTTGTTATATTATTTTCATATCTGTTATCACTCTGCAAGTTCCCTGTTAGTATAGAATTCACTATGGGTTGAAATGATACATACCCGAACGGACTTTAGAATAGGAGAAAATCGTTATGGGTTGAAATGATAAACCCAAGCGATTTTCATTTGAATTGAAATTGGGATTACGGGTCGAAATGATATCTACCCGTATATATTTAAATTTCGGATTGAAATGATAAATATCCGTATCACTTAACCATATGATAAATATATATACAGACACCGTTGGTCCATATATATAAATATTTTAAAAATGAATTCTATGGTTTTGGAAAGAAATATATGGTTTTAATAAATGTTGAGCCTTAAATTATTATATATAAATGGAAATGATTGATTTAAATACATATAATATGTTGAGTGTTTAAAATATATTTCAAAATAGATTTTGGTAATAATTTGAATAAGTTAAGGTTAGAAAGATAATTTGAATTTAGTTGAAATTGTATTCAATAAAGAATTTTATTTAATTAAACCGATTTGAAACTTATTGAAACTGAGATGTAAGATATGATTTATAACTTGAGTTTGATTTATAAGTAATCTAATGAATATTTTTTTTTTGTTTGTTTAACTAAAGTTTAAGGAAATATTTAGTAAAAATGTAATTTAAGGCTAGTTAAATGATATTGAATTTATTAAGTGAATATTCCCTGATTAAATAATAATGAAGTTAATCAAGAGCTATATGAAACTGTTAAATTTAACTTTGAAAATGTTGAATATTAAAGCTTTGAAATATATTGAAAATTTAAATGATCTATTTAGAAATGAATTAAATTGATGAATTGAGCTTTGAATAAATTTGAATTTGGAATTTGAAGTTGATTTGAATCGATTTGCTAGACTTGAGGAAATTAAATACTTTACTTTTTAAATCATTTAATATATATATATATATATACTATTTTGGAAAATGGATATATTTGAAATGAAATGATATTTGGGTTTTGAAGTATAAATTTAATTGAAATGACCACGGTGTTAAAATGTATATTTCCACCTTGTAGATAGTTCTGAAGATCCTTAGAGGATGGTTATCCCAACATCCTTTAAGTTACTCGTATTTCAATTGATATTTCACTTGAGTTGGATTTATTTATATAAGAATGTTAATCCTGACTCGAGTGTTTTGTGTTTTGCTTTACGCTCGGGTCAGACCGAGTGATACAGCATTTGAGACTCACCCTTGGAGTTTGGAGCTTCCTTTGGAGATCCAACTATCGCCTCAGCTTTCAGCTCTTCTAGTTGATTTGTTCAGAGAAGTCATCTGTTGTACTGGAGACTTCACTGCATTTGAGATATCCTGTTGTATTTTATTTCTAACTCTGATGTTTATATAGTAGCTTCATGAACTACTATTTTATCTATTCCGCTGCGTATTATTGTATTACTCTGTGTCTGTGATTATGTGATTGATTTATTTACTGCATATGCTGAGTTTTGCCAAATTTTTATTACAATCTGTTATTTTGAATTATTCAAGTCAGACATGTGTGGATTTATTGTCGATTTGAATGGTCCAAAATATCGGGTCGTTACAGTTGGTATCAGAGCTTTGGCTCTAGGCAAAACTTAGCATATATAGTAAATTTATTTACAGAATCACTTTCGTTTGAGTTTAATCTCTTCCTTTTGACTCGATTTCCTTTGAACTTTGGAACGTTCCCTACGGTTCCAAAAATTCATTCTTGTCTCTCTCTATTAGTATTCTTTTGATTCTGGAGTATCCCATAACTCCACTTCGAATGATCTCTATAAGAATAGGCGATCCCGCCAATCTTTGAAGGAATTGTGAAGGGGTGAAACTTCTTTACAATTAGCATTGATTCACCGGAGATTTATATATCCCTCGGTTTAAATGCTGCTATCTTTTGCTATGTCGAATTCTATCTTTGGCGATCAAATGTCGATTTGCCTTAGAATTCGGCACTGATCTTATTTTGGAATCACGGTTGATCGGTTAAGGTCGCCCGCGATTTATATAACTGTATCGATCTATTGTTTTGTAATTAATTATCTCATTTTCGTTCGAACTTATCTTCGAATCAGAAATCCTAATCGATTAGAGTCCCTCTAATTTGAATCTCTATCTTTGTTTGAAATCCATTCTTAAATCATCCTTTGAAATCGGGTTTGTTTGTATTTTAAGAAATTGTTTTCTAAATCGAAATTATTATTTTTATAAGTATGATTATATTCTATATATAAAAGTGAAAATGTTTTCGATAAGGATTATATATACCTTTTAAAAATAAGAATTTGGATTTTGAAAGGATTTGAAATTATATAAGAAATTGATTTATATAAAAATGATTTATAACTAAAGGATTTGAAATTTGAAATTCGGGAATTGAACTCCGGTATTTTGAAATTGGTTTTTAGATTTTGAAATATATAATAATAGTATGATTTAAGGGTATTTTCCGAATAAGAAATGTTTCCAATGATTTTAATGAGTTTCGAATGATTTCGAAGAAATTCCAAAAGAAGTTTGAGAAAATAGAAGTCCAGAACTCACTTATGTCGCTGGAAAATAATTTCGGTGATGAGTGCACGCATCATCGACATTGATTTTCGAGTTTCAGAGTGAGGGAAAGGCCACTTTAATAGCATTGCTATGCGAGTGATTTTGTGAAACCATTTTTATTTCAAATTCCGAAGTAAGATTTGATATTCGGAAGATATATGTATATATATTTGAAATGATTTGAAGTAAGCCGGTGTTCAGTCCTTTAGTTTCGGATTTGAAACCTATTTTTTTTTTTTTTTTGAAATTGATTTACTGATTGGTTGATTTCCAACCCTTGGATTTGAAAATGATTTCTTCAACTATTTCGAAGGTTCGAGCACTTCCAAATCAAGGTTAACTTTTCAAAGCTAAAAAAAATTGAAAGGTATTTTGATAAAGTATATAAGTTTGTTTGAATGTTTAGGTATGAAGTAATATGATTTAAATAAGTTGAAACTGTTTTGTTAAGTAAATGAATAAGGCTATTTCGAATTTTTCTAATATGAAATTTAGATTTGAAATGTTTTGAAAAGAATTTCGTCTTCAATATATTTTGAATAAAAATTTAGCTTAAATGTTTTAACTTAGTAACATCTTTATGAAACTATATATTTAACACGTTGGAATAAATATATAGGTTGTACGTATGCTGTTTTATTCGCATAATTAATTTGATCCAGGTTTGAGTACACAAGTTCGAGGTGAATTACACCATTTCGTGTTAGGATTTTTCATTCGATTCTTGATGGCGAATATTTGATATGGGTTTTGGGCTTGATTCTAGAATTCTCTATCATAGTATATGGCTATGCAAGGAGACTGATGGCTCTAGTCGAGAAACCATATCGAAATCCGCATTAGGGAAGTCGAATGGATAATACTAGTTCGAAAGCGAACTTGTGTGATCGAGCGAGCGATCAAATGTAATTTTGCGAAACGATGACGTATGTACATCTTATATCCTAATATCATTGATATATTTTGACGCTGAAATTGAAAGCTGTCGAGTTAGAATATCTTTGCTTACTAAAAGAAAATTTCCAATTTAAATTACGAAGATATATAACCCATAAAAGCAAAGATATTCAATCCCATATGGCTCTTCATACAGCGAAATTTATTTTGTAAAATTTTGATCCTTATATAAGATAGACCTTATGTAAATATAAGATGATTTTGAAAACCATTGATTTTGAAAATGAATTGTTTGACTTAATTATATTGATTTGGAAATTTGGATTTATTTCCAAAATTTATTATTTTGGAAACTTTGGAACTGAAGATATTTGATTTGAGAAGAAATAATTTGGTGAAATTGTATATGATTTTGAAATTGAACTGATATTGAAACAAATGTAAATTTGAGAACCTTATGTTACTAAAAACTTGATTTGGGAGTTGTCGAACTTATATAAAATTAATTTGCACAAGTATGAAATTGATTCGAAAACTATAGATTTGAAAAGGTACTCAATTTGAAAGTGAAATCTTATATAATTGAAGTCTATATAAGTATGATTTGACATACTATTGATTTTGGAAAGTATTTGATTTGAAAATTAAATCTTATATATAATGGATTTTATATAAGTACGATATTTGAAAGTGATTTGAAAAGGTACTATATGATACATATTTTCGAAGTAAAGATATGGAAAGTGCCTTCTGCTTGATATCCGATTTGTGGCCACATCTTGGATTCATTCTATCGATATTATTCTCTCTGATTTTGGTTTTCCGGATATGATACTCGAGTGTCCTTCGAATTCCATGGCGTTACCCATGGTCTTATTGTTCTCTCGTGACTGCATAGCGCAACTGCCTGGCTGAGTCTTGCCTAGGGGTACGGATTGTTTCCTGGGGGATCCAGGCGTAATCATTGTGTATCCTGCAATCTGTGTAGGTCGCGAATAGTAGCGCAAATGCTTGGCTGAGTCTTGCCTGGGGGTACGGATTGTTTCCTGGGGGATCCAGGCGTAACCATTGTGTATCCTGCATTCTACTAGTCATCATGGCGTAACTCGCAGGGCTGAGAAAGCTTACGGATATGGATTGTTTCCTGGGGGACCCAGGCGTAACCATTGTGTATCTGCGAACCATGGTTAGACAAAGGTTTTGTTTGTATTTTTGATTGGATTGTACTTTCCATATCTGTTTTAAAAGTTTTTTCCAGTATTTTCACTGGGTGTTGAAACAGGTCTACTAAGTACCTGGAGAATTCTAGTTTTGCGCCTGATCAACGCACTACCAGAGTCTACAGGAACAAGGATAAACTTGTCGAAACATCGAGTTATAAAAGTATTTTCGAAATGAAATTTGTTTCGTTATAAAAAATATTTTATTATAAAAGTATTTCTAACAAAGAAATTCTATATTAATATTTGAAATTCTAATGGTTTGAATTAATTATTCATGCCCGATTCTGTTCTTTTGAATCTACCTTATCTGCTCAGCTTTATTTATTCACCTATATTCGGTTTTTTCCAAGTCCTCCTTCTTTTCCTTGTTGACTATATCCTTTTAAACATGGTTTAATAGAAATTTTAGTGTTATAAATATTTTAGAAGTTATTAATTAAATAAAACAGATTTAAAGAAATGATTATTGATTTATTAATAATATTTGAAAAGTATTTTAGATAGAATTAATAAATTTATGAATTGTGGATTTAAAAGCTTCTTTGTAAATATAAGTAATAATGTAAATAATTGTTTTCAAATGGTTTTCATACATTTATAAAGGTGTCATTTAAACATAAATGGTAGTATAAAGGAAGCAAGAATTTTACAAATGGATTTTTGAAAGGTTTTTAAAGTATATAAGATAATTGAATTGCAAATGAAGTTTTAAAAATTTTTAGTAAAATTTATATAGTTCAAATTTATTGTTTAATCTTGACTTTCAATCTATCTTTTCTGTCTGGTTGTTTCTATTCTTCTACCTCCTTCCTTTTCGGGGACGAAAAGTTTTGAGTGGGGGAGAGTGTAACGACCCGCAAAATTTAATGGTTTTAAAAGTATATTTAACTGGAAATTTGTGAAATTTTAAACAATAAAATTTAAAATTTAAAATTTATTATTTGGAATACGTATATTTTAATATAGCAACTGGAAAATTTTCATCTGATAATATTGAAGTTTATTTTCCTATAAAATTTCATTTCAAATCAAACCGGTTAATAACAGTGAATTTAAAAGTTTTCCGAAACCAAAATATGTCAACAGGAGAAAATTTATTCTGATCATTCTGAATCAGACTGCGGAATTCGTTTTTCCAAATTTGGACTTCTACTGCTCCGTTTATCTTAATTCTGACAAAATAGCAGCATTTCTGGTACCGATTATCGACTTTCGATCGGATGATCGTACCACTAGTATCTGTATACCGTTTTGATCGTCTCGTCGCGCTGATCACCACGGTATATTTATTTTTGTATTTTGAGGTCCGGTACGCGACGGGAATAATAAACTGTTTGTTGTAACGGTACCGTAAATGGCGACTGTACACTTTCTTTCAGTTTCAAATTTCAAACGTACAGCCCAAACAAATAATTAATGGTTTCGGTAGCTTGCACGATTTCTTTCCTGTCCATTAAAATTTTACACCAGTACAAATCAATCAATTGCACTAAATTTCTCCAGCTGTATCAGTGCGTGACCATTATTACATCAAACCGCTGTGTAACTCTAGCCTATCCCTATTCTACTGCTGGTATTCAATTCACTGTGCATTTATTCTTGCCTTTCACTTTGCTCACCGGTTCACTGTATATTTGGTTCGTTTCTTTCTTTTGTTGCTTTCTTCTCTGTAACCCATCATCTCCCCTACATATAATTCTTCCTTTCCCTTCTTTCCAAAACCAAAGCCAAACCACCAGCCTGTACAACACCCAAACTCCAACACCGAAGTCTCTTCCACCTCAACCCATCACCTCTCCTCAATATTTCCTCCCAGGCCGTGAACCGCCACCCTCTTCTGTCACTTGGCCGCTGCCACAACCACTAAGACCCGCCGATCCTCCCTGCCTCTGAGCCCACTCGCACCGTCCACCCACAACTTCCACCCGAACACAACGCCTCGGCTACAACCTCGCAACCATCCACTCCTTCCCCTCCACGCCTTCTTCCTCTCCCACTCGACAAGTCACCTCGGCTTGACAACCATCGTAGCTTAGCCCACACAGCAGCCTCCGCCTGACATTCTTTCCCACGCGTGCAGCCAAGCTCCTCCTCCATCACCATGATGCCGAGCAGCTCTACACCGAGCCTCCTTCTTCCTTCCGGTGTAAGGGTATTATGCATATTGCTTTATATTGTTTTATATATATTCGAATTTATATAAGTATATATTTATTTAGTAGTTATATAGTTAAGTTCATTTATTCAAGTTCTAAAGTATATGGAGTTGGCATGTGCTGTTATATATATAGGTTATAAGGTATTAACTTATAACAGTTATGATTTATATACAAATTTGGATTTCAAAAAAATAAGTATGAGTTTAAGTTATATATATGTGGTATATTTATCCATTTATACACATTTTTCCCTAGGTTCGAATATATTAGTATATAAAATTTTTAGCTGTTGAACTCATGTTTGTAGTAAAATGAGTTGATATAATAGTATAGGCAATTGCTTGTTTATAGATAGACTTATAAAGTAAGTTTGTAATAAAGAATTTTTTTTTTGTTACGTCAGCTTATGGGTTATATATTAATTTTAGTTCTAATATATATACAAGTCATATATTTTATAATGTTACTGCAGTTGTACATATTAGTTTATAGGTAAGTCTGTGTAGTTTGAACTAAGGTACATACATTTTAAAGATGAGTATTCTTGCAACCCAGTTATGCCAAATCTGGTCCTATAGGTATAAGTTATATAACTTGATAGGTTAAGTGTGTATGTCAAAATTTTATAAAATTATATAATATCATGGTATGTATATTTCGCATAGTTTAGATTTCAAAGGAAAAATTTTATTTGCATATATGATGTATGTTGTTGGCAGTCTGCATATATAAATATAGTTTCAATGTAAGTAGTTTATAAAAAAAAAAAAAAATCTTTTTATGTAGTACGTTTGTTTGGATATGGATATAAAACATTTGTTTATATATTTTATAAGTTATACACGTATATATATATATATATTAAAATAAATTGTTTATGTTGATTTTATAAAATAATAAAATATACTTTGTTCATGAATATCAAGCTAATTCGATCTGTTTCATCAAATTCTTGTTATCAGCTTTGATCGTTGAATTCGTGCCGATTTTGTTTTGCTTCGATTCGTAATTCAACTCTAGTGTCCGTATCAGTGTACGTATCCGTGTCATCTTCTGTATTCTCTAGCCTCGAAAGGTGAGCAATCACTCACGATTAACGTTCTTTTATTATTTAAATTTGATTTCATTTGAAATAGCAATTGAAATATGCTGCTGTAGTTTTACATTGTTATATATGCTATTATCTATAACTGTTCACCTGTGACATCTGACACCAGTATCTAGTATTATATGCCTGTTATTACTATTATTTGTATCTGTTCACCTGTGACATCTGACACCACTATCTAGTATTATATGCCTGTTATTACTATTATTTGTATCTGTTCACCTGTGACATCTGACACCCGTATCTGTTATTTATACCGATGATATATGCCTGTTGTTATATTATTTTCATATCTGTTATCACTCTGCAAGTTCCCTGTTAGTATAGAATTCACTATGGGTTGAAATGATACATACCCGAACGGACTTTAGAATAGGAGAAAATCGTTATGGGTTGAAATGATAAACCCAAGCGATTTTCATTTGAATTGAAATTGGGATTACGGGTCGAAATGATATCTACCCGTATATATTTAAATTTCGGATTGAAATGATAAATATCCGTATCACTTAACCATATGATAAATATATATATACAGACACCGTTGGTCCATATATATAAATATTTTAAAAATGAATTCTATGGTTTTGGAAAGAAATATATGGTTTTAATAAATGTTGAGCCTTAAATTATTATATATAAATGGAAATGATTGATTTAAATACATATAATATGTTGAGTGTTTAAAATATATTTCAAAATAGATTTTGGTAATAATTTGAATAAGTTAAGGTTAGAAAGATAATTTGAATTTAGTTGAAATTGTATTCAATAAAGAATTTTATTTAATTAAACCGATTTGAAACTTATTGAAACTGAGATGTAAGATATGATTTATAACTTGAGTTTGATTTATAAGTAATCTAATGAATATTTTTTTTTTTGTTTGTTTAACTAAAGTTTAAGGAAATATTTAGTAAAAATGTAATTTAAGGCTAGTTAAATGATATTGTATTTATTAAGTGAATATTCCCTGATTAAATAATAATGAAGTTAATCAAGAGCTATATGAAACTGTTAAATTTAACTTTGAAAATGTTGAATATTAAAGCTTTGAAATATATTGAAAATTTAAATGATCTATTTAGAAATGAATTAAATTGATGAATTGAGCTTTGAATAAATTTGAATTTGGAATTTGAAGTTGATTTGAATCGATTTGCTAGACTTGAGGAAATTAAATACTTTACTTTTTAAATCATTTAATATATATATATATATATATATATACTATTTTGGAAAATGGATATATTTGAAATGAAATGATATTTGGGTTTTGAAGTATAAATTTAATTGAAATGACCACGGTGTTAAAATGTATATTTCCACCTTGTAGATAGTTCTGAAGATCCTTAGAGGATGGTTATCCCAACATCCTTTAAGTTACTCGTATTTCAATTGATATTTCACTTGAGTTGGATTTATTTATATAAGAATGTTAATCCTGACTCGAGTGTTTTGTGTTTTGCTTTACGCTCGGGTCAGACCGAGTGATACAGCATTTGAGACTCACCCTTGGAGTTTGGAGCTTCCTTTGGAGATCCAACTATCGCCTCAGCTTTCAGCTCTTCTAGTTGATTTGTTCAGAGAAGTCATCTGTTGTACTGGAGACTTCACTGCATTTGAGATATCCTGTTGTATTTTATTTCTAACTCTGATGTTTATATAGTAGCTTCATGAACTACTATTTTATCTATTCCGCTGCGTATTATTGTATTACTCTGTGTCTGTGATTATGTGATTGATTTATTTACTGCATATGCTGAGTTTTGCCAAATTTTTATTACAATCTGTTATTTTGAATTATTCAAGTCAGACATGTGTGGATTTATTGTCGATTTGAATGGTCCAAAATATCGGGTCGTTACATAAGAATTCTACAAACAAATTTCATGTCTATTGGAACAAGAATAAAAGGACAAAACAAGTTTGGGTGCCAAAAGGAACATATATTAATAGTTTTGGGTCTACTCAAACATATTCATCAAATTATTCTGCCACTAACAACCATGGACCTACAAATAGGTCACAAAAATCTTTGACCGCGTAGGTGTGGTCGCAGGCTAAGGAACAACATTAGTGTTATATGGATACTGGTTGTTCCAGACACACAACGAGCGACAAATTAACGTTCCTTAGCCTAGTATAAAGGTGACAGATTCACAATGGGCAAACAACGAAAGATTATCGTACAGGTAAAACAGGTAATTGTATTTATTTTCAAACGATAGATAAAATGTGAAAATCTGCACCATAATCTACATTAAATCAGCAGTTATGTGAAATGATTGATGATGATTAATTCTGATTTCATCTTTAGATGGATTTACTCGAAGTAATTATGATGGTTGACAGATTCTAACTTACTTGATATGATCTTACATGACTTGCTCTTATCTATGACTTTGATTTGTGCTTAAAAGTTGACCAACCACTTTTTCATCATTGAATTTAATCTGTTTGGTCAAATTATGATGTTGACTGATTACTGATTACTCATGCTATAAAAAGGTTTTTAAGAGATTGTTGAAAATAATTCTGAGGTAGTTTGTTGAAATTTCACAATCTGGTCTAGGACATCCAACGAGTGAATTTTGAGTGAAATTTAAAGTCAGATGCAGATCACACTGGTAATATAGTTGATAGAAAATTACTAGTGGAACGTGATTATATTTCGAGACATTCATTTGCTGCATCATTTTTCAAAGAAAATATCTGCATATTTTTCACTTGAAATAATTTCTATTTTTAGCAGAAATTTTTCTTAGAAACCCCTTCTAGAAAATAATTTCTGTTGACCTTGTATCAGATTAGTTATTTAAGAAAAATTGATTTCAAAATAACTATGGTAACTGATCTGACCCCCTAATAATTATCTAAAAAGATAGATAGTGATTGAAAATAAGATGAGCGTTGATATTAATCATATATTATGACTTGAGAAAGTATAATTAGAAAATTTCTTTAGAAATTTAAACAAAAGTTATAAAAACTTTTTGTTGATAAATATTCCATGATCATTTCTATTTCTATCATTTTTCTATCGACCATCACTCATCAAAAAGACAATATAGTATGTCAATATGTGGTAGTTTAAACGGGAAATCATTTGTGCTTCAATTTTATTATACTTCTAACAATAAATAATAATATCCAAAATATTCACTCCCATTTAAAAGTCCTCACGGTTATGCATGGGTGAATTACTTGGATTTTTGATTATGTGCTTCCATGCTCATTTAAAAGTCCTCACGGTTATGCATGTATGGAATGCATATCAAAATTGATTGATTAAATAGACAAGTTGATTCTAATCCCATTTAAAAGTCCTCACGGTTATGCGTGGTTAGAAGATACTTGAATTCATTTTTAAAATAAAAATTTAGAATACTACTAATCTCATTTAAAAGTCCTAACGGTTATGCATGGTTAGTAGATATTCAAATTTCCTGAAATAAATATACCACAAATAGACACAACTATATGGTTTTATTCGATGAAATCATTCATATCATTCTAAAGTGGAATATGCATCAATTAAAGTATTTATGATTTTTTGTTTGATTTTTTATTGAAATTAATATTTATACTCGATTGAGTTTTAATATTGTATTAATGTCTGTCACTATATCTTTATTTTTTCTATTACTATTATTCTTTTGCTGATAACAAAAGGGGGAGAGAAAAGTTAAGATTTTGAAAATAAAGGTCAAATATTTTCTAGTTGCATCAAAGCTCATTTGTATCATTTTGAATATTTTATTCTCATGCATATATGTAGGGGGAGTATTGTGTAGAAAGAGAGCATTTAAATAGGGGGAGCAAATTGAATGATCAAATACATTTACAATAGTCAAAATCTTAAATATATGTTTGTTATCATCAAAAGGGGGAGATTGTGGAATATGCATGTATATGCTTTTTGTTTGATGATAATAAACATATATACATTCATTTAAATGTATTTGATATTGTACTATTTTATTTTTCATAGATAAAATAAATATTTGCTGAATAAAATAAATAACACATAATTGGAATTCAAACGAATATTTTATTCAAACAAATATTTATTACAATTTTGATAGTACAATTTCAAGCTCCCACTATAACTATACAATTTCAGTCACAATACAATTACATCACAATTTCATAGTTACATCAGTTCCTTGCTACATATCACTCACACTCGTATTTATCTTCAACTTCATTCCAATGTGAATCTAGCATCTGAGCAATCTGCAGAAATATACATTGACACAGTAAAATTGAAAAGGAAATGTTTTTGCAGTATAAAATAAAATGTGATTTTTGAAAATAATATTTGCCTCAGTTATTTGGGTTGTTCGTCATCATTTATATTTGAATTCATCACACACGAACAATGTGACATGCACAGTGTATCACTGTACATGCAACAAGGCCATGCACACCGATATACACTTGATCGATTTACAGGGACAAGTGAGCACAGGTCAAACCCAAATACAGAATTCAACTCAAGTGCAATAAAATGATGTCACATCTTTCAGCACAAGGTCAAATCCAAATCGGATTCAACTCAGGTGTAATTCGAAAATCAAATCCGAATACAATCAAGTGGACATGAACGAAGACTGGTGCAACTCAATACAACAAAGACCAACAAACAAATGAATTAGACCAGACAAGACATGAACCAATCTGGCATGAACCAAGTACAACTGGAAACCCAAAACTGCACCAGTAACAATATCATCACAAGGAGGCAACTAGATTTCGAGTCAAGGAGTGCACAGTGGAACGAAGAACAGTCATGGCATTTCAAAAATACTATAAGGATTGCTACCAAGCTAATGAACAGAACACAATATCCACAGCAACCAACATGGTGCAGCAACCTAAATATACAATGAACAGTGCAGTCATGATATGCAACATGAAAAAGATCAATGCATATGAAGCATTACTGATACACATGAATGAAAACCGAACTATATCAACTCAGCAACAACAAAATGCTCCAAACAAGTTCAACAGCAAAATACATGTGATCAAGCAACTCGAGCAAGTCAAGCTACAACAAAACAAGCAATTACAAACATGATACATGCACAGACTCGAATCACAGTGCAACATGCCAACATGCTCAAATTAAATCAGGGAACAAGGTTGTAGCAGTTCAAAAATGGTGTGCCGCAGCTAACAACTCAAGTGATCAAGTGCAAGCAGGGATAAACGCAAATAAATCAAAAAAAAATGAATGAAGTCTAGGCCAAACATTTTTATAGTAGCAGTTTCAAAATAGAATCATACTGAGTGTCAGAGAGTCGAAGTCGTGAGCAACAGGAAGCAAGTAAATCACAAAATCAAAAATGAACAAAGTCAAAATATGATCAAAGTCAAAGTCGTGAGTTGATCAAGTCAAAGCAAGAAATTCACGGAGCAATAAAAACAAAGCCGTGGTCATCACGAAATAAATCAAAGCCGTGTCAACCAAGCTACCAGAATATATACGCATTTAAACAAGTCGCGATCATCTAAATCATTTAAGCATTATCATGCGGCCAGAGCAAATTATCTGACAAATTCAAATTATATTATACGAACGAAAATCGAGGGATGCGAACCCTATAAAAGAATTAACATCATCGGCAAATGAAGTATTCGAGTTTGAGCTAATAGAGAAAAATAAACCAATAACTCGAATCACATTGAGTTCAAGTACAAGTAAACAGTAAAGCAGAAAATCAAATTACATACCAGAGTACTTGAATCAAACTCGATCATACGAGAAGCCGAAGCCAAGCTCAAGAAGACAGTCGATCGACATGCCAAAGGACGATAATCACTAATTCGATCGATCGTAATAAGGTCGGCATCATCAATTTCTATCCAGCCCTAATTTTGGAAACAGAGAAGCCGAAGCTCAAAATCGCAACAGAGAAAAAGCCCTAATTTCAGAATCGTGCCAAAGCCATTCGTAATCTCAAAAGGAAGACGAAGCCGAAGCTCCAATTCGCCAGCAAAAAGAACAAGGGCAAAGCCCTAATTCAATCGAGAAAATATTGACAAAGATCGAGCCATATTCACAAGCAGAATCTAGAATCGCCGAAGCCCTAATCGCCATTTTTCTTCTCAAAGGGATCGGGCCAGAATAATAAAAGAAAGGGGATCGAAGATAAAGGATCGGGCCGATAATTTTTAAAAGGGGATTGATATAAAACTCAATCGGGCCGGCCTATTTATCAATTAGGGTTTTAAGTTTTGGTTTTAAATTCTCTTTCAATTTGGGCCGGGTTTAAAATAATTTAGTATGGGCCTAGTTCATTTGAGGGCAAAATTGTCTTAAATTGTCAATTTATATTTTGCCCTGGTTTTTAAACTGTATTTTGTTTTTCAGTTTTGTACTTTGTCAAGTCCAGTCAGGGTAAATCACCACCTAGGGTTTAGGTAGTGACAAATTGTCTAGTTAGGGTTAGTTCAGTGAGCAGGGTGTGCGAGTTTACGAAACTCTATAGGCGGAGCAGGGTGTGCGAGTCTGTAGGAGTGTTTGTAAGCGGGATACTGTTTAATTATTATAGAAATCTGGGAATGCAGCAGTAGGCAAGGGTTGCCGAAGCTGGGTAAATTCTGTGTGTGATTTACTTTTCTGCATACTTATTTATCTGCATTTTGATTACGTTTTTAATTCGAGAAATTTGTTATAACCCTATTCACCCCCCCTCTAGGGTTAATCTAGATCCTACATTACCAATATAAAAATACTAGTATATAAAATCAAATTAAATCATTTATATATATGAAGATATATAAATGACTCTTTGCCTTTCAGAGTAATTTAAATTGGCAAAGAAATTTAATCACACCTTATTTCTCATGTTCCAGAGATTTGGTGTCACATAGCCTTTTCTGTTCATTCTTTTTTTTTTTTGATAAAACTCAAGCTTGATTATAAGATAAAATAATACCATTTTTCTTATTTTCTTGCTTTACTTCTCAAATTATTTGATTCCTGGATTTACAAGCCATATATTTAGATTTTGGGATACTGTAATTTAATACTTTTTGTTCTATGCTAAATAAGAGGGTGTTTAAAATAACTCATTCCTTTTAGTTTAGCCCGGGGTTCATAATTCATATTCAAACAATTTTTGGGTCAGGTAAGGATACTCATATATTAATTTATTTATTATGCAAGGATCATATGAATAATCAAGTGTTAAATTGGATTGAAGACCAAGAAGAGAAAACAATACAAAATTCTCAGGTGAACTTATTAGGTAGACAGCTGATGTCCTCTTAAACAATAAGTGATAGTGTCTAAGGTGTTGTGAAGTGATGGTCATGCCTATTACAAACAGGACTACAAGCTATTTAATCAGCCTCAGGTTGGTCATGACCAAATGAATTCAGACTTGAGTCATGTATCTTGGTAGTAAGATGTGTTAAGCATAGTGCTGTGAGACCTACAAGTATTACAAAAATGCATATGGATCTACTACACAAAGCAATGCAAACTTCTACTGTAATTTAAATGCCCAGATTAAGAATTACAAGTTTCATTTTCAAGCTAGACTTATACTTATATCAATTATAAGTCATGATCATGCTTTTCTGGTTAGCCCAGTTTAGGTTCAACTCAATCTTTGAAAGATTCATTGAATGTTCTCTATTCCTTTCTCTCTAAAATTATTTCTACTTTACCATTTTAAAAGCTCATCAGACATTGCCAAGGGAGACATGACCACATATCAAATTATATGGCATGATCTCCTATTTCATACTTCACCAAAGATTATCCAGGCCAGTTGTTTAAAACAGAAACTCACAAACACACTTATATAATACTAAAGTTTTTACATATTCTTTACACAGAAAAATAAGCACATATCAGTCCAGAAAATACTTAAAACATAATGAAGTTTTGCCTGGCCTAATTATTACAATATTTCTGCCATATTCCTTAAGCATTCTAAATGCAAGTAAATCTTCAAATATCCATGCAAGCAAGTTTCTTATGCTTCCTTTCCTGCAACAACATCTAGAGCTGCCTCAACAAAAATGAGACACCCCAAATGTTACAAAGCAACAAATAGGGTCAGAAATAAATTTCTGGTATGACTGAAATCACATATTAAATATTTTGTAAATTCTTAAAGCTACATAGAAAACATATCAGTTTAATGAGAAACTAATTCATACTAAAATCTGAGCATTGGTAAGCTTATCTATCAATCATACACCCAAACAACCATGCATTCACTTCATTCAGATTTTTATGTACATACTCCTATGGATTTATTTCCAATTCCATAGCCTGATTGATCAATCTCATTTCATTTCTTTTTACATTTTGGGTTTGGTCTAACTCCTTGCCATTGAACACTATGTGTGCTTTGTAAAGGGGCTCAGTTCTGTTATCCCTTTACACAGAGGCCTACAGGACTTAAACAAGTCATGCACATACTCATCATCCACCTGATGCTGAGAAGATCAAGACATTACTCCTAAATTATTCTTATAATTTAGAGACCATGTTTATTTATCTACTGAGAATTTTATTATCACTTGAAATGCTTTGCATTCTTTTCTTCCTCTCATGAATCAAAAGTTATGAAACTCTCTCAAGGGTTTTAATCAGACATATCAAGCTTCCATGCAAAATACTAAATCCCATTCCAAGGTTAATCTATTTTAATCATATTTACTGAAACTTTCATACATATATATCTACAGAAGTATTCCTATATCTCACATAAATCTGATGAAGCTATATATCCTATTTATTTATTTTACTGAGAACATAGGACATGATTTTTCTTTGAGAAAACCCATAAAAACATGTTAACTTATAATAGGAACAACTCAGCACCTATACATGATACTGCATTGTTCATATCATTTTAATATAAACTAGGCATAAGCATAAATCTCATTATTCACACTGCCTGCTTATTTTCCTTTGATATCCTATTTCTCAGTAAAACATTCAGTTCATTTCTCACATAAAACTGGATCAGAAAATCCAATTCTATGATCTGAGTACATGTTTGATTACTTGTATTTTAAAACAAAAGACTGAAACAATCTTCTCAATCCAAGACAGATCAAAGCTTTAATCAAAAGTTCAATCAAAATATCATCCATGATAAACATGCATTTATTCAGAAGAAAAAAAATCAAACAGAAAATTTATAAAAGAATTTATATATGAAAATAACTTGGCTGCCCTTAGCATGGGTCTTAATGCCTCAAAATCCATAAGTGATTATCACTCACCTTTCTTTGCTCCTCCCCGAGAATACTCAGACCTGAAGACAATGTGAGTTTATTTTATTTTTAATTTTATTTCCTCTGTTTTCTCTCCAGAAACAACTGTTGCCCCTCCCTTGATTTAAATCATTTTGCTCGGGTTTTAATGGAGGAAAAACCCATTCTATCCTTCCCTTACTCAAAGAATCATATGTGTATAATTTATGGCTAAAAGTGCCATTTTCTTTTGGTTTCCATTTCTAGTAAATCAGTTGCCTAATTGCTTTTCAGTGCACATGTTATTTGCATGATTTCCCTGCATATTATTTTTATGTGGCTCAGCCTTATATATATATATATATATTTTTCTTATTTCTTTTGTAAGCTTGATTTTTTTTAGCTAACATATTTTTATTATCTATCTTGATTCATTTCAAAAATGCATTTATACTCATAAATATTACTTGACTAGTTTTTTATGCATTTAAATTATCAAGAGAAGTTATTTTATTACCCTACATTTTTCTGGCCACATAAATTTATAGTATTCATAAGATATGTGTATTTAAAACTCATTCATACTTTAGTTATTTTTTTTCTCATTATTATTTTTGATATTCATTTTCAAATTATTTTATTCTTCAATTATTCTCTATTAACTAATTTAATTTTCTTTTCATTTCAGAAATATTTTTATCTCAAAATTTTTGGATCTTCACATACTCTCCTCCTAAAAGGAATTGTGTCCCACAATTATAATATATATATTTTTTTCTTTTCCACTGTGCAAAAGTTTAATCTTTATCTCAGCAATTTAAAAAATTATGCATCCAGAACTAATCAAATATATATATATATATATAGTATTTAAATTTATTTTAATTTCAGACATACCTTTTATGCAGAAAATAGATTAGGATATTTATCCTTCATCCTATCTTCAGCCTCCCAAGTGCAATCATTTCCATCTAGACACCACTGAATTTTAACCAATTTAATTATTTTGTTTCTTAATTTCTTCTCTTCTCTAGCCACTATGCCCACTGGTTCCTTTTTATAAACCAGGTTTTCTTGAATTTCAACATGTGTAGGGGATTCAGGAATAGTTTTCTTATCATGCACCCACTTTCTTAATTGAGATACATGAAATACATCATGTATGTTGCTCAATTCCTCTGGCAATTTCAATCTATAAGCCAAAGTCCTTATTCTCTGAACAATTTCATATGGGCCTACATACCTTGGTGATAGTTTTCCTGCTTTGCCAAATCTCAATATTTTCCTCATTGGTGAAACTTTGAGAAATACATGGTCCCCCACTTCAAACTCTACTGGCCTCCTCCTTTTATCTGCATATGCTTTCTGTCTTTCTTGTGCCACTCTCATTCTTTGCCTTGCTAATTCAATTCTTGCAGAAGTTTCCTTCACATGTTCTGGTCCGAGCAATACTCTTTCACCTACCTCCATCCAACATGCAGGAGATAAGCAAGGCTTTCCATACAAGGCCTCAAATGGAGCCATACCTATGGTGGACTGGTAGCTATTTTTATAAGCAAACTCAGCTAAATAAAGATGATCTTCCCAGTTGCCACCAAAATCAAGTATGCATGCTCTAAGCAAATCTTCCAAAACCTTATTAACAATCTCAGTTTTCCCATCTGTTTGTGGGTGGTAGGCTGTGCTTAGGCTTAGTTCTGTCCCCATGGCTTCTTGAAAGCTACTTCAAAACCTTGAGGTAAACAAGGTGTCTCTATCACTAATGATAGTCTTGGGAATACCATGCAATCTCACTATTTCCTTCACAAATAATTGAGATAACTTATGAGCATTTCTGTTTGAACTTATTGGGATGAAGTGTGCTATTTTTGTAAGCCTATCAACCACTACCCAAATACTATCATTGCCTCTTCTTGTTCTTGGCAAACCATCCACAAAATCCATTGAAATGCTTTCCCACTTCCAAGTAGGCACTTCCAAAGGTTGCAGTAAACCTGAGGGCTTTGATAATCTGCCTTAACTTGTTGGCATATTAAACAATTTGCCATATATTTTTCCACTGCTCCTTTCATCCCTGGCCACCAGTAATTTCTCTTGAGATCATGGTACATTTTTGTACCACCTGGGTGTATAGTATATTTTGTTTTGTGATGCTCATTCATAACTTCTTGCTTTAGTTCCTCTATATTTCGTATGCAGAGTTTCCCCTTTTTCCTTAAGTAACCTTTTTCATCTACTTCATAATTTTCCACTATCATGCCTTGTGACATCATGTCTTTCTTTTCCTTTAAATTTGTGTCTTGATCCTACATTTGTCCTATTTTATCAACCAGAGTTGACCTTAAAGAAATGAGACTTAGTTTTCCATATTCAATCATATCACTGTGTGCCTTATCTGATACTCCCATTTCTTCCTTTATTTCCACTTCACTAAGGATTGTCAAATCCTTGAATTCAATCATCATTAAGCTTGCCAATTTTGCTTGATGTCTACTCAATGCATCTGCCACTTTGTTAGCTTTTCCAGGAGTATACAATATATCCAGATCATAGGCAGCTAGAAATTCTACCCACCTATGTTGCCTCATGTTCAAGTCTTTTTGGGAAAACAAATATTTAGATGACTTATGATCTGTAAACAATTCGAACTTAGCACCTAATAAGTAGTGTCTCCATAGTTTCAATGCATATACTACAGCAGCTAGTTCTAAGTCATGTGTAGCATACCTAGTTTCATTTGGCTTGAGTTGCCTTGATGCATATGCTATGACTCTACCATGTTGCATAAGCACTGCCCCTAATCCAGATTCACTAGCATCTGTGTAAACCACTAACCCTTCATTACCCATTGGAACTTGTAAGACTGGAGCTTCCATCAGTGCCTTCTTTAGTGATGAAAAAGCTTGTTCACACTTCTCTGTCCACACATATGGTTGCTCCTTTTTAGTTAACTTGGTCAATGGGATGGCTATTCTTGCAAAGTCTTTTATAAACCTTCTATAGTAGCCTGCCATTCCCAAAAATGATCTCACCTCATTCACTGATTTGGGTCTACTCCATGATTGCACTGCTATCACCTTAGTTGGGTCTACACTAACTCCTTCTTGTGATATAATGTGTCCCAAAATTTTTACTTCATTCTGCCAAAATGTACATTTAGAGAATTTGGCCTTTAAATCATGTGCTCTTAGTCTAGACAAAACCAGATGCAAGTGTTTTGCATGATCCTCTTCTGATTTTGAATACACTAATATATCATCAATGAAAACAACTACAAATTTGTCTAGAAAGTCTCTAAATGTCCTATTCATTAAATCTACAAAATAGGATGGTGCATTTGTCAATCCAAAAGGCATTACTAAGAATTCATATAAACCATACCTTGTGTTGAAAGCAGTGTATTTAATACTCTCCTCTTCAACCTTCATTTGGTGAAATCCAGAGGCTAAGTCTAGCCTTGAGAAAATTCTTACTCCATTTAATTGATCAAATAAATCATCAATTCTGGGGAGTGGGTATTTGTTTTTTATGGTCACTTTGTTCAATTCTCTATAATTGATACACATTCTTAGTGTACCATCATGTTTCTTCACAAATACAACTGGAGAACCCCAGTTTGAGCTACTAGGCCTTATGAAGCCTTTCTGCTCCAATTCTTCCAACTGTTGCTTTAATTCTACTAATTCTTTTGGACCCATTCTGGTAGGCTTTTTGATGATAGGACTTGATCCTGGAATTAGCCTTATTTGAAATTCAACTGGTCTATTTTCTGGAACTCCTACAACTTCCCCAAAAACATCTGGATATTCATTTACTACTTTTATGTCTTCTAAAGTCAATTCCTTTTCAGTCATACTCCATATTTGATTAAGGCAATTTATCTTGGCTACTTCACTCATGACTATGATATTTTTACCATTTTCTGTTTTCAAAGAAAGTGTAAAATTTTCTAAATTCAAAATTGCTTTGAATTTACTCAACCAATCTACTCCTAGTATAATTCCTATTCTAGGATATTTTAACACAAACAAGTCAGATTTAAACATATTTCCTCCTATGTTTAATTCTACTCCCAAACATTTTAATCCTAGCAGACAAGAGCTACCTAGTGGGCTTTGAATAAACAAGGGTTTTTTAACTGTATTGTATGTGAGAGCTAATTTATCCACTATATCTTGTGAGATTAGAGAATGTGTGGCTCCGGTATCATATATAACTGTGATTGGGTAATTTTTAATTAGAAGTATACCTTCCAATTGTTCAAAGTTTCCCACTGCATTTGCCTTTGCCTTGGCTTCCAGTGCTCCTACCCTTGCTCCTTTCTTGAACTTTGGGCAGTTCCTCTTAATATGACCTTCTTTCCTACAGTTATAGCAGCTGAATGGTGCTTTCTTAGCTGCTTGACACCTATTGCTCATGTGTCCTTCCTTGCCACAATTGTAGCAGGTAACCTTCTTCTTAATTTCCCCAGTGGCTGCTCCTTCAACTTTCTTATCTACATTCTTCTTGTCATAAGGATGTACTCTATTATTCCCTTTCTTTTTATTGTTAGTTCTCATGTTCCTGAATTTTTCCCTTGCATTGTCATGTTGTTCAAAAGAAAGAGTAAGATCTATGACTTGATCAAATGTTCTGTCTTTATATGGTAGCATTGCTCTACTTAAACTAGCATTGAGTCCCTGAATGAACCTTGAATTCTTTGATTCTTCATTCCCTATGAGCATAGTTCCATACTTAGACAGACTCTCAAATTTTTGAGTGTATTCAGTCACACTCATTGGTCCTTGCCTCAGCCTTATAAATTCCTCCAGTAGTGTTGCCTTAGCTGTTGCTGGGACAAATCTTACCTCAAGCATCTCCTTGAATTGATCCCATGTTATCTCATTTTCTGGCCTTCCTGTGATGATCACCTCCCACCAATCTAGTGCTGCTCCTTTGAGCCTTCTTGAAGCTATCTGCCTCTTCCTTTTATCATTAATTTGCATGTCTGCAAATATTCTTTCTAGAGTTCTCAACCATGTCTGCACACCCATAACTCCTTCAGTGCCTTCAAAATCCTTGCCTCCTAAATTTGAAAATGTCTTCAGTAGCTTAGCTAATTCCTCATGAGGATTCTCTTCCCTGTGCACTGCTCCTTCCCTAAATGCCCACACCAAATCTTGCAAATTTACCATTGGTGTTGTATAGGAAGGTCCTGCTCCATGGCTTGGTGGTCTTCCTACCATGATTTGCTATACAATTTACATAACTAGTTAGTTTAATTTGTAATTTAATTATTTCAGTAGTTTTATTTGTACTGAAAATAGTGTTATGTATTTAGTCTCA
This sequence comes from Allium fistulosum, assembly GCA_030737815.1. Taxonomy (NCBI): domain Eukaryota; kingdom Viridiplantae; phylum Streptophyta; class Magnoliopsida; order Asparagales; family Amaryllidaceae; genus Allium; species Allium fistulosum. The sequence continues at coordinate 637,455,134 of CM060908.1, read as the reverse complement.
TAAGATTTTATTCTTATAAGAGAATTTGATCTTTATTTCTGCTATGTTTAATAACATAGCTCTGATACCAACTGAAATGACCCACTACTTATATTCAATTATTTTTAATGAATTATCTGTTGAGTTTTTTTTCCATGTATATATATATACTTTAATGGATCACTTCTCATAGTTCATTTTCCCAAGATTCCTTATTTTACCAATATAAAAATACTAGTATATAAAATCAAATTAAATCATTTATATATATGAAGATATATAAATGACTCTTTGCCTTTCAGAGTAATTTAAATTGGCAAAGAAATTTAATCACACCTTATTTCTCATGTTCCAGAGATTTGGTGTCACATAGCCTTCTCTGTTCATTCTCTTTATTTTTGGAAAAAACTCAAGCTTGATTATAAGATCAAATAATACCATTTTTCTTATTTTCTTGCTTTACTTCTCAAATTATTTGATTCCTGGATTTACAAGCTATATATTTAGATTCTGGGATACTGTAATTTAATACTTTTTGTTCAATGCTAAATAAGAGGGTGTTTAAAATAACTCATTCCTTTTAGTTTAGCCCGGGGTTCATAATTCATATTCAAACAATTTTTAGGTCAGGTAAGGATACTCATATATTAATTTATTTATTATGCAAATATCATATGAATAATCAAGTGTTAAATTGGATTGAAGACCAAGCAGAGAAAACAATACAAAATTCTTAGGTGAACTTATTAGGTAGACAGCTGATGTCCTCTTAAACAATAAGTGGTAGTGTCTAAGGTGTTGTGAAGTGATGTTCATGCCTATTACAAACAGGACAACAAGTTATTTAATCAGCCTCAGGTTGGTCATGACCAAATGAATTCAGACTTGAGTCATGTATCTAGGTAGTAAGATGTGTTAAGCATAGTGCTGTGAGACCTACAAGTATTACAAAAATGCATATGGATCTACTACACAAAGCAATGCAAACTTCTACTGTAATTTAAATGCCCAGATTAAGAATTACAAGTTTCATTTTCAAGCTAGACTTATACTTATATCAATTATAAGTCATGATCATGCTTTTTTGGTTAGCCCATTTTAGGTTCAACTCAATCTTTGAAAGATTCATTGAATGTTCTCTATTCCTTTCTCTCTAAAATTATTTCTACTTTACCATTTTAAAAGCTCATCAGACATTGCCAAGGGATACATGACCACATATCAAATTATATGGCATGATCTCCTATTTCATACTTCACCAGAGATTATCCAGGTCAGTTGTTTAAAATAGAAACTCACAAACACACATATATAATACTAAAGTTTTTACAAATTCTTTACACAGAAAAATAAGCACATATCAGTCCAGAAAATACTTAAAACATAATGAAGTTTTGCCTGGCCTAATTATTACAATATTTCTGCCATATTCCTTAAGCATTCTAAATGCAAGTAAATCTTCAAATATCCATGCAAGCAAGTTTCTTATGCTTCCTTTCCTGCAGCAACATCTAGAGATGCCTCAACAAAAATGAGACACCCCAAATGTTACAAAGCAACAAATAGGGTCAGAAATAAATTTCTGGTATGAGTGAAATCACATATTAAATATTTTGTAAATTCTTAAAGCTACATAGAAAACATATCAGTTTAATGAGAAACTAATTCATACTAAAATCTAAGCATTGGTAAGCTTATCTATCAATCATACACCCAAACAACCATGCATTCACTTCATTCAGATTTTTATGTACATACTCCTATGGATTTATTTCCAATTCCATAGCCTGATTGATCAATCTCATTTCATTTCTTTTTACATTTTGGGTTTGGTCTAACTCCTTGCCATTGAACACTATGTGTGCATTGTAAAGTGGCTCAGTTCTGTTATCCCTTTACACAGAGGCCTACAGGACTTAAACAAGTCATGCACATACTCATCATCCACCTGATGCTGAGCAGATCAAGACATTACTCCTAAATTATTCTTCTAATTTAGAGACCATGTTTATTTATCTACTGAGAATTTTATTATCACTTGAAATGCTTTGCATTCTTTTCTTCCTCTCATGAATCAAAAGTTATGAAACTCTCTCAGGGGTTTTAATCAGACATATCAAGCTTCCATGCAAAATACTAAATCTCATTCCAAGGTTAATCTATTTTAATCATATTTACTGAAACTTTCATACATATATATCTACAGAAGTATTCTTATATCTCACATAAATCTGATGAAGCTATATATCCTATTTATTTATTTTACTGAGAACATAGGACATGATTTTTCTTTGAGAAAACCCATAAAAACATGTTAACTTATAATGGGAACAACTCAGCACCTATACATGATACTGCTTGTTCATATCATTTTAATATAAACTAGGCATAAGCATAAATCTCATTATTCACACTGCCTGCTTATTTTCCTTTGATATCCTATTTCTCAGTAAAACATTCAGTTCATTTCTCACATAAAACTGGATCAGAAAATCCACTTCTATGATCTGAGTACATGTTTGATTACTTGTATTTTAAAACAAAAGACTGAAACAATCTTCTCAATCCAAGACAGATCAAAGCTTTAATCAAAAGTTCAATCAAAATACCATCCATGATCAACATGCATTTATTCAGAAAACAAAAATCAAACAAAAAATTTATAAAAGAATTTATATATGAAAATAACTTGGCTGCACTTAGCATGCGTCTTAATGCCTCAAAACCCATAAGTGATTATCACTCACCTTTCTTTGCTCCTCCCCGAGAATACTCAGGCCTGAAGACAGTGTGAGTTTATTTTATTTTTAATTTTATTTCCTCTGTTTCTTCCCAGAAACAACTGTTGCCCCTCCCTTGATTTAAATCATTTTGCTAGGGTTTTGATGGAGGAAAAACCCATTCTATCCTTCCCTTACTCAGAGAATCATATGTGTATAATTTATGGCTAAAAGTGCCATTTTCTTTTGGTTTCCATTTCTAGTAAATCAATTGCCTCATTGCTTTTCTGTGCACATGCTATTTGCATGATTTCCCTGCACATTATTTTTATGTGGCTCAGCCTTATATATATATTTTTCTTATTTCTTTTGTAAGCTTGATTTTTTTTAGCTAACATATTTTTATTATCTATCTTGATTCATTTCAAAAATGCATTTATACTCATAAATATTACTTGACTAGTTTTTTATGCATTTTAATTATCAAGAGAAGTTATTTTATTACCCTACATTTTTCTGGCCACATAAATTTATAGTATTCATAAGATATGTGTATTTAAAACTCATTCATACTTTAGTTATTTTTCTTCTCATTATTATTTTTGATATTCATTTTCAAATTATTTTATTCTTCAATTATTCTCTATTAACTAATTTAATTTTCTTTTCATTTCAGAATTATTTTTATCTTAAAAATTTTGGGTCTTCACAAACCCGCGTCCTTAAAAAAGAAAAAAAATATGCACATCTCTCAGGCAAAAAAAACGTGATATGTTTTTCCTTCAACCAATTTTCCTGTTTTCCCAAAATATTTGGGATTTCATAAAGGAAAAACTCGGCATCAAAATTCGTAAAACTGCAATATTTTTAAAATTATTGCAGATCTAAAAGATTATAGTAAAATAACAAGAAGCTTGAAACTCTTGCGAGAACAGCAATTACTATGACTATAAGTGCAATCTGGAAAGAAAGATGTAAAAGATCTTATAATAACTTTTCAACTTCAAAAGAAAACAAAGCAAATTTCGTTCTTGCAGAAATCAAATCTATAACTAATGCTTTAAGGAAAGCATAGAGAGAAAGCAAACTAATCATAATCCTCAAATCGAGAATGATAGAAATGATGGAAGATTCCCACAAAGAGAAGAAAAGAGACGATCGCCATAAATTTTTTATGCCAATTCTGTCTCATCGCATGGGAAAGGCTTTAGCCATCACGTGGGTTCATTTGCATTTTTCTTCTGTTTTGATATGCATGTATGTTTGTTTATGTAGATCTTATTTTTATATTGAGGTGTGCTTTTTATGTAGATAATTTGTTTCTCATATTGTATGTTTTTGCACACATTATTTTGTCCGCCGTATCCCTTTTTTCTTATAATAAAATATCCTTCTTTTTTCAAAAAAAAAAATGTAAAATAGAGTGTAGGTTGGACTTGATGATTTTTCTTATTTCATAAAGTTGAATTTTTTTTAAAATTCTTCTTTTTAAAATGGAAATGGAACTTGATTAAAATTGATGTAGAACCATTTAAGTAAGGGAAATATAAACAGAGGCAATATTGAGAGATTTGGATAGAAATAGCATTAGGAACTTATAAAATAGGATTAATAATCTAGTTAGAGATAATATAGAAGAGGAGTGATGAAAATATGAAAGGAAAATAATAGGATAGAAGTTGTTTTTTCTACTCCACTTTTCATTATCTAAAGTTATAGAAGATGTATTTGAATGTTTCGAATTAAAAAGACCAACTTTTAAAGGAATAAATTTTTGATTGAGAAAGTTTTTGAAAGACGGAATTATTTTGCTCCTTTTTAGGATTAAGCAACTCTTTTAGAAATTTTGATAGTTTAGTTCAATAAATGAGCTTTTGAATGTCTCGGGTTAAAAACCATACTTTAAAGAAGTAAGTCCTTGAGGTAAAAGTATTTAAGAAGAGAAATTTTTTACTAAGCAATTTTTGAATTTGGGGTTAAGAACAAAGCGGTGAATGTTTTAAAAATTGTGAAAGTTGGGTCTAAATATTTTTGAAAATAAATTGTTCAAATGTTTAATAAAAATGGAATAGATGTATGGAGTAAATTAAAATATGAAATTTAGATGTTTTTTAACAATTTAATTCCCTAACTATTTTTGGAAGTTGGAAATTCTTTTGAAAATATGCTTAAAAGTTTTCTTTCGAGATGTGGAAATTCTTTTGCAAGTTTGAATTTCAAATGTCATATATTAGCGTAATGTGGACTCCTAAGTTTATATTTTATGAAGTAGATAGGGATCACTATCTAGGAAAGAAAGGTTAAATGTTTTAGGATATGAATAAAATAAGAATATTATGTACAACTTGATCTAGAAATTTTAAATCAGTTCCAAACATTTATTTGTAGAATGTTGGTAATGTTGTAAAGGTATTCCAGATCAAAAAATTGGTTGTAAGTTAGGTTTCCCTTGGAATGTGAATTTTTATATTTTGATCGCTTGGGAGTAGGTTTCGTGTAATTTACATAAATTACCCAATTCCTTAAATGCATAGAAGTATGACATTATATACCAAAAAGAGAAAGAGACGTGTAAGATATAGACACTCTTTTTTGTATTTTACACTATCTATTTAAATAATAAAAAATCCCTTATAATTTCAAACAAAGCAAAAATCTCACTTGTCGTTAATCTATGGAAATTTTTAACGGCAGTCCTATTTGAAAGGATGACTCTACTAAAATAAAATAAGAAAAAGAATGTTCTAGTTTAGTGATTAATGATTAGAAATAATAAATACATAAATAGCACAATTAACAACGGTATTCGTATTAATTATAAACTGTGTAGTAATTAAGGGACAATGATTTATGGACATTAATTACAGATTTAGTAGGCAATGAATTTGTAATTAATAAAGAATGAAACGAAACTAAATAGAGGACTGATTAAGGAATATAATATGGTATTTATGGAGGAATTGAATACACATAATAAGAAAACCTTAAAATTGGTAAGAAGTTGAAATAGATTTAATATGGATTGTTTAGAGATTGTTAATTTTGACATTAATGACCAGCTATTATGGGTAATGGATATTTATTAGAACTAAGAAGGAAAATTAAGGAAGGTTGGTAATGGTGGAATGGCATTCTAGGAATGTCCATCTTAAATTGGTAAGGAGCATTAGGATCCCGACATCATTAACACCAATTAATGACTAAGGGCAACTTCTAGTAGAATTTTCTTTTAGAGTTTTTGGGTTGAAATCACTAGTCGTCTCTTTTAGAAAAAGAAAAAGAGTTTGATATGGTATAAGGTATGTTCCTGTTTTATCACCGTGTTGATTTTAGGGATGAGACTAAACCGCTCAATATATATATATATATATACACATACATACATATATATACATATATATATATATATATATATATATATATTAAGGAACATTGTAAATAAGGAACATTTTATAAGTACACTTAACTAGCGATAAACCGAAGATAAGACTGGAAGTTCGTAAGGAAATTAGGTTAGAATGCTTCAAACCCAACACTTATCGAGTGTCACCATTCACCCTAAATGTGATAAGGTGTAAAGGGATATGAAGAAAATTTTCTAATTGGTCAAGGATGATGAATTTTATTCCAGATGTTTTGACGTACCGAAGTACTAAGACCGAGCAAGGAAAACCCGGAGGTTTGTTATTACCATTGGAGGCTCCGACTTGGAATTCAGAGCATATATCGATGGACTTTATAAATAGGTTGCCTAGGAGTCAAAAGGACAATGATGCTATTTAGGTTATAGTAGATTGGCTCATTTTATTTCCGTTGGAAGGAATAAGGTTGTAGTATCTCAAACACAGATTTATGACAAGGAAGTAGTGCGACTACATGAAGTTCAAGTTAGCATTCTTGTGATGGAGACCCTTTGTTCACTAGTGAAATTTGGAGGGGATTGTAATCTGCTTTGGAAACGACTTCGAATTTATAAGATTTGCTGAGAGCTTGCATCATGGACTTTATAGGACCTTGGAAAATGTAGAAGTGTTTAGGTGGCAAATGAAGATCACACAAAACCGTTAGGAGTCCTATGCTGACAAGCGAAGGAAGTGATTGGAAATTTTAGTTAGGGCCATAATATACGTTCTGGTTTCTCCTCTTAGAAAGGTTATGAGGTTTGGTACATCTGGGAAGTTGGCGCCAAGGTTTGTTGGGCCTTTTTCAGTTTTAGAGAGGGTAGGGGAAACTTGATTATTGGGTGGAGCTTCCAAACTAGTTAGTGGGAGTCCATGACGTCTTTTATGTTCCACACACAAGAAAATGTCTACATGACATTGCCTCTGTAATAGAGCCTGATCGGTAAATTGATGTTTAAACGGAGCCCATCTCCCCCTGTGCCACCGCACACATCGTGGAGCACGGTATTAAGAGGATTCGTAACGTAAAAATTGTGTTGGTTCGAGTAGATGGGGAGATAACACAGTAGAAAGCGCATGTGAAAACGATGAAAAGATGAATTTTTCTCTTCATGTGCTTTTCTCTGGTAAACTTTTCTCTCCAAAGTATAGGTATTTAGTTGCATCGTGGTTGCTAGATTGGATGGTAGGAGATAGTTGCAACACTTTTTACTGCCATTTTTGCACTCATATAGAACTTCATGTATATTTAGGATGTTTGCATACATGCCTATATGTCACGATATTGCATTCACGCTAGGATTGAGCTCACCTATAGTATGTTGCATACATAATCACATTGCATTTTTAGTTGAGTAGATGGTTGTGTAGATTATTGTAACTAAATTGGTTGCATAATATGGCTGTTGAGTGCACATTACACTATCTTCCTTTGGTGATTTCGAGGGAGAAATCCTTTTTAAGAGGGGAAATGTAACACCCTGCAAAATTTAACAAGAAATAACTAAAATAAGGTTAAAAACAAAAATATTGTAAATGTTGGAATTTGACCATGGACGTTGCACCATTGCGTCCACAATGATTTTCTGTCAATTTCCATATATAATATGTTGAAATCGGAAGAAGTTATAAGTGTTTGAAATTTTCAAAAATTAAAATAATTCAAACGAGTTTAAATTTAAAATTTAAGTATTTGAATTTGAATTTGAAAGTTAACTTTAGGAGTTTAAGGGTTAATCCTAGTTAACATTAACGTGTCATCAATTAAGGAATTAATAATAATTAGGTAATAAATAAAAGAAACAGAAATAAATCAACATGCCCAAAAATCAACTCCACCGGTCGACCAAACCCTTGGACCGGTCGATCGGTAGGGGCTAGCGGTCAAGCAGATTGAGTGGTTGGTGGCTAGGATCTTGATGCAAATGAATGCTTCAGATTTAACTATTTTAATCCTATAGTTCTGGTTCCTTCTTACCTCCATAAATAGACTCATAGACCCCTCCACTTTTCCTCATAAAATTCTGTAGCAACGATGAAGCTCTGTCAAATTCTTTCCCTTTAGGTTTTCAGAAACAACAAACTTCCTAGTAAGCAATTCTAATCTCTAATTTAAGTGAAATTCTCAATTCTTCTTATCACTCTCTTTTGATTTATGAAATTATATATATAATCTATTTATTATATATTCAGAAAGAAGAAGATCTAGTAGAGGATTAGTAGCATTATTACTCAGATCCCGTCTTCTTCTTCTTCCTTAGATTCCAGAATCAGTTAGGATTTTCAAGTAAGAGATTTAGATATTTAATTCTTTTGACTTCTGATTCTATTTTTCTCCAATTTCTGATTCTAAATCTAACTTTTATATACAATTCACTTTGTTGTATATTCCAAAAGAGGAAGATCCGAAATGAATTAAGGCGTAGTGGAATCAAATCCAGTTAGGAAGCAAACAATTCTCTATGAGTGGAAATATCAAGTTTTTCACATTTTTATAATTGATAGTATTTATGTGGATTTGATTTATGAATTGGGACAATTTTGGTAAACGAAAACATAACCTCTAAAACCCCAGAATTTCCCTAAATAAATGTCAATCTTTGAATATGTTGGAATTTCAATTGTTTTGTATTAATATAGAAGAATCATATCTGTGTTGAGATTTAAGCAATTTATAATCTATCCCACTTCATCTTTTTTTATTTCTCTTGTAGTGTTAAAGGATTCTAAAAATAAGTAAAGTTATAAATGGTATGTAAATTATGATTTTTGATTATTTGTAGTTTGCATCACCTATTTCTATAAATTAAAATAAGCATGAATCCCTTTTTCACTCCAATGTGGTAATTGCAAAAGTTGGATAAAATATAAAAGATTTAAATTGTAAAGTTTGTTCCTTGAATAAAGGAGTTAATTCTATTATATTAATATGAGATAAGTTTGGTATTATTCCTTTTTGTTTACAAGTCAAGTTGTTGGCCAAGGATATTAGCTATCCCTTTGTTTGGAATTTAGGACTTCGTATGAGTATTGACATTTAAATTAATAAGCGTTTTCCTCGCGCGTGACTAGTAATATTTTAGTCGAATCTCATGCATGTGTGTATATATATATATAATATTAACATATTGATTATTAAATTAATAATAATGTAATAATTATATCATATTGAATTTATTGATTAGAATTAATAGGGTAGTAAATATAATTAATTTCTTAGGAAGATAGTTATCGTAAGTTAGGGAATTAATCTTAATTAGAGGCGTAATAAGAGGTTACCTTTTTTTTTTGAAAATGGGTAAACCGCCTCATTAAAAACCTTACTAACTATCGGTGTGATAATTAGTAGGGGAAAAAGAGTGCGGTGCTTTATTGATAACATATCGATATAAGAATTACAACGTTTATGTACATACTGTCTGGAAGAAAAAATAAACAGGAAAAACAACCCTGTTACAATCGACTCTGCTACGTGGCAGAGAACAGAACACTCTACTTATCAAAAAGAAAAGTAAAACACATCTTTAAACTTAAAACTTTCCATCTTCGGTTGACCGGTTGAGAAAAAGAACAAGCTCAAAGCTTTAACCGGTATCCATAAGGTCAATGCCCCATCTTTCTAAGATCTCCCCATTTTCTCTCGATCCCCTGGTCTTCTTCCTACTTTTGGTCATCTGAAATTTAATGTCGATTTCAGCTAGATTCCATCTTCGAAGCTTGTCAATTTGCCTCCCATCATGGATACGTGAGTTTCGTTCCAGCCATATGTGATAGATGATGGTGACGAAGCTGCAGAAGGCCAAATCTTGGATCTGGTTAGCAACTCTAAAGGTGTCGTATAAAACAGTGGCTTCTTCATCGATCAGCAAAGGACCATTCAGAATCATACCTAGCTTCATTTTATTTCGTGTCCAAAGATAGGCCGAGTAAGAACATTGGAAAAACAGGTGATTTCTATCTTCTGATTCACAATTGCACAGTACACATATAGGATATATAGTATAACCCCATTCAATCATTTTTTCTTTGGTAGGAATTCTGTTAAGCATAACTTTGTATGCACATAAAGCCATTTTAGGGCTGTTGCAGTAACTCCAGATAACTTTAGACCAATTAATTGTCTGTAAATGATTTCTAGCATTATCCCATTCTGAGTAGAAGGTAAATCCATTAGGTTTGTTGTTCCAGGTCCAAAAATCAGATTCATAATTAGATGAAATAGCCACATTCTTGATTTGGTTAATTTGTTTAGTGAAATGGAATGTCTCTGGATTTATCATGTTATCTTGTATCATGCTGCTGACCTTCAAATTGTCGCCTCCATTTAAACCGAGAGCATCCCACCCAAGTATGTTAACTAAAAGTTCATTGTTAATCCACGGGTCGTGCCAAAGAAGTGTATTTTGCCCATCGACTATATTCCTTTGTATATGTTGAATGCCTTTATGTCTGTGTTTAAGGATAGATTTCCAGGTACAAGAGCTGTTATTATCAATATCCATAGTCCAGAAGTGTTTATCTTTACAGTATCTGTTGTACATCCAGCTAGACCATAAGTTGTTGTTGTTAATAAAATGCCATAACAGTTTAAGGGCAGTGGCAGTTCTGATGTCTCTAAAATTTCTTAGGCCCACTCCTCCTTCCAATTTTGGTCTGCAAAGGATATCCCATGCTATTTTATGGGTTCTGCCTCCCCAAATAAAATTAGCACATATCCTGTTGATTTTATCAATAGTTGCAATTGGCAGTTGGTATGTCATCATCCAATATAACACCATAGGAGTGATAACTGAGTGAATAAGCTCTATCTTACCTGCCATAGAAAGTAGCCTACAGTCCCACCCATCCATTCTTTGCTGGATTTTGTCTAAAAGCTTACCACAATCAAAATAGTGAAGATAATTATAGGACAATGGGACACCCAAATATTTGATAGGCAATGCTCCTTCCCTTATATCCAAAATATTGATCAATACATTTCTGTTTGTCATCCCTCTACTGAAATATACTTTAGACTTTAAATTGTTTATATTCAGTCCCACCAGGTCTTTTAAAATTTGCATAATCTCTTTAATAGTTCTAGCACACTTTGGCTTGGCTTTAGAAAATATCATAAGGTCATCTGCATAGATAAGATGAGTGACATTTGGTTCTTGATTGTAAATAGGCTGTAGCTTATCAGTCTTATGAGCTTTGAACATCTTCAGAGAAAGAAACTCCATAGCTACACAAAAGAGATAAGGGGAGAGAGGGTCTCCCTGTCTCAAACCTCTATTGCTGGAAATGAACCCCTTAGGACTACCATTAACAAGAATAGAATAAGTAGGCGAAGTTATACAGTTTCTGATAAGTTTGACAAGTTTATTTGGGAACCTCATCATGTTCAACATATGACAAACAAACTCCCTATTTATCATATCATAAGCCTTTTGAAGGTCTATCTTAAGGCACATTTTATCACTACCTTTCCTATTGAAATGTCTAATTTGTTCATGTGCCAGCAGGATGTTCTCAGCAATACATCTTCCTGGAATAAACGCAGACTGGTTTTCTGATATTAGGTGAGGTAAAAAAGGTTTGATTCTGTTACATATAATTTTGGATATGATTTTATATAAGACATTACAGCATGCAATAGGTCTATAATTAGAAATACCAATTGGCTGTTTGGTTTTAGGCACAAGTGTGATAAAAGTATGATTTAAACCTTTGTCAATTTTACCAGTGTTGAAAACTTCTTGGATCAGGTTCAGGAGCTCAAACTTCAGTTCTTCCCAGTGAATTTTATAGAATTTTGAAGTGAAACCATCCGGACCCGGGCTCTTGTCATCAGATATAGAGAATATAGCTTTTTTTACCTCATCCAGATTGATCTCAGATGTAAGTTTAAATCTGCCTCTCTCATTTATAATTCTCATACACTGTATATCAGGGAAATTTTTTGGTAATGGATGTTTGGAGAAAAATATATCAGTGTAATAGTTTATAGCATCATGTTCAATTTTTGTACTGTCTTGTATAACCTCCCCATTACTCATAATGATATGATTCCAATTGTTAAAGTGTCTTCTTTGTGACATCTTAGCATGAAAAAATTTTGTGCATGAATCCCCATCAGTGAGCCATTCAATCTTTGCTTTCTGTCTGGCCTTTAAAAATTCAGCAACATTCTGAGTTTTCCAGCTGTTGTAAGCTTTACTAAGTTTATCAAAAAGATAGGAGTTGGTCGGGTTTTCATCACATTCTTTAAGGCAGTTCTGATATTCTTCTTCATATGTTTTTAGAGGATTCCCTTCTCTGCAGTTTTTTAGATTCCACTCCTTTAGCAAAAACTTGCAATCTTTAATGAATTTCATAAACTTGTGGAGTTTTGAAGCTTGGTAGTTAGGGAAATCTGAATAATAATTTTCTAGAGCTTTATCAATACAAGACATATACCCTTCCCCCATATGCCATGAGTTAACATATCTGAATGGGATATTTCTAGGACCTATGCATTCTTTATTAAAACTAATAAAAATCGGAATATGGTCACTGATAGCATTAGAGACCCCAAAGGTAGTAATCCCTGGTGTAGTTCCCAGTAATAATTGATTACAGAGTACTTTATCAATTTTAGAAGCCATACCTTTTTTCCTCCAAGTGTATTTGAAACCTGTAATAGGCAGTTCAACCAGACCTATCCTTGATAAGCAATTATTAAAGCCTACCAGGTGACTAAAAGGAACAGCAGTACCACCCTTTTTGTCATAAGGTGATAATGTATTATTAAAATCTCCAAGAATAATCCATGGGGAATTCACTAACCCTGATTCAACAATAAGATCCTCCCATAATTTATCTCTATCTCTAATAAAATTGCTAGCATAGACAAAGGTTATTCTACATTTAAAACCTCCAGTGTTTTCAGCTAATAAAGAGATATGTTGATAGGATTTCGTCTTAATTTGAATATTCCAAATATTTGAATCCCACATAATGAGAATCCGACCTTTGCTACCACAGTCATTATTATCATTTATCTTCCAGTTTCTCTGCAATCTAACACTCAGATTCTCTATATTCAAGTTACTTAATTTATTCTCAAGTAAGCCAACAATTGATGGCTTATATTTAGTTAGGAATTTAGACACTTCAAATTTTTTATCCAAAGCATTTAAACCCCTAACATTCCAAGCAACTATATTCATTCTTTAAATTTACTTTGGCTCCTTTTATTTGCTTTAGGAGGAGCAGGGATTGGTTTTCCTTTTTTACCTTTCAAATTCTGCTTGTTAGATGTTTCAATTTCCTCATAAAATTTTTGATTTTTTTCCACACAGTTCGATACATCTTCAATCTTCTCTGGTGGATTAGGGATAGAATCCTCTCTAGCAAGGTTGCTGATAAGTTCCTCTTCTTCATCTTCACTTAAATCTTCTACCAAGCCTTCAGATTGATGCTGACTTACAGGAAAGTCCTCTGTCTCCTTTATAGCCTTCTCCTTATTATTAATAATGTTTACATTCATTATCTCATTCACTAATGCATTTTCTACTGCAGGGACTTGGTCATTGGGAATCTCTTCAACATTACAGTCATTGGGAGTCTCTTCAACATTACAGTCATTAGTTAAGTTGCCTTCACTATTAATTATATTCTGTTCATGTAATATAGGGGTATCAGACCCTTCATTTGTAATTTCAAAATCCACAATTATAACTTCCTTGTTTAGATTATTTTTTGGTTTTCCTGCTGTTAGCTCTGCACCTACATTATTTTTACTGTGTTCTGAATTAGATTCAGAGTTGGATGAAGTAGAGGCTTTTCCTGTATCTTTAGGAACCCATTTTTCTTTACTTTTTATTTTGCATTGCTGTGTAGCATGGCCAAACACTTTACATTCCCTGCAACTAGTTGGTTTGTAAAGATAGTCTACTTTACTCTTTAGTTCCTCTCCCGTATAAAGTATAACATCGACTTCATTTGGGAACTCATCACTGGCTTGCATTTCAACTAATATTTTAGCAAACGCAACACTAGTTTCATCAGCTGTAATCTTGTCCATTTTAATAGGCTTTCCTAACACACTTGCAATGGCACTCATAGCTTCTTTATCCCATAGCTCGAGTTCTAGATTAGATAGTTTTATCCATATAGGAAGAGTTGTCAGTAAGTCTTTCCTGAATCTAGTACCCATCTCCCACTTTTTCAATATAATCACTTTGTTATCAAACAAATAAGGTCCACCCTTCAACACTTTATCGCAATCTAGTTTATCATCAAAACGTATTATAAAGAAACCATTTTCTTGAGATAATAGCTGAAACTTTCCCACAGGTTTCCATACCCGTTCTATGTATCCCTTAAGATGAATGTGATAAGGTCTGACCCCATACACGTAGAAAACTATGGAATGTTCCCATTTACTTTCCGCCCTCTTTACAACGGTTTCAGATATGGTAGCCATCTTTTTATCCTTGACAAGCACTGGTTTGATATATTGTAGATCTAGGTATTCATCTTGCTGCTCCCCTATTCCTCCACATGCTGCTTCCTTCCAAGATTTTGAATTTCCAGAATTTATGTCTTTTTGAATCGCCTTCCACTTAGAGTCTTCCCTGGTTGATACAAAACCCTCGCTATGAACCTGTGAGTATCCAAATTTGGTTTGGGTTTGATCCCCCCCAAACGTGAATCCCTGGATGAACGAACCTTTATGGTATTTTGATTGCTGTGAGGCAATCCGTCCCTTCCCAGGCATGACGAACAGGATTGTATGCCACTGTTTTCCCTTTATCTCGATAAGAACTAGCTTGCGGCTCCTTGTTTGAATCCAGTTTTTCAGGTGGTCTTCCTCTGTCTTTTGTAAAATCGCTATTAGGGTTTCTGTTAGCCGCCATTATTCACCATTGGATATTTAAAAATAAATTAATAAGAGGTTACCTTATATAGCCACAATTATTAATTGTGTAGGATGGTATATGTATTTAATTAGTATACATATAACGCATTACTAAGTTATAGGGATGCAACTTCAATCCAAGGTTACATGGAAGTCTACCCAGTTAAATCTGGCTATCAGTAGTATGGCTTTACGGATGATGTGGGACATCGTCTATAATAAATAACCCTAGTGGATGCGAGGTTAGTCTCAATTCTGCAGGGTAAGTCTACCAAGTCAATCTAGCTACCAGAACCAAAGAATAGTCGATTAATCTGAGCTCACGGTTGGGTTATAGGTTATAAGTTACGTTATTTGATACGGTAAGTAAAATCTTTAGAAGGGTATGCTTCGGATTAGAGGTATTAAGTGGCTATGGTAGAGTCCACCTCTTTCTTTAGGCTAAGTATTAAGTGACCTGATGGGATATCTTACGATGTCAGCTAGTGAGAACCATGTAGGAACCCGCCCTAGGTTAGGTCTTAAATAGTAGGAACTCCCTATTTTATAGGTCTTAAATGGTCGAAGTCTAAAGGTATTAAGTGGTTTGGAGGTTCTCTCTCACATCGTTAATGATAATTCAATTATAATTTGGAAATGGTTTAGGTATTAAATGACGGGGACCTGCCTAGTTTATAGGTATTAAATGGTAGAGTCTGCCTAATCCCCAATAAAATGTATTTATTGGTTTGAGTGCTTTCTCTTGCATCATTGATGTTAGTGGCGTTGGAGTTTTGGAATTGGACTGGAAAGCCCTTTAGGCTTACAGTTAAAGTTATTAGTATGGTATAGTTTTAAATACGTAAGACATATTTTTTATCTAAATAATACTGCCTAAGTACAATTATGGTAAAGCTAGAGATTTTCATTTCACCAGATATTTATTGTTCTAACCCACTCCACATTACAACATACATGTTAGATGAGGCAATGCCGATTTAGGAGATGAAGGTGAAGAAGAAGCCTTGTTGCAGTTATCTATCTATTTATGCTTTTTAAATATTTTTTATTATACCTAGTTCAGACAGTTATATTATTTTGGGATATTATGCTATAAAAGCTTTATGTAAACATGTTGTAATATTTAACATGTCATGTTTATGAAATGGTTTTCTTTATGAAATGCATACTTGTTTCTGATATTATATTTTATCCATTCCACTGTGAGAATATGAAAGTATAGACAGAGAGCTCTGTGTACTGTGTATTGTGTATTTTTGTCAACTTAGCAACTCGCCTTGAGATGGGCCTAAGGTTTGATGGGCTTTTCTTTGGTCGAAATTAGGCCCATTTCGGGGCGGGATGTTACATGATTATTATAAAAATAATAAACGTGCCAGACTATATCTAAATCGAAGGTCAATAAACATATGGATCATAGTATATGCTTGGTATAAATGATTATAATAATGTCAACTCAACATTCTCAAACAACAGATTCGTAGAACACTACAAAATGCAGGATAAAGATGTCATCGCCCATATAAAACCTGTGCAGTTAATGCCCTGCTATTACCCCGCTATAACCCTGCTATATCTCAAAGCGGATTTTTACCGCTACGATTTTTCCATATAGCCCTAAATATAGCCTTTCTGCTTTAAGCCCCGCTATTTCTGCTATATCTAGTGATTCCTGCTATATTCAGATATTTCCGCTATATCTTCTTTAAAAGGAATGAATTGAAAAATGATATTTATATATTATAAAAATTTTGAAATTAATTTATTTAATTGAATTTTTAATATATTTTCAGAAATGAAAATTCTGTAATATTCTACAAAGTTCAATTATGTTATATAACAGTTTTATGTTTATTTATAATATATTCGTAAATGTTTTTATTTAAGATTATTTATGTATTAATTATAATTCAATTGAATGTTAATTTTTCTTTTAATTACCATTTATATATTTGTAAAAACATTAAGTACGAGTTTTATATGCTATTTTAAAGTCATCCGCTATATCCCGCTATGTCCTCGCTGTATCCTCGCTATGACTTTTTACGCCTCCACTGCATTGAATATGTTGAGCGCTTTAACTGCACAATATAAAACTCATCAAATTAGAAATTATGCAATAACATCAAATGTGTGAATCATCCATATCTAGAAATCATCATCTAAATCCAGAATATGTCTCTAAAAGAGATATCAACATGTATAATCAGGCTACAAGTAGCTTAGCCCAAATATACCACTCAACCTCTATAAATAAGATATCCTCTACATCAATACAAATAACCATCCATAACAAAATTACAAAAATGGAGGCACACGCCAATGAATGATATAATTGGCGATACACGCATATAAAGAGTAATCGATGACATACGCGTGAGAAAGATAAATAGGTAATACAAAATATAAACAAGCAATACATATCAATGAATAATAACTGGCGACACATGCCAATGAAATATAAAAGAAACATGAAAATAAATAGTAGTTGGCTACATATGCCAATGAAAAGAAAGTATTCGATGACACATGCCTGAAAAAGAATAATAGGCGATACACACCAAAAGGAATAATAGGCGACACACGCTAAAGAAAGATACGGGGATTGATCATACTCTGAACATAGTCACAGGTATAATCGTAACTAATCATCTTGAATATATATACATATACATATATACATATACATATACATATACATACATATACATATATACATATACATACATATACATACATATACATACATACATACATATATATATATATATACATACATATATATCACCCATACCAGAACCAGATGGGAGACTGACGGACACACCTACTTTAGGAGACTACACACGTGATTAGCGAACATGACACACGTATTCCACCAACATGGCTCCTACAGTCTTGGTTACCTCGACGAACATCGTGACTCTTATCCATGCATATCATAAATACGCTACAAGACTACGTTATGCATTGGTCATGACCTTACACGTGCCTCCAAATGGTAACAGACTACTGGCCTAAGTGACACACATGGGCTTTACATTGCCGACACACGGCTATATATGTTGCCGACACACAACTATATGGATTGCCGACACATGGCTATGGTGTCATGGTTTCGGGGCACGACTACCATAATCAGGCTGCTAGGATGCATAATAGCCAATCCGGTTCAACTTCCGCACTATAAAGGATGTTTGACAATGAGTAGACAGATACTAAATATATATACTCATACCGACACATAGCTATATACTCGTATCGACACACAACACGATACATATGCTGACATATGACAAAATACATGACTCACCGCAGCGAGCCTCATCATACATAGTAAATCTTATATGAGTGTCATTAACGAGCAAATGATAACCGAATAAATAATATAACAGCATCCCATAACACTGCATATTACTAGTCTATTTATTCAGTGCTTATATATCACTCGCTCCTTCAATATTCTATAAAACGAGTCCATACCAGATGGTATTATAACTCCATTTATTAAGATTTCTCATTAAACAGAATAGAAAACAATTAAAACATTCAACTATGAATTTAGAACAAAATTATATTTATAAAAACATAATAAACTTCCTAAATCAATTTTATATTAAAAAATAATAAAAACCTTTAAAACACTTATATATATTATATAATATATTCACTTTTTTTATTTAATCCCAATAAAAGATTCAATTACTAAAATTCATTTCCAAATTGTTTTATATATATTTTCCAAAACTTCCATGACTACTTTGCAAGTCAAAATAACTATAAAAACTGTTTCATAATTTTCTATAACTAGATAATACTTTAAAATAAATTTATAATCCTAAAAAATAATTCTTTTCATTTCAAACCATAAATAATCATTTAAAATTTTCACTATATATTTAAAATCTCTAATAGCTCATATTGAAAATCGTGTAATATTGCTTTAAATTCATTTCATATTCTTCTATGATTAAATACTATTTGAAAATAAATTTATAAATTGCAATAGAAATTATATTTATTTTAAACCATAGAATATAATCCAAAATCTTTAATTTATACTGAAACTAATTAGAAACTAAACATTTTCCTTTATACTATACTATGTTTAAAGTTCTCATATTATAGATGACGGATTTTTATACATTCAAAGCATATCCCAAAGTTACTTAATTGTTTAATAAAATAATTTTCAATGGTTTGAAAACACCTTCAATAATATTATAATAATTAACCTTTATAATAAAATCACTTAAACAATATTATTATTCTCATATTATATTTTATAAAATAACAATATATTATATTTTCCTTCAAATCAATTTCAAAACTTATAATATATTACAGTATCGATTTTCAAAAGAGTTTTTATAACCAATAGTAAGATAAATTTATATTATAATTCAAATTATATTTGTAGGTATAAAATTAGCTAATTAAATAAAATTTAGCAAATCATTTATTAAACACTTTTAATAAAATTTCAAAACCCTTAAATTATTGTTTTCAAAGCCTTTCAAACATTTATTAAAATAAAAAAATCAATCGAACATCCAAAATATAAATCGTGGAGCAAAATTTTCCAAAATCATCAATTATCAATATAAATTATATCTTATGGCCCGAGTCGAATTACATCGAATTTTGGCCATCCAAACTATGCACATACAACATAAATAAATTACAGAAATTAAAAATGCTAATAGACGACATCTCCTTTGCATTTTTAATAATCCAACATACACAATTCCATTATCACATAATTAATCAAATATCCCAAACCAATAATTCATCAAGCAATTCAATCAATATTCACAATTAATTCAACCAAGCAATGTAGTTTAGTCGGGATAATTATATATATATATATATATATATATATAATGCAAGGGAGAAATAAATATAGTTGTGATTATAAAACTCACCGAATAAATGCTTGAATAACCAAATCATCAACTAAATGATGTCAATGTTGTAGCCAAGCCATCCATCATCGGTACCCGAGGTTGTTGTTGCCTTTAATCGAAGCTTTGTCTACCATCCACAATGCCAGCGCCATCATCAAGTCGCCAACAACCACGTCGTCACATCAACTCCGACACAGTAGCTCTGATTGATCCCCCACTTCATTAATGCAACCAAGCACAGCTCGAAGTAATTTTTGCTTCAACATCGTAGCACCCAGGCATGGCCACTCCTTATGAACACGCGCTCTCTCCAGTTCGTGGCTTCCTCTAGGTCACATCGCTTCCTATCAAGCATCGCTCCATAGCCATCTGCTGTCTCACCTTCGACGTCGAACTCCCTTTGCATGATTTTTTTTCCTTCACATCGTGATTTTGATTTAGAAATTAGGCACAATTATAGGGATTTAGGTCTTTCTTTTTTAATAGGAATGGCATTTGGGTTTTGATAGAGAAGTCTAGAAAGAAGGTGAGCAAAGAAATTGATGTTTGAATCTACATGAGCTTGGGCTTTTAAATTTCTCATTTTGCCCATTTATTTACTCACTTTTCTTTTTCTTTTAAATAATTCTTTTATTTAGTTGTAATTAAATTTTCATTGATTTGCACTTCATTGTGTTGAATATATTTCGATAATCGATCAAATCTATTCAATTCAATACTCGTTTATTTTTTGTTTAACCATTCGTTATATCGCTACGAAATTAATTTTTTTCCCAACTATTTCAATGATATGAAAATTATTTACAGTTTAAAATATTTATAATTAATTAGAAAATTTTATTCAATTCCAATATATTATCCAAAAAGGATTTATTAATTTGAGTTAATTTATTAAAACAAAATCTTTATTAAATATAATTTAGTTAAGTAAAATTTTATTTTTAGAAATAATAATAATTAAAATCAAATTGAAACGCTTTATTTTAATTAAAATTATTTATTATTATATGTAGAAAGCATGGTGGTTACATTTGGAAACAAAAACAAAGTATAAGAATCTAACCTGGCTCCAGCCTATCTTGGTCATGGAACAATCATTCTCGACCCAGATCCACGATCGTATCTTGATGTATTCGCTACATATGGTGGTTGTTCATGCTATACCACTGTAGTTTGGTTCCTTGTGTATTGTTGTAGTTGATTGCTCCAAACCTGCTCTTATATTAAATATGGAAGGCGTTTGCACTCGTTCGTCTCATGCCCATCCATCTCATGGAATAGGCAAAAACCTTCTCGGTATTTTCTCTTGATCCGTGGGTTCCCTCTTAGCTGGTTTACAGTATGGGATCTACCCCTAGTATCTAAGTAAATCCTCTTTGGGGTTTAAGTTAGATTAGTGTAGGAGGAAAATTTTAGTTCCCTCCATTGCCGCTCAGGTCCTTCGAAGCCTTCGTCAAGTTTCCGCTCTCCTTTATCCTTATCATATCCTGCTCCGGATGGTCCTCCGTCATCCACAACATTAATTTTAGCATTTTTGGCTTTAGCTTGCTCCTGAAGCAAATATCTTTCAGCTTGATGGTAAAATTCTACAAGATTTATCGATGGATCTCTTTCCACAATCACTTTGAAATCTGTTTTATTAGCAACCTCAGAGAATGCTGCCATCGGTACTATCGATGGGTTTGGTTTGTGCACTACAGCTACCACTGTGTTGAATCTGGTTAAATAACTATAAAGGGTCTCATCTGCTCTCTACCTTACGCTCGAAAGCATTATCACGTTCTTCGGTCGAGAAATGTGAACTTTGAACTAGTTCATAAATCTTTCTATTAATCCAATCCACGTGCTGATGGACCCATTCGCTAGTTGTATGAACCACATTGCTGCCAACTCCATCAAGTATAATGGGAAACACCATCTCATTACCTCCTCAAGAGCACACAACACCTCCATATGTTGGTTGTATCTCATCAGATGAATTGTCGGATATATCCTCTCGATGTACATTTCCAACGTTGGTAGTTTGAAATCAGGTGGATTCCTTGTGTACCGGATGTTTGAGGTGAACATATTCCTACACATCCTCCAAGCACCTCTCTTAAGGTCCACTTCACAGTACCCATCTTATCATCTCAGCAATTATGTCATTGTCATCCAATGGAAGCTTCTAGAGTTACACAAGCCTTTGTCTCTGATTTCCATCTTGCCTTCCGTTCTTATGGGAGTTTCTAGTCCTCACTCCTATAGTTGTACATTTGCATACTGATTCCCATTTCTAGCCCCAACATCCTCCGTTCCTGGCATCCCAGCGTGTCCTAGATCCAAATCAGCCATGCCCCAAGGAGGTTCAAGTCGGTCCTGACTTGGTTGTGGTCGGTACCGAGTGGTTTTGGATATGGGGGTTCAGCTCCATTTTGTTATGCTCTAACTCCAGATGCTCCTACATTGCTTTCTAGTCTCTGGTTTTGAGTTCCAGCTACTTCAGCTATTTCTTGCTATCTTATCCTTCTAAAGAATCGTTTTAGCATTTCTTCTTGTCCAACCATCATCCCATCTTACATCTCTATCATCGTTTTCTCCATCTCTTCTCTGGTCACATAGACTAATGGATTTGAACTTGAGGACACCTCCTAGCTACCCTATTATCTGATTGGCTTGGTCCTGCAATAGCTCTATTAGTAGGCCTCTTCATCTTCTCTAATCAAATCCTAAGTTTTTTTCAATGGAAGCACCAAAAATCTTTCACCATTAATTGACACAACGCCCCAAAGTAGATTAAATTCAGATATAGCAAGTAAAATGAAGGAAAATGAGAACAAACACTTTTTATAGTGGTTCGGCAATACTCCGACCTACGTCCACTTTAATCTTGTTGTTTGATTGATTCTCTCTGGAATACAATGGTTATAATGGAAATCAAATCTTGTAGATCTTGGATTTGTAAGAGTTTTAAGAGTTAATGGTAGAAGAAGATAGAAAAATCCCCAAAAGTCCACTTGTAGTTGAAAGTGGCTTCCTATTTATAGCTGAATTCCAGCATAGATCTCGCCTTTTAGGTTCGGAAAAGTCTCAATCTCCAGTCCAGTATCCAGGCACAATGATCGATTCAAATAATATGATTTTCAAAATTTAAATCAACTTGATACCAACATGAGTAATGAAAGTACCGACCTGTTTTGATGTTAACCTTTCCTACTTTTCCAACTTAACTCTATTCTTAAGCCATCATATCTAATCACAAAATAATTATCTTCTCACTTTTTCATACTTGAACTAAGGAACAACTACCAACTTGCTACCAAGTAGAAAAATTAAAGATATCAAATTCTTATAGCCATGACTGCTTTTACAAAACTTCTCGACAACCCTATCTTTGCTGCTAGCCAAGGTCAGATTGGGGGGGTCTCTTCCTTCTTCTCCATCTAACCCTCCTCCACTACCAAGTCTCAATCCGCATTCACAACAACATCCGATTAAGAAAGCCTCAGTTATTAATGAAGAGGGTTTTCAAATTATTCAGAATTGTTGATCTAAGATCTCGAATAATAGATCTGTATCTCAGAATCATCGAACTCGAATTGGATCAAATCAATTAAATCTGAAATAAAGAAATGCAAATCAGATAAGGGATGCTTATGAAAAAGGCTTATATTTAGTGAATCATAATTCTAGATATGTTGCAGAATCAAGAAACTCAACAAGAATCAGCCAATCAAATGAGTTTTCAGAAACATAGTCTAGAGATACAAGAAATTATTCA
This sequence comes from Allium fistulosum, assembly GCA_030737815.1. NCBI lineage: Eukaryota > Viridiplantae > Streptophyta > Magnoliopsida > Asparagales > Amaryllidaceae > Allium > Allium fistulosum. Next base: position 637,431,486 of record CM060908.1, on the reverse strand, counting down.
AGAAACATTCAAAAAAATAGGTTCAAATTCACAATATAAGACAAACCTGAACAATGCCTCTTCTTGGGCTGACATGATCAAAAATGGGGGATTAAATTCTGATTTTGATCTCAAGTATGCTGCTCCCCTCTCCATAAATGAGAAAAAGGTTTTCGTTGTGAATGCATAGACCAGTAATAGAATAGAGAATAAGTAGAATTTCTCGGTTATTGCCTATGTGTTTGGCAATAGACCCGCATATCATCACTTCAAGTCTGTCATTACAAGATCATATAATCTCACTGGTAAATTTGACATTTATACTCATAATAATGGTTTCTTTATTATCAGATTTTCGAATGCTGCTGATTGTGAAAAGATAATAAATGGTGGTCTATATTTCATAAATGGGAAACTCATTATTATGAAAAAATGGAGTAAAAAAATAGTCTTGATAGAGATCAGCTTACTACAATCCAGTATGGATTAGATTACTAGAATTGAATCTTAGACCGTGGGTAAAGAAATTTAAGTGCAATAGCTAGTATAGTAGGTAATCCTCTGAAGTTAGATGAACATACTGCAAAGGAGACCAGATTACCATATGCAAGAATTCTGGTAGAAATTAAGGCAGATGCAGATTTACCACAAGAAGCTTACATTTATATGCACGATGGAAAAAATTTAGTACAAAGCATAGAATATGAATGGATTTCTCCTAGATGCAAAACATGCTCATGCTTTGGCCATTCTATAGATAACCATGTTTCCAAAATGGAGTGGAAAGAAAAGAGTTCAATGCAAGAAAAATCAGTAGAAGGCAGAAGCAATATGCAAGAGGAAAGGGATGTAAATAATGAAAGGGTGCATTTTGAATTTAACAATGGGATAGATTCACAATCTTTAAAAGACATACCAAATAAGGGCAAAAATGATGAGGATCCAACTTCTGTTCAAGAAATTTCTCAAGAAAGTGAAGTACAAGAAGTCATTAATGAACAGAACTTAGATGGAAATGTTGATACTATCCCTACTACAAATTATGTGGCATCATAAAAAATCATTGCAAATCTTACTGAAACATAAATTAAAGGAAAAGATGCAGGTATTCAAGAAAAAGAGTTTTTCTCTTCTGAGCCCGATGGTATGAATTTGGATGAGGGTTCTTACATTAATAAAACTCTTGGTAAAGTGCCATCTGATAATCCTAAAAATAAACCATTTAGCAATTCATCCATCCCCACAGGTTAAGAAATATATTCCAAAACAGAATATTCAAAAGGCGGTCAGCTTAGTTTCAAATTCCTCTTCATCTACAAGCAAAAGAAGAAAGGAAAGAAAAGGAAAAAGAAAAAGTAGAATGAAGAATATAAAGTATGTTATTGCTAATGATAGTACTGAAGATGCAAATGATAATGATTTTAAAAGAAATACATCATCAAAAACTCCAAATGGGATGATCAGCTAAAAGCATTAACAAAATATCATACGTGTAAAAAGGGAAGAGGCTGGAGACAATGGAGGATGGGAACAGAAACAGTGCTTAAATGTTATTGTTAAATGTATCCTTTGGTGTATCCTTTATATATTTTAATTTTTTTACATTTTATATATCATGTCAGTTATTGCTTGGAATGATAGACGACTTGATTCCCCTAAAAGAAGATTAGGTTTATCTAATCTACTTTGGACTATAAATCCTAGTGTTGTCTGATATTAGAACACAAGTTAGATAATTCTAAGATAATAGTTTAACAAGCTAAAAGTTTAAATAAATGGAATATTATAAACAATAATCAGATGGGAGGGAATGGTAGGATTATGGTAATTTAGGACTCTAATATATGGGATATTATTCAACATTTTATTAACTTTCAGTTTATCCATTATAAATGTGTAAACAAAGGAGGGTTACACCTTGAAATTGCCTTTGTTTATGCATGTGAGAATGAAAGACAAATACTATGGAATCAGCTTGAACGAATAAACTCAATTGTAGGTCATTATGGATTATTATTGGAGATTTTAATATTGTCATGCATGCTTATGAGAAAAGGGAAGGGATTTCTATTCCTTTTAAAAAATTAGAAAGGTTAAATAAATTTATGCTTAAAACTGGATTAATAGAACCAGTTATATATGGAAATATGTTCACATGGAAATCTGGGGAATTCAGAAACATACATTGTAAATTAGATAGAATATTGGTAAATCAAAGTTTTATAAAATTTTTTAAGGATTTTAAATGTTACACATTACCTCAGGCAACTAGTGACCATACACCAATACAAATATATCTCACACAAAATAATTATTCATAGAAAAATACTCCTTTCAGATTCATAAATGGATGGGTATTTGAGGATAAATATAGAGATATAGTCAAAAATAGTTTGAGTACAAAAGTATAGGGCACTGCCCAGTGCAAGTTTAGTAAATTTCTTTAAATAACCAAGGATAAACTGAAAACTGGAATAAAAATAGAACCAAAATGAACTAAAACTTATTAGAGAGGAATGTGAGTTGAGGCAAAATGAATTTGATAAGGATTGCTCAGACATTTGTAAGGTCAACAAATTTTTTCAAGCCCAAAATAATTTGATTAAGTCTCTTCATGTGCAGTCTATAAATTTGAGGCAGAAAGCTAAAGTTGATTGGATGACTAATGGTGATGAAGCAAGTAAATTTTTTATGCAAAAATGTCTAGCAGAAAATATAAAAATGATATAGGAAAATTAATAGATGCAAAGGGAAATGTTATTAATGATGTTTCTTGTACATAAAAGGAATCAATAAACTATTTCTCAAATTTATATAATACCAATTTTTATTTAGGTATTTTCCCGAAAATCGAAACAAAATTTATGTTGAATGATAGTAGTCAGGATATCCTCCTTACTCCCATTAGATTGGAGGAAATCAAAATTATTATCTTTTATTCTAACAAGGATAAAAGTCCAAGGCCTGATGGCTTGGGAGCAAAGTTTTATAAAATACATTGGGAGGAAATAAAGGAAAATTTATTTGAATCTATCACAGAATTTTTTAGAACTGGGAAAATACTAAAAATTTAAATCGGGCTTTTATTACTTTGGTTCCAAAAATTAAAATTCCCAATAGTTTAGAAGATTATAGACTAATTGTATGCTGCAACTTTATATATGAATTTATTTCTAATATATTTTTCAATAGAATTAAAATATTTTTGAAATATTTAATATCAGAGAACCAGATTGCTTTCATTCCTGGTAGGCTTATAGTAGAGAATACTTTGCTTGCTCATGAGTTGATCAGAATCTTTAACAATAAAAACAAGAACCTCATGTGTATCAAAATAGACTTACATAAAGCTTTTGATAAGACAAATAGGCAATTTATAATACATATGATGAAACAGATGGGCATTAATGATAAATTTTGTGTTGAATATGCTAGCATATGATTTTTTTATGATAATAAACATATATATATATATTCAATTAATTGTATTTGTTAATGTACTATTTTATTTTTCACATAATTAAATAAATATTTGCTGAATAAAATAAATAACACAGAATTTAAATTCAAACAGATATTTTATTCAAACAAATATATTATTACATTTTGAATAGTACAAATTTGAGCTCTCACTATATATACACAATTTCAATTACAATACAAATTTGATTACATCACAATTTTCAATTTACATTTGCACCTCACTACATATCACTCATTCGCTCGTATTTATCTTCAACTCTATTCCAGCTTGAATCCAGCATCTGAATTATCTGCAAAGTAAAACACTGATGCAGTAAAATTGAAAAAGAAAATATTTTTGCAGTGTAAAATAAAATGATTTTTGAAAATATTATTTGCCTCAGTTATTTGGATTGTTCGTCATCATTTAATTTTGAATTCATCATACACGAACAACTTGTGACATGCACAGTGTATCACTGTACATGCCACAAGGCCGTGCACACCGATATACACTTGATAAAATTACAGGGACATGTGAGCACAAGGTCAAACCCAATTAAAAGCCGGGTTCAACTCAGGTGAAATACAAATAAAGTCACAACACGAGCACAAGGTCAAACCCGAGCTATAAGCTGGATTCAACACAGGTGCAAGTTCAATAAAATGATCAAGAGAAATAAGACTAGACCCAAATCAACCATGAAGCACACAAATATTCAAGTATACAACAAGTTTACATGACTCGAAGCAAAGAAATCGGGCCAGAGGATCAAGTGCAGTCACAACTGTATTAAACCAGTGTAGTGAAATCAAATCGAACTAGCTCAAAACCAATGAACACAGGAGCCAATGCTACAAAGATGAACTAGACAAGTACACCTGAAGACACAATGAACCAGTACAAACAGAGGTGACATCAATATACATGCCCATCAGTGCAGCTCAAATGCATCAAAACAAATGAACTCAATATCAATGAAACTCAAGTCAAATACAATGTAAATGTACAAAGACTCCAAGCCTGCAAGCATATGTACTCGAGACAAGCAGTTCAATATGCAAGTGAAGCAACTAAGCCTAGCAACCAACCAGAAGACTGCAAATACCAACCTAAACATATATATGCAACTACAAGTGATCAAGCATTAGGTCGAAAACACTACAGAACATTCAACAGTTTTTAACAGAGTGGACAATGCTATCAACCAAGTGCATAGGCACACACATATACACACACATGTATGTATGTATGTATGTATGTATGTATGTATATACATGAACTAAACTGAAGTGCACTATACCAGCAAACACTTGAGTTTACAATTATAACAAAGTCAAGTTTAAAATGCCAGAAAATCAAAACCAGTGTACAATTCGAACAAAATAAGGTACAAGTCTAGTATGCTACTCTCATGAATAGACATGGCCAAAGTCAACAAGCACAAAGAAAAATAACCAAGGCAAGTTCGAACAAATCCAAATCAAAGTCAGATGATAACATGAATGATCAAGTCAATTTTCATCTCAAAGTCCAGAAAATCAAGCCGTGGTAGCCAAGGAATCAAACAGTTCAAAATCAAAGCCGTGATAATCAAGTAATCAATAAATATACGAATTTGAACAAGTTAGAAACATCACAAGCATTCAATCATAATCAAGTGGCCGAGAAAAATTATCAGATGATTACAATCGAACGAAATAATAGGAATTGGAATCCTATTTAACCCTATCATCATCGTCATTCAAAAATCATCGAGTTCAAGAAAATTATTCAGTAAAACAAAAAGGAAATTACATACCAAAGTCATATCGAACTTGACGAATTTCAAGGAGTCGTGTGCAAATCAGAGAAACATACGATCGACAAAGCAAGTGACATGATAAATCATTCATTCGATAGAGCAACTGAAGTCGGCCTCTTCAAAATTCAAATGCCCTAATTTCATAACGAACAAGCAACGAAAATAGAAAGCCGCCATTTTTTACAAGGAAAGAGATACCATGCCGAAGAAATAAAAGGAGTATAGGGACAATTGTTTATCACTTAATTTATTTTAGGGTCGGCCTCTCTAAATTAATTTGGGCTTTAATTTTTAAATTTGGGTTTTGTTTTTAAATTGTTTTTAAATTTTGTATTTCTCATTTAAACATTTGTAAAGTCTAGTCGTGTGACTAGAGGACGAACTATGGTGGTTTAGTTCGAGAATTCGCATCTCAATGGCTGAGTTGTGGCAGGGTTTTGTGCGTAGAGTTAGGTTAGTCGATAGCGGGTGTCACGAGTTTACGTCTGTAAGCATCTGACTACTTAATTTCTAGTAGAAACCTTGGGGGCAGCATGTAGGCAAGGTTTTGCCGAAGCTGGGTAAATCTGTGTTGTTCTATTTCTGCATTTATCTGTGCTGCTACTATTCTAGTATATCTGTGTTGAAATTATTTATATATTTCCGCATTAAATTTTTATAATTAATAGTTTCACCCTATTCACCCCCCCCCCCTCTAGGGTGAAATCGATCCTACAAGTGGTATCAGAGCTGGGAACAAAAGCCATTTTTGTTTTAAAAATTTGATTTTTCAAAAACCAATTTTTGTGTTAAAAATTTGAATTTTTAAAATGGCTTCTTTTAATAATGCTTTTGTTGAGGGTCAGTCCATAGTTTGACCACCAATGTTCAATGGTGAATATGCTTACTGGAAAAATGGAATGAAATTTTTTCTGAAAACCATTGATGCTTGGAATATTGTTGAGACAAGTTTTAGAGCACGAACTATAGTTGTAGATAATCAAGAAATTGAAAAACCGATGGATCAATGGACAGATCTAGAAAATAAATTATAGAATACTAATGCTAAAGCTATGAATTCTATTATATGTTCATTGGATCAAATTGAATTTAATCGTGTCTCACATTGTCTAACTGTGCAGGAAATATAGCACACACTCGAAGTGACTCACGAAGGAACATCTCAAGTCAAAGAATCCCGCCTTGCCATGCTTAGTAGCGAATACGAGAATTTCACAATGGCCAAGGAAGAAAATGTCAAAGAGATGTACGGACGACTTTCCAATATCATATACAAATCAAAAGCTCTCGGAAAACCATACAGAGGGTTGGAAATAGTCCGAAAAATCCTTAGAGTCCTTTCATGGAATTTTGAAGCAAAAGTTACTGCCATTCAAGAATCATAAGTTTTGAAACAAATCAAAGTTGAAGAACTCATCGGAAATTTCACCACTTATGAGCTAGAAATGAAATTCAAGGAAGAACGAGAATGAGGTGTTATTCGAAAGAAATCGATAGTTCTCAAAGGAACAACAGAAAGTGATGATGATGGAGCAACTGAGCTAGCACTACTAATAAAAGGATTCAAAAAGTGGAACCGCAAATACGGAAATCCAACTCTAAATCAAAAATTAAAAAGCAGAATAGTCAAAGCACAAGAAAACTCAGAAGAGTAGGAGATCATCTGCCACAAGTGCAATAAACCTGGCCACATCAAGCCCAATTGTCCTCGAAATCGACTCGGCCAAGAAAAGAAATCAAAAGGAAGAAGTTTTGCAGCTACGTGGAATAAAAGTGATGAAGATAATAAAAGTACTAGCAGTGAGAGTGAAAAAGTAGATATGTGCCTTTAAGGTGATATAACTGATAGCGATGATGACGAGCCAAGCGAGGTATCAAAACTTACTCACTCAGAATTACTTATATATTTCCACGAATTAAATGGTTGTTTTGAAAGACTTAGGGAGAAATATGCTAGAATTGAATCACAAAGAGACACTTTGATAGAATTAAATAAACAACTTGATCAACTAGTTAAAAGACTATCAAAGCAAGATCCCTAAGTGTGATAAGTGTCCAACATTCGAAGAAGAAATTAAAAAATCAAAGATTAAAATCAAATCACTTGAAAATGAAATTCTGATTTTGAAAGAAAGTGAAAACACGAGGAGAGAAAATTCTATTAAAAAGTGCACACAGTTATTGTATGAAAACGAATCACTCAAAACACAAGTCCAACAACTGTCAACGACTTTAGGAAAATTCTCCAAAGGAGAAAAATCACTAAATATGCTAATAGGAAAACAAACAGTCAATATTGATAGACAAGGACTTGGGTATACTCACTCGAAATGTGATAAAAAATGAAATTAATCAAGTCAATTCAAAGTGCACAATATGTGGAAAAACTGGACACAATCAGAATATTTGCTAGTATGGACCCAAACATGTGAAATCCATTCCAATTTGGGTTCCGAAAGGCACAAATACAAAATTCCTCAAAGTCAAACATATCTGGGTGCCGAAAGGAACATATATAAATAGTTTTGGGTCTCCACAAACATATTTTTCAAAATCATTTGCCACTAACAACCATGGACCTATAAAAATAAATAGGTCACAAAAATATTCTCTCGTGTAGGTGTGGTGGTAGGCTAAGGAACAACAATAGTGCTATCTGGATTCTGGCTGTTCCAGGCACACAACAGGCGACAAATCAAAGTTCCTTAGCCTAATACAAAGGTGGCAGAATCACAATGGGCAACAACGAAAAACTATCTACATAGGTAAAACTAGTAATGGTATAGTCATCTTGAATGATTTATTAAATGTGATAATCTGCACCATAATCTGAATTAAATCAGCCAGTTATGTGATAAAATTATGAATGTTGATTTTGATTCTGAATTATGAAAATTGTTGGCCAAATTATTTTTTTTTGTGCCGAGAACACTACAACCCTTGAAATACTTCATATAGATTTTGTTTGGATTAATGGTGGCATTTTATTGATTGATGATTACTTTCGGTTCACATGGATATATTTGGTTACTTTATTGCTGCCATTATATTCACTGATTGTTTATTTACACGGCTTCAACTCAAATTCAAAAGAATTTCATTTAAAAACTGTAAAAATGATTTCAAGGTATTTGTTGCAACATCACGGTCTAGTCTATAACATTCAATTAATGATAATCTTGAGTCTAAGAGAATTTCGGATGCAGATTACACTGGTAATCTAGTTGATAGAAAAATTACTAGTGGAACGTGATTTATGTTGAGACATTCGGTAGTTGCATCGTTTTTTTCAAAGAAAATATCTACATATTTTTCACTCGAGATAATTTTCAAATAACTGACATTTTTCTAAAACCCCTTTCAGAAAATCATTTTTGTTGACCTTATTCAGATTAGTCATTTTCGAAAATTTGATTTTATAATTATTTTTGGATTATATCTTAAATGACTACATTAACTAATCCGACTCTCTACTGATTATCGAAAAGATAAATAGTGATTGAAAAAGTGATGAGTGTTGATATTAATCATATATTATAACTTGAAACAGTATAATTAGTAGATTTCTTTAGAAATTTAAACAAGAGTTATAAAAACATTTTGTTGGTAAAAAATTCCATGACCATCTCTAATTCTATCATATTTCTATCGACTATTACTCATCAAAATCCAATATAGTATGTCAATATGTGGTATTTTAAATGGGAAATCATTCGTTTTTTCAATTTATTATATTTTTAAGCAATAAAAACATCCAAAGTATTCGCTCTCATTTAAAAGTCCTCACGGTTATGCATAGGTGAATTACTTGGAATTTTTGATTATGTGCTTCCATGCTCATTTAAAAGTCCTCACGGTTATGCATGTATGGAACGCATATCAAAATTGATTGATTAAATAGACAAGTTGATTCTAATCTCATTTAAAAGTCCTCACGGTTATGTGTGGTTAGAATATACTTGAATTCATTTAAAAAAATTTGGGAATACTACTAATCTCATTTAAAAGTCCTAACGATTATGCATGGTTAGTAGATATTCAATGTTTGCGCCAAAAATGGTCACAAACCCCAAATATCATGAAAGCACCAGCGTATGAACACAAATCAGTAGTATGTAATCACAGATCATAGATCTAAGTAATGTAGAGGATAAAAAGGTGAAGAATAATGAACTTAAAACAGAAAAAGATAGATAGAGACACAAGGTTTATAGTGGTTCGGCGATCTTGCCTACATCCACTTTGAAGTTGATGACTTTATTGATATTTGCCTGTCAATTACAATTGATTATAATGGATTGCAGTGAGTTATAATTCTGGAACTCGAGTACAACAACAGTGAAATTCGTTGGTAGCAGCAGTAATGGAGTTCAGATCTGGATCCGGTAGAGTCTGGACGTTGGCGATCTCAAAAAAGAAGAAGAAGAACCCATTTTCTATTGGCTTTGGGGGTTTATTTATAGGTGTAGGAGGCTGGTATTTCGCTCAGATCTCGGGAGACCCTCTCTGGCACGTGACCAGGCCCGCGCACCCAAGCCCGTGAAGTTTCGGTCCAATCCGTGATCGATACGAACAGATTTTGTATCGATCAAGATTTCATCCAATAGAGCCGAAATTTGGCGTGGACATTCTTTAACATGCATGCAAGCTTCTTCCAAAATTTCATTGCATTTGGACTTGTAGATTAGGAGATATGATCGATACGAATTAGAATCTCCGGTTGGCTGTTTTGTTTGACTCGCTCTTATTCGAATCGGTTACGAATTAGCCCAGTTCGCATCGATGCGAGTCCCTCTATTCATATTGATGGCCATGCTTTTGTTCGCATCGATTTCCGTGCTCTGTTATGTGGATGTGAAGTAGATCGAGTCGGAGCGTGGCTCTCTGATGGAGTCGAATAGGAGCGAGACGAACAATGGTTCTGTGTTGGAGTCGAAGTGGAGTGAGTCGAAGTATGGCTCGAAGCGGAGCAAGTCGAAGTGTGGCTCGAAGCGGAGCGAGTCAAAGTGTGGCTCGAAGCGGAGTGAGTCGAAGTAGGCACTTCCTATGGATTTGAACTGAGCGAGTCGAACGCGAGGCTGTTTTTATCCGATTTTGCATCAGTCGTAACTTGAGCATACGAACTCGGATTGACTTGAAATTTGGAACATTTGCTCTCATAGCTTCACTTATCGTGTCATATCAATTTAAGCTTGATCCGGACTCGGACAAAATTTGTCGATATCCATAGTGGGCCTGCGTATGACCGATTTTCTTTGACGAACTGTCTTTGGTTTCTAGTCAAGTTCTTGGTGTCACGACCTTGCCAAAAGGCGGGATAACATTTGCCCCCCAAAACATGCTTTGCGGTAGGAATGTGTGTTTTGTAATTCCATGAGCTGGATGTTCGTATCCTATTGATGACCTGTAGAGAAATTGATAGTCTTATCTGACCACGAATGACGATCGTTTGGGATCGTATGTCATTTGAGGTGATATGAGACCATTCACGGTCGGATGCCGTTCTCGGTGAATGGTGACCGTTCGCGGTCGGGGTGCCGTTCGAGGCGATTTGTGATCGTTCGCGATCAGGTGCCGTTCGAGGCGAATTATGACCGTTCGCGGTCGGGTGCCGTTCGAGGCGAATTTTGACCGTTCGCGGTTGGGTGCCGTTCGAGGCGAGTTGTGTGTGCCCGGGGGACTTAGTATTATCAATGTCAGATTTCACGTTCGAGTGAGTTTCTGAACTATTTGTGGTGGCGGTTTATTGCCATCTCAGAGCATGCCTGAGGACCGTTCGCGATCCCTTACATGTGTAAGTGGCTTAGCTGTCATGGCATCACAAATGGCATAATTTTATTCAAAATGAGTTTTTTAACAGAAATGTTCAACGAAATCAAGTTCAAACATCAGAAATGGAAAATAAAAGTAAAACAGGGACGTCAAAGTGCAAACACCTACACCGATCAGTAGTCGTATCAGAGCATGCCTGAGGATCGTTCGCGGTCCTGTACATGTGTAAAAAGACTAAGTCGCGTTGGTGTGGGGTTTGCTACTTATTCGTCGTTATCCCAATCAATTGATGACAAGCTGACGCCTCGATCCTGAGCCGTCCCTAGTAGGTGCAGGTGGTGGTCGCTCCCGCTCTACCGTTGTTGTTCCCCTTCTTACATATTGTGATAGCAGACCATTTCGGACATGTCCCTCAACCTCATCCTTCGAGTGTCTACAATCATTCGTGCTATGACCATTCAGCTCGTGGAATAAGCAGTACTTGTCCGACCTTCTTTCATTGTTGGTCGGATCCCTTCTCATTAGCTTTCAATAAGGAATCTGCCCCCTAGTATCCTGGTAGATTCGCTCCAAAGTCTCATTCAACTCTGTATAAGAGGTGAATCTTGGTTCCTTTCGTGGTCGCGTTGGTCCATCATTGTTCTCATTAGCCTTCCGTTTCCCTTTATCGTTGCCTGAATCTTTTTCGGGAGGATTTTCACTCTTGACTGCATGAACATCAACTCCTTCTCCTTCCTCTCTTTCAGCATTTGCATCCTCTAATCGAAAAAATCCTTCAGCCTCATGATAAATTCTCCTAGATCCATAGGGGGATCCCTTGTTAACGAATTTTTGAACTCTGTGCCATCAGCTACGCCAGATACAGCTGCCATTAAAACCATGGATGGGTCGGGTCAATCCACCGATGCTGCCGCTGCATTGAATCGCGTCAGAAAGTTCCTCATAGATTCCCCGGTTCTTTGCTTCATTGCTGCCAAACTCATCACATTCTTAGGTCTCGAAATGTGAACTCTGAATTGCCTCATAAACCTTTCAGTCAAATCGGTCCATGTTCCAATGGAACCGCTCTCTAGCTGTTTGAACCATAATGCCGCTGTGTCTGCCAGATACAGCGGGAAACACTGGGCCATGACCTCCTCCGATGCCCCCAGCACTTCAATGTGCCTCATATACTTTGTTAGATGAACCGCAGGATCCGTCCTCCCATTATACATGTACAGTGTTGGTAACTTGAATTCTGGTGGATTTCTGGCTTGCCTGATCATAGGAGCAAAGGGACTCCTATTCACATCCTCTATATCTCTATTCACTAGTCCGCCCCTCATGGCTCGTCTGACCATCTCCGCCAATCTGTCAATATCTCCAGGTTGTAGTCCTTGTCCTTTGTTTCCGATTTCCCCCCAGAGTTCACGAGGGATTCCTGGAATCTGCTCTCCTGGCTGAGCATTCATTTCTCTGTCAATGTCGCGTTGCCCAGTTCCATCTGGTACTCCGTCCGGGATTGGGCTAACATGCTTTGGGTTATCGCCCCCTAGTTTTGGGACTGTGCCAGATGGTCCTGCTCCATTCTGAACTCTGGTTGCTCCTTGGTTTTGTGCTCCAAGCTGTCCAATCTGAAGAAGCAAATTCTGGATCATTTCCTCTTGTCTTTTCATCATTGTCTCCATCTCATCCCCGGTGATGAAGATTGATGTCTGATTTGCACCTGAAGAAGCCTCTTGACTCCCTTCATGATGACCTCTCTCTGGCCTTTGTCTTCGATTTGATTGTCTTGTCATAGGTTTTCAGATCTAAATTCTCTAAGCCTTCAAATTCAATTTCCAAATGATAGAATACTGAATTAGCCTTCTCGGTGAAAGCACCAAAGTTTTTGCGCCAAAAATGGTCACAAACCCCAAATATCATGAAAGCACTAGTGTATGAACACAAATCAGCAGTATGTAATCACAGATCACAGATCTAAGTAATGTAGAGGATAAAAAGGTGAAGAATAATGAACTTAAAACAAAAGGAGATAGATAGAGACACAAGGTTTATAGTGGTTCAATGATCTTGCCTACGTCCACTTTGAAGTTGATGACTTTATTGATATTCACTTGTCAATTACAATGGATTGCAGTGAGTTATAGTTCTGGAACTCGAGTACAACAGCAGTGAAATTCGTTGGTAGCAGCAGCAATGGAGTTCGGATCTGGATACGGCAGAGTCTGGACGTTGGCGATCTCAAAAAAGAAGAAGAACCCCTTTTCTGTTGGCTTTGGGGGTCTATTTATAGGTGTAGGAGACTGGTATTTCGCTCAGATCTCGGGAGACCCTCTCTGGCACGTGACCAGGCCCACGCGCCCAAGCCCGTGAAGTTTCGGTCTGATCCGTGATCGATACGAACAAATTTAGTATCGATCAAGATTTCATCCAATGGAGCCGAAATTTGGCATGGAGATTCTTTAACATGCATGCAAGCTTCTGTCAAAATTTCATTGCATTTGGACTTGTAGATTAGGAGATATGATCGATACGAATTAGAATCTCCGGTTGGCTGTTTTGTTCGACTCGGTTACGAATTAGCCCAGTTTGTATCGATGCGAGTCCCTCTGTTCGTATCGATGGCTATGCTTTTGTTCGCATCAATTGTCGTGCTTTGTTATGTGGATGTTAAGTAGATCGAGTCGGAGCGTGGCTCTCTGATGGAGTCGAAGAGGAGCGAGTCGAACAGTGGTTCTGTGTTGGAGTCGAAGTGGAGCGAGTCGAAGTATGGCTCGAAGCGGTGCGAGTCGAAGTGTGGCTTGAAGCAGAGCGAGTCGAAGTGTGGCTCGAAGCGGAGCGAGTCGAAGTAGGCATTTCCTATGGATTTGAACTGAGTGAGTCGAACGCAAGGCTATTTTTATCCGATTTTGCATCGGTCGTAACTTGAGCATATGAACTCGGATTGACTTGAAATTTGGAACGTTGACTCTCATAGCTTCCCTTGTCGTGTCATATCAATTTAAGCTCGATCCGGACTCAGACAAAATTTGTCGATATCCATAGTGGGCCTGCGTATGACTGATTTTCTTAGACGAACTGTCTTTAGTTTCTAGTCAAGTTCTTGGTGTTATGGCCTTGCCAAAAGGCGGGATAACATTCAAATTCCTGATATAAATATACCACGAATAGACACAACTATATGGTTTTATATGATGACATCATCCTTAGCATTCTAAAGTGGAATGTGCGTCAAACAGAGTATTTATGATTTTTGTTTGATTTTTTTATTGAAATTTAATATTTATACTCGATTGTGTATTAATGTTGTATTAATGTCTATCACTTCATCTCTATTTTTCTAACACTATTACTCTTTTGCTGATAACAAAAGGGGGAGAGAAAAGTTAAGATTTCGGCAAATAAAGGTTAAATATTTTCTATTTGCATCTAAGCTCATTTGAATATTTATTTTCATGCATATATGAAGGGGGAGCTTTGTGTAGAGAGGAAGCATTCAAATAGGGGGAGAAAATTGAATAATTAAATACATTTAATAAATTCAAAATCTTAAATATATGTTTGTTATCATCAAAAGGGGGAGATTGTTGAATTTGCTAGTATATGATTTTTTTTTGATGATAATAAACATTTATATATTCAATTAAATGTATTTGTTAATGTACTATTTTATTTTTCACATAAATAAATATTTGCTGAATAAAATAAATAACACAGAATTCAAATTCAAACAGATATTTTATTCAAACAAATATTTTATTACATTTTGAATAGTACAAATTTGAGCTCTCACTATATATACACAATTTCAATTACAATACAAATCTGATTACATCACAATTTTCAATTTACATTTGCACCTCACTACATATCACTCATTCGCTCGTATTTATCTTCAACTCTATTCCAGCTTGAATCCAGCATCTGAATTATCTACAAAGTAAAACACTGATGCAGTAAAATTGAAAAAGAAAATATTTTTGCAGTGTAAAATAAAATGATTTTTGAAAATATTATTTGCCTCAGTTATTTGGATTGTTCGTCATCATTTAATTTTGAATTCATCATACACGAACAACTTGTGTCATGCACAGTGTATCACTGTACATGCCACAAGGCCGTGCATACCAATATACACTTGATAAAATTGCAGGGACAGGTGAGCACAAGGTCAAACCCAATTAAAAGCCGGGTTCAACTCAGGTGCAATACAAATAAAGTCACGACACGAGCACAAGGTCAAACCCGAGCTATAAGCTGGATTCAGCACAGGTGCAAGTTCAATAAAATGATCAAGAGAAACAAGACCAGACCCAAATCAACCATAAAGCACACAAATATTCAAGTATACAACAAGTTTACATGACTCGAAGCAAAGAAATCGGGCCAGAGGATCAAGTGCAGTCACAACTATATTAAACCAGTGCAGTGAAATCAAATCGAACCAGCTCAAAAACAATGAACACATGAGCCAATGCTACAAAGATGAACCAGACAAGTACACGTGAAGACACAGTGAACCAGTACAAACAGAGTTGACATCAATATACATGCCCATTAGTGCAGCTCAAATGCATCAAAACAAATGAACTCAATATCAATGAAACTCAAGTCAAATACAATGTAAATGTACAAAGACTCCAAGCTAACGAATATAACAGTTCAAAATCAAAGCCGTGATAATCAAGAAATCACAAAAATATACGAATTTGAACAAGTCAGAAACATCACAAGCATTCAATCATAATCAAGTGGCTAAGAAAAATTATCAGACGATTTCAATCGAACGAAATTATAGGAATTGGAATCCTATTTAACCCTATCATCATCGGCATTCAAAAATCATCGAGTTCAAGAAAATTATTCAGAAAAACAAAAAGGAAATTACATACTGAAGTCATATCGAACTCGATGAATTTCAAGGAGTCGTGTTCAAATCAGAGAAACGTACGATCGATAAAGCAAGTGACGTGATAAATCATTCATTCGATCGAGTAACTGAAGTCGGCCTCTTCGTAATTCAAAAGCCCTAATTTCAGAACGAACGAGCAATGAAAATAGGAAGCCGCCATTTTTCACAAGGAAAGAGATACCAGGCCGAAGAAATAAAAGGAGTAGAGGGACAATTGTTTATCACTTAATTTATTTTAGGGTCGGCCTCACTAAATTAATTTGGGCTTTCATTTTTAAATTAGGGTTTTGTTTTTAAATTGTTTTTAAATTTTGTATTTCTCGTTTAAACATTTATAAAGTCTAGTCGTGTGACTAGGGGACGAACTACGGTGGTGTAGTTCGAGAATTTGCAACTCAGTGGCTGAGTTATGGCAGGTTTTTGAGCGTAGAGTTAGGTTATCGATAGCAAGTGTCGTGAGTTTACGTGTGTAAGCGTCTGACTACTTAATTTCTAGTACAAACCTTGGGTGCAGCACGTAGGCAGGGCTTTGCCAAAGCTGGGTAAATCTGTGTTGTTCTATTTCTGCAATTACTATTCTGCATTTATCTGTGTTGAAATTATTTTATACTTCCGCATTAAATTTTTATAATTAATAGTATCACCCTATTCACCACCTCTCTAGGGTGAAATCGATCCTACATTTTATACTCTATAATGAATGTATTAACAATTTCAAATACTCAATATTGGTTAATGGTTCTCCTAAAGGGTTTATTCATAGCAATTGGGGTATTAGGCAAGGAGATCAACTTTCTCCTTACCTATTTACTATTGTTATGGAATACTTTCCAATTCCAATGGAAATTGAACAAATAAAAGGTCGTGTTAAACTCATTAATAGAACCAAACCATATATTACGCATTTGTTATATGCTGATGACTTGCTTTTGTTTTTAAATGCAGACTCACAAATTGCAAAGGCCATTGTCAAAAATTTTGAAAAATTAGAAGGTCATGCTGGTTTAAAGGTTAATGAATATAAAAGTAAAATCTACTTCAGTAAAGGTTGTTCAAGGAAAGCAGAGATTTTAAATATTTTAAAATTCAAGGAAGAAACTCTACCTGTAAAATATTTGAGATTTCCTCTGAGTGTCAATCAGATAAATGACAGAGACGGCACAAGATTATTTGACTTAATACAGAATAGATTTGAAGGGTGGGCTAGTTAATTGTTGTCATTAGCCGGTATACCCTAGCTAACTCACACTATCATCACTGCAATTATTATGTACTGGATTCAAGCTCATAACATTCCAGCAAAAGCAATTCACAAGATAGAAAAAATGTGTGCAAACTTGATTTAGAAAGGAAAGCATCACAAAGTTGCATGGGAAAAGGTTTGCAAATCAAGGAAAACAGGGGGTCTGGGTCTGAGGAACATTAATGAGTGGAGAGAAGTTTGTAAACTCAAATTATTTTAGAAGTTTGTGAATGGGAATTCATTATGGGAAAAATGGATAAAAGAAAAATATCTCAAAAACAAGAATTTTAGGATTGCAAGTATTGAAAATCATCATTCTTTTTCAAGGAAAAATATTCTCAGTTGCAGAGAAACTGGTATCAAATTATTGGAAAGAAAATTCAAGGGTGGAAAACAAACTAGTATGTGGTTTGATCCACAGATACATGGCAGAACATTGGTGAGTTTTTTGGGTTGGAACAGCTTATATATGTTTAGAGGGGCTTCAAAAAAAGTAAATAGCATAATTCAAAACAACTGTTGGTATACATTTAATCATCCTGCTACATCAATCTTTAAAGCAGCTATTGAGCAAATCAAAATTGACCCAAATCTTTAGAAGGATACATGGGAATGGAAGCTTTCTTCAAAAGGTGTTTTCTCATTCAAAAAACTTGGGAGTTTATAAAAGGCTATGAAACAGAAGCAGACCCAAATCTTTAAAAGGATACATGGGAGTAAAAGCATCAAGTACATCCAATAAAACTTTAAGGCAAAATCAAAAGAATTCAGGAAAGTAAGCACAATGCTAACAACGGTTATCTTTCATATTTGGAAAGAGAGAAACCAAGGGCTTCATAGACAAAGAGAGACAGAAAGTATTCAACTATGGAAAACAATTGAAATGTAAAGGCAGATCCTTCTCAACAAATTTAAAAATCAATGCGTCCATTCAAACAATCCAAACTAGGATATTTGGAAAATCGATAACTGTAATAATCCAGTTTTTCGTACCCCTTGAATAGACACTAATCTCCATCGATTAACTCAAGATGAATGGAAAACCGAACCATTAGGGTTAAAAGAAGAGGTAGAAGAAGACAGAAAAAAAAAAAAAAACAACAGAAACAGAGACAATATCAGAATCTCACATTCGCAGTAGAACAACATATAATAGATAAATGAATAATCTTTAAAACAAAGAACTATATCATTTTATATATTACATCATCATCAGAGGTTACCACAACAATATACAATACAAGTGGACAGTTTTATGAACTTATCCTTATACAGAATACACAACGGAATAACTAATATCATATACAAGTGATACGTCTCGCCATCCAGCTTGCCAATGAGCTCCACAGCATCTCCTAAATCCAGAATGACCTAATAACCTAACTCTAGACTGCCCGTGTGGAAAATGATGGGCACCCAGAGTTTAGGAAGGAAACAATAAACTCCAGGTCAGACATGGTGACTGGTGTGAGAACTTAAAACAGTTATCTTTAAAACAATAACATGATAATTTTAAAGTCAATTTCGCAATGCTTTTGGAAAATGAAACTACCATAAGACCTCCCACCACACACACAATGCAAACGCAGAATTGGAGGAGATTTCTTCTTATGATAGTAAAATATGCTTACTACGCAAATCATTGGATTTATTATTATTAGTGCATAGTGCAGAAAACATTTCGAAAGTATAATATTAATCTTAGCCAACATAGGCATTCCGCACTTATGCCAACTATAGCTACTATGTTCAATAGCAGGTTACCGCCACATTCCACGGCAGGTAATACAACTAAAACCGTACAAGGTTCGTATTGTTTCTTTGGGTTTTCCAACAAATGGCCAGGCTAAGGAACTTCCTTTCCTACTGCCGAATGAGATCGCCTCTGGCTGGACGTCCCGAGAGACAAACTGCTCTCTGCCAACAAAGCCGAGTTACCCTTGTAACTAGGTAACTCACGAATATGTCATCACCCGGTCCTTTGGGACCTTTATCCGAGCGCTCGGTAACATCATCACACATAATAAATTAGGTGTGTCCACATGAGTAAGTATCTGGGCTCCATACCATGATACCACCCCTTTCCATAAGGAAATGACATACCCTAAAGGGCGCGACCCTCATAACCTTGCCGCAACATTCCTGTTTCGACCATTTCCGGGTTGTTGAGGTCCTGACGAAGTCTCGTCCACA
Organism: Allium fistulosum; assembly: GCA_030737815.1. Lineage (NCBI taxonomy): Eukaryota > Viridiplantae > Streptophyta > Magnoliopsida > Asparagales > Amaryllidaceae > Allium > Allium fistulosum. The sequence continues at coordinate 637,412,138 of CM060908.1, read as the reverse complement.
AAGCTATGCTTTATACAAAAGCTATGCTTTGGGTCAAACAAATGATCAAAGTAACGATCACAAAGATAAATGATCAAACAAATGATCATATCACAAATGATCAAACAATGATCATTTCACAGCAACACTCAGCATGCCACATTACCAAATTGGGAATATATCGCTGATAAATTTCAACTACATAACCTCTGAGCTCGTACGTCTCAGAGAAGGGTGTTATGCTAAGAGAATAAATTCTCCGCCACCAACAGAAATGTATTTGAAAGAAATCAGCTTTACATCTCAAAATGTAATGTCAGACACGTAACCATACAAGTCTGTTCCGGGTTCGAACAGAACCGAAGGCACTTCCAAAGAAGCCCTTGCAATCCAGATATTCACAATCCCGATAAAACTTCCCATCACAAAGGAAATCTCTATACCGTAGCTAACGGTGCAGAGACAATCGATAGGTCATCCTATCATTTTCACAAATACCCGGTCTTCACCACCGGTCTTCAATACGATCCATATCGTCGTATCACAAATTCGGAATGGGTTATACGACACAAAGGTCCTTTCCCGGCTAACCCGAATAGTGAGCGCTTATTCAAAAATAAGTGTGGCGTTCAAATTCAAGCAAATCACAACAAATACCCATTCAAGGTAATTATTGATAGTCGGTTATTTAACTATCAATAGGTCTGCACAGCATCATCAGATTCCAAATAATTTTCCAAATAATTTATCTTCCAAAAATATCTTTACAAGATATATAATTTCCACACTTCAACTATTTGAAAACAATTTCAAATCAATTTCCACATTTCAATTTATCTTTGAAGATAAAATCTCAAAACATTTCACTTCATATTGGAAAAACATTTCCATACCTATTTAATAATAGGTAATTCACAAATCCATTCATTTTCAACATTTGAAAATATTCAATATACTTAAATCAAAATTAAGTATATATTTCATTCTTTAAGGAAATCATTCTCTTTCACAAATTTTATTTGAGTCAAAACGAATGTTACGTAAAACATTGTTACGACGACCCAAAAATCACTAGTATAGGGATTCGAAGTTTAGATGGATATATATAAATCCCAATACTATATAAAACATTTCCTTTCGGAAACCATTTACTATAACAACAGTGTTATAGTCCACCATTTCGTTATTCCTCGAAATGTCTATTTCAACAATGAATGTTGAAATCTATGTTTTCGATACTTAACACGTTTTCAAACATCTTTTAAAACAATTACTTCATTTCGTAATATCATTTTTTTTCAAAACATCTCCGTTTTATTTAATAATACATTCACTGTCCAAAATCGTGAATATAATTCGTTATCCAAATTCAACATTGCTACACATTTTATTTAAAGGATTATCCACTGTCTAAAATCGTGAATATACTTCCTTTAACAAGCTATAATAATTCACTTATCAAAATAAGTCAAATTTCGGATTTATAAACAACGTTTATAAATTCCATTTATATTTTATAACAACTTCAAGTTATAAAATCACTTTATTAACAAATTATGTCCATATCCCATTTACAAGCCAAAATCCAAATTATAAGCAAATTACTTATAATTCTCTATTTACAAATTCATTCATTTTATAACTTCCCAAATCGTAGATTCTATCCTTTTATAAATCCATTTATATTATCGTTTTAAAATGTCTTTAAACTCCTTTATAATTTCATCACTTAGATTTATAAAAATCAATTTTGGTTTTATATCACAAAATTCTTAATTTTTATAACATAAAAATTATAACATTTATTTATTTAAAATGAATCAATTCCAAAATTTAATAAAACGTATATTTTCCAAAAATCACTTAAAAATCCTTTTAAAATCAAAATCGTTATTTTTAAAGTTCAAAAATGAATCCGATGATGCAAGGGCACCAAATAATCAATCACTGCATCCAAACATCATATATCGATATAACAAGAGAATATATCACAATATCTGTAAATAAATCAATACGGGTGAGGAATCCAGTTGGATCCCTCCAACCTGTTTCCCTGCATCCACAGATGTTAGCATAATACCAATTCCGCTCCAGTACGGAATATCGCGGTATATAGGTTTAATAAATATTATCCGCTATTATGCGGCGCAATAGGGTCTCATCCGCTATACAATGCGGGAAATCAACTCCAATATATATATATATGCCAATATATATATATATTGCTATATACATATATAATACCAATTCCACTTTAATGTGAAATTATCGCGGTATATGTTTTTAATAAATAACATCCGCTTACTAACGGCGTATAATGTCTATTTAACACAATAGATATCAATCATCATTCTATCCACACAGATATCACTATCAACAATTTTAAATTTCAACTATTTAAAATTTAAATCGAAACACAACATTCGATTGAGTGAGGAGTTCTCACCTTGATTTCAATTCTGTTCCAGCTTTTTATTTCAAATAAAATTAAACGAACGTTTAATTTCACTCAAAATTTTCACTGACTCCAATCGCTTCCAATCCATCTCCAATGCGAAGAGCTCGACAAAACGAAGCCAATGTAACTTGTTTCGTAAATTTTCGACCTCGTATGAACAAGATATGATATTTTAAGCATTCACGAATTATAAAATATAAATTTTACAACTTTTATTTTCAAATTTTAAACCTAATTCATCACGGCCGTTGTTTCCAATTCCCATCAGATCGTAGCCACATGTTGTTACTTCTTCTCAACACGTGAAGACCAGTAAAAATCGAACGCAAATGAACCCAAAGGAGCCGGCCCTAACCCTAATCACGAAATCCATTCCCAACCACTTCACCTCGATCAGGGTCCGCCGTTGCGTGCGCCTAGCTCCGCTCTACCCACGCCTGAACCCACGGCAAGCTCGGTCGAGCATAGATGCTCGAAAAACATTGCCGACCGTGTGACTTTGGATGCAATTTCCCATTGATTCCTAGCTTCGTTTATCATCATTACCGTATAGAATTAAAGCCCTCGCGAATCTCTACAATTTGTTAGTTGGAATGCTTTGCTAAATGTTTATGGATCAAGAGAGATTAAGGAATGAAATTTGATGATTTCTGGCCGTTGATAACAAGGGTGGCGGCCTCGAAAATATAAAGCTAGGGCTTGGCTCAAAACGCGTATATATATACGTATAACCTAATTATATTAATATTTAATTCTCTTTAAAGCAACTTTTCAAACGATCTCCAAACAACGCGTGCCGACAGGCATTTGTAAGGTTTTACCCATGTTCTGAACACAATGGAACATGTTTTGGAAGCTAATTCGATTGTATGCGAGAGTTACGGAAATAAACGATCGATTTTAAATTAAACCGATTAAGCAAATTTCTAGGCGTTTTGGCTTGCCCCGGACAAACGATAAATCTGATTGACACAAAATTTGAAATCTTACAATAATATCACATTACAGATCCGATGAAGCTGGTTTCGTCAAAATCCGAGACTTTTTGAAAAATGACTATTTTAACTCGCCAAATAAATATTAAAACAATTTCAATGCGTTTTGAGCTGCCACAGTCAAACGACAACTCCGATTGCTACGAAAATTGAAATCCGATAATAACAAACTATTACGGATACAATGGAACTAGTTTCGTCCAATTCTGAGACTGTCCCAAAAATGGCTAATTTCACTAGTCGATTAAATATTAAAATATTCAATTTTCACATATTAACTTAAAATTCAATTTTAAAAGTTCTATAACATCACTATAACTTCAACATGATTTAATATAACTTTCTAAATCATTTTCCTTCACATTTAATCCAGATTTCAATTATTTCTGGAATTTCAACTATTAAATTATCGATTTAATTATCCAATTAAATCCAGATATTCGAAAAATAAATTATTCGACTTATTTAATTCCACTTGTTAATATTTAAAATCAATTAATTATTAGAATTTCAAATGATGGAAATTCTGGGTCGTTACGAACTTCCCCCCTTAAAAGAATTTCGTCCTCGAAATTACCAAGTAAGAAAAATTCACAAAGTCCATTAACTTTTCAAACAATTCACTTAGTGAAAAATTTCACATTCACTTTTCCAAGATCTTTAACTTCAACCAAACAATGGATTCTATTTTCTAGTTCAATTCGTATAATTTCATTACAATTTAGAAATCAACTTTTCATTAACAAAATTTCCAAAATTTCCCGAAAATTTTCTAACGCCTTAAATTTCCAGAAAAATTCGCCAGCGTCTCCTTTGCGCGGTTCGATCGTAGTAGGATCACAATTGACATAAATATATATACATCGACCCACCCGGTCGGAAAAGCAGAAAAACAGTTCATATTTCCTATTTTTTATTGCGTAGGCGTACCTTTTTAGCATTTTTAAGCAAAGCAGTTATTTATTTAGCATATTAGCGCAACCAAAACAACCGAACGGTAGCCACCGCACCTGTACTTACTCAATTTAAACATGTAAGTGACACATATATAAAATCTATTCACATTTCACTTGTTTTCATTAATAGCAAGTAGTTTTCATAAGCAATACATGTGATATTCATTCATAAGCACATATTCAAGGTTTTAACACTAGTTTCATTTGTTTGCAACCAAATTACATACCATTCCATTCAATCCGAATAGTTTCAACTCAATTTCTTACATTCAATTCATTTTCAATTAGTTTACATTCACTAATTTAAATTCCAGTTGGTTCACTTTCAATTCAAATCAATTTCTATTTAAATTTACTTCACCTTCAATTTAAATCTAATTACATAGCTTCCAATTCCATTTATTCGATTTCATTAACACTAATGAATTATACTACAATCAACCAACAATCATATAACATCCAATGTATATTCTACACAACCAAATTATTAAATTTTACATTCAATTTGGTTCAACACCTTTAATTCAATTGGTCGATATTAAATTGACTTACATTCAATTATTCAACTTCCAATAACATTTAGCTTTTAATGAATTAACACTTACATCCATTGTTTCATATAAATTCATTCACATTAGATTGATTAACATTCAATCCATTCATTCATTAATTCAATTGCTAATTCAATTTTTACAAATAAAGTTGAATTTTATTTATATAACTCAAGTTCATATTCATTTAATAAATTCACTTTATTAATTTACTTTGATATCAAAATCAAATTCATTTAACATCACTTAAGTTATTTTCCATTTCAAATTTTCACTTATAAATCCAATTCAAATTTCCAATTCTATTTAACTTTTACCAAAGTCAAATTTATTATATCATTTTATAAGTTCAAAACTTGATTACTTATATTCAACAATTACAGCTTAGATTTACTTGATTCTCTTATACTTACTTTAATTTAACTCCATTCTTTAAGTTAAATTTATTCTATCAAAATTCAAATTATATGAGTATCAACTCATTTATTATTCCCATAAATATTTTAAATAGAATTCCAGAGTCCTTTCAACCTTTCAAAAACCATCGTTGAAATCAATTCAAATTATCTTTTGAATTTCCAAAACCAAATCCAAATTTTCCAAACAACTTTCATTTAAAATAATCTGGCAGCAATTCCTCTTTTGGAAACCCGAAAATGAACACCAATGATGTCGCGATCATCATCGGAATTATTTTCCAACGACCGAAAAGAGTTTAGAGCTTTCATATCTCCAAAACAATTTTCCAAAATATCAAATACTTTCAAAAACATTTCTCTAGAGTTTTATTTTAGATTATAAATCACATTTATAAATCTTTTACTTATAAAATTTCACTTCTTATATATATAAGATTATTTTTACCATTGTATATCATTTTAATTATAATTCCATATATTATAATTCATTTGCTTATACAATTTATTCTTTCACAATTGTTGTTTTCATTTGAATCATTCAAACAGCTTTTATTAACTTATATATATATTTACATTTTCAACAACCAAACAATCAATCATATACACTTTAATAATTTCCGAAAAATTATTTCTTCATATACAAAATATAATCGAGGTAAAATTATTTCATTTATCCAATTTAAACAATATCGTGTCGAATTGTTCTATATAAGTGTTTAGAGATCCCTATCGATAGAGTTGTACAGACTATACCGACCAGAATCCATATACCACTCAACAAATCAATCATCACAATATAAAACAATTTTATATTCATTAACAAAAACGCGCTCGTATCTATTATTACACTCAACTCATTCTAGAGTACTACTGACTCTATCTCTAATGAGTAACACCCAACAGAGCAGGGTTGTCGCTTAACCATATGCTCTGATACCAAATGTAATAATCCAGTTTTCCGTACCCCTTGAATAGACACTAATCTCCATCGATTAACTCAAGATGAACGGAAAATCGAACCATTAGGGTTAAAAGAAGAGGTAGAAGAAGACAGAAAAAAATGAAAGAAGAAACAACAGAAACAGAGACAATATCAGAATCTCACATTCGCAGCAGAACAACATATAATAGATAAATGAATAATCTTTATAACAAAGAACTATATCATTTTATATATTACATCATCGTCAGAGGTTACCACAACAATATACAATACAACTGGACAGTTATATGAACTTATCCTTATACAGAATACACAGCGGAATAACTAATATCATATACAAGTGATACGTCTCGCCATCCAGCTCGCCAATGAGCTCCACAGCATCTCCTGAATCCAGAATGACCTAAAAACCTAACTCTAGACTGCCCGTGTGGAAAATGATGGGCACCCAAAGTTTAGGAAGGAAATAATAAACTCCAGGTCAGTCATGGTGACTAGTGTGAGAACTTAAAACAGTTATCTTTAAAACAATAACAGGATAATTTTAAAGTCAATTTCGCAATGCTTTGGAAAATGAAACTACCATAAGACCTACCACCACACACACAATGCAAACGCAGAATTGGAGGAGATTTCTTCTTATGATAGTCAAATATACTTACTACGCAAATCATTGGATTTATTATTATTAGTGCATAGTGCAGAAAACATTTCGAAAGTATAATATTAATCTTAGCCAACATAGGCATTCCGCACTTATGCCTACTACAGCTACTATGTTCAATAGCAGGTTACCGCCACATTCCACGGCAGGTAATACAACTAAAACCGTACAAGGTTCGTATTGTTTCTTTGGGTTTTCCAACAAATGGCCAGGCTAAGGAACTTCCTTTCCTACTGCCGAATGGGATCGCATCTGGCTGGACGTCCCGAGAGACAAACTGCTCTCTGCCAACAAAGCCAGGTTACCCCTGTAACTAGGTAACTCACGAATATGTCATCACCCGGTCCTTTGGGACCTTTATCCGAGCGCTCGGTAACATCATCACACATAATATATCAGGTGTGTCCACATGAGTAAGTATCTGGGCTCCATACCATGATACCACCCCTTTCCAGAAGGAAATGACATACCCTAAAAGGCGCGACCCTCATAACCTTGCCGCAACATTCCTGTTTCGACCATTTCCGGGTTGTTGAGGTCCTGACGAAGTCTCGTCCATAAAGCTATGCTTTATACAAAAGCTATGCTTTGGGTCAAACAAATGATCAAAGTAATGATCACAAAGATAAATGATCAAACAAATGATCATATCACAAATGATCAAACAATGATCATTTAACAGCAACACTCAGCATGCCACATTACCAAATTGGGAATATATCGCTGATAAATTTCAACTACATAACCTCTGAGCTCGTACGTCTCAGAGAAGGGTGTTAAGCTAAGAGAATAAATTCTCCGCCACCAACAGAAATGTATTTGAAAGAAATCAGCTTTACATCTCAAAATGTAATGTCAGACACGTAACCATACAAGTCTGTTCCAGGTTCGAATAGAACCGAAGGCACTTCCAAAGAAGCCCTTGCAATCCGGATATTCACAATCCCGATAAAACTTCCCATCACAAAGGAAATCTCTATACCATAGCTAACGGTGCAGAGACAATCGATAGGTCATCCTATCGTTTTCACAAATACCCGGTCTTCACCACCGGTCTTCAATACGATCCATATCGTCGTATCACAAATTCGGAATGGGTTATACGACACAAAGGTCCTTTCCCGACTAACCCGAATAGTGAGCGCTTATTCAAAAATAAGTGTGGCATTCAAATTCAAGCAAATCACAACAAATACCCATTCAAGGTAATTATTGATAGTCGGTTATTTAACTATCAATAGGTCTGCACAGCATCATCAGATTCCAAATAATTTTCCAAACTATTTATCTTCCAAAAATATCTTTACAAGATATATAATTTCCACACTTCAACTATTTGAAAACAATTTCAAATCAATTTCCACATTTCAATTTATCTTTGAAGATAAAATCTCAAAACATTTCACTTCATATTGGAAAAACATTTCCATACCTATTTAATAATAGGTAATTCACAAATCCATTCATTTTCAACATTTGAAAATATTCAACATACTTAAATCAAAATTAAGTATATATTTCATTCTTTAAGGAAATCATTCTCTTTCACAAATTTTATTTGATTCAAAACGAATGTTACGTAAAACATTGTTACGATGACCCAAAAATCACTAGTATAGGGATTCGAAGTTTAGATAGATATATATAAATCCCAATACTATATAAAACATTTCCTTTCGGAAACCATTTACTATAACAACAATGTTATAGTCCACCATTTCCTTATTCCTCGAAATGTCTATTTCAATAAAGAATGTTGAAATCTATGTTTTCGATACTTAACACGTTTTAAAACATCTTTTAAAACAATTACTTCATTTCGTAATATCATTTTTTTTCAAAACATCTCCGTTTTATTTAATAATACATTCACTGTCCAAAATCGTGAATATAATTCGTTATCCAAATTCAACATTGCTACACATTTTATTTAAAGGATTATTCACTGTCTAAAATCGTGAATATACTTCCTTTAACAAGCTATAATAATTCACTTATCAAAATAAGTCAAATTTCGGATTTATAAACAACGTTTATAAATTCCATTTATATTTTATAACAACTTCAAGTTATAAAATCACTTTATTAACAAATTCTGTCCATATCCCATTTACAAGCCAAAATCCAAATTATAAGCAAATTACTTATAATTCTCTATTTACAAATTCATTCATTTTATAACTTCCCAAATCGTAGATTCTATCCTTTTATAAATCCATTTATATTATCGTTTTAAAATGTCTTTAAAACTCCTTTATAATTTCATCACTTAGATTTATAAAAATCAATTTTGGTTTTATATCACAAAATTCTTAATTTTTATAACATAAAAATTATAACATTTATTTATTTAAAATGAATTAATTCCAAAATTTAATAAAACGTATATTTTCCAAAAATCACTTAAAAATCCTTTTAAAATCAAAATCGTTATTTTTAAAGTTCAAAAATGAATCCGATGATGCAAGGGCACCAAATAATCAATCACTGCATCCAAACATCATATATCGATATGACAACAGAATATATCACAATATCTGTAAATAAATCAATACGGGTGAGGAATCCAGTTGGATCCCTCCAACCTGTTTCCCTGCATCCATAGATGTTAGCACAATACCAATTCCGCTCCAGTACGGAATATCGCGGTATATAGGTTTAATAAATATTATCCGCTATTATGCGGCGCAATAGGGTCTCATCCGCTATACAATGCGGGAAATCAAATCCAATATATATATATATATATGCCAATATATATATATATATATTGCTATATACATATATAATACCAATTCCACTTCAATGTGAAATTATCGCGGTATATGTTTTTAATAAATAACATCCGCTTACTAACGGCGTATAATGTCTATTTAACACAATAGATATCAATCATCATTCTATCTATACAATTATCACTATCAACAATTTTAAATTTCAACTATTTTAAATTTAAATCGAAACACAACATTCGATTGAGTGAGGAGTTCTCACCTTGATTTCAATTCTGTTCCAGCTTTTTATTTCAAATAAATTTAAACGGATGTTTAATTTCACTTAAAATTTTCACTGACTCCAATCGCTTCCAGTCCATCTCCAATGTGAAGAGGTCGACAAAACGAAATCAACGCAACTTGTTTCGTAAATTTTCGACCTCGTATGAACAAGATATGATATTTTAAGCATTCACGAATTATAAAATATAAATTTTACAACTTTTATTTTCAGATTTTAAACCTAATTCATCACGGCCATTGTTTCCAATTCCAATAAGTTCGTAGCCGCATGTTGTTGCTTCTTCTCAACACGTGAAGACCAGTAAAAATCGAACGCAAATGACCTAAAGGAGCCGGCCCTAACCCTAATCACGAAATCCATTCCCAACCACTTCACCTCGATCAGGGTCCGCCGTTGCGTGCGCCTAGCTCCGCTCTACCCATGCCTGAACCCACGGCAAGCTCGGTCGAGCATAGATGCTCGAAAAACATTGCCGACCGTGTGACTTTGGATGCAATTTCCCATTGATTCCTAGCTTCGTTTATCATCATTACCGTATAGAATTAAAGCCCTCGCGAATCTCTACAATTTGTTAGTTGGAATGCTTTGCTAAATGTTTATGGATCAAGAGAGATTAAGGAATGAAATTTGATGATTTTTGGCCGTTGATAACAAGGGTGGCGGCCTCGAAAATATAAAGCTAGGGCTTGGCTCAAAACGCGTATATATATACGTATAACCTAATTATATTAATATTTAATTCTCTTTAAAGCAACTTTTCAAACGATCTCCAAACAACGCGTGCCGACAGGCATTCATAAGGTTTTACCCATGTTCCGAACACAATGGAACGTGTTTCGGAAGCTAATTCGATCGTATGTGAGAGTTATGGAAATAAACGATCGATTTTAAATTAAACCGATTAAGCAAATTTCTAGGCGTTTTGGCTTGCCCCGGACAAACGATAAATCTGATTGACACGAAATTTGAAATCTTACAATAATATCACATTACAGATCCGATGAAGCTTGTTTCGTCAAAATCCGAGACTTTTTGAAAAATGACTATTTTAACTCGCCAAATAAATATTAAAACAATTTCGATGCGTTTCGAGCTGCCACAGTCAAACGACAACTCCGATTGCTACGAAAATTGAAATCCGATAATAACAAACTATTACGGATACAATGGAACTAGTTTCGTCCAATTCTGAGACTGTCCCAAAAATGGCTAATTTCATTAGTCGATTAAATATTAAAATATTCAATTTTCACAGATTAACTTAAAATTCAATTTTAAAAGTTCTATAACATCACTATAACTTCAACATGATTTAATATAACTTTCTAAATCATTTTCCTTCACATTTAATCCAGATTTCAATTATTTCTGGAATTTCAACTAATAAATTATCGATTTAATTATCCAATTAAATCCAGATATTCGAAAAATAAATTATTCGACTTATTTAATTCCACTTGTTAATATTTATAATCAATTAATTATTCGAATTTCAAATGACGGAAATTCTGGGTCGTTACAAAAACTATGGAGGAAGGATAAAAGCATTCTTACAAAGTGGGAAAATCAATACTGATATTCCTAGTGGCAGACTAGTTCACCACAGTGGTAATCACTGAATGAAGGAGCCTAAAAGCAAGATTGGAATCAATCACGAGAACACATCTGCTGGAGGCGGAAATTTCTACCATCAAACTGGGATCAGGTCCTACAAAGGAAAGGGAAGTAAACATGATTTTAATATATATGAATCAAATAATATGTTAAATATGAATTTTAACCAGTCTTTCTTGTTACCTGATAGTGGCAGAAGCTACTGCTCACGCAACCACAATCCATTCTAAGCTAGTTTCCTACAAATGGAAAGAATTTTGCAACTTCACATCAATAACCAAAGAATCTATGATAGCTTTTACATAAGCAAGATTAATAACCAAATATATCACTTGTCTGCTCGGGACAAAGGCGAGAGCAGCAAGCTTCGAGAACAAGGGAAGCTTACTACAATCGATCGAGATTCTCCAGACAACTTCGATCGAAGCTTATCATATCAAAGTAGCAAATTTTGAAAGCAAAAGGAGCTTCTATTAACTGAATTTGAAATTCTTAATAACCCTAGTGAAACTTCAGCTGATCCTCGAATCAAGGAAAGAAGAGACAGGAAAGCGAAGGCTTCATCTTGGAAACCCCTTTGAATTAATCAATTCTAAAAAAAGAGGGATTTCAAAGCAATTGCTTTGAATCCTAGTTATTAGGGCTGATGATTTTTTATCAAGGGAAGACGAGAGTAGTGAATGGTTTTAGCTAGGGTTTCAATTGTTTGTATTTGGTTAGTGAGGTATCGGGTAGGGTTATAATACCCTGATAACTATTCGGGCTTTAGGCCTTTGTTTTTACTCATTTAAAAAAAAACTTTTTCAAATCTTTCTTGTAGCCCGAGTTGCTTCCCGTCAAGCTGTGTCCATTCACGAACAAATTCATATGAATACCGACGCGATTCATGTCAGCACCGACGTGATTTCTTTCTTCAAAGTCTCTTTAAACTTTTCGTGCTTCTTTCGTTTTCCATTCTTGATGTCCTCAAAATCTCTAGATCCATTCCTTTATCATTCTGAAGTTCATTTCATCCATTTGAGTCCGTTTTGAGATCATGGAAATTTTCCTGTAACAATACCTTAATGATAGAACACAAACACCTAACTAAATTGCATACACGTACACACGTACAAACACATATTTATATATGTTTGTATGTATATTTCTATATGTGTGTATACGTGTTTGACTATAACACTTATGATATATTCAAGTATGATATATGTCATTTATCTTGTTATGTTAATATATATATATATATATAACATATATTAATTCAAACTTAATTAACATGGTTAATTATGAATAGATATAAAATAAAGTATGATTTTATTGAATAATTAGATTGAACCTTGTGAAACCAATTAGACTTCATACACATATTATGATCTAAATATGATTTTTTTTTAAATCTAATCATTTCACCCATTGTAGACCAGCCTGGTTCCTTCAATGGTATCAGAGCCTAAATTGTCTAAGTAGTCTAATTAACTACTTTAGGTCCATCTAATTAAACCTTCCTATCCGATGGGTATCTAGAAAAGTAGTGACTAGGCTTGGGTTTAAAAGTAAAGTATTCTCCCCTTCTTTGCTACCAGTCTGGCCCAACGAGTGGAGTAAGTTCAAAAGGTTGGCCCAATTGTAAAGGCCCAAACAGATTTAGGTATTAAGCTAATTTTCAAAATTAAGTTTGAAAATTTTAAATATATGTTAAATTTAAAATATAAAATAAATTTTATAAAAGATATAAAAATATTTTCAATTTTTTTATAACATAAATCGATTTTTCGTAAATTATTTGAAATTTTAATTAATTAAAATAAATAAATAAAAGTTAATTAATTACGAACACACAAATATATATATATATATATTGGTATATGTGTGCATATATATAACTATAAATGTTATAGAATAATATGTGTGTGTAGGTATATTTATTTATCTTAAATTGTTTAAGGAGGATTAAATTAATTTATGAATTTATTAAAATATTTAATTAATTTTTTTAATTAATAAAATACTTATTTGATAAATAAAAAAATGCTAACTAATAAATATATGTATACAGATATAATGATGTATATTATATATATATATGATTATAAATATTATGGTTAATAAGTAATATTTTGAATTTTAAAGTAATTTAATTAATTAGTTAACTAAATTAATTAAATATGATTTAATTAATAACATACATAAGAATATTATATAAGTTAATTAAATTATAAAAGGTTATAAATAAATTAAACTTGTGTAATATGGATGTATAATATAAGTGACACCCTAAGAAATCCAACTTAGGTTTAAGGAACGAGCATATTGTATATATGCCATGATTTCAGATGTATCCGATATTTAAATCATGAGGGTATTTCATAAGAAATATATAGTTTCCTAAATCAATATCACTCAATATGTTATATATACATACATACACATACATATACGTACATACATACATATATATGTATTAAAAATTATGAATCCTTAATAGATGAGTTGTCCTCAACCATTTATATATTAATAGATCACTTGCATACTCTTTAGTTGTTGAGCTTCCTCAAGCTCGAGATGTTATGTGTAGTACTATTAATATATTGACTAGACAAGGTGAGATAAATGCACATATTTGTTGAGCTTCCTCAAGGTACATGCATTATACTTAGGCCGTCGTGAAATGGTAGGTAAGAGTGAATAATCTTTTTCGATTTGTTAAGCTTTCTCAAGGCCGAGAAGGATTATGATAAAAGCCACAAGTTAGGAGTTGTATATGATACAACCGATAATGTGTTATCCATTACATGTGGGGCTATGATTTGTTTAGCTTCCTCAAGGTCAGAATCCTAAGACAAGCGAGTCCTAATATCCACTAGAAATTAAAATATTTCTATGTTTTCTTTTAGGGTTTTGATAAACATAAAAGTCTAGTGGAAGCTTATTAAAAAAAATGAATACATTTAACCTTTCTAATATAGTAAGAATACATGATATACGAGTTAAATAATCTACTTTGATAAATCCATGCAACTAATATAATTGATAAAATATTTATCAGTTAAAATATGCAAATGAACTGAAATAAAATTAACATATAAATATAAAATACACTTACCGATAATTTTCTTATCATGTTGTCCCTTCAAGACCCATGCAAGAGCCAAATAATACAGTTACTAAAACATTCACACATTGGCTACTTAGGTATTTATTTGCCTTAATTTTTTTATTGCTTTTATGGGTTTTGAACTCTAAAACAATACAAGAATATGGATACTTGATTTGTATTCGATGACATACAAAATTAGTATGGTAAATGGTCGAGATTTGTAATGTACAAAACTTTGGTGAAATTTGTTTATTCGAAATAAGCAAGTAAACCATGATGCGAGATCGTTAAATCAATACAAATGTTTACAATAAGGATCTTGTTGTGTTTGATGCAGCACCAGACTAAGAGCAACAAGATATACCTAGGAATTTGATCATTGAAACAGTATGATCAGTTTACGTGAAGTACAACTTATTAGATATCCTTAATTGTTAAAGATGCCCCTTTGTATTTTTGTAAAGATTTTATTTCAATCTTATATTCAGGGTTTCATTTTGAATGGTTCAACCTTTGGAAAAGGAAAGCCAATGTACTAAACTAGATGTAACTTAGGCATAGTTGGGATAAAGAAAGTGAATGGTTACCTCAGCTTCATAAAGAGAAATTTGAAATGAGAATTGTATAAAATACTAAAAGATTCTTAATATGGAATGAGAAATAGGATTTCTATTTTAAATGTATTTTCATATAGAAATTTCTTTGTTAAAGCTATTTTTCGAGTTCAAGATATTTGATCTGAATCTCCCGATCATAAACCAATTATAGTGTACGAAATAAAAACCCGTAATAAATGGTTAAATGAAGCTTGGTATTTTTTTTGCTATTATAGTAATGGTGGACATAGTGAGAGCATACCATATAATTCTTCTTAGTGGATGCATCAAATTACGAAAAATTGTTTTTGTAAACATACCAAATATCCATTTCACTAAATATACCAAAATAGCTAGTTCTATTTTGATATGTATGTTATTAATATTTGTTATAAAGTAAATATATAATAATGGTATTCATAAAAAAGTGATACATTAGAAAATACATAAGTTTCTGAAATTTTTTACAATTATTTTGGAGTTTTGAACTAAGCCACAGTTTTGAGAAATAACCTTTTGATCATATGATTATGAACCATATGGCACTAGTGAATTGTATCTCAAACAATTAAGGGCAAAGCACCCATTCGGTAGGAGAGACATAAGAGTTGGTGAACTCTTTGTATTGATACTGTTATTACTATCATCATCGCCAAAGATGTTCAAAGAAATAACGTCGAGAATCATTGATGTGAAAGCTAGGATAAATGTAGCCGAAGAATAGCGACATCACGTGAAGTCCATTAGCATCCATAAGGCATGGTGCTTTAGGGCATTGACGTCATCTTTCATATGGAAGAACTGGTCTTTTGCTATGTCGACTACCATTACCACTAAGTAATACTTTGGGTTTAACAACCACTGGACATTGACATTGAGATTTATAATTTCTAAAGTAATGTTGAATGAATACATATCCTAACAATGTCGACATTGCCAACATCAACCATTCTTACTATTGCTTGTGATAAGAGTTTTTGGGTTGTAATCCCTAATTGCCTCCCATACTTATTGGGAAAGCCTAAGATATGTATATGATATGTCACTGTTTTTTCACTCTGTTGAATTTATAAATAGGATTAAAATGCTTGATAAATATATGTATGAAGAAGCCATATAAATAAAGGAATTTTATATGGACACTTAACTAGTGATGAACTGTAGATAAGACTGGAAGTTAATGAGGGAATTAAATTAGTAACCAAAAATAAAAGAATGCTCCAATCTAAGAAATTTTAGGATTTTCGAAAAAGTAAATTCTAGCTTGTAGAATGTCACTATTCGAGAAATAGGTAGAATGTATAGGGATGTGAAGAGAATTTTTATTGGATAATGACGAAGAAGAAGGTAGCAGAATTTTTCGTTAGGAGCAATAAGACCGCATCATCTCTAGCATATATTATATCAAGGAGGTGATTCGACTTTATGGAATTTCGGTTAGGATCATTATTGATAGGAACCCATTAATTACTAATGAATTTTGGAGGAGATTGCATACAGCTTTAGGAACTTTGTTGAACCTTAGCACCGCTTACCACACGTAGACCGACAGGCAAACCGGAAAAGCGAATAGGATCTTGAAGGTTTATTGAAGAGTTTGCATCATTGACTTTGAAGGACACTGGGAGTAGCACATACCTTTAGTGGAATTTACATATAATTATAGTCACCGATAAATGATTGGTATGGCACCTTTCAAATTGCTTTATGGGAAGCCATCGCCAAAATATTGGTGGGAAACCCAGACAAAATCCTACTCAGACCAGATTTAGTTCGCAAGACTTCGAAAAGATGGAGTTGATTAGGCAGCATGTAAAAGTCATAAGATTTGGAAAGTTGGTAAAGTTGGGGCCAAGATCTATTGGGTCTTTCCCAATTTTGGGAAAAATAGGAAAACTTGCGTATCGTGTGGGGTTACTGGATAAATTGGTAGGAGTCCATGATGTTTTTCACGTTTCACATTTGAGGAAATGCCTTCATAACACAGCTATTATAGTAGAGCCTAATCAATTAGGGGAAAGTTAGATGGAGCCAATAGCATCCCGTGCTACTGCACACATTATGGAGCATGGTAATATGAAGCTCCATAACAAAGAAATTAGGTTGGTTTGAGTATAATGGGAAGATATCCCGGCGGAAAGCACATGAGAAACTAATGAGAAGATGAGGTTCTCCCATCCTGAGCTTTTTAGTGGTAAACTTTTCTCTTCAAAATTAGATTTTTGGTTGCATCGTGCTTGCTACATAGGATGGTAAGAGATGGTTGCTACACTTTTCACTGTCACTTTGTACTTATATAGAAATTTTATCCATGTTTAGGATGTTTTGCGTACATGCCTATATGTCACAGTCACACGCTTACGCTAGGATTGAACTCACTTATAGTATGCCTACAATACATAATCACATTGCAATTTGGGTTGAGTAGACGGTTGTGTAGATAACTTAGTCGTATAATATAGATGTTTGAAGCATGTTACGATGTTTGCCCCTTGAAAAAGATTTCAAGGACGAAATCCTTTTTAATGGGGGAGAATGTAACACCCCGTAAAATCAACCATAAATAAATAAATAGGATAAATTAAATTTAATAAGACAGGGGTAAAAATGGAAATTTTCTAAAAGTCGGAATTTAACCACGAAAGTGCCATTGCGGTCATGGAAAAATTCTAATAAATTTCCATATATAATATGCTGAAAATAGAGCTCAAACGAAGAAGTTACAAGCGTTTGAATTTTTTCGGTTTAAAATAATTTATATAGACTTCAAATTCAAATGAATAATTAATTCTAAAATTTGAAATTCAAAACTTAATAGTAATTAGATTTAGGGGTAAAGAAACATTAAAATCAACGTTAATATTAAAAAGTAAATAAGGAATAGAATAATTAAAAATCAACGACAAAAAAACTCTTCTAAAAATAGCACGTACCGATCGACTGTTCCCCTTGGGTCGGTCAACCGATGGGAGGCGGTGGTCGACCTGTTATGAACGTTGGCGACTAGGTTTTTTGCATAATGAACGTACCAGATTATATAATATTAAACCGACTTAAATCTGACGGTTTTTGTGCATTTCAACCACTATGACTAGGAATCTAGCCCCTTCATTTTTATTCACAAAATATTTTGGGAGTCTAGCGAAGCTCTGTCAGTTCATCTCTTCATAGATTCAAAAAACTCCTTAGGGTTTCAGGTAAGAAATCATATATATATATATATCTATTTTGTTTTCTATTTATTTTCCTAACATATTCTTCTCCAATTTTCTGAATCTAATGTAGATATTCAAATCCCTTACTATATATATATAAATATATAAAAGAAGAGCTTTTGTAGAGATTGTTAAAGCATGTCAAATCCAAAGGAGGCAAAGCTAAGAATATAATATGAGTGAGAATCTTGGCTTTTTTATTTAATTGTTGATTAGTATAGTTTAGGTTTGAATATAACTTTGGGAGTTTTGGTTTGCGAAAACATCATATTAGAAACCCTTAAAACTCTTCCAATGCGAAATGTCAATTTTAGATTGAAATCTCAATTGTTTATATCAAAATAATGAGAATTGTGTAGATTTGCAGTTTTTGATAATTTTACCTTCTATACCACTTCTTATTCTTTTTCTTTAAATTTCATTAAAGGGTTTGATTTGGTAATAGTGTGTAAGGTACAAAAAATTTATTCGTAGTTTTCGCCGATTATTTCCATAAATTAAATAGAAATTCTCTTGTTTATTTTTACATGAAAAAGGAGTTGAATATAGCATAAAATTGAAATTGTAAATTTATATGATCAATATATTCCATTATGTTGTTGCAATAAGTTGAGTTTAAATTTTAATAGTATATAAGTCTATTGATTGGAATTTTTGGATATGAGTATTGGAATTTTGGCATTGTTGATAATATGGAATGAGACTTGTATAATTGTTGAAAGGGTTGATATTTAAACACTAGTTTAAGGTGTAAATTCTGCACGCTTTGAAATTGTTAGGCACTATATATATAAGTGTAATTAACGTATAATTATAACGCATAATGACATAGTTAAATGGGTTATTAATTTCATTAAATCACCCTTGGCAAGTAATTAATGCTAAGGAGAAATAAAAAAGATTTCTTATAAGGCCTAAATTATGGAAATAGTGAGATATGTATAATATATGTAGAGTGTGGTATAGAATATGACAAGTTATAGGGATGCACGTCATTCAAAAGCACACAGAAGTGTTGTTGGAACTGGACTAGCCCGCGGTGAAAGTTATGGGTGAATTTCAAAAAATTTACCCTATTGGATCTTTTATTGGGCCTATGAAGCCTAACCGAATTAACATTTCTAAATTTCATTTAAATAAAATCTTTATTTAAATTCAAATATATTAAGATATGAAATTAATTTTATTTGATTTAGTTTAAACATAAATGTATCATATACATATATATGTGAGTGCATGTGTATCATAATAATCCGTGAAAGGTATAATATGCCCATATGTAGATGTTGGGAGTTACATCGCAACAGACATATTAGCACATTTTTTATGTTATGTATGTTGTCCAAATATGTGCATGTATATGTGTTACAATATATATATATATAGACACACACACACACACACACATATGTATGTACAAATATATTATATATAATATATTAACATAAACATTTATATATAGAAAAATATATGTACAGAAAGAGAAAGAAGAATTATTAAAAATTATTTATAATTCAAAATTAACTTAGTTTTGCAAACATAATAATTTTAGAATTTTAAGTTGTATATATTATAAATAAAATAATGTTTTCATCCATAAATAATTAACATAAAATAATCTATTGATGAAAATTTAAATTTTACAATTTTTGACAATCTAGGATCATAAAATAGAGATTAGGAAAAATCTGGAGATTTTTAAAGTTGAAATATTATTTTTAAAAACAAATACATTGATTTCGGCAATAATTATTTAATATAAAATAATATATTATTAAAAATTCAAATTTTAAAATTTTAGAAATTCTAGGATCATGAATGAAAGGTTATGAAAATTTTTGAAGAAATTTTCAATTAAATTACTATTTTTAATAAATCATAAACAGTTTTTCCGAAATAATACTAATTATTAAAAATAATAAACTTTATTGAAAAATTCCTAAAATTTATCTATATGTTTCTGATATTATAAAATATTTTTTAAAAATACAAAATTGAATTTTTAATGTAATAATTATTTTATATATAATAAACAATTCAAAAATTCAATAATTGTTAATTTAAAAATATGAATATATGTATGATAATTAATTTTCGAATTTGTAAATTAATATTATATATAAATAAGTATACTAAAATTTTTAAATCATATATATCTTATATATGCTATTATGAGAGAGAAATATACAATAATATATATATATATATATATGAATTTATTAATAAATATATATATAACAATTATTAATGATAAAAATTGATTTTGTATAGTAAACAACATTTGTCTATACATAAATCAAATAATATAATAAAAAAATTATGCACAAAACCAAACGGATTTGTGACAACCACATCTACTTAAAAATCTCACCTAACTAAACATATAGTAGCAATATATTTAAACAGATATGAAGTTGCTCATTATAAGATCATAGAATATAATTTAATTACCATAATATGAGTTAAAATTACCAATTTAATTATGCCTTTGAATCTATGTTGAAGCAATGACTTCCCTTCCTTTTACTGTTCTTGATTCGTCAGATTGCAAGTCCGGAATCACCGACCTCTAACTATCGAATAGTATTATTTTAATTTGAAATATATTTGAGAATTTTGGAGTGGATTGAGAGCTATGTTTTAACCAGCAATGTAGAAGGTAATGGCGGCCAAAAAGGTTAGTAATTGCTTTTAGAGATACATACATACATACATACATACATACATATATATACATACATATACATACATACATACATACATACATACATACATATATATATATATATATATATATATATATGGTTGTATTAGAGAGAAACGAGGAAAACCTTTTTACCCATTCTCACTTTATCTCAACCCATTATCTTCAAGCCAATTCCCTTTGTTTTAGCCACTCGTAGACCTTCCCATAACCGAAATTTTGCAGCCCTAATGATGGGCCTTAAACTCATCTAAGCCCAAGCCAAAATACTATGCAATTAAATCTAATTTAATCGCTTGTTGATATTGTATATCGATCGATATATTTATAACTGTTATAAATATATATAACATTATTTATTTCTCAAATCATATTCAAATTTTATAATTAATATTTCGTAAATATTAATTAATTTAATTAATTTATAACAATTATAAACTGATTAAATCGTTCGGTCTTAAGGGAATTCATCATTTCGGCTGTGTAACTCTTGGGTGGAAATTTGGTCAGCGATTAACATTGAACTATTCTAATGTTAACATTCACACATCACTTAATAGGTGGTGTGACATTATGGACAAATTTATTGCTTACTCATTTTCGGTAAAATCTAATTTTAGTTTAATAAGCGTTACCCAGTCATGACATTTGTTTACAACAATTCTCCTCGTCAAAACTATATCACTTTGGACTTATGGAATTTGGTAATGGTCAAAATTCCAACCTCATCCACATTCAACTTTATAGTCCAAATACAAAGTCCTTGGTTCAATAATAACAATTATTATTAACCGAAATGCTTTGGCCAGAGACTCTGACTTTGAGTTGACTCGAGTTGACTGTGATACTAACCGCATATAACTAAGGAGACAAATCCTCTATTGAATAGGGCTTCACTTCCAATACTTCCTCTCTTGAAAGCACATATTCAAGGGGAAATTTATAATTTTTTTTACATATAAGTATATTGTATAGGTTTCATCATCAAAAAGGGGGAGATTGTTAGGAAATCAAATTCATGGTTTTAATGACAACAACTATACAATGAAAATCAAATGTACATATATATGTATATATACAAGAACTTGCTAGAATAACATCACTAGAGAGACAAGAACAAGGCTCAAAGAACGTTACAAAAGACTACAAGTCGATAGGATCAATGGAGCAATGACACAGATGCACAAATTCAACATGCACAGGTTTCAGACGTCTGAAGACACTAGCCAGACGTCTGAAGAAATCCTCTGGAATATAAAACAGAAAGGATCAGACGTCTGGTTAATGAACTCAGACGTCTGAAAGTCTACAATATACAAAAAATATAAAGAGCCAGACGTCTGAAACTGAACTCGGTTGTTGACATTCAAATTACAACTGCCACAATTGAAAAGACACCTTCGCTTCTCTTCGCTGCAACTCTTCATCACCATCAGAAGCGACCATAAAACACATGTTAATGGATGCAACTACTCAAGGAATCTCTCTACCGCTATAAATAGCATCAAGAATCCAAGAGAAGATATCACCTTACTTACTTATGCTCTCTGATTATACACTCTACTCTTGATCTATAGCAATCTATACTTGTATTCTACTCTTCCAAATATACAGTTCCTCATAGACAATACTCTCTAGATATATATTGGAAGCATTTGTACTATATAGTCAAAATCCATGTAATAGAGAACACACAATTGACAAAGAAACTCTACTATTGTAAACCTGTTCCTCTGGGTAAAGTGAGGGTTATTTGGTGAAAGGAAATTCCGAAGAGGAGCTTCAGGACTGGACGTAGGACGGGAGGTCTGAACCAGTATAAAATCCTGGTGTGCTTATTCTATATTTACTTAGATTAGTATTGGTTTAGTTGCTTTATATATTTAGCCACATATACTTGCATATACACTACACGATCTACCCCGTATAGACTTTCAATTGGTATCAGAGCCTGGGATTCTAGAGATCGCAACAACATCCTAGAATAAATGGCTATAAAGAGATCTACTCAAGGCAATAGGAAGAGGAAGAGAAATAAAGAAGAATCAAAAGAGAAAACAAACAATTACTTCATGGCTAAACTCAGATCACAATCGGTATGCTTAGATTCTTTATATAAAGATCTTCTGTTAGCACATGATGAATTATTAAAAGATTGTAAAACCTTGAATAAAGTTAATAGAATTGCTTTAGAAAATTTAAAAGATTGTGAGCAAGAAATTTCCATTTTAAAAGAGGAAAATAAATTTTTGATAAAACAAACTAAATGTTTTGAAAATACCGTAGAAGAACTTTGTTTCACAAAAAGATTTCCTACAAAAAGAAAATGAGCAGTTAGAAGATAAAAACAATGATCTTTTAGAGGAAATCAATGTTTTGCAAAATAAAAATACTATCTTTGATAAAGAAAAGGAAAATTTTTCAAAAGAAATTACGAATTTGAAAAGACAAAATGATTTATCACAATCATCTTTAGATAATTCAGAATCTCGAATTTTTCTTCTCGAAAATGAGAACTGTACGATAAAAAGGGAGAATTCTGAATTAAACAAGCAAATTGATATTTTAAACAGTAATATTTCTTTTGAAAATAATAATTTTGACTTCAAAGCTAAATTTGATAAACTCAACACTGAAGTCACAAAATTTAATAAAGGTCAAAACGATTTAAACATGATTTTATCTAGTTCTAGACCTTTACATGACAAAAGTGGTTTAGGATATAATAAAACTGATCGTAGAAATAGCACTAGATACGCTTTCATGTATAGAAAAAATGTTAGTGCTAGTACTAAATTTCGAGTAAAGTCTGGATCAAATTCTTATAGAAATTCAAATACTGCTATGGTCAATAATATTTATAATTTCTCTAGAAGTACAAAATCATTGAACGGAAATATGAATAAAAATTATCTAAGTATTTGGGTTCCTGTTAATCGGAAAAATAGAGAAAAATACATTGATGATTATTTTGATATGGTAGTTAATAATGAAAATTATATTTATAAAGGTTCAACCACACCCAAATGGGTATGGTTTCCAAAGATCTAACCCACCCGGACCCTAACATAGTAAGTGGGTACCAAAAAATGATTTTTATTTATTACAAGTACTCGGAGAAACAAAAGGAAAGATTTTGGAATTTGCAAATATGATTCCCTCATTCTTTTTTGATAATGACAAAGGGGGAGAGATAATGGAAAGCACATATTTAGGGGGAGAAGCACATATTCAGGGGGAGATTTATAATTTTTTTATTACATATAAGTACATTGTATAGTTGTCATCATCAAAAGGGGGGAGATTGTTAGGAAATCAAATTCATGGTTTTAATCACAATAACTATACAATGAAAATCAAATGTACACATATATGTATATATACAAGAACTTGCTAGAATAACATCACTAGAGAGACAAGAACAAGGCTCAAAGAACGTTACAAAAGACTACAAGTCGATAGGATCAATGGAGCAATGACACAGATGCACAAATTCAACATGCACAGGTTTCAGACGTCTGAAGACACTAGACAGACGTCTGAAGAAATCCTCTGGAATATAAAACAGAAAGGATCAGACGTCTGGTTAATGAACTTAGACGTATGAAAGTCTACAATATACAAAAAATATAAAGAGCCAGACTTCTGAGACATATTCCACACGTCTGAAACTGAACTCGGTTGTTGACATTCAAATTACAACTGCCACAATTGAAAAGACACCTTCGCTTCTCTTCGCTGCAACTCTTCATCACCATCAGAAGCGACCATAGAACACTTGTTAATGGATGCAACTACTCAAGGAATCTCTCTACCGCTATAAATAGCATCAAGAATCCAAGAGAAGATATCACCTTACTTACTTATGCTCTCTGATTATACACTCTACTCTTGATCTCTAGCAATCTATACTTGTATTCTACTCTTCCAAATATACAGTTCCTCATAGACAATACTCTCTAGATAATTATTGGAAGCATTTGTACTATATAGTCAAAATCCGTGTAATAGAGAACACATAGTTGACAAAGAAACTCTGCTATTGTAAACCTGTTCCTCCGGGTAAATTGAGGGTTATTTGGTGAAAGGAAATTCTGAAGAGGAGCTTCGGGACTGGACGTAGGACGTGAGGTCCAAACCAGTATAAAATCCTAGTGTGCTTATTTTATATTTACTTAGATTAGTATTGGTTTAGTTGCATTATATATTTAGCCACATATACTTGCATATACACTACACGATCCACCCCGTATAGACTTTCACACTCGACCCAACTATAGTCACTCGATGGACGCTATGCCATGATTTGGCTATAATCAAAGCGGAGCTTTCATATTGAAGATCCATAGTATTCTCAAGTCGAGAGAACTGTGTAAATCAGTCACGTCTATATTTTCAGTTTGACCTTAGTTATATTAACCAACAGGAAAACTATTGAGTGAGTCATTCCATAGTTATCTAATAACTATTAGTACGTAACCCCTAGGTGCCCCTAGCAGTCATGAGTAATACACTGCCCAACAGTTGGAGAGCATTACCCATTCCAGTCTCAATGGATACATCGATATCCAGTCTTGATCACTACACCATTATAAGCTATTAACAACGGGTAAAAACCGTTGTTAAGTCCAAAAGCAACGGGTAAAAACCGCTTCAACACAGAAGTGGTTGAATTTATCGACGGGAGAAAACCGTGGCTTTATGTCCAAAAGGCAACGGGTATAAACCGTTGCAAATTGGGACAAAGGCAACGGGTATAAACCGTTGCAAACTGTGCCAAAGACAACGGGTATTAACCGTTGCAAATTGGGCCAAAGGCAACAAGTATAAACCGTTGCTTTATGGACAATAGGCAACGGGTATAAACCGTTGCTTAATGTACAAAAGGCAACGGTTACGAACCGTTGCTTAATGGGCAAAAAATCAACGGATATAAACTGTTGCTTTCTGTCCAAAAAGCAACGGGTGCAAGCGTTGCTTTATGGCCAAAAAACGTTGCTTTATGTCTAGTAAAAAACGGTTAAAAACCGTTGCTTTATGCCCAAAGTCACACATAAAGCAACGGTTAACACCCATTGCACATAGTGTTTGCTCCTGCTCCTACAAAATCACATCTGTAACTCACTACTGCGTTACACGCATATCTCAGTATATATACCAGAATATCAATATATATCAAAATATGCCAGAATATCAAAATATGCCAGAATATCAAAATATTGGTACACAAGCACTATAAACATATCGCACATATACCATACATATAAAATTATCAAACTTATAATTACACTATTGTTTTGCAAACAGAATGCTACCGTGCCAAAATATCATACTTATTACACTGCATTGTTATTACACTACACTACAAAGATTTCATTAATTACACTACATTGTTTTGCAAGCAGTGAAGTCTACATATAATAAACACATTAAAAGGATGCTGAGAAGGTTAGTCGAAGCTGATATTTCTTTGGCTCATGCTGTGGTGCATACAGTATTCTATCCAATTCCTGCGCAAAAGTAAAAACAGGTTTTAAACTCAAATCATACAGTGAATTTTAGCTTGGTCAAGTTCAGTTAATAGAGCAATGGAATTCCTGTGTAAGCAATAATAATGCACAAGTAAAAGTGGCAGCAAACATTTAAACAACTATAACAACACTAACAAAAAAAACTGCCTTTCAACTTCATCCCATCCCCTCTGCTATACACTTCCACTCACAACCACACTCCTACACACTACAACACTTCCTCATTTTCTCTGTTTTCATCTCATCCACACTTCAGTACTACATCACACACCCTACTGCCTATTGCCTGTCAACAACATACACCATTAGCTTGGTCAAGTACTACACTTAAGTACTACACTATTTTTGGGTTTTTGTCCAATGTTGCACCGTTTGTACTGAGCCAGAAATCAAGTAATATGAACAAGTTGCTCGGACATATCTAACCTTAAATGTCCACCTCCTCCGAATGCATTTGATTCTACTATTTTTCTTAATTATCTCATTCGGGTATTGTTAAATCCATAATCTTTAAAGTTTGTACGTGCACACACCTATCAAGTTAAATCCAAACATTTTATAATGGTTTTTTCAATAAATATTGCTTGATGTTAATAGTATGTACCAATTTTGCACCATTAATATCCAACAAAAGCTATATTGTAGTATACCTTTAAGTTATTACCTCATCGGTAGGTGTACATTATGTATGCTTAATCTATGATTGATTTCACCTAGAATATATGAAAACAAAAGGATATTGCACATAGCCTCGTTATCATAAATAAGCCAAGTACAGGTTTGGTTCTACTCAGTACTCAGACAAAAGAGATGTCTGCGAATGCGGCGAGTGTTTCTGCTGGTAATCCAACATTGATTAAACGAGTTAATTATATGCATTCTAACTGTTATAACTTTTAAATCAATTATATGCATTCTAACAACTGTAATTCCTTTTATTGTCTGCTTCAAAACCAATCCCCTGTCAACTGCACATTCACATCACATCACAAAAACTGTAACAGTCTTCTTCTGACTGCTCCGCAGCCTTCAACTTCCCTTTCATCCACCATTTACACTTCCAACCTGGTTCCCTTGGTACCAGTAAGCCATCAAACAAAAACTACAAACCTGCCTGCACTCCAACAACATTTCCATATTTCCTATTCAAACCAATCACTACACATTTCATTTCCTCTTCAAACCAAATCACAACCATAACACTGTCAGCATAATTCAACTATCCCGACCAACCTCTCTAACTCCACATTCTGCAATGAACTCCAGCATTACAAACTGCCTCCCACTTCCTATTCACCAACTCTACCACAAACCACCAGTATCAACCACTCCAACCACCAGTAAACACTCCAGTAACCACTCCAGTTCCCTACCAAACATTCCAGTCCCCTACCATTTCAGTCCCCTCCCCTACATCAACCAAATTATTTTACCACCCGTTAAACTCAATTAGTACAATACACACATAAATTTTTTTAGCTAATCAATTTTTAGTTTATTGGACCTCCATTCATCGTTCAGGCACATTGATCATGTTTTTTGTTTTTTGATTTTGTCCTTGAATTTTGACTTTACTTCCTAGTATTTGATAAATTGTCGATTATCTTGTAAACAAGACAGACCAGGACAAAATACACATGCATTTGCATATGCAAATTTCATATACAGCAAACAAAAGAAAATCAGCAATATATGCAAAGAACAAGTCAGAAATATCAATACCTCCGACTAAAGATATCGTATCAAACCCTTTTGATGGCTCACATAACCTCCGGCTCCAACATCCCCAAAGGTCTCGGTAAATTGTCGACATATTTTGGCAGTTAGCTCATCCGGCAATAAAATTTTGTCCAACAACACTTTTTCATATGTGGGTGGTACTGGTTTTCCATGAATTACTAATGCTGTGGAATCTCGGCATATAGTACCTGTTATATAAGCATTTCTAGAGTGAATATATGGAATCACATTTACAGAACTAACAAGCTCCCAAACATTTAAGACCATTATGCAGAGCTACACAAGTCCTAGACCCATTGTGTATGTGATATCCGATCTTTAAAATCATGCAAGATTAGAATGGAAGGTGTAAACTTTTATGATCTTTCTATATCCTTTTTTGTTTTGGAGTTTACCGATTTATTTTTGGACATAATGGCTATTGTGAGTGTCAATGAAAATTGAAACCAAAACAGATATAAGATAAAGACTACGATGAGTATAAGTATACAAACTAGATCGCTATTGACAATGAATTCCTTCTCATCTCTGTCATTCATTCGCTGTCTCAAACTCCAGCTCTGCAATAGCATTTTGAACTTTTACGTGATTCTTCATCATTTCTTGCTATCTCTCATTGTTTCTCAAATCTAATCATGAACACAACCTTTTTTTAAATAACACTGTACTTTCAGCCAAGCAAGAATTTAGTGAAGGTTGTGCCCACCAGAACTTATCCATGTGATCATTGTTATTGATTTGCTAAAACTACTTAAAACTGCTTAATTTGCTCTATCCTATGGTTATAGCATTATAAATATTGCTAAATATTCTCTTATATCTTATGATTATGTTAATTTGGATTTGAAAATGTCATATATACCTCTTGTGAACCTAATTATGACGTACATGTCAAACGTGAACCTTTGTTGCCTAACCTCTTTTTCTATAACAAAAGATAATTTGGAATCTATAAATACACATGCACTAATACTCATTAATTTGTTTATATGCACAATAACAGAGAACAGTAAACTCAGTTGAAGCACAAAAAGACTGATTGGTCGATTAAAATAGTACATGTTGCAATTACTTCGTCCTCGAAGTTCAGGATTTCACATCTTTGGTCGATTAACTGATTGTTCGGAGTGGCAAACTGAGAAGATGCGATTTCACTGCCTACTTGACGATTATCTTGGGCTATGCTGAGAAGACGCTCCAGTTTATCATCCATATTGTCCAGCTTCATCAATTTTTGCTCCACATTTTGCAGTCGCTGCTCATATACTCCTTGGGCCTGTTTGAGCCGTTTGCATGGAATGGCAGCACTCTTAACTTGGCTAGGAGCTATATTGGTCCCAATACTTCGGCTCCTGCCCTTTACATCTTTACCAAACACTGATATAAAGACGGCTTCATCACCACCACTCATCGTTTCCTTTTCTTTTTCAATTTTGTCCTAAAAAGTAAATACATATATATGAATAATGAAAATTTAATTTAGAGGCGTTATTATTTATTTAACTTACAAAGTAGGAAGATGTCGCATCTGACGTGTTGCCATCATTTTTCTTATGCGTTTTCTCCCATACTTGAAGACGTGATACTTCTATTCCCGGACTACTTGAATCGACCTGCATACAATGACCTAAAATTATATTTGGAACTAATGGTATATGCAATGTGATGCACCAATTCAATGACACATACCATTTCTTGAGTAATCATAGCGTGACTCTTACGTCCCGAATGATGACCATATTCGAGCATTGATCTATTTTGTTTGCCTCGCTTCCTTTTTTCTTTCGCCTCGGGTTTTGATTCGTTTCTTATGAACTCATCCCAATCATCTTGAGCAATTTTCGGTGGACAATTTCTCATTCTTTCTTCATCAGTGATGAAATGGTCATAATGATTCTTGCGCAAATCATTCTTGTGTCTCCTAAAAGCATCGGACATTTTTTTCATAATAAGGTCCTTTGATAGAGGATCGAGCTCATAATATTTCTGCATAACAAAAAATGCATGTAAACCATTTTTTATTTATATATTGAAAGCATTATAAATGAATTTAAACCATCTAAGTTCATGTACACAGTTTACATTTCAAAGTATATGGATTTTTACATTTCAACGTATATAGTTTCATCAGTCTCTATGAATAAAGTGATCAATCTAAATATCCTATAAATATCATAAAAGAATATATCTTGAAACAGAAACAGTACATAAATATGGTCTCATATGAACCCTCGCTCATTCATGCCTATTTTACAATCAGAAACAGAAACAGTACAGAAACAGAAACAGTACATAAAAAGGGTGCATATTACTATTAGACGACTATATTTTACAAACAGAAACAGTACATAAAAATGGTTATGAGATTGGAGAACTTACCTCCAATTGATTCCACACGTCTTCCTTGTAATTTGGCAGAACTTTTTTCCAACTTGGATATGAGATTGGCACATGATTTCTTACTAGTTTACCAATCTTCGTAGCGACCTTTGAACCATTTTTTCCGACTGGAGAACCGTAGTTGTCTATATCAATTTTCTCCCCTTTTAAAGTGGATGATTGTGAAGTTGTATCATTTGACGGTGGTGTGGCATCTTGTGACATTATGTCCTGCAAAGTCTAAAATCCTAAAATAATCCCAACAACATTATGACGTACATTTCTTCCCCTTCCAGCCCATCCCTGTGATGCCCGATTGCTGTCGGCCAAATTATTGCATGGAGTCCCCTCCATAACGTCCCCTTATTGCTGATGTACATCTGATATAGTAAACAACGTCCCCTTCTGATTTGTCTGATCCCACCAGTTTCTCACCACAATAATCGTAATGTGATGAGAAACTGGTGGGATCAGAAAAATCAGAAGGGGACGTTGTTTACTATATCTGATGTACAGCAGCTTACCAGTAATCGCTTGGAGCAATTTTATTAAGTCATATAATGCGTTTGATTTTGTTATGGAGGGGAATCCGTGCAATAATTTGGCTAACAGCAATCGGGCATCACAGGGATGGGCGGGAAGGGGAACATTCACTTTTATGCGGCAGTGATAAAGTCTTCTTGCATCACCAGAATTTTAAACTTAAGCGGATTCAAAACAATATCTAAAATACTAACTGAAATAAAGGATGCAAATACAAAAATATATTACCTTAGCACTGCTGAACTAAAGGGTGCAAATACAATATCTTGAACTGCCTGTCTACCTACAAACACAAAGAAAGAAAGAATAGTCAAGCTGATCATATGTATGTATGTGTACATGTGTGTATGTATGTGATCATATGTAAGTACCTACAACTACAAACACAAAATGAACTCTTGCAATATATCCATCCTTATGGATCCATCAGGATATTATAATGGCACTAATAAAAAATATAATGCATCTATTACTATCATATAACACACCATTTTACATTTTACACCATTTTAAATAAATATTTTGTTAAGGTACAATAACTGCTCTGAAATACAAAGTTAACATATGCATTTGATAAGATCTTCTAATTTTTCATTGTCTTCAAAAGCTGATTGATAAACGGTGGGAAACTCAGTGTCATCCACATTTATGGTCAACCGTTTTGGTGTATGCAAAACCACAAACCATCCGTTATTTTTTAAATCTTTTGAGTAGAACACTTGACTCGCTTCCGATGCAAGAATAAATGGCTCATCATTCACGCTATCTTTATTCTTCAATTTTCCCAAGTTAACTGTGATCAAGCTTGAAATAGAATCTATTTTACAACCATTGATCTTATCTTCGACCTTTACCCAATCACAATAAAAAACTATTTGTTTGAAGTCAATGTAATCCAACTCAATTATCTGTTGAATGACTCCGTAATAAGTTGTTTCTGCTTCCTTAAAATTTTTATCCTTCCCACTCGCTCTAAATTGTGTAATTGCTCTCATGCATACACCACTATCCTGTGTTAGCTTTCTCTCTTCATAACTCTTCGGAGAAAATAAAAACCCATTCACTTGGTACTTCATATAACTACGGGCATCAAACTTCGGCCCATTAACTAACCGCCAAAGAGTTGAGTCAACATCGATGGTCTTCAACAACTACAACAAACACAATAAGTAAAAATACATTGTCAAGGAGGTGTATGGTCAACTTGAAAATATGTTAAATATTTAATACATATACCTCCTCACGTAACCAAAAGGTGAAATTTTTAATAGCTTCCCCAGATGTACCCCCACCTCGAGTTTGAGATTTGGTGCTTTGAACATAGGAGTTATACCTCCTACGAAAAACACACAATAAATACTATATATATGAATTGATTTACAATAATAAGAATTCAGAACAAATTCATGAATTTACTTCTTCCATTCATCCAATCCGTCGTACTTATCAAGGACCCATTTACGCACTTGTTGAAATTGCACTTGAGTTAACGTTATATCTTTACCATTATCTAGTGCTATTTCATCAGCAAACTCATCATCCTCGTCTAAAAACGCTTCACGGGTATGTTTATGAGTACCAGCACCTCCTTTTGGCATATACTCCATGCATTAAAGACTAGCTTCTTGTACAATATATCCTTCTGCAATACACCCTTCAATATATCTTTTGTTGCGCACATATCCTTTATATGTTTTCATCAACCTATGAAGATGAATAATTGTAAAATGTAGACAACAATAGCTATTTAAATCGAATAATTATGTACATAACTAAAATTAGTAATTTACCGTTCAAATGGGTACATCCACCTATATCTAACAGGACCAGAAATCAATGCTTCATCGGCTAAATGAACCATAAGGTGAATACTGATATCAAAAAATGCAGGCGAAAAATGTTTTTCAATAACACACATTGCTTCTACCAAACTAGACTTTGCTTTTAGAAGATGTTCCCTGTTGATCACCTTTGAGCACAAAATGTTATAAAAGAGACTAATGCGGTGAATAGCATTCCGTAGATCCTTATGTTGCGGAAAACAATGCTGAAGCAATATCGGAAGTAAATGTTGCATTATGACGTGGTAATCATGTGACTTCATATTTTTTAGTTCAGGAGGGTTGATGCTCACATTGTTATGGAAGTTCGAAGAAAATTTGCTCGGCACTTTCAAAATTTTCAAAATGGTGCAAAACCATATCTTTTCTTCTTTGCTCAAAGTGAAAGTCGCATTTGGTATGGTTACTTTACTTGTTTCAGGATCTTCTATCACCCACAACTTTTGTTTTATACCCATGATTTTCAAATCCTTCCGTGCATTGATCCCATCTTTTGACATGTCTTTAGGTTCATAATTGTGTTGATTAAATGTTTCGTGACATTCATCTCCGTATGCATAACATCAATTTTATGTCGGGTCAAATTTGTTTTCCAATATGGCAAATCAAAGAACTTCGACCTCCTATACCATGCAGGAACTTCTTCATCGATTGTCTTTTTCCGTTTTCGACCAATTTCCGGTATGTTTTTACCAACTTTCATTTTTATACTCGCTACCTTTTTTTCAACTTGATAACCAGTCAGTGGTTTTGGAGGACGCTTAAGTTCTTGCTCGTTGTTGAAATTTGTCTTATCGTATCAAAACTTATGTCCGAACGGAAGAAATCTACGATGTCCCATGTAACAAATCTTCTTACTTTCAAGGAGATAAACAGATGTAGTTTCTTCTCCACAAATAGGACATGCAAAGTAGCCGTGAGTTGTACATCCCGATAAAGTCCCAAGAGCGGGATGATCATGGATTGCCCACAACACTCTAGCTCTCATTATGAACTCAGATTTCTTAAATGAATCAAATGTAACGACTCCTTCCCATAACTGCTTTAACTCGTCTATCAAAGGTTCTAAATAAACATCAATATCCTTCCCCAGTTGTTTTGGCCCAGAAATCAACAGTGTTAACATTGACAACTCTCTTTTCATGCACAAAGACGGAGGAAGGTTATATGGTACTACAATTACTGGCCAACAGTTGTAAGGGTTAGTTAAAGAAGCATTCGGACATAAACCATCTGTTGCTATTCCAAGCGTGATATTTCGTGGTTCAGCAGCAAACGAAGAATCAAAAGAATATGTAGTTTTCCATTGAGAAGTATCACGCGGATGACGCATTACGGTTGTACCGAACTTGGCACGACCATGCCAGGTCATCGCTTCTGTTATCCATGGTACAGTATACAGTCTTCTCAATCTAGAAATTAAAGGAAAATGTCTTAAGGTCTTTTGAGGTACTATGGTAGCTTTTCTCTCTTCGTCGAATAATGTCTTATATCTTGGTGCGTTGCAATTTGTACATGAAACTTTGTTCGCATTATCTTTCCAATACAAGATGCAGTCATTAATGCATGCATCATAAGTTATGTAATTCATCCCAACTTGCTTAATGATCTTCTTCACGTCGGGGTACTTTGATGGTAGCGTGTTACCTTCGGGGAGTAACTCCTTTATGAATTCGAGTAGTGCAGTCACACCATTGTCTGAAAAGCCGTATTGGGTCTTTAAGCTATTCAGTTTCACAATGGCATACAACTTTGTAATCTCTTTTGGACAAGAAGGATACAATGGCTCTGTTGCAGTTGCACTATCAAAAATTGATTTATCCATAAACTGCTCACCAATATTAGCATTATCATGCAACTGACTTGTAGGTTGAAAATGATGGAATCTATCTACATCATTGATCAAATCCTCCATCCTAATATGTTCGGACTCATCAGTATTTGTGGCATGACTAACCGGTTGTTGTTTTGGCTTCTCCGGTATTCTTTCCCCGTGAAAACACCACACGATATATGATTGAACAATACAGCAAATGAAAATGAATGTCATTTAATTTGAATGTATCTTCATTTTTGCACCGCGTGCAAGGGCACGAATACTTTTCCTTATTGCCACCGTTTTCAGCAACAAATTTAACGAAATTTCTCACACCTTCCACATATTCTGTATTTCTTCGATTAGATTGATTCATCCATTGTTTGTCTATACTAAAAGACATACTGAAAGAAAATAACAAGAGCTAATAAGAAATCATGGGTAACAATATCTTATGGCTTTCCACCAAGTTCAACTCTGATATTAACTAAACAGATGTATATTCTTCTGATTTCACTTGAAATTTAACATTAGCATCAAACTGTTTCCAAAAAATTTGCCATTACAACGGCGCCATTTTGTAGCACCAAAGTAATGCCTATGCATTACCCCTCTCCTGATACTTGGCTTGCGCCA
Source organism: Allium fistulosum (assembly GCA_030737815.1). Lineage (NCBI taxonomy): Eukaryota > Viridiplantae > Streptophyta > Magnoliopsida > Asparagales > Amaryllidaceae > Allium > Allium fistulosum. Next base: position 637,376,446 of record CM060908.1, on the reverse strand, counting down.
TTAACAACAATTTTATCCACTTACTAAATATGGTCTCATATTTAGTAAAACAAAATTCATTGCATCAACTTATACCCTAGCAGTCACTATAAGCAGCTATGTCTAACTAGCATGCAGTACAGTACAACATTTAGGCTTTAGTAAATATGAGAATGCACACTACAACACTACTTCTCTTCCATGTTGCAATGTTTGGCTGATGATACACCACACGTACGGGGACGTGTTAGATTATCTCACATTGTACAATTTGTAAAACAAATCATATATAAATGTAAAAAGATCATCCTTTGCATAACCAATTGTTTCTTGGTTCTCTAACAATGTACACTTAAACATCAAATATGTATTCTGATGGTTCAGATTAGAAGGTGCATCTCAACTTTGGCAAACTATTAAAGAGTAGTAGATATTGACTATAATCAATCCCCAAAAACTTAATGAAACATCAATCCTAAAAGATGAAGATAATGATGGAACTCAAATGACAGCTTATATGGTAACACTAAACAAACCCATAAGCAAGCATTATAGGGAATAAACTGTTCCTTAACTTGTGTTGCATCCCTTTCTTTATTATTCTAAACTACAAATATAAGCATGTAATCTTTTCCTATTAGTCAACCATAGAAACGAATGGATTCACCGTGTACAGACAGCCAGTCGTCGATAATACATATAAAGCACTAAGTAGAAACACACATGCTTGTTTTCCAAATAATTTACTGATTTCTATTAATCATGTGTGGATTACAAATTAATTTGTTATCATTGCATTTGACAATCTTTTAACTAAGTTATGATAAGTCAATTTTCAAGGTGACTGTAACATTCGTCCTAAATCTCTTTTCAACGACATGGAACAAGCAAAAGGTGGCAAGTTTTTGGTCGAGAAGAATCAGAAAATCCTTGGTACATAGTTAAAAGTTTATCTTATCACCATGAAGATATTCACGTTAAATTTGAACCAGGTTCTTCAAGACTTAGCCGAGCAACGTATGAAGTTAAAGGCTCTTTTAATTCTACACATAAGTACTGTGATATAACAATGCACCGCAAATACATGTACACAGAGTTTCCATTTCAATTGACAACAAGTATTATTACAAAACAAAGCTTACCAGGCAGTTATGCGCTCTCTTCGATTATGCCAATGAAACTCGAGGAACCAAATATCAAAGATACACAGATCTGAGATAATTAAGATTTCAAATTAGATTTTATAATACAAGTATGAAACAAAATCAAATTTAAAATAGAAATCAAATAATTAAAAATGAGTACCCAACCTGGAGTAGGTATTCGATAAATTCACGTTGTAATACTTCTCCGAACACAGATCTAAGAGGGCCACTGATTGGCGTTGAATGAAGGAAGAACTGGTGCGGCTGGAAGGAAGATGAGTTCGCAGCTGGACACGATTAGGTGGAAAGATGGGTTCGCGGTTGGATGGAAGATGATTTCACGATTAGATGGAAAGATGAGCGTGTTGAAACAAATTGAATTGGTGGAATTGGGGTTTTTTTTATTTAGGTTTTCTTTTCGTTGAAAGAGGACGAAACGAATATCAAAGGAAAGGAGGGAAGGAAAAGTGACAGGCCAATTCTTTTTGGCTCCCAGCGAATATTTGGCACAAAATTAGCACCATTATATGCCATAACATTTACGACGGTTACAAACCGTTGCTAATTAGCCACGGTTGAAAACCGTTGCTAGTTGGAATGAAGCGCGCCAAATATTATGGCACGAAAGGATGAAATTCACCGCCATCATTTGTCTCCAAAGAAGCTACGGTTAATAACCGTTCCCAATTAGCAACGATAAAAAACCATTGCTAACTGAACCAAGATGGTGATTAACCGTTTCTAAATGGCAACGGTTAATAACCGTTGCCAAATGCGTGGATGGTTAGTTTCAAATCTCAGTATTTGGTATAGTGGATGCATCTTGACTAGGAACATTTAAAATGGTATATTTGTTTCGTTGTGATAAATTACTCACGGTTACAACACTTTGTAACTACTATCACAAAATATACCATTTATGGATTTTTCTATTAAATATACTTTTAATTAAGTTAATTAATTAATATAATCACATTATATCAAGTATATAATAGGAAGAAAATACCTTTTATTTCGAACAAGATTGGTCAATGAGTTAGATACATGTAACAAATTACATAATTTCCCCTACGGCATACCCCTAACTCTATCAATTTCCCACTTGCACTTGGGGTCAATTATGGAATCTGATTCCAACTTCTCCAATCAGTTTTCTCAAAACTAATTAGGTCAGTCCCTTAGTGAATGAGTATGCTATTATGTTTTAATTATCTACTTTGTCGATTAACTCTCTCTGATACTGATAAACTGTCTTTATCATGTAGAACAATTCGAAGTATGTATTTCGACTTCTAGTGAGCTTTAAGTTCTATCGTGACCAATTTCATGACATTGTTTTCTTATAACAATATTATGGGATTCTCAACATTTAGAATCACCTTTGGCTCAATTATAAATTTGTGCATTTATATCTATATACATTGGTTTATTGTAGTGCTATTCAAGTTAATGTTCTCAACATTTCGTTGAATCGACCACAATCTCCTTTATTTTGAAACAATTTCAAATTAAAGATTTTAACTTGAATCTTATCATTGACATGTTATACTCAATATCACTTATAAAAGTTTGTGTCCAAACGTTCCATCATAACGAGTTCGTTGTTTCTATAAACAATTCTTTAGTATTTCATAAATACGCGAGATCTCCTCAAACAACCATTTAGTGATACCAATTTGGATTTTATATTTGCTCCATGTATCAAATATATAAACAAAACATAATATCATACACAGCATAACCTGCATGATAATTCTTATTGCTAATGCATAAGGAATTCAACTTACATGTTCTCTTTTTAATAGGGTGCTCTTGTATACCGTTTTGGGACAATCCCTATATCTTTTATACTCACTATAAAAGACATTATTTACAATCCAAAATTGAGTATTAAAACAACTAAAGTTGATTTCAATACAAGCATATTGTTAAAATCAACAACGTGTTGTTTACTTATAGTTTAGAAATATCAATGTACCTTTTAACGTTCTTTCTTATGAACACACGCTTCCTCTTCACTTTGATTGAAAATCAAACTATTTGATATTTCTATCAAAACACTTATTCAATCTTGATGCTTATAAAATGATACATTCGTATCATTTCTTGGATCATACCCAAAGACTCACAAACCCAATATCGCTCCCACTGACTATGAGCCATTTTTGGTTAATATGTGTAAACTGCTTACTCTAAATCATTATTTAGAATTTTCTGTTTCAATACATAAGTACCAAACACTAAGTCTTATCGGGTGATAATTTTGTGAGTAAATCTGAATTAACTTGAGCATGTTGAATACTGAATCTGTTATGCTAATTTGAATAATTGAAATTTGCGATATTATTCTTATCAACATTGCTCATTTAATTCTAACCACATTAGTCTTTTCAATAAAGACACAATCTCGACCGATGGATCACATCTCTTTGGTTACGACCACCAAAATCATATTTTGATAGCGTACTTGGAATTCTTTCAGATTTGCGCATCATACCATATAGAGTCAACAATCTTAATGGTTTAATTTAAAAATCAAGGGTAATGTATATTTTCAACATTAATAAGAAACTCATAGTTTCTCTTCGATGTACAAGAATACTTATTAGACATTCTAATGCTATGTGTTCATTTAGGTTATTTAATTTCACTTCATCTCATATAATCAGCTCTATCTATGGATTGGATCCAATTTCATTTAACTACCAAAAATTTCTCAAAAAATTCCTTCACAATGAAGTTGATATATTTTGAAACAACAATTGTTTCTTAGTGCAAATAGAATAGAGATTCATAAATGCTTTATGATCCTTTTTATTTATAAAACTGATTTTAGTTTACAAAAATTATGTTGAAAACATAAATATGTCATTTTATGACAGACCTTTCCAAAAAACATTTTGGAGATTCATACAAGATCCCTTATGAACAATTATTACGTGCAATCTTTCGACTCGCACAACCTGCCAACTCCTTGACCTAGGATATATTGGGATTTCTTACAAACCCTTATCTTGTATGATTTTGTAAACTGTTATTTAGATGAAATAATATCAACCTTGCGTACTACTCTTAAGTACATGACCTTATAGAAAGAAACTAACTCAATTTCACTCACAATTAATCGTAAATTGTCCAACAATGTCCGATTACTCCTTATCGATGCATCATTATGTATCACATGGAGGAGTGACTTTTGAGATTGAATCTATGTTCATTTTTAGGTACATTTGGAACTCTTTCCAATATACTCATTTATTCGACCAAATCAAATCATTTTATTCTATTACATGTTATTTTATTAACTTTTCTTTTATATTCTATGATTTTATCATAAACTTACTGCATGTGTATCCAATTCATATGTACATGTTCGTAATAAATCATCGATGAATATAACAAAGTATGTGGAACCCTTTTGGTATTAATAGACTTGTGATTGCATACATCAATATGTCTTAATTAAAAGAGTTCATCAACTCTTATGATGCTCCCACTGAATGGGTGCATAGCCATTACTTGTTTGAGATATTATTAACTTGTATTATATGATTCATAATCATATAGTAAAATTATTTCTCAAAACTACGGCTTAGTCTATAATTCCAAAACAACTTTAAATAATATTACACATATGTACTTTTTTGTTGCATCACTTTTACTATGAAAACAAATTCCATAATATAGTTCTATTTCATAATGAATATTCATAATACTCATATTGAAATATAGTTATATCTATTTTTCGATCAATACCAAAAATAAACATTATTTCACAAATAATGTTCGGTACATTTTACGAAAACAATTTTCGTAATTTGATGCAATCATTAGGTGCTATATGGCATGTTCCCACTTTTTCCGCCATTACTATAATATCATACTAAATTTCGAGGTCCACCATTCTCTTAATATTGTTTACTTATTTCATATGCTGCAACTAGTTTACAGTGGAGAGTGCTTTGATCAAATATCTTGAACCCAAAGAAATAAATGTTATAGAAAACAATTTTCTATATGAAAATACATTTCGGAATAAAAATCATATTTCATATTCCAATATTAAGTATCAATTAGTATTACAATTCTTGTTTCCAATGTTTCTCTATGAAGCAGAAGTGACTGTTCATTCTCTTCATTCCAACTTTACCTTAAATTACATTATACTTATACATTTGTTTTTCTTTCAAATGGTCATCAAAATAAAACCTTACTACAATATCATGACAAACCTTCAAGAGCGCATTCCATTATTCTTAACATTTAAGACATCAAATATGTTGCAATTTATGTAAACCGATCAAGATGACATTTCAACGATCGAGTTCTTAGATGTATCTCGTGGTTTATGGTCTTGTGTTACATTAACACAATATGATCCTTTTGAAATCATTCAAGTTGAATACATGATCTTAAAATACTATTTATTGACTTACTTCGAATGAATTAACTTCATCGAAATATTGTACCCCACAAACTATGACTGTTCACCATATAACATTTATATGTGAAAGTACATAGATCAAATATCCATAGTCTTGAATTACATTTAGAGTTCAAAAACTCTTGAAATGCAATACACGGTCTAAACCAAATAAACATATAAGTGAGCAACTTACGAATGTATTAAGTAGTTGAAATTAGGCACTTGCATGGGTATAGAAACATTATATAACATGCAATTAGAATTATTAGTAAGTATATTTTATATTTCTATTTGTCAACTTTCAATTCAGTCTGTATATATATGTTAATTGACAAACATTTTATCAATCATATTAAATGCACAAATTTATCATTGTATAAATTATAACATTATATAGTATATGTTCTTACAATATTAGAAAGGTTAAATGTTACCATTTCATTTTTCTAATAAGGCTCCTACCAGTCTTTTATGTTTCTCCAAACCCTAAGATGAAACATAGAAGTCTTACAACTTCACTAGTGGGTGTTAGGACTTGTTTGTTTAGGTATTCTGACCTTGAGTTTGCTCAACAAATCATAGCCCCACAAACGATGGATAACTCCTTATCGGTTGCATCACATACAACTCCTAACCCATTTTTCCTTGTTCTGATCTCATTTCGACCTTGAGTTTGCTCAACAAATCGAAAGAGATTATTCACTCATACCTACCATATCGTGATGGCCTAAGTATAGTATATGTACCTTGAGTTTTCTCAACTAATACATCTAGTTATCTTACCTCATCTGTTTAATATATTGATAATACTACACATAACATCCCTAGCTTGAGTTTGCTTAACAACTAAGGAGTATGTAAGTAATTTATTAATATATATATGGTAGAGGACAACATTATATTGAAGATTCATAATCTTCAATATATATATTAAGTGATATCGACTTATAGAATAATATATTTCTTATGAAATACCCCAACGATTCAAGTATTAGACACATCAGAAATCACGGTGTATGTGCATTTACATATGTATTTATTTTTCTAGTCTATTTGGGTTTCTTTAATGTTCCACATTTAGTTTATACACATATCATATAAGTTTTATTGTTATATAACTTTTATATTTCATATTAGTTATATGATAGTCTTACGTATAATATATCATTAATTAAATCTTATCTAATTAATTTTAATCAATTAACACCTTAATTAATTTTAAATTAGTATTCCAATATAACTTTTATATTGGACATATCTACTATAACATTTATAGTGTATACTATAACCTTTATAGTGTAATACACATATACCATATATATGTGTATTTTATTTAATTAACTAACCTTTAATTAATTTATTCAATTAAACAATTTTTATTAAAATTTAAATTTCAAAATTTATCTTGTATACATGCATGTATACTTATGTTATCTTAAACATTTTAAAATAACATAACATGTATCAACATATATAATACATGCATATATGCAGTAATTAATTAACATATTTAATTAATTTATTTTATTAATCTTATTAATAAATTTGAAATTTGAAATTATTATATAAATATTTTCAAACATTTTGAAAATATCATTATCCTTTCAAACATTTTGAAAACTTGTGTAGTATTATAATTTTTATAACAAACATGTTTTATTTTAAATTTAACTATTAAATTTAAAACCCTTAACATTAATTTTCAAAACGATTTTGAAAATTAGCCCAAGGCCCAAATTAAGTTGGGCCTTTTCTATTCGGAGCAACCTTTGGGCTCACTTCACCTTTCGGGCCAGACCAGTAACCAGGTAGGATATGGTACTTGATTACCCAATTCTAATCCTAGACATTACCTTTCTAGACACCATACTAAGTGGGCAAGCTTAATTAGTTAGCCCTAATATGACTAATTTAGACCGCATAGGCTATTGGGCTTCGATACCATTATTGGAACTGGACTAGCCCACAGAGGAAGTTATGGGTGAATTTCAAAAAGTTTACCCTACTAGATTTTTTATTGGGCCTGTGAAGTCTAACTGAATTAGAACATTTCTAAATTTCATTTAAATAAAATCATTTATTTTGCTTAAATTCAAATATATTAAGATATGAAATTAATTTTATTTGATTTAGTTTATACATAAATGTATCATATACATATATGTGTGAGTGTATGTGTAACATAATAATCCGTGAAAGGTATAATATGCCCATATGTAGATGTTGAGATTTACATCGCAACAGACATATTAACTCATTTTGTATGTCACGTATGTTGTCTAAATATGTGCATGTATATGTGTTACAATATATATATACACATATGTATACACACACACACATGTATGTATAAATATATTATATATAATATATTAACAGAAAACTTTTATATATAGATAAATATATATATAGAAAGAGAAAGAATAATTATTAAAAATTATTTATAATTTAAAATTAACTTAGTTTTGCAAACATAATAATTTTAGTATTTTAATTTGTATATATTATGAATAAAATAATGTTTTCATCCATAAATAATTAACATAAAATAATCTATTGATGAAAATTCAAATTTTATAGTTTTTGAAAATCTAGGATCATAAAATAGAGCTTAAGAAAAATCTGGAGATTTTTCAAAGTTGAAATAATATTTTTAAAAACAAATACATTGATTTCGGTAATAATTATTTAATATAAAATAATATATTATAAAAAATTCAAATTTTAAAATTTCATAAATTCTAGGATCATGAATGAAAGCATATGAAAAATTTTGAACAAATTTTCAGTTAAACTATTATTTTTAATAAATCATAAACAGTTTTTCCGAAATAATATTAATTATTAAAAATAATAAAATTTATTGAAAAATTCCTAATTCTTTTCTATATGTTTCTGACATGATATAATATTTTAAAAAAAATATAAAATTAATTTTTAATATAATAATTATTTTATATATAATAAACAATTCAAAAATTCAATAAATGTTAATTTAAAAATATGAATATATGTATGATAATTAATTTTTGAATCTGTAAATTCATATTATATATAAATAAGTATACTAAAAATTTTAAATCATATATATATATATATCTTATATATTCATATATGCTATTATGAGAGAGAAATATACAGTAATATATATATATATATATATATATATATATATATGAATTTATTAATAAATATATATAAAACAATTATTAATGATAAAAATTGATTTTGTAAAGTAAACAACATTTGTCTATACATAAATCAAATAGTATAATAAACAAATTATACACATAACCAAACTGATTTGTGACAACCACATCTACTTACAAAATCTCACCTAACTAAACATATAGTAGCAATATATTTAAACAGATATGAAATTGCTCATTATAGGATCATAGAATATAATTTAATTACTGTAATATGAATTAAAATTACCAATTTAATTATGCCTTTAAATCCACGTTGAAGCAATGACTTCCCTTCCTTTTACTGTCCTTGATTCGTCAGATTGCAAGTACGGAATCACCGACCTCTAACTATCGAAAGGTATTATTTTAATTTGAAATATATTTGAAAATTTTGGAGTGGATTGAGAGCTATATTTTAACCAGCGATGTAGAAGGTAATGACGACCAAAAGGGTTAGTAATTGTTTTTAGATATACATACATACATACATACATACATACATATATATAGGGTTGTACTAGAGAGAAACGAGGAAAACCTTTTTACCCATTCTCACTTTATCTCAACCCATTATCTCCAAGACAATTCCCTATGTTTTAGCCACCCCTAAACCTTCCCAAAACTGAAATTTTGCAGCCCTAATGATGGGACTTAAACCCATCTAAGCCCAAGCCAAAATACTATGCAATTAAATCTAATTTAATCGCTTGTCGATATTGTATATCGACCGATATATTTATAACTGTTATATAAATATATATTACATTATTTATTTCTCAAATCATATGCAAGTTTTATAATTAATATTTTAGAAATATTAATTAATTTAATTAATTTATAACAATTATAAACTAATTAAATCGTTTTGTCTTAAGGGAATTCATCATTTGGGCTGTATAACTCTTGGGTGTAAATTTGGTTAGCGAATAACATCAAATTATTCTAATGTTAACGTTCACACGTCACTTAGCAAGTGGTGTGACATTATGGCCAAATTTATCGCTTACTCATTTTCGGTAAAATCCAATTTTAGTATAATAAGCGTTACCCGGTCGTGACATTTGTTTACACCAATTCTCTTCGTCAAAACTATATCACTTTGGACTTATGGAATTTGGTAATGGTCAAAATTCCAACCTCATCCACATTCAATTTTATAGTCCAAATACAAAGTCTTTGGTTCAATAATAATAATTATTATTAACCAAAATGGTCTGGCCAGAGACTTTGACTTTGAGTTGACTGTGATACTAACCGCATATAACTGAGGAGACGAATCCTCTTTTGAATAGTGCTTCACTTCCAATACTTCCACTCGACCCAACTATAGTCACTCAATGGATGTCATGCCATAATTTGGCTATAATCAAAGCGGAGCTTTCATATTGAAGATCCAAAGTATTCTCAAGTCAAGAGAACTGTGTAAATCAGTCACATCGATATTTTTTGTTTGACCTTAGTTATATTGACCAATAGAAAACTATCGAGGGAGTCATTCCATAGTTATCCAATAACTATTAGTACGTAACCTCTAGGTGCACCCATCAGTCATGAGTAATACACTGCCCAACATTTGGAGAGCGTTACGTACCCCGATCTCAATGGATACATCGATATCCAGTCTCGATGCATCTTGACTAGGAACATTTAAAATGGTATATTTGTTATGTTGTAATAAATTACTCACGGTTACAACACTTTGTAACTACTATCACAAAATATACCATTTATGGATTTTTCTATTAAATATACTTTTAATTAAGTTAATTAATTAATATAATCACATTATATAAAGTATATAATAGGAAGAAAATACCTTTTATTTCGAACAAGATTGGTCAACAAGTTAAATATATGTAACAAATTACATAATTGCCCCTAGGGCATACCCCTAACTCTATCATGTGTGCCCAGCTAATCTGGCTAACAGCAGTGTGACTTTGGGCTGATGTGAGACATCGCCTATAATAAGTAACTATGATAACACGAGGTTTGTCCCAAATTCCAATCCAGAAAAAGCCCAGCGAAATATAGACCCATCTCAATGCTGGCTCTTTGTCGGTGAAAAGAACAATACAAAGCTATATGTCTACGCATTTAGAATCTCACAGTGGAAGGATAAAATATAATAATAACAACAATACCCATTTTATTCAAACTTCAAAATGTCATTTAAAAATATAACAAAATATCCACAATCAGCATTACATATCTGTGGTATAATATTCCAAAATTACAACATCATTTTTATTTCATGGGCACATCAGAAACTACAGAAAATAAAAAGTAAATAAATAGACTACTACCATATGCCTCATCAACTTCTCTACCTTCAGCATCGTCCTTCCTAAATTGTGCTGTAATGAGAAGTGAGTCAAAACAACATACGTCTGGTAAATAAAAATCTCGAGCCTTACCATATTTGTACTTGGGCAGTATAATTTAAATAGGAATATGTCTTACGTATTCTACCTACATCATAAGTCTTTTCAAATATAAGCTCAGAGGCTTTCCTCCTAAATAAAAAGGCTTTCCAAATACAAGCCTATAACCAACTTGCTATCAACCCAATAACCCATATCTATCATCCAGAATGTCCTATCAATATAAGAGATAATACTCAACTCACTAATAACTTTTAATGGGAATTAAGAAGACTCTGATCATTTAATACCTTATTTAAGGCTGTTCCACGTCATTTACTACCTATCCCAAGGCGAACTCCTTACAGTAACTATCTAGATGACATTGCAACGGAATCTCTTCAGCCACTTAATACTTCCTATTGAAGCGGGCCATTTCTCAAGATATCCTCTACCGTACCTAACCAATAACCTCGGCCATTTACTACTTCTTACATAGAGAAGAGGCTGGCCATCACATAACCACTTAATACCTTCAATCTCTAAAGCAGGTCCTTCGTATTATGACCCGTATCCCATGGTGACATCTCACATTAGTCCAACTATTCGTAGGTACAGGTAGCTAGATTAGCTAGATAGATTTACCCTACAAAATTTAGGACTAACCTCCCGTCATCATAGTTACTTATTATAGTTGATGTCTCACATCAGCCCTAAGTCACACTACTGGTAACCAGATTAGCCGGGCAGACTTTCGTATGCTTTTGACCGACCTTGCATCCCTATAACTTATTCTAATCTATATCAAACTTTACATATATTATACACATCTCAACGTTCCATAATTTAGGTCTTATAAAAAGTCTTTCTTATTTCTCCTAACATTAATTACTTGCCTAAGGGGGACTTAATAAAATTAATAACCTATTTAACTACATCATTATACGTATGCTAATATATATAGTGTATATATATACGTACCTAGCAAATTTTTAAGCATGCAGAATTTACGCCCTAAACTTGCATTTAAAAGTCAACTCTTTCAACAATTATGCAAGTCTCATTCCATATTATCAACAATGCAAAAATTCCAACACTCTTATCCAAAAATTCCAATCAGTAGACTTGTATAACATTAAAATTTAAACTCAACTTATTACATTAGAATAATGAAATATATTGATAATAAAAACTTGCAATTTCAATTTTACGCTCTATTCGCTCCTTTTTCACATAAAAATAAACAGGAGAATATCTATTTAATTTATGGAAATAAGTGGTGCAAACTAAGAATAAAATTCGCACCTTACCCACTATTCCCAAATCAAACCCTTTAATAAAATTAAAAGAAAAGGAATAAGAAGCGGAATATAAGGTAAAATTATAAAAAATTGCAAATCTACACAGTTCCCATTATTTTGACAAACAATTGAGATTTCAACCTAGAATTGGCATTTCGTGTTAGAGGAATTTTCAGGATTTATAATATGATGTTTTCGCAAATCAAAACTCCCAAAGGCATATTCAAACCCAAACTATACTGATCAATTGCTAAAGTAGAAAAGCTAAGATTTCCACTCACCGTAGGTCCTTACCTTTGCCTCCTTTTGAATTTGACTTGCCTTCACTAATCTCTTTTAGGTCTCTTATTTTGATGTATACAAAAACAGATTTGTATGTAGATTAGATTCAAAAATTTAGGGATTGGAGAAGAATAGAATAAAATAATAAAAATCTAGAATCTGTTACCTGAAACCCTAAAGAACTTTTCTAAATATTTGAAGAGAGAGACCGACAGAGCTTGCTTGGTTCCCAAAATAATTTGTGAATGAAAGTGATGGGCTAGGCTCTTATTTATAGTGGTTAGAATGCACTAAAACCATCAGATTTAGGTTAGTTTAAAATATAAAAATCTGGACATTCAAAGTGTTCAAACCCTAGCCGCCACTAGCTTCCACCGGTTCGACCAGCTCTACCCTACTGGTCGACCGCTACGTTGTTTTGGGAAAAGAATTTGGTGCCGCTGTTTTTATTTATTTTATTCCTTAATTATAACTTAACATTATCATTAATTTCAATGTTTACTTTGATAGAGTTGGGGGTATGCTCTAGGGGCAATTATATAATTTTGACTCGTTGAATAATCTTGTTCATAATAAAGGTGTTTCTTTCTATTATATACTTGATATAATGTGGTTATATTAATTAATTAATTTAATTAAAAAAAATTAATAGACAATCCATAAGTGACATATTTTGTGATAGTAGTTACAAAGTGTTATAACCGTGAGTAATTTATCACAATAAAACAAATATACCATTTTAAATGTTCTTAGTCAAGATGCACCGAGACTGGATATCGATATACTCGTTGAGACTAGAGAATGTAACGCTCTCCAAATGTTAGGCAGTGTATTACTCATGACTACTGGGGGCACCTAGGGGTTACATACTTATGGTTATTGGAAAACTATGGAACAACTCACTCGATAGTTTTCTATTGGTTAATATAACTAAGGTCCAACAGAAAATATCGATGTGGCTAATTTACACAGTTCTCTCGACTTAAGAATACTATGGATCTTTAATATGAAAGCACTGCTTTGATTATAGTCAAATCATGGCATGGTGTTCCATCGAGTGACTATAGTTGGGTCAATTGGAATTATTGGAAGTGAAGCACTATTCAAGAAAGGATTCGTCTCCTCAGTTATATGGGGTTACCATCATGGCAAACTCAAGTCAGCTCAAAGTCAAAGTCTCTGGCTAGAGCATTTTGGTTAATAATAATTGTTATTATTGAACCAATGACTTTTTGTTTGGACTATAAAGTTGAATATGGACGATATTGGAATTTGGACCATTACCAAATTCCACAAGTCCTAATATGATATAGTTTTCACGAAGAGAATTGATGTAAATAATTGTCACTATCAGCTATAGCTTATAATAAGTAAAATTTGATTTTACTAAAAAGACCTGTAGGTGATGAATTCAGCCAAACATTCATACCACCTACTAAGTGATGTGTGAACATTAACATTTGAATTATTCGATATTAATCGCTGACTGAATTCACACCCCTAAGTTGCACAACCACATTTGGGATTTCTCTGAAAACCACACAATTTAAATAGTTTGTAAAATGTTGCAAACTATTTAAATTTAATATTTATAAAATATTAATTATTGTTAATTTATTTGATGTTTTGAATGTTGTTGGTAATTATTTTAATGCATATATAAAAGTTATATATGCATATATCGATATGTGATATGGGTAATATTTTAAACATGTTTAAATAATAAAATAATAACACAAAAGTTGTTTTCTTTTATTTGGAAAAGTTGCATATTTGGAATGTGCTTGGATCAGCCGTATAATGGTAAAAGGAGGAAATCAATTAATAAGATTAATTGAAATATAAAAGGAGGAAATAAAGGAGGAAGTTCTAATAGGAGAATAGGGAAAGGTTCCTTTAATTCTATTAGAAAAACCTCCTCATTTTTTAAAGTACAGAGAATAAAACGTGACTTTCATTTTTTTGTTCTACTTTCCTCTTTTCTATCATTCATCCATGGCAGAAACTTCATCCAAAAGAAAAATCATTAAAACAAATTCAAATCAGCATCAAACTAAATTAAAAAGGGTGGTTCATTCTTCTCTTGCAAAGTGGGATGGTGATTTTTGAAATCTAAGGAGAAGCCACAAATTAAGGTGTGATGAAGGGCAAGGTTTATCATATCCAGAGAGTGATCAATCAAATCTAGGTATTCTTTTATCATTCAAGGTGTTTCTACATGCTTCATCCTAAGGTAATTATATGTGCGTATAATTCAAAATTTACATGTTTATTGTATTATTATTTTGATCTATGTTTGTTTATCAATTCCTTTTAATGTATGTTTATGATAAATCGACATGTCTTGGATCTCATATTACTTCTAATAAATTGTCATCATTCTCTGTACTGTTTGGATCTGTAATTTCTTATCATAAATTCACACATGCCTACCTTGTTCAAATTTTTTTTATTGTAGATAGCTATGAAATTAAAAATTGACTTTGAATGAGATTTATCTATACTATGAGATAATCTTTACTTATTCAAATGCTAATAGATTATATATATATATATATCTATATATGTTAAGTTATTTACCATTCCTTGAATCTGATTTTAAATTTTGTACAATCGTTACAATCTTTGTTAAAAAAAGTGGATACCTTGATTTAATATTAATGAATGGACTTTAGTGAAAATTTTAATTATTTGTTGTTTTCTATATTTAAAGTTTTGTGTAAAGTTTGATGTATTGTTTCAATCCTAAATTAAAAATTTAAGGAAAACTTTTAACTTTAAAACCAAAAACCTTTTGTACAAATGTATATACACATATACCATATGCTACATTGTTTGGAAATATATGCTTTCGGATCCAAATTATTAAATTTTAATTATCAGTTATATGTAATATAAATGTTTTGTTTAAATCAAATTTGTACAAAGATTATGAGTAATAATGTAACCTTTTTTTTGTTTGTTAAACATTTTCTAAATTGGAATTTTTTCTATTAATGTGAATTTAGGAATTCTAATTATTTAAAACAACCAATAGGTTTTCACTTTGTATGTATGAATGTATCCATAATTATTATGAATGTATGTATCCATAATTATTATGAATGTATACATATATTTAATTAACAAAATTTAAGCAATGAAGGCATGTGTAGATTTGGTTGATAAATAATCAATGTCATTTAATGCATTAATTGTTACAGCAAAATGGTAAAAGAAATGAAAGTTTTTCCTCTTTTCATATTCTATCATATCCATGTGTAGATTTGATTGGTAAGTAATAAATGTCATTTAATGTATTGATTGTCATAGTTAAATGGTGAAAGAAACGATAGTTTTCCCTTTTGTCATATTCTATCATATCCATGTGTAGATTTGATTGATAAGTAATAAATGTCATTTAATGTATTAATTGTCATAGTTAAATGTTGAAAGAAATGATATGTTTCTCTCATTTCATACTCTTCCATATCTTCCCTTTATTAATTGAATATAGTAACAGAGGGAAACAAATAATTTCCTTTTCTTAATTTATTTTTACATGTTTCATTTATACATATTGTGACGCCCCACCTCTATACTAACACTAGCCAAGAACACTACTGGGTAATGCCGTCGACTAGCACGAAGAATAAGGCTGTTGAGGAGCGACCATCTGTGTAATTGCTTTGTGCGAGTACCGATAAGTCAGATAATATAACTTACATTTCATTTCAAGAGGAAATCCGACATATGAAATACAAAATCAAAGCTACCACACAGTGGCTATGTGGACTTCGGAAACAAATATAGAAATAAACATAACACAAATCAGTCACAAATATTCATATCACAAAGGCGGAAACAGATATGAATATAACACATAAAAGCGTACATCAAAATAATGGTCAAACTAGATCCATTACAACACAAAAGAATAGGTACAAGTGCTAGACAAAAGAATAAGTATACAACAAGGAGTCTCTATCTCAAATGTATACTAACAAAAACTACTATGCTAAAGTAGTTAGCCAAAAGTCAGGTGAAGGACCCTGATAAGAAGTCAAGCAAGAGCACCTGAAATACCTCAGTCTGACCCGAGTATTATTTAAGAAGAAAATAATAAACGGATCAGTCTAGCTATAAATATAATATAAACTGAGATAGGATAAGAGATATGACCAAAAACGTATGATAACAATAATGCCATACTGCAACAAGTATACATCAAATAACAACAAAAATCATACAATATCCCAAATCATCTCAAACACCAAAAGAATGTCATATTCTTTAAATTATTCACCAAAAACACAAATAATTGATAGAGCTCATCAATGCCTATCGTCAAAATTGGTGAAACACAAATTCTAGAAATCATCAACTAGAAATCCAGAAATCACAAAGGGGGAGGCCTATCACAAACGGGAGCATGAAAACTCACCAACACGTGTATCACAAATGGGTCGCTATCACATGGTCGCTAACCATAGAGCCGGTGCCACGACGTAGTACAGCGAACGCCGGAGGAACCAGAAACTCAAATAATCCAGAACATCGATGTAGTACAACCTTACGCCCGATGAACTAAACTCAAATAATCAGGCACAACGACGTAGTACAACGAATGCCCGATGAACCTGAACATAAATAATCCGGAACATCGACGTAATACAGCGAACACCCGATGGACCGAACTCCAATAAGCTGGAACAATGACGTAATACAATGTTATGCCCGATGAACCGAACTCCATAAAACCATAAGTCGCAAGCCTATAAAAATGAGACGAAGCTCCATAAATCAAGGTATGGTCCCCCACGTGGACAAAGAGACATCGCAAATCGCTAGTCTAAACCATAAAATGATCATCATCGATCATCAAGAAGTGTCGATTACACAAAGCTAGTAAATAAGTGAGTTTAGCTTCATGTCCCATAACCATTGGCTTAACTTAAATATTTATGAAAAAATTGTAGATTTCCACTCAAAAGTTGTCAAAAGATTTTCAATCGAACAAGTCCAAAAATTAACCGAAGAAGTAAACACAAGCGTTTCATACCACTTGTTTTACTAAGCCATTTAATTAGATTTCTCATACGAATGAGGTAAAGGTTTGTATATACTAATAGATTGGAAAACGGTTTTATAAACGAGCTTTGTATTAAAAATAGGGTTGAAATCATCTTTGTGAAAGAGTTAGAATATTTACTACTAGTATAGAAACCTTTGTATTTTAAAGTGACATGTCATAGAAATGATTGTAGAAACAATCAATCACCAAAAATTCACATATGAAGACGTGAATCAAATCCATAAAAATCGATAACGAATCCATCAAAATGGATATTCTCAAAAATCCCGAAAAGAAGTCATTAAAGTCGATAATAAATGATAACGACAAATCAGATCAACACGAATCGATCAAAATTGGAAACCCATGAAAAATAGGCAAGATGGACTGATACAAGCAAGTCAGTGAACTGAACCAGGTGGTCAGTCGACTGACACAATGCCTGGAAACTTTCGGTTTCCAGGCTCAGTCGACTCACCTGCATGGTCAGTCGACTGATCCAGGCACAGACAAATTTCTGGCCCCTGCTTCAGTCGACCGACCTACTGGTTCAGTCGACTTAACCTGCTTCCAGAGCAGAATCAGCCTAGCCCCCAAGTGGGGCAAAGTTCTACCGAAGACGATCGTTTGAGCAACGACAACTAGGGATTTATGCCAAGCGACAACCCAACCTAATAGGCTCTTCGATACACCCCGGTAAACATGTTCAAACGTCCATAAAAGGATTTTCACAAAATTGGACTTCAAAAACCATAAATTGGGAAATTCACCAAATCAATCCAAATCAAAAACAAATGAACATGAATAGATGTTAGGAATTCATACCTAACAACAACGAAAGCTATAAACGTAGATGTGAGTTCAAAAACTCACATTTTTAACCCATACACAAATGAGAAGCTTTGAAATCAAAAGAAGGATCAACCACACTTCAACTTCAACTCTAGAAGCTCCAATCTAAGATTACAACGAATATTTCCTAAGTTAGGTCATAGGAAATTTCTGAAATTGGAGAGAGATTGAGATGGAGAAGAAGAGGAGGATGCTTACCTAAGCTTCTCTTTGATTTTGGAGCTAGAACTTGAATTTGCAAAGCAAACTAGGGCTTAGGATTTTAGTTTCCAATCTCTTCCCCCATTTTTACTAAAGCTTGAAGTGTTAGGAAAATAATAAAATGAATGAAGAGGAGAGGGGGTGGAGTTAGGATATAAGATGAGTTGGGTTAGTGGGCTGAAACCCAAACCCAAGCCCAAAGCCCTAAGTGATAGTGTCAAAATTCTACTCAACTCGAAACATATCGATGTTTATACTCAAAAAGGTCGCAAACGCCATTTTGGACTCAATGGAAGTGGTCTTGAGTCCTAATTCGACTGTTTGCAAAAAGTAGTTTTTTGGACTTTAATCCGACTAACGATGCTATATTTAAATAAAATATTTAAATATACAATCGCAAAATATGCGGGTCGTTACAGACTCCCCTCCTTAAAGAAATTGCGTCCTTGCAATAATTAAGAGGAGAATAAAAAGTAACAACCATAAAAACATATCAACACAAAAGAAAATTTGAAATAAGAAGTTCACCATAAAGAGCACGAAAGACTAAGTCCGGATGTGTTTGCTCGATGAATTCTCAAGATTCCCGAGAGAAATCCTTAGGATTTGAGGACCATTGAACTTCCACAAGAAGAACATCTTTATTTCGAAGGCGTTTAACCTCCGAAGTAATGATACGAATAGAATGTTGCTCATAAGTCAAATTTGGTGAAACTTCAATTTCCTCAATAACACCGAGCTCAAGATTAGAATCAGAATCCCTAAGGCATTTTCGTAGTTGAGAGACGTGGAATACGCCACGTATAGTAAAAAAATTGAGCCGGTAATAAAAGGCGATAAGCCACAGAACCAATGCGTTCGGTAATGGGAAATGGACCAACATATCGAGGTGCTAACTTTCCCGATCGACTGAAACGCACAACACCCCTCATAGGTGAAACACAAATGTACACCAATAAAATCTGGACCTAAAACCAGCTTCTCACTGGCTTCAAGCCAACACGAAGAAAATCAGCATGTCCTTCCGTAGAGTGCCATACCAATACTAGATTGGAAGCTATAATTATAGGAAAACTCAACAAGAGAAATATGATCTTCCCAACTTCCACCAAAACCAAGAACACATGCTCGAATAAGATCTTCAAGAATGCGGTCTAAAAGAGAAGGATGAGCCTCAAGGCTACACAAAACATGAGATGAACATGAATTGGATTCACGGTCTCGAACTTCACAAGTGGATAAAGTCTCGAGATCATTCCATTCGGATATCATCATGGAAACAACCGCTTGTTGCTTTCGGCTAAAGGCATCGGCAACACGATTTCCCTTTCCGAAAATATAAAGAATATCAAGATCATAAGAGGCAAGGAACTCGAGCCAACGTTGTTGACGCAAATTAGTTCCTTTTGAGAAAATAAATACTTCAAAGATTTATGATCGATGTAGAGAACAAATTTCTCTCCCAAAAGATAATGATGCTAAATTCTAAGAGCGAAAACAATGGTCGCGAGTACTAGATCATGAGTGCCATATCTAGTCTTGGTAGGCTTTTAATTGTCTAGAAGTTTAAGCGATAATGCGTTCTCTCTTTGCATGAGAATGACACCCAAACCAATACGACTAGTACCGGTATGAACAATCAAGTCTTGGTTCCCTTTGGGAATCGCAAGAATAAAAGCATCGGAAAAGAGTTCTTTTAATTGATCCTCTTTCCCAAAAAGCTAAGACATTCAAAATTATATTTAACTTTGTGTAATCATCTTTTTAGAAAAATTTACTTATTACAAGTCAATTTACTGTGTCTGACTGTCTCATCAAAGCGTTTAGGAGATTCCTATCGATAACGTTGATCAAGCGCATCGACCAGAATTCTTAAAGCACTCAATGGGCAAAACAACACAAAATCATCTTCTATATGATAAACAAGTCCCTTAAAAAATTTACAAATATTCTTTGCTCGTTTTAAGAACAAAATCCAATCATACTTATAAATATCTTATTAAAAAGATTTGCGAATTTTAAATTGTTGTTTTCATCCATAATTAATAAATACAAGGACAAACTCATCGAGATATTCGTAGAATACTCGATTCATAAGATGGATGAAATAAGGTAGAAGGTTCGTCAAACCAAATGACATAACGAACCACTCATAAGAATCATAATGAGTGTGGAATGCGGTAAGTGGAATGCTACCCTCCGCAACTCATAGCTGATGAAAACCGGTGGCAAAGTCGAGCTGAAAAGACCTTAGCACACACAATAGATTGCTTAGGTGATAATCCTAAGACAAGCTCAAATATATTCCGAAAAATTCACAAATTACTTGAATGAGAGAAATAACATTCTCCCTCATCAAGTGGGTTTAAAGAATAAAAATGTTGCCACCAAATTTGGAAATCAAAATCTTTAAAAACAATAGAAATCTGCTTAACAGATTGAGAATGCCGAAGATAAATAGTCCGCTCAGGACATAGGATGTGGGCTTCATAATGATCAAGCCAATCCTTTCCCAAAAAAATCAATTTCGAAGCCTAAGTAACGCATAACATGCAAATCGGGCCGAAAAGAATAATGACATAAAATAATCTCGACATTTTCACAAAGAAATCTTAGTGTTGCGGATCCACCAATCGGATTCGCAATTCTCAATGAAGTCATCAAGCCCATAATATTTAAAGAAAAAGAATCAACAAGTTCTTTTGATATAAAAGAAGGAGATGAACCCGTATCAAAAAGAACTTGAAAAGGATAATCACAAAACAAATTAATGTCATCAAGGATAGAATGAGAAATACCTTGACCAAGAGAAGTGTCAGTAGGAGCTTGCACAACATTCAACTCTCCCTCTCTCCTACTTTGGAGTATGGGACATGTAGATATAAGATGGCCCAAACTTTTGCAATAACGACAAAAAAATGGTTTTGGGCACTCATTTGCGTAGGGGTCCATAGAACCACAATTGTAGCATCGTCCACGACTAGAGGTAGGAGTCTTTGCTACCGAAGTTTCTTGCTTCCCTTTCTTGTTGGGATTGGGATTGGGGCCTTTTAACTTAATAGGCATCTTCATGTTATTGTTGAAGTTCTGTTTGGCATGCACAACTTCAACATCACTTTCTTTATCGGCCTCTTCAAGTCGAAGAGCGATATCTATAAGCTGATCGAAAGAAACTTCTAGTTTCATAAGTAAAGGCTTTTTAAGGTTCTTATTCAACCCATAGACAAATCTCTGATTTTTCTTCAATGGGGTATTAATATATTCGACCCCATATTTAGAGAGAGATTCAAAAGATGCGATGTAATCCATCACAGAAGATTCACCTTGAACAAGGTCAATAAAGCGTCGGCTAAAGTTACTTTATCAGCTTTCGGAAAATTTTTAACTCGAATCTTTCCCGGAATTGCTCCCAAGTAAGATCCGCTTCGATAATTTCAGAAATCAAAAGCTCATACCAATCTAATGCTCTTTCTTGGAGCATGCTAGAAGCCACTTGGACTCGAAGTGTATCAATAAGATCCATGCGGGAAAAGATGCGATTGCATGATCTAAGCCAAGCTTGGATTTCTATAACGCTTTCAGAACCCTTGAATGGCCTTCCACCCAAAGCAGTATAATCTCTGCACAAGCGTGCAAACCCGGATTTAGGGTGAGTAGGCGTTGGAACGGGTCCGACAGCATGGGCATTGTTCACAAGATCTAAAAGTTGCTGAGCAGACATAAATACTCCGTCCTGAGGAGTATCACTTGATTGACCGGCGCTGGGACGACCTGGTCTAACCATTTCTCTTCTTTAAGAAAGAAAAAAGAGGAAAAAGGTTATTCACAAAATGAATATCAAACAAACTTGATTGATAAAACAAGGGATCATAAAAAGAAATAGGATAGAACGGTACGAAGACTCGAATTAAATCCTATGGCACGATTCCTAAGAAAGACTTAGGACAATGATCCTTGCTAGATTATTCTACATTGTTCCGAAGTCTGGCTCTGATACCAAGCTGTGACGCCCCACCACTATACTCACGCTAGCCAAGAACACTACTGGGTAATGCCATCGACTAGCACGAAGAATAAGGCTGTTGAGGTGCGACCATTTGTGTAATTGCTTTGTGCGAGTACCGATATGTTAGATAATATAACTTACATTTCATTTCAAGAGGAAATCCGACATATCAAATACAAACTCAAAGCTACCACACAGTGGCTATGTGGACTTCAAGAACAAATACAGAAATAAACATAACACAAATCAGTCACGGATATTCATATCACAAAGGCGAAAACAAATATGAATATAACACATAAAAGCGTACATCAAAATAGTGGTCAAACTAGATCCACTACAACACAAAAGAATAGGTACAAGTGCTAGAAAAAAGAATAAGTATACAACAAGGAGTCTCTATCTCAAATGTATACTAACAAAAACTACTATGCTAAAGTAGTTAGCTAAAAGTCAGGTGAAGGACCCTGATAAGAAGTCAAGCAAGAGCATCTGAAATACCTCGGTCTGACCTGAGTATTATTTAAAAGGAAATAATAAACGGATCAGTCTAGCTATAAATATCATATAAACTGAGATAGGACAAGAGATATAACCAAAAACGTATGATAACAATAATGCCATACTGCAACAAGTATACATCAAATAATAACAAAAATAATACAACATCCAAATCATCTCAAACACCAAAAGAATGTCATATTCTTTAAATTATTCACCAAAAACACAAGTAATTGATAGAGCTCATCAATGCCTATCATCAAAATTGGTGAAAGACAAATTCTAGAAATCATCAACTAGAAATCCAAAAATCACAAAGGGGAAGACCTATCACAAACGGGAGCATGAAAACTCACCAACACGTGTATCACAAATGGGTCGCTATCCCATGGTCGCTAACCATAGAGTCGGTGCCACGACGTAGTACAGCGAACGCCCGAGGAACCAGAAACTCAAATAATCCAGAACATCGACGTAGTACAGCGTTACGCCCGATGAACCAAACTCAAATAATCAGGCACAATGACGTAGTACAGCGAACGCCCGATGAACCTGAACATAAATAATCTGGAACATCGACGTAATACAGCGAACGCCCGATGGATCAAACTCCAATAAGCTGGAACAACGACGTAATACAGCGTTACGCCCGATGAACCGAACTCCATAAAACCATAGGTCGCAAGCCTATAAAAATGAGACGAAGCTCCATAAATCGGGGTACGGTCCCCCACGTGGACAAAGAGACATCGCAAATCGCTAGTCTAAACCATAAAATGATCATCATCGATCATCAAGAAGTGTCGATTACACTAAGCTTGTAAATAAGTGAGTTTAGCTTCATGTCCCATAACCACTGGCTTAACTTAAATATTTATGAACAAATTGTAGATTTCCACTCAAAAGTTGTCACAAGATTTTCAATCGAAGAAGTCCAAAAATTAACCGACAAAGTAAACACAAGCGTTTCATACCACTTGTTTTACTAAGCCGTTTAATTAAATTTCTCATTCGAATGAGGCAAAGGTTTGTATATACTAATAGATTGGAAAACGGTTTTATAAACGAGCTTTGTATTAAAAATAGGGTTGAAATCATCTTTGTGAAAGAGTTAGAATATTTACTACTAGTATAGAAACCTTTGTATTTTAAAGTGACAAGTCATAGAAATGATTGTAGAAACAATCAATCACCAAAAATTCACATATGAAGACGTGAATCAAATCCATAAAAATCGATACCGAATCCATCAAAATGGATATTCTCAAAAATCCCGAAAAGAAGTCATCAAAGTCGATAATAAATGATAACGACAAATCAGATCAACACGAATCGATCAAAATTGGAAACCCACGAAAAATGGTCAAGATGGATTGATACAAGCAGGTCAGTCGACTGAACCAGGTGGTCAGTCGACTGACACAATGCTTGGAAACTTTCGGTTTCCAGGCTTAGTCAACTGACCTGCATGGTCAATCGACTGATCCAGGCATAGACAATTTTCTGTCCCCTGGTTCAGTCGACTGACCTACTGGTTCAGTCGACTAAACCTGCTTTCGGAGTAGAATCAGCCAAGCCCCCAAGTGGGGCAAAGTTCTACCAGAGACGATAGTTCGAGCAATGGGGGCTATGGATTTATGCCAAGCGACAACCCAACCTATTAGGCTCTTCGATACACCCCGGTAAACATGTTCAAACGTCCATAAAAGGATTTTCACAAAATTGGACTTCAAAAACCATAAATTGGGAAATTCACCAAATCAATCCAAACCAAAAACAAATGAACATGAATAGATGTTAGGAATTCATACCTAACAACAACGAAAGCTATAGACGTAGATGTGAGTTCAAAAACTCACCTTTTTAACCCAAACACAAATGAGAAGCTTTGAAATCAAAAGAAAAATCAACCACACTTCAACTTCAACTCTAGAAGCTCCAATCGAAGATTACAACGAATATTTCCTAAGTTAGCTCATAGGAAATTTCTGAAATTGGAGAGAGATTGAGATGGAGAAGAAGAAGAGGATGCTTACCTAAGCTTCTCCTTGATTTTGGTGCTAGAACTTGAATTTGCAAAGGTAACTAGGGCTTAGGATTTTAGTTTCCAATCTCTTCCCCCATTTTTACTAAAGCTTGAAGTGTTAGGAAAATAATAGAATGAATGAAGAGGAGGGGGGTGGAGTTAGGATATAAGATGAGTTGGGTTAGTGGGCTGAAACCCAAACCCAACCCAAAGCCCTAAGTGAAAATGTCAAAATTCTACTCAACTCCAAACATATCGATGTTTATACTCAAAAAAATCGCAAACGCCATTTTGGACTCAATGGAAGTGGTCTCGAGTCCTAATTCGATTATTTGCAAAAAGTAGCTTTTCGGACTTTAATCCGACTAACGATGCTATATTTAAATAAAATATTTAAATATACAATCGTAAAATATGCGGGTTGTTACACATATATATACCTCTTATACACTGCACTTACACTTGACATAAGTGAATGTATTTGATACATTCATCATATCACATACATTTATTTAAAGTTCCTTAAATTATCATATTGAATAAAAAATTGATTTTATTTAAAAGAAAATTTAGATAAGATCTAAATGCATTTAGACTTCGTAGGCCCGTTAATGATCCAAAATAGTAATTTTTTTAGAAATTTACCCATTTCTTCCGCTGCAGGCTAGCCCAGTTCTAGAAATGGTATCAGAGCCATGGATAGAACTAAATATATGAGATGAAATGAAATTAACTAACCTAAACGAACACATAGCATTAGAATGTCTAATAAGTATTCTCGCACATCTAAGAGAAACTATGAGTTTCTTATTAATGTCGAAAGTATATAATCCTAGATTGTTTAATAAAACCATTGAGAGTGTTTACTCTATACGGCATGATACGCAAATTCGAAAGAATTCCAAGTACGCTATCAAAATATAAATTTTGGTGGTCGTAATTGAAGGGATATATTCCATCGACCATGACCGTGTCTTTATGAGTAAGACTAATGCAGTTGGAATTAAATGAGCAATGTTGATAAGAATAATATCGCAAATTTCAATTGTTGAAATTAGCATAATAGATTTGATATTCAACACGTTCAAGTCAATTCGTATTTACTCACAAAATTCTCGCTTGATAAATCCTAGTGTTTTAGTTCATATGTATTGAAATAGAAAATTCTAAATAACGATTTATAGTAAGCTGTTTACACATATTAACCAAAAATGTATCAAAGTCAGTGGGAGTGATATTGAGTTTGTGAGTCTTTGGATATGATCCAAGAAATGATATGAAAGTATCATTTTATAAGCTTCAAGATTGAAAAAGTATTTTGATAGAAATATCAAATAGTTTGATTTTCAATCAAAGTGTAGTGGAAGCGTGTGTTAATAAGAAAGAACGTTAAAAGGTATATTGATATTTCTAAACTATAAGTAAACAACACGTTGTTGATTTTAACGATGTACTTGTGTTAAATCAGTCTTAGTTGTTTTATACCCAACATTGGATTAATAAAAGATGTCTTTTATAGTAAGTATAAAAGATGTTGGGAATGTCCCAAATGATATGCCAGGACACCTTATGTAACGACCAAGAATTTTTGTTATTTGAAATTAGAATATTTAATTTATTTTAAATATTGAAAAGATAATTTTATAGGTTAAATAACTTAAATTCCAAATATAGCGATTTATTGGATAATTTAATTGTTAAATTTAATAATTGAAATTGGTTAAATAATGGGATCTTGAGTTTTAAGTTAGATAAAAATTATTTCAAAGCTTATTTAAATTCTATTAATAAGAATGAAGATAATAAAACTAGTAAAATTGATTCAAAAGTGATTTAGCTAATTTTGAAATTAACTCGTTTTAATTAACAAGTGAAAATAGCCTTCCGGGGCACAGTCTTGGATTTTGACGAAACTAGTATCATTGGGTCCGTAGTAATGAATTATAATACGCCGTCAAATTTTATAGCGACCAGATGTGTCGTTTGATCGTACGGGATAGAAACGCGTCGAAATTAACATTGAAAATTTAATATTATAATTGGGTTCAAAAATCTATCTTCTCCATACGATCGAATTAGGCCTCGAAACTAGTCCCATTGCATTCCAAATAGGGGTATAACATATAGAACACCAGTCGGCACGTCTTGATTGGGGTCTGAAATTTTACAGCTATATATTTTGAATTTTAAATAATATTTTTTTTTCGATTTAACCACACACTGCGTTACCCATCACTACCAGTCCACTTTTCCCACATTTTTAGCCAGGCATAATCATTTGAATCGCAGCCTCTTCCCCCTATATTATCCCATCCTATAACCAAAGAACAGAGCAGAGGAAAGAAAAAAAGATTTCAAACTTCAAAAAATTATATCTCAACAATTACTCAACGAAAAAATCTAAAACCAAAATTAAAAATCTTCCTTTGATGAGGGCTTCTCACTAATATGCTCGATTGGAGGTGCGGCTCGTGTTGGTGGATTTCGACCGTGAAGTGGCGTGAAGGGTGAGAGCTAGGGTTTTCGACAAATTCGGGAAGAAATCGTTGGATTTGAAGCTGGATTTGGATTTGTCATTGAAAATGGCTTCTCGGGTGGTATATTCTTGAAGCTCGGTGCTTTGAAGGGCTTGTCGACCTGACATGGACATGGAGGCACTAGTGTACATCGCGATTAGATGGGGTGCTTCAGCCGTATGTTTGAGGAGTCCGGGGAGAAGAGGAAGTCTTGAGAAACACGATGGCGAGGTCGAATCGGAGCATTGTGGAGTGGAAGTGGGTGCTTGGTGCATGACCATGCATATTAATGTCATGCACATGCGATGTAGTTTGGGGAAGAAGGTACAATGACATATTTGTAATTTGGTGGTGATTGTGTATTAGTTATTTTATTTTAACTTAAAAATATCGATAACTTATAAAATTGATAACTCCTTCATACGAGGTTCGATCGAGAGGAAACATTTTACGTTATGATCATGACGACAAAAACTTCACAATGGAAGTAGTCTGGATGAATTTGGAGACTGTGGAAATTTGAGCTAAAATCGAACGTCATCCTGTTTTAGTTCCAAACTGGAACGCTTCGGCGACAACAGAAATTCCGGTGAGTTAAACTTACCTTTTTGGATAACTAGTATGATTTATAGTACATAAAAATGGTTGAATTATTTTTTTGGATAAATTATTATATTTAGTAGTTGGTTTGGATATATTTCCACCTATTGGAGCGGATGAGACCCTATTACCTTTCCCGTGTAAGAGCGGATGACCTTTTGTATACGAAACCCGCCTCGAAGCGGTTGATTTATGTTTATGATTAAATAACATTTGTGATGTAGGGAAAAACAGGTTGGAGGGATCCAACTTGATTCCTCGCTATTATTGAATTATATCGTTTCAATGATATTTCCTTTATATGGATTATGGGATAATAATATGATTGTGGACACTATGGTTATAACATTGTTATATGTTGAAAACTAGAACCAAGTAGTAACAAACAATCAATATCGATATTGTTTAAGTTTTGGGTGGTTATTGACCTCGAATTAGTATTTTATAAATACTGTAAATTTCCGATTAAGTCGGAATTGGTTTTTGAGACAAGAAACGATTTTTAAATCCGAAATTGGGTTTTGGAAATATTTTGTTTAAAGGTTATCTAATTAAATATATTAATATTGTTTTTAAGTTAATTAATTATATTAATATTGTTTTTTTTAAGTTATATAATTATATTTATATTATTTTAAAGTTATATAATCATGTTAATATTATTTTATAGTTATTTAATTAATTTTATTTTATTTTAAAAGTTATTTTTATGGTTAATATGTTTTAAGAATTTATAAGAAGTTAATAAGTTGAAAGATTAATTATTTAGGAATAATTTTGGTTTGAAAATTTATAATAAGGATTATTAATAAGTTTCGGAAATAAGTTATTATCATTTATAAAAATGGTAAAGATAAATTATCATTATTTATTTAACAATATTTTGGAATTATTAATTATTATTAAGATGTTAAAGTTAATAATTTTTCATTAATTTAAATGTCTAGTGTTAATAATTATTATTATAAAATGATGTTTTAGGGGTAAAAGATTTTAATTATTTATAAATGTTTCTGATACCTATAAATGGAACCGAAAGATCTGGATTTTATAAAAAAAGCATATGAAATGGTTTGGAGACGTAAGGGAGATTATTTACCAGGTGAAAGAGTTTATAAATGGTTAGATATTTATAAACGAATTTTAGAAGCGGGTTTATAGATTTGTAAAAGAAGTTATAAATGGTATATGGGTTCATAAAGAATTATAAATGATTTTGAAATTTACAAGAAGTTTATAAGTGACTAAATTCTTGGTAAAGGAATTATTATGTTTTTCGAAGATTTTTTTTTAAATGGTTTATAAACGATTTTGGAGAATTGTAAGGGGAATTATAAACGATTTGAGAAACAAATATAAAGGAAACTTTTCTAAGTTTTGTAGATGTACTTATACAGTTGGAATGAGTATATGACTAATTCTAAATATGGAAATACAGGGATTTACGAGTATATCTTTTAAAGGTGTTTATATACAAGTAATTTACAAAGTAATTGTATGTATAAAGACTTATTAAAAGGGGCTAGTGATTGCTCATATACTAAGCCAATGTTGATTTTCCAAATGAAATAAAATCCTGATTAAATGTTTGTTATTCGATAGTTAAATAATTGACTATCGAAAATAGACCAAACGTAACTTTGGAAATATCTAGGAGAAGCACGTGAGTTATATGGCACAGTCATCTCCGATGATAATGTACTGTGCGTATAAATCTCGTTTCGTTCTTCTAGGACAATGATAAGGAAATCTGTCCCCTAACGATTAGGAGGTGATCTCGGATCTTATCTTTGTAAGTTTATTTCCTAGAGAACCGGGGTTGAGTTTACCGGAAATTATCGAACATTGTTTGGAAGGGATTAGGATCAGATATGTTTCCATTGGTTGGATTAACCTGATAGGGGGTTCTCATTTTCTTTTTGGTGGCGAGCAAGAGACTCTTACCCCTATACGTCCCGGAGAGGTAGTATAAGGCCTTGATGGGTTTGTTTGCTAGGTGCTTACAGTCGCGAGGCTGGCCGTAAAAGCAGATTCGAGGTACCATTGTATGCCACGATGGGGCTGGGATGGTTGAAAAGCCTACCGGTCGTCCCTGCCGAATGGTTGAAAAGCCTACGGTTCGTTAAATTTGGTATCATAGCTGAAGGTTAAGCGAGAACCTTAGCTTTGATGGGTAACTCATTGCAGATAGGGTAAGTGGCACCCTAGAATGTGTTTGAGTGTCTATATATGAGCACATATTTGGTAGTGATATAAAAATTGTTTTATATTGCATTGGTTGGTCTATTGAGTGGCTTAC
The DNA here is from genome assembly GCA_030737815.1 of Allium fistulosum. Taxonomy (NCBI): domain Eukaryota; kingdom Viridiplantae; phylum Streptophyta; class Magnoliopsida; order Asparagales; family Amaryllidaceae; genus Allium; species Allium fistulosum. The sequence continues at coordinate 637,345,705 of CM060908.1, read as the reverse complement.
AGATTCTTATCAATACGAGTAATTAACGTTATTGATAGGGATCTCTAAACACTTAAACAGAACAATTTGACATGGTATTGTTTGAAATTGGGTAAATGAAATAATTGTTTTTGGATTATTTTTATATATAAAGGAATAGTTTTTAGAAATTATTATGGTACATATGGTTTGCTTGGTTGTTAGGAAATGACAATGTTAAACTATTATCATTTGTTGTTTGTCGTTGTGATCGAATAAAAGTTAATATTATAATGAAAGCAAGATTAACAAGTAAGAAATATTTATTATAACCAAAGATTAGATCATATAAATATATGATTTACAAAATAAAATAAAATTTCAGAAGTATATTATATAAATATGGGTTATAAAAACTATTTATAAAGGATTTAAAAGATGGAAATTTGGGAATTTAAATCCCGTTGGTTTTGAAAATGGTTTTTCAAAGTTTTGAAAACTAATAGTGATATTATTTGGAAAATATTTTTGAATGGAAATATTTAAAAAAAGGGTTTTGAAAGGAATAAAAGCACTAAACTCACTTCGGTTACTGGAAAATAATTTCGGTGATGACTGTAGCATCATCGACGTTCATTTTCAGGTTTCCAAGAGAGGAATTGCTACCATGGAGTTTTGTTTTAGTAAAGCTAGTTTTGATTTTGGAAATCCAAAAGAATGATTTGATACACCAAAGGGAATTATGTGTATATTATTTCAAAATGGTTTGAAATGAATAATAATAAGATGTTTAAACTCCGGAAATTTTCAATTAGGAATTTATAAAAATGAGAAAATCAGTTTGATAACTTATAAAATTTGAAAATTACTAAGTTAAAGCAATAATTTAAATTGTTGAATATGAATTGTAAGGAAAGTAAATTTAAAATTGAATTATGGAATTTAACTTAAGATAAGTTAAACAAAGATGAATTTTGAAGAGGAATTTGACCTAAGTTAGGTTAAATGCAATAATTTTTGAAATAAATTTGATGAGATTTGAAATAAATTAATAAAATGAGCTAATTAAATAATCAGTGAGTGGAATATGGTTTTGGAATATGGTTGAAATATTGGAATTGATCATTGGAATTGAGCGAAATAAAATTGAATTTGGTTAGAAATGGATAAGGACTTAAGTTATGAAATAGAAATAAACATGAGAAGAGTTGTATAAAATGTTATAAACTTAAGTAAAAATTTATGCAATGATTCATAAATGAAATTAATATAGAGTGAAATGTTGTTAAACATGAAATTTGATGGGATGGTTCTTAAGGGATATTGGTATACTAAGTAAGTAGTGAAGGTGAATAATGATTGTAAATAATGAAATGTAAATGAAATGAATGTGAATAAGATAATTTGGGGATAGCCAAGAATCAATTGAAATAAATACGTAGGTTATACGTATATTATTTTATTCATATAGCGGTTTGATCCAGATTCGAGAACAGAATTTTGAGATAATTTATATCGATTCGAGTTAGGATTTTTCACTCGATTCTCGACGGCGAGCACTAGATATGGATTTTTGGTTGATTCTGGAATTCTCTATCATAGTATATGGCTATGCAGTGAGAATAACGGTTTCCGATCAAGGAACCGGATCTGAGTCTGCACTAGAGTGGTCGTGTGAACGATACTAGTTCGGAAGTGAAATTGTGTGACCGAGCGAGCGATTAGGTTGAGATCTGCTTATGGATGATATATGAACATCGTACGGGCGTTGGTGAAGTAAATGTTGGAAATTAAAATCTCAAGAATAATGTGATTTGAATTATATGATTGTATATTATTGGTAAATAAGATGTAGATATATTAAAGCAAGAGCTAATTTGATGCTTTTGATTTATAAGAAAATTGGTTTCCCAACAAAAAGGTACATGTTTAAATTATTGTTTGAATTTGATGATTTTATGGTTGAGCCACTTGGCTTTTGTTTTCTTTTGTTGGTTTGGGCCCGTAGTGGTGATTTGTGGTTGTTCTGATCTAGCCGCGCAAAGGAGACGCTGGCGAAATTTTCTGTAAATTAAGGCGTTAGAAAATTTTTGAGAAATTTTGAAGAAATTTTTGGTAAGTAAAATTTGATTTTGGATTATAACTTGAAATGATTAAATGGATAATATTGGTTGGAATCTATGAATGAATTTGGAAACTTAGTAAGAGTAATAACAAGATTTCTACAAATTGAATTTGGCATGTTAAAGGCTTAAAAGGATTTGGTAAGTTAGTTCAACTAATTGGTTATATATAAAAGTAAGGGGTTTTAGAATTTTTCCTACCTTAGCAATTTCGAGGACGAAATTCTTTTAGGAGGAAGAATGTAACGACCCAGAATTTTAGTTATTTGAAATTAGAATAATTAATTTAATTTTAATATTGAAAAGTTAATTTTATAGGTTAAATAACTTAAATACCAAATATATCGATTGATTGGATAATTTAACTGTTAAATTTAATAATTGAAATTGGTTAAATAATAGGATCTTGAGTTTTAAGTTAGATAAAAATTATTTCAAAGCTTATTTAAATTCTATTAATAAGAATGAAGATAATAAAAATTGTAAAATTGATTCAAAAGTGATTTGGCTAAGTTTGAAATTAACTCGTTTTAATTAACAAGTGAAAATTGCCTTCTGGGGTACAGTTTTGGATTTCGACGAAACCTATGTCATTGGGTCCGTAATAATGAATTATAATAGGCCGTCAAATTTCGTAGCGATCAGACGTGTTGTTTGGTCGTACGGGATAGAAACGCGTTGAAATTAATATTGAAAATTTAATATTATAATTGGGTTCAAAAAGCTATCTTCTCCATATGATCGAATTAGGCCTCGAAACTTGTCCATTGCGTTCGGAATAGGGGTATAACATATAAAATATTAGGCGGCACGTCTCGATTGGGGTTCGAAATTTTACAGCTAGATATTTTTAATTTTAAATAATATAATTTTTTTCGATTTAACCACACACTGCCTTACCCATCACTATCAGCCCACTTTTTCCCATGTTTTTAGCCAGGCATCATTATATGAATCACAGCCTCTTCCCCCAATATTATCCCATCCCATAACCAAAGAACAGAGTAGAGGAAAGAAAAAAAAGATTTCAAACTTCAAAATTTTATATCTCAATAATTACTCAAAGAAAAAAATCTAAAGCCAAATTTTAACTTTTGATGGGGGCTTCTCACTAATATGCTCGATTGGAGGTGCGGCTCATATTGGTGGATTTCGACAGTGAAGTGGCGTGAAGGGTGATAGCTAGGGTTTGGGTTTTCGGCAAATTCGGGAAGAAATCGTTGGATTTGAAGCTGGATTTAGATATATCGTTGAAAATGGCTTCTCGGGTGGATTATCCATGAAGCTCGATGCCTTTGGGGTGGTTGCGCGACTAGACATGGCCATAGAGGCACTGTTGTACGTCACGATTGGATGGGGGGCTTCGGCCGTATATTTGACGAGTCTGGAGAGAAGAGGTAGTCGAGAGAAACACGATGGCGAGGTCGATTCAGAGCATTGTGGAGTGGAAGTGGGTGCTTGGTGCACGGTCGTGCATACTAATGTCGTGCACAGGCGATGTAGTTTGGGGAAGAAGGTATAATGGCATATTTGTAATTGGGTGGTGATTGTGTATTAGTTATTTTATTTTAATTTAAAAATATCGATAACTTATAAAATTGATAACTCCTTTAGATTAAGATGAAACTTTTTGCGTTATGATTATGACGACGAAAGCTTCGCAATGGAACTAGTCTGGATGAATTTGGACATTGTGGAAATTTGGGCTAAAATCGGACATCGTCTGGTTTTAGTTCCAGAACGCTTGACGACAACATAAATTTCGGTGAGTTAAACTCACCTTTTTGGATAACTAGTATGATTTATAATTGATAAAAATGGTTGAATGATTGTTTGGATAAACTATTATATTTATTAGTTGGTTTGGATATATTCCCGCCTATTGGAGCGGATGAGACCCTTTTACGTTCTCGTGTAAGGGCGGATGACCCTTTGTATCCGAATCCCACCTCGAAGCGGTTGATTTATGTTAATGATTATATAACATTTGTGATGCAGGGAAAAACAGGTTGGAGGGATCCAACGGGATTCCTCGCTATTATTGAATTATATCGTTTCAATGATATTTCCTTTATATGGATTATGGGGTAATAATATGATTGTGGATACTATGGTTATAACATTGTTATATGTTGAAAACTAGAACCCAGTAGTAACAAAAAATCAATATCGATATTGGTTAAGTGTTGGGTGGTTATTGGCTTCGAATTAGTACTTTATAAATCCTGTAAATTGCCGATTAAGTCGAAATTGGTTTTTGAGACAAGAAACGATTTTTAAATCCGAAATTGGGTTTCAGAAATATTTTGTTTAAATGCTATCTAATTAAATATATTAATATTGTTTTTAAGTTAATTAATTATATTAATATTGTTTTTTTAAAGTTATATAATTATATTTATATTATTTTAAAGTTATATAATCATGTTAATATTATTTTAAAGTTATTTAATTATTTTAATATTGTTTTTAAAGTTATTTGTTTGTGGTTAATATGTTTTAAGCATTTATGAGAAGTTAATAAGTTGAAAGATTAATTATTTAGGAATAATTATGGTTTGAAAATTTATAAGAAGGATTATAAATAAGTTTTGGAAATAAGTTATTATCATTTATAAAAATGGTAAAGATAAATTATTATTGTTTATTTAACAATATTTTGGAATTATTAATTATTATTAAGATGTTAAAGTTAATAATTTTTCATTAATTTAAATGTCTAGGGTTAATAATTATTATTATAAAATGATATTTTGGAGTAAAAGATTTTAATTGTTTGTAATTGTTTCCGAAACCTATGAATGGAATTGAAAGGTCTGGATTTTATAAAAAAAAGCTTATGAAATGGTTTGGAGACATAAGGGAGATTATTTACCAGGTGAAAGAGTTTATAAATGGTTAGATATTTATAAACGAATTTTAGAAGCGGGTTTATAGATTTGTAAAAGAAGTTATAAATTGTATATGGGTTCATAAAGAGTTATAAATGATTTTGAAATGTACAAGAAGTTTATAAGCGACTGAATTATTGGTAAAGGGATTATTAATGTTTTTCGAAGATTTTTTTAAAAGGGTTTATAAACGATTTTAGAGAATTGTAAGGGGAATTATAAATGATTTGAGAATCAAATAAAAAGGAAACTTTTCTAAGTTTTGTAGATATACTTATACCGCTGGAATAAGTATATGGCTATTTCTAAATATGGAAATACAGGGATTTACGAGTATATCTTTTAAAGGTGTTTATATATAAGTAATTTACAAAGTAATTATATGTATAAAGACTTATTAAAGGGGGCTAGTGATTGCTCATATACTGAGACAATGTTGATTTTCCAAATGAAATAAAATCTTGATTGAATGTTTGTTATTCGATAGTTAAATAACCGACTATCAAAAATAGACCCAACATAACTTTGGAAATATCTAGGAGAAACACGTGAGTTATATGGCACAATCATCTCCGATGATGCTATACTGTGTGTATAAATCTCGCTTCGTTCTTCTAGGACAATGATAAGGAAATCCGTCCATTAACGGTTAGGAGGTGATCTCTGATCTTATCTTTGTCTGTTTATTTCCTAGAGAACCGAGGTTGAGTTTACTGGAAATTATCGAACGTTGTTTCGAAGAGACCAGGATTGGATATGTTATCCGAAAACCACTTCGATCCAACGAATGCGTTTCGAAGTGAAGACATCATGAAGAGCATGGTATCGAAGATAGAGATGTGAAGTGCAAGGGCTAATCGCTACTAATCCTGAGGGTGATTCCAAAATGGATGTAGTATTAATAGTGCCTTCGGTTTCGTTCAGACCCTGAACGGACTTGTATGGATGAATGCTCTCAGCACATTGTCATTGGAGGGCAATGAGCATTCTAAGTGTGAATTTCTTGAAAGGTAATCGTAGCCTCAAGCCTCATCAAACAGGAATGACTGAAAATCAGGGGAGATGCAGCAACGCTAAGTGAGTCGCAGCCATTAGGGTATGTTGTCACGCTTCTAGATACATCTACATATTTATGGATTGGTTGTGCATGAGATCTCAAATAAAAAGGGTTGCAAAACAACCGGGGTGATGACATATTCAGTACTATCTAGTCAGGGGTTGGCCATTCTTGTGTTGGCAAGGGAACCAGGCGAGATCCTCGGTACATTCTCTAGACGTGTACTGTGATAGGTGGTACCCCAGTGCCTTGTCATTGTATGGAATCCATTCTCCAATAAGAGTCGTACGGTTTTGATTATGCCCAACTATGTTGAAATGTGAGATGCAAGCATTTCAGCTATTTTCATATTTTACTTTGACCTCTAGACATTATTATAATATCACTGGATTTTCTATAAAAGTGCTTTGGTTATCATAAGGTAAAAACTCATCTTGTTTATGTGCGGCACGGTCTTACGAGATACTCTTGATTTTCAAAGAATTTTTCTTATAACTTTAAATCCAGTTGGTTGTGTTTTCTCACGCTGATTTTCCTGACTATCTCAGGTGTTATTTTATTATAATGCTCAGGTCAGACCGAGCATATTACAGATTAGATTGGATGCTTGGAGATTCAAGAGACGAGTTGGAGGCCCCGAGACTTATTTACGTAGATGGTTATTTTCCGCTGTATTCGCTTTTGTGTTATCAGCAATTGTGAGGACATGCTGCTATAACTATCCAGGCTAAAATAGGTTAGTATACTCTGATTGATGTTTTTATATACACATGTTACAGTTTTGCTTTGGGTAAATATTTATGGTATATTATAGTTTATTCGTTCCGCTGTGAGATTCTGTGTTGTTTAGTTTTCTTCTTATCTTCTTCCTTCTTTCTTTTTCCCTTAACAATCGGGTTTTCTGGCATTCGATTTCTCAGCATGAAATACAATGGACGTATTAGTATCGATTTTCAAGGGTCGAAACTCCGGTTCGTTACACCTTGTTAAAATGTTTAATATTGAACATGTAAGATTGATTCCTTTGCATTGGAAAAAGGAATTATCATAGTGTTCTCTACGATACCATGATTTGTTTATGTATTTGATACATGAAGCAAATATCAAATCCAAATTGATATCACTAAATGGTTGTTTGAAGTGTTCTCGTGTATTTATGGAATACTAAAGAATTGTTTACAGGAAAAAACTCCTTATGAAGGAGTGTTCAAACTCAAACTTCATAAGTCATATTGAGTGTAGTATGTCAATAATAAATTCAAGTTAAGAATATTTAATTTGGAAATGTTCCAAATAAAAGACTGTGGCTTATTCAATGAAAAAAGGCTACGTACTTCGCCTTGAATATTGCCACAATATAAATAATGTATATAAAATTATAAGTGCACAAATTTATAACTGAGCCGATTCCAAATGTTGAGAATCTCATAACATTGTTATATGATAACAATGTCGCGATATGGTTTGTAATAGAACTTAGAGCTCATTAGAGGTCGAGAGACATACTCTGAATTATTCCATGTGATAAAGCAGTTTATCATTGTCGGAGAGAGTTGATTGACAGAGTAGATAATTAAAACATAATAGCATACCCATTCACAAAGGGGCTTACCCAATTGGTTTTGAGAAACCGATTGGAGAAGTTGGAATAAGATTCCATAATTGACCCCAAGTGCAAGGGGGAGATTGATAGAGTTAGGGGTATGCCCTAAGGGAAATTATGTAATTTTGATTCGTTGAACAATCTTGTTCATAATAAAGGTGTTTCTTTCTATTATATACTTGATATAATGTGGTTATATTAATTAATTAATTTAATTAAAAATATATTTAATAGAAAATCCATAAATGTCATATTTTGTGATAGTAGTTTCAAAGTGTTGTAGCCATGAGTAATTTATCACAATAAAACAAATATACCATTTTAAATGTTCCTAGTCAAGATGCATCGAGACTGGATATCGATGTATCCGTTGAAACTAGAGTATGTAACTCTCTCCAAATGTTAGGCAGTGTATTACTCATGACTGTTGGAGGCACCTAGGGGTTATGTACTGATAGTTATTGAATAACTATGGAACGACTCACTCGATAGTTTTATGTTGGTTAATATAACTAAGGTCAAACAGAAAATATTGATGTAACTGATTTACACAGTTCTCTCGACTTGAGAATATTGTGTATCTTCAATATGAAAGCTCCGCTTTGATTATAGTCAAATCATGGTATGGCGTTCCATCGAGTGACTATAGTTGGGTCGAGTGGAAGTATTGGAAGTGAAGCATTATTCAAGAGAGGATTTGTCTCCTCAGTTATATGGGGTTAGTATCATGGTCAACTCAAGTCAAATCAAAGTCAAAGTCTTTAGCTAGAGCATTTTGGTTAATAATAATTGTTATTATTGAACCAAGGACTTTGTGTTTGGACTATAAAGTTGAATGTGGACGATATTTGAATTTTGACCATTACCAAATTCCACAAGTCCTAATATGATATAGTTTTGACGAAGAGAATTGGTGTAAATAATTGTCACTATCAAGTACCACTTATAATAAGTAAAATTTGATTTTACCGGTAAGACCTGTAAGCGATGAATTTAGCCAAACTGTCATACCGCCTGCTAAGTGAAGCGTGAACATTAATATTTGAATTGTTCAATATTAATTGCTGACTGAATTCACACCTCTGAGTCGCACAACCGCATTTGTGATTTCTTCGAAAACCACACAATTTAATTAGTTTGTAAAATATTACAAACTGTTTAAATTAATTAATATTTATGAAATATTAATTATTGTTAATTTATTTGATGTTTTGAATGTTGTTGGTAATTATTTGAATGCATATATAAAAGTTATATTTGCATATATCGATATCCGATATCGGTAAAATTTTAAACATGTTTTAAATAATAAAATAATTACATAAAAGTTGTTTTCTTTTATTTGAAAAAGTTGCATATTTGGGATGTGCTTGGATGAGCCATATAATGGTAAGAGGAGGAAATCAATTAATGAGATTAACTGAAATTTAAAAAGAGCAAATAAGGGAGGAAGTTCTAATAGGAGAATAGAAAAAGGTTCTTTTAATTCTATTAAAAACAAAACCTTCTCATTTTTGAAAGTACAGAGAATAGAATGCGACTTTCATTTTTTGTTCTCTTTTTCTTCCTCTTTTCTATCATTTATCCATGGCTGAAACTTCATCCAAAAGAAAAAAAACCCTCAAATCAAATTCAAATCAACATCAAACTAAATTAAAAAGGGTAATTCACTCTTCTTTTGCAAAGTGGGATGGTGGTTTTTGAAATCTGAGGAGAAGCTCCAAATTAAGGTGTGATGAAGGGCAAGGTTTATCGGATCTAGAGAGTGATCAATCAGATCTAGGTATTCTTCTGTCATTCAAGGTGCTTTTACATGCTTCATCCTATATATGTGCGTATAATTTGAAATTTACATGTTTATTGTATTATTATTTTGATCAATGTTTGTTTACCATTTTCTTTTAATGTATGTTTACGATAAATCATGTAACCCCCACACCCCTTAGTATACCTAAAAGGACACACTAAAAGGTATGGTGCGTCGTAGGTATAACTAAAACTAGTAGAGATTAAGATTTAGAAGACAAAAATTAAATAATAATAACGATAATAATAATAACGCAGCAGAAACAATTATAGTATTTCGCTAAAAATCAAATTCCATAATATAAGATGTTAAAATAAGTCGCCAAATACCCCATACATCATATGACAAAATACCCATATAAGTCTCGTGAAATCAAAAACCCAAAGTCTCAAATAATATCAGAGTACAATACATCCCTCTCAAAATACCAGCTCAACAAAAGAACTAAAAAATGGAACTGAAGAAAAGAAATACATGATATAATCTCCATCAAGTGTCCAAGAAGCTGCGGTCTACTTTCCTTGCCCCTGGTTGCCTATGGGGGTAAAAAGGGGAAAATAGAGGAGTGGGTCATACTAAAAGTCTGGTGAATGATAGTACTTACTAGAATCTTTAAGCAAAGTAAAAGTAATTGACCTTACAATAGTTCTAGTATATAAAAGGAAACAAAGGAAATATGAAGAAGGAATAAGCTGGAAATAAATACGATTTAACTAAATTAACACAATTGATTAACATTGATTGTTTGCACTTGTCTTTGATAGCGGCTTTGATTAGGCTGAATTCCTAATCCTATAATTAGGCTGAAATCATAATTCTACCCTTTGATCGGCCTGCTACTCCATAGACATTACTGTGGACTAGACGCTATATAGCTCCCTACACAGAAGGCAACAGTGTCTACGAAAGACACACATTCTAAGTGCTTGGAACTCAATAGCGACTTATCTCCCCTAATCGATGCCGCACGCTCGGTCACCGCCGGTTCGCACTATCCATTGCTCCCTCTTTTGACCTTTTATTTACCCTAGACAGCATAAGCGTGCCCTCATCTCACTTCAGGCTATCGTGAGACACCGTGTCCATAGAAAATAGGGAATGTTGTTGGTATTGGTCCCTGTTAAACAAAATCTAGTTGCGTCCCTTGTCCAAATCCCCATGATTTAGTCTTTTAATTATTGACCTCTTATCGACCCTAAACAACATAAGCGTGTCCCAAGGGAAATGCTGCCGGTACGGATCTTTTCATTTAACTATTGACCACTTATCTACCCTAAACAACATAAGGGAAATGATGCCGGTACGGATCTTTTCTTTGAACTATTGACCACTTATCTACCCTAAACAGCATAAGGGAAATGTTGTCGGTACGGATCCTACTTTCATCTTTGCTTATTAATTTAGGATAAATTATTTTAAATAAGCCTTTGTTGTTATTCTTACTATTTGTGCTTATTAATTTAAGTCTTAAAATAAGCCTCATTCTGTTCTGTTTTCTTATTATAACCTACGTTATAATCATTCTTATTACTTAACCAAAGGTCTAAGTGTGAAAATAAGCTTCTTTCATCTTTTACTCTTTTTAGTTATAATTCTAAGTTATAACTAGGCCAATCTCTTTAATTTAGTCTAATTCTAATATTTACATCACAATTTCAGTCCAATTCCATTTTTATTACAGTCCTTACAATTTACATCTTATCTTCCGTTGTTTCAGTATTCTTATAATTTAATCCAAATTTGCGTTCAATCTATCCTAATCCATACGCGAAGAAGAATGAGAAATAAAAGACAACTGAAAATAGAAGAAAATCCAAAGCGTACGAAAAAGATGTAAATAACTCATAAATAACAGCAAATAAATTAAAATACTGTAAATAAATGGAAAAACTATAATTAACAGAAATAAACTAAAATTAACTAAAAAGAATAGCTAAAAGAAATAGACTGAAAATAATTCTAAAAACTGTAAATATACTACTTAAAAAGGTTATTCCAAAAAACGTAGTGAATCTACAACTATTGGAAACCCTATTATTTTAAATTTCTTAAAGAAATCTAAAATAATTACAATCACTCACCTGTGGTCCTAAGCTCTTCCCAGATCCACTTGAGGGTATTAAAATACTTTATTTAAAAAGTAAATGGATTTCTTTGAGTTTCCATAACATTAGAAATAAGGAAAATTCTGCAAAAGCTTTTGTTTCTAAACTTAGAGAGCTTAGGATTTTTCTTAACTGGAACAAAAATGTTTTTAGCAATCTAAAAATTAAAAATGATAATATTCTTAATGAAATGCTTAAAATTAATAAGTTGGAAGAATCTAGACCTCTAAATATAGGTGAGCGTAATGTTCTTGCTAATTTAAAAGATGAATTAAATTCTATTTTAGAAAAGTAGGAGGTTATGTGGAAACAACGATCCAGAATTCAATGGATCAACGAAGGTGATAATAATACCAAATTTTTTCATAATATAGCTAATGGTAATGTAGTAATACAATAAACTCTATATTTGTTAATAAAATAGAGTTAGTGGATCAAAGAGATCTTAACAAGACATTTACAGACTATTATAAGGATATTTTTGGTTCTAAAATCAAACATAGAATCAATGTTTAGATGGATAGATTTGTATCCACCTAATTCTATTATTGATTTATCAGAATTAGATAATCCTTTTACTGAAGAAGAGATTAGAAAAGCAATTAATGACATGCCAAGTGATAAATCCCCAGGACCTGACGGGTTTCCTATTTTATTTTATATTACTTTTTGGGATGTTTTAAAATTTGACCTAGTTAATATGTTTAATGATTTTTATATTGGTAATTTGCAATTAGGGAGATTTAACTTCGCAAATGTTATTTTGTTACACAAAAAAGTAGGAGCTAAATACTTAAAAGACTTTAGACTTATTTCTTTGATTAACTGTTCAGTTAAAATCATTTCTAAAGTTCTAGCTAATAGACTAAGTAAAAGAATGAATGAATTAATCGATTGTTCACAATCGGCTTTTATTAAAGGGAGAAATATCACTGATGGGGTGGCAGTTGTTCAAGAATATATTAATTACTGTTGTAAGAATAACATAACTAGTGTGATTTTAAAACTTGATTTTGCTAAAGCTTTTGATTCAGTAGATTGGGATTTTCTTGTAGATATTTTGCATGCTAGAGGTTTTAGTCATAGATGGATCTATTGGATTTTGACCTTGCTTAGAACTGGAAACTCTAGTATTATGGTTAAATATATATTAGGTAATAGAATTCAATCTAAGAGAGGTTTAAGGCAAGGGGATCCCCTATCGCCTTTATTATTTAACTTAGCTGCTGATGTTTTTGCTAAAATTATTAAAAGAACAGTGGATAATGGATCTCTTGGACATGTAGGAAATGAAATTTCACGTAATGGTTTATCGGTTCTTCAATTTGCTGATGATACCTTACTTTTTTCTTCCCACCTTCCAAGACACATCATTACCCTTAAGTTTATCCTTTATAGTTTTGAACTTTTATCTGGTTTAAGAATAAATTCTGATAAAAGTTCCGTGTTAATTTTAAATGATTTTGATAAAGTTGAAAACTTAGTTGCTAATACTCTTAATTGCAAAACTATGAGCTTTCCTTTTGACTACCTTGGTTTTGTGATTAGACCCACCAAACTCAAACATAACGACTGGATTATTATCATTGATAAAATTAAAAATAAGATTTCTAACTGGAATGGGAGATTTCTATCTAGAGCGGGTAGACTAGTTTTAATAAATTCGGTTTTATCAGCTCTTCCGATTTATTGGATGTCCTTGCATTTGTTCCCGGATTGGGTTATTGATAAAATTGATAAGATTAGAAAAGATTTCTTATGGAGTGGTGAAAACTCTAATAATAATATTAAATGCCTAGTAAATTGGTAAACCGTCTGTAAGGCCAAAAAAGAAGGTGGATTAGGTGTTATTAATTTGCATAATATGAATTTGTCTATGTTAGGTAAATGGCTTTGGAAGTTCAAAGATATAAATGATAACGCTATTTGGAAAGAGATCATTTCTAATTATTACTATAATGGAAATAGTAATTTGTATCAAATTGCTTCTCGTGTCACTCAAAATATATCTAACTTTTGGAAAAACATTTTGAAATGTAATGAGATATTTAATTTAGGAATAAATACAATTGTTCACTCTGGTAATTGTACTTCGTTTTGGCATGACCGTTGGATTTCGGTCTTGCCTCTTAAGATAGAATTTAAGGATCTATATGAAATTTGTAACTTTAAGTTTACTTTAATCAATGAAGTTTATTCTCCAGAAAATGATCCTCCTTGGAATTTCAGTTTTAGCAGAATTTTAGTTGATTCAACTTTTAGACAACTTTCTTTGCTTTATGCCAGATTAAATCTTTATAATATTGATAATGATAATGATTTTATTAGTTGGGAATGGGATAAAAGTAAGAAATATACTTCTAATTCTTTCTGCAGATTCATTAATTTTTCGGATACAATAAATATCTCATTTAAATATATGTGGAAATCTAATGCTCCTCCCAAATCCAAAATTCACATGTGGTTAATTCTTTATGGAAAACTTAATACAATCGAATTTTTAAAAATAAAAAATATTCAAAATGATAATAAATGTTACTTTTGTAATCTGTATCTTGAGGACATTAATCATATATACTATAATTGCATGGATTCTAATTACATTCTAATCAATACTCTTAAAATTTTTAACTTTAATATAACAACTAAAATTTCGGATTGTGAATTTTACTGGAATAATTATAGATTCAAGTTCAAAAAGAATATTAGATTTTTACTAGACACTTTATTCATTATTATTAGTTGGTTTATTTGGTTTGAACGAAATCAAAGAATTTTCAATAATAATAATTGTCATTTTAACAAATTGATTTTTACAATTTCTTCATTTTGTTTTAATTGGATTTCTAATCCCAAATATAAATTAGCCAAAAATATCCTTTTCAAAAGGTATCTTAATAAGGTTAATCATAATATTAATTTTTTTAAACACAACAATAATTTTTTTAACATTAATAATAGTATTATTAATATTTTCTCTAGTTTAGATGATGATTTCACTTCTAATCATAACTTACTTATGATTAAAGGTTCATAAGATTGTTCCGTCTTAATATCTGTTCTAGTCTCTGTTTGGTTTTGGTTTTTAAGTATGTTATTTATACTGTTATTGTCCAGTTAGTCTTATTTAGGTTTTTATTTCCTTCCTTATTAATACATATATGTGTATATTTATTATATAAATATACATATATATGTATCATTCTAATTTTTTCTTTAGTCATTTTCCAGTTACAGGTATGGGAGATAGGATATCAGATTCACTTTGCAGGTTTTTCAGATTGCTGGACACCAGATGGTAGATAGGTCAGCAGAGCAGAGTATCTTCATCCAGGACTACTAGCAGTTTTCTCCTCAGATTTAGGATTCTGCTATCTTCATTATGGAGTATTTTTTTCAGGAGGATATATGGTTACCCCTTTCTCTTGATCAGAGCGGTTTCTCTTTTCAGCAGATCCACTTCAGAGCAGATGCTTATTCACCTCTCCTGATTCAGTTGGTTGGAGCTTCCTCATTTGTTTGGGACGTCATCCAGTAGTTTTTGTTTTTTTAGATACTTCTAACACCTTAATATCTGGCGGTGGCCATGTCGGAGCTCGATATCGGGGTATGATGGGTGGTGGCCTTGCCGGAACTCATCTTAGAAGTACCTGAGATTTGACATATATGTATTAGGTTTTTGTTACCTGCCAGGCATGTTGGCAACACTTTATATTTGTGATATATATATATATATTCGCATGTGTGCTCACTACAAGAAAAGCTGCATTTGACAGCAAAATAGAACAGCGTCTTAACCATACAAGCAGTCATTTGCGATTTTAGATATCAATAAGATTTGATAATCGCTGTCTAATATCTTCCCTCTAAATAAATCGACATTTATTTTCATGGCCACCATTTATCATTTTGTTTCCCTCCAAAATAAAGCAAGAACCTTAATGGAATACTTCTCAATTATCATTCGCTTTCAGCACTCCCTTCGCTCAATCTTCTCATCCGCACGAAAACTCTAAATCATTTTCAGCCTCCGCAAGAAGCCCTAATCCAAAACCGCAAATCCTTTCGCCCTCCACAAGAAACCCTAAATGAAAACCCTAAATTCTAGACCACTTTAGCTACAATTTAGGGTGGTAATGGTGCGACCGACCAATCCCAGGCTATTTGAATAAAAACGCTTCAGTTGATTCTAGACCACTTCTCGCCGTCATGCTTTAATCCGACTGCAATGTACAGGTAAGACATTGGTATTCGTTTGACATGTTTCCTTACTGCCTAATGTTGTTAACCATATTAAATATCAAACATTTATTGCTATTATGCTTCAAAATTTTACTTTGGAAACTTGGTTTTTAAACATTGTTGTATGTAGAAAGAGATATTGTGGGTAGGAAAAAAAATGTTGCAATTGAATATTGAGAAATATAATTACTATATCCAAGATTAGGTAGATGCAGTAGAGTCAAATATTTTTGACATTTGTCATTCTTTGATTATACACATGCTGGAACACTGATTTAACAAAATTGAGTTTTCTCATTTTTTAAAAATTGCTTTTTTTTCAATTTTGAAAAACTGGGTTTTACTCAGTTTTTTCCATTTTTTTCAATACTAAAAATACCTAGTATTACAAAGTTGGTTTACCCTTCGGTATAAATCATATATAAGTAAAATGTATGATTATTGCAGACTGAAATCGATAATAGTACTTTCTTTGCAGAAAGGGAATAAAGAACTTGGTACTAGAATCATCAAGTGAATTGAGATCCTATGGATTTGCTTTAACTACGTGGGAAAATGCATAGAGAGCCATGGATGCACTTGGAGTAGGAGACTCCCTCAGCAAACACAGCCTATGGCTTCATTGGTATGATCTTTTTCTATTGCTAATAGTATTCTCATTTTCTTATCTGTATAGTTGGATAATAAGATAATAAGAAATTTCAGTCTACTTACATGACATAGAAGTTATTTAGGGACATCTACTTTGAATTGAATGTTTATGTAGGGGAACTGCTACATCAGAAATTTCTAGAGCTTTAACCTTGAAATTGGATCTTATGTCTCAAGTCAAATATTTTATTTGTACATGTTAAATATGTTTAACAGTTGTCATTCATTGATTACACACATGCTCGAACACCGATTTAACAAAAATGAGTTTTTGTCATTTTTTCAATACTGGTTTTTCTCAGTATTGCCATCTAAGTGTTGCTTAGTTTTGCAAACCCGAGGTTCACTCAGTCTCCTCAATATTTAGAATGCCTAGTATTGCAAAAATGATTTTTACTCGGTTTTGAAAAACTGAGATTACTTAACTGAGTTATCTCAATTTCACAAAAATGAGTTTTTGATGTAATCGACATATGTATATTATTATGCTTAAACATATATTATTATACTTAAGCACATGTTGGAAAATGTTGTCCTTTCTGTTATAGCAAAAGTTTGAAAATGTATTTTGATTGTTACATTATAATTGCCAAGTTTTCGTAAAAGTTCATGTCTATATAAGTGGAAACATGGTAAGCTGTTCGTTTAATTTTTACTTAAAGAGAACAATGGTCCAAGCTTATTGTTTCCAAATAGTTTGTAACCTCGTTGAACAATAAGTAGACATATAATCGAAAAGTCTTGGTCATGCGGCCACACTTTTCTCCTTCTAGGATTTTATTAATTCACTATCTTTATCAAATATTCTTAGGTGCGATGGTCCACTATCAGGAGACGATGAATCATCGATGCTACTTTTCCAGATGCACTTATGCTTCTCCTGGTGATGCTTGATTGATTAACACCAGTATCAAGAAGCACCAGGCAATGAGTAGGTATAATTTTTCAAGGATGTAATAGTTGGACAAAACAAGGATTACGAGAAAATTACAGGTCACCATCTCTCACTGTCAATAAGGGTCCTAGTAAGTTTTATAGACAACGGTATTCTTTTGATCTCTATGCATTTTGCCCAATGGATGATTGAATTGTCTGTTTAGAAGACTACGACCTCACTATGGATTACTACATGACCTTCATTTCTTATTGATCAACGCAAAAATGTGGTTGCCCAATAGTTAAAACATTACTTAAACTAAGCAAATTAATTTATACTGTCTAAATATATACACACATATATACATATACACACACATATGTATATGTATATGTATATGTATATGTATATGTATATGTATATGTATATGTATATGTATATGGCAAATTGCTTAATTATTATAGAAGGTTGCTATGATTGTTTTTTATTATTATACCACTAAGTGAGCATGCCCTTTTTATTTGTTATTCTAATCTTTGATCACTAGCTAGTTGGCAATGTTATTCTTTTGCTAAACAAATGATGCCCAAAAAAGTAGTAATTTATAATGATCACTGATTCATTATAGCTATTCTTGATAGTTAGTACGATCAATGACCCAAAAAAGTGATTGAAATTGAACTGAATATTGTTTCATTTTAATTAAGGGTACAAATAATTTGAAAAATCATTGTAAACTACTTTTTTATTTTGTGTTGATCAATTTGTACACTAAAGAAAGAATATCCACGAATAAAATAAAGTATGTCGTAAATACCATAACTGGGAACATGAAAAAGATCATAGGAGTGAAGGTTATAGTGCTCGCAAATCCTAGTTTATATGGCCAACTCTTTTTAGTCATTTTTTAAAGCATATAGGATCCATCAGTCAATATCAGTACAGGTTTCTTAGTTGATGTTGAGTGCAAACTTGTCTGCCAATCCACTCCGTAGAAAATGCAGTTGATGATGCTGGAAATTTTATTAGCAAACTCTGATTGTGAAACCTAAAATCCACCATCAAGATTTATGTGAATTTTCGACAGGATCCACAACTTTTGAGGCACGTAGCTTAATGTTAGTGTATAACAACTCTCGGTTCAAGTCATAAATAATAATACAAACAGTTTCGTATTAAAATTACAAACAGACAAGTTAATATTCCACTTAAAACAACATCTAGTTCTAAACTAATCTTTGGAGATAAATAAATATACAAGTTAATGAAAAATTTCATGTACTATATATATATATATATATATATATATATATATATCTCGACGGTTGACATACTCTAATGGGTGCGACTAACATACCCCTACTGCATATCCCCTGTTTTAGTCATTCCCGGTTGATAAGGCTAAATGCTACGTTTTACCTTTATATAAAATTAACATACATTTTATATATTATAGGCCCATTCCTTAATCAAATATCTTCTCAAGAAATAAAATGTCGTGTAAGTGCATAAACTGTATACAACCAAACCATTTCATCATCTATGTTTTTCTATACTGTTTTTACGCATGTCATACATAAAATAATCAGTTAATAAAATAAACCTGTATGCCAAGAGGGGAAATGTTGGAGGTAAGTGATCATTCTTGCATCTTTGTTTCATTGATATTATCAGGTACAAAAATTCTAACTAAAGTAATTCTTGGTGCATTGTTCAAAAGAAAAAACTTATATGAATCTTTATCGAATGGACTATTCAGTAACAAATTTGCATTTAGGTACTTTGGCAATACATTCTTCATAATGGATGGTCATGTAAAAGTAGAAAATTATAACATATGCCACTCAGCCTTTTGTAAAAATTCACCATCTTATCCCCTAATAATAGGAAAAGATGTATTAAAATATGCCATGCTGATTACAGTAGTAGTACAAAACACAAATTTTCAGTGCGTCATGTGTATAGCTTATGTTAAGTGCGTGACTTAAGTCGTAATGTCGTACTGCATTGTCAAACCAAAAAGAGCAACTGTTATTCTGAAAGTATAATCCATGCTTTAGTGTTAGTCTTTATATATTATCCAGTAACAAAAAATAAAAATAAAATACAACTATTTTTCATACCGAGAAATGATTATACAACCACCAAGAATGGCTTCTTTGTTTCTCTTCCTCCTCTCCTTTTCCTTGTTTAATATTTCAGGTAGTAAATACAACTCTAAAACTTCAGAAACACTACTGAAAAACACTAACAATTTCTGATTTCTTTTTTCTTATCTTTAGCAGATGGTGCTTGGTGTGTATGCAGAAGTGATGTAAGCACCCCTGCTTTACAAAAGACATTAGATTATGCATGTGGAGCAGGTGCTGACTGCAACCCAATTCATCAAAATGGTGCTTGCTTCAGCCCTGACACGGTGCTAGCTCACTGCTCCTATGCTGCAAATAGCTATTACTAGAGAAATAACCAGAACCAGCAAGCTTGTGATTTTTCTAGCACTGCTCAACTCTCCAATACCGATCCTAGTCCTGGTATGTTCCCTTTCTTTATCGCTTTTTGTTATGTATTTTTCAGAACTTATTTTCTTTAATTTTCCATTTTTGCTTGTTTTTACAGGTCAGTCTGGATGCACCAACCCTGCCACACCAAGGTAAAACTTGAGAAAATTAGTTTGCTTGTTAGATGTCTTGAAGCAATTTATAAGTAGAAGATAAAAAGCATGCTTTTCTTGAAATTTAAGAAGTTATTCATCACTTTTGCTTCTTTTAATGTTTATGTTACAGTGCTGCGGGAACAAGTAGCAGCAGCAGCACAAGTACATCATCAACAGGAGGAGGAGGAGGTCTGAACTCACCAACAACAATAGGAGGGACATTCAGTAACAATCTTGGCCCTAACACACAATGTCAGTACAGTTTCTTTCTGAATAGTATTTGTCATCAGTAACAAACAAGTTTCTAGAATACAAAATGCATGTGGTTGAGGATATTCTGCAAACACAACCCAGATAAATGCGCTAGATGGATTATCTTCTCCTGAGCATTCATATTTACTTGCTGCACTTTTGAATTCCACATAAAAATGGAAAAGGCAAAAAGAGTAGCAGTCTTTTCTCATTTATTGATTCATTTCTTCCTATCTACCGTAGCATATGGTGCTGAAAGCAATACACTAAAATTTAAAAGAGACGACTTTCCTTCTGAATTTGTATTTGGAGCAGGAACCTCAGCTTATCAGGTGTGCTATGGTATAGTTATTTCTAATCTTATTTATTATTCATCTCTATAGTTTAACAGTTTTATGTTTGGTAATTATAGTATGAAGGAGCAGTAGCCGAAGATGGGAGGAGTCCAAGCATTTGGGACATATATTCTCATTCTGGTATCTTATATCCACATACATCCATGTCTACTTCATTGCAAAACTATTCTTAAAACGAGCATTTGAAAATATTTACCGGGGAATAGCTCACTTTTAATTTGAGGTGTCAAAAATATTTTGGTAAATGTTGCACTCGTGCAGTAATATAAACACACATAAGAATTGGTTTAGGGGTATATGAACAGTTGCAAGAAAATTAAAAGTAATTATCAAGTATTTAAGGAAAAAATGTCCAAATAGGCCACTTTGAGCATAAAATAACAGAAACGATCTTGTTTCATAAATAATCAGAGAAATAGATTTGTTTCAACTATGCTGGCCTATAATCAGTATTTTACACTGCTACGATTCCAAATTGCAGAAGTGTAACATCTATGTGCGTGGATATACTTTGATATACTTTTCTTAAATGAAAAGATAAACAAACAAACATAGCAGATATATTTATTGACAGACACAAGCAAACCAACCCAACATATTTCAAATTTACACATCCCACCACCAAACTAATTTTATAAAAATTAAATAAGTTTTAAAAAATTAATGGTATCTGTACTTGTTTAAATACAATAGTGGTTTAGAATTGAATAAGTTCATAAACATCATATATTGTTGTTCAAAAGTGTTACTTTATATGCATATTTTTCATGAATCATGTCTATTACAACTAATTATTGAACTTTTTCTTTACAGGTAACTAATTCATTTGGTGCTAGCAAGTAGCAACAAGATAATTTGAAGTAATATATAGTGTTGTGTGTATCTTTAGTGTTTGAATACTTCTATGTATCTTTTTGGTAAGATTGCTTGCGTATAATATTAGTTTTGTTTACTTGCATTTGTAATCTTCATACGTATTTATGAAATATAATGAACACATGTTGTTTTGTGTAATTTTATTTGTTTACATATAACGTATTGGTAATCAAATGTGATCTTAGTGATACTTAAATTCATTATACATATATGCATTGACATGTCAAAAAGAAGCACAGATAATCTTATGCAATAAGATGATAGCATCAAAAAATGCTATAAAAGATAACAATAGCGTTTTAAAGTGCCATAATATGTAACTGTTGAGAACAGTCCAAAAACGCTATTGTTAAGAGGGTTTTGATAGCGTTGGTAAAACGCTATTGTTAGGAACTTTTTATAGCGTTTTATTCTTGCTGTCTAATAACCATTTCTATTTATAACATGTCCTTTTATAACGTGTGCAAAAACGCTATTAAAACAATTTACAGCATTTTCCAAACGCTATTAAAAGAACTCATTTATAGCGTTTTTGGTGTTGCCATCGTAAGCCACAGACTTATAACAACATGTTGATATACAACGTTTATAAAAACGCTGTAAAAGCCTTTAATAGCGTTTATTAAACGCTATTAAAAGTCCAATTTGTTGTAGTGGCTCTCCTCTATTCGTAGAGGATCACACATTTTCCTCAAAAAAAACTTTATTTAAATAGATTCTCTCCTTGGAAAATTATTCCTTTTAAGGTCCTTCCTGAAAAGGTGAACCCAAGTTGAGAAATCTAGAATGAGAAAAAGTGTTAGGCCTAGGGTCTTATTTATAAGGGTAGAAGTAGATTTCAGACCGTTGGATTTGGAGATTGAATATGGTACGACCACGTCATAGGCTGAATAGGAGCCGTCAGATGGAAACACGGAGGGACCAGATGAGAGACAACAACGAAATTGATGTGCTAGCTTTTTACTGGAACGAAGAACTCCTTCATTCGTTCACAAAAAAGGGCGGGTCGACCTTCAGGTCGACCGCTCCCCCTCCTAGGTCGACCGGCCGGTCGACCTAGGTGATGGTTACGTCAACCTGGGGGTCGACCTAGCCCATATATTTATTTTATTTTTTCCTTTTTATCGATTTCTTGATTAATTCGTAACTTGTTCATATTAGCTCGGATTCTGACGTTCTATATATTGAAATCAACCAAAAAATTACCACGGACACAATGGTGCAACTCCTGTGGCTCAATTCTGATAATTTCACAAAGTTATTTTATCTTTTCATTTATTCGTCAATTAATTATTATAGTTTAAATTTCGGGTTGTTACATTCTCCCCTCCCTACGGGATTTCGTCCCCGAAATCTCTAAGGATAAAAGAATGAACTAAATGTTTTCATCCAATATTTAAAACCAACTGCTCAACCATTAAACATCCATTCATTGTCCTTAAGTTTTTCTAATGCGATTTATGATACTTATGCAATTAGTGTAGTGTTAATGTCCCTAACTAATGCAAAAGATTAGGTGGTTTACTGATTCAGTTGACCTCCCTTTATGCAATCATGCCCATGCTATGTATCCAAATGAATGCAAAAATTCCTAATGATAACTAATAGTTCTATATGTGTGCTACAATCATCATCCAAATGCAACAATCATGAGTTAATCATCCATTTATAACAACCATTGAAAATAAAATGCGCACATATCCATTTGCAAATGCTCTAGTGTCCTAGTTAGGCCGATCCCTATGAGATAATAGTGCCTAGTGTAAGTACATGTGTCCATTAGCATCCACTAGCAAACACTTGCAACCACTTGCATCCATCATTCATAGCATCTTCTATTAACATGTTTACATCAAATCCTATCATCCATAGGTTAAATCCTATGTTCTACCCTCCCAAAGGATAATAAAGGAAAGAACCTATTCAAAACTAAAGATGGAAATAGGAAATTCTAAAAATTACTATCAATGAAATGAAGATATGAGATACGAATTTTCCCCTAACCAAACCAATCTTCTCCGAAGTCTCCTTAACTATGTCGGAACCAAGGCAATCCCTTTGTAGACTATATTCAACACGAAGGCGACTTGCGCGGTCTTTCATAAAGAGCTTCGA
This sequence comes from Allium fistulosum, assembly GCA_030737815.1. NCBI lineage: Eukaryota > Viridiplantae > Streptophyta > Magnoliopsida > Asparagales > Amaryllidaceae > Allium > Allium fistulosum. The sequence continues at coordinate 637,322,139 of CM060908.1, read as the reverse complement.
AAGGTGCCACTCTAATCCTAGCTTGAAAACTACTATCATGTGAGAATTCTACTAAAGGAAGATGCCTCTCCCAAGTTTCTCCAAAATCAAAAATACATGTCCTCAACCATGTGTGTCTTACTATCTTACTAATTTCATTTTACTGTTCTTATTTAGTTTGCTCACATGAATTAACATTCCTAGGTTCTTAATAATGTCCTATACACTCTATGGAAGCTCTATTTATTACTTCTAAAAGTAATCACTGATATCCCCTACATAGCCTTAAACTTTTTCTATCACACCTAGGAAATGGTTCCTATCTACTCCACACTTAAAAGTTTGGTTTGGTATTTATCACTTTATTTCAAAAACTAAAGCTTCTTCATTTCTAAAACATCAAATCCCAAAATTTCTGCCTTTAAAAGTGTCAATTCCAAATTTCTATTAAATTCAATGGTACTTGGTTACTTGACCTTTTATCTTTCTAGACTTGCATCCTTACAGCTTTTTGGATTTACATTATTTTCCAAACTTAGAGGGAAAACTTCCAAATTCTAAGTCAAAACTTATTCCTCTTTTCTTTTAAACCTTTTTAGTTTTCTATAAAAATTTGAATTATCAAATTCTACTTTTATTAAGTTTTCATTTCCAAAAACTTCTTTACTTTTTCACCAAACCATTTTCTTTTAAAATATCTTTAAAATATCCTTATGTGTTTTCAAAATATCTTCTTATTATACCTAATGGTCTCATACCTTAATGTATTGGAACTGCTTTCTTTTTATGAGAAATTATTAATGCTAAAATCTTCTATGAACCTTTTAAAAGAGGACTTCATGTTTATGTGAAATTACAAGGAACTTATTTTATATTTCTAGAAATAGGCTATACAAAATATGGTGCTCCCGATACCTTGTACATCTCTTTCATGTATTCCTTGTAACTTGCATATAACATTTTTATTGGTTTCATAGAAAATTATACCATTATTCTTTTCATTCCAATAGATTAAAGTATGTTTAAATTGTATTTTCTTACGATAGACATCTTTTATTATCTAACTTACACTTTTCTTTTAAGAAAAACTCATCTCCAAAACTGTTTTAATATATCCATAACCAAAAAAATTTCTTATACTTATTAAATAATAAGTGTATTCACAAACCACTTTTTATTTCTATTCTTAGAAATTACCCTTTTTTAAAATACATTTTTATTTGGGTTAAAACAGGTGTTGCGTAGAACACCGTTACTACAACCCAAAAAGACTAGTGCATGGATTCAAAATAAATAAATCCCATATATTATGTAAAAACATTTCCTTTAGGAGCCATCTACTATAACAATAGTGTTTTAGTCTATGCTCCCTTTATTTTTCACGAAAACATCTATTACAACAATAATTGTTGTAACCTACGTTTTCGATACTTAATAAACTCTAGGTTTTTATATTAAAAATTTTCTTTTTCTACAAAGAAACTAGCAAGCTGTAATTCTTCAAAAAGAATCTTACTTTTATCAAAATTTATATCATATAAAAACCAATTTAAATTTCATGCAAATTTCCAAAAACCCCATATTTATTTTCTAAAAGAAAATATTTCAATTCTAACAATTATATTTTATTGAGCTAGACATAAAGTGGATTTTCCTATTTACTACCCTAAGAGTATCTGTTTGTACCAAAAATGGGCACAACACTCTTCGGAAGTTTTTGAAGAGATAAAAGTGAAGAAAGAGAATTAAAACTGAGGATTATCTAACAAAAACTCCAAATAACAGAAATGTAAATTGCAAAGACAAGCGATTTAGAGTGGTTCGGCGTTTTGCCTACGTCCACTATGAAGTTTGATGACTTTATTGCTCGATACATGAAGATTACAATTTCTAATAATGTAATACAACTGATTTTATTAGCTAAGTCTGAATATAAGGTAGCGGTGGTGATTTGGAGTAAATCTGGGAGAGTTTGGGCGCTCTTTAGCTCTTAAAATTGTCCGACCCCTTTTCTGAATGACCATGGGCTCTATTTATAGGTGTAGGAGGCTAATATTTCGCCTAAATTTCGGGAGACCAGTTCTGGCACGTGAGGGGGCCCACATGCCCGCTCTCAGGAAATCCGGGCCCACTTTGGGATCGATTCAAAGTCCATTTGAATCGATCAAGAAATCATCCAATCGAGCTGAAATTTGGTGTGGACATTCTTCAACATGTGCACAAGCTTCTGTGAAAATTTCATAGCATTTGGAATTGTAGAACTCCAGATATTGTCAATTCGAAATGGTATTCTTTGTTAGGCTGTTTTGTTCAAATCGATTCACTCGAATCGATTGCTTCGAATCGATGGTGGAGCATGCTTCTGTGATGACGTGGAGCACGAACTTCGCATCGATCCGCTTTTGTCGCCAGTTTGATCGAGTCGTCCCGGAGACTTCGCCGCTTTGACTCGATGGATTCGAAGACACAAAAAATCCCTGGATTCGAATGACGCCTACTTCGTATCGATAGCCAAAGTGTCTCAATCGATACGGAGTCGATCATAGCTGGATGGATTCGATGGAAGGCACTTCAATGGATTCGAACACGCCACCCATGCATGGATTCGAAGCAGAGCATCTTGTTGGGTACGAAGTAGGATGTCTTCATGGATTCGAACTAAGGATAACTGAAGGATTCGAATATGGATTCGAGTAATGGATACGAAGCTTGACCATCTGATGGATTCGAACAAGGAGGTAGCGATCGATTCGGAGCAAACAGATGTTGATGGATTCGAACATAGGTCCCACCTATGGATTCGAATCAGGGGGATCTCCTTCATCTTGTATCGATCATATGTTAAGCATACTAACTCGGATCGTCTTGAAACTTGGAACATTGGCTTCCCTGGCTTTGATTGTTACATCTTGTTAATCGTGGCTCGATCCGGACTCGGACAAAATTCATCGATATCCATAGTGAGCCTGCGTGTAACCGATCTCCAAGACGAACTATCACTGGTTTCTAGTCAAGTTCTTGGTGTCACGGCCTTGCCAAAAGGCGGGATAACATTTGCCCCCCAAAGTACGTCTTGTGTAAACATGGCATGCTTTGAAAAGTTGCAGTCTTTCATGCTGAATATTTCTGATCAATTGGTTACTTGACAGTCGTTCTTCAGTTGTTTTGTTGTAATCTTCTTTTAAACAAATGTTTAACCAGCGTGCTTTGCTTTGATAGACACGAAAATCTTTGATGGATACGAAATCCCGATTCGTATCGATGAGTCTTTGTTGCTGTGGGTTCAGTATTGATGGATTCGAAGTGATGGTTTCGAATCGATGGAGTCGAATGTCTCCAGAGCTACCTCTTATTTAGAGCGTTTCGTATTGATGAACTCGAAATGTTCTGGATGGATTCGAAGAGATGGATACGAAGAGCGGTCTCGAACTGGTGGTTGCCGATGTTTCCTTCGATTCGATGGAGACAAAAGGTCGATGGATTCGAATAGGTTATTTCGAATCGATCAAGTTTTGACTGGTTGCGAGCGGTCACGTAGACCGGGAGACGAATCGACCCGGTTGCCTTCAGGGTTTCATATAAATACCGGGTACCTTGGCATTTTTTACTTTTTTACTTTTCACTGTAGCTTTCTCATGCGAACGAATCGATCCTATATCTCAGGAACAAAGGCGAACGCGCTGCTCTTTCCCTTGAATCGACCCAGCGCCTAACTCCTCCGATCCAATTATACATTTAGGTAGACAATTCAACTATGTACTTGAAGTCCCAAGATCTTGAAATTTCCCTTATTTCCATTCATGTTTGAATCGGTCTTGATGGAGTCGAAATCGAGGATAACAACTAGAAAAACGAAATAGAGGAGAAGTATGGGAGAGAAAGTCAGAGTCTTCCCTTCGTGTCGATCTGGAATAATGGCGATCGAATCGATCTGGGAGATGAGATTCTTCCATGGCTATCGTATCGATCTGGATGTACGAAGTGGGGGTTTATGTTTGAATCGATCACAGATGATGCATCCTCATATCGATCTATAACGATCGATACGGGAAGTTGTCCCTAGTCGATCGATTCGAAGGTTTTGGGTATATGATCGATACAAAGTTTGAGCTACTTAGCTATTTCAGAGTTTTATTTCCGGAGATCGATTCGAATGCAAGTCTGATGATGGATGCGAAGGAAAGGTCTCCCGATCGATTCAAAAGCCTAGGTGCGATCGATTCGATCTATGTCGATTCGATTGGAATCGATTCGAAACCGTGCCCTTCTGATCGATTCGGAATTGTTGACTCCAACTTCAATCGATACGAACCAACTTTCATGGATACATAAATTTCACATAATTAATGGTATGACTCCGACGAGCTTCATCTCGGCATATTTGACTTGAACTTTTATACTGCATATTTGACTGTCCTTCGAAGCTCGTTGATGGAACTGTTCTTTGACAAATAAATACTAACCAACCACCATGAATTCTGGACGATATGGTTTTAAGATGGTCAGCAATGACGGTCACTCTAACCAGCTTCATAATTTCCGAAGTTTTCATCTTGTTTTCGGCTTCGTTAAACTTACTAAGTATTAGCTACACTGCACTTCACACACTTTACACTGCGGGATGCATGGGTTTATTGTTTGTTTAACACTGATTTCTGATAAGTAGTCAGTTATGGAATCTTTGAGCTCTCAACAGCAGGAGATTCAGAGTTCTCCCCCTCCGGTTCTTGTAGTTACAGATATCCCAGCGGATATGATAGATCCAGCCCCTGACTAACTACAAGAGGCTATATTTATTGAGGACCCTATAGACTCCATCCAGTCCAATATTTCCGAAAACTTACTGGGCAGGATATGCACGAGACATAATATCTCTTTGGATGATGCACTATTGCCGGGACCTAGTGACAGACCTCACTGTCCGCCCGAAGGGTATACCGCCTTTTATCGACATGCTTGTGCGGCCGGAACACTCCCTCCATTCAATCAATACATTAGGGAGATGTTATCATTTCTTGGAATCGCTCCTTCTCAATTACATCCCAACGGGCACGCGCTACTGAACAGTGCGTTTATTGTATTTATGGAACACCTCTTCTGTCCTCCAAGGCCGACGGAAATCAGATATCTATTTAAATTCAAGAGCAGAGGCGATAGTCCGTCTTTTACATTTTTGGAGGCAGTGAGAAATTGTCAAGTTATTACCGGAGCCTGGACCAGACTTAGTTACTTTAAGAATAAATGGTTTTATGTCCGGTGTCCTCCAGTTTTTGCTAGGCGATGGTTGTCTAGACGTAAGTGTCGTAACATGTCGACGTTTTTCTTGACTAATAGCTTTTTGGTATCGGTATTAACATCCTATTTTTCTTATAGCCATTATCTCCAGACCCGACGGCGGGTATTACAAGGGCATAGTTCAGAGCCTTCAAGGGATCCCGAGCGACTTGAGACACATCGACTCGGTGTTGATTGACTATAACTTAAGAGCTCTCGGCTTGATTGAAATGAATCAGAGCATAGTCGTCGAAGGGATGCTAAAGCCCGTTTCAAAGGAGAAGAAGAACAAGAAGAAGAAGAAAATGGCAAAGAAAACGCTCGGGGTTGTGACAACCGAAGTGAGCGATGAAGAAATAACTCACACAAACGTAGAGCCGATGGAGGATCTTTCGGGAAATTTTGAAGAGTTGGGAGAAAGACGGAAAAGCAAGACCGTTGTTTCTAAAAAACTTAAATCTAAGGGGTGGAAGTCTGTAGATGTGTCTTCTCCCACTTCCGGAGCTATAATTTCTGAGGCCGCTCCTTCTCATTCGAGAGAAACTTTTAAAGGGCTTGATGATATTCCCATCCTGGATTATATATCGATTCATCACAATTCCGGGTTGGAGGAATTTCAAGATGTTTTAAATATGAGCGAGCCCTTCCCTTTGAGTGCGGTCAACACTTTCGGTTGGTCTGGGGGTTTACATATTTACACACACTTCCACAGCACTACATGATTTCCGCATATTGAATGTCACTTTTGTAGGATCCTAAACTGCAGTTTCTTCTTATCGCAGGTGAGATGTCAGGCCGTGGATCCACTTTGGATAGGCTCCATAATGTACACCGATCTTCCTCATACTATGAGTCCCGCTGGAGGGAATCAGATAGGGATCATGGACGAGGCTATACCAATCAGGATCGCTATGATAGAGATCGAGATTATTGGCATAGCCACTCTGGTCAAGATCGTACTGACAGAGATAGGAGCTATCAGTACCGACCGCGATCTCGTTCTCCTCCACCTCCTAGGGCCCCTACAGATCCTCCTGAGTCTTCGCAGCAACAACCTTCTCAATCTTCCACGCCCGAAACTCAGCGGCAAAGGGTTGAATCGTAGGCAGCTGCCATTGTTGAATTGGCCCCGGCTGAATTGACAAGTGAAGGAGCCATCTAGCTTGCTCAAATGAAAAAGGACTTTCCAGAAATTTGTCTTGATGCATATGTCTTCCCTCCCCATCTCAAGAGGATTCCTCCAGACGCCGAAAATATTGCGCATAGCTATATCCACGACTTTTATGCTCAATACAAGGAGTGGTACAAGGCAGCCGTGAAAGCTTCAAAGGTAGCTTTTGACCGGGCAAAGGTTATTGAGGAGCGCGATGCTGAGATTGTCAAGAAAGATCGCATCATCCAGGTTCTTCAATCTGAGATGGAGTTTTCTCGAAACTCTGAATTCCAAGCGCTTAAAAAGCATGACGAAGCTGTGACGAAGATGGCGAGGATGCAGCAGGCACACTGTGCCTTAGTAGAAGGGATGGGCCACCGCTACACCACCGTCGTAGCTGAGCGGGACACCGCCGCCAAAGAGCTGAATGAGCTTAAAGCCAAATTCGCTGAGGCGGTGAAAGAAAAAGATGATGCAAACACCACCGCTCAGGAAGCATGTGACCAAGCCGTATCACTTCGAGCTGAACTTGCTGCGGCGGTGACCAAGACTAAGTCTGTGGAGGCAGAAGTTGTGGAAAAGATTACGGCGGAGCAGTCCAGGATGGAAGATGATTTTGATGATCTCCTGGTTACCTATAACGCCAACATGCTTGAACATAGAATTTTATTTTGGCTTGGAGATGACTCTATGATTCTGTACAATGCCTGGACTAGGCTGGTGGCGGAGAAGAAAGCAGCGCATCCGGATGAAGCACTGGATGATTTCGAGCTTGAGACACGCTTGCTTTCTGAGGAAGAGAGGAAGGTTCTCCACGAGGCGATGATTTCCGTGGAGAAAAAGAGACTTGGAGCTCGACAGTCAAAGATCAGTGAGGGCTCGGGGATCAAGCATCATGAAGCAAGTGTCGGAGTTGTAATTCCGACATTGCCTGAGACCACTGGCGTGGTCGATCCCCAACCTGTCCCTGCTTATAATCCTGACTAGCCGCAGCTGTCTCCTGTTGATCCCCCTATCTCTGCACCTGCCCTTGCTCCGGGTCAGGCTAAGGAAGGTACTTGAATGCTTCCCGTATACACTTAGTGTGGTGAATCTGAAGCAATACATTTAGCTAACAATCTTCGCTTTTTCACATTTTAGTGACCGAAGCCGTTGTCTCTGCGCCTCCTGCATCACAAGTTCCTTATCAAGCGCAAGGGGCTATCGTCACCGAGGCCATTATGACATCCACTGTGGTCAGTGAAGAGGGAGAAGCGAGCATGTTATCTTTTGATGCTCAGATGATTGAGGAACTCCTTAGCCAACCCAACGACCCTTTCGATCCATCTTTTGCCATGAGCGGGGTCGCTCCAGATGTTAGTTCTTTTATGCCAGCCACTAGCACGTCCAGCGCGGCCCGAGCATCTCGTAAGGATGAAATTTTGGCCGACATCAATGCTGAGATGGCATCAGTGACAGCAGGCATGAATCCATCTGGCCATGCCCCACTAATGATGATATCACCGGGTGGCACTATGGTCATTGCAAGCGCTCCTGCCCCACTTCCTGTCACAGCTCCTATGCCTCCAGTTCCATCCTCCAAGAGAATCTCCGTCGCCTCAAGCTCCAAGGAGGATGTTGATATTATGTTGCCATCGGAGGACAAATCGGAGAAGAGTAAGAGAGTGAGGAGGAAGTCGGGTGGCAGATCCAGTAGGACTACCCCGAAGAAGAAACCGAGGAAGAAGAAAGATTGATCTCTTCCTTTAGTTTGTTGTCGCGTTCGGGGATAGTGTTTCGTTTTGTTGATTCTTCTATAGCCGTGTATAGATGTGGACTCGGCTCCCACTAGTAGGAATATTTTGAACCAGCTTGTAATCAGATTCTTTTTGTTGATAATGGAAATGAAAACATATTCTCTTTTGCCTTCAATTCAATATTTGCTTTGGTTCTGCCCCCAGTCTTGGGGATAAGCCGTAATAAGTGTTGTGCGAAATTATCTGCAATTGAGTGTTAACGCTTATACCTGGCTCGCACTCTCGGAGTATTCTGGGATTATGAAGTTAACTTATTATTTATACTCCGTCTCGCACTCTGGGAGTACGGAGTTAAGTTATGTTTATACTCCGTCTCACATTCTAGGAGTACGGAGTTAAGTTATGTTTATACTCCGTCTCGCACTCTGGGAGTACGGAGTTAAATTATGTTTATACTCCATCTCGCACTCTGGGAGTACGGAGTTAAATTATGTTTATACTCCGTCTCGCACTCTGGGAGTATGTAGTTAAGTGAATGTTTATACTCCGTCTCGCACTCTGGGAGTACGGAGTTAAGTGAAGGTTTATACTCCGTCACGCACTTTGGGAGTATGGAGTTAAGTTAAGGTTTATACTCCGTCTCGCACTCTGGGAGTACGGAGTTAAGTTATGTTTATCTCTGTCTCCCACTCTGGGAGTACGGAGTTAAGTGAAGGATTGTCGTGTATCAACCCATTTTTAGCCCGACGTGATGGCTTGCCCCCAAGCTCGGGTTTCATTTAGCGAGTGGCCGATCGTATCATAGCCACTCCCTACTTGAATAAATTCCATTGCATGATGGAATTTTGCTCTCCGTGCATCGTGATGTCGTACATTGTATTTAATGAATCACAGCTTTGGCTCGAAGAGATGGCATTTTATTGCTGAAATTAGAAAATATGGCAAAGTCAGTTGCCTTATTACAAATTCTAATTTCGAAATGCTAAAGTAAATTGCTAAATGGAAAAATATAACAAAATAAATAAAGCCTGTCATGTGTAATAGCGACGGAGACTCTCGCTGTTCCAGGCCCTTGGCAAATCAAGACCGTCAACGGTCGATAGTTTGAATGTGCCATCTCCGAGTCTTCTTGTAATCACATATGGCCCTTCCCAGTTCGGTTTCATGTGCGAAGGAACCGGATAGATTCTCTTGAGAATAAGATCACCAAGTTCAAAAGTTCGAGGTCTTACTTTGGCATTGTACAATCGGGCGACTCGACTTCGATATGCAGCAGCTCTTAAATCAGCCTCTTCCCACTTCTCATCCAGTAGATCCAAAGATTCAGCAAGCAATATAGCGTTTGTTTTCGGAATATAATAAATCACGCGATTGGAAAACACTTCCGTCTCGACTGGAATAACGGCTTCTGTGCCATAAGATAAGGAAAACGGGGTGTGTCCGGTTGCAGTCTTGTGAGTCGTTCGATAAGCCCATAATGCCATAGGGAGTTTATCAACCCATTTGCCCCCGGCCTTTTCCAGTCGTTTCTTTAGGATGGATTTTATAACTTTATTGACAGCTTCGACCTGACCGTTTGCCTGAGGATGTGCAACCGCCGAGAATTTTTTATGGATATGAAACCGTTGACAGAAATTCTTGAACTCCGCACTTTCGAATTGGGCTCCATTATCGGTGATGATGGTATGCGGCAGTCCAAATTGACAGATGATATTGCGAACTACGAAATTTATTACTTTCTTTGTCGTAATCGTTGCGAGAGCTTCGGCTTCAGCCCATTTTGTAAAGTAGTCAACGGCGACGATGGCGTACTTTGCACCACCTTTTGCCAGAGGTAGAGCGCCGATGATATCGATGCCCCACATTGCGAATGGCTAGGGGCTGACTATTTGCGTTATCTCAGTAGGCGGGGCTCTTGGAATTCGGGTGTGTTTCTGGCATCTATCGCACTTTCTGGCGTAGTTTGCTGCATCTTGGTTCACTGTTGGCCAGTAGTATCCATATCGAAGTATTTTCTTAGCGAGAGCTTGTCCACCGGTGTGATCACCACACTCTCCTTCGTGTACGTCGTGTAACACTCGTTCGATTTCATCGTGCGCGATACACCGTAGGAGAGGAACAGAATAACCTCTTCTATACATGACTCCGTTCTGAATGACGAACCTTGAAGCTTTTCGTAGAATTTGTCTTTTCTCATTCCTATGCTCAGGCAAGGTCCCATTCTCAATGTAATTTCGATACGGAGTCATCCAAGATTCTCTACTGGGAGCGGTTTCAAACACAAAATTCATCTCTATTTGATCGATGCTTGGGGAGGACAAAGTTTCGACGGGGACAAGCCCCATTTGCTGTGCTTTACCTGTGCTGGCTAACTTCGCCAATGAATCGGCTTTTTGATTGCGCTCTCGAGGTATATAATAAATGGCATAATAATCAAACTGATTCGGTACTTCCTGAACTTGAGCCAAGTAAGCAGCCAACCTTCGATCTCTCGCTTAATACTCTCCCCATACTTGGCACACAACTAATTGTGAATCACAATAAATTTCCACAGCGATAATTCTCAAATCTCTGGCCAATTTCAGCCCAGTTAAAAGGGCTTCATATTCAGCTTCATTATTGGTTGCGTGAAAATCGAATCTCAAAGCATAACATATAGATCGGCCTTCGGGAGTTTCAAGTACAACACCAGCGCTCGAACACCGGTCGTTTGATGCACCATCAGTATACAGCTTCCAGATATATTCGGGGGATTCACTAGTCTCGGGCAAGTCTTCTGGAACGGTAAATTCAGCTATGAAATCGGCTAGGACTTGTCCTTGAATGGCTCGTCTTGGAGAGTAAGTAATATCAAACTGGCTTAGTTCGATGTTCCACTTGAGTAACCTACCAGACGTCTCAGGCCGCGTGAGGACCTGTCGTAACGGCTAATCGGTATACACAGTAAGAGGATGAGCTTGGAAATAAGGGCGAAGCTTTCTTGAGGCAATGACCAGGCAATAAGCCAATTTCTCCAGCCTTGGGTAATTTCTTTCAGCTCCCGTTAACCGTTTACTAACATAGTATACCGATTTCTACACTTAGTCTTCTTCCCGAACCAAAGCAACACTGATTGCATGCTCTGACACTGCCAGATAAAGATACAATTGTTCATGATCGACCGGCTTTGACAAGATCGGTGGTGTGGAAAGATGTTGAACCAGCGATCGGAATGCGCCTTCGCACTCCATGGTCCATTCAAAGTTTCGCTTTCCTTTCCGGATCAGATCAAAGAAAGGAATGCATTTATCAGTGGATTTTGAAATGAACCTGCTTAGTGCTGCTACCTTCCCGTTGAGACTCTGGACTTGTTTTATGGTTCTTGGAGTTTGTAAGTTCCTTATTGCCCAAATCTTTTCGGGGTTTGCTTCTATCCCTCGAGCATTAACGATGAACCCGAGGAACTTTCCGAAGGCGACACCGAAGTGACACTTTAATGGATTGAGCTTCATTCCGTATTCTCGAAGGATGTAGAACATTGAATCTAAATCTCTGACGTGATCTATAGAGAATCGAGACTTTACTAGCATGTCGTCCACATAGACCTCCATGGTCTTCCCGATCTGGTTGGCGAACATTTGGTTGACCAAGCATTGATATGTTGCTCCGGCATTTTTTAAGCCAAAAGGCATGACTCTGTAGCAGTAGAGTCCCAGATCGGTCATGAAACTGGTATGTTCTTGATCAGGAAAATGCATAGGTATTTGATTGTAGCCAGAATAAGCATCCATGAAAGATAATAATTCATGCCCAGCCGTGGAATCTACGAGCTGGTCAATTCGGGGAAGTGGAAAACTATCCTTTGGATAAGCCTTGTTTAAGTCAGAATAGTCGACGCAAGTTCTCCATTTCCCGTTCAGTTTTCGAACCAATACTGGATTTGACACCCATTCTGGATACAAAGCATCTCGGATGAACCCATTTGATTGTAACTTATCAACCTCTTCTTTAAGGGCGGCAGATCTCTCTGGATCCATACCGCGCCTCTTCTGTTTGCCGGGACATACCGCGGATCAATATTCAGGGAGTGACTTGCGATATCCGGTGAGATCCCGCACATATCAGAGTGTGTCCAGGCGAAAACGTCAAGATTTGCCCGGAGAAATTCAACCAATTCCTGTTGTGTCTGTCTTCCCAGTTGAGATCCAACTTTTAGTACCTTCGAATCATCATCCTCACTGACTGGGACGTCCACAGTCAGTTCGGCCGGAGAAGCTTGATTCTCTTTAGATTCGTCTTTATCTTCGCTGTCTCTAGGGTCAAGATCTTTAAGGAATTGGTCGTGGTGCCCAGGCCGGGGCCCAGGCACTAATTGTCAATCATCAGCAAAACGGACGCAGAGAGATTCCTCTACACCCTTTCCTTTCTCCTTTCTCTGCGCCTCGCGCAGTTCAGCAACATAACAGGCTCTTCCGGCTGCCTGATCTCCTTGAATGACTCCAATTCCGTGATCAGTAGGGAATTTCAGAGTTAAACACCATGGGGCAATGGCTGCCCTCAACTCAGCAAGGGCCGGTCGGCCCAAAAACGCATTGTAAGGTGAATCAATATCTAAAACGACAAACTGCAACATCCGGACTCTCCGGCGTTCTCCAACTCCCAACTCCACTGGCAGTTCCACCACTCCAGTGGGTATTGTAGCACTTCCATTGAAGCCGTGAACTCGAGATTGGCAAGGTTTTAAGTCCTTTGCTTCCATTTTCATTAAATCATAGGCTCGTTTAAGCAAGATGTTTACAGAGCTCCCACTGTCAACCAGGATCCTCTTCATCCAAGCAAGACCTACCTGGGCAGATATGACCAGTGGGTCGATTGTTGGAGCTTCGACCTTATCAGCGTCTCTGCTTCAAAATATGATATCATCAGACATTGTTTTCTGTTGTTTAGCCGGAGTTCCATCTTCGCAATTACTACAACATTCGAAGTCCGCATGCCTAATAGAGCTGGCATATGACTCCATTTCCCTCCAACTTCTGTCTGCTGGATGGGGACCACCACTTATTGTATTGATAACTAGCCTTCCGCCCGTACGAGCGGGTTCCTCTTGTCTTTCCTGATTTTGTGCACGGTTCTGATTCAACGGGCCCGCACCACCAGGCTGCGGCGCTCGCACAAACTGATCTAACTTTCTTTCCCTGATCAATTTCTCGATGAGGTCCTGCAAATGTCGACACTCATTGGTATTGTGTCCATAACTCTCATGGAATCTACAGAACTTTCCTGTTTGAATCTGCCTCTCCGACGACTGCTTCGGAGCAGGCTTCTTATAATGCACAGTGTTGCAAGTTTGTAGATATACATTCTCCAATGATGTATTCAATGGCGTGTAATTATCGAACATTGGAGCCCTATGTCATGGGCCTCAGTTCTGATCTCTCTTTTTATCCTGACCATCGTTGCCTCGCGGTTGAGTCTGTTTGTTCTGTATATTCAACTAAACTTTTCTGGAACTCTCACCGGACTGCTTAACTACCACATTACTTTGTATTCCTTCAGTTCTGGGCATCGCATCATCCTGCTTCCTAGACTATTTCGCGTCCTCTTGCTGTAAGAATTCAGCGGCTTTGGAGTAGAAACGGTCCAACGATGCAGGTGGTTTCCCAGCTAGCCAATTTCGAAACTCAGAATCGGGATCGATTCCTTTGCTTAATGCCATCAAGATTGAGTTATCGTTAGGATTACTAATCTCTACACATGCCGCGTGGAATCTTTCTAAATAACGTCTGAGTGTCTCTCCCTTAGCTTGGGTGACGCTAGATAGGGTGTTAACGTCTTTAGGTCTGGCGACATGCATATGGAACTGTTCGACAAATTTCTTAGCCAGTTGATCGAACGAAGAGATAGATCTAGGTGGCAACCTTGTGAACCACATTGTTGCGATTCCTCCCAAAGAGATGGGGAAACTTCGGCATTTTACTACATCATCAGCCCTTGCGGCGCTCATTGACCACTCATACTTCAAAATATGTGGATTGGGATTGGAATTTCCTTCGTACATAGGGAGAGTTGGCATTCTGAATCGCCGAGGAGGATCAGCGTATATTATTTCATCTGTGAAAGGAGTATGAGTATGGGAGATTCCCCAGTCGTCATTGGTAAGCCCTTGGCTTTCGCGAATCATCTGACGTATCATGGTTGAAATATCGGGCATAGCCACATTCTGTGCATGTTGAGCTAAGGTGTGGTCGGGTTCCACAGTGCGAGTTTGGACCGGACGCTGTCGACGGCATATGTCTCGCCTCCTTGGCTCCACATCTTCTGGGACGTATGGTTCAGGAGTACGCCCACATTGTTTATTATTCGGATCTGACAGATTCCGGGTATCAACCCTTGTTTCTACCGCGGCGGTTGCAGTGCGAATGTCTGTGGTATGCTGTGGAACAGCGCCTCCTCGTGACGAGGGCCCGGCCTGGAAGCTAGTTGACGGTCCGACCCTCAATTGTCCTACAGTCAAGGCAGGTTGATATCCGGTAGCTTGTGTATGACTCGCGTCCAATCGGGGACGTGTAGATCTGCCATGATAGTCAAATGAAGCAGAACTTTTAGTGGACGAGTGGGAAGCATCATCCCTCCTGGTCCTCCTGCGCCTTCGGCGGTTTAATTGATTAGTCAATTCAATATTAGCACGCAACTGTTCGACCAGCTGTTGCCGACTTTGAGTCAGTTCCTGGAGCAATACATGGAACTCTTGTCTGGTTACTGGCCCAGACGGATCTGAGTGAGTAGTGTTGTCTTGATTGGATTGTAGCTGCTATGTAGGATTCTGTCTATCCCGACCATCTTGATCAGCAACCGTAGAGGTAGTTCTTGTACTAACCATCTTTAGTAGTGGGTTCCTTTCCTAGATTTTATGCAAATCTGAATAGAATGGAAGGATTCTGGATTAGAGATCTGGATCTTCCTCTTGGATTTATGCAATCCGGTATCGATGGTAGATCCAAGGAGCAGGAGAAAAAGCTGGTTTTCTCAGTGAAAGCACCAAAGTGTTTGTACCAAAAATGGGCACAACACTCTTCGAAAGTTTTTGAAGAGATAAAAGTGAAGAAAGAGAATTAAAACTGAGGATTATCTAACAAAAACTCCAAATAACATAAATGTAAATTGCAAAGACAAGCGATTTAGAGTGGTTCGGCGTTTTGCCTACGTCCACTATGAAGTTTGATGACTTTATTGCTCGATATGTGAAGATTACAATTTCTAATAATGTAATACAACTGATTTTATTAGCTAAGTCTGAATATAAGGCAGCGGTGGTGATTTGGAGTAAATTTGGCAGAGTCTGGGCGCTCTTTAGGTCTTAAAATTGTCCGACCCCTTTTCTGAATGACCAGGGGCTCTATTTATAGGTGTAGGAGGCTGATATTTCGCCTAAATTTCAGAAGACCAGTTCTGGCACCTGAGGGGGCCCACATGCCCGCTCTCAGGAAATCCGGGCCGACTTTGGGATCGATTCGAAGTCCATTCGAATCGATCAAGAAATCATCCAATCGAGCTGAAATTTGGTGTGGACATTCTTCAACATGTGCACAAGCTTCTGTGAAAATTTCATAGCATTTGGACTTGTAGAACTCCAGATATTGTCGATTCGAAATGGTATTCTTTGTTAGGCTGTTTTGTTTGAATCGATTCACTCGAATCGATTGCTTCGAATCGATGGTGGAGCATGCTTCTGTGATGACGTGGAGCACGAACTTCGCATCGATCCTCTTTTGTCGCCAGTTTGATTGAGTCGTCTCGGAGACTTCGCCACTTTGACTCGATGGATTCGAAGACACCAAAAATCCCTGGATTCGAATGACGCCTACTTCGTATCGATAGCCAAAGTGTCTCAATCGATACGGAGTCAATCGTAGCTGGATGGATTCGATGGAAGGCACTTCAATGGATTTGAACACGCCACCCATGCATGGATTCGAAGCAGAGCATCTTGTTGGGTACGAAGCAGGATGTCTTCATGGATTTGAACTAAGGATAACTGAAGGATTCGAATATGGATTCGAGTGATGGATACAAAGCTTGACCATCTGATGGATTCAAACAAGGAGGTAGCGATCGATTCGGAGCAAATAGATGTTAATGGATTCGAACAAAGGTCCCACCTATGGATTCGAATCAGGGGGGATCTCCTTCATCTTGTATCGATCATAAGTTGAGCATACGAACTCGGATCGTCTTGAAACTTGGAACGTTGGCTTCCCTGGCTTTGATTGTTACATCTTGTTAATCGTGGCTCGATCCGGACTCGGACAAAATTCATCGATATCCATAGTGAGCCTACGTGTAACCGATCTCCAAGACGAACCGTCATTGGTTTCTAGTCAAGTTCTTGGTATCACGGCCTTGCCAAAAGGCGGGATAACAGTATCCTCCCTAAACCTTGGAAATCTCATCTCCTTACTAAATTCTTTTATTTATATTCCTCTTGTATGCTTATATCTACCTCAAGGCAATACAATTATAATCTTTGTAATTATCTACACATGGGCTTTCTTCTTTTCTTATCAACTGCATCTATTATACATCTCCAATCCTTAGCCTATCACTCTTTGGATTTTCACAATCCGAGCCTAAATGTACAAAACCATTTCTTAAAATCTTTCCATATGTTGACCTTCTCTATGCCCCAAGAAACACACTTCCTTACGCCAAAAGTGACACATCAAAAACTTTGCTCTCAACTGATGAACACGAAGTGTACAAAGAACCTCCTCAAAATGTCTGAAACATCTTTGATGACTGGAATGGAATCTAGCTTTCCTAGTGATGGATCAAAGGAATAAAGGAAGCTCAACATGACTAACACCTGTGGGTCACAAGAGACCTCGAGAGTCCTACCACTACATGTCTCTAATCTAACGACTCTCCTTTTGCAGTCCAATATCGCTTCACAAGTGGATACCCCATCCATTCCCAATTCATCCCATACCCCGAAAATCCCAATACATAGGCATCACAATCAAATTCTACGCCTTGTATATAAATTTTCAAACCCCTACAGACCATAAATAAATGTGCCGATCCTCCTATGGGGTTTGAAACAAAATGGGATCTACTACTAAAGAGATGTCTAAGTGCAAACCCCTACGATATGGTTCATGTTTAAACTCACGTGGAGTTCTTCTCTCTTCATCTCTATACTCATGATGTTCTCTTCTCAATGAAACTGAAGATTCTCTTCTTTCTCGGTAAGATTGTGGCGACACCCTTCTCGCTTCCGTAACCGATGGCGAAACTCTGTTTCCTCCATGGTTCGAGATTGGCGACCTTCTCCTTTGTCCTTGATTCATATCATTCATCAGTTTCTCTAACTTCCCAATGCCTTCATAAAACTTATCATTGATGCGTTGTTCCATTTGCTCGGCTTCTTCTCTTCTATACAACGCTTCAACATTCTGATGGCGATTAGCTCTTCTCGGCGGCATGATTACTCTTCAACTATAACTCTCGGCCTTGATCAAAAAAATGAACTTCACACTTCACTTAGCTCGGCTTCGCTTGAAGTAGCTCGGCTTCACTAACTCGGCATAAAGTCTAACACTTTCCTTGGCTCGGCTGAAACTCCTCAAACTCTTCAATAAGAATTGGCTCCAAGACTCGGCTTAGCAATGATTGGCTAAGTCTAGCTCTGATCCCAAATGATGCGGCAGCGGATAACTGAAATGTATGATGCGGTGAAAGTAGCAATCGGTGGATTGAAAATACCAAAGGCCCAAATCCGTTGATCCAAAGATACCGGATTCTAGCTATCTCAAACACGTTGATCGCGCACGATACCGTGTTTAAAGATCTACGATTCTTCGTACGTTGATCTAGCGCACTAGATTCCGTGAATCGGCTTCAGCAGTCGTTGATTCGAGCGCACTCGAATACCGAAAGTGGAGATAGGAGATCACACTCAACTACCAATTTGAGAAGTGGCACAAAGCACACAAACAAGTTTTTATTCAAAATCAACTAACTTTACAAATGACCCAACATCCCTATTTATAGGGTTACATCACAACACAATACTCGACCTACATACAGCACAGACGACTTACGACCTAACATAGGCCGTTAACGACCTAACAGACACGACTTAAAAAAAACAAACAAATACAATACAACACACGCGAGCTAACAACATGTACGACTTAACAGTATTTACAAGATGAACGACATATCAAAACGACCTACGACCTAAAATGGCTTCTGGAAGGCATAAGTGATGAGCGACTTAAGGTCAGCGACCTAAAATGGCTTCTGGAAATCTTCACGTGACTCAACAATCTTCAGCTTAAGCTTCAGGACGACTTAAGAAACATGGCATTAGAAATAGTGACTTAAGGAGGAGGAGCGACTTAAGAAATTCGGGACCTAACTGGATCTTCACGACATAAAGCTAGAGCGACCTACTGGATGAAGTTAGGTCGTTGGAAACAATCAACGACCTAGGCATCTGGAAACACTCGCGACCTATGGTGGAATCTTCAGCGACATAAGAAAGATGCGGCATGACAATCTGGAGCTCGCGACCTAACTGCTCGCGACATAAGGATTCGCGATTTAGGCCTAGAGGCGACGTAGAGTTAGGTCATTCGCGACCTAAACCAGAGCTCATGAACTTGTTCATTCGCGACCTTCGTTCACGACCTACTGACGGCGACTCGAAGCGATGTCGTTCACGACCTACTGGAGGCGATTCAAGGCGATGTCCTTCGCGACATGAGATATCTCGAGCGGCATAGGTCGTTCGCGACCTAAGCTTCGGCGATCTAACAGTGGCTTCGCGATTTAGGGTTGAGCGACAAAGCCATGTCGTTTGCGAGCACGAGGTACGCGCTGCATCATCCTCCCCAGGTTGAGAAAAATTCATCCTCGAATTTAAAGTTTCTTCTTCTTTGACACTCTTATCCTCGTGAAATGGAATCACGTGTTTGATATTGTCAACATTGGTAATAGGAAGATGACCCGGCAAACTCAACTTACAAACATTCTCCTTAATTCCCTTCACAACTTCCAAACGACCCATCCCTCCAGCATCTAGCTTGTTGTAAGTACCAACAAGAAATCGTTCAACCATCAAGTTGATAGATTCGTTGCCACTTTGCGTCTTCATCAAACTCCATACAAAGTCCCCACTTACCTCCACCCATATTCTAGTATGTATAGGTAATGACATACATAAACCTGTCTTTGTCGCAGTCTCTTTCGAAATTTGATAATTATGGCTCTTCTGAACAAACCTTTCAACCTCCTTCCTTATTGACGGCCCAAAACAAGTCGTTGCAATCAACTGCATGGTACGATCACAGTCCTCGTGTCTTTCTATATGTAAGTCTTTGATAACTCTTATTTTCCCACTGCAATCAGGAGTATACAATTGCCTTCCTTCGAACAGAAACCCATCAACCAGTTTTCTCAACTCTACCCGCTCTGTCGGACACATATGATTACGTGGCATATGCGGTACAATAGCACCTGGCACTTGATCAACATGATTTTGTACGTCCCTCAGTGGTAGTAATTCCTTGGACAACTCTGCAGGATCTACATTATCACATTCATTCACCACTGGCTTAACTTCTTCGAGAATTTCAACACTTTCACTGGTTTCATTTTCATCTAACAGGAATACTTCTGCACTACCCTCCACTTCTTTAACAAACTCTCTTGTAGATTGTAGACTATTCGAATCCACCTTCTTCATCAACAAATTACCCTCTTCATCTTCTGACTTACTTTCTTCACCCTCATCCAACTTTGCTGATTGTGAATTTTCAACCTCATGTTCATCAGATTTTGTTGGTTGAAAATCATCAACTTCATCTTTATAAAACTTCGGTGATTGAAAACAATCGACTTCATCTTCCACATCAACAAATTCCTTTAAAGACAACAAAGTCTTTAGCTCCTCGATTTCCTCCAATTTGTTTTCACTCTGTTGACGCTTTTTAGGAACCAAAATGACGTGTATCCTCGAACATAAAACTGTAACTGTTGGTGCGACCATCATGCTGCACAGCTCTATCGTATTGCCATGGTCTCCCCAACAACAGATGGCATACATCCATATCAACAACATCACACCAAACTTCGTCTTTGTATTTCTTCCCAATGGAAAAATTAACACAAGCTCTCCGATTAACCTTCACTTCTCCTCCTTTCCTCAACCAAGCTAATTTGTAGGGGTTTGGATGCTTCTTTGTTTTCAATGACAACTTCTTTACAGCTTCTGAAGAAATGATATTATCACAGCTTCCTGCATCGATGATAAATTTACAATCCTTCCCCAGAATAGTGCATGTTGACTGGAAAATATTGCTCCTCAACCAACTAGAATCATCTTCTTGCTTTGGCGTTAAACAAGATCTCCTCATCAACAAACTACAACCCTCATCTCCAGTCAATAATTCTTCTTCTTCAACTGGTATTGAATTGACACACTCTACCTCCGCATTTTTATTCTCAATCTCCGCAATCATTGCTCGCTTCTTTGGTTTTGTACATTCATTGCTTTTATGGCCTAACTCTTGACAATTAAAGCATTTGAGATTACTATTGACCTTTGCTTTGCTGGCTTCATTCATAATCATCTTACTGACGACTTTGGAATCATCCGCACTGCTACTAACATCCTTGTTTTGGTTGTTGGAATTCGTAAACACACCACCTCCTCTTCTCCCTTGTTTCTCCCAAGCAAGTGCTTTCTGATGTGCTTCTGCAACAGATCTCGGATCAAACATATTCACCATATCTTGAATCTGCATTCTCAACCTTCCAACAAATCTAGCGGTCAACTATTCCTCTGTCTCCATGATATCATTCCTCGCAATCAATTGATAAAATTCATCCGCATAACCATTCACTGATTTTGTTCCCTGTCTCAGATTCTGCAATCGTTGATACATAAGAGATTGATAATTATACGGCAAGAATGTAGCCTTCATTAACTTCTTCATCTTCTCCCATGACTCAATCTTTGACTTTCCCATTCTCTCCCGTGTTAATTTAGTTTGTTGCCACCATGCCATAGCTCTTCCTGTCAATCGTGTAGCAACCAACTTCACTCTACGATGTTCGGGTACTTCTTTGAAGTCAAAATTTTCTTCCACATTAGACAACCAATCCAAAAATTCTTCCACTACCATTCCACCCTTGAATTCTGGAATTTCAAATATTTAAACTTGAATAATTGAATTGGGAAAATTTTATTTGTATATTGTTCAACTGCATTCTAATACAACTTACCTAAATCATTCAGAAGTTGAATATGTATTGGACAATATATAAGATAAATTGAATTTATAAATAAAATTTGAGGGTTTATAATAAATGTTATACACTAAATTTTGATTATAAAGATGTTAATAGAGTTAGATAAGATAATAAGTAAACTCAGTAATAATGAAATAAATTTGTTTTGAAAGAATTAATAAATTTGTTTTGAAAGAATTAATAAATTGAAATTTGATCAACTTATGAAAATACTTTGAATTTAAAATCAATTAGTGAATATAAATTAATTTAAATTGAAATTTATATGGTTTAAACTAATTTATATGGTTTAAATATATGTAATAAGATATATTAAGTGAAATAAACTTAATATTAATTTGGATTAAAGAAGAATTAAATTGGTCGAATAAATATGATTTTATTAAATGACTATTCAAATTCATGGTTTTAGAAATTTTAAATTGAAGATAATTGGATAATAAGATAATGAATTTAGAAATAGTTGAGATTGATTTTAGTGAAATCAAATGGATTAAATCAATTATTGAATATCAATTAAATTGAATTTATATGGTTTAAATTAATTGTTATTTTGTATTTCAAATCTGTTTTTCTTTCTGGTTGTTTCTATTCTCCTACCTCGTTCCTTTTCGGGGACGAAAAGTTTTGAGTGGGGGAGAGTGTAACGACCCGTAAATTTCAACTGTTTTAATAACGAAATTAGTTGAAATTTTGTGAAATTTTAAACGATAAAATTTTTAAATATAAATTTGATATTTGGAATGCGTTTAGTTAAACATAGCAACTGGTAAATTTTCGTCCGAAAATATGAAAGTTTATTTCGCGCGTAAATTTACTTCAATTTAATCAGTTAAAAAGCGATGAAAATTAAATGTTTCCGAAACCTAAATATTTTACATAGAAAAATTATAAACCATCTTCTGAGCAAGATGTCAGTTTGTCGTTTTTCCAAATTCGGACATCTTTGGCTCCGTCGATCTTATTTTTCAGCATTTTTCTTACATTTTTCGTAGTAGAAAAATTCAAATTTTTATAATTCAATCATACCATTGATATCTGTATACCGTTTTGATCGTCTCATCGTGCTGATCTCAGTAGTATATTCACTTCTGTTTTTCGATCGTGCCGCGGAATCAGTATGACTTTTTTTTGGTATCGGGTTTGTATTTGAGTCATTTGGGCTTTCTTTGCATGTACGGTCATCCGTCTGGTAATGCTAACAGCCTTTAACTATTGGTATTCCAGTTTTCAATCGTCATGACTTTTGGTTTAATTGATTTCAAACGTTGTGGGCCGTTCTTTGTTATAGCCGGTGAGAAATATAAATTATTGCAAGATATTTTTGTGTACTTATTCATCCTCCATCCTTTTTACCTGCTCACATTTTATCCCGTCTTTCACTCTTCTTACTTCCTCCAACATTCCATTTTTATGTCCACTCTCATATACATTTTTACACCGCCAAAACCCATCCTACAAACCGTCGTCTCGCATCCTCCCCTCTGATCCACCTCGCAGCAACACCCACACACCACTATCCACCTACGGCCGTCAGCCATAGCCCACATACCCTTCGAATCGAGCTCCACCATTTTTGCAACCGCTGTCGACGCCTGCAAAGCCAGAAGCTCCGGCCTCAACTCTCTACCTTGCCACGTGTAGCCATCTCCAGATCGCGCAAGTCCGGCCATCTCTTCTTCCCTGGCCGAGTGCAGATCTTTCTTTAAGGTGTATATATTATATGTGGCAATGTATTAGTTATATGTGTCAGATATTGTTTTTAAATATAATATATGTCAGAAGAAATGTAGTTGTTGCTGTAGCCATACTTTTTAGTCATAGATATTTTCATACAGATCTTACCTTATTAATATATGGTTTACTTATATTGCATATAAGACAAGTAAAGTCATATACATAAGTAGATAGCCTGTTTACTAGTTTTATATATATGTTCCAAAACTTATCTGCATAGTATTTATATATCTCTTGATAACAATATTTATTTCAAAGTGTATAGGTATATACGTATTACTGTATAATGAAGTTGGATTTATATATATTTTATTTTTGTATATACAAGCTGCGTTTTGTTCTCTTTTGTTATGTAGATATTTTATGTTATTCCTTCATATATAGCCATTTGGATATATGTGTGCATAAGTTATATGCTAGTCTATATATATACCCGAGTTTAGTTTCTATATATTTTAGAGATTTTACGTGTTTAAATTTTGTACATGTTTATATATATGAAGGGTTATGTAAGTAAAGGAAATATGTTCTTTTGGTTTGTTTTATAAAAATATATTTTTCTAGAACGTTGTATATATTTTACAGTTGTATGTATTAGTATATATATATATATGTGTTTGTATATAAATCTATATATATAAGTGATGTGCTGGGTTTCCAAAACATACATATATGTAGTCTATAAAGAGATGTATACATATCTACTTGTTTGCATGTTTTTTTCTTCTTCTGAACAGCGGTTAGACTTCATGTTCACGATATCATATCTCACTCATGTTTTATCGGAATGGATTGATTTTATTTTTAAAAAAGAGTCAAAGTTACCTAGTTTATGCCTGTCAAATTTCAGCAAAATCCGACATCGTTTGATTAGTGGTCGAGGATTTGGAAGTTAGACCCAGGCAGCTGTTCTTTTGTACTTGAAATTATTTTACACTGCTGCAAACACGACCTGAGTTCATGTTTGACGCATCGTATCTCTTCCGTCTTACGTCGGAATACAGTGATTCTTTTTTTATTGGAAAGATTGAGTTTTCTATTTTATGTTTACGAATTTTCAGCTTCATGCGAAGTCATTTGATCCTCTGTTCCTCATCTGGAAGTTAGACCCAGGCAGTTGTTCTTTTGTACTTAGAAATTATTTTACACTGCTGCAAACATGGCCTGAGTCTATGTTCGTGACATCGCAACTTTTCTCGTCTCTTGTCCAAAACAAGTGATTCTTTTGTAGTTTGAAATACAAGTTTTGATCTTTATTCATACCAATTTTTAGACCATTTCGATCTCGGTAGCACATAGAATTATATTGTTAAACTTTGATGCATGACATGTTTTATTTGTTGCTATGTTGAATGTTTTGATTTGATTTCATCGATTTCTGGTATCAGCTTTGATCGTTGAATTCGTGCCGATTTGTTTTGCTTGGATTCGTAACTCAATCTCTATGTCCGTATCAATGTGCGTATCCGGGTCATCTTCTCGTGCAACTCTAGCCTCGAAAGGTGAGCAATCTCTCACGATTAATGTTCTTTTATTTATTAAATTTGATTTCAATTGAAACGATAATTGAAATATGCTGCTGTTAGTTATTTACACTGTTATATAAATGTTATTACCTGTATAAGTTTACCTGTGACATCTGGCATCATTATCTGTTATTTATACGATGATTATACAGTTTGGCTGATAATTGATTGATTGTTCGATGTTTATATTGGATGTTAATTTATTAGTGTTAAATGATAAATAGTATGCAAAATTGAAATTGATATAGGATAGTTAACAATTTTAAAACTGATTTATATGTCAAATTCGATTAGTTGAATATGACCTCTTTTAATTGTTAAATTAATTGACATGTAGAATAGTGATAATTACACTTTGAACCATCGACGTATATTGGATAAATTGTTGTAGTGAAAAATTGAAATTGAATGACAAGTGAAAACCGTATAAATAATTAGTGGAATAATCTTTAATCTGCATGAAATGATAGTGTAGATTCTAGAAATAATTATATTATTTTGCACAAACAACAATGTGAATTAATACGATTATTTCGGGATTATTTGAATTGATTTTTGGATTGATATTGATTGATTTTATTGCTTGTTTATTTACTTTGACACCATCCCAGCTATCACACTGCAAGTTCCCTTTGTTATGTTTTGATTTTTGAATTGAATTGGAATCGGGTTGAAATGATAAATACCCAAATTGAACCTTGACCTAGGATAGAAAATTAAATAAAACCCGATTGGTCAAGAATTTGATTTAAAAATAAAACGAAGATTTTATTTTAATAAAATACGGTTTTGAAATGAAGTTGAAATTTGAATTTTTAATGAAAGGAAAATGTTAATATTTAATAATCTGAAACAAAATATTAACAATATAATTGATGAAAGAATGTTGTTTAATTTGAGAAATGATTGAATTAAGTTTGAAATGATTTAATAATTAAGTTTGAAATTATTAAACTTTGAAAATTATTTAATAATTAAGTTTTGAATTATTTAATAATTAAATAAGATTGAATTATTTAATGATTAAATTTAATCGAATTCTTTATTAAGTAAAATTGAACTTCTTGAAAAAGTGAAATTTAGTTCTTTATTAATTAAGCTTTGAAATTGTAACTAAGTAAATAAATAAGTGAAATTGAATTTCTTTAACAAGAAATAAAATGTGATTTATTGAAATTAATGTAAGACTTGAAATTTAAAGAATTTGATTTGATGAATTTAATTTAATTCTATTTGTAAGTTTTGATGTAATGAAGCTGAATTTAAATAATGGATTTAATAAATTGGAAATCAAATAGAAATTGTTTTGAATGACAGATTTACTTAACGAATATTAAATGAAATCGATAAATGAAGTTAAATTGATTTGAATGATAAATTAAATTTATTTAAATGATTTTGGAATGAAACTTATATACGAACTTGAATCAATATTTGAATCGTTAAATAAAATTTGGAATTGTATTATAAGATTTTGAAATGGTAATTTGGAAGTTTTGAAACGGAAATTATGGAAATTGATTTAGAAAGATAAATGAAATGTTGGTTTACAAATTCTAATTGAAATTGTAATTGATTTGGTTTTGAAATATACAAATGACCAATCGGTGTAATAATTTCAAAAGTTATTAAAGAGACCGGAATCAGTTATGGATATACTCTCTATCTAAACCGAAAACCACTTTAATAACTATACGCGGAGTGATGATCCAGAATGAAGTGGTTGGAATGATGTTCGTGATGACTGAAGAAAGAGAACGATAATGGATAGCCTTGACACTTGTGTCAAATTGGAAATGACTAAAACAGGAGCCGTGCCGGGCCAATGGAGGTCAACTACCTCAAGTGAACACACTTCTTCGAACTACTCATTACTTGTTGTCGATTGGTGCACCCTTGATTTTGGGAGTGTTGTTTCACGGTGTTGCGATCGCTGCGGCGATGCGTTCTCACCAGTCCGGATCAGGCGAACGGTAGTGTCACTACCTTGGGTATTGCCTCATGTGCCTTGTCATACTTGTATTCCCTATTCGTGACCACTACGAATTTTTTTTGTACCTTTAGTATATGGATTGCCCTCTGGTGACTTCCGGTTTTGGGGAAACTACGGTCTTGTATATGCTTTTGGGAATAAAAATGTGTTAAGGGTGGAATGAGCCATGACTTAACACTATTTTGATATCTTATATTAATGATAGACATTATCTACTTATCGTACACTACTACATAGTAGATAGTTTAACGGATCCTTAAAGGATGGTTATTCCAAACATCCTTTGAGTTACTTGTATTTCAATTGCTATTTCACTTGAGTTGGATTTATTGATATAAGAATGTTAATCCTGACTCGAGTGTCTTGTGTTTTTTCTTTACGCTCGGGTCAGACTGAGTGTACCAGTATTCGAGACTCACCTTTGAAGTTGGAGCTTTGCTTGAAGATTCAGCCATCTATTCTGCTTTCAGTATTAAATGATTCCAGTGATGTATTCTGATTTGTATCTGATGTATCGTATTACTCTTCCGTTGTATCTGGTTTAACTCTGATGTAACTTATACATTTATATAGTAGCTTCATGAACTACTATCTCTTTTATTTCCACTGCATTTATTTCTCTATGTCTGTGATCTGTGATTATATTTATTTACTGTATATGTTCAGTTTTGCCAAATTTAAATTAACAACGCGGTATTTTGAGCAATTCAACTCCGGCTTGAGTGTCTACCTATACACTTATAATGGATGCGAATAGTCCAAAATATCGGGTCGTTACAGTTGGTATCAGAGCATTGGTAGCTCTAGGCAAAACTTAACATATAGGGTAAATGTATTTACAGAATCACTCTCATTCGAGTTTCAATCTCTTCCTTTGACTCAATTCCTTTGAATTTTGGAACGTTCCCCTCGGTTCCGAAATTCATTCGTGTCCTTCACTATTCATCTTCTTTCAATCATGGAGCACCCCATAACTCCATTCTGAATGTTATCTATAATAGATCGGCGGTCTCGCCAAACTTAGAATGATTCGTAAAGGAGTAAACTCCTTTATAATAGGCATCGATTTACCGGAGATTTCTGTATCCTTGGTTTACGATGTTATCTATCTCCTGCTATACCTGAATTTTATTTCTTGAGATCGAATGTCGATTTACCTCGGAATTCTACAACGATCTTATTCTTGAAGTCACGGTCGACCCGGTTATGGTTGCCCGCGATTTATATAAACTTATCAATCTTCCAACTTTGCTATTAATCATCATATCTTGTTTCGAACCTATTATCGAATCAAAATTCTCTTTGATTTGATTTCAATAAAATTTGAATCTCTATCCTTGCTTTGAAATCCATTCTTGTATCGTCAAGAGAGGAAGTGTATTTGTAAATTAATACTAAAATGTTTTATATATTGTGTTGTTTGAGTTGTTGATGTTGATTTGGGTTTCCGATCGATTCGTCTGATCAACGCTATCGATAGGATTTCCAAAACACTTGAGCAGAGCAAGCTGACACAATGTTGTTTTCAAATTTGGAAAATAAAATAAAGTTTGTATGATGTTACTATATATATAAGTATGAAAATTTCTTTAACCAAACTGTAATAAATTAATTGTTGGAGTGATAATATTTGATTATCATTTATTGTTTTGTAAACAATTGACTATTGCAATATAAATAATTGAAGTTATAAACTTGCCTATAATGCAAAATTTGAAATCTGAAATGTATTTAAATCAAGAATTTGAGAATTTAAATTTTTGGGTGATTTCAATTTGGTTTTTAAGTTTTAAAGTGTATAGTATTTAAAGTATTTTAAAAAATAAATCGTTTTCAAAGAATTTTAAAATGTTGAAATCAGTGCTCTTCTCTTTGTCGTTGGAAAATAATTTCGGTGATGGCGGCCGCATCATCGACATTCATTTTCGAGTTTCGAAGTGGAGAAACCATTCTGTAGCTTTGCTACGGTTTTGTTTTGAGGAAAAAAATTATATATTTTGATTTGAATTTCTTCAGTATAATTTGATTTATATATATATATGGGTATCTTATTTTAAAATTTAATTTGATTTGATATAAATATATTATATATATCTCTAAATTGTTTAAAGTTAATCGGAAATCTAATTCTTAAATTTTGTTAAAGGATGATTTTAATTATAAATAAAACCAAAAATTTGGAATAAATATTTAAACTTGAATAATTGAATTGGGAAAATTTTATTTGTATATTGTTCAACTGCATTCTAATACAACTTACCTAAATCATTCAGAAGTTGAATATGTATTGGATAATATATAAGATAAATTGAATTTATAAATAAAATTTGAGGGTTTATAATAAATGTTATACACTAAATTTTGATTATAAAGATGTTAATAGAGTTAGATAAGATAATAAGTAAACTCAGTAATAATGAAATAAATTTGTTTTGAAAGAATTAATAAATTTGTTTTGAAAGAATTAATAAATTGAAATTTGATCAACTTATGAAAATACTTTGAATTTAAAAGCAATTAGTGAATATAAATTAATTTAAATTGAAATTTATATGGTTTAAACTAATTTATATGGTTTAAATATATGTAATAAGATATATTAAGTGAAATAAACTTAATATTAATTTGGATTAAAGAAGAATTAAATTGGTCGAATAAATATGATTTTATTAAATGACTATTCAAATTCATTGTTTTAGAAATTTTAAATTGAAGATAATTGGATAATAAGATAATGAATTTAGAAATAGTTGAGATTGATTTTAGTGAAATCAAATGGATTAAATCAATTATTGAATATCAATTAATTTTAATTTATATGGTTTAAACTAATTGTTATTTTGTATTTCAAATCTGTTTTTCTTTCTGGTTGTTTCTATTCTTCTACCTCATTCCTTTTCGGGGACGAAAAGTTTTGAGTGGGGGAGAGTGTAACGACCCGTAAATTTCAACTGTTTTAATAACGAAATTAGTTGAAATTTTGTGAAATTTTAAACGATAAAATTTTAAATATAAATTTGATATTTGGAATGCGTTTAGTTAAACATAGCAACTGGTAAATTTTCGTTCAAAAATATGAAAGTTTATTTCGCGCGTAAATTTACTTCAATTTAATCAGTTAAAAAGCGATGAAAATAAAATGTTTCTGAAACCTAAATATTTTACATAGAAAAATTCTAAAACATCTTCTGAGCAAGATGTCAGTTTGTCATTTTTCCAAATTCGGACATCTTTGGCTCCGTCGATCTTATTTTTCAGCATTTTTCTTACATTTTTCGTAGTAGAAAAATTCAAATTTTTATAATTCAATCATACCATTGATATCTGTATACCGTTTTGATCGTCTCATCGTGCTGATCTCAGCAGTATATTAACTTCTGTTTTTCGATCGTGCCGCGGAATCAGTATGACTTTTTTTTTGTATCGGGTCTGTATTTGAGTCATTTGGGCTTTCTTTGCATGTACGGTCATCCGTCTGGTAATGCTAACAGCCTTTAACTATTGGTATTCCAGTTTTCAATCGTCATGACTTTTGGTTTAATTGATTTCAAACGTTGTGGGCTGTTCTTTGTTATAGTCGGTGAGAAATATAAATTATTGCAAGATATTTTTGTGTACTTATTCATCCTCCATCCTTTTTACCTGCTCACATTTTATCCCGTCTTTCACTCTTCTTACTTCCTCCAACATTCCATTTTTATGTCCACTCTCATATACATTTTTACACCGCCAAAACCCATCCTACAAACCATCGTCTCGCATCCTCCCCTCTGATCCACCTCGCAGCAACACCCACACACCACTATCCACCTACGGCCGTCAGCCATAGCCCACATACCCTTCGAACCGAGCTCCACCATTTTTGCAACCGCTGTCGACGCCTGCAAAGCCAGCAGCTCCGGCCTCAACTCTCTACCTTGCCACGTGTAGCCATCTCCAGATCGCGCAAGTCCGGCCATCTCTTCTTCCCTGGCCGAGTGCAGATCTTTCTTTAAGGTGTATATATTATATGTGGCAATGTATTAGTTATATGTGTCAGATATTGTTTTTAAATATAATATATGTCAGAAGAAATGTAGTTGTTGCTGTAGCCATACTTTTTAGTCATAGATATTTTCATACAGATCTTACCTTATTAATATATGGTTTACGTATATTGCATATAAGACAAGTAAAGTCATATACATAAGTAGATAGCCTATTTACTAGTTTTATATATATGTTCCAAAACTTATCTGCATAGTATTTATATATCTCTTGATAACAATATTTATTTCAAAGTGTATAGGTATATACGTATTACTGTATAATGAAGTTGGATTTATATATATTTTATTTTAAGGAATGTATGTATTTATATATGGGCATTTTGCATGTATTTTAAGGATCTGGTGATATAGTAGTTTATATATGTATTTTTATATATATTGAAGTGTACCCGAGTTTATAAAAAAAAATTTACAGTAAATTTATATTATCTTTATATATATGTATATACAAGCTGCGTTTTGTTCTCTTTTGTTATGTAGTTATTTTATGTTATTCCTTCATATATAGCCATTTGGATATATGTGTGCATAAGTTATATGCTAGTCTATATATATACCTGAGTTTAGTTTCTATATATTTTAGAGATTTTACGTGTTAAAATTTTGTACATGTTTATATATATGAAGGGTTATGTAAGTAAAGGAAATTTGTTCTTTTGGTTTGTTTTATAAAAATATATTTTTCTAGAACGTTGTATATATTTTACAGTTGTATGTATTAGTATATATATATATGTGTGTGTTTGTATATAAATCTATATATATAAGTGATGTGCTGGGTTTCCAAAACATACATATATGTAGTCTATAAAGAGATGTATACATATCTACTTGTTTGCATGTTTTTTCTTTCTTCTGAACAGCGGTTAGATTTCATGTTCACGATATCCTATCTCACTCATGTTTTATCGGAATGGGTTGATTTTATTTTTAAAAAAGAGTCGAAGTTACCTAGTTTATGCCTATCAAATTTCAGCAAAATCCGACATCGTTTGATTAGTGGTCGAGGATCTGGAAGTTAGACCCAGGCAGCTGTTCTTTTGTACTTGAAATTATTTTACACTGCTGCAAACACGACCTGAGTTCATGTTTGACGCATCGTATCTCTTCCGTCTTACGTCGGAATACAGTGATTCTTTTTTTATTGGAAAGATTGAGTTTTCTATTTTATGTTTACGAATTTTCAGCTTCATGCGAGGTCATTTGATCCTCTGTTCCTCATCTGGAAGTTAGACCCAGGCAGCTGTTCTTTTGTACTTAGAAATTATTTTACACTGCTGCAAACATGGCCTGAGTCTATGTTCGTGACATCGTAACTTTTCTCGTCTCTTGTCCAAAACAAGTGATTCTTTTGTAGTTTGAAATACAAGTTTTGATCTTTATTCATACCAATTTTCAGACCATTTCGATCTCGGTAGCACATAGAATTATATTGTTAAACTTTGATGCATGACATGTTTTTATTTGTTGCTATGTTGAATGTTTTGATTTGATTTCATCGATTTCTGGTATCAGCTTTGATCGTTGAATTCGTGCCGATTTGTTTTGCTTGGATTCGTAACTCAATCTCTATGTCCGTATCAATGTGCGTATCCGTGTCATCTTCTCGTACATCTCTAGCCTCGAAAGATGAGCAATCACTCACGATTAATGTTCTTTTATTTATTAAATTTGATTTCAATTGAAACGATAATTGAAATATGCTGCTGTTAGTTATTTACACTGTTATATAAATGTTATTACCTGTATAAGTTTACCTGTGACATCTGGTACCATTATCTGTTATTTATACGATGATTATACAGTTTGGCTGATAATTGATTGATTGTTCGATGTTTATATTGGATGTTAATTTGTTAGTGTTAAATGATAAATAGTATGCAAAATTGAAATTGATATAGGATAGTTAACAATTTTAAAACTGATTTATATGTCAAATTCGATTAGTTGAATATGACCCCTTTTAATTGTTAAATTAATTGACATGTAGAATAGTGATAATTACACTTTGAACCATCGACGTATATTGGATAAATTGTTGTAGTGAAAAACTGAAATTGAATGACAAGTGAAAACCGTATAAATAATTAGTGGAATAATCTTTAATCTGCATGAAATGATAGTGTAGATTCTAGAAATAATTATATTAATTTGCACAAACAACAATGTGAATTAATACGATTATTTCGGGATTATTTGAATTGATTTTTGGATTGATATTGATTGATGTTATTGCTTGTTTATTTACTTTGACACCATCCCAGCTATCACACTGCAAGTTCCCTTTGTTATGTTTTGATTTTTGAATTGAATTGGAATCGGGTTGAAATGATAAATACCCAAATTGAACCTTGACCTAGGATAGAAAATTAAATAAAACCCGATTGGTCAAGAATTTGATTTAAAAATAAAACGAATATTTTATTTGAATAAAATACGGTTTTGAAATGAAGTTGAAATTTGAATTTTTAATGAAAGGAAAATGTTAATATTTAATAATCTGAAACAAAATATTAACAATGTAATTGATGAAAGAATGTTGTTTAATTTGAGAAATGATTGAATTAAGTTTGAAATGATTTAATAATTAAGTTGGAAATTATTAAACTTTGAAAATTATTTAATAATTAAGTTTTGAATTATTTAATAATTAAATAAGATTGAATTATTTAATGATTAAATTGAATCGAATTCTTTATTAAGTAAAATTGAACTTCTTGAAAAAGTGAAATTTAGTTCTTTATTAATTAAGCTTTGAAATTGTAACTGAGTAAATAAATAAGTGAAATTGAATTTCTTTAACAAGAAATAAAATGTGATTTATTGAAATTAATGTAAGACTTGAAATTTAAAGAATTTGATTTGATGAATTTAATTTAATTCTATTTGTAAGTTTTGATGTAATGAAGCTGAATTTAAATAATGGATTTAATAAATTAGAAATCAAATAGAAATTGTTTTAAATGACAGATTTACTTAACGAATATTAAATGAAATCGATAAATGAAGTTAAATTGATTTGAATGATAAATTAAATTTATTTAAATGATTTCGGAATGAAACTTATATACGAACTTGAATCAATATTTGAATCGTTAAATAAAATTTGGAATTGTATTATAAGATTTTTAAATGGTAATTTGGAAGTTTTGAAACGGAAATTATGGAAATTGATTTAGAAAGATAAATGAAATGTTGGTTTACAAATTCTAATTGAAATTGTAATTGATTTGGTTTTGAAATATACAAATGACCAATCGGTGTAATAATTTCGAAAGTTATTAAAGAGACCGGAATCGGTTATGGATATACTCTCTATCTAAACCGAAAACCACTTTAATAACTATACGCGGAGTGATGATCCAGAATGAAGTGGTTGGAATGATGTTCGTGATGACTGAAGAAAGAGAACGATAATGGATAGCCTTGACACTTGTGTCAAATTGGAAATGACTAAAACAGGAGCCGTGCCGGGCCAATGGAGGTCAGCTACCTCAAGTGAACACACTTCTTCGAACTACTCATTATTTGTTGTCGATTGGTGCACCCTTGATTTTGGGAGTGTTGTTTCACGGTGTTGCGATCGCTGCGGCGATGCGTTCTCACCAGTCCGGATCAGGCGAACGGTAGTGTCACTACCTTGGGTATTGCCTCATGTGCCTTGTCATACTTGTATTCCCTATTTGCGACCACTACGAATT
Source organism: Allium fistulosum (assembly GCA_030737815.1). NCBI lineage: Eukaryota > Viridiplantae > Streptophyta > Magnoliopsida > Asparagales > Amaryllidaceae > Allium > Allium fistulosum. Next base: position 637,287,695 of record CM060908.1, on the reverse strand, counting down.
TGTTTTGTACCTTTAGTATATGGATTGCCCTCTGGTGACTTCCGGTTTTGGGGAAACTACGGTCTTGTATATGCTTTTGGGAATAAAAATGTGTTAAGGGTGGAATGGGCCATGACTTAACACTATTTTGATATCTTATATTAATGATAGACATTATCTACTTATCGTACACTACTACATAGTAGATAGTTTAACGGATCCTTAAAGGATGTTTATTCCAAACATCCTTTGAGTTACTTGTATTTCAATTGCTATTTCACTTGAGTTGGATTTATTGATATAAGAATGTTAATCCTGACTCGAGTGTCTTGTGTTTTTGCTTTACGCTCGGGTCAGACTGAGTGTACCAGTATTCGAGACTCACCTTTGAAGTTGGAGCTTTGCTTGAAGATCCAGCCATCTATTCTGCTTTCAGTATTCAATGATTCCAGTGATGTATTCTTATTTGTATCTGATGTATCGTATTACTCTTCCGTTGTATCTGGTTTAACTCTGATGTAACTTATACATTTATATAGTAGCTTCATGAACTACTATCTCTTTTATTTCCGCTGCATTTATTTCTCTGTGTCTGTGATCTGTGATTATATTTATTTACTGTATATGTTCAGTTTTGCCAAATTTAAATTAACAACGCGGTATTTTGAGCAATTCAACTCCGGCTTGAGTGTCTACCTATACACTTATAATGGATGCGAATAGTCCAAAATATCGGGTCGTTACATCGATCATCTTCTACATTTCGATATGCATTTCGTACTTGGTCTCGATCCCGAGAAAGAACACTACATCTACTACCATCTTCATCAAAAACAGATGTACTTCGATAACGATCTCGACCATCCACATCTCTATGATCGCGCATATCCCTTCTACTTTGTCTGTCAACATCACGATATGGTTCATGTTAAAACTCACGTGGAGTTCTTCTCTCTTCATCTCTATACTCATGGTGTTCTCTTCTCAATGAAACTGAAGATTCTCTTCTTTCTCGGTAAGATTGTGGCGACACCCTTCTCGCTTCCGTAACCGATGGCGAAACTCTGTTTCCTCCAAGGTTCGAGATTGGCGACCTTCTCCTTTGTCCTTGATTCATAACATTCATCAGTTTCTCTAACTTCCCAATGCCTTCATCAAACTTTTCATTGATGCGTTGTTCCATTTGCTCGGCTTCTTCTCTTCTATACAACGCTTCAACATTCTGATGGCGATTAGCTCTTCTCGGCGGCATGATTACTCTTCAACTTTAACTCTCGACCATGATCAAAAAAATGAACTTCACACTTCACTTAGCTTGGCTTCGCTTGATGTAGCTCGGCTTCACTAACTGGCACAAAGTCTAACACTTTCCTTGGCTCGGCTGAAACTCCTCAAACTCTTCAATAAGAATTGGCTCCAAGACTCGGCTTAGCTATGATTGGCTAAGTCTAGCTCTGATACCAAATGATGCAGCAGCGGATAACTGAAATGTATGATGCGGTGAAAGTAGCAATCAGTGGATTGAAAATACCAAAGGCCCAAATCCGTTGATCCAAAGATACCAGATTCTAGCTATCTCAAACACGTTGATCGCGCATGATACCGTGTTTAAAGATCTACGATTCTTCGTACGTTGATCTAGCGCACTAGATTCCGTGAATCGGCTTCATCAGTCGTTGATTCGAGCGCACTCGAATACCGAAAGTGGAGATAGGAGATCACACTCAACTACCAATTTGAGAAGTGGCACAAAGCACACAAACAAGTTTTTATTCAAAATCAACTAACTTTACAAATGACCCAACATCCCTATTTATAGGGTTACATCACAACACAATACTCGACCTACATACAGCACAGACGACTTACGACCTAACATAGGCCATTAACGACCTAACAGACGCGACTTAAAAAAAACAAACAAATACAATACAACACACGCGAGCTAACAACATGTACGACTTAACAGTATTTTCAAGATGAACGACATATCAAAACGACCTACGACCTAAAATGGCTTCTGGAAGGCATAAGTGATGAGCGACTTAAGGTCAGCGCCCTAAAATGGCTTTTGGAAATCTTCACGCGACTCAACAATCTTCGGCTTAAGCTTTAGGACGACTTAAGAAACATGGCATCAGAAATAGCGACTTAAGGAGGAGGAGCGACTTAAGAAATTCGCGACCTAACTGGATCTTCACGACATAAAGCTGGAGCGACCTACTGGATGAAGTTAGGTCGCTGGAAACAATCAACGACCTAGGCATCTGGAAACACTCGCGACCTATGGTGGAATCTTCAGCGACATAAGAAAGATGCGGCATGTCAATCTGGAGCTCGCGACCTAACTGCTCGCGACATAAGGATTCGCGATTTAGGCCTGGAGGCGACGTAAAGTTAGGTCGTTCGCGACCTAAACCAGAGCTCAGGAACTTGTTCATTCGCGACCTTCTTTCGCGACCTACTGACGGTGACTCGAAGCGATGTCGTTCGCGACCTACTGGAAGCGATTCAAGGCGATGTCCTTCGCGACATGAGATATCTTGAGCGGCATAGGTCGTTCGCGACCTAAGCTTCGGCGATCTAACAGTGGCTTCGCGATTTAGGGTTGATCGACAAAGCCATGTCGTTTGCGAGCACGAGGTACGCGCTGCATCATCCTCCCTAGGTTGAGAAAAATTCATCCTCGAATTTAAAGTTTCTTCTTCTTTGACACTCTTATCCTCGTGAAATGGAATCAAGTGTTTGATATTTTCAACGTTGGTAATAGGAAGATGACCCGGCAAACTCAACTTACAAACATTCTCATTAATTCCCTTCACAAATTCCAAACGACCCATCCCTCCAGCATCTAGCTTGTTGTAAGTACCAACAAGAAATCGTTCAACCATCAAGTTGATAGATTCGTTGCCACTTTGCGTCTTCATCAAACTCCATACAAAGTCCCCACTTACCTCCACCCATATTCTAGTATGTATAGGTAATGACATACATAAACCTGTCTTTGTTGCAGTCTCTTTCAAAATTGGATAATTATGGCTCTTCTGAACAAACCTTTCAACCTCCTTCCTTATTGACGGCCCAAAACAAGTTGTTGCAATCAACTGCATGGTACGATCACAGTCCTCGTGTCTTTCTATATGTAAGTCTTTGATAACTCTTATTTGCCCACTGCAATCAGGAGTATACAATTGCCTTCCTTCGAACAGAAACCCATCAACCAGTTTTCTCAACTCTACCCGCTCTGTCGGACACATATGATTACGTGGCATATGCGGTACAATAGCACCTGGCACTTGATCAACATGATTTTGTACGTCCCTCAGTGGTAGTAATTCCTTGGACAACTCTGCATGATCTACATCTTCACATTCATTCACCACTGGCTTAACTTCTTCGAGAATTTCAACACTTTCACTGGTTTCATTTTCATTTAACAGGAATACTTCTGCACTACCCTCCACTTCTTTAACAAACTCTCTTGTAGATTGTAGACTATTCGAATCCACCTTCTTCATCAACAAATTACCCTCTTCAACTTCTGACTTACTTTCTTCACCCTCATCCAACTTTGCTGATTGTGAATTTTCAACCTCATGTTCATCAGATTTCGTTGGTTGAAAACCATCAACTTCATCTTTATAAAACTTTGGTGATTGAAAACAATCGACTTCATCTTCCACATCAACAAATTCCTTTAAAGACAACAAAGTCTTTAGCTCCCCGATTTCCTCCAATTTGTTTTCACTCTGTTGATGCTTTTTAGGAACCAAAATGATTCGTGTATCCTCGAACATAAAACTGTAACTGTTGGTGCGACCATCATGCTGCACAGCTCTATCGTATTGCCATGGTCTCCCCAACAACAGATGGCATACATCCATATCAACCACATCACACCAAACTTCGTCTTTGTATTTCTTCCCAATGGAAAAATTAACACAAGCTCTCCGATTAACCTTCACTTCCCCTCCTTTCCTCAACCAAGCGAATTTGTAGGGGTTTGGATGCTTCTCTGTTTTCAATGACAACTTCTTTACAGCTTTTGAAGAAATGATATTATCACAGCTTCCTGCATCGATGACAAATTTACAAACCTTCCCCAGAATAGTGCATGTTGACTGGAAAATATTGCTCCTCAACCAACTAGAATCATCTTCTTGCTTTGGCGTTGAACAAGATCTCCTCATCAACAAACTACAACCCTCATCTCCAGTCAATAATTCTTCTTCTTCAACTGGTATTGAATTGACACACTCTACCTCCGCATTTTTATTCTCAATCTCCGCAATCATTGCTCGCTTCTTTGGTTTTGTACATTCATTGCTTTTATGGCCTAACTCTTGACAATTAAAGCATTTGAGATTACTATTGACCTTTGCTTTGCTGGCTTCATTCACAATCATCTTACTGACGACTTTGGAAACATCCGCACTGCTACTAACATCCTTGTTTTGGTTGTTGGAATTCGTAAACACACCACCTCCTCTTCTCCCTTGTTTCTCCCAAGCAAGTGCTTTCTGATGTGCTTCTGCAACAGATCTCGGATCAAACATATTCACCATATCTTGAATCTGCATTCTCAACCCTCCAACAAATCTAGCGGTCAACTATTCCTCGCAATCAATTGATAAAATTCATCCGCATAATCATTAACTGATTTTGTTCCCTGTCTCAAATTCCGCAATCGTTGATACATAAGAGATTGATAATTATACGGCAAGAATGTAGCCTTCATTAACTTCTTCATCTTCTCCCATGACTCAATCTTTGACTTTACCATTCTCTCCCGTGCTAATTTAGTTTGTTGCCACCATGCCACTGCTCTTCCTTTCAATCATGTAGCAACCAACTTCACTCTACAATGTTCGGGTACTTCTTTGAAATCAAAAATTTCTTCTACATTAGACAACCAATCCAAAAATTCTTCCACTACCATTCCACCCTTGAATTCTGGAATTTCAGTTTTCATCCCCGACTCCCATCGTCGATCATCTTCTACATCTCGATATGCATTTCGTACTTGGTCTCGATCTCGAGAATGAACACTACATCTACCACCATCTTCATCAAAAACAGATGTACTTCGATAACGATCTCGACCATCCACATCTCTATGATCACGCATATCCCTTCTACTTTGTCTGTCAACATCACGATATGGTTCATGTTCAAACTCACGTGGAGTTCTTCTCTCTTCATCTCTATACTCATGATGTTCTCTTCTCAATGAAACTGAAGATTCTCTTCTTTCTCGGTAAGATTGTGGCGACACCCTTCTCGCTTCCGTAACCGATGGCGAAACTCTGTTTCCTCCATGGTTCGAGATTGGCGACCTTCTCCTTTGTCCTTGATTCATAACATTCATCAGTTTCTCTAACTTCCCAATGCCTTCATCAAACTTTTCATTGATGTGTTGTTCCATTTGCTCGGCTTCTTCTCTTCTATACAACGCCTCAACATTCTGATAGCGATTAGCTCTTCTCGACAGCATGATTACTCTTCAACTTTAACTCTCGACCATGATCAAAAAAATGAACTTCACACTTCACTTAGCTTGGCTTCGCTTGATGTAGCTCGGCTTCACTAACTCGGCACAAAGTCTAACACTTTCCTTGGCTCGGCTGAAACTCCTCAAACTGTTCAATAAGAATTGGCTCCAAGACTCGGCTTAGCTATGATTGGGTAAGTCTAGCTCTGATACCAAATGATGCAGCAGCGGATAATTGAAATGTATGATGCGGTGAAAGTAGCAATCAGTGGATTGAAAATACCAAAGGCCCAAATCCGTTGATCCAAAGATACCAGATTCTAGCTATCTCAAACACGTTGATCGTGCACGATACCGTGTTTAAAGATCTACGATTCTTCGTATGTTGATCTAGCGCACTAGATTCCGTGAATCGGCTTCATCAGTCGTTGATTCGAGCGCACTCGAATACCGAAAGTGGAGATAGGAGATCACACTCAACTACCAATTTGAGAAGTGGCACAAAGCACACAAACAAGCTTTTATTCAAAATCAACTAACTTTACAAATGACCCAACATCCCTATTTATAGGGTTACATCACAACACAATACTCGACCTACATACAGCACAGACGACTTACGACCTAACATAGGCCGTTAACGACCTAACAGACGCGACTTAAAAAAAACAAACAAATACAATACAACACACGCGAGATAACAACATGTACGACTTAATAGTATTTACAAGATGAACGACATATCAAAACGACCTACAACCTAAAATGGCTTCTGGAAGGCATAAGTGATGAGCGACTTAAGGTCAGCGACCTAAAATGGCTTCTTGAAATCTTCACGCGACTCAACAATCTTCGGCTTAAGCTTCAGGACGACTTAAGAAACATGGCATTAGAAATAGCGACTTAAGGAGGAGGAGCGACTTAAGAAATTCGCGACCTAACTGGATCTTCACGACATAAAGCTGGAGCGACCTACTGGATGAAGTTAGGTCGTTGGAAACAATCAACGACCTAGTCATCTGGAAACACTCGTGACCTATGGTGGAATCTTCAGTGACATAAGAAAGATGCGGCATGCTAATCTGGAGCTGGCGACCTAACTGCTCGCGACATAAGGATTCACGATTTAGGCCTGGAGGCGACGTAGAGTTAGGTCGTTCGCGACCTAAACCAGAGCTCAGGAACTTGTTCATTCGCGACCTTCTTTCGCGACCTACTGACGGCGACTCGAAGCGATGTCATTCACGACCTACTGGAAGCGATTCAAGGCGATGTCCTTCGCGACATGAGATATCTCGAGCGGCATAGGTCGTTCGCGACCTAAGCTTCGGCGATCTAACAGTGGCTTCGCGATTTAGGGTTGAGTGACAAAGCCATGTCGTTTGCGAGCACGAGGTACGCGCTGCATCACTCGTCCTTCTTATCTTTCCCCCACTTCTTCTTAGAACTTTCCGACTTAGGGGTCTCCTTAAACTTTCCCTCCTTAGCTGCATCGTACATAAGTGTCATCTCTACTAGTGACTCATATGTAGCTCCCATCGGCACGTAAGTCAATAACAACCCTTGAAGGGGCTAATTCAATGCCTTTGCGAACTTCAAAGCCTTCTTGTGCGGTGTATTAACCAACTCCATCCTAATCCGTGACAACTCATTAAATTGATTAATGTACTTCTTCACAGCCAAACTCCCTTGCTTCAAATTAATGAATCGCTCCAACTAAACACTCTCTCCTGTTTGAGATAAAAACTTCCTATCAAATCGCTCTCGGAACCCATTCCAAGTAACTTCTCTTCCTTCAACTCAATAACCTCCCACCAATAAGAAGCCTCCTCTTTCAGCAACCAAGATGCTAGCTGAATCCGCGGCTGATCATCCAATCCCAACAGTTTGAATATCCTCTCCATGTTTCTTAGCCAAGCCCAGGCCTCTAGAAAAGTCTCTGTACTCGAAAAAGTCTTTCCACCCAAATTTGTAAAATCCTTACAAAGCTTATAGAAATTGATAGCTGCAGGTTGGTTGATGGGATTCCTACCACTGGTGTTGGACCGAGCACTTGCCGGTGCATATATGGAGTCATGGCTTATAGATACCTACGAAACCAGGCTGGTACTGGAATGCCCTCGGGAAGAATAGGGGCATCCGACATTCTATGCAAAGAAAAAGATAGTTTAGGAAAGAGTCGGAGGAAGATTGAATTGGACTTTTGAGGGGATTTTTATAAAAACTACTTCTTTAATAAGAGTTTATTTCTAAAAACCATCTTTAAAACAAGTTATTTTGAAAAATACTTTACTTTTAAAATAAATTTTTAGGAATCATGTAACCTTAGGCTCTGATACCAAGTGTAACACCCCATACCCCTTAGTATACCCAAATGGACACACTAAAATGCATGGTGCGTTGTAGATGTAACTAAAATTAGCATAGACTAAGGTTCACAAGACAAAAATTAAATAATAATAACAATAATAATAATAATGCAGCGGAAACAATTATAGTATTTTGCTAAAAATTAAATTCCATGATATAAGATGATAAAAATAAGTCACCAAATACCCCATACATCATATGACAAAATACCCGTACAAGTCTCGTGAAATCAAAAACCCAAAGTCTCAAATAATATCAGAGTACAATACATCCCTCTCAAAATACAAGCTCAACAAAAGAACTAAAAAATGGAGCTGAAGGAAAGAAATACATGATATAATCTCCATCAAGTGTCCAAGAAGCTGCGGTCTACTTTCCTTGCCCCTGATTGCCTATGGGAGTAAAAAGGGGGAAATAGAGGAGTGGGTCATAATAAAAGTCTGGTGAATGATAGTAATTACTAGAATCTTTAAGCAAAGTAAAAGTAATAGACCTTACTACAGTTCTAGTATATAGAAGGAAAGAAAGGAAATATGAAGAAGGAATAAGCTGGAAATAAATACGATTTAACTAAATTAACAAAATTGATTAACTTTGATTGTTTGCACTTGTCTTTGATAGCTGCTTTGATTAGGCTGAATTCCTAATCCTATAATTAAGGTAAAATCCTAATTCTACCCTTTGATCAACCTGCTACTCCATAGACCTTACTGCGGACTAGACGCTATATAGCTCCCTACACAGAAGGCAATGGTGTCTACGAAAGACACACATACTAAGCGCTTGGAACTCAATAGCGACTTATCTCCCCTAATCGATGCTGCACGCTCGGTCATCGCCGGTTCGCACTATCTATTGCTTCCTTTTTTGACCTTTTATTTACCCTAGGCAGCATAAGCGTGCCCTCGTCTCACTTCAGGCTATCGTGAGACACCGTGTCTATAGAAAATAGGGAATGTTGTTGGTACTGGTCCCTGTTAAACAAAATCTAGTTGCGTCCCATGTCCAAATCCCCATGATTTAGTCTTTCAATTATTGACTTCTTATCTACCCTAAACAGCATAAGCGTGTCCCAAGGGAAATGCTGCGGGTACAGATCTTTTCTTTTAACTATTGACCACTTATCTACTCTAAACAGCATAAGGAAAATGCTGCCAGTACGGATCTTTTCTTTTAACTATTGACCACTTATCTACCCTAAACAGCATAAGGGAAATGTTGTCGGTACGGATCCTACTTTCATCTTTGCTTATTAACTTAGATAAATTATTTTAAATAAGCCTTTGTTATTATTCTTACTATCTGTGCTTTTTAATTGAAGTCTTAAAATAAGCCTCATTCTGTTCTGTTTTCTTATTATAACCTACGTTATAATCATTCTTATTACTTAACCAAAGGTCTAAGTGTGAAAATAAGCTTCTTTCATCTTTTACTATTTTTAGTTATAATTCTAAGTTATACCTAGACCAATCTCTTTAATTTAGTCTAATTCTTATATTTACATCCCAATTTCAGTCCAATTACATTTTTATTGCAGTCTTTACAATTTACATCTTATCTTCCATTGTTTCAGTATTCTTATAATTTAATACAAATTCGCGTTTAATCTATCCTAATCCATACGTGAAGAAGAAGGAGGAATAAAAGACAACTGAAAATAGAAGAAAATCCAAAGCGTAGGAAAATGATGTAAATAACGCATAATTAACAGTAAATAAATTAAAATTCTGTAAATAAATGGTAAATCTATAATTAACATAAATAAAATAAAATTAACTAAAAAGAATAGCTAAAAGAAATAGACTGAAAATAATTCTAAAAACTGTAAATAAACTACTTAAAAAGGTTATTCAAAAAATCGTAGTGAATCTACAACTATTGGAAACCCTATTATTTTAAATTACTTGAGAAATCTAAAATAATTACAATCACTCACTTGTGGTCCTAAGCTCTTCCCTTTTGGTCTTCCCAGATCCACTTGAGGGTATTAAAATATTTTATTTAAAAAGATTCTCTCCTTGGAAAATTATTCCTTTTAGGGTCCTTCCTGAAAAGGTGAACCCAAGAGGAGAAAATCTAGAATGAGAAAAAGTGTTTGGCCTAGGGTCTTTTTTATAAGGGTAGAAGTGGATCTCAGACCATTGGATTTGGAGATTGAATATGGTACGACCATGTCATAGGCTGAATAGGGGGTCGACCTAGCCCATATATTTATTTATAGTTTTTTTCTTTTTTTTCAATTTCTTGATTAATTCGTAACTTGTTCATATTAGCTCGGATTCTGACGTTCTATATATGGAAATCAACCAGAAAATTACCACGGACACAATGGTGCAACTCCCGTGGCTCAATTCTTATAATTTCACAAAGTTATTTTATCTTTTCATTTATTCGTCAATTAATTATTATAGTTTAAATTTCGGGTTGTTACAAATCGACATGTCTTGGATCTCATATTACTTATGATAAATTGCCATCATTCTCTATGTTATTTGGATCTGTAATTTCTTATCATAAATTTACACATGCCTACCTTGTTCTAGTTTTGTGCAAAGTTTGATGTATTGTTTCATTCCTAAATTAAAAATTTAATGAAACTTTTAACTTTAAAACCAAAAACCTTTTGTACAAATGTATATACACATACCATATGCTACATTATTTGGAAATATATGCTTTCAGATCCAAATTATTAAATTTTAATTATCGGTTATATGTAATATAAATGTTTTGTTTAAACCAAATTTGTACAAAGATTATGAGCAATAATGTAACCTTTATTTTTGTTTGTTAATCATTTTCTCAATCGGAATTTTTCTGTTAATATTAATTAGGATTTCAAATTATTTAAAACAACCAATAGATTTTCACTTTGTATGTATGTATGTATCCATAATTATTATGAATGTATGCATCCATAATTATTATGAATGTATGCATATATTTCATTAACAAAATTTAAGCAACAAAGGCATGTGTAGATTTGGTTGATAAATAATCAATGTCATTTAATGTATTAATTGTTACAGCTTATCAGACCATTTGTATCTAGTCGAGCATTCATATAACAACAGTTATCAGACTAGTATTGGGATGGCACCATTTGAAGCTTTGTATGGAAGGCCATGCAAATCTCTTGTTTGTTGGTTGGAGACCGGGGATAGGTTGATTCTTGGTCCAGATCTGGTTTGAGAGGCAGCATAAAAGATTGAGGTCATTCAGACTAAAATGAAGGAGGCTCAGTCTAGGCAGAAGAGTTATGCTGATTAGAGAGGAAAGATCCAGAGTTCTCGGTCGGTGACCAAGTTTTCGTCAAAGTGTCACCATTATTAGGTGTGCTTAGATTTGGGAAGTCGGGGAAGTTATCTCCTAGGTTCATCAGACCTTTTTCTATTCTTGAGAGGATCGGGAAACTGGCTTATAGACTTGAGTTACCGAGCAGTTTGGTAGGTGTCCATGATGTTTTTCATGTTTCTTATCTCAGAAAGTGTGTTAGAGACCCGGAGACTGCTATTGCACCGACAACGCTAGATGATTTAGTGGTAGAACTGGACTTGACCACGGTGAGGAAGCCAGTTCACATTGTTGCGAGAGATGAGAAGAGGCTTAAAACCAAGACGGTCATATTAGTCAAAGTCCAGTGAAGTGATGATGACAAAGACTGTACTTGGGAGGTTGCGAGCAGGATCAGAGATACTTATCCTGACTTATTTGATGGTATGTTTTACCTTCTTGTTTGTTTTGTGTGCGCCTTATCATAATTTCGAGAATGAAATTCTTTAAGGAGAGGAGTCTGTAACACCCCAAATTTTTGATAACATTATTTAGGAGATTTAGTTAGTTAAACTAAATAAAATAATGTGTTGATTAGGAGATTGAGATTTGATTTTAATTAAGGTAGTCGTGCCTTTTAACTAATAAACTAAATAAAGGGTTTAAATTGAATTAGAGGAGGAATATTATGGAAAAGAGGACATTCCTATATCACCTTCCTTAGGTCATGTGTTATACACACATTCATTTCATTTTAAAATTTTCAAAATTGAGGCCGGCCACCATTAATAAGGAAAAAAGAAGAGGAAACTAAGGAAAAGCTTAGGGAAAAGCAAAATCAAATCAAAACTCATTCAAATCTCAAGCTCCTTAACCTCTAAAGCAAAGGTGAATAATGTTTGCATCTCTAAATTTTTATGATTTTGGTTTTAAGATTAAATCCGATTGATTTTGCAAAGAATTTCCATGTTTTGAATGATAAAATGATAATATATACAAGTTGATGATTTATGTATGTTCATAAATATTTTATGACATCTTTTGAGATAAAAACCCTATTAATTTATGACATGATAAATAATTTATTATTTGGATCCAAAAATTTTATATGTTGAAAAGAACATATTAATTGATTTTTTGAAATTTTTCCAGAATTTTCTAATGTGATTTAATAGTTATATAAAATTATTTAAGGAATGTGACTTAAATGTTTTATGTAATTATAAAGGAGAAAGGGGCTTTTTCAAAATTGTTTAAATTTCCAAATAAGGAAAGTCAGTAGCATTTTGAATATAAAAATCTAGCAACCAATCAGATTTAGACAAATAAGGCAGGTTGGGTACAAAAGAACTATTTTAAAGTACAAATAAATAGTTTTTCTACTACTTCAACTGTTTCGGCAAGAGGTTCCGCCTCTATTCCAAACCTTCCGACAAAGTCGAAAGGTATCAAACCTTTCGACTAGGTCGATAATCAATGCACATGGTATCAAGCAACTAGTACGTAGTGAATTGAAAGGAGTCGAAAGGTTTAGGGTCGAAAGGTTAGAGCTTTCGAAACAGATGAAACTTTGTTTTGGTTTTAAAGAAAATACGCCTGCTAGGTTTCGACAAAGAGCTATCGGCAATGTCAAATGGTTTAAAAGAAAAGGTTTTGATTGGGTTGCTTCTTGTTTTAATTGAAACCTTTCGACAAAGTCGAAAGGTAAAGCTTTCGACAAAGTCGAAAGGTACGAAACCTTTCGACAAGAACATAGTTTCCACTTTCAAACCTTTCGATCCAGATGGATTTTGAAGGGGATCTTTTGTTTTCTAAAATTGCCGTCTCTCCATTGTTTTCGAAGGGTTGGTTTCAACACCGATATTTCACTGTTTTCGAATGGTTTCGAAAGGTTTCCACTTGTTTTAAATTGAAACCAATGTCTTCAAAAGGTTTTAAGTTTCATTGCTTTCGAATGATTTTATCAATGATTTCATAAGGGTGGTTCCCCAGGCTTTCGACAAAGTCGAAAGGTAGGACCTTTCGACTAGGTCAAAAGGAAACCATCCGACAAGGTCGAAAGGTATGGTTTTCCAATGTTTTCGAAAGGCTAAGGTTTGAAGGATTTAAGAGGTGGATGTCATATGTTTAAAGCTTATAAAAGGAAGGCTTTTTAAAAGGTTTTGAAGGAGTTAACTTCAATGATTTCAGAAGGTTTTATTAAAGGTTGTGAAGGAGTTACCTCTAATGCTTTCGAAAGGTTTTATTAATGATTTTGAAGGAGATACCTTCAATATTGTCGAAAGGTTGTTTAAATGTTTTAAACAAAAGATTCGAAAATAATGATTAGGCAGATAGCCTAAGTGATTTAAGTTATAAAGGACTTTAACTTATTTTAAAAGGATAGATAATCTTTAAAGAACAACATCAACATTATTTTGAGTAAAGTATACATAGCATGGCAAAAATAGGTTAGGGTAAAGCTAAAGAGATTTTTTCCTTGTATATATATATATATATATATATGTTTTGATGGACTAAATCATTTTGGAAAGGTTTTCAAGGAAAATTTGAAGGGTAGTTAACCCAAAAGAAAATTCGAGCAGTCGGCTCATTTAAATTTGGACAGTCAGTCCATTTTGAAGGCAGTCGGCCTAGAGGACAGTTAGTCCAGATAAGGGCAGTTAGCCAGATATGAACAGTTAGTTCATTTATTAGCATAACGAACATTGCTACTTCTTAAAGACAGTTAGTCCACCCTTTTAACCTGTTTTATGAACAGATAGTCCATTATTTAGCATAAAGGATATTGCTATTTTGGTATAATCAGATTTAGGACAGTTAGTCTAGAAAGGAGCACTTAGCTCAAATTTTGGACAGACAGTCCATTTATTTCTAGTTTTAGCATAATGGATCATGCTATATTATTATTATAATCAGTTGATTAACCAGTTTGGTTGTAGGAAAGGATCTGCAAAATACATGTTTTGAATAGAGATATTAGTGAGGGGAAACCCATTCCGTTAAGTGGCATGGTCTCACTATATATATCAGTAAACAGAGATGTAACATAAATTATTCATACCAGGCTTTATGTCTGACTCAAAGTTTTTGTTTCCCCTTAAACTCTCAGGTGCTCAAAATTTGATTTGAGTAGGCCGAGGGATTAGGTTTTCAGGTTTTAGCAAATTTTGGCGAATAAGCTTTTGAAGACGAGCAGGTGGCTGACCGATAGCTAAATTTAGGAATTCTGTTTTAAATTCATTTCCACTGTGTATTAAGGCAATTATGTCATATTACTTTGATCAGCCAAGGGGGCATCTGCATATGTCACTCTTGGCGTATTGTTGTAAAATATGTTTAATCATTGCCTGGGAATACGTTTTGGGATTTTTGTAACTTGGATATGATTTTGTTTGAAATATAATCATTGTAATTATTGTTTTGGAATTCTGTGATTTTGTTCATATTCAAGTGCTTCTGATAGTATGGATACCATTAACATTACCGTATTTCATCACCAAAAGTTAATACTGTAGATGACTACAGAATCCACAGCTCTTGGCTTTTGACCTCCAGATACGGGATATTACAGTATGCATGTATGTATCTATAATTATTATGAATGTATGCATCCATAATTATTATGAATGTATGCATATATTTCATTTAAAAAATTTAGACAACGAAGGCATGTGTAGATTTGGTTGATAAGTAATCAATGTCATTTAATGTATTAATTGTTACAGCTAAATTGTGAAAGAAATGAAACTTGTTCCTCTTTTCATATTCTATCATATCCATGTGTAAATTTGATTGATAAGTAATAAATGTCATTTAATGTACTGATTGTCACAGTTAATTGGTGAAAGAAACGATAGGTTTCCCTCTTTTCATATTCTATCATATCCATGTGTAGATTTGATTGATAAATAATACATGTATTAATTGTCATAGTTAAATGTTGAAAGAAATTATATGTTTCTCTCCTTTCATATTCTGTCATATCTTCCCTTTATTAATTGAATATAGTAACAGAGGGAAACAAATAATTTCCTTCTCTTAATTAATTTTTACATGTTTCATTTATACATATATACACCACTTATACACCGCACTTACACTTGACATAAATGAATGTATTTGATACATTCATCATGTCATATACATTTATTTAATGTTCCTTAAATTACCATATTGAATAAAATATTGATTTTATTTAAAAGAAAATTTAGATAAGATCTAAATGCATTTAGACTTAATAGGCCCGTTAATGATCAAAAATGGTAAATTTTTTGAAATTCACCCATTTCTTCCACTACGGGCTGGCCCAGTTCTAGATAACCCCCAAGTCTAATTGTTGTTAACTTTCAAATTTCAGAATTATTTAATTTTTTGATTTTGAATTCTATTTAAATTACTTTGGATTTGAAAACTTCAAACGTCCATAATTTTGCAGTTGAGCTCTGTTTCCGTCATACTATATACGGAAATTGATCAATTCGCCACTAATACAACGACATAATTTCATGGTCAAATCTTGATTTTGCAAAATTTCCATTTCTAACCTTATCTTATTAAATTCATTTATCTTATCATATTTTATTTTTATTTATTTCTTATCAATTTTTACGGGGTGTTACATTCTCCTCCCTAAAAAGTATTTCGTCCCCAAAATCTTTCCAAGGGGAAAACAACGTAACGCAAAATAAACTTCCATGTTATATAACCAAGTTATTTACACAAACATCTACTCAATCAAAAGTGTGATGTGATTATGTGTGCAGACGTACTATAGGTGAGCTCAATCCTAGCATGAATGCAAGTGTCGTGACATATAGGTATGTATGCAAACATCTTAAATATGCAAAACGTGTTCTATTTGAATGCAAAAGTGATAGTAAAAGTGTAACAATCATATCCTACAATCCAATCTAGCAACCAAAACCTAATTTTGGAGAGAAGAGTTTACCAGTGAAAAGCTCAGGACGAGAAGCCCTCATGCTTTCCACTGGATTTTCCCCCATTGTACTCAAACTAGCCTAATTTCTTTGTTGTGGAGCTTTCTAGTTCCATGCTCCACAATGCTTGTGGTGGACGAGATGCCATCGATTCTATCTCAATATCCCCCAACTGATCAGGCTCTACCAAAGTGAATGTGCTACGAAGGCATTTCATCAAGTGAAAAACATAAAAATGTCATGGACTCCTGTGAATTTATCCGGTAGCTCCAAATGATAAGAAAGTCTTCCTATTCTTTCTAAAACTGAGAAAGGCCTAAAAAAATTTAGTGCCAGCTTTCTTGAATTTCCAAATCTCACAACCTATCTGATAGGGGGAACTTTGGTAAACACCATATTCCCTACTTCTAATTCTTTTCTTCGCTTGTTCGCATACGATTTTTGGCGATCATGTGCGACCTTCATTCGCTTCCTAATCAATTCTACCTTTTTTTCTTTTTGTCACGTCAAACAGTACCTAGTGACAAATTCTGCCACCTTTTTCATCGACGTCCAATATAAAATTCTCTTCATATCCCTATTCATCTTATCTCTTCTAGAGTGAATGGTTATCCTTGAATGGTGTTCCTCATTAAGCTAAAATTTATTTTTCCTAAAATCCTAAAAAAAATTAGGATTGAAGCCTTCTTTTATTTCTAATTGCTAACTTAATTTCCTCATTAACTTCTTGTCTTACCTACAGTTTATCGCTAGAGTGTCCTTATGAAATTTCCTTGTTTACGCTGTTTTTCAATATATATCAGTATTTACCTTATGGTCTAATACCATCCGTGAGATCAACCCAATGATAAAATAGAAACATATCATATACCATATCATACGCTTTTCCAATAACATAAAGAAGACAACTAGTGATAATAATAATAAACTCTAAAATAAAATTTGATTGGAAGTTTCCATTTATTATTAATGGGTGATAATGATGTTGTGTACCTAACACACCTTATAAAATTAAGATGAACATTCCTAGTATGTCATTCCATTTAATTCTCCATCTTCCTTAATTATCCTTCTTCCTTAATCCTCCTTCTTGGTTTCTAATAAATGCAGTTCATCCATTACTTCTGTTAATATATTCCTAGTAATTGTTCATTAATGTTAAGTTGGACCATCTCTAATCATTCTCATTTAAATCCCTTTAGTCTTTTTATCAATTTCAAAATCCATTTATTATGCCGATTCAATTCCATCAGTGCCACATTTAATTCCTTGATTTGTCCCCATTTAATTCTTTTTTATTCTTTATTAATTACAAATTTATTACCCATTAAATCTATAATTAATTTCCATAAATCATAGTCCTATAATAACTAATACAAATATCATTGTAAATTATGCTATTTATATGTGTGTGTATATTTCTTATTTCTAAACTAGAACATTCCTTTCCACATTTTAATTTATTAAAGCTATCCTTGTGAAAATGAACATGGTTATAATTTTCCATAAATTAACCAAAGTGAGATTTTTTTCTTAGTTTCGAATTATAGGGAATTATTTATTTTCTTTTATAGAAATAGTCAGTATCAACTAGAGAAGAAAATATTCATACCTTACACATCTTTTACCCTCTTTATTATGTTCCTTATTAATTCAAACATCACACTTTTATACGTATTTTGAAATTGGAAATTTTATGGAAGACACACATAAACCGCTCTAAATAAATTAAAACCTAGAAATTCACATTGCAAGTCAAATAGGGCAACCTAACTTACAACCTAATTATAAATCTAAAATATCTTTACAACTTTACCCATAGTCAACAATTAAATATCTGAGACTGATTTAAAAATTCTAGATCAGGTTATACATAATATTCCTCCTTTATTTATTTCCAAAACCTTTACCCTACCTTATCTTGGCAGTGACCCCTATCTACTCCGTAAAAAAGAAATTTGGTTTGGTCCTTACCATTCTTGAAACTAAAATTTCACAATTACAAAGTACCTTATCTAAAACCTTTATCTTTAAAATATAAATTTGGAAACCCTTTTTGTTCTAACCAACTTTTCCTTTTTAAGAATCTTCTACAACCTAGATTTATTTCTTTAAAAGTTAGACTTTTAATTAAAAACATTTGAAACTCAATTATTAAACCAACCTATTTTTAAGTCAAAAATTCAAAAATTGCTTAATTCCATAAAGGAGCAAGATAATTTCTCTTCTTAAAAACTTTCTACAACATACAGAATAATTTTCAATAAATTGTTTTCATACAAATAAGTTTATTACATTAAATTCAAAATCAACATTTATTACTTCATGAAATTATGGTCTATACTTATAAAAGTTTATTGACCGCCATTTTAAGGATATTTTTTTTTCAAATTAACTCCCTTTAAATCCATTACAAAGACAGCATTCCAAAATAATAGATTTTCTTTTATTAACATTTATTATTTCAAAGATATTTCTAGTTACAAGACAATTATTTTAGTAGACTTCAAACCACAATCTATTCACATGAATGCCAAATTTCTAATTTCAAGTTGTTGTATTATCCTAAAAATATACATCAACATTTATTGATTTACTACAAAAAATGTATTATCACTTAACTAAGTACTTTTTATGATTTGTTTAAGTCATATTTAAAATCCTATAATCTTTAACAATTTTTTTCTTATATATCCCAATTTTTTCCTCTTTCATTACCATTTTAAATTTAATAATATTTTACATTTATTCAACCAAATTTTAGATAGAAAAATGTATTTAAAATTCTCATCTTCCCATAAATGCTTTTCCTTATAACAGTCACGAAATTATCCCAACTCATTTATTAATTATCATCATTTAATTCCAACCAATTGTAAATATATTTTTTAAAACATGTTCTATAACTATAAATAATGAAAAGTGGAGTAGAAAAGGATAATTTCTATCCTATTAATTTCTAACTAGATTACTGATCATGTTTTATATATACAAATTTCTAATGCTATTTCTATCCGAATCTCCTAATATTGCCTCTATTTATATTTCTCCTAACTAACTGGCTCCTACTTTAGCTGCTATTCTCCTTATTTTACTTATACGGAAATGTTCCTCCTATCCTAGTTATTCTTATCCTTCTATTGTCTATTCCTAAATTTAATTAAGTTCCATTTCCATTTACTCACCCTTTTAGAATGAATTTTTTTAAAGGAACTTCCAAATTTATGAAATAGACGAAAAATCAACTAGTCCAACATACGCTCTATTTTACATTTAATTAAAAACCTCTGCTTGTAGAAGTTGGTAAATTTGTAAAAATATTTTAGATTTATAATTGGGTTGTTAATTTGGTTGCCCTTGTTGACTTGGAATATAAACTTCTGTGTTTTGATTTATTTGAAGCAAGTTCCATGTAAATTACATAAATTATCCGACTCTAAAATATGTATAAAAGTATGTCGTTTAAATTAACAAGGGATATACCAAAAAGGAAAGAGATGTGTGAGATATGAATATTCTTTCCATAATTTACACTATCTATTTCGTTAAAATGAAAAGAAACATGTAATGACCCTAAAATAAAATAAAATAAAATAATATATATATTTATATTAGAAAATTCTGAGATATATATAAGTATATATATATTGCATTAAAACAAAAAAGAATTTGGCAATAAATAAAATTTAAATGGGAGCTTCTGTTTGATAAAATGCAAGGAATTAAGGTAATTAGAAGAAAAATTGGAACTCAAAATAGATATAGCTTTATGTTCAAAGAATTATGTAAATATATACACATTTAGTATATATGGGGTGTTTGCTGTTTTATATGAAGATAAAATAAAATGAAGTTTAATATAAAGGTTTATATGTCTTATAATTGTGCCAGAAAATAATTAGCATAATATATGTGATTTTTAATTTAAAAAGGGAGTTGACTGATTTAACATAAAGGCAGAAATATATATATATATATATATATATATATATATATATATACACATATACAGAATCAAATAAAATTTCCATACCATATTTATTCCAAGCAAATAATTTGGGTAAATGATTTTACATTACAAAGTATGGTAGTATGTCTGATTGAATGGAGGTAGTAGATAGGTAGAAAAAAATATACAAAGTAGATTTTCATATTTCCTTAAAACTTATAAAAAGAAATAATAAACTAAGGGTCACATGCTTATGGCATGAGTAGAAAAGAGTCATGAAAATAGTATTGAGTGTCTAAAAATGCATGATCCCCGAAATAGCTAATTAAAGTGTGCATTTCCAATTTATGATCACACAGAAATATGATGTGTACATAAACATCTAAGGGTATCAGGGGAATTACCCATTCTCTAAAACCCTAGAATGGATTTATAAATAACTGCACATAGCAAAAACCATCACTCTCTCGGGGTCAAAAACAAAATAAAATAAACAAGGAGAAACGCTAGCTTAAGGCTTTGGGGGATTTGCTGTTCTAAGAAATTAAGGCAGTGAAAGGAGAAACATTATGCGAGTATTTATCTTTTGTATGCAATGGCATTAAGTCCTATTGCAGGCAACCTAAAAATATTATGAGTTATTTGAATCTCTGAAATAATTTGTTATGGGTGATATGGATGTTTGTTTGTTTGTACATTTTTGTTTGGAGCATTGATCAGTAATTGGCTTTCAGAGTTAACATGTTTTAAGTATTCTTGTTTTATCTTACCTGTAACGACCCGGGAATTTCCGAACCCAAAAATTCCAGATAGTTATGAAAAGAAGAACGAGATAGAAGAAGAAGAAATAGAAACATAACACAGATCCTCACATTCGCAGCGGATAAAATATAATATCAAATAAAATAACATTTACAAAGAATCTATATCTGTCAATTCCATTTTAATACATCAGAGTTATACTTATACACAATCACTGAGCATATACAAATCAAATATATCTCAGATAAACAAAAATAATAGTCACAGCGGAAACACTCCATACGTCCTGCCATCCAGCTCGCCCCGAGCTCCAGAACGTCCTCACTTGAAAATCTGTAATACTCGGTCTGACCCGAGCATTACATCAAAGTAACACCCGGGTCAGGCTGGAAACCAGCGTGAGTAAACCCATTTAACATGGAATACAAAAGTATACAACTTATATAAAACCCGGGGTAACTCGTATCAAATTTACAAATTCACAATTTGTTATAGACATCACTTATTTCATATATCAATTTCTAAGTACCCAAAACTTAGATTAAATGGTCCAATTCACTTAAATTATTCCATACCAGCCTATTGATTTCACATATCAATCTATACAGAATCGAAGTGGTTTCGGGTATTTACTAATACCCGACCCCGGTCTCTTCGAATTAAATGTTATCTCTAATCCAAATTGTTAAGTTTAAACAATTCATATCCATGATATCATATCACATAACAATCCAACTCAGATAGGTAACCTACACTATCATAGTTCAACCCATCATAGCATATCACAGACATAGCAAGTTATTAGTCTAGATATAATTCTAAAATACCATTCAATCATCCATAACAAGCTAAATTAGATGTTAAATCTTAATTTATTTTCCAACTTTAATTACTTAAATTTCCTTAAATCCTGCTTACCCAACATTAATTAATCATACATCAATTAATTAACCATCTTAAATTATTTTCCTCAATTAATCATCTTTGATTAATCATTCTCTAATTACATTAAGTAATTAGCCCTAAATTAATTACATAAATTAATTATTCTTTAACCATTCACTTTAATTACTCTCAGTAGTTAATTAATGATCCTCTAATTACCTCCATTAATTACCTTTTTAATTAATTACATTCAGGATTAACTATCCTTTAATTACTCACTTAAATTAATCCTTAATTACCAATTTATTTAATTATTTATGTTTACTCTCTAATTATCTTATTTATTAACTAATTAAATCTTAAATCATTTAAACTAAATTACTTTAGGATCAATTATTTATCCCATTTATCTCTTAATTATCAGCACCATCTCGGTTTAACATCTTACCTTGATTTACATTAAATTATATTACCAAATTAAGTTTTTAATTAACATAAAATAATTTAGCTTAACAAATTTAAGTTAACTAATTACATAACTTATTAAATCAAATGTTTAAAGAACTCATTTACAATTGAATTTTAATTTAAGAAAAGTCTTAAATGAAATTTAATTTAAATTTCAAAACTGTGATTTTAAAACTTATAAAAACTGGGTTTCCAGATCCTACTTCGGGTCCTACCCGTGCTTTACTCGAATCCTGCTTCGAGACAATCTGCCTTTTTACTCGACTCTGTCTCCAATCTTCCCCCTTCTTCTACATTCCTTTAACTAAGTTAATTTCTTAAGTTTTAGACAAAACTGCAACGACGACTCTCTCGCGAACACGAGACCAAACTCGAGCCAATCACTCTCTTACTCGAGAACCACTTCGAGCCAATCTCGATTCAAACTCAGACACGCCAACATCATCGACATCATCGCCGTGCACGTGCACAGTGCCACGTCGAACTTCCACCACTTGAGTCGATCGCCATCAGGTCAACTATCTTCCACTCATTCGATCTCAACACCCTAAATCTTCGATGGC
This sequence comes from Allium fistulosum, assembly GCA_030737815.1. NCBI lineage: Eukaryota > Viridiplantae > Streptophyta > Magnoliopsida > Asparagales > Amaryllidaceae > Allium > Allium fistulosum. Next base: position 637,265,015 of record CM060908.1, on the reverse strand, counting down.
ACTTGAAAACAAGAAACCACAGTTCGACGTTCAGATCGAAATAAAGCTCCGACCAACTTCCTCCTCGTTCCGGCGATACGAACCACCAGAGACTTCGAAACTCCGGCTACACCACCGTTAGCCTCCACACTATCATTCCCTTGAAATACGTGCAACTCGATGCACTGTCATCTCCACGTTGATCGAATTCTCTACCCCTATCTAAATTAGGGTTAAAAACAAGATCGTCTCACCGCCAACGCCACGGCGATCTTTCGACGCCTCCACTATTTTTCCTAGCCTCGCCGTACATCACTCCACGTCCACACGAAACCCTGACCACCGAAAACCCTCCGACCATCTAAAATTGGTCGAAATCCCTTTTTCGTTCAACTGAGAACTGCTAGTTAACTACTCAATGAAAAATCACAAATTTTGTTTTAAAAATCTTGTTTCCGGATGATAATCCACATTATAAACTTGAATCAAAGATTCATCATATTCGAATTCAACCTATGTTTAAATTTTGTTCTGTAAATCTAAACTTTCAGAGACAATCCAACATTATTTAGCTTAAAACAAATTTATGCTCATACCTTATGCTTAAACACACTTATTGGGTTTTGAATCCTATGCCTGATAATGTTTAGATAAAAAGAAATTGAATTTAACTATTTATTTCCACTCTGAAAACTAGAAAACAGAGATGATAAAGGAATACTACACATACAAATTGGTATAGATATACAGGGTTGAACAGAAGAGGTTACTCAAGACAGGCACACATTATTTATGAATCATACACACAGATTTCATAAATCTCAAGTCTTTAAATTAGTTTGTTTACTCACAGATAAGTATTCAGCTGATTCATACTTTTAGGTTTTAAAACAAAAGTTACTCACTGTGATGTTTTTGAACAGAGAACCTGGGTTTGAATATAGTATACAGGCTCTTATATAAACATGTATTCACATCCAACATTCAAGTAATCATTTCATATCATGTTACTACAACATTTATCACACACATCAAAACATGGTAACAGATTTTAAACTGTTTTTAAACTAAGGTTTACTCACCTTATTTGAAGAACAGAGGACAATTTATTCCTGGAGCTTGATGTTTGATCTTAGGTTGAAACAAAAGTTTGATTCTGATCTGTGATTAGAATGCTTGAGTTGAACCTGAAGCTTTAATGATTCAAGTTGAAGAGTTGTTTAAGTTTGCAAAATGGTGATGTTTTCTTATTCCAGGTTTGTTTAGTTTATTTTTGAGCACGAACTAAAACAAGAAGGATATATATAAAAGATATATAAGATGGTTTACAGGGAAGGCTTGCTATACAAGATTCTTTCTTTTTTTCTCACAGTCGAAGTGACTTGTTTTGTGCTGAGATGATGGTATTAAATGCTATGCTTCCTTACAAGTTTACAGTCTCATTTTTATCTTTTATTTTATTTTATAAGTACATAGATATTTTGCAAGCTTATAGACATATGTCTTATCTCTTGTTGTCTTCCAGGTCTACATATTTATCTTGTTTATACTTGGATGTATCCTGGTTCCTTGTTACTTTGGTCTTGTGAATGAAGATATGTTGTGTGTAAATATGCATACCTTAATTACTTATTTCTTGTTTTCATTTTTCTTTTATTTCTATTTCTAACTATCAATACCTAAGTTATATTCAATATGATTTACTTATAGCTAATATTGATAGAATTTGATTTCATCTCAAACATTATTATCTATATATACTTAGTTATCAAATGTTAACAAAGCAAAGTATTTTAACTCAATTATATAAGATGAAATTTTATTAATAATATTATTAAGGAATTTTATTCTAAATTTTCAAATCAAATTTCCTTTTCTCAATACAAATCTAAATAAATAAATGGCAATTATTTCTTAAGGTCATATCTTTTATCATAATAAGTTTATATTTTATTTAATTAGATTAAATATTTATTAAAATAAAATGGCCAAAATAATCGGTCGTCACATTCCTTCCCCCTTTGAATCTTTTCGTCCTCGAAAAGGAACGAAGCCAGTTTTATTAAAATGCTTAAAATCAGATAAATTCCTTTGATCATTTTTAAACTACTTTAAAAATCTATATAATATTTCTAAAATAGTTTTTTTTTTAAATACTTTTATAACTTGATGTTTCGACAAGTCCATCCTTGTCCTTACAGAAATTCGGTCATACGTTGATCAGGCGTACGACTGAAAATCTATAAGTGCTTGGCAGACCCGTTTTTAACATCTAGTGAAAATAATTTGAAAAATAATTTTTTTGAAAATATAGAAAACAGTTTCGAAAATAGAGGAAATATCTTTAGTGAAATTGCTCTGGAAATCATCACCCCCATCCATGGTCGCAGTTAACCCGATGGTTACGTTGCCGTCCCGGCAAAATCCACAGATAACTGTAGGTCTCCGCGCCACTCGATTACGCCATGGAACCCGCTACAGATCGCAGTTATACCCGGGCTATACGTTGCTATCACAACAAAGACCCATATAACTGTAGGCATCAGCGCCACCGAATTTCGCTGCCAAAAGAATGAAACTCCTCCACTCGACCATAGACCGCAGTCTACCGATGTTGCGCTGCCATCCCGACAGAATCAAGTGTAGACTGTTGGCACTCATCCTCCACACGATTTTCGCTATGGTCCCCACACAGTAGATCGCAGCGACATCGAATTACACTGTCGTCACAGCATAACCCAAACGCCCCTGTAGGCATCAGCGCCATCGACTTTCGCTACCAAATAATCCTCAGGAACTAGTTTGTCCGGACTCCTCACAGGATCAACTTTAGAACCTCCCCTTTAGAGGCTCAAGGCAGTACCACTCAGTGGCACTCCTGAGAAGTTCATTCAAGGGAGCGCCTTTTTCCCCAGAGCCACTTTCAAAACACTTTATACTATATACATATAGTATTTTCCAAATCATACACCAAGTATGAATCTCATATAATTCTCCTTTACAAATCGATTCTCAAAATCGATGATTCTCAAATCAGGCTTTTCCAAATTTCAAATTTGATTTTCCTCAAAAATCAAAAGCCTTTTCAGAAATCCATAGGTTCTCAAAACCTTTCCTCAAAATTTCTTTCACAAAATTCTTTTTATATATACATATATATAAAAGTTTTGAAAAATCTTTGAATTAATTTGTACTTGTATAAATCCACTTTTATACTTCAAATACTTTCAAAAATCATTTTCTTCTGGCAATAGATTCAACAAGGGAAGATTTATTTTATTTAACAAAAAAAAATATATAATTTTATTTATCCCAAATCAAATATTCAAATTAAATTACTTATAAAGTCACTTACCAAATTACTTACTTTTATAAAGTAAATTTTAACCATAAAGATATTCCATTTTCACTTTTATTTATTGTATATTTCTCAAAATTTACTTCCATTTCAAAAATAATATTACAGTCCTTATCTCCCATTCAATAACAATTTCATTCAAACTCGTACGATGTCCACATATCATCCGTACGCAATATCAATCTGATCGCTCACTCGATCACACAATTTCACTTCCGAACTAGTATCGTCCACCCGACTCCCTAGTGCGGACTCAGATCTGGTTTCTTGATCAGAAACCGTCATTCTCCTTGCATAGTCACACCTATGATAGAGAATATCCAGAACCAATCAAAAACCCATATCCAGGTTCGCCGTCGAAAATCGAGCGAAAAATCCTAACTCGGATCGATAATACTATCTCGAAATCCTGTGCTCGAATCTGGATCAAATCACTATGCGAATAGAATAATATATACGTACATCCTACGTATTTATCTTTATTGATTATTACCCAGATCAATTTCCTTTCTATTCACATTCACTTTACTTTCATTCACTTATTCACAATTGCTTCAATCCCATTTGGGTTCCCACCCCAATTCTTATCTCAAATGGATATTTAATCATAAACAGTTCGAACTCCGTCCAATTTAAATTCAGAAAATAGCTTGGAAAATTTTAAAAATAGACAAGTAGTTGAAAAATAATTATTAATTTGTAAAATAGCTGTAAAATAGTTAAGTAACTGTAAAATAATTGGAAAATAGTAATTACTTATAAAATAGTTGAAAAACAGTAATCAGTTTATAAAGTAGTAGAAAAATAGTAATTAGTTTATAAAACAGTTGTGACATAGCTAAATAGTTCCAAAAGTAATTGTAAAACAAGCTTAAGATAGTTTTAGGTTTAAAAAGAAAAGTTGTAGTAAATAGTTGGGAGAAATAGATTTATATTAAAACAATTTATTTTGAAAATAGTCCAGAGTCAAACTGTTTAATACCCCATCTCCATTTCCATCAATTCAATTTAAATTTCCACTTTCATTTAAATTGACTCAATCCCAATCTGAATAACTTCAATTTTATTTCAAATTAATCCAATTCAAATTTCCCATTTGAATTTTATACTTATCCATCATAAATCACAATTCCCATTAATTCAAATCAAATTCAGTTTGAACTAATTCAATTTAAATCTCAATTTTAAATCATCTCGAATTATATAATTCGAGTTAAATTTTCAAATGTTGATTTAATCTCATAAATCAAATTTTACCTTTACTTTTAATTTAACAGCCTAACCATTTAATTCTGAGTTCAAATTTCAAAATTCCTTTTTAATTTACCTTTACTTCTACATAAACTTATTCCTAGGTTCAAATAATAATTCAACCCCCTTTTAGAACAATTTAATCTTTGAAATTCAATTTATTACCCAAATTCAATCTTGGAACCAATCCTTAACCATTTCAGCTTACATGTTCATTTTAAACATTCAAATCTTAATGTTCAAAGCGATCCCATTTTCTCAAGTTTAATTTTTATCTTTAAAATCAAAATTACTTAAGTAATTTCAAATTAAGGTTTAATTTCAATATTGGGATAGATATTACCCCAATCTATCATCCAATTTATTTAAAACATTCATCATCCACTACCCATTCCAGATCTCAATCCTATCTGAGATCACATATAGTTCCCTACCAAAATCAACCCATTTAACTTTCCTAAGTTAAACCTCAATTTCATCCTGAAATTTCCAATTCAGGTTGTTTATTCCAAACTTATTTAACTTCCCTTAAGTTAAATTCAATTTAATCTCGCCAAACTTACTCAAATTTGAATTCCCACTTCAAATTTTAAACTTCACATTAATAAATCTCATAAGTTCAAAAACTTATTATCTTGGATATCACACCTCATTTCCCAAATTTTAAAACTCAACATTTAGAGTCTACTTTCAAACCATCTTTGTATCCATATATACATATTTATTTCTTAGCCTACCAGGCTATACATTTAAATTTTAAACCACCTTCGGTTTTAATTTAAGACAGATCTCTTTTTAAGTTTTCAAACAACTTCTTATTTTAAAATAAGATCACATTCAAGTATATTATGAACAATATTATTTATTCTTTTCTTTTAACACTTTGAAACAATTCAAATGTTTCTAAACTTAGGTTTAAACTTCACAATTTAAATCTGTTCTAATTTACAAGTTATACTTAAGTTTATATCCTTAACACATTTTATTTTGCTTACTCATTAACACATCCCACTATTAAATACAACAACCATTTATGATAATAACCAAGATTGTCATATCCGGAAACCAATTCATTATCATCTTTATCCTGAAAACATTTCCACCAATTCAGGATTTTAATTTCAGTTTGGATCCATTTCAAATTTATCTTTATTCAATTTCAATTTGGTTATATTACTATTACCACTTAATTCTCATTATTTTATTTAATTCCAATAATTTTTAACAACCAATTACTTTAATATTTATTAGAAGAAACATTGCTTTATATATATCAAAATATATCCTTACTTAAAATCATTTAAAATCTTTATATATGAAAATAACAAGTACGCTCTCATATATATATACAACTCATTCTAGAGTACTACGGACTCTATTAAATGAGTAATTCCCACCAGAGCCAAGGTTCTTGCTTAACCTTTGCTCTGATACCAACTGTAACGACCCGGGAATTTCCGAACCCAAAAATTCCAGATAGTTATGAAAAGAAGAACGAGATAGAAGAAGAAGAAATAGAAACATAACACAGATCCTCACATTCGCAGCGGATAAAATATAATATCAAATAAAATAACATTTACAAAGAATCTATATCTGTCAATTCCATTTTAATACATCAGAGTTATACTTATACACAATCACTGAGCATATACAAATCAAATATATCTCAGATAAACAAAAATAATAGTCACAGCGGAAACACTCCATACGTCCTGCCATCCAGCTCGCCCCGAGCTCCAGAACGTCCTCACCTGAAAATCTGTAATACTCGGTCTGACCCGAGCATTACATCAAAGTAACACCCGGGTCAGGCTGGAAACCAGCGTGAGTAAACCCATTTAACATGGAATACAAAAGTATACAACTTATATAAAACCCGGGGTAACTCGTATCAAATTTACAAATTCACAATTTGTTATAGACATCACTTATTTCATATATCAATTTCTAAGTACCCAAAACTTAGATTAAATGGTCCAATTCACTTAAATTATTCCATACCAGCCTATTGATTTCACATATCAATCTATACAGAATCGAAGTGGTTTCGGGTATTTACTAATACCCGACCCCGGTCTCTTCGAATTAAATGTTATCTCTAATCCAAATTGTTAAGTTTAAACAATTCATATCCATGATATCATATCACATAACAATCCAACTCAGATAGGTAACCTACACTATCATAGTTCAACCCATCATAGCATATCACAGACATAGCAAGTTATTAGTCTAGATATAATTCTAAAATACCATTCAATCATCCATAACAAGCTAAATTAGATGTTAAATCTTAATTTATTTTCCAACTTTAATTACTTAAATTTCCTTAAATCCTGCTTACCCAACATTAATTAATCATACATCAATTAATTAACCATCTTAAATTATTTTCCTCAATTAATCATCTTTGATTAATCATTCTCTAATTACATTAAGTAATTAGCCCTAAATTAATTACATAAATTAATTATTCTTTAACCATTCACTTTAATTACTCTCAGTAGTTAATTAATGATCCTCTAATTACCTCCATTAATTACCTTTTTAATTAATTACATTCAGGATTAACTATCCTTTAATTACTCACTTAAATTAATCCTTAATTACCAATTTATTTAATTATTTATGTTTACTCTCTAATTATCTTATTTATTAACTAATTAAATCTTAAATCATTTAAACTAAATTACTTTAGGATCAATTATTTATCCCATTTATCTCTTAATTATCAGCACCATCTCGGTTTAACATCTTACCTTGATTTACATTAAATTATATTACCAAATTAAGTTTTTAATTAACATAAAATAATTTAGCTTAACAAATTTAAGTTAACTAATTACATAACTTATTAAATCAAATGTTTAAAGAATTCATTTACAATTGAATTTTAATTTAAGAAAAGTCTTAAATGAAATTTAATTTAAATTTCAAAACTGTGATTTTAAAACTTATAAAAACTGGGTTTCCAGATCCTACTTCGGGTCCTACCCGTGCTTTACTCGAATCCTGCTTCGAGACAATCTGCCTTTTTACTCGACTCTGTCTCCAATCTTCCCCCTTCTTCTACATTCCTTTAACTAAGTTAATTTCTTAAGTTTTAGACAAAACTGCAACGACGACTCTCTCGCGAACACGAGACCAAACTCGAGCCAATCACTCTCTTACTCGAGAACCACTTCGAGCCAATCTCGATTCAAACTCAGACACGCCAACATCATCGACATCATCGCCGTGCACGTGCACAGTGCCACGTCGAACTTCCACCACTTGAGTCGATCGCCATCAGGTCAACTATCTTCCACTCATTCGATCTCAACACCCTAAATCTTCGATGGCACTTGAAAACAAGAAACCACAGTTCGACGTTCAGATCGAAATAAAGCTCCGACCAACTTCCTCCTCGTTCCGGCGATACGAACCACCAGAGACTTTGAAACTCCGGCTACACCACCGTTAGCCTCCACACTATCATTCCCTTGAAATACGTGCAACTCGATGCACTGTCATCTCCACGTTGATCGAATTCTCTACCCCTATCTAAATTAGGGTTAAAAACAAGATCGTCTCACCGCCAACGCCACGGCGATCTTTCGACGCCTCCACTATTTTTCCTAGCCTCGCCGTACATCACTCCACGTCCACACGAAACCCTGACCACCGAAAACCCTCCGACCATCTAAAATTGGTCGAAATCCCTTTTTCGTTCAACTGAGAACTGCTAGTTAACTACTCAATGAAAAATCACAAATTTTGTTTTAAAAATCTTGTTTCCGGATGATAATCCACATTATAAACTTGAATCAAAGATTCATCATATTCGAATTCAACCTATGTTTAAATTTTGTTCTGTAAATCTAAACTTTCAGAGACAATCCAACATTATTTAGCTTAAAACAAATTTATGCTCATACCTTATGCTTAAACACACTTATTGGGTTTTGAATCCTATGCCTGATAATGTTTAGATAAAAAGAAATTGAATTTAACTATTTATTTCCACTCTGAAAACTAGAAAACAGAGATGATAAAGGAATACTACACATACAAATTGGTATAGATATACAGGGTTGAACAGAAGAGGTTACTCAAGACAGGCACACATTATTTATGAATCATACACACAGATTTCATAAATCTCAAGTCTTTAAATTAGTTTGTTTACTCACAGATAAGTATTCAGCTGATTCATACTTTTAGGTTTTAAAACAAAAGTTACTCACTGTGATGTTTTTGAACAGAGAACCTGGGTTTGAATATAGTATACAGGCTCTTATATAAACATGTATTCACATCCAACATTCAAGTAATCATTTCATATCATGTTACTACAACATTTATCACACACATCAAAACATGGTAACAGATTTTAAACTGTTTTTAAACTAAGGTTTACTCACCTTATTTGAAGAACAGAGGACAATTTATTCCTGGAGCTTGATGTTTGATCTTAGGTTGAAACAAAAGTTTGATTCTGATCTGTGATTAGAATGCTTGAGTTGAACCTGAAGCTTTAATGATTCAAGTTGAAGAGTTGTTTAAGTTTGCAAAATGGTGATGTTTTCTTATTCCAGGTTTGTTTAGTTTATTTTTGAGCACGAACTAAAACAAGAAGGATATATATAAAAGATATATAAGATGGTTTACAGGGAAGGCTTGCTATACAAGATTCTTTCTTTTTTTCTCACAGTCGAAGTGACTTGTTTTGTGCTGAGATGATGGTATTAAATGCTATGCTTCCTTACAAGTTTACAGTCTCATTTTTATCTTTTATTTTATTTTATAAGTACATAGATATTTTGCAAGCTTATAGACATATGTCTTATCTCTTGTTGTCTTCCAGGTCTACATATTTATCTTGTTTATACTTGGATGTATCCTGGTTCCTTGTTACTTTGGTCTTGTGAATGAAGATATGTTGTGTGTAAATATGCATACCTTAATTACTTATTTCTTGTTTTCATTTTTCTTTTATTTCTATTTCTAACTATCAATACCTAAGTTATATTCAATATGATTTACTTATAGCTAATATTGATAGAATTTGATTTCATCTCAAACATTATTATCTATATATACTTAGTTATCAAATGTTAACAAAGCAAAGTATTTTAACTCAATTATATAAGATGAAATTTTATTAATAATATTATTAAGGAATTTTATTCTAAATTTTCAAATCAAATTTCCTTTTCTCAATACAAATCTAAATAAATAAATGGCAATTATTTCTTAAGGTCATATCTTTTATCATAATAAGTTTATATTTTATTTAATTAGATTAAATATTTATTAAAATAAAATGGCCAAAATAATCGGTCGTCACATTACCATCATTAAACATGGATCAAGATTAATAGGGGAACATGGGGTTGAGCCAGTAAATAGGCATGCAGTCATATTTCTCTGATATATGAATGAAAGAAAAACTAAATTGGTCACTTGGGGGTAGTCAATGATCTGCTTACTTCAGGTGGAAGCAAGTATATGCATGGTGCAAATGCACCCAGAGGCCTTTGTGTGTTGGAATAATTTAAACAACCTGGGAGTTTCCATCACAATGCATACATAGTGTTCATTTGACAAGGAGTTAAAGACCATAAAATAAATGGGGGTAGGGGTTTAAAAATCTGGGTTATAAACTTTCAGATTTGGTGTTAGATTTAATCAAGATAAACATGGTTCATTGATTAATTGCTAGGTGGAACATTGGAGTATAAATCAGTGATTACTTATCCAAGATTTGATGAGGATGAATTAAAAATTGTACACATGATAAATCTTAACTGACTGTTGTGCATTGTATAATTTGTTGAATGTGATATTGTGTCTTCTTGTATGAACCAAAACTTGCTAAGTATAAGACCTGTTAATCTAGGAAGGCATTGCAAGATTACTACAATTATGAACATGTATACAAAATTGATAAATGCTCATACCAGTGTAAACTGACCCTTTTGGTTGCCCTTGCAATCATCTGGGTGTCTCAAAAATTATTTGGGGCAGCTAAATGATTTGCTTGCAGGAAATTGAAGTTGGCTTGATGAGTAAGGAAGGCATTGGCTGCTAGTATAAATAAGAGAGTCTTGTTTTAAATTTGCAGTTGTTTTGTAATGGAATTACTAGACAAATTCTATTTTCTGTAATTGAAGTGCTATTATGAAACTTCCTAAGTATTTGGGGATGAAAACTTGTACTTAAGTAAAATTCATTTTGAATGATATTTGATGGAGTTTGATTTTTATTGATTTTATGATCATCTGATTGGGAGAAAACAAGGGGATGGATATAACACATAAATATAAAATGTGAATGTAATGATCTCTGGTTTTATTGCCTGAGTTTATTCTATGATTTTCTTTAAGTAGAATTACAATAGATTTGACAAGATTTGAATAAGAAATACTCAAGTGGAATAAAATGTATGCATTTAAGATAACTGATACTGAGAAATATATATTTGAAACTGATACTGAGATATATAAATATGTTTGAAACTGACACTGAGATATGTACATATATAAGTTTGAAACTGATACTGAGATACATATATATATTTGAAACTGATACTGAGATATATATATATATTTGAAACTGATACTGAGATCTATATAAATATATTTGAATCTCTGATTTCTATTGTTCATATTTTGTCTTATGGAGATTAAACAGCTAAGGGGATATAATTTTTGAAATGAACTCTCAAAGATCTTAGCAGAACATTCAAGCAAAAATGAACTTGTGCATGGCAAGTAAATGATACTGGCAGGTGCATAAATTCTGGAAAATTGTATGGATTTGAGCATTTAAAATTTCAAATAAAAAGGGATCTTTGAGAATAGTAGACCTGGAAGGGTAATGGACTTTGGATATTTGGTTGAACACCTATAAGAAAGTATTTTCCAGAAAACTTGAACTAGGCATAAAAAGGCTTGGAAATTTAGGAGTAGGAATTTTGTAAAAGCTTGTCAAAATGAAGGGTATGGGTTGCAAGTGGTAAAAAGGGGGACTATGGCTGGTCTAGGTGGCCATGGGTCAAACCCTTGGAGCCTGGAATCTCTTCATTTCAATTGATGAAGTGTGAGTGCATCCGGGACAAAACCAAGAAAAACACCAAGCAACCCTCAGATAACACCAAGCAATTATAGTGATATACCAAGCAACTAAAAATCTGTACCATGTCAAACATAGAAATGCAATCTAACTCAATTGTTTAATTTGAGACAGTGATTAGGAAATCACTCATAATGTTCCTAACTACAAGTAGGATCTTGAAATAATTTTATGCATAAGCCTAATAACTGTCACAAGAACAAATAAATGCTAATAGCCTTATTTAGGCAGATTAATATTTATGTATATAATCAGATAACAAGATTAGGTATTATAATTTGCTAAAAATATACCTCTGGCAGTAGAAAAAGATTTAAATAGAAAATTAGTGGCTTGTCAATAACTTGTATAATATTTTGTTTTCAAATTGATTTAAATTGACTCTGATATATATATATATATATATAAATATATATGCGAATAGTAATAAAGGAACAATTGTATATCATCAAATATATAATTGGTTTAATCTTTGCATACTGATATGATTATATTAGTAATTCCAGGGTCTTGGGAAAAATATTTGGAAACTATATAAAAATTTAAACATAAAAGTATTTGGGGTTTAGTGGTGAGCCCCTCTTGAATAAAAAAAAATCTAAGTGATTTTAAAGATGAGGGTCACCACAGTTGGTATCAGAGCTATGTTTTAAATAACATAGTAAATGTTGTTGTATGCATATGGATGTTTGAATGCATTGTTTGAATTGTTGGTGTTGAATGTTTTTACTTTATGTCAAGAAATATATGTGTGTACATGTGACACATGCACAGTATGCACAAAAATAAAAATGAATCAAGTAAAGACACCAAAAACTGATAGGGGTAAATAAACTAACATAAAAATCATATTTATAGCATTATGGTAGGACCAAGGCATCACACAGGTGCAGGATCATCACGTGAGCCACCTGTGATGAGCATGGAGGATTTTGTGAGAGCTTTAAGGGATGGAATGGCACCAAGGCAAGACAATCCTCATGAGGAACTCTCCAAACTGCTTAAGACTTGTACCACTTTGGGAGGAAAGGATTTTGAAGGTACTGAAGGAGCTATAGGTGTTCAAACTTGGATAAAAACTATGGAGAGGGTCTTCACAGATATGCAGATCAATGACCAAAGAAAGAGACAGATAGCTTCAAGGAAATTGAAGGGGGTTGCACTGGATTGGTGGGAAGTTGTGACAGCAGGAAGACAAGAGGATACCATTACTTGGAATAATTTCAAGGACATGCTTGAGGCCAGATTTGTCCCAGCATCTACCAAGGCTACACTGGTGGAAGACTTTATTAGATTAAGGCAAGGAAGCATGAGTGTGAATGAATACACTCAGAAGTTTGAGGCATTATCCAAGTATGGACTGGTGTTAATAGGGAATGCAGAAGCAAAGAATGCAAGGTACATTCAAGGCTTGAACCCTAGTTTGTCAAGGGCAATGTTGCCATACAAGGACAAAACCTTTGATCAAGTAATTGATCTAACTCTCTCATTTGAGCAACATGACACTGCAAGAGAGAAATTCAGGAATATGAAGCTCAACAAGAAGAAGGGTGGTCAGAACAAAGTGCAACCTTATGACAAGAGAAATGCAAGTAAAGGAGTTAAGAAAGGGGAAGGAGCAACAGCACCTGAAAGCAAGAAGTTTACTCATTGTTTTAATTGTGGAAAAGCTGGACATTATAGTAACCAATGCCCTGATCCTAAGATACCCAGAGGAGGCTGCTATAATTGTGGAAAGATGGGTCATCTCAAGAAGGATTGCCCAGAAACCAATAGGGGGACAGCAAGGGTAGGAGCTTTGGCAGCAAGTAACACTGGGAATGTTGGGCAACTTGAAGGTATAATTTTTATTCATACCCAACCCATATCAGTAATATATGACACTGGTGCCTCACATTCACTAATATCTTTGGAAATTGTAAAGAAGTTAACACTTGCATGTGTTTCCATTGATCAGCCCTTGGTTGTATATAGTCCAATAGGGAGTCATTGCATGTTGGGGATGAAGTGTTTGGGTCTGAAATTAATTATAGGGGGTTATGAATTTAATTCAGACTTATATACCTTAAATTATCCCGGTATTGGGATTATTTTGGGGGTAGATTGGTTAATGAGAAATAAAGCAATTTTAAATTTAGAAAACCTTACTATTTCTTTGGAAACAAATGAAGGCAAAAGAATTACCATCTTAAGTGAAACAGCAAAGAATACATGCTTTAATAAAATCTGGAGTATTAATGAAATTCAAAAGGAATTAAAAATAGAGGAAATCCCAGTAGTCAATGAATATGTAGATGTGTTTGGAGAAGTAAAAGGAATTCCTCAAAACAGACCAGTTGAATTCAATATAAAATTAATTCCTGGAACAAATCCAATCATTAAGAAGCCTTATAGAATGGGTCCAAAAGAGTTGGTAGAATTAAAACATCAACTAGAAGAATTGGAAGAGAAAGGATTCATAAGATCAAGTAATTCCAGTTGGGGTTCCCCAGTGCTATTTGTCAAGAAACATGATGGAACAATGAGGTTATGTGTAGACTACAGAGATTTAAACAAGGTGACTATTAAAAATAAGTACCCACTGCCTAGAATAGATGATCTATTTGATCAATTGCATGGGGCTAAAATATTTTCAAGGCTAGACTTAGCCTCTGGATTTCATCAAATGAAAGTTGCAGAGGAAAGCATTGAGTACACAGCCTTCAATACAAGGTATGTCCTTTATGAATTTCTAGTAATGCCATTTGGCTTGACCAATGCTCCCTCCTACTTTGTAGACTTGATGAATAGAATTTTTAGAGACTTTTTGGATAAGTCTGTCTTGGTATTTATAGATGACATATTAATTTATTCAAAGACAGAAAATGATCATGCCATGCACCTACATTTAGTATTATCCAGACTTAGAGAACATGAATTGAAAGCCAAGTATTCAAAGTGTACATTTTGGCAACATGAAGTAAAATTCTTAGGACACATAGTGTCACAGCAGGGAGTAAGTGTAGATCCAAGCAAGGTCATTGCAGTTCAATCATGGAGTAGACCCAAAACAGTGACTGAGGTGAGGTCATTCTTAGGTTTGGCAGGGTATTATAGGAGGTTCATCAAGGATTTTTCAAGAATAGCTGCACCAATGACCAAACTAACCAAGAAGAACCAACCATATGTGTGGACTGAGCAGTGTGAACAAGCTTTTGAGAAATTGAAGCAAGCATTGGTGGAAGCTCCTGTCCTACAAATCCCTGAAGCAAATGAAGGAATGGTTGTATACACTGATGCTAGTGGGTCTGGGTTAGGTGCAGTGCTTATGCAACATGGCAAGGTAGTGGCATATGCATCAAGACAGCTTAAACCTAATGAAACCAAATATGCAACTCATGATCTAGAATTAGCTGCAATAGTGTTTGCACTAAAACTATGGAGGCATTATTTGCTTGGGGCAAAATTTGAATTATTCACAGATCATCAAGCATTGAAATATTTATTTTCTCAAAAAGATTTAAATATGAGGCAAGCAAGGTGGTTGGAGTTTCTGGCTGCATATGATTTAGATATATTGTACACTCCTGGAAAAGCTAATAGGGTAGCAGATGCTTTGAGCAGAAATCATGTTAGGTTAGCCAGTTTGATGATTGATGAGTTTAAAAATCTTGCAGTGCTTGGGGAGGCAGATATATATATAGCAAGGATACAGAGAATTTTAATGAACATGGTGATATGGTGGAGTATGGCACACTGGGAATAATCACAGTGAAGTCTAATCTGGTGGAGAAAGTTGGTAGCATGCAAGATCAAGATCAAAGTCTAAAGGAGAAGAAAGAAATGTTATTAGACAACATTGAGTCAGAGAATTTTAAAATAGATTCCCAAGGTTATTTGAGGAAAAATGATAAGCTTTGTGTACCAAACATTGCAGAATTGAAGGAAGAAATCGTGAATGAGCATCACAAGACCAGGTACACCATACACCCTGGTGGTACTAAGATGTATCATGATTTAAAAAGAGGCTACTGGTGGCCAGGAATGAAGCAAGCAGTGGCAAGATATGTGGCAAAATGTTCCACATGTCAACAAATTAAAGCAGACCACCGAAAGCCCTCTGGCATGTTGCAACCTTTGGAGGTACCTCAGTGGAAGTGGGAAAGCATTTCCATGGATTTTGTGGATGGTTTGCCTAGAACCAAGAAAGGCAATGATAGTATATGGGTAATTGTTGATAGACTAACCAAATCAGCTCACTTTGTTCCTGTCAGGTCAGATAGAAATGCATCTAGGCTTGCACAATTGTTTATTAAAGAAGTGGTGAGGCTACATGGCATATCCAAGACAATTGTAAGTGATAGAGACACTTTGTTCACCTCAAGATTTTGGGAAAGTTTCCAAGAAGCAATGGGAACACAACTTTGTTTAAGCACTGCCTACCACCCTCAAAGTGATGGGCAAACAGAGATAGTAAATAAAATATTGGAAGATTTACTTAGAGCATGTGTGCTTGATTTTGGGGGTAATTGGGAGGATCATATCCACTTGGCAGAATTCACTTACAACAATAGCTATCAATCAACCATAGGAATGGCTCCCTTTGAAGCCTTGTATGGGAGACCTTGCATGTCTCCTGCCTGTTGGTTAGAAGCAGGAGAGGGTGTAATGTTGGGGCCAGATCATGTTAAAGAAACTTCCAACATGATTGAATTGGTTAGGCATAGAATGAAGGCAGCACAATCAAGACAAAAGTCTTATGCAGATAGAAAGAGGAAGCCAATGGAGTTTGAAGTAGGAGAGCATGTTTTTCTGAAAGTATCACCAATGAAGAAAGTGTTCAGGTTTGGAAAATCTGGTAAACTATCACCAAGATTTGTAGGACCATATGAAATTATACAGAGGATTGGTGCTATGGCCTACAGACTTAAGTTACCTGAGGAATTGAGTGGTGTGCATTCTGTATTTCATGTTTCTCAATTGAGAAAATGGGTGCATGATGAAGGAGCAATTATAGAGTCACCTACTCAAGTTCAAGTCCAGAGGAATTTGGTTTATACCAATGAACCAGTAGGGATAGTTGCCAAGGGAGAGAAAAAGTTGAGAAACAAGGTGATCAAACTGGTGAAAATCCAATGGAGCTTGGACACTAATGATTGTACATGGGAGGTTGAAGATAAAATGAGGGCTAAATACCCCAATTTGTTTACTAGTGGAGAGGTATGTCTAAGCAGCCTAAGATAATTTTTCTAAATATACTTATACATTGTTTGTTTTCATAAAATATGGGTATGGGGTTATGGAGTTAAAGCAGGATGTGGATTAGTGCTTTTAATTGGAGAAATTAGGTGAAATTATGGGGACATAATTCCTTTAAGGGGGAGGGTATGTAATGACCCTAAAATAAAATAAAATAAAATAAAATAATATATATATTTATATTAGAAAATTCTGAGATATATATAAGTATATATATATATTGCATTAAAACAGAAAAGAATTTGGCAATAAATAAAATTTAAATGGGAGCTTCTGTTTGATAAAATGCAAGGAATTAAGGTAATTAGAAGAAAAATTGGAACTCAAAATAGATATAGCTTTATGTTCAAAGAATTATGTAAATATATACTCATTTAGTATATATGGGGTGTTTGCTGTTTTATATGAAGATAAAATAAAATGAAGTTTAATATAAAGGTTTATATGTCTTATAATTGTGCCAGAAAATAATTAGCATAATATATGTAATTTTTAATTTAAAAAGGGAGTTGACTGATTTAACATAAAGGCAGAAATATATATATATATATATACACACATATACAGAATCAAATAAAATTTCCATACCATATTTATTCCAAGCAAATAATTTGGGTAAATGATTTTACATTACAAAGTATGGTAGTATGTCTGATTGAATGGAGGTAGTAGATAGGTAGAAAAAAATATACAAAGTAGATTTTCAGATTTCCTTAAAACTTATAAAAAGAAATAATAAACTAAGGGTAACATGCTTATGGCATGAGTAGAAAAGAGTCATGAAAATAGTATTGAGTGTCTAAAAATGCATGATCCCCGAAATAGCTAATTAAAGTGTGCATTTCCAATTTATGATCACACAGAAATATGATGTGTACATAAACATCTAAGGGTATCAGGGGAATTACCCATTCTCTAAAACCCTAGAATGGATTTATAAATAACTGCACATAGCAAAAACCATCACTCTCTCGGGATCAAAAACAAAATAAAATAAACAAGGAGAAACACTAGCTTAAGGCTTTGGGGGATTTGCTGTTCTAAGAAATTAAGGCAGTGAAAGGAGAAACATTATGCGAGTATTTATCTTTTGTATGCAATGGCATTAAGTCCTATTGCAGGCAACCTAAAAATATTATGAGTTATTTGAATCTCTGAAATAATTTGTTATGGGTGATATGGATGTTTGTTTGTTTGTACATTTTTGTTTGGAGCATTGATCAGTAATTGGCTTTCAGAGTTAACATGTTTTAAGTATTCTTGTTTTATCTTACCATCATTAAACATGGATCAAGATTAATAGGGGAACATGGGGTTGAGCCAGTAAATAGGCATGCAGTCATATTTCTCTGATATATGAATTAAAGAAAAACTAAATTGGTCACTTGGGGGTAGTCAATGATCTGCTTACTTCAGGTGGAAGCAAGTATATGCATGGTGCAACTGCACCCTGAGGCCTTTGTGTGTTGGAATAATTTAAACAACCTGGGAGTTTCCATCACAATGCATACATAGTGTTCATTTGACAAGGAGTTAAAGACCATAAAATAAATGGGGGTAGGGGTTTAAAAATCTGGGTTATAAACTTTCAGATTTGGTGTTAGATTTAATCAAGATAAACATGGTTCATTGATTAATTGCTGGGTGGAACATTGGAGTATAAATCAGTGATTACTTATCCAAGATTTGATGAGGATGAATTAAAAATTGTACACATGATAAATCTTAACTGACTGTTGTGCATTGTATAATTTGTTGAATGTGATATTGTGTCTTCTTGTATGAACCAAAACTTGCTAAGTATAAGACCTGTTAATCTAGGAAGGCATTGCAAGATTACTACAATTATGAACATGTATACAAAATTGATAAATGCTCATACCAGTGTAAACTGACCCTTTTGGTTGCCCTTGCAATCATCTGGGTGTCTCAAAAATTATTTGGGGCAGCTAAATGATTTGCTTGTAGGAAATTGAAGTTGGCTTGATGAGTAAGGAAGGCATTGGCTGCTAGTATAAATAAGAGAGTCTTGTTTTAAATTTGCAGTTGTTTTGTAATGGAATTACTAGACAAATTCTATTTTCTGTAATTGAAGTGCTATTATGAAACTTCCTAAGTATTTGGGGATGAAAACTTGTACTTAAGTAAAATTCATTTTGAATGATATTTGATGGAGTTTGATTTTTATTGATTTTATGATCATCTGATTGGGAGAAAACAAGGGGATGGATATAACACATAAATATAAAATGTGAATGTAATGATCTCTGGTTTTATTGCCTGAGTTTATTCTATGATTTTCTTTAAGTAGAATTACAATAGATTTGACAAGATTTGAATAAGACATACTCAAGTGGAATAAAATGTATGCATGTCAGATAACTGATACTGAGAAATATATATTTGAAACTGATACTGAGATATATAAATATGTTTGAAACTGACACTGAGATATGTACATATATAAGTTTGAAACTGATACTGAGATACATATATATATTTGAAACTGATACTGAGATATATATATATATATATTTGAAACTGATACTGAGATCTATACAAATATATTTGAATCTCTGATTTCTATTGTTCATATTTTGTCTTATGGAGATTAAACAGCTAAGGGGATATAATTTTTGAAATGAACTCTCAAAGATCTTAGCAGAACATTCAAGCAAAAATGAACTTGTGCATGGCAAGTAAATGATACTGGCAGGTGCATAAATTCTGGAAAATTGTATGGATTTGAGCATTTAAAATTTCAAATAAAAAGGGATCTTTGAGAATAGTAGACCTGGAAGGGTAATGGACTTTGGATATTTGGTTGAACACCTATAAGAAAGTATTTTCCAGAAAACTTGAACTAGGCATAAAAAGGCTTGGAAATTTAGGAGTAGGAATTTTGTAAAAGCTTGTCAAAATGAAGGGTATGGGTTGCAAGTGGTAAAAAGGGGGACTATGGCTGGTCTAGGTGGCCATGGGTCAAACCCTTGGAGCCTGGAATCTCTTCATTTCAATTGATGAAGTGTGAGTGCATCCGGGACAAAACCAAGAAAAACACCAAGCAACCCTCAGATAACACCAAGCAATTATAGTGATATACCAAGCAACTAAAAATCTGTACCATGTCAAACATAGAAATGCAATCTAACTCAATTGTTTAATTTGAGACAGTGATTAGGAAATCACTCATAATGTTCCTAACTACAAGTAGGATCTTGAAATAATTTTATGCATAAGCCTAATAACTGTCACAAGAACAAATAAATGCTAATAGCCTTATTTAGGCAGATTAATATTTATGTATATAATCAGATAACAAGATTAGGTATTATAATTTGCTAAAAATATACCTCTGGCAGTAGAAAAAGATTTAAATAGAAAATCAGTGGCTTGTCAATAGCTTGTATGATATTTTGTTTTCAAATTGATTTAAATTGACTCTGATATATATATATATATATAAATATATATGCGAATAGTAATAAAGGAACAATTGTATATCATCAAATATATAATTGGTTTAATCTTTGCATACTGATATGATTATATTAGTAATTCCAGGGTCTTGGGAAAAATATTTGGAAACTATATAAAAATTTAAACATAAAAGTATTTGGGGTTTAGTGGTGAGCCCCTCTTGAATAAAAAAAAATCTAAGTGATTTTAAAGATGAGGGTCACCACAAAACAATTCTTTGCAGTTTCAAAGAAAGAAAAGATCTCATTTTGGTTAATTTATGGAAAAATTGTAACAATAATCCTTTTTAGAAGGATAGCTTTGATAAATTAAAATGTGGAAAGGAATATTCTAGTTTAGAAATCAATATATAATCAAACGTATAACCGTGCTTAATATATAAAAAATGGAAATATATAAATAGCGTAATTTACGACTATATATGTATTAGTTTGTAATTAACGGATTAGGATTTGTGGACATTAATTTCAAATTTAACAGGCAATAAATTTGTAAGTAATTGGAGTTAAAAGAATTAATTAGGGACTGATTAAGGAATTTAATATGGCATTAATGGAAGAATTGAATCGGCATAATAAATGGATTCTGAAATCGGTAAAAGGATTAAAGGGATTTAAATAAGAATTGATTAGAGATGATCCAACTTTGACATCAATAATCAATCACTAAGAGTATGTTAACTAAAATAATGAATGGACCGCTTTTATTAAAAATCAAGAAGGAAAATTAAGGAAGGTAGATGATAGTTGAATGACATATTAGAAATGTCCATCTTAATTGAGTAAGAAGTGCAAGGACCACAACATTATTTAAACCAATTAATGATAAATGGCAACTTCTAGCAAAATTTTCTTTTATAATTTTTAGGGTTGTTATCGTTAGTTGTCTTACTTAGGTTATTGGAAAAACATTTGATATGTGTTCCTGTTTTATCACCGTGTTGATTTTATAAATGGGACTAGACCACTAGATAAATCTATATGTATTAAAAAATAGAGTATATAAAGTAATTTCATAAGGACACTTAACTAGCAATAAACTGTAGGTAAGACTAGAAGGTAATGAGAAACATAGGTTAATAACTATGAATAAAGGATGCTTTAATCCCAAAAAAATTAGGATTTTGTGAAAATAAATTTTAGCTTCTGAAGAGACACCATTCAAGGATGACCTTCACCCTGAAGGGGATAAGATGAATAGGAATATGAAGAGAATTTTCTATTGGATAGGGATGAAGATGAATTGTGACATAATTTGCCACTAGGTGTTTGATGTTCCAAAATGAAAAGGATAAAATTGATTAGGCAGCAAATGAAGGTCGCATAAAATCGCTAGAAATCCTATGCGAACAAGCGAAAAAAGTTAAGTTTAAACTAGGGAATATGGTGTTTATCAAAGTTTTCTGTCTTAGGAAGCTCGTGAGATTTGGAAAGTTGGAAAAGTTGGTACCAAAGATTTGATGGGTCTTTATCAATTTTATAAAGAATAGGAAAACTGGCTTACCATGTAAAGCTATCGGATAAGTTGGCAGGAGCTCGTGACGTTTTTCACGTTTCACACTTGAGGAAATGCCTTTATAGAACAACCACTGTGGTAGAGCCTGATTAAGGGATATTACGATAGAGCCAATAACATCCGTGCCACCCCAAGCAGTGTGGAGCATGGAACTAGGAAACTATACAACAAAGAAATTAGGTCGGTTCGAGTACAATGAGGGGAGAATCCGGTGGAAAGCATGGGGACTTCTCATCCTAAGCTTTTCACCGGTAAACTATTCTCTTCAAAATGAGGTTTTGGTTGCATCGTAGTTGCTAGATTGAATGGTAGGAGATGGTTGCTGCGCTTTTACTATCACTTTTGCACTCATATAGAACACTTTTGTTTTTGCATGTTTAGGATGTTGAATACATACCTATATGTCATGACACTTGAATTCACGCTAGGATTGAGCTCACCTATAGTATGTCTGCACACATATTCACATTGCATTTTCGGTTGAATAGATGGTTGTGTAGATAACTTGGTTGTATAATATGGATGTTTATTACGTGTTACGTTGTTTGCCCATTGGAAAGATTTTGGGATGAAATCCTTTTGAGGGGGTAGAATGTAACACCTATTAAAAATTAATAAGAAAAAAGTAAAATAGGTAAATTAATTAAATAATACAAGACTAAAAATAATTTTTTTGCAAAAGTCAGAATTTGACCATGGAAGCTATATCGTTGCATTCGTGGCGAAATTTCGCTCAATTTCCATATATAATGTTCTGAAAACGGAGCTCAAACGAAAATGTTATGGACATTTGAAGTTTTTAGATTTAAAATAATTTAAATAGAGTTCAAATTCAAATAATTAAATTATCCCTAACTAGAATATTTCATTCTATATTTTAATCTGTTACAATTATCCATCCAAAAAGGTTTCCCGTTATAACCTTCCATAAATTAACCTAAAATAGGAGATTTGCTCCATTTGAAATTACAAGGAATTATTTATTTCCTTTTTATTGAAATAGACAGTGTAAACTATGGAAAGAAAATCCATACTTTATACATCTCTTTTTTCTTTTTATGTATATTCTTTATCACTTCAAACGCCGCACATTTTCTATGTATTAGAAAAATTAGACAAATTTAAAGAGGTTACATGGATAATATTTCCAACAAATTAAAATATAGAAATTCACATTCCAATAGAATTAGGGCAAATCTAAATTATACTAATATCTTTTCAACCAATTTGTAAATCTGAAACAAATTCTACATTTTTATTTATATTCGACTTTTAATAACTTGAGACTGAATTCCAGATCTACGTGTAAACAATATTCCTATTCATTTATAGAATAGGTAGGAATATTATATGCATTTAATTCAAGCCTACAACTCTTTAGATTTTTATTTAGGTATAAACATTAAATAAAAATACAATGAAATAAATTTCAATGTTATAAATAAATTACATAATTTCCCACTCACCTTTAGAACTTGTTTAAATCTTCAGATCTGAATCCAAATCCTTTATTTGACTCTTTTTCTATTCTTATCCAAAAGATTTGTTTAACAAGGTATATGCATATTATTAGAATTATAGATCTAAGAAGAGATCGGAGGTTAAGGGGAATATAAATTAAAATTTACCTTTTCTTCGCAGAATTGATTAGCCTCTTATTCTTCTTCTATTTTATTTTCCGCTATTGACCACTTAAATATTTATATAATATACTTTTTATTGATGTCTATATTTCCTAGAATCTGTGGAGAAAGGAAAATAGCAGAACTTTGTTCCTTTATTCAGAAAATATGAGAAGAAAAGTGAGGGGTTAGACTTGTATTTATAGGCCCATTAATCAATTCCATTCTATTTGTATATACGTTAAGCATTTATGTTAAGTAATGTATATTATTTTCTGTAATCTTTTTTCATTTATGTCATACCATTTTTATTCTAATCTGATTAACGTTAACTTTGCTTACAAGTTAAGTATCCATTAACGTTAATTTCTTTCTCCCATATTAAATAAACGTTAAGTTTAGTTAAGGTTAATAAATTACATTTATTACATACTATTTCCTTCCCATAAATGTTAAGGTTCTTTCTTATAACATTTGTTTCAATGTTAATTAATTTTCATTCATTTATTTCCTTTTCAACTCTAATTTATTTTGATTTAACACTGATCTCCTTTGATTACTTCCTTCTAATCTCTGATTTGATTAGATTTAACATAGCCAATTAATTAAATGTTAAGATTTACATGTAATATTTACATTAATGTAAATTATTAGTACTTATTTACTTCCACGCCTAATTTATTTGCATACACTCTTTCTTAATTAGATTTAATTTGATTGAGCTCCCTTAATTAACATTTATATTTAATGTTAATATTTATACTTAATGCCTATTTTAATTTTAAGTTATTAACATTTACTTTCTTAATTAGTTCCTAATTGTTTCTGATCTAAAAACTTCAAACGTTAACAACTTTTTAGTTTGAGCTCCGACGCAGCACTCTAAATATCAAAGCTGCTCAGAAAATCGCCACAAACACAATTAATGTACAACCAATTTTTTAGCCAAACATGTAAAGTGCATGATGTATCATAACATATAAAAGATGTATGCTAAAAGATTATAAATCAGCGCCTCCTGTATAAATGCATTCTTTTAGAAACATTTTTGAAAATAAGATGCAAGCAATCTAGATATACTGGCAAATGTATATGTACGTAAGTTCTCAAAAATCATTTTTCACAAACAAATTTCCACACTCCCGCAAGTAGGAGTATGGTTAAGCCAATTTTGCATCCAAACCCTACCATTTAAAACCTAGCACTCAATTTTTAACATCCAAAATATTGGAAGTTTAGATTTCTATATCTTTTGTAACAACCCTAGATTTTTGCATATATTTTAATTTTGATTTTATCTTTATTTTAAATTATTTTAAACTTGTTCTATTTCAAACATTTCATTTTAAATATAAATGTTGATTATTAAGTGATTTATAGTTCAAACTAGTATAAATTGGATATTTCACTGAAAAGTGAATTTCTATTCAAACTGGTCAAACTTTGACATTTGAACTTTAAATTTAAATATTTCAAATTCTTAAATTTTATCTTTTATTATGAAAATAGATTTAATTCCATGAATACTGCTTTTTGTTTCGTTGAAAACGGACTTATATTGTAGAAGTTATGTAATTTTCAATTTTGTGTATAAACTATTTATTTTGCAATATTATTTATTTTAAATCATATAAATTATATTTTTATTGTCATATTTTGTTTTAATATGTGTTAATAGATTATTTTATTTCTTTTAATATTTTTAAAATGATAATATAATTTTTCTAAAGTATACTTGAATTTATTTCAATTTATAATGCCTAGTTTCCATTTTTCTGCTATTTTCTTCATTAAATTATATTTAATTAAAATTTATTTATTTATTTTGTGAATTCATTTTTTATTTTGTTTCCTTATCTTTATTTATAAATATTTTTCAAGTATATAAAATTTTTCCAAAGTGCATTGAATTTATTTCTAATTTTAAAGTCTACTTCGCAATTTTAAGCCATTTTCTTAATTTAAATTCTATTTAATAAAAAAATTAATTAATTATTTTATATTTTTATTTTAATTTCTGAGTGTTGTCTTTATTTATCAGTTTGATATGTTTTTATAAATTACAAAATAAATAAAAGAAATTTGAGAAGTTGTGACCTTTGATTTGCCTAAGTCCTTTTGTATTCCACCGTTTCATTTTAATCAATACATCTTTTATTTTATTTTTGCCGTTCTTTTCCTCATTCTTTTTCAGCCGACTTCCTCATCTTTTTCACGTATTTTCAAAGCTTCTCAACCCTAAAAAAAAATCATGGCCTCCATCTTGCAAAATTTTGGTAAAATCTTCTTCTCTTCTCTTGTTTTCTAGTTTTTCTATGTGATTTTGCAACTTGTTCTCTACTTCATGGCTCCACTCCTCCTCAACCAGATCTAGGCTGACCTCCACCTCCTCCTTCTCTGATCAACCACCCCTCTAGTCCATCACCATGACCAGGCCGAACCCACCTTAGCAAGAGACAACACCAAAAATGCACAAAACCATCACCTATTTACATAAACCGAGCTTAGTTTGCTAGCACCACCTTCTATAACCATTAGCCGCCACTTCCACCACCACCACCACCTCTGACCTGACCTCCACCCTCTGCCACATCACCCACCACAACCTGGACCCACTGGCCATGCCCCTAGAGCCTATGGCCGAACCCATTTATAGCGTAGAAGTGATGAATTTGCCTTGTAGTTGTTGTTTTGTTGCACCTATGTCCATTCACCTTTGAACCAACCTAGGCCGACCCTATTTGGACCCAAACCAGACCTTAGTGCATGCCTTGGTTGAACCAATCCCATCCATAACTGATCCATGTGAAGTTGAGAACAAGTGCAAGTCAATCGTTGTTGATTTGGGCATTGAATTCTTATGCTGTTTGATGTTATTTTCGTGTTGAAACTTATGAATTATATATATTGTTTGTGTATATGTTATCAAGTCAAATTGCTTTGGCTCTCCACTCTCAAGTCATATCCATGTCATCGTGCCTTCATTGTGTTTGTGTTGTGTGCTTTGGTGGATATCTCCAGCTCTAAACAAGTGAGTAAATCTCACCAGACTAATATGTACTTATGTAGTGATAAACTGACATCGTTTGAATCTGTAAAATTATATCATCCTGTTATAACTGTTATATTATGATCATATAATGTTTACTCCTGTTATTACATATGTTATATCATCTATTACTGTTATATGATGTTATTCTGTTCATTTTATCAGTTTATCACACCGCAAGTTCCCTGTAGATTAGGTTCACTATGGGTTGAAATGATACATACCCGAACGGACTTTAGAATAGGGAAAGATCGTTATGGGCTGAAATGATAAGCCTGAGTGACTTTTTATTTATTTATGTTACTTGGGATTGCGGGTTTGAAATGATAAAACCCGGTTTTCTTTGTAAACTGCGGATTGAAATGATAGACATCCGTATCACTTGACCTAGGCTAGAAAATTATATACAAACCCGTGGTTCATATATTTTCCTAAAATTTATAAAATATTATAAAAAATATAAATATTATGATATTTTGATTTAAATTTAAGTAAAATGATTTTATAGAAATATTAGTGATTTTCTATAAATTAAATAATGAATTAAGTAAATGGTAAAGTAGAATTTGAACTATAAGTAAATTTTGGAATTTATGTTTTGTTTTAAAAAGGAAATTTTATGAAGTAAGAAAAATATAATATTTTGATTTAAAAATGTAATTTAAATGATTTTATAAAATTATAATGATTTTTGAATAAGTTAAAATGTTAAATAAAATAAATGTTTAAGTAAATTTTGAAATATAGCTTAAAATTGGAAATTTTGAATTTTTGTTAAAAGTGAAGTTTTATTTAAGTAAATAAAGGGAAATAAGATATATTTTGGGAATTTAAACTTACTGGTTAAGTTAAGAATTTAATTAAAGAAATGGAAATTTAATAATTGAATTTAAATAAGTAAATTGTTATTTAAATTTGATTTTGTATGGAAATTTGACTTTATAAAATCATAAGAATAAATGGTATTTAAATGATTGTTTTTAAGTGTGAAATTATATGATTTTATAAGTTAAAATGATTTATATTAAAAGTTAATTGTTTGTGAAATTGTAATTTAACTCTGAATTTGATTTGACTGCATTTTTGAAATGTAATGTAAATGATATTACAGCATTTTTGTAAATGCTGCAATTATTTAAATGAACTAAAGGGGTTAATTTGAACTAAAAGCTATTATAGTACTTTGTAAGTGCTATAGTTGATAAAGATAACTAAAGTCTAGTCGAAAATAAAAGAAATCTATTACAACACTTAAGCGCTGTCTTTTGTTAAATAACTGTTTTAAGCTATAACTTTACGTAGCATTTTATAAGTGCTACGGAAACTATATTTTTGCTGTTTTAATATATTTTAATGAAAATTAATCTTTGGAAAATGATATAACTTTGGAAATTAAGTGTTAAATTTCTAAAGATAATGAAGAGACATTTAAATGGTTTTAAATGGAAGAATTTGATTTTAATGTGAGTTTAAAATGGTATTTAAATTCAATAAAATGAATGGATTAAATGGTATTTTAAATGAATTAAAATGAATGATGTTTTGAATAATATTGTGATACTTTGAAATGGATTTGAAATGATATTTGATTTCTGATTTATCTAATTTATTTGATAAATGTATATTTGAAGTATATATTATTTGAGTTTATTTAAATGATATTGGATTTATGAAATGTGGGATATTTAAGCTTTGAAATATACTAAAGATTGAATATTGTATTTTATGGATTAAATCTATATTTGAAATTGATAAGATTTGAAATGGTTGATGATAAACTGAAATTAAATTGAAACTTTGGAAATTGAATACTTGATTTGAAAATATAATAATTACACTTTTAAATGAATTAATTTGTGGGAATATAAATTATTTAAAGGTGATATGAAATAATAATAATATGAATGATATCTTTGAATATAAAGGTATTAAAGTTGAATATTTAGATTTGTACTCAAATGATGTTTTGGTATATTAAAATGATTTGAAATGAAGTTTGAAAGGATATGATATTTTGATATATTAAAATGATTTGAAATGAAGTTTTGGAAAGATTGATATTTTGATATATTAAAATGATTTGAAATGAAGTTTTGAAATGATATGATATTTTAAATATATTGAAATGTTTTGGAATTGATTTAATCTTTATTTTGATAAAGATTTGGATTTGAAATTCTATTTTGAAGTATAAACTATTTTAATTTATAACCACGGGTTATAATAACGATTGGTTGTTAAAGAGACCGGGATCGGATATGGACATACTCTCTGTCGATACTGAAAACCACTTTGACAACTGTGTACGCGGTGGAGTTCCAGAATGAAGTAGGATGGTGGCGACGATCCTAAGGTATATACGTGGACCCAACTCCCGTGAGTTGGCATAAGGTGGCTAAAATAGGAGCGATCTCGGACCAGTGAGGTAGCACCTCTTATCGGACACACTTCTTCGATACCATTCTATTACTTGTGATTGATTTGGTGCGCACCCTTGATTTGGGAGTGTTGTTCGAGGTGGAGCGGTAGTGGCTGCTATGCGTTTCCATCAGTCCGTGTGCGTAATTGGTATATCTACCCTGGCATTGCCTTGTGTGCCGTGTCACCTACCATATCGAGCCCACTACGTTTTTGGTTTAAAGATCCGACCGCGCTAAGGTTCACCATCCCCTTAACGCTATTTTCTATATGATTATACTTTACTAATTAGACACTACTGTATATAGCGTATATTACTACATAGTAAATAGTTTAACAGATCCTTAAAGAATGGCGATCCCAAGCATTCTTTAAGTTACTTGTACCTTTATTACAGTTCACTTGAGTTGGTTTACATTATATAAGTATATATTGTCCTGACTCGAGTGTTTTGTGTTTTGCTTTACGCTCGGGTCAGCCTGAGTTATTCACAGATTTGGATTTCCGCTCTCTTGGAGATTTGAATAGCTGGAGATTATCTGCTTGTCTTGTCCTATCTATTTCAGTTTTGTTGTTCTGTTCAACTTGTACTTGGTTATCATATTGAGACTTCTGTTGTACTTTATTTTCTCCTGTTGTATCTTTTGTAACT
Organism: Allium fistulosum; assembly: GCA_030737815.1. Classification (NCBI taxonomy): domain Eukaryota; kingdom Viridiplantae; phylum Streptophyta; class Magnoliopsida; order Asparagales; family Amaryllidaceae; genus Allium; species Allium fistulosum. Next base: position 637,235,334 of record CM060908.1, on the reverse strand, counting down.
CTGGTATATTTATGTAGTAGCTTCATGAACTACTATCTCTTTTACTTCCGCTGCATTATTTTACTCTGTGTCTGTGATCTGTGATTATATTTATTTACTGTATATTCTGAGATTTGCCAAATTTTTATTTACAACACGGTATTTTGAGCAATTCAATTCCGGCATGAGTGTCTACCTATACACTTATAATGGATGCGAATGGTTGAAAATATCGGGTCGTTACATCTTTATTCTTACGTCAAAAAGGATTTAGATGGAAAATTTTACAAATCCACCCTTCTTTTGGGTACATATACATATATACATATACATACATACATATATATATATATATATATTCATATTCAGCTATACCTTGGAACCTTTTCTTTTGCCTCAAAACTTATTCAAATTTTCCAAATACAATTTGCATCAGAAGGTTTACTTTTGGATGTTAAAGCGTAATTATCCTAAGCGCAAGTTTCATTTTACTCTCAGCAAGGTATGAAAATAAAAATTTCAAAGCTAAAACAGCCTTTTCCCTTGTGATGTATTTGTTTTATGTTAATGAAATCACATTTGGTTGGGTATGAGATGTTTTACCATTATTACTACTAAACGATGGGTAGTTGATTATGGTTTCGTAATGATTGATGTTATATTACTAATATTGATTGGATTAGTACACACTTGATGATTGATGTTGGGTTACTATTGTGGAGTGTTTAGTACATATTCGATGAATTATACTTACATTGATGATGATGTATGTAAGTATATTTGTGTGATATTTTCTTATTTAATGATTGGGGTTTACATTGTTAGCTGTTGATGTTGAATTTTTAAGTATTCTCCTATTATTGTGCCCCATAAGATGGATGAGTAGTAATACTATTTTCTGCTTTTACTATTTGCATTGGTTGTATTGATTGCAATGGTTGCACTGATTGCATTGGTTATGATGGTTTCAGTGGTTATATGTAGTCATGGTTGCAATTTAGTAATATATATTTGGATGTAGAAGAAGAGCGTGAAATAGAACTACATGGGCTTGATCCCCCAAAAGGGATACATAGGCAGTCTTTTCCTATGCAATAGTCACTGGGTCCCTTAGGTTGTGCTCGGGTGTATAGGGTGAGGCATAGTCCAAACATAGTTGAAACCTTTTTCTTTTGCTTTATGTATATGTATATTTGTAGGTTTACAGGTGAAAGTGAAGAAAGGAGCAAAGGTTTGGGAGGAGTCATACATACATGAGATCGGTATATCTTTTGCATTATAATTATAAAGATGTCGTTTAATAATCGATGTAATAAAATGTATAACTATGGGTGTATTTTATTCGAGTGATATTAGATTTGTTAAACTGTTATGTATATGTATACAATGATGTTTAAATTCCATTATGAGGTTTTCTTGTGTTTATTGTTTTAGAATTTATTTAATTTTTATCCACCTATGGTCCACTGCTATTAATATCACAGCTTAGGTTTAGCGAATCCATAATCCTTAGGTAGGTTCCATTAGGTTGTAATGAGTTACACCTTAGGTTGGGTTAAAATATAGAATAAGGGAGCATTTTAGTTTACAATTGTATGCATTGTGTATATGGATTGTTTGTTAACCTCCATTACCTTACCCTAGAATGATGTTTATTTATGTTGATGGAAGATAAATGAAGTAGGAGCGAGGTAGGATGAATAATTATGAGAGGGGTTAGGTGTTGGTTATAACCTAAGTGACATACATCATATATTAATAATTGAAACCTAACCTTAATAAGGTGGAATCACTTTTTATTTTTAATATAAATAATATTTGTTTAAAATTTCTATAAAATATACATTTTTGATTTAAATATATTTTGTTAAAAATAGAAAATGGTTATTTTGGACATTAAAGTGATTTATTGAAATTTTTTATGAGAATAAAGTTTTAATTTGGAAATATATTTTTTTATGAAGATATTTTCGAAAAGGAACTGTAAAAATAGTAAAAATATTTTGTTTGAAAGCACTTTTAGTAAAAGGTGTTTTAATTACATTAGGGAAATTTATTTCAGACTATAAAAAACATTCCTATGAGAAACTCTAGTTATTTTAAAACTTCCTTCAGAGTGCATTTCTATAATAGCATTATGATTTAGAAATGTTTTGTTAGATATGGAAAAAAATTTAAACAAGAAATTTTGTTAATAAATATTTTATTTGAAAGTATTTTTATAAAAGGATGTTCAGCTCAAAATATTTATTTAGGCATGAATATTTTAATGGGAACATTTTAGTTAAAATTATTTTTAATTTGAGAACATCCTTTGACAAGGGTAAATTTTAACCTCATTGTGACTTAGAATTCTTTGGAAAAATATTTTGTTGAGAGGTATATTAGAAAGAAATATTTTTGTTAAAAGGATATTTTAAAGTATATACTGTAAGGTTTGAGGAATATTTATTTAGTACGATATTTTGAAGAGGAGAAAACTATTTTGACAATAGTATAGAATTTAAATTGTATTTTTTTAAAGTATCTTATTGGAGAATATTTTAGTGAGAATCCTTATTTTAGAAGAAAGGAATATTTTGTTGAAACATTCATCTCTACTACTAATAAAGAGGAGTCAATAAATAATATTTCTACGATGTCTTTTTGAAATTCCGAAAATATCCCCATCCACCAACGGAATCCTACCATCGGTATACAACTTCCATCACCACCCCTTTTCGACTACCCATCAACGGAATTTTGCTATTAATTTACCACCAATACCACCAATAATACAACTTGAAACAAAAGTATTGCGGTTATCAAAATATTTGGACTTACAATGCACATCCGTCCACTTACTTTTTTAATTAAATAAAAGGTAAATATCTCTAGCTACTAGATGCACGTACGTGCAATTTATACTAGTTATAATAAATATTACAGGAGTTGGAGAAGATTTATTACAAGGAGATTATTTCCACAAAATATATTTTGTTTTAAAGGAATTATTTTCTCGAAAGAAGAAATTTGAAAACAATATAGTGGAAACATTTTTATTTGAGTGTTATATTGTTGGTTGAAATAATTGAAAATAACTGATGGAAGTATTTTATTTGGGAAGTATCTTTATAAGTAAAGAATGTAATAAAATATTTATTTGGTTAGAAAGTTTTATCATATGAGTATATTTGATTTCAGAAAACTTTATTTTGAAAATTGATTTTGGTCATAAGGATTTTCACTTAATGGGTACACTTCAAAAAATGATGTTTGAAAAGAAAAGCATTCTTGAGTAAAGTGTTTTGGTTGAAAAGACAAATTTGAAGATGATTTTAGTTAAGAACTATAAAACTAGACTTTACAACATAGGGAGTAAGATGACGGGGTAAGATTAATTCTGAATTGCCCAACACCCACTATGACGATGTTACATTTATGACTATTATGTGTGACTTTCCATAAATAGCTATAGGGATGTATAGTTATCCCTTTTATTGAGAAAGAGGAAATGTAATGTAGAGACTGTCCATTTCGATGTGTGGAATAGTGACCTTATACTTGTTTTGGCTTGCTTTCGTTGAATTTTTTGTATTGCATTGTTATTTGTTAAATTATTCCCAATTAAGAAAATTTAGCTACTTATTCACCTATGTCTTCTTATTAATTTGTATTATGCTCATTTAAATTAATTTCTTATGCTTGTATTATGTCGTTTATTACTTGTTTAACTATGATTGATTTTAATTATTTGTTTGTTTACTTGTTTGTTTGATGTACACCTATTAATTCACGTCATGCATGTTTGGATTAATCACTTTTGATTATATTGGTTATTCTTGATTGTTTGTTTACTATAGTTAGTTTGTTTATTGCTTGTTGTTTGTTTGTCTGCTATGTATTATAACTTTATGATGAAGTGGTTATCCAATGTTGACTTTTAAAAGGGTTCACATTAGGGAAACTAGTGGGATGTTAAGGGACATATTTAGTTATTCATAATGGGACAACATAGTTTCCTAAACTTAAGAAGACGAGATATTTGTGTGATATCCCGGAATTTTGGACAATATCAATTTAATAATCTATATTTAAAATTAAATTGATTTGATAATCTTTGTTAATAAAATTTGAATAAATTTAATAATCTAATTAAATAAATATTTAATTAGTGATTTATCTTTTAAAAGTTTAATAGAATGATTTCTATTTATAATATATATATATAAGTGTATATATTGTAAATAGATGAGTTGGTTTGAATTTAACAAATAAAATTATGTTTTCAAATTTCTAATATTTTGGTAATTTGGAAATTATGATTTAAAATAATATTAAGCTTTTCAAAGATATTTGATAAATAACTATATAGTTTAAAATACATATTATAAATGTTTAATTGTTTAAAAATAGATTTTTAGCTTAAGTTTAAATTTAAATGAAAAGGTTTGTTTTATTTCTTTTTAAATATTACTTGATATATATGATTTAAAAATAGAAGTTTAAAATACAATTTACATATGGTATCAATTCATTTAATAATAGAAGTAATTTATAATTTCTTTTATAAATTATTTAAAATAGTCAAATTTGATATTTTCAATACTTTGTTTTTATAAATATAAATAGACTATAAATAAAATAGGATTGTTATTGTAAATTTAAATTGAATATGAATTTGGATTTATAATAGAAATTCAAAAGAGAGATATTTTAAAATATTTTGGATTTAAAATATAGATATAAGATTTTATTTATATATATATATATTGGTTATTTACATTTTCTTTAAAGTAATTTATATACATATACATATTAGGTAAGTATTTATAAATAGTAAACTAGTGTAAAAAGCTTTTATTCACATTTTAAAAATAAATAAAGTTATGTATTAAATACTTATAAGACAAATGTCATTATATTAAGGCCTAATGTGACATATGTTAAGTAATAAATAAAACTACATGAAAAATGTCAAGATAAATAACAAGTGTCTTTTTATTTATTTTTGAATTTTCTTTTATTTTTAATAAACCACATTCTAACTTATAAATACATATGTTTCCCTTCATTATTTTCTTTTCTATCTTTTTCTATTCAAAAAGAAAACTCAGTCCTATTCTCAAACATAAAATCTGATAATCATACTTCCTCAAACAAACTTCTCAAAAACAATTTATAATCAAAACACTCCTCAAAACCAGAAATCAAACCTGTAATATCATTTTCAAAGTATCAGTTTTAAAATCAAAGCAGAGATCATCAAACAAATCCTCTCTGTTTTGAAAGCAAATCTGTAACATCTTCATGATGCAATCTGAAGCAAGAAAGCAAAGCCTGCATGTATTCTTCAAAAACAGAAGCAAGCAAATCTTGAATTAAAAAGCAAATCAAAAGCATGCAGTTTTAAAAACCAAAGATTTATCAAAATCAAAAGCCTGGAATCGAGTAGTTTCTGTTCAAGCATATCTGTAGCTTGCATCTTCAAGTCAAGTATAAAGTTAAACTAGAGCAAAAGCATTTTTGATTGCTAAAGCATTCCAGTTTACAAATTTTAAAGACAATGCAAGATTTCAAAAATGGAGGCTCTGTCTTCATTCTATATACAAGTGAGTAACATCATTTTTAAAAGCATAAGTATGGGTTATTTGTTTGCATGTTGATTTCTGGAATAAGTATGCTTTACATGTATATATATTGTTGAATCCTCTGTGTGTATATGAATGTATATATGTGTGTTTGATGTGTATCTGCTCTTGACTTTTTTGAGTTTAAAATTAGGAATTTGGTAAAAATTATATTATCACTTGATCCGATCTTATTTAGGATTTAAGATTAGAACCAAAATTGATTGTTTCATTTCAAACTTTGGTTTAGAATTTTAAGTTAAGTCAAAATAATATTCATTTGGCTCTGGAAACCATAAGTGCTGGAATGCTTAAGATAAATCAAAATTCAAATTTAGTAATTCAGGGATTCAGGATTATGAATCAAATCCTTAAACTAAATCATGTTTTTTAAAACTAAATTAACAATTTTTAGATTAGAAATGTAAGTGCATTTCTGGGTTGCACTGTTTTTGGATTTTTGAGAAGTTCTGGTGATCTCGGGGTTCTGGGGTGTTGAAGTTTATTCTGGAGGAAGAGGAGCGAATGGTGAGGCCAGGAAAATTTCCAGGAAGATGGTCAAAGATCGGTGGTGGCGGGGGTTGTTCGGTTTTGTTTGTAGACCTAGTTTTGACGATGGTTGGAAGATTGATCATCTCGAGGCCTAGGATTAATCGAGTGCCACTATACTTAGGGAAATGGTAGCTGGAGTATGGATGGAGTTCGTGGCCGGAGGTGAAGCCACTCTGGTGATCAGAGGCGAGAGATCTTGGTGATTTCCAGTTCGACATTTTTCCAGATTTGAGCTCATAAGCTCGATTTTGATTTTGGGGCTCTGCAGTTTATTTGATGGTCGGAATCGAGATGAGGGATGATCGCCGACATGCGCGAGTGGTCGCGAGTGGTCGAAGTTGACGGCGGAGTTGGTGCACGTGCACGTATATGTCTGGGTATTTGCTGTGGTGTTTGGGAAAGAAGGAGTGGGAAACTCAGGGTTTCTCGTGTCAATTGGGTTTTTGCTCGGGTGATTAGGGGTTTGACTTGAAGCATTAAGGAAGGTACTCGGGTAAATGTTTGTATAACAGGTTTTAACAGAACCTGTTTCCAGTTTTTAAATTTTAAAATAAAATTTAAAACTGATGTTTAAATCTTAAAGTAAAGTTTAAATAAGTTTTAAATCTAGTTATTATCTGGAGTTTAATTTAAAATCTCAGTTTTAAATAAGATAAAGTTTTTAAATTTTGAATTGACTTAACTACTTTTAAAAGGGTTAAGAAGTTTGAATTTTAAAGATAAAGTTTTAAATTGTAGATAGGTTTCAAAATCTAAAGATTAATCTGGAGTCAAAGTTAATATGCATTTCAATTTTGAAAAAAAAAGAAAAAGAAGAAGTTTTTAAATTTAAAATTTGTTTTAAACAAATTTGAATGTTAAGGTATATTTTAAATTGATTTGAATTTAAAATGAATTTAGTTTTAAATTTCTTTTAATTAAATAAATATTTCTTTAACATGTAATTTAAAAAGGATTTAAATAGTTTTAAAGCTTTGTTATAGTTAAATTTGTCTTCATTTAAAATCTTAAATTTAAAATGAAATTTAAAAGTAAATATAAAGATAAATTGGTTTAAATACTTTATTAATGATATTTTAATCATTAATAAGAATAAAGTGTTATCTTAAAGATAATTAAGATTTAATAATTTAGGATAAATTAAATTATTAAGGTAATTGAAAGATAATTAATCAATTTAATTAAATTATGATTTGGATTAATAAATTTAGTAATTAAGGGTTTAAATTGATTAATTAAGGTTTAATTAAATTAATTAAATGTTAATTAATTTGAAGTTAAGAATCATTAATTTGGAATTATTAATTTTTGGTTAGGAATAAATTAATCAAATAATTAAGGATAAATTAAGTTATAGTTAAGTACTTAATTAATTAAGTAATTAGAGATAAATTTATTGATAATTAGAATTAATTAAGTTGTAAATTAATAATGGTTAATTAATGTTTAATTATTTAAGAAAGATAATTAAAGAATAGTTAATGTAGATCATTAACTTGGATTTATTAAATAATCAATTTATGTGATTAATTGGATTAATTAATTAAGATAATCATTTGTGGAAATTGTTTAATTACTTAATGGAAAGTAATTAAGAGATTAATTACTCATTGTAATTAATTGAATTAGTTAAGTTAATTAATTAAGTTTAATTAATTTAAGATATCACATATTGATTTGTGAAGTATAAATTACTTAATGTAATTTAATGAAGAATAATTACTTAGGAAAGTAATTAATGGATAATTACTGATGTAATTAGTGAAGTAATTAAGGGAAGTTAATTACTTAATAGAAATTAATCAAGGGATTAATTAAAGATAATTAATTAAGGAGTAATTAATTTATTTGATGAAGTAATGAAGGGTAGTTAATTACTAAATAAGATTAATCAAAGGTGATTAATAATTATGATTTAATTGAAGATTAATTACTTAATGTAATTAATTTAATTAGAGTAATAAAAATGTAATTAGGGATCATTAATTAATATAATTAATGATGTAATTAAGAATTGATTAATTAAGGAATAATTAATAAATGAAGTGATTAATTAATGTAATTAATTAAGGAGTAATGTAATTAATTATAGTTAATTAATAAATGAAGTAATTAAAGATTAATTACTATAAGTGGTTAAGAGTAATTAATTTGTGAAATAAATTTAATGCTAATTATTTGAATGTAATTAAATGTTAATTAATCAAGGATGATTAATAAATTGGATGATGATTGATTAATTAATTGATAATTAATTAATAGTGATTTAAGCAAGATTGTTAATGATGGAAGTAATTAATTTAATTTACTTTAAATTAATTAGAGATGAAGTATTTAATTTAATTCATTTTAAATTAACTATAAATGGTGATTAATAAATCATTGCTTATGAATGGATGATATTGAATGTTGTGCATTGTTGATATCTCTGATGATATGGATGTTTGGTTGAATTGTAATGATAATGTGAATTATCTGATAATGTAGATTATCTATTGAGTTATCTATCTGTGTGTATATAGATAAAGAATTGAATTGTTTTAACTTTAAAACAACTTGGCCTTAAAAGATACGTTTTGGATTTCGATGAGACCGGGATCGGGTTTCCAGATTTGGATATCCGAATACCACATCGATCCAAAGTAACGATAGGTCGTGAATCTCAAGTGAAAATGAAGATTCAGAGTGCAAGGGTTATTGTCGTTAACTCTGAGGGTGATTCCAAAATGAGTGTAATGGGATAATGCCTTCGGTTTCGTTCGAACCCGGAACGAACTTGTATGGATTGAATGCTTTCAGCACATCGTCAGGTGGACGATGAGCATTCTAAGGGATGTGTTCTGATTAAAGGTAATCGTGAACTCAAGCCTCATCAACCGGGAATGGCTAAAACAGGGGAGGTGCAGCAAGGCTTCGTGGGTAGCGCCCACTGAGAGCGAGATATATCCCTGTCTAGAAGTCCCTTCTTATTATTCGGCTGTGTGGGCAGTTGGTTGCAAACAACTGCGGGATTGTCTTGTTCGGAATTATCCAGTAAGTGATGGTTCCGGCTTTGTGTTGCAGGGGATTGGGCGTGATCCTCGGTACGGTGATCTAGGCCACGTACTGTGACGGGTGGTACCCCGGTAGCCCTGCCATTGTATGGAATCCAAACTCCAATAAGTGACAACGGATTTGATTGTATAACCCACTTTATTGGCTAGTATGCTGGAATTTAATAATGTAACAATTTCAGCTATTTCATATTTATTTGAAAACCTTAGACCTATTATAATACAATCGGATTTCCTATCAAATGTTTTGGTTAGCGTAAGGTAAAAACTTACCCATGTTTATTTGTGGGGAGTCTTACGTGATACCTTTTCTTTCAAAAGGGTTTTGAAGTTAAACAAGTTTAACCTGTTACTCACACCAGACCCATGTCTGACCCAAGTGTTTATTTCTGTTTTATAAACTCTTGGGTACTCAAATTTTACGAGTAGCCAAGGGATTCAGGTTAGCTTTGACGAGTTATCTGGAGGAGCAATGGAGCAGGAGGCTTCAGCGTTGTAGATATATTGTAGTCCGCTGTGTTGATCTCTGTGATAGAGTTTTGTATTGTATTGAGTTGTAATAACTAGACAAATGTTTATAACTGTCTAGTATATGTTGTATAATCTGTGTAACTCTGATAGTCATTGTATATTATGTAATACTTATGTTATTAATATAATTTATTCGTTCCGCTGTTGAGATTCTGTTGTTGTTCTTTCTTTCTTCTCTTCTTTTCTATTTTCTATCCCTTTCTTTCTTATTAACGATGCGACTTTCTGGTCGATGAAAGTTCGGGTCGTTACATGTGGTATCAGAGCAGTAGGTTGAGTGAATACCTAGGCTCTGGAGTGGTGTCTATCTTGAGAGAGCGTATTTGTAATTTTTATATCTATATATATATTTATTCTACCTATTTGTTGGGTTACCTGTTCGGGTTTTCCAATATGAGTTATAAAGGTAGATGAGGTAGGTTGTGTATAACACGACTACTATTGATTGGAGTTTGAATGTTTGAGGTTGGAAGTGTATTTGTCGAGACTGTAGACCCAATACTGTCTCGAGTGGGCTTTGCTGTGGTGAAAGATTTCATCGATCTCTGAAGGAAACCTATTAAAGGTTTGGAGTCCATCTTGGAAGTGCCAGTTTGGCCGAGTTATAGTTTGGATTTGTTGGATGAGCAGAAGCGAGTGAAGGTATCTTGGTAACTTCTAGAAGAAGTAGCTGTGTGAGGAGACGCAGAGACCATGGATTGTTTCCGAAGATGTTTTCTTGGAACAAGTTTGAGGAAGTATGTATACTTCGGTGTTGTGGCTGAGTTTAGCATGGTGTTTCTGTTTGAGGTTCGAGTTTCTCGAAGAGCTTTGGATTAGGAAGTCCTTGGCGTCTGTGGCAGCAGTGCAGCTCGGAGTGTTCTGTGTGTTGGCAGGAAGTTTTCTGGCTGAGCAGTTTTTCTGAAGGTGAAGTTCAGAAACAGCAGAGTGGATCCATTTCTTCGATGGATTGGATAGTTAAGTATGAGCTGTTCTGATTTGTTAAGAGAGAACAGTTTATCTTTGGATTTGGTTTGGGTTGATCGCTGTTATCCAGCAAATTAGTCACCATCCTTAAGAAGAAATTAAAGATTTATTTCCTGATTTCCTAGCATTTATTACCTCAAATAATTAATAAAAACCAGCCATATCTCCACCATAAATACCAATTCATTACCCATCAAAGCCGGATTTAATGCTTAATAAATGCCATGATAACCTGCTTATTTATTACTAATTAATGCCAACCATTTCCATATCAAATATTCCTTAATTCTCTTCATCCTTACCTTAAATAAGAGGATTATGGTGCAATTAATATCAGCCTAGTCAGCGTCACTACAATTCAACACCAACATTGGGTCAAGGCTTACAGCTATAAATACACCTAACATTGCAAAAGAAAAGGGAAACCGAAACAGAAAATGTGACTTCTCTCCTCCTCAAAAATCTCTTGTAATATGAAACTACAAGTGATAAATAAATTATAAAGTGGATGTAGGCCATAGATTTCGCCGAACCACTATAAAAATTTCGTGTCTCTTTTATCTTTTCTTCTTTTTATCTGCTTATTTTTGTGATCTGTGTTGCTGTTTTCTGGATTGCCATTAAGGCTAGTGCTTTCACACTCAAATCAGGGTGTTGATCCATTTTTTGGGTTAACATTTTGGTGCTTTCACTGAGAGGAACAAGGGAATCTCACATCTGAAACTTATTCTATGTTAGAAAGAAGATCCAACTCCAGATCTGAAAGAAAAAATTTAGATCCAGAAAACAGGTTCCTAGATCTAGCTTTTAGAAGATGAAGAAGCCTCATACAAGGAAAAGCGCTATGGAAGGAACTCAGCAAGGGGGCAGCCAAGAGGCGTCCTCTCATTCAAACTTTCCTTCTACCATGAAGCAAATAGCTGGGGGCAACCACCAAGGACCAGAAACAAGGGGCATGCAAAGCCCCTCACTCAGATAAGTACCAGACTCTAGGGTCTGCTAATCAAATAGAAATTATCATCAACTGAACTGAACTAAAAAAATGAGATCTAGAATTTAGATTCCTTTTTGCATTTGAATTATGAATCATCAAAAAATGCTTTAAAGGTTAGCATTTGGGAAGCGATTTACTCATGTAAGCGATCCCGAATGTAAGCGGTCCAATGCTCTAATTCCTTCCCAAGTGCGACACCTCATAAAAAATGATTTCTTGCATAAAACCAGTTTTAAAGGTTAGTGCTTAGAGAACGACTTACACATGTGATGAGCGACCCCGAACGGTCCACAGCCATGCTCTGATTCGTTCCTAAGGGTGACACCTTTCAAATTTTTTTACAACATCGTTCTTGCTTTCAATCAAAGGTTATAGAAGCGACCTGACAACTGCTCTCTAAAGTATCTCTTGAATATGATGCTCTCGAATAGGAATGATTAACTCTATCTCCTTGTGCAGGAAAGGTCCGACACTTAACATCTGTCAAACATCCAAAGAGATGAGAATTTGATGCCGACAAATTTGCTTTCACCAACACAAGTTCTTGAGCGAAGCATACCTCGTTGCCAACAAGGCATACTTCGGAGGGCAAATGTTATCCAGCAAATTAGTCACCATCCTTAAGAAGAAATTAAAGATTTATTTCCTGATTTCCTAGCATTTATTACCTCAAATAATTAATAAAAACCAGCCATATCTCCACCATAAATACCAATTCATTACCCATCAAAGCCGGATTTAATGCTTAATAAATGCCATGATAACCTGCTTATTTATTACTAATTAATGCCAACCATTTCCATATCAAATATTCCTTAATTCTCTTCATCCTTACCTTAAATAAGAGGATTATGGTGCAATTAATATCAGCCTAGTCAGCGTCACTACAATTCAACACCAACATTGGGTCAAGGCTTACAGCTATAAATACACCTAACATTGCAAAAGAAAAGGGAAACCGAAACAGAAAATGTGACTTCTCTCCTCCTCAAAAATCTCTTGTAATATGAAACTACAAGTGATAAATAAATTATAAAGTGGATGTAGGCCATAGATTTCGCCGAACCACTATAAAAATTTCGTGTCTCTTTTATCTTTTCTTCTTTTTATCTGCTTATTTTTGTGATCTGTGTTGCTGTTTTCTGGATTGCCATTAAGGCTAGTGCTTTCACACTCAAATCAGGGTGTTGATCCATTTTTTGGGTTAACAATCGCAAAAGTGACTTGCGATTGCTGAGTGTTCTCTTGGGTTATCAGATTTTTCTGGATGTCTTAAGGGAAGTCAAAAGTTTGTCCGCATCTGGAGATTGAGTTTTCTTATCGACTGGATTCCAGGAGTGATACCGGTGGTTTAGCCTAGTTAAAAGATGTTTCCTAGAGATAGAGGTTGGTAGCAGCTCAAGTTTTGATGGAGTATCCGAGTTTTCTTTATGGATCTGTTGAACCATTTTTCTGGGGTGTGTTGTCCAGTTTGTGCTTGTGTTCTTCATCAGCATTCTTATCTACCTCAGATCAGAGTTGTGCAGCAGAAGCAGTTTGGGAGTGCATCTGTCTTGTTTCCTGGATAGGAGAAGTTAGTTCAGTCTTCTATTGTTTAAGGAGTAAAGTTAGTGTTCTTGGTTTTGGAACCAGTAGTTCTTGAGGATTTGGTTGTAGATCTAGATGAGTAGGAACTCTGTAGCTTCGTAGTTTAGATTGTTTGTAGAGCGAGTATCCCGGTATATATATATTTGGGGGAAACTCGAGGAAATTCTATCCATAATTTTGTCTAGATAGTTAGAATTGTTTGTTTGGATGATTGGTTGCTATGGTTGTTAGCATATGGTTGATGATATATGATTGTGATTTTAAGAATTAAAATCTTGGATAGATTATTAAATTATCTTTGTTTTAAATTTCGGGGACGAAATTATTTTAAGGGGGGAGGAATGTGATATCCCGGAATTTTGGACAATATCAATTTAATAATCTGTATTTAAAATTAAATTGATTTGATAATCTTTGTTAATAAAATTTGAATAAATTTAATAATCTAATTAAATAAATATTTAATTAGTGATTTATCTTTTAAAAGTTTAATAGAATGATTTCTATTTATAATATATATATAAGTGTATATATTGTAAATAGATGAGTTGGTTTGAATTTAACAAATAAAATTATGTTTTCAAATTTCTAATATTTTGGTAATTTGGAAATTATGATTTAAAATAATATTAAGCTTTTCAAAGATATTTGATAAATAACTATATAGTTTAAAATACATATTATAAATGTTTAATTGTTTAAAAATAGATTTTTAGCTTAAGTTTAAATTTAAATGAAAAGGTTTGTTTTATTTCTTTTTAAATATTACTTGATATATATGATTTAAAAATAGAAGTTTAAAATACAATTTACATATGGTATCAATTCATTTAATAATAGAAGTAATTTATAATTTCTTTTATAAATTATTTAAAATAGTCAAATTTGATATTTTCAATACTTTGTTTTTATAAATATAAATAGACTATAAATAAAATAGGATTGTTATTGTAAATTTAAATTGAATATGAATTTGGATTTATAATAGAAATTCAAAAGAGAGATATTTTAAAATATTTTGGATTTAAAATATAGATATAAGATTTTATTTATATATATATATTGGTTATTTACATTTTCTTTAAAGTAATTTATATACATATACATATTAGGTAAGTATTTATAAATAGTAAACTAGTGTAAAAAGCTTTTATTCACATTTTAAAAATAAATAAAGTTATGTATTAAATACTTATAAGACAAATGTCATTATATTAAGGCCTAATGTGACATATGTTAAGTAATAAATAAAACTACATGACAAATGTCAAGATAAATAACAAGTGTCTTTTTATTTATTTTTGAATTTTCTTTTATTTTTAATAAACCACATTCTAACTTATAAATACATATGTTTCCCTTCATTATTTTCTTTTCTATCTTTTTCTATTCAAAAAGAAAACTCAGTCCTATTCTCAAACACAAAATCTGATAATCATACTTCCTCAAACAAACTTCTCAAAAACAATTTATAATCAAAACACTCCTCAAAACCAGAAATCAAACCTGTAATATCATTTTCAAAGTATCAGTTTTAAAATCAAAGCAGAGATCATCAAACAAATCCTCTCTGTTTTGAAAGCAAATCTGTAACATCTTCATGATGCAATCTGAAGCAAGAAAGCAAAGCCTGCATGTATTCTTCAAAAACAGAAGCAAGCAAATCTGGAATTAAAAAGCAAATCAAAAGCATGCAGTTTTAAAAACCAAAGATTTATCAAAATCAAAAGCCTGGAATCGAGTAGTTTCTGTTCAAGCATATCTGTAGCTTGCATCTTCAAGTCAAGTATAAAGTTAAACTAGAGCAAAAGCATTTTTGATTGCTAAAGCATTCCAGTTTACAAATTTTAAAGACAATGCAAGATTTCAAAAATGGAGGCTCTGTCTTCATTCTATATACAAGTGAGTAACATCATTTTTAAAAGCATAAGTATGGGTTATTTGTTTGCATGTTGATTTCTGGAATAAGTATGCTTTACATGTATATATATTGTTGAATCCTCTGTGTGTATATGAATGTATATATGTGTGTTTGATGTGTATCTGCTCTTGACTGTTTTGAGTTTAAAATTAGGAATTTGGTAAAAATTATATTATCACTTGATCCGATCTTATTTAGGATTTAAGATTAGAACCAAAATTGATTGTTTCATTTCAAACTTTGGTTTAGAATTTTAAGTTAAGTCAAAATAATATTCATTTGGCTCTGGAAACCATAAGTGCTGGAATGCTTAAGATAAATCAAAATTCAAATTTAGTAATTCAGGGATTCAGGATTATGAATCAAATCCTTAAACTAAATCATGTTTTTTAAAACTAAATTAACAATTTTTAGATTAGAAATGTAAGTGCATTTCTGGGTTGCACTGTTTTTGGATTTTTGAGAAGTTCTGGTGATCTCGGGGTTCTGGGGTGTTGAAGTTTATTCTGGAGGAAGAGGAGCGAATGGTGAGGCCAGGAAAATTTCCAGGAAGATGGTCAGAGATCGGTGGTGGCGGGGGTTGTTCGGTTTTGTTTGTAGACCTAGTTTTGACGATGGTTGGAAGATTGATCATCTCGAGGCCTAGGATTAATCGAGTGCCACTATACTTAGGGAAATGGTAGCTGGAGTATGGATGGAGTTCGTGGCCGGAGGTGAAGCCACTCTGGTGATCAGAGGCGAGAGATCTTGGTGATTTCCAGTTCGACATTTTTCCAGATTTGAGCTCATAAGCTCGATTTTGATTTTGGGGCTCTGCAGTTTATTTGATGGTCGGAATCGAGATGAGGGATGATCGCCGACTTGCACGAGTGGTCGCGAGTGGTCGAAGTTGACGGCGGAGTTGGTGCACGTGCACGTATATGTCTGGGTATTTGCTGTGGTGTTTGGGAAAGAAGGAGTGGGAAACTCAGGGTTTCTCGTGTCAATTGGGTTTTTGCTCGGGTGATTAGGGGTTTGACTCGAAGCATTAAGGAAGGTACTCGGGTAAATGTTTGTATAACAGGTTTTAACAGAACCTGTTTCCAGTTTTTAAATTTTAAAATAAAATTTAAAACTGATGTTTAAATCTTAAAGTAAAGTTTAAATAAGTTTTAAATCTAGTTATTATCTGGAGTTTAATTTAAAATCTCAGTTTTAAATAAGATAAAGTTTTTAAATTTTGAATTGACTTAACTACTTTTAAAAGGGTTAAGAAGTTTGAATTTTAAAGATAAAGTTTTAAATTGTAGATAGGTTTCAAAATCTAAAGATTAATCTGGAGTCAAAGTTAATATGCATTTCAATTTTGAAAAAAAAAAGAAAAAGAAGAAGTTTTTAAATTTAAAATTTGTTTTAAACAAATTTGAATGTTAAGGTATATTTTAAATTGATTTGAATTTAAAATGAATTTAGTTTTAAATTTCTTTTAATTAAATAAATATTTCTTTAACATGTAATTTAAAAAGGATTTAAATAGTTTTAAAGCTTTGTTATAGTTAAATTTGTCTTCATTTAAAATCTTAAATTTAAAATGAAATTTAAAAGTAAATATAAAGATAAATTGGTTTAAATACTTTATTAATGATATTTTAATCATTAATAAGAATAAAGTGTTATCTTAAAGATAATTAAGATTTAATAATTTAGGATAAATTAAATTATTAAGGTAATTGAAAGATAATTAATCAATTTAATTAAATTATGATTTGGATTAATAAATTTAGTAATTAAGGGTTTAAATTGATTAATTAAGGTTTAATTAAATTAATTAAATGTTAATTAATTTGAAGTTAAGAATCATTAATTTGGAATTATTAATTTTTGGTTAGGAATAAATTAATCAAATAATTAAGGATAAATTAAGTTATAGTTAAGTACTTAATTAATTAAGTAATTAGAGATAAATTTATTGATAATTAGAATTAATTAAGTTGTAAATTAATAATGGTTAATTAATGTTTAATTATTTAAGAAAGATAATTAAAGAATAGTTAATGTAGATCATTAACTTGGATTTATTAAATAATCAATTTATGTGATTAATTGGATTAATTAATTAAGATAATCATTTGTGGAAATTGTTTAATTACTTAATGGAAAGTAATTAAGAGATTAATTACTCATTGTAATTAATTGAATTAGTTAAGTTAATTAATTAAGTTTAATTAATTTAAGATAATCACATATTGATTTGTGAAGTATAAATTACTTAATGTAATTTAATGAAGAATAATTACTTAGGAAAGTAATTAATGGATAATTACTGATGTAATTAGTGAAGTAATTAAGGGAAGTTAATTACTTAATAGAAATTAATCAAGGGATTAATTAAAGATAATTAATTAAGGAGTAATTAATTTATTTGATGAAGTAATGAAGGGTAGTTAATTACTAAATAAGATTAATCAAAGGTGATTAATAATTATGATTTAATTGAAGATTAATTACTTAATGTAATTAATTTAATTAGAGTAATAAAAATGTAATTAGGGATCATTAATTAATATAATTAATGATGTAATTAAGAATTGATTAATTAAGGAATAATTAATAAATGAAATGATTAATTAATGTAATTAATTAAGGAGTAATGTAATTAATTATAGTTAATTAATAAATGAAGTAATTAAAGATTAATTACTATAAGTGGTTAAGAGTAATTAATTTGTGAAATAAATTTAATGCTAATTATTTGAATGTAATTAAATGTTAATTAATCAAGGATGATTAATAAATTGGATGATGATTGATTAATTGATTGATAATTAATTAATAGTGATTTAAGCTAGATTGTTAATGATGGAAGTAATTAATTTAATTTACTTTAAATTAATTAGAGATGAAGTATTTAATTTAATTCATTTTAAATTAACTATAAATGGTGATTAATAAATCATTGCTTATGAATGGATGATATTGAATGTTGTGCATTGTTGATATCTCTGATGAGATATATGCTGATCTATGATATGGATGTTTGGTTGAATTGTAATGATAATGTGAATTATCTGATAATGTAGATTATCTATTGAGTTATCTATCTGTGTGTATATAGATAAAGAATTGAATTGTTTTAACTTTAAAACAACTTGGCCTTAAAAGATACGTTTTGGATTTCGATGAGACCGGGATCGGGTTTCCAGATTTGGATATCCGAATACCACATCGATCCAAAGTAATGATAGGTCGTGAATCTCAAGTGAAAATGAAGATTCAGAGTGCAAGGGTTATTGTCGTTAACTCTGAGGGTGATTCCAAAATGAGTGTAATGGGATAATGCCTTCGGTTTCGTTCGAACCCGGAACGAACTTGTATGGATTGAATGCTTTCAGCACATCGTCAGGTGGACGATGAGCATTCTAAGGGATGTGTTCTGATTAAAGGTAATCGTGACCTCAAGCCTCATCAATCGGGAATGGCTAAAACAGGGGAGGTGCAGCAAGGCTTCGTGGGTAGCGCCCACTGAGAGCGAGATATATCCCTGTCTAGAAGTCCCTTCTTATTATTCGGCTGTGTGGGCAGTTGGTTGCGAACAACTGCGGGATTGTCTTGTTCGGAAATATCCAGTAAGGGATGGTTCCGGCTTTGTGTTGCAGGGGATTGGGCGTGATCCTCGGTACGGTGATCTAGGCCACGTACTGTGACGGGCGGTACCCCGGTAGCCCTGCCATTGTATGGAATCCAAACTCCAATAAGTGACAACGGATTTGATTGTATAACCCACTTTGTTGGCTAGTATGCTGGAATTTAATAATGTAACAATTTCAGCTATTTCATATTTATTTGAAAACCTTAGACCTATTATAATACAATCGGATTTCCTATCAAATGTTTTGGTTAGCGTAAGGTAAAAACTTACCCATGTTTATTTGTGGGGAGTCTTACGTGATACCTTTTCTTTCAAAAGGGTTTTGAAGTTAAACAAGTTTAACCTGTTACTCACACCAGACCCATGTCTGACCCAAGTGTTTATTTCTGTTTTATAAACTCTTGGGTACTCAAATTTTACGAGTAGCCAAGGGATTCAGGTTAGCTTTGACGAGTTATTTGGAGGAGCAATGGAGCAGGAGGCTTCAGCGTTGTAGATATATTGTAGTCCGCTGTGTTGATCTCTGTGATAGAGTTTTGTATTGTATTGAGTTGTAATAACTAGACAAATGTTTATAACTGTCTAGTATATGTTGTATAATCTGTGTAACTCTGATAGTCATTGTATATTATGTAATACTTATGTTATTAATATAATTTATTCGTTCCGCTGTTGAGATTCTGTTGTTGTTCTTTCTTTCTTCTCTTCTTTTCTATTTTCTATCCCTTTCTTTCTTATTAACGATGCGACTTTCTGGTCGATGAAAGTTCGGGTCGTTACATGTGGTATCAGAGCAGTAGGTTGAGTGAATACCTAGGCTCTGGAGTGGTGTCTATCTTGAGAGAGCGTATTTGTAATTTTTATATCTATATATATATATTTATTCTACCTATTTGTTGGGTTACCTGTTCGGGTTTTCCAATATGAGTTATAAAGGTAGATGAGGTAGGTTGTGTATAACACGACTACCATTGATTGGAGTTTGAATGTTTGAGGTTGGAAGTGTATTTGTCGAGACTGTAGACCCAATACTGTCTCGAGTGGGCTTTGCTGTGGTGAAAGATTTCATCGATCTCTGAAGGAAACCTGTTAAAGGTTTGGAGTCCATCTTGGAAGTGCCAGTTTGGCCGAGTTATAGTTTGGATTTGTTGGATGAGCAGAAGCGAGTGAAGGTATCTTGGTAACTTCTAGAAGAAGTAGCTGTGTGAGGAGACGCAGAGACCATGGATTGTTTCCGAAGATGTTTTCTTGGAACAAGTTTGAGGAAGTATGTATACTTCGGTGTTGTGGCTGAGTTTAGCATGGTGTTTCTGTTTGAGGTTCGAGTTTCTCGAAGAGCTTTGGATTAGGAAGTCCTTGGCGTCTGTGGCAGCAGTGCAGCTCGGAGTGTTCTGTGTGTTGGCAGGAAGTTTTCTGGCTGAGCAGTTTTTCTGAAGGTGAAGTTCAGAAACAGCAGAGTGGATCCATTTCTTCGATGGATTGGATAGTTAAGTATGAGCTGTTCTGATTTGTTAAGAGAGAACAGTTTATCTTTGGATTTGGTTTGGGTTGATCGCAAAAGTGACTTGCGATTGCTGAGTGTTCTCTTGGGTTATCAGATTTTTCTGGATGTCTTAAGGGAAGTCAAAAGTTTGTCCGCATCTGGAGATTGAGTTTTCTTATCGACTGGATTCCAGGAGTGATACCGGTGGTTTAGCCTAGTTAAAAGATGTTTCCTAGAGATAGAGGTTGGTAGCAGCTCAAGTTTTGATGGAGTATCCGAGTTTTCTTTATGGATCTGTTGAACCATTTTTCTGGGGTGTGTTGTCCAGTTTGTGCTTGTGTTCTTCATCAGCATTCTTATCTACCTCAGATCAGAGTTGTGCAGCAGAAGCAGTTTGGGAGTGCATCTGTCTTGTTTCCTGGATAGGAGAAGTTAGTTCAGTCTTCTATTGTTTAAGGAGTAAAGTTAGTGTTCTTGGTTTTGGAACCAGTAGTTCTTGAGGATTTGGTTGTAGATCTAGATGAGTAGGAACTCTGTAGCTTCGTAGTTTAGATTGTTTGTAGAGCGAGTATCCCGGTATATATATATTTGGGGGAAACTCGAGGAAATTCTATCCATAATTTTGTCTAGATAGTTAGAATTGTTTGTTTGGATGATTGGTTGCTATGGTTGTTAGCATATGGTTGATGATATATGATTGTGATTTTAAGAATTAAAATCTTGGATAGATTATTAAATTATCTTTGTTTTAAATTTCGGGGACGAAATTATTTTAAGGGGGGAGGAATGTGATATCCCGGAATTTTGGACAATATCAATTTAATAATCTGTATTTAAAATTAAATTGATTTGATAATCTTTGTTAATAAAATTTGAATAAATTTAATAATCTAATTAAATAAATATTTAATTAGTGATTTATCTTTTAAAAGTTTAATAGAATGATTTCTATTTATAATATATATATAAGTGTATATATTGTAAATAGATGAGTTGGTTTGAATTTAACAAATAAAATTATGTTTTCAAATTTCTAATATTTTGGTAATTTGGAAATTATGATTTAAAATAATATTAAGCTTTTCAAAGATATTTGATAAATAACTATATAGTTTAAAATACATATTATAAATGTTTAATTGTTTAAAAATAGATTTTTAGCTTAAGTTTAAATTTAAATGAAAAGGTTTGTTTTATTTCTTTTTAAATATTACTTGATATATATGATTTAAAAATAGAAGTTTAAAATACAATTTACATATGGTATCAATTCATTTAATAATAGAAGTAATTTATAATTTCTTTTATAAATTATTTAAAATAGTCAAATTTGATATTTTCAATACTTTGTTTTTATAAATATAAATAGACTATAAATAAAATAGGATTGTTATTGTAAATTTAAATTGAATATGAATTTGGATTTATAATAGAAATTCAAAAGAGAGATATTTTAAAATATTTTGGATTTAAAATATAGATATAAGATTTTATTTATATATATATATTGGTTATTTACATTTTCTTTAAAGTAATTTATATACATATACATATTAGGTAAGTATTTATAAATAGTAAACTAGTGTAAAAAGCTTTTATTCACATTTTAAAAATAAATAAAGTTATGTATTAAATACTTATAAGACAAATGTCATTATATTAAGGCCTAATGTGACATATGTTAAGTAATAAATAAAACTACATGACAAATGTCAAGATAAATAACAAGTGTCTTTTTATTTATTTTTGAATTTTCTTTTATTTTTAATAAACCACATTCTAACTTATAAATACATATGTTTCCCTTCATTATTTTCTTTTCTATCTTTTTCTATTCAAAAAGAAAACTCAGTCCTATTCTCAAACACAAAATCTGATAATCATACTTCCTCAAACAAACTTCTCAAAAACAATTTATAATCAAAACACTCCTCAAAACCAGAAATCAAACCTGTAATATCATTTTCAAAGTATCAGTTTTAAAATCAAAGCAGAGATCATCAAACAAATCCTCTCTGTTTTGAAAGCAAATCTGTAACATCTTCATGATGCAATCTGAAGCAAGAAAGCAAAGCCTGCATGTATTCTTCAAAAACAGAAGCAAGCAAATCTGGAATTAAAAAGCAAATCAAAAGCATGCAGTTTTAAAAACCAAAGATTTATCAAAATCAAAAGCCTGGAATCGAGTAGTTTCTGTTCAAGCATATCTGTAGCTTGCATCTTCAAGTCAAGTATAAAGTTAAACTAGAGCAAAAGCATTTTTGATTGCTAAAGCATTCCCGTTTACAAATTTTAAAGACAATGCAAGATTTCAAAAATGGAGGCTCTGTCTTCATTCTATATACAAGTGAGTAACATCATTTTTAAAAGCATAAGTATGGGTTATTTGTTTGCATGTTGATTTCTGGAATAAGTATGCTTTACATGTATATATATTGTTGAATCCTCTGTGTGTATATGAATGTATATATGTGTGTTTGATGTGTATCTGCTCTTGACTGTTTTGAGTTTAAAATTAGGAATTTGGTAAAAATTATATTATCACTTGATCCGATCTTATTTAGGATCTAAGATTAGAACCAAAATTGATTGTTTCATTTCAAACTTTGGTTTAGAATTTTAAGTTAAGTCAAAATAATATTCATTTGGCTCTGGAAACCATAAGTGCTGGAATGCTTAAGATAAATCAAAATTCAAATTTAGTAATTCAGGGATTCAGGATTATGAATCAAATCCTTAAACTAAATCATGTTTTTTAAAACTAAATTAACAATTTTTAGATTAGAAATGTAAGTGCATTTCTGGGTTGCACTGTTTTTGGATTTTTGAGAAGTTCTGGTGATCTCGGGGTTCTGGGGTGTTGAAGTTTATTCTGGAGGAAGAGGAGCGAATGGTGAGGCCAGGAAAATTTCCAGGAAGATGGTCAGAGATCGGTGGTGGCGGGGGTTGTTCGGTTTTGTTTGTAGACCTAGTTTTGACGATGGTTGGAAGATTGATCATCTCGAGGCCTAGGATTAATCGAGTGCCACTATACTTAGGGAAATGGTAGCTGGAGTATGGATGGAGTTCGTGGCCGGAGGTGAAGCCACTCTGGTGATCAGAGGCGAGAGATCTTGGTGATTTCCAGTTCGACATTTTTCCAGATTTGAGCTCATAAGCTCGATTTTGATTTTGGGGCTCTGCAGTTTATTTGATGGTCGGAATCGAGATGAGGGATGATCGCCGACTTGCGCGAGTGGTCACGAGTGGTCGAAGTTGACGGCGGAGTTGGTGCACGTGCACGTATATGTCTGGGTATTTGCTGTGGTGTTTGGGAAAGAAGGAGTGGGAAACTCAGGGTTTCTCGTGTCAATTGGGTTTTTGCTCGGGTGATTAGGGGTTTGACTCGAAGCATTAAGGAAGGTACTCGGGTAAATGTTTGTATAACAGGTTTTAACAGAACCTGTTTCCAGTTTTTAAATTTTAAAATAAAATTTAAAACTGATGTTTAAATCTTAAAGTAAAGTTTAAATAAGTTTTAAATCTAGTTATTATCTAGAGTTTATTAAAATCTCAGTTTTAAATAAGATAAAGTTTTTAAATTTTGAATTGACTTAACTACTTTTAAAAGGGTTAAGAAGTTTGAATTTTAAAGATAAAGTTTTAAATTGTAGATAGGTTTCAAAATCTAAAGATTAATCTGGAGTCAAAGTTAATATGCATTTCAATTTTGAAAAAAAAAGAAAAAGAAGAAGTTTTTAAATTTAAAATTTGTTTTAAACAAATTTGAATGTTAAGGTATATTTTAAATTGATTTGAATTTAAAATGAATTTAGTTTTAAATTTCTTTTAATTAAATAAATATTTCTTTAACATGTAATTTAAAAAGGATTTAAATAGTTTTAAAGCTTTGTTATAGTTAAATTTGTCTTCATTTAAAATCTTAAATTTAAAATGAAATTTAAAAGTAAATATAAAGATAAATTGGTTTAAATACTTTATTAATGATATTTTAATCATTAATAAGAATAAAGTGTTATCTTAAAGATAATTAAGATTTAATAATTTAGGATAAATTAAATTATTAAGGTAATTGAAAGATAATTAATCAATTTAATTAAATTATGATTTGGATTAATAAATTTAGTAATTAAGGGTTTAAATTGATTAATTAAGGTTTAATTAAATTAATTAAATGTTAATTAATTTGAAGTTAAGAATCATTAATTTGGAATTATTAATTTTTGGTTAGGAATAAATTAATCAAATAATTAAGGATAAATTAAGTTATAGTTAAGTACTTAATTAATTAAGTAATTAGAGATAAATTTATTGATAATTAGAATTAATTAAGTTGTAAATTAATAATGGTTAATTAATGTTTAATTATTTAAGAAAGATAATTAAAGAATAGTTAATGTAGATCATTAACTTGGATTTATTAAATAATCAATTTATGTGATTAATTGGATTAATTAATTAAGATAATCATTTGTGGAAATTGTTTAATTACTTAATGGAAAGTAATTAAGAGATTAATTACTCATTGTAATTAATTGAATTAGTTAAGTTAATTAATTAAGTTTAATTAATTTAAGATAATCACATATTGATTTGTGAAGTATAAATTACTTAATGTAATTTAATGAAGAATAATTACTTAGGAAAGTAATTAATGGATAATTACTGATGTAATTAGTGAAGTAATTAAGGGAAGTTAATTACTTAATAGAAATTAATCAAGGGATTAATTAAAGATAATTAATTAAGGAGTAATTAATTTATTTGATGAAGTAATGAAGGGTAGTTAATTACTAAATAAGATTAATCAAAGGTGATTAATAATTATGATTTAATTGAAGATTAATTACTTAATGTAATTAATTTAATTAGAGTAATAAAAATGTAATTAGGGATCATTAATTAATATAATTAATGATGTAATTAAGAATTGATTAATTAAGGAATAATTAATAAATGAAGTGATTAATTAATGTAATTAATTAAGGAGTAATGTAATTAATTATAGTTAATTAATAAATGAAGTAATTAAAGATTAATTACTATAAGTGGTTAAGAGTAATTAATTTGTGAAATAAATTTAATGCTAATTATTTGAATGTAATTAAATGTTAATTAATCAAGGATGATTAATTAAATTGGATGATGATTGATTAATTGATTGATAATTAATTAATAGTGATTTAAGCAAGATTGTTAATGATGGAAGTAATTAATTTAATTTACTTTAAATTAATTAGAGATGAAGTATTTAATTTAATTCATTTTAAATTAACTATAAATGGTGATTAATAAATCATTGCTTATGAATGGATGATATTGAATGTTGTGCATTGTTGATATCTCTGATGAGATATATGCTGATCTATGATATGGATGTTTGGTTGAATTGTAATGATAATGTGAATTATCTGATAATGTAGATTATCTATTGAGTTATCTATCTGTGTGTATATAGATAAAGAATTGAATTGTTTTAACTTTAAAACAACTTGGCCTTAAAAGATACGTTTTGGATTTCGATGAGACCGGGATCGGGTTTCCAGATTTGGATATCCGAATACCACATCGATCCAAAGTAACGATAGGTCGTGAATCTCAAGTGAAAATGAAGATTCAGAGTGCAAGGGTTATTGTCGTTAACTCTGAGGGTGATTCCAAAATGAATGTAATGGGATAATGCCTTCGGTTTCGTTCGAACCCGGAACGAACTTGTATGGATTGAATGCTTTCAGCACATCGTCAGGTGGACGATGAGCATTCTAAGGGATGTGTTCTGATTAAAGGTAATCGTGACCTCAAGCCTCATCAACCGGGAATGGCTAAAACAGGGGAGGTGCAGCAAGGCTTCGTGGGTAGCGCCCACTGAGAGCGAGATATATCCCTGTCTAGAAGTCCCTTCTTATTATTCGGCTGTGTGGGCAGTTGGTTGCGAACAACTGCGGGATTGTCTTGTTCGGAAATATCCAGTAAGGGATGGTTCCGGCTTTGTGTTGCAGGGGATTGGGCGTGATCCTCGGTACGGTGATCTAGGCCACGTACTGTGACGGGCGGTACCCCGGTAGCCCTGCCATTGTATGGAATCCAAACTCCAATAAGTGACAACGGATTTGATTGTATAACCCACTTTGTTGGCTAGTATGCTGGAATTTAATAATGTAACAATTTCAGCTATTTCATATTTATTTGAAAACCTTAGACCTATTATAATACAATCGGATTTCCTATCAAATGTTTTGGTTAGCGTAAGGTAAAAACTTACCCATGTTTATTTGTAGGGAGTCTTACGTGATACCTTTTCTTTCAAAAGGGTTTTGAAGTTAAACAAGTTTAACCTGTTACTCACACCAGACCCATGTCTGACCCAAGTGTTTATTTCTGTTTTATAAACTCTTGGGTACTCAAATTTTACGAGTAGCCAAGGGATTCAGGTTAGCTTTGACGAGTTATCTGGAGGAGCAATGGAGCAGGAGGCTTCAGCGTTGTAGATATATTGTAGTCCGCTGTGTTGATCTCTGTGATAGAGTTTTGTATTGTATTGAGTTGTAATAACTAGACAAATGTTTATAACTGTCTAGTATATGTTGTATAATATGTGTAACTCTGATAGTCATTGTATATTATGTAATACTTATGTTATTAATATAATTTATTCGTTCCGCTGTTGAGATTCTGTTGTTGTTCTTTCTTTCTTCTCTTCTTTTCTATTTTCTATCCCTTTCTTTCTTATTAACGATGCGACTTTCTGGTCGATGAAAGTTCGGGTCGTTACAATTTGGATGACTAAGAGATTTGAATATGATCCTTGAAGATGAGAATGATAAATATAGAATTATGGTGACTAAAGACTTGATGAGTACCACGAGGAATCAAGATGACGATTGAGGAGGTTCAATATATATTTATCAAAATATGTGTTCACATTTTTTTCAAATAGTTACCATCTTCCATAAATATTTTGAACAAAGGGTTTCCACTATAGAATTTTTATAAAATAATATTTTCTCAAAAAAATATAAAAAATTGATTGAAAATAGCAAAAATATTTTAGAAAGTTATTTTAAAAATAGTGGTGTTATTTTAGGAACAAAAAGGATTTTTGGTTTTAAACGTAGGTGGAAGCTTTGACTTCAAAATAAAAATTTTTTATTTTGAAGATATATTGGAACAATCCTTACCAGTGGATCCCTCTTTGGTATTTTAGGTGGGTTATCTTTGTCTTTAAGCAGAGAAATTACTATAGAAGGATTTTGGAATCAAATTTTTTTTGACTTTATCTAAAGATTAGAAGATATGAGATCCGATGTTGACGGGACTTAACGACTCAATGACGGGAGTTGTGATGATAATCCATAAGGACAAGCTCTATGATAGGAACTTGCAAAGTGGAGCTAGGACACACCCTACTATGACATAAAGTGCATTGAGGGATCATTGATACTTAAAGGTTTGATATATACTCATAAAGCAAGGGTAATATCGGGTCACCCACTTGGACTGTGATGATTTCTGATCTCCATCATTGGCGATTTGATCTCTATGACGGGCGATCTTTACCTTGGAGCGGCTATGATGGGCAATCTAGTTCATGTCCCTTAAGTGGCATGGATGCGAGCATAGAAACCGAATGAGGATGAGTACTCATATATCCCAGAGTACAATACTCTAATGATGGTGAGTATTCATTGACCTTATGATGGAGGTCATCGAAAGAGACCTTATGATGTTGGTTTAAGGATCAAGGATTAATGCATCTGCAGTATGAGTAGATGGCCATAATAATTTTTGGATTCAGCCATGACTAGACATATTACTTTGATGATAAAGCCATGACTAGACACATGTTATTTTGATGATGCGATTATAAGTGGGTGCATAGGATATTCAAGATAGTGTGAAAATGGAACAGTACACTGATTATTATGAAGATGAGACTATAAGAAAGTTCATCGATAGTTTTAAGGACACACATATTATAATGAATATGTAGTTAGCATAGGAATTAACACACACATGTAAATGTTTGATAGGTTAGTATGGTGATTATACCATATTATTTTGAGTATGTGTGTTTATTTTAATAGGCTATGTTGGTTATTGACTTATGTGTATTCATTTATTTGTACATGCGTGTTTCGTTAGCTTATGTTTTTTTGTGGACTTTTGTTTTGGTTGAATTATGGAGATGCATAATATTTGCTAATCCATGATTGAAATTGTATTGCCTTTTTGTTAATGGAATTTAGTTTTTACATACTGTAGTTTGGATTTTATGATTGAGGAAGTGCATGTGGTATTATAGTATATAGAAATTGTATACATTGTTGTGAATGAATTGTATTGTGTTACAATAATGGTGTTTTGTGGTGGTTATACGCTATTTTTATGTTAATATGTGATTGATATGTTTCTCCGTATTTTGTGATTAAGTCCATGATGAAATTTAATTAATTTGGTTGAAAGTTGTATTTGGGGAATTGTAGGGGCGCAATTCTTTTTAGGTGGAAGAACGTTGTAATGACCCACCTTTTCAACCCTCAAAACTCAACACTAATACATCCACGTTATTCACGTGTCGAACGTCCAAGTGTCGGAAGGACGGATTGTTGGGGAAAAAGAAGACAAGACAGAATAGAATCTTACATCATGAAGAGTAATATATAATATGCAATAGGTTTTTATAAAGGAAAACTGTAATATACATACATCAATTAGAGTTAACTAACCAACCATCAGTCTGGACAGTTATAACAATCTCCTCACAAATGCTGATAAATGAAACCAACAAATGCACCGAAAAATAAAACCCACGCGAACACAATTTGAAGGCATCTAGCTGTCTCCTGAAGCTCCAAAGCATCCAAACTAAATCTGGAAAACATGCTCGAGTTGACACAAGCATTATTGGAAAATAACTCCAGGATCTGTTTGGTAAACTAGTGTGAGAAACACATCTCATATGGATTTCAATGTTATAAAACCTTTCAAAAATAAAGGTATCTCGTAAGGTCATGCCGCACATAAACACAAACGGGTTTTTACCTTATGATAATCAAACCATTTAACAGGAAATATTATGATACTACAATAATGTCTAGGGTTTAAAATAAATATTAAATCGTAGCCGAAATTGTTACATTAATCAAATTCCAGCATAATAGGTATATAACTAAGTCCGAAGGGCACTTATTAGAGAATGGATTGCATACACTGACAAGGCACTAGGATACCGCCTGCCATAGTACACCTTTAGGAAGTGTACCGAGGGCCTCACATGGACCCCCTACCAACACTGGACCGGTATACACCTTACTGGATAGTACCAAATATTTCATCACCTCGGTTGCTTTGTAACCTTTTCTTGAGAGCTCTCATGCACACCCAAATCCATAAATGTATATCTAGATGGGTAATGACAATACCATAATAGGTGCGACCGACATAGCCCTGCTGCATATCCCTTGTTTTTGTCATTCGTGGTTGTGAGGCTTGAGGCTACATTTTACTTTTTTTAGCAAATCCCACTTAGAATGCTAACACTATCCTTTAGGCAACAATGCAATGTCAGCATTGATCCATATGAGTTATTCAGGATATGAACAAACCGAAGGCACTACTTTTACTACATCCATTTGGAATCACCCTCAAGCTATGCAGTTAAAGCGCTCGACAGATTCAATGCGGCGGAGGTGCAAAAAGTCATAGCGGGGATACAGCGAGGATATAGCGGGATATAGCAGCTGACTCTAAAATAGCATATAAAACTCGTACTTAATGTTTTTACAAATATATTAATGGTAATTAAATGAAAAATTAATATTCAATTGAATTATAATTAATACATAAATAATTTTAAATAAAAACATGTGCGAATATACTATAAATAAACGTAAAACTGTTAATAACATAATTGAATTTAGTAGAATATTAGAGTATTTTCATTTCTGAAAATATATTAAAAATCCAACTATCGTAATTTTTAATGTACAAATGTCATTTTTCATTTCATTTCTTTAAAAGAAGATATAGCGGAAATATCGAAATATAGCGGTAATAATAGAATATAGTGGATATAGCGGGGCTTAAAGCGAAAAAGCTATATTTGGGGCTAAATGGAAAAATCGTAGCGGTAGAAATCCGCTATGAGATATAGCAGGGTTATAGCGGGGTAATAGCGGGGCATTAACTACACAGCTCTCAAGATTAGTAGCAAGTAGCCCTTCCACTTCAAAGAACTCCATCTTCGATCATCTTCAAGATATCTCTAATTCGAACGCTTTTGTCAGTTCGAAGTGGTTTTCGGGTAATATACCCAATCCCGGTATCTTCAAACCGACAATGATAGTTTTTAAAAAACTGGAAAACATTTGATAGCCAGTTATTTAACTATCAAATAAATAAATAATTCAACCAGAGATTTAATTCTATAAGGAAAATAACACTAATTAAGCATTAAGCACCCATTAAGACTCTTTAATTAACCCCTTCATTAATTAAAATCACTTCGTAAATACTTGTATCAAAATAATTTTATAAAGATATATTCACAAAACCATCTCTACTCTTTTTAATATTTGAAAAATACCGACATACTTATCACAACCGTATAAATATATTCCCAAACCTTTTCACTTCTAATAGTTAGAAAAACTTTTCCATGTACTTATATCAACATATAAGTATATTCACAAATCTAAAGAAAGATTTCATTTCCAAAACCACACTTAATCTGGGTTAAAAAAATGTTAATTAGAAATATCGATAACAATAAACCCAAAACACTTTTTATATAAGTAAACGGTTCGTATAGAAATTAAACCGATGTACTTAACACCAATTTCCGATTTCAAATAGTATCGTCCCTCGATTAACAATGAAATCAGACAAGTTAGAAAACTATCATTACCTCGAACATTCTTAATTCTTAAGATAAAGATGAGTTTCCATACCTCGGAATTTGGTGTTAAGTATGAAACGAACATTTTCCATACCACCATGATTTAAAATGATCATTTATGGAAATTGGGTCTCAGTCTTTTTATAAATCCCTTTTTATAAAATGCCTTTATAAAACTCCTTATATTTATAGAACTCATGTTATAAAATATTATTTATAAATTCCCTTTATAAATATCTAAACATAATTATAAACCTCCTTTTATAAATATCCAAATTTATTTAATAAACTCCTTTATAAACATCTTTTATATTATTTATAAAACTCTTTTATAAAACTTCTTTTATAAAATATCATTTAAAAAACTAATTTTATAAATCCCCAAATTTATTTGCAGCTCTTTTATAAAACTCCAAATTCATTTATAAAACTCCTTATATAAATTTCTAAATATAATTATAAAACTTCTTTATAAAACAAACTCCAAATATAATTATAAAACTCATATACTTTCCACAGCACAGTCATTCTATATATTACAATAAATTCCCAACTATGATTTATTACTCCAATTTATCAAAACGATAGTATTTCCCTTTTATAAAATACAATTTTTAAACTATTCTTTATTTATAAAATACTGATTATAAATCTTTCTTTAACATATAAAATACCATTTATAAGTATATTCTTTTATTACAACATTTTATATAAAATGTTTTACAAATATTTATTTTAAAATATTTCTATCTCCCTTTAAAACAATAATCACTTTAAAATAAAGATATCCCCTTTTATTTTCCTTAAAAATAAATACTCATTATTATAATAGCTTTTCTATGAACATAAATACTTTCTAGTATAATTTTAAAGCATTTACATTCATACATACACTAGGAAAGAATAATACAAGAAGTTGAAGTAAAATAAAGAAGTACAAAAAACAATTTCTAAATAAAATCTCACAGAAATCCAAAAAGGTCGGATTAAAAATCATTTTTCCAAATCGAACCATATCCAAATCCAAATTGCAATTAATAATATTTTTGAAAATACTGTAACAAGGCCAATAGCTACTATAGCACTTAACCAATGCTATTACTAGCTTTTCCACTAAAAAGGATCAACCTTTAACATATATCCATGTCACATCCAATACGGCCAAACAAATCAAATTTTAATATTTAACAATCTATAGTACAGGTATACGACTAAAATAAAATCAACAAGTATATAATTGAAATTAAAAATCATAAGGACAAGAAATCCGGATTTCTCCCTATAAGGTTCCCTATATTTTCATTTTAAATGTCATTCGCTTTTCGAAAGTGCATATTTAACCAAACCAAGCCAATAAATCATCAAAGCACAAAAGCAATTATTTTTATCTACTATATAACATCCTGATTATCCAAAAAGGTGAGTTTAACTCACCGAAATTTCCAGCGGATGCTTAAGCATTCCAGCTTGAACTAAAATCGAACGATATTCAATTTTAGCTTAAATTTCACTTGCTCCATAGCTGATGAAACCAGTTCAAACACATAGCCAACGTTCCTATAAGCACAACGTAAAAAATCTCACCTTAATTGGATCTCGTATGAGAGAGTTATTGATTTTATAAATTTGATATTAAATTAAATATAATTATATTCACTAATTACTTTTATTTACAAATATCTACCCATTATAAACTAATCCTCCTTAATCCCTCTTCCCAAACCCTTCCTCTGTACACAACACAGATGCACGTCAATGTACGCATGCACACACGTGACAACTCTCTCCCTGGTCCATGAAATCCCACCCCGACTTCGCCAGTGTAATGACCCGCAAATCCGTACAATCCAAGCTGACAATAAACCACACATGTCCAACCCAAACATTTAGTTATGGGGAAGAAAGAAGAAAGAAGAAGAAGAGGAGAGGAGGAAAAAAAGAACTGAAAATAACACAGAATCTCACAATTGCGGCGAAACAATATATAATATAATATTAATGATCTTTATAAAGAGAAACTGTAATATATATACATCCATCAGAGTACAACAAAAAATCACCATCATCAATCTGGACAGTTATAACAACCCTGTCCTCACAAATGCTGATAATTTCAACAATAATGTAGTGGAAAAATAAACAAATACGGAAATACGTCATGAAGACCTCCAGCTCATCTCCTGAGCTCCAATGCATCCAAAACAATCTGTAAATATGCTCGGTCTGACCCGAGCATTATAACAAAATAACACCCGAGTCAGTCTGGTAAACCAGCGTGAGAAAACACACCCAATTGGAATTTAATGTTTATCCAAAAACCTTTCAAACAAAGGTATCTCATAAGAACATGCGCACATAAACACGGACTAATTTTTACCTTATGATAACCAAAACAATTTCTATAGAAAATCCCTTGATAATATAATAATGTCTAGAGTACAAATACTAATTAATCATAGCCAAATTGTTACATTAATTAAATTCCAACATACTAGGTTCCACTATAGAAACCGTAAAGGCACGTATTGGAGATTGGATTCCATACTATGACAAGGTAAGGAACTACCTTCCTATGGTACATCTCTAGATAAAATGCACCAGGGTCTGACAAGAACATCTTATACGCCTGCCACACAGCACTGGCCTACCACTTAACTAATAGTACCGAATATGATCACCCTTTTGGATAATGGGACCTGAAGCATACATGAGTATACAGTAATCGATCTAGATTTGGAATGACCGTACCTTGATGGGAGCGACCCACATGGCTCTGCTGCATGCCCAATTTTTGTCATTTCCCAGTTGATGAGGCTTGAGGCTACGTTTTACCTTTATATAGCACTTCCCACTTGGAATGCTAAAACTGCCCTCTAAGCATATGCCAGCATTCATCCATATAAGTTCATTCTGGGATTGAACGAAATCGTAGGCACCATTTCTACTACATCTATTTTGGGAGTCACCCTCAAGATTAGTAGCAAGTAGCCCTTGCACTACAAAAGCTCCATTTCAATTATCTTCAAGATATTCCAACTCGAAATGCTTATTGTAGGATCTAGATTAACCCTAGAGGGGGGTGAATAGGGTTATAGCAAATTTTCTCGAATTTATAAAATTAAACACAAAAACAAACTGCAGAGAAGTAAATATGCTGAAAAGTAAATCACACACAAAATTTACCTAGCTTCGGCAATCCCTGCCTACTGCTACATTCCCAGATTTCTATTAGAATTAAACAGTCTCCCGCTTACAAACACTCTAACAGACTCGCAAACCCTGCTACCGCCTATAGAGTTTTGCAAACGCGCAAACCCTGCTTACTGAACTAATCCTAACTAGACAATCTGACACAACCTAAATCCTAGGTGGTGATTTACCAAGATTTGATTCGAAAAGTACAGACTTCAAAAATAAAATCAAGAGCAAAAATAAATAAAAAACTTGAGTATAAATTTTTGCCCTTAAACAAAACAACCCGACCCAAAAGAAAAAGCACGGCCACTTCCCTCTTTTGTTATCTGATGCAATTTAGGGTTCTGAAAATGGCGGCTTTGTCTCAACAACGATTCGATTGGGTCTCTGAGTTGCCTCCGATTGCTCCTCTTCCCTTCGAATGTCCAATCGCCTCTGATTAAGGCTTGCGCAACCACGTTTAGAGCGAATTCCGATTGCTAAAGGCTCGGGTGATTGAATTGGTATGATTTGAGTTGAGATTTTCTGATTTATCTTACTTGTTCTCTTATCATCTGCTTATGATGATCTTGGGGTATATATATAGGGTAGAAACCCTAATAATTCGCGTCTGATTTGATTTCTTGCTTGGCCTCCACGTCGTTGAATATTTCCATGATTTTGTTGCGACATTTTGGGTATATACGATTCGAATTTTGCTTGGTACCCACGGCTTTGGATATTTCCTATATGTTTTCACAATTTTGAAATTTGAACTGCTGATTTCGTTCTGGAATTTTTTTTTGTTTCTATAGCAGGATATTTGGAATTTTTTCTCGGTCCATATTCGAATTATTTCTGTCCATATATGCATTTGAATTCTTTAATCAAATATGGAAAAATCTTTTCCATATATTTGCATTACCAAGATTTGTTTGCCATATTTGATTTCTTGACCAAGTCTTCTGATTTGTTTTTGCCGTAAAAAAAATCTTTCCTGCTTCTGACCAAAACAGATTTGTTGCCTTAATACCGAACCAAATTGTGCTTGTTACCTTTATATTGTTTTGACCAAAAACAATATTGAGCACTTGCCATGTATATGCTCCTTTCTACGTACATGTTGCACCATGCTCAAGTATTTTGTTTTGACCATACTTGATATTGTTGAGTCTAGGCATGTTTGTTGTTGCATGTGCAGTCCATGCTTGTACATTAGAGTTGCATTGATTTATGTGCCTTGTGTACTTGTCACTTGAGCCTTAATCTTGATATCGTTGGCATCTATGTTACACTGAGCTGCCATGCATACTTGACTTGCTATATTCATGTTGGTAGTCCACATCTCTGTCCATGCTTCTATGTATGAATTTCTGAATTTGTTTGTTGAGAACTTGAGCATGTACTGTCGATTGTTGCACTTGTGTTGCTCACCATGTCTTTTGGCTCGACTTGAGCATTGTCAAGTTGCATATCCAACTGAGTCTATGTTGTGCATGATTGCTTTTGTTGACTGCGCACACGAGTTGGCGAGGCAGTGCACACGTGTATAAATGTACACATGTGTATTGTAGCCACTCATTATTACCTGTCCCTGATAAGAATACTGATATGCACAGATATTACACAATCAAAAATGATGTCAATAACCCATATATCTGAGACACCAATAAAAACAAATTTATATTTTTGCAAATTCAAATTTGTTTATTTTCAGATTACTGCTGTAGTTGCTAATTATACAGGTACACAGGAGACAAGACAAGAACTGGAGCTGGACAATGCAGATAGATGCAGATGTGCAGACAGAGTGAAAAACTAAGTGTTGAGCGTTGTAGTGAGAAAAAATATGAATGTGAAATGTATGAAACCGGTGTATGTATATAGAGAGAGCTGAAAACTTTGTACTGTATAAGTGTTGAAATAAAATATTATATTGAATAAAAATACTGATTGAATTATATAAATTCTGTGCAATAGTATTATTATTCAATATGAATATTTATTTCTATATGTGTATAGTACAATCTGCAAACACATATATAAATTGATATATATTTGTTATCATCAAACAAAAAAATCACATCAAAAAATCTCCCCCTTTTGATGATGACAAACATATATATTAAAGATTTTGAAATTCTAATAAATGTGTTTAAGCATGAAATATTTAGCTCCCCCTATATGAATGCTCCCCCTACAACTGAGACCACTCCCTATTTAGAAGATTTAGAAAATTACAGAAGAATAAAAGAACTAAAGAAAATTAACTAACAACATTTAACAAATTTGTTGAAGTATTCCAAAAATATTTACTTCCTTATCAAAATCTTGTTCTTCTCCCCCTTTTGTTATCATCAAAAGACTGAAAAAACTAATGGAACATTAGGGAATTTTTTTTTGTAAATAAAAAAAACAAATGCAAAACAAAGAAAAATCATAATATATCATAACGAGATAACAATTTCCAAATTGTAGAGAATGGATCGATGATTCGGTTTTTATATAATGAGAAGAGAGATATTTTAAAAATAATTTGACATTTAAGCACAAAAATAAGCACTTACTAACCACGCATAACCATAAGGACTTTTAAATGGGATTAGCAGTTACTTATTAGTCTAAGCATCCGGACTTTTAAGTGAGACCACAAAAATACTTAGCTACCATGCTCCATCCATGCATAACCATAAGGAATTTTAAATGAGAATAGAGTGATGATAAAATAAAAATAATTCACTCACATGCTCCATCCATGCATAACCATAAGGACTTTTAATTGAGAATGGATGCATGAGTGTTTTTTTTTAATTTTTAAAAAAAATAATTCACTCTTCTTATTTTACAAAACCATTATGAATGATAGAAAGATGGTAGAAATAGAAATGGTCGTGGAATAAGTTACCAAGTTAATTATATTATGAAATATTTTTTTTTTTAATTTTGAAAAGAAATAAAACAAACATATTTCCACTACTGAATACCATATTCGAATCAATCTTTGAATAATATCCAAAACTGGTTTGAATCCTAGAAATTGAAGTTGAAAATAAATATCCAAGAATATTTCAACCAAAAAATGGAAAATGATTAGTCAATTTCTATAATCCCCAAATCCAAACGTAATCTGGAAAATCTGTCTTCGAGGAGGGGTTTTGTGAAAATATCAGCAAGTTGAGCCTCAGTTGAAATATGTTCAATGCAAATGTCTTCCTTAGCAATGTGATCTCTAAGAAAGTGGTGTCTCACATCAATGTGTTTTGTGCGTGAATGATGAATAGGATTATTTGACATGTAACGACCCGCTATTTTGTACCATTCGCATCCGCACATGTCGGACTTAAATAATTCAAAATACCGCGTTGTTAATTTAAATTTGGAAAAATTGAACATATACAGTAAATAAATAATCACAGATCACAGACACAGAGTAATAAATGCAGTGAAAATAAAAGAGATAGTAGTTCATGAAGCTACTATATAAATATATAAGTTACATCAGAGTTAAACCAGATACAACGGAAGAGTAACACGATACATCAGATACAAATCAGAATACATCACTGGAATCATCGAATACTGAAAGCAGAATAGATGGCTGGATCTTCAAGTAAAGCTCCAACTCCAAAGGTGAGTCTCGAATACTGGTACACTTAGTCTGACCCGAGCGTAAAGCAAAACACAAGACACTCGAGTCAGGATTAACATTCTTATATCAATAAATCCAACTCAAGTGAAATAACAACTGAAATACAAGTAACTCAAAGGATGTTTGGAATAACCATCCTTTAAGGATCCGTTAAACTATCTACTAGGTAGTAATGTACGCTAAGTAGATAATGTCTATCAGTAATATAAGGTATTAAAATAGTGTTAAGGCGTTACCATTATTCCCTTTAACACATTTTATACAAGCGTTATAGTCTATACAG
This sequence comes from Allium fistulosum, assembly GCA_030737815.1. NCBI lineage: Eukaryota > Viridiplantae > Streptophyta > Magnoliopsida > Asparagales > Amaryllidaceae > Allium > Allium fistulosum. Next base: position 637,197,028 of record CM060908.1, on the reverse strand, counting down.
CACTGTAAACTCCACCGTAAACTAGTGGGATATCAGGGAGTACTCCATAGGTATAACACAAAACAAATTCGTAGTGGTCGCGTATATAGGGATCCAAGTATGACAAGGCACATAAGGCAATACCCAAGGTAGTGAAACTACCGTTTGCCTGATCCGGACTGGTGAGAACGCATCGCCGCAGCGATCGCAACACCGCGAAACAACACTCCCAAATCAAGGGTGCACCAATCGACAACAAGTAATGAGTAGTTTTCGAAGAAGTGTGTTCGCTCGAGGTAGCTAGCCCCCATTTGGCCCGGCACGGCTCCTGTTTTAGTCATTTCCAATTTGACACAAGCGTCAAGGCTATCCATTATCGTTCTCTTTCTTCAGTCATCACGTACATCATTCCAACCACTTCATTCTGGATCACACTCCGCGTATAGTTATTAAAGTGGTTTTCGGTTTAGACAGTGAGTATGTCCCTAACCGATTCCGGTCTCTTTAATAACTTTCGTAATTATTACACCGATTGGTCATTTATATATTTCAAAACCAAACCAATTTCAATTCAATCAGAATTCGTAAATCAACATTCCATTTGTCTTTCTAAATCAATTTCAATGATTTACGTTTCAAAACATCCAAATTACCATTTCAAAATCTTATAATTCAATTTCAACTTTTATTTAAACAATTCAAATATTGATTCAAATTCATATATACATTTCATTCCGAAATCATTTAAATTAATTTAATTTAACATTCAAATTAATTTAAATTCATTGATCGATTTTATTCAATATTCATTAAGTAAATTTGTCCTTCAAAACAATTTTCTATTTAATTTCCAATTCATTAAATCAATTACTTAGGTTCAACTTCATTATCTCAAAACTTCAAATTGAATTAGATTAGATTCATCACATCAAATTCTTTACATTTCAAGTCTTACATTAATTCCAATAAAACACATTTTATTTGTTGTTAGAGAAATTCAATTTCACTTATTAATTTACTTAGTTACCATTTCAAAACTCAATTTATAAAGAAACTTAATTTCACTTATTCAAGTAGTTCAATTTCACTTAATAAAGAATTAAATTTTATTTAACTATTAAATAATTCAATCTTATTTCATTATTAAATAATTTCAAAACTTAATTATTAAATAATTTCAAAACTTAAAACAACGTTCTTTCATCAACTATCATGTTAATATTTAGATTCAGATTTTTAAATATTAACATTTCCTTTCATTAAAATTCCAATTCTAACTTTGTTTCAAAACCATATTATTTATTCAAATAAAATCTTCATTTTATTTCTAAATCAAATTATTGACCAATCGGGTTTTATTTAATTCTCTATCCTAGGTCAAAATTTTTAATTTGGGTATTTATCATTTCAACCCGATTCCAATTCAACTCAAAATCAAAGCATAGCAAAGGGAACTTGCAGTGTGATAATTGGGATGGTGTCAAAGTAAATAAATAAGCAATAACAACAATCAATAACAATCCAATAATCAATTCAAATAATCCCGAAATAACCGTATTAATTCGCATTGTTATTTGTACGAATTAATATAATTATTTCTAGAATCTACACTATCATTCCATGTAGATTAAAGATTATTACATTACGGTTTTTCACTTGTCATTCAATTACAATTTTATACTACAACAATTAATCCAATATACGTCGATGGTTCAAAGTGTAATTATCACTATTCTACATGTCAATTAATTTAACAATTAAAAGGGGTCATATTCAACTAATCAAATTTAACATATAAATCAGTTTTAAAATTGTTAACTATCCTATATCAATTTCAATTCTGCATACTATTAATCACTTAACATTAACAAATTAACGTCCAATATAAACATCGAACAATCAATCAATTATCAGCCAAACTAGATTATCATTTCATAATTAACAGTTAATGGTGTAAGATGTCATAAGTAAACTGATACAGGTGATAGCATATAAAACAGTGTAAATAACTAATAACAGCATATTTCAATTGTCGTTTCAATTGAAATCAAATTTAATAAATAAAAGAACGTTAATCGTGAGTGATTGCTCACCTTTCGAGGCTAGAGAAGTTTGAAACACAACCAGCTACGAAATTGGACCGCGATCTAGAAAATCGAACAATCCAAACAACAGTCTCAAAGTGAAATAAGCTGAAAGCAGATTTGGCGGACAAAGCTGATAGATATGAATCGATGAGGAACGAATCAGAATCAATTTAATATAAATGGCAGATATATATAATATATTTTAAAATCAATAATTAATATAAAATTTTAAACTCGATTTTAAAATAACACATATATATATATATCCCTAAAGAAAAATCCAAATATCAACATTTATTATCAAATCAATATAAACAATTTATTTTTAATATATATATATATATATATAATTTATAAAATATATAACAAATGTTTTATATCTGTATCCAAACAACGTATACATAACTTCTATATAAACCACTTACATTGAAACTATATATGTAGACTGCCAACAAAAATGCCAAAACAAATCAGACCTATTATATCTAACAGATCATAAAGGTATGCACTGCTAAAAAAATAATATGCCGACTCTAGTATATTAATAAATTATACACGCAAGACACTATGCACTCACTAAGGTGAGTATATATATAGAATACAACTATAATTTCTTCCTTATTCAACAAGATGACTGACATTGCAAAAATCTTACTGTAAACATATATATATGCGAAATACTGTAGTATATATATATATACAACTAAATATATTATCACATAACGAACAATTTTAAAACAAAAATACATATATAACATCAAAAAGAAAAATAAATTCTGTATAATATATGTACGTGCGACGGTGAACATATATACAACAACTATATATGTGACTTACATACAAATCTACAACTCATAAAGTCCAAAACCAATATATGCTTATACGAAAAAAAATCAAACATATATATAACTTTTAAATAAACATTTGGAACGTATAACTTATAGCACACAACCGATTATAAAACACTGTATATATATACCATATAGTATATACGTTAAATGAACTAAGAAGACCTTTATAATGTCATATATATAACACTATAACACCCATGACCGTAGTTTTAGATAAATAAACTTATAAAGATGGGAAGCATATCTTTATATATAGCAAAACTTATATAGATACCCGTATATAAAACATAATATATATAAGATATATACGCATATGCTTCTACTGTTAAAAACCATCACAACTTCAACTATAAACTAATATATATAACCATCATATATATGCAATTTGAACCTATTATTTGTAAAAAAAAATAGATTACGTACATTATAAAAAAATCGACTAAACACATATTTTAAATTTAACTTACCTTAAAATAGAAATCAGAGGGTAGAAGATTTTGCAAGGCAAGCGGAAGAAGCTGAGGAAGAGTGCTTGCATGGATTGCCGACGCCTTTGGCTCGGGTTGGCTGTCGATGTTGCTCGGCCAAAAAAAATAGAGGGGAGACAAGTTTGATCGGGGCTGAGGTCGGTAGCGAGACGAGGAGGGGCCGAGGGAGGTGAGAGTGGAAGGTGAAGCTCGGCTAACCGATGTCAGGGGAGAAGACGGCAACATTTGGCTGTGCTTGGCCAAACAGGCGGAGGAGGAGGCAAGACTGCCATGGCGAGGAAGGTGGTGAGAGTAGGTGTTGGGTCGCGTGCTTGCATGGAGAAAGGCGGAAGTTGGAGCATGGTGAACAGCCGAAGTTGCAGCGGATGAGGAGGATGGCCGTAGATCTGGGTTGCGAGTGTGACCATGGTGGTGTTATGGAAGCTCAGTTGATCAACGGCCGATGGTGGAGGAGATGAAAGTGGAGCGGCCATTGCTTGGGTCAGAGCACAAGGTGGAAACATGATAAATATGTTATCCTAGTGGCCGAAGAAGGGAAAGGAAAAAAACAAAGGGTGTAGAGATTAGGTGGAGATGCACGTTTTGGGAAGAAGCAAGATAACGAACAGCCACATTTTCTCTCATAAGTAAATATAAGAATTTAAGTATAATGATATTTCCAAAAAAAATGAACGGTAGAAATAATAAAAGTTAGAATTCATTAAAAAAAAATTGAAACGAAGCAAAAATCAGAAGTCAAAAGTTAGTGGCTATTCCCTTTCGCGAAATGAAAATGAAAAGTCACGGAAAACAAAAGGTTTGCAATGATTACCGTCTTACTGATTTCATCGTGACCCGAACTCCAAACTCACGAATAAATATACAGCGAAGATCAGCACGACGAGACGATCAAAACAATATACAGATGTCAGTGGTACGATCGAATTATAAAAATTCGAATTTTCTATCAGCGGAAAATGCAGCAAAAACGCAGAAAAATAAGATCGACGGAGCTAAAGAAGTCCGCATTTGGAAAAACGAAAAATAACGTCTTGCTCGGAAGATGGTTTAGAATTTTTCTATGTAAAAATATTTGGGTTTCGAAAACATTTTATTTTCATCGCTTTTTAACTGATTAAATTGAAGTAAATTTACGCGCGAAAAAAAACTTTCATATTTTCGAACGAAAATTTACCAGTTGCTATATTTAACTAGACGCATTCCAAATATCAAATTTTTATTTCAAAATTTTATCGTTTAAAATTTCACAAAATTTGAACAAATTACGTTATTTAAAACAGTTAAAATTTACGGGTCTGTTGCACTTTTACTATCACATTTTAATGGAACTTGTTTATAAACTAAGCCAAAATCAGAAAGAGTTTGCATCATCCATAAAATTTGAGCACAACAACTTCCTAAAGCAATATATTCTGCTTCAGTGGTGGATAATGCAACACAATTCTGTTTTCAACTTGACCATGAAACTAATGAATGTCCTAGCATGAAACATGTCCCACTAGTGCTTTTCCTGTCAACCAATGAACCAGCATAATCAGCATCAGAATAACCAACTAAATCAAAATTTTCACAAGAAGGGTACCAGAGTCCAAATTTGTGTGTGTGTGAAAGATATCTCAGAATTCGTTTAGTGGCTTTCAAATGAGATTCTTTAGGATTAGATTGAAAACGTGCACACAAACACACAGAAAACATAATATCAGGTCTAGAAGCAGTAAGATAGAGAAGTGAACCAATTATCCCTCGATATTTCTTCTGATCAACAGCAACTCCTTTCTCGTCTTTGTCCAACTTTGTTGATGGGCTCATAGGAGTTCTCAATGGTTTGGAGTTCTCAACTCCAAATTTCTTCAACAGTTCCAACACATACTTGGATTGTGAAATGAAAATACCATCACTGCTTTGCTTGATTTGAAATCCAAGAAAATATTTCAATTCTCCAACCAAGCTCATCTCGAATTTAGCCTGCATGACTTGTTCAAATTTCTCGCACAAGAGTTCATTAGTAGCACCATAAATGATATCATCCACATAAATCTGAACAATCAAAAAATCACTTCCTTTATGTAATAGAAACAGTGTCGTGTCAGCACTCCCCTTTTTAAAGCCATTTTCCAAAAGATATGTACAAAGGCAGTCATACCAAGCTCTAGGAGCTTGCTTAAGACCATATAATGCTTTTTCTAGTTTATACACATGATTTGGAAAATCATGATTTTCAAAACCGGGGGGTTGTTCAACAAAAACTTCTTCTTTCAAATCACCATTTAAAAAGGCACTTTTTACATCCATTTGTTTAAGTTTGAAACCCTTGTAACATGCAAAACATAGCAAAATCCTAATGGCTTCTAACCTAGCAACTGGAGCAAATGTTTCATCAAAATCTATGCCTTCTATTTGGTTATATCCTTTTGCAACCAACCTAGCTTTGTTTCTAATTACATTTCCTGATTCATCAAGTTTATTTTTGAACACCCATTTAGTTCCAACAATTGGATAGTCATTAGGCCTAGGAACTAATTTCCAAACTTTATTTCTCTCAAATTGATTAAGTTCATCTTGCATTGCTAAAACCCAACTTTCATCATTAAGAGCCATTTCAACAGAATCAGGTTCAATCTCAGAAATAAAACCACCGTGACAACAAAACGCACACAAATTTTTATCAAATGAAGAGCGAGTGTGTATACCTTCCGTAGGATCACCTATAACCAATTCAGGAGGATGATTGGATTTGAACTTCAATCTATCAGCATCAACAGTCCTACTTTCAGCTTTCTCACTAGATGTCCCTTCTTCAATGCCTTCATGATCTACCCCATCGTCAACCGCCTTTTCAATCGTCCTTTCCAAATCAGATTCATCAAATTTCACATTGATTGATTCAACCATTGTCTTTATTCGTTTTTTGTATATCCTGTAAGCCTTGCTCCTTGTTGAATAGCCCATGAAAATTCCCTCATCAGCCTTTGATTCAAATTTTCCAAGTTGATCACCTGTGTTAAGAATGAAACAAGGACATCCAAATACATGAAAATAAGAAATGTTAGGTTTCCTTTCATGCCACAATTCATAAGACATTTTGCCAAGTATTGGTCTAATCATTACTCTATTCATTACATAGCACGAAGTATTCACTGCCTCTGTCCAAAAGGTTAGAGGTAGTTTATACTCACTCAACATGGATCTAGCCAATTCTTGCAATGTACGATTTTTCCTTTCAACCACCCCATTTTGTTGAGGTGTTCGTGGAGCAGAAAATTCATGTTTTAAACCATTTTCTTCACAAAAGCTTTCAAATTCCAAATTTTCAAATTCGCCTCCATGATTTCTCAAAGTTTTAATTGAAACTCCTTTTTCATTTTGAACAAGTTTTGCAAATTTTGAAAAATAATCAAAAGATTCAGACTTTTTGGCTAAGAAATAAACCCATGTAAATCTAGAATAATCATCAACCAATACATAACAATAATGTTTTCCATTCAAGCTTGCAATTTTATTTGGTCCAAATAAGTCCATGTGAATTAATTCAAGGACCCTTGATGTGCTAACAATGTTTTTAGGGCGAAATGATGATCGACTAAGCTTGCCCAAGGAACATGCTTTACACACTTTATTATTTTTAAATTTCTGATGTGGTAACCCTCTGACTAATTCTTTCGTTTCAAGTTTTTTCAAGAGGCTCATGCTAGCATGTCCAAGTCTCCTATGCCATAAAGATGCCTCTTTGTCAGTGGCTACCAAACATCTAGAAAGATTTAGATTATCAAACGAAAGCGAGTAAACATTTCCTTTTCTTTTGCCCATAAAAACAATGTTATTAGAAGATTTATCAATGATTTTGCAAGTATCACTATCAAAAACCACATTCATACCTTTGTCACATAGTTGGCTAATAGAAATGATATTGTGATGGAAATTATCAACGTATAAAACATTAGTCAAGGAAAAAGTACCGTTACCTACTTCACCTTTACCAATAATCTTACACTTGCTATTGTCTCCCATGATCACATTTCCACCTTTAAAATTCTCTAGGCTAAGGAACTTCGATTTGTCACATGTCATATGTCTAGAACAACCTGAATCTAGAAACCATTCTTGTTGCTCCTTAGCCCGCCAACAAACCTACATAAAGAGAGAGGAGGATGACCTAGAGAAACTCTTAGGTCCAATGATATTAGTGACTGAAGCATTGTGAATAAACAATCCCTTTGGAACCCAAACTTGTTTTGTCCTTTCATTCTTGTTCCAATAGACATGAAATTTGTTTGTAGAATTCTTAGGAACCCAAACTTGTATAAATTTTGTGTTCTTGTTCCTATGACTACAATTTTCAACTCGATGTCCAATTATTTCACGTCTAGCAAAGACACTCTTACCTTTTGCATTATCATCAACTTGTGTTTTCCCAAAGCCTAGTCCTTTTCTGTTGTTAGCAAAAAGTTGATTTCCCAATAACATGTTGAATGATTTTTCTCCTCTTGAAAAGTTATTCAGAGATTTCTCAAGATTTTGGACTTTGGTTTTTAGTGTTGTGTTTTCAGTCACAAGTGAGGTGCATCTATTTATAAAATCCTTTTTCCTAGTGTCAATGGTTTCCTTAAGACTCAAGTTTTCTTTTTCAAGATTCTCAAAGCTATTCTTAAGTCTTGATAATTCTGAATCTAAAATTTTACATTTTTTACAGTCTAGGTTTTGAATATTTTCAAGTTCAGTTTCTAACCTAGAATTTTCATGGACAAGTTCTCTCCTGTCAGATTTCAGTTTTTCAATTTTAGATTCAAGAGTATCAATTGTTTTAGTAAGATCACAACACATCAAAACCAGTTCTTTATAAGAATAGTCACCTACCTCACTAGATTCCTCTGCGCTTGCTTCTGAATCTGATTTTTCCATAAGACACAAGTTAGCCTCCTCTGAGCTATTATTCGAAACTTCCTCTCCTTCTTCATCATCCTAAGTCGCTGCAAAGGCCTTCTTCTTCTTTTTCTTTCCTTTGTTGTTTTTGAGAAGTGGGCATTTTTGTTTGAAGTGGCCAGGCTTCTTGCAGTTAAAGCAAGTCAATTCATTATCGGAATTGTCAGAATCTTTTGACCTATTACCACTTGTTTTCTTCTTGCGTGGCCTAAATCTTGACCATTTTCTAAGATTATTGACAGCCATTGCAAGCTCTTCAATTGGATCTTCTTCTTCTTCATCGCTCTCTTCTTTTCTCTTTAAGGCAATCATCTTCTTCTTTGATTCGGAGTTGTTGCGTTCCTCCTTTGCTTTTAGCTCAAGCTCATATGTCATCAAGTTGCCGATCAACTCCTCCATGCTTAATTTACTCAGATCTTTCGATTCTTGTATTGCCGTGACTTTTGCCTCAAAGCTCATCGGTAAGACTCGTAGCACCTTCCTCACAAGCTCTACCTCAGTGAATACCTTCCCAAGCGCTCTAGCATTGTACACCAAAGTTGAAAAGCGTCCAAACATGTCCTTTATGCTCTCGCCTTTGTCCATCACAAAGTTCTCGTATTCATTGCTGAATAGGGCTAGACGAGACTCCTTGACTTGAGAAGTTCCTTCATGTGTCACCTCCAAGGTATGCCAAATTTCCTGTGCAGTTTTACAATGAGAAATTCTATTAAATTCAGTCTTATCAAGAGCACAGATCAAAGCATTCATGGCTTTAGCATTTGTAGTTTTTAATTTCTAATCGTTAGCGTCCCACCTATCCTTAGGTTTAGGGATCTCAGTATCACCAACAGTTATAGTGGGAGATTTATAGCCAGTTTCAATAATGTCCCAAACATCATAATCAACAGAACTAAGAAAAATACCCATCCTAACTTTCCAATAAGCATAATCATTCCCATTAAACATGGGTGGCCTAGCAATAGATTGCCCCTCAGAAAAAGCATTATTTGGTGGATTCATGACTCTAGAGTTAAAGAAAAATATCGGGCTCTGATACCACTTGTAGGATCTAGATTAACCTTAGAGGGGGGGGGGTGAATAGGGTTATAGAAAATTTTCTCGAATTTATAAAATTAAACACAAAAACAAACTGTAGAGAAGTAAATATGCTGAAAAGTAAATCACACACAAAATTTACCCAGCTTCGGCAACCCCTGCCTACTGCTGCATTCCCAGATTTCTATTAGAATTAAATAGTCTCCCGCTTACAAACACTCTAACAGACTCACAAACCCTGCTACCGCCTCTAGAGTTTTGCAAACTCGCAAACCCTACTTACTGAACTATACCTAACTAGACAATCTGACACAACCTAAATCCTAGGTGGTGATTTACCAAGATTTGATTCGAAAAGTACAGACTTCAAAAATAAAAACAAGAGCAAAAATAAATAAAAAACTTGAGTTCAAATTTTTGCCCTTAAACAAAACAACCCGACCCAAAAGAAAAAACACGGCCACTTCCCTCTTTTGTTATCTAATGCAATTTAGGGTTCTGAAAATGGCGGCTTTGTCTCAACAACGATCTGATTGGGTCTCTAAGTTGCCTCCGATTGCTCCTCTTCCCTTCGAATGTCCAATCGCCTCTGATTAAGGCTTGCGCAACCACGTTTAGAGCGAATTCCGATTGCTAAAGGCTCGGGTGATTGAATTGGTATGATTTGAGTTGAGATTTTCTGATTTATCTTGCTTGTTCTCTTATCATCTGCCTATGATGATCTTGGGGTATATATAGGGTAGAAACCCTAATAATTCGCGTCTGATTTGATTTCTTGCTTGGCCTCCACGTCGTTGAATATTTCCATGATTTTGTTGCGACATTTTGGGTATATACGATTCGAATTTTGCTTGGTACCCATGGCTTTGGATATTTCCTATATGTTTTCACAATTTTGAAATTTGAACTGCTGATTTCATTCTGGAATTTTTTTTTGTTTTTATAGCAGGATATTTGGAATTTTTTCTCGGTCCATATTTGAATTATTTCTGTCCATATATGCATTTGAATTCTTTAATCAAATATGGAAAAATCTTTTCCATATATTTGCATTGCCAAGATTTGTTTGCCATATTTGATTTCTTGACCAAGTCTTCTGATTTGTTTTTGCCATAAAAAAATCTTTCCTGCTTCTGACCAAAACAGATTTGTTGCCTTAATACTGAACCAAATTGTGCTTGTTACCTTTATATTGTTTTGACCAAAAACAATATTGAGCACTTGCCATGTATATGCTCCTTTCTACGTACATGTTGCACCATGCTCAAGTATTTTGTTTTTACCATACTTGATATTGTTGAGTCTAGGCATGTTTGTTGTTGCATTTGCAGTCCATGCTTGTACATTAGAGTTGCATTGATTTATGTGCCTTGTGTACTTGTCACTTGAGCCTTAATCTTGATATCGTTGGCATCTGTGTTACACTGAGATGCCATGCATACTTGACTTGCTATATTCATGTTGGTAGTCCACATCTCTGTCCATGCTTCTATGTATGAATTTCTGAATTTGTTGTATTTGTTTGTTGAGAACTTGAGCATGTACTGTCGATTGTTGCACTTGTGTTGCTCACCATGTCTTTTGGCTCGACTTGAGCATTGTCAGGTTGCATATCCAGCTGAGTCTATGTTGTGCATGATTGCTTTTGTTGACTGCGCACACGAGTTGGCGAGGCAGTGCACACGTGTATAAATGTACACGTGTGTATTATAGCCACTCATGATTACCTGTCCCTGATAAGAATACTGATATGCACAGATATTAAACAATCAAAAATGATGACAATAACCCATATATCTGAGACACTAATAAAAACAAATTTATATTTTTGCAAATTCAAATTTGTTTATTTTCATATTACTGCTGTTGTTGCTAATTATACAGGTACATAGGAGACAGGACAAGAACTGGAGCTAGACAATGCAGATAGATGCAGATGTGCAGACAGAGTGAAAAACTAAGTGTTGAGCGTTGTAGTGAGAAAAAATATGAAGTGAAATGTATGAAACCGGTGTATGTATATAGAGAGAGCTGAAAACTTTGTACTGTATAAGTGTTGAAATAAAATATTATATTGAATAAAAATACTGATTGAATTATATAAATTATGTGCAATAGTATTATTATTCAATATGAATATTTATTCCTATATGTGTATAGTACAATCTGCAAACACATATATAAATTGATATATATATTTGTTATCATCAAACAAAAAAATCACATCAAACACTTATGCTGCTTCAAAATGGTTTTCGAATAACATATCGGATCCTAGTCTTTCCGAACCGACAATGTTGGTTTATAAATTGGCTAACATTTGATAGTCGGTTATTTAACTATCAAATAAACAAACAATCCAATCAGAGATCAAATTTCCAAAGGAAGTAACACTGGTTAAGCACCAAGAAACACTAAGCCTCTTTAATTAATCTTTTCATTAATTAACACACTTTCCAAATATTTATCTCAAAATATATTTACGAAGATATATTCTTAAAACCACTTTTAATACTCCATATTTGGAAAACATTTCCATATACTTATCTTAATGATATAAGTATATTCACAAACTATTTCATTTTAAAAGTTTAGACGATGCTCCTATATACTTAAATTCGTATTAAGTATATTTACAACTTTTGAGGAAACTTCTTACTTCCCAAAAACACTTTATTGGATCAAAACAAATATTGTGTAAAACATCGTTACGACGACCCAAAAACACTAGTATAGAGATCCAATTAGTCATATTTAATATTAATTTTCAATGTCGAACTCAAACTATTTATTGGTCAACAATGAAGTCGATAAAGTTGGGGTACCATTACATCTCAGACTTTGAATGAACAACATTCTTAACTTCAAAATGGATGTAAGTTACACACCTCGAAACTTGACATCAAATATAGGATATATATATATATACCCCGTATACTATAAAATATCCTTCGGAAAACATCTACTATAACAACAGTGTTATAGTCGATGTCCTCCTCATTTTCTCGAAAACATTTATTACAACAAAAACGTTGAAAGCCATGTCATCCTATCTCTTAACACATTTTAAATCACTTTTAAACTATTAAACTCCATTTAAAAATATCGCTTTCAAAACATTCCTTTAAAATATTGTTTTAACTTTTAAAACGTGAATGTACTTCCTTGATAAAAATCCATACTTAAAATTCAACATAATCATTTTCCATATTTATAAAGCTATATTTACAAATCTCTTTCTATTTTATAAAACAACTTTTTTATAAAATATCTTTATTTATAAACCCCATTTATAACTCCATTCCTTTATAAATATCACTTATTCATAAAATCCCATTTAAAACATCAATTACAATTTGTTTCTAATGTTGCTTCCATATGTATAAATTTCTTTTATAAATTCCTTTCTATATAAAATATCGTTTAACATCTCCAAATTTATCCTCATTCACTATTTCCAAAATAGAATCAACTATTTTTTTAGAACAACGTTCCACATATTATTATAAATTCACAATTATGATTTATTTTCCCTATTTATCTCATGATAAAAGTTTCCCTTTATTTAATCTATCCTTTTATTAATAAAATATGATATTACAAATCTTCACTTTATTTGTAAAATGTCACATTTATAAATTATCATTTTTATAAATTTCCACATTTATAAACGAATCTTAATATATATTTGTGTATATGTATCACTTTATATAAACCGGTTAATAAATATTTATACCAAAATATTTCTAACTTCATTTTAAAACTGTATTCCTTTATTATAAAGATGGACTTATTTTTAAGATTTTAAAAATCTTTATTTTACAATTCAAAAATCTCTATTTAAAATATTTCATAAAACTATTAGTATATAATATCTAAAAATCATACCTTCTATTTTAAAATAAATTCCTTCTTTTAATAATTCAAGAATAATTATTAAAACATATAATTTCCAAAATCACTTAAAATCCTTTTTAAAACTAAATCTTCCCTTTATAGTATTTCAAAATACTATAAATATGGCACAGTGCTACTATAGCATTAAATAAGAAAAAATCATCCAAGCCATCAAATATGGCATCCAACACATCATATATCAAAATATATGAAAAGTAAAAAATCAATAGTGTGAGGAATCCAGTTGAATCCCTCCAACTTATCCCCTTGTAATGCATACGGTATATAATCATAAAATATAAATCAACTACTTCGAGGTAGGATCGTATACAAATGGTCATCCACTCTTACACGGGAACGTAATAGGGTCTCATCCGCTCCAGGGGTGGGAATATATCCAAACCAACGGATAAAATAGTAAATCATCCAATCAATTGACAGACAATTACCAATAAAATTATCCATGCTTATATAAAAATGTAAGTGGGCCAGAGAGCTAAGTTAACTCAATTTGATTCCAATTTTTTTCAAAATGCTATTATAACTCAATAAAATAGTAAATCATCCAATCAGTCGATAAACAATTACCAATAAAATTATCCACGCTTATATAAATATATCACGTTCAATTTTAATCCAAATTCCTATGAGCTCCAATTCCATCCAATCCAACTCCATAACATAGTATTCGCTGATTCTATCGCAACGCAACTTGTCGCATTCAATTTGGACCTTGTATGAATTAGCTATGAATTAACGAACGTTGAGATTATTTAAATTATAATTAACTTTAATTAATAAAATTTAAACTTTATATTACATTTCCCTCTCATCTCATGCCCATATATGACCAAGGCAATCAAACTTCGACCGTGATTTTCTTCGATTGCCGCCGCCGCCTCGTATCTTCGTACCGCTGCGACCTCGGGGCTGCCATGCCTAGCCCCCTCCTCTAATTGCCATAGGTCCCATGCCCTACAACCTTCCCAATCACCAGAAAATCAAGCTCAAACTGCGTGCTTTTAAATGGCCTTAGCCGCCGCCACGCCTCGCCGTAAGCAATCTCGACCGTTGATCTTATTCATCTCGTTGAGCTCTACAATTTTCATGTAGAAGCTTTGGCCTAAAAGTGGACGGGGTGACATCGATCATTGCGAGCCATTGGATGCATGAACGTTAATGGTGGCTGAAGTTAGAAACTATGGTTTTACGAATGAAGAAAGTTAAGGTCCTTTCATAGAAAAATTTCAAAGCAATATTTACACGTTAAATTTTCGAATCCCAAATGCGACGTGTCGCCTAAAGTTCTATATGTGATACCCCTATTCCGAACATAATGGAACTAGTATCGAGACCCAATTCCATCGTATACAAAAGTTAGCTTTTGAAATTTAATTATATTAATTTAAATTCCTTTAATTAATTTTTACGCATTTCAAGCTCACACGACCAAACGATACGTCCAATCGTCATGAAATTCGACGGCATATAATAATTCACTATTACGAATCCAATGGAACTAGTTTTGTCCAATTCTAAGATAGTGCCTTGGAAGGCTATTTTTAGACGTTAATTAAAACTAGTTTATTCACTTTTAAATTCTAAAGTTTACTATCTTGATTCTTATTCAAATAGAATTTAAATCAACTTTTCGAAATCATTTGTTTCATATCAAATTCAAGATTTAATAATTTTAAACAATTCCAAACATTCATTTTAATAATTCAATTATCAAATAAATCGCTGAATTTGAAATATAAGTTGTTTAACTTATAAAATTAAGTTTTCAATATTTAAAATTAATTAAATATTCCGAATTCAAATGGCTAAAATTCTAGGTCGTTACATTCTCCTCTTAAAAGAATTTCATCCCCAAAATTAGCAAGTAAGAAAAACGCCCCAAACCCAATATCATTTCAAAACCAATTAGTTGAAACAGATTACCAAATTTCATTAAGCCTTTAGCTTTCCAAAATCAATTTATTGAAACTTTGTTATCACCTTTTCTAAGTTTCTAAATTCATTCACAGATACTAACTAATACTATGCCAAGTTATAGCATAAACGTCAAATTTTAGTTATCAATTTCTTTTCAAAATTCTCAAAAAAATTCTAACTTTAAATTTATGGAAAATTTCACCAATATCTCCTTTGCGCGGTTCATACGAAATTTTTTACAATATATATATATATATATATATATAAAATCACAATTATACATTTCATTTTCAAGGATGAGGCATCCCGTAGGGAAAAAATATAAAAATACGATATGTAATCCGAGATGTGTACCTTTTATTAGTATTAGCATGTAACAACCCATATATTTAGCTATTCTAAATTATTAAATTTAATGTAATTATTGAATAATAAATGTTAACTTATTTAGTTGAAAATAAATAAATTGTTGATATGTAAAATTCATTGAGATTTTAATATTAGATAATTAAATTGTTTAGATTTAATTTTTAAAATTATTTGGATAATTGAATTCTTGAATTAATGTGAATGGAAATGACATCAGAAATTGATTTAAATTTTATTTAAACAAGGATGAAGATCGTTTACTTTTAAAATTAAATTTAAAAGTGAATTATTAGAAATTGTATATTTTAACTAACGAGTGAAAATAGCCGTTTTGGTCACTGTCTCGGATTTTGACGAAACTAGTTTCATTGGATCTGAAATAGTGAGTTATTGTAGAATTTCAAGTTTTGTGTCGTTCAGACTTATCGTTTGGCCATGCGAGCTTAAAACGCATAGAATTTATTTTCAGAATTTAATTAAATCAAATGATTTTGAAAAGCTATCTTCTGCATACGATCGAATTAGGCTTTGAGCCTAGTTCCATTGTGTTCGAAATAGGGGTAAAACATTATGAATGCCAGGTGGCACACTTTGTTTGGAGCTCGAGAAATTTCGAACGTTAAACCTCAAATATTTTCAAATTAAATAATAATAAAAATATACCAACACTCCTGTTCGAACGAATCAAAGCCTACGTTTCTTTTCTTTCCTATATCTCTCTCCCTCTATCTCTTCATTCAAATCCAAATCGAGAAAAAAAAAATATCTATTGATCTTAAAAAAAAGAAGAAGAAGAAAGACATGATCAAATCACGTTCGACCAAGGGTCGCGGCCGCACACGTGAGGGATTGAGACGAGGTCACGAACGTGTATGGAGGGATGTTGGCAGTGCAGTCGAGGTTCGAGCAAAGGTCAGGGTCATGATTTAGGGTTCATAGGTTTTTGCATGTTTGATTTCTCTTTCGTGGTGATCGGCGGCGCGCGATGGACGGAGGGTTGTGGCTGATCACGCGGTGGTCGCGAGCTTGGTGGAGGGATGGTCGGTGACGCAGTGTTCGATATATAAAAAAATGATGAAAATCACGATCTGGAAAGGGTGGTTGCGGGTTTGAGCCTGGGGTGGAAGGATGAAGTTAGGTTAGTGATTATTTTTATTTGTTAGGGTAAATTAGTTTAGTTAATTACGTTTTAATTATTTCGAATATTAATAATTGTGTAATTTCTCCATATGAGGTCCATTTCGGGTGAAACGAAGTGCATTGGAATCGTATCGATGCGATCTACATTATGGAGCTGGATTCATGCCTATTTGAATCTAGAAAAAATTTCGATTCAAGTAAAAGGTGAGCGTTTTATACGCTCACAATTGACTGAAATAATTTTTATGTTAGTTAAATTTATATCGTGAAGTGATTTAAATTTATTGATGTTGTTTGGTAAAAATTTAATTGACATCTGAATTAATTAATAGAATTTGAATTGACAATTAAATTTAATTATAATTAAACTGCTAGTAAAATCCCCGATTATTGGTAATTGGTTGATTGTTGTGATTTTTGACTGTTTGGATTATTGATTGAGATGGAGGTAATTAGTTGATATTTGAATGATTAGATGTTTATTTATTATATATATATATATATCCTATTATCATCCTTTATATTATTTACAGTATATAAACTGTAAATCGAATTATTTCGAATAAATTAAGAAATGGGTTGAAATGATATATACCTATGACATTTATTTGAATTGAAATGATATATATCCATTCCTGAATTAAATTGAAATAATTAATTCACTTGGCCATAGGATAGAAAATTATATACGGACACTAGATTGGTTAAATTAAATGATTTCAGAAATTTTGATTTGAAATTGTTTAAATGATTTGATTTAAAGAAATAAAATTCGAATTTGTGGACAAATAATTATTTTCGAACTTGAGCTTGAATTGTTGAAACTTAAATTTGGTAAACGAAATTGTTTAAATAATCGAAGTTGAGATTTTGAAGTTATAATCGGAATATGATTTGAATTTTAGAAATTGATTTGTTTTAATAGATTGGACTTTTATTCGAACTTTGATTATTGCTACGCAAAAGTAATATAAAACAGTTTTTCAAAATTGAACTCGGAATTGAATTATATTGAAGATTTGGATCTTAAATTGAATATTGAAGGTTAATTTTATTTAAGTGATTTGAATCGATATTTTAAAAATCAAACTCGAAATTGATATAAATCGAAATGGTTTAAATTTGAAAATTTAGTTGAAATTTAATCATTGAATCGGATATTTGGAATTAAAATTTAAATTAATTTGGAATTGAAATTGAAATTTATTTGGAATTGAAATTGAAATAAATTTGGAATTGAAATTGGAATTAATTTGGAATTGAAATTGAAATAAATTGGAATTGAAATGGAAATTAGTTTGGAATTGAAATGGAAATTAAATTGGAATTGAAATTGAAATTTAATTGGGATTGAATTGAAATCTATTCAAGTTGGAATTGAAACTGAAATCAATTG
Organism: Allium fistulosum; assembly: GCA_030737815.1. NCBI lineage: Eukaryota > Viridiplantae > Streptophyta > Magnoliopsida > Asparagales > Amaryllidaceae > Allium > Allium fistulosum. Next base: position 637,178,925 of record CM060908.1, on the reverse strand, counting down.
GAATTGGAAGCGGAATTGAAGTAATTTGAAATCGAAATTAAATTTATTTGAATTGAAAATGGAATCAAAGAAAAATTCGACTTGAAAGCGGAATTGAATCGATTAAATCGAAATGGAAATTGAAATTGATTTGAATTGGAAAATTTGGAATTGAACCGGTTTGACTTTAAAATTATTTTCAAATAAATTATTTTAGTATAAATTATTTTAGCATAAACTATTTAAAATCTATCTTCTTTAAATATTCATATTATTTTGATTCCAAACTATTTTACTATATAAACCATTTTTGATACTCAAACTACTTTCTATTAAACTATTTTAACTATTTAACTATTTTAAAACTATTTAAACTATTTTCTAAAAATTCAAACTGGTCAAAAGGGTGGAATGTTTATATTTAAATCTTGGATTTAAATGCGAATTGGGTTAAAGTGAAGTTATAACCTAAATTGTAATTCGAATCAAAATTTAAAGTGAAATCGATATATCGAACTGAATTGACATTTTGAAGTAAAATATGATTTTTGAAGCGAATATGGTAATTTCGAAATGGATTTGATTTTGAAGGGAATATGATATTTTGTTATCAAGTACGAACTGTTTTCGAAATATAAATGTACCAACCGATGTGTAAAATGACGTTTGGTTGTTAAAGAGACCGGGGCCTCTTATTGGCATACTCTCTGTCAATATTGGAACCACTTTGAAACCCGTGTACGCGGTGGATGATGCAACGACCCATATTTCTAACTATTTTAAATTATTGGATTTAATGTGGTTATTGGATAAAAATGGTTAGAAATAGATTTAATAATTTATTAGTGTAATTTATTTGAATATGAACTTGAATAAAACTTTGAAATAACTAATTTCGAAGATTTTCGCGATAACAAGTTTTGAAATAAATTCTATGTATTGACTGTGTTTATAATCAATAACTGAAGTTGAATAATAAATGTGAATTATTTTGATAGAAATAAAATAATGTTGATAAATAAAATTTATTTAAAATTTAAGGATTTATTAATATTGATTTATCGGATAATTAAATTGTTTAAATTTATGTTGAAATTATGTAAATAATGGAATTCTGGATTTAATGAGAATAAAAATGGCATCGAAATTTGAATTTTATTTAATTATGAATGAAGATGGTTAACATTTAAAATGGGATTTAAATGTGAATAATTAAAAATTGGAAATTTTATATTTTAATTAACGAGTAAAAATATCCATTTTGGCAATTGTCTCGGATTTCGACGAAACCAGTTTCGTCGGATCCGTAATAGTGAGTTATTGTAGGATTTCAAGTTTCGTAGCGATCAGACTTATCGTTTGACCGTGCGAGCCTGAAACACGTAGAACTTATTTTCATAATTTAATTAATTGATTTTGAAAAGCTATCTTCTGCATACTATCGAATTAGGCCTTGAAACTAGTTCCATTGTGTTTGGAATGGTGGTAAAACATTATAGACGCTAGGCGGCACACTTCGTTTGGAGCTCGAGAAATTTCAGACGTTAAATGTCAGATATTTTCAAATTATATAATAATATAAATATCTCTACACTCGTTCAACCCATACGTACCACTTCCTTCATTTTCGAATCACAACTTCAAATTAAATAAAAAAGCGACCGCTCAGAGAAAATAAAAGAGGAATCAATCTCAAAAAAAAATAAGCAGCTATGTCGCGAGCTCGAGTCGAAGGCGAGGGTTGCGTGCGCGAGCAGCTCGCGATGGCGAATGGAGCAAACCATGATAGTGGAGTGATCGATTTAGGGTTTTAGGCATGTCGATTTTTGTGCGCGCGATGAGAGAAAGCGAGGCGCTCGCCTGGAGGCGTAGCCTAAGGTTAGTCGCGATCGAGGTGGAGTTCGACTGGAGGGTGATGGCGGTGGTTCAAGTGCGTGGCTGAGGCCCTCGTGAAAAAAAAATTACGTGGAAGAAGATGACCGCAATTTGGGAAGGAGGGAGGTATGCCTGTGCTTGCGTTCGACCTGGAGTAGGAAAATGGGTTTTAGCAGGTAGTTTTAGTTATAATCATCTTATTTGAATTAATTAAATTTTAATTATATCGTATATTAATAAATTCGTGTTGTGCTCGTATGAGGTCCGATTTAGGCGAGAAAATTTGCGATGGCATCGTATCGAAGTCTCGACTTGGAGTGAAACTGGAATTTATTTGAAGCTAAAATTATTTTTAGTTTCAAATAGAAAGGTGAGTGTTTTATACGCTCACAATTGACTAAAATAATTTTTATGTTAGTTAAATTATATTGCGAAGTGATTTAAATTTGTTTATAGTTGTTTGATAAAATTAATTGACATTTAAATGGACTTCCGAATTTAATTCATAGAATTTGAATTGACAGTTAAATTGAATTAGGATTTAAACTGCTAGTAAAATTCTCCATTATCGATAATTGGTTAAATTGTTATGATTTTTGACCGTTTGTATGTTGGTTGTGATGGATGAAAATTTGGTTGATGTTTTGGATGATTTGGATATTTGTTTATTTTGATATATCATGTTATCATCTTGTATATTATGTATAGTATATAAAACTGTAAATTGAATTATTTCTAATAAATTAAGAAATAGGTTGAAATGATATATACATATAACATTTATTTTAGATTGAAATGATATATATCCATCCTTGGAATTAAATTTGAAATAATTGATTCGTCTGGCCATAGGATAGAAAATTATATGTGGACATCAGATTGGTTAAATTAAATGATTTAAAAAAGATTTGTTTTGAATTTACATAAATGATTTGATTTTAAGAAATAAAAATCGAATTTATGGAAATCGAACTATTTTCAAACTTGAGCTGGAAGTGTTGAAATTTAAGTTTGATAACAGGAATGTTTTAAATAATTGAAGTTGTGATTTTGAAGCTAAAATCGAAATATGATGCGAATTTCAGAAATTGATTTTTTTTAAAAGATTGGACATTTATTCAAACTTTAAATATTGCTAAGTAAAAGTGGTATAAAATGATATTTCGAAATTGAGCTCGGAATTGAATTATATTTGAAGATTTGGATTTTAAATTGGATATTGAAGGTAAATTTCATTTAAGTGTTTTGAATCGATATTTTGGAAATCGAACTCGGAATTGATATAAATCGAAATGATTTAAACTTTGAGAATTGAGTTGAAATTAATCATTGAATCGGATAGTTGAAATTGAAATTGAAATTAATTTGGAATTGAAATTAAAATTGAAATTAATTTGGAATTATTAGCACCAGAATTGGTCACTAACACACTACATTATATTTGTGTAGATAGATAAATGAAGACGGTAAATTGAAATAGAGGAATAGCACAATATAACGCAAAAATTACAGTAAAAACAAGAACAATAGAATTATAGCGGTTTGGCATAACTTCCTACGTCCACTTTGAATGTGGTCTTTATTGCTCTTTCTATTGTTTGATTACAGATACAATCCACAGAGAACAGTCTTAATTCAGTTTAGAATGGAAAGGAAATGAGTACAAAAAATGGCAGAGTCTCTCCTTTGTTTCCGAATAAGGTCCCCTAAAATGGAACCTTGCCCCTCTATTTATAGATGGAGGCAGGCTGGCGTCTCATAGCTCGAACTTCTCTCCAGTCACTCAAGCCCATCACCAAGAAACTCGGTCCAATAATAATACTGAACTGACAATGCCGAATTGAAGTTGCCGATCCGAACCTGCCTAACCCACAAGGACAATTCATGATGCCGACCTGAACTCCAAACTCACTGAACGCACCAAACATGCCGACCTGTGTCTCTTACCGACTTCACGTCTTCACTCCATCGACCCGAAGCAACACCGAACCCATGGATATAAGCTGAACTAAGATAAATGCACTGACCCCGGATATGAGTGCTACCCCTAAATAGTTATGCCGACTCCTTGAGGTGTCCCAACATGCCGACCACATATTCCATATGCCGACCGGAGTACATGGAGATGCCGAACTGGAGCCCTTCTCCAATGCGACCTCTCTTTCATGCCGAACCCTCGTAAATACACCGACCTGATGTCATACAAGTCCTAGACCCAAAGCTATACCGATCCCCTCAAGTGCCGACCCAAAGCATGCCGACCCCATCATGCTCCACTTCTTTCTTTGTCGACCTATAGTAGTTGATCTACACCGACTCCAAGTTGGCGTTGAGACGACTTAGAATAAACACTCCTTTGACTCGAAGCAACCTCCTCAATGACCCGAAATAGATCAATCCTTGACCCTGCTTCCATCAACATTCAACCATAGCTTTTGCAACTACCGTTTTGTAGTCGGGCCAAGGTACCAGGTAACATTTGCCCCCCAAAGTACGTCTTGTTACATACATGACGTGCTTTGAATCGAAGCAAGTTAGAGTCACCAAAAAGAACTCCATCATGTTTCCTGAATAGTCATTATCCTTCAATTTTATCCCCCTAAAGTGTCGTATCCTTCTTTGGTTGTCATGATGCTTGGTCGATTCCCAGTAATATAAATTCAGGATTGTATTCCATCAGCAGCCATTTGTGTCCGGTTCTACAGGACTAGCAAACTTCGGCTATCTGATCCAGTCTTTTCTCTAATAACTCCCAGTGAAAATTCAATTCCTGTCAATTTCAAGTCGAATTTTTTGAATATACACGTGCACGTTTACGTACCTGATCTTGCCATTGGCTCCCGGATGCGTTTTATATGCTCACCGAGTCGTCGTTAATTCCTTCTAGTTTAATTGCAATTCAATTGCAATTCCTTGTTTATATTATTTTTTTGTGAAATAGGGGTTGTAATCAGCCACTCGATGAGAGGGGACTTCAAGCTCTACAGGGATGACGGCCTCAGAGCCATAAGCAAGGGCGAATGGAGTATGGCCAGTCGCGGACTCGAGGGTGATTTTGTAAGCCCATAATGTTGTTGGGAGTTTATTCACCCATTTACCTCCATCCTTTTCCAAACGTCTCTTTAGGATGGAATTTATGATTTTATTCATAGCTTTAACTTGTCTATTTGCTTGAGGGCGAGCAACTACTGAAAATCTCTTTTCTATATGATGCCGAGGGTATAAGTTTTCAAATTTAGCGCTGTCGAATTGGGCTTCATTACCAGTTATAATGGTTTGTGGAAGGTCATGACGATAGATGACGTTCCGTACAATGAAGTTGATTATTTTATTTATCTTGGTCACGGTTAAAGATTCCGCTTCTGCCCATTCGGTGAAATAATCACTGCAATGATGGAGTATTTCGCACCACCTTTTGGATCGGCTAGAAGACGATGATTTCAATGCCCCCAAGTGGCAAACGGCTATGGACTAGCCATTTGAGCAATTTCCATCGGTAGGGCTCGTGGAATTTTTGCAGACATCTTGTACTCTTCGCATTGTCTACCATGATCAGTTGCATCTCGATTGATAGTTGGTCAGTAATACCCATAGCAGAGTATTTTCTTTGTCAGGGGTTGCCCCTAGTGTGATCGACGCATTCTTCTTCATGGACTTCTCTCGAGACTCGTTTGATTTCATCATGAGTGGTAATCTAAAGCAAAGGAATGGAGAAAGCCCTTTCTATACATGAATCCTTTTTGGATAATGCAGTTTGAAGCTTTGAGGAGGATTTGTTATTCTCCATCGGTTGGACGGTTCTCCACTACTCTTCGGATAGTCGTCTGATGCAGTGAATTCAGATATAAAGTATGTTATGTTTGACCATGGATAGCTCTCCGAGGGAGATGAGTGATATCAAATTGGCTTAGCTCGATATTCTATTTGAGTAACCTTCCGGACATCCAGGGTTGTTATAGGACCTATCGTAATGGCTGGTCGGTATAGATGTCGACGGGGTGAGCCTGTCAATGGCTTGTTTACATCATATACTAGTCTTTGGATCCTTTTCTCTTCATGTAGCATTGCGATGCTTATGGCGTGTATCGACATAGCTAAATAGACGTATAAGTCTTCATGATCCAGTGGCTTGGATAGGACGGGAGGTCTCTCTAAGTGATCTACCAAAGCTTAAAATGCATCAGTGACCCTAGAGATGAATCAACATTGGATGGTGACCTTCCTATTTAGGCTCTATGCCAGCTTGATGGTCTTTGGTACTTGAATGTTTCAAATTGCTTGAATCTTCTCGAGACCAGCTTCGATTCCGCGAGAGTCGATGATGAAACCTCGAAATTTCCCCGACGCAACGCTGGAAGAGCATTTCTAGGGATTCAGTTTCATTTAATATTTTCATAGAATACTGAACATCTCCACTAAGTCATCGATGTGGTCATTTGATCTTTATGACTTCATGAGCATATCATCCATATATTCTTCCATCAATCGCCTGACCAGGTCTTTGAACATCTTGTTGATCGGTCTCGGGTGAGTAGCATCAGCATTATTTAGTTCAAATGGCATCAAATCATAATGATATAATCCTGGATCAGTAATGAATTTGGTGTGCTCATGGTTGAGGATGTGCACCAGGATCTGGTTATACTTGGAGTACACATCCATAAATGAAAGTAGTTCACATCCAGCGGTCAAGTCTTCCAACTGGTCGATCCTCCAAAGTGGAAAGCTGTCTTTTGGGCATGCCTTGTTCAGGTCTGAGTAGTTGACACATGACCGCTACTTTCCATTAGCTTTTCTCATAAGAACTGGGTTTGATACCCATTTCGAGCAGAGGGTGTCGCGAGTAAACTTATTGTTTTTGAGTTTATCCACCTCCTCTTTAAGTGTAGCGAATCCCTCTAGATCCATGTCGCATCACTTTTGTCTCACCAGGAGATGCCTTAGGTCGATATTCAATGCACAGCTCGCGGTAGTTGGTGAGATCATACGCATGTATGGATGGGTCCAATTGAACACATCAAGATTCATTCAGAGAAAACCAACTAATTCCTTCATCCTCATTGCACTGAGCTATGATCTGACCTCCAATACCCGTGATGGATCACCATGATTGTTTATAATGTCGATTGTCAACTTAGCGGGTGTAGCCTTGGGTTCGTTGAGTTTAGATGTAAATATTTCGTGTAACAACCAATGTGAAATCTGGTTGGGATGGTCAACGATGACGGTTACTCCGATCGAAACCCAGAGTCTTGTCATAAGTTATTAAGCCTGATAGCGAAGGGCTGTAAATGCTGTAAGAGATTATCTGCAAATGGCCAAAGTTTAGGCTTAGGAGCACATTGAAGAAAATGTCGAGTAGGGGTTAGCCTCGAGTTGCATGCAGCTGCATAGCTGGCTCTTGCTTTGAGCCTGAATCTACATGTGTATTCGAGTAACATGCTTTCGATTCATTGTACTTGTGAACTATCACTTGTCGTTCAGGTTATAATGATTGTCAATTGCCTATAAGCTTGGGCATTGATTCAATGATTCTATCTCTAGGCGTCCTTTCGGTCGTAGCCTCGGGTGGTTGTAAACACTATATAAGTTACAATATTGAGCTATAGCAGCCAGTCTTTGGATGATCACACTTATGCTCCTAGTCTCGGGTTAATAAATGTACTGCATGGACAGTCGAGTCATGCCCTAACTATGTTTATACTCCCACCAAAGCTCTAAAGTCATAGAGTTTATTGTTGAATGATTGGTTCACATTCATCTTGTTTCTTGCTCGTTCCCCCAAGCCTGGGGCATACATCAATAAGTAGGAAGGAAAACCACGTCCACTTTAGTTCATATTACGTAATCAGATCTAGGGGTAAAGTTGGCTCAAGTGTAGTCGGGTCATGCTCCTCCAGTTTCATACTCCTCCTAACGGATCGAAGGAGGGTGCTAGAGAATTAATGATCAAGACTTCGTTGTTTATTTTCCTTTCCACACTCTGGTGGTCATAGTTTTTCGAGGGACATCCGGGTCACATCTGTTTATGTTTGGTGCAGATCGATATTGACCCTCGATCTGATGGCACGATATAGTCGGCCACCCATAACTTTGGATGTCATTTTGATCGGTTTTGTATTGAGGCCTCCTTGCAGTCGTTGCCTTAAGCTGTAAAGAACACCAAGCCAGAGCTATGATGAGCTGTCGTATTCAACTTTCAGTAGTTTGTACTCCTGCCCCCAGTCTTGGGTTAGCAGATTTAGTTCGTGGATGGTCGAATTCAATCCACAGTGAGATTATACTCCTTTTGTTGAGTCCAAGTTGGAGTTTATGGAATAGTGATTGATCGAATAACACTCATCTATTTGTTTATGCTCATTTTCGCACTCTGGGGATAAGAGTTTATTGGCGGGTGGTCAAACCGCACACAATTTTTGTTTATACTCCGGTCCGCGTTGCGGGTACTTAGAGATTTTTATTGAATCGTTTATACTCTAGTCTACGCTTTGGGGACTTAGAGATTTTTGTCAAGTTATTTTTACTCTAGTCCACGCTCTGGGGACTCAGAGTGCTCTAGTCTGCACTTTGGGGACTTAGAGATTTTTCACAAGTCATTTATACTCTAGTCCGCGCTCTGGGGACTCAAAGTGCTCTAGTCCGCACTCCGGGGACTTAGAGATTTTTGTCAAGTTGTTATACTCTAGTCCGTGCTCTGGGGACTCAGAGTGCTCTAGTCCGCTTCGGGGACTTAGAGATTTTTCTCAAGTCGTTTATACTCTAGTCCGCGCTCTAGGGACTCAGAGTACTCCGGTCCGCTTCAGGGACTTAGAGATTTTTCTCAAGTCGTTTATACTCTAGTCCACGCTCTGGGGACTCAGAGTACTTCAGTCCGCTTCAGGGACTTAGAGATTTTTCTCAAGTCCTTTATACTCTAGTCCGTGCTCTGGGGACTCAGAGTACTCCAGTCCGCATCAGGTACTTAGAGATTTTTCTCAAGTCGTTTATACTGTAGTCCGCGCTCCGGGGACTCCGAGTACTCCAGTCCACTTCAGGGACTTAGAGAATTTTCTCAAGTCGTTTATACTCTGGGGACTCTGAGTACTCCAGTCCGCTTCAGGGACTTGGGGATTTTTCTCAAGTCGTTTATACTCTAGTTCGCGCTTTGGGGACTCAGAGTACTCCAGTCCGCTTCAGGGACTTAGAGATTTTTCTCAAGTCGTTTATACTCTAGTCCACGCTCTGGAGTACTCCAGTCCGCTTCAGGGACTTAGAGATTTTTGTTGACAACAGTCGTATCTCCACCTGTCTGACTTGTACTTCATTTACCATGTCGAGGCGAAAGTCATCGAATGAACGGTCGAACCACGTTTGCTCATGGAGTGGTATTCTTCCCCCGGTATCAAGGATGAAACTTGATAAATGGACAGTCGATTCTTGTTCGCTTGGTGATTGTAGCTATTCCAATCAAATCAAGGAAAAAGGTATATGATGGATGGTTGGATCACATCCACGCTGGGGTTGGATAATCAAGTCTTGCACAATTTTCTTCATACTTCTTTCTAGCAAAAGAGGATAACGGATTATTGAGCAGACGAATTAAGTTGCATACGTTTCAGTGTGCAGCCGTGTCCATGTATTGAGAGCGGTGGTTGATGAGTAGGCAGTCCATCATAGCTACTTCAAGTCGAGCTTTCTAACTGCCTCTTATGTTCAGGGCAGGAGTTGATGTGTAGATGGTCAAATCACATCCACTCTAGTTAGATCCCGACATCATTGAGCTTCAGGAGAAGCATATGTATTTTATCGAACTTTACTTTATGACCCGAGGAGTGGATGATCGGGCTACATTCATTCCAAGCCTTGCTTAGGTCTCCAAGTCAAATATGGAGGTCGGTGAATGGACGGTCAGTCATGTCCGCATTATATTGGGTTCAGACCGTGACAATCTTTTCCATCTCTAGTCCTTGGCCCCAAATCAGAGGCATATGGTTACTGATGAGCGGTCAAATCATGCTCATCTTGATGAAACTCCACAGGTCCGATCACGGTCTGTGAGGTTTGGATGACAGCCAACTCTGAGTACCTAGTCACTTGTATCATTTTGGAAGTAGTTTTAGTTCAAGTTGGTCATAGGTCACAGCATAATTGAAATTGAAATAGAAATAATTCAAAGAAGATCGGAATAAATCTCAGTGGTAAATGAAGCAGCATCGTGTGCTCGTTATTCAACTTTGCCCCTAGCTCCTTTCAGCGGTATATCGACCGTCAGCGGTCCAATTGATAATCAGAGTTATTGATAGGCATCGGACATTCCATGTCCGCCATTCTGTAGGGCTTGGACATACTATTGAAGCTTTCCTTTCCGAATCAACTTTCCGATCACATCTCAGAGGTGTTTGTAATCGCCAGTGTTAGGAACGTGTGCATCTTGGAATATACAACATTCCCCGTATTTTCTCTGGGCTTTGGTGGACTCTCTTAAGGCTGGATTTCAGTACTACTCTGAGTCATGAGTCTCCAAGTAGAGGCTATCGATTGAATCTTTCAATGGAGCACATGAGTCGAATTTTGAGATCCTGGGTTGTCTCGTGGAATCTGGGTCCTTAACCAATGGGCCCGTATTGTTCTTTCTCCTAGTCTTCTCTACCTCCTCCTTGCTTAGCTCCTGATTCACTTTGTAATAGAGACAAACCAAGGTCGTAGGAGGCTCTTAAGCTAACCAGCTGCCAAAATCTGTCCAGGGGTTGATCCCCCTCATCAACACCATCAATTTGATATCCTTGCTAGGATTGCTCGCTCTAGTGACGACGATGACGATATTGAATCTCTATAGGAAGTCTTTGAGTGGCTCACCTAGCATCTAGAATAAACTAGATAATGACATCACATCATTGGTGTGAGTCGCAAGCATTCTAAACCACTCGACAAACTTTTGATCTGGTTGATTGAATGAGGAGATGGATATGGGCGATAATCACATGATTGATACACCTTCGACGAATATAGGAATTCATGAGATGTAATCTAGGGTCGGTTTTCCCTGAGTAAACTAATATGATTGGTACATTGAATCTCCTTGGATATATTACACACTGAACGACCTTAATGAATAGGCTTCGACTGAGGGAGATGCTTCTGTCATTGCCAATCCGGTTCGTTTTTAAGTTACAGCTACTTGTCATGCTTGTGAATGATGTATGCATTCCCAAGATACCAACAAAGAAAGATGGACCGGTATTTACGGATCAGTGGTAAGTTACTTGGAGTTGGACCTGAGAAAATCAGCTATTTTCTTAGAGTCAGCATTTGGTTTACATGAAGCCACTGAATTCAAAGTGATGGGTCAGAAAAGAATGGTGCTTGGAGTCATCTTTCTGTTTTCTTGCAGAAATTTTTTGGTTTACCCGAGTTTGTCTTTGAGCCAAAATTTCTTGGGATTGGTTAGAGTCGCATCACCTATGTTCTTTAACCTTTGGGAGCATCGATTGAGTAGCGGTTGCTTGTCTGTTTCCTAGTTGCAATCCAAAAGTTGCCGCTTGATCCACTATGCCACGGTCAGTCTCCAAATGTAAGGGAAGTGGATAAAATGCACTGTGTTTAAGTTGGGTTTCAAATGCAGCATGTAGGGGCACTTCTTGCGCTGCGGCATGGGCACGGGTTCGGGTACCCAAAAAAGATTTTTTTTAAAAGGGGTCGTACCCGATTCATAATTTTTTTTGGAATAGGGATCGATCACATGGGCTTTTGACAGAGGGATCGGCTATCAGCCTTGAGTGAGGGATCAGCATTGAGCATGACTATCAGCTTGAGGGATTGGTATAGCTTAAGGGATCGGTATATACATACCTTAGGGAGGGGTCGGTATATACCCCTTGGAGAGGGATCGGTAGACATAATGGAGGGATCAATATATATGCTTTCTGGAGGGGTCGGCCTATATACTTTCTGGAGGGATCGACATATATGCTTTTTAAAGCGGTTAGTACAATGCTTTCTGGTGGGATCAGATCGGTATACATACATTGAAGAGGGATCGGTATGTATGCTTTTTGAAGCGATCTGTACAATGCTTTCTAGAGGGATCGGCATATACGCTTTTTGGAGGGATCGGATCGGTATATATACTTTGATGAGGGGATCAGTATATACACATTTTCCTTCGTGATGGTTCGTCCATATGGGAGATCGGCTGAATTGCCTTCAGAGAGGGGTCGGCCTTCGTTTAACTTGAGTGCAAACTTCAACATCCAATCCCAAGACCTTGTGTACATCAGTGAATCCAATTTCTTCCAAATGAACATGAACACATGATCAACTCTAACCAGGAACATTAGCATAATCAAATCCTCCAAAAACAGGGGAAGTAGACTTAGTTCCTCAGACTATGGCTATCAGCTTCCTTTAGATTTCTTTCAAATCTGAGTAGAATAGGAAATTTGCAGGTTAATAACTTGATATATCTCGCGAATATGGGAATCCACTAGTAGGCGATGAGATCCAATCAAGCTGAGAATTCATTTCTTAGTGAAGCATCAAAATATTAGCACTAGAATTGGTCACTAACACCCTAGAATAGATTTGTGTAGAGAGATAAATGAAGACAGTAAATTAAAATAGAGGAATAACACAATATAATGTAAAAATAACAGTTAAAACAAGAACAATAGAATTATAGTGGTTCAACGTAACTTCCTACGTCCACTTTGAATGTGATCTTTATTGCTCTTTATACTATTTGATTAAAGATACAATCCACAAAGAATAGCTTGAATTCAGTTTAGAATGGAGAGGAAATGAGTACAAAAAATGGCAGAGTCTCTCCTTAGTTTCTGAATAAGGTCCCCTAAAATGGAACCCTGCCCCTTTATTTATAAATGGAGGCAGGCTGGTGTCTCATAGCTCGAACTTCTCTCCAGTCACTCAGACCCATCACCAAGAAACTCGGCCCAATAACAATACCGAACTGACAATGCTGAACTGAAGTTGCCAACCCGAACCTGCCTAACCCACAAGGCTAATTCATGATGCCGACCTGAACTCCAAACTCACCGAATGCACCAAACATGCCGACCTGTGTCTCTTGCCGACTTTACGCCTTCACTCCATCGACCCGAAACAACACCGAGCCTAAGGATATAAGCCGAACTGAGATAAATGCACCGACCCCGGATATGAGTGCTACCCCTAAACAGTTATGCCGACCTGGAGTTCCAAGCAATGCCGACTCCTTGAGGTGTCCCAACATGCCGACCACATATTCCATATGCCGACCAGAGTACATGGAGATGCTGAACTGGAGTCCTTCTCCAATGTCGAACTCTCTTTCATGTTGAACCCTTGCAAATATACCGACCTAATGTCATACAAGTCCTAGACCCAAAGCTATACCGATCCCCTCAAGTGCAGACCCAAAGCATGCCGACCCCATTATGCTCCACTTCTTTCTTTGCCGACCCCTAGTAGGTGATCCACACTGACTCGAAGTTGGCATTGAGACGACTTGGAGTAAACACTCCTTTGACTCGAAGCAACCTCCTCAACGACTCGAAGTAGATCAATCCTTGACCCTGCTTCCATCAACATTCAACCATAGCTTTTGCAACTACCGTTTTGTAGCCGAGCCAAGGTAATGGGTAACAGGAATTGAAATTGAAATTGATCTGGAATCGAAATTAAAAATTGAAATTAATTTGGAATTGAAACTGAAACTGAAATTAATTTGGAATCAAAATTGAAATTGAAATTAATTTGGAATTGAAATTGAAATTTATTTGAAATTGAAATTGAAATTAATTTGGGATTGGATTGAAATTTATTCAAGTTGGAATTGAAATTAAAATCAATTGGAATTGAAAGCGAAATTGAATTAATTTGAAATAGAAATCGAGTTTATTTGAATTGAAATTGGAATTGAAGTAAAATTCGACTTGAAATCAGAATTGAATAGATTAAATCGAATGAAAATTAAAATTGATTTGAATTGGAAAAATTTGGAATAGAATCAGTTTGGCTTTGAAATAATTTTCAAATAAATTATTGTAGTATAAACTATTTAAAATCTATCTTCTTAAATATTCAAATTATTTTGATTTTCTAATTTATTTTACTATATAAACCATTTTCAACTACTCAAACTATTTTCCATTAAACTATTTAAGCTATTTTAAACGATTCAAACTATTTTCTTAAATTCAAACTGGTCAAAAGGAGGGATATTTATATTTAAATCTTGGATTTAAATGCGAATGAGGTTAAAATGAAGTTATAACCTAAATTGAAATTCGAAACAGTTTTGAAAGCGAAATCGAGATATTAAGGAAAAAATGGTACGGTATATTTTGAGTAAATATGATGATTTCAAAATCGAATTGATTTTGAAGTGAATATGATACTTTGATATCAAGTACAATCTGTTTTCGAAATGTAAAAGAACTAACCGGTGTGTAAAATGACTTTTGGTTGTTAAAGAGACCGGGGTCTCTTATTGTCATACTCTCTATCAATATTGGAACCACATTGACAACCGTGTACGCGGTGGATGATATCCATAATGTAGTGGTTGAATTGGCAAACGTTTATTGGAATGAAGTAAGAGAACGATGATGGATAGCCTTCACACTTGTGTCATAATTAAAATGACTAAAATAGGAGCCTATGTCTGGCCAATGAGGTTAGCTACCTCTAGCGACGTTGAACACTCGTATTACTATCGTGATTTTGTACTCGATGGGTGCACTCTTTTTGTTTGGATTGATGGTCGCGGTCGGCCATGGATGGGTTACGACCAGCCAGAATGGGTAAACTGGTAGAATCCTACCTTGGGCATTACCTCACGTGCCTTGTCATATTTATCCTTATGCAAGCCCATTACGACTTTGGTTTAGTACTATAAAAATGTGTTAAGGTGGATCAATGTAAAGCCTTAATGCTATTTTGATATTTATTTTACTGATAGACATTACCTACTATAGCGTATACTATTATATATATAAATAGTTTAATGGATCCTTAGGAGATGGAAACTCCCATAACATCTCTTAAGTTATTGCACGCACGTTATACACTAGATAGGAGATGTAAAATCCCGTAAACATATCTGACGTTGTTACACTCATATTTATCGATATTGATTTGACTTACATAAGTGTATTTTAGTCCTGACTCGAGTGTTTTGTCTTTTCATTACACTAGTGTCAGTCCTGAGTTTTTTCAGCTCAATGAAGATCGTTTTCCGGAGGACGGAGATGGAGATTTGGTATATTCTTACTATTATTATTTTCTGCATCATGCTATTCTGCTGCATTATTTACTTATCCCTATTGTATATATATAACTTTGATAAATGTTGTATAGATTATAATCAAATGTATTATATAAACAGCTTCATGAACTGTTATTTGATTATTATATTTTGTCATTCCGCTGTGAGATTCTGTGTTTGTTCCCTTCTTCTTTCCTTATTTTTCTTAATTATCCCTATTGATTATCTACGTTCTGGATTGTTTAAGTTGGACATGTGTGGATTATTGTCGATTTAAACCTTCCGAAATGTGGGTTGTCACAGATGATATCTAGAATGTAGTGGTTGAATTGGCGAACGTTTACTGGAATGAAGTAAGAGAACGATGATGGATAGCCTTGATACTTGTGTCATTATTAAATTGACTAAAATAGGAGCCTATGTCTGGCCAATGAGGTTAGCTACCTCTAGCGACGTTGATCACTCGTATTACTATCGTGATTTTGTACTCGATGGGTGCACCCTTTTTGTTCGAATTAATGGTTGCGGTCGGCCCCGGATGGGTTACAACTAGCCAGAAAGGGTGAACTGGTAGAATCCTACCTTGGGCATTGCCTCACGTGCCTTGTCATATTTATCCTTATGTGAGGCCATTATGACTTTGGTTTAGTACTATAAAAATGTGTTAAGGTGGATCAACGTAAAGCCTTAACGCTATTTTGATATTTATTTTGGTGATAGACATTACCTACTATAGCGTATACTATTATATATAAATAGTTTAATGGATCCTTAGGAGATGGAAAATCCTGTAACATCTCTTAAGTTATTGCACGCACGTTATACACTAGATAAGAGATGTCAAATCCCGTAAACATCTCTAATGTTGTTACACTCATATTTATTGATATTGATTTGACTTACATAAGAGTATTTTAGTCTTGACTCAAGTGTTTTGTCTTTTCATTACGCTCGGGTCAGCCCTGAGTTTTTTCAGCATAATGAAATCGTTTTCTAAAGGACGAAGATGAAGATTTGGTATATTATTACTATTATTATTTCCTGCATCATGCTATTCCACTGCATTATTTATTTATCCATGTTTTATATATATAACCCTAATAAATGTTGTATAGATTATAATCAAATGTATAATATAAACAGCTTCATGAACTATTATTTGATTATTATATTTTGTCATTCCGTTGTAAGATTCTATGTTTGTTCCCTTCTTCTTTCCTTATTCTTCTTAATTATCCCCATTGATTATCTACGTTCCGGATTGTTTAAGTTTGACATGTGTAGATTATTGTCAATTTAAACCTTCCGAAATGTGGGTCGTTACAGTTGGTATCAGAGCTTTGGTTTAGCGATAACCTTAGCTTTATGGGGTTTGACTCATTAGAGATAGGGTAGTAATATCCTAGAATGAGTCTGTTTGAGTGTATATATATGAGAGAGCATCCTTGTTAGTGTTATAAAATGTTTTATATTATGTTTACTTATCCGTTGAGTTGTTTATGAATTCTGGTCGGTGCGTGGGATGCCATGTTATCGATAGGGGTTTCTAAACACTTAAACGAGGCAAGTCAACATAATATTTTTTTAAATAGGATAAATGGAATAATTTTACCTAAATTAAATTATATATATAATGATTATTAATGAATGATAGTTGTTAGGAGATGATAATATTTAATTATCATCGATTATTGGTTAAATTAAAATTAAATGAATACTTAATGAATTTTATTTTATGAAGCATTTGATAATTAAATTGAATATAATTACAATAAGAATTGTTTAAAATAACGAAGTTGTAAATTAATGAAATATTTTCATAATAAAGAAATGGAATTGTATAAGTTATATTATAAATAGAAGGATTTAAAAATTTAGAAATTTAGAATTTAAAACCTTTTGTTTTCAAAATTGTTTTCAAACCCTTCGAAGGTAATAAAAATATTACTTGAAAGTGTTTTGACAAAAAAAATATTTTGAAAGATTTTTGGAAGAAAATAAGCATTGAACTCGCTTTGTTCGCTGGAATTAATTCTAGGGATGATTGCAGCATCGCCTGTATTCATTTTCGAGTTTCTAAGTGAGAATTGCTATCATAAAGAATCTATTTTCGACTAAAACAAGTTTTATTGTGAAAAATATTCTAAGTATGATTTGATAAATATATGAAAATAGTTTTAAATTTATAATTGAAAATAGTATAGATAAAAATAAGTTTATAACTTATGAATTTGAATAGGAAAGTAAATCTAAATTTTAAAATGGATGCACATTTTAGTTTAGCAAACAAAAGGGAAAATTTTATTTTGGGATATGAGATAAGAGAATTAATTTAAGAATGTTAATAAATTAAGTTAGTGAAATAAAGTAAATAAAAAATAATTTAACTCTAGAAAGCTTTAATAAAATGAAATGTATTTGAATTAGATAAAATAATAAAATGAAAAGTTAAATGAATCAATTGTATAATTTATAGATTTGAGAATTTTAAATTTTGTTAAATGTGAATGATGAGAAAATTTAACTTGAATAAAATTAAATAATATGAGTAATGGATTAAAAATGAAATGAAGTTTAACTTAAAGATTAAATGAATTGAATTGGATTTAAATGAAACTAGATAAATGAGTAAAGTTGATGCTTCGTTAACTTTCCAAGCTTTAGTTTACTGGTAAAATATTTTCTTTGGATATAAAATATTATTGTTGATGCTATTACTGTAGTTTTTGGGTTGACTTTGCTGAGGCTGGACCGGGTATAAGATGTTTATGAATTTGTGATTTTGATAAAAAAAAATGTTACCTACTAAACTTGTAGAACCGATACATTTAGTTAAAGTGATGGTTCCAGGTATTAAATGTAGATGTGCAGTTTATATGTCACAATTAGAACATATTAATATATCTAGTAATATTTGAACATATTGATATATCTAAGATACAATAATTGTATGTAATTAACATATTTTTGAAGTGGTAATATATGCGAGCATCAACCCAGTGCATTTAAAATGCTAGTTTCATGTCATAACTTATGTCTGGATATTAAAAGTATTTGAATACTTTATAACATATGATTGCCCATTCTTCTTCCTTACTGTCTTATGACAGCTTATTCAGAAATTTAGTGCAGATTGTGCTCACTAGTAAAACCCATAAATTTGAAGGAATCATTGGTACATTTATTTTAGTAATTTCTTGCATGCACTTCCTAGTAGTTCGATGAAAAAAGTGGAAACAAACATGCATTAGGTTTATGAGAATCTGCTATAGTTGATTGTGATTACAGTTACATATTTATAATAATACACTTTTAATTGGAATTCTTTCCCGACTGTGAGTATACAAATCATAAAAAAAATTAGTAAATTAATAATATGAATTTGAACAAATGAAGTGAATCGATGAATCAATAAGAACTTAACATATGAAGTAATAATAATAAAACGTGAGTTGTGTTGTATAAAATATTTATAATAAACTTAGATGATTTATAAATGATGTTAGTATTAAGAAAAAATATACTAAGTGGAAATAAAACAAAATTTAACTTAAGCAAGGTAAAGTGGAATAATTTTATAAATGGTTCATAAATGAATTTATATGAAATAGGTTAAGCAAAAAGTGAAACAATTAAAATTTTACCAATTGAATTGAATAAGTTGAAGGTGAATAAGTAAGTTTGAATATAATAAATTTGAAATGAATGTTAATAAATTGAAAGAAATCAATTGAATGAAAACCAATTAAATGTGGATGAAACAAATGTAAATAATTAAAAGTAAATCGATTGAATGTAAATACATTAAATTGTAATTAATCAAATGTGAATGCAATGAATATTGGTTGATTGAATAAAAATGGATTGAAACCAAATTAGTTGAATGTAAAATTAAAAGCGAATGAATTGAATATAAATCCATTGAATGATTAAGGAAACGAATGTTAATCAATTGAACGTGAATAAATTTAAGGTGAACCAATTAAATTCGAAAGAAATCCATGTGAATAAATTGAAAGCAAACAAATTGTATATAGATGAAATAAATGTCAATAAATTAAAAGTAAATCAATTTAATATTGATAGGAAATGAAAGTATAATAAACTGAATACTGACATTAGGAAGTGTGAATTGGTATTGTTGTGAATAAGATTGGATGGATATTGTTTGTTGGATGTTTGTTTTGTTGCATTTGCTATATTCGTTTATGGTTATTGCGTAATCCATGTTATATATCGATTTTACTCTTTATATATATGTTCTCATTTGGTTATTGAGTGTTTAGTAGGTATGGTGGCGTATGCTAGCTTTTGGAGCTCGATTACGCATTATGTTGCTTTTGCTTGCTTAATACGAGCGAACTCGCTCGTATTATTAATAATAAGGTACGTATCTCGAATTACATACTACGATTTTATATTTTTTCCCTTCGGGATGCGTCATCATTGAGATGAGATGTATATTTGATATATATTGGGTATATTTGTGTTATATATTATATTGTAAAAAATTTCCGATCAGGCCGCGTAAAGGAGACTCTGCCGAAATTTTCTGTAAATCCGGAAGTTTGAAAATTTTTTATAACTTATTTTATATATATAAGTTATATTTTCCATAAAACCAATATCGAAGGGGCATATCGAGAGTGTAGTAAAAGATTTGTAAATAAGATTTTAATGTTTTATAAGTTTATTATTTTAAATAAAATATATTGTATGTAAATTCTTTACTTAATGCCTTTTCGAGGATGAAAAGTTTCAAGTGGGGGAGTATGTAACGACTCGTATTTTTAGCTATTTTAAATTATTAAATTTAATATAATTATTGAATAATAAATGTTGACTTATTTAGTTGAAAATAAATAAATTGGTGATACGTAAAATTCATTGAGATTTTAATATTGGATAATTAAATTGTTTAGATTTAATTTTTGAAATTATTTGGATAATTGAATTCTTGAATTAATGTGAATGGAAATGACACCGGAAATTGATTTAAATTTTATTTAAACAAGGATGAAGGTCGTTTACATTTAAAATTAAATTTAAAAGCTGTGAATTATTAGAAATTGTATATTTTAATTAATGAGTGAAAATAGCCATTTTGGTCACTGTCTTGGATTTTGACGAAACCAGTTTCATCGGATCCGAAATAGTGAGTTATTATAAGATTTCAAGTTTCATATCGTTCAGACTTTTCATTTGACCGTGCGAACTTGAAATGCGTAGAATTTATTTTCTGAATTTAATTAAAATAATTGATTTTGAAAAGCTATCTTCTGCATACTATCGAATTAGGCCTCGAGGCTAGTTCCATTGTGTTCAGAATAGGGGTAAAATATTATGAACGCCAGGCGGCATGTTTCATTTTGAGCTCGAGAAATTTCGGACGTTAAACGTCAAATATTTTCAAATTAAATAATAATAAAAATATCTCAACACTCCTATTCGAACGAATCAAAACCCACATTTCTTTTCTTTGTCGTATCTCTCTCCCTCTATCTCTTCATTCAAATCCAAATCAAGAAAAATATATATGTCGATCTAAAAAAAAGAAGCAAGACACGATCGAATCGCGTACGACTAAGGTCGTGGCCGCCCACGCGAGGGATGGAGACGAGGTCGCGAGCGTGCGTATGGAGGGATGTTGGCAGTGCAGTCGAGGTTCGAGCGGAGGCCAGGGTCACCATTTAGGGTTCATAGGTTTTTGCGTGTTTGATTTCTCTGTCGTGGTGATCGGTGGCGCACGAAGGACGGAGTGCTGTGGCTGATGACGCTGTGGTCGCGAGCTTGGTGGAGGGATTGTCGGCGACGCAGCATTCGATATATTAAAAAAATGATGAAAATCGCGACCTGGAAAGGGTGGTTGTGGGTTTAAGCCCAGCGTGGAAGGATGAAGTTAGGTTAGTGATTATTTTTATTTGTTAGGGTAAATTAGTTTAGTTAATTACGTTTTAATTATTTCGAATATTAATTATTGTGTAATTTCTCTATGCGAGGTCCGTTTCAGGTGAAACGAAGTGCGTTGGAATTGTATCGACGCGACCTACATTATGGAGCTAGATTTGTGTCTATTTGAATCTAGAAAATTTTCTGATTCAAGTAAAAGGTGAGTGTTTTATACGCTCACAATTGACTGAAATAATTTTTATGTTAGTTAAATTTATATCGTGAAGTGATTTATTTTTATTGATAGTTGTTTGGTAAAGATTTAATTGACATTTAAATTGACATCTGAATTATTTGATAGAATTTGAATTGACAGTTAAATTTAATTAGAACTAAATGGCTAGTAAAATCCCCGATTATTGATAATTAGTTGATTGTTGTGATTTTTGACTGTTTGGATGATTGATTGAAATGGATGGTAATTTGTTGATATTTGAATGATTGGATGTTTATTTATTTTATATATATCTTGTTGTTATCCTGTATATTAGTTACAGTATATAAACTGTAAATCGAATTATTTCGAAAAAATTAAGAAATGTGTTGAAATAATATATACCTATGACATTTATTTGGATTGAAATGATATATATATCCATTCCTGAATTAAACTGAAATAATTAATTCACTTGGCCATAGGATAGAAAATTATATACGGACACTGGATTGGTTAAATTAAATGATTTCATAAAATTTGATTTGAAATTATTTAAATGATTTGATTTAAAGAAATAAAAATCGAATTTATGGAAAAATAATTATTTTCGAACTTGAGCTTGAAATGTTGAAATTTAAATTTGGTAAACGAAATTGTTTAAATAATCGAAGTTGAGATTTTGAAGTTATAATCGGAATATGATTTGAATTTCAGAAATTGATTTGTTTTAAAAGATTGGACTTTTATTCGAACTTTGAATATTGCTAAGTAAAAATAATATATAAAATGATATTTCAAAATTGAGCTCGGAATTGAATTATATTGAAGATTTGTATCTTAAATTGAATATTGAAGGTTAATTTGATTTAAGTGATTTGAATCGATATTTTAAAAATCGAACTCGAAATTGATATAAATCAAAATGGTTTAAATTTTAAAATTTAGTTGAAATTTAATCGTTGAATTAGATATTTGGAAGTAAAATTTAAATTAATTTGGAATTGAAATTGAAATAAATTTGGAATTGAAATTGGAATTAATTTGGAATTGAAATTGGAATTAATTTGGAATTGAAATTGAAATAAATTTGGAATTGAAATGGAAATTAATTTGGAATTGAAAAGGAAATTAATTTGGAATTGAAATTAAAATTTAATTGGGATCGAATTGAAATTTATTCATGTTGGAATTGAAATTGGAATCAATTGGAATTGAAAGCGGAATTGAATTAATTCGAAATCAAAATCGAATTTATTTGAATTGAAATTGGAATCGAAGAAAAATTCGACCTGAAATCGGAATTGAATCGTTTAAATCGAAATGGAAATTGAAATTGGTTTGAATTAGAAAATTTGGAATTGAATTAGTTTGACTTCGAAATTATTTTCAAATAAATTATTATAGTATAAACTATTTAAAATCTATCTTCTTTAAATATTCATATTATTTTGATTTTCCAAACTATTTTACTATATAAACCATTTTTAATACTCAAACAATTTTCTATTAAACTATTTTAACTATTTAACTATTTAAACTATTTTCTAAAAATTCAAACAAGTCAAAAGGGTGGAATGTTTATATTTAAATCTTGGATTTAAATGCAAATTGGGTTAAAGTGAAGTTATAACCTAAATTGTAATTCGAATCAAATTTTGAAGTGAAATCGATATATCGAACTGAATTGACATTTTGAAGTAAAATATGATTTGTGAAGCGAATATGGTAATTTCGAAATGGATTTGATTTTGAAGCAAATATGATATTTTGATATCAAGTACGAACTGTTTTCGAAATATAAAAGTACCAACCGGTGTGTAAAATAACGTTTGGTTGTTAAAGAGACCGGGGCCTCTTATTGGCATACTCTCTCTCAATATTGGAATCACTTTGACAACCGTGTACGTAGTGGATGATATCCAGAATGTAGTGGTTGAATTGGCGAACGTTTACTGGAATGAAGTAAGAGAACGATGATGGATAGCCTTGACACTTGTGTCATAATTAAAATGACTAAAGTAGGAGCCTAAGTCTGGCCAATGAGGTTTGCTACCTCTAGCGACGTTGATCACTCGTATTACTATCGTGATTTTGTACTCGATGGGTGCACCCTTTTTGTTTGGATTGATGGTCGCGGTCGGCCATGGATGGGTTACGACCAGCCAGAAAGGGTAAACTGGTAGAATCCTACCTTGGGAATTGCCTTACGTGCCTTGTCATATTTATCCTTATGCGAGCCCATTATGACTTTAGTTTAGTACTATAAAAATGTGTTAAGGTGGATCAATGTAAAGCCTTAACGGTATTTTGATATTTATTTTGGTGATATACATTACCTACTATAGCGTATACTATTATATATAAATAGTTTAATGGATCCTTAGGAGATGGAAAATCCCGTAACATCTCTTAAGTTATTGCACGCACGTTATACACTGGATAGGAGATGTAAAACCCATAAACAACTCTGACGCTGTTACACTCATATTTATTGGTATTTATTTGACTTACATAAGAGTATTTTAGTCTTGACTCGAGTGTTTTGTCTTTTCATTATGCTCGGGTCAACCCTGAGTTTTTTCAGCACAATGAAATCGTTTTCTAAAGGACGGAGATGAAGATTTGGTATATTATTACTATTATTATTTTCTGCATCATGCTATTCTGCTGCATTATTTATTTATCCGTATTGTATATATATAACTCTGATAAATGTTTTATAGGTTATAATCAAATGTATAATATAAACAGCTTCATGAACTATTATTTGATTATTATATTTTGTCATTCCGCTGTAAGATTCTGTGTTTTTTCCCTTCTTCTTTCCTTATTTTTCTTAATTATCCCCATTGATTATCTACGTTCCGGATAGTTTAAGTTGGACATGTAATATCCCGGAAATTTTGACAATATCAATTTAATAATTTGTTGAATAATTAAATTGATATTGAAAATCTTTGATAATAAAAAATTGAATTTAATTTAATAATCTGATTAAATTAGTATTAATGGATGATTTTATCTTTTAAAAAGTTAATAAGATATTTTCTATTTGAATATATACATATTTATTTGTATATATTGTAAATAGAAGCTTTGGAAAAATTGGAAATTTAGATTTAATTTAATATGACTTTTCAAAGTTATTTAAATAAATAATCTTATAGTTTTAAATTACTTTAAGTAAATATTTTAATGGTTTAAGATATATTTTTACTTAAGCTTATATAAAGAAGATTTAACAAAAATGGTTTGTTTTATTTCTTTTTAAATATTTCTTGATAATATAATCTCTTGTTTAAATTATAAAATATGTTATTTTCAAATAACAAGTATAATGTATTATTTTTAATATGTATGAATTTTAATGCTAAAAGGAATTGTTATTTTTTTTAAATTGAATAAATAGTGTATGTAAATATATATATAACTTAACTTTTAAATTGAATCTTAGGATTTAATTTGATTTCAATTTGAATTTAAAGTTTTGAAATTCAAAAGAATAAATATTTAAATTGATTTGGATTTTATAATATTTGTATTAACTTTTATTTATAAATATAATTAGCTTTTGTTTTTCTTTAAAAAGTAATATATATAGATAAGTGTTTAAATAAATAAGAAAAAGGTTTTTTTTTAAATACTTTGAAAATAAATAGAAATATGAGTAATTACTTAAATGACAAGTGTCATTTTCCTAAAGCCTTGTTTTAAACATGTGTAATTTAAGTAATCAATGTAATGACAAGTGTCTTAATTAATTTCATTTTTCTTTTATTTTATAAAATCACAATTTACTTACATATAAACATTAGCCTATCTTCATTTCATTTCTTTCCATTTCCTTTTAAAAACCCAAGATAAAAACAAGTCAGTAAACCTTCTCTAAAACAAATCTGAAATCAGTAACCAGATTTCCAAATCCTAAAGCAAAAGCATGTAAATCTTCTTCAACAAAAATCAAAGATTTGTAATCAACTCCTCAAACCAGAAGTTTTCAAAAATCAAAAGTCTTCTTCAACCAGAAAATTCAATACCCTGAAACCATTTTCAAATCTGAAGCAAGTCTTCAGACTGATTTCTTTGCAAATCTGAAATCAAAAAGCCTGCATTTTTTTTTCAAGTCAGTAGCTGTCTGCATTCTTCTCGAACCTGGAAACCAGAATGCATATAATTCAAAGCAAAGTAAAGCTTCAATAACTCAAGTTTTTTTAAATCAAATAAAGGCATTCAGATTTTAGAGTTTCAAAAGCTAAGGAATTCAAGTTCCCAGTTTCAAGATTTTCAAAATATAAGGCTCTGCCTTTGTTTTGCCTGGTGAGTAACTTTTAAACTTAAAGTAAAATAGGGTTGCATGTTGAATCTCTGTGACATATATATGTATTGATGTATGAATAAGTGCATTCGCCTGTTTGTATATATGGATGTATTGTGTGCATGTATGACAGTGTACTCTGTTATTGTTTTGTCTGCCCAGGCTAAAATTTTATTTGAAATTTCTCAACACTTGATCTAGATTTTGTTAGGACTTGATTTACAAACCAGGAGTGTTTAAAATAGTGTAGATTAAGTTTAAAAAACTTAAAATTTGTTAAATCAAATCTGGTATTGCTGTAAAGCCAGGATATCAAAATATGTTGAATATTATGAAAACTTCAAATTGAGAAATAGATAGATTCAGTATGAGGAATTAAAAACTAAAATCAAAACATGATTTTTAGAACAAAAATTTGGATTTTTAGTTAAGAGGGTATGGTGCAGTTCTGTGTTGAACAGAAAATGGAAATAAGGGATTTTTGGGTGACCTCGGGAATTTGAAGTGTTGAGTTTCTTCTGGTAGGTGGAGGAATAGTCAGTATTGCCGAGAAAAATATTGGGTGGCGTTGCAGTTCATCGTGGTGGCTGCGGTGATGAGATTTTGCCAGTAGCCCTAGTTTAAACTAGGCCTCTTGTTTGAGTCAGAACTACCTGTAGGAATGATCGAGTGATGTGAGGTTTGGGTAGAGGGAAGTATGGCCATTGACGAGATGATGGTCGGAGTCGCTGCTATCCTGGTGGACGGAGGGCCGTGAATGTGGCGTTGACAGGTTAGAGATTGAAGAGGGGAAACTGTTCTAGGTTTTGATTTTAAACTCGAATTCGAATTCGAGTTGAATTCTGAAGGATCTGATGTTTGAAGGGAGTTGTGGGGTTGCTGGCCAATGGGAGATGACCATTGATGATGGCCAGTGATGGCCGTAGTTGATGTATGGGTGTACAGAGAGGTGGTGTGCATGTTGGTGATGATTATTGGGTTACAAGGTTTTGGATATCGTGATTGGCTCGGGGAATTTGGGTTTCTGCTCGAAGCTGATTTGTTTTGACTCAAAGTAAAAATAGAGAGGATCGAGTGTTTGTATTGTTTCAGGTTTTTCAAAACAGAAACAGAAACCTGTTTACAGTTTTTAAAATTAAAGGTAGAAGTAATAAGTTTAAATGTAAACTAAAATCTGAACTGAGTTTAAAACCTAAATTTAAATATGAATTCAATTAGTTTAAATTATGGTTTTTGAAATAGTATGAATTTTTAAAAGGAAGATGTAAAATGTAAATAAAGCTTTCAAGGATTTAAGTTTAAATCTGTAATTAAGGTTCAAGCTGTATTTCAGCTTGAAATTTAAAAGTAATTTTTAAATTGAATTTGTATTTAAAATAACTTGGAATGTTAAGTGTGTTTTTAAATTGATTTGAATTTAAATTGAATTGTAATTTAAATTCTTTTAAAACTTATTTTATAAAGTAGATGTTTCTTTTAACATATTAGATAAAAGCTTTGAATTGTTTTAAAATCTTGTTTAAGATAAATTTGCATCTTAAGTTTAAAATGAAGTTCAATGGAATTTGAAGTAAATTTAAAAACAAATTTTTTTTTAAATAATTAATTAAATAAGGAATGTTTATCTTAAAGATAAATAAAATCTTAATGATTTGTGTTCGGTTATTATTTAATTAATAATGTGGATTAATTAAGGTTAATTAATCTGTAATTAGAAATTGTTAATTAAATTTTAATTAACGATTAATTTTTTTTATTAATCAAGTGATTAAGGATTAATTAATTTGCAGTTAACACTTAATTAGTTAATAATTAGAAATTAATTAATTGGTAATTAAATATTAATTAGTTTGTAATTAAAAATAATTAATATAAGTTAATTTCTTAATTAAGTAATTAAGAATAGTTAATGAAGGTCATTAGCTTAAGACTATTTAACAATTAATTAATGTGATTAATTTTAATAATTAATTAGATTGGAAGTAATTAATAAATTAATTACTTAATGTAATTAATTTGGTTAATGTGATTGGTTTAGATTAATTAATTTAGTTTAATTAATTTAAACACTTGATGATTTGATGAATAATTACTTAATGTAATTAATGGAATTGTAATTACTTAGGGAAGTAATTAGTTGATAATTACTGAATGTAATTAAAGATGTTTAATGATGGTAGTAATTTAGATTAAATTACTTTGTAATTAATCAAGGGATTAATTGAGATAATTAATTAAGAGTAATTAATTTATGGAATGAGTAATTATGGGTAGTTAATTACTGGATTGTTATTAATCAATGGTGATTAATATATATGTGGTTTAATTTCATATTAATTACTTAAGGTAATTAATTTAAATAGAAAGATAAATAAAATTGTAATTAGAAATCATTAATTAATTAATTAATGATGTAACTTAGAATTGATTAATTAAGGATTAATTAATAAATGAAGTAATAAATCATTAAAGGTTTAATGTAATTAATATTAGTTAATTAAGTAATTAAGTAATTACAAGTTAATTATTTGCAAAGAGTTTAATATAATTAACTTGTGTAATTAATTTATAAGCTAATTACTTATTGTAATTAGGAATTATTAATCTGAAATGATTAATTGAAATGAATATTGAGATGGTGATTATTTAAATTGATTTGTAATTAATTAATGGTTAAGTAAGAAGGATTTATAAAATAAAGTAATTAATTTAATTCACTTTAAATTAATTAGAGATGATATAAATCATTACTTATGAATGGGTGTTAGTATTGAATACTTGGCATTGATTGATATCTTTGATGAGATATATGCTGTGTGATATGGATGTTAGTTGAATTGTATGGATTATCTGATAATGTTGACTATCTGTTGTGAATTATCTTTCTTTGTGTATAAAGATAATGAATTAAATTGTTTTAACCTTTAAAACAACTTGGCCTTAAAAGATACGCTTTGGATTTCGATGAGACCGGGATCGGGTTTCCGTATACCGGATTTCCAGGTCTGGAGACCCGAATACCACATCGATCCAAATTAACGATAGGTCGTGAATCAAGTGAAGATGAAGATTCAGAGTGCAAGGGTTATTGTCGTTAACTCTGAGGGTGATTCCAAAATGAGTGTAACGAGATAATGCCTTCGGTTTCGTTCGAACCCGGAACGAACTTATATGGACTGAATGCTTTCAGCACATCGTTAGGTGGACGATGAGCATTCTAAGATAGATGTGTTCTATTTAAAGGTAATCGTGACCTCAAGCCTCACAAACCGGGAATGGCTAAAACAGGGGAGGTGCAGCAAGGTTAGTGGGTAGCACCCAAGTAGGACAAGGTTACCTCTGTCTAGATGTCCCTTTCTATTTTCGACTTAGTGGTGCGGTTGCTGATCCCAACCGTGAGGTATCTTGTGCGGGAATTATCCAGTAAGGGATGTTCCGACCTTGTGTTGCAGGGGATTGGGAGTGATCCTCGGTACGGTGATCTAGGCCACGTACTGTGACGGGTGGTACCCCGGTAGCCCTGCCATTGTATGGAATCCAAACTCCAATAAGTGTCGTACGTATTAGTTGTGCCCAACTATGTTGGAATGTGAGATGTAAGCATTTCAGCTATTTCTGTATTTTACTTGAAAACCCTAGACCCTATTATAATACAATCGAATTTCCTATCAAATGTTTTGGTTAGCGTAAGGTAAAAACTTACCCATGTTTATTTGTGGGAAGTCTTACGTGATACCTTTTCTTTCAAAAGGTTTTGAAGTTAAACAAGTTTAACCTGTTACTCACACCAGACCCATGTCTGACCCAAGTTGTTTATTTCTGTTTTATAAACTCTTGGGTACTCAAATTTTTACGAGTAGCCAAGGGATTCAGGTTAGCTTTGACGAGTAATCTGGAGGAGCAATGGAGCAGGAGGCTTCAGCGTTGTAGATATAGATAGTAGTTTCCGCTGTGTTGATCTTGTTTAAATCTTTGTTTTGTATTGAGATGTAATAACTAGACAGTTTATGTTTATAACTGTCTAGTATATGATATGTAATCTGTGTAACTCTGATAAGTGTTGTATATGATACTATGTAATATTTATGTGATATAATATATTTTGTTCGTTTCCGCTGTGAGTATTTGTGTTTGTTTCTTTTCTCTTCTTCTCTTTTCTACTTCTCACCCCTTTCTTTCTTATTAGCGATACGACTTTCTATGGAGAGAAAGTCGTGGTCGTTACAGTGGTATCAGAGCTTAGGTTGAGCGAATGCCTAAGCTTTTGGTTAAGTGAACATCAGAGAACTAGGTTGAGTGAATACCTAGGTTCGGAAGGGTTGTTCATTAGAGATAGGATCTGTAGCAACCTGTTTGAGTCCGAGTGTATATATATATATGAGAGCGCGTATTTGTTAGTTATATAAAATGGTTTTATATTGTGTTAATTGATCGGTTGAGTGGTATATGGATTCTGGTCAATACGAGTAGTTAACGTTATTGATAGGGATCTCTAAACACTTGAACCAGGCCAACGGACACAATATTGTTTTAAAGAGGTAAATGAAATAATTTTACCCAGAAATAATTTCTATATAAAAAGTATCATTTTAAATATATATATATTTCTACCTATTTGTTGGGTTACCTGTTCGGGTTTTCCAATATAAGTTATAAAGGTAGATGGGGTAGTGGTGTGTGAAACACGACTACCAATGGTTGGAGTTTAAATGTTGAGGTTGGAAGTGTATTTGTCGAGACTGTAGACCCAATACCGTCTCGAGTAAGCTTTGCTGTGGTGAAGGATTTCATCGATCTCCGAAGGAAACTGTAATGGTTCGGAGTTTATCTCTGAAGTTTGGATGAGTAGAGTTGGATCTGTCGATGAGGCAGAAGCGAGTGATGGTACCTTGATACCTCAGGTAATAGTAGCTGTATGATGAGATACAGTGACGATGGATGTTCCCGAAGATGTTTTCTTTGGAACAAGATTAAGGAAGTGTGTATGCTTTGGTATTGTGGCTGAGTTCAGCATGGTGTTTCTGTTTGGTTTGGAGTTCGAGTTTCTCGAAGATCTTTGGAATAGGAAGTCCTTGGCATCAGTGTCAGCAGTGCAGCTCGGAGTATTCTGTGATGGCAGGAAGTTTTCTGGATGAGCAGTTTTTCTGGAAGTGAAGATCAGAAGCAGCAGAGTGGATCCATTTCTTCGATAAATTGGATAAATAAGTGTAAACTGTTCTGATTGGTAAAGAGAGAACAGTCTGTTTGGAATTAGGCTGGGTTGATCGCAAAAGTGACTTGCGATTGTCTGAGTGTTCTCTTGGGTTGTCAGAATTTTCTGGATGTCTTCAGAGAAGTCAGAAGTTTGTCCGCATCTGAAGGTTGAGTTTTCTTATCGACTTGGATTCCAGGAGTGATATCGGTGGTTCAGTCTAGTGGAAGGATGTTTCCTAGAGATGGAATTGGTGAAACAGCTCAAGTTTTGCTGGAGTATCTGAGTTTTCTTTATGGATCAGTGAACCTTATTTCTGGAATGAGTTGTCCAGTCTGTGCTTGTGTTCTACCTCAGATCAGAGTTGAGCAGCGAAAGCAGTTTGGAGTGTATCTCTGGATGGGAGAAGTAAGTTTGGAATCTACTGATAGTTGTGAAGTAGAGTTATGTTTGGATCTCGTCTGTGTTCTGATTTGGATAAGTATTTGGACTTCTGAATTGAATTGTCAATTTGGATGACTGGAATTCATTGAGTTTTACGTATCTCTGAGGGAGTACGTATTTGATCTATCTCTGGTTGTAGAATCAGCAGTTCTGGAAGTTTGGTAGTTGAGTCAGACTCGTCTGTAGTCTGATATTCTGTTTAGTTCTGTAAATCTAGATGAGTAGGAGATCTATAGCTTAATAGTTTAGATTGTTTGTAGAGCGAGTATCCCGGTATATATATATACTTGGGGAAACTCGAGGAATTTTATCCAGAATTTAGTCTAGATAGTTAGAATTGTTTGATTGGATGATTTGGCTGCTATGGTTGTTAGCATATGAATGATAGTATATGCTTGTGTTTTAAATTAAAATCTTTAATAAGATTATTAAATTACCTTTGTTTAAATTTCGGGGACGAAATTATTTTAAGGGGGGAGGAATGTAATATCCCGGAAATTTTGACAATATCAATTTAATAATCTGTTGAATAATTAAATTGATATTGAAAATCTTTGATAATAAAAAATTGAATTTAATTTAATAATCTGATTAAATTAGTATTAATGGATGATTTTATCTTTTAAAAAGTTAATAAGATATTTTCTATTTGAATATATACATATTTATTTGTATATATTGTAAATAGAAGCTTTGGAAAAATTGGAAATTTAGATTTAATTTAATATGACTTTTCAAAGTTATTTAAATAAATAATCTTATAGTTTTAAATTACTTTAAGTAAATATTTTAATGGTTTAAGATATATTTTTACTTAAGCTTATATAAAGAAGATTTAACAAAAATGGTTTGTTTTATTTCTTTTTAAATATTTCTTGATAATATAATCTCTTGTTTAAATTATAAAATATGTTATTTTCAAATAACAAGTATAATGTATTATTTTTAATATGTATGAATTTTAATGCTAAAAGGAATTGTTATTTTTTTTAAATTGAATAAATAGTGTATGTAAATATATATATAACTTAACTTTTAAATTGAATCTTAGGATTTAATTTGATTTCAATTTGAATTTAAAGTTTTGAAATTCAAAAGAATAAATATTTAAATTGATTTGGATTTTATAATATTTGTATTAACTTTTATTTATAAATATAATTAGCTTTTGTTTTTCTTTAAAAAGTAATATATATAGATAAGTGTTTAAATAAATAAGAAAAAGGTTTTTTTTTAAATACTTTGAAAATAAATAGAAATATGAGTAATTACTTAAATGACAAGTGTCATTTTCCTAAAGCCTTGTTTTAAACATGTGTAATTTAAGTAATCAATGTAATGACAAGTGTCTTAATTAATTTCATTTTTCTTTTATTTTATAAAATCACAATTTACTTACATATAAACATTAGCCTATCTTCATTTCATTTCTTTCCATTTCCTTTTAAAAACCCAAGATAAAAACAAGTCAGTAAACCTTCTCTAAAACAAATCTGAAATCAGTAACCAGATTTCCAAATCCTAAAGCAAAAGCATGTAAATCTTCTTCAACAAAAATCAATGATTTGTAATCAACTCCTCAAACCAGAAGTTTTCAAAAATCAAAAGTCTTCTTCAACCAGAAAATTCAATACCCTGAAACCATTTTCAAATCTGAAGCAAGTCTTCAGCCTGATTTCTTTGCAAATCTGAAATCAAAAAGCCTGCATTTTTTTTTCAAGTCAGTAGCTGTCTGCATTCTTCTCGAACCTGGAAACCAGCATGCATATAATTCAAAGCAAAGTAAAGCTTCAATAACTCAAGTTTTTTTAAATCAAATAAAGGCATTCAGATTTTAGAGTTTCAAAAGCTAAGGAATTCAAGTTCCCAGTTTCAAGATTTTCAAAATATAAGGCTCTGTCTCTGTTTTGCCTGGT
Source organism: Allium fistulosum (assembly GCA_030737815.1). Taxonomy (NCBI): domain Eukaryota; kingdom Viridiplantae; phylum Streptophyta; class Magnoliopsida; order Asparagales; family Amaryllidaceae; genus Allium; species Allium fistulosum. Next base: position 637,145,856 of record CM060908.1, on the reverse strand, counting down.
GAGTAACTTTTAAACTTAAAGTAAAATAGGGTTGCATGTTGAATCTCTGTGACATATATATGTATTGATGTATGAATAAGTGCATTCGCCTGTTTGTATATATGGATGTATTGTGTGCATGTATGACAGTGTACTCTGTTATTGTTTTGTCTGCCCAGGCTAAAATTTTATTTGAAATTTCTCAACACTTGATCTAGATTTTGTTAGGACTTGATTTACAAACCAGGAGTGTTTAAAATAGTGTAGATTAAGTTTAAAAAACTTAAAATTTGTTAAATCAAATCTGGTATTGCTGTAAAGCCAGGATATCAAAATATGTTGAATATTATGAAAACTTCAAATTGAGAAATAGATAGATTCAGTATGAGGAATTAAAAACTAAAATCAAAACATGATTTTTAGAACAAAAATTTGGATTTTTAGTTAAGAGGGTATGGTGCAGTTCTGTGTTGAACAGAAAATGGAAATAAGGGATTTTTGGGTGACCTCGGGAATTTGAAGTGTTGAGTTTCTTCTGGTAGGTGGAGGAATAGTCAGTATTGCCGAGAAAAATATTGGGTGGCGTTGCAGTTCATCGTGGTGGCTGCGGTGATGAGATTTTGCCAGTAGCCCTAGTTTAAACTAGGCCTCTTGTTTGAGTCAGAACTACCTGTAGGAATGATCGAGTGATGTGAGGTTTGGGTAGAGGGAAGTATGGCCATTGACGAGATGATGGTCGGAGTCGCTGCTATCCTGGTGGACGGAGGGCCGTGAATGTGGCGTTGACAGGTTAGAGATTGAAGAGGGGAAACTGTTCCAGGTTTTGATTTTAAACTCGAATTCGAATTCGAGTTGAATTCTGAAGGATCTGATGTTTGAAGGGAGTTGTGGGGTTGCTGGCCGATGGGAGATGACCATTGATGATGGCCAGTGATAGCCGGAGTTGATGTATGGGTGTATAGAGAGGTGGTGTGCATGTTGGTGATGATTATTGGGTTACAAGGTTTTGGATCTCGTGATTGGCTCGGGGAATTTGGGTTTCTGCTCGAAGCTGATTTGTTTTGACTCGAAGTAAAAATAGAGAGGATCGAGTGTTTGTATTGTTTCAGGTTTTTCAAAATAGAAACAGAAACCTGTTTACAGTTTTTAAAATTAAAGGTAGAAGTAATAAGTTTAAATGTAAACTAAAATCTGAACTGAGTTTAAAACCTAAATTTAAATATGAATTCAATTAGTTTAAATTATGGTTTTTGAAATAGTATGAATTTTTAAAAGGAAGATGTAAAATGTAAATAAAACTTTCAAGGATTTAAGTTTAAATCTGTAATTAAGGTTCAAGCTGTATTTCAGCTTGAAATTTAAAAGTAATTTTTAAATTGAATTTGTATTTAAAATAACCTGGAATGTTAAGTGTGTTTTTAAATTGTTTTGAATTTAAATTGAATTGTAATTTAAATTCTTTTAAAACTTATTTTATAAAGTAGATGTTTCTTTTAACATATTAGATAAAAGCTTTGAATTGTTTTAAAATCTTGTTTAAGATAAATTTGCATCTTAAGTTTAAAATGAAGTTCAATGGAATTTGAAGTAAATTTAAAAACAAAATTTTTTTTAAATAATTAATTAAATAAGGAATGTTTATCTTAAAGATAAATAAAATCTTAATGATTTGTGTTTGGTTATTATTTAATTAATAATGTGGATTAATTAAGGTTAATTAATCTGTAATTAGAAATTGTTAATTAAATTTTAATTAACGATTAATTTTTTTTATTAATCAAGTGATTAAGGATTAATTAATTTGCAGTTAACACTTAATTAGTTAATAATTAGAAATTAATTAATTGGTAATTAAATATTAATTAGTTTGTAATTAAAAATAATTAATATAAGTTAATTTCTTAATTAAGTAATTAAGAATAGTTAATGAAGGTCATTAGCTTAAGACTATTTAACAATTAATTAATGTGATTAATTTTAATAATTAATTAGATTAATTAATTAATAATAATCATTTTGAAATTGTTTAAGTTTAATTACTTAATGGAAGTAATTAATAAATTAATTACTTAATGTAATTAATTTGGTTAATGTGATTGGTTTAGATTAATTAATTTAGTTTAATTAATTTAAACACTTGATGATTTGATGAATAATTACTAAATGTAATTAATGGAATTGTAATTACTTAGGGAAGTAATTAGTTGATAATTACTGAATGTAATTAAAGATGTTTAATGATGGTAGTAATTTAGATTAAATTACTTTGTAATTAATCAAGGGATTAATTGAGATAATTAATTAAGAGTAATTAATTTATGGAATGAGTAATTATGGGTAGTTAATTACTGGATTGTTATTAATCAATGGTGATTAATATATATGTGGTTTAATTTCAGATTAATTACTTAAGGTAATTAATTTAAATAGAAAGATAAATAAAATTGTAATTAGAAATCATTAATTAATTAATTAATGATGTAACTTAGAATTGATTAATTAAGGATTAATTAATAAATGAAGTAATAAATCATTAAAGGTTTAATGTAATTAATATTAGTTAATTAAGTAATTAAGTAATTACAAGTTAATTATTTGCAAAGAGTTTAATATAATTAACTTGTGTAATTAATTTATAAGCTAATTACTTATTGTAATTAGGAATTATTAATCTGAAATGATTAATTGAAATGAATATTGAGATGGTGATTATTTAAATTGATTTGTAATTAATTAATGGTTAAGTAAGAAGGATTTATAAAATAAAGTAATTAATTTAATTCACTTTAAATTAATTAGAGATGATATAAATCATTACTTATGAATGGGTGTTAGTATTGAATACTTGGCATTGATTGATATCTCTGATGAGATATATGCTGTGTGATATGGATGTTAGTTGAATTGTATGGATTATCTGATAATGTTGACTATCTGTTGTGAATTATCTTTCTTTGTGTATAAAGATAATGAATTAAATTGTTTTAACCTTTAAAACAACTTGTCCTTAAAAGATACGCTTTGGATTTCGATGAGACCGGGATCGGGTTTCCGTATACCGGATTTCCAGGTCTGGAGACCCGAATACCACATCGATCCAAATTAACGATAGGTCGTGAATCAAGTGAAGATGAAGATTCAGAGTGAAAGGGTTATTGTCGTTAACTTTGAGGGTGATTCCAAAATGAGTGTAACGAGATAATGCCTTCGGTTTCGTTCGAACCCGGAACGAACTTATATGGACTGAATGCTTTCAGCACATCGTCAGGTGGACGATGAGCATTCTAAGATAGATGTGTTCTATTTAAAGGTAATCGTGACCTCAAGCCTCACAAACCGGGAATGGCTAAAACAGGGGAGGTGCAGCAAGGTTAGTGGGTAGCACCCAAGTAGGACAAGGTTACCTCTGTCTAGATGTCCCTTTCTATTTTCGACTTAGTGGTGCGGTTGCTGATCCCAACCGTGAGGTATCTTGTGCGGGAATTATCCAGTAAGGGATGTTCCGACCTTGTGTTGCAGGGGATTGGGAGTGATCCTCGGTACGGTGATCTAGGCCACGTACAGTGACGGGCGGTACCCCGGTAGCCCTGCCATTGTATGGAATCCAAACTCCAATAAGTGCCGTACGTATTAGGTGTGCCCAACTATGTTGGAATGTGAGATGTAAGCATTTCAGCTATTTCTGTATTTTACTTGAAAACCCTAGACCCTATTATAATACAATCGAATTTCCTATCAAATGTTTTGGTTAGCGTAAGGTAAAAACTTACCCATGTTTATTTGTGGGAAGTCTTACGTGATACCTTTTCTTTCAAAAGGTTTTGAAGTTAAACAAGTTTAACCTGTTACTCACACCAGACCCATGTCTGACCCAAGTTGTTTATTTCTGTTTTATAAACTCTTGGGTACTCAAATTTTTACGAGTAGCCAAGGGATTCAGGTTAGCTTTGACGAGTAATCTGGAGGAGCAATGGAGCAGGAGGCTTCAGCGTTGTAGATATAGATAGTAGTTTCCGCTGTGTTGATCTTGTTTAGATCTTTGTTTTGTATTGAGATGTAATAACTAGACAGTTTATGTTTATAACTGTCTAGTATATGATATGTAATCTGTGTAACTCTGATAAGTGTTGTATATGATACTATGTAATATTTATGTGATATAATATATTTTGTTCGTTTCCGCTGTGAGTATTTGTGTTTGTTTCTTTTCTCTTCTTCTCTTTTCTACTTCTCACCCCTTTCTTTCTTATTAGCGATACGACTTTCTATGGAGAGAAAGTCGTGGTCGTTACAGGACATGTGTGGATTATTGTCGATTTAAACCTTCCGAAATGTGGGTTGTTACATAACAAGCATATACAACCAATATAATGCGAAAGCGAGCTCCAAATGTGAAGCATACGCCATCTGCACCTACTATTCACTCAACAACCAATGAGAACATGTATATAGAAAGTAATATCAATATATAACATGTACTAATACAATAACAATATGCAAATGTAGCAAATGTAATAAGAGAAACCATCAAACAAATAATATCCATCTAATTAATTCATAAACATATCAATTTGTGTTTTCCAATATCAACATTTAATTTGTTAATCCTTTATGATGTACATATACCATCCGTACGTAAAATCATGCCTGATCGCTAGCTAAATCACACAATTTCACTTCCGAACTAGTATCGTTCACACGACCACTCTAATATGGGCAGATCCGGTTTATTGATTAGAAATTGTCATTCTCCTTGCATAGTCATATACTATGATAGAATATCAAAATCAATCAAGAATCCATATCCAGTGTTCGTCTCAAGAATTGAGTGAAAAAATCCTAACTCGGATCGGTGTAAATCACCTCGAAATCGTATATTCGAATATGGATCAAACAGTTTTTCTAATAAAATAATATACGTACAACTTTTGTATTTACTTCAATTGGTTTCTCATTATATCCCATTCTTTTTTTTCAGATCCTTTTATTCTCAATGCATTAATTCACATACATTCCATTAATTTAATATTGTCTTTTACTACTAATGACACTAGGAACCATTCCATATAAATTTACTTAGGTTTATTATAAATATTTTATGCAACACCACTAATGTTTATTATCACTTCAATACTTAAGTTCAAATTCAATTCCATCAAACCACATCCCAAAACATATTCAATTCATTTTACAACTTAAGTTGAATTTCATTTTATAACTCAAGTTCATATCCTTTTCATTAATTCATTATAGTCAAATTCAATTTCATTTAATCGATTTCATTAATTCACTTCATTTACCTTTACTTGAGTCAAATTTCTTTTCAAAATTCATTTTATTTAACTTAACTTAAGTTAAATTTCACTTCATAGTTAAAATTCAAATTTACTTTTCTTAATATTTATATTCAACAAATTTTATTTTATTTTAACTTTCTAATTCTCAAAATTTATATATTATATAGCTTATTTCTCATATTTTCACAAGGCACTTAAATGAAAATTTTCAAAGTTTAAACACCCTGTTCTTATTTCAAATCATTTTGAAACAATATTATAAATAATTTCTTTGTACTTCAAATCATACTTTTGAATTTTAAATCAAAACTAGTTTTACCAAAACCAAATACCAATAGCAAATTACTATGGTAGAAATCCGTCACTTAGAAACTCGAAAATGAATGCCGATGATTCTGTAGTCATTACTCGAATTATTTTCCAACGATCGAAGTGAGTTCGGTGCTTTTGTAACGACCTAGAATTTTACGCCTTGACTTGCGAATAGTTAATAAATTTTAAATATTCAAATAATAGGTTTTATAATTAAAATATAACTCTTTTAAAATAATAATAAATGAGGGTAAAATAGATTTGTAACGACCCAGGATTTTGCCACATTGGAATAGGTTATTTAAAAATATTTTTTATAATCAACAATTGGATTTTTATTAGCAAATAAACCTATTTTCATTATTTAAGAATGATGATAAAATAGTTTTCAAAATTTTTTTACCAAAATAAATAGTTCAAATAAAAATAGAAAATGGACCGAAGAACGTTTTCCAAAATTTCTACTTTTCGGCAGTCGAAAGTCGTCGGGAACGTTGTGCCCACTTGGTGCAACATGCTCACATTTATATATGTTAGCATTAGTATTAATTAAGCATACTTATGTATATTAACTTATATATTTTTATACCTAAGCTTGGATGTGACAAAGTATGTTTTAAAAATGCATATATGTATATATATATATAAACACATTTGCATATATATAAAATCCTATGTCATACCTTAAGTGTCCTACAACATGGCCTGGGGGGTTTCATGGCGGACATGTGCACCTAGGGTGAGGGGGAGGGTATGAAAGAATTTTACATGACAACATTTGATATATTTTACATGTTATAATTAATTTAAATAATTACTTCACTTCCTTAGCCTATAAATACCCCAAACTCATCGTAATTCTTACTTTACATCCTCCTTCATTTCCTAACATTCTTCACTTATATAGATACACACATTCCATGGCTTCCAAGAGAAAATTTCTAAAGCTAAAATTAGTAAATACACTTCTAAAAATCAAGCTAAATAGCCTTACTTCACTTCCAAATACCAATACTCCTCAAAACCAAACCCCTGGCCGGGCACAATTTTGTTCTTGGACGAGCCCATTTGCACCTAGAAGGTCACATTAGGTCCTATTTTGAAGCTTAGGTGGTTTGCAAGTGTTATAGCCAAGTTCGGTGGAAGTTGAGTTTGATTTTGACATATTTGGGTGAGCAAAGGTTCTCTTTTTGAATCAAGTTACTAACCTTGAATTGATGTATAAATGGTGGTAAATAATGATGCTTGGTTGTGTAGTTATGAATATGTGAATTGGTTATGCTTGAGTTTGTTGGAATTGTTGACGATTTGGTTATGAATATGCATGTTATGATGTTGTAGTTAAACTTGAAATTTGAAGTAGTTAGTGAATGGAAAATTAGTATATTGTTTATGATGATGGCTATGATGTGAATGTGTGATGGATACGGAATTTAGTAAAGTTTGTTAATGTTAGAAAAGTTGGCACCTACTAATTTTAAGCGATATAGAAATTCCGTTTATAAAAGGGTGAAATTTGATTTTTGAAATTGTAATTATTTTAAAGTTAAAATCTTTGTTTTGAGTTTCAAAAATATTTCTTTATGTTTTGGAAGTGACAAGGGTTTCAAAAGTTAAAGTTTTAAATGTTAGAAAATCAAATTTTCAAGTTTGAAAAATTACAGGTCCGTATAGCAATAGTCGCTATACGCACAGTTCGAAAATTCTGATTGTTTTTCTAACCTAAACTTGTTTTCACTTAAAAATCCTTTTGGAAATATTTTCTAACTTTAAGGTTTAATTACCTTTAATTAAAGTTTAATTACTATTTAACAAGGATTTACTCTTATTTACAAGGGTTTTAGTTTATTTTAAAACCGCTTTGAATTTAAGTAATTGGTTTTGTTTAAATTGTTTTCTTTTCTAATTTGTTTTTAAACCAAGGGATTTCTGTGCCGCTTACCCTTAAGTAACCCCATATGATTAGGAAAACTAATTGACATCTATCAGCAGAACAAAACACCATTCTTCTATTACAATTAACTTGGACATTTACTTATGTTGATTTATCTTTATGTGTTGATCCTATATATACCTGTTGTTATGTGATGCCATGTTAGATTGGATAAGTAAAACCAAATTAAAAGCACCATTGTGGTCATTAAACCTCCGTTTGATTTTGTAAGGATAAATATTTCATTTTTTTGAAATGGTTTCAAAGTTATTTCAATTCCAACAACATATTTAAAGAATGATTTGATAAATGGTTTTACTAAAGATGTTTTTAACTAATGGGAATGGTTTTCCAGGTTATAAAAAAGAAGCTTTTATAAAGAGTTTTATAAAGGGATTTGGAAATTTATAAGGTATTTTGGGTAAATGGATTTGAGTTTTTAAGCAAAGAAGATTTCATAAATAAGGGAGATTTATAAAATGGATTTGCTTATTAAAGGAAGCTAATTTGACTTAAGGTCATTTAAGAAGTTATTTAAACAGGAAAGATTTATAAAGAAGTTTATAAACGATTTTGGGATATTTATAAAAGATGTTTTAGAAAATGATTTGAATATTCATAAAGGGAGTTTATAAAAAGGTTTAGGTATTTAGATGAAATTTATATAAAAAGTTTGGATATTTATAAAGGAATTTATATTAATGGTTTTGAATATTTATAAAAGGGTTTTATAAATGAATTTGGAGGTTTTGGAAAGTATTTTGAAATGGTTTTGATTTCAAAAATAAAAAGAGATTTCATGAATGTAATAGGTTTATTTAAAAAGGAATTATCGAAAGAAATAAAAAAAGAATTTGAGACCTGGGTTTCTCTAAACTGACTTTTTAAAAATGGTGGTATGGAACATCCGTTCCATACTTAATACTAAGGAAAAAGCGTTTAGGGTTGTCCTTACCTCTAATTTAAACAACATTTGTTTAATCCTTTTTAACATGAATTGGAAGTAAGAAATTATTCACAAATGTTTTATGAATTTACTTATGTCAGAGAGATAATTATATGAATGTTTTAGGCAAACGTTTTGAAAAGAGATTTATTAAATAAATATTTGTTTTGAGGCTTTGCGGTTGCTATGGATAAATAAATCTTAAATGAAATTGGTTGTTCTCTATTTATTTGATTGTTAAATAACCGACTATCAAATCTGGACCTATTTTAACTCAAGAGATATGTCGGTTATATTTGAGTTCCCCGATGAGGACTCAATTTCTTAGTGCATACTTCCAAAAGAACCGAAATTGAATTAGCCGGAAGTTATCGCTTAGTTTTGGAGACACCGGTCCTCAGATTTATCCGAACCAATCCAAACTAAAATGAACAATGTTAAATCATATTGAAGTATGCTGTGGAGTTACACTATTCTTTCTGAGGGTGATTCCAAAATGAAAGATAATAATGTGGAATGTTTGTTCGATCTCGGAACAACTTGCATGGATGAATTCTAGCATTGTATCTCTTACTAGAGAGCAGTGTTAGCATTCACAGATGGTTTGCTAGTATGAAAGAAGGTAAAGCGTAACCTCATGCCTCACAACTGGGAAAAATGGAAAAAAAACAGGGCATGTAGCAGAGCTATGTGGTTGGCTACCATTAGGAGCCATCATCCCATTCTAGATTGTCCATATTCGAGTTGTTTTGTACGCAAACACTGTAGTAGTATAAGGCATCGGTATCAAAAAGGGATGCGGTAATTCGGTTAGCCATGTTAAATGGGCAGCCGACTCTATGTAGCAGGGGTATCAGAAGTTCTTGTCAGACTCCAGGTGCATTTTCTAGCGGTGTTGTAACAACCCTAATTTAGATTGCTTGCAATTAAGTTAAAAGAATAATTTAATTAAGCGATTTGAGGACTTTTGTTATTAATTAAATGGGAGTGTATAATATTTTTAAAATATTAATGATGATTTCTTAAGTGTTATAACTTATTAATAAGGATTTAATAAGTTAGAGAAAGTGTTAAATTATAAAATGGTGTATCCTCCTTAATATTGAGATTTAGTAAAATATTGTTAAAATAGGTCTTAATGTGAATTTATTGGTATAAGACATGTATAAAAATTTATTTAACGATTTCTAAATAGTTAATAATTTTTATTTGGAAGAAAATAGGATTTTTGATGTTAAGATGAATTTTTAAAGCATGTTTTCTTGTTTCTGCAAAAGCTGAGAAGTATCTTTTTCAATAATAAAAACAAGGACTTAAATGATCATTAAATCTATGTTTTATTGGCTAATTGCAAAGGTTAGGCAACATACTTAATTTTAATATATTCATTTCAATTTTTATGAGTTGTTAACAAGTAGAAATTTATTTTTAAAGTTAGTGAAAAACTAGTTTTTGGGTAATGTTTTAATTCATGCTTACTTTAATTAAAAATAGGGGCTTTTGGTATTAGATGAAAATTTCAACCCATTTAAACACTTAGAGTAATTTCTTTAAGTTCTGGAATAAAGAAATAGTATGTACCTTCTTCTCAAATCAACAGAAACAAATTTTCTCAACCTAAAAGCTTCATATTAAAAACCTAGAAAGAGAGAGCAAAGCGAGGTTCTAAAATTCAAAACAATTCTAATAAATTCTTAAAAATCCTAAAATTTGGATATGATGTTGTTGCCATGTTCCAGCATCTCTCCTCCAAATTTCATGTAATTTGGTTGGGTTTTGATGGATTAAAGAGGGTCAACTTGCAAGTTAATTTCGAGTAGATCTGGGCTGAAAAACGAAGGTCGGTGTAAAAATCATAATTATTTCTAGAAAAATTAATAAAATCTGAAATTTGAATATGTTGTTCTCAACTCATGTATGCACCGATTGTAAAAAATTCGTAGGAAAATGTTGAGATTTGCTATGCCAAAATCCACCTGAACGGAGGACGAGAATGCAGATTTTTCCATGTTTTGGATGTGTGTTGGTGCAATCAATTTTGAGAAATTATGGAATGTTAAGGTGAGTTATTTTATTTAACTCACACACCTATATCTAAATTAATTATATCCTTCTTTGCATGCTTGGCTTATGAATCGCTTATGAATTGCTCAAAATTTTAGTAGCAATTGGATGGAAAAATAATTCAAATAAATTGTATGCTATGGATTTAATTTGTTTGATGGATGAATTGGTTTATTCTGTGTTTGAAACATTGAAATTGAATCACTGATTAATTATGACATAGCATATATGTTAAAAACCATCAAAAATTTATTTAATTTCATAGTTAGACAATATGATGGTTATGAAATTGCTGAGTGATCGAAGTTGTCAGAAAGCAATTTAGATTATTAACTAATTCTGTATTATGGAATTATATTTTTTTTTGCGATGTTGGCATGGTTTTATTGTTTAGTGTATAAAAGATCCTCAAAATGGGATTTTATACCTTTTTATGCTTATTGTGATTTTGTTTATAAAAATAGTTAAATTATATTACATTTTAATTTATTTCATACTCCAAAAATTTATTTAAAGATTTTAAAAATAAGTAATATTAAATGATAAATTCTTTTAAAATTTACTATTTCAAGTATATAAATTTTAGAAATGTTTTAGAGGCAAAAGATAAAATATAGTACTATTTTATAATTGATGTTATGAGAGTAATAATTTCGGTTTCAAGTGATTTTTAGTTATAAAAGAGGTTTTAATGATTTTGAGAAAATTCAGAAGTTTTTGTAAATAAACAACTTCTCCTTAAAAATGGATTTAAGGATTTAAAAGTGGGTTCGAGAAAAATTATATCTTTATGCATGTAAAAATTTATTTTAAAAACTCTTTTATTGTATTTACTATGGATTTGATATTTTATTGAGGTTTCATGCTTTGCTATGAAATAATCTTTTATTTCAATTTCAATTGGATTTCATGCTTTTCTATGAAACAAAGAATTTTAATAAAAGATTGAACTGTTGGATTGGTATGAGACTTTTCATACAATTCTTTCGGTTATTATTATAATTTGTTAAATTGAGTTTGAGTGGAATTTACTAACTTTTAGTAAATATTCGAATAACGCCGGATATTTATGGTGTGTTTGATCGATATTCGATTAGTTACTGTTAGAAGTGTTTGTCATTTATGGATTGTGTCCTGCTTGGGGGTATTTGGAATTTAGAGCTGATAGATCCCTAGGCGACCCTGGTCCAAACTCTTGCTAATATGATATTAGACTTTATGTTTTGATAGGCAAGTCCGTTTAATTTTCCGGTGACTTGTCCATGATTATGGGACATGGCCGTCTAGTTTTCCAGTGGCCTCCGTCTTATATGAGTTGTAGCCCATTTTGATTTCTGATGGCAACATACCCATCGATCTTGTTGGTCCGTCTAGATTTTCGGTGAGTGACAGTTTTGGACTAGTGAATGTCGTCTAGTTTTCCGGTGCACTCATGAAATCTACGTGGCGAGCCTCCGGTTGAGGTCTCGTCCTGCTGCACTTTGATCGAGATAGGAGACTATCATCATAGTTTTGTTTAGTGTTTGGGTAATCATTCCCATTGTTCATCGAAGCCTCTTGGTTTTGATATTGATTTATGGTTTTGATAATTTTGATATGATTTCCACCATATTTTGAGACGATGGTCTATCAAAGACTTGATATTGTTTATGAAATGGTGATTGAGATTAATATGCCTTAGTATTATATGATTTTAGTTTCAGCATATTTATTATGGCTTATTTTATTGTTAAGTCATATACTGATATGGATTTTAAACGACAATTTGGGTTAGTATACCTTGTTTTGATTGATTGGTTTTAGGTATATTTTGAGATGATTTAATTTTATAGTTGAATCATAACTGGAATTTGGAATTTATGATTCTATTTAATATGCCTTATTTTGATTCTTTGTTTGGCATATTTTATTATAGCTTATTTTCCTGTTAATTCGTATATTTTAGATATCATTGTCTATTGGTTTGATATGCCTTGTATTTATTATTGAGGTTAGGCATATTTGAGATGACTTAATTATGATTAAGTCCTATAGTCATGATATCAGTATCTCACCATTTTATTAGATATAGTCTGGCCCGTTTATTTTATAATACTCGGGTTAGGCTGAGACTCTATAGGTACAGGGACTCGTTGACCTTTGGATTTTGGGCTGGCATTGAAGTACACTATTTTGACTTTTTTAGTTTACTTGATACTGTATATTCTTTAGTAAGTCATTGTGTAATTGATATTTTATTTTAGATGAGATGTATAAATTTATGTGGGTCTAGTATTGATATTTTGTAGACTCACATTTTATTATGTATATGATGTATATTATTCCTCTGTGATCTGTGACTCTGATTCTAATTTATTTTTATTATATATTGTTCTGAATATTTTTAATCGGTGTGTTTATTACTTTGTATCAATACTGTACACGTCAAACTTTCAATTCGGATCTTCTAAAGGTAATAAAGACGTGTCAGTATTAGTATAAAGATATATTCACATTCGAGCGCCCTTAACTAGCCGTATTCTTTATGTTATTAGACGACATTACTTGTAATGTTCTTTAATAATATGGGTATAGCGGTGGGGTTGTTATAGGTGTACCATCGGAAGGTAGTCCCTTACCTTGCTATAGTATAGAATCCATTCTCCCATATGTGCCTTATGGTTTTAGATGTACCCAACTATGTTGAAATGTGAAATGCAAGCATTTTAGCTATATTTATATTTTATTTGAAATAATAGACATTATTATAATATCACTGGATTTTATATACAAATGGTTTGGTCATCGTAAGGTAAAAACCCATCCGTGTTTATGTGCGGCGTGCTCTTACGAGATGCCTTTAACTTAAAGGTTTTTTTTATAAAGTTAAAATATATGCTTTACTCACACCCAATCCATGTCTGACCCGAAGTTTTTTTTCTTTTCCTAAACTCTTAGGTGCTCAAAATTTGAATGGGCAACCAACTAGTTCAAGTTTATCTGTAGATTCATTTTGGAGGAGCTTGAAGCAGGTGGCTTCATCAATAGCTAGTTATTTTTCATATCCACTGTATTATATATATATATATATATTGTATTTGTTAGGTAGGGACAGACTGTTATAACTGTCCTAGGGTAGAATTTGTATTAGTATGACTCTGATGTAAAAAAATTGAAATGACTTTGTAATATATTATGTTGAGTAATATATATTGTTCCGTTGCGTTTTGAGATTCTATGCTGTTTAGTTTCTTCTCTTCTATCTCTTCTTTCTTTCAACCCTAATGATCGGTTTTTCGGCACTTGAATGCTCGGCATGCAATATAGTGTATGTATTAGTGTCGAGTTTCGAGGATCGAAAATCCAGTTGTTACATTTGGTATCAGAGCTTAGGCTGAGTGAACACCTAGGCTTTGGTAGGGTAAACTCACTACAGATAGAGTCGGTAGTGCCGTAGAATGAGTCTGAGTGTAATATATATATATGAGTGTGTATTTGTTAGTGAATAAAAATGTTTTATATTGTGTTGTTTGACCTATTGAGTGGCTTAAGAATTCTGGTCGATGTGCTAGATCAACGGTTCGATAAGGATTTCCTAAACACTTGAACAAGTTAAATAGACATAATGTTGTTTTAAATTTGGAAAATGAAATAATTTTACCTAGAAATATATTTTCTATATATAAAAAGGAATGATTTACAAAATTTATATATTTATCTATGAGGAAAGTGGGTTAGGAGTTAATAATATTTAGATTATTAGCATTTAGGGTTTAACTAGTCATGCTTGCCTAGTTTTGAGCATTGACTATTGTCAGATTTAATAGTAGAATTTCTTTTTCCATTATGGGTTGGGTAGATAGAATTTGTAGGAACATTGAATCAAACACCTTGTGAATTAAATTTCATAATTTGACTATAAGACGTTCGACGATATGTAGGCTTAAAAAAATTAATTTTAATAAAGTTGTTTAGTAAAAGAAAATCTTCAGATAGTTTTATAAGATGAATTAAGAGAGATGATTTTACGAATCAGAATTATTAAATGTGTTTCAAAATGAAAAGGATTTTCAGTGTATTAAATTCCGGTGGCTTTGATAAAGTTTCGAATGATGTTGGAAAATAGCAGTAGTCTTTCTTAAAGATATTTTAAGATATAGATATTTTAAAATAAAGTTTGAGAGCAAGGTTTTCTTTGGACAGGAATAAGTCTTGATCTATTTTGTGATGATCAAAATAATCTTCTAAGTGACAATCGAATGTTTGCTTAGGCAGATAAGATAGTGCACTTAGTAAATTACTCTTTGTCATTGTACAATCGGGATGAATTATCCAAATGAATCCAAAGCAAGTGGATGATTTTGTTAAAACCATTTGCCTATAAATAGTATTGTTTCAAGAAGGAATTTGACAAAAAAGATTTTTTTTAACTAGTTCGAGTGTCTCGGAAATGACTAAAAATAGTTAAGTGATGTGTTCGGATGATAAACACTTCTCTTAAGTATTGCCCTTCTTAGTAAAGGGGTATAAGATACTATTTGATAGCACCCAGTTTCTTGACATCATTTTGGAGTTACTCGAGCTATATGTATGTTTTCGAAAGGTTTTTGAAATAAAACTTGGGTATTGTTTTCTTGGATCCCTTAAAAAGAAGAGTTTTCAAAAAAATTGAAGATGGATTAATAAATGAAGTTTTAATTAGGTTAAATTAAATAAGGAGAATTAATAAACTTTGTTTATTTAAAACTGTGTCTTTTGATTTTAACTTCTAGGATGTGAAGAATTATTTGACGTTATTAGAACGGCTAATAGAAATTTTTACCATAGAACTGTCTAAGAAAAAGTAAAATTGAAAATCAGATGTTTGAATATACTCTTAGGATGCAGAAGAGTATTACACAAGTTATTTAAATTTAAAAATAAATTCTTATGAAGCATGGTTGGGAGAGCAGAAAGTAGTTAGATAGTAAGAATCATTAGATCAGAACGTAGGTTGTATGAAGATCATTTCTCCTTTTTACATAGTTCTCGATCCTAGATTCGAGTATATGATTGGAGGTGTTTTACACCATTTTGAATAAGGATCAATCACTCGATTTTTGACGGTGAGCATTGGTAAGGGTTCTTACGTGGAACCAAAAGTTGTCTATTATAGTTTATGGCTATGCAAGGAGAACAGAGGTTTCTAATTAAGAGGCCTGATCAAAGTCCGCACTAGGAAGTCGGAAGAGCGATACTAGTTCGAAAGTGAAGTTATGTGTTCGAATGAATGATCAAATTAGATTTTACACAGGAATGATCTATGTATATACGGATTGATGGATAGTTTAAGTGTTTCTAGGAATTTGGGTTGTGGTACAATTTCGGGGACGAAATTCTTTTAAGGGGGGAAGAGCGCAACGACCCGAAATTTTACTACCTTGATTTGTGAATATTTAATATATTTTGAATATTCAAATAATAGGTTTTATAATTAAAATATAACTCTTTTTAAATAATAACAAATAATGGTAAAATAGATTTGTAACGATCTAGGATTTTGCCACTTTGGAATAGGTTATTTAAAAATATTTTATATAATCAATAAATGGATTTTTATTAGCAAGTAAACATATTTTCATTATTTAATAATGATGGTAAGATAGTTTTCAAAATTTGTTTACCAAAATAGATAATTCAAATAAAAATAGAAAATGTGACCAAAGAACGTTTTCCGAAATTTCGACTTTTCAACACCCGAAAGTCATCGGGAACATTGTGCACACTTGGTGCAACATGCACACATTTATATATGTTAGTATTAGTATTAATTAAGCATCCTTATGTATATTAACTTATATATATTTATACCTAAGCTTGGATGTGGTAAATTATGTTTTAAAAAGGCATATATATATAAACACATTTGGATATATATAAAATCCTATGCCATATCTTAAGTACCCTACAACATGGCCTGGGGGGTTTCATGGTGGACGTGTACACCTAGGGTGAGGGGTAGGGTATGGAAGCATGTTACATGACAACATTTAATATATTTTGCATGTTATAATTAATTTAAATCATTACTTCACTTCCTTAACCTATAAATACCCCAACCTCTTCATAATTCTTACTTTGCATCTCCTTCTTCATTTCCTAACACTTTTCACTTATATACATACACACATTCCATGGCTTCCAAGAGAAAATTCCTAAAGCTAAAATTAGTAAATACACTTCTAAAAATCAAGCTAAATAGTCTTACTTCACTTCCAAATACCATTACACCTCAAAACCAAACCCCTACACCCAAAAGCACATAGGGCCGAGCCCATATAAGCCCAGTCCGAGCACAATTTTGCTCTTGGCCGAGCCCATTTGTACCATATAAGGTCACATTAGGCCTTATTTTGAAGCTTAGGTGGTTTTCCAGTGTTATAGCCAAGTTCGGTGGAAGTTCAGTTTGATTTTGACATATTTCAATGTGTAATGGTTCTCTTTTTGAATCAAGTTACTAACCTTGAATTTAATGTATAAATGGTAGTAAATAATGATGTTTAGTTGTGTAGTTATAATGTGAATTGGTTATGCTTGAGTTTGTTGGGAGTGTTGACGATTTGGTTGTGCATATGCATGTTATGTATGTTGTAGTTAAACTTGAAATTTGAAGTTAGTTTGTGAATGGAAAGTTAGTGTATTATTTATGATAATGGTTGTAATGTGAATGGATTTGGAATTTAGTAAAGTTAGTTAATGTTAGAAAAGTTGGCACCTACTAATTTTAAGCGATATGGAAATTCCTTTTATGGGTGAAATTTGATTTTTAAAATTGTAATTATTTTAAATTAAAATCTTTGTTTTGAGTTTCAAAAATATATCTTTATGTTTTAGAAATGATAAGAGTTTCAAAAGTTAAAGTTTTAAAAGTTAGAAAATCAAAATTTCAAGTTTTGAAAAGTACGAGTCCATATAGCGATAGTCGCTATACACGCAGTTCGGAAAATCTAATTATTTTTCTAATCTAAGCTTTTTTTCATTATAAAATATTTTTGGAAAAATTTTCTAACTTTAATTTAGTAATTAGAAAACAATTATTTATTTAATGATTAATTAATTAATTAAGGTAATTAGTACTTAATCATTTGTTAATAAAGGTTTTTAAACTTAAATGTTGATCAATTAAGTTAATCATGATTTGTTACTTAATTAAAGTTAATTATTATTTAATTATTAATTAAGGATTAATTAATAATTATTCAATTATTTGCTTAAGATAATTATTAATTAATTATTATTTTAAAAAAGGGTTTTATTTAATTAATATTTGATTAAAGTTAATTATGTTTTAATAAGGTTTCATTAAGGTTTAATTACCTTTAATGAAAGTTTAATTACTATTTAACAAGGATTTGACTCTCATTTATAAGGGTTTTAATTTATTTTAAAACCGCTTTGAAATTAAGTAATCGGTTTTGTTTTAAACTGTTTTTCTTCTCAAATTTGTTTTTAAACCAAGGAATTTATATGTCGCTTACTCTTAAGTAACCCCATATGATTATGAAAACTAATTGGTATCTATTAGTAGAACAAAATACCATTCTGCTATTACAATTAACTTCGACATTTACTTATGTTGATTTATTGTTATGTGTTGATCCCTTTACACCTATTATTATGTGATGTTATGTTAGACTGGATAAGTAAAACCAAATTAAAAGCACCATTGTGATCGTTAGACCTCCATTTGATTTTGTAAGGATAAATATTTCATTTTCTTTTTGAAATGGTTTCAAAGTTATTTCAATTTGAATAGGATATTTAAAGAACGATTTGAATGGGTTTACTAAAGATGTTTTTAACTAGTGGGAATGGTTTTCCAAGTTATAAAAAAAGAAGCTTATATAAAGAGTTATATAAAGGGATGTGGAATTTTATAAGGTCTTTTGGGTAAATGGATTTGAGTTCTTAAGCAAAGAAGATTTCATAAATAAGGGAGATTTATAAAATGGATTTGCTTATTAAAGGAAGCTAATTTGACTTAATGTTATTTAAGAAGTTGTTTAAACAGGAAAGGTTTATAAAGAAGTTTATAAATGATTTTGGGGTATTTATAAAACAAGTTTAAGAAAATGATTTGGATATTCATAAAGGGAGTTTATAAAAAGGTTTGGATATTTATAAGAAATTTATATAAAAAGATTGGATATTTATAAAGGAATTTATATATGTGGTTTTAAATATTTATAAAAGGGTTTTATATATGATTTTGGAAAGTATTTTGACATGGTTTTGATTATAAATATAAAATGAGATTTCATGAATGAAATAGGTTTGTTTAAACTTGATTTACTGAAAGAAATATAAAAAGAATTTGAAATCTGGGTTTCTCTAAAGTGACCTTTTAAAAATGGTGGTATGGAACATCTGTTCCACACTTAACACCGAGGAAATAGTGTTTAGGGTTGTCCTTACCTCCAGATTAAACAACATTTGTTTCATCCTTTTTAACATGAATTGGAAGTAAGAAGTTATTCACAAATGTTTTGTGAATATACTTATGTCAAACAAATAAGTATATGAATGTTTTAGACAAACGTTTTAAAAAGAGATTTATTAAATAAAGATTTGTTTTGAGGCTTAGTGGTTGCTATGGATAAATAAATCTCAAATGGAATTGGCTGTTCTTTGTTTATTCGATAGTTAAATAACCGACTATCAAATCTGGACCTATTTTAACTCAGGAGATATGTCAGGTATATTCGAGTTTCTCGATGAGGACTCGTTGCTTAGTCCATAATTCCAAAAGAACAGGAATTGAGTGAGCCGAAAATTATCGCTTAGTTTTGGAGACACCGGTCCCTAGATTTATCCGAACTACTCCAAACTAATAATGAACGATGTTAGATCATATTGAAGTATGCTGTGGAGTTATACTATTCTTCCCGAGGTTGATTCCAAAATGGAAGATAGCAATGTGGAATGTTTTTTCGATCCCGAAACAACTTGCATGGATGAATGCTGGCATTGTATCTCTGTCTAGAGGGCAGTGTTAGCATTCCAAGATGGTTTGCTGGTATGAAAGAAGGTAAAGCATAACCTCAAGCCTCATAACTGGGAAAAATGGAAAAAACAGGGTATGCAGTAGAGCTATGTGGTCATCTACCATTAGAAGCCACCATCCCATTCTAGATTGTCCATATTCGAGTTGTTTTGTGCACGGATACCGTGGTAGTATAAGGCCTCGTGCCAAAAAGGAATGGGGTAATTAGATTCGCCATGTTAAAGGGGAAGCCGGCTTTGTGTAGCAGGAGTACAAAAAGTTCTTGTCAGACTCCAGGTGCATTTTCTAGGGGTGTACCATCAGAAGGCAGTCCCTTATCTTGCCATAGTATGGAATCCATTCTTCAATGCGTGCCTTACGGTTTTATATGTACCCAACTATGTTGAAATGTGAGATGCATGCATTTCAGTTATATTTATATTTTATTTGAAATAATAGATATTATTATAATATCACTGGATTTTGCATACAAATGGTTTGGTTATTGTAAGGTGAAAATCCATTCGTGTTTATGTGTGGCGTGGTCTTATGAGATGCCATTGATTTAAAGGTTTTTTCTATAAAGTTAAAATATATTCTTTACTCACACCATATCCATGTTTCACCCGGAGTTTATTTCCTTTTCCTAAACTCTTGGGTGCTCAAAGTTGAATGGGCAGCCAAGTAGTTCAAGTTTTTCCGCAGATTCATTTTAGAGGAGCTTGGAGCAGGTGGTTTCGTTGATAGCTAGTTATTTTTCTTATTTCCACTATATTATATGTATATTGTATCTGTTAGGTAGGGACAGACTGTTATAACTACCCTACGGTAGAATTTGTATTGGTATGACTCTGATGTAACATTTTTGAAATGACATTGTAATATATTATGTTGAGTAATATATATTGTTCTGTTGCATTGTGAGATTCTGTGTTGTTTAGTTTCTTCTCTTCTATCTTTTCTTTCTTTCAAACCTAATGATCGGTTTTTCGGCACTTGAATGCTCGGCACGCAATACAGTGAACGTATTAGTGTCGAGTTTCGAGGGTCGAAAATCCAGTTGTTACAGCTTTCTTAACACATTTAAATTCCATTTTGAAATATTTCCATTCAAAAATATTTTCCAAATAATATTATTATTATTTTCCAAAACTTTGAAAAACGATTTCCAAAATCAATAGGATTTAAATCCTCAAATTCTCAAATTTTAAATCCTTTTATTCACAAATCATATTTATAAATTTCCCTTATATATAATTTCACTTCGGTCATATAAAACCATTTCTTAATTATTTATCTTTATTTACCTTACAATAATAACAACATTTATAAGAGCACAAACAACAAACAATCAATATTGTCATTCACTAACAACCAAACACACAACATATACTACAATAATTTCTGAAAAATTATTCCTTTACATATATAAAATATAATTTAGGTAAAATTATTTCATTTACCAATTCTTAAAACAATGCTATATCGGTTTGCCTTGTTTATGTGTTTATAAACCCCAATCGATATCGTGGCGTGCCACGTACCGACCAGAATTCATAAGGCACTCAAAAGTTAAATTAACACAATATAAAACATTTTTATACCACTAACAAATACGCGCTCATATATATACACTCAAACTCATTGTACGGTATTACTAACCCTATCTATAATGAGTGCACCAAAAAATCTTAGGTGTTTGCTAAACCTAAGCTCCGATACCAAGTGTAACGATCTAGGCTTTTTAACCATCAAAAGTGATGACGGGTAGGCTTTTAACCATCCCAGCACTACCGTGGCATACACCGGTACCTCGGATATGCTTTACGACCATCCTCATGACTGTAAGCACCTAGCAAACCAACCAATCAAGGCCTTATACTATCTCTCCGGGACGTGTAGGGGTAGGAGTCTCTTGCTCGCCACTAAACAGAAAGCAAGAACTCCCTACCATGTTAATCCAACAAATGGAAACCGATCTGATCCTGGTCTTTCTGAACTGACAACGTTAGTTTATAAATTGGCCAACATTTGATGGTCGGTTATTTAACTATCAAATAAACAAACAATCCAAGCAGAGATCAAATTTCTAAAGGAAGTAATACTGGTTAAGCACCAAGCAAAACTAAGCCTCTTTAATTAATCTTTTCATTAATTAACACACTTTCGAAATATTCATCTCAAAATATCTTTACGAAGATATATTCTTAAAACCACTTTTAATTTTCTATATTTGGAAAACATTTCCATATACTTATCTCAACGGTATAAGTATATTCACAAACCATTTCATTTTATACGTTTAGACGATGCTCCTATATACTAAATTTGTAATAAGTATGTTTACAACTTTTGAGGAAACTTCTTACTTCCCAAGCACACTTTACTGGGTGGAAACGAATGTTGTATAAAACATCGTTACGACGACCCAAATACACTAGAGATCTAATTAGTTATATTTAATATTAATTTCCAATGTCGAACTCAAACTATTTATTGGTCAACAATGAAGCCGATCAAGTTAGGTTACCATTACCTCTTAGACCTTGAATGAATGGCATTCTTACCTTCAAAATGGATGTAAGTTACATACCTTGAAACTTAACATCAAATATAGGATATATATATATAAATCCCGTATACTATAAAACATCTTCTTTCGGAAATTATCTACTATAACAACACTATTATAGTCTATGTCCTCCTCACTTTCTCGAAAATATTTATTACAATAAAAATGTTGAAATCCATGTCTTCCTACCACTTAACACATTTTAAATCAGTTTTAAACCATCAAACTCCATTTGAAAATATCACTTTCAAAGCATTCCTTTAAAAGATTGTTTTAACCTTTAAAACATGAATATATTTCCTTGATAAGAAGGCATACTTAAATTTCAACATAATCATTTTCCATATTTATAAAGCTATATTTATAAATCTCTTTTTATATTATAGAACTTCCTATTTATGAAATCCCTTTATTTAGAAACCTCATTTATAACTCTATTCCTTTATAAATCTCACTTATTCATAAAATCTCATTTAAAACATCCATTACAATCCGTTTTTAACATTGCTTCCATATGTATAAATTTCTTTTATAAATTCCTTTCTATTTATAAAATATCATTTAACATCTCCAAATTTATCTTCACTCACTATTTCTAAAATAGAATCAACTATTTTTCTAGAACAACATTCCACGTATTATTATAAATCCATAATTGTGATTTATTTTCCCAATTTATCTAATGATAAAAGTTTCCCTTTATTTATAAACACTGTTTATAAATCTATCATTTTATTAATAAAATATGGTTTTACAAATCTTCACTTTATTTGTAAAATGTCACATTTATAAATGAATCATAATATGTGTGTGTGTGTATCACTTTATATAAAACCGTTAATAAATATATATACCAAAATATTTCTAACTTCTTTTAAAACTGTATTCCTTTATTATAAAGACGGACTAATTTTTAAGATTTTGAAAATCTTTATTTTATAGTTCAAAAATCTCTATTTAAAATATTTCATAAAACTATTAATTTATAAAATTCATACCTTTTAGTTTAAAATAAATTCCTTCTTTTAATAATTCGAGAATAATTATTAAAACATATAAATTTTCGAAATCACTTAAAATCCTTTTTAAAACTAAATCTTCACTTTATAGTATTTCCAAATACTAAAAATATGGCCCAGTGCTACTATAGCACTAAATAAGGAAAAATCATCCATGTCATCAAATATGACATCCAACACATCATATATCAAAATATATGAAAAGTAAAACCAACATTGTGAGGAATCTAGTTGGATCCCTCCAATCTGCCCCCTTACAACGCGTACATTATATAATCATAAAAAATAAATCAACCGCTTCGAGGTGGGATCGTATACAAAGGGTCATCCACTCTTACATGGAAACGTAATAGAGTCTCATCCACTCTAGGGGCGGAAATATATCCAACCCAACAAATAAAATAGTAAATCATCCAATTAGTCAACAAACAATTACCAATAAAATTTTCCACATTTATATAAAAATATAAGTGGGCCAGAGAGGGTGGTTAACTTACTTTGATTCCAGTTTTCGCCAAAATGCTCCGGTTTGAATTTAAAATTGAACAGGCATTCAATTTTAACCCAAATTTATATGAGCTCCAAATCTATCCAATCCAACTTTACAACTTAGTATTTGCTAATACGATCGTAACGCAACTTGTCGCGTTCAATTTGGACCTCGTATGAATTAACTTTGAATTAATGAACATTGAGATTATTTTAATTATAATTTACTTTAATTAATAAAATTTAAAATTTATATTACATTTCCCTCTCATCTCACGCTCGAATACGACCCAAGCAACAGAACTTCGACCGCGATTTTCTTCGATTGTCGCCGCCGCCTCGTACCGCCGTTCTCCATCGCGACCTTGGCCCCGCCGCGCTTAGCCCCCCTCCCACCATTGCCGTAGGTTCATGCCCTACAACCTCGCCAATCATCGAAAAATCAAGCTCAAACTGCACGCGTTCGAATGGCCATAGCCGCCACCACGCCTCACCATAGGCGATCTCGACCGTTGATCTTGTTCATCTCATCAAGCTCTATAATTTTCATGTAGAAGCTTTGGCCTGAAAGTGGATGGAGTGGCGTTGAGCCGTTGGATGGGGGAACGTTAATGGCAGCTGAAGTTAGAAACTAGGGTTTTACAAATGAAGAAAGTTAAGATCTTTTTATAGAAAAATTTGAAAGCACTATTCACATGTTAAATTTTTGAACTCCAAACGAGGCATGCCGCCTGACATTCTATATGTAATACCCTTATTTCGAACACAATGGAACTAGTATCGAGACCCAATTCCATTTTATACAGAAATTAGCTTTTGAAATTGAATTATATTAATTTAAATTCCTTTAATTAATTTCTACGCATTTCGAGCTTGCATGATCAAATGATATGTCCAATCGTCACGAAATTCGACGACATATAATAATTCACCATTACGGATTCAATGAAACTGGTTTCATCCAATTGTAAGACAGTGCCCTAGAAGGCTATTTTCACACGTTAATTAAAACGATTATTATTAAAACTAGTTTATTCACTTTTAAATTCAAAAGTTTACTATCTTCATTCTTATTCAAATAGAATTTAAATCAACTTTTCGAAATCATTTTTTTTCATATCAAATTCAAGATTTAATAATTTTAAACAACTCCAAATATTTAATTTAACAATTTAATTATCAAACAAATCGCTGAATTTGAAATATAAGCTGTTTAACTTATAAAATTAACCTTTCAATATTTAAAATCAATTAAATATTCCAAAGTGGAAATTAGGGAGGCATCCCTATCATACTTTCATATTGTAAAGCGGGTCCCTGTCTAAGTTTCATTGTAAAGCGGGTCCTTGTTTTCTGGAAACGAAGAAAAATTATTGCTGAAATGTCAGCAACTTTTATAAATAAGTGCTGATATTTCAGCAACTATCTGTGTCAAAGTTTTATTGTAAAAACAAAGAAAAATTATTGCTGAAATGTCAGCAACTTTTATAAATAAGTGCTGATATTTCAGCAACTTTCATAAACTGTGTTCACAGTGTACATAAATGTTGCTGAAATATCAGCAACTTTTATAAATAAGTGTTGATATTTCAGCAACTTTCATACACTATGTTCACAGTGTACAAAAATGTTGCGGAAATGCCAGCAACTTTTATGAAATGTTGCATCATGCTCTGCAATAATCGTGAATAAAAAACAGGGACCTAATTTACACTGAAATTTAGTGAAGGACTTTTCGTGAATTTTGAAACTTAATAAGGACCTGTGCCAAAAGTACCCTATTCCAAATTCAAATGACTGAAATTATAGGTCGTTACAGCCAATCACTCCCTCATCAAGCGATCATTACACCACACACCACCACATTGAACTTGTCTCCACCATTCAAATTCCGACCTGCTCCCCTCTCCTATCAACCACGAAATGTCGCACGTCCCAATTATGCACCATACTCAACCAAATCTTTTCAATCGGAGCCCCTTCGAACTAGAAACAGTACGCCACCCTCGGATTCGCCAAACTCCACCTAAATCCTCCACCATCTCAAACTCTAGCTCGCGACTAACTCACAGCCACCCATCCAAACACCACCGCACCACCCAAACCACACATTAAATCGAAGCCCTAACTTCTACAAGTTCAAAGATTCAAGTTTTATAAATTTTGTGGAGTGTAACTTTTGATTTTGGTTTTTAAATAGAGGAGCTTACTATTTTTTGGTTTTTAAAGAAGAAAAATTAATTTTGATTTTACTGACATTGAAAATGAAAGATGGGAAAAAGGGAAAATAAGTGTGTTGAATAAGCTAAGTATTTGGTTATGGTTTATTACAAGATTCTGGCATCTCATTACATAGCATTTCGTTTGCGTACGAACCGTGAACGTAAAACAAAAATAAATACGATCGCGCACAAAAATGCGACATGGTCTCAAAATGATAATAATATGAGGTGGTTATCTTATTCTCTAAATTTCAAAAATACCATCGTTTGCTGAAAAATCGCCAAATGATAATTTAAATATTTTCCAAATTAAAAATTATGGAAAAATCAAATAAATTAAATTAAAAATATGGCAATAAAAATTAAGTCGTTATTTTAGTAATTGATTTTCTTATTATTTATTAAATTTAAATCGAATCTGAATATTTAAATAATTAAATACTCTAATTCGAAACATCAAAAATTTTGGGTAGTTACATTCTCCCCCCCTAAAAGAATTTCGTCCCCGAAATTCCCAAAGGAAGAAAAATGTCTCCACACCCTTAGACATATAAAACTAGTTTACTAAAATGAGCTATTAAACTTTTAAAATCTCATATGTTACAGAAAATTTCAACAGCACCTCCTTTGCTCGGCTTGATCGGAAAAAGTACAACTCGCCACAACGGACCCAAATCAATAAAAGAAAACGAAAGCCCAAAAGTGGCCTTCCATATCTGGGGCATAAAATCATCATTAACAATAATATAAATGTGTACCTTTTAGTCGAGTAATTAAACTTTCTCATGAATCCAAAAGCGACTAGCAAGTCATTGCTTTCATAACCCTGAATCTCACTTACACATGATATCAAACCATATAACTTGCATTTTCTAATATCAAAAGCATATCATTACATTAAAGCCTCTACGATGTACATATACCATCCATACGCAATATCAAATCCGATCACTCACTCGATCACATAAATTTCACTTCAGAACTAGTATCGCTTACTCGACTTCCCTAGTGTGGACTTTGATCAGGTTCCTTGATTAGAAACCTCCGTTCTCCTTTCACAACCATATACTATGATAGAAAACTTCGAAATCGAATCAAAAATCCATATCAGGTGTTCGTTGTCAAGAATCGAGCGAAAAATCCTATCTCAGATTGGTGTAAATCACCTCGAAATTGTGTACTCGAATCTCGATCCAGAATAGTTATGCGAATAAAATGATCTACGTACAATATATGTATTTATTCCCATTGGTTTCTTAATTACACCAAATTCTTTTTATTTCAGATTCATTTTTAAACCATAATTAATTAAACCAAAAGTATTTCATTTAATACTAAAATCATTTATGAACCATTTCATGAAACCATTACTTAAGTTTATAAACATCTCATAAAACACAATTTATGTCTATGAATATATTTAAAAATTAAGTTAATATTCGTATAACACTCTTCTACATCCTAAGAGCATATATACAAATTTCAGTTTGGTATTACTTAACCAGCATATTCAACAAATATAAAACTTGTTTAACTTATTATCTACACAAATTTACAAGTTACAAAAACTTATTTTCTTATGTTTTCACGAAGATACTTAGTTTCAAGTTCTTAATTAACTCGGAAGTGTTCGACTATCCAAAATTATCGAAAGTTCCATTCATTTCAATAAATGAAAATTTCCAGTAATAAATCATAATGAGATGCACAAACCAAACTACCCTAATGCATTGGATACATGATCAATATAATAGCTTGGATGAAACTTCAAACTTAAACACCCGGGTTTTATTCCAACTCTATTTTGAAATAATAATAATATACAAATCTCCTTTGTATATTAAATCATACTTTTGGAATCTAAAACAAACTTTTTTTTACCAAACGAATATGTAGCAAATTACCATGGTAGCATTTCCCCAATTATAAACTTGAAACTGACTACCAATGATGATGTAGTCATCACCAGAATTATTTTCCAACGATGGAAGTGAGTTCAGTGCTTTCTATCACTTTTAAAATTGTAAAATATTTCTATTCCTTGATACTTCTAAAATAATACTATTATTATTTTTTCCTAAACATTGAAAAACAATTTCCAAAAACATCGAGATTTAAGTTCTTAAATTCTCAATTTCAAATCCTTTTTATTTATAAAATCTATTTATAAACCATACTTATAAAATTTCACTTTCTTATATAAACTCATTTCATAAATATCTTTGTTTGGATTATCATAAACAACTTTTCTTGAAATTAAATTTTAATCCAACATTATCACCGAACGCCTTATAGTCTAATTTGAAATTGAATTCACAAGGAGTTCGTATTTAGTTCAATCATAACAATAAATGCTCATAAACTCTTTGAGCACAAACAATCAACCAAAAAAGAATAGTCAATGCTCCTAAACTGGATGAGCATGACTAATCAAACAATAAACGATCATAACTGAACATTACCATCACCTTCCAAACAAACACATCAAAAATTACTATTTCAAATTCTAAAAAGTATTCTTTTACATATAAAATATAATCTAGGTAAAATTATTTTATTTATCAATTTCAAAACAATACTTTGTCGGTTTGCCTTGTCCAAGTATTTAAAAACCCCTATCGATACAATTGTTCCTTCTGTATCGACCAGAATTCATAAACCGTTAAATAGATAAATTGACACAGTATAAAATATTTTTTTTATAGAACTAACAAATACGCACTTATATATATAACTCATTCTAGGGTATTACTAACCCTATGTCTAATGAGTCTACCCCACCAAAGCCTAGGTGTTCACTCAACCTAAACTCAGATACCACTTGTAGCGACCCTCCTTTTTGACCCTCAAAAGCCAATACTAACACATTCATGGTATTCATGTGCCAAACATCCTAGTGCCGGAAAGACAGATTATTAGGCGAAAAAGAAGAAAAGACAGAACAGAATCTCACATCATGACGAGTAATATATAATATACAACACATCTTTACAAAAAAAACTGTAATATACATAGATCAATCAGAGTTACTAACCAACCATCAGCCTGGAATGTTATAACAACCCATCCTACCCCTTACTGGACAATACCGAATATTTCATCACGCTAGTTGCTTTGTAACCTTTTCCCGAGAGCTCTTATGCACACCCAAATCCATAAATATATATCTAGAAGGATGATGAAAATACCATAATAAATGCCACCCGCATAGCCCTACTGCGTATCCCATGTTTTTGTCATTCCCGGTTGTGAGGCTTGAGGCTATGTTTTATCTTTTTATCAAATCTCACTTGGAATGCTAACACTACCCTCCAGGCAACAATACAATGCCAGCATTCATTCATACAAGTTGTTCAAGATATGAACAAACCAAAGACTCTACTTCTACTACATCCATTTTGGAATCACTCTTAAGATTAGTAGCAAGTAGCCCTTGCAATTCAAAGAACTCCATCTTCGATCCTCGTTAAGATATCTCTACTTCGAATGCTTATGTCGGTTCAGAGCGGTTTTTGGATAATATATTCAATCTCGGTCTCTTCGAACCAACAACGAAAGTTTTATAAACCGACCAACATTTGATAGTCGGTTATTTAGTTATCAAATAAACAAACAATTCAACCTGAGATTTAATTCCATAAGGAAAATATCACTGCTTAAGAATATAAGCACTCACTGAGCCTCTTTAATTGAACCCTTCATTACTTAAAATCACTTGTAAATACTTGTATCAAAATACTTTTACAAAGATATATTCACAAACTCTTCTCTACTCTTTTCAGTATTTGAAAAATGTTGATATACTTATCTTAATTGTATAAGTATATTCCCAAACCTTTTCACTTCTAATACATAGAAAAACTTTTCCATATACTTATATCAACAATATAAGTATATTCACAACTCACTACATTTCCAATACATAGAAAATGTATCATTATACTTATCTCAATGGTATAAGTACATTCACAAATCTCAAAAAGAATTCATTTCCAAAACCACACTTAATTTAGGTTAAAACAAATGTTAATTAAAAATATTGATAACAATAAATCCAAAACATTGATGTAAGTAAACAGATCGTATGGAAATTAGTCCAATATACTTAACACCACTTCCCAATTTCATACAGTACTATCTCTAGATTAACAATGAAACCGGACAAGTTAGAAACCATCCTTGCCTCGATACACATTCTTAATTCTCAAAATACAAACAAGTTTCTGTACCTCAGAATTTGGTGTTAAGTATGAAAAGAACATTTTCCATACAACCGTGATTTAAAATGATCATTTATGGAAATCGGGTCTCAGTCTTTCTAAAAATCCCTTTTTATAAAGTGCCTTTATAAAAGCTCCTTAAGTTTACAAAACTCGTTTTATAAAATATTATTTATAAATTATAAATTCCTTTTATAAATATCTAGACATAATTATAAACCTCCTTTTATAAATCTCCAAATTTATTTAATAAACTCCTTTATAATATTTATAAAAATCTTTAATTAAACTTCTTTTATAAAACATCATTTATAAACCCAAATTTGTTTGCAACTCTTTTATAAAACTCCAAATTCAATTATAAAACTCCTTTTATAAATTTCTAAATATAATTACAATACTCCATTATAAAACAAAACTCCAAATATAAAACAAACTCCAAATATAATTATAAAACTCGAATATTTTCCATAGCACGATCATTATATTATAATAAATTCCCAACTATGATTTACTGCTCTATTTTATCTAAATGATAATATTTCCCTTTTATAAAATACCATTTATAAATGTATTCTTTATTTATAAAATACTTCTTATAAATCTCTCTTTAATTTATAAAATATCATTTATAAATCTATTCTTTTATTACAACATTTTATATAAAAAGTTTCAAAAATATTTATTCCAAAATATTTCTATCTCCCTTTAAAACAAAATCACTTTAAAATAAAGATAACCCCTTCTATTTTCCTTACAAATAAACATTCATTATTATAATAACTTTTCTGTAAAGATAAATAATTTCCAAAATAATTTTAAAACATTTACGTATATACATATATTAGAAAAGAATAATACAAGAAGTTGAAGTAAAATAAGGAAGCACCAAACAACTATTTTTACATAAAATCTCACAGAAAATCCATAAAGGTCAGGCTAAAAATCATTTGTCCAAATTGAAACCATTTTCCAATCAAAACTGCAATTATAGTATCTTTCATAATACTATAACGACGCCAATAGTTACTGTAGCACTTAACCAATGCTATTATTATATTTTCTACTAAAAAGGTTCAATCTTTAACATATGTTAGTGTCACATCCAATATGGCCAAACAAATCAAATTTTAACATTTAATAATCTATATAATAGCTATATGATTGAAATAAAATCCATAAGTATATGATTGGAATTAAAAATGACAACGATGAGAAATCTAGATTTCTCTCTATAAAATACCCTATATTTTCACTTTAAATGTCATTTACTTTTCAAAAGTGGATATTTAACAAAACTGAACCAATAAACCATCCAAGCACAAAAACAATTATTTTTATCTACTATATAACATACTGATTATCCAAAAAGGTGAGTTTAACTCACCAAAATTTCCAACGGACGCTTGGACGTTCTAGTTTGAACAAAAATTAAACGACATTTGATTTTAGCCCAGAATTTTACTTGCTCAAAAGTTGACCAAACTAGTTCCAGTACGTAGCCAACGTTCTACAAGCACAAGCAATAAATTTCGCCTTGATTCGACCTCGTATGAGAGAGTTATTAATTTTATAATTTTGAGAATAAATAAATATAATTATATTCACTAATTACTTTTATTTACAAATAATTACCCATTATAAACTAATCCTCCTTCTTAATTCCTCTTCCCAAAACCTTCCTCCTCTACACAACCGAGATGCACATCAATAGCCGCATGTACGCACGTGACAACTCTCTCCTCAGTCCATGAAATCCCTCCTCGACTTCGCCAATCACTCCCTTGTCAAGCGAGCATTACAACGCATACCCCCACGATGAACTCGGCCCCACCATTCAGATTCCAACCTGCTCCCCTCTCCTCTCGATTCTAGGGTATTACTAACCCTATCTTTAATGAGTCTACCCTACAAATGCCTACGTATTCGCTTAACCTAAGCTCTAATACCACTTGTAACGACCCGCCATTTCGATCCTCAAAAGTCAACACTAATACATCCACGGTATTCACGTGCCGAACATTCAAGTATCAAAAAGACGGATTATTGGAGGAAAAAGAAAAAAAAGACAGAACATAATCTTACATCGTGACAAGTAATATATAATATACAACATATCTTTACAAAAGAAAACTACAATATACATATATCAATCAGAGTTAACTAACCAACCATCAACCTGGACAGTTACACTACTAGAAAACACTTCAATTTCCCATGTAAAGTTTTCAATGCCTTTCCTATGCCAAAATACAGGGCGTAGGAAAGGCGTAGGAAATAGGTAGAAAGAGTTAAAGGCGTAGAAAAGCTGTAGGAAATTTCCTACACCTTTCCTACGTCTACTTAAATATGTAAAAAATATAAGGCATAGGAAATGCATATGAAATCTCCTACGTTGAAATTTCTGGCGTAGGAAAGATGTAGAAAATCTCCCACATCATTTGTATGTCAGCGTTAATTTTTTACAAATCTAGATTAGCGTAGCAAAGGCATAGAAAATTTCTTACGCCATTTCTACGATCATAGGCTTGGGTTAGAATTTTCTACGTGTTTCCCACGCTCATTGAATACTCCCGTATAACACAAGAATAAATATTATTACACATACCTTTATTTAATGAATTCTTAACTTTGATATATATTTTAATTTAATATAATAATTATCTATCCAAAATTATGGCAGTAGAAAATATTACTATTAATCAGCATAATTTCATAAATAATAAAACTTATTTTTACTACATATTAAGTACTTATTTATATAATTGGTTAGTACTACAAATATTTTGTATACTCTTTATATATTTTCCATAATTTGAATGGTACAATGCAGTCATTTTTTTCCAACTAAATAATATTTAAATAAATGTATACAAAATAAGTTTGTTGTTTTAAAATTCTACCCATGATATATTGGCTATATACATTAAATATAATTTTGTTTGAAACTAGTTCGTCTTATTTTAAGTTTTTCGATTTTGAACGACTGAGTAGTTTTCAATAAATAGTTGAATAATCGAATATGTTAAAAGCTCAAATGACATATATTGAAATAAGAAAACCAAATCAAGTATTTTTAATTATTTTTAATGTTTATTATATGAAAACAATGCCATTAGTAAATCTTTGTTGGTTTTTTATTTATTCTTTTATCTAAAGTTTAAAAAATGATTTAAAATGTTTCCACATTTTACTGTTCTTACGCTGGTAGCCAATGCCACTTAAACACAATAAAACCCAAAGTAGAACCCTAATTCTCCCATGCCCGCCTCAACCTTAGATCCAATAAAGCACCCAAACTAAAACCTTAATTCTCCCATGCTCGACTTAGTTCCAACTTCGCCTACCTCAGATTGCTTCAGATCCAGCATCATCAGCCTCCAACTACCTCAGATCTAACGTGGCCTCCGGCCTGTCCTCCAACGTCAATAGTAGATCATTTAACATCGCCTGCTTGGGATCCAACATCGGCCTGTCCTTCACCATCTGATCCTTTGCCATCTCCTGCCTCAAATCCACTGTCGATAACCTATCCTCTCCATCGTCGGCCTCTACTTCACTGTACCTACCATATTCACCATTTCCGACATCTACTTTTGTTCAGGTATGTCTTTATGCTTCTTCACGAGCTTTCTTGGTCCAATCGAAAGTGAGTCATAAAACTAAAGCTTTGGTTGTATGGATAAGCGTCCTGAAATTAGTCTTCCTAATGATTACATAAATTTGGTGGTAGTTTCCACCTGAGATTGAAACACTTTCAGCGCATAATATATGATTTAGTTATTTTACACACATATTTCCATTTTTTGTTGTATGTCTATGTTGTATATCCAAAAAATTGAACATTCTAAATGACACACAATACAGTTATTAACTAGGCTTCTTCTGCAAATATAAATTTCTCAATAATAAATTACCTGATATGTAATTCTTATTTCATGAAACTTTAGGCTAGGAAAGCAGTAGGTAAAGTTACGGGCCAAACTTTAAGCTACAACTGAAGCTACAAGGTTAAATAACTTGAGTGAAACAAACCTCAAATTGTTTAAGATTATAAAACTTATTTAGAAAAATTGAGTAAGTTAATTTTGCATAATACATATTTTAAAAGACAGTTGGCAGCAAGACTAATCAAAGGATATATATATATAGTATGTATCGCTTCATTGAAATTCTATTTTGGTCAATTCTTCTTTTATATTATATCGTTCATACTTAGCTAATTTTTTATGAATTTATTATGTATAAATTGTTGGAAAATGAACTTACTACACTTTATTAATGCGTTAAAAGTCATGCATAATCAAATCCATAGCCTTCCTAATTAATTTCTTATAAATCAAGCACCTATCAAGCTACAGTTGAAGGATTGAAAAACTAGAGCACACACATTTCCAATGAAGTTGATGAAGAAGTATTTGATATGCTTACCCATGTTATAGCTAAAAGGAAGTAAGTCTTACTATGATAATATTTCGGGTGTACTTATTTAAACCTTCGACAAAACATTTTATTTATTTATTTTGACACATAGAAATTGATGCAAGATTTCATAAAATGCAGAAATATAAAGATGCCACTTACAACTTCAATAAGGGCAAAGCACATACTATGCCAGGCTGGAGGAGAAGGTAGAGCGTCAAGAAGGGGAGATTCAAATACTAAAGATGTGAAGCAGCGGATTAATCAAAACGATCTTCAATCGATGAAAGTAGCAATCTGTGGATTGATGGATACTGAAATGCTTGAATTCGTTGATCCGAAGATACCGAACTCTAGCTATCTCTGACTCGTTGATCCAAAGATACCGGGAAAGAGATCTACGATTCTTCAACGTTGATCTTGCGCACAAGATTCCGTGAATCGGCTTCAGCAAACGATGATTTGAGCGCACTCGAATGACATAAGTGGAGATAGGAGATACACTCGACTACCAATTGAAATTGAAAGCACAAAGCTAACAAAAGAGAATTTTATTCAATATTCAACCACCTTTACAAATGAAACAACTCGCCTATTTATAGGCTACAACACGCAAAGCAGAAAAAAAATACAACTCCTAAGTCGACAACCGACTTAACAACATCTCCGACTTAACATAAGTCGTATACGACTTACAACACAAAGTTCAGAAAACTTAAAAATATTACAAGTACTTAGGTCGGAAACGACCTACGACCTAACACGGTGACGACTTAAGACAAACAGCTACAACACTTGCCTTCAACGACTTAAACCATGCGGCGACTTAAAGAAACCAGTGGTGGAGATTAACTCGCAGCAGAATCAACGCACCAGGCTTCGCGCGACTTAAGAACAGGCGGCATCAACGACTTAGGAAATAAACAGCTGAGATTAAGTCGGCAGAGAAGATCCACGCCTCCAGTCTTCACCGATCTATCCATTGACTCGTTAGGTCGTTCACGACCTAACACTTCATCAAATTGTTCTGCCTCTTCACTGCGTAGCTCCATAGGTCGTTCAGACGACTTAGCACCTTCGTTAGGTCACGAACTCGAGTTAACTCGCTGCCGAGTTATACTAGGTCGCTGGGACGACTTAGCGCCTTCGTTAGGTCGCGAACTCGAGTTAACTCGCTGCCGAGTTATACTAAGTCGCTGGGACGACTTATCATCTTCATTAGGTCGCGAGCATCCTTCCATAAGTCGGTTGCGACCTAGAACTTCATTCTCCCAACATTGCTCACCCAATCTTAACTCGGTGGTATTCTTTTTAGGTCGGTCTCGACTTTTCAACTTGTTAGGTCGTATTCGACCTATGTCTTCATTCTGGCCTGCATCATCCTCCCCAGGTTGAGAAAAATTCGTCCTCGAATTTGTACTTTCTTCATCCACAACAAACTCTTCTCCATGATATGGTATGATATGCTTAACGTTGAATACGTCTGACGTGTACACATCATCTGGCAGCTTCAATTTATAAGCATTTTCATTGATTTTCTTTAAAATTTCAACTGGGCCAATCTTTCGTGCTTTCAATTTATTATACGTTCCTACCGGAAAACGATCTTTCGTCAATACTGCATAAACCAAATCTCCTTCATTAAACTCAACATTTCGTCGTTTCAAATCTGCGGATTGTTTATACTTCTCATTTGCTTTCTCTAATCGTTCTTGAATGATTTTATGACACTCCGACAACCCTTCAACAAAATCAGCAGCTTTCTTAACTGTCCCCTTTGAGTGTGGTATCACAGTTAAATCTAACGGTCCTTTCGGTAAGCTCGAATAGACAATCTGGAATGGACTGAACCCCGTACTTCGATTCACCGCATGATTATGAGCAAATTCTGCCTGGCATAGCTTCACATCCCAACTTTTCAGATTATCTTGAACAAGACACCTCAACAAGTTTCCCAATGATCTATTAACCACCTCTGTTTGTCCATCAGTTTGCGGGTGATAAGCACTACTAAACTTCATCTTCGTTCCCACCATTTTCCACAAACTTAGCCAAAAGTGACTCAGAAATCGAGTATCTCTATCCGACACAATAGATTCTGGCAATCCATGAAGTCGATAGATCTCCTTGAAAAACAATTGAGCAACATGAACAGCATCCGCCGTCTTCTTACAAGCAATAAAGTGTGCCATTTTTGAAAATCGGTCAACCACCACATAAATGGAATCATTACCACGCTGCGTTCTCGGCAACCCCAACACAAAATCCATACTCACATCAATCCATGGTTTAGTTGGTACAGGTAACGGCATATACAACCCAGCATTAGTAGCAGTTCCCTTCGAAACCTGACAAATATGACACCGCTCCACAAATCTTTCCACCTCTTTCCTCATTGATGGCCAAAAGTAGGACTGTGAAATCAACTGTAAGGTACGGTCTCTTCCAACATGTCCTTCTTCATGTAACTCCTTGATAATCTTCATTCTCAAACTACCCTCCGGTATGCACAATCGATTTCCTTTGAACAGAAAACCATCTATCATCAGGAACTCATCCGTCTCCCCATCCTTGACTTTATCAACAAACTTTGCAAAGTAAGGATCATCGATAAATAATTCCGGCAACATTTCAAACCCCGTCACTTCAACTTTCAGCGTAGTCAACAAATGACTCCTCCTACTCAAAGCATCAGCCACACGATTTGTCACCCCTGACTTGTGTTTAACAACAAAAGTAAACTGTTGCAGATATGCAATCCACGATGCATGTCTCGCTGAAATCTTGTCTTGCCCTTGCAAATGCTTCAATGCTTCATGATCAGTATACAGAACAAACTCCTTCTGAAATAGATAGTGTCTCCAGTGTTTAATAGATTGTACAACAACATAGAATTCCACATCATACGTACTGTATCTCATCTTCGCTCCTGACAACTTCTCACTGAAATATGAAATTGGACGTCCCTTCTGACTCAACACTCCTCCAATTCCAACCTTGGATGCATCAGTATGTAGTTCAAATACTAACTGAAAATCAGGTAATACTAGAATTGGTGCAGACGTCAAAAGTTCTTTGATTCGCTCAAAAGCAACCCCGGCTTCCTCCGTCCATGCAAACTGTTTACCCTTCATACAATCAGTCACAGGTGCCATCACACTACTAAAGTGTGGTATAAACCTTCGATAGAATGAAGCCAACCCGTGAAAACTACGAACTCCCGTTATCGTCTTGGGTTGTGGCCAATCTCTAATTGCTTCAACTTTACTTTGGTCAACCTGTATTCCTTTCTCTGAAACAACATACCCCAGAAATAAAACGCTGTGCGTCATGAACACGCATTTCTTTGTAGCAGCATAAAATTGTTCTTGTCGCAGTACCATCAGCACTTCTCTAAGATGATTCAGATGTTCCTCTGGACTCCCACTGTAAATCAGAATATCATCAAAATACACCACCACAAATTTTCCAATAAACGGTCTAAAAATCTGATTCATCACCCTCATAAAAGTACTCGGTGCATTCGATAAGCCAAACGGCATGACCAACCACTCGTATAGACCCTCCCTGGTTTTAAAAGCAGTCTTCCACTCATCTCCTGGTCTGATACGAATTTGATGATATCCGCTCTTCAAATCAATCTTAGAAAATATGGTAGCTCCGCTTAATTGATCTAACAAGTCATCCAACCTCGGCATTGGAAATCTATATCTCACCGTAATCTTATTTAATGCTCGATTGTCAGTGCACATCCTCCATGTTCCATCTTTCTTGGGTACCAATAAAGCTGGTACAGCACAAGGACTCAGACTCTCCTGCACACGCCCCTGTTCAAGCAATTCCTCTACCTGCCTTCGCAACTCTTCATGTTCCTTCGGGCTCATTCGATAATGTGGTCTGTGCGGCAACACAGCACCTGGAACAAGATCTATCTGATGTTGTATATCCCTCAACCGTGGCAACTCCGTTGGTAACTCCTCTGGAAATACATCGTCAAATTCTTTCAAAACTGGTTTAACTTCTTCTGGAATTTCAACTTCTTCACTGCTCTCACGCCCAATCAACAAAAACACTTCAGGTTCCTCTTCAACCTCCTTAACAAACTCCTTTAAAGATAATAAAGTTTTCAGCTCTTCGATTTCTTCTGACTTACTTTCTTCCGGTTGTCTCTTCTTTGGAACTAAGATAATCTTCGTGCCTTTAAACATAAAACTGTAGCTATTGGTTCGACCGTCATGTTGTACTGCTCGATCATATTGCCATGGTCTTCCCAATAATAAATGACAAACATCCATCTCTACGACATCACACCAGATCTCGTCTTTGTATTTCTTCCCGATAGAGAATGGTACACGAACTCGTCTATCCACTTTCACTTCTCCTCCTTTTCTCAACCATGCTAACCTGTATGGACTCGGATGTTTCTCTGTCTTCAGTTTCAACTTTGTCACAGCTTCGATTGAAATAATATTATCACAGCTTCCTGCGTTGATCACAAACTTACACACCTTCCCCAGAATAGTACATGTTGACTGAAAGATATTACTCCTCAACCAACTAGCTTCCTCCTGCTTCGGTGTTAAACACGATCTCCTCAGCATTAGGTTACAACCTTCATCCCCTGACGCAATATCCTGCTTATCCTCCTCAGCTGGACTAGAACAATCCTCATCAACATCCTCATCTTCAACCTCTACAATCATGGTTCTCTTCTTTGGTTTTGGACACTCACTGCTTTTATGACCCAATTCCAGACAATTGTAACATTTGAAACCATTGTTAACCCTTGTCTTCTCAACCTCCTTCACCACTGGTCTACTGATAAGTTTAGAAACATTAGAACTTCCTCCAACACCCTTCGCTTGATTGTTAGGATTAGTAAACACACCACTTCCTCGTCTCCCTTGTTTTTCCCAAGCCAACACTTTCTGATGTGCTTCTGCCACAGATCTTGGATCGAACATATTAACCATATCCTGAATCTGCATTCTCAATCCTCCAATGAACCTAGATGTCAGCTGCTCTTCTGTTTCCATAATATCATTCCTTGCAATGAGTTGATAGAATTCATCAGCATAGTCATTAACTGTCTTTGTGCCCTGCCTCAAGTTCTGCAAACGTTGATACATCAAAGATTGATAATTGTATGGTAGGAACGTTGCTTTCATCAATTTCTTCATCTTCTCCCAAGATTCAACTTTTGACTTTCCCATCCGATCACGTGTAAGTTTGGTCTGCTGCCACCATGCCAAAGCTCTACCCCTTAGCCTTGTAGCAACCAACTTCACTCTACGATGTCCTGGAACTTCTTTGAAGTCAAAAATCTCCTCAACATTAGCCACCCAATCCAAAAACTCCTCAGCCTGCATACCACCTTTGAATTCAGGAATTTCTGTCTTCATCCCCGACTCCCATTTGTGATCATACTCAGAATAGTTTCTTCCTTGACCTCTTCCTTGAACACTACCACCATCATACTCCTCTTCAAAATCAGATGCATAACGATGTCGATTCTGACCACCAACATCTCTACTATCATTGCGTCTACCACCATCCCTTCTATCTACATTCCTCCGTTCACGATCATTCACGTTCCTCCCACGCCCTTGATCATTTTCAACACTTCTGTCTCGATTGGAATGTGGCGAGACTCTACTACCCCCATGGTTAGATTCTGGTGAAACCCTTCTCCGATTTTGATTCATCTCCGTCATAAGCCTCTCTAACCGACCAATTCCTTCGTTAAGCTTTTCACTAAAATTTTCGTTGATTCTTTGCTCCATCTCATCAGCTTCTTCTCTTCGATACAAAGCTTCAACGTTTTGATGTCGATTGGCTCTCCTTGGTGGCATGGTTGAAAACTTCACAAATTCCAAAAGACTTCAAATTCAAACACTTTTCGAACTTTGATCCAAAATGAAACGGATCGAAATCTTCCACCTTGTTGCAAATCTCGATGAACACGATGAACACGACGTCTCCAAATCACAAATCCAAACTTCAAACTTCAAAAGTATGCACGACCCACTTCCTCAAACTCACGGCCGTGATTGATAACTTCAAATCTTCAAATGAATAGGCTCCAAGTCTCGATCTAACTATGATTGGTTAGAACAAGCTCTGATACCAAACTGAAGCAGCGGATTAATCAAAACGATCTTCAATCGATGAAAGTAGCAATCTGTGGATTGATGGATACTGAAATGCTTGAATTCGTTGATCCGAAGATACCGAACTCTAGCTATCTCTGACTCGTTGATCCGAAGATACCGGGAAAGAGATCTACGATTCTTCAACGTTGATCTTGCGCACAAGATTCCGTGAATCGGCTTCAGCAAACGATGATTCGAGTGCACTCGAATGACGTAAGTGGAGATAGGAGATACACTCGACTACCAATTGAAATTGAAAGCACAAAGCTAACAAAAGAGAATTTTATTCAATATTCAACCACCTTTACAAATGAAACAACTCGCCTATTTATAGGCTACAACACGCAAAGCAGAAAAAAAATACAACTCCTAAGTCGGCAACCGACTTAACAACATCTCCGACTTAACATAAGTCGTATACGACTTACAACACAAAGTTCAGAAAACTTAAAAATATTACAAGTACTTAGGTCGGAAACGACCTACGACCTAACACGGTGACGACTTAAGACAAACAGCTACAACACTTGCCTTCAGCGACTTAAACCATGCGGCGACTTAAAGAAACCAGTGGTGGAGATTAACTCGCAGCAGAATCAACGCACCAGGCTTCGCGCGACTTAAGAACAGGCGGCATCAACGACTTAGGAAATCAACAACTGAGATTAAGTCGGCAGAGAAGATCCACGCCTCCAGTCTTCACCGATCTATCCATTGACTCGTTAGGTCGTTCACGACCTAACACTTCATCAAATTGTTCTGCCTCTTCACTGCGTAGCTCCATAGGTCGTTCAGACGACTTAGCACCTTCGTTAGGTCGCGAACTCGAGTTAACTCGCTGCCGAGTTATACTAGGTCGCTGGGACGACTTAGCGCCTTCGTTAGGTCGCGAACTCGAGTTAACTCGCTGCCGAGTTATACTAAGTCGCTGGGACGACTTATCATCTTCATTAGGTCGCGAGCATCCTTCCATAAGTCGGTTGCGACCTAGAACTTCATTCTCCCAACATTGCTCACCCAATCTTAACTCGGTGGTATTCTTTTTAGGTCGGTCTCGACTTTTCAACTTGTTAGGTCGTATTCGACCTATGTCTTCATTCTGGCCTGCATCATCCTCCCCAGGTTGAGAAAAATTCGTCCTCGAATTTGTACTTTCTTCATCCACAACAAACTCTTCTCCATGATATGGTATGATATGCTTAACGTTGAATACGTCTGACGTGTACACATCATCTGGCAGCTTCAATTTATAAGCATTTTCATTGATTTTCTTTAAAATTTCAACTGGGCCAATCTTTCGTGCTTTCAATTTATTATACGTTCCTACCGGAAAACGATCTTTCGTCAATACTGCATAAACCAAATCTCCTTCATTAAACTCAACATTTCGTCGTTTCAAATCTGCGGATTGTTTATACGTCTGACGTGTACCGAAAGGACCGTTAGTTTAGTAGTGCTTTCTCTAATCGTTCTTGAATGATTTTATGACACTCCGACAACCCTTCAACAAAATCAGCAGCTTTCTTAACTGTCCCCTTTGAGTGTGGTATCACAGTTAAATCTAACGGTCCTTTCGGTAAGCTCGAATAGACAATCTGGAATGGACTGAACCCCGTACTTCGATTCACCGCATGATTATGAGCAAATTCTGCCTGGCATAGCTTCACATCCCAACTTTTCAGATTATCTTGAACAAGACACCTCAACAAGTTTCCCAATGATCTATTAACCACCTCTGTTTGTCCATCAGTTTGCGGGTGATAAGCACTACTAAACTTCATCTTCGTTCCCACCATTTTCCACAAACTTAGCCAAAAGTGACTCAGAAATCGAGTATCTCTATCCGACACAATAGATTTTGGCAATCCATGAAGTCGATAGATCTCCTTGAAAAACAATTGAGCAACATGAACAGCATCCGCCGTCTTCTTACAAGCAATAAAGTGTGCCATTTTTGAAAATCGGTCAGCCACCACATAAATGGAATCATTACCACACTGCGTTCTCGGCAACCCCAACACAAAATCCATACTCACATCAATCCATGGTTTAGTTGGTACAGGTAACGGCATATACAACCCAGCATTAGTAGCAGTTCCCTTCGAAACCTGACAAATATGACACCGCTCCACAAATCTTTCCACCTCTTTCCTCATTGATGGCCAAAAGTAGGACTGTGAAATCAACTGTAAGGTACGGTCTCTTCCAACATGTCCTTCTTCATGTAACTCCTTGATAATCTTCATTCTCAAACTACCCTCCGGTATGCACAATCGATTTCCTTTGAACAGAAAACCATCTATCATCAGGAACTCATCCGTCTCCCCATCCTTGACTTTATCAACAAACTTTGCAAAGTAAGGATCATCGGTAAATAATTCCGGCAACATTTCAAACCCCGTCACTTCAACTTTCAGCGTAGTCAACAAATGACTCCTCCTACTCAAAGCATCAGCCACACGATTTGTCACCCCTGACTTGTGTTTAACAACAAAAGTAAACTGTTGCAGATATGTAATCCACGATGCATGTCTCACTGAAATCTTGTCTTGCCCTTGCAAATGCTTCAATGCTTCATGATCAGTATACAGAACAAACTCCTTCTGAAATAGATAGTGTCTCCAGTGTTTAATAGATTGTACAACAGCATAGAATTCCACATCATACGTACTGTATCTCATCTTCGCTCCTGACAACTTCTCACTGAAATATGAAATTGGACGTCCCTTCTGACTCAACACTCCTCCAATTCCAACCTTGGATGCATCAGTATGTAGTTCAAATACTAACTGAAAATCAGGTAATACTAGAATTGGTGCAGACGTCAAAAGTTCTTTGATTCGCTCAAAAGCAACCCCAGCTTCCTCCGTCCATGCAAACTGTTTACCCTTCATACAACCAGTCACAGGTGCCATCACACTACTAAAGTGTGGTATAAACCTTCGATAGAATGAAGCCAACCCGTGAAAACTACGAACTCCCGTTATCGTCTTGGGTTGTGGCCAATCTCTAATTGCTTCAACTTTACTTTGGTCAACCTGTATTCCTTTCTCTGAAACAACATACCCCAGAAATAAAACGCTGTGCGTCATGAACACGCATTTCTTTGTAGCAGCATAAAATTGTTCTTGTCGCAGTACCATCAGCACTTCTCTAAGATGATTCAGATGTTCCTCTGGACTCCCACTGTAAATCAGAATATCATCAAAATACACCACCATAAATTTTCCAATAAACGGTCTAAAAATCTGATTCATCACCCTCATAAAAGTACTCGGTGCATTCGATAAGCCAAACGGCATGACCAACCACTCGTATAGACCCTCCCTGGTTTTAAAAGCAGTCTTCCACTCATCTCCTGGTCTGATACAAATTTGATGATATCCGCTCTTCAAATCAATCTTAGAAAATATGGTAGCTCCGCTTAATTGATCTAACAAGTCATCCAACCTCGGCATTGGAAATCTATATCTCACCGTAATCTTATTTAATGCTCGACTGTCAGTGCACATCCTCCACGTTCCATCTTTCTTGGGTACCAATAAAGCTGGTACAGCACAAGGACTCAGACTCTCCTGCACATGCCCCTGTCAAGCAATTCCTCTACCTGCCTTCGCAACTCTTCATGTTCCTTCGGGCTCATTCGATAATGTGGTCTGTGCGGCAACACAGCACCTGGAACAAGATCTATCTGATGTTGTATATCCCTCAACGGTGGCAACTCCGTTGGTAACTCCTTTGGAAATACATCGTCAAATTCTTTCAAAACTGGTTTAACTTCTTCTGGAATTTCAACTTCTTCACTGCTCTCACGCCCAATCAACAAAAACACTTCAGGTTCCTCTTCAACCTCCTTAACAAACTCCTTTAAAGATAATAAAGTTTTCAGCTCTTTGATTTCTTCTTACTTACTTTCTTCCGGTTGTCTCTTCTTTGGAACTAAGATAATCTTCGTGCCTTTAAACATAAAACTGTAGCTATTGGTTCGACCGTCATGTTGTACTGCTCGATCATATTGCCATGGTCTTCCCAATAATAAATGACAAACATCCATCTCTACGACATCACACCAGATCTCGTCTTTGTATTTCTTCCCGATAGAGAATGGTACACGAACTCGTCTATCCACTTTCACTTCTCCTCCTTTTCTCAACCATGCTA
The DNA here is from genome assembly GCA_030737815.1 of Allium fistulosum. Lineage (NCBI taxonomy): Eukaryota > Viridiplantae > Streptophyta > Magnoliopsida > Asparagales > Amaryllidaceae > Allium > Allium fistulosum. Next base: position 637,101,067 of record CM060908.1, on the reverse strand, counting down.
ACCTGTATGGACTCAGATGTTTCTCTATCTTCAATTTCAACTTTGTCACAGCTTCGGTTGAAATAATATTATCACAGCTTCCTGCGTCGATCACAAACTTACACACCTTCCCCAGAATAGTACATGTTGACTGAAAGATATTACTCCTCAACCAACTAGCTTCCTCCTGCTTCGGTGTTAAACACGATCTCCTCAGCATTAGGTTACAACCTTCATCCCCTGACGCAATATCCTGCTTATCCTCCTCAGCTGGACTAGAACAATCCTCATCAACATCCTCATCTTCAACCTCTACAATCATGGTTCTCTTCTTTGGTTTTGGACACTCACTGCTTTTATGACCCAATTCCAGACAATTGTAACATTTGAAACCATTGTTAACCCTTGTCTTCTCAACCTCCTTCACCACTGGTCTACTGATAAGTTTAGAAACATTAGAACTTCCTCCAACACCCTTCGCTTGATTGTTAGGATTAGTAAACACACCACTTCCTCGTCTCCCTTGTTTTTCCCAAGCCAACGCTTTCTGATGTGCTTCTGCCAAAGATCTTGGATCGAACATATTAACCATATTCTGAATCTGCATTCTCAATCCTCCAATGAACCTAGATGTCAGCTGCTCTTCTGTTTCCATAATATCATTCCTTGCAATGAGTTGATAGAATTCATCAGCATAGTCATTAACTGTCTTTGTGCCCTGCCTCAAGTTCTGCAAACGTTGATACATCAAAGATTGATAATTGTATGGTAGGAACGTTGCTTTCATCAATTTCTTCATCTTCTCCCAAGATTCAACTTTTGACTTTCCCATCCGATCACGTGTAAGTTTGGTCTGCTGCCACCATGCCAAAGCTCTACCCCTTAGCCTTGTAGCAACCAACTTCACTCTACGATGTCCTGGAACTTCTTTGAAGTCAAAAATCTCCTCAACATTAGCCACCCAATCCAAAAACTCCTCAGCCTGCATACCACCTTTGAATTCAGGAATTTCTGTCTTCATCCCCGACTCCCATTTGTGATCATACTCAGAATAGTTTCTTCCTTGACCTCTTCCTTGAACACTACCACCATCATACTCCTCTTCAAAATCAGATGCATAACGATGTCGATTCTGACCACCAAAATCTCTACTATCATTGCGTCTACCACCATCCCTTCTATCTACATTCCTCCGTTCACGGTCATTCACGTTCCTCCCACGCCCTTGATCATTTTCAACACTTCTGTCTCGATTGGAATGTGGCGAGACTCTACTACCCCCATGATTAGATTCTGGTGAAACCCTTCTCCGATTTTGATTCATCTCCGTCATAAGCCTCTCTAACCGACCAATTCCTTCGTTAAGCTTTTCACTAAAATTTTCGTTGATTCTTTGCTCCATCTCATCAGCTTCTTCTCTTCGATACAAAGCTTCAACGTTTTGATGTCGATTGGCTCTCCTTGGTGGCATGGTTGAAAACTTCACAAATTCCAAAACACTTCAAATTCAAACACTTTTCGAACTTTGATCCAAAATGAAACGGATCGAAATCTTCCACTTTGTTGCAAATCTCGATGAACACGATGAACACGACGTCTCCAAATCACAAATCCAAACTTCAAACTTCAAAAGTATGCACGACCCACTTCCTCAAACTCTCGGCCGTGATTGATAACTTCAAATCTTCAAATGAATAGGCTCCAAGTCTCGATCTAACTATGATTGGTTAGAACAAGCTCTGATACCAAACTGAAGCAGCGGATTAATCAAAACGATCTTCAATCGATGAAAGTAGCAATCTGTGGATTGATGGATACTGAAATGCTTGAATTCGTTGATCCGAAGATACCGAACTCTAGCTATCTCTGACTCGTTGATCCGAAGATACCGGGAAAGAGATCTACGATTCTTCAACGTTGATCTTGCGCACAAGATTCCCTGAATCGGCTTCAGCAAACGATGATTCGAGCGCACTCGAATGACGTAAGTGGAGATAGGAGATACACTCGACTACCAATTGAAACTGAAAGCACAAAGCTAACAAAAGAGAATTTTATTCAATATTCAACCACCTTTACAAATGAAACAACTCGCCTATTTATAGGCTACAACACGCAAAGCAGAAAAAAAATACAACTCCTAAGTCGGCAACCGACTTAACAACATCTCCGACTTAACATAAGTCGTATACGACTTACAACACAAAGTTCAGAAAACTTAAAAATATTACAAGTACTTAGGTCGGAAATGACCTACGACCTAACACGGTGACGACTTAAGACAAACAGCTACAACACTTGCCTTCAGCGACTTAAACCATGCGGCGACTTAAAGAAACCAGTGATGGAGATTAACTCGCAGCAGAATCAACGCACCAGGCTTCGCGCGACTTAAGAACAGGCGGCATCAACGACTTAGGAAATCAACAACTGAGATTAAGTCGGCAGAGAAGATCCACGCCTCCAGTCTTCACCGATCTATCCATTGACTCGTTAGGTCGTTCACGACCTAACACTTCATCAAATTGTTCTGCCTCTTCACTGCGTAGCTCCATAGGTCGTTCAGACGACTTAGCACCTTCGTTAGGTCGCGAACTCGAGTTAACTCGCTGCCGAGTTATACTAGGTCGCTGGGACGACTTAGCGCCTTCGTTAGGTCGCGAACTCGAGTTAACTCGCTGCCGAGTTATACTAAGTCGCTGGGACGACTTATCATCTTCATTAGGTCGCGAGCATCCTTCCATAAGTCGGTTGCGACCTAGAACTTCATTCTCCCAACATTGCTCACCCAATCTTAACTCGGTGGTATTCTTTTTAGGTCGGTCTCGACTTTTCAACTTGTTAGGTCGTATTCGACCTATGTCTTCATTCTGGCCTGCATCATCCTCCCCATGTTGAGAAAAATTCGTCCTCGAATTTGTACTTTCTTCATCCACAACAAACTCTTCTCCATGATATGGTATGATATGCTTAACGTTGAATACGTCTGACGTGTACACATCATCTGGCAGCTTCAATTTATAAGCATTTTCATTGATTTTCTTTAAAATTTCAACTGGGCCAATCTTTCGTGCTTTCAATTTATTATACGTTCCTACCGGAAAACGATCTTTCGTCAATACTGCATAAACCAAATCTCCTTCATTAAACTCAACATTTCGTCGTTTCAAATCTGCGGATTGTTTATACTTCTCATTTGCTTTCTCTAATCGTTCTTGAATGATTTTATGACACTCCGACAACCCTTCAACAAAATCAGCAGCTTTCTTAACTGTCCCCTTTGAGTGTGGTATCACAGTTAAATCTAACGGTCCTTTCGGTAAGCTCGAATAGACAATCTGGAATGGACTGAACCCCGTACTTCGATTCACCGCATGATTATGAGCAAATTCTGCCTGGCATAGCTTCACATCCCAACTTTTCAGATTATCTTGAACAAGACACCTCAACAAGTTTCCCAATGATCTATTAACCACCTCTGTTTGTCCATCAGTTTGCGGGTGATAAGCACTACTAAACTTCATCTTCGTTCCCACCATTTTCCACAAACTTAGCCAAAAGTGACTCAGAAATCGAGTATCTCTATCCGACACAATAGATTCTGGCAATCCATGAAGTCGATAGATCTCCTTGAAAAACAATTGAGCAACATGAACAGCATCCGCCGTCTTCTTACAAGCAATAAAGTGTGCCATTTTTGAAAATCGGTCAACCACCACATAAATGGAATCATTACCACGCTGCGTTCTCGGCAACCCCAACACAAAATCCATACTCACATCAATCCATGGTTTAGTTGGTACAGGTAACGGCATATACAACCCAGCATTAGTAGCAGTTCCCTTCGAAACCTGACAAATATGACACCGCTCCACAAATCTTTCCACCTCTTTCCTCATTGATGGCCAAAAGTAGGACTGTGAAATCAACTGTAAGGTACGGTCTCTTCCAACATGTCCTTCTTCATGTAACTCCTTGATAATCTTCATTCTCAAACTACCCTCTGGTATGCACAATCGATTTCCTTTGAACAGAAAACCATCTATCATCAGGAACTCATCCGTCTCCCCATCCTTGACTTTATCAACAAACTTTGCAAAGTAAGGATCATCGGTAAATAATTCCGGCAACATTTCAAACCCCGTCACTTCAACTTTCAGCGTAGTCAACAAATGACTCCTCCTACTCAAAGCATCAGCCACACGATTTGTCACCCCTGACTTGTGTTTAACAACAAAAGTAAACTGTTGCAGATATGCAATCCACGATGCATGTCTCGCTGAAATCTTGTCTTGCCCTTGCAAATGCTTTAATGCTTCATGATCAGTATACAGAACAAACTCCTTCTGAAATAGATAGTGTCTCCAGTGTTTAATAGATTGTACAACAGCATAGAATTCCACATCATACGTACTGTATCTCATCTTCGCTCCTGACAACTTCTCACTGAAATATGAAATTGGACGTCCCTTCTGACTCAACACTCCTCCAATTCCAACCTTGGATGCATCAGTATGTAGTTCAAATACTAACTGAAAATCAGGTAATACTAGAATTGGTGCAGACGTCAAAAGTTCTTTGATTCGCTCAAAAGCAACCCCGGCTTCCTCCGTCCATGCAAACTGTTTACCCTTCATACAATCAGTCACAGGTGCCATCACACTACTAAAGTGTGGTATAAACCTTCGATAGAATGAAGCCAACCCGTGAAAACTACGAACTCCCGTTATCGTCTTGGGTTGTGGCCAATCTCTAATTGCTTCAACTTTACTTTGGTCAACCTGTATTCCTTTCTCTGAAACAACATACCCCAGAAATAAAACGCTGTGCGTCATGAACACGCATTTCTTTGTAGCAGCATAAAATTGTTCTTGTCGCAGTACCATCAGCACTTCTCTAAGATGATTCAGATGTTCCTCTGGACTCCCACTGTAAATCAGAATATCATCAAAATACACCACCACAAATTTTCCAATAAACGGTCTAAAAATCTGATTCATCACCCTCATAAAAGTACTCGGTGCATTCGATAAGCCAAACGGCATGACCAACCACTCGTATAGACCCTCCCTGGTTTTAAAAGCAGTCTTCCACTCATCTCCTGGTCTGATACAAATTTGATGATATCCGCTCTTCAAATCAATCTTAGAAAATATGGTAGCTCCGCTTAATTGATCTAACAAGTCATCCAACCTCGGCATTGGAAATCTATATCTCACCGTAATCTTATTTAATGCTCGACTGTCAGTGCACATCCTCCACGTTCCATCTTTCTTGGGTACCAATAAAGCTGGTACAGCACAAGGACTCAGACTCTCCTGCACATGCCCCTTTTCAAGCAATTCCTCTACATGCCTTCGCAACTCTTCATGTTCCTTCGGGCTCATTCGATAATGTGGTCTGTGCGGCAACATAGCACCTGGAACAAGATCTATCTGATGTTGTATATCCCTCAACGGTGGCAACTCCGTTGGTAACTCCTCTGGAAATACATCGTCAAATTCTTTCAAAACTGGTTTAACTTCTTCTGGAATTTCAACTTCTTCACTGCTCTCACGCCCAATCAACAAAAACACTTCAGGTTCCTCTTCAACCTCCTTAACAAACTCCTTTAAAGATAATAAAGTTTTCAGCTCTTTGATTTCTTCTGACTTACTTTCTTCCGGTTGTCTCTTCTTTGGAACTAAGATAATCTTCGTGCCTTTAAACATAAAACTGTAGCTATTGGTTCGACCGTCATGTTGTACTGCTCGATCATATTGCCATGGTCTTCCCAATAATAAATGACAAACATCCATCTCTACGACATCACACCAGATCTCGTCTTTGTATTTCTTCCCGATAGAGAATGGTACACGAACTCGTCTATCCACTTTCACTTCTCCTCCTTTTCTCAACCATGCTAACCTGTATGGACTCGGATGTTTCTCTGTCTTCAATTTCAACTTTGTCACAGCTTCGGTTGAAATAATATTATCACAGCTTCCTGCGTCGATCACAAACTTACACACCTTCCCCAGAATAGTACATGTTGACTGAAAGATATTACTCCTCAACCAACTAGCTTCCTCCTGCTTCGGTGTTAAACACGATCTCCTCAGCATTAGGTTACAACCTTCATCCCCTGACGCAATATCCTGCTTATCCTCCTCAGCTGGACTAGAACAATCCTCATCAACATCCTCATCTTCAACCTCTACAATCATGGTTCTCTTCTTTGGTTTTGGACACTCACTGCTTTTATGACCCAATTCCAGACAATTGTAACATTTGAAACCATTGTTAACCCTTGTCTTCTCAACCTCCTTCACCACTGGTCTACTGATAAGTTTAGAAACATTAGAACTTCCTCCAACACCCTTCGCTTGATTGTTAGGATTAGTAAACACACCACTTCCTCGTCTCCCTTGTTTTTCCCAAGCCAACGCTTTCTGATGTGCTTCTGCCACAGATCTTGGATCGAACATATTAACCATATCCTGAATCTGCATTCTCAATCCTCCAATGAACCTAGATGTCAGCTTCTCTTCTGTTTCCATAATATCATTCCTTGCAATGAGTTGATAGAATTCATCAGCATAGTCATTAACTGTCTTTGTGCCCTGCCTCAAGTTCTGCAAACGTTGATACATCAAAGATTGATAATTGTATGGTAGGAACGTTGCTTTCATCAATTTCTTCATCTTCTCCCAAGATTCAACTTTTGACTTTCCCATCCGATCACGTGTAAGTTTGGTCTGCTGCCACCATGCCAAAGCTCTACCCCTTAGCCTTGTAGCAACCAACTTCACTCTACGATGTCCTGGAACTTCTTTGAAGTCAAAAATCTCCTCAACATTAGCCACCCAATCCAAAAACTCCTCAGCCTGCATACCACCTTTGAATTCAGGAATTTCTGTCTTCATCCCCGACTCCCATTTGTGATCATACTCAGAATAGTTTCTTCCTTGACCTCTTCCTTGAACACTACCACCATCATACTCCTCTTCAAAATCAGATGCATAACGATGTCGATTCTGACCACCAACATCTCTACTATCATTGCGTCTACCACCATCCCTTCTATCTACATTCCTCCGTTCACGATCATTCACGTTCCTCCCACGCCCTTGATCATTTTCAACACTTCTGTCTCGATTGGAATGTGGCAAGACTCTACTACCCCCATGGTTAGATTCTGGTGAAACCCTTCTCCGATTTTGATTCATCTCCGTCATAAGCCTCTCTAACCGACCAATTCCTTCGTTAAGCTTTTCACTAAAATTTTCGTTGATTCTTTGCTCCATCTCATCAGCTTCTTCTCTTCGATACAAAGCTTCAACGTTTTGATGTCGATTGGCTCTCCTTGGTGGCATGGTTGAAAACTTCACAAATTCCAAAACACTTCAAATTCAAACACTTTTCGAACTTTGATCCAAAATGAAACGGATCGAAATCTTCCACTTTGTTGCAAATCTCGATGAACACGATGAACACGACGTCTCCAAATCACAAATCCAAACTTCAAACTTCAAAAGTATGCACGACCCACTTCCTCAAACTCTCGGCCGTGATTGATAACTTCAAATCTTCAAATGAATAGGCTCCAAGTCTCGATCTAACTATGATTGGTTGGAACAAGCTCTGATACCAAACTGAAGCAGCGGATTAATCAAAACGATCTTCAATCGATGAAAGTAGCAATCTGTGGATTGATGGATACTGAAATGCTTGAATTCGTTGATCCGAAGATACCGAACTCTAGCTATCTCTGACTCGTTGATCCGAAGATACCGGGAAAGAGATCTACGATTCTTCAACGTTGATCTTGCGCACAAGATTCCGTGAATCGGCTTCAGCAAACGATGATTCGAGCGCACTTGAATGACGTAAGTGGAGATAGGAGATACACTCGACTACCAATTGAAATTGAAAGCACAAAGCTAACAAAAGAGAATTTTATTCAATATTCAACCACCTTTAAAAATGAAACAACTCGCCTATTTATAGGCTACAACACGCAAAGCAGAAAAAAAATACAACTCCTAAGTCGGCAACCGACTTAACAACATCTCCGACTTAACATAAGTCGTATACGACTTACAACACAAAGTTCAGAAAACTTAAAAATATTACAAGTACTTAGGTCGGAAACGACCTACGACCTAACACGGTGACGACTTAAGACAAACAGCTACAACACTTGCCTTCAGCGACTTAAACCATGCGGCGACTTAAAGAAACCAGTGGTGGAGATTAACTCGCAGCAGAATCAACGCACCAGGCTTCGCGCGACTTAAGAACAGGCGGCATCAACGACTTAGGAAATCAACAGCTGAGATTAAGTCGGCAGAGAAGATCCACGCCTCCAGTCTTCACCGATCTATCCATTGACTCGTTAGGTCGTTCACGACCTAACACTTCATCAAATTGTTCTGCCTCTTCACTGCGTAGCTCCATAGGTCGTTCAGACGACTTAGCACCTTCGTTAGGTCGCGAACTCGAGTTAACTCGCTGCCGAGTTATACTAGGTCGCTGGGACGACTTAGCGCCTTCGTTAGGTCGCGAACTCGAGTTAACTCGCTGCTGAGTTATACTAAGTCGTTGGGACGACTTATCATCTTCATTAGGTCGCGAGCATCCTTCCATAAGTCGGTTGCGACCTAGAACTTCATTCTCCCAACATTGCTCACCCAATCTTAACTCGGTGGTATTCTTTTTAGGTCGGTCTCGACTTTTCAACTTGTTAGGTCGTATTCGACCTATGTCTTCATTCTGGCCTGCATCAAGATGCAATATGAACAACTTTGTGAGCTGTTTCGTCAACGATTTGATGGAGATTCGAATATTCGTAGAGGCATGGAGTGATGGTATTTTTCTTATGTTTAGATGTATACAATGATATTATGTATTACGAACAGATTATCGTACTATTTAGACATATAAGAACTTATCAGATGTTGGTCTGATTTTGTATTATGGAGATATTTTAACTTGATTGATGATGAATGGTTTAGTATTATATTTTTTGTTGAAATTGTATAAATATGCATTAAGCAGATAATACTCCTTGTTTGATGTTGGTCGAGTGTTATGGATTGATATTTTGTTTAAGGGGGAGAAATGCAATAATAATATATCAAAATTGCATAGAAATGTCATAGGAAACGCATGAGTAAATCCAGTTTTTACAATAATAAACAAAGTCGTGTGGATGGAGTAGGAAAAACATAGGAAAACTACGGCGTACGAAAGTCGTAGGAAAACAATGAGGTAGGAAGGGCGTATGAAACAACCCTACGTTTAACGTAGGTAAGGCGTGAGTATTTTTTACCTATGTAGGTTTTACCTACGTCATTAATGTTGTAAGTGTTGTGTCGTTATTGCGTTTAGCTAAGTCCTGCCATGCCATTTTGGTGTAGGTAAATGCGCTGTTTTCTTGTAATGTTATAACAATCTATCCTCACAAATGCTGATAAATACAACCAACAAATGCAGCAGAAAATAAAACATACACAAATACAATTTGGAGGCATCCAGCTCGTCTCCTGAAGCTTCAGAGCATCCAAACTAAATCTGGAAAAACATGCTCAGGCTGATCCGAGCATTATAAGAAAATAATGCCCGGATCAGTCTAATATACCAGCGTTCATATGGATTTTAATGTTATAAAACTTTTCAAAAATAAAGGTATCTCGTAAGATCATGCCACACATAAACAAGAATAGGTTTTTACCTTACGAAATCAAACCATTTCATTGAAAATTTTGTGATATTATAATAATGTTTAGAGTTTAAAATAAATATTGAATCATAGCCGAAATTATTACATTACTTAAATTCCAGCATAATAGGCATACAACTAAGTCCAATGAGCACTTATTGGAGAATGGATTCCATACAATGATAAGGCATTGGGGTACCGTCTGCCATAGTACACCTATAAAAAATGTACCGATGGCCTCACATCGACCCTCCACCAACACAGGACCAGCCTACCCCTTACTGGATAGTACTGAATATTTCAAAACCCTGGTTGTTTTGCAACCTATTCCCGAGAGCTCTCATGCACACCCAAATCCATATATATATATATATATATATAAGTGTAATGACAATACCCTAATGGATGCGACCCACGTAGCCCTCCTGCATATCCCATGTTTTTGTCGTTCCTGATTGTAAGGCTTGAGCTACGTTTTACCTATTTAGCAAATCCCACTTGGAATGCTAACATTGCCCTCTAGGAAACAATGCAATACCAGCATTCATCCATACAAGTTGTTCAAGATATGAACAAACCAAAGGTACTACTTCTACTACATCCATTTCGGAATCCCCTTCAAGATTAGTAGCTAGTAGCCCTTGCACTTCAAAGAACTCCTTTTTCGATGCTCTTCAATATATCTCTAATTCAAACACTAATGCCGGTTCGAAGTGTTTTTTGGATAATATATTCAATCTCGGTCCCTTTGAACCGACAATGGTAGTTTTAAAAACCGGCCAACATTTGATAGTCGGTTATTTAACTATTAAATAAACAAACAATTCAGCCAAAGATTTAATTCCATAAGGAAAATAACATTGGTTAAGCATATAAGCATTCACTAAGCCTCTTTAATTAATCCCTTCATTAATTAAAATCACTTTGTAAATATTTGTATCAAAATACTTTTATAAAGATACATTCACAAATCTTTCTCTACTCCTTTCAATATTTGAAAAAGATTAATATACTTATCTCAACCATATAAGTATATTCCCAAACATTTTTACTTCTAGTGCTTAGAAAAACTTTTTCATATCTTATATCAACAGTATAAGTATATTCATAACTCGCTACTTTTTCAGTACTTAGAAAATGTATTCATATACTTATCTCAATGGTATAAGTATTATAACAACCTAGAATTTCAAACACTTCATATTTATATATCTAAATTGTTTAAATATTTGAATCTTGGATTAAATGTTAATAAAATTATTTAATAAGCTAGTTAACCTCCTTTTAAATCATAACTAATGATGGTAAACATGTTTTGGAAAAATGTTTACAAAAATATATCCATTGGAAAAATATCGATACTGTGACCGAAAATCGATTTATTAGTAAATAGCTTTTCGATCGATATAAATTGTTCGAACTCCTGTGCACTTGTCTAATCATCAAATGAACACATAAGCAACTAGTTAACACACACTCCTCTTCATGAGACAATGGAAGGTCCTAGAAGATTCCATATGGATAAGAGATATTATGAGAAGGGTATAAGAGTAATATGAATAAAGAAGAAGCAACATAAAGGAGAAGTGATGGGAGGTGAAGCTTCCATGACACGGTGGAAGGGTGAGTACAAGGCTAAAAAGCACCATCTTGAGCCTTTAAAAGGAGGGGCACACCCTTAGGAATAAATCACAAAATTATAAATGAAGACCAAGCTCCTTTAATGGATTCTTCATCTTCTTTCTCTCTTATATTCCAAAATGAAGTAGTTGCAAATCAACTCCAAATCACTTCAAATTTTGAACACGAGGCTTAGTACAATATTAGAAAACCTTCCACCATGTTAGAAGTTGAATAAATGAAGCCACACTCACCCTACAAGGAGAGGCCGTGAGCTATATAGGTGAAATGTAGGCAAATGAGCAAGTGCAAGGTAAGGAGGAGGAGGAAAGAGGTGGTCGCAAGGATAAGGTTTGGCTTGGGTTCATGGTTCTTGGTTGTTTGTGTGGATAAAGGTAAGTTAACACCTCACTCTAAATGGAAAATATAATACGTATATTTTTGTATTTGATTGTGTTTAAGTTATTTGAATTGTTGTTGACATATGTTAAAACAGTGGTTTGAATTCTTACTTTGAAAGTAAGTGACACATGTGATTCATGTATACGGACTTGAACCAAATTGGAATGGACTTGTATGACTTGTGAGAAGACCTTGAAAAAAGCATATAGATTATTGATGAATTTTGGTTTAGATTGGACTCGGATTTGGAAGTGCACATATAGCGATAGTCGTTATAAATGTAATTGTGAATTTTCTTGTTTTTGGCGATTGATACAGAACTTTGTAGAGAGATCCTTAAGGTTTTCTTGCCCTATTTATAATATTATATGTGTGTGTGTGTATTTGTTGCTATTAAATGCTTGTATAGTGAAAAGTTAAGTAACATCTCGAAAAGTAGCCAAAACATCACTAGCGCAAAACTACCCTGTTTAGCCTTGACTTTTGGATTTTAAGGTTTGAAAAGATATTTAAATTGAAGTATTTTGTTTCATTCTTTTTACAAGTGTTTACTAACTCATGTAAGAGTATTTCAAAGTGGTTTGAGACTTTTATGAATTTTTAAGAATTAATTGTGAATTTTTAAAGAAGAGAGATTTTGTTAAAATATATAGAAAACATGCCGTTTTCAAGTTTTTAAGGATTTTATAAACTTGTTATTTTCAAGTAATATTTTGAGTAAATATTTTAAAACCTATTATAATTATTATAATGTATTTTAAAAATATTTTTTAAGTATATAGAGTTTTTAGAAAAGGTGTTGACTATTTTATATCTTATGTAATAAATATTTTCTAAAATGGTTTATTTAATATCTAGTTTTATAAATAAATTATTATACATATATATCTTTTAAAAGGGTTTTAAAGTAAAACAAAAGGTTTAAAAAGGGTTTAGTAATTGCTCAATGGCCAAATGGTTAAAAAAATTAATTACTTATTTGAAAAGTAATTAACCATGCTAAACACTAAAAGCCGATGAAGTAAGGCTTACCTATTTGTGAGTGTTAAGATTGATGTTGAGTAGGGACGAAGCAATAGAGCTTTAACCTACCGGGCTTCACTCTTGACCGAGGAATAGTAAGTCGGAAAATGTCTGAAACGTGTTAACTGTTTTGATTTCTTATTGTTTATGGAAATCATTAATACTATACTTAACACTAAAAGCCGACGAGGTAGACTTATCTATTTGTGAGATTTAAGAATGAAGTGTCTAGGTAAGGCTTTGATGCAACCGGTGTTCTAACTTACCTGGCTTCACTCTTGAACGAGGAATGGATAAGTTGGTTTGTCGGAAATGAGCTAAGCATACGAATCATGATTCCTATAAGCAATCGTCTTAGAACTTAATAGTTAACTAGTCAAATGCTGAACTTGTCCGATATGAAATTGGTTCTTTAAACAAATGTTTATAAAGATAGAAACAAGTATAAGAATGGTCTTGGGTTTGATGTGACAATGTGTTAATAACATTCATCTTTAACCCCTTTTTATTATACTTAGGGATGTAAATAGATCTTTAAAAGAATGACTTAAAGATAAACAAAAGCAAAATGGTCTTAGGTTTGTAGTGACAATGTTTAAGTAACATTAGTCTGAAACCTTTTGAATGGACTGTGAAAGTACATAGATCCTTACAGTTTAAGTAACATTAGTCTTAAACCTTTTGAATGGATTGTGAAAGTACTTAGATCCTTAAATGGATATTTTGAAGGAAATTATTAGTATGGAATCTTTTCAAAAAAGATAGAAAAAGTAGAAGTTTATTAGATAAAAAAAAGTTTACTAATAAAGGAATTTTAACTAATAAAAGGATTAATTAAATAAAAGGGATCAGGAGTTGCTTAAGTAGCTTAACCAGACTTTGTGGGGCTTGATTGTGCTTTATATGACTTGATAGTGTTTTGTATGTTAACTGTTTATGAAAATATACTAGACTTGGTTTCCATATACAAACATCTATCTTGTACCAGATAGTCGATTAATTAACTATCGAAATTGACCAAATATAACTTTGGAAATATCTAGAAGAAACATGAGTGCTATATGGTATATTTATCTTCGGAAATTCTATATTGTATGTATAAACTTGTCTTTCTCTTCTAGGAAAACTGTTAAGGAAAACCATCCGCTTAAACGGTTAGGATGAGATCTCCGCTCTTATGTATTTTTTGTTTATTTTCGAAAGAACCGGAGTTGAAGTTACCAGAAATTCATTGATTGGTTTTGGAGCGTCCAGTAAGGAGGAAGAGTGTACTTATATAAGATGACTCGAACCCATAACCACTTCAAAACCATATATGCGATCTATGTTCTTGAAGCGGTTGAGAAATAGAATGTTATAGAGTTGAACTGTCCATCCTACAATTAATTCCGAGGAAAAGGTCAACGTTAAAATATCAAATGATGTTATCATGTGGGACTATCTATCTTGAGGAGTATTACAAGAGAGAAGACAACATTAGCATTTATCAGAGGACTTATGCAGGAGAACCTATATAGAGGTTCGAGATCTGTTCGAGATGCTCGAATCCATGTAGTGATTCATGATCTGCTCAAGATGAAGGCATCCATTTGGGGACTCGTGTTCTGTTCGAGTGATGAAGACTCATGTGAAGGATGCCGAACGTGACCTCGACATCAGAAATGACAGAAAATAGAGCAAGACGCATAGCCTAGGGTTTTGCTGACCTACGATGAGGTATATCAACTCCATATCTAGAGTATTATAATCAAAATGTTGCATGCGGGAGTTGATGGTACTTGGTTCCACATGGTTTAGGATCGCTCTTTCGTGCATGGGCTAGTTGTGTTTACCATAATGGTACATTTTATACAGAGATATACGGCGCTCGAAAGGTACTTTTTGACCCTTGTCAAGAGGCTGGCCTCGGTTTATCTGGGGATGTCTTCAATGGAAAATTTATATGCGAAAGTGCCTTATCGACTTTTATTGTACCCTAAATATGTTGTGGTGTGACCAATGTCAGCATCACAGCTATTTGATATGATTTATGTGTTACACCCTAAGCATTTTCTATCACATAACTATATGTTAAACTTAATGAATGGTTTGTTTTTTGAGAAAAAACCGTCACAGGAATCCATACGGTCTCAATAGTTACTATTACATGTCACTTATATTTCTTGATTTTTTCACGATGGTTTACCTGACTGATCCAGGTGTTATTTTCTTATAATGCTCAAGTCAGCTCCGTGTATGTTTCCAGATTTATTTTTGGATGTTTTGGAGCATCTGGAAAAGAGTTGGAGTTCTACCTACCTAATATTTATTTCCGCTGCATTACTATTATATCATTAACATTTGTGAGGACAGGTTGTTATAACTATTCAGCTGATTACTGTAACTCTAAAAAACTTTGCATCTTAGAATGATAGTTTATGCTGATGATATTATATATTATCATTCCATTGAGAGATTCTGATATTGTGTTTCATCTTCCTTATTCTATTTCTTTTTTTATTTCACCCTAACAATACGTCTTTCCAGCACTTGAGTGTTCGGCACATGAATATCGTAGATGTATTAATGTCAACATTTGTGGGTCGAAAAGGCGAGTCATTACACTTGGTATCAGAGCTGAAGGTTAAGCAAGAATCTTGGCTTTGGTTCGGTATGACTCATTTAGAGATAAGGTAATGGAATGCCCTAGCATGAGTTCAGTGTATTATATATATGAGAGCGTATTAGTTAGTGCTATAAAAATGTTTTATATTGTGTTTATTGGTCTGTTGACTAGGTTATGAATTCTAGTCGGTACATGGGAGGCTATGGTATCGATAGGGATTTCTAAACACTTGAGTTGAGTAAACCAACATAGTATTATTTTCAAAATTGGTAAACGAAATAATTTTACCTAGGATTATATTTCATATAAAAATATATAATTTTCATAAATTGATATAGTTATTTATGATATGTTTGTTTGTTTGGAAATGATAATATTAAATTATTATTATTTATTGTTTGATTACTATGCTCGGTCAGTTTATGAGTGTTTAATATAGTTTGTTGATTTATAAGAAATAGATTTTTTTTACAACATGGATTGGGTAGATAGTAAATTTATAGAAACATTAAATACGGCACTGTATGAGTTAAGTTCCGCGGTTTGACTGTAAGGCGTTCGATGATAATGTTGGGTTTAAAATTGAATTTTAATAAGAGTTGTTTATTATAATATAAACGAAGATATACATTTTTGAAAAGATTTAGATAAGAAAGCAATTTTATATTAACATGGTTTATAAACAAAAAGGATTCAAATAGAGAATTTGAGGACTTAAATCCCGGTATCTTTGAAAATGTTTTTCAAAATTTTGGAGAAAATAATAGTAGTATTATTTGAAAGTAAGTATTTGAGAAATTGGTTTATGAAATTGAAATCATGGTACTTAGTAACATTTACGAAGTATTTGATACCATTTTGAAATGATTTTGGTTAGGTCCAAAAGGCATAAATTGGATGTATAGAACTCGCTCATGTCGCTTAAAAATAATTCTAGTGATGACTTAAACATCATCGAATTCATCTTCAAGTTTCTAAGTGTGGGATGCTACCAAGTTGTTTTGGTAAAATATATTTTGATTTAATCCCAAAGTAAGATTTGATATACAAAAGTTATATGTATATATTATTTCAAAATGAATTGAAATGAAAACCAGTGTTTAGTTCAAAGGTTTTCTTGGTAAATTATTTCATGGACACATGTAGCTTATGCATTATGAAAGTATGGATGTTTATCATGATATGATAAGTTGTTTGGTAGTTTTCATTTTTTTAAATGAAAGGGAAATTTTGGCGATTTTGGACAATCGAAAACTTCCGAATCATTATAGAACTTGTAGTTAAGTTTTTTTTGAAAATATAAAGTTGAGTTTATATAACACTTGAATTGAGAAGATAGCAAGTTAAAACAAGTCCTAAATTTATTAAATATATTTGTTACGAATTTGATGTTTTTGTATATACTCTTAGGATGTAATGGAGTATTATACTAGTATCGAACTTAAGTTGTAAAATGTTTATAAACTTGAAATTAGGTTTTCATGATGTGACTCAAAAATAATTTAGTATTGAAGAGACATACTATTTGGATAAATGAATGTGATAAAAAAGGAATTGGTGTAGTTAAGAATCCAATAGGATAAATACGTAAGTTGTACGTAGATCGTTTTATTTGCATGACTGTTCTTGATCCAGTATTCGAGTACGTGATTTTAAGGAGGTATTATACACCAGTCCAAACAAGGATTTTTCACTAGATTCTTAACGGTGAACACTTGATACAGATTCTTGATATGATCCCAAAGTTTTTAGTCATGGCATATGTCTATGTAAGGAAAACGTAGGTTTTTAATCAAGGAATCTGATCGAAGTTCGCACTAGAGAGGGCAAGTGATCTATACTAGTTGGGAAGTGAATTTTATGATCGAGCAAGTGATCAATTCGAAATTAATATTGCGTATGGATGGTTCATGTGCATTGTATTTGCTTTAGTATGTATGCATGCTATGTTTTGTTGACTTATGGAGGGTTTAGGTGATGGCTCTTCGATTTGTTATTAGGTAGCATGAATAATAGTCTAAGTAATAACCTAAGGCTATTAAGCGTAACATACGCTTAGTAGGTTGTTTATCATTCTTGTGCGATGAGAGGGTTTTTAAACTTGAGCAAACTATGAGCTTTGTTTGCTAATGATTACGATACTATTATGTATCAACGGGAGATTGTATCTTTGGTTGCTCATGTTGGGATTTCGAGGATGAAATATTCTAAGTGGGGGAGAATGTAACGACCCGGAATTTCAGACACTTTGTATTTAAATATCTAAATTATTTAAATATATGAATATTGGATTAAATGTTATTAAAATGATTTAATAAGCTTGTTAACCCCCTTTTAAATCAAAACTAATGATCATAAACTTGTTTTGGAAAAATTTTTACAAAAATATACCCATTGGAAAAATATCAATAGTGTGACCGAAAATCGATTTATCAGTAAATGGCTTTTCGATCGATATAAGTTGTTCAAACTCTTATGCACTTGTCTAATGATCAAATGAACATATTAGCAACTATTAAAACACACTCCTCTTCATGAGACAATGGAAGGTTCTAGAAGCTTCCATATGGATAAGAAATATTATGAGAATGATATAAGAGTAATATGCATAAAGGAGAAGTGACATAAACGAGAACTAATGGAAGGTGAAGCTTCCATGGCATGGTGGGGCAGTGATTGCAAGGCTAAAGAGCACCATCTTGAGCCTATAAAAGGAGGGACACACCCTTAGGAATAAATCATAAAATCACAAATGAAAACTAAGCTCCTTTAATGGCTTCTTCATCTTCTTTCTCTCTTATGTTTTAAAATGAAATGGCTACAAATCAACTCCAAATCACTTCAAACTTTTCCACAAGGCTTAAGGAAATATTAAAAAACCTTCCACCATGTTATAAGTTGAAGAAGTGAAGCCACACTCACCTATAAGGATTAGGCCGTGAGCTATATGGGTTAAATGGAGGCAAATGAGCAAGTGCAAGGCAAGGAGGAGTAGGAAGGAGGTGGTTGCAAGGATAGGGTTTGGCTTGGGTTCTTGGATCTTGATTGTTTGTATGGATAAAGTGAGTTAACACCTCACTTTCAATGAAAATATAACACATATATGTTTCTGTTTAAATTGTTTGAATTGTTGTTGACATATGTTAAAACATTGATTTGAATTCTTGCTTTGGAAGTAAGTGACACATGCGCTCCATGTATATGGACTTGAAAAAACTTGGAATGGACTTGTATGACTTGTGAAAAGACCTTGAACAAAGCACATAGATTATAGATAGACTTTGTTTTAGATTGGACCCGGATTTGAAAGTACACTTATAGCGATAGTCGCTATAGATGCAGTTGTGAATTGCCTTGTTTTTGGCGATTGCTATGGAACATTATACGGAGATCCTTTAGGGATTCTCGCCATATTTATAATTTCTTATATACATGTTTGTTGCTATTAAAAGCTTGAATAGTAAAAGGTTACGTAACATCTCAGAAAGCGGCCAAAACATCACTAATGCAAAACTGCTCCGTTTAGCCACGATTTTTGAACTTTAAAGGTTTGAAAAGATATCTAAATTTAAATATATTTTTCATTATTTCTAAAAATGTTTACTAACTCATATTAGAGTACTTTAAAAGTGGTTTGAGACCTTTATGAATTTTTAAGAATTAGTTGTGAATTTTAAAGAAGAGAGATTTTGTTAAAATATATAGAAAACATGCCGTTTTCATGTTTTTAAGGATTTTATAAACTTATTTCAAGTAATTTTTGAGTAAATATTTTAAAACCTAGTATAAGTATTATAAATTATTTTAGAAAGCATTTTTAAGTATATATAGTTTTAGAAAAGGTGTTGACTGTTATATATCTTGTGTAATAATTATGTTCTAAAATGGTTTATTTAATACCTAGTTTTATAAATAAATTACTATACATATATATCTTTTTAAAGGGTTTTAAAGAACAAAAAAGTTTTAGAAAGCGTTAGTAATTGCTTAATGACCAAATGGTTAAATTATTTAATTACTTATTTAAAAAGTAATTAACTATGTTTAACACTAAAAGCCAGCGAAGTAAGGCTTACCTGTTTGTGAGAGTTAGATTGATGTTGAGTAGGGATGGAGTGCTCGAGCTCTAACCTGCTGGGCTTCCCTCTTGACCAAGGAATGGTTAGTCGGAAAATGTCGTAAACGTGTTAATCTGTTGATTTCTTATTGAGGGAAATTGTTAATACTATACTTAACACTAAAAGCAGATGAGGTAAATTTATTCATTTGTGAGATTTAAGAATGAGGTGTCTAGGCAAGGCTTTAATTCAACCAGTGCTCTAACTTACATGTCTTCACTCTTGAACAAGAACTGGTTAAGTTAGAATGTCGAAAATGAGTTAAGCAAATGAATCATGATTTCTATTAGCAATCGTCCTTGGAACTTGATAGTTATCTAGTCAAATACTGAACTTGTCCGAATATGAACTTGGACCTTTAAAACAAATGTTTGTAAAGATAGAAATAAGTATAAAAATGGTTTTGGGTTTGATGTGACAATGTGTTAATGTCATTCATCTTTATCCCTTTTGATTATACATAGGGATGTAAATAGATCTTTAAAGGAATGACTTAAAGATAAGCATAAGCAAAATGGTCTTGGGTTTGTAGTGATAATGTTTAAGTAACATTAGTATTAAATCTTTTTAATGGATTGCAAAAGTATATAGATCCTTAAAATGGATATTTTAAAGGATATTATTAGTATGGAATCTTTTGAAAAAGTAGAAATTTATTAGATAAAAGAAGTTTACTAATAAAGGAGACTTAATTAATAAAAGGTGTAATTAAATAAAAGGGATCGGGAGTTGCTTAAGTAGCTTAACCAAACTTTGTGTGGCTTAATCATGCTTTGTATGACTTGATAGTGTTTTGTATGTTCAATTGTTTATGGAAAGTATACTAGACCTGGTTTCCATTTACAAACATCTATCTTGTACCAGATAGTCGATTAGTCGACTATCAAAATTAATCAGATATAACTTTGGGAATATCTAGAAGAAACACGAGTGTTATATGGTACAGTTATTTTTAGAGATGTTATACTATACGTATAAACTCGTCCTGTTTTTCTAGGATAAATGATAAGGAAATCTATCCGGTTAAACAGTTAGGAGGTGATTTCTGCTCTTATGTATTGTCTGTTTATTTTCAAAAGAAATGGAGTTGAGTTTACTAGAAATTCATCGATTGGTTTTAGAGCGTCCAGTAAGTGGGAAAAGTGTACTCATATAAGATGACTCGAATCCGTAACCACTTTAAAACCATATACGCAATCTATGTTCTGTAAGCCTATATGGAGGTTCAAGATCTGTTCGAGATGCTTGAATCCATGTAGTGATTCGTGCTCGGTTCAAGATGGAATTCATTTGGGCATTTGTACTTTGTTCGAGTGATGAAGAATCGTGTGAAGGATGTCGAATGTGACCTCAACATCGGAAATGATAGAAAATAGAGTAGGACGCACAACCTAGGGTTTTACTAACCCATGATAGGGTATATCAACTCCATGTCTAGAGTATTCTAATCGATTATTACATGCGGGAGTTGATGGTACCTGGTTCCACGTGGTTCAAGATCGCTCGTTCGTATGGCTAGCTATGTTTACATTAATGGTATATTTTATCTAGAGATATATAACGCTCGGAAGGTACTTTCTTACCCTTGTTAGGAGGCTGGCCTCAATTTATCTAGGATGTCTCCAATGGAAAATCCATATGCGAACATGCCTTATCGATTTTGATTGTACCCTAAATATGTTGTGGTGTGACCAATGTAAGCATCACATCTAAATATAATGTTGGTTTCTGTGAGGGAAAAACCATTATGGGAATCCATATGGTCTCAATGGTTACTATCACTCATATTTCTTAAATTTCTCACGCTAGATTACCAGACTGATCCGGGTGTTATTTTCATATAATGCTCGGGTTAGCCCCATGTGTGTTTTCAGATTTACCTTTGGATGTTTTGGAGAATCTGGAGAAGAGTTGCAGTTCTACCTACCGTAATATTTATTTTCACTGCATTACTATTATATCATCGGCAAGTTATAACTATCAAGGCTTAATACTGTAACTCTAAAAAACTTTGTATCTTAGAATAATAGTTTATATAGTCTTTTGATATTATATATTATCGTTCCGTTGAGAGATTATAATATTGTGTTCCTTCTTCCCTGTTCTATTTCTTTTCTTTTATTTCATCCTAACAATTCATCTTTCCGGCACTTGAGTGTTCGGCACATGAATATCATGGATGTATTAGTGTCGCCATTTGGGGGTCGAAAACATGAGTCGTTAAAAGTATATTCGTAAATCTCAAGAAAGATTTCATTTCCTAAACTACACTTAATTTGGGTTAAAACAAATGTTAATTAAAAATATTGATAACAATAAACCCAAAACACTTTTGGTATAAGTAAATGGACCGTATGGAAATTAGACCAATATACTTAACACTACTTCCGATTTCAAACAGTACTATCTCAGTTAACAATGAAATCGGACAAGTTAGAAAACTATTCTTGCATCCATACACATTCTTAATTCTCAAGATAGAGACGAGTTTCCATACCTCAGAATTTGATGTTAAGTATGAAATGTACGTTTTCCATACCACCGTGATTTAAAATGATGGTTTATGGAAATTGGGTCTCCGTCATTTTATAAATCTTTTTTTATGAAATGCCTTTATAAAACTCCTTATATTTACAAAACACCTTTTATAAAATATTATTTAGAAATTATAAATTCCCTTTATAAATATCTAAACATATTCATAAACCTTCTTTTATAAATCTATAAATTTATTTAATAAACTCCTTTATAAACATCATTTATATTATTTATAAAACTCTTTTATAAAACTTCATTTATATAAAATATTGCTTTTTATATCATCCATTATCTTCAGATAGTTACCCCTGAATTGATCCAATAATTCCATTACTTCATAATTATATAGAGAGGTGTTAGTTGGAGAATCTTCTCTTTCCACACTCATTGAAGAGTATACTTCTTTCCAGAATTTATCAATTTAGATTGTTTCAGAGGTCTTTTTGATCGATTCTCCTGGCAAAGATGAAACATCAGAGTGATCAAATGAACCGTCAGTGCTGTAGAATAACTGAATGAAATAAAAAGAATTACATCTAAACCCAACAATGCAATAGTAAGAAGAGTGGGCCCGCCTATCTAGAAAGTACGTCATAGTGTGCGTTTTAATTGATTTTGTGAAACTTTTGACCAGCTGTTTAACAACATAACTACGACCCAGTATGGGAAGAAAGGCACATTTTTCCAGAAGATCATAAACAATTAGCTTTATGAACTTATGCGTAGTTATTGGTCTCTTATCAGCTTAGCCCCATTGAATCTATGCTTGTTGCCTAGGCAAACATCAGGGAGAATCAGAATATTACAATATATTCATTCATCTCTCACATCAAAGACTCGAGCTGCAACAAACATTACTTTGTTTGAAGGGGGCATAGATGAAGCTATGCTCAAGCTCAATGGCGAGCAATTACTTCTAAATAAGAGAGAAAACATTTACGAAATTGTAGATGAAAGCATCCACCAAATTGAGTACTTATCTCTATAAGGTCTTTGTGTTTTGAGTACTTCTCTCTATAAGGTCTCCGTGTTTTGAGTACTTCTCTCTTTTAAAAAACTCATTATATAAACCCCCATATTTATTTGCAACTTTTTTATAAAACTCTGAATTCATTTATAAAACCACTGCTATAAATTTCTAAATATAATTACAGAACTTCTTTATAAAACAAAAAACACCAAATATAAAACAAACTCCAAATATAATTATAAAACTCATATAATTTCCATAACACGGTCATTCCATATATTACAATAAATTACCAACTGTGATTTATTACTCCAATTTATCAAAATAATAATATTTCCCTTTTGTAAAATATCATTTATAAACATATTCTTTATTTATAAAAAACTACATATAAATCTCTCTTTAATTTATGAAATACCATTTATAAATTTGTTCTTTTATTACAACATTTTATATAGAAAGTTTCACAATATTTATTCCAAAATATTTCTGTCTCCCTTTAACAAAAACCACTTTGAAATAAAGATCACCTCTTTTATTTTCCTTACAAATAAACATTCATTATCATAATAGATTTCTACAAAGATAAATACTTTCCAAAATGATTTTAAAACATATACATATATATTAGAAAAAAATAATACAAGACGTTAAAGTAAAATAAAGAAGTACAAAAAACTATTTTTAAATAAAATCTCACAAAAAATCCAAAAGGGTCAAAATAAAAATCATTTTTCCAAATAGAAGTCGTTTCCAAATCAAAATCCCAATTAATAGTATTTTTGAAAATACTATAACAAGGTCAATAGTTACTATAGCATTTAACTAATGTTATTACTACGTTTTCCACTAAAAAGGTTCAACCTTTAACATATGTCAGTGTCACATCCAATATAGTCAAACAAATCAAATTTTAACATTTAACAATCTATATAACATGTACATGACTGAAATAAAATCAAGAAGTATATAACTGAAATTAAAAATCACAACGATGAGAAATCCAGATTTCTCTCTATAAAATTCCCTGTATTTTCATTTTAAATGTCATTCGCTTTTCAAAAGCAGATATTTAACCAAACCAATAAATCATCTAAGCACAAAAACAATTATTTTTATTTACTATATAACATACTGATTATCAAAAAAAAGATGAGTTTAACTCACCGAAATTTCCAGCGGACGCTTAGGCTTTCCAGTTTGAATTAAAATCGAACAACGTTTGATTTTAGTCCAAATTTCACTTGCTCTAAAGTTTACGAAACTAGTTCTAGTGCATAGCTAATGTTTCTATGAGCACAATGCAAAAAATCTCGCCTCGATTGGACATCGTATGAGGGAGTTATTGATTTTATAAGTTTGAGATAAAATTAAATATAATTATATTCACTAATTACTTTTATTTACAAATAATAACCAATTATAAACTAATCCTCATTCTTAATCCCTATTCCTAAACCCTTCCTCATATACACAACCGAGATGCACATCAATGGCCGCGTGCATGCACGTGACAACTCTCTCCTTAGTCTATGAAATCCCTCCCCGACTTTGCCAATCACTCCCTCGTCAAGCGAGCATCACTCCGCACACCACCATATTGAACTTGGTCCCACTGTTAAAATTTCGACCTGCTCCCCACTCTTATCGACCACCAAATGTCACACATCCCATTTGTGCACCGAGCTCCACCAAATCTTGCTAATCAGGGCCCCTTTGAACTAGAAACACTGCGCCACCCTCAGATTCGCCAAACTCCGCCTAAATCCTCCACCATCTCAAACCCTAGCCCGCAACTAACTCACAGCCACCCATCCAAACACCACCGCACCACCCAATGCACACACCAAATCAAAGCCCTAACTCCCACAAGTTCAAAGGTTCAAGTTTTACTATTTTTCATGGAGTATAACTTTTGATTTTTATTTTTAAATGGTGGAGCTTACTTTGTTTTTTGTTTTAAAGAAGAAAAGTTGATTTTGCTTTTACTGACATTAAAAATGAAAGATGGGAAAGAGGGAAAGTAAGTGTGTCGAATAAGCTAAGTATTTGGTTATGGTTTATAACAAGATTTCTAGCATCTCACTACATAGCATTTCGTTTGCGTATGAACTGCGAACGACATAACAAATAATATGATCACGCACAAAAATGTGATACGGTCTCAAAACAATAATAATATACATTGGTTATCTTATTTTATAAAATTTCAAAAATACCATCGTTTGTTGAAAAATCGTCAAACGGTAATTTAAATATTTTCCAAACAAAAAATTACAAAAAAATCAAATAGATTAAATTAAAAATACGTCAATAAAAATCAAGTCTTTATATAATAATTGATTTTCTTAATATTATCAAATTTGAATAAAATATAAATATTTAAATAAATTAAATATTCTCATTCAAAACGTTAAAAATTCGGAATCGTTAGAAATGTAACGACCAGCAAATTTTACGCTTTTAATATTGAAGTTAAAAATGAATGTTCAATAGAAATGAGAATTAGTTGTTGTATTTATAACCATTGCAATGGTATTTCCAAGCTGATCATTTTGATATATAATTTTGATATATTTGGAGTTACGGTTTAGAAGATATTGACTTTATGATTCTAAAAGATTTGCACTTATGACTACTAATTTCATTGTTCTAATTTTGGAAACAAAAACATGTTTATTACATTTGGTTAAGAGAGTAAATTTCATTTGGAGAGGTCATAGGTTCAATTCTGGTTAACAACATATTTATTTTTGAAATCTTTAGAAAACCAACAAAAAGGTATATGTCCATGGGGAGAAATGTTTGTATATATGACAGTCATATAGAAAAAAAAAGTATATTTAAACTATAATCAAATATATACATATATACATGTACATACATACATATATATAAGGATATATGGATATAAGGATATATATATATATATACACAGTTAGTCTGATGTAAATAGATAAATTTGGTAACTGTGCAAAAATTTGAAATATATAAATTATGGATATATGAGTTATGTATGTACGCATGTATATATATAATATGACGAATGTACCTGTATTGTAGGCAACTAATTACGAAAACTAGCAATTAATGGCGCATTGAATGACATAGAATTCACTTTACTACCCAAGGGATGGATAAAAATAGAACTTTTTGGACCACAACCCATCTTCACCTCTCTCTACCTTCTTATCTCTATATATTCACAGTTATTTTATATCTCCAGGGGGCTAAAGGAAAAATCCTAATTTATTCTTAGCCTCCATCTCTCTCTTATTCTTTCAGAGAACTAAAATATTAGATTTAGAAAATGAAAAGGATTATTCAATATATGCTATATGAATTGATTCAATAACGTATGCAAATGGATTTTTGGAAGCGGATTATGTGGAGAATGAAGGGAAAAACTATTCTTCATTGATTAGGAACAAATCTGTGTTAATCTTCATTTGAGATAAGTATTTATGTATCATTTATTAGATATTTGATTCCTATTTATATAATTAAGATTTATTATTAGATGAAGATTTTTTTGAACAATGTTTTAAATTTTGAAAATAGACGAAATTTATTGTCCGATTTTGTTGAACATGAGATCTATATAGTTCAATTAAGATTTTTGTTGGATTTTCATTTTTTTGGTGGAGTATGAGCTATACATAAAGAGATTTATCCCTTAAATAAAAGGTTTTTTAATATGACCAATGGTTTATAAATTATGTATATGAGATTTACTGTTCAACAATATTTTCATTGATTTAAATTTGATGTTTTATTGCTGAATCTTGTTTAAAAATATTGGATACATGCCCATCAATGAAAAGTTTGTGTTTATTGATATATAATAAATTATATTGATGATTATTTTATTGTTCCAATATTTGGAATTATTGTCTCTAGGTTTGATTGTCTATTGTTAATTGATCTACCATTGAGTGATGAGTGTATAATGGTAATTAATTGTTGATTTAATATGGAAATAATTAATTAATTGAAAATGATTAAAACAGTGTAATTTTGGAAGGTAAGATTATTTACAATCTTGAGGGATATTTGCAAATAATGGGGATTTGAAAAATTATACTTAGATTAATGTGAGAAATGTAATCATGTTACTATATATGAATTTATTATGAGTTTCTGGGAAATTCATAAATAATAATGAAAAATCTACTTTTAATTTAAACCGAGGAGTTTGTCACTATTTGTAAAATAAGGTAAGTATGGTTTTTGTAAAAATTATATTGTTTTGTCTAAATGGTAATATAATTGATTTTACAGTGTTTATAGAAGAAGATATTATATTATGATTGTTTATGTAATAAAATAAATGATATTTCTAGAATAATAGTAGTAGTGGTATATGTGCTTTCAAAAGTTTTTTTTTTGTTAAATTATTACTATTTTGAAGTGAATATAAATAAAAAGGAGTTTTAAGGTTTAAAATAGAATAATGTTATTTTTGAGATAAATCGTAATAAGTGAATTTCAGAAAATATTAAAGTAGTTTAAGTATGTTGTTAATATAGATATAAAATAATAATATTACTATTCTGAAAAGTAGTTAGACAAGATTATCCATTTTTGATTGAATATCAATGTTTCAGAATTTAAAGAAATAGAAGTATAATAAAGGTTTTTTTGAAATATCATCATTTTGGAAAGGTTATTGTTGTTTTAGACATATATAAGTAAAGTTGATACATAACAGATAATAGTAATAAAAAGATTTTAATACACAAGAGAGAAACATTAGTCGTAAATATACCATCATGGATAGATGTAATATAGGATATATTGTTTTATGATGATGAAATCACATTAGGTTGAGTATGAGATGTTTTACCATTATTACTACTAAACGATGGGTTGCTAATTATGGTTTCTTGATGGTTGATGTTGTGTTACTAATATTGATTTGATTACTACACACTTGATGATTGATGTTGTGTTACTATTGTGGAGTAATTAATACACATTCGATGAATTATACTTGCACGATATATGTAAGTATATTTGTGTGTTATTTTCTTATTTAACGATTGGGGTTTACATTGTATGTTGTTGATGTTGAATGGTTAAGTATTCCTTTATTATTGTGCCCCATATAATGATTTGTTGAGATGAATAGTAATACTATTTTCTGCTTCAACTATTTGCATTGGTTGCATTGATTAAGATGGTTGCAATGGTTGCATTGATTGCATTGGTTATGATGGTTGCAGTAGTTGTATTGATGTTATGGATACAATTTACTAACATGCATTTGAATGCAGGGGAAAAGCAAGAAATAGAACTATATGGGTTTGATCCCCCAAAAGGGGTACATATGCAGTTATTCCTATGCAATAACCACCAGATCCCTTAGGTTGGGCTGGAGTGTATAGGACTAGGCGCTGTCCTAACATAGTTGAAATCTTTTTCTTTTGCTCTATGTATATGTGTATTTATAGGTTTGTAGGTGAAAGCAAAAAAAGGAGCAATGGGTCTGAGAGGAATCGTATCTACAAGAGATGTGTATATCACTTGCATTATAATTATAAATATATTACTTAATAATTGATGTAATAAAATGTATAAACTATATGGTGCATTTTATTCGAGTAATATTTGATTTGTTAAACTTGTATGTATATATATACAATGATGTTTAAATTCCATTGTGAGGTTTCCCTTGTATTTATTGTTTTAGATTTTATTTAATTTTTATCTACCTACAGTTCATTGCTTTTGATATGTGAAATTAGTTGTAAGCGTATTTTGACATCGTTTATAATTGATTTTATATGCTAAAAATAGGGGGTCGTCACACGGACCCTCCGTAACGTAATCACAAGTCAACCAGCCCTCGGCTACAAAAACTAATGACCCTTAGATACGGCTCTATAATTTGATTCCTTATTACTAATGTATCTCAAAGACATATCTTTGGGTCTACTAGCCCACCTTCGAGAAACAAATAAATAATTAAATTTTGGGGCCTTTGCGTATTCCATACAGATTCTACACTAGTAAGAAGCGAAATCCTTCAGGGCATAACCCAAGTCTTTACTAACGACCACTTAGGACTGCTGGTAGTCCAAGCCTATATGCATGCCCTACTTCTAAATACCAGTTTAACAACAACATTGACATAGCCTACCAACCTCCAAAGCAAAAATCCCGTTTATACTTGCCTAATATAAGTTAAGGAAAATGGTCATCCCGGTTACTTAATACCTCTTGCTAGAAATGAAACAAAACCCATTTTCCAATTAGGTATCTCATAGGTTATTTAAGACTTCTTATATAGGGAGGAGATAAACCCAACGACCATTTAATATCAATCGTCCTGAAGTAAACCCCTTGACATCCTTAAAGTTACAGAGCCATTTACTACATCAAATCTAAGGCGAACCCTTGATATTTTATCCCAAACCTATACGCGAACGTATATCTCTTCCCCATGGGTCCTATAGTTGGGATATCCCACGTTGGTAGTATGTATACACAACTACTGGTAGCCTCTAAGTGGCTCGATTGATGTCACATCCCAACCCATACTAAACCAAGTCATTTATCCTAAACCTAAACATTAGGTTAGGCCCACTAATTTACGCTCGCCTTGAACATATTATTGAGGCTGTATAATTTCCTACTATGAAAATTATATTGCCTCCTAAGTTTATTTACCAGTATCCCCTTAATTATTTGTTGTGAACCTATTTCTATCTTATACGCTTATTAACTATATTCTTTATTTTCCTCTTACGTCCCATGAATGTCAATCACTACTACAAAACAGGCCATTTGCATCGGTTGTTTACCCCCCTTTTGCATCAGTTCAACAACCGATGCATATGCAACCGATGCAACAGGCTTAACACTTTTGCATCAGTTCTGAAACCGATGCAAAAAGGTCCTTTTTGCATCGGTTGTTACTAACAACTGATGCAAAATATCATGTTTGGTTGCTTGGACACAGCCCCCATGTTGCATCGGTTGTAATGAAAACCAATGCAACAAGGGAACTTGTTGCATAGGTTGTTGTTGAAAACCGATGCAAAAAAGCCATTCTCATAAACCATTATTACAGTACTCAAATAGACTATATATATATATTATTGATTATAACAAACAATTATTGCATGCAATATTACAATCATTCAAAATTAAATTTGATGGCAAATACATAATCAGATTTAATAATTCTACAAAAGAATGAAAAACAATATTTTCAGTATATCACTGTCATACATACATACAACCACTTGCATCCCCTACAACCTACCGCCACACCATTACAGCTACAACCTGCTCCTACTATCGTCCTTCCTCCTTCATCACCTTCCAATTCATCCACTTCTGCCATACATCACCAACCTATGCTCCAATTCATCCACTTCTGCCACTGTCACCATCCTCCTTCCAACTACCTTCCCTCTATCGAACAACACAACTGTCTGCAACTCCACTGAACCTACGTATAAATACACACATCCATAAAATTGCTGCCTGCACCATCTACACCTCACCTCATTTCAACTTCCATCATCACTGTTGCAACAGCATAACCAAAATCATTCATTCCTTCACAAACTCAACCCACAACCCACTGTCCACCACAACACTTCATCTTCCCTCTCCAATCACAACCTGCAACATAAGCAACTATCTCCCCAATCTCCATTAAAAGTCCTCACCAAAACCAATTCACCAACAAATCCTTCCAACTGCGACCGTTCATCATCATAACAACCCATAACCAGAACTCCACTTCAACTTCACCCACTGAGTTACAAACCACGGTCAATCACCTCACCAGCATATCCCCATACCAACTGAACTACAACCAACTACCCACAATTAAAGTGCAACTCCTCCACCACTTAACTGGCAGCATCTCATCTCATCCATCACCCTCCTGCATATTTAATATTGCACACATCCTACTCCTAGAACCACACCACCATCCTCTACTAGCAGCAAACCACCTAACTGCCTTTCTCTAATTCAACACAGCACTTCATCCAATCCAACAATCACCACGCCACTGCAAATCTTCAAACCAAAGAAAAAAGAACAAACTTAATTTCATATACATGCTAAACCATATAAAATACAATAAGTTTTAACTCAAAGTAATAATAGTTGTTCAGTTTGACAATCTTTGGAGCTGCCGGCCGGCCGAATGAAACACCATTTCATCTACTGACCACATGGGCTTTTTTAAGCCCTGGACCCTCAAGAGGCCAGTAAATTATACAATATTCACATATAAAGTAGAGTGTCTCCTCTTGCAAAAAAAACTTTCTACTTAGAACAATTTCTACAAACTAATTAATAGCTCTAAGGATACACCGAAATTTAAGAACTTGATGAATCATATGTGAAAAAGAGATATCTGATGTATACATGAAATTTGTATCGTAATTATATGAGTATGCGGGGGAAAAAGAGTGAAGTTAATACATAAAAATGGGTAATTTGGACCAATTAGTATTTTAATCATGACTAAAGTCACTGAATACTCAAGAAAGAAAGAAATGATTAACATGAAACAAATTACTGGGTACCATTTCCTCCATATATCTGGTGCCTTTCTCAAAGTTCCATCACCACTGCATGGAACATCACATAACACTCGATCAAACAGTAAAGCATTCTGTCTCAAATTTTCTTTTTCTTCTTCCAATTTCTCTACACTTCCCTTTAGAGAGCAGCTAGGAAAATGTTGTGCCTCATGATTTGTAACTATTAAATTAGCAGTACTCATCCGCTTAGTCTGATGGATGAGAAGATTGCATCTTTGAACATCAACATCATTTGCACCTACCTAAATTGTAAATATTTGTAAATTTGTTCTCCAAAAAAACATTAAACAAGGTATCTAGTACATTATCAATGTATAAATGAATACCAATCCTTCTGGAAGCACTAATGGTTCATTTGACAGGTGTATTAACTCAAGCAATTGGAAGGTTTTCGATCCTGGAGCTGCGCACACTACAAAGATAAAATACCATATCGTTAATATGTGATACGTGAACATGGTCAATTAGCATTGAGACGTACAAGCTTCAATTTTTACGAGAAAGTTTAAATATTATTTGTTTTAAAATAATATCTTTGCCCCTTGGAGCTGTGTTTCTTTTATAAAATTTCAAACAAGTTTGCTTGGAATGCTTAAATTTTTTCCCTTAATGCATGCAAGTAGAATAAAGTAACTAGCTAAAGTGACACGTGTCAATAAATTATAAGCGAACCGCTTACTGTCAAGAATATGGTGATGTGTACATCCAAAAACAATGGAGGAACCTGCATTATAAGGCAAACATTTGATATTATCTTTCCGCTTTAGGTGTAAATATAATTAAAGTGAGCAGCCTCATACTACAGGCAATGAAACTTCATGATATATGAGCAATCGAATTTAGCAATAACATAGCAAAGAATTATGTAAATAATCACCCTAGAGGCGGCTATTGAATTATAAAGCAAACTCAGCAACTAAATGAGTAGCAAATTACCCTACTTATAATTACAACAAGAAAACATGTACATGTTGCCAGGTTATACTTCATTGTCTTTTGATTACTTGCTACACAACTCAGCATGTAACAAAACATATATAGCAAGAGATCATGCCTTAGGGTCCTTCACTATTCAGAGAGTAACAAATGGTCCAATATTAATCTGTAATGCTTTTTAGTGAATAGTGTATAGAGAAATATCAACAGCAACTTAATTATGTCTCAGGCCATTAATGTTACAGCTAACAGAGTTCGAACAAATTACAGAGCAAACCATTGGACTGCAGAATGAATACAGTAAGGAAATATCACTTGAGTCACAAGCTGGGGTATACAGTTAACTTTAAGTGTGTAGCATAGTGTACTAATTAACTAAAACAATGGCATCACATGCTTTTCATTTCCTTTATGTGTATAATTCAACATTAAAACAACGTCAATTCTTTTAATGTTGCTGGCGGCTATTAATGTTTAATAGCAAAATATAAACTACTAAGCATTAATTATAGTTCAACGTCAACATGAAACTCAGGCCACACAGTAGATAGTAGCTTAGACATGTATAATAATGCATATAAGGCAAACAAATCTCACCATGCTAACAGCCTCTTGCCTAGTAATGTTGCTAACCTCATTTTCTAACTTCAAAAACTCATGGAACCTGTTATTGAACAATGTGGAAAATCTTGTGAGAGATGCACCAGATTCATGACTTTGAGTACTGAATAATTTACTGTCACAAAAAAGAAAGTTCATGCAAATTTAATATAGCAACACTCATACCTCAAGTACTGAATTACTCATTATTTTGCAATAATCTAGGTAGATAGAAGATTAAAAAGAAGTTGAAACTAACAAGGAAAAAAAAGACAGATTATATTTTCATCGGCATGCATCATTTGGGAGCTAAAAAGAACAGTTTTAAAATTGAGAATATCCAGAAAACAATTCCAACATATTGTAATAAAATTACTTTTCAAGCGTTTGATTCTTCCTCAGCTCCATTTTAGAAAAGTTTTAATGCCAAGCAAGATTACCAAGATACTAAGGCAGTGGTCTGATGGCTTCAGTTTCCTGCTCATTGTTGGTCTGTTTATATAATAGAATTCCATAAAAAAAAGAATGTAGTTTAGACAGAAGGCAACATGTGGTTAAAAGCATGACATAATACCTCAGACTTTAGAGTTTTCATGAAGTCGTCTTCCATCTGCATCTGTAGGTCTTGAAAAAATTGAGTACTATAAACCAAACAGGATATTATTAGGAAAATCAGCATCAGTATATTATATAGCACAACATGGACCTTGATAAGCATACTAGTAATAATATTACAATACTACAACATACCATCAAAAAAAGGGGGCCAAAATGATAATAACAAATAAATTGACCATGTATAGTGCAGTGAATTAATGAACTGCCAAAAAAAGCTGCCTATTTTCAGTACAACTTATAATGTCAACAGAGCAAGAAATACCTACAAAAATATTACAACAGAAATTTTTAAGCATCTAAGTGTAATGGTGTAAAATATCAAAATCTTGTAACCCAATGCTAAAATATATTAAAATGATAGGAATAAGTTTGAATCATTTCCACATAGAGTTTCACTAACTGTTTTGAGAATACTTTACTGTCAAACTCAAGTGCAAGCTTAAATAAAGTGCCCTTGAATATAACCCAGTGCTAAAATATATTAATGGCAGGGCTATTGTAAGGCCACATTCAAGTGCAAGCTAAAATAAAGTGCGTTAAGATACTATTTAAAATTCAAGTGTTGTAAATAAATGTTTAGTAAAGTTTGTAATATACCACTAACCAATATCAATACAAAAATCCTACAAGGATGAAGGGGTTGTAGTTTTATTCCGGTGCAATAGTAAAGCACCTGCAAGGATGATTAAACCCATCTACATTCCGATCTCAAGTGCATATGAAGATATTACTAAACTGATTATATATTAGAGCATTCATTCATAGAATAGATAATCTATGAGAAAAACCTCAACACCAGAATTTTAGTAATAGAACCTACCATGGTAAACAAATATGATATACAACAATGTACAAACAAAACTCAATTTGATGGCTCGACAGTTAAATTAAATAATATTAAAACCCAAAAATAAAAACATCCTCTATATACGGTGAATAATACTATATGGATCAGAGACTAAGCAGCAAATTGTAACATACTAGCAATTGACCTAAAGTTCAAAAATTTTAAGACCAACTGATGCATTAAATTAGACGAATCAAAAGAATTATGCAAAAGTATTTTGGAAAATTAACTATATGGCAGTAATTGTAGGAAATTAGGGAAAATAACAGTGGTAGATTTGAAGCGGCATAGAGGAAAAGTTAAAATTTTGAATATTCAGTCCGTATAATTAATTAGGTTTAAAGATAGGAATACCTGGAAATCCAATACAGCAATTGAACTGCGAAATCTCAAATGAGATCTTGTGGTAGAAGTGGAATCCAAGTTGTTCAATCTAAGAATGAAGGGAAAAATATTTGGGATATAAATCAAGTCCTGTTAAATAGTACTGAGCGAAATCCATGTCCATTGAAGAACGAGCAGGTATGAATCTATCGCCCTGTAAATTCATCAATATTTATGGATGAGCACATAGATCAAAAGAGGGATTTGCGCCGTGTAACTTTAGGGTTTTTTTTTGTTTTGAAGCAGGCGAATTATTTGGGGAAAAGAAAGGGAGCGGTGAAAAAAATTTGGAAAGGCGGGATGTAACAGGTGAGCAACGAATACCCTAAATAATTTGCAATTGCATCGCCTCCGCTAGGGAACCGAGGCAAAAATTATTATTTTGGACATAGTTGCATCGGTTCACTTTAAAACCGATGCGACTAAAACTATTTGTATCGACGTATTTGCATCGGTTGTTGGTGACAACTGATGCAAATTTGATTTTTTATTACCTATTGCTTTCCACGTGCCAGTTGCGTCGGTTATTAAGACAGAACTGATGCAAATAGTTCTATTTGCATCAGTTTTTACTTCAACCAATTCAAATGAGGCGATGCAAATGGCCTGTTTTGTAGTAGTGAATTTTGTAATAAATTGTTATTGTTATTCAAATTGAACAATCATTAATGATATTTAATTATCCGTTTCAAATTCTACTTATTATACCTATTCCATTTTCTCATAAACGTCATATTAAATTCTGCAAACAATCTCATTCAACGCATTTATGTCCCTATTTAATTTTTGTAACTCCCTGTTAACTGAACATTTATTGCCCTACTAATTTTGCAATCATTGTTCATGATTTTTGGATTTACTACCTCTTTTCCACAACAGCCACATAATCATATGCTTTACTACACTATTAATATCTGGTCAACCTAATTATGACTAATACGAGCACCATCGTATATTTATTTATTACGCTTTATTCATTACCTTATGCATATTTATATTTTTAATCGGTAGGCGTGGTTATACGTATGTGTGTGTATTCCTATTTCTAACTTACTAATTCCTATGCTTAGAAATTTCATAATATACACTTATATGTACATTATGTAAAGAACATTTATTTTCACATTTTAATCTATTAGAGCTATCCTTCCCAAAAAAGGATTACGGCTATAATTTTACATAAATTATCTAAAGGTGAGACCTTTTTCCACATTTGAAATTATAAGAAATCATCTCTTTTCTTTATTTTGAAATAGATAGTGCAAACTATAGAGAAGAACATCCATACTTTATACATCTCTTTTAATTTGATATATTCCTTATTATTCCAAGCAAAGCACTTTTTATACATAGTTGTGGAATTAGATTATCTAAGGAGATTTGCATGGAAATAGATATAGCTAAATTGTACCACAATGCTCCTAATAGATTAAAACATAGAAGTTCACATTCCTATTCAAATTAGGGCAATCCAAATGAATTCTAACAATTTACAACCCTATTATCATAAATATGGAATAAAATTTATAATCTTATCAACATTCTACTTTAAACAAATTTAGGGACTAATTTCCAAAATTCCCGATTATGGTATATATACCATTCTATTCCAATTACCTATATTACATAATATGTAAGCGAGATTTTAATTGAATACATCCATTTTAAGCCTACAACTCAACAATCTTACATAGGCATAATAATTAATTAAAATTCAATGATATAAACTTTAATATCATATATAAATCATATAATATCACACTCGCTAGTTTTCCATATCTTCCAACTTTGAATTCATCCCTTTAATTTAATCATTTTCCTTCCCAATCCAAAAACATTTATAACAAGATATACACACATGGCAATTAGAATTGTAGATCTGAGAGGAGATTTGAATTAAGTGGAATATAGATTTATAGTTATAAAATTTACATTTATCCGCAGTATCGATTCACTCCTCCTCTTCTTCTCTTTTATTTTAGGGTATTTTTGGCACAAGTCCTTATTAAGTTTCAAAATTTACGAAAAGTCCTTCACTAAATTTCAGTGTAAATTAGGTCCCTGTTTTTTATTCACGATTATTGCAGAGCATGATGCAACATTTCATAAAAGTTGCTGACATTTCCGCAACATTTCTGTACACTGTGAACATAGTATATGAAAGTTGCTGAAATATCAACACTTATTTATAAAAGTTGCTGATATTTCAGCAACATTTATGTACACTGTGAACACAGTTTATGAAAGTTGCTGAAATATCAGCACTTATTTATAAAAGTTGCTGACATTTCAGCAATAATTTTTCTTTGTTTTTACAATAAAACTTTGACACAGATAGTTGCTGAAATATCAGCACTTATTTATAAAAGTTGCTGACATTTCAGCAATAATTTTTCTTCGTTTCCAGAAAACAGGGACCCACTTTACAATGAAACTTTGACAGGGACCCGCTTTACAATATGAAAGTATGATAGGGATGCCTCCCTAATTTCCACTTTATTTTATGCCCTTTTCCAATATATATATATATATATATATATATAATTGTATAATTTCTAGAAATACTGGAGAAGGAAAAATGGTAGAGCTTTGTTGCTCTGGTCGGGAAATATGAGAAGAATAGTGAGGGGCTAGACCTGTATTTATAGGAGCTCGAATCAATCGTATTCGCTAGATTCAAATTAATTAAAATGGTCCATTAGACTGAGATTCAACCCTTGCCACCATTTGTTCAACTGGTAGACCACTCCTTCCCAGGGAGTCGACCACTAACGGCGACCGACCTAAGGAGGGGGTCGACCGGTGGAGTCCACGCGGTTAATATTATTTATTTGCTTTTTGTTTCTTTTCCAATTATCTTCGATCTGATAACTTCAAATGCTGATAACTTCTTCGTTTGAACTCCGATCGCAAAACTTCAAATATGAAAGTTGCTTAGAAAATCACCACGAGCACAATGGTTTAAGCTTCATGTCCAAATTTTGGCGTTTGCTCAAATTCAATTTTTAAGCCTTAATGACTATTTATTAATTCTCTTTAATTAACTACTGTTCATTTTACGGGGTGTTATAGTCTCCCCATAAAAGAATTTCACACCTAAAATTCCCGAAGGGGTTGAGTCATGTAACATAGCATGCAATCATTCTAAACTATTCAACGAATTAGTGTACAACTAATTTTGCAATCAATCGTGTACAAGTGCATGATGTATCACAACATATATGATATATATATGTCGGATAATTCGAAATCTGCACCTCCTATATGAATGCATTCTTTTAAAACAATTTTGAAAATGTGATGCAAACAACTTATATATACTAAAAGTTTTATATATATGCAAATTTTCAAAAACTGAAATCTTTGTTTTCACACAACAAGTTTCAGACTCGTATGAATAAGAGTATAGTTAAACCAATTCTGCATCCAATCTCTAATATCCAATACCTAATACGCAATTTCCAACATCCAAAATTTTGAAAATCCAGTTTTCCAAAATCTATACTCTATGCTGGAAAGGAGTTTAGATGGAGAATTTTACATTTCCACCCTTTCTTTGGATATCTATTCCGTTGCACTTTGGAACCTTTTCTTTTGCCCCAAAATCTTTTTCAACTTTTCCAAGTACAATTTGTATAAGGAGATTTATTTCTGGACGTTAAAACAGAATTATTTTAGATGCAAGTTTTGTTCACTATCAACAAGATATGAAATAGAAATTTCAAAACTAAAACAGCTTTTTCCCTTGTTATTCTCTATGTTTTGTATTTGTCACCCTATGCCAGATAGTAAAACTCATATTCACTAATACATCAAACCTCCATACTTCAAGCATGTGGCATTTGAAAATTAGATATTTTCTCATTTTCTGTTAAGAATAGTTTTCCCCTTTCAACCAAACTTGCAAAATAGTTTGAAAATTAAGTCTTTCAAAAGCATTTAAACACAAATTTTCGAACACATTTAATTACAACTTTTCAAAAGCATTTGAGCGCGCATAACTTTTCAAAACTATTTGCCTTTCCATCCTTAAAACATATTTAGCCACATCTTAACATAATCGGGATTCAGTCAATGAGTTAAAGTATATGATTAAAGCTACCATTATACAGTTAATCTTAGATTTTGAAAACCTTTCCTTTTACTTCAAAACAATAGATAACACACAAGCATATTTGTAATTTTAGCTTCTAAGGCATAAGGATAGTGACACGTGGTTTCGCAACAACCCTTTATTGTCCTCTACTTGCTAAAATTTATTTTTGCCAAAATTCTAAAGTTTACGAGATTAAAGCATTCTTTATTTCCAGTTGCTAATTTAATTTCCTAATTCATTTTATAAACTTCCAACCTTAATTGCATTCATCGCTAGTTGAGTGTCCTTATGAGATTTTCTTATTTACACTGTTTCCAAATAGATATATAGCGGTCAAAGCTCATCCAGAAAATCAACACAGTAATAAATAGGAACATATCTTATATCATATCATACACTTTATTTTCAGTACCCGAAAAATGAAAACTAGCGATTACAACCCAAAATAAAAGAAACAATCGTTGGAAGCCGCCCTCTAACATCAATTGGTGTTCATGATATTGTGGCCCTATTACTCCTTACTCGATTAAAATGGACAATTATAGTATGTCATTCTACTATAACCTACAAGCCTTAACTCACCTTGTTGGCTTCTAATAACAAGGTCCATCCATTACTTCAATTATTACAACCAATTATGGGATAAATTGGGCATTCCCACACTGCGTTGGGTAAAAAATATAAATTACACCCATTTAGAATAACTCATTGAAAAATTAACTTGATGGAATAACTTTCCTACCACCTATCTTGCCTTCTTAAACCTTGAGTCAACCAACATCTTTTATGTGTGTTTTCCATCTCATTGCCCTCTTCTCCAATCATACTACCATCTTCTTTCAATCTAAAATCTCTTGATAGTTTTCTCAAACTTTGGTATTTACATTCCTTATAATTGATCTTTCATTTGAGTATACCCTAGGACTTGCAAAAGTACAATTCCCCATCCCTTTGAAAGTTCTTCTTATGGATTTCACACATGTCTAAATAAACATTCATAGGTTCACACCAATATTCCTTATATTCAACTAGGATCCCTTGCTGCTACCCTACAAGCATTCATAGCTAACTTATTTATAGCCTTGATTTTTACCCCGTCCCACCAAGGCAGTCGTCCTACCTATTTCGTATCAAAAATTGGTTTGGTTTTCACCACTCTTTATAAAACTAGAACTTCACAGTCATGAAGTACCTAATCCGGAACCTTTATCTTTAAAAATAAAAATTAAAAATCTTTCTATTAAATTCCAAAGCTACTTGGTTTCCAAAAGGTGCCATGAAATTTTTTCCATTTTAAACAACTTCCCAATTTCAAAGACTTTCTACAACAGAAATTTACCTTTCCAAAAGTATGAATTTTTACTTAAAATATTTATTTACATTCAGAAACTCAATTGTCAGACCAAACAATTTTTCAAAAACATCTTTCATTACTTTAAACAATGAAAACTAGAGTAGACAAGGATAACTTCCATTCTATCATTTTCCTTCTACTTATGCTATTTTCACTTTCAATCACAACTGAGATTCTAATAGCCTATGGGGCTGACTTCTAAAAGATATACGTAATTACTGCACGTATTTATGGAAATTATCTATTTTTCCTACGCTTTGCTTCTAATTTTCTACATCGTTCCTAACTAGATTACTATGATTATTTTAATATATATTCCTAACATCGTTCCTATTTAATTTCCTAATATTGCTATAATAAATATTTATCCTACCTAAATATCCTACAAGTGGCATCTCAGTACATAACACTTTTCCTCTTTTATTGTTTGTCGCATTGGCTAATTGCAGTGCGTGTGCCTACTACTTTAGTCTTTGGGCTTTTCTTCATTAACATAAAAAGAGATATGTATGATCTATTTTAGTTGTTTTTCTTTATATTTTCAACAAAAATATTCTTCCTGTCTTCATTATCAAGCATTCTTACTCTTCTATTCTCTTTACCCAATTTCAATCAAGTACCATTTCCATTTATCTACCCTTTTAGAAAGAATTTTAAAATAGGAACTTTTAAATTTACAAAAATAGAAAAAAATCATCGAGCCAAACATACGCTCTCTTTTCCATTCATTTCAAAAACGAAAAACCCGTTTACTAGCTATCTTTAAATCAAAATTTTTTGACCGAACCAATTTTAAACTTCATTAGGAATCTCTAAATAGCCTATTCATTGAAAATTTCAAATCTTTCATCCTTTTTCAAAACAAATTTTCAATAATAGGGTTCTTTTATTAAAATAAATCCCTTGAATAACCATTCAAAACGTTTCAAGGAAATTTTGAAACATTTTTGTCAAATTCTTTCGCACGAGGTCGGACTCAGAAATAGAATTTAAGTGCCCTTTCTTTTAGAATTTTCTTCTTTTCCCTTTTTCTCTTAACCCCTTCTTATTAATAGTATATACTAAGAATTCGGTTATCCTCTTGTGGTGATTAATGAACACCTTCTTGCAAAAACAAGCTCGATCATTTTTCACATTTTACTTTCGGATGCTTGTAATATATAAGTTCTTACTTCCTATATGTCTGGATGAAATATACGTTTTCAATTGGAAATCCATCAAAATCCACAATCATAGGGTTGTCTACGCCAACAAAGGGGTCAACTACCATCCAGCCTCTAGGATCCTTCTATATGTCATGCTCATGATCTTCTTGGTCCACTCCTTACGGTACAGCCTCCACCGCATAGGGTAATCGGGGTAAACGCATCAATTTGACTCTATTTATTGTTCCAACTCAAAGTTTCCACATCCATCTTTTCAGAATATTGTCACAAATACTTCTATAGTTGGAGTTATCTTAATGTATCCTAATTTCTTTGACCAACTAACCTAAGCTCTGAAACCAAATGTAACAACCTACACCCTAATAAGCTCGAATTTCGAATAAATCGAAATCCAAATCTATTAGGGTACGGATCGTTAGTGTTGGTAACCTGAAGTAAACATAAGTATATCAAAGAGCTATCTACATAAACTCATAACGGAATAGAAAAATTATAGAACATATATACCACCTAAGACTACTATCTTAGAAACAATATTATTCCTTGGATATCTAGTCGTCTTGTCAGTGCCAAGCATGAATGAGAAGATTTCTTCATCTACCATTCCGGTCTTGCACTAGTGGCTGTCCCTCTAAATCTATCATGCAGGTTGTAATGAGGAGGGGGCCAAAATAATGTTCTGGTGACTAGTAAATTACATATTTTTTTCTGTAACACTAATTTATGTTGATTGATTTCCATTTAAGTGTTATGTCGGTTATTCACAACCTATTATTTAATTCCATTTACACGTACAATATGTCCAACCTTCTTCGAGGTATAACTATATATACATGTGCGTGTGTATAAACATTGTACTACCCAAAATAAAACCCCGACAACTTAATACTTCTTAAATAGGGAGGAGGTAGACTTAACGACCATTTAATACCTCAACTCCAAATCGGGCCCTCCGTAACATAATCGTTAGTCAACCGGCCCTCAGCTGCAAAAAGCGATGACTCCTAGATACAGTTCTATAATTTAGTTTGTCGTATTACTAACGCATCTCAAAGACTTATCTAAGGGTAACTTGCTCACCTCCGACAAACAAATAATTAATTAAACTTTGAAGTTTTTGCGTATCCCATATGAATTCTATGCTAATAGGTGATGAAATCTATTAGGGCATAACCCAAGTCTTTGTTGACAACTACTCGGGACCGGGGGTAGTCCAAGCCTATATGCTAGCCCTACTTCTAAATATTGGTTTATCAACAACACTGAAATAGCCCGTCGACCTCCACAGCCGAAATTCCATTTAAACTTACCTTATATAAGTCAAGGAAAATGCTCGTTCTAGTTACTTAATACCTCTTGTTAGAAATGAAGCAGACCTATTTACCTATTAGGTACCATCGTAGGTTATTTAAGACTTATTATATAGGGAGGAGATAGACCCAAAGGTCATTTAATACCTTCTACCCCGAAGTAAAACCCTTGACATCCCTAAAGGTACCGAGCCATTTATTACATCAAATCCAAGACGAACCCTTGGTATATTTTCCCAAAACCTATACGCGAATATATATCCCTTACCCATGGGTCTAGTTATTTGAGATATCCCATATTAGTATTACATATACACAACTACTGGTAGTCTCTAAGTGAAGAGCAGACTTTTATTGTGTACCTCCACTGACATCGCATCCAAACCATTCTAAACCAAACCATTTATCTTAAATCTAAATATTAGGCTTGGCCCACTAATTTATGCTCGTCCTATACATATTGTTGAGGCCATATAATTTTCTACCATGAAAATTATAGTGCCTCCTAATTTTATTTACTAGTATCCCCCTAATTATTCTCTACGAACCTATTTCTACCTTTTATGTTAATTACGTATATTCTTTATTTCCCTCTTACTTCCTATATATGTCAATTTTCCATAATAAATGATAATTATAATTCAAATTAAACAATACTTAATGACATTTAATTATTCGTTTCAAAATTAACTTGTTATGCCTATTCTATTTTCCCATAAATGTCATATTAAATTATGTACTCCATTATATTCAATGAATTTATGTCCCTAATTAATTTCTATAACTCAATATTAATTGCTCATTTATTTTCCAACTAATTTTGCAATCATTGTTTATAAT
Organism: Allium fistulosum; assembly: GCA_030737815.1. Taxonomy (NCBI): domain Eukaryota; kingdom Viridiplantae; phylum Streptophyta; class Magnoliopsida; order Asparagales; family Amaryllidaceae; genus Allium; species Allium fistulosum. The sequence goes on along the minus strand of CM060908.1, from coordinate 637,057,385 downwards.
TTTTGGAGTTTCTACCTTTTCCACCACAGCGTCCTTATCCTATGCTTTACTATTAGTCGTCCTAATTATGACTTATACGAGTACCATCGTATATTTATTTATTATGCTTTATTCATTACCCTACGCATATGTACATTTTTAATCAGAATGTGCGATTATATGCGCACGCGTGTGTGTGTATTCCAATTTCTAACTCACTAATTCCTATGTTTAGGAATTTCAGAATATACACTTATATGTACATTCTGTAAAGAACATTCATTTCCACATTTTAGTCTATAACAGCTATCCTTCCTTAAAAGGATTACCATTATAACTTTTCATAAATTATCTAAAGGTGAGACTTTTGCTACATTTGAAATTACAAGAAATTATCACTTTTCTTTATTTTGAAATAAACAGTGCAAAGTACGGAGAAAAACATCTGTACTTTACACATCTCTTTCAATTTGATATATTCCTTATTATTCCAAACTATGGAAATTTTATATATGATTGTGAAATTAGATTGTCTATGGAAATTTGCACAGAAATAGACACGACTAAATTATATCCACAATGCTCTCAATAGGTTAAAACATAGAAGTTCACATTCCAAGTCAAATTAGAGAAATCCATATGAATACTAACAATTTACAACCCAATTATCATAAATTTAGAATAAATTTTACAATATTACATTCTATTTTAAATAAATTTAGGGAATAATTTCCAAACATCCAGATTATAGTGTACATACCATTCCATTACAATTACCGGACTTACAGAATATATATGCGAGATTTCTATTGAATACATCCATTTTAAGCCTACAACTCAACAGAACTTATAGGCATAATAATTAACTAAAATTCAATGATATAAACTTTGTTATATATAAATCATATTATTTCCCACTCACCGTTCTTTTTTTTCATATCTCCCAAATCTGAATTCATCCATTTAATTGACTCATTTTCCTTTCCAATCCACAAATCTTTATAAAAAGATATATATATACACACACACATATCCATTAGAATTATAGGTCTGATAGGAGAGTTGAATAAAGTGGAATATATATGTATAATTATAAATTTTACCTTTTTCTACATTATCAATTCACTCCTCCTCTTCTTCTCTTTTATTTTCTACCCTTCTCCAATTTATATGTATAATATAATATTTTTATAATTTTTAGAAATAGTGTAGAAGGAAAAACGGTAAGGCTTCACTGCTCTGATCAGAAAATATGAGAAAAAATGAGGGGCTAGGCGTACATTTATAGGCGCTCGAATCAATCATATCCGTTAGATTTAAATTAATAAATCCGGACCGTTAAGCCGAGGTTCAAACCTAGCCGCAACTTGTTCAACAGTTCTACCGCTCCTTCCTAGAGAGTTGACCATTATAGGTCGACCGGCTTAATGTGGGGGTCGACCGGCTTAATGTGGGGGTTGACCATTATAGAATATTGTAGATAACTCTGTGATTTTTTATATATTTTACCTCGGAACGATCCACCATGTGCGAGGTCTACGATATCCATGCCACTTTTATGTGTGAATCGAGGCATCGTAGATGGTAAGTTATTTCAGATAATAATTATCGATTAACCAATTTACTCTGGCAAGAATTTTTACTTTAAGTTGACTCCCAATTATGGTGATATTGATCTTCCACAACGAAGGAGAAGAATCCTCTTTTGAGTAGTGTTTCACTACAAATAGTTTAACATATACTCAACTATGGTCATAACATAATCGAGATGCCTTGTGATTGACCATAGTCAAGTTTTAGCCTAATTACTAAAAATCGGCAGTACCTTCCATTTTGAAGATTAGTACACATCGTTACCATGAGTTCTTCTATTCCAACTTAGTTCTATTAACCTATATAAGACTCTCATAAAGTCATTCTATGATTTTTCCAAATAACAACAATTACGTAACCGCTTGATGTTCCCAATGGTAACGAGTAATTTATCATCCACCGTATGAAGAGCGTTACGTACACTAGTCTCAACGGATGTATTAATATCATTTTTTCGATGCATCTTGCCAAGGAACATTTAAAAAGTGAGAATGTGTGCATGTATGTATGTATGTGTGTGTATGTATCGATTCAATACTTATGTTACAAACATATTTGTAATTTCAATCAATAAAATACTTCCTCTAAAGATTTTCTACGTATATATTTTTAATGTAATTATTTCATTATTTATATATCTATATAAAACACATATAAATGAAAGTAAAACAAAACAATACAATAAGCATACTTTATTTGAAACAAGATTATTTAAAAAGTTAATTATAGAACTAATTACTTAGTTTCCCCTAAGGCACACCCACACTTAACTCTATCATAATTTTAGTTTTCTTAAAGTATGGTAGGTCCACTTTAGCTAGACACCCCGCACTTTCAATCATTTAAAGCTTGGAGGAAAATTTTTCCATAATTCTTAAGGGGATTTATCTAGCTTTTTATAAGGGACTTTATTAAGTGTATAACAAGCGGATGAAATAGCTTTCCACTGCATACTATAAACATACCAAACTTAAAATGATTGCTTTCATCGTATCTTTAAGAGTTGTATTATCTCTCTCGGCTCTTCATTTTATTTGGGCATGTTAGAAGCACTAGTCTCATAAACGATTCCACTTTTCCAACAAAAAAATCTTTACAAAATCAATATGATACTCTCCACTTTTATCAGTTTAAGCCTTTAATTTCGCACTTTGATTGGTTTACAACTTCAATAATAAATTTTAAGAATGTATCCATAGTCTCATGTTTATACCTAAGAAAGTTAACTTAGGTGTATCTGGAAAGGTTTCTTATGAAGCTTACATAATAACAATTACCTCTACTAATTGTGTTTATAAAACATGTTATGTTTGGATGTATTAATACTAGTAGTACTTCTCATAATTATCGACTTAAAAGGTTTATTAGCATGTTTGACATCAACACAAACAAAGAATTTAGAAGATTCATTTGCATTTCCTATATTTAGCGTATTCTGTATTTTAAGTCCCATGATTGAGGCTATAATCACATGTCCAAGTCCATTATGTCATATATCAATGGACTCAATCATATAAGAAAAGGTACTTTCATTACTAGAAAACATATAGCTTGATACAAACGTACCATCACCTAAATATCATTTTCCCACATACACTCTGTTCCTGAGGATTAAAAACTTTACCGGATTCAAAAATAAGTTTAATGCATGCTTTGTTTAGTAACCCACCAAAACTAAATTACTATGAAGAAAGAGGATGTTCACTACATTATGCAAAGCCAAAGTTTTTACAGAAAAAGTTTAAGGAAGAACTTTCCTTTATCAAGAACTCCAGTAGTGGAAAAGTTTCCCATGAAGACAAGCTCATCATCTCCTACATCCTCAAAGTGATGGAAAATCTCTCGGTTTGCACAAAGGTTCCCTTCTGATATTTAGTAACCAATCGGTCATATTTTTGGCCTCCATAATAACAACCATGATATCTTCTTCCTCAACTAGATTTGTCCTCAGTTTGACATTGGTAGCATGCTTCTAATTATTTTGTCCTTTCCCTTGTGAGCATTGATGTGCCTTATGATCTCTTTTGCTACATATTTAACATACAATATTTTTTAGATATTTTATTATTAACCGTGTTCTTATTTTACTAATGATCAAATTTCCAAATCCTCTTCTCTTCGTTCCTGAATGTATTTACATTAGAATGATTGCAATAATCCATAGGATTGGCACTGTCAGAATCAACAGACATAATATAAAATTTATTCTACAAAGGACTAGCTTCTTTAGTCTATATATGATTAATCAGTTCTTGGAGAGAGATCATTCTTTTTTGCTTGAGGTAATTTTTATAATCGCTCCGAGATGGCAAAAATTTTTTTCATAAACATTAGCTCGCATAATTTTACACATCTCCATTCCTTCGGTATATCAAATACTCGATTTTCATGCTCATAAATTTGCTCCATAACTGACTTGTGTCTACCATATGAAATCACAATCATTTACCCAGCACATATTTATTATTCCAGCATATTTGCTCCATAATTCTTTTATAATGCTTTGCGAATGACGTTAGCGCATTTTAATTGAAAAAAAGATTTTATAGTTCGTTCGACTTGTATGTGAGCATATGTCTCGAATTTCTTCTTGGTTTTGTCATCAATCCTCTTTGTTCTGACAATCTGTTATGCAGTTTCGGTTATAGCAGGTGTAATGATGTTTGAAACATCGATAGAAGGAGGTTCAATATACATAATATAATTGACTTTCAATTATCCGAACAAGGTGAGTTGTTTTTAGGACTAGCATTTGTAGTTGGAGCCATCTAGTGCTTCAACTCTGTAAGGATCGGGAAGGATGTGATTGATTAGAAGAGTCGTTACTCTTTACTGAAATTTCACGTTCAAACCATTTTATTAAAAATAGTAAAGGGCAAGAAAAAGTTGGTTGTGTGGCGCATAGATCACAACCCTAAAAGAAAATTTCAACACTACTATGTTGCGATCATCAATTGTCATTTGCTCTCCTAGGCTAACAGAACGATCTTCAAAGTTGTGCAGTTATTGCTGAAGAATCCGGAGAAGTACATAATGAAATTTGACTAGGAGTTTTAGAGTATGTTGGAAGATATGCCCAACCCTATGTGGTTGTGGGCCCTAGACATGAAGTTATTATCAATAAAATATAACTTTGGGCCCTGGACAAAAATTAATTAGCCCAATATTATATATTGATAAAAATGTGCAATTAGCGGAATGGAACCTGCACCATCCAAATACATATACAACTTGCACCAAATAAACCATATTGCTCTTTAAAATTCTAGTATATGCAAGATATAAAAAGAAACCCACAAAAACTATGATTCGTTTCTGAAAATGGGCCTTGGGCCGTCTCCCAACTAGCCCGGGCTTGGGGCCGTCTCTATTGGAATATGATGTTTTTTCTGAATACTTTCTGTATCAGATGAGTGTAAATAACTAGGAATAAGTAGAAACTATCGTTCATAATACAAAGTTGTAATAAAATGTAAATAATCAAGCATTAGATGAGACAATTTTTTAGTGTATATACCTTCAACGAATTAGAATAACAACGATCAGGTGGATGAGAAAACATATCTTTCGAGAAAATTAAGCTGAATGAATTGGGATAAAAAGAAAGAATGACAATTGAGGCTCAAGTAAAGCTAACCCTATGCTAGTGTGCTATCAAAACACATTAGCATGATGCGGCCTAGTAGCCCAGCTGGTTGGGGGCAATACCTGCAGGGTAGCACGTGTTTCACAGGCAAAGTGTGGATACCCCATGTTCGAATTCCAATGGCCCCGCTATTTAGGTTGCCATGAAACAAATCCCGTGGGGCTTGATGGATTTAAAAGTGTCAAGTCCACTCGGGTGGCAGCTTGTTGATTTTTCTTTGGAATTTCTGGCAAATTTTTATTTATAGAAAAAAAAGACGACAAAACTTGTGAGGGTGTGATCTTGCATATCCATCTATGTTCCATGCACTTGATCATACCTTATTGGAAGTGTAAATGTATATAGTAGATGAATACCAAATCCCTAGCGATGTGTGATAAATGTTTTTTTTTTGAAAAGTGGTAAACGGGTCAAGCCCAATACAATACAAAACAGGTTAACCAAACCCGAGTACCCTAATATACACACTCGAAACCCTAGCCAACATAAACACTCCTTCGCTCTACACTCTCTAATGGCGAGAGGAGTGACGGCTAATTGTTACTTCGCTTCTCTGCCACTATCATTAACGCCGCTCGACTCTCCTCTCTCCCAATAAGATAAGCAGCTGTTAAACCCTCCACGCATCCCCTCGATGCTCTCTTTAAAGCTGTGGTTTCTCCGTTGAGTTGAGGTCAAGGGTAAATTAGCAGATCTAAGTTCTGTACAACTTAGATCTGTTAATTTCTTAACCCTAGCATCATTATCATCTGAATTCAAGCGCGACCTGGTAGTCTCCCAAGTTCGCTGATTTAGACGGAAGTCTCTTTCAGTAGCTAAAGATCTCTGATGAGGGTCGTTAGCTTCATACGAATGATGTTTGCTATGTGAATCTTTTGTGCGAATGAGAAATAGTTCCAGTTGTTTGCTGCCTGCTTCATGACTCCATTCATCAACTAAGAAATAAAATTTGGTTTGATCCCTAATTTTTTTCTGAGATTTATGAAGAATTATTCTGCGCTCTGTCTCGATAAGTATCCACTTCTGCTCTTTTTTCATACTGCTTTTATTATGAGTTCTGAAATTCCTCTCTTTCCAAATATGGAACACCGCAGTAGTTAAAAGTATGTTCGCATAATCTCTTTCGTAACTTTTAACTTTAAAATTGTTGTTGATATATTGTATGGCTTGAACTAAACCCATCTGACCACTGTTAGCTATATGCAGTATGTTTTGAATGTTATTCCAGATGTAGTAAGAGTAGCTGCATTCAAAGAACAAATGATTAGCACTTTCATTAACTAGATTGCATAGGGAACATAGTGAATTATTGGATTTTCCCCACTTATTAATTCTGTCCCAAGTTGGAAATCTATTGTTGACTGCAAAATAAGCACAGAAAGCCATTTTGGGACAATTCACTTTGTTCCATATGCAATTATACCAGTCAACATTAGGGATTTTATTTCTAATGCTTTCCCATGTAATTTTAAAAGAAAACTTCCCTTTGGTATTTGTTGTCCACTCCCAATAGTCACTGTCTACATGAACATCAATAGGGATTTGACATATATTATTTTTATGAGGATATGTGATAGGATGCAACTGTGGCTGCCATTGATTGTCTTTTATTATCATTGCCACAGTATCATTAACCCCACCACAAATAACTAAACTATCCCAACCCACTTTATTCACAAATGATTCATTTTTAAACTAGGGGTCAAACCAAAGACTGGTTTGATCTCCTGGTTTAAATCTTCTTTCCAAAAAAAACTTACCAATTTTTCTGCATTCTAAAATTTGTTTCCAAGCATAAGATTGATTATTTTTAGGTAAGACAGTCCAAAAATTATCATTTTTAAGGTATTTGGATCTCATCCATTTGGCCCAAAGAGAATCTGCATTCACAAACCTCCAAAATAAATTTAAATGACATGTATGAATGAGATCCTTCATATTCCTAATACCTAATCCCCCTTCTTTTTAGGCATGCACACTTTATCCCAATTGATTTTATGGTATTTACCTCTCCATAAAAAAATCAGCACATCTACTTTCATTTTTTTTAATTGAGGCAGCTGGAATTTGAAATGTTTGAATCCAATATAGAATAATTGCATATATTACAGTTTTTATAAGCTCCAGTCTGCCAGCTATTGAAAGAAGTTTACAAGACCAAGTTTCCATTTTATCTTGAATATTTTCTATAAGAATAAAACAGTCAGAATCTCTAACCTGATTAATAGATAAGGGAAGACCAAGATATTTAATAGGCAGACTGCCTTCTACAATATTTAGAGATTCTAAAATTTCATTTTTATCTCTACAGTTTTTACTAAAATATGTTTTACTCTTGTGTTCATTGAGTTGTAGACCAGCATACTTAAACAACTTACCAAATATTTCCTTAATAGCAACTGCATTAGTCTTATTAGCCTTGACAAAAACCATTAGATCATCTGCATAGATAAGATGATTAATATAGGGCTGGACTTTATTCATAGAAGTAATATTACCTTTAAAAACTTCCTTTTCCATTAAAATAGAAAAATACTCCATAACCATAGTAAAGAGATAGGGTGATAATGGATCCCCTTGCCTAATACCCCTATTACTTTTGATAAATCCCTCTGATTTGCCTTGAATGAGAATAGAAAAAGTAGGAGAGTTTATACATTCAAATACCAAGTTACAGAACTTAATAGGAAAGCCCATACATTTCATAATATGATAAATGAAGTGTCTATTAACTTTATCATAAGCCTTTTGCAGATCTACCTTAATACAAACATTTTCAACACTTTAGAATTAAAGTTTCTGACTAGTTCGTGGGCTAAAAGGGAATTTTCATAAATGAGTCTGCCAGGGACAAAAGCACTCTGATTTTCAGAGATGATAAATGGTAGAATTTTTTTAATCCTATTACTTAAAACACTGGTAATAATTTTATAAATAAAATTGCAACAAGAGATAGGTCTATAGTCACCAATGCAAGTGGGATTTTTAGTTTTGGGAATTAAAGTTATAAAAGTATGGTTTATGCTTTTAAGAATTTTACCTTTATCAAAAAATTCATTTACTAATCCCAAAACTTGATCTTTAATGTTATCCCAATGAGTTTTGTAAAATTTTGCATTAAAGCCATCAGGGCCAGGACTCTTATTGTCACCAGCCATGAATACTACATATTTGATTTCTTCCAAGGCAACTGAAGAAAGTAAAATATCAGAGGCATTTGCATTTAAGATATTTTTACAAATAATATGAGGAAAATCTTTAATATTGGAACCAGAGAAAAATAGTCTTTCGTAATATTCTACAGCCTCTTTAGCTACTTTATCATATACATTAGTAAGACTACCAGTTTTTTCAATAATATTACCAATGTTATTCATATGTCTCCTGCAGCTCATTTTAGCATGAAAATTTTTTGTACAGTCATCACCCACTGTTAACCAGTCAACCTTGGCTTTTTGTTTAGCATTCACAGTATTAATGTATAATTCTGCAGCTAAATTCTGTTGATTGGAAAAAAAAAATTGACTGTATTTACATTCCCAGGATTTTTATCCACTGTTTCTTGCAACATTTTCCCTTCCTGTCTTAACACTTCCAATTTATTGAGTTTCATTAAATTATTTTTATTCCAATATTTAAGATTATGTTTAGTATTTTTCAAAAACATATTAAAGTGGAATTGTTTAGTACCCTTACAAGAAAAATTCATACATTCTTCCATAATATTTTTATAGTTATCCTCTAAAATCCAACCATTCTTAAATCTAAAAGGAGAAATTTTTTTATCAGGAGTTAAATCATAAAAAAGAGATATTAATAATGGGGAATGATCACTAGTATTTTGTTCTAATGTAGAACATATAAATTTAGGGAAAACATTGGAGAATTCTTTATTAATCAATGCTCTATCTAATTTACAATGGATATTCTTTTCTAAATCTGATTTCCATGTGAATTTGTTAACACTAGTACTTGGTTCTATTAACCCAGTTTCTAATAAGAATTTATTAAGTTTATCTAGCTTGCTCTGAGGAATTTTAATACCTCCATATTTTTCAGAGGCATGAAAAACAGTATTAAAATCCCCTAGAATTAGCCATGGGAAATTATATCTTAAGTTTAAAGCTTTTAACCTACTCCACAAACTATTTCTTTCATTTTCCAAATTGCTACCATAAATACTAGTTATTTGAAGAAAAAAACCACCAGTATTTTCAAAATGACAATCTATAAATTGCTTATCTTTGTTACTGTTTAACATATTCCAAATATTGGAATCCCAAATAACAATAATTCTGCCTTTACAGCCACAATCATTATTATTTATAGCTTTCCAATTTCTGGAAAGTTTAAAACAAAAATTTTCAAAATTCTCCTCATTCGGTTTATTCTCAATTAGTGCAATAACGGATGGTTTATATATACTAAGCATATGTAATATATCAGATTGTTTAGAAGAGGAATTCATACCTCTAACATTCCATGCAAATATAGACATATTCGAATAATTAAATTATGGGTTTAGATAGTACCTGATGCCAAAGCACTCTTACCTCTTCTCTTGTTTTCAACACCTTTTGCTTTTAGCCTGGTAGACATTTCATCCCAATCTGGATTTATAGAAATGTACTTTTGTTTAAAAGCTTTCTTCTCTTTGTTACCCTTATTCTTACCTGTAGCCTTTGTTTTTGGTATATGCAGTTTAGAAATATTAAACTGATCAACAGCATCCACCATTTCCATTTCATTTCCAGAGTTATTAATACCTTCTGGAATTATAATAGTCGAGATATCAAATGGGGCAGCAGTGCGAGGCATGGTTGAGTCAGAATTCTCAGTCACTGCAGCCTGCTCAAGTGGAGGGGCTGTTTCAGGAGGCTTGTCCAAATTCGAGATTGCAGATTGCAGAAAATCTTCATTGTCATTTTTGCTATTTGTATCATACTTGTCTGTAATTATACAAGGATCTGTAACTGGTGGGATTACAGATTCTAAGACCTTTGTATTCTTTTCACCCACCATTTTGTTGCTCTTCAATTTTTCTTTTATGCTTTCTGAATTGGTCTGATGAGCTTCCTCTGCTAGGACTTGATCATCTTGATCAGAGAGCACAATATCATTCTTTCTGTGATCGGAAATGACACTTATTTGATTGATCCGATCATTATCTTCGGATAACATAGATTGTTTTTGTGATACTAAATTGTTTCTTGAATTTGGATATGAGGTTTCTTTTTCTTGCATTTCTTGATTATGACTCTTGGGTACCCATACCTATTTTGGGTTACACTGATCTAGTGTGCCCAAAACATTTGCACACATTACATTTTGGCGGGACCCATTCATATTCAACTTTCTGAGTAACTTTTTCTCCATTATACAAAGAAAGAAATATCTCATTAGGAAGCTCATCCTCTGCAGACACTTCAACAAGAAGGCGAGCATAATTCAATCTCGTCTTCAACGTTGTGGTTGCATCCATTTTTATGGGTTTACCTATGATACTTGCCATAACACTGAAAGCCTCTCTGTCTCATAGCTTCAGATTAACACAGGGTAACCTTATCCAGATCGGCATAGACGTTAATAAGTCTCTGTCCATTTTCAAAGAATCAGACCACTTTCTCATTATGATGAGTTTGTCGTTATAGAAATATGGTCCATTTTTTAATACTGAATTGCATTCTTGAGATTCTTTATACTTTACTAGAAAGAACCTGTTCTCTCTAGTAAAGATTTCAAATTCACCAATCGGTTTCCATACTCTTTGTATGTAAGATTTGAAAAACAAGTAGTATGGTTTGGTGCCCACTACATAAACAAGAACAAAATTATTCCAAGATTCAATGGCCCTTTTACATACCTCTTTTTTAACCAGACCATACTTCTTGTTGTTAATTCTGATTGGTGCAAAATGCTCAAGACTGCTTCCTTCAACATTGGGTTCTTGAGGCTGATCAGCAACCATGTCTGCCCAAGACTTCCGGCCTTGTTCTCTGTTCAGTGAGATGGATATTGGTTTTCTCTGAATTGACAACATTTCGCTTTTCTTTTCAACCTGGGAGGTTACAAACTGACCAACTCTGCCTTTCTGGTTGTCATTATAAGGAACTGATAGTGACTCCTGAACTTTTTTGGCCTCCTTCCTCCTCTGTTGTTTCGATTGGACCAATTTGAACTCATCATCATCTATGTTGATAACTCATGATGGCTTTCTGATGTGAGAAGCCTCAGGTGGTCTGATTAGGGAAGAAGATTGGGAGAGATTTGAGGGGATTTGGTGAGGAAATTGATTTTCCTCCATGGCTGAGAGAAAACCCTAGATTTTAATTTTTAAACTTAGGCTGTGATAAATGTTATTATTGTGGTTATCTAACAAAAAGTGACAATATCGGATTCAAAACTTGTGATGGTTACAAATTTTCAGTGTTCTGAGATTGAAATTAGGGACATAAACCTTATATCAACTTCTATGTATAACTTACTACAGTCCAATATGGACCATCCGATACATCTATCATTTTCCACGTATAAGGTTTTGAAAAGTGATATAAACAGAAAATATACTTATTTAATTTGTCCTACCACTCGAGAAAAGTTGGAATAGGCCTTAAGTTAATCTAATGTTTAATGGTTGACTCTGTAGTAGCACTATCACTTAAATACACATTTTATTTATTTTTCTCCTTGCTTGACCATAAAGCATGCCATCTCATTAGAACTGCATCGGACATTGTGTTATTTTGCGCTCTTCTCCCGCACAAAAATGCTCAACTCTCTCCCAATCTTAGTCGTACCATGAACAAATATGCAAAATAGTCTACGGACCCTCATGCTACTTTAAACAAATTTAACTTGGTTCAATTAGCAAAGCAGATTAATTAATTGAACTGTTAATGCTGTGAATAGAAACTATACATTGTTACTACATATCTGCTTCATTAGATCAAATTAGGTTCCCTAAAAACTAATTAACTATTTTTCATATATATTTTTTTTACTGTGGTTGGTGATTCAAGTGCCCACTTTTCAACACCTTCTATTTTCATTTATTTTAAAAAATTATCAAATAAAAAGTTGTCAATACTTCAAAAGTCCATTAACTCTATCTCTCTCTCTCTCATTATAACACTTCCACCTCATGACCTCTATTCAATAATCAAATTTTCCAAAGAAAATTATCCTCCTTTTTAATGTCCATGAGTAAAACTCTAGGTCCAATTCTACTACTCCTATGGCTCACATTCATTCTTCTTCTGCTCAATGAATTGTATTCAACCACACCTACAAAGATAATATATCATTCATCTTCTATATTCATCGCCCGAAAGACATTGGCACAAAATCCATCTACCAAGCATCATCATCGTCTCCATCATCATCATAGTACTTTCTATAATGAAGAGAATGAACCGTTAGTGCCAGGAAAGCCAGTCATAAACAAAGGTGACGACGTGATCGATCCACGATATGGCATTGAGAAGAGATTAGTTCCAACTGGACCAAATCCTTTGCACCATTAATTAATTATGTATGTAGCATTATCCAGTTTTGCTGTTTATGTATCTTGATTAGTGGTCTTCTCTTTGACAGCGTTTGCAAGCTAACTAGTGATTATAATAGCAGATAGTTGTGTCAAACTTTTATGCATAGCAGATATTAATTACTAGTCATGTTAATTACTCATGATACAATGTTAAAAGTGTCCTGGAAAAGTGGAGTATTGCATTTTACGTTACATATATATTGACTGTACATGCCTGCTAAAATGTTGATTGAAATCGATGCATTGAGTGGAGTGACAGTGAAGGCACGCTATTTGAGTATATGACTGCATGCCTTTATATCATATATTGATTATGTTGTATTATTTATTTGCATTTTTGTGAACTAAATGGGTAAAATACATGATATGCGTTGAATTTATAAAGATTAAGATAAGATAAAACTAAGTGGTTGACTTGGTGAATGTTGTGGAGGTGTTATGCAATTCACACCATTCCTTTGGATTGCTTAGTTATAATGTTGCATAAAGGTTTTTTAGTGGAGAAACTATATATATGGGATGAGATTGATTTAGGTTGTCTAATAAAATAGTCAACCGCAGGCCACTAATTTCTGTTTATATTTCTTACTTGTTCGACTGTAATTTGAGCAAGCACCGTTTGGGATATGTGAACTTATGGCTTGAGAAGAAAGTTTAAAAGGTAGTGTTAGGAAATTGTTTTGAACAAAAATAGGTTTATGAATTGTTTAAGAATTAAAGATCTTGAAACAAGTGTCTTTATTGTTTGAAGTCTCACACCATACGGAATATTGAAAGATACTCATATACTCATATATATATATATATATATATATATATATATATACACACACACACACACACACACACACACATATATATACGAGTAATTTGGCACGTGCGATGCACGTGCGCAGGAGGGACTGCTAATAAAAAACACCGTTTGTAACATTTTTTGAACCTTACAAAATGACTTTGACGTGTACGTAATATTGCATTTTTATGCACGTACATGCACATATCAACCGTTTATCAAAATGTGAATGAGGCTTATGTATTTTAGAAAATAATTAAGCATGTAAAGAATGTAATCGACTATTACGTCAATATATAGAGAAATGTAACGAATATTAAAATTAGTGCTTTGGATTACAGTGTTTAAAATAATCCTTTTTGTACTGTGTTGATACATTGTAGCTTACAATATTATAATTACAAATTGTTTATTATGTCTACAATGATGTTTTGTTAAATTCTCCTATACCACATATTGCAACATTTCTATATGAGTAGCTTTTTGTTTGATAGCTTTTACACCTCTTGTAGAAGCTCTAATCTCAGGAGACAACCACTGTAGACCTGCAGTAGTAGATTTTGTGTTGGTTGAATCCAGATTAAATAGTTTGGAGCTTGTTTGGGTTCAAACTTTGGATTCTTGGTCGACAACATTCATTGTATTTAATGGCATATTAAAGATTCATATTGTAGCTGATTGTCGATAACCTGTCATTAATTCATAAAACTATAGTTAGGACGTGCCATGGTTGTGAACTCCATAATGCCAAAAAATTAACTTAATGATTTATTATCTATTAATTAAGCAGCAACAAATTAACTGTGCAAAACTGTAGTTGTTATTATTATTATTAACTGTTTTTTTTTCTTTCCTTTTTTGGTGATTCAAGTGCTTCTCTAACAATGTCAATTATATTTAATCCCTTCTTTTCTACCAATACATATATACACTTAGAGGTAGTTTAAAAAAAAGGAAAAGGCGACAACCCATTTAGCATTCACATTTTATTCACTAATTACCCTAAACTTTTTCTTGGTTTGAAACACTTATTCATTTGAATTATGGGTGATGAGTTTAATAAGCAATTATATGGTAGTTACGCATATTCAATTTATACATGTATGTTGATTATATGTACAGCAGAAAGCAAGTAAATTGAATAAACAATGGCCTGATGTAGTGATCTTCTCAGTTTCTCAACAGGTGGAACAATTACATAAAATAATCAAGCTCTGTGGGTCTCCTTTAGAGAAGTACTGGAAGAAATCAAAGTTGCCTCGTGCAACCATGTTCAAGCCCCGGCATGTTCTATTCAACTCCAAGTTCCATACATGCGCTGCATCAGTGAAACTTCTGAAGAATTCCCTCCATGTTCCATTCAACTCACTGAAACTTTACTATCAATCAATCCAGATGAGCGTGGCACTGTTGCTGCTGCTCAAAAGAGTGAGATAAGTTTTATAACCGAAACAGGAAAATTTGACAAAACAATATTAAAACTTGATCATTAATGCGAAACAGCACCCAAACATCAATACAAAAGACAGAACATGTATATATAGTTTAACTTTTTTCACGTAACAGAAACAAACATTTATATAGTATCAAATATGTTTATGTCCCCAATAACTTTATCTGAAATGAAAGGCTTGGGAAATGAATCATAGAAAGTTATATTTCAGGTATTCAAAGAATCATGCTTTTAATAGTGAGGTAAGTTTTATAACCGAAACAGGAAAATTTGACAAAACAACATTGAAACTTGATCATTAAATGCTCTAATGTGAAACAGCACCCAAACATCAATACAAAAGACAAACATTCAAAATAAGTTTCATACATAGAACAGGCATGAATTTTGTAAATGGACAACAAAATTTTCAGTAAATTCCAGCAAATTTATAGTCCTTACCGACATTGGAAGACCGGATTGTGTAGAAATGTTGTTGTGCCCCTCGGCAAATGTTGTTGTGCCCCTCGGCATATCCCCAATAGTTATATCAAAGTTTTATGTCCCTGAACAGAGGATAATAAGTAATCAGGCCACTTGCTTAACATAGCTGAACAACATATATTAGACAGAGGTTGGACTTTAGGAAAAAGGGAAATGAAACATACACATAACAGAAGTATATATCTTACACACTACAACTCACTTCAACGGAACTTCAAAACAAAATTGATGTTTGTGCTTCAGAGGGTTTGAAATGAAATTTAAATTTGATGGATTCTCTGTCTTTGATATGTTGAACTCCAAATAGTTTTTCTTCAACAATAAAAGAAGTGCTTTTCATGCACGTAGAAACAACACTACGAAAGCGAAGTATGTTGCATAATCTTGTTAAAGTACCTACTTCTTAAACTGGTCATAATATTTTTATTGTCATGCATATTACATGTTTTGACTGCATATTAAAAGCAAAACCACTAATGCATCATATCATATTAAAAGCAAAACAATGCATAAGTATAAAAGAATAGACGCTTTTTTTCATATTTAGTTGTTGAAACAAACGTTAAAGCGTAAAATTCTAGACGTTTAGTTTTGTGCATAAAAGCATGAAAGGACATTCAAGGACACACATCATATCTTAAAATGAGAAAAAAAACCATAAAATGTCATATTCTTACAGTTTGTGACAAACATATTAAATAAAACGGTCTACAGCAATCATTTATACTATGTACTCCAATAAAATATACGTGCTTATTAAATATAAATGTTCTTATAAGAAGAAAATCATTTGTAATTTCCTTTTATATAAGCTCTTATGAATCTTTTTCTTCATCCTTCTAAAGCTATCAGAACCCTTCAGACTTTTATTACTTTATGCGGCATCAATTCCAAAACATGTTGATCATGGTTAAACTATAAGATACTAGTTCATGAGACTATCAAATATGTTCATTTGTTGCATGAGAAGAGGATTCATTATAAATAACATATGCACCTGAAATATTTCTTTGGGCCTCTTATAGAGCCCATAGAAAAAATTGGCGCTGATATTGATCTAATTTTAGGGATTCAGTAAAATTGATTAAATAGTAATCCTGAAAACAAAACAGAGATAACAACCCAGTCATAACTTCATTTACTCCATTTTACTTATTTAGAAACTTATCATATTTCTATTAAAAGATGAAAATAGAGATGTATCAACTACTCTATGAACTATCAAGTAAAAAGACCCAAACCCATGAGTAACATAAAAAAGCAATTGTATAGAGAACAACTTGAAGGTAGAATCTTGTAAAGTTAGATTCTTCAATAATATCAAAACAAAATAAAATTTGGTCAATTCATAGAACACTATCATTACAGCTGACATTGTCATTCTGATGTATTCGTTATAACAAAATTTTCCTAAACTCGCCAACAAACAGAAGGGTGTTCTGAAATAGGTTTAAATTGCAACTCATAGTGGATAACTGACATAGAAAATTCATCGTTAGCACCATATTGTGGCAATTATGAACAAATTTTCAGTATCATATGTCAAACGACATTTCTGTTATGAATGATAATCTCCAAGAATAACCAAGAGATTCATATGTAAAATGAGCTTCAAGTTATACACATGATGTTTGAAAAATAAATAAAAATATTTGGTAGTGAAAAAAGCTTAATAGTGATATACTACAGATAGTGATATACTACAGATATTCACATGCTTGTAACTTCTAACAGGGTGCAAACCGAGGTGTGAAATCATCACAATAACACTGTTCATTACAGTTGTTTATGGTGTTTATCCAATGTAGTCATCTATAAATCAAATAGGGATATATTTTCTTGCATATGATTGTATAAAACTAAAAGAGAAGAATTGTCTAAAGTGTGATGGTGTTTTATAGAAGCTATAAGTCTTATTTAGGTGCAAGATTAATGGAAACAAAAGCTAAAAATGAAGTTAGAGCACACCACTTACAAAAGTCAAATCAATTTGTGGTAGAGTTTAGTGATTGTAAGAGTATTTGTGACTTGTTACGTTTGCCAAACAATAAATGTTTCGAAATACTTTCTCTGGCAAGTTCTACCAAAGCAGTAGGAATATCCTTTTGAGAAATTAAATTAATGTTGTATTTTGTGTAGGGATACACATGTATTACACGGTCTACGTCAGGATCATCCTATTACTACCTTAGATAACTAAAGTCCAATTTAATAATGTTACCAAAATTAGCTTTATAAAGAACACTCAACTTCGAGAAAATGCACGCGAATATTACTATAGCTTGCATATCTTGCTTCAATTTGTGAAGAAAAAAAAATAGATTCTAGTGCCATTGTAATAAATTATATAATTTATTGGTTTTAGATAACAATGAACTTACAGTTAGTGGTCATTTCTGATGCATCCACAATCATTATATGTTAATGATCCCATCGCGTCATCTTTTGATTTGTCAACAAAGCTCAATGTCTCCAAAATATGTGAAGTGCCTAAAATTAGGAATATTCAAATCTGTTTTGTATTCAAAATTCAAGCAATCAAAGCTCTATATCATGGTTTACAATTGTTTTGATTCATTGCAAAGCACTTTTCTATGTAAATGTTAATGGTGGAAAAAGTAAGATTAAATTTTTATTACCATAAAATTACCAATCGTTTAGTGATAAAATATGATTGCTTAAAAAGCAACACCTTGTTGCCAAAATTTCAAGTTTGGGCAAACTTGAATTAGGTTTCTAAAACTTTAGAGCTTGAAATTCTAAACCTTGTTTAATGTTTCGCGCAAAGAAAGAGAATAAATATGAATACCATGTAAACATTATGCTTATCCAATCTGTTGCATATGCTAAAAATTGATTATTCTATGAGAAAAATAAATAAGCAGTGCTTTGAATATAAGCAGAAGTCAAGACCTTCCATAGAGATTAGTTTGTTACTGATAGTCCTTCTTAAGCACATGTTCCACGTAAGAAACTGCTTTCCTCTTTGTTCTGGAAATCAATGTAATTACCTTTAAATAGTTAGAACTGCCAAAACTTATGGTTAGATATTAAATGAATGCAGTAATTGATAAACTCGGATACATTAAAGTACATGGATTGCATTAGATTATGCTCATGGCGGTTTATGTCACATCTTAGTATAATGGAAATCAACAAACATAGGTTAACTTATCTCGTAATGCTCACTTATCCCTTAATTCTCACCAAACTACCATGGAAATAAAGATTGTATGATGAGTCATAAATTAGTAAAATCAAACAAAACTAAACTACCTACATCAGGAATTTTACAAACGCAAAAGGAAATTAAAGCATATAAATCTGTACTAAGTATTGAAATACATCTGAGGTCACGAATCTAACACCTAAAACCATTAAAAAAATT
Source organism: Allium fistulosum (assembly GCA_030737815.1). Classification (NCBI taxonomy): domain Eukaryota; kingdom Viridiplantae; phylum Streptophyta; class Magnoliopsida; order Asparagales; family Amaryllidaceae; genus Allium; species Allium fistulosum. The sequence continues at coordinate 637,038,504 of CM060908.1, read as the reverse complement.
ATTCCAAAAAACTCATATTACTTTCCATCAATACATAATTTATGAATAAACATTACCTTCATCCCTCCGCTGTTCAATTATCAGAATGAATCTGCTATCTTTCCAACTTCTTGTAGTCCAAGCCCTCTCATTTTCCAAACTCGCCGCCGCCATCTTCTAGCTCCTCAATCGATTAGTAAACCCTAACCGGAATCTCAAACATGATGTCATCGGATTTCTTGTAAATTAATGAGTTGAAAGACGGTTAAAGCAGAACAAATCGATTTAGGTTGAAGAGAGAGTGGTTGTAGTTCGAAGGATTGCGGTAGGATTGAAGGGGGAGATTGGGAGTTGTTGGATCTAATTTGTTTTCTGTTTTGGTGCGTAAGTAGGAAATGGGCATGATGAGAAAACGTGTATACAAACTGAAGTGTAGTGGGCAGTGGAAAAACCGAATATGTCCTTACTGTCGGATCCTATGAAATGATTTTAAAAAGGACAATTTTGGCAATTCAAAAAAGGCTTCACTTGAGGAAGTATTCGCTTTATATATAAGATATATATATATATATATATATTACCTTCTAAACTAGACGTTTTGAACACCCAAATGTTGTTTTTGTGTTGAAGAGGGGACGCGCTCCGACCAACCGACTCGATCCGACCCAGGCCGGACCGTGTTTAGCCTTGTTGTGATGTAACAGTTATATTTTATAGTGCATTTGGTTTTGATTATGATGAATATTATGTATGTTATTGTTATTTGTAAATTTTTGTACTGACTAATTGTTGAACAAATAGTTATAATAAAAACGGTGCATATCCACCGTTGGGTGTTGTGAGATTTTGACATAAATAGTTATTTTTTATAGGAAAATATTGTGAAGGACAATCTTAAGGTCTTTTTTGCTAGCTATGATAGTCTAATAATTTTTTATTGCTAAGGACAAAATCGTTAAAATAATTTAAATAACCCTAACTGTCGCGCGCTTTCTCCTATCTCGTTCTTGTTCTTTATTAATTCTTCGTCGCTTTTTCTTTTTTTCAAATTTGAGTTTTCTTCTTCGTTCTTTTTTATTTTGATGCGCGATTCAGTAATTTATCAGGATTTTGAGTCTTCTTTGTTTTAGTTCGATACTGTTAATTCTTAGCTTTAGGTATGATTCTATTTTTTTCTTCTTCTGCTTTTTCTACTATTAGAGTTTTAATTTGGTCGATTCTAACATTGTTTTTCTTTTGTTAATTGAAATTAGTTTTGTTGCTGTGTTTTCTTTTCTCAAATTCTATGGAAAATTTGGGCAATAGTAGCAAGTTCGTTCTTGTTCCTTTTACTCTATATGCAGCATCGTTTTTAAATTTGTTTTAAATCGACTGTCATTTGTTTTTTATTCAATTATGATTATGGTGGATTCGTATTGATTTGGATGAATATTTATTGATGCATTTAGTTCATTGTGGATCAGTGTTTAGGTATCATTTTTAGTTTTTTTTAGTATCATTTTGACAATACTGAAGTTTTGAATCATTTTACTTTTTTGTTTGTGTATAGTTGATGATCTGTAGCAAATAATCGATGAGTTAAATTAGTGTTTTGTTAGTATCGACCATTTGTTGACGTCTGTTTTTGTATCAGTTTTGATATAAATTTGAGCTTTAGATTTTAGGTATCAGTTTTATTGCCTGTAGGTATCAGTTTTTTTAAACTGTTTTCTTTTCTTTTTGATTTCTTACTTTTGTTTTTGTTTTTTTTCTTTTGCAGTGGTGATAATAGCCTTCTTTGTTTGTTTGTCTTCGATGATAATACTTTCAACGCTCGATTGTCCATTGATTGTTGTTTTTATGATTTGAAGAATGACATTTGTCGATATTGGTCTCAATTAGCTCCTTCATCTTTTGAAATTTCTTATGTGTTTGAGAATAAAGTTATAGTGGTTGATACCGATTCTGATCTTCAGAGTATACTTTGTTTTCAATTGTATAAGAAGAGTGCATTCTTTCCTTTTACCGTTAAGATCAACGGTTCTCAATTGGAAAATGTTGGTGGTGGTTTTACTTCAATTTCCTCTAATCTTCTTAGTTATTCATCTTCCAGTGGATCTTTGAGTTCAATGTTGTTGTTCATAGTAAAAGTTATTTGAAGGATATGTTGAAGAAAGGTTCGACATTATCCATTTCTGATTTTGTTGGTTTTTGTTTTGGAGGAGCCATTTATTTTAGGAAAGTTTTGATGGCATACCAAATTCAAAAGGGATATGAATTAGTGTTTTTGAAGAATTATTCTAGAAGAATTAATGCTATTTGCTCTTCCTCTACGAATGGGTGTCTATTTAAAGTTCATGCTTCTTGTGATTTCGGACAACTTAATAGGTTTTTCATTAGTAGTTTGAATAGTGATCATTCTTGTGGGGCTGGTCTTAGAAACTTGAATAATCCGCATCTTTCTAGTGCATTTGTTAAATCGTTGATTATTGATGATATTCGTGATTGTCCTAGTAAAAAGCCTAAAAATATAATAGATGATTTTAGAAGAGAATACAATCTTATGATGTCTTATTCTTTTGCTTACTGTGGAAAACAACTTGCTTTAATGGAGTTGCATTGTAATGATGCTATGTCGTAGAATGATTTGAGTTGGTATTTAGAAGAATTGAAGAAGTGTAATCCAGGTAGTTTTGTTGATATGGAAGTTAATGCTTGTACTAATCAATTTGAAAGAGTATTTGTTAGTTTTGGTGCTTGTTTACTTCGTTTCAAGCATTGCTGACCTATGATATTTTTAGATGCTACTCATTTAAGGGGACGGCCAGGAGTTTTGATGGGTGCTACTGCAAAAAATGGCAATTAGGGTATGTTTTTATTTTAATATGCTTTAATGTATAGTATCAGAATTTTGTTACCAATATTTTTTAGGAATTAGTTATTAGTTAACATCATTATGAGTTGGTAGGTATCAGTTTTTAGTTAATTGTAGTAGTTATTAGATATCAGTTTTAAGTTATGAGTTGATTGAATTTTATTTTAATATTTTTTTTAAACTGTTATATGCAGGTTTTTTCCCTTTAGCTATGGGTATAGTTTCTTTAGAAAATGTGGATAATTGGAAATGGTTTTTGAGTCATTTAAAACAAATGCTTCAAGAAGATCGTGATTTGGTTTTTATGTCGGATTGCCATCAAGGTTTAATTTTAGGCGTTCATGAAGTTTTTCCTTTTGCCTTTCACATTTATTGCTATCTTCATATGAAGTAGAATTTACTTTCGGTAGTTAAGGCAAAGGATTCTAATATGTCTATCATTGATTTGTTCAAGATGTGTTCTACAGCTTCTAAATTGTATGAATTTGAAGAAGCACATTCTAAATTTTGTGAACTTGGTGGTGATGTTGCTGTGAATTTCTTGAAGGCTAAGCCTTTTGATAAATAGGTTGATTTGTTTTTCCCGGGTAAATGATATGCTGAATATAGTTCAAATGTTATCGAAAGTTTTAATAGTTGGATTTTGGGTGAACGGGCCTTCCCTATTACTGTATGCTTAGATGGAATTCGATTAAGGTTATGGAACAAATGGCTAATAAGAGAGAGGAGTGTCGTTTATGGAATATTACTCTTTTTCCTTCTATGGAATCTCGTTTAAGTGAATTGATTGAAGAAGGATTTGGATGGAATGTATACAAGTCTTCAGAGTTTGTTTTTGAAGTGAAATTGCCTAACTCTCATCGTGTTGATATTAAAGAGTGGAGTTGTAGTTGCAATCAATGGAAAGTTATAGGATTTCCTTGTGCTCATGCTATTAATTGCATGAACAAATCAAAGTTGTCCATTTATGATTTTGTTGAGTACTATTTTACCGTTGATGCTTATCGTTGTCCTTATGCTAATTCCATTAATTAATCCTATTACTAATTTTGATAAGTCAATTGTTGATGCAAGTGTTGAAGATGTTATTAAGCCACCAAAGGAGAGAAGAGGTGCTGGCAGACCTTCTATAAAATAGAAAGGAGGATTTGCATATTTTCAAAATAAACAAAATAGATGTGGTGTATGCAAGCAATATGGTCACAACAAGCATAATTGTTAAGCTTCTAAGAAGATATATTGTCAAATTTCTAAGAAGATATTCTTGGTTTTATGTCTTTTTTGGCAATTTTATGTCAGTGAACATTTTTATATCATTGTATTGGTTTATCATATACTACATGTGATGGTGACTTGATATTTTTATTTGAACTTTGTTATATGGTATCATTTTTAGTTTAGTATTGTTTTTTTTGTAATATACATGTTGCATGGGAATTAATGTGCTATAATTTTTATATGTTGTTCAGTTTATTTATTTTTATTGGATGTTCAGTATCAGTTTTTGGTTCTATTAGTTTCTGTTTCAGGTATGTAAATTATGTGGTATCCGTGGTGTATGCTATTAGTATCAGTTGTAGATATCATAGATTATAGTATTGGGTTTTCTGTGTTTTTAATCTGTTTCATGTATAAACAACTATGGTGTCATTCTTTGCATACTATTTATATCGTTTGTACATGATGATTTCTTCCTACTTTTGAAATGACTGTAAGTATTTGTTTGCTGAGTTATGAAGTGCAAAACCTTATAAAGAAATATAAGCTTAAAAGTTAATATATAAGGACTAGTATGTTATGGTGAATAGTTGGCAACTCAGTATATGATGTAGAAGTGTAAAATTGCAGTTTGATATATTATTGTTGTCAGATTATTTCAAACAGCAACTTGGTGTCAGTTTTGTATATTCATAGGTATCAGTTTTGCTATAAATTGTAGTGAAAATAATATATAAAATGAACAAACATGAATTTTAATCAAACAGTTACTACGTATGAGTTTGCACTAATTTCGTACCTCTTTTGATATACATGACGGTAAACTAGATAATTAAATTTATAAAACATCATATTATATCAAATAACTGATGGGTATCATTTTTCATAAATGTAGGTATCAGTTTTACTATATATAATGTTTAGAACAATTTATTGAATCTTGAAGCTTGAATTTTAATCATACAAGTACTAAGTATGAGTGCTGCATTATTTTTTATTTTACTTTTGTTATATATTACAGTACAGTAAATTTAATTTGTAGGGGTTTATGTTATATGTAACAGCTAATGGGTATCATTTTGCATGAATATAGGTATCAATTTTGTTGTAAATAACATTTGAAACAAAGAATTAGTAAAATAATCAAGTATTAATTTCAATCATACATGTAGTTGAAAAAAATAGTATCAGTTGCTGCACACTGCTAGTATCAGTTTCATTTGTGAGTAAAAATATATTTACTATCATAACAGAACATCAAGTGTAACAGAAGTTAAACAAAGCTACTTTTTGCAATGTTTGACAGAAGTATGTAGTCTTTACAGCAAATTGACATAAAACCAACAAGTGTTTTCATCAGCAGTCAAAAAAAAGATCTACTTTCTAGTACTTTTAACACATTATCTCAAATGTATATTAGTGAAAATGAACATCACATCAGATTTTGCAAACAAATTCAGTTCTACTGTTTTTTTGTTCTTCTAGGCTTGACATGTACTTGGACAAATTCCAACAGTGCTCATCGTCTGTCAGTATTGCATGCACAATTTTTGTTCTTGTGGACAATATTTGCTCCATTTCTATTTTGATAGGTATTTTGCTTCTGTTGAGCGAATTGATGAATATCATTACGTATATTCCACAGTCAAGCCTATTTGAAATAAAATATATTGTTAGTATCAGTTTGCATTAGTTGTATTATCAGGTTTATAACTAATACAAAACATTGAAGTTTCAGAGATAATCGTACAAGCATATAGTATGCTTTGAATTAAAATATTTAACAGTTTTACTACTATAATTAGTATTAGTTTTAGTATGATTTTTAGTGTTCATTTTTATTTAATTGATCTCATTTTTTCTCAACAATTTATTCATGAAGGCCAGCTCACTAAGCTTATTAAGCAAAGAGGGCGCTAGGAGAGATATGAGAGATCTTTTCTTTTTCCTTTGAAGGGCAGAGGAGTTACATTTGGGGATTGATCGATAGGATGCATCAAAAGATGCACTTAGTTGAGTTGACTTGACAAAGATTTGTAGTTATCATTTTAAGATTTTTTTGGTAAATATTTTGTTTTATTTTTGATTATATAGGTATCGGTTTTGTTTTTGTAGGTATCATTTTTGTTTCTGCAGGTATCAGTTTTGTTTCTGTAGGTATCAGTTTTGTTGCTGTAGGTATCTGTTTATTTCTGAACTAAATGTTTATTGAATTGAAAGATAATATTTTTCAATATTTTTTATATGAATCAAATTCAATTAAATGTAAAAGACATACAAAGATGTATAGAAGTATGTATGAAATATTGTAACGCAAAAAGAAAAATAGTTTTAATAACGAGCAACTGTCAATTGATTATGACTACTAGTTTCAACTGTAGTGTTAATTTTGTTCTCAGTAGATATCATTTTAACCAAAAAAAACTTACGTGTCCTCTCCTTGTTATGCGCACTTGATTTGATGTATAATGTCTTCCTTCAACTCCATGTCTTGTATGTTATTCTTTTTCCAAATGTCTTTAAGCATTTCTACTATTTGTTGTCTCTATTAAAGACAAAATGATAAAAAGTTAGGTTATGTTCAACTTTTTTAATTGTATTAAGTAATTTTTTTAAGAAAAAAATATCATACCAATTTCATAGCTTCTTTTAAACTGGAGTTGTTTCTTTCATTGGATCTTCTAGGGCATCTAGAATCAACATGACACCATTGCATTGTTGGGTATGTTAAAGTGACTAATGTCCAATGGTTGTCATAATGCAAAGGAAAATATATATCTTCTGCATATTTGTCCTGTACAATTGATTCTAGCATTGGCAGGACCAAACTTTTTTTAACACCCTTTATATCACAAACAATTCCTTTCTATTGAATATGAAAATAAGTAATAATTTAATATATGAAGCAATTATTATGTACTTGCATATTAAAGTTTTATTTACCGTCACTGTGGTTGTGAAAGCATAGTTGTGTTCTGCTAGTCTACATTTAGAAATATACCAACCAATAATCTGTATTAAAATCAGGAAAGTATAAGTTTTTTATTGGTGAAGCAATATTAAATAATAAATAGTATCACTAATGTTAATAGTGGCTGTGTATATTGATAAGTATAAAAATATCAAAGCATCAACTCAATTCAAACATCTTGTGGGTATCAGATTTTGCATTTATTTGTTATCAGTTCTGTTGTACATGGTATTGAAAATATTTTTCTAAATTATTTTAAGCTATAAAATCTATTTATTCTCTATAATAAGGGAATTTTCAAATATCGTCTTTAAAATTGATTTCGGAAAATGGTTTTAAAAGCTTGTTTTCTCAAATAAATTATTTATATATAACATACACGTTTTTGCACTATTCGAGCGAATGAGAAGGAGAATTAAACGATTTGGTAAAACACGTGGCATGTGACACATGCGTTTATCTTATCGGTTAATTCCTGACTTGTCTGTTTGATTGTTTTGACCTTCGGGTCGAGTTTACCGATGAGATGAGGTAAACTTTTTACTGTAAATTGTTTTACATGTTCTTCCTATCTCTTGTACATGTATTTAAAAGCTCCAATCTTGCTAAAAGGCTTCAACTTTGCTACAAAATCCAAGTTTTTATAACAAATCAGCAAGGTAGGTTGAATAAACTCACATAATCTAGCAAAATAATGCTTCTAATTGCAAAAACTGTAAATAGTTTAGCTTATGTAGAAATATTTTTGAGTTTGCTCTCTTTTGTTCAAAACTGTTCTGTAGTGCTTCTTTAGAGGCATGTATCTTTTGATTTCGGCAACGAAACGCCACCGGACTTCTTTCAGACGTCGGCATAGATACCATAAACCTCATGAGCTTCGAAAAGAATGACATCGCTTGTTTCCCTCAAAACATTTTAACTATGTCACTTTTATCCTTGTCGACGTCGACGAAAGCAATGTCACTTATTTTTATTAAGGACACCGACTCCATTGGTTTCAAAGGGACTTATAACGGAAATAATAATGAGGAATGTTTTATACAAATTGACTTCGACAATATAGGGAACTATGCCGCTTTTATTTATATCAACATCGATGATAACGACGCTGCCTTTATTCAATGTCCTATGTTTTCGAAGACGGCTATAGTGTGGATTATATTGACTTTGGCTCTAATGAAGCTGCTTGTTTTCCTTTAGGCAATGACACCGAGATTTAGCTATGTCGACCCTATCCTATGAAAACCAAGTTTTATACCTTAGGACGCCGACATTTTATGAAGTGTGACGTCTCTATTATCGGCCTTATGGCCTTATGTTTTAAATGTTAAAGGCTTTAAAATATTTTTATATTAAAGAAGGGCGAAGACCCTTAATGGCGATGAGGTCGCCGAGCTTTATCACTATACAAGGTTATTGTTTTGGCTTATAGCTTATGTTTTTAAGAGGCGATAACCTCTAGTGATTTTGAATTTCATCAATACTATTTTATAAAAGCATATATCATGGCATAATTATTTTGGATAAAGTAAATGGTTATATTTTCCTTGTTTTGAAAGTATGATTTCAAGGGCTAAATCATTTATTAAGAAAGTGTTTTCAAGGAAATAGAAAACGGTATTTAGCCCAGAATTTTACTAAAGAATTATTACTCTTATCACTTTTGGATAGATTGTGAAAGGATGAATTGACTCAAGGATTAGAAAACTAGATGGGACAGATGTAGGGTAGCGCCATATACTTCAGCCGTTAGCCCCTAGCTGGTATTAGTCCAAGATTCTAGTGCGTAGGGCTTTTTCAAGGGTAAGACTAAAATAAGGTGTATGCACAGAAAGGAATACATAAAGATAAGATAGGTTATAGGTTGGCTTGCAAAATCTTTAGGTTCATAGTAAGCCTAACAAAACTACGAGATTGACAGATAGTCGGGTAAACACTAGGATAAGTGTATTTGGACAGACTGTCCAATTTTCTTCTAACAGTTAGTTAGAAATTTTGGTATATCTGGTAGGTCTGAGTCAGCCACATAGGTTGGTAGTTACCCTATGAAAACTAAACATTGGGACAGATAGTCCACTGATTCGATGGATAGCCATGACTGCCTATGTAGAATGCATGCCATTATTGTTTATATTGTTTATTTTAACCAGTTTGGTTGGAGGACTTTAATTTGCAAAAGATATATTTTAAGAAGGGATATTAGTAAGGAATTTGATTTGCAAAAGATATATTTTAAAAAGGGATATCAGTGAGGGGAAAACTCGTTCTTCTTAGTGGTGTGGTCTTATTGAATATCAATAAAACTAAGATGGTATATTATTATTCACACCAGGCTTTTTGTCTGACTCGAAGTTTATGTTTTCCCCTTAAACTCTCGGGTGGTCAAAATTTGATTTGAGCAGGTCGAGAGCAAGGGTTTTACAGGTTAAGTACGTTTTGATGCATAAATCTTTCGGAGACATGCAGGAGGCAAAGCTAGCTATGTAGGAGTCTATTTATTACTATTATTTGTTGTGTCATGTCAGTTGTTGTATGAATGTATTGACGGTAGATGTATCCGTCTATTTAGTAACTCTGATCAACCAAGGAGACATCTTCATATATCGTTCTTGGAGTATTTTGTAATAATTATATTTTATCTGAACCTGGACAACATTTGGGATATGTACTGAATATGAAATTATATAACGAATATGGAATATTATCTTTGAAATGAAATGTGAAAGTATGCTTTCAAATTGTGTTTAAAATTATTTCATATTCTTGTGTTTCTGATATTATGGATACTATTAACATGGCCACATTTTGTCACTGGAAATTAATACTATAGATGACTGCAGCATCTACAGCGCTTAGTTTCGAGTCTTAAAATGGGGGATGTTATAGCTTGGTATCAGAGCATAGGTTTATGTAAAACTAAAGAATTTTGAACTTTAAAATGAATTTTTGAAAACATAATCCAAATGAATCATAGAATAAGATTGGGGTATGGAAAACTAGTATAAGAATAGCGCCTTTCAAAGCTTTGTATGGAAGACCATACAAATATTCAATATGTTGGTTAAAGACTGGAGATAGAATGATTCTAGATCCAAATTTAGTAAGAGAAGCCGCAGAAAAGATTGAGTTGATTCAAGCTAGAATGAATGAAGCTCGGTCTAGGCAGAAAAGTTATGCGGATAAGAGACGGAAAGAATTAAAGTTCTCAATGGGACATCATGTTTTCGTCACAGTGTCACAGATGAAGGGAGTAATAAGATTTGGGAAGTTGGGGAAATTGACACCTAGGTTTGTTGGACCATTTCCAATTATAGAAAGGATCGGAAAGCTCGCTTACAGGGTAGAGTTACTGAATCGTTTGGCAAGAGTCCACAATGTTTTCCATATTTCTCATCTAAGAAAGTGTGTTCAAGATCCATAGACTACTATCACTCCGACTGCATTGGAAGATTTAGTAGTGGGGCCGGACATGACTATAGTTAGACATCTAGTGTGTATGGTGGCTAGAGATGAGAAGAAGCTAAGGAAAAAGACAGTCAGATTAGTGAAAGTCTAGTGGAGTGACAACGAGAGAGACTGTACTTATTATTCACACCAGGTTTTTTGTCACTTATCGCTTTTGGCATATTATTATTCACACCAGGTTTTTTGTCTAACTCGAAGTTTATGTTTTCCCCTTAAACTATCGGATGCTCAAAATTTGATTTGAGTATGTCGGAAGTAAGGGCTTTACAGATTAAGTAGGGTTTGACAAATAAAGCTTCCAGGAACGTGTAGAAGGCAACGCTAGTTATATAGGAGTCTATTTATTACTATTATCCGCTATGTTATGTCAGTTGTTGTATGAATGTGTTGACAGTAGATGTATCTATCTATTTAGTAACTCTGATCAACCAAGGGGAATCTTCATATATTGCTCTTGGAGTACTTTGTAATAATTATATTTTATCTGAACCTAGGCAATGTTTGGGACTATGTACTGAATATGAAATTATGTAACGAATATGGAATATTATCTTTGAAATGAAATGTGAAAGTTTGCTATGAAATTGTGTTCAAAATTATTTCATATTCTTGTGCTTTTTATATTATGGATACCATTAACATGACCGTGTTTTATCACCGGAAATTAATACTATAGATGACTACAGCATCTATAGCACTTAGTTTTGGCCCTCAAAATTGGGGATGCTACATCATGGTTCATTCTTGAAGTGCCTCGCACTATGTTGTTGACCTAAGTCAGGCATACCAAACCAATATATATAAATCACCCAAATCGTGCATCTATAATTATCTGTGTGTGTGTGTCACTTGAACCACATACTTATATATCCATATAATATATTTTGTCCATTTTTCAGTAACCCTAAGTCGGGCATACTAAAACTATACATACACTTAAATTGCATATCAATAAATCACGTCGAATTTCCATTAGCTACCAAAGACTGAGATCCACAACTATATTATGGACTCCCTTGAAAACTAACAACTCAAAAGAGGTTAACCTGTAGGTCTTTTCGCAGTACCCATCCGTACAATGCAATAGTATATGACCTACTATATATTGGCGTCCAAAATCTCTCCGTCCCTGCTCCGGAACCACGTCTTCAGGTTGTGTGTCTCAATAGTACAATGGATTCCTTGCACCAATCGATAGTCCCAATTCGAATATACCGAAACTATATATAAACGATTTAAATTGCATATCAATAAATATATATAATATTTTGTGCATCTCCCAGTAGCCCCAAGTTGGACATACCAGAACTATATTTATACATGTAAACATATATAAATCACATATAATGTATGCAGATATATATATATATATATATATTCTTATGTATAACTAGTCGAACTATATGGGACTAATAAACACATATCTTGCACATTTTCATACACAAAGGAAATACACAACCAAAGTAACAAAGCTATCATCTAAATATCAATAACAATTAATGTGTACAACCATATAAACAATTCAACAAAATGCATCTTACTTAAGTAACCAATCTAACCATTACATCTTTGTATTATTTATACAAGTCTCAAACTTATATAAAATAATGCAATTGACTATCAATCATACTATAACTTACTTTCACTTAATTCTTCTACTTAAATTAAGTTTAGCTGTCAATAATGCCTCAAAATATTATATAGCTCATGTGTATAATTTCTATATAAATATATATACACACATATATCTCAAACAATTCCTTAGGGTCTAAAGTTAAAAAATGACGTTATTACAATGTTTGTGATCTTATAATCTTAATCAAGCCTTATTAAATATTACAACACTTCTTTGAAATTTCTAACTTCTCAAATCACCTTTATAGAAATTCACTTGTTAGTTAGTTATTGATGTACAATATAATAAACCAATATCAAGGCCAGATAAATTTCAAAGCTATTTTTAATATAAGTTTAACCTACCAAAATCATTATTTTAACCTTACAACTTATGTGAAAGGTTATACTTCTAATTTCCAATTGACAATAAAATATACAACAATATTTCTATCATTAAATATAACCATAAATTAGAGTTCTTATTAATTTACAACCATGTTATAAATTAATATTAACTTTATCCAGTTCTATTCAATACGAATAGAACGCAAAGTTTATATATACGGGATCTTAATCAATTATCATGTATATCAGTAATAAAATATATAATAATATTTCTATCCTAGACCACTGAAGTGCTGCAAACCATCACCAACGAGCTCCTCTTGCCAGCAGAAGTCCAACGCCCCCATCGACTATGAGTCCAGTCACCATTGACCATAACCCGAAACCCTTAACCCGACTTTGACTACTTCTCCTCGATGTCACGACCACTGCTGGCCTATGACACCACCATCAAGCCACTCTCCAAGCCAAGGCGGACCATCTTGAACCCTTCCTTTCACCTACGATTCACCTTCACTGAACCACATGTCGAGTCCCTTATCCCTCATCCATTGCAACCCCACATCGTCACCACCTCTAGGCCATGAGTGATGTGGAAAGCATATATATATATACACATATATAATTTAATTTCTTAAATAAGTCGCCTTACATTTTGAACTCGTATGATCACATGGCACATTAGATTGCCACGAAACTCGTCAATGCACATCACCTCAATTTTCCGGCCCGATGGTATAAATTTCATTAATATCCAAGACAGCACTCCAGGATGATAATTTCACGCATTCTGATGTTGTTTTGACCATCGGATTGCCCGATTCCAAAAATTCCTCAACCGTACATCTCATTATGCAGTTCTCATCCTAGAATCATAAGCCGTCAATCGAGATTCCACTGGACTCGGCTACATATGTATTTTTATAAAATACTATAATAATACGTAAATCGTAAAAACACCGTGACTTCAAACATAGTGATATTTATACTCATATTAATTCGCAACATCGATCCCGACTCAACGAAATTGGTCTTGATTATCGATTCGAATGTATGCTAAAAATCAGATTTTGGACCTTAAACTAATTAACGATTTAATATCTAAATTAATTACTTAAATATGATATCGTTAAAATGCAGGTTGTTACATTCTCCCCTCCTTAAAAGAATTTCACTCCCGAAATTTCTATGAGTATGACAATGCAACCCTCTCGACCAAAATTCCAAGCATGGAATACAACTCCTAACCTGTAGGATTCTAAAGCCCCTTTCATTTTAGAAAAATTCAGCAGCACCCCTTTTGCACAGCTTGCTCTGAAAAAATCCCAAAAAAACATATACACACATACATCACATATTTATGGCATCCCATATCCGAGGCATCTCATTTCTGAGGACATACAAGCATATATATCCATACCATCTACACTACGATCTTACATACCTCTTTCACAACAAGCACATGCTATTTAGATGCAAATTCGAGCGAATAAGCATCTCAATAGCTCATAACTGCTTCCATGTACCTAATTATGTACTCAACAAGGGGGATCATACACACTTGAAATCATTAAATCATGGATTTAAGCATGCTAAATCATATGTAGCATTTATCTCAAATAAATATGCTATATCAAATCATGCAACAAGCATCTCAAATAATGTTACAACTAACTGTGCAACAAACACATCTAACGAAACAAGTATCTCCAATGCAATAAACATCTCAAAAAAACATCCTATAACAAACTATGAAATAGGCATCCCTAATGCAACAAGCATCTTTAATGTAACAGGTATCTCCGACAAACATGTTATCATAAAAAACAATAAGCACACTTGTAAAAGACAAGCAACAACAAAGCAACCTCTCTTTCTTACATTTTAACAAAACAAAAAGGAAAACAAAAATTTCCTTCAGTAACTGGAAGCATACTAATACAAAGCCTCATCAAACACAAACAAGCTTAACCCTATCGATCTGAAGCCATATAGCCCGATCTCAGAAATGAATGGGCCCTTGTGGTCTAAAGCTACATCCTGTTCACTTCTACCTTTTCTAGTTGACTCATCACAATGACATCACTAGAATTACATACTTATACAAATAGAATTCAAACAATATGTTGGCTATAACAATCAACAATGATCAATCAACAAGAATCAATAAGCAGTAACAACCAACAATGAGCAATTAACAAGCAACAAAAATCAATCAACAATCAATTAATAAAAATAAATAATCAATCAACAAAAATAAACAATCAATCAAAAATAAAGCAATAGCAAGCAGTCAATAAGCAACAAAAATCAATCAACAATTAATCAGCAATCAATCAACAAAAATCAACAACCAATCAAAATCAAGCAATAGCAAGCAATCAACAGCGATCACCATAAAAACTTCCAATCATTTAAAATGAGTCTATAACAACACACACGGTAAACCATAATAGTCATAACGTGCATGCCAAGCTGTAAATTCCCTTGAGTCTGTTCGACATTCAAGATGACCCTATTGCTTAAGTACTACAACTCCCTATCATGAATACAACACACAAAGACTATCACACCACCTACTCCAAAGAGGAAAACTTATATGATATACTCGACTACCAATCACCAAATATCTTGATTAAACCCAGCAATCTTAGTCTCAACTTTTCTCTCATTTTGAACAAAACTCATTCTTTAAAGGAGAAAATTCACTAATCAAATAATTATTAAATGACAATCTACAAATGTTTGGGCTCACTCAGGTTGAGACTCACCTCAACCGCACAATGCTACCAAGGATAGTATACTAGGTGTACCACGATGCTCGCCTAGGCAAATATCATATTGCCACTTAGAAGATTATTCGAATCTTCACAAAACTAGTCAAGAAGTCCTTTCCCGAACTACCACAAGCTAATTAACTATATTATACTGTAAATAATATTACAACGAATAGGGATCATCCAAAATAAATATGATACACAATCTAATCCTTTGTTTTGTTGCAAGGTTTCTTCATTAAGCTAGGGTCGGCCAGCTGACTCCTCTCATGCGAACTCTGATCCGGTTCCTTAGTTCGACCGTCGAAATTTCCTTGCACAACTAGAGTCGCAATTCAGAATCTCTAAGTCATTTCAAGAATTCAACTTAAATGCTCAACTTTAAAATCAAGTGAAAAACCCTTGCCCAACTGGTGCAAATCACCTAGTAACTACATGCTCAGACTAGGGATTAGGAACTGATACGTGAATGGACTGATCCCTAGAAAATATCTCTTTGGCTCGTGGATTAACCCCACCACCAAAGGTTTACTAACACAAGAACAAACAACTTCTAACACAAATGACTGCATGCACAATGCATATAAGTCATTCGCTCGGTATTTTCCTATTACTGGGCATCCACCAAATCGTACTTGGATGCAAATCCAAGTTACACTTCATCGACAGACCCAACTCAACTTGAAAGCTCATGCATCGAGTTTGAATGGAAGTACTCTTGATCGCTACACTACCTACAACACCTACCGCGGCTACTAGAATGTTCGTAGACAGTAGAACATCCCTTGTAGTATCAAAATAGCCTCTGAACTAATCAGGCATCTCAGACTGCCTAATTCATAGTTGCTCATGCACCCTATCAGCTCATATAGATATCCTTAAACGAAGATACCTCAGTCACTAGCGACTGTATAAATCAAAGTTCGGGAATGAGTGGTGTATGCAATATCATATAGTAGAAAAATACAAGTACGCTCTCTCAACGTACCTCCAACTACCAGGTTTCTTAACTCAAACTGGTCCACTCGGTCCTGAGTGTTGAGCCTAAGCTCTAATACTACTGTGACGACCAGCCCTTCGTAATACCTTGAATCAACGTCAAATGACAACGTCTGACTTCTAAATACCATAAAAGACAACTTGTCGAGATAAAATAAAAATCCAAACACCAATCCAAGACACGGCGATACAATCTCACATCGGAATGATAATATATAACATACTGAATATATAGGAACATAACGGGATAACTAATATATAAGAGACTGTACTGATGGAAGTAACTGATAAATACGTATCAATATAGAAAGTCAGAATACAATATCTGATACAACAAGTGTCATATATAAATAGCATATCTATCATGTGCTACCACAATATAAATATATACCTAAAGTATAGACTTCGTCTCCAAAGTGATCCAACTGTCTTGAAAGCGTAACCTAAAAAGCACCTGGCTTCCAAACTACTCAAGAGTTGTCATGATATAAATAGACAAAGACAAAAAGCAGGTCAGACATAAAGCCTGGTATGAGGGAAACTATCTCAAAATATTGTATATCAAAACCATATACAAATAAATTAGAAACTACTAAAATACAGCCGGTCCTCTCCACAAATGTGGCATAGGGATAATCCAGACTGCCCATAAACAGCTAAAGTAAACCCAACTCAAAGATGGGAATCATACCATAACCATCCTTCTCATGTAATCAACGAATTAGCGCAACTAATATAATGTGACAGAAATGTAATAACATACTATGATAAGGGTAACCCAATATGCCAATGTAGGAGTAGTATAAACATCATAATATAAGTCTAACACATAATGTTCAATAATAATAATCAACTAACTAATATAACATGCACGATCATAATGCCAAGGGAAATATAGAGAATAAGTTGATACCCATCATTGTTGATGGTTGGAGTCCGCTATAGATACAAATCGATTTAATGATCCCTATCGAAGCATCTGAAATGCAAAACAAATATAGTGATATAACGATGCTACTAACATAGCATCTCCATACCCAAAACCGAAATATGGATATCTATAATTAATACTCGTTCTGAATTGTCATTAGCTACCAAAGAGACCTATCGAGTGCCAAAACTATATTGTGGACTCCCCAAAAAATAATACCTCAAAAGAAGTTGGTATGTAGGTCCTATTGTACTACACGTCTGTACAACGCAATAGTATATGACCTACTCTAGATTGACATCTCAATCTCTCTCCGCCCATGCTTTGGAACCAAATCCGCAGGTTGTACGTCTCAATGGTACAATGGATTCCCTTTTCAAAGCTAATATTATCCGATTGTTTGTGGATAGACAATCGGATTCACGCTACCCCACGTGCAACATTCTCACACTTATACACAACACTGAAGTATTAATGTCCCCTTATAGATCGTGATTCGTTCTTGAAGTGCCTCGCACTACCCGGTTGCCGCAAGTCAGGCATACCAAACCAATATATATAAATTGCCCAAACCGTGCATCTATAATTACATATATACATATATACATATATATATATATATATATCACTTGAACCGCATATTTATATATCTACATAATATATTTTATCCATTATTCGGTAACCCCAAGTCGGGCATTACTGAAACTATACATACACTTAAATTGCATATCTATAAAGCACGTTGAATTTCCATTAGTCATAAAAGAGACCTATCGAGAGCCACAACTATATTCTGGACTTCCTTGAAAACCATCACCTCAAAAGAAGTTTCTTGTAGGTCTTATCGTGGCACCCATACGTACAACGCAAAAGTATATGACCTACTCTAGACTGACATCCCAATCTCTCTCCGCCCTTGCTCCGGAACTGCATCTGCAGGTCGTGAGTCTTAATGGTATAATAGATTCCTTGCACTAAGGGATAGCTCCAAGTCGGACATACCAAAACTATATATAAATACTTTAAACTGCATATCCGTAAATATATACAATATTCCATGCATCTCCCAATAGCCCCTAGTCATACATACCAGAATTATATTTATACTTATAGACATATACAAATCACATAAAATGTATGCAAGTATATATATCCTATATATAACTAGTCCAACTATATGGGACTAATAAACACATATCATGCACATTTACATACACAATGGAAATACACAACCAAAGCAACAAATCTATCATCTTAATATTAATAAAAATTCACATGAACAACCATAAAAACAGTTCAACAAAATGCATCTTACTTAAGCAACTAATCTAACATTTATATCTTATTTATATTATTTTATAGAAATCTCAAACTTATATAAAATAATGCACTTACCTATCAATCATACTATAACTTATTTTCACTTAATTCTTCTATTTAATTAAGTTTATCTATCAATAAGGCTTCAAAATATTATATAGCTCATGTATATAATTTCTATATATATGTATACGCATACATCTCATACCATTCCTTAGGGTCTAAAGTTAATAAATCAATTATTATAATATTCAAGATTTTATAACCTTAATTAAACCCTTTTAAAAAATACAATACTTCTTTGAAATGTTTAACTTCTCAAATCACATTTAAGAAATTCACTAGTTAGTTAGTTGTTGAATTGCACTATTATAAACCAACATCAAGGCTAGATAAATTCAAAGCCACTTTTAATACAAGTTCAACCTTCCTAAATCATTATTTTAGCCTTACAGCTTATTTTAAATGTTATACTTCTAATTTCCAGTTAGTAATAAAATATATAATAATATTTCTATCGCTGATATAACTACAAATTAGAGTCCTGATTGATTTATAACCATGTTATAAATTAATATCAACTCCATCTAATTCTATTCAATACGAATAAAACACAATATATATATATATATGCATACATACGGGATCTCAAAAAATTATCCCGTATATTAGTAATAAAATATATAATAATATATCTATCACTAATCTAACTACAGATTAGAGTTTAATTAATTTATAACCATGTTATAAATTAATATCAACTCTATCTAACTCTAATCAATATGAATAAAACACACAATATATATATATGTATGTATGTATATGTATATGTATGTATGTATGTATGTATGTATGTATGTATGTATGTATGTATGTATGTATGTATATGTATATACATACATATATATATATATGTGTGTGTGTGTGTGTGTATCGGTATATATATGCGTATATGTGTGTGTAAGGGAATCTTAATCAATTATCCCGATTATCTACTCAAACCAATCCCATCAAATGGGGAAATAATTGTTGAATATGCTAGTATATGATTTTTGTTTGATGATAATAAACATATATATATATATTCATTTTAAATGTATTTTTTATTGTACTATTTTATTTTTCACATAATTAAATAGATATTTGCTGAATAAAATAAATAACATAGAATTTAAATTCAAATAGATATTTTATTCAAATAAATATTTATTACAATTTTGAATAGTACAAATTTGAGCTCTCACTATATATATACAAATTTCAGTTACATTACAATTTCAATCACATCACATTTTTCACTATACATACATTTGCACCTCACTACATTTCACTCATTCACTCGTATTTGATCTTCAACTGTATTCCAGATTAAATCCAACATCTGAATTATCTGCAAAGAAAACACTAACACGGTAAAATTGAAAAAGAAATATTTTTGCAGTGTAAAAAAAAATGATTTTTGAAAATGTTGTTTGCCTCGGTTATTTGGTTGTTTGTTATCATTTATTTTGAATTCATCATACACGAACAACTTATGACATGCACAGTGTATCACTGTACATGCCACAAGGCCATGCACACCAAATGTACACTTGATAAAATTACAGGGACAGGTGAGCACAAGGTCAAACCCAATCAAAAGCTGGGTTCAATTCAAGTGCAATACAAATAAAGTCACGACACGAGCACAAGGTCAAACCCGAGCTATAAACTGGCTTCAACTCAGGTGCAATACGAAAAACAAATCCAGATGAAAGTGTACACAAAACTTCAAATTGTAAACAACACGGGTATAAAGTGATGTACACATGAATGCTATATTCAAAGACCAGACCCAAGTCAAGCAGGATTCAACTCGAGTACACGTGAAGACGCAATGAACCAGTGCAAACAAACTATGAAGTGACAACAGTAGTGCAGCCTCAACATGAGTTCAAATGCAATGCAACCAAGTGGACAGTGGTAACTTCAAACTACAGATGCAACAGATAATGCAAGTAAGACCAAAACCCAGTTCAGTTCAAATGAACAGACTCATGAAGGCATGGAGGCAAACAGACCAGATTACAATGTCACTAGTGAAACAAACATCATATATACATATGTACTCGAGGCAACCAATTCAATATCCAAGTGAAGCAACTAAACCTGGCAACCAAATAGAAGACTGCAAATACCAACCTGAACATATATATGCAACTACAAGTGATCAAGCATCAGGTCGAAAAACACTACAGAACATTCAACAGTTTTTAACAAAGTGGACAGTGCTATCAACCAAGTGTAAATGCACACACACATCTATATATGTATATACATGAACTAAACTGAAGTGCACTATACCAGCAAGCACTCGAATTTACAATTATAACAAAGTCAAGTTTAAAATGCCAAGAAATCAAAACCAGTGTACAGTTCGAACAAAATAAGGTACAAGTCAAGTATGCTACAGGCATGAACAAACATGGCCGAAGTCAACAAGCACAAAGAAAAATAACCAAGGCAAGTTCGAACAAATCCAAATCAAAGTCAGATGATAACATGAATGATCAAGTCAATTTTCATCTCAAAGTCCAGAAAATCAAGCCATGGTAGCCAAGGAATTAAAAAGTTTAAAATCAAAGCCGTGATAATCAAGTAATCACAAAAATATACGAATTTGAACAAGTTAGAAACATCACAAGCATTCAATCATAATCAAGTGACCGAGAAAAATTATCTGACGATTTCAATCGAACAAAATTATAGGAATTGGAATCCTATTTAACTCTATCATCATCGGCATTCAAAAATCATTGAGTTCAAGAAAATTAACTAGTAAAGCAAAGAGCGTAAAGCACATACCAATTCAAGTTGAACTCAATCGAGAAGGAGCCGTGTGCAGATCGAAGAAACACTCGATCGAAAAAGCTAGGAACGATAAATCATTTATTCGATCGAGCAACTGAAGTCGGCCTCTTCGAAATTCAAAAGCCCTAATTTCAGAACGAACGAGCAACGAAAATAGGAAGCTGCCATTTTTCACTAGGAAAGAGATACCAGGCCGAAGAAATAAAAGGAGTAGAGGGACAATTGTTTATCACTTAATTTATTTTAAGGTCGGCCTCACTAAATTAATTTGGGCTTTAATTTTTTATTTAGGGTTTTGTTATTTAAATTGTTTTTAAATTTGTATTTTTTATTTTAAACAGTTGTAAAGTCTAGTCGTGTGACTAGGGGACGAACTACGGTGGTGTAGTTCGAGAATTCACAACTCAGTGGCTGAGTTGTGGTAGGGTTTTGAGCGTAGAGCTAGGTTAGTCGATAGCGGGTGTCGCGAGTTTACGTGTGTAAGCATCCGACTACTTAATTTCTAGTAGAAACCTTGGGGGTAGCATGTAGGTAGGATTTTGCCGAAGCTGGGTAAATTTGTGTGTTCTATTTTCTGCTTTTATTATTCTGCTATTATTTGTGCTGCTATTATTCTGCTATATCTGTGCTGCAATTATTTTATATACTTCTGCAATAAATTTTTATAATTGCTTGTATCACCCTATTCACCCGCCCCCCTCTAGGGTGAAATCGATCCTACAATAATTACATATATATATATATATATATATATATATATTATTTTACCTCTACTAGGTAATATTTTTCAATACATATAATAATGGGGATTTATAATGAAATACAAATTCAGTGTTATAATTCCGTTCACCTAAACCATAATTTCTCAAGTGTCCAAATCCAGTCCAAACCTCAACCAAGGTGTAGATAATCTCCATATGAGTGCAACGGCGAAGACTGCGTATCGATTGGACCTTGTATGAAGAGATATGGATTAAATACGAAATGTGATTTAATTAAAATAATTAATTCCTTAATTACTTCAATCGGGTTAATACCTCTCTTCCCTAAATCCAAATGTGCCTATACATGTGCACATACCTATATCATGCACCATCTCCTACTAATTTCTCTACCTATACTCGATGAATTAGCGAATCGTCGATTCCTATGCACTTCGCAACGCACCCCAACATGATAACTTGGAGCTCCAAAGAAAATCGCGACCTGGTACTCTTATCACAGCCATATAACGTCCCAGCCCCTCCTACACCACCCCTTCTAGACCACCGCAGTGCTGCCAACCATCATTAATGAGCTACTCTTACCGCCACGAGACCAATGCTCCTATCAACGTTCAATCCGATCATCATCAGCCACAATCTAAAACTCTTGACCCAACTTTGACTACTCCACCCCAACGTCAAAGCCACCGCTGAGCTACGGCATCACCAACGAGCCACTGTCCAAGCCTAGGCGAACACCCTAAACCCTTCCTTTCACCTACAATTCACCTTCACCGAACCACATGTCGAGCCACTTATGCCTCCTCCACTTCAACCCTACATTTTCACCACCTCTACTAAGCTTCAGAGCATGAATGACGTGGAGAGCATAAATGTTTTAGGAGGAAGTGGAGTTTTACTCTTTTTTTGAGGGGGTGTGTGCTATTGAAATAAAGGAGGTAAAGAGGAAGATATTATATCAAGGTGGAGAAAACGAAGTAAAGGGAAGTAGTGCACATCACCTCAATTTTCTGATCTCGATGGTATAAATTTTCTTGTTATTCGAGAAAGCGCTCCAAGATGATAATTTTGTGCATTTATAGGTTGTTTTGGCAATCGGGTCACCTGATTCCAAACATTCCTTAATTATGTGTCTTATTATGAAGTCATCATCCCAGAATCACAAGTCGTTAGTTGAGATCCCACTGGACTCGACTACGCATGTATTTTTACAAAATATGTATAACAATACGTAAATCGTAAAAATACCATGACTCAAATATAGCGATATTTATACTCATATTAATTTGCAACATTGATCTTAACTCAATGGAAGTGGTCTTGAGTCCTAACTTAACCGTATGCGAAAAATTAGATTTTGGACTTTCAACTAATTAACGATTCAATATTTAATTAATTATTTAAATATCATGTCATTAAAATGCGGGTTGTTACAATCGTGCTCTTGAAGACATATTTACGAACGATTGATCATATCCCTTTTGGTACAACTACCAAAATTGTATTTTGATAACATATATGGAATTATTTCGGATTTGTGCATCATACAATATGGCAGAGTCAATACTCCTAATGGTTTATTGACATCCGAGGTTATCTATTCTCGACAATGATGAAAAATTCATAGTTTCTCTTCAATATGCAAGAATACTTATTAGACATGCTAATCCGTTGTGTTCATTTAGGTTAGATTAGTTTCATTTTATCCCACGTAATCAGTTTTATCCTTGGATCGTATTCAAATCCATTTTATTACCAGTAATTCCAAATGAAATTCCTTCATTATGAAGTTGGTATTTCTGAAAACAATTTTTTGTTTCTCAATACAACGGAATAGGTATTCATAAACATTTTATGAATTGCCTTATAAAACTGATTTGGTTATTAGTTTACAATACATATGTTCAAAACATAAATTGGTCATCCAACGACTATCATTCTCAAACTTCTTTTGGGGTGATCCATACAAGGTCCCTTACGAACAATTATTATGTGCAGTCGTTCAACTCGCACAATCTATCAATCCCTTGACCTAGGATATGTTGGGGTTTCTTATAAACCCTTATCTTGTATGATTTGGAAAATGATTATTTAGATGAAACTAATTTTAACATTGTATACTACTCTTAAGTACAAGACCTTATAGAAAGAAGTAAACTCAACTTCACTCATTATTAATCGTACTTTGTTCAACAAAGTACAATTACTTTTTATCGATACATCATTACGTACTATAGGGAGGAGTCACTTTTGAGATTGAATCTTTATTCATTTTAGGTACGTTCGAAAATCTTTGCAATATACTCAACTATTTGATCAAATCGAATTATTTTATTTTCTATCGCATGTAATTTCTTTTACTTTCGTTTTATATTCTATGAACTTATCATATACATGATACATGTATACATGCTACATGTGTATCAAATATACATGTTCACGTTTGTGATAATTCATCGGTGAATTCAACGAAGTATGTGGAAACATTTTGGTATTATTAGAATTACGATTCCATACATCTATATATACATATATATATATATATATCAATTTATCTTCAATATATTTATATATATCAATTCAAAGGGTTCAATAATTCCTATGTCGCTCCCACTGAATGGGTATTTTTCCCTTAATTGTTTGAGATATAATTTACTAGTACCATATGATTCCTAATCATATAATCAAAAATTATTTCTTCAAACTGTGGCTTAGTCTATAATTCCAAAATTATTGCAAATAAATTTTGATAGTTCTGTATTTTCCAATGCATCACAAATGCCGCTGAAATAGTTTTATTTTGTAATGAATATTCATAATATTCATATTGAAATAAAACTATATTTATTTTTCAGTCAACACTGAAAAATAGCAATTATTTCATAAATAATGTTAGGTATGTTTCACGAAAACAATTTTCGTATACTAATATGAGTTATATAGCGTACTCCCACTATTTTTGCCATTACTATAATAGCGTATGAAATAGGGAGTTCCATTCAGCCACTTATTATTGTTAATTTATTCCATCTTTTGTAACTAGTTTATAGTTGAGATTTTTTAAATCAAATATCTTAAACTCAAAGGAATAAATCTCATAGAAACAATTTTCTATATGAAAATACATTTTGGAATAGAAATCATATTTCTCATTCCAATGTTAAGTATCAATTGTTATTTTACAATTCTCATTTCAGATTTTCTTAATGAACCTGAACTAACCATTCACTCTTTTCATTCCAATTGTGCCTTAAGTTATAACTACTCTTGTATATTCACTTTCCTTTCTAAATGGCCAAACCATTCAAAGGAAACTCTTACTACAATATCATAAAGAACTCTTTACAAAAGTTCATTTGGTTATCCTTAACATTTAAGGATATCAAATATATTGCACTTACGTAAACTGATTAAAGTGAGGTGTCAGTGATTGAATTCTTATATCCATCTTATGGCTCTTGGTCTAGTGTTACATTTAACATGATGAGATCATGATTGTAAACAATCATATTGAATACACAATCTCACACTATGGTTTACTTGTTTATTTCAAATGAACTAATTTCATTGAGGTTTTGTACATTACAAATTGCGACCATTCATCATATAACATTTATATGGATCGAATACGAATCAAATATCCATATTCTAGTATTGTTTCTAGAGTTTGAAACTCAT
Source organism: Allium fistulosum (assembly GCA_030737815.1). Classification (NCBI taxonomy): domain Eukaryota; kingdom Viridiplantae; phylum Streptophyta; class Magnoliopsida; order Asparagales; family Amaryllidaceae; genus Allium; species Allium fistulosum. The sequence continues at coordinate 637,012,775 of CM060908.1, read as the reverse complement.
AAAGGCCTATACACAGTCTTGGCAAAATAAACATGCAAGTGACCAATTATGAATGTATTTAGTAGTTATAAAATTTGGCACTTGCATGGGTATTGAAACAATAACATCCAAATAACTATTTATTAATAAGTATATTTTATATTTTAGTTTTTCAATTTTAAACTCGGTTCATTTATATATCTTAATTGATAAACATTTTATCAATTATATTAATTGCACAAATTTATCAATGTGGATTATTATCTTTATATAGAAAATTTTCTTACAATATTAGAAAGGTTAAATGTCTTCGTTTCATTTTTCTAATAAGGCTCCCACTAGTGTTTTATGTTTCTCCAAATTCTACATGAAACATAGAAGCCTTTTGACTTCACTAGTGGATGTTAGGACTCGTTTGTCTTGAGATTCGAATCTTGAGTTTGCTCAATAAGTCATAGCCCCACAATCGATGGATAAGTCCTTATTGGTTGTATCATATACAACTCCTAACCCATGGTTCCTTGTCTTAATCGCCTTTCGACCTTGAGTTTACTCACCAATTGAAAAAGATAATTCAAAAGTACCCACCATTTGCGACAGCCTAAGTATTAGTAATACTACACACAGCATCCCTAGTTTGAGTTTGCTCAACAACCAGAGAGTATACAAATAATTTATTAATATATAAATGGTAGAGGATGAGTCTTATATTAAAGATTCACAATCTTTAATATATTTAATTGAGTGATATCGACTTATGGAATAATGTATTTCTTATGAAATACCCTCGTGATTCAAGTATGAGACACATCAGAAATCACAGTATATGATTATACATATATATTTATCCCTTAAGTCTATTCAGGGTTTCTTATTGTTCCATCTTTAATTTATACATTCATATTATATAAGTTTGAATTATTATATAACTTTATAATTTAATTAACTTATATAATAGTCTTATGTATAACATTATATTAATTAAATCTTATTTAATTAATTTAATTAATTAACATTTTAATTAATTTTATATTATTCATTTTAAACATTTTAAATTGAATATGTGGACTATAACAATTATATTTATACATATATATCATAAATATATGTATTATATTATTTATTAATTAACATTTAATTAAATTATTTAATTAAAATAATTTTTATTAATTATAATTAATTTCAAAAATTATATATATATATATATATATATGTATGTATGTATGTATGTATGTATGTATGTATACGTATGTATGTATGGATAACCTTAATATTTTAAGATAATGTTACATATATCAATATACATGTTATCTATTTTAATTAATTAACTTTTAAATAATTATTTATTTATTTAATTAATCTAATTAATTAATAATAATTTTTAGACATAATTATTTTATTTTCAAAATAGAATTGAAAATTATTTTATAACATTTATAAAATCATTACTTATTTTAAATTTAAAAGTTTTTCAATTTCAAAATAAAATTTGAAAATTAGCAAAATGCCCAAACCAATTTGGGCCTTTATATTAGGGATAACCTTTGGGCTTATTGCATCCTTTCGGGCCGGGCCAGTAGCGAAGTAGGGCAAACCCAAACCCAACCTTAGACACTACTTTTCTAGACACCATACTATACGGTTAGGCTTTAATAAGTTATTCCTAATACTGCTAATTTAGACTACATAGGATATTGGGCTCTTATACCATTGTTGGAACTGGGCTAGCACGCAAGGGGTTAATGGGTGAAGTTCAAAAAATTTAACCATTTTTGATCTTATTGGGCCTATGAAGTCTAAATTAATTTAGATCTTATCTATATTTATTTTAAATAAAATCAATATTTTATTCAATTTATAAATAAGGTTTTAATTATTATTAGGTTTACATATTATATAGTATAATATCTGCATCATATACACATATGTGTGTACATGCATGTGCTACATAAGTCGTGTGCATAGTTTAACATGCCCGTGTATAGATGTTGGGATTTACACCATAATGGGCATATTAGGCCATCCATATACATATTTGTTATCTAATATATATGTATATGTATAAAGTTTTATAAAAACTAATGTTCGTAAAATACGAATGTCAGTGTATATATGCATATATGTATGTATGTATGTATGTGTGTGTATATAGTCGAAATTATAATATAAAGTAACTGTAAATATTGTTACAAACGACTTGAATATAAAATCAAATTTAAAATTCGAATTTAAAATTTTAGATTTAGATATATATAATAAAATATCTAGATATTTCAAATTCAAATTAATATATTAATGTTATATATACTATATATATTTCAAAATAATTATATATATATATTAATTCATATACATATTATATATATATTAAAATTAATATTTTTGAAAATACATATATGTATATATGTATATATATATAAACTTTAGTATGAATAAATAATTAACAAATGTGTGTGTGTGTGTATATTTATTTACGTATACGTATAGCCTTCAATATCTGTTTTTGAAATAGTTTTCGATTTTGAAATTTTTTATTATTATATCTATAATTTTGTTAAATACTTATATTCGTATATTTTACAATGTATATATGTATTTACATTATATAAAATTAAGTATAATAACTAAACATGAATTATATAATATATATATATATATATAGATTTAAAACATAAATATATGTATATAAAATTTTATTTCTAGAAACTATAATACACTTATACTAATAAAATAAAGATACATATATATTTTTTATATAATTATGTATTTGTTTTAAAATCAATCTTCATATAAAAAATTATTTTTTAATATTATTTAAATAAAAAAATTAAATTACCATCCATGAACTATATGTTATTATACACATATACAATTTTTTTAAATATATATTATCATTAATGTTGACAGCACAAACATATATGGATTCGTGATGTTCATATTCTATCTAAGCATATAGTGACATATGAACAATTGTATATAAATATAGGTTTAAATAAAGGATTTACTTTTTTCTAAAGCCTAGATGTAACACCTTGAAATGTTGAATCAAAGAATTCCTTGAAATAGCATCCAAAATCCAAAATGAGCTACCAATCTGAAAGCAGCAACCACTGATCTTCGAATTATATTTAATCAGTGTTTTAGTGGCTTGAAAATTTGGAGGATGAGGGGTAAAAAGGGCATCGGCCTTGTTGGTCTTAGAGGAGCAAAAGAGATCAAGATCTAAAGTGGGTGAAGAGATGATTAAATGGCCAAAGTCCTAAGGAGTGAAAAAGGGATCTAGATCCACCTTCTGCTCTTACCAAATCATCTCGTTTTGAATCAAAATTCTGCCTACAACTTCCTGGCACCACTACATGCCTCTTTCTAGCCTGAAAATCACTTTACGCCCGATCAATAAAAGTTGTACTTAAAAGTAATTCAAATGCACATCGATATCGTATATTGATATGTGCATATATAACTTTTATGTACGCACTATTTTCAATATCGGTCAACACAAATAAAATAAAATTTTATAATTAATATTTTACAAATATTAATTAATTTATAATAATTATAATTCAATTAAGTCAGGTGATGGTTGGAGTATTCAACATTTCGATTGTGTGACTCTTAGATGTAAATTCGGTCAGTGATTAACATCGAACAATTCAAATATTAACTTTCACACGTTACTTAGCAGGTGGTGCGACATTATGGCCAAATTATCGCCTACATAGTTTTGCTAAAATCCAATTTTACATATTTAATCCCTACCCGATAGTGACAATTATTTACACTAATTTTCTTCGTCAAAACTATATCACATTAGGACTTATGAAATTTGGTAATGGTCAAAATTCCAATATCATCCATATTCAACTTTATAGTCTGAATACAATGTTAAACCATAATAATAACAGTTATAATTAACCAAACTGCTCTGACCAGAGACTTTGACTTTGAGTTAACTTCAGTTGACTATGATACTAAACTCATATAACTAAGAAGACAAATTCTCTATCGAATAGTCGCACTTCCAAGTTCCAATGCTTCCACTTGAACCAACTACAGTCGTTCGATGGACGCCGCACCACGATTTAACTATAATCAAAGTGAATTTTTCACATTGAAGCTTGACGGCATCCTCAAGTCGAGGGAATTATGTGATATTGTCACATCGATATTTTCTGTTTGACTTTAGTTATATTAACCAATATAAAACTATCAAGTGGGTCATTCTATAGTAATCTAATAACTATCAGTACGTAATCCCATGATGCTCCCAGCAGCTATGAGTAATACACTACCTAACATTTAAAGAGCGTTATATTTAAAACGATATGTTTATTTTATTGTGATAAATCAATCATAGTCAGAACACATTGTAACTACTGTTACAAAGCATACCATTTATGGATTTTCTGTTAAATATACTTTTAATTAAATTGATTAATAAATATAAAACATTATATCGGTTATACAACAGAAATAAAACACCTTTTATTTCTAACAAGATTGGTTGTCGAGTTAGATATATACATAACAATTACATAATTTCTCATAGGGCATACCCATAACTCTATCAGCTTCCTCCATAACATCTTCATATCTGACCTTATATACTAATCGTCTTACTTGTAAATGTCTAATCTTGTGCGATTTTGTTTTCATTCTGCTCGACCACTGTTTCATTTGCCTACAAAAATTTCCTTAATCGAGATAAGTGTAACACATTATGTACTCTAGCCAACTTTGCTACTAACTTTAGTCTAGTAGCATGCTTCTCGTTTCGCTCGGTATTTGGATATTACCTATTATACCTCAGCGTTAACGTTAACCTTCAAAAATACTTCATCCACTAATTCGAGTTCCGACACCCTACTCCTTTAATTGCTATATTCCTTTTTTCAATGCTATATTATTTGAAAATATGGTTGTATTAAGGAAAAAAAATCCATTAGATTCTCTAATAAATTCTTACCCTAACAAAGCTCTATCGCCGACTGCCAACTAATAGCTCGGAGAATAGCATGGCATGACTTCTTGTACATATTGAAATGATGTCATTCTAATGCTCACTTGGTAATTATTGTTATAAGTAGTTCTTCCACATAAGTATGATCCTCTCACGATTCATAGAAATCAAGTACACCATCACATAATAAGTCCTGTAACTATGATTCACCCCTTTTGTTTTGGTAGTACCCTTATGTTTATGACACATTTTTATGGACATTTAATTAATTATTAATTAAATAAATAACGTGTGAAGTAGATTAAATATGAAGATTTTCCATGTAAAATAAATTTCGAATATGAATTTATATACGGAGTAGTGTTTTATAAAGAAAACAAATTTAAAATGCAACTTAATTAATTAGGAAAGCGTAACAGAGGAATGTTGACCCATAACCTCTCCCTCTCTATACTCTTCATTCATTCTCTTTTACTAAACCGAAGAAAAGAAACTAAACTCCATTAAACTCTCTCCATAAAGAAGAAAATATAAGGCTTGGAAAAGAGGAATTGAAGCCAATCTCTTTATGCACAATTAATCAAGGTGAATAATATTAATATCCTAACTCTTTTTGGTTGTTCATTCTAGATTTAATAGAGATCCAACCGTGATGTTGTGATAGAACATGTTTAGAGATATTCATCTATATGGATTTATGGATGTTATTTGTGAAATTATGAAATTTATTTAAAGGGCTTCAAGATTTAAACCTATGTCAATGGTCTTCAAATGTTTCAAAATTTTGATATGTTGTGTGAAATATTAATTTGGAGACAATTTTTAGTTTCATAATTTTCTGAGTTTATTTGGATTTTCTAAGTTAAGACAATGCTGAATGTTGGATTTTAATTATTTAAAATATGAAAAATAATTGTTTTGAACTAATTTTTTTATATGACATTAAAGATAGAAAATCTGATTTTTGGGAACTTTTGGAGATTATTCCCTAGTATTTTCAAATTGGTATTGTTAGCCGATGAAGGGAAATTTCGATCACAGATCGTAATTAATTAATTAATTAATTATGGTATTAATTAATATTTTGGGTGCAAGAGAAAATATATCTTTGATTTTTCTGAAAAGATTTTTGTAAGATTTTGATTAACCAATAGAAGTTCAACATACAGTACTCTTTGGTAAAAAGTTATAACTTTTAAAAGTAATAAATTAGTTTTAAAGATATCTACAAAAATGCCACCTTGATTTCTGATAACACCCATTGAGTTAATTTAGGATATCCCTTATGTTGTTTTACAATAGCTTCTTAAATTTATAAGTGTGGTCGCATTTTATTTTAAACTTAAGATAGCTCTAATGATTATGTTTACGGTTGTTATTATTCTTGATTTATGATAGCTGTGTTTTAAGAATTATGATAGTATGTTTTAAGATTTACGATAGCTATGTTTTTAGATCTACGATAGCCATGTTTTGAGATTTACAATAATTATGTTTGAGATTTACGATAGCTATGTTTTGAGATTTATGATAACTACATTTTAAAATTCATGATAGCTATTTTCTTTTATATACAATAGCTATTTCTTTGTTTTAGGATAGGTATGTATTCCTTGTTTTACAATAGCCATTTCAAAAGCACGATAGCACATGGCTTTATGATCTACGATAGTCTTTGTTTTACGATAGCCATGTACATTTTGATTTATGATAGCTACGTCGACAACTTTGGTTTTAAAGGTGCGATAGCATAAAGTTTTATAATTATGATTGATAAGTATTATAGAGGTGCGATAGCACAAGTTTTAGAAGTGCGATAGCACTATGATTTGAGAGGGGTGATAGCCTTATTTTAATATACAAGATAACACTTAAACAAGTGTTTGGGTAGATTTTTTCCTTGTAATAAACCCTAGGTTTTTTAATCTTATTTAACAAAATGATGATAATTTTTGAAGAAAGGAAGATAGTTTAGTCTATTTTACTAGTGGAATACAGTAAAGCCTGATTATAAGTATTTTGCGTATAAAATGGCTATCTGGAAAACATATTTATAAGGTGGATGACAATTTAGATGATTAATTTTGTATCTTAATCAGTTGATATTGTATATATAAATTGTTGACATGCTCACTTACTGTGGGGAACGGTGTAGTGACTTGTGAACTGATCGTAAGGCTATTTTAACACTAGAGGGAGGGCGAATAGTGTTTTATAACTTGTATGAAACTTTTTCACTTATTTTAATATTTGAATCAAAACACAGATATTCAATCACAGATGTATAAACTAGCTGGCAATCACAAAAATATATATAATCAGTAAAGTAAAAAGTAATGAGTTAGAGAGATGATACCAGGAGTTTTATATTGGTTCGGATTTCTCCTACATCTAGTCCCATACAATTTTTGGTATAGATTTCTTGTTAATCACCTACTTTGAACAGGTAGCAAGCAAACTAGAATACAGTCTTGATTTCAAGGCAACGAGGTACACCCTCCTGATTTCTAAGTTCAGGGTAGACTCTCTTAATTTAATTAGGCAACAAGATCACCTACTTGATTTAAATGGGCTACTAGCATACCCACTTGATTTGAACCGACAACAAGCATACCCACTTGATTTGAATGTCAATAAGTACACCCAAACAAATAGTAGTAGAGTGGTTGATTTCCAAATACAAATAGTTGTACTTTGATACAAGATATCCTATAGCCCTTTTGATAGCACTTTGAATTGATGAGAGAGTACTTGTAGACGAGTGCGTAGTTCGCAGAGAGCAAAGTAGAATATGAATTTGAGAGAATATGTAGTGAGAGTTCATAGCAAGAAGAAGATAGAAAATAAAAAATTCATTTTCTATCCTTTTATATAGTGTTTGAAAAGATGCGTCTATTCGTGAAAAGATGTAGTAAACAATCACAACTTTTTAAAATTAAAAAAGCATCTTTTCTCTGGTTTAAATAGTTTTTAAAAGGATGTGTTTATTCGTGAAGAGATGTGATCAAAAATCGTAACTTTTCAAAATTTAAAAACCATCTCTCCAACGGTCTATATGTTGACATATATACGTAGCATATGTCAACATATATACGTATGTTTTGAAAAATAAACTCTTTTAAGATGTTGCAAAATTCTTAAACTCTTGTAAAATTATTTAAGCATAGTTTCTAAAATATTTTAATATAAAAACCTTTATAAAAAAATTTAAAAAATATATTTTTTGAATGTAAAATAAAATATTTTGATAATAAAATAATAATAAATATTTAATAAGAAAGTATTCTGGTTGCTATCTAAGGACATAGAAAAATTATTCTAATGTTTATTTATTATAAATTATAGTCTTGAGCTCTTCTTGTCTCTATCTCTAAACTCATGAGTCTTCAATTATCTTCATCGTATCTGAATCTTGATCTCTAATCTTTATATTAAGTAGTCTTCAAACTCGATTATCCTATACTAGTATACACATGTATAATGTCCTACAAAAATACTCTATATGTAAAGATATGCCTTCCTTGAACCTAAAAATGACACTTAATACATCATTGGTATTCGTGTGCCGATCATTTAAGTGTCACAAAGACATGTCATTTGGAGTAAAGAAAGAAAAAGACAGAACAAAATCTCACATCATTATGAGAAAAATATAATATACACAAGACTTTACAAAAAGAAATCACTTTTATTTTACACAACATCAGAGTACACTATTCTATTATCAACCTGGACAGTTATAATAGCTTGTTCTAACAAATGCTATAAATACAGACAATATAATACATGACAAAGACAGCGGAAGAATATAAGATATGTGGCCACATCTTGAAGAATCCAGCTCATCTCCTGAAAGCTCCAAAGTATCTAGCTAAATCTAGAAAATATGCTCGGGTGAACCCAACATTATAAGAAAATAACACCCAGGTTAGTCTGATAAACCAGCTTGAGTAAAGCTCGAATCAAACATATGGATTTCTATTTTTACAAACCCTTTCAAAATAAAAGGTCTCTCGTAAGACCACACCGCACATAAACATGGACGGGTTTTTACGTTATGATAACCAAAACATTTTATATTATAAAATCTAGTGATATTATGATAATGTCTATGGGTTTAAGTATTCAATAATCAAGTAGCTGTGATGTGCGTACATGACAGAAATAATAGGTATACAATCAAAAACCACTAAGGCATGTATATGGAAAATGGTTTCCAACAAATGGCAAGGTAAGGGACTACCTTTCGAAAGCAGTACACCTCTTGATAAAATGTACTATGGGCCGCAGTTACCTTTGCAACCTTACCAACATAGGACCGGCCTATCCCAGAACTGGATAATATCGAATATTATCACCCCTAGGTTGTGATCAACAACTAAAAATAGGCTTCGAAGAAAACATAGATATCAACTGTAGATAAGGCGATGATCATATCCTAATGGGAGCGACCAACATAGCCCTGCTACATCTACCCGGTTTTAGCCATTACCGGGGTATAAGGCTTGGGAGGCTGTGCTCTTACCATTTCATCATAGCAATTCCCTCTTGGAATGCTAACATGGAATTCTAACATTGCCCTCAAGGCAGAAATGCAATGCCAGCATTCATCTATACAAGTTCGTTCTAGGTTTAAACGAAACCGAAGGCACTACTTCTACTACATCCATTTTGGAATCACCCTCCAAATTAGTAGCAAATAGCCCTTGCACTTCAAGATTTCCGTATTCAACTCCATCATCTTTAAGATGACTTCCATTCGAACGCATATGTTGGTTCGAAGTGGTTTTCGGATAACATATCCGATCCTGATTTCTCCGAACCAACAACCAATAATTTCTAGTTAACTCAATCCCGGTTCTCTCAGAAGTATGCAACAAGTATTTTGAGTCATCACCAGGGAACTCTAATATACACAATATACTTCCTGAGTCAAAACTAGACAAGATCTAATAGTCGGTTATTTAACTATCAAATAAACAAATAACAACAGTTCAGAGATTTAATTACCCATAACAACCACTAAGCCTCAGAATAAATCTTTCATTTATTTAAATCTCTTTCCACTGGCATAAGTATATTCACAAAACATTGTGAAAGATTTTTTATTTCAAAATCATATTAAAAGGATCGAAACAAAAGTTATTTTAATTAGAGATAAAGATAACCTCAAACACTATTCCTTCGGTGTTAAGTGTGGAACGAGTGTACATATCACCAAAATTAAGAAGGTTAGTTAAAGGAAATCCAATCTCAAATTGTTTTATAATTTTCTTCTATAAATCTCTTTCATTTATGAAATCTCCTTCACTTAAATTTCAAATCCACTTATAAAACACTTTATAAATCTCCAAATTTATTTACAGAATCCTTTTATAAATACACAAAATCATCTATAAAACTCTTTTATAAATATCCTTATTTAAAACAAAACTTCGTTAATAAACCTTAATCAATAAAGTTCCTTGATAAACAAATCAATTAATTAAAACATCTTTAAATAAAACAAGTTATTATAAATTAAAATAACTTCAACACCTTAAATAAAATAGTTAATGAACTATCTTTAAAATATCATATTAAAATGGTTATAAACCTTATACATTTCAATTAAATAATAACTTTACTTTAAAACATAATAATTATCTTTTAAACACTTATTTAAAAAGAAATAAAACTAAAAGAATGATTTCCAAAATTCAGAAGTGGCTTAGCGATCACAATAGTTTATTTAATTACAAGTAATCTTTCCAAGTTATAATAGGGGTATTTACAGAACAAACAGATGTGTAAAAGGGATCCACCAACAACAATCAATAAATCATACAGGTAAATATCCAAGTTATTATAATAGAAGATGAGGATTTGTTCTGCTAAACACATGTCCAAGTTATTATAATGGCAGAATGATGTTTTATTCTGCTAAACAGATATCATTTGGTTTCATAATCATTTGAGGTTAGTTAAGAGTAATCACAAAGAAATCCCTTGGTTGAGATACTTTTGCAAAAGAAAACTGCTTTAAAACAAAACCAATATTTAGAAATAAACGATCTTAAAATATAAAACCTTTATTCAATAATTAAATAACATTTAACTTCTTATTTAATAATAATTAAACCTTTAATTATTAATTAAACAATAATTAACTTTTAAATAAATGATTAAGTAATAATTATTCTTTAAATAAAGAATTAACTAACAGTTAATCATTTAATAAATAATTAAACCATAATTAATCTTTAATTAATAATTAAATAATAAATTAAACCTATATTAAATAATAAATTTAAAACTTAATTGAGTCTTAATTAAATATTAATTTAATTTAACCTAATTAGAAATTAATTAATAATTAAACTCTTTTATAATTAATTAATATTTAATATGTAATAAATAATTTAAATACTAATTAATTATTAATTAATTAAAATACTAATTAACCTTTTATTAATTAACTAATTATAATCAACTTACTTGATTAACACTTAAGTTCTAGTTACCTTTGTTAATTAGTGATTAAGCACTAATTGCCTTACTTAATTAATTAATTAATCATTAAATAAATGAATATTTAATTAATCATTAATTAATTGATTATTTTTTATTACTTAATATATGTTTGAAAATACTTTTCAAAAAATTCCTAAATGAAAACACTTTTAGATTTCGAAAAGAGTTCGTTTTCACGAACTGCACTTGTAGCGATTATCGTTATACGACCCGTAATTTTCAAAAACTTGTTTAACCTTTCAAATAGTTTTCAAACATCATCTTTTATGTTTTAAACTTACTTTATAACTTTGTATGAATTTCTGGAAACAAATAAAAGTAAAGTTGCATTTTATGAAAACCTTTCCGAAATCACATAAGAAAAACAAGTTAAAGTAAGGGATTTTTCGATGTCGCTCTAAGTACAAATCAAGTACTAACTTTTCTTTGGTTTATCACATCATAACCAATGTCACAAAAACATATATTCATGCCATCATACATGCATACAAGCAAGATTATAACTTGTAAAACTAACATGACTTTCTAACTTTCATTTCAAACTATATAACATTTTCATCCAAGCACAAATTCATACATCCAAGTCAACTCTGTTTTCATCCAACCAAACACCATATTTAACAACTAAGTTAGGTAATAATATATGTTGTAACAACTTAGTTAAGAGTGAGAATTTTACTCATCAAAAGTTGACGAAGTAAACCCAACTTTTGCTATGATTTGTATATGACCTATGTCTTTGCCTTGCCTTTAGAAAAATAAGGTTTTTGAGAGCTTAAGTGTAAAAGTATTTGGCCTAAGGCCTTTTGGTTTTGGCCATGGAGAGGAAAAGGAAGGTGAGGCTTGTATTGGAGGGGTGGAGGTAAAGAAATGAAAGGTAAGGCTTTAAGCAAGGTTTTTTTAAAGTTTATAAACTTTTAGAAAAGCTAAGGAAGCTATGAAAGAACTTTAGTAAACTTGGAAATGTTTTTAGAAAATGGAAATGGAATAAAAGTGTATGTAAGAATTCATGAAATTGTATATATACAAAGTGGCATAATAGAATTACAAAAGGCCCCTTAAGTACATGCCACGTCACAACCCTTGTCCCCTCTTCTCTTATTTTCGAAAATTCCATGTCCCCTCCACCCTAGATGCTTTAACCAACATGCTTTTATTACTTATGTACTTTATTTGTAAGGACCCGATTCTTCGACTTTCGAAAATCGACATCGATACGTCCACTGTATCAACTGCCGAGCAATCGAAGGCCGGAAAACCGAATTCTTATGGTTTAAGAAAGAAGAGGTAGAAGAAAAGATAGAAGAACAGGAAAGAAGAAACAACTACAGAAAACATAGAAATAAAAACAATATCAGAATCTCACATATCGCAGCGGAACAATATATAATAGATAATCACTAGTCTTTTAAAACAAAAAAACTATATCAGTTTATACATACATCAATCAGAGTCAATATACAACAATGGACAGTTATATAAACTTGTCCTCATACAGAATACACAGCGGAATAATACATAGTATAGGTGATATGTCTCGCCATCCAGTTTGCTTCCCAAGCTCCAGAATATCCAGAATATCCTGATAACATAACTCTAGGCTGCCCGTGTGGAAAATAATGGGCACCCAGAGTTTAGAAGGGAAACAATAAACTCCGAGTCAGTCATGGTGACTGGTGTGAGATCGTAAAAACAGTTATTTTTCACAAAGAAAATAAAACAGATCCGTAATGCTTTTGGAAAATGAAACTACCATAAGACCTCCCGCCACACACACAATGCAAATGCAGAATTGGAGGAGATTTCTTCTTATGATAGTCAAAGATGCTTGCTACGCAAAATCAAATCCTTTTTTATATTATTATTAGTGCATAGTGTAGAAAACATTTTGAAAGTATAATATTAATCTTAGCCAACATACGACCAGTATCGTATGCCTACTATAGCTACCATGTTCAATAGCAGGTTACCGCCACATTCCATGGCAGGTAATACAACTAAAACCGCACAAGTCTCGTATTGTTTCTTTGGATTTCCAACAAATGGTCAGGCCAAGGAACTTCCCATTGCCACATGGAAATGCCTCTAGAAAGACGTCCCGAGAAATAACCTAACATTACGGTTAGATCTCTGCCAACACAAGGCCGGGTTACCTCTGCAAAAATAGGTAACTACTGACACGCGTATGTCATTCCCCGATCGTAACCGATCTTCCCGAGGATCCTCGATTTCCAACAACCACGTAATAAATTTGCAGTAACAACATAGGTTAAATATCTAGGCTCCATACCATGATACCACCTCTATCCAGAAGGAATGACATACACTAAGGGGCGCTACTCCCTAAAACCTTGCCGCATCCTTCCTGTTTTGACCATTTCCGGGGTGTGAGGTCCGACGAAGTCTCGTCCACAAAGCTACGCTTTGTCACAAAGCCATGCTTCGGGTCAAACAAATGATCAAAGTAATGATCACAAAGATAAATGATCAAACAAATGATCATATCACAAATGATCAAACAATGATCATTTCACAGCAACACTCAGTATGCCATGTTACCAAATTGGGAGTATATCGCTGATAAATTTCAACTACATAACCTCTGAGCTCGTACATCTCAGAGAAGGGTGTTAAGCTAAGAGAATAAATTCTCCGCCACCAACAGAAATGTATTTGAATGAAATCAGCTTTATATCTCAATTTGTAACGTCAGACACACAACCATACAAGTCTGTTCCGGGATCGAACAGAACCGAAGGCACTTCTCACGAAGCCCTTGCAAATTCGGATAATTTTCTAATCACGTCTGGACTTCCCGTCACTAAGGGTGATAAAACCTCTATATCGGAGATCAGCCGATGTAGAGTAACTCGATGGTAATCCTTCCGTTTTCAAAAATATCCAGTCTTCAACACCGGTCATCAAATGCAATCCATAACGACGTATCACATATTCGGAATGGGTTATACGACCCCAAGGTCCTTTCCCGGCTAACCCGAATAGTGAGCGCTTATTTTAAAATAAGTGTGGCATTCAAATTCATCCAATTCACAACAAATACTCATTCGAGGTAATTATTGATAGTCGGTTATTTAACTATCAATAAAGATGTGCAACATCATCACCAAATAATTTTCCAAATTATTTATTTTCCAAAATATCTTTACTAGATATATAATTTCCACACTTTAAAAATAAATCAACGTTTATTATTTTTAAAACGATTCCCTTTTCTTTTATAAATTCCATATTGAATTTATATTTCAAATATCTACTGATATATGATTTTCAATCGATTTCAAATATTCACCTTCAATTTATCTTTACAAAGATAAATTCTCAAAAACGTTTCATTTCATATTGGAAAACATTTCCATACTTATTTAATAATAATAAGTAATTCACAAAGCTTATTTATTTTCAACATTTGAAAATATTCAATATACTTAAATCAAAATTAAGTATATATTTCATTCTTTAAGGAAATCATTCTCTTTCACAAATTTTATTTGAGTCAAAACGAATGTTACGTAAAACACCGTTACGACAACTCAAAATCACTAGTATAGGGATTCGAAATTTAGATAGATATATAAATCCCAATACTATATAAAACATTTCCTTTCGGAAACCATCTACTATAACAACAGTGTTATAGTCCATCATTTCCTTATTTTCCTTGAAAACGTCTATTTCAACAATGAATGTTGAAATCTATGGTTTCGATACTTAACACGTTTTAAAACATCTTTTAAAACAATTATTTCATTTCGTAATATCACTCCTCCAAAACATATCCATTTTATTTAATAATATATTCACTGTCCAAAATCGTGAATATAATTCGTTATCCAAATTCAACATTTCTACACATTTTTATTTAAAGGATTATCCACTGTCCAAAATCGTGGATATAATTCCTTTAATTAACTTCTATAATTCACTTATCAAAATAAGTGATTTCGGATTTATAAAACAACGTTTATAAATTCACCTTTATATTTCATAACAACTTTGATTTATAAATCTCCTTTATTAACAAATTCGATCAATATTCCATTTAAAGGCAAAAATCCAATTTATAAGTTAATTTCTTATAAATCTTTTATTTTACAAATTCATTCATTTTATAACTTCACAATTTATAAATCTATAAATTTCATTCACTTACGAATTCCATTAATATTTCCTTTTTAACACTTATAAAAACTCGTTTTATAATTCCAATATTTTTAATTTTATAGATATCAATTTTTATACATCTTTTATATACATCGTTTTTAATAATTCAAAAATCCCAATTCAAACCATTTTATAAATTACTTAACCATTTATTTCAGAAATCACCTTTCGGTTATATTTCACAAACTTCATAATTTTTATAACTTTAAGATTTGAACGTTTATTTATTTAAAATAAATCAATTCAAAAATTTAAATAAAACGTATACTTTCAAAAATCACTTTAAAAATCTCTTTTAAAATATACATCGTTATTTTTAAACTTCAAAAATGGATCCGATGATGCAACACACCAAATAGTCAATCACGGCAATCAAACATCATATATCATCATATGATAATCAACAAATATCACAATATCTGAAATCAAATAAATACTGGTGAGGAATCCAGTTGGATCCCTCCAACCTGTTTCCCTGCATCCACAGATGTTAGCACAATACCAATTCCACTTCGAGGTGGAATATTGCGGTATATAGGATTTATAAAAATATCAATCCGCTATTATGCGGCGCAATAGGGTCTCATCCGCTATATAGTGCGGGAAATCAACAACTGCAATATATACATATGCCAATATATATATATATTGCTATATACTACTATATATATATGGTATCACATCCAAATAGCAGTCAATCAATAACTGCAATAATCAAATTTTCCTTCGAGTGCAAAAATCTCACCTTAGCTTTTATTTTGCAATCCGTTTCCAAACCAGATTGTTTTCTCGATTTATAGACCTTGTATAGACATTATAAGATTTTATTAATATTTATATCGATCGAATAATTTATTTACCATTTAATTAACTAACAATTAAATTTGACTAATAATTTAATTTAATTTTTAATCTTGTGTTTTAATTCTAAATAAATAATTTACCTCCATATTGCAATTTTACATTAAACTAGTAACTGAAATATTTATACATTGTTGATACCAATTCCAAAAGTTTTCTTTCTTAAACTTTTTACATTCTCAATCTACATATATATATATATCAAAATAAATCTGAAATGAATAAATTATCAATGCCTTACTGGAAAATCTCACCTTACCATCACTGTCGAACATCCCCAGATCAACCTCACGAGCTCCCCCAGTGCCGACGCACTTGACGACAATTCCCCGAGCTCGAATTCGAGCGACTATCGCTGCCGCCCCAGAGCTTCCCCATCAATTTCGACCCCATCGATCGCGCGCCATCCACTGTCTCGACTTCGTCACCTAACCCCCATCGTCGAACCTCTCGCGATCACCACGACCAGAATCACGAGCCTTCCCCCGTGCTTCGCGTCGCCGTCGCCTAGAATTGTATGCGACATCGATCTGTGCACTCTCATCTACCGTAAGCTCGAAGCGATGCTCGAATGCCTAGTCGCGAAACGGTCATGAGCCCGCCTTGTCGAATGAAATCGAGATGAGAACGAATGATTTTAGGGTTTTTATTTGAGGGCTATATGATTTCGGCCATTCCTTTAATTCGAACGATTGTTTTGAGATGAAAGGGAAATGCGGCCATTTTTATTATCTTTGTTTTCGTTCGTTTGCTTGTGAACGAGAGGATATTTAAATTTTGAATGAAGCATGCTCTACACGATCATCTTCGTGATCTTTGGCGTGATTCTAGGCGTGATTAAAGGAAGATAATGTGCTGACATTTGACTTAATTTAAAATTTTAAATTTGAATTGAATTCGATTTAAGTTCAACGCGTTTACTCACCGTGTGCTCACATAACAACTCCGAAAAATACAAAATTTGAAATCCGATAATAATACAATATTCCGGACCCAATGGAACTGGTTTCGTCGAATTCCGAGACTGTGCCTCGGAATGCTATTTTTATATATCGATTCGAACGATAAAATTTCAAAACTGAACAAACACTTAAAATTTAAATCTTTACCACTTCCATTATCTTCAGTATCATCAATATAAATTTTAAAAGCTTTTGAAATATTTTTTCTTCAGCTTAAAACTGAAGATTCAAATTTTTATTCAACTTACAATAGATTAAATTTTATAATTTAATCGCCATATTCATTCTGATAATTTGAAATTCAAGTTAAACCATCATTCAAATATTTAAAATAAATTAAATATTTGCAATTTAAATTGTTCAAAATTATGTGTCGTTACATTATGTTTGTAAAGAAGTGATGCGATATGACAGTTTCCATTTTTATTTTAAAACTTAATTAAACTTCATAAAATGTTATGTTATAAAATATAACTTATGTAAACATGTATTAACTAAATTATATTAACTTGTTTATAAATGTGTGTGTATGTTTAACTCAAATGTGCACAATGTTTTCCAACCACTTCTAGACACCGAAAGATTGAAAAATCGGAAAACGTTTTCCAGTCCCATTTTCTATTTTTCTTTGAACTGCCTATTTTTGTAAACAAATTTTGAAACCTATTTCATCCTCATTAGTTATTATTTAAAAGGAGTTTATTTTAGTTATAAAATCTGTTAATTAATTATTAAAAATATATTAAAATAATCAAATTTAAAGTGATTAAATTCTAGGTCGTTACATTATATTACTTGGGAAACATTAGTACCTACATTTATATGGTTGTTGTCATCAAAATCAATATCTGTGGAATTAACAATCTCCTCCTTTTTTATAATGGCAACCATGTAAATATATTTTATATATAAAATATAATGTAACTCCCCCTAAATTGGTTAACTCCCCTTATTTTGAATAACTCCCCCTCGGTCTATGCATATACTATATTTTATATTTTCTCCATCTTTGTCATCAACAAAAATGGATAAAGAAACTCCAGCTAAATATGACATATTTATATGATGATGATTTTAAATGGAATCGAAATCAATAATAGCTGTAGATTATTTTTGAGAAACAACTATATAAATACAGTCATATATATACAAGACAGTTATCCATATCAAACATTTTTTTAGAAGAAAAACCAAACTATTTTATTAAATATATATGGTTTACACATATTATCCACACAAATCATATAAATGTACAAATTAATAAAATAAAAAATAAACTAAAAACACTTATATCTTCGTGGGAACTTCGACCTATCTTTCTGATCCAAAGATAGGATTAGTGTAACGAACCGAGTTTTTCGACCCTCGAAAATAAACACTAATACGTCCACTGTATTGCGTGTCGAGCATTCAAGTGCCGAAAAGACCGATCGTTGGGGGAAAGAAAGAAGATAGAAGATAAGAAGAAACTAAACAATCATAGAATCTCACAACGCAACGGAATAACAAATATTAATCAACATAATTCTTTACAAAGTCATTTCCAAAATGATACATCAGAGTCATACTAATACAGTTCTACTCTTGGACAGTTATAACAGACTGTCTCTACCTAACTGATACAACATACATATAATACAGCGTAAACGAGATAATAACTAGCTATTGATGAAGCCTTCTGCTCCAAGCTTCTCCAAATGCATTCGTGCGAAACCTAAAATACTTGGCTGCTCATACAAATTAGAGCACCCAAGAGTTTTAGGGAAAGAAAATAAAACTTCAGATCAGACATGGGTCTAGTGTGAGTAAACTCAAACAACTGAGTTATTATGTTTAAAATCCTTTTAAAATCAAAGGTATCTCGTAAGACCATGCTGCACATAAATACGGATGGGTTTTTAACTAACGATAACCAGAACACTTTTATATTAAAATCCTGTGATATTATAATAATGTCTAAAAGTCAAAGTAAAATATGAAAATAGCTGAAATGCTTGCATCTCATATTTCAACATAGTTGGGCACAATCAAAACCATACAACGCTTGGATTCCATATGACAAGGCACCGGGGTACCACCTATCATGGTACACTTCAAGAAAATGTACTAAAGACCTCGCCAGTATCCCCTGCCAACACAAAACCAGCCTATTATTTACTGGATAGTACCGAATATGTAACGACCCAGAAATTTTAACGATTTTTAATAACGTAATTAACTAGATTTTTCGTAAAACTTAAACTATAAAATTTAGCAATGAAGATTTGATATTTGGTATACGTCTATTTAAACATAGCAAATGGCATATTTTCATTGTTAAATATGAATGTTGGTTCTGCTGTTAAATTTCAACTTCAATTTAAAATCAGCTAATTTGATGAAAATAAAATATTTTGAAATCTGAATAATTTTTACATAATAAAAATGTTTATTATTTTCTGAGTGAGACGTCATATTTCGTTTCACCAAATTTGAACTGCTATAGCCCCGTTTATCTTATTTTCGGCGAATTAGCAGTAGTTTGGCAGCGAATATCAAGTTTTGATAGGATGGTCATATGTCTAATATCTATGTACCATTATGTTCGTCTCGTCGTGCTGATCTCCGCAATATATGTATTTGTGTATTTAGTATCCGGTAAGCCGTGAATTCGGCAAAACGATTTGCTGTAGCGGTTTCGTATTTGGACTTTTTGGTTTCCTTTGTCCTTTCATTTCATTGTTTAGCCGTAAGAAATTTAATCGCCATCAGCTATTGATATTTCCAACATTCAATGGGCATGACTTTTGCAATTGCACCTATCGAATTTATAATACGTTGGTTCAATCATTTCAATTTTTAATATGTTCGTTCTTCTTCTTCAATTTTTTCTATGCTCCTTTGAAAAGATAAATAATATAACAGTTCATATATATTCTTGTAATATATATATTTGTTTGTGAAAAAAAAAGCTGTGCGTTCTATCTCCTTCCACTTCTCACATGAAACCCACCGCCAATCTTGCCGACCTCCTTCTTGTTCGAACTGCTCGGCCTCACAAAACCTCCTTCCTGCTACCTTCCCATCTCATACCACCGAGCGATGCATCAGACTCATGCCCCACGTCCAACGCCAACTACCAAACCACTTGACCCGAAGCTGCTCCACCTTTGCCATGTCCAACCCCATCCCCTCGACCAACAATCCACTATTCTTCGAGTCCGCCTGCCACTGTTCGCCTCATCAACCTATCACCACACAAACTCCAAACCTCAGCCTGCATCCGTTCCCAGCACCATAGCTCTGCCTTGCTGAACCCACCACCATCCAAATCTGTACACCCTTGCACCCCACGTCACAGATCCACCTCTCCACCGAAACTCCACCTGAACAGCCGTTGCCCTTCACCGCTACCTTTCGCCACTCCACCACCCTCCACCCGAACGCAGATCCTCCACCCGAAGCCATAGCCCAAACCAGAACCCACTGACCATCCCTAATTGCAAATTATCATTGTAAAAATCGTTAAACATATTAACTAAGTCAAATTTTAAAACGTCCCAAAAAGTAATATAAAATAAGATAGGAAACCCGTCAGGACCCGGGGATTTATCACTTGGCATGTCATTAATAGCTTTTCTAATTTCTTCTTCAGAAAAAGGATTATCTAATTCTGATAGATCAATAATAGAATCAGGTGGATACAAATCTATCCATCTAACATTGATTCTATGATTGATTTTAGAACCAAAAATATCTTTATAATAGTCTGTAAAAGCCTTGTTAAGATCTCTTTGATCCACTAACTCTATATTATTAACAAATATAGAGTTAATTGTATTACTACATTTTCTACCATTGGCTATATTATGAAAAAAATTGGTATTATTATCACCCTCGTTGATCCATTGAATTCTGGATCGTTGTTTCCACATAACCTCCTCCTTTTCTAAAATAGAATTTAATTCATCTTTTAAATTAGCAAGAACATTACGTTCACCTATATTTAGAGGTATAGATTCTTCTATCTTATTAATTTTAAGCATTTCATTAAGAATATTATCTTTTTTAATTTTTAGATTGCCAAAAACATTTTTGTTCCAGTTTTTAAGAAAAATCCTAAGCTCCCTAAGTTTAGAAACAAAAGCTTTTGCAGAATTTTCCTTATTTCTGAAGTTATGGAAACTCAAAGAAAGCCATTTACCTTTAACTAGATTCACAAAGTAGATTCCAAAAGCCACATCTTTTCAAATTTAAAATTATTAATAATAACTCTATGGTATTCACAATTAAGAATAATTGGATAATGATCGGAGTAAGTATAAGGTAAACCAGTGACTCTACAGATTGGGAATTTATCTTCGATATCGTCGCAAACAAAAAATCTATCTAGAAGAGCCATAGATGGAGACTCTCTAGCATTATTCCAAGTAAACTCTCTATTAGAAAGGGGAATTTCAATCAAATTAGAATTAATAATAAATTGATCGAACTCCTTCATTGCATAGTAATCCCCTTCCCTAGGATATCGCTCACCAATGAAACGCGTAACATTAAAATCACCCCCCAAAATCCAAGAACTCGGGGCAAATGATCTAAAATCTAGGCATTCATTCCATAAAATTCTCCGATTAATTTTAGAATTAGGTCCGTTAACATTAGAAATATTTAATAAAGAGTTATCAGAAAGATTAATGAGTATAACATGAAGAGAATGCTGTTTAACAATACATTGAAGTAATTTAAAATATTTATCCCGCCACCCTATCATTAAACCCCCTGAAGTACCCACAGAAGGTAAAAAACCCATTTTTTAAAATGATACCCACCTAATCTTCTAAAAAACCAAAAATCAGGACAACAAATTTTAATCTCCTGAAGCAAAGCAATGTCAATCAAAAAGTCTTTAAAGAACGCTCTAACCTTATCACACTTATTCAAATCATTCAGACCTCTAATATTCCAACTGATGATCCTCATAAACTCACTGAACCAGCCCTCTCTAATTCCTTACGTCTAATGTACTCGCGATCAATCTCAATATCAGAGAAAATAAAAGATGGATCACAGGCTAACTGAGTAAACTCAGCGGATGATAAACTACCTAAAGCGTAAGTAGAATACGTACTACCCAAAAAAGAACACATACCTGAGCCTGAATCCATAGCGCCACTCATGGCACTCGAACCAGGTAACTCACCCATAGACTGTGGTTGACGGCTGCGAATCCTAGCACTTCAACGGATAGATCCACTAGAAACTACTGACTTCCTACACCTTCCTTTCTTAGACTTACTGCCACTACCCATTCTTTTTTCTAGCACAAGATCTGAAGCATCTACTATCACTCTATCTGAAGAAGGACTCAAAGACATATTAAATTTCTCTGCTGATTTGCTACCAGTCTCCCCAAGAAGAACTTCAGAAAGAAGACCTGACTTCTCATTAAACAACAGAACATTATTTGCTGTTTCCATTGAATCAACAACTACAGAATCAATCCTAGCAACATTAACTGACGCGCACTGTTGAAAATGAGCAGAATCCCCATCCCCCCAATTCCTTACTAAAACACTCGCACCCTCTTCAATATCCAAACCAACAGAAAAAGCCTCAACACCAATTGAATTCACAACATAGGCCTCAACAACTTCTCCAGATTTTTCAAAAACAACACCATCAGAAGGAGGACCAGAATTAACATTCAATGCCAATTTCTCAGACGATAATTTAAAGTTGTCAATAAAAACATAATCTTCTAAAACAGAGCCTACAACTTCTTCACTCAACTGAAACGATGGCCTAGTCCACTCACATAAGTCACCGATTTGTAAGAAAATATTATCACCTGAACAAACCTGATCATCAATGGAAAGAGAATCACCAAGCTCTTCCAGAACCACACCATCCCAAATGCCAGATTCCAACATACCATTATGATCCTTAAATTCAACTAAGCATGAAGTATCAATCTCTGAAATTGTCGACCAAAAATCAGCACATTTGTTTGCCATATATAGCTGATCATCATCTAATTGAGCAACAGTATCACTATTACCATCTAACTTAGAGATCTGACAATCATGATCATATTCAAACAAGGAATCATTTAAGAGATTACTGTCCTTAGCCTGATCACCGATATTGTCAACAGAAACTACATCTCGAACAATCACAACTCTCTTATGCTTTGCATCACAACCACCAGAAACAGTCATAACACTATCAACTTCATTCTCAATTGAATCAAAATCTGTTGTAGTCTCAGATTTGAGATAGTCGAATTTGTTTGACAAATGAATCTCAAAAATTTCCTGTCTTCTAGAGTAAGAATTACCTTTTTTCTTTATTTGAAGAAAGTCTTTATTTGACGAATCTTCTCCAGCTTCTCCAGTAACCTTAGTTACAGATGAACAAGAACCATTAATGCAATATAAAACGTTAGGATCAAGAGTAATAGGATCGGTTCGAACAAATCTATCACTCATAACAGCATCTGTAAATGCACTATTATTCAAACGAACAAAGTTCTTCTTTGGAGTATTGTGAACAAAATCAAGTTTACCAAAATAAATCTCTGGATCGCCAAATCTCTCTTTGTATCCCACACCAATATTCGGTGAATTAACGATGTTAAAGTGATGTAACATTTCTTCTAGATAATTAATACCCTCAAATCTATTTTGCCAGAGATAATCCAACAGAATACCCTTCAACAGCAAAAACTTAAGAACAAATTGAAACCCATTTTCAACCAGAGACGAGGAAGAGATTAGGATAGTGGAAGAGAATTCTGAATTGCCGAAGTATGACTCTGGATCTCCAAATCTTTTTCTGTAGCCCTTGCCAATGTTCGACGAATTAACTATGTTAAAATGAAATAAAAAATCCTCTAAATGCTTAATTCCTTCATTCCTTTTTTGCTGAAGATAATCCATTAGTATCTCTTTCAACATCATATATTTGAGCACGAAAAGAAATCCATGTTCGACCAAGGAATCTAGGGAAACAGAAGAGTTGGATTTGAACAGACAAACATTACTCTTGTAACCAAATTTACCACAAGAAAAACACCTGATTGGATCACGACACTGAGAAGCATAATGGTTGAGGTCCCCGCATCTGAAACAAAAATCTTTCCTAATTTTTGAATCGATCCATTTCTTATTCGAGGATTGCAAAAATGGAAATCTGGAACTACACAGTGGACATCGGTCCTTTAACACTTGAGCATAAGATCGATTAGAGGAAGGATATCGATAATCAGAAAAAAACGAAGATGATTGAGCCGATAAAGATGGATTTTGAGAGCAAGAACGAATATTTGCAAACGCCATTTTCTTGATTTTAATAAAATTTTAAACTATATTTTAATTGTTAAATATGATATGCCATTATCTGCAATTGTTTACCTATGACATATGACACCATAACATGTTGTATATATTGCTTTAAATTGTTAATTATGATATATGCTTATCATTGATATGTTATGTTGTTTTATATTATTATTATATTGTTCTCACACTACAAGTTTCCTATTTGTTTAGAAATTCCATATGGGTTGAAATGATACATATTTGAATGATCTTATAGATTAGGGAAAAATCGTTATGGGTTCAAATGATAAACCCAAGCGATTTTCATTGATTTTGAAATTTAGGGATTGCAAGTTGAAATGATATATACTCATAGATATTTAAATTGCGGATTGAAATGATAAATATCCATATCACTTGACCATAGGATAGAAAATTATATACGGACACCGTAGGTATATTTTTGAAAATGATTTCCAAAGTTTGAAAGGAAATATATAGGTTTTAAATAAATATTGATTTTAAATATAATACAAAGATTTTAAATTTTAATATATGTGTAAAAGTTAGATATATAAAATTTTATGTTTTGGATATTTTAAAATTATAAGTTAAGTTTTAAAATGAAAATTATAAAATTTTACTTATAACTTTATTATTTTAAAATATATAAAATAAGATATAAAATAAATTTAATAATAAGAGTTAATTTAATTTAATTAGTATATAAAATATGTTTAAGTATTTATTTAAATTTATATTAATATTTTAAAAATAGATTTTGTAATAACTTTAATAATAGAGGTCGGAAAGATAAATTAAAGTTGACTTGGAATTTAAATTGGTTAATAATTGAATTTAAATAAGAATTGATTGGAAACTTATTGATTTTGAGATTGATGATTTTATAACTTGATTTAATTAAAGGTGATTAAATTGAATATTTTCAAATTTAAATAAAATTGTATATTTAATTTTGATTTAAATTTGTAACTTGAAATTTTATTTATTTGATTATAAAAGTGATTAGGTGAATATTTTAGAATTAAATATAATTGAAGTTAGATATTTAATTATTGATTTTATTTAAATTTGTAATTTGAGATTTTATTTAAATGTTATTAAAACTGATTGAGTGAATATTTCCAAATTTAAATAAAATTAAAGTTGAATTTTGAAATATAAATGAAATTATCAAATTGAGTTATTGTAAATTGTTTGAATATTTAAACTTTGAAACCTATGGAATTAGAAGTGGTTTAAATTTGTAGTTCAAACCAAGATTTGAAATCGATATAAATTAAAATGATTTTAATGAGAATTAGAATTGAATTGTAATTGTTGAACTAAGATTGATTTAAATTGAATTTTGGAACTATAGTTGATTTGAATTGATTTGTGGAATTGGAAGAACAATTCTAATTTGAAATTATTATTTTCGATATAAACTATTTTTAATATATAAACTATTTTAATCTATAACCTATTTTTAAATATAAACTATTTTTAATTTATAACTATTTCAAAATATATAAACTATTTTCAATATTTAAACCATTTAAGTTGGAACTGTTATGATTTAGAATTTAATGGATTTAAATGCAAATACGTTGATAAAATGGTTTGACATATTTTGTGGTTATGATTTCGAAAGTGATATGATTTCGAAAGTAAATATGATTTCGAAAGTGAGAGTAAATATGATTTTGAAAGTGATATGATTTTGAAATGAATATGATATTTTGATATGAAGTATGAACTATTTGAAATGTTTATAAAGTGATTTTATAAATGACTACGGTGTGAAATAAGCGTTTGGTTGTTAAAGAGACCGGGATCGGATATTGTCATACTCTCTGCCAATACCGAAAACCACTTTAAAAACTATGTACATGGTGGAGATTCTAGAACGAAGTAGGATGGTTTGGCAACGATTCTGTATGAGGTATTAACGAAGCCCTGACTTCCGCGAGTCAGCACTACTATAAAACAGGTAATTTGCATCGGTTGTTCACCCCCCTGTTGCGTCAGTTCTACAACCGATGCATATGCAACCGATGCAATAAACTAAATTTTCTTGCACTGGTTGTAAAACCGATGCAAATAGTCATCTTTTGCATCGATTGTCAATAAAAACCGATGCAACATAAGATCTTTGGCTTAAAACCAATCCCTTATATTACACCGGTTGGCAGTAACAACCGATGCAATAAGACATTTTTTGCTTCGGTTGTTACTGTCAACAATTATTGCATGCAATATTCATTTAAAATCAAATTGGACGGCAAATACATATTGAATAAGGTAATACCAAATAAATATATTTCAATTATAGTGTTCATAATCCATATAAAATAGTGATTCATACATTCGTTTTAGTACTACGGTTCAGATCTTTAGTACAAGTAATATAGTCTAGATTGTTAAGTACCCTAATATACAACTGTCCTGTGCCATAAATCTCACTGCTCCAAGCAAACAAAGACTTGCCGCAAATCTCATACATCATTGTCTAAATTACAGACTATTTGCAATCCTTCCTCGACCACCAAGCTACCACCAGCAACTGTCACACTGCAATACAAAACTTCCACATTACATCCTCCTTGCATTGCCAAACTGCCTTTCTTCAAAACTGACCAACATTTGCCTACAACTACACTCTTCCACCTGCAAGCCATCGCGACCACATCAGATTTAAACCAACACACTTCTACCTGCCTTAGTAGCAACTCAATTTTAAAAAAACTGAAAACAACTACTGCAGTTTGTGTACATTTCCTATAAACCACTGCACATAAAAAGACAACAACTCACCAAACAGCTGCAGTCAATCCACCAAACCCCTCCTCACCACTGCTTCTCAATTGCCTGATCCACTGCCTATCTCTGGTTCAAGTCTTACTGCTTGCATTACCCATGCATACTCTAAATACAGCAGCTGCCAAAATACAAACTTCAATTGCCTTCATTATCATCTCATCAAACCACAATTGACAGCAACCTGCTTCATAGATAGGCTTTCTGTAAAACTATAAGGTCGTAAGTAGAAGGGAGGTTAAGATAATTATGAAGGTAACATTTCATATTTTGAAAGAAAGGTAATGATGTTGGTCTTAACTATGTTGTGCTTGCATGTACTTACAGCGAATCTTGGCTTGTGTGCTGAATCTATAATGTTGTGTTATCATTTATGTTATTAACTCATTTTAACTGTAAGCTACGTGATTTTGTAAAAAGACAATTACAATTTATAATTATTTTTACTTTATTATATAACATTTTTTTAAAGAAAAATTTATATTGAACTTTCTTATAATGCACTTTTAATTAGTTGAAATTCATGTGTTATGCTAATTTTCATGTTGTAATGCTTCTGTATGAAAAACTAGTTTAGCTGTAAAACCACCTTGAATATAAATCATGCATCATCAATGAAAGGTGCTTGCTATAGGGCTTTGTTGGGGTAGAGTCTGACGTTTGCCACACATTGTGATCGGTATGAAATAAAATGTTTTGCCTAATATTATCTTTTTTGTTAGGTGACTTGTCTTTATATGTAAAACAATTGAACTTTTCTCCTTAAAGATAAATGGTACAAAATGAGATTCAGTTACTTTGTTAATATATGTTAGTTGTTTGCTGTTGAGAGTATTGTCAACATGTCATAGCAAATATTTGTCACAGTTCTCCGTAATTATGAAAAGATCATTCCACATTCTAAAGCCTAAAGCGAAAATTAATATTGATAAACTAGGATCAAGGGAAACTGCACACATAAACAGAATGTCGTATGAACTTTCTAACTGCATGTTGCCAAATAAAATACTTAGAATCAGTATTTCTCACAGGAAAGAAAGAAAAGATTATATGATTAGTTATTTCTTAGAGGAAAGAAAGGAAATAAATAAAATACTTTAAAATCAGTATTTCTCATGCATAAGATAAGATCCAACTAGGATTTATATGATTATTTCAGGTATGCTAATTATGGGAATTTATATGATGACTATGTTGATGCTCTTGACCGCCAATCTATTGAAATAACTGATAGTAGCAGCTGGTACTCTTTATTTTGCATTATGAAAATAGCCAAATCTAGACTAAAATGCTAGAAAAATCAAGACCCAAACAACTAGACTCAATTCAAACTCTGGAAAAAATTGTGAGGATGCAGTCCTGACACTTGATCAAGACCCACTCAATCAAGTCCTAATTGAGCAGTACTTCCAACTTCAAGCATAACTCAAATAGGCATTACAACATCACACTATTGATCTTTAGTAGAAGGCTAAATAAATGCGGCTGGCTCAGGGTGATAAATGCTCCAAATTTTTCTATACTAAAATGTCATATAGGAAAAACTACAACAATATCCATAGTTCATTAGCAGAAAATGGTGAAACTGTATCAAACTTGCAACAATTTGAAGAATCGGCCATCAAGTATTTCACAGACCTATATAATAGAGAATATAATAATGACTTACCACATATAAACTGTAGGCGGCTGACTAATGGAGAAGGTGTTGGATTGCTATTGGAGCTAATATCTGAACACAAAGTGAAAGAGGCTATTTTCTCGACACATGACGACTCTAGCCTCCGCCCAGTTTGGTGGAATGCTAAATTCTTCAAGCTGCAATGGAGTCAAATGAAAAATCTTTGACTCATCATATTGTAAAACTAAAAATACAAAAGTAACTTATTTAAACATATATAAATGTGTAAATTCAGATCATCCATGGCTACAGAATGCCAAAAAGGCTCCAAATGTCAATCTAGGAGAAACAGTGCGAGCAAGACTGCAACAATTTTCTGTTATGAACAAATTCAAAAAGAGGGCTCTCAAAGTAAGTTTTATGAAATAATCAAATGAGCTCAAATGTACAAATATAGAGATTGATTGGATATACATTTACACGCTATGTGTTTTATATATCAGGTGATTGCATAACATTTATCAATAGAAGAAGCAGCGGATATGATGAATATGTCTCAGAAAATTGATATCAATAACAGGGGAAAAATAACAATAGATTAACTAAAGCATGGTCTTCACAAGATGGGACACCAAATCCCTGATGTAGATGTTCAAATATTAATGGAAGTTGTAAGTCGCTATTTGGTTCAAAATATATATACTATAACAAACTAATTATCATCGTAGAAGTATAAGGATATGGTAAATGGCCTTTAGCTTCATGCGTGTGTGTGCTGGGAAGGGGGGGCAATGTACTTGATGTATTTCACAATAACTTAATATTTTGATTAAAAAGTTGCTTACAAGTTCATGAGTAAACGAAACCTGTTTATTCTTTTCTTTTTTAATTTGATTAACAAATTGATCAAAATGTCAAATTGACATATACTTCGATCAAATTATCTATTTAGTCAATAATTTATCAAATTTTTAGTTTAAGCCATATAAGCATTTTTTACAGTTTTACTTACAACTCAAAAATACTTTTGTATTTATATACAAGAAGTGGTTTCCTGAAACTGGGTATAAACGGCAAGAACTATGTAACAAGCATGTTTGATAACTCCTTGTTGATAACTTATTTGAGTTTGGATGTTTGTACACCCTTTTAAGAAAACATGGTAGTGTAGAAGTTTATATTGAAGAAACTACTATTCTTTGCTTACAACTTATGATATAATCTCGTAAGGAATTTAACTAAGTATACTACAAATGAAACACAGAAGCTCCTACCAAGTAGACTAATAACACCAAAAGAAGTAGATAAATATAAAAGATAAACTCCAGCACTGCAAGCAAGAATAGCCAACCATTGCCAGAACAAAACCTGATAGAATAAACCAAAACCACGTGAAAGCCATGTAACAACAAACCAATGCCATATCCAATACCTTGACCATGAAGTTAGACAAACACCAACAAAACAGAAACGCTTCCTATTGTAAAGCACTCCCAAAAGCATTGTTTTGAAGGGATGATTAAGCAAGGTAGAAGACTTGGATGCTAAAGACATAGAAGGCACGAAATTCAGGCAAAATAACATATAAACCAGAACTTGAACTAAATGCAAGCAACACCCACCAATCGCCAAGATCTAGAAAGTGCCTCAAGAAGATAAAGGCTAGCAAGTGAACATCCAAAATCTGATGATAACTCGACAATTCAAATCGAAACAGCGTCACTTTTTTCTCCAAGCAATCACCAAGGGCCTGTTGACAGGATGAAAACATGGGGAGGATAGCACACAAGCAAGAACCGATACTCTTACATCCAAAACACATGGCGAAAGGTAGATCCAGAACGCCATCTCAAATAAAGGCAACTCTATCAAGCCGACTTACCACCAGACCCAAAAACAACAAACCCAAAGCACAACTTATGATCTAATCAGATGATTTAACACCGACAATAAGGATAGGTGCAACATCGCATCTTGCAGGACATAACAACATCGTTGATGTCTTCAAATTAGGTACAAGATCTGCACCAACAAGGAGTGAATTGGATCATGGATTGGAGTGGACTGTAGAGGGTGAAGGTGGTATTAAACTGAATTGGATCGTG
Source organism: Allium fistulosum (assembly GCA_030737815.1). NCBI lineage: Eukaryota > Viridiplantae > Streptophyta > Magnoliopsida > Asparagales > Amaryllidaceae > Allium > Allium fistulosum. Next base: position 636,981,474 of record CM060908.1, on the reverse strand, counting down.
GATTAGAGAAGACTTTGGGGTCAAGGATTCCTGATTAATGTTGGATCAGAGAATAAAAGTGATATTTGAATGGATTGAAAAGGAAAGATGAAATGGGGGAGAGGGATTTAGGGTTTTTAAGTGAAGGATGAAAAGAAGAGGTTCGCGGTGAAAATGAGAGGGAGACGAAATCATTTACCGCTAACTTTTCATCACGGTTTCAATGTGGGAATAGTATTTTTGCACCGGTTGTAAATAAAACTGATGCAACTAACACTATTTGCATCAGTATATTTTCACCGGTTGTAAAATTGTATTTTTTTTACTATCTACTGCTTTCCACATACCAAATGCATCGGTTGTTAAAACAAAATCGATGCAAATACTTCTATTTGCATCAGTTGTGGTAACAACCGATGCAAATGAGGCGAAGCAACATGTGTATTTTGTACTAGTGCAGCTTGATGTGGCTAAAACAGGAGCCATGCCAGGCCAAGTGAGGTCATTCCTCCATGTGAGGAATGCGGATTACGGATCTTAAGGCTAGGAAGAACACTAGAGGGGGGTGAATAGTGTTTTTAAGAAATTACTAAATCTTTTTGAGTTTATGTTAATTTGAACACAAATGTATGCAATATTCAGACACAAATATAATCACAGAAACAAACACAGATGCGGAAATAAAGTAAATGCAGTAAAGGAAAGAACACACCGGATTTTATACTGGTTCGGGGTTACCCTACATCCAGTCCCGCACAACTAAGTACGGATTTCCTTTCAAAAGAAATTCAACAATTACAACCCTCGATTTCAAGGCTACGAGGTACACCCTCCAGAATCACAATCCTCTGGGTAGAGATACTTGATTTCCGGGGCAACAAGTTCACCCAATTGATTTCCAAGGCTACAATCACACCTTTTCTCGCTTGATTGATTTCCAAGGCTACAATCACACCTTTTCTCGCTAGATAGATTACAAAGAAGCCTATAACTCTGAATAGCACTTAGATCTTGTTGAGATAGTGATAGAGAATCAAACCAGAGATAATCTAGTTAGATTCAATGTTGATTTCGGTAGAGTAATGATAGGATTTTGAATAAGAAAATGTGGAAGAAGAAGAGAAGTGAAAAACCAGAAAAACTGATTTCAAATTCGTTGAAACCAACTCCTATTTATAGAAGAACAACAGTCATGTCCATTCGTGAAAGGTTATGGCGAATAGACACTTCTTTTGAAATTCAAATTTTTGAATCTAACTGACACTATGTCGACATGGGGTACTAAGGCATGTCAACATCCCAAAGGAAATTTTGATGTTTTGTTTTTCTTTGAAAATAACCTTTATCTTATATTAAAACTATTTTAAACTTTATAAATATACTTGACTATAGATAAAATACATAGATGAATATAAAGAATAATATATATAACATTTTACTATAATTTTATATTTAAATCAAAGTATAAATATATTATAATTAAAAGACAGTTTAAAACAACTGAAGTTTAAAAACAAGAATATATAAGGCTAAAACATCCTTTTGAAAATCATTTGAAAAGATAATTTTTAAGGCTAAAATATTTTAAAAAACAATTTTGAAAATCATTCTGAAGTAGTTTTGAAAATCATTTTGAAGTAGTTTTGCAAGCTTCTTCCTACAGAATATCTCATCATGACAGGACTCGAGAACTTGTACAAAACCAGGATGTTCGTGGGTTTGTAAGCCACTTGTCGTAGGTTTGTAAGCTACTTGTCATGGGTTTGTAAGCCACTAAAAAGGTAGAAATGGGTTCCATCCCAAAAGAAAAATGGAGTGAAGATTTCAGTGCTATTGTGAAGTTTTAACATAATTCTAGACTCAATACTTATCTTGAAATCTTGAACTCTTGATAATCTTGATACTCATGAGTCTTCAATCTTGATATCTTGAATCTCTATACCGTACAGTCTTCATTCTTGGTACCTGCATGGTTAAATCCTGCATATACATATATATCTAAACTATAATGTTAGTATTTATATTTTATAATCTTATTCTAAGGTTGTTGTCATCAAAACCATCAACTCATGGACTAACAATCTCCCCCTTTTGATGATGACAACCTTTGTTTATAAAATATTACTTCTATCCTATTGACTTCCCCTAAATCTAATAACTCCCCCTTAATCTATGCCTAACTCTCCTATTTTATATTTCTCCCCCTTTGTCATCAACAAAAACAAACTCTAAACTATATAACTCCAAACTATATAGTTCTTACTCTAATATTCTATATGATGATAGTGTTATCATCAATACTTACTTGTAAACCTAAAACTTAGACCTAAGTTACAAACTCTCCTAACTAAGAATCTATATAATAATACTTTTAATAGAACAATTTGGATAGTGGAAACAGAAACTTAGGCCTAATGTGTGTCTTTGAACATATGAGATCTATGAATCGAACAATTTGGATAGTGGAAACAGAAATTTCCATGTTGTTCAACAAGATTTCCATCTTTGTCAAAGCACACTTCTCCAACGCAAACGACTTTGTCGTTATCTTCCGCAATCTCTTCTTCCATTGGTTCTTCTTCTTCTTCACTTTCCACTTGATCATGATCTCCTGAAGATTCGTCGTCAATCATGATTGGGTTAGCATGATTATCCATAAGAAATTTTTGCAAATTCCTAAGGAATTTGCCTTGCCTCTCTTGTTCTTTGGCCATTCGAAGTTGCATCACATGGATTTCAGTCATTAACTGAAGGGTATCTTTCAGAGAATCCTCTATTTTCGTTACACGAGCGAGCGTTGATTGTTGACACGGACCAAAAGTAGGCGATGGGAACAAAAAGGTTGATTTTAAGTTTGATTTGGAAGAGGAGGCCATTGATAAGTTGATCTCAGAAGGAAGAACAGAAAGAGAACAGAGAGAATGAAGAAAATTTCGAAATAGAAGAAATTTATAACCACTTATTTGAATTTTGGTGGGAAAGAAAGTTTAAAATTTAAAAACGTTATATGTCGACATGGGTCTAGGAGGGATGTCGACATGGTTCTTGAATTTTTGCCTTTTTAATTTATTTTGAATTAATTTTTAATTATACTTTGTTTATTTATATTTTATATTTCAGTTAATGAACAAATACCTAATTATCTTCTTAATTTAGTAAATGTAGATTCATTTAAGGGTTTTGTTAAGATATCAGTAATTTGATTTTCAGAATTGATATAGTCGAGAGTAATTACTTCTCTACTTATATTATCTTTGAGAAAATGGTGTCTGATATCAATATGTTTAGTTCGAGCATGTTGAGTAGTATTATTGTGACGACCGCCCAGGACTCCTGCACTAAACATAGAAATAGTGCGCTGAAAAGTGTGCCAGGCAGCCATGGATGATCATCGGAGGTAAGTTAAAATAGCAGAATCTATCGTAATACTCACAGCGCATGGATAAAATACAATAGAGAATATATATAGTGAAGCTTCACAAAATAGAATCTCATCAATTAAGCTTCATAATAGTTGAATACAAACATCTGAATAGTCAATACATCAAGCCTCACTACATATCACTCAGAGAATTATACAAGCAGCGGAACATCCAGTACATATAGTAAGAAAATAATATGTAAACCTTCAGCTCGTCTTCGTCATCAGCATCGTCGGTTACTAAGAACAGCACCTGTCACCTGCTACCTAGTCTGCCCATCCCAAAATGGATGAGCAGCCCAAGGTAATAAGAGTTGAACATAAAACCTTGAGTCAGACAACAGTCTTAGTGAGCGGTAAATTAACTAACAACATACCAAAGAGCATAAAGGTAAAAGGAATAGGAATCCAACCCTCCCACTCCACCTCTTTCTACAGTGATAGCCCCCAGACACACTAAGCATAAGTAAACATAGCAAAGCAAACATTTAAAGTAAAGCAATTATCACTCGAGTCAAGGTCAATGTTTTCCAAGTACAAACCCCCAAGGCCTAAACCAAGATCAGATAAGCACCCAGAAAATATTGCTCTTGAGACCGAATGACGATACAACCAAACATCCATGACTCTGGCTATCACTGTTATCATTGCTTCGATACCACCGTTAATTGAATGACCAGCACATTCTTTCAGCCGTCCGTCAAGGATTAATGGTAACACCGGTTCTAGACCGAACTCCGCACGTCGTCGCAGCCCGTGCCTAGGACTATCGAATCTGCCCAGAGTACTCGACTACCAACTGTAGTCTTTTGGGACTATCGAATCTGCCCAGCGTACTCTTGCTTTGAGCCTGCTAGAACCTTCAACAATGATGTAATCTCAGCCTTCTAGTCATCCTCCTCGACGACTATTCTCATACTAGCTCAAGCGCCTCTCGAGCCAACCATTATCCTCAAACCCGAACCATTTCACCGAGTTATGAACATGCTTGGAATGATCCCGTCTGGATTAAACCAAGGCTATCTCACATCATGCCTCGCTTCATCTCATCATAGCAAAGCCTCATCTCAACATCATCATCAAATCTATCCATATGAGCTTTATCATCCGCGTCATATGCCACGAGCAGCTTTTCTTATTCAAGAGCCTTTCCCTTAGCTTTTGAATCATCTTCGACCAACTTGTCCAAATCAAATCATCAATCAACTAATTTATAACAATCAATCAAGTCAATCATTAATCCAAGTAATCAAGCATTCAAACATGATCTAATAAACAATTATAACAATAATGGCAATCTTGTAAATAAAGAGTCTAAATCTAACAAGCATGAATCATGAGCAATATCTCTACGACTTGATGAATGAACTTGCATAGGTTAACATGTAGTAAAATGGATGTCAAATCATCATGAACAATAGATCTATACTTAAGTTTAAGAAAATGCATGGAAATCACTATCTTAACACAAAATCAAGCCACCAATCTGATATACTCCTTTGGATCCGTGTGAGAGATAACCACCACTCACCAAATCACCTAAACACCTTAAAAGCAACACACTTCAGATATGGACAGTGAAGGATCTAGCTCGATTCTCCAAAACTCCGCTTCAAATGATGAAATCTCTCTTCGATGGATGTAGATCTTCAATCTAAGCTCTTGGATCTTCGATTTGATCTTCGATTTGGATGGAAGGAAGCACAAGATTAAAGTGAAGAAAAGAAGTGAAGAAGTGTAGAACTCGAGCTCTCAAAATGGTAGTATTTCGTCGCTTCAAAATCCGGATCCCAAAAAGTGAGGCAAGGACCGTATATTTATAGGTTGAACCATAAGTCATTCGCCCCTTAAGTCGTCCACGACTTATGAGAACCCCACGACCTACGACTTACGACTTAGCAAATCCTATGACTTAACTTCATAAGCCCTCACGCGACCTACGACCTAACACACATATGCGGCTTAGCGACTTAACGCTACACGACTTAACTGTAACGCAAGTGCGCGACTCAATGACCCAACGACCTAAGCCTTAACACTAATGCGCGACTTACGACCTAACTGAGATGCGACTTAACGACTCAACACCCTCACGACTTAGCGACTCATCCAAGGTCGCGACCTAACTAAACACAGGGTCTTTCGACCTAACACCTAAGTCGTCTGGACGACCTAACTACTCATAACTGCTAAACTTAGGTCGCTCACGACCTAACTAAGCACAGCACCCCATAGGTCGCTCACGACCTAACTATAACGACTTAAGCCTTATCTCGTCCAGTCTCTAAGTCGCTAACTTCCGAAGCTGAGAACTCCTAAGTCGCTTATCCTGTTAAGTCGTTCCACTCCCTAAGTCGCTCCACCGACCTAAACTGTTACACGACTTAAATCCCAACACGTCCCAATTTCCTTAAGTCGCCGACTGCTACCACTAACTTCCTTAGGTCGTTAACCTTCTTAGGTCGGTCCATTTCTTAAGTCACTAACTTCCTATAAGTCGCTCCAATCTCTTAAGTCGTCCCAAACTACTGTACGACCTAAGCTACTACACGACCTAAGCTTTGGTCGACTTAAACTCCGGACGACTTATCAACACTAACGACTTAAAAAAACAGTTTTACGATCTTTCGATCCGTAAAAATACGGGTCGTTACATTCTCTCCCCCTTAGGAATTTCGCCCCCGAAATTCCAAACAAACAAGAGCAATCAAAAATTATTCTGCATGCCTACCATCCATAGCAATCAACAAACCATGCGTCCAATTACTAGCCTAACATGCAGAATTCTAAAATTAGAACAAGTTACAATGTCATGAGATGACACGACACCTTATGGCCATACCTCGAAGAGTTCAGGATGAGCTGCCATCATCCTCTCTTCCACCTCCCATGTACAGTCGTTAACATCATCACTCCATTGTATCTTGAGCAACCTAACTACCTTCCTCCTAAGCCGTTTCGTGTCAGTTTCCACAACACGAAGCGGCTTACGAGGTCTTTTATCAACTAGGTCAACTTCAAAATCTTCACAGCTATCAGCAGAAACCACCGTATTCGAGTCGTGCACATACTTCCGTAGATACGATACATGAAAAACATTGTGCACACCCGCCATCTTTTCTGGTAACTCCAATTTGTAGGCGAGCTTTCCAATTCGCTCGATGATCGGGAATGGCCCAACAAATCTCAGAGTCAATTTTCCTTTCTTCCCGAATCGAATAACATTCTTCAGTGGAGAAATCTTCACAAATACCTTATCACCTACGTCGAATTCCAAATCCTTACGACGCTTATCGGCATAACTTTTCTGAAGGTCTTGGGCTGCCTTCATTCGTTGCCGAATGATTTCTATGCAATCTGAAGTCTGTCAAATCATTTCTGGCCCAAGTATCAACTTTTCTCCCGTTTCCAACCAACATGTCGGAGAGTTACACGGTTTCCATACAATGCTTCATACGGTGCCATACCAATGCTTGACTGGTAACTGTTATTATACGAAAATTCCACTAAATGAAGGTGATCTTCCCATGATCCTCCGAAATCTAAAACGCATGCTCTGAGGAGATCTTCCAAAACTCGGTTGACTCTCTCAGTCTGACCATCTGTTTGGGGATGATAAGCTGTACTCAAACACAACTCGGTTCCCAGAACTTCCTGAAAGCTCTTCCAAAATCCACTAGTGAACAATGGGTCTCGATCACTCACTATACTCTTCGGAATACCATGGAATCGAACTATCCACTTAACATACAGCTCAGCCAACTTTGATGCAGTCCTGGTTGATCGAACAGGAATGAATCTTCACTCTTAGTCAAACGATCTACGATGACCCAAATCCCTTCATTTCTCGTTCTTGTTCTAGGTATCCCATTAATAAAATCCATCGATATTTGCTCCCACTTCCATGTAGGAACTTCTAATGGATGAAGCAATCCACTGGGCTTCTTTTGCTTAGCTTTTACCAACTGGCAGTTCATTCACTTGGAAATAAAATTTCCAACATCCTTCTTCATACCTTCCCAGTAATAGGTTCTCTTCATATCCCGATACATCATATTTCCACCTGGATGAATTGTCAGCTTCGAGTGATGACTTTCCTTCAGAACTTCATCTCTCAATTCACCTATATCGGGAACAACTAGTCGTCCTTGCTTCCGAAGCCAACCCTCTCGATCGACCTCGAATCCTTTATCCTTTTCTGGGTCCAATCCAGATTCCAAATCACGGATAATCTTGACAAGCTTATCGTCTCGCCTTTGGCTCTCGCCAATTCTTTCCACAAGAGTCGGTCTTATCGATAAGTTTACCAACATCTCAGGTTCCAATTCACATCTGGGCCTGAAGTCAAATCCAGCTAAATACTCGAGACTCTTCCATTCTGAAAACATGGCTCCCAATCCTGCATGTCTTCGACTTAATGCATCTGCCACTGCGTTACCCTTTCCCAGAGTATAGGCTATACCAAAATCATATGATGCCAAAAACTCTAGCCATCGTTGCTGCTTAAGATTCAAATCCTTTTGGGAGAAAAGATACTTCAACGACTTATGATCTGTAAACAACTCGAATCGAACTCCCAATAGGTAATGTCTCCACATCTTCAGAGAAAATACAATCGCTGCCAACTCCAAATCATGAGTCGGATAATTCCTTTCATGTGGCTTCAGTTGTCGACTTGCATACGCAACAACTTTACCCTTCTGCATCAGCACTGCTCCAAGTCCAGTACCACATGCATCGGTATAAACCACCATCCCATCATTAACACTTGGAATAGTCAAAACAGGAGCACTTGTCAGTCGCTCTTTCAGGATTCCGAAAGCTTGCTCACACTTAGCATCCCATCTGAATACTTGGTTCTTTTTCATCAATCCTGTTAATGGTGCAGCCACCTTAGAAAAGTCTTTGATAAATCGACGATAATATCCTGCTAATCCAAGAAAACTTCTCACATCAGATGCATTCTTAGGTCTACCCCAATCCTGGATTGCTGCCACTTTAGCGGGGTCAACCGCTATTCCGCTTCCAAAGATAATATGGCCTAAGAACCTCACTTCGCTCTTCCAGAAGTGACACTTCGAAAATTTAGCCTTCAACTGATGTTTCCGTAAGATTTCCAAAACAATACGCAAGTGCGTCTTGTGCTCTTCTTCAGTTCTGGAATAAATCAAAATATCATCCACGAACACTAGTACGAACTTGTTCAACTGATCTCTGAACACTCTATTTATAAGATCCACAAAATATGCTGGTGCATTGGTCAATCCAAACGGCATTACCAGCCACTCAAAGAAACTAGATGGTGTCCTGAAAGCAGTCTTCGGCACACTATCCTTAGCCACTCTTAACTGGTGAAATCCCGTTGCCAAATCCATCTGAGAAAACACCTTAGCTTCGTGAAGCTGATCAAACAAGTCATCTATTCTCGGCAATGGATACTTGTTCTTCTTAGTCACTTTATTCAGCTTACGATAATCTACACACAACCTCAACGATCCATCTGCTTTGGTTGCAAACACAACTGGTGCACCCCATTCGGACACACTACGCCGAATGAATCCTTTCTGTAAAAGATCATCAACCTGCACCTTCAACTCCTGCTGTTCCCTAGGCGCCATCCGCCTAAGAGGCATCACAACAGGCCTGGCTCCTTCAACTAGATCGATACGAAACTCGATCTCTCTATGTGGCGGTAACCCTTTGACCTCATCAAAGACATCCTCAAATCCATTAGCGATTGGCACCGATGACAGTCCATCCCGTAGAATAACCAGCGAATACATGAAGCTCATGAAGACGCCTTCCTCATGCTTACATCGTATCACAACCTTTCGCCCTTCCACATTCTCGACTGTCACCTCCAACCTTTCACAATCGACCTTTGCCGCATACTTCCTAAGCCAGTCCATACCCAAAATAATTCCGAACCCCGCAAAGTTCAGAACAAAACAATCACAAACAAAAGAGCAATCATGACTCGTTACAACCAAACCATGGCATAGCATACACAGACAGGACGAACCCCCAACTGGATTAGTCACAACCAATGGTCTATCAACGATATCTGGTTCTAAACCCAACCGGCTTACAAGTTCGTTACAAACAAAAGAATGCGACGCCCCAGTATCAAATAACACTCTAACTGGAACACCACAAATGGAAAGAGTACCTTGAACCACCACACTCTTTCCTTTCTCTTCTACAGTAGGAGCTTTTGAAGATGATGGAACAGCCCCCAAAGCATAAGCTTGCACAATCTGCTTGTCCTTCCGCGGTTCTGGACAATTCCTCTTGATATGCCCCGGCTTGTCATAGTTGTGGCATTTCACCGGCACCTTTGGATTCTTGCAATCTCTGGAGAAATGGCCCTTCTGCTGACAATTGTAGCAGGTCACTTCGCCCTACGGCTTCTTCTGGCCATCCTTACCCTTTTGCTGCTGCTGCTTCCTCTTCTTGTTTCCACCCTGCTGTGGTTTAGATTCTTCCTTGGTCACAGCAACAACAGATCCTTCTTTAGGAAACAGATTCTCGTGCCTGAGAGCCTTCTCTACAAGCTTCTCAAATGGATCGTCTAAATGATCCACTAACTGCTTCCCAAGATAAATGTCCAAGCCTGTCACAAACTTCTCGTTCTTCTGATATGGAGATTCAATATACGACCGAGCATACTTGGACAAGGCTTCAAACTCAGAAACATACTCAAGAACTGGTCTTCCACCTTGCTTGAGCTCCACAATCTTCTTGAACAGAACAGATTTCTGAGCTGTAGAAATGAACTTAGCTTCAAATCTGGCTTGGAATTGCTCCCAAGTAATTTCTTCCTCCGGAGTATCAATGGTGATAGAGTTCCACCAGTCAGAAGCTCTCCCTTGAAGCTGTCTTGATGCGAGCTTCCTTCTAGTTGCATCCTTGATTCCTAAATCACCAAAGATTCTTCTACAAGCATCTATCCATCTCTGGACTTCAATGGTTGACTCTGTTCCCAAGAAAACCTTCCCTCCAAGAGCAGTATAGTCTTTACACAGCTTAGCAAAATCCACCGGTCTAGGAGTTTGAACTTGAATTCCAACATCAACTGCTGGCCCCGGAGCTGGCATCCTTCTCATGATCGAAGTCATCATAGCCTCAAACATAGCAGCATAATCAGTAGCCCCCTCAGCAGCATGGCCTTCCCTAGCAGCTGGTCTCCCTCTTCGACTCATTCTTAATATCTAATAAAAGAAATGATTAGCACACCTTGAGAAACAACTGCATAAGGAATTCAAATCCTTCTAAGCTACTATATTATTTATAGTAATCATCCAACAAAATACAATTACGTCTCTCATACATAGTTACGTCAGCGAGCGTTGGGTAAAATCGATTAACCAATGCTCTGATACCAAATGTGACGACCACCCAAGACTCCTGCACTAAACATAGAAATAGTGCGCTGAAAAGTGTGCCAGGAAGCCATGGATGATCGTCGGAGGTAAGTTAAAACAGCAGAACCTATTGTATTACTCACAGTGCATGGATAAAATACAATAGAGAATATATATAGTGAAGCTTCACAAAATAGAATCTCATCAATTAAGCTTCATAATAGTTGAATACAAACATCTGAATAGTCAATACATCAAGCCTCACTACATATCACTCAGAGAATTATACAAGCAGCGGAACATCCAGTACATATAGTAAGAAAATAATATGTAAACCTCCAGCTCGTCTTCGTCATCAGCATCGTCGGTTACTAAGAACAGCACCTGTCACCTACTACCTAGTATGACCATCCCAAAATGGATGAACAGCCCAAGATAATAAGAGTTGAACATAAAATCTTGAGTCAGACAACAGTCTTAGTGAGCGGTAAATTAACTAACAACATACCAAAGAGCATAAAGGTAAAAGGAATAGGAATCCAACCCTCCCACTCCACCTCTTTCTACAGTGATAGCCCCCAGACACACTAAGCAGAAGTAAACATAGCAAAGCAAACATTTAAAGTAAAGCAATTATCACTCGAGTCAAGGTCAATGTTTTCCAAGTACAAACCCCCAAGGCCTAAACCAAGATCAGATAAGCATCCAGAAAATATTGCTCTTGAAACCGAATGACGATACAACCAAACATCCATGACTCTGGCTATCACTGTTATCATTGCTTCGATACCACCGTTAATTAAATGACCGACACATTCTTTCAGCCGTCCGTCAAGGGTTAATGGTAACCCCGGTTCTAGACCAAACTCCGCACGTCGTCGTAGCCCGTGCCTAGGAATATCGAATCTGCCCAGAGTACTCGACTACCAACTGTAGTCTTTTGGGACTATCGAATCTTCCCAGCGTACTCTTGCTTTGAGCCTGCTAGAACCTTCAACAATGATGTAATCTCAGCCTTCTAGTCATCCTCCTCGACGACTATTCTCATACTAGCTCAAGCGCCTCTCGAGCCAACCATTATCCTCAAATCCGAACCATTTCACCGAGTTATGAACATGCTTGGAATGATCCCGTCTGGATTAAACCAAGGCTATCTCACATCATGCCTCGCTTCATCTCATCATAGCAAAGCCTCATCTCAACATCATCATCAAATCTATCCATATGAGCTTTATTATCCGCGTCATATGCCACGAGCAGCTTTTCTTATTCAAGAGCCTTTCCCTTAGCTTTTGAATCATCTTCGACCAACTTGTCCAAATCAAATCATCAATCAACTAATTTATAACAATCAATCAAGTCAATCATTAATCCAAGTAATCAAGCATTCAAACATGATCTAATAAACAATTATAACAATAATGGCAATCTTGTAAATAAAGAGTCTAAATCTAACAAGCATGAATCATGAGCAATATCTCTACGACTTGATGAATGAACTTGCATAGGTTAACATGTAGTAAAATGGATGTCAAATCATCATGAACAATAGATCTATACTTAAGTTTAAGAAAATGCATGGAAATCACTATCTTAACACAAAATCAAGCCACCAATCCGATATACTCCTTTGGATCCGTGTGAGAGATAACCACCACTCACCAAATCACCTAAACACCTTAAAAGAAACACACTTCAGATCTGGACAGTGAAGGATCTAGCTCGATTCTCCAAAACTCCGCTTCAAACGATGAAATCTCTCTTCGATGGATGTAGATCTTCAATCTAAGCTCTTGGATCTTCGATTTGATCTTCGATTTGGATGGAAGGAAGCACAAGATTAAAGTGGAGAAAAGAAGTGAAGAAGTGTAGAACTCGAGCTCTCAAAATGGCAGCACTTCGTCGCTTCAAAATCCGGATCCCAAAAAGTGAGGCAAGGACCGTGTATTTATAGGCTGAACCATAAGTCGTTTGCCCCTTAAGTCGTCCACGACTTATGAGAACCCCACGACCTACGACTTACGACTTAGCAAATCATACGACTTAACTTCATAAGCCCTCACGCGACCTACGACCTAACACACATATGCGGCTTAGCGACTTAACGCTACACGAATTAACTGTAACGCAAGTGCGCGACTCAACGACCCAACGACCTAAGCCTTAACACTAATGCGCGACTTACGACCTAACTGAGATGCGACTTAACGACTCAACACCCTCGCGACTTAGCGACTCATCCAAGGTCGCGACCTAACTAAACACAGGGTCTTTCGACCTAACACCTAAGTCGTCTGGACGACCTAACTACTCATAACTGCTAAACTTAGGTCGCTCACGACCTAACTAAGCACAGCACCCCATAGGTCGCTCACGACCTAACTATAACGACTTAAGCCTTATCTCGTCCAGTCTCTAAGTCGCTAACTTCCGAAGCCGAGAACTCCTAAGTCGCTTATCCTGTTAAGTCGTTCCACTCCCTAAGTCGCTCCACCGACCTAAACTGTTACACGACTTAAATCCCAACACGTCCTAATTTCCTTAAGTCGCCGACTGCTACCACTAACTTCCTTAGGTCGTTAACCTTCTTAGGTCGGTCCATTTCTTAAGTCACTAACTTCCTATAAGTCGCTCCAATCTCTTAAGTCGTCCCAAACTACTGTACGACCTAAGCTACTACACGACCTAAGCTTTGGTCGACTTAAACTCTGGACGACTTATCAACACTAACGACTTAAAAAAACAGTTTTACGATCTTTCGATCCGTAAAAATACGGGTCGTTACAATTTTTAGATAAATTTATTGCACTAGTATTATCACAATAAATTGGTGATTTTGATATATTTAAACCAAAATCTTTTAAAGTTTGTTGAATATATATTACTTGAGAACAAGCCAAAGCAGAAGAAATATACTCTGCTTCAGTTGTTGATAGAGATACTGTGTTTTGCTTTTTACTAAACCAGGAAATCAGATAATGCCCTAAAAAGTGACAAGTTCCACTTGTACTTTTTCGGTCTGATTTACAACCAGCATAATCAGCATCACAGTAAGATATTAAGTCAAACGAATCATTTTTAGGATAAAATAAGCCATAATCAAAGGTGTGTTTAACATATCTTATAATACGTTTTACAGCTTTTAAGTGAGTTTCTTTAGGTTGGGATTGATACCTTGCACAGAGACAAACACTATGCATGATATCAGGTCTACTCGCAGTGATATAGAGTAGTGATCCAATCATTCCTCTATATAATTTTTTATCTACATCTTTTGAGAGATCTTCTTTACTAAGGTACTCATTGGTTGCCATGGGAGTGGGTTTTCCACTCGCAGTAGTCAAACCAAATTTACTAACTAGGTCTTTAGCATATTTTTCTTGACTAGTAAAGATACCATTGTCTAATTGTTTTATTTGTAATCCTAAAAAGAAGTTTAATTCACCCATATGACTCATCTCAAACTCTTTTGTCATTATTTCAGAAAATTCTTTATTCATTTCAAAGTTAGTTGATCCAAAAATGATATCATCTACGTAGACTTGTACTAGTTGAATATCATTTTTATTTCTTTTAATAAAAAGAGTATTATCTACTTTACCTATTTCAAAATTTGATTGTAACAAGTAAGATCTTAGTCTATCATACCAGGCTCTAGGAGCTTGCTTTAGACCATATAGAGCTTTCTTAAGTTTGTAAACATGATTTGGAAATCTATCATTTTCAAAAAGTGGTGGTTGTTTAACAAATACTTCTTCTTTTACAAAACCATTTAAAAATGCACTTTTAACATCTATTTGAAATAATTTGAAATTATTATGATTTGCGAAAGCAAGTAGAATCCTAATAGCTTCTAATCTTGCTACGGGGGCAAAGGTTTCATCAAAATCTATTCCTTCTTCTTGACAATAACCTTGAGCGACTAACTGAGCTTTATTTCTAACAACCTCTCCTTGTTCATTCATTTTATTTTTATAAACCCATTTAGTTCCAATTATTGTTTTATTTTCAGGTCTAGGAACAAGTTCCTAAACATCATTTCTAGTGAATTGATTTAATTCTTCTTGCATAGCCAAAATCCATGAATCATCAGTTGATGCTTCTTCTGGATTTTTGGGTTCAATAGTTGATATAAAAGCTACATTACTCATTTGACTTAGTTGGTTTCTAGTTTTAACAACAAATTGCATATCTCCAAGTATATTTTCTATAGGGTGATCTTTTAAAAGTTTAATCCTTTTATTAGGATGATTTAATTCATTATTAGTTTCAGTTGACTCTTGGTTTTGAATGATTAAATCCTCTTCATCAGTTATTTCTTCAAAAAATTTGAAATTTTCATCAAATGAAACATGCATTGTTTCTTCGATGGTATTAGTTCTTAAATTAAATACTCTGTATGCTTTACTTCTATTAGAGTATCCGATAAAGATACCTTTGTCGGATTTAGGATAAAATTTATCTAAGTTATCTTTTGTATTTAAAATAAAACATTTACTTCCAAAAATTCTAAAATAAGATACCTTAGGTTTCTTTGAGAAAATAAGTTCATAAGATGTCTTACCAGTTAAAGGTCTAATTAAAATTCTATTTAAAATATAACATGAGGTAGCAACTGCTTCTGCCCAAAAGTACTTTGGTAAATTACTATCAGAAAGCATAGTTCTCGCACACTCTTGAATCGTCCTATTTTTACGTTCTACTACTCCGTTTTGTTGTGGAGTTCTTGGAAATGAAAAATTGTGAATTATTCCCTTTTTATTGCGGAATTCTTCAAACTTTTCATTTTCAAATTCACCACCGTGATCACTACGGATGGTTATAATTTTTTGAGAAAATTGATTTTGAACCCTTTTTGAAAAATTCTTAAAACATTCAAAAGTATCACTTTTATGTTTCAAAAATATTGTCCATGTAAATCTAGAATAATCATCTACAATTACAAAAACATATTTACTGTGATTTAATGACTGAATTTGAGATGGACCAAATAAATCAAGATGAAGTAATTCAAGAGGTTTTGAAGTTGAAATCAAATCTTTTAATTTAAAGGAACTTTTTCTAAGTTTTCCTAGTTGACATGCATCACATAGACTATCTACTTTAAAATTCATTTTTGGGAGGCCTCTTACTAGATCATGTTTTGACAGTCTAGATAAGAGTTTGAAATTCAAATGTCCAAATCACTTATGCCAAATCCAAGGGTCACTTGCATTTGCCAAAAGACACAAGTTATCATTCAAAATTTTCATACTAAGAATATAAATATTCTTTTTCCTAATTCCCTCAAATATTATGGTTGAATTATTATCTTCAATGTGACACTTATCTTTTTCAAATTTAATTTTATATCCTTTATCGCATAGTTGACTTATACTTAGCAGATTGTGTTTCAGATTCTTAACTAGCAAAACATTAGTAATAATAGGAGTTTCAGAGTTACCGACTTTGCCGATGCCAATCACATAACCTTTTGAATTGTCTCCAAAGTTAACCAATCCTACGTCTTTTTATATTATATCATTCAACATATGTGGATTCCCAGTCATGTGTCTAGAACATCCAATATAGAGTATCCATTTGTTCTTTTTGATCTGCATAGTTTGTTTGTTCTGGATTGATTCCTCAACTCCCATAAAGCATGATTCCTGCACATCAAACAATCTTAGTAGACAACTTGTATTTGAGTGTTGATTATATGCAGACTCAAGAGACAATAATGATCTGAATATTTATAAACATGCATTAACAAATTTCTTAAACATAGCCATTTAAAAAAAACTTTTTCAAAAATCAGATTATGAAACTTTTGAAAACCTTGCTCTGATACCAAATGTGAGGAATGCGGATTACGGATCTTAAGGCTAGAAATAACACTAGAGGGGGGTGAATAGTGTTTTTAAGAAATTACTAAATCTTTTTGAGTTTATGTTAATTTGAACACAAATGT
Organism: Allium fistulosum; assembly: GCA_030737815.1. Classification (NCBI taxonomy): domain Eukaryota; kingdom Viridiplantae; phylum Streptophyta; class Magnoliopsida; order Asparagales; family Amaryllidaceae; genus Allium; species Allium fistulosum. Next base: position 636,964,760 of record CM060908.1, on the reverse strand, counting down.
ATGCAATATTCAGACACAAATATAATCACAGAAACAAACACAGATGCGGAAATAAAGTAAATGCAGTAAAGGAAAGAACACACCGGATTTTATACTGGTTCGGGGTTACCCTACATCCAGTCCCGCACAACTAAGTACGGATTTCCTTTCAAAAGCAATTCAACAATTACAACCCTCGATTTCAAGGCTACGAGGTACACCCTCCAGAATCACAATCCTCTGGGTAGAGATACTTGATTTCCGAGGCAACAAGTTCACCCAATTGATTTCCAAGGCTACAATCACACCTTTTCTCGCTTGATTGATTTCCAAGGCTACAATCACACCTTTTCTCGCTAGATAGATTACAAAGAAGCCTATAACTCTGAATAGCACTTAGATCTTGTTGAGATAGTGATAGAGAATCAAACCAAAGATAATCTAGTTAGATTCAATGTTGATTTTGACAGAGTAATGATAGGATTTTGAATAAGAAAATGTGGAAGAAGAAGAAGAGAAGTGAAAAACCAGAAAAACTGATTTCAAATTCATTGAAACCAACCCCTATTTATAGAAGAACAACAGTCATGTCCATTTGTGAAAGGTTATGGCGAATAGACACTTCTTTTGAAATTCAAATTTTTGAATCTAATTGACACTATGTCGACATGGGGTACTAGGGCATGTCGACATCCCAAAGGAAATTTTGATGTTTTGTTTTTCTTTGAAAATAACTTTTATCTTATATTAAAACTATTTTAAACTTTATAAATATACTTGACTATAGATAAAATACATAGATGAATATAAAGAATAATATATATAACATTTTACTATAATTTTATATTTAAATCAAAGTATAAATATATTATAATTAAAAGACAGTTTAAAACAACCGAAGTTTAGAAACAAGAATATTTAAGGCTAAAACATCTTTTTGAAAATCATTTGAAAAGATAATTTTTAAGGCTAAAACATTTTGAAAAACAATTTTGAAAATCATTATGAAGTAGTTTTGAAAATCATTTTAAAGTAGTTTTGCAAGCTTCTTCCTACAGAATATCTCATCATCACAGGACTCGAGAACTTGTACAAAACCAGGATGTTCGTGGGTTTGTAAGCCACTTGTCGTAGGTTTGTAAGCTACTTGTCGTGGGTTTGTAAGCCACTAAAAAGGTAGAAATGGGTTCCATCCCAAAAGAAAAATGGAGTGAAGATTTCAGTGCTATTGTGAAGTTTTAACATAATTCTAGACTTGATACTTATCTTGAAATCTTGAACTCTTGATAATCTTGATACTCATGAGTCTTCAATCTTGATATCTTGAATCTCTATATTATACAGTCTTCATTCTTGGTACCTGCATGGTTAAATCCTGCATATACATATATATCTAAACTATAATGTTAGTATTTATATTTTATAATCTTATTCTAAGGTTGTTGTCATCAAAACCATCAACTCATGGACTAACACTCCGATCAGGCACATTTCTTCGATACCATTCTATTACTTTGTGATTTGATTGGGTGCAACTTTGATTTGGGAGTGTGTCTCGAGGTGGGCGGTAGTAGCTGCTATGCGTTACCACCAGTCCGGATCCGCAAAATGGTAGAATTCTATCCTGGGCATTGCCTCGCATGCCTTGTCACATGCCTTATCGCGCCTTCTACGAGTTTGTATTGTACCGTACCTATGGAGTGCTCCTTGAGTATCCCATCAGTTTGGTGGGGCTTACAGTATTTGTATAGACTACGGGAATATATAAAAATGTGTTAAGGGGGATATGGGTAACGTCTTAACGCTATTTTAATAGTTTACTTTACTATAGACATTATATATGTAGCGTATTGACTATGTATGTTGATAGTTTAATGGATCCTTAAAGGATGGGAATCCCAAACATCCTTTAAGTTATTTGTATTTCAGTTGACATTTCACTTGAGTTGAATTTACTAATATAAGAATGTTAATCCTGACTCAAGTGTTTTCTGTTTTGCTTTATGCTCGGGTCAGACTGAGTGTCGCAGCATTTGGGACTCATCTTTGGAGCTTAGAGTTTTGCTCGAAGATTCTGTCTTATATATGTTCAGCTTTCTGTTATTTCCAGTTGTTTATGTTCAGTCTTGTCAGCCACTTTTGTATTAGAGACTACTCTGTATTTGAGATTTCTGTTGTATTTTATTTTAGACTATGTTGTTTATTGTAGTAGCTTCATGAACTACTATTTATCGATTCCGCTGCTTATTGTCATTTTACTCCGTGTCTGTGATTCTGTGATTGATTTATTTACTGTATATGCTAAATTTTACCAAATATAAATTAACAATCTTTTTTTTGAGCAATTCAAGTCTGACATGAGTTGATGATTGTCGATTTGAATGGTTCGAAATAGCAGGTCATTACAGAATATGTTATCACCCTGGTTGCTTTGCAACCCTTTTCATTGAGATCTTTTGCACAACCAATCCATAAATATGTGGATGTATCTAGAAAGGTGATGACACACCCTAATGGGAGCGACCCACTTAGCCTTGCTGCATCTCCCCTGATTTTAGTCATTCCCGGTTGATGAGGCTTGAGGCTATACTTACCTTTTGAATAGCAATTCCACTTTGAATACTAACACTGCCCTCCAAGCAGCAACGCGGTACCATCATTCATCCATACGAGTTGTCCAGGATAAGGACAAACCGAAGGCACTACTTCTACTACATCTATTTTGGAATCACCCTCAGGATTAGTAGCAAGCAGCCCTTGCACTTCAATATTCCATCTTTGATTCCATATTCTTCAAGATGTCTTTAGTTTGAAACGCTTGAGTTGGATCGAAGTGTTTTTCGGATAACATATCTGACCCTGGTCTCTTCGAAACAACTTTCGATAGTTTCTGGTAAATTAAACCCCGATTCTATAGGAAATAAGCAGGCAAAAAATAAGAGCGGAGTTTATCTCCTATCCGTTTGTGGACGGATTTCTTTATTATCTATCCTAGAAGAACGAAACGAGATTTATACGCACAGTACGGCATTATTGGGGATAACTGTTCCATATAACTCACATGTTTCCTCTAGATATTTCCAAAGCAACGTTCTCATCCAGATTTGATAGTCGGTTATTTAATTATCAGATATACATCATTTCAACATTGATTTGATTCCATATGTGATCTACTAAGTCTTTATTAATTAATCTTCCATTAATTAAAATACTTTGCAAAACTGATCAAAAGATCTCTTCAAAACACTATTCCCAAAACCCCTAACATCCCTTTTATACATGGAAAACATTTATATACTTATCTCAGTGGTATAAGTATATTACCAAAACATTTGGCAAATTTCCTCCTTTCAAATTCCCTTCTTTTACAAACATTACTTACTATAAAACCCAACCTCTAATCCTTTATAACAATTCCCTTTTTTAAAAGCCCTTCATAATTCAAATAACTTATAAACTTCCAAAATAAATTTATAACTCACTTTTATAAGTTCCCAAATTAATTTATAAAACTCTTTGCTAATCTCTAAAAATATTTATAAATCCTTCCTTTATTTTTAAACTCTTTATAAAATTTCCTTTATAACTCCTTTATAAAAATTCCTTTATAAAATATCATTTATAAAATATCATTTTTGAAACACTTTAGGAAAACCCTTTTATTTAGTAAAAAACTTCTTTTATAAACAAGTTATTACTTATAAATAACTTTATAAAATAATAATATAACCTGAAAATCATTTATAAACTTTAAACCTAAATTGATTAAAGAATTGAAGTTAATTCAAAACCATGCTTTATAAATTCAAAAAGAGGCTTAGTAAACCCAACTGTACTAATTTAAGTTACCATTTAATTTCAATTTCACTTTCAAGTCATTCAACAATTTATTTACATAAGTCAACATATATGTAAATATACTTCACATAAAAATCAGGAAATGACATGTCAATGCAAACTAACGGCATATGCATGTCAAAATAACATAATAGCATGATGGTGATTTGTCCTACTAAATAGATGTCCAAACAATCAAACAATTAACTTATAGTAAAATGGGGATTTATTCTGCTAACATATATGTCCATACAATCAAACAACCAATCTATAGCAGAACGGGGATTTATTCCACTAATATATGTCCACAGCAATCAAATCAATTACATTATAGCAGAACGGAGATTTATTATGCTAATAGATGTCCACACAAACACAAACACAACCACTCACATTGTAGTTCATTCACAGTTGTTTTTCTACTCAATGGTATTGACATTTGAATTCCTTGTGGTCCAACCATCTTTGAAAAAGAAATACCTTAAAAACAATTTGATTCTTAGAAAAAAAAAGATTTAAAACTTAAAACTCCATTTTAAAATGATTAATTACAAGTTAAACTCTTATTAAACCATAATTAATCTTTAATAAATTTGAACTTAATTTAATTATAAATAAATAAATAATTTATTTATAAATTAAACCTTTAATTAATCCTTTATTGATTATTAAATAATAGTTTAAAACCTTTATTAATAATTAACTATTAATTAATCTCAATTAATAAACAAAATAATCTTTAATTAAAACTTAAATAATAAATTAAACCTTAAATAAGTAATTTATTATAAATTAAAACCTTAATTAAATTATAATTAGAAATAATTAACATTATCTTAATAATTAATTAATAATTATTAAATTCTTAATTAACTTTCCTTAGACATCATTGTTAAGTTTCTAAAACATTTTTAAAACACTTTTAATTATAGAAAACTAAATTTTGCAAAAATCAGATTATTAAGCGAAACTGCATCCATAGCGACTATCGCTATGGATACCCGTAACTTGGAAATGTTTTTCTTACTTTACTTTGAATCTCATCATTTTTGGGATTTTACTTACTTTTTCCAAAAAATAAAGTAAGCCTTGTAAAAGTAAAATAAAGTTTGAAAACTAAAAATCGATTTTGATTTTAAAAAAGAAGACTATAGTTTTACACATGGAATTCCATCCCATTTTAACACTAAAGATGCTAGATTTTCTTAGCATATACCTAGAACTTCAAGATCATCGTAACATAATCATACATGCCACATCCACAAACCTAAGCAAGATCACATCACATAAACAAAGTTTACAACTTTCCAAACAACGCTATATTTAGACTTCAATTTCAAGTCTAATTTACAATCATACTCACCCAGCACTTATAAAATCAACCATGTCATAAACTAAGGATTTAACCAACAAATTATACCACACTTTAACCAACATATAAAAGTTTAAAACTTTGAATTTAAAAACTAAAAGTTTACTCGCCAAAGTTTAGAAAACTTTTTGAAAACTTGAAATAACTTTGCAAACTTGACTTAGGATCCTTACATCTTGAAATAAGCTCAGCCTAATGTTAGTCCCTGAGGAGTTGGTTTTGATGACAACAACCTTACTTAGAATTAGATTATAAAATATATAATACTAACATTATTGTGTAGATATATATAGATATGTTTGCAGGTACTAAAGAATGAAGAACTGTACAGTATAAAGATTCAAGATCAAAGATTGAAGATATCAAGATTCAAGACTCATGAGTATCAAGAATTTCAAGGGTTCAAGTTTCCAAGATAAGTTATATAGTTAGGAATATTGTTAAAACTCATAGAAAGGCACTAACATCTTAAAATCTATTTTATTCGTGGAATGGAATCCACTTCGTGCTCGTTAAAGGGATGGAACCCTAAGTAGGATGGAACCTACGAAAAATCTAGTGGAACATCTTTTTGTATCCACTTTCTTTTATTTCAAAATGATTTTCAAAATATATAGCTTGTTTTTCAAAATGATTTTAAATATTCCTGTTTAAAAACCAAAATCATCTATCCTGGTTTTTCAATATATTTTAGCCTCAAAAATATCCTTAGTTTTAAATATCCTTAATTTTAAATATCTTTGATTTTAAATTATTATCCTAAGTTTTTAAACTACAATTTTGATATTAATATATTTAGCTGTTTTATATATTTATACTTAAGATTTAAATATAAAAGTATAGAAAATTATTATATATATTTTAATATTGTTCTCTATAGTTATTTATGTATTATAACTATATATAAGTATATTTTAAAGTTTAAATATAAGTATAATATAATATAGAAATTATTTTTAAAGTAAAACAAATCACCAAAAAATACAAGGGCATGTCGACATGGTCATATGTACCCCTGCCGACATGGTGACAGTTAAATTGTTTTTTCAAAAGAAGTGTATATTCGCCGCATCCCTTCACCAATGGACATGGCTATTGATCTACTATAAATAAAGGGTGTTTTCAACGAATTTTAATTACTTTTTTCTCTGATTTAACTTCTCTTCTTCTTCTCCACTTTCTTATTTACAAATTACACCATTACTCTGCCGAAATCAATATCGAATCTAACTAGATAATTTCTGGTTTTGATTCTCTCCATTATCTCTACAAGATCCAAGTGCTAATCTGAGTTATAGACTTTTTGTAATCAATTGAGCGAGAGAAGGTGTGATTGTAGCCCTGGAAATCAATTGGGTGAACTTGTTGCCCGGTAAATCAAGTATCTCTACCCAGAGGATTGTGAATCTGGAGCGGTGTACCTCGTAGCCTTGAAATCGAGGGTTGTATTTGTAAGAATTGTTTTTGAAAGGAAATCCGTACTTGTGTTGCGGGACTAGATGTAGGGTAACTCCGAACCAGTATAAAATCTGGTGTTTTCTTTCCATTACTGCTTTTACTTTATATTTGCATTTGTGTTTGATTCTGTGTTCATATCTGTGTTTGATTAGTGTATACATTGTTAACAAATTAAGATAAATTCAAAAAGATTAACAAATTTCTTAAAACACTATTCACCCCCCCTCTAGTGTTAATTCTAGCCTTAAGATCCTTAATCTACATTCTAACACCTAAGGCATGAATGGCTCGGCCATGATAAGAACAAGGATGTGTAGGCTTGACTTGGAGAGGTGGAGGTACTTCGGATAAGGTTGAATTCACAAAACCGGATCCAAAAATTAGTCATATTCTCTTGGATTTTGGCCATGTAACTCTACGAATTTTGAAAAGTGGTCAAAATAAAAGTTGTTGAAAATTCTTTTCTCTATAATTTCAAAAAAATAATCACTCAATTTAGATCTTTTTTAAAGAAGATATGGTCCAAAAGAAGAAGAGGTATTTTCGGACTAGAAAATCTGAGTCCAAAAATAGGTTTGGAAGAAATGCATTTTTCACATAGCTAAGATCAAAATTTAAAAAGGTGGTACAAATGAAAGTTGTAGCCACTAAAACTTTACATTGTTTAAAAAAATAATTTCTCCATTTGAATTGGAGAAGAGTAAGATATGATAGAAAGAAGAGGAGAAAAAATTAAAGAAGTAAAGAGCTATTTATAAGCAATAGAAAAGGTAAATTACATAAACACCTCTTGTCCTTTGCCCTCCACTATATTTTCTCCACCTCATCTAGCCATGTCCCCCTCCTAACACTTCATGTTCCAACATGTTAAAACAAGTTTTTACTTAGTTATACTCGAGTCGCCAAAGTGTCAAATCATATCTAAGTGTGTTTCTTAAAGCATTTTTAATATTTACATGTATGTACTTAAATATATATATACCTTTGTATATACCATTATACACTAACTTATTTACATTTTAAATGTGTATATACTTATACTAGATTTCACAACGTTTTCGGTAACTTTTAGCTGACGAAAAGTCGAAAATTCGAAAAACGAATTTCGGTCACATTTTCGATCTTTCTTCGAACTAAATATTTTTTACACAAATTTGAAAAACTATTTCACCATCATTAATTATTATTTAAAAGAGTTTTATTTTCATTATAAAACCTATATATTGAATATTTAAAATTAATTTAAGTATTCGCAAATCAAAACAGTGAAATTCTGGGTCGTTACAATTGGTGTCTATAACTTCCCAATCTTTATTGTCCACTTTCGCTTTAGAGTTCAAGCACTCAGGAGTATTGTTTTAAATTTGTTTGGCAAAAATAGAAATGAAATGACGAAGAGAGTTGAAATGTTTTTTCTGTTCTTTGATCATTTGCATTTGACTCAACTCCAAGTGCCGTTGATTGCGTAGAATGAAGCAAAGAGCATTCTTAAAAGATTGGAGAGTTTCTTCTAGATTTTCACTAAGTTCTTGACTTGAAAATTTGTTTTTGGATTCATTTTTATGAAAAGAGATGAGTGGAGAGGAATAGAATAAGAAGATGAATTAATTTTTAAGTTTTTTTTGGAAAAATGGGCTTTTGTAAAAGTGAAAGTCGGATTAGTAACTAATTCCTCCAAAAATTAACTAACCTTTTCAATTTCAAAAATCGGAAAAATTGTCATGTATATGTTAACTTACCTATGTACTATTTGTCGACATATATGCAGAAATTTGCATGTTTCTTGTTTTTGTTTTACTTTTTGTTTATATTTTATACTATCTCAATTTTTGAATTCTAGAGAATATAAAAACATTATTGAACAGAAAAATTAAATTTCTAAGTAATTTTCATTAATATAAAGAGAAGTACATGGACATAATAGAAAAATACATGAAAATAATATGAAATAAAAACTAGAAAAACATACAACTAAGAGATACAAAGGTAGATAAAAGGTCTTAAAAGATGACGATGAAGAATAATTTCCACCAAGCTTCCTAGTGATCTTTCGAAGTATTTGTCCACTTTGTTCGAGAGAGAAGTGAACTACTAAAGGAACGTTTAAGCTTCTTTTGGTTGTTGAGAAGCTTTTCTTGGTTCTTGAGAATTTCTTTGTTAGACTAGCATGATGGTTTGTCAAAGCTTTCTAGGAAACTGTTTATTTCCTCCTCTTCTACTTCTTGCTCTCCCTCCTCTTCAATTTCCATTCCATCACTTTCTTCTTCTAGAATCTCTTGCTCTTCTTTCCTTGCTAATCTCTCTTTCTTTTCGGAAAGAGATTCATAAGGTTCGAATTCAAGAGGAATGTGTATAAGGGAGAGGTTGGTTTTGTCTAAAACTTTGTGAGGAAAAATATTTTCACCTCTTAGATCGATACCGAAATAATTGAAAATTCTAGTAAGATACATACCATGGTAAAGTGTGTTCTCATGCCTAAAGATTTTCTTTTGAACAAAGTCGTCCAAAAATCACTTGAACCCGGTTTATATTATATTTTTCAAAAATAGCAAAAGGAGCTTTGCAAACTTTTTGAGTCGGGTTATTGTAATTCCCCATCCTCGGTGTAATACTTTGTTGTAAAATAAGACTCGTTAGTCTTACTTTAGGCCTAAGATTCTTGCCTTTCAAACTCTACTCTTCATCATTAGAAAACAAATCGTGCATAACTTCTCTATTACCATAATCAATTTCAAAAGCGGAGAGGTCATTTCCACTACTTTTACAAACAAGAATTTCACGATCTAAAACAACAGCAGTGTCTTTTACACTACTCCAAATTTAACCTTCTTCTCCTTGAAAATACTTTCCATGCAAATTAGCATAAAATATTTTAACTAAATCGGGATAGCAATCAAAATCATTTTGAGATAAATTGGTTAAACCAAAAATATCATTTTCTAAAGCAAGATCTTGTAAACCATAAAAATTCATTAAAATTTGCAAACCTTCCCAAAAATATTTTTCCATAAGTAGCATACTCAATACAAGTTTTAGTGGACTCTTGATCATTATGAAGTTGACTTTTGATCTTTTAGGTAAGCCTAATGGCTTTGGATGAGGAGGGTTGGTTTGAGGAAAACATTTTTGATTTGATTTGGAGGAAAAAGAGTGAAGAATAAGTTTGAATTTTGAATTATTTGTGTGTAGAACATGAGATAAGATAGAGTGAATAAACAGACATTGAATAGCAGTATGACGTGAAAAGGTGGAAATTTAAAATTTGAAATTAATGCAAGAGAGAGAATTTCAAAAGTTTGAACTTTGAAAAGATTCCCAAAATTCTACCAGGTATGTCGACATACCCATGTGACATATGTCGACATATGGGCTAAAATTTCAAATTTCAAAATTAAGAAAATTATTATATATATATATATACATATATATATATATATATATATATTCGTACATATATACTTATATATATACACTTCTTATTATATTCTATATAATTTTCAAAAAATAAGAAATAAAAACAATAAAATGTAAAAGGAGCCACTTTTGTTGTTTCCTTTGTCTCTTCTGATTAATCTTCCATCGCTGTGAAACATATATTGATATTTTCTATATCTGGTTCATTGTCACTTGATGCAGTATCAAAATCATCTAAAGTTGCATTGTAAGCTCTTTTCCTCTTTTTGAACGAATCGATGTTTGGTGTTTTCTTTTGCTATGGACGGTCTCTTCATAGATGGTCAGATTCACCACAATAGTAACACTTAAAAACATTTCCGTTTCTAGAATTTTTGTTTTCAGTTTTACAAAAGTTGTTCATCTTCCTGTACTTTAGGAAATTTATGAAATTTCAATTCATATGAGCAATCTCGTCATCATTATCGTCATCATCTAAATCCTGATCATCAGTAGTAGCATTGAATGCAATTGATCTCTTTTCATTGCCATGCTTTCCTTTTTACCCTACAATTGTGCTTCATATGGCATTAGATTACCAATTAACTCTTAAACTTTTAATATACTAATATCATTGTCTTTCTCTATTGTTAACGTTTTTTGATCCCATTCCGAAGATAGGGAATTAAGAATTTTTCTAAATTGATCCTCTTTGGAGAAATTTTTACCTAATGATACTAATAAATGAACTGTATCTTGAAATTTGGAATACATATAAAAATAAGACTCATTTGATTCCATTTTAAACAGTTGAAACCGGTCGGTTAGCATTGAAATCTTAGTTTGTTTTACTTTACTAGTACTCTCATATGTAACTTGCAACGTTCTCCAAATTTCATATGCAGACTTATAAATAGAAACTCGATTAAATTCATTTTTATCTAATGAGAAAAATAAAATATTCAAGTCCTTAGAATTATTAAGTGTTTGTGTCTTTTGGCCTGGTGTCCATGTTCAGTATTCAGTGTGTCCATGTTGAGTATTCAGTTTGGGATTCAGCGTACTCATTCTTTGTAATGTTCCATATATCTAAACTATTAGATTGTAAATAAATTTTCATTATGCATGACCAGTAAGTATAATTACTACCATTAAATGGTAAGGGTCTAGCAGTTTATTTTCCATCAACAAAAGTGTTAAAAAGAATACTACCAGTGTTATTGGCCATTTATACTTTTCAAAAATCAAATAAAGAGTTTTTGAAAACCTAATGCTCTGATACCAATGTGGGGAATGGTGCAATGACTTGTGAACTGATCTTAAGGCTATTTTAACACTATGGGGAGGTGAATAATGTTTTATAACTTTTATGAAACTTTTTCACTTATTTTAATATTTGAATCAAAACATAGATTTTCAATCACAAATGTATATACTAGCAGGCAATCACAGAAATATATAAGCAGTCTAGTAAAAAGTAATGAGTTAGAGAGAGGATACCAAGAATTTTATACTGATTCAAATTTCTCCTACATCCAGTCCCGTATAATTTCTTGTATAGATTTCTTTTCACTTGCCTACTTTGAACATGTAGCAAGCAAACTAGAATACAATCTCGATTTCAAGGCAATGAGATACACCCTTTTAATTTTCGAGTTCAGTTGTAGACTCTCTTGATTTAATCGGGCAACAAGATCACCCACTTGATTTAAACGGGCTACAAGCATACCCACTTAATTTAAATGGACAACAAGCATACCTACTTGATTTGAACGGGAAACAAGCACAACCAAACAAATAGTAGTAGAGAGTTGTTGATTTACAAGTACAAATAGTTGTACTTTGATACAAAATATCCTATAGCCCTTTTGATAGTACTTTGATCTTTGAATTGATAAGAGAGTACTTGCAGATGAGTGAGTAGTTTGTAAAGAGCAAAGTAGAATTTGAATTTGATAGAATATGTAATGTGAGTTCAAAGTAAGAAGAAGATAGAAAAGTTAGTTAAAAAATTCGTTTTCTAACCCTTTATATAGTGTTTGAAAAAGTATGTCTACTCGTGAAAAGATGTAATAAACAATCACAACTTTTTAAAATTAAAAAGGCAACTATTCTATGGTTTAAACAGTGTTTAAAAGGATGTGTTTTTTTATGAAGAGATGTGATCAAACTTTTCAAAATTTAAAAATCATCTCTCCAACGGTCTATATGTTGACATATTTATGTAGCATATGTCGACATACATATGTATGATTTTGAAAATATAAACTCTTTTAAGATGTTGCAAAATTCTTGAACCCTTGTAAAATTATTTAAGCATAGTTTCTAAAATATGTTAATATAAAAACCTTTATAAAATTTAAAAAAAAATACATTTTGAATATAAAATAAAATATTTTGATAGTAAAATAATAATAGATATTTAATAAGAAAGTATTCAAAGAATCAAATGGTTGCTATACAAGGACTTTGATAAATTATTCTAATGTTTATTTATTAGAAACTATAATCTTGAACTCTTCTTGTCTCTATTTTTAAACTCATTAGTCTTCATTTATCTTGATCATCTCTGAATCTTGATCTCTAGTCATTATACTGATCAGTCTTCAAACTCGATTATCTTATAATTGTATACATCTATATAATATCCAGCAAAAATACTCAATACAACTTGGAAAAACATTAGTACCTATATTTATATGGTTGTTGTCATCAAAATCAATATCTGTGAAACTAACACTTATATGATATCATTCGACATTTATGACCTTGGGGTTTGGGAACTGATGACTAATTAGAGTTAGGGGTTTACCCTAGGGGAAATTTTGCAATTTACTATAAATTGTTAACTCTGAAATAAAATCGTGTTCAAAATAAAAGATGTTTTTCTTTCTAGTACATACTCGATATAATGTGCAATATTAAATTATTTATTTAATTTAAGTATATTTTGATATAAAATCCATAAATGATATGTTTCATGGTAGTAATTACAATGTGTTGTAATCATGAGAAATTCATCGCAATGAAAATAAACATATCGTTTCAAATATTCCTAATCAAACTATATTGAGACTGGATATCGATGTGTTCATTGAGACCAGAGTACGCAATGCACTACAAACATTGGATAGTGTATATTCATGACTGCTGGGGCACTAAGGGGTTATATACTGATGGTTACTGGATACCTATGGAATGACTCACTCGATAGTTTTCTGTTGGTTAATATAACTAAGGTCAAACGGAAAATATTGTGTGATAATATTACATAGTTCTCTCGACATGAGAATATTGTTGAACTTCAATGTAGACGTTCTATTTTGATTATAGTTAAATCGTGACACGACGTCCATCGAATGACTATCGTTAGGTCTGAGTTGAAGCATTGGAAGTGAAACACTATTCAATAGAGAATTTGTCTCGTCCGTTATATAAGGTTAGTATCACGGTCAACTGTAATCAACTCAAAGTCAAAGTCTCTAGCCAGATCGGTTCAGTTAATAATAATTATTATCATTGAATCAAGTACTTTGTGTTTGGACTATACAAGTTGAATGTGGATGATATCAGAATTTTGACTAATACCAAATTTCATAAGTCCTAATGTGATATAGTTTTGACGAAGAGAATTGGTGTAAATAATTATCACTACCAAGGACCGCTTAAAATACTAAAATTGGATTTTTACCGAAACTGTGTAAGTGGTAAATTCGACCAAACTATCACACCTCTAGCTAAAGTGATATGTAAACGTTAATATTCGAATTGTTCAATATTAATCACTGACTAAATTTACACCTAAGAGTCACAAAACCACAATGTTGAATACTCCAAATACCACCTAATTTAATTAAATTATAATTGTTATAAATTAATTAATATTTGTTAAATAATAATTATAAAATTTTATTTGATTTATTTGGATCAGTATTGAAAATAGTACGTGTATAAATGTCATATACACGTATCAATATACGATGTCAATGTGCATTTGAATTTAGTTTAAATGCAAATTTACTGATATGGTTTGAAATTGCAACTAGGCCCATTAGCCTAGTAATGATGAGCGGCCAAGTATGGAGATATGGGGAGGTGATATTTTTTGATATTTTGAGTTTGAATTAGTGGAGAAAGATGGGGTAAAAGACCGGCCCAAGGTCCCATTTTTCCTCTCTTTCTTTCCTTATTTAAACTTGCTACCCCCTTCTATTCTGAGGTTACTTTCTTCTAGCCACCTCATTCCATATAGGTCACAAGCATCATATCCTTCTCATCCTCCATTTTCAAACCAAATACAAACTTAAATCAAATTAAATAAAGATGTGTAGATCTCTTCGATTGGTGGCACTTTCTAGAAGAGATCGAATCGAATTTAAGGAGTGTTTTTTATTCAGCATTCAAGGTCTTGCAAATAAGCCACAACCGAGGTAACATTTATTTCATATGAATTTGTATATGTAAATCATAATGGCATTATACTATATAGGTTAAATTATATCACGAATCCACATATTTATTTGATTTCGATATGCACAAGAATATGTTGTATAATATAAAAAACATTCTTTTATTTGTGTGTGTGTCTATATATATAAAACTTTCGACCATGCTAATAAAAAAATCTTTTTTTTCGAATTCAAAATAACCTTTGAAAAAGCATTTATATTAAAATTTGATTTTTTTTACTACTATACATATATAAATATATTTGCAAATTATTTAATAAGTTCAAAGCAAGTTGTTTTATATGCATATGGAAAAAAAATTCTTTTCATATTTTTAGTTTAAACAAAATATATATTTTTTAGTTATATTAATTAGCAAAGTAAAACCTGATTATATATATATATATATATATAATTACACGTGGAATTAAAAAATAAAAATCATTTTTTCTTTCTATTTTCTGTATAGAAATTTATATTAAAAAAATTAAAGCATTTAATCCATACGGATTATTAACTAAAAACATTTGATTTTAACCAAAATTAATTTATGGTCGAAACAAATATATTTATATATAGTTATATTTTACACTTAATTATACTATATTATATATATAATTAGAATTTATATAAGTTAAAATATATTTATGTGTATATTTTATGTATTTCTAAAAAAATTTATATATATATTCGTGTGTGTGTGTATAATGAACGAGTTTCCATGGACCTCTACTACACCAGATTAATTTACTAAGGGGAAATAGTTGCTTAGGATAGGGATAAAAGACGCCTCTTACCATCGAAGGAATGCCCCTTTCCACTGAGTTACTACTATAGACTCACACACACACATATAACAAATTAATTACAAAACACTTTGATTTGAATTTAAATTTAGAAGGATATTTTTAAACCTAGATCTAATTTCAAATTTGAAATTTTTTTTAAATATTTAATTTAAATTTTGGATTTAAATCTATTTACATAAAATACGTATATATATATATATAGGTGTATATATTTACTTTTATACTTATATGTGTGTGTGGTTATTTATTTATATAAATATATTCATATTATAATAACATTATATAAAACACACAGCAAATATGTATATGGAGGGAATAACATATTTGTTGCAATATAAATCCCAGTACTTAAAGACGAGCATATTAAACCATGTACACTTTATATGTTGCATGTGCACGCGCGCGCACACACACACGTGTGTGTGTGTGTGTGTGTATTTGGTACACATACACATTATATATCAATCATATAAACAAATAATAACTTTATATTAATCACTTAAATAAAATAATAATTTTATATAAAATTTATTTAGATTTCATAGGTCCAATAAGATCCAAAATGGTAAAAAAAATTAAAACTCACACATTTAACCCGCTGTGTTCTGGTCCAGATCCAACAATAGAATGTACAAAATATTAGATGGTCTAGCTAATGTGAAGATTGAGTATATATTAAAGCGGTATTCCTTTGCGTCAAGGTTAAGCGTTGTGATTTGTACAAAATCACATTTTGAGGATATAAATATAAAAAGGAAAAGCATATATATGGACTTACAGTAGATAATATTTGCATATATGAATATGCATATTATTATAATAAAAGAGAAAATTCTGCTCTCTTAAACTAATGCAACAATTTACTAGTTGCAACATAACGACGTTAGTATCAAGTAATTGTTTGTTATAAATAGATGGATGCACTATTTTCCTTTAGGTCAATAGAATTATTGTTATTGGTTTTGGCATTAAGTTTGGTACTCAATTTCAATGTTTTGAAATTGCTTTTGGTGGACTGAATAAAATTTGCTTTGGAGAAACTGATTTGTATTCTATTATTTTTCTTTATTTCATTGTTCCTCTCAAGTCTAATTGGGTAAAGGTAACCCTAACATATAACACAATTTCAATCACAATCACACCAACTCTTAAGGAACAAAGGAATTTCAACATTTTGGGACACAAAGAATAATATTGAATATTGATCTTTCACAATCAATATATACTTAAAACAAATTATGAATTTATAATTCAATAGTAGGATAGGATTTTGATTACGGGAAAATAGGCTTCAAGGATAAACATTAAATAATAATTTGATCATGAGGACATCAAGTTTTTATTTTAGCATTGAACTTTAACCCCAAATTCATGAGAAATCTATTTTTGTGTCAAATCCAAGGATTAATGACCCTTGAATTTTAATTTTTGTATGAAGTGTATGTAAGATAAGACTCGAACCGAAGTCTATTACCAGACCTAGGTATTCTTTTTCCATTGCGCCACACCTGAAGAATGGTTTTCTAATTATAATAATTGAAGATGAAGTAATATTTAGTGGAAGAATGACGATGGTTTGTGAAGGTGCGAAGATGACTATCGAAGGTGGTACAACAATGTTGATGGAGGAGGCGCAGAGTTTAATGTGATATAGAAGATGGAAGTTACAGCCCATAATACTAGTATCATATAACATTTTGTGAACTGGAATTTTGTATAACGCTACCTTCATGCATAATTCTATTTAATAAGGATTATTTATTTGTTGTATTGTAATGTTACATTGATATAGTACTCAGTAGCTACTGTCGAACTTGTCAAAGATAAAGATTGAAGAGGAAGAAGCGACAGTGAAAGCGTCCGAGGTAGCAAGGTGGCACAACGAAGTAGATGGTAGTGGCGAGAAGGAGAATGCGGAAAAGAAAGTTGATTTTGGAAAAGAAGTGAACTAGTCCTTGGAATCAATATATTGAGGAGAATTTTGTAGTAAATTTATCATTTAAACTGATTGCCTCCTTTCATTAACAGAAAGTGTTGATAAAATCCTATTTACAATCTTAATAAGCACCCCCTTATGTATCATTTTTTTATCGACCCATTGTATATCCATTTATTTCGTCAGTCAATAGCAATACACCACCTATACGGTTGATTATTGTAAACATGAACAATATCCTAACCATCATTATTCTTTTTCATTGACCAATCATTTGATAAAGCATTGAATCAGACCTATAGACCATGTAATTAAGATATGATTCTTACTAATTAATATTAATTGTGCAATATCACATACCCCTCTCCCTTTTCGACGCACTTTGAACTGTCAAAGCACATAGTCAAATTCTCGTTCTTTATCCAAATTACAACTACCATCGAAATCCTCGCTTTGAAACACTCTTAATCGTCTTCCTACTGTATAGTATAGCATATACCAACTACAAATACATTATACGAATCTATTGCACCATACGCTTAAGAGTTTTAACATATGAAAATGAGTTCACGGCAGCTTAACCTCCTTCAGAAGGCAAATTGCTATGCGAACAATGTAATCAAATAATACAGCAATATATTTCACTCATAGTGTCTCCTCCAACAAACTACCGATTACTTCACTATCGACGCTCGTGGCAACCGAACAATAGACAAAAAGATTTTTAAGAAAAAGACATTACGCTGCTTGTGTATTTCCATACTCGCGTTTTTCAGGACCAAACTCAGCCATTCCTACACCAGAATCATTTTGATGCTTCACCCAACCTCCAGTGTCTGCCTTTGCATAGCTATAATAATATGATAACAGTGATATTAAAGAGATCAAAATCATAGCAGCAGATGCTGCAAATACACCTTTTCTAAGTGTTGCGCATGAAGATAGGTCCTTTTTGGCATAGTACCCTACGTATTTGGTGTGGTATGCATTCCTTGCTGATCCTGCTATCAGGCACACTTCTGCCACCATAAAGCTCAACCTGTATAACAATAAAGTTATGTCAAGTTTTTTTGGCCATTTTTCTATGTATATATATACACATACATATGTATATATGTGTGCTTGTAATGTGTCAGTGTATGTGCCAGACATAAGGTCACAAGTTTGACTCCTAAAACTTACCACCGTGTAGCAAGTACATGAAGTATGTGTTTGGCTAATACATACTTTCTTAGTATTTAGAAACAAAGTGTGGTTCCATGGGTAATTTAACATTCGCATGTATGTACATACATACATATACACACAATACACACACATGTACTATATAATGAGGGCAATTTTCAAAATTATACTACATGTGATGCATGAATTTGACTATATTTTGAGTAATTTATTATGTATTAATGGAGACATTGTTGATTGATATGGATGATCTGGGCAGATTGTAATTTCTGACCCTTCCCTACTAAGACTTCAAGTGGTATTATTGTCAAAGTTGAACTATAACAAAATACGGGAGTTCCAACTCGTATTAATTGAAGAGCTGAATGGTTTCTAAACTGAAGCCGTTGACCAAATGTCTATTAACCTGAATCTATGAATCAAACATAATCTTCTCTTATTTTCTTGAGAATTAGGTTGGAAAGGTATGCATTTAGTTTACATAATCATATAGCTATGTTAAGAATTTTCATGTAAATGGCAATTTAGAGGTATAAAAATAAAGGCTAAAATTACACAACTTGACATTATGTAAATGCAACTAGTTTGGTTCTCCATATACTAGTTCGGTATAAAAATAAAGGCCAAAATACACAATTTGATATTATACAATTTCAAGGGAAATAGCCGAGCAATTTAGAATAACCTCCGGTTTAATAGAAGAAATTGTAAAATGTTAAACAAGCGTGTTATACTTGGTAAAATTATTGTACAGCTCGAATCGAGCTAGTTGGCAAAAATATCTACTGTTTAACAATGCTAATGTCAAGAAAATAGAATTCTTGCTTTCTTAAAAAGATATCATTTATAACGCTAAATAATAGTAATCGATATATTTTAACGCTATCTCAAAACAATAGAAATAGTAGCTACGATATTAGAAATACAACAAAAAAGTAACTAAGGAATCAAGATATGATATGATCTTATTTAACAAATAAAATCTTGTAATGGTAGTAAAATGGGAATATTGATTTTCAGAAGTCGTAACTGGTTGAAGTTCGGAATTGAAATCATCACATAAACTAAGCCAATAGACCACCATGAATATTGCAAAACAACCAACCAGTTGAAATCAATCAACCAAACCAATCCAATCAAACAGATCATAATAATGAATCAAAACACATATGAGAAATACTGCACACACGTTTATGGTGATTCCAAAAGCGGCAAGATTGTATTCATTCACTTTGAGAATTGTTACTATTTTTTAGAGAGATTACAAATACGAGCAATGAATAATGACTAAAACCCTTATTCGATTTAAATAATACAATTAACCAGTAGTTATTATATGAAAAGCGTGCACAAGCAAAATATACTGCTTGGCACTTAATTATGTAAGGATTTTAATATCAAAAAGCAGAGAGAGCTTAAGCATCGTATATTAGCACCTCGCCTCGCTTATTCTAAGTGCTTAAGCAATCAAAATTACCATAAGAGGAAAGAATAGTTGCTTTTCTACATTAGATCAAAAAAACCTCGCAACAAATAAAGAATAATAAGGGGGAAATATATAAATCATGATGAATAAATACGTGTATTTTTAACATCGCAAGAAAATAAAACCAAAGTTTTTTTTCTTCCAGATTCATCATGTGTATCTGTGAGCTAGAATCAATGGCACATTTATTTAGCATCATTTTGTAGCCCCCGATATCAGCCGCAAGTTTCTATTTAAATATTTGTTCTTTTTCTCTCCTGTCACATGGACCAAATATTTAAATATAAATTTGTGGCTGATATCGGAAGCTACAAAAGGTGCTAAATAAAGGAAGCCATTGATCCTAGCTCTCGCACCATATATATATATATATATATATATATATATAGAACATAAAAATAGACAACGGTGTTGCCTGGCACCTTATGATAAAACAGGCCATAAGATTGATAAATGCAACTCCGCTCTTTCAAATGCCTTGTATTAACATACAAGTCATCTGAATCGTTAGGCCGCACAAAAAAAATCAAGGCTCGAGAACATACCAAAACCAAAGCCTAACAACAATTCCCCACACCCCCCCCCCAAAAAAAACCCTCCCATCCCCACACACACAGTAAGCCTTATGGTAAATGAACAAGGATTACGCCAACAAGACCATGATTCTTACACACACGTACATACGTACGTACATATACATAAGACAAGGATCGGCTACACCTTAAACCCTCTGAATATCACCCACAAGTTCTGAATTAAATAATATATTTTTTCTCTCTTGCCACTTCACACTATTATTTAATTTGGAATTTATGCCTGATATTCAAGGGGATTTGAGGTGTAGCAAAAGTGCGGGAAGCTGATCCTTCCAAATATTTGCTGTTTGTATTTTGTCACATCATACAATTAATTAAATAGAAAACGGTGGTTACAAAATAGAAGTGCTAAAGGAGTGCAACAAAAGAGTGGTGTCATTGAACCTTCCTATACATACACATGCATACATGTGTGTGTAATTAATGAACTCTTGGCATGTCAAGTTGTTGATCGTAGTGAAAAATTCCTTGAATTTATGAATAGATGTTGTGGATTCTATGCATATTTCCTCCAGAGTTTACAAACAATACTTCATTCCCTTGGTATTAAAAAGAAATTATCGAGTATGTAACAAAACTTTGAATTTCTTTCGATCCAAATCTATTTTGACATGTTAAGACTTGAGAAAATTGATTTCAAATAATAAGCAACTCATTGTAATAAAATGCTAAGCTTGTTTTCATTTGACACTTGATGTAGTACATTAACTTTCATTGAAAAAATTTGAGATTATATTGTATAATTCGATAATTTTAACTACTCAAGAATTATCCAAGTTCCTCCTATTTCCTACTAGCCATGATATGATAGCGATGTATAATACAGTTAAATTTCGCTTAAACCTAATTTTCCACAATTCTTCATTAACAAGTGATGGACTGGAATGCCCTTGAAATTAATGGACAATGATACGATACTTTCTTCTTAAACACTCATAGATGATAGATTTGAGCAATACGGATAAGATAAGATGCTTAGACACATTGACGGATGCAGCATGGGCATAGCAGCAGCTTCAGTCCTCCTCGAATTTTGCAGCCAAAACTACCGCTTTACCCTTCATTTATTAATAATTACACTGATGCCATTGGCCCTTTTAAATCCCACTTAGTAATTTGTTACTGCCATCTTTCCACCCATCGCCAATATTAGAGCTGCTGCCACTGCCACCAATCAGCACTGCCTCTGCCATGATTGGACCTTCTCTGATCATTAGCTAATCATAAATTTCATTGACAACTCAACCGATCGTTGTTAAATATTTCATACTTATATTTTAGCATTTCCATATTTTCACACCTAGATATGATTACAGTTACTGTTGAAAATAAGTGATTATACTCATTTTGATGAGGAGATGATGTAGGATGCGATGAAGAAGATGGTTTGCAAAAAGAAGTTAATATGTGAAAGTTACAAGCAAATTAGTGTTTTGAAATTAATTAATTAATTTCAAAAATTGTTGTTGCATACAAAATCAAAGCTAATATTGAAAAATATCAAAAGCTTGTGATGTGGAGATATATTAGATATGATAATCCAATCAAAATCAAAAGCAACTACATATTTTGCTTTGGAAGAGGATTGAATATCCTAAATATATACTCCATCAGCACCTATATAAAGGCAGTGGAATCTCAATCGTTTTATCATCATCAAAAATTATCTCTTCTAGTTTTTTTTTACAAAGATTATAGTTTTGTTTGCTCCACTTTAATAGCTATAATCATGTAATAAGAAAATCTCTTGTACTCTCTTCAAATTATAATGAGTTGTTGGGTATGTGGATGTAAGTCAATTAAACCGAAACACGTTAAATTTTATCGTCTTTCTTTATTTTCTGTTTTGTTTATTTATTGTTGAGTAGTAAGTAATTGCTAGTGGATTGAGAGGTGTTCAATCGGCAAATCTAGATATTGACGTTAAGATTATTCCGCATTAGTGGAAAAAACGAATTTTTTCACTACAGATTGGTATCGAAGCTAGTCGATTTGTTTTAGATTTGAGCATCTATGGCTTCGGGGAAGATAGGTGGATCCGGTAGTAATTACGTTGTTACTCGTTTTGATGGAAAAGGAGATTTTGACACATGGAAGATAAAGATGGAGGCCGTACTAAAAAATGAGAGGACTTTTAAGATTATTTCTGAGCCGGGTAAACTGAAAGATCTAGAGATGAATGTTTTGGTAGAGATAGAAGAAGAAGCTCTTACAACCATCCAGTTGAGTCTTCTAGATGAAGTTCTAAGAGAATTCTCTCAGAAGAAAACGGTAAAGAAATTATGTGATGCATTATCTGATACATATCAAGACAAGTCTCTCACTACTCGGATTATTCTTCAGCAAAATCTCTATTCGTTTAAGATGAAGGCTGGAGCCGATCTTATGGAGCATGTAGATGTTTTGACCACTTTGATTATGAACCTGAAGGCAACGGAAGTTGATATTACTGATGAGGCTCAAACAGTGATCCTCTTATGTTCATTGTCTAAGAAGTACACTGCTTTTGTTAATTCCATTATATATGGTTGCAATAAGATTAGTCTATCTGACGTAAAGTTCATAATGAAGTGTTGAAAGGTAGATTGGCGAGTGCTAGTTTGGATAGTGATACAGAGAGGTAGAAGCCAAAGCAAGTCAAAGAATGGTGGAGATCGAAGTAATTCAAGGTCTCAGTCTAGAGGGCCTAAGCGATTGACTTGTCATTATTGTAAGAAGGCATGACACTTTATAGCTCAATGTCTCAAGCTCAAAGAAAGTAGGAAAGATCCAAAGCAAGCTTCGACATCTACCGTAGAGAAATCAGATACGGAGAGTGATGTCGATGTATTTACAGCTTCTGGCTCTTCAGGAAAGAACAACTTATGGACGATTGATTCTGGCGCATCCTATCATGTGACATCTGATAGGAACTGCTTTTTTACTTACCGTGAGATTGATGGAGGAGAAGTTCTGATGGGCAATGATGTTTCTTGCCGTATGGTTGGTGTTGGTAGTGTGAAGGTCAGTATGGTTGACGGTGTTGTTCGTACTATTACTAATGTTAGGCATGTACCTGATTTGAGAAGGAGTTTGATTTCTGTTGGGGCTTTGAGTAGGCTTGGTTTGAGGATTGTAGTTGAGGGAGAGAAAATAAAGATATCGAAAGGTTTCATGATTGTTATGAAAGAAGTGAGTGCGGGAAATCTTTATCTATTAAAGGGCACTACTGTAGTTGGTGAATCAGCTTCAGTTACTTGTGTTGATTCGGATTATTCTAGATTGTGGCACTTGCGGATGGGTCACATCGGCGAACGCAGTTTGGATGAGTTGAGAAAGCGAGGTTTGATTGATGGAGTACAACCTTCAAAGTTTGGTTTTTGTGAAAAGTGTGTTCTTGAAAAGCAGACAAAGATTTCTTTTGGTACAGGAGAGCACAAAGCAAAGGCTGTCTTAAAGTATGTTCACACAGATATGTGGGGTCCCTCCCCTTGTCCATCCTTAGATGGAGCCAGGTATTTCGTTTCATTTATAGATGATTTCTCTCGCAAAGTATGGGTATGCATCCTCTACAGTCTAAGAGTGAAACTTTTACCAGGTTTCGAAAGTGGAAATCTATGGTTGAGAAGCAGCCAGGGAAGAAGTTGAAAGTTCTCCGTTCGGAAAATGACGGTGAAATTGTATCACGAGAATTCATCGATTATTGTAAGTCTGGAGGCATTAGAAGGCATTACACCATACCAGGCGACCCCCAGTCCAATGGAGTTGCAGAAAGGATGAATCAAACATTGTTGAAGAGAACTCGTTGCCTCAGATTGACTGACAAGTTGAAGAAGGGATTTTGGGCTGAAGCCTTATCTATGGCGACTTTCCTTATCAACCGCACACGTTCTACTGCCATAGATATGAAAATTCCTGAAGAAGTATGGAAAGGAAAGCCTGTTGGCTATTCATTTCTCAGAGTGTTTGGATGTCCAGTTTATCTACATGAGAGCGGAGGAAAGCTGAAACCTAGAGCTCGCAAGTGTATCTTTCTAGGTTATAGAAGAGGAGTGAAGAAATATAGGTTGTGTCCTGTCATAAAGAAGATTATTATCAGCAGACATGTGACTTTTGATGAGAAGGCTATGTTGAAGGTGGAGTCTTCCTCGTCCGATGACAATGTGAGACAAATTCAGAATACCAAACACAAGGCAAGTCATCTTCAGGTTCTTTTCATAGAGGTTCAAATGGTGTTTCCGATGGCACCATGATTGATGAGGATAGTACCGATGTTAGTACAGAGGATCAGACAATGTGGAGCTCGTTCAGAGACTAGGCATGTTACACAGAGAATGAAGCCTAAGTGGCTTGATGAGTTTGTTGGATTGAGCATCGAAGACATTGACTTCGATGATATGGCAACATATGCATTGAATGTTGTCCATGATGAGCCCAGTGATTATAGAAAAGCTATTGCATCAGTTGACAGTTCCAGTTGGTTGGTTGATATGGAGAAGGAGATTGAATCTTTGCTGAAAAATCATACTTGGGATTTGGTGCCTCTTCCCACCGACAAGAGAGCTATTGGATGTAAGTGAACCTATAGAGTGAAAGACGACAGCGATGGAAATTTTAGATATAAAGCAGCAAAAGGGTATGTTCAAAAGAAAGGAATAAAGTATCATGATATTTTTGCTCCAGTTGTTAGGCATACTTCCATTCGTATTCTCTTAGCATTAATTGCTCATTATGATATGGAACTTAAGCAACTAAATATCAAAACTGCGTTCCTGCATGATGATCTGAATGAAGAGATTTATTTGAAGCAGCCGGAGGGGTTCATTGATAGTAGCAGGCCAGATTATGTTTGTAAACTTAACAAATCTCTATATGGACTGAAACAATCTCTTAGACTATGATATAAGAGATTTGATAAATTTATCCTTTCACATGGATATTCTAGAAGCTTCAAAGATCAGTGTGTTTATTTCAGGAGGTGTGATGGAGATATGATATAGCTTTTGTTATATATTGATGATATGTTGATTGCATCTCGGAGTATGGTCAGAATTAAGGAGTTGAAAGCGAAACTCAGCAAAGAGTTTGATGTGAAGGATTTGGGAAAAGCACAGAATTTTGGGAATGGAGATATTCAGAGATAGGAAGCGGAGAGAGTTGAGACTCACTCAGGCGCAGTACATCGAGAAGGTCCTCGCTCGATTTGGTATGGACAAAGCTAAACCAATTGACACTCCATTAGGCATTCATTTTAAGTTATCGAAATACTTATCTCCTTCATCGAATGAAGACAAGAGTGGGTGTTGTAAGTCGATATATGTCTAATCCAGGCAAAAAGCATTGGCACGCAGTGAAGTGGATTGTCAGATATACTCGAGGCACTTCTTCAGTTGGCTTGTTGTATGGTGGAGTAGATGGTGATATCTCTCTTAGAGGCTATTGTGATTCATATTATGCTGGAGGTAGAGATGGGCAGAAGTCGGTGTCGAGCTATGTGTTTACACTTGGCATATGCTCGATTTTGTGGAGATCAAACCTGCAACCTATAGTAGTTTTGTCGACTACCGAGACCAAGTTGATATCGATTGTAGAAGCGACTAAGAAGGGATTGTATTTACTTCAGTTGTTGGATGATCTTTCGGTGATGCAACGGACAATAGAGCTATTTTCAGACAGTCAGAGCGCAATTCATCTTGTAGAAAATCAAGCATATAGTTCTCAAACGAAGCACATTGATGTCAGAGGATTCTTTCTTATGCTGGAGGAAGAACAAAGCAAGATCAAGTTGGTGAAGGTGAATACTATGGATAATCATTCAGATATGATGACGAAGTCACTTCCTAAAGATAAGTTTGAGCATTGCTTAAACTTAATTAGTTTGTATACAGCTACTTAACGCCATGGGGTGCTGACCCAACAACTAGTAGTCACTAATTGATTCGAGATAAAATAAGATGCAGTAATATTGTATTGAGGTGGAGTGTTGAAAATAAGCGATTCAATATTATTCTCATTCTGATGAGGAGATGATGTGGGATGCGATGAAGAAGACGGTTTGCAAAATGAAGTACATATGTGAAAGTTACAAAAAAATTAGTGTTTTGAAATAAATTAATTTATTTACTTATTTCAAAAGTTGTTGCATACAAAGTCAAAGCTAATATTGAAAAATATCAAAAGCTTGTGATGTGGAGATATATTAGATATGGTAATCCAATCAAAATAAAAAACAACCACATAATTTGTTTTGGAAGAAGTTTGAATATTCTAAATATATGCTCCATCAGTACCTATATAAAGGCGGTGAAATCTCAATCATTTTATCATCATAAAAAATTATCTCTTCTAGTTTTTTTATAGAGATGATAGTTTTGTTTGCTCCGCTTTGGTAGCTATAATCATGTAATAAGAAAATCTCTTGTTACTCTCTTCAAATTATAGTGAGTTGTTGAGTCCGTGGATGTAGGTTAATTAGACCGAACAACGTTAAATTTTATCGTGTCCCTTTTTTTTATTGTTGAGTAGTAAATAATTGCTATTGGATTGAGAGGTGTTCAATCGACAAATCTAGATCTTGGCGTTAGATTATTCTGCATTAGTGAAGAAAAAACGAATTTTTTCAATGCAGTTACTTAACTGATTACCATTACAAACTTAACATTTTCCTATCTCCTCACATAAAAAATGTTATTATTAAACTGATAATTGATTTTTTTTGCCTTCTTACATTGATTAATATATAAGAAATAGAGTCACTTGGTTAATTTTAAAAATTAGCGTTATTTTATTTATATATGTTTATCCATAACCTAAGTATTAATTAGAATGACTATAAAAGGAATAGTATGCTCAATTAACTTTAATCAATATAAGAAAATTTGTGCTTCAACATAGTAATATACTTTTGATGTATTTGTAACTTGCAGTGTTTGTGAGGTAGAGAGTTGATTAATGAATTGTTTCTTTGCATTGCTTTGTCTAGAGCCATCAGACTAGTTCGCTTCATCATTGGATAGTAGAAAGTTAATTCTATTAGCTTAATTTCACCAAATGACTTATCTAACGTTGATCTTTTGGCACATCAAAACAACTCGAGACTTAAAGATACTGGATTGAATGTTGATTATTTTGATTTAAAGGGTCGAGCGACATAATCTAACTTGATTAATGGTTAAAAGTAACAGAAATTTGGCATACTGGTAGTTTACAAGCCTTTAAGTGGGTATATTTTGTCGAATACAACTACCACGGTAGAACGAGCATTTTTTTTAGATGAAAATTGTGATGATTCATCATTGCAACTGGATGGGTGTCAACGATTAAATAATTGCTTGGTCGTCTACATTGGAAAAGGCATATCGTCTACATTGAAAAAATGTACCTGATAGTTTACAAATGAAGTTGTTATGAAATATTATAAGAAAATGACAGATCGAAGAGGCTAATAGTAACTCATTTATGAAATTAGTCCTAGAAGAAGAGTGCACTACCAACTACAATAGAGTGGTGGATAACTTGATTTTATTATTATTGTGTTGTTTTTAATTAGAAGAAATTTTTTTATCAGACTTCTTAAATAAATAAATAAAAATCTAATATTTGAACATCGTAGAATGTCATAAACCAAAAACTACAGCAACGATGCTTTTGTTCAAGTGACAATTAACCAAAACAATGGATGAATTCACAAATCCACGTATAAATGCAATCTATCCGGAAATCAATGTGAAGCATTAAAAATAATTCATTGAAGCTACTATATAACTGGAACAATTATTTTCTATCATATTATAGTTATTCTATCAGTTGACAATCTCTCCTTCCTAATTTAAAATTTTTAATTGTTCGCTGGTTGCCACCATCTCTTCATCCATCGTAGGCATCAGAGCTATCGTCGTGTCGTCAACCATCAACACTGCCTTTACCGCGATCAAATCTTCTACAACCATTAGAAAACTTTTAATTTTATTAACTCAATTGATTATTGGTAAATATTTCATAAATGTATTTCGGTATTTGCATATTTTCTCATCTTGCAATCTATTTTCGTTCATTGATTATTGTTGCTCCATTAATTTCTCTTACAAGCTTAACATCGTCTTACCTCCTCATAAAGCTATTGTTACTAGATTTCCGATTATTATTGTCTCCTTGAGTTGATTAATTATTACTATTTATAAAAATAGACTTACTCTACAAATTTTTAGAATTAGGGTTGTTTTATTTGTAACCACATATTAGTTTAATTGATTATAAAGGAATAATTCTTTAAATCGATTTTAATATGAAAAATATTATATTTCATTGAAATAATCTGCTTTTGTGCATTCTTAAGTTGCAAAGTTTGTTATTTGAGAGTTGATCAATATTTTATATTGCTCGTCTAAATCCATCTTACTTTCTTTAATGTTCCCTTAATTTAATAACCGATAATTAACTCTATTAGCTCAATTTTATCCAAATGACTCATCCAACTTTGAACTTTTGGCACATTCAAACCAACTTAATCAAGATTTAATGCTTCTGACCTAAAAGTATTGGGAGACGTAACTCGATTAATAGTTTACAGTAGAAGAAATTGTGCATATTCGTTAGTTTGCAAGTTTTTAACCATGGCTTTGATTTTTGCCAAGTTCAACTGGCATGGTAGGTTAAGTGTTTTCCCGAATGAAAATAGCGATGATCTGCTTTCGCAGACATATTGATGATTAATGGTGGAATGATAGTTTGGTGGTCCACATAGAAGAAGACGTCCCCCCCCCCTCCACACACACGCACATGTACACACAGACAGGGACATAAATACTTGCAAACGAAAATTCAAGATCCACCACTGCTTGGGCACATGTAGAATGTTGAAAAAAAAAAGTTAAATGGCCATAAACCAAAATAATAACTGAATTCATGCATCCACTTATAAAAGCATAATGCCGAGAAATCAATATGAACTATCAGAAATAACTAATTGAAGTTACTGTATTGTGGTCTTAACCTGAAATACTATTTTCTGTCTTGTCTATTTATTCTACCAGTTGGTATAACAAAACATGTATTATCTCAAATGAAATCCCATATTCGCATTTTTTATGCCTCACATGCTCCTTTCAATATCATCCATTAGTCACCATGATTTAGTCACCATGATTTTATTAGTCCGTGGGATTCACTATATCAAATGAACCATTAGTCACCATGATTTTATTAGTTCGTGGGATTCACTATATCAAATGAATGGTGAATTATATAACAATCAAGCGTTGAAATCAATTGGGCACATGGGACAGAGAGACAGTATTTGAACTCTACTTATTTAAACAAAGTAAATCCTATATAACAATTTCGTGGAGCTCAAATATCATTCCGGTGGTGATTTGTGTTTCTTAAACAATGCAGCGTTACTAAGTAGTATATATCCCAATATCTTTTTCACGACAACAAATGATCACATAAACATCACACAAAAATGTGTGGAAGATTTAAAAATCGCAACTTTACCAAATAAAAAAAATCTTCAAAAAACCAATCAAACTTACCATGAAATAATAAAGAAGAAAATAGCACATTTCTTGGAGGCACCACTAACCAAAACCCTTTTCCCGAAGCAAAGACACCTGGTAACGCCGTTAACCGCAACCTGACTCACCAAAACCAACATAAACGCCGACAGACCGTACACGGTAGACGCATCCGTGTCGTACACGCAATATGTGCGGTCGTCGTACTCATCAGGCTGCACCTTCCCCTGCACCCAAAAAAAAAAAAAGAAGCGTCAAGATAGAACCATTTCAGGAAATTGGGAAATTCGAAGAAAATTAACTGTGCTTCTTCTTTTTTCTGCCCCGATTGCGAAAACGAAAGCCATTATGTGAAGTGAGCAGATCACTGCAACTAGCGGAAGTGAAACACCCATGGATTTTTGCTTGCTTCAATCAAGTTTGGAGACTGAGATGTGAATTTGGAAACTGAGATTTGTAGTGTAGTGAGAAACCTATAATTGAGATATTTGGGAAAGTTATTTGACTGAAGAGTGACTGGGAGCGGTAGCAGCGGCGGGTTACTATGCTTTGCTATAAAACAGACAAAATGTCCTTTCTTTTAACTCCCAAAATTTCGAATTACGTCAATTCAATTAATGAAAAAATACCTAATAATCCAGAAAAAACAGATAGCAATGTAAACACGGACAGCTGAAAATTATCCTTATGAATTTTTACAATAATAATAATAATATATTTATATTATATGTGTTGTAAAAGTATCTCAAGTGAATAAAAAATTACAATACTATAATCTTACTAACTAGTGTAAATTAAATTACTGAGCATACATGTTAATTTAAACGATGCATAAGTTCAATATGGATTCATCTCAAATAAAACATAAATTCAAATATGCACACATTCTATATAATGATAGTGTTCCAACTTCCACGTATATATGGAATAAAGAAAGTATGCTAATTGTGAAATAGTGTTTCGACATAGGTTTAAATAAACAATATCTAACATTTGTATTAGTAAACTTATTCACACTAGCTAATACTAATTGAATTAGAAAAAATACTTTAATGGTTTCAACGGCTGCTTTTTCATTGATATAGCAGATTATAATGTCATAAATATAAATAAATAATAAACATTGTGTACTACATTATTTTTGAACACCTAGGTAAACTGCACAATTTCATAAACTCTTGAGTGGATGCATCAAAAACTCTCTCCACTTTGGGTAGTTAACAAATTGATTTAATGTTGTTGTTGGTAATCGATACATGCACCTCTTTATCATTTCTAATGTCATGACAATATGAGCTACCACTCGAGGACATCGTAGTTGATTTCTGAATCAACTAAATAGTTCTAGCACCACTTACTTTAAATAATCATACCACGTTATAATAAATGAAACAATATAAATTTAGCATAATTAAAAGCAAAATAATCATCGCCATGAGAAATGCTTGTGGGTATGCATAAAAATACTTTAGATGACATTACACTAACAAGCCCCGGCCTTTTGGTAAAGCAAATGAAGCTTTCGCTTTTGGCCTCGTGAAAAACTAGGGCACCATCTCTCTCAACCTCTATTCGAACGTGCAGATAAAAAACAAATCGTGAAACTCCAAACCACGAGCGATGGCAGTTTAAAAAAAAGCAAACATGCAAACGAAGCTCCAAATCGCCATCGGCGGCAGGAACGGCGGACGTGGTAGGTGAGTCGACAGTCAATGGTCACGAGGGCGGGCGTTAGGTGGACCACGAGCAGACATCAGTGCAGCTGTGCAGAGCTGTAGCAGTCAGAGTCACAATCGATCATCTTCTTTGTGGAAGAGTGGACTATGGAGGACCAAAAGGCTTTAAAGGCAAAAGGTGCTATTTACGGTTTTTTTTTAATTTCTAATTTTTAAATTTCTAATTTTTAAGTTTCTAATTTTTAAATTTCTATTGACAATTATAATCTTGTTAAAATTAAAATGATTCATAATTTTGCATCTTTTATGTTAGTTCATTGTTGGAAAAATGGAACTAAAAGCATGTTGAGATGAATCACGAATTTACAATATGATATTATGATTGTAAGCATGTTTAATATTCTTGTGATCCATCGAGCAAAGAATAATTAATTCTAATTTGGGATGATTCGCAATTGCTTGTTAGCTTAGAATAATTGTCATTTTGGAATTGTTGTAGAATAAGTGTTGATTTTAGATAAGTATTAAGGTTTAATCAATAGTTAATAATTTATTAATGTTTTTAATGGTTAGTTAATATAAAATTTGTTGATAAATAACTAAGTTTGTGTAATTTACTGTTTTGTTTTTAAGCAAATTGAATAGTAAAAGAGAATTTATGTTGCAAAATATTTTGTGCAGATATATCTGATAAAATATAACTCATAGATAAGATAATCAATTATATTTTCTTTTCAAATATCAGTGTTGACCTATGAACGATTTGACAAATTCGTTTTCTTGTATGTATGATGTAGATAATTTATTTTGTAATTCATTTTGTATTGTTGTTTGTTGATAGAAAATTATATATTTTAGTGAAAAAAGAGATCAAACTATTAGTTCTTAATATTTTAATACTTGTTAGTATATAATATTTTTCAATATTTTATAGTGTTTACAAATGTGGAAACAAGAATTTAGACACGCTAAAAGGGTTAGAAAAAGAAGGTTAAATAAACTCACTAATTCACAGAAATGCGCTCTTAATAAATTTTTCATAAAAAATAGCCAAAAAGAAAGTTCTAGTTTAAATGAGGATAATGCCCATCTTATTAACGAGAATGATGATATTTTAATGAGCGAACACGACAATGAAAATATTGGTGAAGAGGCAACAAACATTAATTCATCATTACATGTGGAGAATGTTAATAAAGTCTTATCTTTGTTTCACACTTTCACTGAGTCACAAGAAAGGTTGAATGATTTGGCACTGTTATCGATTGAACAAGATATGGTCAATAAACTTGGATATGAAAATATTATTAGTAATTTGCAAGTCGGAAGACGAGAAAAATGTCCATAAGCAATTAATATCAATTTTGTTGTATAACTTGTATCATTATTACTAATGAAGTTATTTCTTTTTGTCTCCCTTTTGATTATTCATAAACAATATAAATTATTTTGATGGTTTAATTAAGGATAATAACATTAGTTTTTTTATATGGGCCTTGGTTTTGCGATTGGCTCTAAGTACCAAACTTCTAGGACCATCCTTACACACATGTGCAGTTAAAGCGCTTAACAGTTACATAGCGGTGGAGGTGCAATAAGTTAAAGCGGGGATACAGCGGAAAATAGAGGAGGTATAAAAAAGCTTAATTAGATATAAAATAAGTATTTAAAGTTAATTTATTCTCATTCTCACATTATTTGTGTAGGAAAAATAAATATTGTTTAATCTTATATAACAAAACCGAAAAACATCACGATTTATGCAGTCTAGATTTGGTGGCTACAATGAATTTCTAACTTATATCGAGAATTTTTGCTTTAAAATTAAGTCTTTGCCTTAACTTTGTGATTTGGTTTAAAAGAAAACTAGTCAAATCGGCATTTTTATTTAATGTTGTGGATGCTAAAAAGCCTTGATTTAGCGGGCATAGCGGAAAATGGTGGGGCTTAAAGCAGATCTACTACTCACTAGCGCTATATTGAAAAAGAGTAACGGTCGAAAAGCGCTACGCGCTATAGCGGGGATTTTACGGGACTTTAACGGGGCTTTAACTGCACAGCTGCACAATAAAAGTAATCATAAGACCAAATGGTATAAGAAAATATAATCAACCGTCGTTAAAATATCATGTAATTATATATCATTATAAATGCTTGTAATATTTTTTTTCATCCAACATCGACCATAATATTTATAACTCAATACAATCGTTATGCATGTACGACAAAAGTTATAATTGCATTTTAAAAAAAAGTGAATAAATAAAGTTTCCCTTTAAACATAAGAGAATATGACAAAAATATCGTCTTACCCTTAAAGTATAAGCAAATGTTATCCTAATATTTGTTTGGTAAGTTTGGTGAAGAAAGTTTATAACTATATTTATTCTCCAAAATTTTAACTTTCTACTAATCTTATTAAAGGAAAGCATGGTAGTTTTAAAATAGGAAATGAGCTCCTGTGTTACTATTTTTATCTAATACACATATTTCTCACATCAAGGAAACATTTGCTAAATTTACAAATTACTAGACTAGATGTTTCCTCGTTGAGTTACGCATGTGAAATGTTGTTGATTATTGACAAAAGGAAAAAAACAAACATATTAATTATATAATTTATTAGAGTTAAGGAGATTTAATATGTAATTAGTTCTTTCACTAAATTGACTTACAACATAATTCTCAAATTATTTTGAATACAAACCGGTCAAAATTAATTTATTTATTTATTGCATGCTAATAAAATTTGATAGTTATTTATTTACAAAACACTTCATGTTACATGTTCCCTCTTAGTATTTTCATCTGAAATGTCAATGATAAAAGGACATAAATAAAAACAATTTAATAATTACATATTAATTAAATATTTTATTAGTATTAAAGAGAATTAATATGTAATTAATTCTCTCATTAATATGAATTACCATTTGGTTCACAAAGTATTTTTAAAGTCAAATTTATCAAAATTAAAAGGGATGTACTCATATTATTTTTTGCATGATAATAATATTTGATATTATCCTTCCTACCTAATAATAGTTCACCTGTAACCATTATGAATAACTACATCACCGATTTTATAATTACTAATAAACGTTTCCAAACTACAGAAATTCAATACAACATAAAATAAAATAAACTTCGTAAAAAATCAAAAATAATTACCTCACTCTTGCTAAAGATCTTCAAGGATTCGATGATAACTATATATACATGTTGTTTTTGAACGTTACATAGTATATTAAATAACATAAAAGAAAATTTTTAAAAGTCTCAAATTGATTAAAGATGAATAATGTTAGAATATTCCAAAAAAAATTCAGCATAAAACATTTAAAAATAAATATGATTCAAAAAGACATTTAAAACTAAAATTTTAACAAATTTTAATATTGTCTACCGAAGGCAGAACAATAGTGTTGCTTATAGGTTTATACTACCATGTGGAATTCATGTTTTAAATAATTTTTTACTTTATATATAATGTTTTTCTTTCAACTTGATTTTTTTATATACTTATTTTTCAAAATGAAATTAAGAACAACTTCACCTCAATTTGATTATATAAAAAACTTACGATTTTTCGGTATATATGTATTGACAAACAAATAACTTCTTGCAAAATAAATAGAGGAATCCAAATTCATAGTCGAACCAATAAAAACAAAAATATGGAAAAGAAATTAAATATACAATGTGAAAAAGCAGAAATAGCTCAACTTTAATTATTTGTAACATATTTTATACAATAATATAAGCTTCTACGATTATTATGTACCTGAAATGTTGTTGATAAAAGGAAATAAATAGAAATAATTTACTTATTACATAATTAGCAATAAAGTGACTTGATATGTAATTAATTCTCTCATCCAACTGAATTTCAATTTACTTACCAAAATACCTTAGACTCAAATTAATCAAAATTAAACAAATAATTAATCTAATTTATTACATTATAACAATATTTGTTATGATTGTAACCATTATGAATAACTATATCTCTACTTTGTAGCTATTGATAACCATTTTTGAACTGTAAAATTTGTAAATAATGTAACATAAAACAAATTTCCTAAAAATTGTGGATAATCACCTCAAATTGTTGCGTAAGATCACCAAAACTTTGATGGTCACCATGAATATGTGTTGCCTGTGAACATTTCATAGTCTATCAAATAACATATAGAAAAACATAGAATATATAGAGATATAAATACAATCAACCAAAAAAGTGAAAAATTATTTTTTGAATTAAGGAAAATACATCATACGATTTAAAAGTGAACTAGAAGAGAGAAAATATATGGTTATATACTAAATTTCATATATAATAGAATGGACAGATATATTGAATCGATAATTAATTGATATAATACAAAGATGTAATAGTATAAAAAATAAATGAAATGGATTTAAATTAGGAAAATATAGAGTTTTTGGTGTTTAAATAAATTGATTTGTTTTATTTGCAAGGAGGGAGTGAGAATCTCGATTTCAATGTAAGGACAAAATTTAGTAGAAAACGTTAATATTGTTAAAGTAGAAGATAAAGCGTTATGGTTTGAACCGGAAACACATTTAATTTGAAATGGATCATGTGCAAAAAATATCACAAGTATGCTTTAAGTTACATAAAATGGAAAGAGTCAAGAGGAAGCATGTGAGTTTATTTTCCAATGGGTTCGATGGAAGTAAAAAATTGTGACGACCGCCCTACACCATCGGCACCCAATATACCTATATAGTGCGCTGTAGTGGTGGAATACAAGTAAAGATTGCTAGAGTGCAGAGATCAAGAATATAGAATATTGAGTTAAAAAGCGTAAGTAAGTGAAGTAAGTTTCTCTTGATTCTTGATGCTATATATAGTTGTGGATAGATATCTTGAGTAGTTACATCCATTGATGAATCTTCTAGGGTTGCTTCTGTTGATGGTGAAGAGTTGTGGCAAAGAGAAGCGAAGATGTCCATTCACATGTGGTAGTTGAAGTTCTTTTCTGAAGTTCAAGTTTGAATCCATACGTCCGGTATTTGTTTCGGACGTTTGATACTATATATTTTTTTGAATATAGTAGAAGATCAGACGTCTGAGTGCTATTACCAGACGTCTGGTGTAGCCTGTTTGTAGTTCCGAAGAACAGTTTCAGACGTCTGGCTTGTGCACCCAGACGTCTGATATGGTGCATATCAGTTTTTGTGCATCTTTTCTTTTATTTCCTTGTACCTATCAACTTATAGTCTCTTGTAGTGTCCTTTGAGCCTCGTTCTTGTCTTTCTAGTGACGTTGTTCTAGAAAGTACCTGTATATATAAATATATATGTATATTTGATTTCCATTGTATAGTTGTTGTCATCGAAACCGTAGATTTGATTACCTAACACTAGCAAGCTCCATAGTGTTGTACAGCGGAATAACAAGTCTGTCCAGCTTCACGTTCTCACCAGACCTGATATCCCTAATCTACTCATTTAAGAGTACCTAGAGTAATAGGAAGCAAAGCTTAAAACCCCAGATCAAACAATAGTCTAGTTGAGCGGTACTAGATCTCTAAATACTAATATGCCACTAAAATAGGGCAATTGGTATGAAGGATCGTACATGACCTATCCCTGCATCCAAAGAGTTAGCACGTGTACAAATTATACACTACTCTACATCATAGTCATCCGGGGTGTATTATACATGAAAGTACTAAGGGGTTTCTAAATATCTACATTAATAATACCAGTCTCATGTGAAATCCCTAGAGTGATAAGCAATCAAGCAAACATAACATCCATCATCCATCCTCATATTTACTCACTCAATGCATTAGATACGCGATACTCGAATGACCCGTCATGGTCAAGAACCACTCAATGTCCTGGTTCCTTAGTACTCGAATCCATACCACTCAGTAGGCAAAGAAACTAGATCGCCCGTCATGGCTAATCCAGGGTAAAGATCGCCCGTCATGGAGATCATATCATCTGTCATGGAGATCAGAGCCCGTTATGGCTCAAACAGCTACTATATATACTCTTGCTTTTCGAGTACTCCCTGAACCTTCAAGTATCATCGATCCCTTTACACACATTATCAATAGCAGAGCTCATCCTGGATTGTCCCTACAACTGCCGTCATGAAGTCACTACGGTCGGGAACTACTCTAGACAACCAGCATTTTTTATAGAATATCGTCATATGTCCCGTAACCTTCCTCCAACAGTCCTCTCAATACGACTCATAGTCATCTACTCTGCATCTTGAAGTATAACTACCCATCATCGAAGCTATCACTTCACATCATACAACCATCATCATTGAACCATGCATCATCATCGTCGACAATGCCACCGAACCTAGGGTTCGACACTGATCCATACACTTAGCCATATTTGGCTAAGTATTTGGCTTGTCTCGAGTTTAAGATATCACATACCTAAACTCGAGTCAAACTCCATCACGTCTCGAAGCATACATATGGAAACTTGAAGCAAGCACTTGAAGATTCGAAGTCTAACTTCTTTGTGCCAACAACCACTGATCCATGCTCACCCCGATCCCACACTTCACACATAAGATAGGCCATGCTTCCCTATGCCCCTACATCGATCGCATGGCATATAGGCCAATACCCATGGATCGATATCGATCCATGGGGACCGATCCCGGAGTTAGCCAAAAATTTCACTTCCTTCACTCCATTTCCTTTGCTCCAAGCTACCGTTCGCGTCCCGATCCTATGCTCCAAACTCAAGCATACTCCACCGATCTCTGCCTTAGCATATTCCCATCTCTTCATGCAATCCATGCACATACCTATGTGATTCATCCATCTACGCAAGCAATCTCAAGTGCTGTCCCCAAAACATGTAGTGAACCATCCTTATCGTTCGCACTAATCCATTATCCCAAAATCGCACCAATCGATGAATATCTTGAGCATACGAACTCCAAATGACTTGAAACTTGGAACGTAGCTTCGTGAGGCCTTCCTTGTCGCATCATGTTAATCATGCCAAGTTTGGGAAAAAATCATGGATCATCACCGATCCCTATATACCGATCCCTAACTTATTTCTAAAACTAAGTTGTCATTCGATCGGTGTTTTCAACCATTCAAGCATTACAAAATCAAGCAATCATCACAAATAACCTATACTAACAAGCACACAATCAAACACATTTATGTGAATCCTAAATCTAAGGGAAGTATCCATAAGAACACATAGTATCTATAAGAATAAGAATTTTCAAAACTTATCCAAATTACTTTAAAAGGGTTTAAATAGTGTTTTAAAATTTGACAATCGTTTAAAAACATCATCAAACGTCTAACATGGGCTAATTAGTGATTAAAGGCTTAAAACCACTCACCATAGTCCTAAGCAATCCAATCCAAGCTCAAACATGCGTGAATACAAGAGTAAACAGCAGCTCCAAGGTGATCTTCAACAGTAACTCCTAGGGTTGTCAACGGATGCAAACAGATGCGG
Organism: Allium fistulosum; assembly: GCA_030737815.1. Lineage (NCBI taxonomy): Eukaryota > Viridiplantae > Streptophyta > Magnoliopsida > Asparagales > Amaryllidaceae > Allium > Allium fistulosum. The sequence goes on along the minus strand of CM060908.1, from coordinate 636,925,603 downwards.
ATATGGCTGTATCCGCATCCGCATTCGAAAATTTAAATCTGCATCTGAATCTGCATCCGATATCCGTGGATATCTGAGAATTAACATCTGTATCCGCATCCGCGGATATTTTTTACATATCCGAAAATATCCGCATCCGAAAATAAAAAGCGGATATTTCCGAATATCCGAAAATATCCTAAATATCCGCATCCGAAATTGAATAAGATTTTTATTATACTAATATTTTTGAACTAAAACAATCACTTTCTCAAATGACAATGCACACACTACAATACTAATCAGTTTTTCAAATGACAAAATGGCAAGACACATAATATCAAACAAGTTTACACGATATTACATCAATTCAAATGATAAAATAGCAACATACATAATGACAAAATGGCAACACACATAAAATTTCGGATCGGACGGATGTTTTCCGAATACGGATATGCCCATATCCGCATTCGCATCCGATTTTCTTTTCGGATATCGGATATCTGCATCCTCTTTTCGGATATCGGATAATATCTGTTTTTTCAGATACGGATCCGGACGGATTTCGGATTTTTCGGGTATCCATTGATAGGCCTAGTAACTCCCCAATCCGAGGTGCTAATCTCGTTAATCTCCTTCTAATGACACTTTTAGGTTAATTAAAGTAGGGATTTGGGTAACTTTATGGTTAAGAAGATGATTAATGGGGGATTCTCTCTATATTTGGAAAGACTGAAAGATAGAAGAGAGTCCCATCAACTCTAACCTCATGCAAATCCTGAAATGGGCTTTGGGTCATACAATTAACTCGCTAATTACCCAATAAGCTATCTAAAATCAAATGAAACTTCAAACAGCCATTTTTTCCTAACGGTATGTTCGTTTCCCTATTACGACCACTCTACGAAAAGAGAAACCATCATCTTGATTTAATGGAAGTGGTATTGGACTCCAATTTGGCTCCTGTGAAAAGTTATAGGTCATACAATATTTGTAGGGTCAAAATGGTCACATAGAAATCCGACAAAAATCATGGATGTGGAAAATGTCCCTAAGAGTCCTTTTCCAAAATTCATAGAATCATATGACCTTATATGAAAATAATATTAATATTCTATGATTATCCAATACATAGAATACAGTTTGTTAGATTTTCCCCCCTTTAGAAATTTCGCCCCCGAAATCCCAAACATAAATCAATAGGGTCATCCCCCATGCCTAACAACCATATTCAATCATAGGCAAACATCACAATCAAACATGCACACATAGCAACAAAAGGAAAAGGAAGCATCCAAGCCTATCCTAGCATGTAGGATACTATACTAAGGTATATATTTCATGATATCATAAGCGAAAGTAAAAGCGGTAAATAAGAAGTCTCACCAAGTAAAGAGCTCTGGATAAGCTGTCCTTGTTCTCTATTCGGTCTTCCAAGTACAATCACTTTTGCTATCACTCTAGTAAACATTCACCAACTTCACTGTCTTCCTCCTAAGCTGCTTCATATCATGTCCAACGATATGAATAAGCCTACAAGGCCTTGAAGCCTATGGTTCAATCTCGATATTATCTAGTTGATCCGGTGCGATAGTTACGCCCGAGTCGTGCACAAATTTCCATAGGTAAGAAACATGGAATACATTATGCACTCCTGCCATTCTTTGTGGTAAGTCAACTCTATAAGAAAGGTTCCCAATCCTCTCTAGTATCAGAAAAGGACGTACAAATCTCGGTGTCAACTACCCTTTACTACCAAACCGAATGACATTCTTCAACGGAGAGATCATGACAAATACCATGTGGCCGACAGAGAACTCTAAATCTTGACGTCTCTTATCAGCATAACTTTTCTCTCTGTCTTGGGCAGCTTTCATTCGTTACTGAATGATCTCAATATTCTCCATGGTCTCTCTAATCATATCTGGCTCAAGTATCAGTTTCTCGTTTGGTTCCACCAACACAAAGGAGCATTGCACGGTTGGCCATATACCTCAAATGGTGCCATACCGATGCTAGACTAGGAACTATTATTGTATGTGAATTCAACAAGATGTAAGTGATCATCCCATTAGCCTTCAAAGTCTATTATTCAATCCCGCAAGAGATCCTCTAAGATACAATTCATTCTCTCAGTTTGGTTGTCAGTTTGAGGGTGAGAAGTTATGATGGGGTGCAACTCTGTCCAAAACACCTCCTGTAATCTCTTCTAAAACCCGTTAGTGAATAACGGGTCTCGGTCACTCATAATGCTCCTCGTCACACCATTGAATCGCCACTTCACATACAGTTCAGCCAGTTTGGATGCCGTTCTACTTGAGTTGACCGGTATGAAAATGCCGCTCTTGGTTAATCGATCGACTATGAACCAAATGCTATCATACCCTACTCGAGCCCTTGGCAGTCCATCCATGAAATCCATCGATACTTGTTCTAGCGGTTGCATCAAACGACTAGGCTTTTTTTTCTCTGCCTTAACCAACTAACAATTCATGCATTTTGAGATGAATGTCCCAACGTCTTTCTTCATCCTTTCCCAATAGAAGGTCTGCCTCATATCACAGTACATCTTATTACCGTTGGGATGAATAGTCAATCTCGAATGATGGCACTCTCGTTAAGCCTCATCCCTCAGCCCATCGACATCAGGAACAAACAATCTCCCATCCTTACGGATCCAACCATCTCGGTCGAGTCCGTACTACCTCATATCTTCAGACTCTACTCCAGCTTTAATCTAAGCAATGATCTTAGCTAAACTATCATCCCACCTTTGATTAGTACCAATCCGCTCAATTGGATAGGTATGATAGTCAAGCTCGCCAATATCTCTAGCTCTTGCTCACATCTCGGTTGGAAATCATAACCATCAATATACTCTAACTGTGTCTACTCTAGGAACATAGCTTTCAAGCTAGCATATCTCCTACTCAAGACATCAGCAACTGCATTTCCTTTACCCGATGTATATGCAATATCAAAGTCATAGGAGGCTAAGAAATCTAACCATTGCTATTGACAAAGGTTGAGATCCTTCTATGAAAATAGGTACTTTTAATGATTTATGGTTAGTGAACAACTCGAACCTCTCTCCTAAAAGATAGTGCCTTCAAATCTTCACCGCAAATACAATCGCTGCTAACCCTAAATCATGGGTCGGGTATTTCTTCTCATATGGCTTCAGTTGTCGACCAGAGTATGCTACAACCTTGCCTCTCTGCGTCAATACCACGCCCAAACTGGTACCACGAGCATCAGTGTATATCATCATCTCTTCATTTCCACTCGGAATTGTCAATGCTGCTGCTTCCTTCGGACTCACAAATGCCTGCACACGTCTCGCATCCCAAGTAAAATTCTAATTCTTTTTCATCAAGTGAGTTAACAGTGTTGCTAAAAAGTCTTGGATGAATCATTTAAAATATCCAGCTATTCTCACATCCATAGCATTTTTGGGTCAATCCAGTCTTAGACTGCTACGACTTTTGTAGGTACAATGACAATGCCCTGCTCAGAAACAACGTGACCCAAGAATATCACTTCCCTCCTCCATAAGTGACATATTGAAAACTTTGCTTTGAGTCGATGCTCTCCCAACACCTCTAGCACTATCCCCGAATGTGTCTTGTGTTCTTCCTCTGTCTATGAATAGACAAGGATATCATCAATGAACACAAGCATGAATTTATTTATTTGACCCTGAAGATGCGGTTCATGAGATCAACAAAAGTATGCAAGCACATTGGTTAGCCTGAACGGCATAACCAACCACTCATAAAATCAAATGGCGTACAAAACGCAGTAATCGACATACTCTCCCTTGTGACTCTCAATTAGTGAAATCCCGTCGCATGATCCAACTAAGAAAATACTCTAGCACCATGAAGCTGAACGAATACATGAGAGTGGATATTTGTTTTTCTTTATCAGTTTATTCAGCTCACGGTAATCAACTCATAATCTAAGGGAACCGTCTGCCATTATGGCGAATACTATGGGCGCTCCCCGCTCAGAAATACCCCTGCGTATGAACCCTTTTGGCAAAAGGTCATTCACTTCCACCTCGATCTCTCTCTGCTTTCTAGTACCATTCTCCTCAACGGCATCACTATTGGTCTTACATCTTTGACTAAATCGATATGGAACTCAATCTCTCTATGTGGTGGAAGTTCGGTCACCTCCTTAAATACGTCCGGATACTCCTTAGCAATAGGCGCTGATGACAACTCGTCATGTGGGATATCGAGCGAATACAAAAAACTGACCGTCTCATCATCATCTGGATATCGAGCAATACCCCTTTCATTACCAATGATTCTCACAATCCACCATGACTCCATATCTATGAAGCACTGTAACGATCCGAACTTTCCACCCAGTTAAAATCGTCGAAAACCCATCCATTCTGAAACAAACTAACGAAAACTACTAATTTAATACACAATATCATTTGATAAACATTAAACACTGCTAAATGTATATGGTACAATTTCAATAATGCAACTTATCAGGGTAATCATTTATTCTACATGGTGTGCTTTAATACATACCAAATACAAATACTATAAATCTACCACTGCACACCTCTGATCAGAGAGACAACATTAGCTGTTCCTGCAAACTCAATAAACATGTCAATGCAGAATAAAAAGATACAACAACACAAGATAACTAGCGGACAATAAGTAGGAAAAATATATATTATAATTGGGGTTGTATCACTACCACTTGTGACTGCTTACGTACCCCTATCTAACTGGGTACCCAATTATATATAGGATCAAGCCAACGTAGTTCTCCTACTACAAATAGGACTCAAGGAGCCTACGATGCAACAAACAATATGCAATTCCCAAATTGCCCACTTAGGCTTAACCTTTGCATTTAGATTCTTCAAATCTAATTAACTTTATTATTTTCAAAATATAATCATTGTTGAAAATAATCTCTTCGAACTGAATTCTCGGTTTCATTTCAAATCCTTTTGAAATAATAATATATCTCTTTTTGTGTCAAATCATACTTTTCTTCGAGATATAAAACAAATAACTTTAAAACGGTATCAAATACTCTGTATAATAATACAGTGGTGTATTTTGATATATTTGTTTGGAAATTCCAAAATACTCTACTATAAAAGCATATCAAAATATATGAAACAATATCTGGAGGTTTCTCCCAATAATAAGGCAATTGGATCCCAGCCTCTCTAAAATAAATAAACAAAGTATATCCCTCTATACAAAGAGTAGACTATACTAAGGGTTACCAATATCCTTCGCCCACTTTTTAGTCACGGGTTACCCGAATCATCGGTAACATAACAAATCATTTTTGTTTCTCGAAGTGACAAATCATTTGCACTAATAATAAAAAAAACTTAGTACTTTTTATTTCCTCAAAATCTTTGGAAAGCTATTTTAAAACCACCGGGTTCTAAGTTCTCGAAATTTATAAAACATGTTTTTATAAACATCTTTATATATAAATCACTTTTATATAAAATCACTTCTTAAACATTTATTTTCAAATATTTCTACTAAAGGAAAACATTTCATAACATTTTCTAAAAACCAACTTTCAAAACAATTCATTAAATTGAAGTGAGCCAATATTTTCGCTAAACACATTTAATTCAAATCATGAAATAAATCATAAGATGTTAAGCTACAGATGTTTTCTACCCAACCCATAACAAACAGAAAAGGGTAATAGCACATAAACTGGTCGAGCGTAAATCACACAATCTCAACAACAATAATAAATAGCGAACACATCCATTTATTCATTAATAATTAATCAACATATTAATTAACTTCAAAATAATAAATTTACTTTGCAAGCACAGAATGAGGATTTATTCTACTTAGTAAACGTCCAAAATAATCTATTCAATTTGTATTAGCAGAATGAGGATTTGTTCTGCTAATTAAATGTCACTAATGAAGTATAGTTATTTAACTACGTTAATCGTAATTAAATTCAATAACTAATATTTTATAAATATTTATACTTCAACAGATGTATCAAATAATTTTCTATTGTGCTTTATTCGTTAATACGAATCTAACGTTGAATACCGCGGGTTAAACAGACTATGTGTATGGAAGTTATAGATTTTTAAAGTTTAAACATTTTAAACTAAACTAATTTAAATAAACTAAACTAATTTATAACTTAATATAAGTTATCTTATATTCTTACTTAGCATCAGTAAGCCCAGGTCCATTTACCACAAATCAAACTCGTGCCCAAAACTTCTGTAACCCATCTTCCTATTTAATTAAACTAACTAACTAACTTAAATTAATTAAACTACTTAATTACTAAATATAAATAAAACCAAATAAATTCTTACCTACAAGCTTTAGCCGTCCTCACATGCATCGGCCTAGAGGCCCACTTACAAATTCTTCAACCCGAACCAAATAGCATGGTGGCCCTTCCTCCCTGATCCAATTATCGCACCTTGCCTGCTCCACGTTTGAAAACCCAATCCATTCAATGACTCACCACCGCTTCCACAAGCCATAGGAAGCCGCTGCTCCCCACCACCACCGCTATCACCACCAACGCCACCTCCATGCCATGAGCAACGCAGTCTGATCGCCTACCTAGCCACAAACATCACCAAACCGAGCAATCATCAAAACAACCAATTAAACCCTAAATTGCCTTGTCCACCCAACTTCGACCACCGAAAACCACACGACCGCTTCCATCACCCCACCTCATCTCTACGCTCCACCCAGAAACCTTTGATGCTCGCCTCAACAACTGGTTCATCGAAAAACCCAAAATAATCGGAAAACAAAGAAGGATCGACTATGACCATCCTAGGCCATCAGACATACTTCCAACACCCTTAAAAATCATAAATCGATGAGCCAAACACAATCATACCCTTCAATCTCCAATCCTCGATCGTCGAAATCATGCCAATATGAACATAGTCGAGTAAATTGATGATTCTGGCCACCACAGTCGACGAAACCAGGCCTGGTCTAAAGGCAAGGCAATCGAGACTTTCACCTAGGGAAAAACCTCCAATGGGGTGGGGAGGGCAACAAAATGGGGCAGATGCTTTGAAAAATAGTTGTCTATTATAGTGGCAGGATAACCAATTAAAGAAATGCCCTGTAGTATAATGGTTTGAGGCCAATGTTATGTTCTTATCAACCAAGTTCAAGGCCTATAACATGTAGTTTTTTTGCTAATTTTTTTCCCTTTATTTTCTCTAAAATCTTGTCTGGGGCAACAAATATAGTAGGGGTACACATCACCTTTTCCTTGCCCACGCTTCTCACCTTCATCCACACCATCCCCTCTTACTTCACACACTTCTCCTCCATCACTGTGTTTCTTTTCCTTGTCCCCTGCACTTGCACCTGCACCTGTTTTCTCTTACTTTTCATTTCTTTGCTCTTAAGTAAATTGAGTCTATATATATATATATTAGGATTCACATAGTCTGGGGATACATTTTACCCACACAAATACAAATTCATACATACAAGCACACAATTTACATTCACATTGATATGCATAGACACACTTATATCTTATTTTTTCCTTCCTCTATATTTTAAAAATAAACCATCTTCTCAACTTCAAAAATCAACCTCTCTCAAACCATTTGCTTTTAGCCAAAACTTCCAACTGCAAACTGCATTCATGTGTATAAAGATATATGAGTTTTGAAAAATTTAGATTTTGTGGTACCCCACCACACAATAACACGTTTGTGTACGAGCCGCGAACAACAAAAATAAAAATACGATCACGCACAACAATGTGAGACGATCATAAAACAACAATAAAATACATAGGTTGACTAATTCTATGAAGTTTCAAAAGTACCAACGTTTGACGTAAAATACGTCAACCGAAAATTTAATTATTTTTCAAATTAAAAATCATGGAAAAATCCTATAAAATAAATTAAACATACATCATTAAAAATTAGGTCTAAATTTGAAACGTAGATTTTATTATAATTAAATTCAAATTCAATCATTTAAATAAATTAAATATTCAAATTTAAAGACTCGAAAATTACGGGTCGTTACATTCTTCCCCCTTAAAAGAATTTCATTCCCAAAATTCCAAGAATTGAAAAATATAACGAAAGACAAACAATTAAAAAAAACTAAGCACGTCAAAAATAATATCACCCATAATCCCGTTTGGAGGCGCTGTGCCTTATTCTATTCATTTTTATTTATCAAATTAAGGTAGTTTCATTCTAAAATTCCTAAGTTGATTTTCTAATCCAAACAAATTTTACTTAGGCACCTAACCTGACTTTGATACTAGCAGTAATGATCCGGACTCTAGGCCCGGTTAAAATCGCCGAAAACTCATCCATTCTAAAACAACTTAATGACAACTACCAATTTAATACACAATATCATTTGATAAATATTCAACACTGCTAAATGTATAGGATACAATTTCAATAATACAACTTATCAAAGTAATCATTTATTCTATAGTGTGTTCTTTAATACATACAAAATACAAATACTTTAAATCTACCACTACACAACTCTGATGAGAGAGACATCAATAGTTATTCCTACAAACTTAATAAACATGTCAATATGGAATAAGAAGATACAACAACACAAGATAACTAGCAAACAATAAACCTGAAAAAGATATATTATTATTGGGACTGCGTCACTACCACTTGTGACTGCCTACGTACCCCTATCTAACTGGGTACCTAATTAGATACAGGATCAAGCCAACGTGCTTCTCCTACCACAAATAGGACTCAAGGAGCCTATGATGGAACAAAAATATGCAATTCCTAAACTACCCACTTAGGCTTAATCTTTGCATTTAGATTCTTTAAATCTAATTATTATTTTCAAAATCATTTTCGAAAATAATATCTTCGAATTAAATTCTCGGTTTCATTTCAAATCCTTTTAAAACAATAATATATATCCTTTTGTATCAAATCATACCTTTCTTCGGGATATAAACAAGTAACTTTAAAACGGTATCAAATACTCTATATAATAATGCAGTGGGGTATTTTGATATATTTATTTGGAAATCCCAAAATACTCTATGATAAAAGCATATCAAAATATATGTAACCTGATTGGGAAACAATAACAGTCATTTTCTAATAGAAATGGTTTGTTATCGTAAGGTAAAAACTCGTCTGTGTTTATTTACGGCGTGGTCTTACGATTTACAGTTATGTCGAAAGGTTTTATAATATTAAATAATCCAAATGACTTGACTTCTCACACTTGTTTACCAGACTGATCCGGGTGTTATTTTTCTTATAATGCTCGGGTCAGCCCTGTGTATATTTTTAGATTTCGTTGATATTCATTGGAACTCTTGGAGAAGATCTGGATGATTACCTATCGTAGTTTTCTTTTTCCACTGCATTACTTGATATCAGCAATTATAAGGACATGCAGTTATAACTATTCAGGCTGATGATTGGTTAGTTTACTCTGATTATTGTATCCATACACTTTTCTTTGTAAAAGATCATTTTTGTTAGTCCTTGAGAAGATGGTTTTGATGATGACAACCTTAAAATAAGATTATAAAATATAAATACTAACATTATTGTTTAGATATATTTGTATATGCAGAATATAAACATGCCGGTACAAAAAATGAAGATTGTACAGTATAGAGATTCAAGAACTGATGAACTCAAGATCGAAGATATCAAGTTTCAAGACTCATGAGTATCAAGATTATCAAGAGTTCAAGATTTCAAGATTAGTAATTTAGTTAGGAATTTTGTTAAAACTTCTAGAAAAGCACTGACATCTTAAAATCTATTTTATTCGTGGAATGGAATTCACTTCGAGCCCGTTAAAGGGATGGAACCCTGAGTAGGATGGAACCTACGAAAAATCTAGTGGAACATTGTTTTGTATCCATTAACTTTTATTCAAATGTTTTACAAAATTATATCTTGTTTTCAAAATGATTTCAAAATCTTCCTTTTTAAATCAAAAACATCTATATTGGTTTTAAAATACTTTTAGCCTCAAAATGACCTTTATTTTCAATATCAAATTATCCTTGGTTTTAAACTATCTTTTAATTATAATATATTTAACTTTTAATATTTATACTTAGATTTAAATATAAAATTATAGTAAAATTTTATATATACCAAAATATTATTCTCTATACTTATTTATGTATTTTAATTATAGTTAAGTATATTTATAAAGTTTAAAATAGTTTTAATACAAGATAGAAATTATTTTTAAAGAAAAACAAATTACCCAAAATAACTTAGGCCTGTCGACAACCCCTAGGAACCCTTGTCGACAAGGTGACAGTTAATTTCAAAAGTTTGAATTTCAAAGGAAGTGTCTATTCGTCATATCCTTTCACGAATGGACATGGCTGTTGTTCTACTATAAATAGGGGCTGTTTTAAACGAATTTATAATCATATTTTTCTGATTTCACTCCTCTTCTTCTTCCACATTTCTTTATATACATTTTTACCATTACTCTGCCGAAATTACCATTGAATCTAACTAGATCATCTCTGGTTTGATTCTCTATCACTATCTCAACAAGATCCCAGTGCTATTCAGAGTTATAGACTTCTTGGTATTCAATCGAGCGAGAAAAGGTGTGATTGTAGCCTGGAAAATCAATCGAGCGAGAAAAGATGTGATTGTAGCCTAGAAAATCAATTGGGTGAACTTGTTGCCCGTAAAATCAAGTATCTCTACCCAGAGGATGGTGAATCTGGAGTGGTGTACCTCGTGGCCTTGAAATCGAGGGTGTAATTGTAAGAATTAATTTTGAAAGGAAATCCGTACTTGTGTTGCGGGACTGGATGTAGGGTAACTCCGAACCAGTATAAAATCTGGTGTGTTCTTTCCTTTATTGCTTTTACTTTATATCTGCATCTGTGTTTGATTCTGTGATCATATCTTTTTCTGAATATTGCATACGTTTGTGTTCAAATTAAGATAAACTTAAAAAGAATTAGTAATTCCTTAAAACACTATTCACCCTCCCTCTAGTGTTAATTCTAGCCTTAAGATCCGTAATCCGCATTTCTCACATTTGGTATCAAAGCAAGGTTTTCAAAGTTTCATAATCTGAATTTTGAAAAATTTCAAAATGGCTACCAACACTGGTACTGTTACTACTACCAACACTGGTTCTATTACCTCTGTCACTAGTTCATTTGTAGAAGGTCAGTCTATTGTCAGACCACCACTTTTTAATGGCAGTAACTATGCATATTGGGCATGTAGGATGAAAATATATTTACAATCTGTAGGACTAGACACTTGGAATATCACACAGACTGAATATTTTGAATCCACAACTGATTTTGCACAGTGGACTGCTGAGCAAAAGACCATTGCACAAAATAATTCTAAAGCTATGAATATTCTATTTTGTTCACTTGATAGGAATGAATTTAATAGAGTGTCAGTTTTTAAGTCTGCATATGAAATCTGGAAAACTTTGCAAGTTACTCACGAAGGAACAAGCAAAGTTAAACAGACCAAAATTTCCATGCTCACAAATCAGTTTCAATTATTTAAAATGAATCCTAATGAGTCTATTTCAGATATGTATAGTAGATTTCAGGATATTGTACATTCTTTAATATCCTTGGGAAAGGTATTTTCGGAAGAAGATCAAGTCAGAAAAATCTTAAATTCTCTTACTCCAGAATGGGATCAAAAGACATTCGCAATCGAAGAGGCAAATGACATCAGTACCTTAAAGATAGAAGAATTAATTGGAAATCTAATGTCATTTGAAGTTCAAATGATTGGGAGAAGAGAAAGCAAAGCATCTGAAAAGAAATCAATTGCATTCAATGCATTGACCGATGGATCAGACTTAAACAACGATAATGATGAAGAGATAACCTTTATGACCAAGAACTTTCAGAAATTCTTGAAATACAGAAAGATGAATAATCTCAAGAGAAACAACTATAAGAACTCTGGTAATCATAATGTAGTGCCAAACTATATCAAATGTTTCAACTGTGACGAACCATGCCATATAAAAAGACACCGTCCGCATCCAGATAATCAAAATCTTCCTATAAACAATGATTCCGCAAAGAAACTAAAACGTGCATTTACCGTTGCTCTAGATGACTCAGACACATCGTCAAGCGATGATGATCAAAAGACAGATAATTCAAATATGTGTTTCATGGCAATTAACGACTCCAACGAATCCAGAGAAACGGACTCAGAAAAAGGTACACGTTTACAATACATTGGTTGAAATTGCATGCTTAGGATTGGATGTTTGATTGGTTGATTTTGAATTGATGTGTAGTTTGAATTTTAAAATTTTTATTATTATTTTATTATATTTTTACTATTATTTCATTATTATTTTTATTTTTAAATAAGTATCATAATATTTTATGGAATATACTATAATTCTAGTAATATTCCAGATATTATATAGACATTAAAAATAATATATATATATATATATTAGAATACTTAAGAGAAATAAATCATGAAAATTTAGTGACACCTGTCGACAAGGGCCCCCCCACGTTGTCGACAAGGGTACAGAAATTTGAAATTCAAATTTGAATTCAAATGTTTAAATTTTCCTCCATCTTTTCACTTCATTCAAGTCTATGAAAAGTCACCTTTTTGACCAAAGAACCTGTCCCTTGAGAATCTATTTATTTACTATCTCTTATCACAACTTTTCACTTTCATTTTCAAATTCAAACTCTTATTTCAAAATATCCAGCTCTCTACTCTCTACTCTAATGGCTTCTTCAAGCAACCCTTCCACAATGAGACTTTCCAGAAATATAAAAGTGCAACTTTTCAATAATCCGGAGGCTATAAAAGCATATATCAACTATGCTAACTATGGAAAAGTCCATCCCGAAAAGTTTGCTTTATTTCAAGATTTTTCTACTTATGAAATCGATTCTCTTTTTGCAAACAACCAAGTTCTTAATCTTGTTGATGCTTCACAAAATGACTTTGTTTGTTATCCAAATCTTGTTAAAATTTTCTATCCAAATCTTAACCGTGGATTTTATAATGGAAATGATGATGAAATTTGGAGTAGTGTCAAAGGCACTAGAATCATTTTAAATTGTGATGTTTTGGGTACCATTCTCAATTGCAAGAGCACAGGAATGGATCTTTCTAGTTTTAATATCGATGAAAATGATCGTGAGACATTTCATCACATTTTCGAAAGAGATGATAACTTTGAATTCATAAATCGAAACTTTCGACCAAAAGCAAGAATTGTTAATCTTCTTTTACAACATACTTTGACCCCAAGATCGGGGAGTTTTAACAATACAACTTCAAAAGTTTGCAAAGCACTTTTTGCTATTTTTGGAAATTATGATATTAAATTGGGCGCAAGTAATTTTGGATGAACTTCGTCCCAAAATTTTTGAAATGGGTGAAAATACTTTGTATCATGGAATCTATCTCACTCGGATTTTTAATTATTTTGGAGTGGATTTCAAAGGAGAAGAATTTGTTTCAAGAAAAGTTTTTAATCACTCAAACATTTCTCTTATGAAATTCCATATGTTTTTCAACCATATGAGACTCTTGCCGAAAAGGAAGAGCGTTTGGCTCATGAGGAGATGGAAGAAGAAGAAGAAGGGGATGAAATGGAAATAGAAGAAGAAGAAGGTGAAACATCCTTGGAAAGTATTGACTATCCCTCTAATCCAACCAACAAAACCTTACTCAAAAATCAAAAGACCATTGTTAAGAATCAACGGACTCTTAAACGATCCGTCGGTAAGAGATTGGATAAAATGTCATCCAAAATGAACAAGTTTTCTCCAAAGTCAGCAAGAAGGTTGGATTACCTTCATCTTCGTCATCCTCTAACTAGTTCTACCTTTTCATGTCATGTTGTATTGGTTTTAGTTTTGATTTGAATGTTCGTATAGTTCTTAATGTTTAATCATTGTATCGTTCTATTATGAAATTGAATTACTTTTCTGTTATCTAGCTTATGTTATCTCCAGAATAAATGTTAGTATATTATATAAATATATATATACACACAATTATTCACAAAATCAAAATGAGTCATCAAAATTAACTGACCCCTGTCGACAACCCCCCAGACACCCTGTCGACAAGTACTGGTCAGAAATGACTTTTCATTTTAAATTTGAATTTGAATAAATACCTTGTGTCTATTCATTTCAAACGAATATCTACACCTATAAATACATATTTCTTCCAGAATTCATCACTCAAAATCATTTCTTATCTACTCTATCTATATTTCCTCTCACAAACTCAAATTTGGCCGATCCAATTCATAATTTGAGCGAGAATCTTGAAGAAACCCTTAATTCTTTCAAGAATATTCTTTCTTTCATTCTCCGTAATCAGCGACACTTAGAGTTGAGTCAAATGCAGATGATCAAGGAGCAAGAAAAACATTTCGATGCGATTCGATGGATGATTTCCTCCCTGCACAAAGATGATAATGAAGCACATCCTCCGGTCTCTCTCACCAATGAAAATGAAAATTGGGATGCCATTAAAGCAGACCCCATATTTGGAGAAGAAGAATGGGTGGAAGTTCCTCGTAATATTTGATTTTATTTGATTGCTTTGTTTGATTTGAATTGATTTGATTTGATTTGGTTTGGTGTGGATTGATAATTGGTGTGCAAAACATAATATGTATAAATACACATTGATATTTATATGATCTTTGATTAGTTATCATGTCTATCAGTATAATTATCTCTTAATCTATCTATTATATACTCCATTATATATTTTATTAATGCTGGTACTTTAGTACAAGAATAAGGGGGAGTTATATAGTTTGGAGTTAGTTTTTGTTGATGACAAAGGGGGAGAAGTATAAAATAGGATAGTTAGGCATAGATTAAGGGGGAGTTATTAGTTTTAGGGGGAGTTATTAGGATAGAAGTAATATTTTATAAACAAAGGTTGTCATCATCAAAAATGGGGAGAATGTTAGTCATTGAGAAGTTGGTTTTGATGACAACAACCTTAGAATAAGATTATAAAATATAAATACTAACATTATTGTTTAGATATATATATGTATATGCAGAATATAAACATGCAGATACAAAGAATGAAGACTGTACAGTATAGAGATTCAAGAACTGATGAACTTAAGATCGAAGATATCAAATTTCAAGACTCATGAGTATCAAGATTATCAAGAGTTCAAGATTTCAAGATTAGTAATTTAGTTAGGAATTTTGTTAAAACTTCTAGAAAAGCACTGATATCTTAAAATCTATTTTATTCGTGGAATGGAATCCACTTCGAGCCCGTTAAAGGGATGGAACCCTAAGTAGGATGGAACCTACGAAAAATCTAGTGGAACATTGTTTTGTATCCACTAACTTTTATTCAAATGTTTTATAAAATTATATCTTGTTTTCAAAATGATTTCAAAATCTTCCTTTTTAAATCAAAAACATCTATCCTGGTTTTAAAATACTTTTAGCCTCAAAATGATCTTTATTTTCAATATCAAATTATCCTTGGTTTTAAACTATCTTTTAATTATAATATATTTAACTTTTAATATTTATACTTAGATTTAAATATAAAATTATAGTAAAATTTTATATATACCAAAATATTATTCTCTATACTTATTTATGTATTTTAATTATAGTTAAGTATATTTATAAAGTTTAAAATAGTTTTAATACAAGATAGAAATTATTTTCAAAGAAAAATAAATTACCAAAAATAACTTAGACCTGCCGACAACCCCTAGGAACCCTTGTCGACAAGGTGACAGTTAATTTCAAAAGTTTGAATTTCAAAGGAAGTGTCTATTCGTCATATCCTTTCACGAATGGACATGGTTGTTGTTCTATTATAAATAGAGGTTGTTTTAAACGAATTTATAATCATATTTTTCTGATTTCACTCCTCTTCTTCTTCCACATTTCTTTATATACATTTTTACCATGACTCTGCCGAAATCACCATTGAATCTAACTAGATCATCTCTGGTTTGATTCTCTATCACTATCTCAACAAGATCCCAGTGCTATTCAGAGTTATAGACTTCTTTGTATTCAATCGAGCGAGAAAAGGTGTGATTGTAGCCTGGAAAATCAATCGAGCAAGAAAAGGTGTGATTGTAGCTTGAAAAATCAATTGGGTGAACTTGTTGCCCGTAAAATCAAGTATCTCTACCCAGAGGATGGTGAATCTGGAGTGGTGTACCTCGTGGCCTTGAAATCGAGGGTGTAATTGTAAGAATTGATTTTGAAAGGAAATCCGTACTTGTGTTGCGGGACTGGATGTAGGGTAACTCAGAACCAGTATAAAATCCGGTATGTTCTTTCCTTTATTGCTTTTACTTTATATCTGTTTCTGTGTTTGATTCTGTGATCATATCTGTGTCTGAATATTGCATACATTTGTGTTCAAATTAAGATAAACTCAAAAAGAATTAGTAATTCCTTAAAACACTATTCACCCCCTTCTAGTGTTAATTCTAGCCTTAAGATCCATAATCTGCATTTCTCACAATTTTGATATTATATGTTATCATTCCATTGTGAGATTAAAATGTTTTTGTTCTCCTCTTTCTTGTTCGTTATCTTTTCTTACTTTTTACCCTAATGTTCCGTCTTCCTGGCGCTTAGGTGTTCGGCACGTGAATACCGTGGATGTATTAGTGTCGACATTCGGAGGTCGAAAAGGCAATCGTTACACAGTCTATCCTTAGAATAATACCAAACCCAACGAAAACAAAAAAACAGCAATCACAATCAAAAGAGCATCCATGATTCGATAAAACCAAATGACGAAAAACCATACAGAGGCTAGTGGAGCCTCCAATAGGGTTCATCACAATCAAAGGTCGGTCAACAATTTTGGGTCTCAATCCCAATCTGTCTACTAAGTCACTAGATATGAAGGAATGTGAAGTCCCGATATGAATAAAACTCGTATAGGAACATCATAAATGGAAATCATACCTTGAACAACGATGTCTTTCCCCTTCTCTTTTGTTGATAGAGCATTCGACGAAGTTGGAACGACATTGATAACATATGCTTTCACCACCTGCTTCTACTTTAATGTCTTTGGACAATCCTTTTGAATGTGCCCAATCATGTTGCAGTTGTAACATTTCTTCCCCTCATCTTTGCAGTCTCTACTATAGTGGTGCTTATCACTATAGTTGTAACAAATGAGTGTGGTCTTACTCTTCTTTGGGTCGCCTTTGTTCTGAAACTACTTCATCTTATTTTTCCACTTCTTGCCTCCCCCCTCAATTGTACCTTTGGCTCTTCTTTGAGAACAATAGCCCACAGATTCTAATAAAGACTCTCATGCTTCAAGGCCTTCTCGACTAACATCTCCAAAGTCTCATCAATATGGCTCAAAAACTTCTTTCCTAAGTAATTGTCTAAGCCAATGTGAACTTCTTGTTCTTCTTTAATGGATTGTCGATGAAGGACATCTTATATTTTAACTGGGCGTCAAACTCTGTAACATATTCATAGATAGTCATATCTCCTTATGTCAGATCCGCAAACTTATGGAATAAGACCGACTTTTGAGCTGCCGTTATAAATTTCGCTTAAAAATGGCCTTTGAACCGATCCTAAGTAAACCGATCCTGGGGTGTAGCAACTTTCACTGCGTTCCACCAATTTATCGCCCTTCCCTGAAGTTGATGCGAGGCCAACCTCCTCTTCATAGCATCATTAAGTTCAAGATCATAATATCTGCTTACAAGTGTCGAACCAATCTCGAACTTCCATTACCGACTCTGTTCCAAGAAACGGTCTACCTCTAAGACTAGAAAAGTCTTTATTCGGCTTGGCAAAATCAGCTCCGGGGCCTGCATTGGAGTACCACCATCAACAACAACATTTGGAGTGGCTGCTTGAGCATTCTGCAGCATGTTCTGCATCATGGTATTGAACATAGTATGTAGATCAGGATCGACTCCTGAGCCTACTCCTTCTTCGACTCCAAAGATGGAGTTTCTTATAGCATTCCTGGTTTGACGACTCATTCTTCAATCTGTAATAAGGACGATCAGTCTCTCTATAAGGAATCCTACTTAAGTATTACTCATATATGCAGTGCAACTTATATATTATATATACTACTATATAGTTTTGAAAATCAAAATATATAACAAGTACACGTTCTTGCACACACACACACACACACTCTCTCTCTCTCTCTCTCTCTCGATCCAGCTTAGGGTGAGAACTCATATCCTATCTCTACTGGATTATAGTATCCCTTAGGTTAAACAAGGCAACCTAAGTTCTGATACCAAATGTAATGACCTCCTGACACCGCCTACTCCAAATACACATATATAGTTCACTGTAATGGTGCTCGGTCAATGCAGGACGATCACCAAGGGTTGTATGGTAAATAAACTACACAGAACCTGTCGTATATCTCACAGCGCATCGAATAAAATGTAATAATAAACATCTTAGATACAAAACAGGCAAGATAATAATAACTGAATGAAACTGTAACGACCCGTATTTTTACGGATCGAAAAGTTTGTCAAAATCTGGAATTTTAGCATTTTTAAGTCATTTCAGATTTTAGGCATAATTTTTCTAAGTCCTAGGTCGTAGGGAGTTGGAGCGACCTAAGGAGGCGAACTGATTAGGTGTTAGGTCGTAGTTGGCGACCTAAGAAGGTGGAGCGACCTAGGAGTTAGGTTGTATGTTAGCTTAGGTCGTGAAGGAAGTTATGTCGTAGGCGACCTAAGGGATGGGTTGGTCGTATGCTGGCTTAGGTCGTGGGGAAGGTTAGGTCGAGTGAGCGACCTAAGAGAGTTAGCGTCTTATAGGATTTGGCAACCTAAGATTAGTAAGCGACCTAAGGGGATAGGTCGGCAGCGACCTAAGGAACTAGTGATAGTAGTTAGCGACCTAGTATGGTGGAGCGACCTATAGGTTAGCGACCTAAGAGTTAGGTCATGAGCTCTGTTTTTAGTTAGGTCGCGTGTTGGCATAAGTTGTTAGGTCGCATAGGTTGGTAGGTTGCGTAAGAGTTAGGTCGCGTGTTGTATTGGCGCGCGCATGTGTTAGGTCGCTGAGAAGTTAAGTCGCGTCTAAA
Source organism: Allium fistulosum (assembly GCA_030737815.1). Taxonomy (NCBI): domain Eukaryota; kingdom Viridiplantae; phylum Streptophyta; class Magnoliopsida; order Asparagales; family Amaryllidaceae; genus Allium; species Allium fistulosum. The sequence goes on along the minus strand of CM060908.1, from coordinate 636,906,495 downwards.
TGTTAGGTCGCGAGAGTGATGTTTTTAGGTCGCGTGAAGACTTAAGGTGGTAGGTCGTGAGCGACCTAAGGGGTTGTTAAGTCGCAAGCGCTGCTAAGTCTTAACTCGTAGATAGGTTGGCCTGGTAGGTCGTAAGTGCGCTTGGACTTAGGTCGTTAGGTCTCATACCTGCGATATGTTAGGTCGTAGGGTGTTAAGCAGCTAAGTCCTAGGTCGTAACTTTGCTAGGTCGAAGTCTTTAGGTCGGTTGGTTTTAGGTCGTAGGTCGTGGACGACCTAATTCCGAGGCTGCGACTTAAGGGAGTTTCTGCTATAAATAGAGGGGGTTGTTCTCACTTTTTGGGATCCGGATTTTGAAGCGACGAAGTGCTGCCATTTTGAGAGCTCGACTTCTACACTTCTTCACTTCTTTTCTCCACTCTAATCTAGTGCTTCCATTCATCCAAGTTGAAGATCAAATTGAAGATTCAAGAGCTTAGATTGAAGATCTTCATCCTTTGAAGCGAGATTTCTTCGTTTGAAGCGGATTCGTGATAGATCAAGCTTAATCCTTCGCTGTCCAGATCTAAAGCGTGTTGATTTGAGGTTGTTTAGGTGATTTGGTGAGTGGTGATTATCTCTCACACGGATCCAAAGGAGTATATCGGATCGTTGGCTTGATTTGGTGTTAAAATAGTGATTTCCATGCATTTTTGTAAACCTAAGTGTAGATCCATATAGATCCATTGTTCATGATGATTTGACAACCATTTTACTACATGATTAACCTATGCAAGTTCATTCATCAAGATTGTAGAGACATTTCTCATGTTTTCATGCTTGTTAGACTTTCAACTCTTTAATTACGAAATTGCCATTATTGTTATAATTGTCCATTTAGCTTATATTTGAATGCTTGTTTACTTGGATTAATGGTTGACTTGATTGATTGCTATGAATTAGATGATTGATGATTTGATTTAGACAAGATGGTCGAAGGTGATTCAAAAACTAAGGGAAAGGCTCTTGAATTGGAAAAGCTGCACGTGGTATATGTAGCGGGTGATGAAGCTCATATGGATAGATTTGATGATGATGTTGAGATGGTACTTTGCTATGATGATGATGAGGCGAAGTATGATACGAGAGAGTCTTGGTCTAATCCAGATGGGATCATTCCAAGCATGTTGATAACTCGGTGATATGGTTCGGGTTGAGAATAATGGTTGCTCGAGAGGCGCTTGAGCTAGTATGGAAATAGTCGTCGAGGAGGATGACTAGGAGGCTGAGATCTCATCGTTGTTGAAGGTTCTAGCATGCTCAAAGCAAGAGTACGTTGGGCAGATAAGATAGTCCCTGAAGGCTAATGATTGATAGTCAAGTACTCTGGGCAGATTAGATAGTCCTAGGCACGGGTCATGATGACGTGTGGGAGTTATGTCTAGAACCGGGGTTTCCATTAGCCCTTGACGGACGGCTGAAAGAATGTGCCGGTCATTCAATTAATGGTGATATCAAGGCAACGATAACAGTGATAGCCAGAGTCATGGATGTTTGGTTGTATCGTCATTCGGACTCAAGAGCGGTATTTTCTGGGTGCTTATCTGATTTAGGCCTTGGTACTTGGAAAACATCGCCCTTGACTCGAATGATTATTACTCTACTTTAAATTGTATGCTCTGCTATGTTTGCTTCTATTTAGTGTGTGTCTGGGGGCTATCACTGTAGAAAGAGGTTGGAGTGGGAGGGTTGTATTCCTATTCCTTTTTCCTTTGTACTCTTTTGGTATGTTGTTAGTTAGTTTACTGCTCACTAAGACTGTTGTCTGACTCAAGGCTTTATGTTTTTTTAACTCTTATTGCCTTGGGCTGTTCGTCCATTTTGGGACGGGCAGACTAGGTAGCAGGTGACAGGTGCTGTTCTCTTCTCACGATGCTGATATCGAAGACGAGCTAGAGGGTTGCATATTATCTTCTTATATGTACTGGATGTTCCGCTGCTTTGTATTCTCTGAGTGTTATGTAGTGAGGCTTGATGTATTGACTATTTGGATGCTTGTATTCAACTATTATGGAGTTTTATATGATGGCATTTTATTCTGTAAAGCTTCACTATACATATGTTCTATTGTATTTTGTCCATGCGCTGTGAGTAATACGATAGATTCTGTTGTTTTAATTTACCTTGACAATCGTCCATGGTCGTCTGGCACACTTTACAACGCGTTTTCTCTAGATTCAGTGCAGGGGTCATGGGCGGTCGTCACAGAAACACTGAAATAATAGATCCATATAGAATATAACATAAGTGACAGGGTTATACATAAAATAATAACTCATAAGCAACTGTCTCTTTAAATAGTAAAAGCACTAGCAAGCTCCATAGTGCTATGTAGTGGAATAGCAAATAAGTAAATGTAGTAATAAGAAAATGCTCTCCAACCGTCCTTTGTCCAGCTCCACATGCTCGTTAGACCTGATATCCCTAATTTACTCATTTAAGAGTACCAAGAGTAATTGGAAGCAAAGCATAAAACCTCGGGTCAGACGACAGTCTAGTATGAACGGTAATAAATCTCCAAATACTAATATGCCACTAAAATAGGAAATTAATGCAATATATACTTTGATCTTATCAATAAATGGCTTGCCTATAACGAAAGAGAAAACTTTGGTCTTATTAATAAATGGTAAATTAATGGAATATATACTTTTATCCAACATCTATTACCTTATTAATGCAAGAATAATACATGAGTTTAGATGTGTAATTTGACCAAAATAAAGGGAAAATTCAATGAGATTCTTATCATGTATTCCACACTACAAAATATAATGAAATATAATAATATTAAATCGTCATATAATAGCAAACAATAATCAACATAGAACAAAGGTATAATAAATGAGTTTAACATTGGAAGATTCAATATGTTTGAAAATGAGCAAACAACAAAGGATTGTTAGAAAATGTGTCCAAATAAGAAATGAAATATTGGAAGTTTCAATAAGTTTAAATATTAGGAAATGCAACGAACAAATATTCAAGTCAAAAATAATTGTTTTAAAAAACAACAACTGTCAAAATGGATTGAATAATACATTTTCCATTAATTCGAGGTCCATGTAACCATCAGTTCAAACCAATATTCAATCAATATAAAAGTATCCAAACCTGTTCGCACTTAGTATCAAAACATTGTTGCTTATGGATAGCCTCATCAATCTCCTGCTGATCGGTGAAAATCATTGCTACATCACTTGTATATGATTTTGATGGAATGATTAGGAATGTGAAATATAATAGAAAACATACACAATTGGGTAAAAGAAAGAGTTAAAAATGAAATAGGGAGAAAATATTTGAGTAATCAATAGCCATCGATTTAATTGTCGAGATCAAATTGCAAAAGAGGATGATTATGCGGGAGATGCACATATACTCCTAATAATTATAGATTGTTAACTTGTCTATTTCAACAAATTATATTCATTAAAATACAACAGTTATTAACTTATTACATGCTTATATGTCATAGACGTGTTGTTTTGAAAACCAGGTTCATATAACCAATAACAAACTTTTGTCCCTTTGTTTGATAAAAATCAATATTTAGTATATGCATGCATTAAATGTATTTTTTAGTCAGCCATTTGTCAAAGAGTATGTATAAAATGGGAAGTAGTTATTATTTGAATAGTACGTATGCAATCCAAGTTTAATAAAATTTAAAATTTTAATATGTTGCTTTTTAAAAATAGTTTAGTAGACTTTAACTTGCTTATATTTGACCTTTGTGTGATGATGTTGATCTCTTTAATTATATATCAGTCATACCATTGTCATTTAACATAATTATTTGTCAACGTTATGGTTTATATGCTTGAATGTATGTTTATTTTAGATATAACTTTTATTTATTGTCATTTAATGGTATTAGATTCAAATATGGTCTATATATGCTCAGGCCCGGCCCTAGGGTAAGGCTGGTAAGCCAGCCGCCTAGGGCAACGGGGGATGGGGGGCAACAGCTTGTGAGTTTGGGCTTGCTAAAAGTTCTACTGCATAAATTTTTTAAAGGATAATGTGTCCCAGTGGTAATTTGTTTCAACCTAGAGTTAGACATCGGCTGTTCGAATCTTGCCTTTGCCTTATTTACAATACATTTTATTTTTATCTATGCTCAAAATTTTTGTTTGGGCTGGGGCAACCAAGTTGATCGGGCCGGGCCTGTATATGCTTGGATATGCTATTTTGATATTAATTTCCATTTTGAAAATATAAGAATGATTAACTGAATACTACAATTTTATAATGAAAAATAACATACGCTGGAAGTTACTCGAGTTATCTAAATAATTATTGATATTTGTAGTTACTTTGTTTTCAGTATGTATCCTTTCTAGAGTGATATTATCTTAACATAGGCAATATAGTGTCACTAAAAAGAAAAATTCATTACTTGGTTCATAAACATGGAACTGAACTAATATAATCCAAAGATACTACATACTTCGAACGTTAATTCACCCACCTACTAAATTCTAAAGGTAATTGAAATTATGATCCAACTCATCAAAATTTATATGAGAATATTTAATTTCACCTGATATGAGTAATACAAAAGAGCCATGGTAGTTTTGGTTCCTACGATAGGATATAATGGCCAAATGAAGGAAAATTTAATCTTGTTGGTACCCGTGCAAAAACCTTTAAAATGGAATAAAAATCATACTCATGTTACTGAAAAGTTTTCCACTCATGTTGGACAGTTTTTAAGGAACCTATAAGCAAAATTCATTATTCAAATTATTCACATAAAAACACATGTAAAGTACCTTAAGAAAGGTCTAGCTTCAACTTCACTATTGCTGCTTTACATCGCTCTAAATATGAGTTTTAGTTCATTCAAAAAAGTTGAATTTGACTTCAAAAAAAATTACATACGCACTACATTTTCACAATCAAGAGATAAAGGGATTAACACATCAACATCATATGTAAGATCAAAACATGTAGTAAAGAACATCTAGAGTTTCTTAAAACAACAAACAATACATACATGTTATCTTAGAACTGCACTCATCATATGCCACTAACTTAGAACAAATGTTTAAGAAAACCAAAGGAGCATGTTGTAGCTAAAATCAGTAATAGTATATTTAGCAAATTTCTTCGCTGACTTAATATGCAAGGTAGACTAAGGCTAGTTGGAATAAGGCTTAAGAGACCTTGTGCAAACTCCAGAGAATATGCAAGTCCAAGCTCAAGTCCAAGTCTAAAGATAAGTCATAGGTCATATGCATGTCCATAATTCAAGTTCAAGTCCGTAGATAAGTCATAAATCATATGCATGTCCATAGTTCAGTAATAGTCGAGTATACACATTCGAGAGAAGTATGCTATGCAAAGTTAATTTTCCAATTCCTTATATGCATAAAGTTCAAGTGTTACAATTGGCTCTAAAAATACCCAAATCAATTTAGGGTTTACAACTTGAAAAAAGTAAGAAATAATAAAAGAATCATTCGCCTCCCTCTAAGTGTCGACGAGGGCCTATTTATAGGAATGTCAATCATGCGGGATGATTGACACGTGGCAAGGCTTTGAATGCAAGGGCTCCGATAACACCATCTTGATGACATCTCGCCATCTCATTATTGAGATTCGACATCACTTGCTTATAGAAATTCGATGACACAATCTCCTTTGTAGAAATTCGACAACCTTTACATCTTTAGGTTTCGGCATCTTTTGTTGTTTGTAAAAACTCGAAATCTTTTGCTAGTATTGAAGCTCATCATTCCTCTAGAATTCATTATCCTTGTAAAAGCTTGATATCACTTGTTGTTTATAGACGCTCTACAATAATTACTGTTGTAAAGGCTTGATAATAGTTGCTATATCAAAGGCTTTCTTCCCATAGAAACTCTATATCATCCACTTGTGATTAGATGCTCGACATCCTTAGTGGTGCGACATCCTTCCTTTGTTACATACTCTACAGGACTTTGTGTTGTAGAGATTCGACATCTCTTCCTACATTTTTGACAAACGTGCTATCTTTAGACTCGGCAACCTTTATGTTGTAGAAGGTCAACATCTCTTGTTCTTCCAAGTTTGTTGTAGCTCGATATCTCTAAGCATTTTACTGGCTCGATATCTTTGTCTTCTTACAAGCTCGATACCCTTCTTCATTGCTAATGTTCGACATCACCTTCTACGTTTAAATGCTCGACAACACTTGCTGTTGTAGAGGCTCAACAACCCTTAAAAACTCGACACCTCTTTGCTATTAGATATTCATTGCCCATAGAGACTTGATATCTCTTTATTATTAGATATTCGATATCCTTAGAGACTCGGTATCTCTTTCCTTGATAACTTTACCCTCTTTAGGCTCGACATCTCTCGTTATTTTCAAGTTCGACATGTTCTCTTTGGAAGCATGATACTCATGTTTGCAGTAACATTTACCCCCCCCCCCTTTATGTAGACAAAGCATATTGTACTTTAGTATAATTCCTCTTTTCACATTGCCTTCCCTCTGCTTCTATAAATACCTTCCATCTTTCAGTAAAAGCTTTACCTAAAGCTTAAAAATTCAAATTGCAAATATAATTTTTCTTTTCAATCTTACAATTTCAAAACGAAGCTTTCGATTTCTACCGTATTCAAACTTAACTTAAGGTTCAATATCTATTTCAACTGACTTAAATATAGAAAAATGAGAGTTTTTAATTTTAAAATTAGGGTTTTATGAATCTGGTACTTATGAAATTGCTTGGGTATGATTGGCAATTCAAATTCAAATACTCTCGTGATTTGGACATTCTCATGTTTGAATCCAAAAGCTATCTATAATTCATATCTTTATTGATTATTATAAATTTGATTATAAATAGAGTTTTGATAACTATCATAGACCCTAAAACTTTCTGGAAATTCGACAATTAATTGGGGTTTTGATAACTGTTAGAGACTCGACATCTGCTTAGAGACTTGGTAACTAACTATAGGCTTGCTAACTAGTTATAAATTCGACAACTAGTTAGTGACTCGATAAATGGTTATGAACTCGGCAACTACTTAGAGAATCAGTTACAAACTTGACATCCATTTATAGAGTTGTGTACTAACTTCAAATTCGACAACTATTTATATATTCGACATCAAGTCATGAACTCGATGACTAATTGAGGAATATCTAACTAGTTAAGAACTCACCAACTATTTATGAATTCGATACCTAGTTGTAAACTCGACAACTAGTTATAAGTTTTTCATCATGGTATGAACTCAATAACTAGTTAAAGAATCTCTAGGAATTCACCAACTATTTGTTAGTTCAACTTATGGTTATGAACTCGAAAGCCATTTAGAGAATCATCAACTAGTTACGAACTTGGTAATTATTCATGAGTTCGACATTTAGTTATCCATTTTTCCTTAATATTTTCTTAACTAATTTAAACTTTTATAAAGTATATGATACTTCCCTGACTTCTGCATTATATTTTTGACAAATAAATGGCTAGCAAGAAAGGTTCTAAACCCCCTTCTTCTCATGCGCGCTTGAAATATCTTGCTTCAGAGAAAGGAGACTATAGACTCTTTTAATCTTCTATAACTTCTCAAAATGAAGTAGATACTATCCTTCAAAAGTTTGGCATTATCAACGTGAAAGCTAGGATAGCTGGCCCATCTGGAAGGATAGACAATCCTTCAGAAGGATTTTTTGATTCCACTCCAATCCATATTTGGCATTCGGGCTACCTTTCCTTTCTAGAATTTCTTGTAGAATTCTTAGAACACCTGGGAATTGCTCTGATACAACTGCCTCCTAACTCCTATACCTATCTGAGTTTCTTGGAAATACTAGTCAGGGAAGCTGACCTTTCCTCACTCAATGCTAAGACTGTTCATTCTTGGTAAACCTGGTTAAAGTAATGAAACAACTAGCCAGTACCCTGTATCGTCATCTTCCTCATTCAAAGAGCTTGATCACTAATTTGATCAACAGGACTAAGGACTGGGAAAACCAGTTCTTTTATATTAAGAGCCATACCTCTAGAATCAAGGGGTCCTTCTCTATTCCTAGTAAGACTTGTTGCTTTTTTCTCTCTATTTTTTATACTGTATTATGTTGTTCCCTTGTAATAGTTATTCTCTTTCAGAACCTGCTTCTAAGGGGATGAATTCTTCTGTCACTAGCACAATCAGTGCTCTGAGCTTGGCCTCTCAGACTATTGGGGATATGCTTAAACTCTTGACTAAAGCCAACCTTCAAAAGTATTCTTTGATTTCGGAGAGTCACAAAGTGCCCGAGGCGCCCCCAATGGTCAAGAAGGATGCCCATGGAAACCAAGCTATGGTTATTGGCAGTCAAAATGCCTTTTCTCCATCTTCTCTCATCCAACATGACTCTTCTGGTAATCTCCTACCAAGGTTTTACTACGACTTCTTATACCATCATCTCATGATTCTTCTTTGACTTAGGTTCACCTCTTGTCATCCTGGTTGCTAGGCCAAAGGAAGCTAAAGTTCCTACCTCCTCCTCTAATGTGACTACTAAAGCTGGCTACATTGCTGGTTCTATTGCGGATGCTCTTAAAGCTATTGAGAGTCGCAAAAGAAAGAAGGATTCTACCGATCCGTCTAGTGCTTCCATTTCTCTACCAAGCAAAAAGGCAAAACTTAGAGATGATCAAATGTCGACTACTATTATTGAGGATCCGAATGCAGCTACAGTCATCATTGATCAAGATTCTGATGTTATTGATTTAAGCTTGCTAGATGAGAATCCTCAGAACCAAACAGACACTGCTCACACCCCGAGCCCTGCTATAGATACCATGAATCCCTTGTCTGCAATCGCCATACAAGGTTTGTATCAGGGGTTAGGCCTGACTCCTCCTCCCCCTGAATCTCGTCCTTGCGAAGCTCCGACTTAACCCATCCCTTCGGGTTTTGGTGATTTTGATTGTTCAATCGTCCAGTCTCCAAATGTGGCTTCTCTAATGCCGTTGCAACTTTTCGCTTTTTCTAGGGACCATCTCAACATTCTCTTTCAGCAGCTACTTGTGGTACGTATCTTTATGCGTTTGGCTAATACAAACTTCAGCTTCATATATCTTTATTTATCATGTATTTTATATATTTTAGGTGGCTAAGCATATGTTCTTCCTTCAACAAGCTTCTCAAAATATGTTAGCCAAGGCCCAGATTTCAAAGAGCAGATTTCGTTGTTGATAGATAAAGTTAGGTTCCTTGAAGGCCAAAACTTTGAAGTCACAGCAAAAGGAGATGAAGTTATTTCTAAAAAGAATAATCTTGCATCCGACTTGGATGAGGAAAGAAAAAGGAGGCTAGCGGGTAAAGAAAGAGCAAAATTGCTGGAAAAAGAACTTGAGCATGCCAGAATTAAAAATGCCCAAGCAGTTGCTCAAGTTACAACTTTAAAAGGAAAACTGGAAAGTGAAGGGGCTGCGTTGGCCTACATAAACAATGTTATTAAGGATGCCAAAGAGAAAGTTTCCTTCTTTCTAGACTAAGCTCTTCCTCAAATAAGGGAGTAGTACTATGAGGAGGCCCTCTTCATTGTGTATTTCGATAATATAGACCACTATCCAGAGTTGGACTTCCCTTGACTACCAACATTAAAGGACAAGTTCAAGAGGAAGTTCGACCTTAAACTAGGGAGATTTCCCGGGTCTTTACAAAGCAAATTCCCAGAAGAGGAAGCTATCAATCCTTAGGACTTACTGTCTTATGATGATCCTCTACCTGATGAAGACCGAGAAAATGATGATAGAGTGGACGGTGATAAAGATGACAATGATGACGGTGAAGATGAAGAAGATGACAATGATGATAATAATTCTGGGAAGGATGGGGGTGATGGTAACAAAGACCATGAGGGACTAGGAAGGGGCAGTAATGGGCTAGGTTGTCATGAATTGGGTTCATCTGCTCATTATATGGACTTTCTGATCTTCCTGAGTTCCAAATTGCTTCTCAGGGAGACATTTCATCAAAGGATATCCATTCCCTCAGTCGTCATGGCAAAAATAAAATTCAAGCCTTTGCCTCACAAGCTCCTGCAATACAGGTATAAAGTTTATCCTCTTTAAATGTTTACAATTATCTGTTAGCTTTAGTTAATGAGTTTACTATATTAGTTAAGGAAAAGAAACAAATATCACTTTAAGATTTTGCATGAGAAGGGTGAGAAGGATGTGCTGTGATTAAATAGAGAAATTGAGAAACTCATTGAAGATCAAATAGTTTATCTGAAAAGTATAAATGTCTTCTCATTTATGCCAAACGATTAAAAGATTTCAAACAAAAATGGGTAGCCCGGCTCTTGGAAAGATCCCGCCTTCATCGGGAAAGAGTTTTAAGGGAGAACACGGAGTTAACCACACTCTTTTGGATGCTTATTGAAGATAGGGACACTTTAGTGGAATTCCTCTATAAAATATATGCTAGGAATCCTTTTACTGACGCTTCCCCCCTAGGGAAGGAGAGTGGGGGTTTACTTAGACGTCTTCATAATAGGTATTTAAATGATCATGGGACCGATCCTCAAATCTTCCCAAGATTGCGACCGTTCCACTTTCGTCCAACACTCTTCCTCCTGAGAAGGTCAAGTTCAACAAAGAGAAATCCATTTTTGAATTTTACAAAGGGTCCATTTGTATCAACCTAAGTGATTTTGTGGTTATATTATGTAATTCAAACAATTTTATAAATATTAGTGTTCTTTTTTTGCGGTTTAGTTTGCTTTTCTAAAATGCACAAGTTAGGGAACCATTAAGCACTTCTGTTTCAAAAGAACTCTTATGTAAATTTGTTAAGTTAAAAAGGGATTTTAAGGAGAAAATATTAATTATCAAAACTCTCGACTAGCAAAATATTACTTTCTTAAGGATCTTTAAGAAGTTTATACATAACTCCTCCACCTATATTTTGACTTCTTAGGTGACAAAAAGGACAGTTTACTTACATAAATTCGGTCTGAGTATGCTGAACTATTTTGCGGGGGAAACTAGCCATACTGCCAAGAGATGAGATTATTACCAGTTTCCCTCGGTCCATACTCCTCACCGGTTTAGTGTTCCTTTTGTCTCCTCTTTCCATATGTTTGTGGGTTCACTCAAACAAGCTAGGACTATTACTTTCAAAATTATAGATTGGATGTATAAAACTTGAGTTGTTGATGTAATTTGAACTCGTTCTGCTTGTAATACTTCGTTGTTGTTAATGAAAGAACGTATTTTTCCCCAAGTATTTATTTTCTTTATTTATTACTCTTTACTAGGAAAAAAAACTGACGCTTGCATCCAGCGGCCCTGACTCTTCTCTTGACTGGATAAACTCAAAACTAGATTGATGTTAGATATTGGGAAGCACTCCCCTAAAGAAGCCTTGACCATACCATTTGCGGACAACCTAGAAGCATGCAAATGGTATCATAAATATTACAAGTTAAGGTCAACATTAAATAGTATAAATGAAATGGTCTTAAGTTTAGAGGAGAAAATCAAAGAAAAAGGCAAGGAGATTAGGGAGCTGAAAGAGAGCATAAATACAATTGGTCGATCTGGCCCCTTAGGCCAAAGGATTGAGGCTGATGTAGAAATTGCTCGATCATATCAAAAAATTAAGGACCTTGAAGTTGAATTATTAAAAAGTCAAGTGCCATGCCAATCTCTAGAACTTATTGCAAGTGGAGAAAAATTCAACCTTCCCACTCCTATCTCACAAGGACAACTTGATCCAAATCCTCAGTTGGTAAAAAGAAAATTTCTTCCTTAGAAAACTTGCCTTTGGGTTTGGATGATGGAGAAACTGCCAGATGGTGCCGAAAATATAAATATGAATGCACCCAGTTTCTAAAAGGAAAGTGGGACGAATAAGTTTTAAAATATCTCAACAATTATCAAAGTTAGGTTGAGGAATTAGGGCACGAGAAATGCACTCTTGAACAGAAAGTTAATTTTTTTAAAGGGGCTAATAAAACACTCGAACATGCATTAAGGATTCAAATTGGCTCTATCGATGACACAAATATTATCCGAAAGAAGGAGAGAAAATTTAAAGAACTACTGGATGTGGTGATTTGTCACATTACCGAACTTTCCTCGGTCGTTGAAGTCTTGAAGGGGCAAGTGCCGGACCATGAGTCTCAATTGAAAATTGTTTGAACCAAATGTTGGTCAAACACCCAAATATTATGTAGAGAACAAAAGTGAAGAAATATAATGAAAATATAAATGAAAAAAAGGAAAGAAAAGAGATGCGGTCTTTCATAGTGGTTCGACAGAGCAAGGCCTACGTCCATTTCAAGATTTTATTGCTGATTTACAACTTGGAGGCAGAAGTTCTTGGGACTTGGTACAACTCGAGCACTTAAGATTTCAGATTTACAAGAATACAGAGCAAAGAAGAGTTAGAGCCAAAAGATCCTGAAAAATGAGCCTTACCTTCCTAGTTATAGAGGTAGGAAGCCTAAAATCTTGCACCAAATATCTTCTGGCCATTAGCAATGATTTAGACTAGTTCTCCCCAAAAAAGTAGGCGCCACATCATCAGTAACCAGGAGTCGTCAGTTAGGAATCGTCATTTGGGAGTCGTCTTTTGGGAGTTATCGTTTTGGGAGTCGTCACTTTAGGAGTCATCATTTTGGGAGTTCATGGAGATCACTAGAGAATCGTATTGAAACAACAAAAAACTTTGGAAATAGGGTTTTGACATCGAGTAAGACATGTAGGCAGACGATGGGGTCCACCTAAAGAGGGATTGCGAGTCATTAACGATCCCTAAGAGTGGGGTCGGTATCGATCCCCAACTGGGTGAATTATTGCTTATCTTGGCTTTTTTTAGGTAGTTGAACTTGCTTGGAGTTCGACTCGATAAATTTGGGCATTTACTTGGGGCTTGACCTAATATTTTCTAAGAATTTCATGTTTTGAGTTTTCCTTCGCCTGCTTAGACTCGGTCCCTAGTTTTTTTGAGTGTTTACTTTGAGTCACTAGGAGTCGGTACCGAGTCGCTCTTGGAGTCAGACCTGAGTTTTTTAAGTGTTTGACCCAAGTCATCAGGAGTCGGTACCGAGTCATGCCTGGGAGTCGGTACTGAGTCGCGCTTAGGGTTTTTTATGGATAGCTTTGGGTCAGGCTTGGAGTTTTTCCAAGGCCATCCTGCTTTGAGTTTGACCCGAGGACTTTTTGGGTTTGCTTCAAGTCAATCCTTCCAAAAACTTGAATTTTCAAATTTTCAGCTTTTTTCGCTCATTTTTTTATATTTCTCTTTTTCTTTCCTTTTTATGATATTCTCAAAGTGCTTGGGTCATTTCTCCATCGTTCTCTCATCCGAGTCGATTGTTTAAGTCTGTTGAAATACTGCTTGGTTAAAAGACTAGATAACATTTGCCCTCAAAAACATACCTTGTTGCAAACATGATGTGCTTTAAATCGAGAAAAGTTAGGATTCCTAGAATGGATTTCACTCAGTACCTCGAATTGTCGTTATCCTTCCGTCGAGTGGATTTCATGAAGAATCGTATCTCTAACTGTCTGCTGTGATGCTTGGTCGATATTTGACATTGTAAAAAATTGGAATGTATTCTCTCAGTAATTTTCTGTGCTCGGTTCCATTGAGCTAGTTGATTGAAATAATAGATCTCGGCTATCTAAACTGGTTTCTTTTCTAAAAGTCTCAAGTAAGAATTTGATTTTCGTCGATTCTAGAAATTGTATGTCGAGTATGTCGTTGGCTCCCAAGCATGTTCGTATGCCTATGGATCGTTGCCAAGTTCTGTTGGATTGTAATCACAAGTTGTTCTTGGGCTAATCTGATGAAGGGTGGTCATTAAGGCGACTAACTCCGGTTGCTAACTGAAGCAATTCCTGCTTGAGTTACCAGTTCGATATACTATTCCATGATGTTTGGTTCTAATCATGCCCCCAATCCTCAGTCAAGAGGTTGAGGAATCTCAGATGATGTTGAGGAAGATGAAATGGTAAGTGATGATGATGAGGCTAGTCATGACATTGTGAATTCAAGCTGTGAGTCAGTGATCGAACGAATTTGATCGTCCCTTTCTGAGGCATCCTTCCGGTTGTAGCCTTAAGTTGCATCGAACAGTAGGCACGAGCCACAGTGTTGAGCTATCGTGTTCAGCTATAAGATGATGATATTCCTCTGCCCCTAGTCTAAGGCCAATTGGATTAGTACACTGATGGTCAAGGCTTGTCCTTATGTAGTGATACTCTTCCATGTTGGGTCCAAGGTCTGAGTCGGCGAATGGGCAGTCGGGTCACACCCATCCTGAGTTTGTGCTCCCTTTTATGGATCAAATGTAGGAGTAGGTGAATGAATGTTCAAGTCACATGCATTCCATGTTAGTATTCTGGTGAAGCCATGAAAAATAGAGTTGATGGATAAATGTTCGGAGCATATTCGTCCTGGTTGGATGGTCATGTCACGTCCGTTTTGGATTTGAACTTCCCCTTGTCGGATCAAGGGTAGGAGTTAGGAGACGGACGATTGGGTCACATCCGCTCCAGGATTGACAATGGATGGTCGGGTCATGCCTATCTTGAGTTTCGTACTCCCCCGTTGGGTCAAGGGAAAGAGTTGTGTTGATGGATGGTCAGTCATATCCATTTTGGTTTGAACTCTCCTTATCGATTCATGTGAAAGAATTTAGAGACGGATGGTTAGTCACATCTACTCATTTTTTGGTTATGCTCCCCCTGTCGGGTCAAGGGAAAGAGCTAGGAGATGGACGGTCAGTCACATCCATCTCAGATTATGCTTCGTTCCCCCTGGTCGGGTCAAGGGAAAGGGCAAGGAGATGGACGGTCAATCACATCCATCTCGGATTATATTTCGTGCCCCTTTGTAGGGTCAAGGGAAAGGACTAGGAGATGGACGGTCAGTCACATCCATCTCGGATTATGTTTTGTGCCCTCCATGTCAAGTCAAGGGAAAGGGCTAGGAGATGGATGGTCAGTCACATCAATCTTGGATTATGTCTCGACCCCCATGTCAGGTAAAGGGAAAGGGTTGGTCAGTCACATATATCTTGGATTATGTTTTGTGCCCCCGTCAGGTTAAAGGAAAGGGCTAGGAAACAGACGGTTAGTCGCATTCATCTCAGATTATGTTTTGAACCCCCTTGTCGGGTCAAGGGAAAGGGCTAGGAGATGGACGATCAGTCACGCACATCTCGGATTATGGGCTTGCTCCCGAGTCAGAGACAAGAGTTAGCTAAGGAGCAGTCAAATCACACTCATCTTGGTAGAGCTTTGAAGGTTGGACCATGGGCCGTGGAGGTTTGGTAGGTGCCTGACTCTAGGCACCTGAACACCTGCATTGTTTATATGAAGTTTCATTCGAGTTGGTCGCATTTCACGATTTATATGGCATACAAAGACAAGGTTGCGTGGTTGAAAAGCAAATTCAATTAAAATAGAAAATGACAGAGTTAATCTTATGAAAAATTTCAAAGAAAATAAGAAAAAGAGTATTTTAGTATGAAATGACATCATCATGCTTGCCATTCCATTTTGCTCCAGCCCTTCTCGGCTGGATGATGACCGTCCGCGGTCTAGTTTATAGCCAGTCTTCCCTCAGGCCGCCTAGGTCCATCAGCACTAGGAGCGGTCTGTCCTTGCTGAGGGACGAATGTCCCCTGACCGCCATCCCAGGGGCTCTCACAAATTGTTGGAGCCTTTTATTCTGGATCGGCTCTTCGATCATATCTCGGAGGTGTTTGCATTGTTTGTGTTGTGACCATGGGTCCATGAAATCTATAGAACTTTCTACACTTCCTCTAGCTTTCAGTCAATTCTCTCAGGGTAGGTTCCTATATTGCTTCGAGTCGCAAGTGGCTAAGTAGATGATTTCATTCGAATCATTCAGGGGGGTATATGTGTCAAATCTCATGACTCTCTATCATCTTCTAGAATGCGAATTATCGTATGGGGCTCTGTTGTGGCTTTTGCTCTGATTCCCATTCATGTTCTGTACATTCACGTCAATGTTCTCGGAACTCGCTCTGGATTGTTTAACGGCACTGTTGTTTTGAATTCCTTCGGCCTAATGGCCTGTTCTATCTCCTTGTCTGGTCCGTAAAGCCTTCTCCTTGCATAAGTACTAGCTGCATTGTTGTAAAAGTGATCCAGAGTGGAGGGAGGCTTCCTTGATAACATTCTTCGAAATTTGTATCGGGGTGGATCCCCCTTATCAAAGCCATCAATATGATATTCTCCTGAAGGTTACTCACCTCAGTCACTACGGCATTGATTCTCTATAGAAAATCCTTGAGTGACTCCCTCGGTCCTTGGAATAAGTTAGATAATGACATGTCATCCTTAAGGCGAGTCGTGTGCATCCTGATTGCTCGATAAATTTCCTTGCCAATTGGTAAAATGATGAAATAGACCTTGGTGGTAGTCGAGTAAACCACGTGGTCACCACTCCTTCTTGGGAAATGGGAAAGCATTTACATTTGACGGCATCTGGGGCCCTGGCAGAGTCCATGTGCCATTCGTATTTCATGATATATTGTCTAGGATCCATCGATCCTAAGTATAAGAGCATCGTCAGCATGTTGAATCTCCGTGGGTATTCTTGTCGTAAAATAGCTTCTTTGAAAATATTCCGACTAGGGGAAGTGCCCCAGTCATCATCGGTTTAGCCTTGACTTTCTCTCACAAGTCGTCATATCATTGCAATCAAATCTAGTCCTTAAATGACAATTAGGTTGCAGTAGTCATAGTCTACTCCTTGTGCTTGGCCAAACAGTCCTTATTCATGCCTCGTTGTTTAGACTTGTATGGCTCTGGAGAAATCGTTTGACTAGCAATCATTCCTTGGAAGCAATTCAGCAGCAAACTCCTAACTTCCAGCACCTTGGTCAGTCATAGTGCGCGCATGCTACATGCCATCACCGAGTCGAAGACCTGAACCCCGATGAACGGGTTCTACACCAACCCCCGAAGTGGGATCGGTACCGACTCCCGCGCCTTGGTTGGGATCAGTTCTCAACTCCTGCCTTGACATCCATGCTTTATGTGCATCTGTCCCGGCCTTCTTCTCCTCTGGAGGTGGTCAGATGAGGAACCGCCTGATTTTGAGTATGGAGGAGTTGGCTCTCTCCCAGTCCTTTTGCGTCGAGTGTTCAACTGGTTCATCAAGCTCCTATTCTACTGGATTTTCTGGTTCAGCTTTGCATGGTTGTCCTATAGTTCTTTCATCATTCTTTCAAAGTCAATCCTAGTGATGAGATCTGACGGATTCTGGGCATCCATAGGATCCTGCTGAGGAGCTTCATTCAGAATTTGATGGTCAGCGTTCTCTACTTCATCAGTATCTCTTGAGGAGGCGATAACATTGTCTTTCCTGGGGGCCATTGGAGATATCTTCCTATAGACTTTGTTTAAATCTGAGTAGTAGGAAAACTAGTTGAGAAGGAATTGGATCTCTTCCTTGGATTTAGGCAATCCAATAGTAGACAAGGATCCAAATAGCATGAGAGTCGGTTTCTCAGTGAAAGCACCAAAATGTTTGAACTGAAAATTGGCCAAACACCCAAAGATTATATAGAGAACAAAAATGAAGAAATATAACGAAAAAGACGAAAGAAAAGAGACATCGTCGTTTATAGTGGTTCGGAAAAGCAAGGCCTTTATCCACTTTAAGATTTTATTGCTGATTTACAACTTGGGGGCAGAAGTTCTTGGGGTTCGATACAACTACATCACTTAGAATTTTACAGTTACAAGAATATAGAGCAAAGAAGAGGTAGAGCCAAAAGATCCTAAAATTTTTACCCTACCTTCCTATTTATGGAGGTAGGGAGCCTAAAATCTCGCACCAAATATTTCATAGTTGTTGGCCATGATTTAGACCTGTTCTTCCCAAAATGTAGGCGCCACGTCATTAGTAACCAGGACTCGTCAGTTAGGAGTTGTCATTTGGGAGTCGTCACTTTGGGAGTCGTCACTTTGGAAGTCATCATTTTGGGAGTTCATGGAGATCGCTAGAGAATTGTATTAAAACAACAAAACAACTTTGGAAATAGGCTTTTGGCATCGAGTAATACATGCAGGCAGAAGATGGGGTCCACCCAAGGAGGGATTGGTAGTCGGTACCTATCCCCAACTTGAGTGGATTATTGTCTGCCTTGGCTTTTTGAGGTAGTTGAACTTGGTGAGAGTCCAACCCATGAAATTTGGGCATTTACTTGGGGCATGACCTGAGATTTTCTAAGATTTTCATGTTCTGAGTTTTCCTTCGCCTGCATGGAGTCAGACATGAGTTTTTTCGAGTGTTTGCTCCAAGTCACCAAGAGTCGATATCGAGTCGCGCTTGGAGTCAGACCCAAATTTTTTGAGTGTTTGTTCGGAGTCATCAAGAGTCGGTACCGAGTCGTGCCTGGGAGTTAGTACCGAGTCGTGCTTGGGGTTTTTTTATGGATTTCTTTGAGTCGCGCTTAGAGTTATTTCAAAGGCCATTCTACTTCGAGTCTGATATGAGGATTTTGTGGGTTTGCTTCGAGTCAACTCTTCCAAAAACTTGAACTTCCAAATTTTCAAATTTTTTTGCTCATTTTTTGATATTTCTCCTTTTCTTGCCTTTTTATGATATTCTCAAAGTCCTTGGGTCATTTCTTCATCGTTTGCTTGTCCGAGTCAATTGTTTAAGTATGTTCAAATACTGTCTGGTTAAAAGACTAGATAATAAAAATAATCGAGGTGATGTTTCTTGAGAACACCCGATTGGATTTGCTTGTAGATTATTTGCTTGAAATAATGATTGCTTTTGGCTAAAAAGTCGACTAATATTTCTTAGGTCAAGAAACGAACCAAAGGTCAAGCAAAATAGCAGAGGCAGGTGTAACACCCTTTTTGTTTAACATTATTCAGGAGATTTAATTAGATAGATTAAATAGAATAATGTGATGTGTGGAGATAAGGAGAATGAGATTTGATAATTAATTTGGATCGGGCCTTAATCAATCAATTAATAAGATTGTTTTAAGCATAGGATAAAAGAGAATTAATAAGAGGGACAAATTGGGAAACTCTAAGGGATTCAAGGGAAAAGCTTAGGGAAATCAGTTAATAAAATCTCAGTCTCTTTGACCAATCTAAGATGAATAACAGTATCCATCTCACTTTTGTAGTTTCATTTCGGATCTAGATAGGATTCCGAATTGTTTAGTGATTACATGTCATGCTATGGTTGATTTTATCCTTGATTGGATGATTGATGATTTGTGGGAATTTTATGGAATTATCATGATAGGTTTTAAAGGTAAAAACCTAATTTATTATCTCCAATTGACTTGAAATTTTGATATGAGGTGTAAAACATTATTTTGGTGATGATTTTTCAATTTCATAATTTTCCAAATTTATATGAATATTTTATGAATTTCCTAAAAGAAAGGAAGGTTTATTTTGGGTTTTAATTATTAAAAATAATTAAATATTTATTTTCGCCTTGAAATATTTATATGTGAAAGAAGGTGTAAATTATGATTTTTAGTGATTTTTGGGGATTTTTCCCAAGGGGTTATGATTTTTTATGATTCAATTGTGTTAGAAAAGGCTATTAATTAATATTTATTAATGATGTTAATTACAAAGGTTAGCAAATTTGTTTTAGGAATGTAAAATCAGGTTATAGATACGACATCTATATGGAGTAATACATGTGATATCTACTTAGTAGATGTGTGATGTATTAGTTTATATAGAAGTGCGGCATCCATTATGGTAGGAGTTTGATATCTAAAGGTTGTAGAGGTTTCAGAACTCTATATTGTTTAAAAGTATGGCACCTCTTGTCAAATATATTTCCAACATCTATATTTTTGCGGCATTGATGCCGTATGTTTATGTTTTCGACATCCATGTTTTACGGCACAGATGTCGTATGTTTGTAATCCAATAACCTTGCTTATAGGCTTGAAAGCCTTATGTTTTCAAGCCGAAATCTTTTTTTTAAAGGCACGATAGCCTATGTGTATTAGAAAGTCGATAACATTATATTTTCGGTATTATAGCCTTATGCTTTACAAAAACAAAATGTTTGTTTTCGATACCCTATTCTAGCGGCATGGATGCCGTAAGTTTACAAATTGAATAGTTTTTGTTTAATGGCTAGATAAGCCATATATTTTAGAAGTTTCGCAACCTCATTGGGAATACCAATGAATGTAGATTACATACATTTGAATGAATAAAGTTATATTCTTGTTATTATATGATTTATGACGGGTTCATAGTAATCCTTGGAAAACTATGAGATGTGTGATGGATATTCCACATGATATATACGAGATGGATAGCCTCTATGATTGTTGGGTTCATAGTAATCCTAGAAAAACTATGACATGTGTGATGGGTAGTCCATATGACCTTAAGTAGATAGACTATATGTGATGGTAGTCCACATAACATGAGATAGATAATCCATATAATGTGTGAGATGGTTAGTCCACATGAATTGAGATGGATAATCCATTAAATTTAAGATAGATAGTCTATTTTATGAAGTTGGGTAAGGTAAGGGAGTGCATAACCTATGAAGACAGATTAGTCAGACTTACCCATATTGCAAGCCTCGTATGATTATGTTATGGTGTTCTAACCATTGTGGTTGTTGGTGCATGGTTTATGATTGACATATTTGGATAAGATTATAGTGAGGGCAAAACCCATTCCGCTCAATGGTACAGTCTCACTAGATATCTAATTTGGTTCGAGATGGTATATTATTATTCACACCGGACTTTTTGTTTGATCCGAAGTTTTCGTTTTCCCCCTTAAACTCTCGGGTACTCACTTGAATAAGCTGGGAGTAGGATTTTCAGGTTTTCAAGTTTGACAAATAAGCTTTCGGAGACATGTAGGAGGCAAGCTTGCTATTATTAGGAGCTTTTACTTTCCATTAGGCTGTCTTTCTTATTTGAATGGATGCAATGGCAGGAATTATAACTGTCAGTATTTAGACTCAGATCAACCGAAGGGGCATCTTCATATGTCGCTCTTAGAGTATTATGTAATTATTATATTTTTCCTGAACGAGCGCAACGAATGGGATTATGTAATGAATATAAAAGTTCATTAATGAAATGAGTTTTGAGAATTTTGATATTCCCATGCTTCTGATGTTATATACTATTAACTGATCCCATTTTGGTACTGGAGAATATACTATGGATTGCTGCGACATCAGTAGTGTTTATTTTCTGGCCTCGGAATGAGGGATGTTATAACTTGGTATCAAAGCAAAGGTTTATGTAAAACTTCAAAGAAATTTGAACCTAAATGAGTTTTGGAAACATAATCCGAATGAATCAGAGGATAAGATTGGAGTATGAGATAATGTTATAACAACATACTTGTATTTGCTATATATAATTATGTATCCTATCACTATTATCCCCTTTCTCTTAGACCGTTCTCCTGTATCTTACTGAGGCTCCTATGCAGATTACAAAAAAGCAAGATATGGAAGCAGGAAATGGAATAGTGAATCTAGGTGGAGGAAGCACCACAACAAATGGGAAAGTTCGACCCAATGCAAGAAGGAATTAGCATCGACAAACTAATACTGATGTAGGTGCTGGAACCCCACATGTAGATATGGAGACTATATATGTATTAGTTCTTTGTCGGTATGATGCAAGCTGGAGCTGCTACTAGTTTGGTTGGAGGAAATGTTGCTAATGTCAGATGAGCTAATTCCAAGGTACTGGCTGGCGATAACTATGCTAAGTTGAGCCAGGATTATAACAGTCTTGGAGGAAAACCTTTTCTAGGAATAGAGAAAACTATTGAAGTTGAGAATTGGTTGTTGCACTGTGAGAGAATCTTTGCTGACTTGGGCTTGAATGATGAGCAAAAGAGGAGGTTGGCTTCTGGGCAGTTGCAAGGAGTTGCTTTATACTGGTGGAACGGTGTGACCGTAGGAGTCCCAAAGGAGGAATTGACTTGGGCTGAGTTTAGAAGGAGATTTGAGGAGAGGTTCTTGTCTAAGATAGACAGGTCAACTTTGTTCAGGAATTTTATGGAATTGGAGCAAGGAGAAATTCTGTTCTATAGTATGCAACCAAGTTTGATGAATTGTCTAGATACGGATATGCTACCATAGGCATTGTGATTAAAAGGAATGAGAAGTTCATTAGGGTGTTGAAACTGGAGATTGCTAGAGCAAGCATGCCACTTCTTAGAGACCTATATGATATAGTAGTAGAGATGGCAATAAGGAATGAGGAAATGCTTTCGACCTTTGTAAAGGACAAGCATGTGGAGACTTAAGGTCTTCAGGGCAAGAAGAGAAAGTTCTTCAAGAAGAAGGGAGCTTAGGAGGGCGGAGCTGCCAAGAAAGGGAAAGCAGATATTGTTTGCTATAAGTTTGATAAGAAATGCACTATGCTAATGAGTGTCGATCTGGGGTTGGAAAGATGGTTATAGTAAAGAAGAACGTGAAGTGTTTTAATTGCAACCAGGTGGGGCATTACAAGAATAAATGTCCAGAAGTGGTCAAGGACGATAAAGGGAAGGTTTTTGCTCTGGAGTAGTTAGCTTCTAGACCAACCGTGGAAGAGAAAGGAAAGTCTGTGATGGGAGGTATGTTTTTTATTCATGGCATACCTGTTGCTACCTTTATCTGGACATTGTTTGATACCGGTGCATCACATTCTTTTATCTTGCATTGTTTGTTAGATAAGCTAAGTCTAGAACCATCATACCTTATTACTTCCTTAAGGGTTGCGAATCCAATAGAAGGTTATGCAACTCTTGGGATGAGATGTGACTATTTAGAATTTGAGTTGTTAGGTCATGCTTTAGCCTACAATTTGTATATGTTTGATTTTATGGGTTTTGGGATTATTCTGGGTATGGATTGGTTAAGTAGATATGATGCTAGGATATTTTTCCAGGATAGGAAGATATCATTAAGACACCCTAATAGTGTTGATCGAATTATATACCGAGTAAAGAATTCGAGTTTAAGATGTTGGTGCTTTATTAGGTGCAATGGAGGTAGAAGATGTGTTGAGTCTAGTTTTTGTTGCAAGAGATTTTGTAGATGTTTTTGAACCAGTTACAGGATTACCACTGAAAAGAACAATTGAGTTTAGAATTGGTCTTGTACCTGGAGCTGAACCCGTTAGTCGACCACCTGGCAGGATGAAACATACGAAGATGAAGGAATTAAAGGTGTAGCTAGTAGACTTAGAAGGGAAGAGTTTTATTAGACCGAGCAGTTCGCCTTGAAGAGCGGTCGCGGTGTTCGTGAAAAAGCCAGATGGGTCATTGAGGATGTGCATTGATTACCGTAAGTTGAATGAAAAGACAGTAAAGAATCGGTATCCTTTACCAAGAATAAATGATTTATTTGATCAGTTGAGTGGAGCTAGAGTATTTTCAATTGGATTTGGCAACAAGGTTCCATCAATTGAGAGCGGCGGAGGACAATATTCCTTTGATGGCGTTTCGAATGAGGTATGGTTCGTATGAGTGGTTAGTCATTCCATTTGGATTGATTAATGCACCCGCTTTCTTTGTGGATTTGATGAACTAGATTTTCGAGAGCATTTGGATAGGTTCGTATTGATGTTTATAGATGACATTCTGATATATTCTAAGAATAAGTGAGACCGTGAGACTAGCCTTAGAATAGTGCTTGAGATGTTGAGGCAGCATCAACTAAAAGCGAAGTTTTTGAAATGTCATTTTTTTAAGTTTCTTGGTCAGGTAGTTTCAGAAGAAGGGTTGTCTGTGGATCCAGCTAAGATTGAAGCTGTTAATAATTGGAAGAGACCCGGAACTGTGACCGAGGTAAAGAATTTTCTTGGACTAGCTGGCTATTACCGGAGATTCATCAAGGATTTCTCTCGTGTAGCAGTACCTATGACTAACAACAAAGGACGTAAAGTATGTTTGGACCGATAAATATGAGGAAGCATTCTTGAAGCTGAAACATTTATTGACCAATGCATCCATGTTAGTTGTACCAGATGGAAATCAGGATTTGGTGGTATATACGGATGCATGTGTAACAGGGTTAGGAGCTGTGTTGATGCAAAGAGGTAATGTGATTGCCTATGCTTCTCGACAGCTTAGACCACATGAAGTGAGATATCTGACTCATGATTTAGAGTTGGCAGTAGTGATCTTTGCTCAAAAAGTGTGGAGATGCTACCTTTTGGGTGAAAGATTCGAGTTATTTATAGACCATAAGTTTTTGAAGTATTTATTCTCTCAAAAGGAGAAGAATATGAGACAGTAGAGATGGCTAGAGTTTTTAGCAGCTTATGATTTTGGAATTGAGTATACACTAGGGAAAGGGAATAAGGTTGCTGATTCACTTAGCAGGAAACATCAGAATGTGGTGTTAGCTATGTTAGCTGAATGTAAAGACTTAGAGGCATTGACTAGTTGTGGCGTGCGTTTAATGTCGATGGCTAGTTCTAGTTAGAATACCGAATGTTGTCATGTTTGGAAGTTCGACCAGTAATGATAGAAATAATTGCTTTTAAAAAAGAGATGATCCACTACTAACTGAACAGATCAGAAGGCTTGAAGTAGGAACCGATATTGATGATTTGAAAGGTTTTAGTCTCGACCAAAACAAATGGTTGAGGAAGAAGGGATGGTTGTGTGTTCCAGATGTTGATAACTTAAGAAAAGAAGTTCTTAAAGAGTGTCATCGATTAAAGTTCACTATTCGTCCGGGAGTAACTAAGATGTATTAGGTTATAAAGAGGAGTTTCTTCTAGGAAGGTATGAAGAGGATGTATGCTTATGGGTTAAACAATGTTTGCATTGCCAATAAGTGAAAGTCGAGCATCAGAAAACCGAGTGGGTTACTTCAACCCTTAGATGTGCCACTTTGAAAATGGGATTCTATATCTATGGATTTTATTGATGGGTTGCCAAAATCGAATAAGGGAAATGAAAGTACCTGGGTCGTAGTGGATAGACTGACCAAGAGTGCATATTTCATTCCCGGTAAGTTGACAAGGATGGCACCTACTTTGTCTAAGTTATTTATAAAGAATATTGTTAGACTGCATGGGATTCCTAGTAGTATAGCCAGTGACAGAGATACTTTATTTACTAGTGAATTCTGGAAGAGTCTGTAGGAAGTTTTAGGGACCAAGCTAAACATGAGTACCACTCATCATCCACAAACAAAATGAGAAGATGAGAAGAGTCAATAAGCAACTTGAAGATTTGTTGAGGGCTTGTGTACTATACTTTAGAGGGTCACGGGAAGACCATTTACACATAGTCGAGTTTTCCTATAATGATAGTTATCTGACTAGTATAGGAATGACGTCTTTTGAAGCTTTGTATGAAAGGTCGTGAAAATCACCAGCATGTTGGTTGGAGACCGAAAATAGATTGGTTCTTGGTCCAAATATGGTGAGAGAAGCCACAAAAAAGATTGAGTTGATCCGAGAAAAGATGAGGGAAGCTCGGTCTAGGCATAAAAGTTACATAGACAAGAAGCGTAAGGATTTAGAGCTCTCAGCTAGAGACCATGTTTTTGTTAAAGTATCACCAATGAAGGGTGTGGTATAGTTCGAAAGTTTGGGAAACTGGTATCTAGATATGTTGGACTGTTTCCTATTGTAGAGAGGATCAGGAAACTTGCTTACTGAATAGAGTTACTAAATAGTTTGGCAGGAGTCCAAAATGTTTTTCATGTTTCTCATCTTAGGAAGCGTGAGCTTGATTTAGAGACTACTATTACTCTGACTGCATTGGAAGATTTAGTATTAGGACCGGATATGATTTTTATTAGACAACCAGTTCGTATTATGGCAGGAGATGAGAAGAAGTTAAGAAACCAGAAAATCAAGTTGGTGGAAGTCCAGTGGAGTGACAACGAGAAAGACTGTACTTGGAAGACAGAGGACTGGATTAGGGATACTTATCCTAAGTTGCTTTGATGGTATGTCTATATCTGTTATATAGACATTTAGCTAGTATGAGATACTAGCATTGATGTTATGCTTGTTGTGATCCTTACAGAATTTCAGGGACGAAATTCTTTAAGGAGGGAAGCCTATAACACCCTTAATTTTAGTTTAACATTATTCAGGAAATTTAATTAGATAAATTAAATAGAATAATGTGATGTATGGAGATAAGAAGAATGAGATTTGATAATTAATTTGGGTTGGGCCTTAATTAACCAATTAATAAGATTGTTTTAAGCATAAGATAGAAGAGAATTAATGAGAGGGGAAAATTAGGAATAGTTTCTTATTTCATTGCCAAAACCCTTTCCTCCCTCATTCATTCTTATTTTCATTTTCACACAATCAAAAACTAAATACAAGAGGTCGGCCATTAACAAGGAAAAAAGAAAGGGGAAACCCTAAGGGATTTAAGGGAAAAGCTTAGGGAAATCAATCAGCAACAAATCTCAATCTCTTTATCCAATCTAAGATGAATAATAGTATCCATTTCACTTTTGTGGCATTATTTTAAGATATAGATAGGATTTAAAATTATTTAGTGATTACATGTCAAGCTATGGTTGATTTTATCCTAGATTGGATGAGTGATGATTTATGGGATATTATGGAATTATTATGATAGGTTAAAGGTAAAAACCTAATTTATGATCCCCAATTGACTTGAAATTTTGATATGAGGTGTAAAACATTACTTTGGAGATGAATTTTCAATTTCATATTTTTCCAAGTTTATATGAATATTTTATGAATTTCCTAAGGAGAAAGGAGGGTTTATTTCACGTTTTAATTATTAAAAATAATTAAATATTTATTTTGGCCTCGAAATTTTTATATGTGAAAGAAGGTGTAAACCTTGAATTTTGAAGATTTTTGGGGATTTTTCCCAAAAGGTTATGATTTTCTATGAATTAATTATATTAGAAAAGGCTATTAATTAATATTTATTAATGATGTTATTTACAAAGGTTTGCAAAAATTTTTTGGGAACGTGAAACGTGTTTCCGGTAAATTTTTGAAAAGAAGAGGAAAAGATTTCGGTTAACCAATGATATTTTGATAAGTGGCAAGAGTTGGTGGAAAGAAATAGCTCTAAAAAGAAATAAATCAGCTTTATACTTATTTATAGAAACGTCACTGTTGATATTCGGCACCCCCACCCTTTTGTTATTCGATACCTAGAAGGCCGATACGTGGAATATTTAACTGAAAGTTATATGAGGTATCAGATTATAGATTCATAATCTATATGGAGTAATACATGCGATATATACTTAGTAGATGTGTGTTGTATTGGTTTATATAGAAGCGCACCATCCATTATGGTGGGAGTTCGATATCTCTAGGTTGTAGAGGTTCGACACCCTAGGGTTTCGATAGTCTATATTGTTTAAAAGAGCGGCACCTCTTGTCACCTATATTTCCGACATCTATATTTTTGCGGCATTGATGTCGTATATTTATGTTTTCGACATCCATGTTTTACGGTAGAGATGCCATATGCTTATAAATCCGATAATCTTGTTTATAGGCTTGAAAGCCTTATGTTTTGCAAGCCTTATGTTTTGCAAGCCAAAATCTTTGTTTTTAAAGGCAGGATAGCCTATGTGTTTTAGAAAGTCGATAACCTTATATTTTTGGTATTATAGCCTTATGCTTTACAAAATTAGAATGTTTGTTTTCGATAGCTTATTCTAGCGGCATGGATGCCGTAAGTTTACAAATTGAATAGTTTTTGTTTAATGGATAGATAACCCATATATTTTAGAAGTTCGACAGCCTCATTAGGGACAATAATGAATGTAGATTGAATACATTTAAATGAATAATTTTATATTCTTGTTATTATATGATTTATGATAGGTTCATAGTATCCTAGGAAAACTATAAGATGTGTAATGGATAGTCCACATGATATATACGAGATGGATAGTCTCTATGATTTGATGGCTTCATAGTAATCCTAGGAAAATTATGACATGTGTGATGGATAGTCCACATGAACTTAAGTAGATAGACAATGTGTGATGGATAGTCTACATAATCTGAGATAGATAATCCATATAATGTGTGAGATGGGTAGTCCACATGAATTGAGACAGATAATCCATGAAATTTAAGACAGATAGTCTATTTTACGAAATTGGGTAGGGTAAGGGAGTGCATAACCCTCTGAAGATAGATTAGTCAGACTTACCCATATTGCATGCCTGCATATGATTATGTTATGATGTTTTAGCCATTATGGTTGCAGGTGCACGGTTTATGATCGACATATTTGATTAGGATTCTAGTAAGAGGAAAACATGTTCCGCTCAGCGGCGTGATCTCACTAGATATCTAATTAGGTTCGAGGTGGTATATTATTATTCACACCATGCTTTTTGTCTGACTCGAAGTTTTTGTTTTTTCCCTTAAACTCTCGGGTACTCACTTGAGTAGGTTGGGAGTAGGGTTATCATTTTTTCAAGTTTGGCGAATAAGCTTCCAAAGACGTGCGTGAGGCAAGCTAGCTATTATTAGGAGCTTTTACTTTCTGTTGGGTTGTCTTTCTTGTTTGAATGGATGTATTGACATGAATTATACATGTCAGTATTTAGATTCTGATCAACCAAGGGTGTATTTTCAAATGTCGCCATTGGAGTATTTTGTAATTATTATATTTTCTCTGAACGAGGGAAACAAATGTGATTATGTAATGAATATGAAAGTTTCTTAATGAAATGACTTTTGAGAATTTTCATATTCCTGTTCTTCTGATGTTTTATACTATTAGCTGATCCGATTTTTTCACTAGAGAATAATACTATTGATGATTGTAGCATTACTAGCGCTTATTTTTGGACCTCGGAATAGGGGATGTTACAGTAGGATACAAACGTTATCCACACTCCTTTTTATTTGGGTGTGTCGATGATCTCAAGAATATTGGAGGCCCTCTTTTTTTGCTTAGAGATACCCCTGCTTCAAGTGAAAGTCATCCATGTCTTCTTGAGGTTGAGGGGAAGGGGAAAGAAAATGTATACCAATATCATCCGCTCCCTCCACCTCCTCCTTAGGAAGACTTGAATGACTTTTCTTGATACTTGTTGCTTTCTGTATGTAAATTGATAAATAACTTTTGTACCTGAATAGTTGATATTTTGAATGGATCTTGCATTTTCTTCCTTATTCTTGTCTTGTATTTGAACTCATCGAGCTGTTTGAGATTTTTGATTCACTTCAGAGCTTTAATTTGATTCAATACGATTTGTGGTCTTCGATTAAGCATAGATTTGTTCGCTCTTTGCTTCTTCGAAGAATGCTTTTAGACAGGCCTTAATTTGAGAGTTATTTATCGAGCCTTGTAGTATTTGTATGCTCCCCTCCTTGTATGAAAGAAGCTTTTACACTTTAATGTTAAAATCCAGATATCTTCCTACCTTTCCAGCTCACACTTTTCTTTAAACCCTTTTTTTGTTGAAAAATATAAAGTAAATAGTGATAACTTTCATAATTTCGAGAAATTATTTCTCTCTCAAACTGATCATCTTATTTTGTAAATGCCGAAGAAAATTGTGAAAAAGTTTCCTTATTGAACTTTGAAATTTTAAAGCTTTGATAATCACTTTTGGAATGATTACTGAATCGACAGAATAAGCCTTTCAAAAATGTAGAACGATTTGCCTTGTTATATTTCTAGGTTGAATGACTTCTTAAGGGAATTTTCATCGCTCAAATATTATTTCTTTGGCTAGCTTTTCATCTTCTTTTGCCTAGTTTGGGTTTCTTGGTAGCCATTCGATGACATTTCTTTGTCATCTAAAATTTTACGAGCATGAAAAGTTACTTGTCCTTTCCTTTGAAGGTTACTTTAACTTTTCCTTGGTGCAAGATTGAGTCATGTCTAACTGCTCTTCCTCTAGAAGATTGCTTTAACCCATCTCTAAGATGGAATTAGACTTGCCTGACTGATTTCTTTTGCCCCTTCTATACGTTTTAGGTAAGGCTTTAGGCTCTGATTGATTTCTTTTCCCCCTTCTTACCTTTTAGGTAAGGATTTAGGCTTTGATTGATTTCTTTTTTCCCTTCTTACCTTTTAAGTTAGGATTTAGGCTGGTCGATGCGTTTGGTTAGCCATCTTAGGCAGAACCAAAGTCTTACCAGTCCTTCCTCTAGGAGGCGCTCTGGTCAGGACTTATAGGCAGAACCGAAGGCTGGTCGGTGCCTTGGCCAGGCCATTTTAGGCTAGACCAAAGGCTTACTCCATCCTCTCTCTAGGAGGTGGTCCGGTCAAGCCATGTAGGCGAGACCGAAGGTTTGCAGTGCTCTGGCCAGGCCTTATAGGCGGGACCAAAGGCTTACTCCGACCTCCCTCTAGGAGGTGCTTTGACCTGGTCCTTTTAGCGGGATCAAAAGTTTTTCCTTTATTTTGTAAATCCTTTTCATGAAGCATTTTTCTTTATTAACCACTTGATCTTTGTAGTTACATTGGTCTTTCTCTCAATTCTTATTAACAAACTCTTGTACTTCTCATTTTCCCAAAAAATCTCTATCATCCCTTTTAGGACTCGACACTGATTGGTTTCGTGTTCTTTCATTTGGTGATATTCGCAATAAGTATCCCCAAGATTTCTTCTTTAGTTAGGAGATAGATGTTTTCATAGGAGGTGGTAAGGAAACAGGCTCTAGTAGATCTGGAATTTCTACGGGATTGTGCCTTTGGTCTCCATTTGCCTTTTTTTGTAACATTGGATAGGCTTATTAGCTCCAACGACAAGTTTTCTCTTTAAAAAATTCTCGTGTACTGATCGGTGTAGGAGAGCGATCGATTGCTCCCTTCCACTGTTAGGCAGGCTCATCGAAATCCTTTGTTATTTCATTTTCAATGATAGTTCCTTTAGCTTGGAGCTGTATAGTTTTTCCTTATTTTCGAGAATGGTTCATTCGTTTTCTTGTTCTCTTTTCTCAAAGTAGGGTAATAAGAAAAGATCGGCGTAGATCGCATATGGAATGGATTTATGCTCCAGTTATCCGGGTCATAAGGAATTACTCGCCTCTTTTCTGCTAGAGTTTTTAGTGTTAAGTTTCTCAACTTCAATTCTTGTTCCTTATGGAATTGAAGGTTATGAGTAACTTGATAAGTTGGATTGGTAAAGTAAGGCTCCGAGGATCCTTGTTCGGAGACAGTCATTATGCAGTTTAATAGGTTATGCACATACAGAAAGCCCTTAATAGGAATAAGCTGGATATGGAAAGTCCACTGTAGGGATATGCCGGATATGAAAAGTCCTCGGTAGGAATATGCGGGGAGTCGGAGGTTTAAGCCCTTCTTCTAGCGTCAAAGTGTTAGCAAATTTCTTCGCTAACCTAATATGCAAGGCGCACTAAGGCTGGTTGGAATAAGGGCTTAAGAGGCTTTATGCAAACTTCGAAGAATATGTAAGTCCAAGCTCAAGTCCAAGTCTGAAGATAAGTCATAGGTTATATGCATGTCCATAGTTCAAGTTCAATTCTATAGATAAGTCATAAGTCATATGCATGTTAGTTTAATAACCGAGTATACACATTCGAGAGAAGTCTATGCAAAGTTAATTGTCCAAGTCCTTATATGCATAAAGTTCAAGTGTTCCAATTGGCTCTAAAATCTCCAAATCAATTTAGGGTTTACAACTTGAAAAAAGTAAGAAATATGGAAAGAATCATTTACCCCCCACTAGATGTCGATGGGGGCCTATTTATAGGGATGTCAATCATGTGGGATGATTGACACGTGACACGGCTTTGAATCCAAGGGCTCCGATAGCACCATCTTGATAACATCTCGTGTCCCGTTGTTGAGATTTGACATCACTTGCTTATAGAAATTCGATAACACGATCTCCTTTGTAGAAACTCGACAACCCTTACATCTTTAGGGCTTCGGCATCTTTTGCTGTTTGTAAAAACTCAAAATCCTTTTGCTAATGTTGAAGCTCGTCATTCCTTTAGAATTCGTTATCCTTGTAAAAGCTTAATATCACTTGTTGTTTATAGATGCTCTACAATAGTTACTGTTGTAAAGGCTCGATAATAGTTGTTATATCAAAGGCTTGCTTCCTATAGAAACTCGATATCTTCCACTTGTGATTAGATGCTCGACATCATTTAATGGTGCAACATCCTTCCTTTGTTACATACTCTACAGGACTTTGTGTTGTAGAGGTTCAACATCTCTTCCTACGTCTTTGACAACCCTACTGTCTTTAGACTCGGCAACCTTTGTACTATAGAAGTTCGACATCTCTTGTTCTTCTAAGTTTGTCGTAGCTTGATATCTCTAAGCATTTTATTAGTTTGATGTCTTTATCTTCTTACAAGCTCGATACCCTTCTTCATTGCTAATGCTCAACATCACCTTCTACTTGTTAAATGCTCGTTAACCCTTGTTGTTGTAGAGGCTCGTCAGCCCGGCTCCTCTTTGCAATTAGATATTCGATACCCTTAGAGACTTGGTATCTCTTTATTATTAGATATTCGATACCCATAAAGGCTCGGTATCTCTTTGCTTAATAACTTTACCTTTTTAGACTCGACATCTCTCATTATTTTGAAGATCGACATGTCCTCTTTAGAAGTTCGATATTCATGTTTGTAGTAACAGTATATAAGAAATTATGAAAAGCATCAAAAGCTTCCGACCTTAGCATATTTTAGAGTACTCACGCTGTTAGATAGTTATTCATATTGAATATTTTGTGTTTAGTGTATAAAATCGTTATATGCTTCCAAAAATGAGGTGAAAAATACATGCCTTTAAGTTATAATTAATCATGATATTTATTTATATTGTGGTTTGTATGCATAAAAAAGCAGAAAATTTGATACAAATATAAACAAAAAGATGAAATTTTGAGCTATAACTTACAACATTAAGCAATTGGAACATTAATTTTTATTCTTTGTCATCGCTTCTAGCTTGCAAAGAAGGTCAATTTATACATTGCATCTCTTACATTCCATCTGGTAGAATAAATTATCAATTTCCACAAAATAGATGTGAAATAAAAAATAAGCCAAAATATTGGCTAACCTAACATCCTTTAGTTTTCCAAGTCAGTCGGATGGTTAAACTTCGCGTGCATTTTTCTGCTCTTTCGTTCGTCGATTTGTGCTCCTTTGCACTTCGATTCCTGACCCCTTACTTTATTTGTGAAAATTGTTCTACTCTTAATGGACAATTTTTAAGGAACCTATGAACAAAATTCAATATTCGAATTATTCATATAAAAACACATGTAAAATACCATAAGAAAGGTCTAGCTTCAACTTCACTACTGTTGCTTTACATCACTATAAATATTAAGTTTTAGTTCATTCAAAAAACTTCACTACCATTGATTTACATCTGTTTAACCGAACCGATCGGTTAATTACCGATTTAACGCCCAAAATGAGCAGTTCGGTTAACTGAACCGACCATTAGTTTGGATGGTTCATATCAACCGAACCGCCAAAATTTAACCATGGTTAACTGCAATTATGTGTTAGTTAACCGCTTCAGCTTAACTGGTTAACCGAAAATTGGTTAACTATGGTTAACCGAAAATTTTGTCACAATAAACTGGAAAACATAGTCGTATTCCTCTTCAAAAATTAACATCAGATATATATAATATTGATAAAGCATTGATAGACTAACAAGTAACAAAACTACAGCACAACACATTTAGGCTTCAGCACTACTCCACACTGACTCAGCACACTAGCACACCCATACAGTCAGGCATATTACATAGAAGTTCATAGTAATGCATATTACATAACATTGCAATGATTATATAGCAGTATAGCACAGTTAATACTTCATATTAATACATGATAATATGATATTCATTAAGTTCATACCAAACTACAAATTTGACAAACTACAAACTATCCATTATAGCAACAGCAAGTCAGCAACAGCATGGCAGCAACAAGAAGTCAATACTTCATATCTAATTAGCCATGTTTTCTGCAATGTGAACAACAAGAATCATAAAGTTTGAATCATTGAATGGAACAAAGGTAAGAAAAAACTGAAATATGAAACACAGAAACAACAAAAATTATAATAATGCATGAACTGAATCAACTGATATGTAGTGATGAACAACAAGAATTATGAAGTAAGAGTTATGAACATAAAAAATTATACCAAACAACAATGCACTGTAAAGTGTAAACTACACCATGAGTATCATCTTAAAACTCACAGCAAATTCCCGCAATAAAAAAAAAATGAATCATACTATGGCTAAAGTGGAACTAGCATGTTCAAAACTTTGCTGATACCCTGTGATATATAGAACCTCTAAAAAAATCCCTGAAGAAATTAAGTACGGGTATTTGGTGCCATACTGACATACTGTAGCAATATGTTTGCATTGCATGGGGTGGGATAACAGATAGAATACATACAGCAAATGAACACCATATATACACTTAAAAGTAGATGCACAAATAGGCTGAATTGTAAGAAAACTACCACTAAACAAATCTAAAATCTGAATTTATCAATCCAATGGCATAGCCATAAAACTTTCAGATGTCTAAAACCACACATAGATTACAGTCAACTGACTTAACCGATGAATCTTAAGAATGTTTTTTCATTTAGAGATATTAATGTTAACTTGTACTGGATTGAGCAATGATTGAAAAGTTAACAATGTTGAACAAGGATGGTAAATTCAAAAATCGAGTAACGAATTGAGAAAGTGCCATGTGTTTAACCTGTAAAAATGTATTAAGAAACAACTGAATGATGTTAAACTACTTAGCATTCAAACCACAATTCTTTCACTAATTCCTTGCATAGTAGCAACTACATTAAAAACCTAAAAGCCAACATAAACCATACTGATTTTAAAACCAACCTACCAAATCTAAGCCCTTAGTGTAAACAGCAATAATTATGAAATTGAAGTAAGAATTATAACAATGCAAAAATTAAGAAGCAAAAATTATGCAGTGATGAACTGAATCAACTGATATGCAATGCATGAACTGAACTTATATAAAATCTTACCCGAGTAGCTTGGCGTATAACCACCACAATGTAGGCCTAGGGAACAGGATGGAGGTAGATTCTTCATTGACATTTCCATAGTTAAAGAAGTTGCCGAACCATGCCCATGTACAAACTCTATAGCCAAACAAGTCAATGATAATGAGCATTGTATGTAATGACTAAATAATTTACAAACCAAAGAAATACAAATATTACTTGAAAATACTAGATCATAATAATTCACATCGTCTAAAGGAACCTCAATTCGGTGGTCTATAGAAACAGATGACAGATTCACATACATGCTGAATTTATTTGTTTATAGAAATTGTTTTTTTTATAGAAACTGAGTTATCAATATATAAATGTAACATAACATATAGTCATATACTTGATTTTTGTATTGAATTAGCAGCAGTATAACATACTGAATTAGCTAGCAATAGTATAATTCACATATTCATTTTCATTATGTTGGATATAAAATAATATAAGATTCAGGATTTAATACTTCATGTTGTACTAGATATATATGATTCAGGACCAAGCTACTTCAAATTCAATAATTCATGTATACATCTAAGTTAAATACATGCATTATGCAATATGCAGTGCTTACAGGCAACAGCAACAACAAGAATAGGATTTCAGTGGTAAACTAGCAATTAGTATAAATAATTACTTAACTAGCAAATAGCAATCTAGATTCTAACATCTTCAAAATTCTTATAACTAGCATCTCGATTGTCGAAAGTAGAACAAATCAACAATTACTTTAATTCATACTCACATGCTTTCTCTTCCTTATCATCGATCTCGATGTAATGTTTTATGCAATAGTTGAACTCTTGAAGGCTAGCATCCAACAATAATCAGCGACAGCGTCTATCGATCAGGGAGATTTCGCCTAATTTTTATTGGCAAATAGATCTAGGGTTTTTAATTCCTTCATGTTTTTTATTTTGTTTAATGAATACTTGAATAGGCCAGTAGCAGTCTTGACTAGGGCATGAAAGGAAACAGAGATTAGGTAATATCAGTTTGGCAATGGGTATGGGCTATTAGACTGTATTGGGTTTTGGGCTATATATTAAAGAAATGGTCGGTTAACGGTTAACCGACCTAATTTTCATTAACCATTAACCAAACCGAAAATATTCGGTTAACGTCGGTCATTTAACAATGATGTCTGATAACTGATTTTATTTGTTAAGTCAGTTCGGTATTGATCGGTTAAATCGGTTAAGTCGGTTAAATTGGTTAAATGCCCACCCCTAGTTTATATTGTGGCTTGTATGTGTTAGTTCCTGAGATGATGGTTTTGATGACAACAACTTTAGGACTTGTTATAAAATATAAATATTAATATTCTTGTCTAGATATATATGTATATACATGATATATATATATATATATATATGCAGCAACTGAGAATGAAGACTATACAGTATAAAGATTCAAGACTGAGTATAGAGATTCAGGACTGACGAATTCAAGACTGAAGAAACCAAGATTGAAGACTCATGAGTATCAAGAGTTCAAGATATCAAGACAAGTAATAGAGTCTAGATTTATGTTAAAACTTCATAATAGCATTAAAATCTTATTCGGATTTTAATTGTGGAATGTAATTCACCTTCTCGCTTTAATAGTGCGATGGAACTCACGACCTCTTTAGTGGGATGGAACCTACGATCTTCTCTAGTGGAATGGAATCCACGAAATTTTCAAAATGATTTATTTTTTCAAAACTATCTGTTTAAAGTCATCTTTATCAATTTAAATATTTTAGCCTTAATTCAAAAACTATTTTTAATCATATTAATTTCAAAATCATCTCTTGTTTTTTAAACTATTTCTTGATTTTAATATTTTAGCTTTAATATATTTTAAAGAAATCTATACTTAGTTTTTAATATTACTTTTATATTATAGATTAAATATTAAGATTACTTTCTAAAACTCTTTTATAAATTTAAACTATATTCAAAATGGTTTATAAAGTTTAGAAATTGTTTTTACAAGTTTTAAAATAGAAATCATTTTAAAGAAAAATCTATTTTCAAAATTAACATAGGCATGTCGACATCACTCATCCCCCATGTCGACATGGTAGCCGTAGAATTCAAATTCTCAAAAGAAGTGTCTATTCGTCATAACCTTTTGCGAATGGACATGACCGTTGTTCTCCTATAAATACCAGTTGTTTTCAACGAATTTTAAGTTAGTTTTTCTTCATTTCTTCACTCAAATATTCACTTATAATTCAAATGCTTTAACAAAACTCTGCCAAAATTCTAAGTGAATCAAACTCGATCATCTCTAGTTTGATTCTCTGCCACTCTCTCTCAAAGATCTCAGTGTTATTCAGAGTTATAGGATCATTTGTAATCAAAGAAGTGTATCGAGTCTCTCTCTATCAAAGTGTGATTGGAAACGGTGTGATTGTGGTCCGTAAATCAATTGGGTGTGATTGTAGCCCGTAAATCAATTAGGTGATCTTGTAGCCTGGTTAAATCAAGAGAGTTTGCCCTGGACTCGGAGACAGGAGGGTGTATCTCGTGGCCTTGAAATCGAGGTTGTAATATCGACATTATATTTGAAAAGAAATTTGCATAAGAAATTATGTAGGACTGGATGTAGGGTAACTTCGAACCGGTATAAAATTTCGGTGTGCTTTCCTTTACTGCTTTTATTTACTATTTGCATCTGTGTATGATTCTGTGATTGTCTCTGTGTTTGTGAAATTGCATCTATATGTGTTTAATTTGAAAAATTTTCAAAAATTCCATAAAATTCATCAAACACTATTCACCCCCCCCCTCTAGTGTTAATTCATCCTTAAGATCCGTAATCTACATTTCCTGCATTTGGTATTAGAGCATTGGTTTTCAAAGTTTTCATAATTTGATTTTTGAAAAGTTTTCAAACGATTGCCAACACTAGTAATGTCAACACTATCACTAGTTCATTTGTAGAGGGTTAGTCTACTGCCAGACCACCACTTTTTAATGGCAGTAACTATGCATATTGGGCATGTAGGATGAAAAACATTTACAATCAATAGGATTAGACACTTGGAATATCATACAAACTGAGTACATGGAACCCACAACTGCTTTTGCATAATGGACTGCTAAGCAACAGACTGTTGTACAAAA
The DNA here is from genome assembly GCA_030737815.1 of Allium fistulosum. Taxonomy (NCBI): domain Eukaryota; kingdom Viridiplantae; phylum Streptophyta; class Magnoliopsida; order Asparagales; family Amaryllidaceae; genus Allium; species Allium fistulosum. The sequence continues at coordinate 636,868,319 of CM060908.1, read as the reverse complement.
CAATTCCAAAGCTATGAATATTCTATTTTGTTCACTTGATAGGAATGAGTTTAATAGAGTGTCTATCTGTAAGTCTACATATGAGATCTAGAAAACTTTGCAAGTTAGTCATGAAGGAACAAGCAAAGTTAAACAGACCAAAATATCTATCTTGACCAATCAGTTTCAATTATTCTAGATGAATCCAAATGAGTCCATTCCAGACATGTACAGTAGGTTTCAAGACATTGTGCACTCACTAATTGCATCAGGAAAGAACTTTTTCGAAAAAGATCAAGTTAGAAAAATTCTGAATTCACTCACTCCATAATGGGATCACAAGACTCTAGCAATTAAAAAGGCTAATGATATTAGTACTCTGAAAATTGAAGAATTAATTGGGAATTTGATGTCGTTTAAAGTACAAATGCAAGGGAGAAGAGAAAGCAAGGCCTCAGAAAAGAAGTCGATAGCATTCAATGCAATAACAGATGGTTCAAACTCAAACAGTGACGACGATGAAGAAATAGCCTTGATGACAAGAAATTTTAGAAAGTTTCTGAAATACAGAAAGATGAACAACTACAAGAGAAATGATCACAAGAATTCTGGAATTAATAATGAGACTGTCAACAACGTCAGATGCTACAATTGTGATGAGCCATGCCACTTAAAAAGAGATTGTCCACATCCGAATAAGCAGAAATTTCCTCCAAGCAATGATTCATCAAAGAAAAGGAGGAGAGCATATACTGCTACACTAAACGATTCAGACTCATCCTCCAATGATGAAAATCAGAAGATGAAAAATACAAACATGTGCTTTACAGCTATTCACGATTCTGATGATCTTGGAAATATGGATCTAAAAATAGGTACGCATTTAAATTATATTGATTAAAATTTCTTGTTTGAATGTTTGATTGTTTTCATGTTTTGAAATTTCTTGTTGTTTGAATTTGAAATTTTGATTTTCAAAATAATATTATTTTAATAATATTTTAATATTAAATATTAATATTAAAGTGTTATTATATTTAATATTATTTCAGATAAAATCTAAATTAGATTATAGGATATATATATATATATATTAAATAAAATAAGAAAAATAAGTCACATGATTTAAAGACCCATGTCGACATGACCCTGCCCCCATGTCAACATCCCTCCAGAAATTTGAAATTCAAATTTGAATTCAAAACTTTGAATTTCCCTCCACCTTTTCACCAACTCCAAAGCTCTGAAAAGGTGTCTCTTGACCAGAGAACATGGCTCTTGGATATTTATTTACCATCTTAACTTTATCCTACCTTTTCGCTTTCATTTCAAAGTTCGAACTCCCTCTCAAACTCTCAAGCTCTCTACTTTCTTCAAAAATGGCTTCCTCAAGCATTCCATCCACCAATAGACTGTCCAAGGCCACAAAAGAGTTCCTCTACAATGATCTGGAAGCTATCAAGGGTTACATAAGCTATGTAAACTTTGGAAAGGTCCATATGGGAAAATTTGCTATCTTTAATGATTTTTCTTCTTATGAAATCAATGTTCTTTTTGAAGAGAATCAAATTCTTAGCTTAATTGATGACTCTCAAAATAATTTTGTTTGTTATCCGAATCTTGTCAAAATGTTTTATGCAAATTTGAATCATGGTTTTTATGAAGGAAATGAAGGGGAATCGTGGAGTAGCATTAAAGGAATGCGTATTGTTTTAATTAGTGAGATTTTGGGTAACATTCTTTGTTGTAAGTATACGAGAATGGATCTTTCGGATTTTCAAATTGATGAACATGATCGTGAGACATTTCATCACATTTTTGAAGGAGATGATAACTTTGAGTTTATAAACCGAAATTTTCGTCATAAAGCTAGAATTGTAAACCTTCTTTTGCAACATACCATAACTCCAAGATTGGGAAATTTCAATCACCCTATTTTAAAAGTTTGTAAGGCACTTTTTGCTATTTATGGGCACTATGACATTAATTGGGCGCAAGTAATTTATGGGCAAACGCTTGAGTTGGATCGAAGTGGTTTTTGGATAACATATCTGATTCTGGTCTCTTCGAAACAACATTCGATAGTTTCCGATTAATTTAACCTCGGTTCTTTAGGAAATAAACAGTCAAAGATAAGAGCGGAAATCACCTTCTAACTGTTAGTGGCAGAATTTCCTTATCGTTTATCCTAGAAGAATGAAATGAGATTTATATGCACAGTACTGCATCATCGAAGATGACTGTGCCGTATAACTCACATGTTTTCTCCTAGATATTTTCAAAGTTACGTTTTGGGTCCAAATTCGATAGTCTGTTATTTAACTATCAATAAATACACATCCAAATCAGGGATTTATTTCAAAAGAGAAAACCAACATTGGTTAAGCACATAAGTAACCACTAGCCTCCTTAATTAATCTCTCATTAATCAAAATCACTTTGTAAATACTTGCATAAAAATATCTTTACAAAGATTTATCCACAAATCCCTATATTTTCAATAGTTGGAAAATATCCATAAACTTATCTTAACGATATAAGTATATTCACAAAATGAGAAAGATTTCCCTCTTTATACAATTCTAAAACCATTTATAAATTCCTTTATAAATTTCTAAAATCCAATTATAGACAATTTTATATCTGAAACCATTTCTAAAAGCATTTATAACCCCTTTATAAATCCATAAAAACTATTTATAAAACATCTTTTATAAATCTCTAAACCCATTTTCAAGATCTTTTATAAATATCTATAATCCTTTATAAAACTCTTTTTACCTTGTAAATAATCCCCCTTTAAGTCTCCACATCATTCTATAAAACTCCTCTTATAAAACCCAAATCTATTTATAAAACTCTATTCATAAATCTCGAAAACATTTATAAATAAATTCTAATCATTAACTTAAAAACACTATTATATAATAATAAACATTATAAATAAATAATTATTATTAACTTTAAAATAACTTAAAATAATATATAATTATTTCAAAACATTATTAAATAAACAGTAATGATTAAACTTTACCATTATTATAAATAGTAATAATTTATTCCAAAAACATTATTAAAAATCATTATTATTAATTTCAAACCATATTAATTTTTAAAATAATTAACTTTTCAAAATATTAAAATATAGATAAATAACTTTAAAACAACACTAAATACAAATAGATAATCTTTAAAATAATATTAAATACAATAATCTTAAACAACACTAAATATAATAATCTTAAACAACATTAAGTATAAATAAATAATCTTTAAAACAATATTAAGTATATTAACTGACTTAGAAAGGACAGATAAAGAGGATCAAGTAAAATAGAAGTTAAATCCTTTAAAACAAAATATTTCTAAAACCAATTTCAGATTTAAAATCATTTCCTGTCTCAAAACCAACTTCAACTCAAATGGTAATTTACAGTATTTTTAAAATACTAATTTGAGGCCAATAGCTACCCAATGTTTATCCAATATCAATATTGATTTTCTATCACAACATGGTTTAAGTTTTGAACATATAACAATTGCATAATCAATAGAGCCAATAGTTAGGTTTAATATTCAATAATTCATATGACAGGAATATTATTGAATTTAAAATCAACAACGCTGAGGAATCCTGTTGGATCCCTCCAACCTGTCCCCCTGCATCACAACTTATATATAATCATATAATATGGATCATCCGCTACTAGGCGGGTATATACAAAAGGTCATCCGCTCCAAGGGTGGGAATGAATCCAAACCAACCAATAAAACAGTAAATCATCCAAGCATCCAATCAATAATTTTTCAACTATATAACGTACTGGTTAACCAAAAAGGTGAGTTTAACTCACCAAAACTCCAGTTGTCGCTAATGGATTCCGGTTTGGATTAAAATCGTACAAGCATTCAATTTTAACCCGAAATTCTACTAGCTCCAAATCCATCCAATCCAACTCTATATCGCAGTTCACGTTAACATGATCCTAACGCAAAAATATGTGTTAAACGGAGTTAAGACGAGTGAGTTATGGATTTGTAAAGTTAGTAACTTAATTAACTTATTAAATAACTAAAATTATTAAAATACCCTCACCAAAGCCCATCAAGGCCCAAACCTGCTTCTTCTTCTTTCCCAATCCTTCCTCCTCCATTCACAATAAATGCACATGTGCACCATATATCATCGACACGGAGCAAACGACCACGAAATGGAACACCGTCTTCACCAACACATTTATCTTTGCGCACTCGATCTCTCGGTCGCAAAGCCATCATGCGTGCATCCTTCCTCCTCATCGAGACATGCCGAAGCATTTACAGGCAAAAAAAACATGCGACACTTTTTGTCGCCGTCCTCCACTAAACTCCACCGCAATGCAGCGCTCTCCAAGCTAGACCTGACGCCACTCTCTAATTTCCTCATCATTGCCCGAGTCGCCAGAAAAACCAAGACTTAGTTTTCAACCATCGTCGAACATCAATGCGAAAACTCACCGAACCTCCATCAAAATTACTACTCGATCTCATGATCCTAACGGTGTATACGACACCTTCCAATTCGAAGCGGACAGGGAGATATAATTTTTCAAACTTTGTGAATAATATTTCCCTCTTATTGTAAATCAACTTTATCATAGTCATTACTCGACGAAATCACGAGTGACAAATTTCTAAAAATAGAAGAGGCCGACACAAACAACTTCTATGTTGCTTGTTATAGCTAAACGTGAGTAGATTGGAAGGAAATGATTTTTGAAGTCGTGGAAATACTTGTTTTTTCTTATTTTTGAATGCTTCTGTAAATCAAAAGGTTGAAGAAGAACATAGCCTGACCTGATTAACATAATTATACCTAAATGGGTTGATGATTATCCAAACAAGATTCCACAAATTCATGCAAGAAACGGGGTAAGGATCAAGGCAGATATCAAGAAAGGAAAATGGAGGTATGGGATTGAGTATGGGCGTGTGTGTGTATAATATTCAAAAATATCTAGCTTGATGAACTCAAAAATCTCAAACTCCAAACAAGATGTACCACTTGGCGTTCTATATGTAATACCCTTAATCCGAATATACTAGAACTAGTCTTGAGACCTAATTCGATCATACACAGAAGATAGCTTTTAAAATCGAATCATACTCAATTAATTCGTGAATTTAATTTCTACGCGTTCCAAACTCGCATAACAAAACGATACGTCCAATCGCTACGAAATTCGTTAACGTATAATAATTCACTGTTGCAGATCCAATGAAACTGGTTTCGCCAAAATCCAAGACAATGTCCCGGAAGGCTATTTTCGTATGTTAATTAAAACGAATTATTATAAAAACTAAATTAATTACTTTTAAATCTAAATTAAAACTTTACTATCTTCATTCTTATTTAAATAGAATTTAAATCAACTTTTGAAATCATTTTTATTCACATTAAATTCAGGATTTAATTATTTAAATAATTCCAAATATTAAATCCAACACTTTAGTTATCAAATAAATCGTATATTTGAAATTCAAGTTATTTAACTTATAAAATTAACCTTTTAATATTTAAAATCAATTAAATATTCGAAATTGAAATGACTAAAATTCTAGGTCGTTACATTCTTCCCACCTTAAAAGAATTTCATCTCCAAAATTTCCAAGTAAGAAAAATGCCCAAAACCCACAACTGTTCAAACCAATTAGTTGAAATGGATTACCAAATTCTTTTAAGCCTTTAACTTTCCAAAATCAATTTGTTGAAACTTTGTTATCAACTTTTCTAAGTCTTTAAATTTCATTCATAGATTCCACTAATATCATACCAAGTTATTACATAAACACCAAGTTTTAGTTATCAAATATTTTCCAACTCTTAAATTTATGGAAAAATTTCGGCAACGTCTCCTTTGTGCGGTTCGATCGGAAAAACTACAAACTGCCAACAAAAGAAAACAAAAGCCAAGCGGCTCAATCATAAAACCATCAAACCAAACAACAATAATAACGGTACCTATTCATCGGGCAACCAAATTCTACCCGTGAAACCAAAGGCATCAACTAGCTTTTGCTTCCATGAACCCACATCTTATTTACTAATAATATCCAACCATATAAGTTATAACCATATTATTTTGCATTTTGTAATGTCAACATTTAATTATGATAAACCCCGTAAGATGTGCATATGTCATCCGTACCCAATACTAAACCTGATAGCTCGCTCGATCACAAAATTTCACTTCCGAACTAGTATCGTTCACCCGACTACTCTGGTGCAGTCTCATATCCGGTTCCTTGATTAAAAACCGCCATTCTCCTTGCATAGTCATATACTATGATAGAGAATATCAGAATCAATTAAAAATCCATATCCAGTGTACGCCGTCGAGAATCGAGTGAAAAATCCTAACCGGACCGATGCAAATCATCTCAAAATTATGTGCTCGAATCTGGATCAAACAGTTATGCGGATAAAATAATATACGTACAATTTACGTATTTATTTTAATTGGTTTCTCGTTAATCAGATGCTTTTATTTACATTCATTTATTCATGATCATTATTCATATTACTTTATTCACATTCATTTATTACTTAGTATATTTCTTTCAATACTAATATCACTTAAGAACCACTCCATCAATTTTATACTTAAAGTTTATTATAAACATTTCATACAACACTTCTCATGTTTATTTTCACTTTACAACTTAAGTTCATATTCATTTCCAATCAAATTCAATTTCATTATTCAATTTTATAGTTTAATTTCATTATTAAATTCTATCAACAACATTCTAAACCAAATTAAATTCACTAATTTATTTAATTAGTTCACTTCATTAATTCATCTCAAATCACAGTCAATTTCATTTCAAAAATCATTTTATTTAACTTAACTTAGGTTAAATTTCATTTCATAGTTCAATTTCAAATTTTCTTTTCTTAACATTTATATTCAACTAATTCTAAAAATTTGTTTTAACTTACTAATTCTAAAAATTTATAAGTTATAAAACTTATTTTCTCATATTTTCATAAAACACATAAATGAAAATTTTCAGAGTTTAAACACCCTATTCTTATTCCAAAATTATTTTGAAACAATAGTATAATTAATTTCTCTGTATTTCAAATCATACTTTTGAATTTTAAATCAAAATTAGTTTTATCAAAACAAAAAACCAATGGTAGCAATTCCTCTCTTGGAACCCGAAAATAAACATCGATGATGCTACAGTCATCATCGAAATTATTTTCCAACGAGCGAAGTGAGTTCGGTACTTTCTATTTCTATTAAATCCATTTAAAATATTTCTAATCAAAATATTTTCAAAATAATACTATTATCCTAAAACCTTTGAAAAACAATTTTCAAAATCAATGAGATTTAAATTCTCAACTTCTAAATCCTTCTTATTTACAAATCATATTTATAATTTCATTTTGGTTATATAAAACCATTTCTTAATTATTTATCTCTGTTTACATTATAATAATAACAACTTTAGTTAGAACACAAATAACAAATAACAAATGATAATAATCAACTATTATCATTCACTAATAACCAAACACACCATATATACTATAATAATTTCTAAAAAGTTATTTCTTTATATATAAAATATAATCAAGGTAAAATTAATTCATTTACCCAATTTTAAAACAATACTATGTCGAGTTGCTCTGGTTAAGTGTTTAGAGACCCCTATCAATAAAGTTAATTACTCGTATTGACCAGAATCCATTCGCCACTCAACAGATCAATCAACACAATATAAAACATTTTATATCAATAAAAAATCCATGCTCATATATTTATACATTCAAACTCATTCTAGGGTGCTCCTGACCCTATCTATAATGTGTCATTCTCACCAAAGCCATGGTTCTCGCTTAACCTTACGCTCTAATACCAAATATAACAACTTGAGATTTTCGACCTTTGGAAATCGACACTGATACATTCACTGTATTGTGTGCCGAGAAATCGAATGCCGGGAAACCCAATTGTTAGGGAAAAAGAAGAAGGAAGGAAGAAGAAACAAAACAACACAGAATCTCATAGTAGAACGAATAATCTATAATATACAACAAAATTTTACACAAAGCAAATTGTAATATATATATATATACAGACATCAATCAAAGTATACTAACCTATTTTAGCCCGGATAACAACCCGTCCTCATAATTGTTGATAAATACAACAATGAATGCAGCGGAAAAATACCCATATACATGAATAAGTCTTTGGGCCTCCGGCTCATCTTTTGAAGCTCCAAAGCATCCAAACTAAATCTGTAATATGCTCTGTCTAAACCGAGCATTATAATAAAATAACACCCAAGTCAATCTGGAAAACCAGCGTGAGAAACACACCCAACTGGATTTTAAAGTTATAAAAAGTCTTTAAAATCAAAAGTATCTCGTAAGACTACACCGCACATAAACATGGATGGGTTTTTACCATACGATAACCAAACCATTTTTTTATCAAGCCTTTTGTCAAGGCCGTGACACCAAACTATAGCTTACGTACCACGAGAAGAACGTTCGTGATCGATCCCATCGCCATTGTTCCAATTTTGGATCGATACGAAGTACCTAGGGATCGATCCCAAACCACCCCGGATCGATCACGTGGGCCTACCCACGTATGAGAAGAAGTACTCTGAATTCAAAGTCATATATTTCCATGCCACGCCTATAAATAACTGCCCAATTCCTCCAGGAAAGGGATCTTTTTAGATCTTCTATGTCATACTCTGCTGAACTCCATTGTAACTATGATACTATCAATTGTGCTCTTGAAAATCAGTAGAGAATCATCAATAAAACAACAACTCTTCCAAGTGGACTTAGCTGCAACGCCGAACCACTATAAACCTTGTGTTCGTACTGCGTTCCTTTTTAAATTTTGAGTGTTCTTCATATTTAATTCTACTACATACAATCTATCTATGATCTTTGATTGTGATTTGGTGCTTTCATCTGCAATTGGGTGTTTGTTACCAATTTTGGCGCAAACACATTTCATATGAAATTCTCTAATATTATAATAGTGTCTAAGATACAAATACTTATTGGTCATAGCCGAAATTGTTACATTAATTAAATTACAGCTTAATAGATTTACAACTAAAACCGTAAAGGCTCGTATTGTTATAAATTGATTTTTTTATATATACATGATTAAAAGGTAGCATGCCATGGATAGATAATTAAAAAGTGAATTTTTTTCGATTGTAATTAGCTAAAATTAATAACTCTCTAGTTAAAAAGTATGAAATACAAAAGTTTCCCAAATTTGACATATTATATATCAAAATTGTAGTTCTCGATGACGGGAATCAGTGGTTGTGTTTGTTCCTCGGTGATTGGCTTGTCACAAAGTGCTGAAGTTCACCATATTTGGTGCTCAAAGTCAACAATGGAAATGGGTTTATGGGGTGATCGGAGATCCTCAGGTGGTGACCAGAAGGTGGTGCACAACGGTGGGAGTTCGGGTGTGGTCTGATTCGACGTTGGTGGCTCAAGGCACATACGATGGTGGCTTTGATCAATGACTGGGTTACAATGTTCGGTTTTATTGGGCACTGTAGCTCACGATGCGAAGAGGGAAAAAATATTTATAACAATTAATTAATTACTTAAATTGCCCTTATCTTTAAATTCACATAACTGTCACATACGAACTCTGTTTCATGCACGGTTCATGAAGCCAGGATCGCGGCGAGACGAGGATCACTTTGGTATGTTATGTGAAAGCTTTGCTTTGACTGTAGTTAAATTATAGCATGGTGTCCATCGAACGACTATAGTAGGGTCGAGCAGAAGCATTGGAAGTGAAACACTATTCAAAAGAGGATTCGTCTCCTTAGTTATATGAGGTTAGTATCACACCAACTGAAGTCAACTCAATTTCAAAGTCTTTGGCCAGAGCAGTTCGATCAATAATAATTGTTATTATTGAACCAAAGACTTTGTGTTTTGGACTATAAAGTTAAATGTGGATGATATTGGAATTTTGACCATTACTAAATTCCATAAATCCTAAGTAATATGTTTTGACGAAGAGAATTGATGTCAATAATTGTCACTACTGGGTAACGCTTAATAAAGTAAAACTGGATTTTACCAAAGCCAATTAAGCAATAAATTTGGTCATAATGTCACACCACCTGATAAGTGACGTGTGAATGTTAATATTTGAATTATTTGATATTAACCGCTAGCCGAATTTATACCTAAGAGTCACACAACTAAAACTTTGAATACTCCTGTTACCACCCGATTTAATTAAAGTATAATTGATATAAATGAATTAAGTTTAATTAATATTTATGAAATATTAATTATAAAATTTTACTTTATATTTATTGAGAAATATTAAATGTGTGTATATATAATAGAATACACTAATCGATATACGATATTGATACACGTTTAAATTGAATTTAAATGTGTTAATTCTTGATTGGGCTTGAAATGATTTTAAGGCCCACATAGGGCTTGATGTAGGCGGCTATGACATAGCTAAGGGGGGCCGACCGTTAGATGGCTAAAAGGAGGTTAGATTTTTAATTAAAGAAAGGAGATTAGGTAAGAGAAAAAGGAGTTTCTAGATTAATATTTTACTCCTTAGGATCTCCTTTATTTACAGCACTCTAACCCTTACTTTTATTCCATTTTTTTGCTTTCCCCTACAATAGCTTTGGTGGTAGCTGCATTCAGGAAGGTAGCATCTTCTGTATATAGAAATCATTTCAAGGAGTTCATATTCAACATTGCAAGGCGTGTTATCTAGGCTTTAGGCAGAGGTATATCCTCATTTATAATTTATATATATTGTATATAATTAATAATTTAGGCTTCAGGAAGATAGCAACTTATGATATAGTAATCGAAAATTAAAAATTTGTATATATAAGTGCTATCGCCATAGAATGGTTTATATATATATATATATGTATGTATATGTATATATGTTTAAAAAAAGGTTTTTTATATAACACATACAAGCTCACGACAAGAATTAAAAACAAGAAATCATTTTTTTGAATTTAAATATATTATTAAATTATTTTTATGCTAGAAATAAAATTAATATAATATGTTAAAAATGTATGTACCATATTTTATTAATTTTGTATATGTATAGTTAATTTTCAGATTAAAAAATAAATTTATTTTATTTATATAAATATTTAGTTTGAATATTTTATATATCTGTATATATCTCTTTATTCAAAATTAAATATATATATATATATAATAAATATATATAAACTTATATATATTATGTTTATAGTTACTACGATTTAAAATTCGTTTTGATTTTTTTAATTTTTACCTATATTTCTGTACAGAAATATACATAAGATAAAAAAGAATTTATTTTTGGTATGGCCGAAAGCTATTTTGACATATGTATGTATAAATTTAATTCAAACTCTATTATATATATTTATTTGAATTTATTTTATTATATATAAATATATAAAACATTTAAATTTATGCAATGTATAAATACATATACGTGTATATATATAATTATAATTTACGTATATATATACCACTTAATAGATTTTGAAATATTTTTATATATAAATATTTAAAATTAATTTATTGTATTAAATTTAGAGTTGTTTTAAAATACATATAAATATTTAAAATTAATTTATGGTATCAAAAAATGTTAATTTAATATATATATATATATATTATATATAAAATAATACATTTTTTAATTAATATTTATAACAAGTAATATATATATATATATATATAATATTTTAAATACATATATTAATATTTTGACAGTACTTATGTATATAGAGGGACTAATATGTCCATTACGGTGTAAATCCCAACATCTAAATACGAGCATGTAAACCATGTACACCTTATGTGTATATGATACACATATCATATTACACAACACATATTATATAAGGTAAAACTTTGTTTATAAATTTAAATAAAATATTGATTTTATTTAATAGAAAATTTAGAAAAGTTCTAAATGAATATAGACTACATAGGCCCAATAAATATCCAAAAAGATTAATAATAATTGAAATTTATTACTCCACTTTGTGTTTACTCAGTTCCAACGTTAACTTACATGCTCTACTTTAGGAGGAATGGAAATGAATAATAGTAGCATATTTAATATAACTATTTTTGACATTAGTTACCATTAGAAAATGAAGAAAAACAAATATGACTTAAGTTTGAACATCCAAGAAAAACAAAATCAGAATTTGAACATTGGATCTATAGAAGATTGAAGTGAGTAGAATTTATTTTGTAGCTTAGAAAAGAAATTTGTTAGGAAAATTTAGGGAGAATATTTATTGGGGGAGGAGGATTTTTTATTCCTGAGATTAAAGGGAGGGGAGAAGATATTTAAGAGAAATGGATTGAAAAAGTGTCACATGCAAATGGAGAAAACTCAAAAGACAGAGTTAAGAATGAAGGAGAAAAGAGGATTTAGAACTCACTTTTAATAATATATATGGGGTTCATATATAGTTGTTCATTCTCTCCCTTAGGTAGCTACAATGGAGAACAACAAAAACCATAACCCATCGGAACCTAATTCCAAAATTAAAAGTAAGGGAAAATTATAGTCAATACTTGGCCAAAAGAAAAGGAAGATGATGAGGGACATAAGGATGGATGGGAGGAAGTCATAAGGAGGAGTAAGAAAATGAGAACAAAGGCAGGACAAGCGTCTTAACGGGGATCTGAAGGTGGTTTTCGACAACAAGTGAGGTGGAAATGTCAATCAAATAATCTATAAGCCAATGACAGGGCAAGGTCCGGTAAATGCCAGGAAGGTTTTGAAGCTAGAATAAGAATAACAAGAAACAAAGATGATAATAAGGCCAACGCGGGAGGTTGGAAATGTGATAGGCAAAGAAGACGGGGCAACTGAAGGAACTGGGCCAGTTAGAAGCGGATGAAATATGTTGATTTCAAAAAAAATTCCAAGGATGTTTTGGGCCTATGAAGGGTAAAGGTATATTAGATTCAATCTAATAATATTTTTAATAAAATCATATTTTATTTAGGTTGTTTATAGCGGAGTTTGAATTTCATTTATAAATTTATGAGTATATCAAATACACCCATGTGTGTGACAATTACTTGTTAAAGTTAATTTAGAGAAGGAAACTTTCGTTTCTTTCTCTAAAAACCTATGCAATTAATTAAGGGAAGATTTTATTTTTATTTAGAGAGAGAAACCATTTGTTTCTCTCTCTTTAATATAATTGTTTGATTTATTAAATGTAATTAATGAGAAATTTATACCTAGCATAAATTGTGAGTATATCTAAATGTACTCTAGTGAATATTGTGTAAGTGCAACAAATAAGTAGCATACATGATCAATGTCACCGTGTATAGGTGTTGAGATTTACACCCCAACGACCCATTTGTCCCTTTGTATATGCCTTTATTGTCTAAAGTTTTGACTTTAATATATACATATATATATATATATATATGTATGTATGTATAATGATAGATAAGTTTACATATGTACATATTAAAAATAAGTTTCCATATGTTATATGTTTTCAAATCAAGAATTAACAATTATAACACTGGTTTTAATTATGGAAGAGTTTGAAAATAAATTTTACAAATTTACACTAAATTCCATTTTGATTTAAGTTAAAATAACATAAAAATGTGCGTGATTGTAATTCCAAGTTATGTTTTAAGTTTAAAATAACATATGTACATAAAATGAATGTAATCAAGTAATATGTATGATTAAATTCAATGTTAGCAAATTTAATTCAATCTTTTAACTTAGTAGGAAATATAAAAGCTTATAACTTTACATAAATGACCATTTATGAATTCTAGAACAAAAGAAAACTTTTACTTTTCAAAACATAATGACAAAAGAATTATCTTTTAGAAAATAACCACATAAAAAATAAATCAATTTTCAATTAAACAATCAACAAATATAGTTTTTTTGTGTTCATGTATACAAATATTACAAAATATATAACATAATAATATAGGTTTACATTTTTTATAACAATAATTCCGAAACAATGACAATAGTAGTCGGACGACTTAGGCATATACAAATTCATTATAAGATAATTCAGGTCAAACTATACAAAGAATATGCAAAAACAATTAAATGAGGTAAAGGATTTGAAATATTTCAATCATAATAAACATATAGTCAATGGAGATGTAAAACAAAGGGGGATCTAAACTAAACTAACATGATGATCATACAATTAATTGAAGTGGATGAAAAAGGGGATTTGAGTTATATTACAAGATGAACATACAAAATAAAAGAGATGTAATATAAATAGAATCGAAACCATATAAACATGATAAATATACAATTAAATAAAATTAGAATTACCTAAAAATAAAGCCAATGATTTGCACCTTGAATGAACGTATCTCCTTAAATCTCCAAGATCCACAACCAATCCTTGCAAGAGATAGATGAACCACTTATGTTCTATTATTTTTTATTTTTGCATTCGATTTGTAGTTGATTAATTTTTTGGAAACTTTATTTTTTTCAGTCACGGAATGTTAGGAGGAGAGAAGAGAAAAGTGAATGGAAAAATGAATGTTTGTTGGAAATGAATTAGTGGATATGTTTTTAATTGAAAGAATGATTTCTTATTCTTTAATTAAAACTTCCTTAACTAATTCCCTTAATTATCTCTCTATCTCTCTCTCTACTCCTCTATATTCAAATGATTTAGCTGAAATTACATACCTTCAAATGGCATAAACTTTCTATAAATCATTTCATGCAATTATCTTTTATTTAAACCCGTTTAGAATTACACCAATATCGTATATCGATGCGCACAAATATAACTTTTATAAATGCATTCAAATAATTACAAAAAACTCCCAAATATAAACTAAATTAAATAAGAATTAATATTTCTTAAATATTAATCAATTTGTAGCATTTTGTAAACTAATTAAATCATATGGTTTTTCAGAGAACTCATCATTACAGTAATGAGACTCAAAGGTATAAATTCAATTAGCGATTAATATCAAACAATTCGAATATTAACGTTCGCACGTCACCTTAGCTAATGGTGTGACATTTTGGCTTAATTTATCGCTTATGCATCTTTGGTAAAATCCAATTTTACTTATTATAAGATGTACCTAGTAGTAATGATTATTAACAGCAATTCTCTTCGTCAAAACTATGTCATATTATGACTTATGGAATTTGGTTTTGGTCAAAACTCCAATATCGTCCACATTTAATTTTTTAATTCCAAATACAAAATTCTTGGTTCAATAATAACAATTATTATTAATTGTATTGCTCTAGCCAAAGACTTTGACTTTGAGTTGACAACAGTTGACCATGGTACTAACCTCATGTAACCGAGGAGGTGAATTCTCTATTGAATAGTATTTCACTTCCAATGTTTCAACTCATACCCTACTATAGTTGTTCGATGGAGGTCATGTCATGATTTAACTATAATCAAAGTGAAGTTTCCATATTGAAGTTCCACGGTATTCTCAAGTCGAGGGAATTGTGTAACATATCACTTCGAGATTATCTATTTGACCTTAGTTATATTAAGTGAGTTATTACATAGTTATCCAATAACTATCAGTACGTAACCCCTTGGTGCCTCCAGAAGCCATGAGAAATACATTTCCTAACATTTGAAGAGCATTATGTACTCTAGTTTCAACGGATGATTCGATACCCTTTCTAGAAACATCTTGACTGGGAATATTCAAAACAATATGTTATTTCCAATGTCATAAAATTCTTATGATTACAACGTTTTGTAATTACTATCACATAACATATCATTTAAGGATTTTCCATCCATATACTTTAAATTAATTACTTGGTTATTTATATCACTATATAACAAGTATATAATAGAAAGAAAATTACCTTTTATTTTGAACAAGATTGATTACAGAGTAAGGTATACATAACATAAATAATTGCCCTTAGTGCATATCCCTAACTCTATCAACAACAACATATTAGCGGTGGATCTTATGAGATAGCTAAAATCATGGACTGACATAGCGAAAGAACAATGCAAAGAGATGTTATGGAACATGCTCAAAAGGAAATGGCTAATGGTTAGAAAACTACAATGGTGGTGGGGTAAGACCATGGTGTAAGAGAGTTTGGTTTAGTACAACCTTAATGTATATGGTTGACGAGCAAGCTCATTACATGCATTTTAAAGCATTTATAACTTGAATATGGTCTTTGAAGAGTAAATTTGAAATATATGTAAAAGATAATGAATTTTTATCTGGTAAAGTATGAAAAGGTAAAATAATGTGACTCTCTTCAACTAGTAATATTCGATGGGTAGTAAACTCACTATAAAGGAAAAAAAGAATTATGGATTAAGTATAAAAAAACATATTGGTTGTTATTCATGTTATCCGATTTTCTAAGCAAGCGGGTTTTAAACGAATCTAGACGTCGGGATGAAGAAGAAATAGTTCGTGAACTTGGAAATATGCTTGTAATGATAGTAGAAGAAACTTGGAGAA
Organism: Allium fistulosum; assembly: GCA_030737815.1. Classification (NCBI taxonomy): domain Eukaryota; kingdom Viridiplantae; phylum Streptophyta; class Magnoliopsida; order Asparagales; family Amaryllidaceae; genus Allium; species Allium fistulosum. The sequence continues at coordinate 636,851,770 of CM060908.1, read as the reverse complement.
GTTGGAGGAAATTTGGAGCAAAGGAAAGTGCTCGGTACCGACCACTGTCTAGTCGGTGCCGATCACTTTTTATGCCTCCTATGAGGCTATGAAGCTATGTCATGTGGATGGTTGGCTTAAGTGATCGTCTCGAGGTGCATATCTGAAGAAATAGGCAAACAACTCCAAGGATGTTCTGAAGGAAAGAAGACACATGCTAGAGATATCAAAATCTCTCGGAAACAACACAACTTCTAAGGAAAAGTGCTCGGTACACAATGGATTGAAGATAGATGACCATGGGAAGAAAGATGGAGCAACCAACCCTTAAAAATTTAGATCATTACTGACCACTTTAGTTTGGTACCGACCACTTTAGGTTGGACCCGAGTTGACTTTAAGGCTCTAGGGACTCCGTCTTCCTTTTCTGCATTCTCAGGTCTAAAGTTGGACTTGGTACATTGATATCTGGCGAATCTACTAGACAATTTTCCTATAAATATAGCACCTATGGCATTTGAGAAAGGACTTTTGGGGCACTTGCTTTCTTCATCTTCTATCTCTACTCATCCCTAGTCACTAAGGAAGCACTTATGAAAGAAATCCATAATTAATAATAATACAGTGAATATAAGCTGTAGATTTTCCGAACCACTTGAAGAAATCTATGTTTTATTTAATATTTTGGCTTGATCGCTTAATTTCAATTTGTTTTTTGGTTTTGTGCCATTTTCTAGTTTAACATTTTGGTACTTCCATTGAGAAAGGCAATTCCTAGGTATAGGTCTAGCATTCTTTTATGGATTGGAGTGTTTAGATGTTTGACCTTGAAGGTTCTCATCAAAGGAAGGATTTTCATATTGGAATCAATGGCACCTTCAAGGAAGGCAGGAAGAGCTAAAGCGGTAGCTAGTGTAGATGAGGGAGCTTCTCATTATATGAAAGTTAGCAAACAGCAAGCAGCAGCGTTAGTAGGACCATCTACTCCTTAGGAGATGGTCAAGAGAGTGGAGTTTGATAAGATGATGACAAAGCTAAATCAAAAGATGACTTATAGTCAGTAGGCTATATTGGAAAAGATGGACGCTAGCATAGCTTTACTGACTTAGTAGTCATAGAGAACCAGAAGGAGTGGGAGAGAGACTTCGTTGGTTGGAGAGACTTCTTTTGCTAAACCTAAAGAAGAGAACTCATCCGCTTCTGGTTAGAATAAGAAAGATGGAAAATAAATGAAAAAGAAAAGATTGCTGGAGTAGTAGGGTCAGTTGTTAGAGGAAGTAGAAGAGTTCCCTCTTAGGGGATTCAGGTCGGTTCGACCACAATTAGATCCGTACCGAGTTGAATATGTGACCCTTAGAGGGGCAGGGCGCTGAGGTAGTTGACCTATCTAATTTCGAGGATGATCTGTAGCATGATGGTGATGATTATGAATTAGATGTTGAAGTTCGAGATGCTGGTGTACAAATAATCACTATAGAGCCAACCAGGCTTCAGAAAAAAGCTGAAGGAGTGGTTCTTCCAGAGACTGGGGAACCTAGACATCTACAAGAAAACTGAGACGTTTGTAGAGCCAAACACTTGGCATAGATTTTAATAGTCGACCTTCAGAATACCAGGCTAGTGAAGAGCATATAGCAGATATGATCAAGCAGACGATGGAGGAAAATAAATGGAGGAAGAATGAGGATTGGGGTTCTGCACCGAGCAGAAATCCATTCATGAATAATATTCTGAGGGAGGAGTATCTCAAGAAGTTTACGATTCCTACCATGCCATCTACAATGGGACTACCGATCCCAGATTGCTATTGTTTAAGTATATATGGCACATGGATGGTGCCAGAGCTATAGATGCAGTTCGTTGTAGGTGTTTTCCTATTTTTCTAGAAGGTGTCGCGTCAATGTGGTTTACTCGGCTCATGTCAAAATCTATATCGACTTTCGATGGGTTAGAGGAAGTTTCTAGAATAGTTTAGGCTCCATACCACTCGAACTAAGGACATGATATCCTTATTGAGCCTTTCTCATGGACCCTGGGAGTCATTAAAGAGGTTCTTGAGCAGGTTTAATATTGCAGTTATGGAGGTTAATAACTTGAATGAAAGTATGGTATTGATAGCGTTAGTCCAGGGCATACATTCAGATACAGGCTTTGGAAAATGGCTGAGGATGAAGCAGCCAACTACTACGGAGGAGTTTCATCAAAAAGCTAATCAGTTATTGTGTTTGGAGGAAGCAAGTCAGGCTAGTGGAAAGACTGGCAGTTGACAGTCAAAAGAAGTAATTCAGAGTAATGTGGCGATTAAGCAGTTTGGTGTGAGTGTCGGGAACGAGGCGGTAAATGTTGGTAATTCTGGTAATCAAAAGAAAAGGAATCAGGGCATTAGAGGCAGGCGAAACAAAGCCAAGAAATGCCCAAGGAATATGAGGTTGGATGAGCATACCTCTGAATAATACATTGGAAAATACATACCTTGCCACGTAAGGCATGGAGAGGTATAAAGAGCCGTCTAAAAGTGTGGCGACTGAAGAAGAGAAGCATTCAGAAAAGTTCCATCATTTCTATGAAACTCATAGGCACAACACAGACAAGTTTCGACATTTAAGAGATTTTTTTAAGAGATTTTATCGAGAAATTAATAAGAAAGAAAAGGTTACAACAATATTTGAGAGAGCCGCAGGATGACAGACAAAATGCAAGACCCCAAGGACCGAATGCACTAGGAAATCAACCTGGACCTAGTGAAGAGGGGCCCAGGCGTATTGATGGAAGGATAGTCATAAATACTATAACTGGAGGACCTTGTCCAATAGATAAACGCTGAAGGGAAATGGAGCAGTATGCGAGTTCATTAAAGCACGTACCATAGGAGAGATACTTTTATCGAGGACGGAGCTCCGGTTAAGCAACAAAGGATGGTAAATGGTAATATTGTGTTCAAGAACAGGGATTCCGATGGAGTTAAAGCACAAATATTCGACCCCATGGTGATTATGGCTATTGTTGGCACGACCATGGTGCACCGGGTTTTAGTGGATAGCGGAAGTTCAATAAATATTTTGTTTTAGAATGTTCGACCATATGAAAAATCAGTGTGAAGGATGTTAAGCCTTGTAAATTCAAGATTCATGGATTAATGGACAAGGCGAAGCAACTGATTGGGACAATTGATTTTTCCGTGGAGTTAGGTGATGGAGACCACAAGGTGGTGTAGGTTCAAAAGTTTGAAATAGTTGATGAGTATTCGACGTACAAGGCCCTTTTGGGCCGACCAGCCCTTGCTTATTTCAGGATAGACTAGCTCCTTAGCGCTTAATAATGAAGTTCCCCATGAAGAATGAGGTCGAATCAATTAGAGGAGACTAGAGTGCTGGGCAAGAACGTAATGTCACTGAGCAAAGAGAGGAAAAGTGATGGTAGAAAGGAAAGAATGTAAAGAGATCTCTCTGCATTAAAAACTTGGAAGCATAACAATTAAAACCTAAACTCTAGCTCTGGAACCATAGTCGGTTCGTCAAGTATATGGATCCTAGGAAGAAGTCAGAGAAAGTGCGGGCAGCCCTAGCTGAACCGACGGTTAATGTTCTGATCGATATGGATGATCCTACTTGGGCCCTCAAGATCTGATCTCAACTCAACAAAGGATTAAGGAAGGAGTTGGTTAGTTTTCTATGAGCAAATTTAGATGTGTGCTTGGACACATTTAGATATGAGCAGGATATCGCTGGAGATAGTGTGTCACGCGCTGAATGTAGACCCAAGATTTCCACCGGTGAAGAAGAAGAGATGCAGTCTAGGTCTAGAAGGATCCACTGTGTTAAAGGAGGAAGTGGATAAGCTAATGGCAAATGACATTATTCATGATAAATTGTACCCTGAATGGGTATCAAATGCCGTGTTGGTCAAGAAAGTGAATGGAAAGTGGCATACATGTATTGACTGTACAGACTTGAATAAGGCATGCCCAAAGGATAACCTCCCTTTACCCAAGATTGGCCTGCTAGTAAATGAGACCACAGGACACGAGTTACTCTATTTTATGGATGCTTATTCCGGTTGTAACCTAATACCGATGCATGTTCTGAATCATGAGCACGCCAGCTTTATAATGGATTTTGGATTGTATTGTTACCGAGTAATACCATTCGGTTTGAAGAAAGCTTAAGCTACATACCAGAGATTTGTGAATTCTATGTTCAAGAATCAAATCGAATGGATGACGGAAGTATACGTGGATGATATGCTCGTGAAGTCGCGACTATCAAGTAACCACTTGGATGAACTTTTGGAGATGATCGAAATGCCGCAGAAATATGAAATGAATCTAAATCTATTGAAATGTTCCTTTAAAGTTGCATCAGGCATGTTTCTAGGATTTATTGTGATCGCGAGGGGCATTGAGGCTAATTCGGAGTAGGTTAATGCCTTGAGGAACATAACTACCCCAACAACGATAAAAGAATTACGAAGTTTGAACGAGAAGATTGTTGCTTTGAGTCGGTTTATCTCAAAGGCAACAGACAAATGTATACCGTTCTTTGATGCCCTAAAAAAGGGAAAGAATAATTTTTAATGGTACAAGGAATATCATAATGCCTTCGAAGAATTGCTAAGGAATGTGGAAACTCCACCGATTCGATCCAAACCGTTGGGCGAAGACAACTTGTTTGTCTATTTTGTAGTGTTTGCTCGCAGTAAGTGAAACATTAGTACGTAAGGAGGTGATGATTTAAAGGTCAGTTTATTATATCAGTAAGCGGTTTAGTGGAGCTAAAAATAATTACCGAAGTTGGGAAAACTCGCTTGTTGCTGGCTGATAGTGTCGAGGAAGTTGCAACCATATTTTCAAGCTCATCTGATTAACGTACTAATGAATCCACCTTTGAAGCAGGTGTTGTACCGATCTGAGACTTTGGGAAGGTTGCTGAAGTGGAATATTGATACGTTAGTATGACATTACCTACCAACCGAGGAGAGCGATAAATGGGCAGGTGTTGGTGGACTTCATCGCGGAGTTTACTGCATAAGATGGTGAAGAGGAAGATGATACGGTCACACTTTCTCATTGGAAACTATTTGTAGATGGAGCTTCGATCGACTGTAGTTCAGGTGCAGGAGTAGTACTTGTAACTCCCAAAGGGCGATCGATTTGTTATGCACTGAAGTTGGAATTTCCCATGACTAACAACGTGACTGAGTACGAGGCATTAATAGCGGGTCTAAGGATTGCAAAGGAGTTGGGAATAAGGACACTGCATATATTCAGTGATTTCCAGTTGGTAGTTTTTCAAGTAAAGAAGGAATTCTAGGTTAAGGGTGTGAGACTTGCTCTTTACTTGACAAAGACACCAAAACCGTATGATGATATATAGCGTTACATGATTACCTATATCCCTAGAGTGGACAAGGAGAAGGCTGATTTACTGGCTAGGTTAGCTAGTTCTGGAGATGCACGACTATTGGGATACTCCAAGTATCGACTAGATGGATGTTGACTAGACTTTAGAGACCGTAGAGGGGGAGGAGTCGTGGATGACTCCAATTAAGGATTATTCAATCAAGGGAATTTTCCCAAGGGAAAGGAATGAATGGAAGAAACTCCATCGAAAATAACCATGGCTCATGGTGCAGGAAGGAGTACTTTACAAAAGAGGATTCTCTTCCCCTTGCTTCGGTATGCAACAAAGGATGAGGCTACGATCATCCTCGTGGAAACCCATGTGGATAGTTATGGGACCATACTGGGAGGGAGGCAGACGTTAGCGAAGTAGGTACTTTGCTATGAATACTTCTGGCGAATCGAGATGCAGCTGATTACAAGAATGATGCAACCGTTGCTAGAAGTTTGTAAAGATACCAAGAGCCCCATCAACGGAGCTTGCACAAATGGTTAGCCTATGACAATTTGTGATTTGGGGAATTGATATAATCGGTGTACACCGATGGCAGAAGGAGGAGCTAAGTATGCCATAGTTGTGGTAGGTTTCTTCATGAAGTGGGCTGAAGCAGAACCACTTGCCATGATCACTGCAAAAAAGGTGATCAATTTTGTAACAAAGAATTTCATTTGTAGGTTTGGAGTACCTCGGAAGATTATTATGAATAATGGAACTCGGTTCGAAAGTATCAAGTCTAAGGATTTCTACAACTGGTACAAAATGAGAAATGCTTTTCGGTATTGGCACAACCACAGGCGAACAGATAAGCGGAGGTGGTAAATAAATTTATCAAGTCCATCTTGAAAAAATAGCTAACTAAAGCCAAGGGCAACTATGTCAATGAACTTCCACTAGCATTGTGGGCATATAGGATGACCCGAAGTCTGTGACTCGACATACACTATTCGTCTTAACCTACGTATCAGAGGCCATGATTCTAATAAAATTAGAAGTCCCTTCTCATCGTGAAAGGCATTCCGATCCAAAGATAAACGAGGAACTCTTGCTTGGGTCCCTCGATTTGGTTGATGAGAAGTGGGAGGAAGTGGAATTTACGGTAGCTTCTCACCAAAAAAGAGTAGCACGACAATTTAACACCAAGATCTACCTTTGGGTTCTCCTAGATACGTAGGCACTTGGTCCAATTTAGGAAGGTCCATATGCAATTGAACAAAAGCTTATAGTGGAACATTCAAGCTGACTATTGTTGATGGAATCCTGATTCCACGAGCATGAAACAGCGATCTGTTGTGATGTTATTTCATTTAGTTCTATCTAGTTTATCTTTTGCAAATACGTCACCCACGAAGTCTAGAGGCAATGTAATAAGGCAGGAATTGCCGCATTTTTTGTTTATAAATAAAGTTAGCTACTTAGACCAATAGAACGTGTTCTTGTAAGCAAACTCCCATGTTGCACGATTAGCAGTACGTCCAGGTACTTGGAAATGGTACCAACTCCTTTAGTCCAGAATTAGGACTGTGGAATGTAATTACAAGGGTCATTCGGATAATTCGACCCCATCCTTCAGGTAATGGCTATTGCCCAAAGGTAGGCAATATCGAGAAGGAATGCCTAGAATAAGGCGACTAAAGCTCCAATTTCCAAAGACAAAAACTGGTGCATGGTTGAAATACTAGTGACCACGCTTACAGCCTGGTAGGATACGCTAGGCTGAGGATAAGCAAGGATGACCAATGATCACTCTCCGTCAATGCCAAGCAATAGGTGTAACTAAGAGAAGATGCCCGAGGATAGGCATCTAAGCTGAGTTCTTGGAGAAAGGAACTGGTATATGGGCAGGATTTCCACAATTGCACTTGCGGCCTAGCAAGACACACTCGACCGAGGGTAAGTGAGGATAGTTAATGTAAACTGGAAATAGGTACTATCGGATTCCTTCGTTCTAGGATCAGCACCAGGGAGTATAATCGGACTAGGAGAAATTGGATAATTTGCGCTGCATGGTTAATCACTGACCAATGCCTGAAAATGGACAAGGTTGAAGAACTTAGATTATTTATAATTCTTTAACGGCCAAAGGAAACTCAACCTAAAATGAACATGAACAACCATGAAGTCAGTTAAATATTAGTTCACCAAGCAAAAACACCTTGGCAATGGTAAGATTGAACTAAATTATAGAGTATAACTAAAGCAATTCCAGGAATCTTATTTATATGCACAAAGTTGTAGTAAATAGAAGCATTACACAGACAAGGCATGTATAATATATATAAATTACAGTACAAGCAGTTATATTATATATGCAGGCAGTTGTATATAGGCAGGAATATAGTATAAAGTGCGGAAATGTAAAAGGAATAAAGGTTGAAAACAGAAAAGATGGTCTTTCATTTCATTCAAACTTTATACATATTGAATGCGGGGGCCGATCCCGTACAAACACGACCTACGTACAACAAACTGGAAAAAACTACAAAATCAAGAAGAGACAAGTGGAAACTATCTCGTTGACACCGGAAGATCGACGAGGAGCCTATTTCTTATGACCCTTATTCTTCTTCTTGTGGCCTCTTCGGACCCTTCTCATCCTTCGGTGTGCTGCCTTCGGATGGAGTAGTGTCACCTTCAATGATAATGGTGGCGTAATCTTCAGGATGGTCGAATGGGGCTCAGAGGTCTATGTGGTAGCACTAGTGTTGCTGCCCTTTATGGCCTGGATGGTAATGGGAAGGATTTGCAGAGAAAGCTTCAGGTCCTCGGTACCGGTAATCGTTTCAAGACTAGGCTCGGTCTTGATTTTGACCTTGGTGGCATCAAACTTTGACTTCTCCGCCATGAAAATGAGTCTGGTTGGGTCCAAGGCACAGGTTATGGTAAGGTCTACCCCTAGGACTGGGAAGTGTCATTAAATCCCTCCAAAGTTGCAATCCTCTTTGAATCAGGACTCGGAATAGAGCTGGAGGGAAGGCTCAAAACATCTAGTCCTGCGGTCGTGGAGGTTGACTCTGTTGTAATTGCAGTAGCATGCAAGCTTTAAGTAACTGGTAATGGAGGAGGTATAAAAGAAGAATGACTGACAAGGTCACAAACAAAGTGGTAGATTAGTAATAGTCTCAGGTAAGAATTGAAGGACTTCGAATATTAAAGAGACGAGGGATATACCTTCACCAGGACTGGATTGTTTAATAGGAGACTTAGTGATTTCCCCCTCTTCTAGTGATGATAGCATCGATTGGTCAATGAAGAGGAGATGTAAGGCTCAATAGGAATAGGTGTCGTGGAATCTGGAATGACTTAGGTGGCCTCAGAGCTAGCCCTCTCAGATATCGGAATAATAATTGCAAGCTCTTAGGACTTAGGAGTTGACAATTCTGCATGACTCGATGCATTTGGGTCTGTAGGAGATTCAACGGCAGTTTTAGTGCCAACATCTTCCATGGCCTGAATAGCTTTTCCATCTTCAAGTTTCAGGATGTCTTCAGCATCGAGGTACTTGGCTTTTAGCTCATCTTTGGTGAGGCTTTCATCGAAAACCTCTGCACAGTGTAGCACCTCCTCCTAGGCATCGACGAGGGGAGTGGCATATGTACTTCACAACCACTTTAGGTTCTTATATTGGATGACATTAGCAAAGAACTACTGAAGAGTGGTGTTCAATATTTCCCTCTCTTTTGCGTTCCGCTCTTTCAGATCATTTAGATGATGCACAACTTTAGTATATTCAAACTGAGCCTCCGATCTCTCAATCTTTCCCAGGAGCAGTTTAGATTTAAGTCACTACTTTTCAGTGTGGAGTTCCTAAATTTTAGCTTCCTCATCCTTGGTGGTTTTATCCTTTGCTAGGATAGATTTGTCCATCTCGTGGACGGCCAAGTCCTTGTCAACAAACTATGTCTTAAGAGCAGCAGTGTCTTCATGAGCGGTCCTTAACAGATCTTTCATCACGATCTTAGACTGTTGGTGAGCCTCTTCATCTTCTCCTTAAGTCATTTACTCTTGTCTCCACTTTTAGAGTCACATCTCTTTTTATCATCTTCCCCAAATCCCTCTTATGCCCTTCTATATGATTGTCATAGGCTTTCTTTTCCGATTCAAACGATCAGATGTTCGTTTGGTTGATTTGATTGTCATCGGAGAGGGCATAACAAAGCTTCTTCCACTCATAGCCTTAGTTGACAAGCTCTCGGATCCATCCAACCTTGCGGTCCACCTCTTCCTTAGGAATATTGTAACACCCCATAAAATAAATAGAAAATTTTATTAAGAAAATTTATTAATTAATAATAAGGCTAAAAATGAGAATTTCGTACCCATCGTAATTTAGCCACAAAGTTACACCACTGTGTTCATGATGATTTAAGGATCAACTTTCATATATAAAGTATCACAAATCGAAGCTCAAACAGAGAAGTTATTTACATTTGAAGTTTTCTAGTTTAAAATAATTCAAACGAATTTAAATTTAAAACTTAAATAACGTTAACATTTGAAATTAAAAAGGGTGATAAAATATTTTAAGGTTAAAGGAAAGCTTAACGTTTAAGTAAACGTTAATGTTAGTGTTAAATAGAGAAAATAATAATAATGGTAACTAATAATTTACGGCCAAGAATAGAAGGCCAATCGACCGCTTTTAGTGGGCCGGTCGACTGGTTCTCATGCGCTGGCTTGGGTTTTGCTAGGCCTGAATGATCCGGATTTTATTATTTTAAACAGACTATGGTCGTACGTTCTAGATGCATTCTATCCACTATAAATAAGAGGCTGGCCCCCTCACTTCTCTTTATAAGAAAAATAACAATGCTAGCGAAACTCATCAGTTCTCTTCCTCATCCATAAACTTTCTATATTCAATATTCAAATCTTTAGGGATAATTTAATCGAATTAAAGGGAAAAGGTAATAAGTTTTATATATATGTATATTCCTTTGCTTCTTCTCTTCCCTAAGCTCTGAATTATGAATCTAATTTATTATAATTGCATTATTGTATATTGTGATATTAAAAAGAAGATAACTAAAGGAGAAAATAGGCGAAGGCATGGAACAAATCCTATGGAATTCAGGGAAAGCTATCTATGGTTGGAAATCTTAGTTTTTCGTTTTATAGTTATTGGTGCAGTAAATATTTGGATTTTTTATGCTCTGGGCAATTTTGTATACGAAAACCTTAAATCTAAAACCCTAAAATTCCCCTATAAAATGTCAATTCTTAGATTGGTTGGAATCTTAGATTGTTTTATGTTAGTATAGTAGAATTTAAATTGTTATTTGCAATATGTATAATTTATGTTCTATTAAACTTCCTCTTTTAAATTTCTATTTGTTGTGACTAAGGGTTCTACAAGAAAATAATTAGGAAATAGAGTGCAAAATATGGATTTTTTTATATGTAATTTCCACCGTCTATTTCCGTAATTTGAGTAAATATGAACCCTTTTCACTTCACTCTTGTATATGTAAAAGTTGAATGGAACATAAAGGATTTAAATTATATAGTTTTGTTTCCTTAAAATAAAGACGCTAAATCTACTATGTTAATGTCAAATAAGTTGTATATTTTGATTCCATTCTTTAGAATATATATGCATGCAAGTCTGTTTTGTTTAGCTAATTTAATTTGTGATATTAGCTATCCTGTAAACTTTTGTATGGGACCGAGACTTGTGTTGATATGGAAGTTTTGACATTTAGACTACCTTAACAACTCGTATAGAAAGCAAAAACCTTAGTATAGAAATCATGTTTAGGAATATTTAATGAAAGGTAGTTAGTCTAATATTTACGTTAGGTATGAATATAGTAGTAACGCATAGGTCGTAACATATAAAATAAATAGGTAGTAGATAACGCTAATCCTTAGAAAAAAGAAGTTAAGGACAATTATGGTAATTAATCCATAACTAAAGGCAAAATAAGGAGTTTCGCCTTAATGTGTAAATGCGGGTGAGGTATATTATATATAGTATATATATCATAATATGTTTTGTAATATCGAATTATGGAAATATGACTAAGTTATAGGGATGCGAGGTCGGTCAAAAGCATACAGAAGCTTGCCCAGCTAATCTAGCTACCAGCAGTGTGGCTTTGGAATTGATGTGGGACATTGCCTATAATAAGTACCCATGGTGGGCATGATGTTAGTCCCAATTCTATAGAGTAAGTCTGCCTAGCTAATTTGGCTACAAGCACCTACGAATAATTTGACTAATGTGAGATGTCATAGTTTTGTTTATGGATCATAAGACGAATATCCCAGTACGGACCTGCTTTTGGATTAGTGGTATTAAATAGTTGTTATAGGGTATGCCTTTTCCCATTTAAGAAGTATTAAATGGTTGCAACTATCTTTTAGGTGCGGTAGTGGGAATCTCTAGAGGAGGTCTGCTTTTGAGTTAAGGTATTAAATGGTTGTTGGAGGGTCTGCCTCTTTCCCACTCAAGAAGTATTAAGTGGCCTTATGACATTTCTTACAATGTTAGATAGGAAGTACTAGAGAGGGGTCCATGTTGGGTTTAGGTATTAAATGATGGGGATCTATCTAGGATATATGTATTAAATGATCAGAGTCTGCCTGCTTCTTATTAAAGAGGAGTTAAGTAACTCGGGTACTTTCTACGCAACATTAAGACATGATTTACGGAGATGGGTCATTGGACCTAGTATATTCCATAGTTTCGTTGCACCTAAGTTATAGTTACGTAGTTAGGTTGGAAAGGCCATTGGCCTACTATTGGAGATATGCTATGAAGTTGGACTGGAAGAGCCTTTGGCGTACAGTTGGAGGTATACTCAGTAGGATGCGTAAGGCATAATGTTTATCTAAATGATACTGCACAAATACTATTATGGTAAGACTTGAGATTTTCATTCATCATACACTGTTGTTCTGACTCCCTCCTTATTACAACCCATAGGTTAGGGGGAATGATGCTAATGAAGAAGATGAAGGAGGCGGTGAAGACTTGTGGTAGTTTAGTTACTTATCAATGCTTTTGATATATTCAAATGTACCTAGATTTTTTGACAAGTTGGTGATTTATTTCGAGACATTGTCTTATGAATATATGGGGTGTTGTATTTTCAAGATTTGGCATATGTGAAATGGGTACTTATTTTTGTTATTATATCTTATCCCTTCTATAGTGAGATTTTGGAAGTATAGATAGATAGCTTTGATTATTGTTTATTTTACCAATAACTAGCTCGGGAATGGACTTAAGGTTCTATTGGACTTTGTTGGATCAAAAAGTAGGCCTGTCACTGAAGATGGTTGTTATATTTGGTATCAGAGCTTAGATTGCATGATCAACGGGAATAGGCATATGTTAGGGTACATATTTATTATTCTTGTAATATTTCTTAAAACCCTACTACACACACAAATGAATGTACATGAATACTCTAGGCAAATTTTTGATTTGCAAGTAATACCGTCTTAGGAAATCAGGATTAATCCAAAATTTTGAACCTATAGATGTTGCAATGGCTGAGAATAACACATGTGAAGTCGGAAACCACCCCGCGCAAGAGATACCCACTATTTTGAGTATGCCATCATGGTTTTGACAATATCTAAGGTTAGTGGGGGCAAGTTTCCGTTCCTCAACAAGCTGCACCAGCGGAGCCAGCTGCTCCGCCTGCTCAACCAGCCCCCACCCACTAGACTTTCCGAAGATATGTAAGGATTTTCAGATTATGGGAGGATGAGCAGTTTCAAGGTTAGAAGATTTTATAGAAACCAGGCATGGATTAACGATTATGACCGTATATTTAGGAGCCAGGATGGGAAGCCCAGGTTAAGGGGAGGATAGCTGCATTATAACATCCCCTATTTGTAGGCCCAAACTAACCACTACAGATGTTATAGTCATCTATAGTTATTAATTCTCGGTGATCAAATGTGGTAATGTTAGAAACATTGATATAACAGAAACACATGAATATGAAAAAAAAAATCATAAAAATGATTTCTCATTCAACTTCAATTCATGTTTCAAATTCATTTCATAATCCCAATTCGTAAACCACATTCAAAGAAATATAATTATTAATAAATACGCCAAGAGCAACATACGAAGATGCCTCCTTGGATGATCCGAGTCTAAACATAGGCAAATTAACAACTTTGCCATTACAACCAAAATACAGCGGAATTAAACAGAAAGAACTCTTAATAGCTAGCTTGCTTCTTGTACGTCTCCGGAAGCTTATTCATCTAAAGGAGAACCTGAAAACCCTAACTCTCAAACTACTCAAAACCAATTGTGCACCCGAGAGTTTAAGGGAAAAACGTAAACTTCAATTCAGACAAAAAACCTGTTTGAATAACAACCTACCATCTCGATCCATATAGATATCTAGTGAGACCACGCCGCTTAGCGGAATGGTTTTTCCCCTCACTAGTATCCTAACTCAATTTATAATAACCATATACTCTGCATCGACATCCACAATGTCTAAGACATGACATAATAAAATATATTATGATGATATGCAAATATACAATATATTCTGGATTTCCCATCCCCATTCATTTGACTGTTTGTCTCAGTTATAGTTTCTAGGATCACTATTAACCTATTTGTCTTCATGGGCTGACTAGTAACCTATTCAAAGCTTACGTACTATCTGCCCGGCTTCATAATTTTCATGGGTTCACTAAGAACCTATTAGTATCTACCAATAACTTTATCTAATTATAGTTTTCATGGGTTCACTATGAACCTATTTGGTTCTCCAATAACTTATCTCATATCATAGTTCTCATAGGCTAACTATGAACCTATTGATCTCTGTCAATAACTTAAACTAGATATAGTATTCATGGGATCACTAAGAACCTATTGGCCCTTGCCAATAACAATTTCCAAACATAGTTTTCATTTGTTTACTATGAACCTGTTTAAACTGACAACTCTTTGATCGGTCTCTGGGCATCCTATGTTCTGATCTACCTGACCTCCTAGATGCAACTCTACTCATACAAGACTTAACTCAATTTATATTCACTACTGGGTCAACCTAGCTGGTTATTCTGCCCTTAATACCTCCAAAATGCAGTTATGGGTTGATTATAAAGTGAATATGTTTACAAAAGAAGCACACATGATAACTGATCATAACATAATAATATAAAAAATTTTGGTTTAATTTCCTTGTAATTATTTTTCAAATGAAATATGGTTAATACCTTTAACTATTATCTTTAGCAAGGAAAGCTTCTTCAAAAACACCAAAGTTAGATGCCATTTCAAAACTCTTTCATATTGCCATGGGTTCTTCTTTAAAATTGAGATTGGGTTTCTTGTTTGAAAACTAAGGCTTTCGAAACCTTAGGCCTTATCTTTCGAAACCATTAAAATATATCCTTTGAAAGTATTCAAACTTTCTTTTCAAAATACTTAAATATATGCCTTCCGAAACACTCAAAACATCCCTTTCGAAAGCAACAAAACCTTCCTTTCGAAACCATTAAACCATTCCTTTCGAAGGTATTAATGCTTATCTTTCAAAACCACTTAGTTCAAGTAGGATCTATAGAAGCATAGCTTCGAAACCATATCAAAGTATCTCTTTCAAAATCTTTGGGTTTAACCTTAAGTATAACTTCTGGGTCAAAGTGAACATAGGCAGAAGTAACCCTTTCGAAAACTTTAATCTCCAAGTAAAAGAATTTAGGGAACAGATGGCTTCGAAACCACCCTTTTGAAAGCAATGATCTTTAAGTAAAATAATTGGGGGAAAAGACTAACTTTGAAACGACCTTCTGACACCATTACCTTTGAAACCTTTAATATAAGTGACTACAGGGACCCTTTCGAAAGCATTGGGATGTGGCTTCTATATTAATAAAACAAAACCTTCCCTTTCGAACTCATTGTTACAAGGCTATAAAGAAAAGCGGCCTTTAACCAATTCAAAAGGTACGAAGACGGCAGCTAGGTTTCAACTAGGTTCAGAAGCAACTACCCTTTCGAAAGCTCCTTTTAAAAACTTAATATATGGCAACTCAATCGAAAGCTACTTTTAAAACAAAGGTAAGTGGCAATCCCTTCGAAAGCTATTTACAAGTAACTCAACCCTTTCGAAAGTATCTTTTTAAAAGCAAAGGCAAGTAACATAATCGAAAGCTTATAAAAATGACCTCTACCCCTTTGAAAGCTAGGTTTCGATACTGTACCTTCCACCTTTCTCCTATGCACTACGTATCAATTGCTTGATACCATGTGAATTGGTTTTGAATAGGTTCTTTGGTGGAGGTATGGTGTCGAAAGCCATCAGATGGAAGTGGCGAAGTAGTAAATCCAAGCAAAACTGGTTTTTAGACTTTAAAATAAATTTCTTTTCACCTACTTGCCTTAGTTGTAATATGATTAGTTGTCAAATCCTTTACCAAAATCTTTTTCTAAAAAGGCTGCCGAATTCATCAATTAATAATTAAAATATTTTAGCAAAGAAGCCCTTCCCTTTAACAAAACAATTAAAACATTTAAGTCCTCAAACTGAATTAATTTAATTTCCAAAGTAAACCACTTAGGAAAAATCCCCAAAAATCATCTTAATTCACTTTTAATATGTTTTCTAACATATAAATTTCGAACCCAAAATCCTTTATATAATTGCTGCGATTAATTTTAGACCTAAATTATATATTTCTTCCATTCAAAATTTATAATAATTTATCCATAGCTTGGAATATTATGAAAATTTGAACCCATTTCCAAAATAATATTTCACATAACATATTCAATCCTCATGGCATTCAGAACACATTTTACATGATTTTACCCTTAAAATTGAATCAAACCTTTTGCAAACATACTTGTTTAAATCAAACATGGCATATAATCAGAGCATATCATCATTCAAATCATCCAAGTGGTTTTTAAAACCTTAAACTCAAATTTAAGATATTCATTAAAACATATATGAGATGGTTTAGATTATTATTCACCTTGTTTGGATAAGGAACTTGAGATTTGATCTTGCTTAATTCTTCCTTGCTCGAATCCTTAGCTTCTAGTTGATTTTGATCCCCTTTTCTCCTAGGGTTATAACCGACCTTGATCTCTTTTGTTTTTGTTTTTATAAAAAGTATGAAAATAAGAATGAGATAAGGGTTTAGCTGTTATGGGGGTTATATACAGCTATTCCCATAGTACCCTTTCCTTATTCCCTTGAGTAGTTAACTTATAAAGCCATTCTTATGATTTCATTTAGTTAAGGCACGACCTCTATTTTTTTTCTTCAAATCTCAATTCCCTTATCACTCTAGTCTTTGCATTATTCTATATAATCTATCTAATTAAATCTCCTGAATAATGTTATTTAAAATTAGGGGTGTTACATGGATGCACCTAAAGAGAGAGGCACTGGATTGGTGGACCATAGTCATTTAAAAGAATGAAAAGGAAGAAATTACTTGGGCTTAATTCAGGACTCGCTTTGTGTCAAGATTCATGTCCAAAGCTGAAGTAAGCCTACAATTGGAGAAGTTTATTCAACTAAGGCAGTGAGACTCCATAGTGAAAGAGTATATCAATAAGTTTACAAAATTAGCTAAGTTTGGGATGAGCCTTATTGACACCCCTACAAAGAAGACAATGAAGTTTGTTAAAGGCCTAAATTCTCCACTCAGGGAACTACTTATAACTCAAGTTCTCGTAGGACCCACCTATGAGATGATACTAGAAATGGCCCTGCTTCAAACGGCCGACTTAGAAGAAAAGGAGAAAGTAGGACATACACAAAATCAAGGTGGAGCAAAAAAAGGTGGATCCTGGACGGAGAAGAAAGCCAAGGGAAAGATCAAGAAAGGAGATGTGATATGTTATAGATACTAGAAGAAGGGGCACGCCACTATGAACTAAAATGTGAGTTTGATGAAAGAGGAGCTCAAGGGGAGATGCTATCACTTCCTTAAAGAAGGACAATACGAGAACCGGTGCCCAAAGCTAGCAAAGGAGGGACAAAGAGGGCAAGCTTATGCTGTTGAGGCTGCACTCGTCTCAAGCAGACCTCCTCTTAGGGACAAAGGGAAAGCTGCGATGGAAGGTACAACTATTATTTTTGAAACTACTATTCGTACCTTATTTGATTATGGAGCATCGCATTCATTCATTGCCAAGAATGTAGTTAATTCATTAGGGCTAAAGACCTAATGTGTCTCTAATCAAATAGTCATGTCAAATCCTATTGGGGGTCGACACATCTTTTTATGATTTGCAAAGACCTAGTGGTGGATATATGTAATGCGTATGTTTTAGGTTTTAAAGGGTATGGACTTATCTTAGGGATGAATTGGTTATCTTACTACGGGGCTATCTTAGATTGTGATAGGAGGATAGTATGGTTGAAGAGTTGTAGGGGCGAGATACAGACGTTCGTTGAATGCCTCCAAAAGCTCAGTTGAGTTTAGTTATTTGTATTCTCTTAGTATATTATAGGATGAACTCTTATCTGTGCGCATAGTTTGAGACTTTCTTGATGTTCTTGATGAATTATTTGGCCTCCCACCTCAAAGGGAGATCGATTTTACGATTGATTTGAATGATGCTGGACCCGTCGTGCTGCTATTAAGGCACATGGCCCCCAAAGAAAGGTGATAACTGGATAAACATATTTTCAGAGCTATTACTGTATGGGTTTATTCGTTGTAGCACATCAGAGTAGGGATCTTCCATTGTCTATGCCATTGAGGCAGATAGCTCTTTAAGGCTATGAGTCGACTATGGAGGGTTTAACAAGCCGACTAAGAAGAATATGTATCTCTTACCTATAATAGATGACTTATTTAACTAGCTTGTCGAGGCTAAACTCTTTTCCCAACTATACTTGGAAACATGATTCCATCAATTAAGAGTAGCTTAAGATAGCAAAGACACGACTGCATTTTGCACTTCGGACAAACTGTATGAATGGGAGGAAATGACTTTTGGACCGACTAATGCCTTTGCATATTTTGTGGATTTGATGAGTAGGCTCTTTAGGAGGCAACTGAATAATTTCATCGTAGTGTTTGTAGATGATATTCTAGTATTCTCCAAAATTGAGGGTGAGCATGAAAATCACTTAAGGAAGGTATTAGAGACCATGAGAGAACATCAACTAAATGACAAATTCTCAAAGTGTCATTTTTAGAGGAAGGAAGTAAGGTTTCCCGGTTATATTGTCTCGAAGAAGGGTTGGTTGTTGAAACTACAAAGGTAGAAGCTATTCAAGACTAGAAAATTCCAAGGAACGCTACGGAGGTTAGGAGTTTTCTTGGGTTAGCAGGTGACTATAGGATGTTCATCAAGGACTTTGCAAATATAGCAGTCCTATTGACTCGTCTAACCAAGAAAATTTTAGACTTTGCATGGGATGAAAAATGTATGGAAGCTTTAGAGAAGTTAAAGAAGCTGTTGACTAGTGCACCAGTACTAATTATTCTAGATAGGTCAAAGCCTTTTACCGTTTACACTGGCACATGAAGTATAGGATTAGGAGTTGTTCCTATACAAGAAGGCAAGAAGATAGCCTATGCAAACAGGCAGTTGAAGGATCATGAAAAGAGGTATCCTACTCATGACTTAGGGTTAGTAGCTATCGTATTCGCTTTGAAGATGTGGAGGCACTATCTTTTGGAGCAAAGGTTTGAGTTATTCATCGACCATAAATCCTTTAAATACCTATTCTCCCAAAAAGACCCGAACCTTAGACATCAAAGGTGGATGGAATTTATAACATCGTATGATTTTGAGATTCAATGTACCCCTAAAAAAATGAATGTGTTTGTCGACGCCCTTAGCTAGAGTCATGCTACTCTTAGTGTTATAAATAAGTAAGGCAAATGGAGTTCCTCTCGAATTTCAATTTCAAACTACCATCAGAATTCAATGTAGGTTATCTAGCGACTATGGAAATACGACCAGCATTGATGGACCGCATCATTCAAGAACAAAAGGGAGATGCGACAAGGTAGGGCAGAGCATTTGTCCCACATCCATGGCTATTCGATCGATGCAAGATAGTGGCTATGGAGAGATGGGCAGCTATATGTTCCAGTAGCGAAAGATGTTTTAGAGGAAGTACTGTTAGAGAGCCACTACTCTAAGACGACCATTCATCCCGGTGGAGATAAGATGTACGTGGACATAAAGCGGATTTTCTACTGGCCGGGTATGAAGAGGCGAGTAAAGGAATATTTCACTAGGTGTTTGATGTGTCAAAGGATAAAGGCAGAACAAGGAAAGCCCGAAGGTCTATTGTTACCGCTAAAGGTACCGACTTGGAAATGGGGGCATATATCAATGGACTTTATAGATGGGTTGCTTAGAATTCAACGAAGCAATGAAACTATATGGGTTATAGTGGATAGACCCACTAAGAGTTTCTCCTTTATTCTTGTAAGGAGTAGTAGGATGACAACATCTCTAGTGTAAATTTATATCAAACTAGTGGTAAGATTGCATGAAGTTTCAGTTAGCATTGTTAGTGATAGAGACCTCCTATTCACTAGTGAATTTTGGAGGAATTTGCAATCAAGCTTAGGAACGACGTTGAATCTTAGCTCCACTTACCACCTGAAGACCAATAAACATATAGTAAAGGTGAACGGAATTTTGAAAGATTTATTAAAGACTTGCATTATAGATTTTGGAGGAAATTGGCGTAGCATTTACCCTTAGTAGAATTCACGTACAATAATAGATATCAAACGACGAGCTTTGGACCTTCAGGAGACGAGCTGGATGCCTCTAAGACCTATTCACATATTTTATTTCCGTCGCATTTCTTGTATTGTATTTATTAGCATTTGTAAGGAGAAGCTACTATAACTTTCCAGGCCGATGGTAGATTAGTTTACTCTGATTGTTGTATGTACATTAAAGTTTTCTTTTTTTAAAGATCTTCTGATATATTATATTATCATTTTGCATGTGAGATTCTTATGCTTTTGTTCTCCTTTTTTTGTTCGTCTTATTTTCTTCCTATTCTTTTACCCTAACGTTCTGTCTTTCCGGCACTTGGGTGTTCAACATATGAATACCATGGATGTTTTAGTGTCGATATTCGAGGGCCAAAAAGGTCGTTCGTTGCATTAGTACCAATTCTAAAGGTAAGTCTGTTCAGCTAATCTGGCTACCAGCACCTACGAATAGTCGGAGTAATGTGAGACATCACATTTTAGATTACGAGGCATAAGATGGATAATCTAGTACGGGCGTACTTATGGGTTGGAGGTATTAAATGGCTGTTGTAGGGTTTGCCTATTTCTCATTTAAGAAGTATTAAATGGTTGGGATTATCTTTTAGGTGCGGCGGTGGAAATCTCTGATGGGGGTTCGCTTTGGGGTTGATGTATTAAATGGCTATTGGAAGGTCTTCCTCTTCCCCGCTTAAGAAGTATCAAGTAGCCTTATGGGATTTCTTACGGTGTCCGCTAGGAAGTACTAAAGAGGTCTGTCTTGGGTTTTGGTATTAAATGATGGGGATCTGCCTAGTATATATGTATTAAATGATCAGAGTTTGCCTATTTCCCATTAAAGTGGTATTAAGTGGCTCATGTACTTTCTCTCATAGCCTTAGGACATAATTGAAGGAGATGGGTCATTAGACCCAACACATTCCAATGTTACGTTGCACCTATGTTATAGTTACGAATATATACTAGAAAGGGCCTTTGGCCTATAGTTGGAGATACACTATGGAGCTGGAGCGGAAGAGCCTTTGGCTTACAGTTGGAGGTATACCCAGTAGAATGCGTAAGACATTATGTGTATCTAAATGATACTACCTAAATACTATTATGGTAAGACTTGAGATTTTTATTCACCAAACATTGTTGTTCTGACTCCCTCCTAATTATAACCCACAGGTTAGAGGGAATGATGCTGGTAAAGAAGATGAAGGAGGCAGTAAAGACTTGTGGCAGTTTAGTTATTTATTTTTGTTTTTGATGTATTCGGATGCACCCAGGTTTTTGGGCATGTCGGTGATTTTTTTTAAGACTTTGTATTATGGATATTTAGGATGTTGTATTTCTAAGATTTGGCATATGTGAATTGGGTACTTATTTTTGTTATTATATTTTATCCCTTCTATTGTGAGATTTTGAAAGTATAGATAGATATCTCTGTATGTTGTTTATTTTACCAACCAACAGCCAGCTCTGGAATGGACATAAGGTTCGATTGGCCTCTTTTAGTCAAAAATTAGGCCCGTCTCTGGAGAGGTTATTACAAATATTTTTAATGTCATGGTCAAACATGACACTAGTTAAGAAGAGATTAGGAAAGGCGGCCGACATGCGACTGGACGGAGCTGGAGGAGTTGGACGAGTGGTGATTCCTTTGGATTGAGGTGGAGGAGGAATAGTAGTAGCAAGGGAAAGTGAGGCTAAAGTTTGTTGCTATGGAGGAAGTTGAGGTTTAGATTGAAGTGAAGGAATGCCAAAAGAAGAGCTGTTGCAAACGCGTGAATCTTTGTGCCTTTTATTGTGATTGTAGGACTGTCTCTCTTTAGCATGTCTCTTCTTTCTGTCCTTTTTCGCTTGGTGGTCGCTTTCCATCTCATGTTCTTTTCTACAAGCTCTATCTTCTTTCATCTCTTATTTTTATAAGAAATGGAACAATGCAGCTTAGGAGTACGCTTCCTTTCGTAGGAAACGCCATAATGGAGATAACCGAATCGGTCTCTACCCATTATACCTAAAATAAAACAAGAAATCATATGAGTTTTGAAATATTGAAAAGTGTGTGAATGAAGGGAGTGTGTGTTTGTGATCCTAGAAGTATGAGTCCCGATGTCCCCCCCCCAAGCACTCTATAGACCGTGTTCAGAAAGAATCAAGGATGGAGTCTCGCCTCCTTCGGCTAGGATACCCTTGAGGGAAAGCTGAAGCTCGTAGAACCCTCCTTAAGAAGGTCAGCTAACAGAATGTCAAAATCGCTCAATGAGGCAAAGATTTCTATTATAAGAACTAGCCAGAGGAGTCGCCTTAACTTATGGCGCCACGCTTGGTTCTGCAGTTTGATTTGAAGTCTTGATGACTATACGCTTTGGGCATGGTGAGTTTAGAAGTTCGATGCTTCCGGGTGACGTCTCTCCATACAACTCGTCCCTTTCTTGACCTATGTCATAGTCACCATCCCTCCTTCGTCGCTTTCTTCCTCCTCTCTTCTTTCTTCCCTATCTCCTTCTTTTTGAATCGTTTCCATCTCGATTCTCTCAACTCCTTCTATTCGAACTTCGCTGGCAACGTGCTCTGATGTTTCTCTATCAACGTTTACCATGTCTGATGGTCCTTCAACTTCCCCCTGGAGATTGTCGTCGGAGCTGCAAGTAAGGGCAGAATACCTGGTAGGCATCCTAGAACTACATGGAGGAGTAGCGGTAGAATAGGAAAATGGTTGGGATGTAGGAGATTGCATTGGTGAAGGTTCTCATTCATGTAAACACAAAATATAATTATACATATAGATTTATATTATGACCACGAGTCTGAATTAAATATAAAATTAATTAAATCTAAATTAAATTTTCATATATATAAATTAAAAAAAAATAAAACATAATTAACAAAAAATGAGAAACTTCCTTTTACTAATAATCACTAAATATGATTTAGTGTATGTTAGTTATTCATGAAACACAAAATAAGTTCTAGTGCAAAATTAATAAAAGGAATTCCTTTTTTGGAATTTATCCTTCTTACCCCGCCGTTAGTGCACCGGATCCAACAATAGGTTAGGCTGGGTTGTTTATTTTTCAAGATATCAAAAGGTGAAATTTAGCTCTAGGACTTAGTAATTGTATTCATTAATAATGCCATGTGAATTATAAAACTCAATAAGCAAGCTTGAATCATATTCAATTCCATTATTTATTCTTATTTCTTTTGCAAGGCCGACAAGGTTAAATTGTCCCTTATTATTTTTATAAAAATAAAGAACGTTTGTGAGGCTGGAAAGTCCCAACAATTATAGCTCACATGAGAAATACATACACAGAGAGCTCTAAAACAAAATCACTTACTGGTGCACCACGTAGGGTGCGTACATTTAGAACAGAGCTGCACAAGGCAGTCACAAACGCTACTTAAGCACTACACAGGGTGCATATTTACAAATTTAAGCTGCATAAGGCATTAACAAACACCAACGATGATCACAGAATTTCCTCAAGCAACAAATATAAGATGATATTAATAACTATAGTTGCACAAACCAAATCTCAAGAAAATCAGAGCTACACATACAAGCGTAACCAGGTTCCATCAAGAGGCAACAAAGGCAACCTATCACGCTTACCACACCAAAAGGAAACATCCTAGAGCCATAGAAAAAACACCAACAATGGCAAAAAGAACACCCTAATGAGCCCAACACCAAAGCTAAACATGCAACAACTCAAACCTTGAAACAACCAATCACAATCCCAAGCCTTAACTACCAGCGGTGCAAAGAAATATCAAAAAGAAACCTTAAAAACTAGATCGACACCAAGAATGATGAGTAGTGCTTGTTGCAAAACCAAAAACCAAACTCAAAATATTTCAGCATAGTCAGGTTAAGCTTAAGGAGAGATTTGGTTCGTTTTAATGTGAGAAGCATGGATTGGAGAAAACCAGAGGGCGGATCTGAGTAAGGTTAATCATAAGCAGAGCCCGTTCTTTTATTACTAAGAAAGCTTTTGTTTTTCTTATTAAATTGATTTTCAATTTCAATCGCAAATAACTTTAACATGTCGAGCACATCAGTTTTGAATTTCCGTAAGGTATGCAAAAGTAAAATCAGAACAATTATAGTAAATGCAATAAAATAGCATTTATCCATTCTAGTCATATCCCATCAAGTTCATATATATTAGAATGAACTAAATCAAAATGTTCAGATTCTCTAATAATAGATTTATGGGGAGTCTTAAATTTCTGATTAATTACAAAATACACATTTTTCAAAATCATTTAACGACACTTTAGAATTCAAAGCTAAGTTACTAATGTTCTTAATAATGCGCTTATTAACGTGATAATTCCAGCATTCCAATTATTGAAATCACATACATATAAGTATAATTAGAAACTTAATTGAGTACCACGTTTAATTTAAACATACCATTAACGGCATGACCCATCCCAACGAAAATATCATTCTTTGTGATGGTGTACAAATACGCCTCAATGGTTTGAGTAAACTCGGCTCTATTAAGCAAAGAATTAGAAACTGAATTCTTCTTCATCTCTAGAGTATGTATTACATCTTTCAATAATATATTATTTTCAAGAGGTAAACTCTAATTTCATAATCGAATTGCAGTAATAATGGTGTAGTAGGGGTATCTTAACAACATTTTCTCATCCTTAATTAACAACTATGTACGTCAAGAACATAGCATGATACACAAAACATGGCAAGAATCACCAGTATCTGCTAACTACCTCTCTGATCCACTAACAAAGTTGATCCTAAAATTGATAGCCACTAATGGATCCTCAGTCAAGTAAGCCTATGGTGAAGGGTGGCACGTTTTGAAATATTGTGTGACCTATGACCTGCTTTGTTGTCGTTAGAGCATACAAATTGTACATATCTATTTCATAAGAGAGGCTATTATTGCCATTTTGGTTCCTTTGAGAGTTCCACTTGTGATTTTTGTTTCGATGGTGGTTGTTGCATTTTAGATTTGGCTTGCGGTTATGATTCCTTCAAAGTAAAAAAATTGGTTTCAAAACTGCAGCACTGGACTTCTTCGTATTGTTGTTGGTGACAACAATCACCTCATCCTTTTAATCTTACTTTTGTACTTCCTCCCAAATAGGAAGGAGAGTGATCATACATTCTAAGAAAAAAATCTTTAGTTTTATGGCTTATAAATAGGGGGTGATTCTCGACTGAAATAACGAATTGTGTATCAAGGATTAAACCCGCATATAGTCATATAATAGGAATATGAGATTGTGGTAGTTAGATAAAGACATTTTTATCCTAATATTCGAGTTCTATATGCATGCATCATTCACCTAGGTATTTATACAAATACCTTTGGTTTATAACTCATTTGCATGCATTAACAACATCTAAATTATTCGCTTATTTTTAAAATGATGCGTAAATTAAGATACAAACTTTTATAATTCCAATTTACCCACAAATTTTTTTAGGCAACAAACCTTGTAGTTTATAAATCAAAACCTCATTTTTTTATGAATTCCATAACTCATCTTTCTAAACATTGCCAAAGTTATGCAATTCTTACTTAAAAATCAATATATAAAGGGTTAGTAATCTTGAAACGTAAAAAAATTAAAATCATAATTTCACTTAGGTAACCAAACTTTAACTCGTTAGAAACCCAGTTTTTTTAGATTTAAAGAAAAACAGCACATAGACCCAAAAAACTTAAAAGAAGTATAAGCAGAAAATTCTGTCATTAGTCAATGTATTTTTTTCTATAAATGGAAGACTAAGCAGGGGAAAAGGCATCACTTTACGATCACATGTTGAAAAATCCCTAAGCAGTATCCACTTCTTTATTAAAAAAACAAAAGTCCAATACAAAGTGTTCAATACAAAAAAATACAAAATGCAGTACTTTAATAAGGGTGAGCATGCCCAACATTTCATGACAAAAAATTTA
Source organism: Allium fistulosum (assembly GCA_030737815.1). NCBI lineage: Eukaryota > Viridiplantae > Streptophyta > Magnoliopsida > Asparagales > Amaryllidaceae > Allium > Allium fistulosum. The sequence goes on along the minus strand of CM060908.1, from coordinate 636,825,759 downwards.
AAGAAGAAGAATTTCTTATTAAACATTAAAATCTTCTGCTTGCATCTTATAGCCATCTTCCTACCTAAGATATCTTGATCTTTATTTTGACATAGAGATAAGTTTTGGAGAATCGAGCTTGTAATTTTGTTAAATCTTTCAAAGAATGCTGTGAAAAGATGAATTGAAAGTCCAACTCATATACTAAATAAGTCTTCGGGGGAGTAGCCTTTGAAGATAAACTATGATTGCTAAGGGGAGTCCTCTTTTTATGCTTGTCACGAACCAAGAAAAATTAAAGCAAAAAGAAGAGTATCCTGTTAGAAAATTTTAGATATTTCAATGTGAAAGTCCCTATTAAAGGAATTAATGTAAGCATTTGAAGGTCCTTTATAAGGGTATGCCTTAAAAAGAAGAATGACATCCTTTGAATCCGAGTTATAATTTCTTGAGAAGACATCAAATTATTGGCATATATCATCCTATTTCTGGCACACTAAATATGCCAACAAATGAAACACGGGAGGATTTTGAAAAGAATATAAACTGGTATTTTTCCTCATGTATGACCACCAAAAAAGTATATGTGCATCAGACCATCAAAATGGGTCCAAGTCTGTTTAGTTATGTCACTATGTCTGAACAGGTGATTTCTATTTTCATTACTAGCAAAAGAACAACACCTACATTTTGATGTTATTGACATTTTATGGATATTGCTACCTAGTGGTGAAGCACGTATAGAAATTTCCGTATAAAAATAGAAATTTTTGGGGGAAGTCTTTTTTTTCCAAATCAATGAGTACTGAAATTTCAAGTTATGTTTGGAGTGAATTAAATTCCATGTGCCTTTGAAATTAAAGTGACCATTGGCTCATTGTTGACCAAAGAGAGAATTTATAATATTATCAAAAGCTGGTTTAGACTTTGAATCATTTTTCAAGTCCCAGTGGAATATGATAGAATACCACTGTTATCTTGCATAGCAAGTCGTCTATATTTAGAGGAAAGAAAACTAGCCCAAAGTGAGTTGTTACCTAAGAACCTAACCCAAAACTTGAAAGAGAAAGTTTGGCATACATCTGTAAGGGACTTAACACTAAACCCACCTTCCTCTTTAGGCCTATAGATAATATCCCAAGCGACTCAGTGGTGTTTTCAAAGATTTTCAGTTGAGCCCCAACAGAAGCTAGCATAAATTTTCTCAAATTCCTTAATGAATGAAGGTGTGGGAACCAGTTTCACTAAGAATTGATTTAATCAAGACCAGTCTACCAGCTTGGGATATGAGTGAAGAATTCCATTTCCTAACCAGATATGTGTATTTGCTCATAAGGCTATGGAAAGCATCATCCTTTTTTCCTTCCTTTAAAATTTTTAACTCCAAGATAAGTAATGGGACGGGATATAAGGACAAAACCTGTTTTCCTTGTTATTATGTTTTTTGTACGGTTCTAGCAAACTTAGAAATAATGAAGCAGCTCTTCACATCATCGATTTTCTATCCTGATGCATTTTCATAATGGTTGAGAAAGTTCATTAGACAATTGTTGGATCAAATAGAACCTTTCGTAAATATGATAATATCATCAGCAAAAGGGAGTGAATAAATGAGAAGACAACCCGATAGAATATAGTAGCGGCTAACTTACCATAGAAGGTAAGAGTAGGTAAACCACAAATGAGTGCTTCAGAGGATAATATGAAAAGAACTGGAAACAAAGGATCCCCTTGTCTCATATCATGCATGGATTTAAAATAGCCATGAGGTTTTTCCTTGATTAAAGAATACCAACAATTTGAGAGAATTCTCCAAATCATGCCAATGAAGGATTTTGAGAATCTAAAAGATCTAAGGACCCGAGTGATAAAGAACCAAGAAACTTTATCATAATCCTTAGCCATGTCAAGCTTGATGATTGTGTTATGACCAAAGTATTTTTTGTTAACGTGAGAGGTTAATTCTTGGGTAAAAAGGATATTGTCTGTGATTTGTCTATTTTGAACGAAGCCAACTTGAGAAGGCGTTATGATTTTTTCAAGTAAAGTGTTTAATCTGTTAACTATGATTTTGGAGATAACTTTACTAGAGAAATTACACAGACTTATGGGTGTAAAGTCAGCACAAATTTCTGGATTTACTTTCTTAGGTAATAAAATGATGTCGGAAGAAGACCTACTTTTCAGAATTTCCTCCCCAATAAAAAGGATTGAATGGAAAGAGTGAAAACTGTAGATGGGTCATCGAGTATGACTATGTCTTCCACTTCCCTGATTCGATTGATAATGTTGAAGCGGTTATTATTCCAATATTTTAAAGTTTTTTAAAGATTATTGAGTATATCGGCAAACTTAACCATGGGCCTTCCAAAGGTGGGTGTGTCCGATGTAGAAGAAACAATATTTTTAAAATCTTCATTGTGGATCCAGATATTTTGGAAGCGAAAAGGCTTAGGAAAAGAGTAGATGGTGACACCAACCTAAAAAATATTAGGGTGTGATTGAAGTTAGTGCGGTTAAAATGATCCACATAAGAGAAAAAAGGGTTGTTGAACAAACCATCATTACTAAAAATCCTATCTAATCTAGCAAAAAATTCAACTATTTCTGGAACGAGAATTACACCAAGCATAATTTGATCTAAAAAAAGAAATTTCCTACAAGCCTATGTAAAGGATCATTGAATTAAAGTCACTTATGGCATTTCTATCAATACAATTTCCGCCCCTACGTTCCCTTTGATTAGTGATTATGTTAAAATCACCTCCTATAACCTAAGAATCAAAGCCAAGATTATAAATTTTAATTATTTTATTCCACAGTGGTCTACAATCAAAAAATTGCATTTAGCATATACACAAGAGAAAAATGAACAAGATTGTTAAAGTCAAATTCAACTGATAACGAGATCATTTGTTCCGAATTAGACACCCTTTGAAATAGCCAGTTTTGATTCCATAAAACCTAAATTTTCCCATTAACATTAGATACTACATCCATAAAATCCAAATATCATATATAATTTCCCATTCGAGATGAATCAATTGGAGGTTCTTGAATTGCAATGGTTGAAATATTAAATTTATTCTTTAATATTTTAAGTCTTCTATTAGTTTTAGGATTTCCATAACCTCTAGTGTTCTAAAATATTATGTTAATCATTGTGGATTAGTTTGTGTAAAAGTTTTTGAGAAAGAATTTTGAAACTTTTACGTGGTTGATTAGTTCTAGAGCTTACTCTGGATGGAATTAGTTTCTTCTTTGATTTACTATAGGGAATTTCCTGAGTTTTATCATTCCCGTTAGTAAAAGAAATTGTTGAAGTTAAGGTTGTGGTAGTAAAAGATGAGTTAGACTTGGCTGGTAACTCTACTACAATATGATCACTAAGTTTTGGGTCAATGAAAACATTATGGGACTAGGATGCGTGGGAATAATCTAAATGCTATCGCCCATTACTAAGTTAAAAAGTATGGGGGAAAATATTTTACTCCATCAGATGAGACCATAGAGGCATAACATTTGTATCGTGGAAAAATTTCTCAGCCAAAAGTTGTGGGTCAAAAGAGTGTGCCCATAGCTGAGAGCTTGAACAGGCATGAGATACTATGATTGCATCCATGACCGCAGTAGGGCAGTATTCGTTAAAGGAGAGTGAGATGTACTACTTGATTGATAAGTTAACATATGGGAATTACTCTATGGAGAAACAGACGGTGAAGTAGTGGCTAATGATGCTATTGGGTTGGGATTACAATTTAAAATTAGTGCATCTAAATCATGAATATCATTTTTTATAGGACAGTTCTTAGAAGGCAAAGTCAATAGATCAATAGATTTTACAACAAATAGAGGATCTTTAGCTACACTAAAATTGGAAGGAGATTTAAGATTAATATCCATACTTGCCAAGGGTTCACAATTACCGTGAACCCTCTTAGTGAAATCTCGACAACTTTTCTATTTTGTAATGTAGCTAGTAGAGCTTGATCTTTTTAACTTCCATCGAAGTATCTTATGCTTATCCTCATTCTTATATGAAGAATAAAGATCATCACATTCTTCAAAGTCATTAATTTCAGTAGCCAAATCACTAGAAGATACATCTAACCATGCCATATCCTTGCTTTGTTTTTGAAATAATACTTTACTTTGATTTTTTCTTCTGAGGTATATAAGTTTTCCTTCTAGTTTTTACTTTAAAGGAGTTTTGATTTAAATCAATAGTGGAGTTGTCCTTTTCCTCTATTGAGTTTAGAGCCTCAAAACTATTTTGAATGAACTGTTCCTGCTCATTTTCTTTTCCTTAAGCTTTACTCATCCAAACTTTCTTATGCTTACTTTTAGAAACAACAGAAAAAAAGAGATTGCTTAGAGCTCAAGTTTTGGCTAATTTGCTTAGCTTGAGATGACCCTGGTGAAGTGTGTAGGCTAGCATGTAGCTAGAGGGTTGACTCTAGTTTTTTTCATAAAAACTTAAAGCAACAGCTTGGTGCAAATAGGGAGAGGATGATATTTTAGGATGGAAGTAGGAAAAACCCATAGCATACTCGGGTGTTGATAGATTAGTGCTCGGGTATAAAATCAGCTAAAGGGACAGGGATAAATTGATTCTACCTGATCTATCTTGGGCACAGGGCTGGTGTGTGTTGAAGTGCTAGCAAGCACAGTTTAGACTTGAAGAAAGTTGGGTGATGTGTTCTGGTAAGCAGCTTGAAAAGATGAGGATAGCATTGGCCTGGGTTTCTAGGGTCTGGTGAGGAATCCCAAAGTTTGCTGGAGGATTGATTGCAGCTACAGGTGGGTAGGATTGATAGAAAACATTCCTATGATTGAATGCCATGAGCTGAGCATGGGTTTTTTTTGGCTAAGTTGCTTGGGTGTTGCCTGAGTGGTGCTGGGTTTGTGTCAAGAAATTGTGAATGAGCTGTGTTTCGAGCTTGATTTTGAGATTATTGTGAGGCTATAACCTCTTCCTCGGTTTGATGTGTATGGGGGACATCAATATTATTTTGATTCGAGGTATTGGAAGTTGGAATTTCTCGTTTGTTTTAAAATTGGGGATTTTGCGCATTACACTCCATGATTTTATGGCCTTGTCTTAAACACTTACTGCAATAGTTCGATAAGTTTTCGTAAACTACCGAAATGCATTTCCTTTTTTCTTTATGTTTTATATGATGTTTTGGGCATTTTTTCCCACAACATGGTGAATAAAAAATGATGTCAAGGAGCATAGAATCGACCGAAAGGTGCGTAATAAAGGCTCCATTATGTCATTACAAGGGTAAGGCAAATTGTTGTGTGAAAATTTGGCCCAGTCTAAGAATATACTCAAAGCACTTGCAAAGTATTCCTAAGGTCAGGACATAGGCTTAGGTCGAAACCGCATCTCAATCCGAGCTACGGATTAGAAGACCTAACCGACTCGGGCCTCACCCTAGAAAGCCACTACCTACTTCAACAAAATGGAACATTCAAGGGCACTATAATACTCTACTTAACAATACGAAGCTATTGGTCTAAATTTCGTTTAATTCTGACTTGAAATGAAGGAGTTGTGGCATAAAAATGTGTGTAGCTCAAATGGTTTAGCATCAAGCTTCCAATAGAGAGGTCAGGAGTTCGCTTCCTGGCATGTGCATTATTTTTATGGAACATGAGGAGTAACCGGTAGGGAATCTAACTATTGAGTACCTAACCATTTCCAAAGTAAGGAAAGGAGGAAGCAAGAAGGTGAGAGGAATCAAAGGATGAACAAGCCCAATTCTTGCTCGGTGGATCCAACCATGAACAACCATCGCTGTTCAGCAATTATGGCACTAAATAGCCATCATTGTTTGATAGGACATGGCACCAAACATCAATCGTTGTTCGGTGAGTCATAGCACGAACAATAATCGCTGTTCGGTGGGTCGCAACACCAATGGTTCATAGCACCGAACAACAATTCTTGTTCGGTAAATAATCCACCAAACTAGGAATGTTTCAGGTACATGCAAAGCGTCAAACAAGGAGTTATACCTAGATCCATTCCATGGCTGAGCAAAGAGGAGTCAAGCGAAGCCGAACCGAGGAGGTGTAGGAAGGAATATGGCTAGCATGGTGTCCACAAGCATCCACTGAACCAACAGACCTCGAACAGGGCTTCTCCAGCCGGACCAAACAAATTGTATATGGAATGAAATCTGAATATATTTGGAAATTTATGATTATATCTTCTATATATGGAAATAGCCGAACTAAGCGAGTTATGTAGGAAAGTTACTAGTTTACCGAATTAACCACCATACATCTACACTCCTATAAATGAACATTCTAGCAGGAACTACCTTAACAGGAACAATATCAGGAACTGCCAAGCAAGAATAGCCTAACAATAACTACTTAGCAGGGACAACCAAACAGGGATGGGCTAGTAGGAACAACCGAACATGAATAGGCAAGCAGAAATAGATTAACAAGAGTTGCCTAACAGACTTCCTTGGGTCTATATCTTACTTTCTTTTGAGCTACAGATCATTGTATTTTGTATCTAAGCATAGTATCAAAGTTCTATAAGAAGAATAATGAAATAGATAGTGGATGTAGGCACATTCTGACAGTTCCACTATAAATCTTTGTGTTCTTTGCTTTGCTGCAAATTACTTTATGCATAACCTATATTCGATCTGCTCTCTAAAAATCAATTATAACACAAATATTATAGTTATGCTATATTCCATATGTTCACAACTCTACGACTAATCAACTGGAGGTGTTAGTCCACTTTTCATGCAAACATTTTTGGTAATTTCACTGAGAACTAATTCTCAACATGCCTTAAGATCAAAGAATGAGATTGATGCTACCTGTGGAAATGTAGGGAATACCAACGCACCCAAATAGACAACTGCTATTCATGATGATCATACAATAAACATTCCAATGCTAATAGACATAATTACCAGAGGCAGCCTGGTTAGAGTTGTAGCCAATCTAAATGAATTTTTCACTGCCCAACATCAAGCAATGGTGTAACAACTCATCACGTGCTTAGGGAAGTCATAAACTATTGGTCGCAACGCTTGAACACAAGGGCGATCCCAGTCTATAGGATCTAAAAGACGAAGGGGTCACAGTTTGATGAAGAATCTGATTAAGAAAGTCCAAGAGCTAGAAGAAGGAATAATGAAGGGATGGAACGAGCAAGAGTTCAGTCCGAAGCTAGACTTAGGAAGCGGTTCGGCGTCGAACCAAACAAGGATGATGACGAACCGGGGGCAGCTACAACAAAAACGTCTCATTCCCTCATCGAAATTGTGGTCAATAAAGAAAACAATGATCACTGGGACCGATCTAGGAGCCATAACCATGTCCATAACTGAAGAGTAAATCATCATAGAGAGGATGAAAAAGATCATTCCCCTAGAGTGGAAAGGTCGAGCTATCATTGACAATCACCCAAACCGAAGAGATAGGATGGCTCGAATATGGCTCGAATCATTAGATAATGTATTCAACGTGAACAAATGGAGTGGGGAATTGGAGCTAGGTTTAGCGGTACCTTCTTCCCACAGATAGGACTAATAAGAACCCCAGAGATTTCAAGATGCCTATTATGGAATGGTACCAAGGACTATTTGACCCCATATAACATTTACAACAGTATACCCAACACATGCTGATGAGTGGAGTACAAAGGAAGTCTTGTACATGTGTTATCCTTAATTCTTAGTGGACTTAACCACTATGTAGTTCAGTGGTTAATCCTAAGGATCGGTTAATTATCGGGAGATGTTAAAGGAGAAACCTGCCACACTGGGGGAATTCATCTATGAGGTGGTAAAGTATATGAGGTTGGATGGTGTTGCATTAAAGAAAAAGCCCGGTAAGCTACTAGAGAATTTAGTAGTGACTGTAAATGATGATGGAATATATGGTAGCTTCTTTCCTAGATATGTATTCGGCGATAATGAAGCATTCCTTAGACTCATGGAGCAAGCAGCACTAATGTAGGTCCAAAGAGATCAAGTTTAAAATTCTATTTGCAACCCATCAAGAATGGATGCAAGGGGCAAGTAAGCTAGGAAGGAGCCATAGAAATCTAGACTTCCACATACCGAACCGACCAGGGCTCAAATCGAATCGGCTTGATGTAGAACTGATAAGTACCAGACCAACAATATAGACCATGCCAGACCAAGGAAGGATGTCCAACTATAAGTCAATGATGATGTTGGAACCACATGCTTGGCTGGCAAAATAGGACCTTATGAGTCCAAACTGACTAGTATATAGGTGGTTGGTCCATTGCACGGAGCGAATGACGTGGCCCACAAAGCAACATAAGGAATCATACCAGTAGAGGAGGAACGAGCAGCTGGGTTAAGGCGTCGAGTGTTAGGCGCGCAAAGCAGGAGACTAGAGGTTAACAAGATGAACCATAGTCTATTCACTTCGAACATCCGGTATGCAGTCTACTCTAGATTTTAAGACAATGATCATGGAACCACACATTGGCAAATCTAAACCTAGTACACACTTGAAGCACTACATTTAGCATATGGAGGCATTTGGAGCCACAATGGAAGAAATATATATCGTTGCTTTCTTCTATTCTTGTCAGATTGAGCAACTATTTTGTTTAGTCATTTGGAGCAATAATTCGTTAACACTTAGGTATCAAGCAAAATGATGAATAAAACTTATGGAACAATCTTGCATGGTTTAGCACTGTAGTAGTCGCTATGCATCAACGTAGTGAGTGGATTGTCCTTGTGGTTATTGCTTCAGGAATTAATACGAAAACGGAGTTATACAAGGAACTTAAGAAAAATCCAACTACCAACTTGGAGGATTATACTATCAGGCCTACACATTTATGCTCTTGGAGGATTCTAATATCGAGGTAAGACCGATAAATGTCAATTAGGTTGGAAATGAAAAGCCTTGGGAAAGGGACATATAAAAGATGGATAATAGGACTGGAGAAAGGGAACACTTCAGAAGACAGGATAAGTTTTCACATTTATAACTTATGGAGATTATTGAAAGAATATATCTCCCTACTAGAGAAACCATGGAATACGTTGAATCGAGAACCGAAGAGTCAACTATGGAAGAGATGGGAACCGGTATGCTCTAGGCTGAAACCTAAGATAGCTTCAATGAAAAGCATTGTAAATTATAGACTGTAGTCCCTCGATGGAATTGAGTCCTTGCGGAGAAGGGTATAAATCACGCTCGGTGGCATGGTGTTGGTTTTCTCGATGGACATCAGAGCATATCCTCTTACTAGAATCAAGAGACAAATATGCTTGAATATTAGGAAGAACAAAGTAATTAGACTGCGGGGCATAAAACTTCCTACTCCCAAAGATAGGGTTCAACTCCATCGGAGACAATGGGAGACAAGGTTCATCTCCACCAGAGATAGTGGAGTGTAATTCTGACACATTCCATTGGCGGGACCGGACATCACTAGAGGTAGTGGAGCATAATCTTTTCAAAAAGCCCTAGAGATAGAATCAACATTATATGAATATGAAGCATGATACTATAGAGACTGAATACCCTCGTAGATTGTGGGGACAACGATGCAAAGGTATAACTTACTTTAATGAATAAATTTCGAATGATATCTAATAGAAATACTTGTAGCATAATAACGCCATGCCACTTGACTATGTGAAATCTGCATAAGTGAGAAAATACTAATGAGTGGACATGAATGGATGTTCTTGACCACTTAGGTCAGATAGACCTCTTACCATTCAAGCTAGACTGAATGACAGAGTATAGTACACTAATAGTCGGATTGGATATAGCAAAGAATTAAGAGTCAGGACTCTATGTATCCACAGCGACCTGTAACTGGCTGTGAATCAAGCATTTTGATAGTTCAAAGTCAAAGGAGAATGGTTGGCATACTACTTAAAAAAATAAAATAGGTGAAAGCTTTGCTTAATGTGCAAGAATGCCATATGGTAAAGCACATTCCATGGGAGAAAAATCAAAATTCTAATGATTTGGAAAATTTGGCTTGCTCAGGAAATGGACCACTTTTGGGTTGGTTCTAGTAAAAACTTTATCCTTAAACTAGAATGAAGAAAGGAAGGTAATGTGCAAGGCAATTCGGTACACCATACCAAGATGACATTCTATACAAAAGGGTTTTCACTAACCCGTTGCTGAGGAGCATGGCTGCAAGAGAGGCTAAGGGAATATTAGATAATGTCCATCAAGGCAGTCGAGGAGACCATATTGGAAGGGAGGGCAGACCCTAGAAAAGGAAATCTCATGAGAACCGATCTGAATGGAGAATTTCTAATAGCTATAGATGGAGATGAGTATACAGCAGTGGCTGCGGATTACTTTATCGAGCATGGAGTTTCGCTCTAGATGATCTCAGATAATGGATGATAGTTTGATAGTTCAGAATTCGCCAACTTCTATCAACAATACAGAATCATAAAAGCTTTTCTAAAGTGCCTGTCCCATAGGCCAATGGGTAGGTTGAAGAAGCCAATAAGGTTATCAAAACACTCATAAAGAAGCGTTTGGAAAATGACAAGGAAGTTCGGATGGATGAGCTGTTATTGGCACTTTATACACATTGCACTTCCCGTGGGACTACAATAGGACATGCTCCTTTTGCTTTGGCCAATGAATTATATATTATGCTTCCCATCGAAACTATTGTCTCATCTCATATGAGAATCCACTATGACTTAGAAGAGAATGAGGGATTGCTAAACTTGTTCCTGGATTTGATTTGGGAAAAGCAGGACGAGGCTACTTCGAAAACTGCGGTGCTATAGCAAAAAGCGATGAAGCAATGCAACTCTCGGACATAGCATCGTCCACCTAAGGAAGGAAAACTGATCCTGGAGCGAATTTTCCCTCGACCGAGGATACTTGACCGATCTGAAAAGGATTATATTATATCAACAGGGATCCAGGGAATGGAGCCTATGTTCTCATCATCATGGACAGAACAGTATCAGGGAAAACATGGAATGCTCAAAATTGCTACTATTTTTTGGGCACTGACTATAGAAACTACATGGATTAGTCAATCGAAATGGTCTAACTGAACCCCATGGGTGGAATGTGCGAAACCATGATAACTGACCAATGCTACCAAACCACCACAAGAACAACCATCCCATGCCGAATAAATTCCTTGATTTCTAGGAATATACAGGCAAGGCCACTGCATACTAGGGGCACCTAACTCCGATGCATCATGGAAAGCTTGGACAAACCTTCGGTTGGAAACAGTGAACCAGATTTACCCATGATCACAAAAATGGGTAGTTCACTATTGACAATCGGCTCAAACTTCTTGCTGACAATGGAGGACGAGTGACCCTAACCGGGTGTCCACCATTCACGATCGGCTTAAACTTCTTGCTGGTAATGGAGGACCAAAGTGACCCTAACCTAGTGCCCACCACCATTGACGATCGGCTCAAACTTCTTGTTGGTAATGGCAGACCAGAGTGACCCTAACCAAGTGTCCACCATTGAAAATCGACTTAAACTTATTGTTGGCAATGGCGGACAAGTGTGACCCTAACCGAGTGTCCACCATTAACGATCGACCCAAACTTATTGCCGGCAATGGTGGACCAAAGTGACCCTAACCGAGTGTCCACCATTGACAATCGGCTCAAATTTCTTGTCTATAATGGCAGACCAGAGTGACCCTACTCGGGTGTCCACCATTGACGATCGGCTCAAACTTCTTCCTGGCAATGGCGGACCAAAGTGACCCTAACCAGTGTCCACCATCGACGATCAACCTAAACTTCTTACCAGCAATGACATACCAGAGTGACCCTAACCGAGTGTACACCATTGTCAAACGGTCCAAACTTCTTGCCGGCAATGGTGGACCATAATAACCCTAGCCGGATGTCCACCGCAAATGATCGACTCAAACTTCTTACCGACAATGACAGACAAGAGTGACCCTAACTGGGTGTCCCCCTTGATGATTAGCTACAAGCTACTAGGATGACTATGGAGAACTCGACTTATCGGCGGTCTTGACATGACAACCGCCTAGTTGGTGCACCCTCGACATTTGGCTCTGGATTTTTGTCAACAATGGATAACTGAGCTTGCCCATAGTAAAACATGACTATCAATTGTACGGCTTAGTGCAAGCAGTCAATACTGGAATTGGCTATGAAGACTATCGAAAGACCGACACTAGGACAAACTTGTTTAAAGTATGCATGGAATGTGTATGTGATAATAAACAAAATAGAATTATGAAAGTGCATGAAAACCAAACAAGAACACATAGGACTGGACTAGAAAGACACTCCACCAGAGATCGCTCACCTTAGTGAACCTGATAGTGATTGATCCTATACAAATATGTCGGGAGCAAAGGAAGTGTTGCCGGAAGATCTAGGAAAATGACAAGGGACCACTTTACCAGTATGCTCACCTTGCCGAACTTGTCAGTGATAGAGCCTGTGTAAATGCTAAGGTAAAAATGAAAAATTGCTAACAAGCTGATGACTAAGCAAGGATACTATACAAATACAAATGCAATAACTAATCCTGACCAGGAAATATAAAGTATGGACTAAGAGAAGCATCAGTCATAGAAACTGTTTACCCTACTGGACTTGTTGGTGATTGATCCCATACAAGTATGCATGATAGCGGCGAGAAAGGTTGCTAATGGAACAAGCAAACCTAGCAATCACGTGAACAAACATATCATGACTACTAGTCAGGAAAAGGAGAATATGGACCTGAATAAATATTAGACGCAACAATGCATAAACATCAAAAGAAGATTAACTTCACAACACAAGAGCATGATAAACCCACATTCAAAACTTCAGTCGAAACTACTCACCTAACCAAACATTTTGGTCATTAACCTATACAATTATGCATGGTAGCGATGAAGGATCACCAGTGGAATAACTCGGTGATCGTGTAGGAAAAATACATCATAACTACTAATTACCTTAATTAGCCAAACCGAAGTCAATGCAAAAAATATACATCGTTGAATCCACGAACCATGGAGCCATAGTATATCCCTTTCCCTGGAGCATCTCGATATACTTGGAATGTTCAAAGGACAACGCGCGACACTCAGGACCCGGGGGCAAGGAGGTAGAATCGGAGAAGGCAACTGTAATGACCCTAGATTTTAATTTAATTTAAATTTATAATTAAATGGATTTTTGAATAAAAATTTGTAAGATTTATTATAAATGGAAGCGAGTTTCCCCGATTCAAATAGAAAATATATTAAGTCATATGGATTTGAAAATTTGTATATATGTGAATATATATGTATATGGATATATATGAGTAAATTTGAATTTATTTATATATATATATATGTATATATTGGATTTGAAATAAAATTTTAATAAATGACTTAGAAAATGTTAATAGTTGAAAATTTATATGTAAGTTAAAATAACTATTGAAGTTAGAAATAAGTAAAACCAATAAATAAATAAATGTTTATGTATAAGACATATGAAAGTGTAAGACAAAAGAAAAGAAACAAAAGTGTTTGAAAATAAGTTGAACAGAGAAGTATGCCAGGCAAAACAAAAGTATGTAGCCTGCATAAAGTTGTAAACAGAAATGAGAATGATATAAATATGACAGGAAAGTATATATGCATGCACACACTTGCAAAATGATGAAAACCAAGACAACAAGCAACCCTATATGTATAAATGTATATTTTGTACAAAACAATTGATACCAAAATCTCTTTAGCCACCAAACATTCTTCAGCCGAGATAAGATGGAAGCAAATAAAATAAGATAAGTGGTACAACAAAGTAATGCAAGCAACTTCACCCATGCTTAGTATTGTACAAAATAATATCACCCTATCACCTTCTTTTCTTTTATATACATCAACCTCTTCTTCTCATCAATTTGTTCATTTAAAACTAAGAAAAATATGAAGTAAATATTATCTTAAAACCTAAAACAACAATCAAATCTGGAAGCATGCGATTTCAAAGCAAAGAATGCAAAAAGCTTTCACCTGGAACAGAGCTCCAGTTTTGTTAATGCAGTAGATTTCTGGAAAACAATCTAAAGTGATATCATCTAAAACAAATACCACTGTTCTCTGCTTCATCCATATTCAGGTGAGAAAATCATCATCTTTAAAGCTTAGTCTGTTATACATATAGGGTTGCTTGTCAACAGACTTCTTTATTTAATATTTGTGAGCAAACCTTCTTTGTTTCCTTTACCTGTGAGTAACTTCACCTTTAAAACTTTAAGTAGGATTTGTGTGGATATAGATAAGTAAGTTGTATATTTATATGTGAAATATCTGTGAATATCTGTGAATATATATATATATATATACCTCTGTTCTTTGCTTTTTAGGACCCAGTTTGCAAACAAAATCCTTACCTTCTGATCTAAGATCTGTTAGAACTTAGAATATAAACAAATATTGTTTGTTTGATTATGAAGTAAGTTTTAGATTTTATTTAAGATAAAATAAGTTTGAAAATCTCACTGGAAACCTCCAAGAACGGTGCAAGCTTAATTGATGTTAACTTTCAAACATAGTAATTCAATGATCTAAGCATAAAATCTGAAAGCTTATTCAAAATCTTGGTTTTTAAAAATAAAAGCAAAATTATTAGTTTGGGATTGGATATACATTTCTGGTTTGAACAGAAATGGAGTTTTGGTTCATCTCTGGTGATCTGAATGATCTGGAGGTTCGAGTTTTCTTCTGGTGATAGTAGGATGATCGGAGGATCATGGAAAAATGTCAGGTGGTGGATCAAGACGATGTGACGGCGGCGGTGAGCATTTGTGTTTCGTAACCCTAGTTTTAGGTGTGATACTTATTTCGATTCGTGCGTGGTCCTCTGACGATCGAGCGTGGCGAGAGTTTGGGGAACGGTAGAGGAGAGGTAGTCGAAGCAGTAGCCGGAGGTGGTGGTACTCCGGTGGTCGAAGTTCGAATCATAAGGCGTTGACAGGTTTGGGTTTAGGGGAGGTTCTATGTTTCCAGGTCTGGACGTGAAGCTCGAAAACGATTTCAAGTGGATCTTGGAGTTTTTGGTGAACGAGATCGGTTTGGGTGAAGAACGTCGACTTGCTCGTCGACGAAGCGGTAGATGGAAGCAAGCGACGGTGATGTACACGTGCACGAGCACGTTGCATAGGATCTGGGTGTTGTTGGCCTGGGATTAAGCAGGGAAAAAGACTCGTGATGCACTCGAGTAACTCGAGTGTGTACTCGAAGTTTTGGGCTTTGGACTCGATGCAAATAGCAGTGGCCTCGGGTTGATTTACTTGTAATAGGTTTTACTGTAAACCTGTTATCCAGTTTTTATATTTTAAATAAAATTTAAAAGCTAAGTTAAATGAAAAGAAAATTTTTAAAATGAATTTAAATCCAAGTTTAAATCTGATTCAAGTTAGTTTTGAATCTCAGTTTTGAAAATAAATAATGTTATAAAATTTTAAACTATTTTAACTACTTTAAAAGGGTAATTAATTACTTAAAGATAATTATTTGATTAAATGTAATTAATTAATAAATGAAGGTTAAGCAAATTGTTTAAACATTGTAAACTTAGAAGATGTTTAACAGTTAAGTTAAGACTTAATTCAAGTTTTAAATTATTTTAGTTAAAGCTTAACAATGTTCTTAAACCCTTAATTATTTTAATTAAACAATTAATTTAAGTTAAGTATAAAGTTAATTAACACTTAAGTTTGTAGTTAATAATAATTTGGTTTTCAAATTTAAAGAAGATTTTTAAAAGTTAATTAAGACAAGCAAGTATTATTGTTAATTAATTAAATGGTAATAAATTAAGGGTTAATTTATTAAATTAATTAAATGGTCAATTAAATAATTAAAGGTTAATTATTTAATAATTAAAGGTTGATGAATTATAATTAAAAGTTGATTAATTTATTATAAATGGTTAATTAATAAATGATTAAAGAATAATTAATCAAAATGATTCGTAATGTTAATTAACCAGGATTAGTAATTCATAAGAAATTAATCTGATTTGAATTGATCAGACAATTAACTGATCTTACTTACGGATGTTTGGATTGTATTGAATGGTTGAATTGTTTGACATCCCTGATATGTGATGCTTTGTGATATACCCTAATTTGAGTTGTGACATGTGATGCAATTTATTATCTGTGATATATATCTATGATCTGTACGATAAGCGTTGTAGTTTGTATCGCTTATCAACTATATTTCTGTGTTTTAATCTGTGATGATTGAATGTTGTTGCACTATTGTGTTAAACCCCTGGACCACACTTTTACACACACAAATATGGATTTCACGAGGAAATCAGTTAAGTCACAAATGAATTAAATTAAATGTTGTTTTGAAATTGAAATTGAAATTTCAAATTGATTTTGGAAATGGATTTGGGTTAAATGTTAAAGCTTTTGAAAAAGTGTTTTCAAAGATAAAAGCTATTTTGAATAACTTGGTAAAATTTCAATTTAAATTAATTCAATTTGAAGTTGAATTCAAATAATTTGGAATTGAATTCCATGTTTGGAAATTTTGGTTAAGAATGTTATAAATGTGATTATATGAAGTTAAACCATTTAAAAGTATAATTTTGAGAATTTGGATTTAACCCAAGAACCTTAACTCGTATAAATGAATCAGATTTCCCAAAATGAAAGCAGTTTGTTTTAAAAGAATAAAAGCTTTCAGATAAGAAATGAAATTACTGTTTAATTAAAGGAATTTCAAGTTTGAATTGAAAAATGTTTTTCCAAGTTATGAGTGAATTCTTTTTGAAAGCTATGAATTGAATCTGTTATTTTTAACGGATTTAAAATGGTGACTTGTTTAAAACCACTCGAAATGAAATTGTTTTGAAAGCTATAAGTTAAATCTTTGATTTAAAGATTTAACAAGTTAATCAAATTGAAATGGAAATTGATTTGGGAGATCTGTGAATGAATCTTTGTAAATGGGGTGAACTTTGTGAATTGGATCTTTTGTTTAAAAGATTAAAGTGTGGAAATTGTTTAAACCATTGAAGGTTGTTAAAATGAATCTTTTTGTTTAAAGATTTGAAAATGGTAATTTGTTTTAACCATTCGAATGTAAATTTTTGGGTTTTAAGCTGTGATTTAACTGAGACCCCAGTATCCATATGATTTTTAATTGCGCTCGTTATTCGGGTTAGCCGGGAAAAGACATTTGTGTCATATAACCCATTCCAAATAGTGATACGACGTAAATGGATAGCATTTGAAGACCGACGGTGAAGACCGGATATATTTCGAAAACCTAAGGACAACTCGTCGAATGTCTCTGCATCGACTGGCCTCGATATAGAGATTTTATCACCCTTTGTGATGGGAAGTCCGGACGTGATTAGAAATTATCCGGATTGGCAAGGGCTTCTTCGGAAGTGCCTTCGGTTCTGTTCGAACCCGGAACAGACTTGTATGGTTACATGTCTGACATTACATTTTGAGATATAAAGCTGATTTCTTTCAAATACATTTCTGTTTGGTGGCGGAGAATTTATTCTCTTAGCTTAACACCCTTCTCTGAGACGTACGAGCTCAGAGGTTATGTAGTTGAAGGTTATCAGCGATATACTCCCAATTTGGTAATGTGACATGCTGAGTGTTGCTATGTGATGATCATTATTTGATCATTTGTGATATGATCATTTGTTTGATCATTTATCTTTGTGATCATTACTTTGATCATCTGTTGACCCAAAGCATGGCTTTGTGAAAAGCGTAGCTTTGTGGACGAGACTTCGTCGAACCTCACACCCCGGAATGGTCAAAACAGGAAAGATGCGGCAAGGTTATTGGGGGTAGCGCCCCTTAGGGTATGTACATTCCTTTTGGATAGAGGTGGTACCAAGGTATGGAGCCCAGGTACTTAACCTATGTGGTTGCTGCAAATTTATTTCTTTGTGGTTGTTGGTTGACGGGATCCCGGATAAAGGTTGGTTACAACCGGGGGATGGCATACTCGTGTCAATAGTTACCCAGTTAGGGGTAACCCAGCCTTGTGTTGGCAGAGATCCAGTTAGGTTCTCGAGGCGTCTTTCCAGAGGCGTACCTATGTGGCAATGGGAAGTTCCTTGGCCTGACCATTTGTTGGAAATCCAAAGAAAAAATACGAGACTTGTACGGTTTTAGTTGTATTACCTGCCATGGAATGTGGCGGTAACCTGCTATTGAACATGGTAGCTATAGTAGGCATACGATACTGGTCGTATGTTGGCTAAAATTAATATTATACTTTCGAAATGTTTTCCACACTATGCACTAATAATAATATCAAAAATGATTTGTTTTACGTAGTAAGCATCTTTAACTATCATAAGGAGAAATCTCCTCTAATTCTGCGTTTGCATTGTGTGTGTGGTGGGAGGCCTTATGGTAGTTTCATTTTCCAAAAGCATTGCGAATTGACTTTAAAATTCTCTTGTTGTTCGTTTTTAAAGATAAACCGTTTTGTTGCTCATACCAGTCCCATGACTGATCCGGAGTTTATTGTTTCTTTCCTAAACTCTGGATGCTCAAAATTTTTCTACACGGGCAGTCTAGAGTTGAGTTTTTCAGATAGTTAGATTAGTAGATTTTCTGGAGCTAGTTCAGTCTTTGGATATGGACTACACCTGCTTATCTTGGTGCATCGTTATTGGAAGTTCAAGCTATTTCTGGATTGGTGTTTTGAAGATGGAGATTATCCGTTGCTGGTGTTATCGTTTTCTTTTCCACTGCTATTTCTTATATCATATCTCTGATGTATATTGATATTCATTGTATCACTCTGGTGTATCAGATATTGTATATCAATGTATTATTCTTTTTCTTCCGCTGTGTTATTTACTTAACTGTGTTATAAGCTCCGGCGACTTGGATTTGAACGGTCGAATCTATGGCATTCGAGTACGATGTAAAGTATGGATGTCGATTTTCGAACGCGAAAAATCCAGGACGTTACATTTGGTATCAGAGCTAAGGTTGAACTTTAGCTCAGGAGTATAACACGTTAGGTAACTCATTAGAGATAGGGTGAAGTATCCCTAGAATGAGTATATCCTTAAGATATCCGTTTAAACGTCTCAGTAAATTCTCTTGCTATCCACTGATAGTGAGTATGAGTGCAAGAATAGGACGAGATAGGAGACAGGGGAATACGACTATAAATGGTCAATACCCTACAACGGTGGAAATAACTTTCTCTATCAATTTTCTTTGATTCGTCTTTCCAAATTCTTTTGATTGCTTCGTGACAGCTCCAGAAAGAAGTTTCGATATGATGATGGCCCTACGAATCATTGTAGAAATCTTTACTTCGTATTTCATCGGTTTCTTATCAGTTTTCGATTTAAACTTTAATAAATATGAATAAATTGGAAATTTGAAATTGTAAATTTTAAATTAGGTTAAATTGATCAATAAAATATGAAGGATAAATTTGAATTAAATCGATAAAACGATTTCGTTTAAAACCAAATTTGAAATCGTATCCATATATCTATCTATTGTTGATATTCTGATTTGGTGAGCCAAATGCAGAATTGATATCCAGTTTAATCTGAAAAGATGTTTCTCTATCTTTGTTCTATCTGTGTTATTTTTCATGCCTGTAAATTTCGAGGACGAAATTCTTTTAAGGGGGGAAGTTTGTAACGACCCTAGATTTTAATTTAATTTAAATTTATAATTAAATGAATTTTTGAATAAAAATTTGTAAGATTTATTATAAATGGAAGCTAGTTTCCCCGATTCAAATAGAAAATATATTAAGTCATATGGATTTGAAAATTTGTATATATGTGAATATATATGTATATGGATATATATGAGTAAATTTGAATTTACTTATATATATATATGTATATATATTGGATTTGAAATAAAATTTTAATAAATGACTTAGAAAATGTTGATAGTTGAAAATTTATATGTAAGTTAAAATAACTATTGAAGTTAGAAATAAGTAAAACCAATAAATAAATAAATGTTTATGTATAAGACATATGAAAGTGTAAGACAAAAGAAAAGAAACAAAAGTGTTTGAAAATAAGTTGAACAGAGAAGTATGCTAGGCAAAACAAAAGTATGTAGCCTGCATAAAGTTGTAAATAGAAATGAGAATGATATAAATATGACAGGAAAGTATATATGCATGCACACTTGCAAAATGATGAAAACCAAGACAACAAGCAACCCTATATGTATAAATGTATATTTTGTACAAAACAATTGATACCAAAATCTCTTTAGCCACCAAACATTCTTCAGCCGAGATAAGATGGAAGCAAATAAAATAAGATAAGTGGTACAACAAAGTAATGCAAGCAACTTCACCCATGCTTAGTATTATACAAAATAACATCACCCTGTCACCTTCTTTTCTTTTATATACATCAACCTCTTCTTCTCATCAATTCGTTCATTTAAAACTAAGAAAAATATGAAGTAAATATTATCTTAAAACCTAAAACAACAATCAAATCTGGAAGCATGCGATTTCAAAGCAAAGAATGCAAAAAGCTTTCACCTGGAACATAGCTGCAGTTTTGTTAATGCAGTAGGTTTCTGGAAAACAATCTAAAGTGATATCATCTAAAACAAATACCACTGTTCTCTGCTTCATCCATATTCAGGTGAGCAAATCATCATCTTTAAAGCTTAGTCTGTTATACATATAGGGTTGCTTGTCAACAGACTTCTCTATTTAATATTTGTGAGCAAACCTTCTTTGTTTCCTTTACCTGTGAGTAACTTCACCTTTAAAACTTTAAGTAGGATTTGTGTGGATATAGATAAGTAAGTTGTATATTTATATGTGAAATATCTGTGAATATCTGTGAATATATATATATATACCTCTGTTCTTTGCTTTTTAGGACCCAATTTGCAAACAAAATCCTTATCTTCTGATCTAAGATCTGTTAGAACTTAGAATATAAACAAATATTGTTTGTTTGATTATGAAGTAAGTTTTAGATTTTATTTAAGATAAAATAAGTTTGAAAATCTCACTGGAAACCTCCAAGAACAGTGCAAGCTTAATTGATGTTAACTTTCAAACATAGTAATTCAATGATCTAAGCATAAAATCTGAAAGCTTATTCAAAATCTTGGTTTTTAAAACTAAAAGCAAAATTTTTAGTTTGGGATTGGATATACATTTCTGGTTTGAACAGAAATAGAGTTTTGGTTCATCTCTGGTGATCTGAATGATCTGGAGGTTCGAGTTTTCTTCTGGTGATAGTAGGATGATCGGAGGATCATGGAAAAATGTCAAGTGGTGGATCAAGACGATGTGACGGCGGCGGTGAGCATTTGTTTTTCGTAACCCTATTTTTAGGTGTGATACTTATTTCGATTTGTGCGTGGTCCTCTGACGATCGAGCGTGGCGAGAGTTTGGGGAATGGTAGAGGAGAGGTAGTCGAAGCAGTAGCCGGAGGTGGTGGTACTCCGGTGGTCGGAGTTCGAATCATAAGGCGTTGACAGGTTTGGGTTTAGGGGAAGTTCTATGTTTCCAGGTCTGGACGTGAAGCTCGAAAACAATTTCAAGTGGATCTTGGAGTTTTTGGTGAACGAGATCGGTTTGGGTGAAGAACGTCGACTTTCTCGTCGACGAAGCGGTGGATGGAAGCAAGCGACGATGATGTACACGTGCACGAGCACGTTGCATAGGATCTGGGTGTTGTTGGCCTGGGATTAAGCAGGGAAAAAGACTTGTGATGCACTCGAGTAACTCGAGTGTGTACTCGAAGTTTTGGTCTTTGGACTCGAAGCAAATAGCAGTGGCCTCGGGTTGATTTACTTGTAACAGGTTTTACTGAAAACCTGTTATCCAGTTTTTACATTTAAAATAAAATTTAAAAGCTAAGTTAAATGAAAAGAAATTTTTTAAAATGAATTTAAATCCAAGTTTAAATCTGATTCAAGTTAGTTTTGAATCTCAGTTTTGAAAATAAATAATGTTATAAATTTATAATTATTTTAACTACTTTAAAAGGGTAATTAATTACTTAAAGATAATTATTTGATTAAAAGTAATTAATTAATAAATGAAGGTTAAGCAAATTGTTTAAACATTGTAAACTTAGAAGATGTTTAACAGTTAAGTTAAGACTTAATTCAAGTTTTAAATTATTTTAGTTAAAGCTTAACAATGTTCTTAAACCCTTAATTATTTTAATTAAACAATTAATTTAAGTTAAGTATAAAGTTAATTAACACTTAAGTTTGTAGTTAATAATAATTTGGTTTTCAAATTTAAAGAAGATTTTTAAAAGTTAATTAAGACAAGCAAGTATTATTGTTAATTAATTAAATGGTAATAAATTAAGGGTTAATTTATTAAATTAATTAAATGGTCAATTAAATAATTAAAGGTTAATTATTTAATAATTAAAGGTTGATGAATTATAATTAAAAGTTGATTAATTTATTATAAATGGTTAATTAATAAATAATTAAAGAATAATTAATCAAAATGATTCGTAATGTTAATTAACCAGGATTAGTAATTCATAAGAAATTAATCTAATTTGAATTGATCAGACAATTAACTGATCTTACTTACGGATGTTTGGATTGTATTGAATGGTTGAATTGTTTGACATCCCTGATATGTAATGCTTTGTGATATACCCTAATTTGAGTTGTGACATGTGATGTAATTTATTATCTGTGATATATATCTGTGATCTGTACGATAAGCGTTATAGTTTGTATTGCTTATCAACTATATTTCTGTGTTTTAATCTGTGATGATTAAATGTTGTTGCACTATTGTGTTAAACCCCTGGACCACACTTTTACACACACAAATATGGATTTCACGAGGAAATCAGTTAAGTCACAGATGAATTAAATTAAATGTTGTTTTGAAATTGAAATTTCAATTTCAAATTGATTTTGGAAATGGATTTGGGTTAAATGTTAAAGCTTTTGAAAATGTGTTTTCAAAGATAAAAGCTATTTTGAATAACTTGGTAAAATTTCAATTTAAATAATTCAATTTGAAGTTGAATTCAAATAATTTGGAATTGAATTCCATGTTTGGAAATTTTGGTTAAGAATGTTATAAATGTGATTATATGAAGTTAAACCATTTAAAAGTATAATTTTGAGAATTTGGATTTAACCCAAGAACCTTAACTCGTATAAATGAATCAGATTTCCCAAAATGAAAACAGTTTGTTTTAAAAGAATAAAAGCTTTCAGATAAGAAATGAAATTCCTGTTCAATTAAAGGAATTTCAAGTTTGAATTGAAAAATGTTTTTCCAAGTTATGAGTGAATTCTTTTTGAAAGCTATGAATTGAATCTGTTATTTTTAACGGATTTAAAATGGTGACTTGTTTAAAACCACTCGAAATGAAATTGTTTTGAAAGCTATGAATTGAATCTGTTATTTTTAACGGATTTAAAACGGTGACTTGTTTAAAACCACTCAAAATGAAATTGTTTTGAAAGCTATAAGTTAAATCTTTGATTTAAAGATTTAACGAGTTAATCCAATTGAAATGGAAATTGATTTGGAAGATCTGTGAATGAATCTTTGTAAATGGGGTGAACTTTGTGAATTAGATCTTTTGTTTAAAAGATTAAAGTGTGGAAATTGTTTAAACCATTGAAGGTTGTTAAATTGAATCTTTTTGTTTAAAGATTTGAAAATGGTAATTTGTTTTAACCATTCGAATGAAAAGTTTTGGGTTTTAAGCTGTGATTTAACTGAGACCCCAGTATCCATATGATTTTTAATTGCGCTCGTTATTCGGGTTAGCCGGGAAAAGACATTTGTGTCATATAACCCATTCCGAATAGTGATACGATGTAAATGGATAGCATTTGAAGACCGGATATATTTCGAAAACGAAAGGACAACTCGTTGAATGTTTCTGCATCGACTGGCCCCGATATAGAGATTTTATCACCCTTTGTGATGGGAAGTCCGGACATGATTAGAAATTATCCGGATTTGCAAGGGCTTCTTCGGAAGTGCCTTCGGTTCTGTTCGAACCCGGAACAGACTTGTATGGTTACATGTCTGACATTACATTTTGAGATATAAAGCTGATTTCTTTCAAATACATTTCTGTTTGGTGGCGGAGAATTTATTCTCTTAGCTTAACACCCTTCTCTGAGACGTACGAGCTCAGAGGTTATGTAGTTGAAGGTTATCAGCGATATACTCCCAATTTGGTAATGTGACATGCTGAGTGTTGCTGTGTGATGATCATTATTTGATCATTTGTGATATGATCATTTGTTTGATCATTTATCTTTGTGATCATTACTTTGATCATCTGTTGACCCAAAGCATGGCTTTATGAAAAGCGTAGCTTTGTGGACGAGACTTCGTCGAACCTCACACCCCGGAATGGTCAAAACAGGAAAGATGCGGCAAGGTTATTGGGGGTAGCGCCCCTTAGGGTATGTACATTCCTTCTGGATAGAGGTGGTACCATGGTATGGAGCCCAGGTACTTAACCTATGTGGTTGCTGCAAATTTATTTCTTTGTGGTTGTTGGTTGACGGGATCCCGGATAAAGGTTGGTTACAACCGAGGGATGGCATACTCGTGTCAGTAGTTAGCCAGTTAAGGGTAACCCGACCTTGTGTTGGCAGAGATCCGGTTAGGTTCTCGGGGGCGTCTTTCCAGAGGCATACCTATGTGGCAATGGGAAGTTCCTTGGCCTGACCATTTGTTGGTAATCCAAAGAAACAATACGAGACTTGTACGGTTTTAGTTGTATTACCTGCCATGGAATGTGGCGGTAACCTGCTATTGAACATGGTAGCTATAGTAGGCATACGATACTGGTCGTATGTTGGCTAAAATTAATATTATACTTTCGAAATGTTTTCCACACTATGCACTAATAATAATATCAAAAATGATTTGTTTTACGTAGTAAGCATCTTTGACTATCATAAGGAGAAATCTCCTCCAATTCTGCGTTTGCATTGTGTGTGTGGCGGGAGGCCTTATGGTAGTTTCATTTTCCAAAAGCATTGCGAATTGACTTTAAAATTCTCTTGTTGTTCGTTTTTAAAGATAAACTGTTTTTGTTGCTCACACCAGTCCCATGACTGATCCGGAGTTTATTGTTTCTTTCCTAAACTCTGGATGCTCAAAATTTTTCTACACGGGCAGTCTAGAGTTGAGTTTTTCAGATAGTCAGATTAGTAGATTTTCTGGAGCTAGTTCAGTCTTTGGATATGGACTACACCTGCTTATCCTGGTGCATCGTTATTGGGAGTTCAAGCTATTTCTGGATTGGTGTTTTGAAGATGGAGATTATCCGTTGCTGGTGTTATCGTTTTCTTTTCCGCTGCTATTTCTTGTATCATATCTCTGATGTATATTGATATTCATTGTATCACTCTGGTGTATCAGATATTGTAACAGATATTGTATATCAATGTATTATTCTTTTTCTTCCGCTGTGTTATTTACTTAACTGTGTTATAAGCTCCGGCGACTCGGATTTGAACGGTCGAATCTATGGCATTCGAGTACGATGTAAAGTTTGGATGTCGATTTTCGAACGCGAAAAATCCAGGACGTTACAACAACTCCCCAACAAACAGATGAGAATCAGTGATAAATAATGTTAGATGACTATACTACGAAGAAAGCATGGACTACAAACGTCATATTGATAAAAGATGTCTTAGAACGGTCAACAAGCTTTCCTCGAGTGAACAAGGTGCCCATCAACATCCTAGCAACGAAACTTTACACAAAGGACGGGAGTAAGGATATAGATATTCGAGGTTTGAGATAACCATCACATGAGAAAGAAAGATGATTTTGGATGAAACAAAGCATACTTTGTATTCTACGAAAGTTGGCTTTGTGCGGCAAGTGTTGTGGGCATTTTCGCCCACAACATGGTAAATACAAAAAAATGTCAAGGAGCATAGAAACGGCCAAAAGGTGCATAATAAAGGCTCCATTATGTAATCACAAGCATAAGGAAAAGTGTTAGGAGAGAATTTGGCACAGTCTAAAAATATACTCAAAGAACTTGCAAAGTTTTCCTAAGATTAGGACATGCGCTTAGGTCGAAACCGCATCTCAATCCGAGCTATTAATTGGAAGATATGATCATCTTAAAATTTGTCCACCACCTAACCGACTCAGGTCCCACCTTGGAAATGTACTACCCACTTCAGGCAAATGAAACATTCAAGGGCATTGGAATACTCTAATCAACGATAAAATCTATTGGTCTAAGTTTCGTTCAATTCTGATTTGAAATGAAGGAGTTATGATACAGAAACGTGTATAGCTCAAGTGGTTGAGCATCAAGCTTCCAACAGCGAGGTTAGGAGTTCGATTTATAGCAAGCACATTATTATTATGGAACATGAGGAATGGTCCTATAGGTAATATTACTTTTGAGTGCCTAACCATTTCCAATGTGAGGAAAGGAGGAAGTAAGAAGGTGAGAGGAATCAATGGATGAACAGCCATCGATGTTTGGTGGGACATGGCACAAAACATCAATCGTTGTTCGGTGGATCACAATGCCTAACAACAATCGTTGTTCGATGGGTCATAGCACCGGACAACAATCGTTATTCGATGGATCATAACATTGAACAGCTATCGCTATTCGATGGTTTATAGCACCAAAAAATAATTCATATTCGGTAAATAAATCACCAAACCAGGAATGATGTCCGGTGCATGCAAAGCACCGGACAAGGATTTATACCCGAACCCATTCCTAGGTTGAGGAAAGAGGAGTCGAGCGAAGTTGATCCGAGGATGTAAAGAAAGGAATCCGGCTAGTATGGTGTCCACGTGCATCCACTGAACGAACATACCCTGAACAAAGCTTCTCCAACTGCACCAAACAAGCTGTATATGGAATGAAATCTGGATATATTTGGAAATTTATGATCATATCTTATATATATGGAAATAGCCGAACCGAGCGAGTTATAAAGGGAAGTTTTCTCGTTTACTGGATTGACCACCATACATCTACACTCTTATAAATACCAAAGCTTCGAACAATAATGGAAGAGAATTTTGGAGAGCTAAGCTTACAACAGTAATGGTGGGAAAGTCAGGGAAAGCTAGGAACAGCTTAGCAGGATCCATCTAACAGGACCAGCCTAGCAGGAACTACCAAACAGGAACAGCCTAGCAGGAACTATCAAACAAGAATAGCCTAACAGGAACTGCCTAGCAGGGATAGTCAAACAGGGAAAGGCTAGCAGGAACAACCGAACAAGAATAGGAAAGCAGGAATAGATGAACAGGGGTTGCCGAACAGACTTCCTTGGGTCGATATCTTACTTTATTTTGAGCTACAAATCATTGTATTTTTTATCCCAGGCATTGTATCAAAGATCTATAAGAAGAATAATGAAAACGGAAAGTGGATGTAGGCACATTCTGACCGAACCACTATAAATCTTTATGTTCTTTACTTTACTGCATTTTACTTTCTTCATAATCGAATATCAATTATAACACAAATATAATAGCTATGTTATACACCCGTATTTGCAACTCTACAACTGATCGATTGGAGACGTTTGTACACTTTTCGTGTAAACATATGAAAATCAAAAAACAATGGTTTAGGGATATCTCCCTTTACACATATCCAAGCTAGACTAGGATGATCAAGTCTTACTATGGCCTCATCCATTTTTGGGGTATAGCTAGTTTATGAGCTATTTGATAAAGAGCATCCTTATGATAAAATTGAATTGGGAGGTTGGAGAATGAGACCCAGACTGGGACAATAGTGCATTAAACTTAAGGATCGTAATCGAGTGTCCACTTATAAACTTTCATGGGGCACTTTAGTACCGTCCAATTTTCCCTTAGCCACAAACACGTATAATCCTCTTTATAATATAGTCTCGGTAAAATAATGTTTACTATTAATTAAACCAATATCAATAGAGGAATTTAAGGAAATTTTATTAAAATCTTTTCAAATAGCAACCATAAATGGTCTCTTATTGGTTAATTTTCCTTTAAGAGCATATTTCAATGGTTTAATGAAGTTTTCAACCCCCTCACCAGTAATTCAATACAATTTTTACCTTTGTAGAAAGCTAAGGGTGTAGGAAAGAATGGCGACTAAGGGTGTAGGAAAGAATGGCGAATTGGATCCGCCAGAAACTACAGAAGCAAAACTTATGATTTGTTCCCTTGATGGATTCAGAGGTATAGGAGGTGGAGGATTAGCTGCCATTGAAAACAAACACTGATATCAAGATCTAAAGCACTAGTGCTGAAAAGCAAAAACCCCCAAAGTTAGAACTGGGAAGAACTAGGTCAGGCTCAGAGAACTGGGAGAGTGACTTGGAGTCAGAAATAGGGCGAATCGAAGTGGGGGGCGGGACTAGGTAAAACCCCGTAGTAGGCTCGAAAATCCAGGAAGAGAGGCTCGAAGTCAGAAGTAGGACGGCTTGAAGTGGGAGGGAAGGTCATAGATGAGAAGCAGAAGTAGGAAAAAACACGATGAGAAGAAAAGAAAGGCACAGGGAAATGAAGAGAAAACACAGAGAGGAGAAAGAATCACCTAGCTGCCATTAGGATTAGGGTTGCGTGATTTTTGGAATGCTTTGATCCTTGGTTTACGTTGATGAGAAAAAGAGCATTTTAAGATGTTAACATCAGCAAATATTTTAAGATGTCAACATCTTAAACTATTTTCAGATCATATTACAGATGAGTCGCAGACAAAGTCACTTTTTTTAAACTATTTCGCGACTCTGCCCAAATTGTGCAAGATGGTCTACCGACCATGTATCCCCTAGGAATGAAAATAGCTCAAATCACCTCAACTATATCGGTATTCCTTTGCACCAACAACTATTTTATACACACCTCCTTATAATACTCGAAAAAACTCCAAGTATTTTTATTAAAGTGGAAAACAATATGTATATCATCCGTTTTGATTTGTCTAATCTCCTTGAAATAAGAAAAATCAAAGACAAAACCAATTTAGCTTTAAGTTTTACAGCTACTATTAAAAAAGAGTTATTTATGTTACATAACGTTCTAGCATTTAATGCACGCATTCTCACTTTCACACACACACTCTCTCTCTCTCTATACACACACACGTATGTATGTATGCATATAAAAAATTGTTATATTACACATTATTCTAACCGTTTATGCCTGTTTACAAACAACCAAAATATTCTTAAACAAGCGATCCACGAGAATTACGTCCTACTTATGTCGAACATATCTAATATGTCAGTGTATTAATGGAAAACGTTCTCTCGAAAATGCAGCGGTTGGACAAGACGTAAAAGATTCGTTCGACTTATAAGTCGAAGGCATTTCCTGTTATAAACTTGGCGGAGAACTGGAAAACACAAAAACTCAAATCTCGTTGTATCTTTCTCTTCTACAACTTCTAATATACAAAAATGGTGTCCTCATCCTCCTCCTCGTCCAATAAAAAACAATCCAAGAATGGTACAATGTTGAAACGTTCAGATTCGTCGATATATGCTTCCTGCTCCACGTTCTGTTACAATCCGGAAAGAAGATGGGCTTTATGCATGGTGTCCGCAAATATCTGATCGACAATTGTGCATTGGAATACTCTGCCATTGTCCCCATTCGCAATGGGACAACCATGTTAGGCCTTGCAATCAATTTCAACATTTGATGATGGTACATGGAGCTGGTTGGGACGCTGATAAGAGATTCATCACATGCAATGATGATTTTTGGGCCCAAGCCAAAGCTATGACATTCTAGTTCTGAAGGGCTTTAGAGTTCATTCTCCAATCGTTGGGAGATGATGGATTATCGCTGCAGAGACGTCTAGTTAGCAGAACGTGTCTGTTCCCCGATCAGATACATTTCACCGTCCCTCTATATTTGTACTGTAGTGAAGTTGTGCGCCCGATCAAGCCGAGAAGGATTGAGGAGAATACAAAAGAGATAATGGCTGAATTGGATAGTGTTGATCAGTTTGACAACGTATCTTTCACTCCAAATGGTACGTTACAAACCCCCTTGCCTCCGTCTATTATACACCACCGGCCTAGCCGAAAGATCAAGCACTGTGTTGTTGGACTTTCCACTACTCCTGCTTCTGCTCCTGCTCGTCATGTTGCTGCAACGTCCGACCGATACAATAAGGTTATGAAATGGCTTCGTGATTTGAGCCAGTTATCTACATACAGGACATGACTACCACTAGTATCGTGTTGTCGAAGCCAGAGAAACCAAACTTGGTTTTTTCGATGTTGGAAATCGACGTTTCAAACATAATTCTTGAGATTGTTCGCATCTTTCTCGCGGAATATAATCGTTGGTTGTATTTTTTTTGTTTGAATTTGTAGTAGATGCTTGAATTTGTATTTTAAATCGTATTTAAATTTACATTATTTTTTATTAAATATTAACAATTAGTAACCAATATAAATTAATTAATAATTATTGCAAACAAATAATAATAATAAACAACATACATCAGTGGTAGGTGTTTGAATTTGTATTTGATTTTGAATTTATATTATTGCTTATTAAATACTAATAATTAATAATAAATAGTATAATTAATTAATAATTATTGCAAAAAAGGTAAACAATATACAGTACACGATATTTCATATCTAACCTCAACCTCTAATCCAATTTGTTGATCAATTTGTCCGTGAACGCACTCCAATCTTTATTTTTTAAAAAAAATTAAAAGAACCTGTTTGTTTTAATGCTTTTTTTTATTAAAACGTAACATTCTAATAAATAAATAACATTTATTTTTATTTAATGATTTTTAACCATTCATTTTATTTCACAGGTATACCGACAGCGTGGCTTGCGTGCCTTGTTATCTCTGCTGCTTGTTAACTCTGTTCAATCACATGAGACCAAAAGTTTGCTATATACAGTTGAGCTATAATTAGAAGCTCAATAATTAGTAGCGACACGATTGGCATTGTCAAAGTAAACAAGAAAAGAGAGGCACGACAACACGCATTAAAAACGAAAACTTGTCCAATTAAGACTAATGCACAAGCTAATCCCTTTCATGGACCATATTGCCACATCAACATCATGATCATTATAAAAATCCGAAGCCGCGACTAACCGAATACCAGCATGCGAGTATTATTTTTTCTCACAAGGCGATAAGATTTGCAGCTATTAAGTCAATATTTAAACAGTAATCTGACTAATACACTACACTTCACCCTGTACGTTTAGACAAAGAACAAAACTATAATTTCAAACCATAAGCAAACGGAAACGTTACGTGCAAAACAACAATTGAAAAAAAAAGTTTTAGCCGCTGCTAATATCAACTCAAAAGGAACAATGGACGAATAGAGTTTAAAAATGTAAACAGCAAAACAACAAGCTATTATAGAAGCAAAGGGAAGCAGTTTTTTACACATATAAACTCTCTCTATACTTGCTTCAGCATCCATAGTACACCACCACACTATACGGATAAGAAAGACTCTAAGAATAGATATAATACACCAGGAAGAGAAAATCACAATCCAATTTAAGCTCCTACCCCTTATTTCTATATCACAGAATTAACAAGCAGTTGCATAATAATAGAAAGAAAAAAAAGAGGAAAGAACATATGTCTTCTTCATTTAGTTTACCTCTCTCAAGAAGCTCTATTCTGCTTCATCTCCATAGTTTGCTGCTGCCCTTGCTGCCCTTGGTCTGATTGCATCACAGGCTGATACTGAGTCGGTATCGTCTGTGCCTGAGTATAATACATTGCAGAAGCATTATTATTGTTGTTCCCTTGAACTTGACCAGGATGGTGCAGTACATGATATCCACCTCCTGGTGCAGCCATATGGACCATTTGCGAAGGCGGTGCAACCGACCTGTACATATTGGGTTGCAGTTCAGATTTGGGTGCACCGCCTTTGGGCAGCTGTACAGAAACGGGCTGCTGCTGGTTTTGACGAACGGGTACGTAGTACATCGGCACAGAAGGATCGAACTGCTGAGATTGCGGCACGTAATGAGACTGCTGGATCGGCATTTGGTAGTACGATTGCATAGGGACATACTGTGAATTCGCCGGTATGAACTGCTGTTGCTGCTGGTTCTGAGGCTGCTGAGAAACGGGTTGCGGGTTGTTGGGTACAGGTACAAACTGCTGCTGCTGGTTCTGAGGCTGGGAAATGGGTTGCGGGTTGTTGGGTACGAACTGCTGTTGCTGGTTCTGGGGTTGGGAAATGGGTTGCTGGTTGCTGGGTATGAACTGCTGTTGCTGGTTCTGGGGATGCGAAATGGGTTGCGGATTATTAGGTATGAACTGCTGTTGCTGGTTCTGTGGTTGAGATATGGTTTGAGGGTTTGCAGGTACAAACTGGTGTTGCTGTTGCTGTTGCTGTTGTTGGGGTTGTGGATTGGTTGGTATGAATTGCTGTTGCTGAGGTTGGGATTGTGGGTTAACGGGTATGGTCTGTGAGTTAGCAGGTTCGAATTGTTGAGATTGGGGCTTTTGGGCGGGGATGGACTGTGGGTTCCCTGCTACGAACTGTCCGTCTTGAGTTTGAGGGTTTGCGGGTATAAACTGCTGTTGCGGCTGCTGTTGCTGCTGAGACTGAGGTTGTGATGGTTGCGGAGCGGAAAAGGTTTGTGGATTAACGGGTACAAATTGTTGTTGGTTTTGGGCTTGAGGGTTTGCAGGTATGAACTGAGGTTGAGACTGAGGTTGTGAATGTTGTGAAGTAGAGAAGGATTGTGGGTTTATGGGTACAAATTGTTGTTGGGTTTGGGGTTGAGGTTGAGGTTGAGATGGCTGTTGTACTGGGATGGTTGGAAGAGTGTATCCCGACCCGGGTATAGTTGCAGGTACAGGCATAGGTGCATGTTGATTTCGATATGGAATTGGTGGATCTATTGCTGGAATTTCACGGTTTGGTTCTGGGTTTATTGGAATTGAGGGCTGTGGCATTCTCTCTTCATAGTATACCATCCTGTAAATAAAACCAAACTTTATATGCATACTTCAAATTCGAGCAACTACTTGGCTTTCATGAAGATGAAATGGTTAACTATTATTAGAACATCCATCCAAGATACAGGATCGACTGATATCAAAATCTTAAAATTATTATTTAACCTATCATAACTCATTCAGAAAATTATCTAGTGATAGAGAGATTTGGTTGTGTAACCAAAGGTATTGAATTGAATTCCTAAGCCGTATGTATTATGACCAAATTAGAAAGGGAAAAAACACTCAGAAAATTATTTCTGTTTGAATAAATTTATCTGAGAAGCATTTAAATTAAGCAGGTAAGTGCATAATTAACTAACTTGTTTGTAGAAATAAAGGCGAACTTCATACGCATTGTTCAAATTTATATAACTCAATAGCTTTCCAGGTGATCGAATGATTAATTATAATAACATCTACCCAGAATATATAAATATAAAAGTTATTCTATGAACTAATAATGGAGGAGTACACAGTAGCCTATTTATTGGACGGTCAAGCCAAAATAACAAAAATATGACCGATTACCTATTTACAGAACATAAACCAAAAGGTTTTTTCTATCATTTCACTAGCAACTGAAACGCTGCAAATAGTAAACAGTTGTAATTAAGCTTGCTACTCAAATGGTCCATCATTCTAATCAATTTGTAGAATTTAACTTACAGTACAGACGAAAAAAACTTATGAATCCTACATAAATAAATATAAATAGTATAGATAAACCAATGATAACATATAAACATGAATAGAAACAAAGAACCGCAAGGAAGAAAATAAATTAATTTATACCGTGGATCCGAAATAGGAGCATCAACTGGAGGAAACTTCTGCTGCTGCTGCTGCTGATGATTAATCCCCTGCTGCGGCACAGTCTGCTGCATCTGCTGCTTCCTGATGTCAGGTCTTCCATCATCAGATCCATAAACATTCATCTTCTTAAACTGCTCTTCAAGATTATTTCTCTCACTCAATCTATGATCCTCAGAAACCCTAACCCTAATTGGCGGCAAATTCAACCCCGAATTAGTTGATCCAAAGGATGAATCTCTATCCAGCACTTTCCCATCATCAAACCCGATCAAATTCGAGGATCCATCCACCCCAATCCCAGTTCCATTAAGCGCATCAACAAACCAAGTCTCAGACTTCGAATCATCCAACAAACTACCGATCGACCCCCTCGAATTCGCACCGCTCTCCAGATTACCAGAAAACACAAACAACCGAATCCTAGAGCTAGAACTCTTCCCAGAACTCGCTATCCTATCATACTCATCCACCATGTTCTCCAAATCCTCATCGGATGACAGAGAAATAAGCGAATCCAAATCCTCGTTTGGAAGCTGGTACTTGAGTGTGAAATTCGTCAAGTTAAGCAGAGAAACGAGTTTAGACACCAGGTCATGCAAAGAAGAATTCCGATCGAGGAGGAGGATGCGGGTATCCCCGCCGAGGTAGCAGAGGGACTTGTCGGTGGGGCGAGGGACGATGCGGCCGCCATAGCTGCACATGAGACGGAGCTTCGATGATTGGGACGAGGGGTATAGGGGGTCGTCAAAGGAGTCGGAGCGGGAGCGAGGGGAGGAGGAAGCAGAGTCTGGGTAGGCGGCGGCCTGATCCATGATTATATGTTAATAATAGTATTGTTTTTGGGGAGACTAATAAATTCCTTTTGATTTATTAGTTTTGAGGTTTGGGAGATTTTTTTTTAGGGATTAGATTTTGATTTAGGAGGTGAAGAAGAAGTGGGAATAAAGGAGGAGCCAACTGGGAATTGGCAGCTAAAGTGGGACACGTACTATTCCATGTGGGATCCGCATTATATGGAAATTTTTTCGAACAACTTGCTAATGGCCTTTACAGTAATTCCAGTATATTGGTATGGAAGCTCGCTTATTAGTGCGAAGTGCAAACATTCCCCTTTTTCAATTCAGATCTACTTTTCACAATATTTTAAACTCCAAAACGCCCATTTTAAAGTTATCCAAAGTATACACAAAACTTGCTTAAAAGACAGACTTCACATAAATTTTGATTTTAGGAACACCAAATTTCAAAATCAACTTTAAAAACAAACTATTCCTTAAAATACTTAAAAGATCCAAATGTTTTGTCTTTAACCTGGATTCAAATTTCGATCGCACGATACATTCGAATTTAAAATTATGATTTTCTACCTTAGATAAGATTGACGATTGTGGTTGCTAAAGAGATTGCTATGGACGATAAACGGTGTTGGTGGTCCGACGACGATGCTGTTTTCATGAGGAACGATGATTGGTGACAACAAAGGTGTTGATGATGACAAAGTCAAGGGAATTTGTAAAGGAGATGAATATGACAATCTCTAGTAGCGTTGGACCAAAAGACTTATGCAGGGATAGTTGCGTACTTGTCTCTTCTTCTTCATTACATAGACTGCATATGTTGTGTTGTCTAGGTGCATCCACTATTGTAGTCGATCTTTGGTAGGTAATCTATTCATTAGAGCAAGATATGTTGTTACTGACATTTTGGGAAGCATGTCATGTGTTAATGGTATTATATACATGACTTTTAGTTTTAAGTAGCATTGTAAACTATTATCACGTAGCATGTCATGCATTAATGGTATTTATTATAACGATTATGTGAATTGCAAAATTTAATATAGCATTTTATGATTCAATGTTATGTTTCAATGGCATTTCATATTTAATATACCCTTTTGAAACACCCCATATTTTGGAGTGATAAGACTTTATTAAACGATAATTGAGAGTATTTAATTAAAAGAATTATTTAATGAAAATTTGTTTCATTTTGATTAATTAACCATGGGACATTTAAGAAGGTTAATTAAATAAACTAAAGGCAATTAGTGCAATTAATTCGACTATAAAGTAAAAGGAATAAATTTAAAAGTTTTAACGAAACGGATTTTATATTAAGGAAAAGAAATTAATAAGATTATGCAATGAGGAATTTTTGTCCAAGCTCAAATTATTAACTTCTATACCATTCACCCTACCATTTTCTTCATTTTACGTTCATTCATAAAAACAAAACGAAGAAACTAAGGTCGACCATTTCTAAGGAAAAGAAGAGGAAAAAGGCTAAACAAAGGGTTCAAGCTTCTTTTTTTAAAAAGGAAGAGATTTTTATGCAAACAACTAATTTAGATGGGTACTTACCTTATTTTCCTCCAAACCTGTTTGGGTTCGGATTATGTATGTTTTCGGTGTCTTCGATACTAATGGTCATGTTTTAATGATAGCATAATGATTCTATACATATTTGGTAACTAAAAGACCTTATTTTTGATATTTTTAAAAGTAAAGCATGAACTAACCTTCTTCGATTACTTTGAAATTTTAATATATCATTTTTAACATTAAAACAAAGATGCATGTCAGTTTTTATAATTTTCGAATAGGGAAATGATTTGTTATGATTTTTCTAAGTTGTAAATGGGAAGTTTTGACTGTAAATTAATATTTAAAAATATTAGATTTAATATTTTGATTTGAAACTTTTTTGAAAGTAAAGGAAGGTGTTTCAAATTTCAGAATTTTTTGGAATTTTCCCACCATTTTCGAGTTGTTATGAATTAAATGGTAAGACAGAAAATACCTAACTAATAAAATAATTAATAAAACAGATAAGAAAAGTAAATAATTAATGCTCAATTAAATGAAGGATGTTCGACTATCCTAAGAGATTTTTGCATAATATAGAGGTGCTGAATAAAAAAATGACAAGTGGAACTAGTCAGAAAGTAGTTACATTATTAAAGAAAATATCGGTTTTCCACTTAA
The DNA here is from genome assembly GCA_030737815.1 of Allium fistulosum. NCBI lineage: Eukaryota > Viridiplantae > Streptophyta > Magnoliopsida > Asparagales > Amaryllidaceae > Allium > Allium fistulosum. Next base: position 636,788,965 of record CM060908.1, on the reverse strand, counting down.
TTTCAGATTGTTACTCGATACATGAGATAGCTAGACATGCCATAGTTATTTTAAAGATACGATAGCACTAAACCATTGATCTCCATTTTAGATGTGCGGAGATCTGTAGTGGCTAGGTATATAATAGCATGGGTTGGAACTTTGATAGCTATGTATGTGATAACTAATGAGGATGTATGCATTATTTAAATACGTAAATTTTGGGTAGCATTTTGAAATCCAAACTCCAAGAAGTTTAGTTTGAATTTCATAGGAATGCAATTATGAAGAAAAATAATAAATTAGAATGTAATAACCTATTGAAAATAGGAAAAAAGGTTAAGCATAGGGAAGCTAAGAAATGTTAAGTGTATTATCCAAAAAAGGAAAAGATAAAAATGTTTTAACCAAAGAATTGAAAACTTTTTTATCTAAACATGAAAGTATAAAGAATATGTATGGTATACAAATAATTAATGAAAAAATGGATTGAACCTAAGATCTTAAAATATACCAACTCATGGGGTTATTGAATGGTAGAGAGCCATGGCTCAGTGAAGTCTATATCCAATGTTATATGGCAGCGTGCCATGGCTTAGGAAGTCCATTGGGTTCACTTTAGAACTTTTAACTTTAGTGTGACTAATAACATCAAAATGGATGTATTTTAATGAATAAATTGGCAATTTGAAATGAAAATGTTTCTAAGACTAAGAGGAGCTACAGACGCTTAATAAATACACTTGCTAGAAAGCATTTTGGGTACTTACATTCAACCTCGTAGGAGAGTCAGGGTGGCTCCCATGGTGAAACAAGTGGTCATTTCATCGCTGATGTTGTTTAAGAAAAAGATAAACTAGTGGTAGAAAGAACTATGAAGTAATCACTAAATAAGAGTTTAGGTGCTGCATGGAATACATATGATGTTTGTATGACATGGTTCATAATAGTTGTTGTTAAGTATAGGGTATACTTAAATTGAAATGGTTGGAAATATGTGACATGGTTCATAAATGAATAATCAATGTAGATGGTACTTATGTTTGAAATGATGCTTATATGTATGCTCATGATGATGATTTTATTATGTGATATGAGTTAATTACTGTTTTTGATTTTGTGAGGGGAAAACCTGTTCCATTAGGAGGCGTTATCTCATTATATGTGTTATGTTTAAGGAAATGTATTACTCGTACCAGGCTTTATGTTTGACCCATATTTTTATAATTGTTTTTCTCATAAACTCATGGGTAGTCATTTGTTTAAGTTGTGTTTATGGGATTAACCATGTTTTCTTAAAGGCAAATTAAAGCTCCTAAATCAAAGCAGGAGGCATAGCTAATACCGAAGTTTTATTTTAAATTACATTATTGTAAAACCAAGTTATGTAACTGGTTAAGTGTTTGTGTCGGCATCTTCATATGTCTGGCACGGTGCTATAATCTATATTTTATTATAGTTATCACTACATGGGAATGATTTGAGTAATAAAAAATGTAAATACAAATTGGTGTAGTGAAAATTATTTAACTGCTATGTTCACTTATTGTTGTTGAAAAAACTGATCACATTTTATCGATTGAAAATAATTCGGGCGATTATTACAACATCACCGACATTCATTTTTGACTCTCTAAATGGAGGATGTAGCAACTTGGTATTATAGCTTAGGTTATGGGAAACTTAAGTAAAACAGAGCTAAATATAGATCGAGGTAGAAACTAGATAGTTGAAAACAAACACCATGCGCTTCTCTATCCTATATAAATTTACCCGGGGGTATGGGGGCTTGGATCAGCGGACGGCTTTACTATACCCTCCTCAGGAGTTTACCGGTCCACCGGGTTCTCCTGGGTTTTCAAAAAAAAAACAGTATATATATATATCGTATATATATATATATCGTATATGTATATCGTATATATGCAACATACTTGTACTTTGATATAGATGTATAAGTGAAAATATATATCCCTTTATTATTGTTTTCACTCTCTCTTCTTTTGTTTCTTACGAATGCTTGCTTATATTGAAAATAATAACGGAAACATGAAATGGAAATTTGATGTTCGGAGGTGCTAGGATAAACGCTAATAAAGAAACTACAAGTATGCAGACTAAGTGCTAAGAAGGGGAGGCAGTCCCGGATGTTGGTATTGAAACTGGAATTTAGAGGCCTACGCCGGTGCTGGAGCAATGGATATGTATGCTCTTTTTTGCTATTATATGATGGACATGAAGAAGCAACAACTAGCTAAAGTTATTGAGCCGAGACCAATAGTAAAAGAAGGGGATTTTTTTTCTAAGATGAACCAAGATTATAAGAACTATGGAGGAAAGATGTTTACTGGAAAGGAGCCCGCTTTGGAGGTGCTAAACAGATTAAAGGTGTTTAAGCATATTTTGGGAGATATAAGATATGATGATTTTCAAAAAAGGAGGTTAGCTTCACGTCAACTCCAAGAAGATGCTTTGGACTGGTGGGAGGTGTTAACAACCGAGATTCCAAAGGAAGACATTACTTAAGATAAATTTAAGGAATGATTCGAGGTTCCCTTTATTCCCAATCACAAAAGAGTGTTTTATGTTGGGAGTTTCTGGATTTGAAGCAAGTGAAAATGACATTAGCAGAGTATATATAGTGTTTTAATGCTTTATCAAAGTATGAAAGGGAGCATATCAGGATTCCGTTGAAAAAGAATGAGAAGTTTATTGAAGGCCCAAGGAAGGGACTGAACCATGTGGTGATGGTGCACTTTGAAAGAATTAATGATATGTCCTAAGGGTAATTATATAATTTATTACATATATCTAACTTTGTAGTCAATCTTGTTCATAATAAAAGCATTTTTTTCTTTTATATCTTCGTTATATTGTGCTATAATTAATTGATTTATTGCAATTGAAATTAAACACTGTAATTAGTTCAATAATTAGTATTGACATGAGAAATTGGTTTTAAAAAGATTTTTAATTTCTGTGTAATTAGAAATGATGAAATTTGTAATTATAAAATTTGAATTGAAAAGTGATTTAATTAATTTAATAATCATTTATTTAATTATCGTGAAAATGGCCATTTTGGCCACTGTCTCGAATTTCAACTAAACCAGTTTCATTAGATCCGTAACGATGAATTATTGTAGGATTTCAAGTTTCGTAGCGATTGGACTTGTCGTTTGATCGTACGGGCTCGAAACGTGTAGAAATCAATTTGAAATAAACTGATTTTTAAAGCTAACTTCTTCGTACAATGGAATTAGGACTTGAAACCTATTCCATTGAGTTTAAAAATATCGAAAACATCTATTTTGATATATGGGATAACCTACTTTCGTTTCGAAGATGGAACGGGCTTTTCGGGTTGTTATTGTCGTACGAACCAATTCGACACATGTTCATTTTTCTTATCGGACTCTGTTCGTATAAATAGTTTTGTTCTAACCATAGCAACCTTTTTATTTCTCATTACTATACGTACTGAAATTTCTGTCATTTCTCTCTTCTCAATGGCTGAAAACCTAAGTCCCAAATCCAAATTCAAATCAAAATCAATTTCAAAAATTTATAGTCCTCCAAACCATGAAATATTATATACCGTTTCGAAGCTTTCGACGAGCATAATCCACTAGTGCAATTCATTTTTGCAATCGAATCATCAATTGTCTAGAAATCAGTGATTTAGTTTCAACCAACCATTTGCTAGGGTTTCGATCCAACGGTGGATCTTCGCCCGATTGACGATCGGGAAGCGGCGTTGGAAAGAGGACGATGAGCAGGTCCCGGCCATGCTATTCATTCATGTTAGAGGGGTCGGAATTCGCCAGAATTGGCGAACAAAGGGCGAGGTGGGGCGATGTGACTGGGAGGCTTAGGGGTGGCCGCGTGGTGTCCAAGTGGGCGGTAGGAGGAGGTGGATACGGTGGCGACTGTCGATCTAAGTGAAGACTAACGTAGGCGCTGCGTTTTTTATTTGAAGGTGGCGGCTTCATAGCGTGGTCGAGTTCGAAATCGCATATGCTTTGTTTCAGGCGTTCGTGAACGAAGACAGGTGTGACGTGGAAATTTATTTTGCTTTGTTTTATTTTTATTAAATTTAACAAATTTCAATCGTTCTAACAATAATAACTTTTGCATACGAGCTTGGATTCACGCGCGGTTTTCTCCATTGCGATCGTATCGAAATTCCGGACATTATGGAACTGGTTTGGACGAATTCTAAGACTATTAAAATTTGGGCCTTTATTTGGATTTCAAATCGATTTGAAATCAAAGGCGAGTGTTTTAACCCACTCACAACTACTAAATTATCTTATGTTAGTAAAAATTGAATTTATGATGGTATTAGAAGTTGTTTGACTGTTGTTTGATATATTTAAATCGTCATTCCAGTTAAATCTAAATTTATTGAATATAATTGCCATTTAATTTAATATTAAATTTTAATTTGCCAGTTTATACCTGTTGATAATAATCAGTTATCTATTGATGTTTATTGGTTGATTTGAATGATGATTGCAATGGATGTTTAATTATTGATATTAGATGATTGGATGTTATGTTATTTTATATGTATTGTTATAACACTGCAAGTTCCCTTAGTTTATTATTAGGAAAAATCACTACGGGTTGAAATGATACATACTCGAACGATCTGATAGATTAGGGAGAAATCGTTATGGGTTGAAATGATAGACTCAAGTGATTTCATGGATTTGAAATTAAATTCGGGATTGCGGGTTGAAATGATATATACCCGTAAATTTAAATTTATTACGGGTTGAAATGATATATATCCATATCGCTTGACCATAGGGTACAAAATTATATACGAACACCGGATTGGTTAAATTAAATGATTTTAAATCCTTAAAATTTGAATTCAGTTAAAGGATATTTTGAAATAAAATTTGATTTATATAAACTGAATTATTTTCGAAAATCCAAGCTTTAAATGTTGAAATTGGAGTTGGTTTAATGAATTGTTTGAAGAATAAAAATGGAAATTTCAAAGTTGAAATATAAATGAAATTTATCGAAATTGAGTTCTTGAAAATGTTTGGATATTTAAACTTTGAAATCTTGAAATTGAAGTGCTTTAAAATTGTAATTCAAACATGAGTTTGAAATCAATATAAATTGAAATGTATTTATAGGAATTTGAATTGAAAGAAAATTTAGTTTGTTGATTTGAAAGTTGGACATGGTCCAGATGTGTTGGATGAAAGAAATAGTTTAATTTGATATTAATTTCAAATTTATCATTTTAATATAAACTATTTAAATATATATAAACACACACAATATTTTAAAAATCCTAATTATTAAGATTTCCAAACTATTAAACTAATTTAATCTCTTTTAACTATTTTAAACTATTTTAACCAATTTAAACTATTTAATTTATTTTAATCTGTTTAAAATCTATTTAATCTATTTTAAATCTATTTAATCTATTTTAAATCTTTTTAAACTATTTTAAATCTTAAATCTATTTAAACTATTTTTAATCTAAAACTATTTTAGAGTATTTTAACTATTTAAAAATTTATTTTATACTATGCTAAACTATTTAAACTATTTATAACTATTTAAACTATTTTCTAAATTTCAGACTGCGTAAAGTGGAAGTGTTTATATTTAAATACGTGATTTAAAAGCGAATATGGTTAAATGATGTTATAACCTAAAGTTGGAATTTGAAATGACATTTTCTAGTGAAATGATGTATTTGAGTAAATATGATGATTTTAAAATGAGAGTTTAACCTATATTTTGTGAATATGGTTTTGAAAGTGATATGATTTCAAATGTGATATGATTTCGAAAGTGAGTATGATTTCGAAAGTGAATGTGATTTCGAAAGTGATATGGTTTAAATTGAATATGATATTTTTATATCAATTATGAATCCGTTTTGGAAATGTAAAAGAATCATCTGGTGTGAAATAAGCGTTTGGTTGTTAAAGAGACTGGGATTGGATATTGTCATACTCTCTGCCAATACCGAAAACCACTTTAACAACTGTGTATGTGGTGTAGATTCCAAAATGAAGTAGGATGGTTTGGCGAACGATTCTGTACGAGGTATTTACGTAGCCCTGACTTCCGTGAGTCGACTTGATGTAGCTAAAACAAGAGCTATACCGGGCCAAGTGAGGTCGCTCCTCCTATCGGGCACATTTCTTCGATACCATATTATGACTTTGTGATTGATTTGGTGGCCACCCTTCGATTTGATTATGGGAGTGTGTTCCGAGGTGGGCGGTAGTAGCTGCTATGCATTACCACTTGTCTGGGAGTGCAAATGGTAGAATCCTACCCTGGCATTGCCTCGCGTGCCGTGTCACATGCCTTATCGCGCCTTCTACGAGTTTGTTTTGTACTGTACCTATGGAGTGCTCCTTCCGATCCTCCATAGCCTTCATTCTCTTCCTAATTAGCTCCACCTTCTCTGAAGTGCCTCAAATCATCTCCATTCCAAAAATTACCTTATTAGTTGATTCTCACCAACATGAGGCTGGCTACATCTATTAGTTTTCAAAATTTTGAAAAACCATTTTCAAAACCAACGGGATTTAAATTCCCAAATTTCCATCTTTTAAATCCTTTATAAATAGTTTTTATAACCCATATTTATATAATATACTTCTGAAATTTTATTTTATTTTGTAAATCATATATTTATATGATCTAACCTTTGGTTATAATAAATATTTCTTACTTGTTAACCTTGCTTTCATTATAATATCAACTTTTATTCGATCACAACGACAAACAACAAATGATAATAGTTTAACATTATCATTTCCTAACAACCAAGCAAACCATATGTACCATAATAATTTCTAAAAAAAATTATTCCTTTATATATAAAAACAATCAAGTTAAAATTATTTCATTTACCCAATTTCAAACAATACCATGTCAAATTGTTCTGTTTAAGTGTTTAGAGATCCCTATCAATAACGTTACTTACTCGTATTGACAAGAATCTATAAGCCACTCAATAGACCAACCAATACAAAAAAAAAATTTATATCACTACCAAATACGCGCTCATATATATACACTCAAACACATTCTAAGGTGTCACTGACCTTATCTCTAATGAATTACCCCATCAAAGCCAAGATTCTCGCTTAACCTTCAGCTCCGATACCAAATTTAACGAACCATAGGCTTTTCAACCATTCGACAGTGACGATCGGTAGGCTTTTCAACCATCCCAGCCCCATTGTGGCATACAATGGTACCTCGAATCTGCTTTTATGGCTAGCCTCGCGACTGTAAGCACCTGGCAAACCAACCCATCAAGGCCTTATACTACCTCTCCAGGACGTATAAGGGGTAAGAGTCTCTTGCTCGCCACCAAAAAGAAAATGAGAACCCCCTATCATGTTAATCCAACCAATGGAAACAGATCCGATCCCGATCTCGATCCCTTCGAAACAACGTTCGATAATTTTCGGTAAACTCAACCCCGGTTCTCTAGGAAATAAACAGACAAAGATAAGATCAGAGATCACTTCCTAATCGTTAGGGGACGGATTTCCTTATCATTGTCCTAGAAGAACGAAACGAGATTTATACGCACAGTACAGTATCATCGGAGATGACTATGCCATATAACTCACGTGTTTCTCCTAGATATTTCCAAAGTTACGTTGGGTCTATTTTCGGTAGTCAGTTATTTAACTATCGAATAATAAACATTCAATCAGGTTTTTATTTCATTTGGAAAATAAACATTGGCTCAGTATATGAGCAATCACTAGCCCCCTTTAATAAGTCTTTATACATATAATTACTTTGTAAATTACTTGTATATAAACACCTTTAAAAGATATACTCGTAAATCCCTGTATTTCCATATTTAGAAATAGCCATATACTCATTCCAACGGTATAAGTATATCTACAAAACTTAAAAAAGTTTCCTCTATATTTGATTCTCAAATCGTTTATAATTCCCCTTACAATTCTCCAAAATCGTTTATAAACCATTTTAAAAAAAATCTCTGAAAAACATAATAATTCCTTTACCAAGAATTCAGTCACTTATAAACTTATTGTAAATTTCAAAATCATTTATAATTCTTTATGAACCCATATATCATTTATAACTTCTTTTACAAATCTATAAACCCGCTTCTAAAATTCGTTAATAAATATCTAACCATTTATAAACTCTTTCACCTGGTAAATAATCTCCCTTGCGTCTCCAAACCATTTCATATGCTTTTTTTATAAAGTCCAGATCTTTCGATTCCATTTATAGGTATCAGAAACATTTATAAACAATTAAAATCTTTTACTTCAAAACATCATTTTATAATAATAATTATTAACATTAGACATTTAAATTAATGACAAATTATTAACTTTAACATCTTAATAATAATTAATAATTCCAAAATATTGTTAAATAAATAATGATAATTTATCTTTACCATTTTTATAAATGATAATAACTTATTTCCAAAACTTATTAATAATCCATATTGTAAATTTTCAAACCAAAATTATTCCTAAATAATTAATCTTTCAACTTATTAACTTCTTATAAATTCTTAAAACATATTAACCATAAAAAATAACTTTTAAAATAATATTAAAATAATTTAATAACTATAAAATAATATTAACACGATTATATAACTTTAAAATAATATAAATATAATTATATAACTTTAAAAAAACAATATTAATATAATCAATTAACATAAAAACAATATTCATATATTTAATTAGATAACCTTTAAACAAAATATTTCCAAAACCCAATTTCGGATTTAAAAATCGTTTCTTGTCTCAAAAACCCATTCCGACTTAATCGGCAATTTATAGTATTTATAAAGTACTAATTCAAGGCCAATAACCACCCAACACTTAACCAATATCGCTATTGATTTTATGTTACTACTGGGTTCTAGTTTTCAACATATAACAATGTTATAACTATAGTGTCCACAATCATATTATTATCACATAATCCATATAAAGGAAATATCATTGAAATGATATAATTCAATAATAGCAAGGAATCATGTTGGATCCCTCCAACCTATTTTTCCCTACATCACAAATGTTATATAATCATAAACATAAATCAACTGCTTCGAGGCGGGTTTCGTATACAAGGGTCATCCGCTCTTACACGGGAACATAATAGGGTCTCATCCACTCCAATAGGTGGAAATATATCCAAATCAACTAATAAATATAATAATTTATCCAAAAAATCATTCAACCATTTTTATATACTATAAATCATACTAGTTATCCAAAAAGGTGAGTTTAACTCACCGAAATTTCTGTTGTCGCCGAAGCGTTCCAGTTTAGAACTAAAACAGGACGACGTCCGATTTTAGCTCAAATTTCCACAGTCTCCAAATTCATCTAGACTAGTTCCATTGCGAAGTTTTTATTGTCACGATCGTGACGTAAAAAGTTTCGTCTCGATCGGACCTCGTATGAAGGAATTATCAATTTTATAAGTTATCGATATTTTTAAATTAAAATAAAATAACTAATACACAATCACCACCAAATTAAAAATATGTCGTTATACCTTCTTCCCCAAACTACATCACCTGTGCACGACATTAGTATGCATGGCCGTGCACCAAGCACCCACTTCCACTCCACAATGCTCCGATTCGACCTCGCCATCGTGTTTCTCTAGACTTCCTCTTCTCCCTAGACTCCTCAAACATACGACCGAAGCACCCCATCCAATCGCGACATACAACATTGCCTCTATGGCCATGTCAGGTCGCACAAACCCTCCAAAGCACCGAGCTTCAAGAATAAACCACCCGAGAAGCCATTTTCAATGACGAATCCAAATCCAGCTTCAAATCCAACGATTTCTTCCCGAATTTGCCGAAAACCCTAGCTCTCACTCATCATGCCACTTCACGGTCGAAATCCACCAATGCGACCCGCACCTCCAATCGAGCATATTTGTGAGAAGCCCTCATCAAAGGAAGATTTTTAAATTAGGTTTTAGATTCTTTCGTTGAGTAATTGTTGAGATATAAAATTTTGAAGTTTGAAATCTTTTTTTCTTTCCTCTGCTCTATTCTTTGGTTATAGGATGGGATAATATAGGGGGAAGAGGCTGCGATTCAAATGATGATGCATGGCTAAGAACGTGGGAAAAAGTGGGCTGATAGTGATGGGTAAGGCAGTGTGTGGTTAAATCGAAAAAAATATTATTTAAAATTCAAAATATATAGCTGTAAAATTTCAAACCCCAATCGAGACGTGCCGACTGGTGTTCTATATGTTATACCCCTATTCTGAACGCAATGGGACTAGTTTCGAGGCCTAATTCGATCGTATAGAGAAGATAGATTTTTGAACTCAATTATAATATTAAATTTTCAATATTAATTTCGACGCGTTTCTATCCCGTAGGATCAAATGACACGTCTGATCGCTACGAAATTTGACGGCATATTATAATTCATTATTATGGACCCAATGACACCGGTTTCGTCGAAATCCGAGATTGTGCCCCGAAAGGCTATTTTCACTTGTTAATTAAAATGAGTTAATTTCAAAATTAGCTAAATCACTTTTGAATCAATTTTACTAGTTTTATTATCTTCATTCTTATTAATAGAATTTAAATTAGCTTTGAAATAATTTTTATCTAACTTAAAACTCAAGATCCCATTATTTAACCAATTTCAATTATTAAATTTAACAATTAAATTATCCAATAAATCGCTATATTTGGAATTTAAGTTATTTAACTTATAAAATTAGCTTTTCAATATTTAAAATAAATTAATATTCTAATTTCAAATAACTAAAATTCTTGGTCGTTGCATAAGGTGTCCTTGCATATCATTTGGGACATTCCCGACATCTTTTATACTTACTATAAAAGACATCTTTTATTAATCCAACGTTGTGTATTAAAACAACTAAGACTGATTTTAACACAAGTACATCGTTAAAATCAACAATGTGTTGTTTACTTATAGTTTAGAAATATCAATATACCTTTTAACGTTCATTCTTATGAACACACGCTTCCTTTGCACTTTGATTGAAAATCAAACTATTTGATATTTCTATCAAAATACTTATTCAATATTGATGCTTATAAAATGATACTTTCATATCATTTCTCGGATCATATCCAAAGGCTCACAAACTCAATATCACTCCCACTGACTTTGATACATTTTTGGTTAATACGTGTAAACAGCTTACTCTAAATCGTCATTTAGAATTTTCTGTTTCAATACATATGTACTAAAACACTAGGACTTATCAAGCGATAATTTTGTGAGTAAATACGAATTGACTTGAACGTGTTAAATATCGAATCTATTACGCTAATTTCAACAATTGAAATTTGCGATATTATTCTTATCAACATTGCTCATTTAATTCCAACTGCATTAGTCTTACTCATAAAGATACAATCATGGTCGATGGAATATATCCCTTCAGTTACGACCAGAAAAATCAATATTTTGATAGTGTACTTGGAATTCTTTCGGATTTGCGCATCATACCATACAGTGTCAACACTCTCAATGGTTTTATTAAACAATCTAGGATTATATATTTTCGACATTAATATGAAACTCATAGTTTCTCTTAGATGTGCGAGAATACTTATTAGACATTCTAATGCTATGTGTTCGTTTAGGTTAGTTAATTTCATTTCATCTCATATATTCAGTTCTATCCATGGCTCCGATACCATTTCTAGAACTGGGCCAGCCTGCAGCGGAAGAAATGGGCGAATTTCCAAAAAATCTACCATTTTGGATCATTAACGGGCCTACGAAGTCTAAATGCATTTAGATCTTATCTAAATTTTCTTTTAAATAAAATCAATTTTTTATTCAATATGATAATTTAAGGAACTTTAAATAAATGTATGTGATATGATGAATGTATCAAATACATTCATTTATGTCAAGTGTAAGTGCGGTGTATAAGAGGTATATATATGTATAAATGAAACATGTAAAAATAAATTAAGAGAAGGAAATTATTTGTTTCCCTCTGTTACTATATTCAATTAATAAAGGGAAGATATGACAGAGTATGAAAGGAGAGAAACATATCATTTCTTTCAACATTTAATTATGACAATTAATACATTAAATGACATTTATTACTTATCAATCAAATCTATACATGGATATGATAGAATATGAAAAAAAGGAACCTATCATTTCTTTCACCATTAACTATGACAATCAATGCATTAAATGACATTTATTACTTACCAATCAAATCTACACATGGATATGATATAATATGAAAAGATGAAAACTTTCATTTCTTTTACCATTTTGCTGTAACAATTAATACATTAAATGACATTAATTATTTATCAACCAAATCTACACATGCCTTCAGTGCTTAAATTTTGTTAACGAAATATATTTATACATTCATAATAATTATGGATGCATACATTCATAATAATTATGGATACATACATACAAAGTGAAAACCTATTGGTTGTTTTAAATAATTTGAAATCCTAAATTCACATTAATAGAAAAAATTCCAATTGAGAAAATGTTTAACAAACAAAAAAAGGTTACATTATTACTCATAATCTTTGTACAAATTTGATTTAAACAAAACATTTATATTACATATAACTGATAATTAAAATTTAATAATTTGGATTTGAAAACATATATTTCCAAACAATGTTGCATATGGTATATGTGTATATACATTTGTACAAAAGGTTTTGGTTTTAAAGTTAAAAGTTTTCATTAAATTTTTAATTTAGGATTGAAACAATACATCATATTTTACACAAAACTTTAAATATAGAAAACAACAGATAATTAAAATTTGCACTAAAGTTCATTCATTAATATTAAATCAAGGCATCCACTTTTTTTAACAAGGATTGTAAAAATTGTACAAAATTTAAAATCAGATTCAAGGAATGGTAAATAACTTAACATATACATACATACATACATATATATATATATATCCATTAGCATTTGAATAAGTAAAGATTATCTCATAGTATAGATAAATCTCATTCAAAGTCAATTTTTAATTTCATAGCCATCTACAATAAAATAAAATAAAATTTGAACAAGGTAGGCATGCGTAAATTTATGATAAGAAATTACAGATCCAAACAGCACAAAGAATGATGACAATTTATTAGAAGTAATATGAGATCCAAGACATGTCGATTTATCATAAACATACATTAAAAGGAATTGATAAACAAACATAGATCAAAATAATAATATAATAAACATGTAAATTTCGAATTATACGCACATATAATTACCTTAGGATGAAGCATGTAGAAACACCTTGAATGATAAAAGAATACCTAGATCTGATAAACCTTGCCCTTCATCACACCTTAATTTGTGGCTTCTCCTCAGATTTCAAAAATCACCATCCCACTTTGCAAGAGAAGAATGAACCACCCTTTTTAATTTAGTTTAATGCTGATTTGAATTTGTTTTGATGTGTTTTCTTTTGAACGAGGTTTCGGCCATGGATGAATGATAGAAAAGGGGAAGAAAAGGAGAACAAAAAATGAAAGTCACATTCTATTCTCTGTACTTTCAAAAATGAGGAGGTTTTTTAAAGAATTAAAGGAACCTTTTCCTATTCTCCTATTAGAACTTCCTCCTTTATTTCCTCTTTTTAAATTTCAATTAATCTCATTAATTGATTTCCTCCTTTTACCATTATATGGCTGATCCAAGCACATTCCAAATATGCAACTTTTCCAAATAAAAGAAAACAACTTTTATGTAATTATTTTATTATTTAAACATGTTTAAAATATTACCCATATCGCATATCGATATATGCAAATATAACTTTTATATATGCATTAAAATAATTACCAACAACATTCAAAACATCAAATAAATTAACAATAATTAATATATAATAAATATTAATTAATTTAAACAGTTTGCAACATTTTACAAACTATTTAAATTGTGTGGTTTTCAGAGAAATCCTAAATGCGGTTGTGCAACTCAGAGGTATGAATTCAGTCAGCGATTAATATCGAATAATTCAAATATTAATGTTCACACATCACTTAGCAAGTGGTATGAATGTTTGGCTGAATTCATCATCTACATGTCTTTTTAGTAAAATCCAATTTTACTTATTATAAGCTATACATGTTAGTGATAATTATTTACACCAATTCTCTTCGTGAAACCTATATCATATTAGGACTTGTGGAATTTTGTAATGGTCCAAATTCCAATATCGTCCACATTCAACTTTATAGTTCAAAAAAAAGTCCTTGGTTCAATAATAACAATTATTATTAACCAAAATGCTCTGGCCAGAGACTTTGACTTTGAGTTGACTTGATTTGACCATGATGCTAAACCCATATAACTGAGAAGACAAATCCTTTCTTTAATAGTGCTTCACTTCCAATACTTCCACTTGACCCAACTTTAGTCACTCGATGGAACGCCATGCCATGATTTGACTATAATCAAAGCAGAGCTTTAATATTAAAGATCCATAGTATTATCAAGTCGAGAGAACCGTGTAAATCAACCACATCGATATTTTCTGTTTGACCTTAGTTATATTAACCAATAGAAAACTATCGAGTGAGTTGTTCCATAGTTTTCCGATAACCATAAGTACGTAACCCCTAGGTGCCCTGGCACTTAGTAGTCATGAGTAATACACTGCCCAAAATTTGGAGAGCGTTACATACTCTAGTCTCAACGAGTATATCGATATCCAATCTCGATGCATCTTGACTAAGAACATTTAAAATGGTATATTTTTTTATTATGATAAATTACTCACGGTTATAACACTTTGTAACTGCTATCACAAAATATACCATTTATGGATTGTCTATTAAATATATGTTTAATTAAATTAATTAATTAATATAACCACATTATATCAAGTATATAATAGAAAGAAACACCTTTATTATGAATAAGATTGTTCAACGAGTCAAAATTACATAATTGCCTCTAGGGCATACCCCTAACTCTATCAAAGTAAACATTGAAATTAATGATAACGTTAAGTTATAATTAAGGAATAAAATAAATAAAAACAGCAGCACCAAATTCTTTTCCCAAAACAACTTAGCGGTCGACCGGTAGGGTAGAGGCTGTTGAACCGGTGGAAGCTAGTGCCGGCTAGGGTTTGAACACTTTGAATGTCCGGATTTTATATTTTAAACTAACCTAAATCTGATGGTTTTAGTGCATTCTAACCACTATAAATAAGAGCCTAGCCCATCACTTTTATTCACAAATTATTTTGGGAACCAAGCAAGCTCTGTTGGTCTCTCTCTTCAAATATTTAGAAAAATTCTTTTGGGTTTCAAGCAATAGATTCTAGATTTTTATTATTTTATTCTATTCTTCTCCAATCCCTAAATTTTTGAATCTAATCTACATACAAATCTCTTGTTGTATACATCAAAATAAGAGATCTAAAAGAGATTTGTGAAGGCAAGTCAAATTCAAAAGGAGGCAAAGGTAAGGACCTACAGTGAGTGGAAATCTTAGCTTTTCTATTTTAGCAATTGATCAGTATAGTTTGGGTTTGAATATGCCTTGGGGACTTTTGGTTTGCGAAAACATCATATTATTAACCCCGAAAATTCCTCTAACACGAAATGCCAATTCTAGGTTGAAATCTCAATTATTTGTCAAAATAATGGGAATCGTGTAGGTTTGCAATTTTTTATAATTTTATCTTATATTCCGCTTCTTATTCCTTTTCTTTTAATTTATTAAAGGGTTTGATTTGGGAATAGTGGGTAAGGTGCAAATTTTATTCTTAGTTTGCACCACTTATTTCCATAAATTAAATAGATATTCTCCTATTTATTTTTATGTGAAAAAGGAGTTGAATAGAGCGTAAAATTGAAATTATAAGTCTCTATTATCAATATATTTCATTATTCTAATGTAATAAGTTGAGTTTAATTTTAATGTTATACAAGTCTACTGATTGGAATTTTTGGATAAGAGTGTTGGAATTTTTGCATTGTTGATAATATGGAATGACTTGCATAATTGTTGAAAGAGTTGACTTTTAAATGCAAGTTTAGGGCGTAAATTCTACATGCTTAAAAATTTTCTAGGCATGTATATATATACAATATATATATTAGCGTACGTATAATGATGTAGTTAAATAGGTTATTAATTTTATTTAATCCCTCTTAGGCAAGTAATTAATGTTAGGCGAAATAAGAGAGATTTTTTATAAGGCCTAAATTATGGAAACGTTGAGATGTGTATAATATATGTAAAGTGTGATATAGATTAGAATAAGTTATAGGGATGCAAGGTCGGTCAAAAGCATATGGAAGTCTGCCCGGCTAATCTGGCTACCAGTAGTGTGACTTTAGGCTGATGTGAGACATCAACTATAATAAGTAACTATGATGACGGGAGGTTAGTCCTAAATTTTGTAGGGTAAATCTATCCAGCTAATCTGGCTACTAGTACCTACGAATAGTCGGACTAATGTGAGATGTCACCATGGGATGCGGGTCATAATACGAAGGACCTGCTTTAGAGATTGAAGGTATTAAGTGGTTGTGTGATGGCCAACCTCTTCTCTATGTAAGAAGTAGTAAATGGCTGAGATTATTGGTTAGGTACGGTAGAGGATATCTTGAGAAATGGCCCGCTTCAATAGGAAGTATTAAGTGGCTGAAGAGGTTCCGTTGCAATGTCATCTAGAAAGTTACTGTGAGGATTTCGCCTTGGGATAGGTAGTAAATGACGTGGAATAGCCTTAAATAAGGTATTAAATGATCAGTCTTCCTAATTCCCATTAAAAGTTATTAATGAGTTGAGTATTATCTCTTATATTGATAGGACATTCTGGATGATAGATATGGGTTATTGGGTTGATAGCAAGTTGGTTATGGGCTTGTATTTGGAAAGCCTTTTTATTTAGGAGGAAAGCCTCTGAGCTTATATTTGAAAAGACATATGATGTAGGTAGAATACGTAAGACATATTCCTATTTAAATTATACTGCCCAAGTACAAATATGGTAAGGCTCGAGATTTTTATTTACTAGACGTATGTTGTTTTGACTCCCTTCTCATAACAACACAATTTAGGAAGGACGATGCTGAAGGTAGAGAAGTTGATGAGGCATACGGCAGTAGTCTATTTATTTACTTTTTATTTTCTGTAGTTTCTGATGTGCCCATGAAATAAAAATGATGTTGTAATTTTGGAATATTATACCACAGATATGTAACGCTGATTGTGGATATTTTGTTATATTTTTAAATGACATTTTGAAGTTTGAATAAAATGGGTATTGTTGTTATTATTATATTTTATCCTTCCACTGTGAGATTCTAAATGCGTAGACATATAGCTTTGTATTGTTCTTTTCACCAATAAAGACCAGCTTTGAGACGGGTCTATATTTCGATGGGCCTTTTATGGATTAGAATTTGGGACAAACCTTGCGTTATCATAGTTACTTATTATAGACGATGTCTCACATCAACCCAAAGTCACACTGTTGGTAGCCAGATTAGCTGGGCACACTTGATAGAGTTAGGGGTATGCCCTAGGGGCAATTATGTAATTTGTTACATATATTTAACTCGTTGACCAATCTTGTTCGAAATAAAAGGTATTTTCTTCCTATTATATACTTGATATAATGTGATTATATTAATTAATTAACTTAATTAAAAGTATATTTAATAGAAAAATCCATAAATGGTATATTTTGTGATAGTAGTTACAAAGTGTTGTAACCGTGAGTAATTTATCACAACGTAACAAATATACCATTTTAAATGTTCATAGTCAAGATGCATCGAGACTGGATATCGATGTATCCGTTGAGACCGAAGTACGTAACGCTCTCCAAATGTTGGGCAGTGTATTACTCATGACTTCCGGGGCACCTTGAGGTTACGTACTAATAGTTATTGGATAACTATGGAACGACTCACTCGATAGTTTTCTGTTGGTCAATATAACTAAGGTCAAACAAAAAATATCGATGTGACTGGTTTACACAGTTCTCTTGACTTGAGAATACTGTGGATCTTCAATATGAAAGCTCTGCTTTGATTATAGCCAAATAATAGCATGACATCCATCGAGTGACTATAGTTGGGTCGAGTGGAAGTATTGGAAGTGAAGCACTATTCAAAAGAGGATTCGTCTCCTCAGTTATATGCGGTTAGTATCACAGTCAACTCAAAGTCAAAGTCTCTGGCCATAGCATTTTGGTTAATAATAATTGTTAATATTGAATCAAGGACTTTGTATTTGGACTATAAAGTTGAATGCTGATGAGGTTGGAATTTTGACATTACCAAATTCCATAAGTCCAAAGTGATATAATTTTGACGAAGAGAATTGGTGTAAACAAATGTCACGACCGGGTAACGCTTATTAAACTAAAATTAGATTTTACCAAAAATGAGTAAGCGATAAATTTGGCCATAATGTCACACCACCTGCTAAGTGACGTGTGAACATTAACATTAGAATAATTCGATGTTAATCGCTGACAAAATTTACACCCAAGAGTTACACAGCCGAAATGATGAATTCCCTTAAGACAGAATGATTTAATTAGTTTATAATTGTTATAAATTAATTAATATTTATGAAATATTAATTATAAAACATGCATATGATTTGAGAAATAAATAATGTTATATATATTTGTAACAAGTTATAAATATTTCGATCGATATACAATATCAACAAGCAATTAAATTAGATTTAATTGCATAGTATTTTGGCTTGGGCTTAGATGGGTTTAAGGCCCATCATTTGATTTAGGGCTACAAAATTTCGGTTTTGGGAAGATCTAGGGGTGGCTAAAACATAGGGAATTGGCTTGGAGATAATGGGTAGAGATAAACTGAGAATGGGTAAAAAGATTTTCCTCGTTTCTCTCTATTACAACCCTATATATATATGTATGTATGTATGTATGTATGTATGTATGTATCTCTAAAAACAATTACTAACCCTTTTGGCCATCATTACCTTCTACATTGCTGGTTAAAACATAGTTCTCAATCCACTCCAAAATTTTCAAATATATTTCAAATTAAAAAAATACCATTCGATAGTTAGAGGTCGGTGATTCTGGACTTGCAATCTGACGAATCAAGAACAGTAAAAGGAAGGGAATTCATTGCTTCAACGTGGATTCAAAGGCATCATTAAATTGGTAATTTTAATTCATATTACAGTAATTAAATTATATTCTATGATCCTATAATGAGCAATTTCATATATGTTTAAATATATTTCTACTATATGTTTAGTTAGGTGAGATTTTATAAGTAGATGTAGTTGTCACAAATCAGTTTGGTTATGTGCATAATTTGTTTATTATACTATTTGATTTATGTATAGACAAATGTTGTTTACTGTAAAAAATCAATTTTTGCCATTAATAATTGTTTTATATATATCTATTAATAAATTTGTAACATCTTGAAATTTTCAACCATTCGCATCCAAACACGTCGGACTTGAATTACTCAAAATATCATATTGTTAATTTAAATTTGGCAAAACTCAGCATATACAGTAAATAATAATCACAGAATCACAGACACAGAGTAATATAAAAATAATGCAGCGGAAACGAAAGAATAGTAGTTCATGAAGCTATATATATATATAACAGAGATAAACAAGATACAACAGAAGTCACGAATACATAGATGTCTTAACACAATAATCAAATACAAGATCTGAATACATCATTGGAATCAACTGAATAACTGAAAGCTTGATAGATATAGCTGGGTCTCCAAGCGAAGCTCCAACTCCAAAGGTGAGTCTCGAACACTGAGCCACTCAGTCTGACCCGAGCGTAAAGCAAAACACAAAACACTCGAGTCAGGATTAACATTCTTATATCAATAAATCCAACTCAAGTGAAATATCAACTGAAATACAAGCAACTCAAAGGATGTTTGGGATAACCATCCTCTAAGGATCCGTTAAACTATCTATTATGTAGTAATATATGCTATTATAATAATGTCTAAAGTAAAGTAAACTATTAAAATAGCGTTAAGGCGTTACCCATATCCCCTTAACACATTTTATATATTCCCATAGTCTATACAGTATCGTAATCTCCCCTGTAATGGGCGTCGTTAGAGGGTACTCCATAGGTATGGTACAAAACAAACTCATAGTAAAGCACGCTAAGGTAGGTGACATGGCACAACAAGGCAATGCCAGGGTAGATATACCAATTACGCATCCGGACTGGTGGTAACGCATAGCAGCTACTACCGCCCACCTCGAGCCACACTCCCGAAATTCGAAGGTGCGCACCAAATTAATCACAAAGTAATAGAATGGCATACAATGGAGTGTGTCCGATCAGAGGAGCTACCTTATTGGCCCAGAATCGCTCCTGTTTTAGCCACCTTATGCCAACTCACGGGAGTTGGGTCCACGTATATACCTCATATAGGATCGTCGCCACCATCCTACTTCATTCTGGAATCTCCACCGTGTACACAGTTGTTAAAGTGGTTTTCGGTATCGATAGAGAGTATGCCCATATCCGATCCCGGTCACTTTAACAACCAATCATTATTATAACACAGTGGTCATTTCAAAATAGTTTATACTTCAAAACCAAAAATATCATTTCCATTTCAAAAAAAACATATCAATACGATATCATTTCCATTTCAAGAATATTCACTTCCAAAATCATAGTATTTTCAAAGATATAATACTTTCGAAACCAAAACAATTTGAAATGATAATACTTTGGGAATCATAATACTTTGAATTTCATAACTTTGGAAATAATAAAAGTTTAGGTATTAATAATAGTATATAAAATAAAATAGTTTATAAAATAAATAATTTATATAAAATAGTTAAAAGTTAAAACAATTTATATTAAAATAATTAGTATATTTAAAATAGTTTATGTTAAAAATAGTTAAATTAGAAATAGTTTATAATAAAAATAGTTATATTAAAAATAGTTTATATTAAAAATAGTTTATAAAATAGTTTTAAATATAATTTAAAATACTTTATATAATAGTTTCCTCAAATTTCACAAATCGATTCAACTCAACTCGAATTCCAAAATTCAAATTTAATCAAATCTCAAATCATCAATTTCAACTCGATTCTATTTCTCAATAAATCATTTCAAATTATCTTTTCAAATACATATTTGAACCATAAAATCCATTCAAATTTCAGTATGTATCAAAGTCAATATATTCAACATTTTAAAACTAAATTCGATAATTTTATATATATATCAAATTCACTTTACTATTATTAGTCTTGAAATATTTACTTAATCATTTCAATAATATCTAAATGCAGCTTTAATTTACAAATTAAAAAAAACAAAATATCCCATTTAAATTTATATAAATTTGAAATATTCATTTAAGTCACTTTTAATCAAATTCAAGTTATAAAATCATAGCTTTAAAATTTCGAATTAAATAAATTTCAAATCAAACTTATTTAAGTATAATTCTTAAATAATTAAAATTCCAAATCAATTTCAAATTTATCTTTCAACCCGAAACATTATAAACTCTATATTTGAAAATATAAATTTTACATGAATACTTAAACATATTTTATATTGATTAAATCAACTTTATTAAATCTAATTTATTAAATCAACTTTAATAAATCTTTAAAATCAATATTTATTAAAACCATGTATTTCTTTTCAAACCATAGAAATCATTTTTCAAAATATTTATTTATATATATATATAGACCAACGGTGTCTATATATAATTTTCTATCATATGGTCAAGTGATACGGATATTTATCATTTCAATCCGTAATTTATATTTTATATGGGTTTATATCTTTTTAACTCGCAATCCCAAATTCAATGTCAATGAAAATCGCTTGGGTTTATCATTTCAACCCATAACGATTTTCTCCTATTCTACAGATCGTTCGGGTAAGTATCATTTCAACCCATAGTGAATTCTATACTAATAGGGAACTTGCAAAGTGACAGCAGATATGATAATAACATAACAGGCATATATCACCAATATAAATAATAGATAATGGTGTCGAATGTCACAGGTGAACAGATACAGATAATGGCATATATATAGCAATATAAATAACAGATAATGGTGTCAGATGTCACAGGTGAACATATATATAGCAATATAAATAACTAACAGCAGCATATTTCAATTGACGTTTCAATTGAAATCAAATTTAATAAATAAAAGAACATTAATCATGAGTGACCGCTCACCTTTCGAGGCTAGAGATATTTGACATTGAAATTGAGTTACCAATGCAAGCATGACTTCCAAAACAAGCTAGATTGGCACGAATCGACGAACGAAGCTGATAAATCAGAATTGACGAGATCAAATCAGAGCTGAATTGACGAAGATCACCGATATAAGTGTACTCATATATATATATATAATATAACTATATATTTCCATTTACATCATATTCTAAATACAAACACATTTTAAATTAAATATATATACATTTTGAAAATCATTGTTTATACTAAAAATCAATATGGTTTTACATATACACATATCATATAATATTTTTAGGAACTATCCTCATGTATGCGGATCTAGAAAACTAATAAGTAAATATATACACTTCTCTACATACTATAATTTATAATCACTATTTATCATAAGAATAAATATGAATTTACTATATTATAATATAGGTAAGCTAACCTGTTATAAAACGAACGTATAATATATAAAGCAAGCTACACGCAGACCTATATACGTAACTAATATATATAGGCTAGTATTAATATGTGCAGATGATACATATAAGTACAAATGGACACGAAATATATATAATATATGTATACTGCACAAAATCCTTCCTGAAGCCAATATTTATGTATGCCACTGTATATACTGTTATATGCATAACCATACGCAATATATTTATTATATTGAAACTCATATTATCAAAAGCAAATATAATATGTACATTATGCTTTAACATCTATACTTAAACCCAATGCATGAAATCAATGCTTTATTTTAACGCATATAAAATAAAGCACATATATATAAATTTTTCTCTGTATATATAATAATATGTGGAACCAAAAATCAATATATACTGATATATGAAATCACTAGACAATATGCAGACAACTACTCAACATCATGTGCAGAAAATATATACAAAACAAATATATAAGAGGCCACTGATAAATCAACATAGCTTTGTTTATTATAAAATATTGTTTTAAATTCCAACAGATTATATATATGCTTATATGGACTTATATACAGCAAAACAGGTAAAAAAATATCCATATAACTTTTATATACAATATATATACGACTTATCCTAGGCAAATGAAATGAATTGTAAACTTACATTAATATCTGTATAAACATATATATGTACACCGAACATATAATATAATAGTTATATAAACTGTCAATCATGAAACTTATATAAATTTAAGTATATGTGTGTGTGTATATATATATATATACGACAGACAGCTATCATATAAAACCTTATATCTTTATATATATAGGCACTTACACATTAAATAGGTGAGCTAAGATGCGCCAGGTCGAGGTTGCTAGTGGGTGAGACCCGGGTTGGCTACATGGTGATGGCGATGGAGAAGGAGGGAGGGGCTAAAAGGAAGGTGAAGGCATGAGGCCGATGATTGCTTGTGGGAGGATGGTTTGTTCGTCGAAGGTGGAAGAGGCCAGTGGTGGCGGCACAGGCAACATGGGTTGTTTGGATGGTTCAGAGGCTTGGGGTCTAAGGTAGATGTGCTCGGTTTATGTTTAGGTCGGCCATGGTGGTTGACAAGGCGAAAGTCACGGAGGAGCTCGGCTTGGCCATTCATTGGGTCGGCAAAAATGAAGGCACGAAGAGAAGAAGAAAAAAAAGAGCAGGTTGGAAGAAAAAGAATGGCAGGCAACACTTTTTATTTTATTTTATTTTTTATCAGAAAGAAAATGAAACAACAAAATAAAGTAAATTAGGAATATAAAGAGCCAACCGTTGGCTTCAATCATAAATAATATAATAGAGGTTATTGGTTTACGTTGGAAAATAAAACGACAGGGAAGAGGAAAAATGAGTCAAAGCAGGCATTCAAGCATAAATATTTTCGTATATTAATTTTTTTTTCAATAGAGCAAATGAAAAGGTTAGAGAAGATTTTGAAAAAATTGGGAAACGAACCAAGCATCAGAATATAAAAAGTTAGTGGCTATATGGTTTAAACGGTGGAATATGAAATGGTGCAAGAAACCAAAAGACACAAACCGGTTACCGTTACGGTTACCGTTTACGTGGATTCTGCTGAGTACCGAAGTTCAAAACACAGAATTGAATATATCTCAGAGATCAGCACGATGAGACGATCAAAATGGTATACATATATCTGTGGTTCGACCATCGTATCACAAATCGATAATCGGTACCGAAAATGCTGCAAATCTGTCCGAAATAAGATAAACGAGACAATCGCAGTCCAAATTTGATGAAACGGAAGATGATGTCTCTCTCAGAAGATGATTTACAATTTTATTATATAAAAATGTAACGACCCGATATTTTGGACCATTCGCATCCATTATAAGTGTATAGGTAGACACTCATGCCGGAATTGAATTGCTCAAAATACCGCGTTGTTAATTTAAATTTGACGAAACTGAACATATACAGTAAATAAATAATCACAGATCACAGACATAGAGAAATAATGCAGCGGAAATAAAAGAGATAGTAGTTCATGAAGCTACTATATAAATGTATAAGTTACATCAGAGTTAAACCAGATACAACGGAAGAGTAATGCGATACATCAAATACAAAGCAGAATACATCACTGGAATCATCGAATACTGAAAGCAGAATAGATGGCTGGATCTTCAAGCAAAGCTCCAACTTCAAAGGTGAGTCTCGAATACTGGTACACTCAGTCTGACCCGAGCGTAAAGCAAAAACACAAGACACTCGAGTCAGGATTAACATTCTTATATCAATAAATCCAACTCAAGTGGAATAGCAATTGAAATACAAGTAACTCAAAGGATGTTTGGAATAACCATCCTTTAAGGATCCGTTAAACTATCTACTAGGTAGTAGTGTATGATAAGTAGATAATGTCTATCAGTAATATAAAGATATCAAAATAGTGTTAAGTCATGGCCCATTCCACCCTTAACACATTTTTATTCCCAAGAGCATATACAAGACCGTAGTTTCCCCAAAACCGGAAGTCACCAGAGGGCAATCCATATACTAAAGGTACAAAACAAATCGTAGTGGTCGCGTATAGGGATACAAGTATGACAAGGCACATGAGGCAATACCCAAGGTAGTGAAACTATCGTTTGCCTGATCCGGACTGGTGAGAACGCATCGCCGCAGCGACCGCAACACCGCGAAACAACACTCCCAAAATCAAGGGTGCACCAATCGACAACAAGTAATGAGTAGTTCGAAGAAGTGTGTTCGCTTGAGGTAGCTGACCTCCATTTGGCCCGGCACGGCTCCTGTTTTAGTCATTTCCAATTTGACACAAGTGTCAAGGCTATCCATTATCGTTCTCTTTCTTCAGTCATCACGTACATCATTCCAACCACTTCATTCTGGATCACACACCGCGTATAGTTATTAAAGTGGTTTTCGGTTTAGACAGTGAGTATGTCCCTAACCGATTCCGGTCTCTTTAATAACCTTCGAAATTATTACACCGATTGGTCGATTAATAAATTTCAAAACCAAATCTAATTCAATTTCAAATAGAATTTGTAAATCAACATTTCATTTGCCTTTCTAAATCTATTTCCATAATTTACGTTTCAAAACTTTCAAATTACCATTTCAAAATCTTATAATACCAATTTCAATTTCTATTTATACAATTCAAATATTGATTCAAGTTCGTATATAAGTTTCATTCCGAAATCATTTAAATTAATTTAATTTAACATTTAAATCAATTTAAATTCATTTATCGATTTCATTCAATATTCATTAAGTAAATTTGCCATTCAAAACAATTCCTATTAAATTTCCAATTCATTAAATCCATTATTTAAATTCAACTTCATTATATCAAAACTTACAAATTGAATTAAATTAAATTCATCAAACCAAATTCTTTAAATTTCAAGTCTTATATTAATTTCAATAAATCACATTTTATTTTTTGTTAAAGAAATTCAATTTCACTTATTTACTTTCTTAAATGATTTTCCAAAACTTACTTAAAAAGAAAACTCAATTTCAATTATTTACGAAGTAAAATTCACTTATTCAAAAGTTCAATTTTTCTTATTAAAGAATTTCAATTCAATTTAATCATTAAAAATTAAATCTTATTTAAGTATTAAATAATTCAAATCTTAATTATTAAATAATTTCAAGGTTTAATAATTTCATCTTAATTATAATTTCAAACTTAATTATTAAATCTTTTCAAAGTTTAATAATTTCAAACTTAATTCAATCATTTCTCAAATTAAACAACATTCTTTCATCAATTACATTGTTAATATTTTGTTTCAGATTATTAAATATTAACATTTTCCTTTCATTAAAATTCAAATTTCAACTTCATTTCAAAACCATATTATTTATTCAAATAAAATCTTCGTTTTATTTTAAATCAAATTATTGACCAATCGGGTTTTATTTTATTTCCTATCCTAGGTCAAAGTTCAATTTGGGTATTTATCATTTCAACCCGATTCCAATTCAATTCAAAATCAAAGCATATTAAAGGGAACTTGCCGTGTGATAACTGGGATGGTGTCAAAGTAAACAAACAAGCAATAACAACAAATAATAACAATCCAATAATCAATTTAAATAATCCCGAAATAATCGTATTAATTCGCATTGTTATTTGTACGAATTAATATAATTATTTCTAGAATCTACACTATCATTTCATGTAGATTAAAGATTATTACATTACGGTTTTCACTTGTCATTCAATTTCAATTTTTACACTACAACAATTAATCCAATATACATCGATGGTTCAAAGTGTAATTATCACTATTCTACATGTCAATTAATTTAACAATTAAAAGGGGTCATATTCCACTAATCAAATTTAACATATAAATCAGTTTTAAAATCGTTAACTATCCTATATCCATTTTAAATTTGCATACTATTTATCATTTAACACTAACAATTTAACGTCCAATATAAACATCAACAATCAATCAATTATCAGCCAAACTGTATTATCATCACATAAATAATTACAGAACATGGTGTCAGATGTCATGGGTGAACAGGTACAGGTAATAGCATATATAACAGTGTAAACAACTCACAGCAGTATATTTCAATTATCGTTTCAATTGAAATCAAATTTAATAAATAAAAGAACGTTAATCGTGAGTGAGTGCTCACCTTTCGAGGTTAGATGATGAACGAGAAGATGACGCGGATACGCACACTGATACGGATATAGAATTTGAATTGCGAATCCAAGCAAAACAAAATCGACACGAATTCGACGAATAAAGCTGATAACAGACATCGATGAGAAACAAATCAGAATTAATTTGATAGAACGCCAATATTATTATTATATTATATATTTAGAAATAAATATAATATATATGGACCTTGATTCATTGTTCACATACTTTTAAACAATGTAATGTACAAATTTTCAAAAATATAATTTACAGTATATAAAATATTTTGGAATCTACAATACATAGGTAGAAATAAAAAATCTGATGTATATAAGACTGTGAAAACAAGAATTTATAAACTGACATGTAATAAACTTGAAAACAAAATTTTGTTGAATCCATATAAAATACTCATAAAATTTATGCTTCCTTTGTGTATGACAGAGCATATACTAACAAATATATAGATGAGCATTCACTTATATCTTACCTAGTGTTACTTTATAGCAAAGAATAGAAGTGACAGGACATAACAGTAAACATTGTTCAAACCCTCACGCAACACATATTCTTTATCAATAATATACAAAACTTAACATATTTCCTTTTTTAAAAAAATTTGGAAAACAGATTTAAATTCAATATTATAAAACCTACGTAACTCGCTAACATTTTTGTTCCTGTAAAAATGTACAACTGACTAAACTTTGAACAAATTATACTATATACTGTGATATATGGATAAAACAACTTATAAAATTGTATAAATATACTAACAAAATCAAAAAATAAAATAAAATAAAAATAAATAAATAAATAAATAAAAAATAAAAATCCTGTACTTAAGTATATGTAAAATAAAATATTATAAAAATAACATTTCAAAACAATGTTTATACATATACAAATTAAACAGCAACACTACCGACCCAGATATATATAACTAATCGACGATCTAAATATATATAAATATAAACCAACTACTATACAACTTATATTATATGTAAACACCTTATACACACGCAACTTACATTAAAATATATAATACCTATTCGAAAGAAGACATAGTGAAGGTACGGATGGCCGAGCTCGGTAGAAGGGAATGCGGCAGGAGGCTTCAGCCAAGCTAGAGGGTGCGACAGCACGTGGAGGATGGGTCGGAGAGGGGATAGACGGAGGGGTGGATGATGCTGGAGCGAGGTGGTGTGCGGAGGCGGAAGGATGGAAAACTGCGAGTTAAGCGGGGAGACTGGTTGTGTCGGTCAGCGGTGGTCAGCTAGATGGCTCGAGTGGTGAACTCGGCCTGTGCACGTGAGGGAAGGAAGCTGCTCGGTCACTGGCTTGCATGTTGCCCTTCACGCATGAGAGAGGAAGGGCTGATGTAGCTAGGGAGAGAAGAAGGTGTAGGCGTGAAGGCTTGGGATAAGAGGAAGATGTCGTGGTGGTATGGAATTGGTGGTTCGGCGGTGGAGAAAGACTGGTGTGGCGGTGATGCTGCGAAGTTAATGGCAGGAATGGAAGAAAAATAAATGGCGGTGGAAGTGTTCAAAGCAAAGTGAAGAGGAGTATATGTATTTCCTCTTTTTCTCAGTGATGCTGGAAGCAGCATTAATTTATTTTGAAGATGAAAAGGTGAACGAATAAATGTAGAGATAAAGGAAATGTACCGTTTCAATGGGATAGATGCAAACTTATCACAAAATTTACATTTACAACCGATGGAAATAAAGGCAGTTACCAATGCATAGAAATGATGGGATAGTAATGGTTGAAAATAAATGCCTCCACCGTTTGAAATTTGAATGGACATCACAAGCGGTACCGATACGACATCTTTTCCGCGGTTTCTGCTGTGTACAGAACTTCAAAACACAGAATTGAATATACCGTAGAGATCAGTGCGACGAGACGATCAAAACGGTATACAGATATCTGTGGTATGATTGAATTACAAAAATTCGAATTTTCTACTTGCGGAAAATGCAAGAAAACGCTGAAAAATAAGATCGACGGAGCCAAAGATGTCCGAATTTGGAAAAACGATAAACTGAAATCTTGCTCCGAAGATGGTTTAGAATTTTTCTATGTAAAAATATTTAGGTTTCGGAAATGTTTTATTTTCATCGCTTTTTAACTGATTAAATTGAAGTGAATTTACGTACGAAATAAACTTTCATATTTTCGGACGAAAATTTACCAGTGGCTATGTTTAATTAGACGCATTCCAAATATCGAATTATATTTCAAATTTTTTTATCGTTTAAATTTCACAAAATTTCAACTAATTACGTTATTAAAACAGTTAAAATTTACGGGTCGTTACACTCTCCCCCACTCAAAACTTTTCGTCCCCGAAAAGGAAGGAGGTAGGAGAATAGAAACAACCAGAAAGAAAATAGATTGGAATACAAGTAAAACAATTAATTTAAACCATATAAATTTCAATTTAAATTAATTAATATTTAACAATTTGGTTAAATCCCTTTGAGTTCACTTAAGTTAAATCAATCAATCTATTTCTAGATTCATTATCTTATTATCTCGTCATCCACAATTAACAATTTCTAGATCATCAATTTGTATAATCATTTATTACACTCATATTTTATTCAACAAATTTAATATGATCATATTTTTTTCAACAATTTAAATTTCTTCTTTATTCCAAATTATTGTTAAATTTATTCTACTTAATATACCTAATCACATATATTTAACCCATATTAATTTAAACCATAAAAGTTCTGATTTAAATTAATTTACATCTATTAATTTCTTTTAAATTCAAGGTATTTTCATATGTTGATCAAATTTAAATTTATTAATTCTTTCAAAACAAATTTATTAATTCTTTCAAAACAAATTTATTAATTCTTTCAAAACAAATTTATTTCATTATTAACTGAGTTTACTTATTATCCTATCTAACTCTATTAACATCTGTATAATCAAAATTTAGTGTATAACATTTATTATAAACACTCAAATTTTATAAATTCAATTTATTTTATACATTATCCAATTACATATTCAACTTCTGAATGATTTAGGTAAGTTGTATTAGAATGCAGTTGAACAATATACAAATAAAATTTTCCCAATTCAATTATTCAAGTTTAAATATTTATTTCTAATTTTTGGTTTTATTTATAATTAAAATCATCTTTTAACAAAATTTAAGAATTAGATTTCCGATTAACTTTAAACAATTTAGAGATATATATAATATATTTATATCAAATCAGATTAAATTTTTAAAATAAGATACCTATATATATATATAAATCAAATTATGCTGAAGAAATTCAAATCAAAATATTTTTCAAAACAAAATCGTAGCAAAGCTACAGAATAGTATCTCCACTTCGAAACTCGAAAATGAATGTCGATGATGCGGCCGCCATCACCGAAATTATTTTCCAGCGACAAAGAGAAGAGCACTAATTTCAACATTTTTAAAAATTCTTTGAAAACGATTTCTATTCGAAAATACTTTCAATAATATATACTTTGAAATTTTAAAACCAAAGTTCGAAATCACCGGAAACTAATACATTCTCAAATTTCTGAATTAAATTCATTTCAAATTCCAATCAATTTATAACCAAGTTTATAAATTCATTTATTTATATTGTGCAATAATCAATGGTTTACAAAACAATAAATGAAAATCAATATTATTATTTCAGACAACAAATTCATTAATAATTTAATTACAGAAAACTTATATATAATATAATCATACAAAACTTTTATTTTATTTATCAAATTTGAAAACGATATTGTGTCAGTTTGCTCTGCTCAAGTGTTTTGGAAATCATATCGATAGCGTTGATCAGACGAATCGATCGGAAACCCAAATCAACATCAACAGCTCAAACAACACAATAAAGAAACATTTTTATATTAATAACAAATGCACTACCTCGCACGACGATACAAGGATGGATTTCAAAATAAGTATAGGGATTCAAATTTGATGACTCAAATCAAAGAGAATTTTGATTCGAAAATAAGTTTGAAACAGAAGATAAGATAATTCAATTACCACAATCGGAAGATGGATGAGTTTATTTAATTCACGAGCAACCTTAACGGGTCGTCCGTAACTTCAAGAATAAGATCGATGCTGAATTCCGAGGTAAATCAACACTCGATCTCAATTATGGAATTCAGGTATATCAGGGAATAGATAGCATCGTAACCGAGGATACAGAAATCTCCGGTAAATCGATGCCTATTATAAAGGAGTTTTGCTCCTTTACGAATCATTCGAAGATTGGCGAGACCGCCGATCCATTATAAAGATCATTCAAAGTGGAGTTATGGGATGCTCCAGAATTGAAAGAAGACGAATAATGAGGAACACGAATGAAATTTGGAACCGTTGGGAACGGTCCAAAATTCAAAGAAATCGAGTCAAAAGGAAGAGATTGAAACTCGAATGAGAGTGATTCTGTAAATACATTTACCCTATATGTTAAGTTTTGCCTAGAGCTACCAAAGCTCTGATACCAACTGTAACGACCCGATATTTTGGACCATTCGCATCCATTATAAGTGTATAGGTAGACACTCATGCCGGAATTGAATTGCTCAAAATACCACGTTGTTAATTTAAATTTGGCAAAACTGAACATATACAGTAAATAAATAATCACAGATCACAGACACAGAGAAATAATGCAGCGGAAATAAAAGAGATAGTAGTTCATGAAGCTACTATATAAATGTATAAGTTACATAAGAGTTAAACCAGATACAACGGAAGAGTAATGCGATACATCAAATACAAAGCAGAATACATCACTGGAATCATCGAATACTGAAAGCAGAATAGATGGCTGGATCTTCAAGCAAAGCTCCAACTTCAAAGGTGAGTCTCGAATACTGGTACACTCAGTCTGACCCGAGCGTAAAGCAAAAACACAAGACACTCGAGTCAGGATTAACATTCTTATATCAATAAATCCAACTCAAGTGGAATAGCAATTGAAATACAAGTAACTCAAAGGATGTTTGGAATAACCATCCTTTAAGGATCCGTTAAACTATCTACTAGGTAGTAGTGTATGATAAGTAGATAATGTCTATCAGTAATATAAAGATATCAAAATAGTGTTAAGTCATGGCCCATTCCACCCTTAACACATTTTTATTCCCAAGAGCATATACAAGACCGTAGTTTCCCCAAAACCGGAAGTCACCAGAGGGCAATCCATATACTAAAGGTACAAAACAAATCGTAGTGGTCGCGTATAGGGATACAAGTATGACAAGGCACATGAGGCAATACCCAAGGTAGTGAAACTACCGTTTGCCTGATCCGGACTGGTGAGAACGCATCGCCGTAGCGACCGCAACACCGCGAAACAACACTCCCAAAATCAAGGGTGCACCAATCGACAACAAGTAATGAGTAGTTCGAAGAAGTGTGTTCACTTGAGGTAGCTGACCTCCATTTGGCCCGGCACGGCTCCTGTTTTAGTCATTTCCAATTTGACACAAGTGTCAAGGCTATCCATTATCGTTCTCTTTCTTCAGTCATCACGTACATCATTCCAACCACTTCATTCTGGATCACACACCGCGTATAGTTATTAAAGTGGTTTTCGGTTTAGACAGTGAGTATGTCCCTAACCGATTCCGGTCTCTTTAATAACCTTCAAAATTATTACACCGATTGGTCGATTAATAAATTTCAAAACCAAATCTAATTCAATTTCAAATAGAATTTGTAAATCAACATTTCATTTGCCTTTCTAAATCGATTTCCATAATTTACGTTTCAAAACTTTCAAATTACCATTTCAAAATCTTATAATACCAATTTCAATTTCTATTTATACAATTCAAATATTGATTCAAGTTCGTATATAAGTTTCATTCCGAAATCATTTAAATTAATTTAATTTAACATTTAAATCAATTTAAATTCATTTATCGATTTCATTCAATATTCATTAAGTAAATTTGCCATTCAAAACAATTCCTATTAAATTTCCAATTCATTAAATCCATTATTTAAATTCAACTTCATTATATCAAAACTTACAAATTGAATTAAATTAAATTCATCAAACCAAATTCTTTAAATTTCAAGTCTTATATTAATTTCAATAAATCACATTTTATTTCTTGTTAAAGAAATTCAATTTCACTTATTTACTTTCTTAAATGATTTTCCAAAACTTACTTAATAAAGAAAACTCAATTTCAATTATTTACGAAGTAAAATTCACTTATTCAAAAGTTCAATTTTTCTTATTAAAGAATTTCAATTCAATTTAATCATTAAAAATTAAATCTTATTTAAGTATTAAATAATTCAAATCTTAATTATTAAATAATTTCAAGGTTTAATAATTTCAACTTAATTTTAATTTCAAACTTAATTATTAAATCTTTTCAAAGTTTAATAATTTCAAACTTAATTCAATCATTTCTCAAATTAAACAACATTCTTTCATCAATTACATTGTTAATATTTTGTTTCAGATTATTAAATATTAACATTTTCCTTTCATTAAAATTCAAATTTCAACTTCATTTCAAAACCATATTATTTATTCAAATAAAATCTTCGTTTTATTTTAAATCAAATTATTGGCCAATCGGGTTTTATTTAATTTCCTATCCTAGGTCAAAGTTCAATTTGGGTATTTATCATTTCAACCCGATTCCAATTCAATTCAAAATCAAAGCATATTAAAGGGAACTTGGAGTGTGATAACTGGGATGGTGTCAAAGTAAACAAACAAGCAATAACAACAAACAATAACAATCCAATAATCAATTTAAATAATCCCGAAATAATCGTATTAATTCGCATTGTTATTTGTACGAATTAATATAATTATTTCTAGAATCTACACTATCATTTCATGTAGATTAAAGATTATTACATTACGGTTTTCACTTGTCATTCAATTTCAATTTTTACACTACAACAATTAATCCAATATACATCGATGGTTCAAAGTGTAATTATCACTATTCTACATGTTAATTAATTTAACAATTAAAAGGGGTCATATTCCACTAATCAAATTTAACATATAAATTAGTTTTAAAATCGTTAACTATCCTATATCCATTTCAAATTTGCATACTATTTATCATTTAACACTAATAATTTAACGTCCAATATAAACATCAACAATCAATCAATTATCAGCCAAACTGTATTATCATCACATAAATAATTACAGAACATGGTGTCAGATGTCATGGGTGAACAGGTACAGGTAATAGCATATATAACAGTGTAAACAACTC
The DNA here is from genome assembly GCA_030737815.1 of Allium fistulosum. Classification (NCBI taxonomy): domain Eukaryota; kingdom Viridiplantae; phylum Streptophyta; class Magnoliopsida; order Asparagales; family Amaryllidaceae; genus Allium; species Allium fistulosum. The sequence continues at coordinate 636,754,251 of CM060908.1, read as the reverse complement.
ACAGCAGTATATTTCAATTATCGTTTCAATTGAAATCAAATTTAATAAATAAAAGAACGTTAATCGTGAGTGAGTGCTCACCTTTCGAGGTTAGATGATGAACGAGAAGATGACGCGGATACGCACACTGATACGGATACAGAATTTGAATTGCGAATCCAAGCAAAACAAAATCGACACGAATTCGACGAATAAAGTTGATAACAGACATCGATGAGAAACAAATCAGAATTAATTTGATAGAACGCCAATATTATTATTATATTATATATTTAGAAATAATTATAATATATATGGACCTTGATTCATTGTTCACATACTTTTAAACAATGTAATGTACAAATTTTCAAAAATATAATTTACAGTATATAAAATATTTTGGAATCTACAATACATAGGTAGAAATAAAAAATCTGATGTATATAAGACTGTGAAAACAAGAATTTATAAACTGACATGTAATAAACTCGAAAACAAAATTTTGTTGAATCCATATAAAATACTCATAAAATTTATGCTTCCTTTGTGTATGACAGAGCATATACTAACAAATATATAGATGAGCATTCACCTATATCTTACCTAGTGTTACTTTATAGCAAAGAATAGAAGTGACAGGACATAACAGTAAACATTGTTCAAACCCTCACGCAACACATATTCTTTATCAATAATATACAAAACTTAACATATTTCCTTTTTAAAAAAAAATTGGAAAACAGATTTAAATTCAATATTATAAAACCTACGTAACTCGCTAACATTTTTGTTCCTGTAAAAATGTACAACTGACTAAACTTTGAACAAATTATACTATATACTGTGATATATGGATAAAACAACTTATAAAATTGTATAAATATACTAACAAAATAAAAAAAATAAAAAATAAATAAATAAATAAAAAATAAAAATACAGTACTTAAGTATATGTAAAATAAAATATTATAAAAATAACATTTCAAAACAATGTTTATACATATACAAATTAAACAGCAACACTACCGACCCAGATATATATAACTAATCGGCGATCTAAATATATATAAATATAAACCAACTACTATACAACTTATATTATATGTAAACACCTTATACACACGCAACTTACATTAAAATATATAATACCTATTCGAAAGAAGACATAGTGAAGGCACGGATGGCCGAGCTCGGTAGAAGGGAATGCGACAAGAGGCTTCAGCCAAGCTAGAGGTTGCGACAGCACGTGGAGGATGGGTCGGAGAGGGGATAGACGGAGGGGTGGATGATGCTAGAGCGAGGTGGTGTGCGGAGGCGGAAGGATGGAAAACTGCGAGTTAAGCGGGGAGACTGGTTGTGTCGGTCAATGGTGGTCAGCTAGATGGCTCGAGTGGTGAACTCGGCCTGTGCACGTGAGGGAAGGAAGCTGCTCGGTCACTGGCTTGCGTGTTGCCCTTCACGCATGAGAGAGGAAGGACTGATGGAGCTAGGGAGAGAAGAAGGTGTAGGCGTGAAGGCTTGGGATAAGAGGAAGATGTCGTGGTGGTATGGAATTGGTGGTTCGGCGGTGGAGAAAGACTGGTGTGGCGGTGATGCTGCGAAGTTAATGGCAGGAGTGGAAGAAAAGTAAATGGCGGTGGAAGTGTTCAAAGAAAAGTGAAGAGGAGTATATGTATTTCCTCTTTTTCTCAGTGATGCTGGAAGCAGCATTAATTTATTTTGAAGATGAAAAGGTGAACGAATAAATGTAGAGATAAAGGAAATGTACCGTTTCAATGGGATAGATGCAAACTTATCACAAAATTTATATTTACAACCGATGGAAATAAAGGCAGTTACCAATGCATAGAAATGATGGGATAGTAACGGTTGAAAATAAATGCCTCCACCGTTTGAAATTTGAATGGACATCACAAGCGGTACCGATACGACTTCTTTTCCGCGGTTTCTGCTGTGTACAGAACTTCAAAACACAGAATTGAATATACCGTAGAGATCAGCGCGACGAGACGATCAAAATGGTATACAGATATCTGTGGTACGATTGAATTACAAAAATTCGAATTTTCTACTAGCGGAAAATGCAAGAAAACGCTGAAAAATAAGATCGACGGAGCCAAAGATGTCCGAATTTGGAAAAACGATAAACTGAAATCTTGCTCCGAAGATGGTTTAGAATTTTTCTGTGTAAAAATATTTAGGTTTCGGAAATGTTTTATTTTCATCGCTTTTTAACTGATTAAATTGAAGTGAATTTACGTACGAAATAAACTTTCATATTTTCGGACGAAAATTTACCAGTGGCTATGTTTAATTAGACGCATTCCAAATATCGAATTGTATTTCAAAATTTTTTATCGTTTAAATTTCACAAAATTTCATCTAATTACGTTATTAAAACAGTTAAAATTTACGGGTCGTTACAAAAAATATTCAGGTTTGGAAAACATTTTATTATCTTCAAATAGTAACTGATTTGAATTGAAATAAAATTACACTAGAAAATAAACCTTCATATTATCTGATGAAAATTTACCAGTTGCTATGTTTAAGAAGACGTATTCCAAATATTAAATTTTTATTTCAAAATTTTATTGTTTAAAATTTCACAAAATTTCAATTAAATATATTAATAAAACAAATGAAATTATTTAAAATTTACGGGTCATTACACTCTCCCCTACTCAAAGCTTTTCGTCCCCAAAAAGGAATGAGGTTGGAGAATAGAAACAACTAGAAAGAAAAATAGATTTGAAATACAAAATAAAACAATTAATTTAAACCATATAAATTTCAATTTAAATTAATTAATATTTAACAATTTGGTTTAATCCACTTGGTTTCACTTAAGTTAATCAATCTAACTATTTCTAAATTCATTATCTTATTATCTAATCATCCTCAATTAACAATTTATAAATCATCAATTTGTATAATCATTTATTATACTCATATTTTATTCAACAAATTAAATTCTTTTATTCCAAATTATTATTAAGTTTATTCCACTTAATATATATCTTATTACATATATTTAAACCATATAAATTAATTTATATTCAATAATTAATTTAAATTCAAGGTATTTCCATAAGTTAATCTAATTTCAATTTATTAATTCCTTCAAAACAAATTTATTTGTCTCATCTATTATTCAATTAACTTATTATTCTATTTATCTCTGTTAACATCTTTAAAATAAAATTTAAGTGTATAACATTTATTGTAACACTCAATTCTTTCCTTATAAAGTCATTTTATATTGTATATTATCCAATTATATTTTTAACTTCTGAATAATTTAGGTAAGTTATATTAGAATGAAATTGGGTATTATACAAGTAAACTTTTCCCAAGTCAATTATTTCAAATTTAAATATTTATTAAAAATTTTGGCTTCATTTTATAATTAAAATCACCTTTAACATAAATTTAAGGATTAAATTTCCGATTAACTTCAAACCATTTAGAGATATATATATATATATATACTATATATCAAATCAATTTAAATTTTAAAATAATATACCTTTATATATATAAAAACCAAATCATACTTAAGAAATTCAAATCAATTTAATTCCCAAAATAAAAGTGTAGCAAAGCTACTGAATGGTCCCTCCACTTCGAAACCCGAAAATGATCGTCGATGATGCGGCCGCCATCACCGAAATTATTTTCCAGCGACAAAAGAGGAGAGCACTGATGTAACGACCCCAGATTTTTAATTTATTTAAATTAATAATTAAATGAATTTTTGATTTAAAATTGTTTAATTTATGGATAAATTTAATCGAGTTTCCCCGGATCAATTAAATTCTGTATAAATCCTTTAAAATTTAATAATATTGTAAATATGGTACATATATGTGAATATATATGTATACGGGATATATGAGAAAATTTGAAGTTAATATATATTTGTATATTTGAGTTGAATTTAAATATTCATATAAATGGTTTAGAAATGAAGATATATAAGATAGATAGATAAAGTAAATACATTGGATAAAATCCAATAACAAATTAAATCTAGAAATTTATCTATAATTCAAAATAATGAGAAATAAATAAAGTAAAAGATAAGTTATAAAAATATAAAGTAATTCATTTAATAAAATTTTAACAACTTATTAAAAATGGAACTTCATACTATAAAGTAAACAACATATTGAATTGGAATGCAAAGTAATATGCAAAGCAAAAAGATTTTTGAAATGATTTTTAAAAGACACTTTGAATCCAAATAATTTGGAAATGGGTTGGGATTAAAATGAAAACAAAAATATATATGTACAAAACAAAAAGAAAAGGCAAGTATGAACTAGCAAAGAAAGTGCAAGCCAAATACAAGTATGTAAACACAAAGCAAAAGAAGATATGTATATAACCATATCAGTACATACGAAATGTATAAAATAGGATAAGTAGAAACATAAAGTACCAAGAGCATTTAATGTCAATATCTTTGTTCACCATAACAAAAATCCTCTCAGCCGAAAGTAAAGGAAGAAATACATGCTCAACAATAAAACAAGTACAAGCCAGCACCTCTAGCATGGCCGAACAAAGAAAAAAAAATATCACTATAATTGTACAAAATAATAACATATCACTTCAGCCTTACCTGTTGTACAAGATAATATCACCTTGTATAAAGAAAAACAACATCACCACTTCATTCCATTCGTTTGTTTTCAAACCGAGCGAAGAAAAATAAAATAATCATCGAAGCAAAACCAAAGCTTCAACAGATTAAAAGCAAAGAAGAGGAGCAGCAGCAGTTCAAAGAAGATGTAGATTTGAAGGCTGCAGCCTGTTTGAAGTTTTAAACAAATTCAAAACTATCAAAGAAAATAAAAATGCATGTCTCTGTTCAACAGAAACCAAGTTCCTCTCTGCTCTTCTCCTCTGTTCTTTCTTTTCAAGGTGAGCAAACTTCATTTTTAAACCCATTATAAGTTGTTTGAGATGATGTTTGAAAATAATGGTGAAGAATTAACATGCATGCAAATGTGTAGATATTTATATGCAGAGAAGAATGTGCATGTTTGAACTACAGGCACATTTACTTTTATTTGTTCCCAGGTTTCTAAAACCTGTACATATTCCAACTTCTCTTCCTATGATCCTTATTTGGCTTTAGGATCTAAACAAACTTTGTTTGTTTAGCTATGTTTTAATATTTAAAAACTAAATTTAAGTATATTTAACTTAAGTTTTCTCTGGGAATTTAAAGAATACAGGAAAACCCAAAATAATGTAAAAGTTCAACCATTTTGTTTTCTGATTTAAATTGTATTATTGAAAACGTTTTTGGGAATAGTGATTTTTAAAGGTAAGGTCAGAATTTTTAAGCATATATCCACCGAGAAATTGTGAATTGAACGAAATTTGGGTTTTCATCAATCATTGATGAACGGCGAAGTGATGGTCGACGTGGTCAGGGCTGGAGGAAGCCTGAGTGATGGGGATTCGTGGAAAAATGGTCAGGGATTTTTTTAGCTCATCAGAGCAGCTAGTCGAAGGTGATCTAGGGTTTAACTGTCAGTTTGGGTAGCAGTTGTTCTTGAGGCGATTGCGTGGTCGTGGAAGCACCGGAAGTAATCGGACCAGGGGAGTTCGAGGCGTAGTGTAACGGCGAGGCTATGGTCAAAATTTCAGACCTCCTGGTGGCCTGAGATGGCGAGACGAGGGGTTTTCTAGTGGCTCAGTTGTGTTCCAGTTCTAGGTGAAATGCTCGATCTCGAGTTTTGTTCGAATTCGTCGAACTGGGTGGTAGATGGGGATGAGTCGATCATCGTCGACATGGGGAGGAAGGCGGCATCGATCGCCGAGGCTCCGGCGCCTCGTGCAAGTGCACGCGTGCACGTTAATGTCAGTGGGATTTGAGGCTTTGGGGAAGAAGAGTTGGCATCGGGGAGAACTCGAGGGAATTCACGAAAAACTCGAAGCAGATGGGAAATTGGTTGACTCGGGGAATAACTCGGGGTATTTGATGGTTTTACTCGGGTTTGACTCGAGATTTTCTGGGTTCAGAATGAAACAGTTTTTAAAATTTTATACAAGTCAAGTTTTAAATGATAATTGATAAATAACTACTTTGTGTAATTAAATTAAAGCTAATTACTTTGTATAAATGATTTGAAAGCTAATTACCTTGTGTTGATTAATTGAGGAATAATTAATTAAAGCAATAAATTTGAAGATAATTAATCAAACATAATTAATTAGTAAAAATGGTTAGGAATGATCACTTACTAAAATTTTATTAATTAAGTGGTAATTAATTAAATAAATTAAGGGTTAAATTATTAATTAAAAATAGTTAATTAAATTAATGAATTTTACTTAAAGGTTAATTAATTTATTATGAATGGTAAATTTATAAATGATAAAGAATAATTAATCAAAATAATTTGTAAATTATTAAAATAAATTTAACCAGGATTAGTAATTTATTCATAAGAAATTTATCTGATTTAAATTTATCAGATAATAAATTTGACCTTACTTATGGATGTTTGAATTCTATTGAATGTCAAATTGTTTGATATCCCTGATGTACGATGTTTTGTGATACACCCTGATTTATGTTTTGATCTGTGATAAATTATCTGTGATGTAATTTATTATCTGTGATTTTTATATATCTGTGATCTGTGCAAGAACGATAAGCGTTATAGTTTATATCGCTTATCAACTATATCCTGTATTTTGATCTGTGATGATTCATCGTGTTGCACTATTGTGTTAAACCCCTGGACTACACCATACACACACAAATATGGATTTCACGTGGAAATCGGTTAAGTCACAGATAATTTAAATTTGATGTTTTGAAATTAAAATTTTAAATTTCAATTGATTTTGAAATTAGAAATTTCGGTTTAAATGTGAAAAGCTTTTGAAATGGAATTTCAAAGATGAAACTTATTTTCGAATAACCTGATTAAGTTTTGAAGTTTAAATAATTTGATTTAAACTTAAATTCAAGATTTGAAATTGAACTCTATGATTTGAAAATAGGGATTAGAGATTTTATACCTTATATATATGAGTTAAACCATTTTAAAAAGTATTGACTTTGGAATGTGAATAGAATAAAAGGGTTTTAACTCGTGTAAATATAATTGGATTTTTCTTAAACGAAAACTATTTGTTTTCAAATAATAACAGCTTTCATATAAGAAGTGAACTTCCAATTTGTGTTGAAAGGTTTCAAATTCAAAATGAAATTGAAATGTTTTAAAAGGCTATGAATGAATTCTTTTTTGAAAGCTATGAATTAAATCTGTTTATTTTTAACAGATTTAAAATGATGTTTTGTTTAACCCATTAGAAATGAAATTGTTTTGAAAGCTATAAGTTAAATCTTTGATTTAAAGATTTAACGAGTTAATCAAATTGAAATGAGAATTGATTTGGAAAAATCTGTAAATGAATCTTTTTGTTTAAAAGATTTGAAATGGTAATTGGTTTAAACCATTTGAAAGAATGTTTGGAATTGTTAAGTTGTGACTTAATTGAAATCCCATATCCATATGTTTTTTAATTGCGCTCACTATTCGGGTTAGCCGGGAAAGGACCTTTGGGTCGTATAACCCATTCCGAATAGTGATACGTCGTATATGGATGGCATTTGAAGACCGGTGATGAAGACCGGATATTTTCAAAAATGAAAGGACAACCTGTCGAATGTCTCTGCACTGAGTTGCTCCGGTATAGAGATTTATATCACTCTTTTTGTGACAGGAAGTCCGGACGTGATTGGAAATTATCCGGATTTGCAAGGGCTTCGTGAGAAGTGCCTTCGGTTCTGTTCGAACCCGGAACAGACTTGTATGGTTACATGTCTGACATTACACTTTGAGATATAAAGCTGATTTCTTTCAAATACATTTCTGTTGGTGGCGGAGAATTTATTCTCTTAGCTTAACACCCTTCTCTGAGACGTACGAGCTCAGAGGTTATGTAGTTGAAATTTATCAGCGATATATCCCAATTTGGTAATGTGGCATGCTGAGTGTTGTTGTGTGATGATCAGTGTTTGATCATTTGTGATATGATCATTTGTTTGATCATTTATCTTTGTGATCATAGGTTGATCATCTGTTGACCCAAAGCGTGGCTTTTTGAAAAAGCGTAGCTTTGTGGACGAGACTTCGTCGAGCCTCACAACCCGGTAATGGTCGAAACAGGAATTGTGCGGCAAGGTTTTCAGGGGTAGCTCCCCTAGGGTATGACCATTCCTTCTGGAAAAGGGTAGTATCATGGTATGGAGCCCAGATACTTACTCATGTGGACACACTTTATTTATGACGTGTGATGTTGGATTAGAGGTACCTCGGTTAAAGGTCCCAAAGGACCGGGGGTGGCATATCTGAGGTTTCTTTTATCCCTTGGGAAAAGGGGTTGCCGGCCTTGTTTGGCAGAGAACGGTGTGGTTCTCGGAGCGTCCCGCCAGAGGCGTTTCTTTCGTGGAATAGGAAGTTCCTTAGCCTGACCATTTGTTGGAAATCCATCTTCCAAATACGAACTTTGTACGGTTTTAGTTGTATTACCTGCCATGGAATGTGGTGGTAACCTGCTATTGAACATGGTAGCTATAGTAGGCATAAGTGCGAAATGTCTATGCTGGCTAAGATTTATATTCTACTTTCGAAATTGTTTTCTGCACTATGCACTAGTAATAATATCAAATGATTTGATTTTTGCATAGTAAACATCTTTGACTATCATAAGAAGAAATCTCCTCCAATTCTGCGTTTGCATTGTGTGTGTGGCGGGAGGTCTTATGGTAGTTTCATTTTCCAAAAGCATTTCGAATTGACTTTAAATTCTCTTGCTATTTGTTTTAAAGATAAACTGCTTTGTTGCTCACACCAGTCCCATGACTGATCCGGAGTTTATTGTTCCTTTCCTAAACTCTGGGTGCTCATAATTTCCTACACGAGCAGTCTAGAGTTGGGGTTTTCAGATATTCAGGTTTAGTAGATTTTTTGGAGTTGGTTCAGTCTTTGGATCAGACTGCACTTGCTTATCTTTGTGCCTCGTTATTGGGAGTTCGAGCTATTTCTGGATCGTGCTTTGGAGATGAAGATTATCCGCTGCTGATGTTATCTATTTTTCTTTCCGCTGCAATTTATTGTATCATATCTCTGATGTATATAGATATTCATTGTATCATCATTGCATCTGGATATTGTATCAGATGTTGTATATCTATATTCTTTTTATTCCGCTGTGATATTTACTTAACTGTGTTATAAGCTCCGACGACTCGGATTTGAACGCTCGAATCTACGACATTCGAGTACGATGTAAAGTATGGATGTCGATTTTCGAACGCGAAAATCTGGGACGTTACAACTGATTTCAACATTTTAAAATTCTTTGAAACGATTTCTATTTGAAAATACTTTAAAACTTAAAACCAAGGTTTGAAATCATCAGAAATTAAATTCTCAAATTCTTAATTTAAATTCATTTCAATTCCAAATCAATTTATAAACCATGTTTATAAATTCATTATAGAACAATAAATGATAATCAAATATTATCATTTCAAACAACCAATTTAATTAACTTTTTAAATTCCAAAAAATTTTACTTATATATATAATATATAATTTATTCCATTTACCAAATTGAAAACAATATTGTGTCAGTTTGCTCTGTTCAAGTGTTTTGGAAATCCTATCGATCTCGCTGATCAGACGAATCGATCGAAAACCCAAATCAACATCAACAACTCAAACAACACACTATAAAAAATTTTAATATTAATTACAAATACACTCCCTCACTCGATAATACAAAATGGATTTCGAAACAAGCATAGAGATTCAAATGTTGAAGGATCCTAGTCAAAAGAATTTCTAACCAGAAGATAAGCTTGAATGGGAGATAAAATTATTAAATAACAAATAGGAAAATGGATAGACTAATAAATCGCGGGTAACCTTAACTGGGTCAACCGTGATTTCAAAATAAGATCGATGCAGAATCCAGAGGAAACACGACATCCGATAACCAGAGATAGAATTCGGGTATAGCAAAAGATAACAGCATCTAAACCGAGGATACTGAAATCTTTGGTGAATCAATGCCTATTGTAAAGGAATTTCTCTATTTTACAATTCATTCGGTGGAGCTATGGGTGCTCCGGAATTAAGGAAACACAAATAGGGAGAGACAAGAATAGATTTTGGAACTGAGGGGAACGTTCCAAAATTCAAAGGAAACCGAGTCAAAGAAGAAGGGATTCAAGCTCGAAGGAAAATGATTCCGTAATTAAATTTACTATATATGCTGAGTTTTGCCTAAAACCTCGCTCTGATACCACATGTAACATCCTGAAATTTTCAACCATTCGCATCCAAACATGTCAGACTTGAATTACTCAAAATATCAGATTGTTAATTTAAATTTGGCAAAACTCAGCATATACAGTAAATAATAATCACAAAATCACAGACACAGAGTAATATAAAAATAATGCAGCGGAAACTAAAGAATAGTAGTTCATGAAGCTACTATATATATATATAACAGAGTTAAACAAGATACAACAGAAGTCACGAATACATAGATGTCTTAACACAATAATCAAATACAAGATCTGAATACATCACTGGAATCAACTGAATAACTGAAAGCTTGATAGATATAGTTGGGTCTCCAAGCGAAGCTCCAACTTCAAAGGTGAGCCTAGAACACTGAGCCACTCAGTCTGACCCGAGCATAAAGCAAAACACAAAACACTCGAGTCAGGATTAACATTCTTATATCAATAAATCCAACTCAAGTGAAATATCGACTGAAATACAAGTAACTCAAAGGATGTTTGGGATAACCATCCTCTAAGAATCCGTTAAACTATCTACTATGTAGTAATATACACTATTATAATAATGTCTAAAGCAAAGTAAACTATTAAAATAGCGTTAAGGCGTTACCCATATCCCCTTAACACATTTTATATATTTCCATAGTCTATACAGTACCGTAAACTCCTATGTAATGGACGTCGTCAGAGGGCACTCCATAGGTATGGTACAAAACAAACTCGTAGTAAAGCACGCTAGAGTAGGTGACATAGCACAACAAGGCAATGCCAGGGTAGATATGCCAATTACGCATCCGGACTGGTGGTAACGCATAGCAGCCACTACCGCCCACCTCGAGCCACATTCCCAAAATCCGAAGGTGCGCACCAAATCAATCACAAAGTAATAGAATGGCATACGATGGAGTGTGTCCGATCAGAGGAGCTACCTCATTGGCCCGGAATCGCTCCTGTTTTAGCCACCTTATGCCAACTCACGGGAGTTGGGTCCATGTATATACCTCATATAGGATCGTCGCCACCATCCTACTTCATTTTGGAATCTCCACCGTGTACACAGTTGTTAAAGTGGTTTTCGATATCGACAGAGAGTATGCCCATATCCGATCCCGGTCTCTTTAACAACCAATCGTTATTATAACACAGTGGTCATTTCAAAATAGTTTATACTTCAAAACCAAAAATATCATTTCCATTTCAAAAAAACATATCAATACGATATCATTTCCATTTCAAGAATATTCACTTCCAAAATCATAGTATTTTCAAAGATATAATACTTTCAAAACCAAAACAATTTGAAATGATAATACTTTGGGAATCATAATTCTTTGAATTTCATAACTTTGGAAATCATAACACTTTGAAATCATAACAGTTTAGATATTAATAATAGTATATAAAATAAAATAGTTTATAAAACAAATAATTTATATAAAATAGTTATAAGTTAAAACAATTTATATTAAAATAATTAGTATATTTAAAATAGTTTATGTTAAAAATAGTTATATTAGAAATAGTTTATAATAAAAATAGTTATATTAAAAATAGTTTATAAAATAATATAAAATAGTTTTAAATATAATTTAAAATACTTTATATAATAGTTTCCTCAAATTTCACAAATCGATTCAACTCAACTCGAATTCCAATATTCAAATTTAATCAAATCTCAAATCATCAATTTCAACTCAATTTTGTTTCTCGATAAATCATTTCAAATTATCGATTTTCAAATACATATTTGAACCATAAAATCCATTCAAATTTCAATATGTATCAAAGTCAATATATTCAACATTTCAAAACTAAATTCGATAATTTTATATATATATATCAAATTTACTTTACTATTATTAGTCTTGAAATATTTACTTAATCATTTCAATAATATCTAAATACAACTTCAATTTACAAATTTTTAAAAAAACAAAATATCCCATTTAAATTTATATAAATTTGAAATATTCATTTAAGTCACTTTTAATCAAATTCAAGTTATAAAATCATAGCTTTAAAATTTCAAATTAAATAAATTTCAAATCATACTTATTTAAGTATAATTCTTAAATAATTAAAATTCCAAATCAATTTCAAATTTATCTTTCAACCTAAAACATTATAAACTCTATATTTGAAAATATAAATTTTACATGAATACTTAAACATATTTTATATTGATTAAATCAACTTTATTAAATCTACTTTATTAAATCAACTTTAATAAATCTTTAAAATCAATATTTATTAAAATCATATATTTATTTTCAAAACCATAGAAATCATTTTTCAATATATATATATATATATATAGAGACCAACGGTGTCTGTATATAATTTTCTACCCTATGGTTAAGTGATACGGATATTTATCATTTCAATCCATAATTTATATTTTATACGGGTATATATCTTTTCAACCCGCAATCCCAAATTCAATGTCAATGAAAATCGCTTGGGTTTATCATTTCAACCCATAACGATTTTCTCCTATTCTATAGATCATTCGGGTATGTATCATTTCAACCCATAGTGAATTCTATACTTACAGGGAACTTGTAGAGCGACAACAGATATGATAATAACATAACAGGCATATATCACCAATATAAATAATAGATAATGTCGTCGAATGTCACAGTTGAACAGATACAGATAATGGCATTCAAGCATAAATATTTTCGTATATTAATTTTTTTTTTCAATAGAGCAAATGAAAAGGTCAGAGAAGATTTTGAACAAATTTTGGGAAATGGAGCAAGCATTAGAATATAAAAAGTTAGTGACTATATGGTTTAAATGGTGGAATATGAAATGGTGCAAGAAACCAAAAGACACAAACCGATTACCGTTACGGTTACCATTTACGTGGATTCTGCTGAGTACCGGAGTTCAAAACACAGAATTGAATATACCGCAGAGATCAGCACGACGAGGCAATCAAAATGGTATACAGATATCTGTGGTACGACCATCGTATCACAAATCGATAATCGGTACCGAAAATGCTGCAAATCTGTTCGAAATAAGATAAACGGGACAATCGCAGTCCAAATTTGATGAAATAGAAGATGACGTATCTCTCAGTAGATGATTTACAAATTTATTATATAAAAATATTCAGGTTTGGAAAACATTTTATTATCTTCAAATAGTAACTGATTTGAATTGAAATAAAATTACACTAGAAAATAAACCTTCATATTATCTAATGAAAATTTATCAGTTGCTATGTTTAAGAAGACGTATTCCAAATATTAAATTTTTATTTCAAAATTTTATTGTTTAAAATTTCACAAAATTTTAATTAAATATATTAATAAAACAAATGAAATTATTTAAAATTTACGGGTCGTTACAAAATTCATATATATATATATATATATTATTGTATATTTCTCTCTCATAATAGCATATATGCATATATAAGATATATATATGATTTAAATTTTTTAGTATACTTATTTATATATAATATGAATTTACAAATTCGAAAATTAATTATCATACATATATTCATAGTTTAAAACTAATAGTTATTGAATTTTTGAATTGTTTATTATATATAAAATAATTATTATATTAAAAATTTAATTTAATATTTTTTTTAAAATATTATATCATTTCAGAAAAATATAGAAAAATTTTATGAATTTTTCAATAAATTTTATTATTTTTAATAATTAATATTATTTCGGAAAAACTGTTTATGATTTATTAAAAATAATAGTCTAACTGAAAAATTCTTTAAAATTTTTCATATGCTTTCATTCATGATCCTAGAATTTATGAAATTTTAAAATTTAAATTTTTAATAATATATTATTTTATATTAATTAATTATTACCGAAATCAATGTATTTGTTTTTAAAAATATTATTTCAACTTTGAAAAATCTCCAGATTTTTCCTAAGCTCTATTTTATGATCCTAGATTTTCAAAAACTATAAAATTTGAATTTACATCAATAGATTATTTTATGTTAATTATTTATGGATGAAATTTTTGTTTTATTCATAATATATACAAATTAAAATACTAAAATTATTATGTTTGCAAAACTAAGTTAATTTTAAATTATAAATAATTTTTAATAATTGTTCTTTCTCTTTCTATATATATATATTTATCTATATATAAATGTTTTTTGTTAATATATTATATATAATATATTTATACATACATATGTGTGTATACATATGTATATATATATATATTGTAACACATATACATGCACATATTTAGACAACATACATGACATACAAAATGAGTTAATATGTTTGTTACGATGTAAATCCCAACATCTACATATGGGCATATTATACCGTTCATGGATTATTATGTTACACATACACTCACACATATATGTATATGATACATTTATGTATAAACAAAATCAAATAAAATTAATTTCATATCTTAATATATTTGAATTTAAATAAAATAAATGATTTTATTTAAATGAAATTTAGGACTGTTCTAATTCAGATAGATTTCATATGCCCAATTAAAGATCTAATAGGGTAAATTTTTTGAAATTCACCCATAACTTCCGCTGCTGGCTAGTCCAATTCCAATAATGGTATCGAAGCCCAATAGCATATGCAGTCTAAATTAGTCATATTAGGGCTAACTAATTAAGCTTGCCCACTTAGTACGGTGTTTAGAAAGGTAATGTCTAGGAATTGAATTGGGTAATCAAGTACCCTGTCCTACCTAGTTACCAGCCTGGCCCGAAAGGTGAAGTGAGCCCAAAGGTTGCTCCTAATAAAAAAGGCCCAACTTAATTTAGGCCTTGGGCTAATTTTCAAAATCGTTTTAAAAATTAATGTTAAGGATTTTAAATTTAAAAGTTAAATTTGAAATAAAACATGTTTGTTATAAAAATTATAATACTACATAAGTTTTCAAAATGTTTGAAAGGATAATGATATTTTCAAAATGCTTGAAAATATTTATATAATAATTTCAAATTTCAAATTTATTAATAAGATTAATAAAATAAATAAATTAAATATGTTAAATAATTAATGCATATATGCATGTATTATATATGTTGATATATGTTATGTTATTTTAAAGTATTTAAGATAACATAAGTATACATGCATGTATACAAGATAAATTTTGAAATTAATAAATTTTAATAAAAATTGTTTAATTGAATAAATTAATTAAAGGTTAGTTAATTAAATAAAATACACATATGTGGTATATGTGTGTTACAGTATAAAGGTTATAGTATACACTATAAATGTTATAGTAGATATGTCCAATATAAAAGTTATATTGGAATACTAATGTAAAATTATTTAAGGTGTTAATTAATTAAAATTAATTAGATAAGATTTAATTAATGATATATTATACGTAAGACTATCATATAAGTAATATGAAATATAAAAGTTATATAACAATAAAACTTATATGATATGTGTATAAACTAAATGTGGAATATTAAAGAAACCCAAATAGACTTGAAAAATAAATACATATGTAAATGCACATACACCGTGATTTCTGATGTGTCTGACACTTGAATCGCTGGGGTATTTCATAAGAAATATATTATTCTATAAGTCGATATCACTTAATATATATATTGAAGATTATGAATCTTCAATATAATGTTGTCCTCTACCATATATATATATATTAATAAATTACTTACATACTCCTTAGTTGTTAAGCAAACTCAAGCTAGGGATGTTATGTGTAGTATTATTAATATATTGAATAGATGAGGTAAGATAACTATATGTATTTATTAAGCAACTCAAGGTACATATACTATACTTTGGCCATCACGATATGGTAGGTATGAGTGAATAATCTCTTTCGATTTGTTGAGCAAACACAAGGTCGAAATGAGATTAGAACAAGGAAAAATGGGTTAGGAGTTTTATGTGATACAACCGATAAGGAGTTATCCATCGTTTATGGGGCTATGATTTGTTGAGCAAACTCAAGGTCAGAATACCTAAATAAACAAGTCCTAACACCCACTAGTGAAGTTGTAAGACTTCTATGTTTCATCTTAGGGGTTGGAGAAACATAAAAGACTGGTGGGAGCCTTATTAGAAAAATGAAATGGTAACATTTAACCTTTCTAATATTGTAAGAACATATACTATATAATGTTATAATTATATACAATGATAAATTTGTGCATTTAATATGATTGATAAAACGTTTGTCAATTAATATATATACACAAACTGAATTGAAAGTTGACAAATAGAAATATAATATATACTTACTAATAATTCTAATTGCATGTTATATAATGTTTCTATACCCATGCAAGTGCCTAATTTCAACTACTTAATACATTCATAAGTTGGTCACTTATATGTTTATTTGGTTTAAACCGTGTTTTGCATTTCATGAGTTTTTGAACTCTAAATGCAATTCAAGACTATGGATATTTGATCTATGTACTTTCACATATAAATGTTATATGGTGAACAGTCATAGTTTGTGGGGTACAATATTTCGATGAAGTTAGTTCATTCGAAGTAAGTCAATAAATAGTATTTTAAGATCATGTATTCAACTTGAATGATTTCAAAAGGATCATATTGTGTTAATGTAACACAAGACCATAAACCACGAGATACATCTAAGAACTCGATCGTTGAAATGTCATCTTGATCGGTTTACATAAAGTGCAACATATTTGATGTCTTAAATGTTAAGAATAATCGAATGCGCTTTTGAAGGTTTGTCATGATATTGTAGTAAGGTTTTCTTTTAAATAGTTTGACCATTTGAAGAAAAACGAATGTATAAGAATAGATGTAATTTAAGGTAAAGTTGGAATGAAGAGAATGAATAGTCACTTCTGCTTCATAGAGAAACATTGGAAACAAGAATTGTAATACTAATTGATACTTAATATTGGAATATGAAATATGATTTTTATTTCGAAATGTATTTTCATATAGAAAATTGTTTTCTATAACATTTATTTCTTTGGGTCCAAGATATTTGATCAAAGCACTCTCCACTGTAAACTAGTTGCAGCATATGAAATAAGTAAACAATATTAAGTGAATGGTGGACCTTTAAATTTAGTACGCTATTATAGTAATGGCGAAAAAAGTGGGAGCATGCCATATAGCACCTAATGATTGCATCAAATTACGAAAATTATTTTCGTAAAATGTACCGAACATTATTTGTGAAATAATGTTTATTTTTGGTATTGACTGAAAAATAGATATAACTATATTTCAATATGATTATTATGAATATTCATTATGAAATAGAACTATATTATGGAATTTGTTTTCATAGTAAAAGTGACGCAACAAAAAAGTACATATGTGTCTAATATTATACAGTTGTTTTGGAATTATAGACTAAGCCATGGTTTTGAGAAATAATTTTACTATATGGTTATGAATCATATGATACAGGTTAATTATATCTCAAACAAGTAATGGCTATGCACCCATTCAGTGGGAGCATCATAAGAGTCGATGAACTCTTTTAATTAATACATATTTATGTATGTAATCACAAGTCTATTAATACCAAAAGGGTTTCACATACTTTATTATATTCATCGATGATTTATTACCATCATGTACATATGAATTGGATACACATGCAGTAAGTTTATGATAAAACCATAGAATATAAAAGAAAGGTTAATAAAATAACATGCAATAAAATAAAATGATTTGATTTGGTCGAATAAGTGAGTATATTGGAAAGAGTTCCAAATGTACCTAAAAATGAACATAGATTCAATCTCAAAAGTCACTCCTCTATGTGATACGTAATGATGCATCGATAAGGAGTAATCACACATTGTTGGACAATTTACGATTAATCCCATCAGTTTGGTGGGGCTTACAGTATCTGTATAGATTACGTGAATATATAAAATTTGTTAAGGGGGATATGGGTAACGCCTTAATGCTATTTTAATACTTTACTTTACTGTAGACACTATTATAATAGCGTATTGTACTATGTATGTAGATAGTTTAACAGATCCTTAGGAGATGTAATCCCGAACATCTCTTAAGTTATCACGCTCACGTTAGACACTAGATAGGAAATGTCAAACCCCGTAAACATCTTTGACGCCGTTACACTCATATTTATTTTACTGTTGATTTAACTTACATAAGATCTTTTAGTTCTAACTCGAGTGTTTTGTATTTTCAATTCGCTCGGGTCAGTCTGAGCTTTTCAGTGTATCGAAGACTGCTTTTCTGGAGGACGAAGACGGAGATTTGTATACTATATTATTTATTTTATTTATTTTGCTGCATCATATTGTTCCGCTGCATTATTTATTTATTACTACTGTATGTACTCTGATTCTGTATTGTAAAAGTGTAATAAAACGTTATCTGTAAAACAGCTTCATGAACTGTTTATTTGATTATTATATTTTGTCATTTCGCTATGAGATTCCGTGTTCGGTTTCTTTCTTTCTCTACTTTTTCTTATTTACCCCATAACAATCCTCCCTTTTGAATGGTTTGAGTCTGACGTGTATGGTTTATCGTCGACTTAAACCATCCAAAAAGGTGGGTCGTTACATGTATTAACTTATAGAAGACTCTCATCAAGTTGTTCTATAATTATTCTAAACAATCACAAGTACGTAACCCCTTGGTGCTCCAATGTTATGTGCAATTCACTGCCCATCATATGGAGAGTGTTACATTCACTAGTCTTAATAGACGTATTGATATTCTTTTATCGATACATTCTGACTAAGAACATTTAAGAAGTAAGTATTTATATTGATTCAATACTCATGGTTACAAACAAATTCATAACTGCAATCAACGAAGTACTTCTTCTAAGAATTTTCTGCTTATATATGTTTAATATGTTTGATTCATTATTTATATCTCTATATAACAACACATACAAAAAAAAGCAAAAGCATACTTTTTTTCAAACATGATTGTTTACAAAGTTAAGGGTATAAACTATTTACATAATTACCCCTATGGCACACCTTTAACTCTATCAATCTCCCACTTGCGCTTAGGGCCAATTATGGAGCCTCATACCTATGCCTTTTATCAGGCTTCTTGAATTGGCCGAGAAAGCATCTTATTGAATAGATTTGCTATGTTATCTATGGTATCTACTCTTTCGATCATGATATCTCTAACACTAATAAACTGCCTTATCATAAGGAAGTTATATAGGATTTTTCTTGACTTCTTATGAGCTCACGATTCTTGGAAATCCATATTGTCGTATTACTGTCGCAATACATGAGCATCGAACCTTCAATTCTTGGGATCACTCCTAGCTCCTTAATGAATTTGCACATCCAAACTGCTTCTTTTGTGGCATCTTTCAAGATTATGTACTCAATCTCCATGGTTGAATCTACCACACTTCCATTTAGAGCTTTACCAACTAACGACTCTTCGGTTGAAAGCAAACACAAAATTTAGACCGATTTACTTTCGTCAACATCGCTTTAAACGCACGAGTCTTAGTACCATTTAATCAAGAGTTTATTGTTTCCATATATGAGAAAAAATTCGTATTTTTTTCTTAAATATTTAAGGATGACCTAACTGTTCTCCAATGATTTCTCCCGGATTCAATTTATATCAACTGGCACTATTAGTGTAAAAATAACACCCACCCTTGTACATAGCATAACATACATAATAGTTCTAATTACTGAAGTATAAGAAATCTGACTCGCATGTTGCCTATTTTCATCTGTAGGTAGGGATTCCTTCTTAGAAAGGACAATTCCATACTACCCTGGAACATTTCCGTGCTTGGAATTTTCCATACTAAATCAACTTGATACAGTATCTACGTACACAGATTGGTACAATCCAATATCCTCTTAGATCTATCTCTATATATATCTATACCTAGTATAAAGGATGCCTCTCATAAATCCTTCATCAAGAAATTATTGGACAACCAAGCTTTCATTGACTATAACATCGATAAATCCTTACAATCAGTAGCAAGTTGTAAATGTATAATATTAGAAACTTATAGCACCATTTTGCGTTTTCTTATATATGCACACTTCCTCTATGTTTTGCCTGAACCAAACTTACAATTCAAAACATTTATTCCAAATTAAAGATGCTTACTTAAGACCATAAATTGATTTAAAGTGTATACATGCCTTGCCACCGCTCCCACTGACCTCGAAATCCTCTTGCTGTGACATATAAAGTCTCTTCTCAATCATCATTTAAAAACATTGTTTTACCATCCATCTTCAATATTTGCAGTTATAATAAGCAGTAACTGTAAGCAATCTGAATTCATTTAAGTGCGAAAATTGGTGAAAACGTTTTTCCATAATCAATACCTTGAATTTAACCGAAAACTTTCGCTATCAACCTTCCTTTATAGGTCTTGATCTTTCCATCTGTACCGATCTTCTTCTTAAAGATCCACTTATAGCCAATGGGTTTCACCCCTTTTTTACATTCTCCAAAGTCCATATTTTATTTTATACATTGAATTCATTTCATATTTCATCGAATCAACCCATAAGGCAGAGTCTTTACTCCCCAATGCTTGTTGGTATATGAAGGGATCTTCATCATGAATGACAAGATCCGCGTTCTTACTGTCAATAAGAAACCTATAGTGTCTCTCTGGCGCGAGAGATTCCCTATCAGACCATCTAATAGGTTGTGTATTTTCTATGGGTGTTGAATTATTATCTAAATACTCAGTTTCTATGGAAGTTTCTTGAATCTCATCGAAGTCTATCTTACTACACTAATTTCTCAAAAGAGAAATTGCTTTTGTAAAAAGGAGACATGTCTTTAAACAATCACTATTTGTTCCTTTGTATGATAGTATATGTATCCACGAGAACTTCTTAGATACCATATAAACTTACTTAAAACCGATCTTGCCTAAAGCTTGCTTGGGTTTACGTTGGTTGTAAACTGGACAACACCAAACCTTAAGTAAATATGGTAGGGCTTCTTACCAGTCCATAACTCATACGGGGTCTTAGGCATAGATTTAGATGTTACGTTATTAAACATATATGTCATAGTTTCTAGTGCATATCCCTAAAAGAAAAGAGGCAACTTAGTGTCACTCATTATTGATCGAACCATGTCCAACAATGTTCGATTTCTCCTTTCCAAAACAACGATGTGTTAAAAAGTTTTAGGAGGAGTATCTTAAGAGTGAATCCCATTTTATTTTACGTGTTCTTGGAGTTCAAATCCAATTTACTTATCGCCTCAATCTAATCAAAGTATTTTAATTTTCCTATTAGTCTAGTTTTCTACTTCATTCTTATAGTCTACAAATTTATCGTGGACCTTCGGTTCGTATTTCATGAGAAACATGTATCCTTATATTTATAAATCATCTATGAACATTACAAAGTATGTGGACCACCTTGGCATATGTAGATAGAGGATTATATACATCAGTATGTACTAGTGCTAAGAGTTCATCAACTCTTTTGTTGATCCCACTAAATGCGTGCTTGGTCATTTTGCCTTTTAGACACGTTGTACAAGTATCAAATGACTTGGAACCAAATAATGGTAGAAACCCTTATTTTATTAAATCTTGCAATCCTTTATTACTAATATGGCCAAATCTACAATGCCAAAGGTAACTACCATTAATCTATGACGCATTATTGTTTTCAATAGCAAATACACGATTGTAATTAAATTCATAATTGCCATTGCTCAAAGTACCAAAGAAGGGTTTAATTTGCATAACAGATATTCATAATACTATCAATATAAATAAAAAACTATATCTGCTTTCCGCTAAATAGAAAATAGAAATTACACCACTAATAAAGTTCAATACATAATAACAGTTATATAAAATGAAATCGTGTCCACTACAAGTTTCACATGGTACTGTCCATCATGACGACACTTACAGTATCTCCATTTGCAACTTGGAATTCCATGCTTCCTTTTTCATAAGCCTCTTCCTCCTACGTAGTTGTAATGAATTACTGATATGACTTCCGGATCCAATACCTAAAACCCAACTAGAAGCACTTATAGATAAACAATTTTCTATAAGGAACTTTATGAGCGGAATCCAATTCATTCCCTTTGAGCATCTTCAAGTAATCTGGACCATTCCTCGTGTTGTATCCTTTCTTCAAGCAAAAGTGATCTTTCATTTGTGCCTTGGCTTTGCCTTTGTCACCTTTTGGCCTACACTTTCTTTTCCTTGAAGAATTCGAGGAATGGGTACCCTTAGCAACAAGCATTGCATTCTATTCCTTCATGAACGTACTCTCATTGGTCCTTAACATATTGAGGAGGCCCACGACTATGTACTCCAATGAGTTCATATTGATGTTAAATATGAACGGATCAAACTATGGAGTCAGTAATCCAAGAATCAAATTAGTTTATAGCTCAGTGTCATGTGTAGTTCCTAAATTAACCAACATCTCAGTGTACCCAATCATATTGAGTACATGATCTTGAACTAAAGTGCCCTTGCTCGTCTTCTAATGAAACAATTTCCATAGGATCTCTTACCTTGTAGTACGAGATTGCTCACCATACAACTTTTGTAGGTCTTTGAATATTTCTCAAAAATATACAATCTAGTGTTGTTTTTGGAGCTCGATGTTCAGATTTGAAAGCACATAGCAATAAGCAAGCTTGTAGTATAATAATCTGTTTTACTAGGTCTTAAGTTGTTCGTGCATGGCATCCTTATCGGGTTTAACCATTGGCTCGACGGCAACAACATATAAGAGTTTTTTTAATAGGTGAGTGCAATCTTAACGTTTATTAACTAGACTTTGTAGTTTGCGCCAATTAGTGTGTTCTTTTGGAAAAAATGGCTTCTAGTTACTAATTGACCTATACAAATTCGTTAGAGTAAATTACATAAAATTACACATGTTATACTTATTAGATTAGTTTGTTATATTTATCTAATAAGGCTCCATTGAATTCTACATTCCTCAAAAATGCAAAAGAGGCATAGAAATTTCATAAATTTCTCCAATGGGTGTTAGGACCCGTTTATCGTGTTACTACTACCTTGAGGTGCTCAAATAAATGTTGTCCTTGTTAATGGTAAGTAACACATTATTGATTGTATCTCGTATATAATTTCTGACATTCCTTTTATGTCACCCTAATCAGTTTTATACTCTTAAAGGTACTTAAAAATATAAAGTACATTAGAACCCCTAGATCTAACATTTCATGGTATCCTAAGGGGAATTATACGATCCTTGAGGCTGGTCAACAAAGTTACATAATATTATTACTTATCACTTTAAATATTCTATGGCTTGAGGGTGATCAACAACCATAAGTATGTAAATTACTCTATTTATAATATAAATGATGGAGAGAAATATTCGAAGTTCTAAAAAAGTTTTATCAGGTATTATTGAATATGTAAGGGGATGTGTATAACTCATGACATCATAAGCATTCATATATACATCCAGTGTATACTTCCTTAAATCTCTATAGTTTTAATTTATTTAGCTTCTCGTTTTCTTTGTACATGTAACACACACGCTCGCGCGCGCACGCATGCACATGCATGCATACATACATATATATATATATATATTAATTACTATAAACTTTGTGATTCATTAAGTTATATGTACATATACACACAATTAAAGGTATTCTTTCTTTAATTAAACAATTTGATTAGTTATAAATATAACAGTATATTTATTGAATTTTTAAACAATTTTAAATTCATAACTTTTTATAAAATTATGTAAAATGTTATTTAAATTCAAATTTTATTTAATTTTTTTATAATATCCAAATAAGCTTACTTGAATCAACCTAAGGTATAAACACTTCTAAGTCTTCCATAAGGGCATACCCTTTGAATAAGCTACTTCGATGAGTCAAGTAAAGGCCAGGTGATCAGGAGGTTTTCTATTCATAAGAACATTCCTTAATTAAAGTAACCATCTCCTTTGTTTAAGCACATTTTCCTTAGACATTCATCTAATTGGTTTTTCTAAAAGACTGCCCTACGTGTTGGTTAATTATTCACATTACCACAATGCGGGCACCGATACCATTGTTGGATCAGGTGCATTAGTAGCAAAGTTGAAGGGAGAATTACAAAAAATTCTTATATTAAATTGCACAAAAGCGTATTCATGTTAATGTGAATAATAAATTTAAAATAAATCATATTTACTATTGTTTAATAAAAGAGCTTGGGATATATTTAAATTTCTTTATTGAAATTTTCTGTTTATATATTATTATTTAATAAAAATAGTTTATTGTTAATTTAATTTTAATTATATATTATAATATATTTCTATTCACAATACAAACATTATAACTATGATGAGTATAGTAATCTAACCTATGTGTGTATGGTGATAATATTTCATATATGTACAATTAATTATTGTGACTTACGGTTGATAAATGGTTAAGGCAACAAGATTATGAAATGTCATAAGTATATGCATACGTGTATATCTATACAAATAAATAAGTTTTTATTTACACTAATATATTTTTTCGACCATGTTTTTTTATTTAATATTTATATTAATATGCTATACATATATAATATAATGTTATTTAAATCATATAACTACATTATATATATTTATATGTATATATATGTATACATATATTATTTCAATAATCTTAAAATTCAAATCTTAAATGGTTTGACGTTGTCAAAAAAAAGTAACTTCAGACAACATCTAATGATAATTTTTTTATTGAATCTCATATGGATTTTTAATTTGATTTTTTTTTAAAATTAAGTTTTAAAATTCATTTGAAATTTATAGATAATGGTAAAAAATATATTTCTTACTTTGTTTTCTAAAACCCGAGATATTTAAAATATTTTTTTTAGTTAAATTTCCATGCGGAAATATATGTACGCATGTATATGTTTATGTATATAAAATGTATACCTTTTTTCTCCAAATAAGAGAGCTAACAAAATAATTTTTATGTATTTAAAGCTGTATATTTAACTGATAAATTATTTAGGTTTAAAAAATATTACGTATATATATACGCACATATAAATTTACATACGATCGAAAATAAAACTAATTTTTCTATAAGGCCAAAAATAATTTCATGAATATATATAATATATTTGAAATGTTTTCTCCATTAGTTAATTATTAAAAAACTGATTATGGTTTTTTATTTAAATTATGGCCAAATTAAATAGGATGATTGCTGGCATTCTATATAATAGAGTTAGGGATATGTCCAAGGAGTAATTATGTAATTTGTTACATATATCTAACTCATTGACCAATTTTTTTCAAAATAAAAAGTTTTTTCCTTTCTATCATATATTTGTTATATAGTGATGTAAGTAATTAATTTAATATATATATATATGGAAATCCTTAAATGATATGTTATGTGATAGTAATTATAAAGTGTTGTAATTATGAGAATTTTATCATAAGAAGAATAACATATTGTTTCAAAATATTCCTTGTCAAGATGTATCGAGAAAGAATATCGATTCATCCATTGAGACTAGAGTACGTAATGCTCTCCAAAATGATGGGCAGTGTATTTCTTATGGCTGCTGCGGGCACCAAGTGGTTACATATTGATAGTTATTAGATAACTATGGAATGACCAACTCGACGGTTCTCTGTTGGTAAATATTACTAAGGTCAAACAGACAATCTCGAAGTTACGATGTTACATAATTCCCTTGATTTGAGAATACCGTGGGACTTCAATGTGGATACTCCACTTTGATTATAGTTAAACCATGGAATTTGGTCCATCGAATGACTTTAGTAGGATCTGAGTTGAAGCATTGGAAGTGAAACACTATCTAATAGAGAATTCGTCTCCTCAATTATATAGGGTTAGTATCATGGTCGACTGTAGTCAACTTAAAATCAATGTCTCTGGCTAAAATAGTATGGTTAATAATAATTGTTATTATTGAACTAAGGATTTTGTGTTTGGAATTACAAAGTTGAATGTGGATGATGTTGGAGTTTGTACGAAAGCCAAATTCCATAAGTCTTATGTAATACAGTTTTGCCGAAGAAAATTGTGTAAATAATCTTTACAACCTGGTATAGCTTGTAATAATAATATAGCTTGTAATAATAAAATTGGATTACACCGAAAAGATAAGTAAGCGATCAATATCAGCCAAAATGTCACTCTACTAGCTATTTTGACACGTGGACGTTAATATTCGAATTGTTTAATACTAATCACTGATTGAATTTACAGCTTTGAGTTGCACAACTGTAATGATGAATTCTCCGAAAAACCACACAATTTAATTAATTTATAAAATGTTATAATTTAATTACATTAATTAATATTTGAGAAATATTATTTATTTATATTTATTTGATGTTTGGGAGTTGTCTGTAATTATTTGTATGCATATAAAAAGGTTATATTTGTGTGCATCAATATACAATATCGGTGTATTTTTAAAATGTGTTTAAATAAAAGATAGTTGCATGAAGGGATTTATGGAAATTTTATGCCATTTGATGGCAAATAAATTTGGCCTTACCTTGTGAAGGGAGAGGAGTGGAGAGAGATAGAACTAAGGGAACTGATTAGGGTAATTTTAATTGAAAGAATGTGAAAGGTTTTGTTCTTTCAATTAAAACATATCCATTAATTCATTTCCTGGAGTGATTCATTCTTCCTGACAAAATCCATTTCCTTTCTCTTGCTCTCCTTTTCTCCTCTAATGGCAAAATCTATGTCTTCATACATGAAAAAAAATTCCCTAAATAATTCAAACATCAAATAAAATTAATACAAAGGTGGTTCTTCAGATCGTTGCAATTTTCGAAAATGATTCAATCAGATTTAGGAGTCTTCACATTCAAGGTGTGTTTCTTAGGTTATTTCTTAAGGTAATTATCTAATTTTAATTTTAGTTATATATATGTATTAGATGTTGTTAGTATAGATTAGATCTCTTATATTTTTACGATAACTTTATATGTGCAAATATTGTCACCTATAGCCATTTGAGTCAACATACATATATATACCTTTGAATCTTTCATGTGTTGCAAATATTATTATTGACATCGAAAAATATTTGCTTGACTGAAATAATTTAATATATATATATATATAAATATTAAATGTTGTTATCTTTTAACTATATTCAAATTTCAAAATTCCGTATTTTAAGTGGTTTATGTATTTTAAAATAGTAATAAATTATTTTCAACTACCTTTTTATTTTTACAAAACTATGTATGTATGTATGTATGTGTATTAATTTTTCATATTCAAAATACCTTCAACTATTTTATAGTTCCTAATTTGATTCTAAAGTTATTGACTTGGGAATTAGATATTATAATCTTTAAGTTTGAATCTATTTCATAGACTTAGTCAAATCAATATAATAACTTTGAATTGTTTATTTCATTTATTAAATTAATTACTTTTGATACACACACACACACACACACACACACGTATAGAATTTTAAGATGTTTTGAATGCAAGATAACAGAAGATTATATGAAGGCTAAAATTTTCCATTTGTTTATTTTCTTAATTGCCACATAAATGTATTTTACCCTTTCTTTTGATAACCACTTAAATGCACCATTACACACCCAAATTTGTTTCCTTTTATTGATATAGTCAAATATATTCAAATGTTTTGAACCATTTATTGCATAAGTTAATTTTGATATACATACACACAAACAGATATATATATATATATATATATATTAGGCATTTGGATATATGTTTCAAATAAAACTACATTCATATATTTGCATACAAGTTTAAAATGTTTTTAAATAAGCTAAAGAAAGGTTAAAAAAGGGCCAAAAGATTTCTTTATTTACCCATAATTGCCTTTTACTCCTTCTTTTAATGTCACTTAAATGCACCATTACCCATTCATAATTTGATTTCTGTAATCAAATCTATTTAAGTAATTTATGTTATTTATTTTATTTAATGCATAAGTAGACTATGACCTACACATACATATAAACATTCATTTTAAGTTTAAAATGCTTTGTGACAACCATTGCACATATAAATGGATAGTGTATATGTTATAGATGCAAATCCCAACATCTATATACGTATACATCCCCTAAATATACCATATGCTATGTTGCACTTGTACCATACACATGAGTGTATTTGATATGCTCATTATAACAATATGCTTTGTTTAAATTGAATTAAATCTTCCCTTTAAACAATTTAAATAAAATAAGATTTTATTTAAAACAAATAGTAGATTGGATCTAATAAACCTTTATACTTCATAGGCTTAATAGATCCGAAAATAGATTTTTTTTGAAATCTACCCATTTAACACGCTTTTGACTGGCCTAGTTCCTTTAGTAATATCAAAGCCAATAGTCTATATGGTCTAAATTAGTCATATTAGGGCCATCTAATTAAGTTTATACATTTGATTGGATGTCTAGAAAAGTAGCATGTAGGCTGGGTTTGGGTAATCTATTACCTTACCCTACTTGGCTACCAGCTTAGCCTGAAAGATGAAGTAAGCCCAAAGGTTATCCCTACTAGAAAAAGTCCAATTTGAATTTAGGCCTTGGACTAATTTTCAAAACCTGTTTGAAAATTTAAAAAATAGTTTGAATTTGAAAGTTAAATTTACAATATGAAATAAAATTTATAAAAGTTACAAAATGCATTTTAAAAATTATTTTGGAAATAAATTAGTATTTTGAAGATTATTTAAAAATTAATTAATTTAATTACTTAAATAAGTAAATAATTAAAAGTTAATTAATTAAACTAATATATATGTCGATATTTGCACATATATATAACACTATGAATGTTATAGTATAACATGTACATATATTTACCTTAAATTGTTTAAATTAAAATAAATTTTAATTTGTTAAAATAACTAATTAAATTATTTTAATAAAATAAAGTATTAATTGATAAGCAAATTAATTAAATGTTAACTAATAAAATAAGATGTATATACATAATGACATATGCATGTAAAACTATAAGTGTTATAGTTATTTTTCATCTTAAATTGCTTAGGGTGAATAAAATACAATTTTGAATTTTAAGAATAATTTAATTAATTAGTTAATCAAATTAACAAATTTAAATTAATTAAATATGATTTAATTAATAATATTCATAACAATATTATATAAATTAGTTAAATTATAGGAGGTTATAAATAAATTAAACTTGTATAATATGAATGTATAATATAGGTGGAACTCAAAAGAAACCCAAATTAGATTTAAGGAATAAATATGTACATATAGTACGTATATAGCAATTTTGGATGTCTCCAACACTTGAATCACGAGTGTATTCCAAAAGAATACTTTATTCCCTAAATCGTTATCTGTCAATTAAATATAATTAAGTTTATGAATGTACAGTATAATAGTTGTCCTCTACCACTTATATATTAATAAATCACTTGCATACTCTATAGTTGTTGAGAAAACTCAAGCTAGGGATGTTATGTGTAGTATTATTAGTATATTATTAGACGAGATAAGACACATGTAAGTATTTATTAAGCAAACTTAAGGTATGTACATTTATACTTATGCCTTCGCGAAATGGTGGGTATGAGTGAATAATCTCTTTTAATTTGTTGAGAAAACTCAAGGTCGAGATTGAGGTTAGGACAACGACCATGGATTAAGAGTTGTATATGATACAACCGATAAAGTGTTATCCATCACTTGAGGGCCTATGATTTGTTGAGCAAACTCAAGGTCAGAATCCTAAGGCAAGCGAGTCTTAATGCCTAGTTAAAAAATCGAAAGATCTCTACGATTTTCTTAGGATTTTTAGAAACATAAAAATCTACTAGGAGCTTTATTTGAAATATGAAATGGTAACTGTGACGCCCCACCCGAGACCCACACCAACAAAGAATATTACAAAGTAATATTGTGGGCTAGTGTAGAGAATATGGCTGGTTAGGAGCGACCATCCATGAATTTTACTTTAAGCGAGTGTCGATACGTCGATTAATATTTTATACATTTCTTTAATCAAGAGGAATAGACATATACAATTCAGGCTTAAAACAAAACTACGGTGGCTATAATAAAATCCAGAACAACATATAACAAACAAAGATCACAGAACCATGGATCAGACACAGTGGAATATAAATAGATACAAGTCTGAACCAACCTAAATAGATACATGATGTAGACTACACATATACAAAGTGATACACCTCAAGATATGAATATACATACAAAAGGAGTCTAGCTCGACATAAGATACAACATAACATCACATATATATACATAGATGACAAAAGTAACTACTAGCTAACAGATAGGGCATACACTCTAAAGCATCACGTTAGAGGACCAAAAACATCCTGGTCTGACTCGAGTATTATAAAAATAATAAACAGGTCAGCCTAGGCTAAGATAAATGAGTTAGCAAAAATGAATGATAGAAAAATTGAACTAGATCTCAAATATGGTCTTATCTCGACAAATATCAGACATACATTAATAACTTCAAATCACCAAATACTAAAACTCAAGATAGCTTATTAAAAGTAAACATCTCCAAAATGATTTGGTGATAATTCAGACAACATTAAATCCAAAATCTCACAAATAGAAATCTAGAAATCTCACAAAAGAGTGAAGGCACCAAACTCCAAGATTGGTGAAATAAATTCATCTACATGCATGTAACTCCAAGATAGACGTATAAGTCTATAAACATCAAGATAGGTACGAGACTATAAACATCAAGATAGGTACGAAACCTATAAAATCTAAGATAGGAACAAGTCCTATAAATATCAAGATAGGTACGAGACCTATAAACTCCAAGATATGAACAAGTCCTATAAACTCCGAATGCGGGTCATAAACTCGTCAATAAAAGTGTTAAATACTTTCATATAGCAATCGAATAGATAACGACCATGTGTCCCATAACACACGGGTTTACCCTAATGCTTATTATACAATAATAAACTCCACTTGTGTGTAGCAATGGTTCGGTTGAGCAAGTCCGAGAATTCACCGATAAAACATATGCGAGCATTCCATACCACTCATTTTATTTAACCATTTAAATCAATTCCTCATTCGCTCGATATCATGTAATTTTTATAAAATTCTTTAATCATTTTTAGTAAAACATTGATTTATAGTGGAAATATATATATAGTACACTTTTCAAATCATTGCTCCAAATCATTTTTAAATCCATTTTCAAAGAGAATAACACTATATATATATTTCTAAAACTATTTATATAGAAATCAGATTTGTACTTACAAAGATTTTCATAAAATGGTTTGATTTAGAAATCAGTCCTTTACAAATTCGATTTGAAAACGTGTATCAAAAGTGTGTCTTACTCACAAGCTCCATAGAACAACTCTATGGTATAAAACATCAAAATTAATTCATCAATTCACAATCAAAATCCGAAAATATCAATGAAATGGATAAGAAATGCAAAACCAAAATCAAGCAATCAATCTCAGTGAATCAACTGAGCAAACAAGTGGCGAACGGGTCGATTGATGAACACTAGAACATAGCATGGGAGTCAAGTCCAAGCTACGACCGGTGCACCAATAGTGCATATGTTATTCGACATTTTAACCCGGCTATATTGAACTAATTGTATAAGTTAGATTTGACTGTCATCAAGGCCGATGACTCCAAAGTGATGATTATGGGGCCCAAAAGTCAAGTACGGATGGTAACATGAAGTCATGGTTGAATGTACTTGATAGATATGCAAGGCAGAATGTTCGAATCATGAAATATGGTTCAACACATAGGAGGGATCGACATAAATTAGCTCCAATAATAGGGATCGACATGTTTCAAGGTGTGAGAGCATTCCTATAGAAAATAATTAATATTTCGAAATCCAGGAGTCCAATGCATAAGTAATTTTGTGAGAATGACTTGGGGACTCTAGGGAGCCTACCCTAGGGATCACATCTCAAGGAGATGAATTTGGAGGGATTGGTATACTTTCTTTGCAAGCAAACCATGTTAAAGCAAAGATCAAGCAATAACTCAAGTTCTACTGATCCAATTGGCATGAAATTTGGAGGCTAAGCATATTTAGCATGAGGAAGCTACCATAGGGATCACACCCCAAAATTTCACCAAAGTAGGGATCGGTACCGATCCCTCTTCTTTGGGAATTGGGTCATGCGATCCCTCTTGTGGGTCCATATGGTTTTGGAGGTCCTTCTACCGAATTGTTTGGGAGATATTTGACCACCTTCGTCTATAAATACAGGCTTGGTTGTTCATTTTGGGGACTTTTATGCTGCTAATTGCTTTATATTCTTTTGTAACTAAGGATTTTCATCTGATCCCTATTGTACTCAGATTATAAAGTGATTACTAAAGTAATATATTCAAAGTGGACGTAGGCAAACAACGCCGAAACACTATAAATCATTGTGTGCGTGTTATTCTACCAATTTACTGCTGTTTATTTGTTATTATCCTATGGTTTCATTTTATATTCTTCATTTATTTCTCTTCAAAACTTCTTAAGTGTTTGTGCTAATTTTTGGTGCAAACATTATGGTGCTTTCATTGAGAGCTTGATTCCCAACTTATTAGGATCCTTTTGTTGCTACTGGATTGCATAAATCCCCCGAAGGAGATCCATAGTTATTTTCAGGAATTTTGCTCGTTCTATTTAGATTTGAGAAAATCTAAGTAAAGCTATCAACATTGGTGAGGAATACTAGATCTACTTCTCATAACGCAGAAGGAAATGAGAATACTAACATCCAACAAGGAGGCCCGAGCAGTCAACTAATAGATGTGAATGTCGATCCAGTTGAAGTCCGGAATCCAACTGATTCCATTACAAGAGTTGAACTCCGAAATCTGATGAGAGAGCTAGTAGATAGCCATTGACAATTAAATCAGTAGATTCGAACCAATATCGACCTAATGAACCAACTCTTCAGCAATAGCGAGGAAAAGCTAGGAGGGACCCCACCCCTTACTTGGCATCAGAGAGTTCTAGTTCATCGGACGAGTATTAGATGCACAGGCGTCGTAGAATAGACAGATATCATGTAGAAACTTCGGGGCGTCAACAGGCAGGCCATCGTGGTCCGTCAAGACTGATCGGTGCCGATCCCTCTATAGGGATTGGTACCGATCCCTCCTTCAGAGAGGGAACTTACCTATGCACACTAGGATTTAAGCTGGAGCTGCTGCGGCTGATTTGGATGATGGAGTTCAGTTAAATGTTGACCAAATGCTTCCCCGGAATGACGATGAAGTGAATTTATGAGATATACATCGGGAATATGTTGAACCAAGAAGGCATGGAACGACCTATAGACATCGATCAGACCATTCACATGAGGTGGAACATGACCACCGCTTGGCACCAACTATCCAAACGCCGAACTTATCGGCTATGATTAGACAGATAGTGAGAGAGAGGCTTGACCAATGATGACTGGGGAATCTCGAGAAGCCATACCCCGTTCACTAACAATGTCCTACATGTAGAGTATCCAAGGAGGTTTCAACATGTCGTCGATGCTTGCCTACGAGGGAAAACTCGACTCCAGGCAGCACATCATAAGATATGAATGGCTGATGAATTTCGCACGAGCAGATGATGCAACCAAATGTAGATGTTTTCCCATAACTCTCTCTGAAATAGCAACAATGTGGTTTACAAGGTTACCCCCGCGGTCGATCTCTAGATTTGATGATTTGGCAACAAGGTTTGTGGAGCAGTTCCATATGCACACAACTCGCCCCAAAATGAATGTTCCTGCCCAACGTGATCCAGGCTCTAGGAGAACCATTGAAAGATTATTTGGAGAGATTTCATATAGCTGTTACAGAATCAGTAATCCAAATGACCACGCAATATTGATGGCCGTAACAAGAGGGATTGATCCAGAGTTTGATTTTGGCGATTAGTTAGTTAGCAAGCCACCTGCAACATTGGAGTGCTTTTACGCAAAGGCAGCTCAGTATTTGAGGAAGTAGGAAGCCAGATGCTCCAGGAAGAAGAATGTTGCGGGATCAAGTAGAGAGGGAGTACATAGTAATATTGCAGTGAAGTGGTCTTATGATAGCTCTGGAAAAGTTCATGTGAATTTCTAGAACAAACCGAATCAACAAAAGAAGGGCGGAGATAGGAGCTGAGAAGGATTCCGGAAGAGGGAAGCCAAGGATTCCGACGTATGATACTTACATGCCAATGAATACATCACTAGACAATATCTATTTGTCTACCCGCAACACTATGCAATACAGGAAGCCGCCTCCAAAAGCATCAACGGAGAAGCAAAAACGAACCAAAAAATATTGTCGGTTTCACAAATGCTATGGATATAAAACAAATGAATGCAGGCATCTCCAGGATATTACCAAAAAGCTGATTCGAGAAAGGATGTTACAGCAGTTTGTAAAAACCCCATAGGATGGCAGGCAGGGGACATCCGACCCCAACCGAGGAAAAGCACCGAACAGCGCTGTGGAGCCTGCGTGGACCAATGGAAGATTGGTAATCAATACAATAGTCGGAGGACCGCATCCGGTTGATAAGAGTTAGCATGAGATGGAACGCTATGCTAGCACGATTAAGCATATGGATTTTGAATGCTGTTCAAGTAAGGAAGATGGAGCTCCAGCAAAATAGCAGCATATAATGGCAGATGGTATTGTGTTTAGAAACAGAGATACAGACAAGGTGGAGGCTCCAACCATCGACCCAATGGTCATTTCGACCATGATCAGCCCCTCTTTAGTGAGAAGGATATTGCTTGACCGTGGAAGTTTTGTAAATATAATTATCAAAAAATCTTATGGTTAGATGAGGATGAAAGCCAAGGACTTGAAACCGTCTATACAATACAAGAATTTTGATTTTTAGTAGCGCTCAAAAAACGCTACTAAAAGTTTTAGCAGCGTTTTGATAAACGCTGTTATAAAGCCCGCGACTAAAAATACCTGATTTTTAGTTGCACTTATTTCAACGCTACCATAAATTGTTTTACTGCAGCGTTTATGAAACGCCACTAAAATCTTTTTTTGCAGCATGTATAAAACGCTACCAAAATGTACTTCGACCCTTTATTTTTTGTAGCGTTTTTAGTAGCGTTTTCGAAACGCTACTAAAAATATTCCAGCTCTGCCTATAAATTGCCTCCAGTTCAATCTTGTTCATAGCTTCTAACATAATACATAAACACATACACATTAAACAACCGCAAAATACATATACATATACACATACACATTCAAACATAAACACATTTAAAAACCACAAATACATAAACAAAAGCACTAACATAAACAATATGTTAACCGTACATAGAAGTTTACACAACCGAACAGTAGTTTCAAGACAAAAGGTTAACCGTACATAGAAGTTTACACAATCGAACTACGTACCACAAACAATATGCTACTGCTACAGTTAAAGTACCATAAACATATGAACTAAGCAAGTACAATAAACAACCAAACTACCTAACAAGTACGATAAACTAGTGCTGCTACTACTCAATCTTCAGAAACGCCTACCTGTAGACAAAATATAATCAACAGCGAGACTCAAGTTATAATCAATACTGAGATAATAATGACAGGACCATCAATACTGAGAAAACAATGAGACTAAAGTTATGCACAACTAAATATGTGCAATCTTGTGTTCAACTGAATATGCACAACTAAATATGAAAACTAAAATAATGTGCATGTTAGTTTTGGCCAAGAATAAAATGAAAATGAAGATTTGTCATCAATGTTTTGTATATTTTATCTCTGAATGTACATTTTCATATACTCAACCACAGATTTTCATATACTCGAACACATATGAAAATATAAGTGTACATGAATTATTTTAGATAGTGAAATTAGGTAGGTGTAAGAAGTCTGCAAGACCCATATGGATACAACCAAACACAGATTCAAAAAATTCATAACGATAGATGCATTTGTTGATAAAAATATGGGATAATAATATAATATGGTCCTAGTATGTAAAATGACTGGATTTGTATGTGCATGCTTTTGAAAGATCTCCTCAAATTTGGCTTCATCAAACTTATATAATTGTGTTACAAAACATCAAATTAAGGTCCATGATAAAGTAAGACATAGACTAATATAATATTCATTTCATGATGTCCAAACATACACACTATTATTACCACTTTCTTGGTCAAAATGAATGTCTGAAGTTCTAGTGCTATTTAAAAAAAAGAAGAAAAAAAGTACTAGTTAACATAAGAGGTGCATCCACAAATACTGAATATGAGAAAAATTAAATTTACATTATACCTCTTTAGCTTTTCATCTCATTTGTGCATACTCATGCATTCCTCGTTTTCATCCTATTTGCACCTGTGAAATGACAGAGATTAAATACTATCACTGATTGTGAAAGAATAAGTAAATAATCTATTTTTGATATCACTTTGAACATTTCTTGCACCCATGTACATGTTTCTTGTATTACTCAGCATAACTTCACATACTTTAACTGATGAAACAGCGGTGTTATAATCATATTCAATCCTATTCAAGTTACTGACCAAAACCCTATCATGTTTCACTAACTCCTGGCAAATATAAGAACACATGCAATATTTTACCTCCACATTATCAATTAGACCACTATCCATCACTTCGTGAGAATGAGATACTAAACTGAATTATGCGCCTTATGTTCTCTTGCCACAAACAATATATGTCCATATATTGCCATTCAAACCACCACTTTTGCCACAACAAAAACCCTTAAAATCTTGCATCATATCAGAAACTATTCGTATATCATCTAATAACCTTAATCCATCAAATCGATTAGAAGTATCCATCTCAAAATGCAAATATGTACGAGATCTTGCTGTAAGATTTTTGTTTCTTATGCTAATAAACTTTTGATCGAAATCAAACAATTGCTTATCGCAACTAATATCATATGACTTCCTGAACATAATATCAAACTCTTTGTTTTATGGTCTACATACTAATGTCAAACTCGACATTCTTATGCCAATTTGTTTGAGATTTTCAATTGAGTCTGAGATCTAAGGTTTGATGGGAAGAAAACATTGTACTTTTGTGACTAGTTAATTTATGTTCCATTGTTAACTTAATTATATTATTATTATTATAAACTTAGTTAATTTTTATAAAACTTAATTAACTTTTATAAATTTAGTTAATTCATCACCATCATCATTATTTATAAAACTTTGTTAGATTAGTTAAATTATTATTATTTATAAAATTTAGTTAACTTAAACTTAGTTAATTTTATGAAACTTGTTTAATTTTAACAAAACTTAGCTAATTTTTATCAACTTGGTTATTAGTTAATTACTATTATTAGAACTCGATTAACTTAATTATATTATTATTATTATTATTATTATAAACTTAGTTCATTTTTATAAACTTAGTTGATTTTTAGAAACTTAGTTAATCCATCTTCAACATCATCATCATTATTTATAAAACTTTGTTAAATTAGTTATATTATTATTTTTTATAAAATTTAGTTAACTTAAACTTAGTTAATATAAAACTTGTTTAATTTAACAAAACTTTGTTAATTTTTATTAACTTGGTTAACTTAGTTAATTTATTGCTATTATTATTATTATAAACTTAGTTAATTTTTATAAAACTTAGTTGGCTTTTATAAACTTAGTTAATCCTTCTTCATCATCATCATTATTATTTATAAAACTTTGCTAAATTAGTTAAATGACTATTATTATTTATAAAATTTTGTTAACTTAAACTTAGTTAATTTTATAAAACTTGTTTGATTTTAACAAAACTTAGTTAATTTTTTTCAACTTGGTTAACTTAGTTAATTTATTATTATTATTATTATTATTAAAACTCGATTAACTTAATTATATTATTTGTATTATAAACTTAGTTAATTTTTATAAACTTGGTTAATTCATCATCATCATCATCATTATTATTTATAAAACTTTGTTAAATTAGTTATATTATTATTGTTTGTAAAATTTAGTTAACTTAAACTTAGTTAATTTTATAAAACTTGTTTAATTTTAACAAAACTTAGTTAATTTTAACATTCACATATGATTGATTAGTACTAAAAATTATTGAAGAATTTTAACAAATAAACCGAAACTGAGGTTAGGTAGTACCACTTTTCCTTAAATCCCCTCATGAAAAACAATAGCATAATTCTATTCCCATTCAAGGCACAAGACCATATCAACCCGACTAATGTGCCATAATTCACTTAATCCAACTAATAAATGAAACTAAAATAGAAATAGCTCGGAAAATTGACCCAATTAGCCAATAGAAAGCAAAATCGCAAAGTAGTAGTCAAAGACCAAAAAATGGTTAGCAAATCAACCAAGTACTACGTAGTGGATGAGAATCAATTCAGAGATAAATACTTGTTTAACTAGCGAGAATTCCTACTCACCAACATAGGTCATGGACTGAGGCATGGTGATAGGATGAGGCATGACGATTGGCTTGGGCATGATGATAGGTTGCAGCACAGTGGTAGGCTGAGGTCAAGATGGGATTTGATATGGACAGGATTTTTGAGAGCTAGGGCTTGAATGAGACAACTTTGGTGATTTTAGCTTCAGATCCAAATGGAATTTTTTTTCAAGTTTTCAAGAAAAAGTAGATAAAATTGTTCAAGTGATAAGTGGAAGAAAAAGACATTTGAGCGGTCGAAGAAAAATTTTGCCAAACTTTTTCATGAATTGTTAGCGGGAACAAGTAATGGCGTTTCTTTATTTATTTTTGTTTTGCTAAATGATCAACAGTTGCACTTAACTTGAAACGCTACTATTTAATGCAACTAATAATAAGTTTTCTTGTAGTGATGGCCCACATTTATGGCTTTAATGGTGCTGCAATTGAAGCTGTTGGATATGTTGAGTTACCTGTAGAGTTGGGAGAAGGTGACCGTGGAAGAGTGCAGATTCTGCCTTTTATTGTTTTAGATGTTGACTCTCCATATAATGCTTTTCTGGGTCGATCGGCCCTAGTTGAGTTTCGGGCAGCTCTTGCCCTATGGTGTTTGACTTTGAAGTTCCCGATAGAAAATGGTGTTGGGGTTGTTCATGGTCATCAGGCGACCGAACATTCCTGTTATGTAGCTCAATTGAGGGACGCTCAACGGAAGGAGAAAGGTAAGAGTATTGATAGGTCAGTCCGCATCCAAGCCACTGAAGATTGATAGCTAGCGCCTGAGCGTTGACTCGAGCGCAACAGTCGGTTCTATAGAGATATAGATCTGAGAGATGACGAGGAGGAGCCCAAAGAGACCAAGGCTGCACCGGCTAAGCTGACGATTGACATCACAGTCAGCCACGGTGACCCATCACGGGTCCTAAAGATTAGATCATAGCTCAGCCCCTCGATGATGAAAGAACTTGCTAGATTTCTCCGAGCGAACCTTGAAGGATTGCTGGGACTCACTCTAACATGTGTGGGATCTTGCCTGCCATTGCGAGCCATGCATTGAATTTTGACCCGAGGCATGTCCGGTGAAACAAAACAAATGTGGCATGGATCCGGAGAGATCTACCGCTCTTAAAGAGGAGGTGGATAGACTTAATGACAATGGGTTTATTCGCGACGCCCTCTACCCAAAATGGGTATCTAATCCTGTACTTGTGAGAAAGGCAATGGGAAATGGCAGACAAGCGTTGATTACTTAGACTTGAATAAGGCATGCCCAAAAGACAGCTTTCCCCTTCCAAGGATCGACCCGTTGGTAGACTTAACCGTGGGACATGAATTGCTATATTTATGGAAGCATACTCAGGATATAACCAAATCCCAATGCATATTCCTGATCAAGAGCACACCAGTTTCATTACCGATGTTGGATTATATTGCTATGTGGTAATGTCGTTTGGACTAAAGAATGCAGGAGCAACCTACCAATGTCTAGTCAACAGAATGTTTAAAGATCAGATCAAAAAATAATTAAGGTTTATGTGGATGATCTGCTCGTGAAATCACAATAGTCCAGCGACTACATTAGAGACTTAGCAGAAATGTTTGACCTCCTCTGACATTATAAAATAAAGATTAATCCTATGAAGTGTTCTTTTGGCATTGCATTTGGAAAGTCCTTGTTTCATCGTTAATGCTCTCGCAATCGAAGCTAATCCCGAGAAGATCCAAGCTATTCACAATATCCAAGCGCCGAATACTATCAAACAAGTATAGAGTCTGAACGGGAAGGTTGCTGCCCTAAGCCGATTTATTTCTAGAGCTACCGATAAATGCATTCCTTTCTTTGACTTGATTAAGAGAGGAAAAAGGAATTTCTAATGGATACAGAATTGTAGAGATGCATTTCAAGCTTTGGTGAACCACTTAGGGAGACCTCCCATCTTATCAAAGCCTATGGATTATGAAGATTTATATATCTACTTAAGCGTTTCGGTACATGCTATAAGTGCCCCGTTGCTTCGCAAAGAGAATCGAATCCAGAGACCGGTTTACTAGTTAGTAAGAGATTGACAGAGGCTGAAAGGAACTATCCGAAGATAGAGAAACTGGCGTACTGCTAGCTGATTGCATCATGAAAGCTCCACCCTTACTTCCAGGCACACCCTATCAATGTTTACACCGACCAACCATTATGGCAGCTCCTGCAACGGCCTGAGATGTCTGGAGGGTTACTCAAGTTAATATTATGCTTAGCCAATTCGACCTTACTTATCTTCCTTGAAGGGCTATCTAGGGTCAGGCACTAGCGGATTTTATAGCAGAATTTACTTCCCAGGTTGATTTCTCAAAAATCGGTGAAACCATTACCGTATGATGAAAGTTATATATAGATGGAGCATCCAATGATCGTTATTCTGGAGTTGGAATTGTGGTTGTAACTCCTGAAGATCAGTCAATTTGCTATGCTTTAAAGCTTGATTTCCTTGCATCAAACAACGAACCTGAGTATGAAGCTCTGATTGCTGGACTTAAACTCGCTAAAGAACAGGGGATAAAGTCTCTTGAAATCTTTTATGACTCACAATTGGTAGTATGCCAAGTCAGGGGAGATTACCAAGCTAAAATACAATGACTTGCTCCATACCTTACCAAAGTCCAAGGTTTGTTGATTGATTTTGATTACTATGACATTACACACATTCCTCGGGATCAAAACTGAGAGGCTGATTCATGGCAAAGTTTTCTAGCACCGGGGACGCACAACAAACGGGCATGGTTCCAGTCGAAGTATTAAATTCTTCGAGCATAAACCTGATGGAAATCGATTGGGTATTATGGACGGAGCCTAAGAAGGAGTCATGGATGACTTCGATTTAAAACTACTACAGGGATTTCTTCCTGAACAAAGGAATAAAAAGCGACAAGTCCTTCGTAAAGCTTCACGATATATCATACAGGAAGGAGTTATCTACAGAAAGGGCTTTTCCATTCTCCTGCTCCGGTGTATCGCTCACGATGAAATAAAATGAGTCCTAAAGGAGGTTCATGAAGGAGAATGTGGCGATCACACTAGGGGGAAAACTCTAGCAAAGAAAATACTTCGTTACGGGTATTATTGGCCAACCGTCAATCGAGATGCTGCTAATTATGTGAGGCAATGCGACAAGTGCCAGATATATGCAAAAGTTCTAAGAGCTCCACCGACGGAAATTACACAAATGGTCAGTCCATGGCCGTTTGCCATATGAGGCATAAATATTATGGTTCCTTACCAATTTCTAAGGGTGCTGCGAAGTATGCCATCGTCGTGGTTGATTATTTCACCGAATGTATCGAAACGGAACCATTAGCTATGATTACGACAATGAAAGTAATCAACTTCATTTTTTGGAACATCATCTGCCATTTCGGTCTTCCACGAACTATTGTAACAGATAATGGGACTCAGTTCGACAGTGTTGAATTCAAAGACTTCTGCCACCGACATCATATTGAAAAGAGATATGCAACAGTCGCTCACCCTCAAACCAATGGACAAGTTGAATCTGTGAACAAAATCATAAAGTCCATTCTGAAGAAGCATTTCGAGAAGGCCAAAGGCAAGCGGGTAGATGAACTCCCGATAGCACTATGGGCTTATACGACCACCCAAAAGTCCGCGATTGGTCATACTCCATTCGCCCTTGCTTACGGTTCCGAAGCTGTTAATCTTGTTGAGCTCGAAGTTCCTTCTCATCGAGTGACTACTATAATCCCAGAACGAATAAAGATCTCCTCTTGGAATCTCTAGACTTTGTAGATGAGAAGCATGAAGAAGCTGATTTGAGGACAACTGCGCACCGACAACGAGTCGCCCGATACTACAACACCAAAGTCTAGCCTATAACCTTTGAAATCAGCGATCTTGTCTTGAAATTGGTTTTTCCTTCCCCATCGCATATGAATCCTACTTGGGAAGGACCATACGTCATTGAATAGAGGCTTGGAGAGGGAACTTTCAAGCTAGCGACTGTTGATGGAATCACACTCCCAAAGGCATGGAATAGCGAGCATTTACGATACTATTTCACTTAGTTTATTTCCTTTCATTCAGTGTATTTAATTTTAGGATTTGATTTAGCATTTGATTTCCAAAAATATGTAATGATACAAATTATGTCATTTCTTTCCGTTTGGAAAATAAAGTTTTGAATTTCCTTCGCATCTGTGTTTACTGTAGCAGTACATATTAGTTACGATACTGGACTAACTAGTATTGACATGTCCGAGAAGGTTCCCAGAGTTTGGATCAATCCGAGTGCATAAGTTCACGATTGAGCTAAACGAAATGAGAATGGTCCGACTATTCATTTGATGACCCATGTTTACAACCCGA
Source organism: Allium fistulosum (assembly GCA_030737815.1). Taxonomy (NCBI): domain Eukaryota; kingdom Viridiplantae; phylum Streptophyta; class Magnoliopsida; order Asparagales; family Amaryllidaceae; genus Allium; species Allium fistulosum. The sequence goes on along the minus strand of CM060908.1, from coordinate 636,711,084 downwards.
TGGACGGAATGCCCAACGAGGGATGGATGTGGTTCGACCATCCAATGACCAACTTAATCCTATCAAACGATGGGACAATATGAATCAAAAGTGATCATGACATGACCGATCACTCACTAAGTTAACCCCTGGACTTGGGGTTCAAATAAATCAATTAAAGAAAGTACGATCCGACTATTTTTCGAAATAGCTCTAAGTCCCTAAAGTGCAGACTAGAGTATAACAAAAGATGGGTGCGATTCGACCACCCGCTAGCTAATTCTTATCCATAAAGTGTAGATATAAGTATAAACAAATAGACGAGTGTGGTTCAACCACTCACTATTCCGTGAACTCCGGCCTAAAACCGACAGGAGGAGTATAAACTCGCAAAGGATGGAGTTCGATCATCCATCGTTTAACTCCACTAACACAAGATTAGGGGCTGGAGTATAATCATTCAAACCGCTGAATCCGACAACGCAACATCGGGGCACAAGTCCTGTGTTTGGTTTGACTTAGGGCCACGACCACATGGAGTCCTTGGGATAGAATTAACAGATTGTTATCCGAATCAACGAGCAACAAATTACAAGTGCATTGAATAGATAGTAATAACTCAACTACTTAAGTAACAATTCACACGAGAGTTCAACATGAAACAAAAAACTTTTATTTGCATAATAAGCTTCAAAATTGTGATACAAGTTTATTTGTAAAAGGGGGTCGGTCCCGTACAATCACGGCCAACAAAAGGGAAAATGGCTATACAGGTTATGTACAAACAGAGCCGAAGTGACGAATATTTCTTTTGTCTTCTCTCCTTTTTGGATTTTTCAGGGGTGGCACCACCCGAGCTTTCGCCTGTCCATTTCCTTGATCTTTACCGCCTTTGGTAGGAGAGCTTTCAAGAGTAGGAGGGAGTTTTTCAAAATTCGACCCGCTAGGTGGAATGATTTGTAATGGGATGAAATTTGGATCGTCGATATCCTCATCGACGGGTTTAGCCTTGGCTTGTTTCTTTAACAACTCCTCCCTCTCGATGCACTCCTTTAAGCTAAGCTCATCGGTGCGTTTAATTGCACCGATGATCACAACATCATCAAATTCATCTAGTGGTAGTGGATCTTCAGCTTTATCATCATCGAGTGCTCCGATAAATTGAGCATCGGTAGCCACCGGAATTTCAGTAGATGTCGATTGTTGCTCTACGGCAGCATTGTTTTTTGGAGTTTGGCTGCGACCTAAAAGACCTGAAGATTTGTGGAAATAAGGAGATAAGCCCACGACTATTGGGCATGGAGAATGAAACCTCTCAAAAAGTGGAGAGTATAGCTGAATACCTGCGTCCGGCTGACTCTCGGTTGTCGTCGGAGTGCTCCCTTCCAGAATATGGGTCAACACCTTAGATTGATAACCGAGTTTGTTCGGATCGTAGCTCAGTTCCTGTCCCGGGCTGAAAGAAACTGATGCTCCGACTACTTGAAGAGAAGAGGGGCCCCTGGGATCAGACTTCGACTCAGTGATATTTTTCCCTTTGCCGAAAGGTGTTAGAATATCGAAATATCAGAGTCTCGCAGCGGCAAGGTTTAGGGGTTCATTTCAACGAAGGATCTCCCAAACTATTTTCTCTATAATATGGGAATTTTCAAATATTGTCTTCAATGTTGATTTCGAAAAATTGGTATTAAAAGCTTGTTTTCTCAAGTAAACTATTTTATATATAAAATACACGGGTCAGTCTAGCTAAACAAATCAGTTTATAAGGATAAGTGATAATATGAGCATATGGCAAGGTGATAATCTTCTCAAGTAGGAAGGAATAATTCAAGGGTATATGGTTACTTCACATGGCATAACTAAGTAGGTATAGTAATTTCAAGTGATATAAGGATATCACTAAATATGAATGCAACTCAAAGGAGATAAAACTCTATAACAAATCTCACAATAAAAGCACGCCTCATCTCATCGGCGTATCACAAAACATCAAATATGGTTTAGGAGAAAAACATAACTCCAAAGAGGAAATATCCCAAACCCGCCATATCGGCAACTCAAAACAACCTCAAAGAAATCACCATCTCAAAATACGCCATAAGGCAATCAAATATAAATTTTGAAATTAAAATATTGGATTAAATTTGAATTAAATTTGAACTGAATTTGAATGACGGTTTAAGTGATAAATTGATTTTTCCTAAGGCTAATTAAAATCTTTTATTTTGGGTCCAAGCCCATTTCTTAGCCTAGCCTGTAGAGAGAAGAGTTTCTCTTCTTCTCATTATACTATACGTTCACTTACAGTAAAAGAAAATAGGAAACCAAAAGAGAAACCATTCCTCTTTTAAGAATCCAAACTTCAATCTCAAAGGACACGATAAGCTAAAGGGCACGACGATTAAGGAATTTGTAACACTTGTAGTATACTTGGATGTACCGTAATATATGTTACAAATTCCTTGATCATCGTGCCCTTTATCTTATCGTGTCCTTTGAGATTGAAGTTTGGATTCTTAAAAGAGGAATGGTTTCTCTTTTGGTTTTCTATTTTCTTTTACTGTAAGTGAACGTACAGTATAATGAGAAGAAGAGAAATTCTTCTCTCTACAGGCTAGGCTAAGAATTGGGCTTGGACCCAAAATAAAAGATTTTAATTAGCCTTAGGAAAAATCAATTTATCACTTAAACCGTCATTCAAATTCAATTCAGTCCAAATCAGCTTCGCCGTGGGTTTCCCTTTGTCATTTCAACAGTATATTCCCAGGCCTTGGCAAGCGACTTAGGATAACCCTTACCAAGAAAGCTCAGATCGCGGTGGAGAAGGACTTTAGCATTGTATTCAATGATCAAGTGATCGAACATGTCCTTTATTTCATTTCGACCAGCTTCCTTGGCATCCTCTACCTAGCCCTCGAGTTGTTCACTCATCTCATTGTGGCCCATTTCTCTCGCATCTGCTTTGAGGACTTCAATTTAAGCAAGTTGTTCATCAAGCTTAATCTTCAAAGTCCGAGCCTCAATAGCCTCTTCGCAATATCTTTGCGATTCTTCTTGAGCTTCGATTTTCTCTTCCCTTTCCTTCTTAAGAAGTTCTTCAAGCACCTCAATGCGGCAGGCCATAATATTCTTCTCCTTTTGCAAAGTATCTTTTTCTAAGGCAAGTGCACCGCTGCGGTTGAGAGCAACATCAAGTTCCTTTTTGTGGGCAACCTCTACATGACTCACCGCTTCATATGTTTCCTTAGCACTTTTTTCTGCCTCGATCAGTTTTACCGTCAAGCCCGAGTTCTCAACATCTTGGTGTTTGGTTATATCTTTGTCATGGATTGTCTCTTGCTTTAGGTGGTCAATTTCATGCTGTCGCTCAATAGACACTCAGAGATCTTTTCTGCCAAGTGCTGGAATGATTCATGTTGAACAAAAACATCATTGACGCATGCGAGAGAACTTTGCCTTAATATTCCCTGGGATTAAATGAATGGAGGGGAGGGACTTAAGCCCGTCAAAACAAATCTTTGGGAAAATGACCTTAAGTTCGGCCAATTTCTCTACGGTGGAAGCTTCAGGAGCAACGGTCGATAAAGATGGATCGAAAGTGACGATTGGACATTTGCTCGACCTGTGGTAACTGGACTGCATGGATCTGGATGAACCAGAATACTGCTCAGGTGGTACGGCAGCTGGAGGACCATGGAAAGAGGTCTGATCGCCACTATGCACAGGAAGATTAAGTTGCACTTCCTAATGGGACGCCCGAGATTGGGATTTATGTTTTAAAGATGAAGATTCCCTCGAATGATGACTTCTTTCTCGATCGTCAGCCCTCTCTTTACGCCTACCCGATTCTGAATCACGCTTGGATCTGTATTGCGTCGAGGAGCCCCTTAAGCGATCAAAAGCTCGGGACTGAGATATCGCACCTGAAAAAAACAAATACTAGAGTATAAGTGACTACGACACAAAAGATAGATGGAAATCATGTGGTGAACTGCACGTGATTGTGGGTGTCCTAGTGTCCCCCCCAACGGACCGGTTGCTGCAGCCTTGCTCATGGGAGTTTTCTCTCCTTTGCCAGTAGGAAGAAATGCCGTCACCACTTTTGGTGGGAGAATTGAGCCCATCGATATTGATGTTAGGGAAGTCATAAGTCATAATGCCATTAGGGATTTGGAGATTGGAAAACCCTTTCATCGAGCTTTTTAAATGTTGGGAAGATGACTCTTCATCGACAGAGTGATAACAAACTCCGGATCTTAGCAATTTTTCTCCTGCGGTGCTTATATGCAAGATTCTTTCTTTTCTTGGCTGGCGTGTGAGGTTGCGGGCCTTGTGATGGTCCGACCACAGGTTTGTTGCCCGGCCTGCATCAACGTCGCTAGGCTCGTTGGTCCGAGCACCCCTAATTTCGCCTTCTTCAGCGTCATCCTGAGTCCCCTCAACTGGGGGCACGTGTAACATCCCCCACTTGGAGGCCCAGAACTAACGGCTACGGATGTTGCAGTCATCCATAGTTATTAATTTTCGGTGACCAAATGCGGTAATGTTAGATACATTGATATAACAGAAACACGTAAATATGAAAAAAAATTAAAATCATAAAATAGATTTCTCATTCAACTTCAAATCATGTTTCAAATTCATTACATAATCCCAATTCATAAACCCCATTCAGAAAAATATAATTATTACAAAATACGCCAAGAGCAACATATGAAGATGCCACTTTGGATGATCAGAGTCTAAATATAGGCAATTATACAATTTTCCATTACATCCAAAACACAGTGGAATCAAACATAAAGAACTCCTAATAGCTAGCTTGCCTCATGAACATCTCCGGAAGCTTATTCGTCTAAAGGAGAACCTGAAAACCTTAATCTCGAACTACTCAAAATCAATTGAGCACCCGAGAGTTTAAGGGGAAATAATAAACTTCGAGTCAGACAAAAAGTCTGGTATGAATAATAACTTACCATCTCGAACCATATAGATATCTAGTGAGACCACGCCATTTAGCGAAACGAGTTTTCCCCTCACTGGTATCTTAACTCAAATTTATAATAACCATATACTATGCGCCTGCATCCACAATGGTTAAAACATAACATAATAAAATGTATCATGATGATATGCAAACATGCAATATATTCTATATTTCCCATCCCCATTCATTGGACTATCTGTCTTAAGTTATGGATTTTAGGGTCACTATTAACCTATTAGTTTTCATGGGCTGACTAATAACATGTTCAAAGCTTACTGACTATCTGCCTAGTTTCATAGTTTTCATGGGTTCACTAAGAAACCTATTGGTATCTACCAATAACTTTATCCAATTATAGTTTTTATGGGCTCACTATGAACCTATTGGGTTCTCCAATAACTTCTCTCATATCACAGTTTTCATGGGTTAACAATGAACCTATTGTAACACCCCATATTTTCATAACATTATTTAGGATATTTAATTAGTAAATTAGATTAAATAATGTGAGGATTGGTAGGTTCGGATTTGATTAGTTAAAGGTAGCTGTGCCATGTTAAGTGATTAACTAAAATGAATTAACATTAATAATATGTTAGGATATGAGAAGGGAAATATGGAAAATAGTAAAACCTTATACCCTAAACCCTTAGGAAATGGTTAACCCATGTTCATTCTCATTCTCATTTCACTCAAACTAAAATACCTAAAGCCGGCCACCATTTCCTATTCTCAAAAGAATAATTAAAGCATGGACTCAAGAGAAGAGTAGTAATCAACTAATTCACAATCAAATCTCTCATCTATAATCTCAAAGCTAAGGTGAATAATCACTACATCCCATTTTCTTTTAGTTTTCAGTTTTATGATTAGATCCGAAATGTCTTTGCAAGTATATGCCATGTTTTGATGATTAAAGTTGTATATATATGATTGTTGATGAATTATATTTGTTCATGTTAATTTTTTATGATATGTTTGACATGAAAACCCTATTTAATGACATATAAATGCCTTGAAAATTTGAATATAGATTAGAAATATATTTTAGAGATGGGTTTCAATTTTCATAGTTTTTTGAATTATGGTGGATTTTATATTAATTTTCTAGTGAAGGAAATTGTTTATTGGGTTATAAATTATTTTCGGCTAAAATAATAATTATTTGGGGTTGAAATTTTTATATGTTAGGCAACATATTAAAATAGATTTTCTGGGATTTTTCTAGATTTTGCCTAAGTGTTTTGATGAATATATAAAATTATTTAAGGTATGGGACTTAAATGTTTTATATATTTAATTAAGGAGAAGAGGCATTTTGTAAAATAAAATGATTATTAATTTTGAAAATAGTGGCAGCACATTTCTGAAAGGAATTTGTTAACCGATGAAAATTTGACAAACAAAGGTAGGTTAGTTGAAAATTATATTTTTTAAGTTAAAAACAAAGAAATCATACTTTAGCATGTTTCAGCCTATTATAGCAGACCTAAGTCTTTCCTAGGAATCGTGCCATAGGATTTAATTCGAGTCTTCGTACCGTTCTGTCCTATTTCTTTTTATGATGCCTTGTTTTATTAATCAAGTTTGTTTGATATCCATTTTGTGAATAACCTTTTACCTCTTCTTTCTTTCTTAAAGAAGAGAAATGGTTAGAACTGGCCGTCCCAACGCCGGTCAATCTAGTGCTACTCCTCAAGATGGAGTATTCATGTCTGCACAACAACTTTTAGATCTTGTGAAGAATGCTCAAGCTATCGGACCCATTCCAGAGCCTATTCATCCTAAATCTGGGTTTGCATACTTGTGCAGTGATTACACCAACTTGGGTGGAAGGCCTTTCAAAGGTTCCGAGAGCATTATAGAAGTCCAAGCTTGGCTTAGAACATGCGATCGCATCTTTTCCCGCATGAATCTTATTGATCTACATCGGGTCCAAGTGGCTTCTAGCATGCTCCAGGAGAGAGCATTAGATTGGTATGAGCTTATGATCTCGGAAATTATTGAAGCGGATCTTACTTGGGAGCAATTCCGAGAAAGGTTCGAGTTGAAATTTATGCCGGAAGCTAAAAAAGTATCTTTAGCTCGACGCTTTATTGACCTTGTTCAAGGTGAATCTTCTGTGACGGATTACATCGCATCTTTTGAATCTCTCTCTAAATATGGGGTCGAGTATATTAATACCCCATTGAAGAAAAACCAGAGATTTGTCTATACGTTGAATAAGAACCTCAAAAAGCCATTACTTCTGAAACTAGCAGTTTCTTTCGATCAGCTTGTTGATATCGCTCTTCGACTTGAAGAGGCCGATAAAGAAAGTGATGTTGAAGTTGTGGGGGCCAAATAAAACATCAATAAGAAGAGGCCTTTTAAATTCAAGCCTTATCCCAACAAGAAAGGGAAGCAAGCAACTTCGGTAGCAAAGACTCCTACCACTAGTCGTGGAAAATGTTACAATTTGGTTCTAAGGACCATTATGCAAACAAGTGTCCGAAGCCCCTTACTTACCGCTATTGCAAGAGTTCAGGTCATACTATATCTTTGTGTCCCAAACTTCAAAGAAAGAAAGAGGGAAAGCTAAATGTTGTGCAAGCCCCTAGTAACGCTTCTCTTGGTCAAGGTATTTCTCATTCTATCCTTGATGGCATTATTAAATTTCGTGATCTTCCTATTCGAGTTTTTTTATACGGGTGCGTCTCACTCTTTTATATCAAAAGAACTTGTTGATGCTTTGTCTTTGAAAGTTATTGGCTTGATGACTTCATTGAGGATTGCGAATCCAGTTGGTGGATCCGCAACATTCAGTTTATTTTGTAAAGATGTCGAGATTATTTTATGTGATTATTCTTTCCGAGCCGATTTGCATGTTATGCGCTACTTAGGTTTCGGAATGATTTTGGGAATGGATTGGCTTAATCGATATGAAGCCCATATCCTATGTCCCGAGAGGACTATTTATCTTCGACATCCTCAATCTGTTAAGCAGATTTCTATTGTTCTTAAAGATTCAGATTCCAATTCGGGAGCATCCTTGTATTCTCTAAATCCCCATGATGACGATAATGATGATGAGGAAGATGTCATTTCCCTCACTCACATTGTTCGTGAATTTCCTGACATATTTGAGCCCGTTTTAGGATTACCACCTAAGCGAGCAATTGAGTTCAGAATTAATCTAATTCTTGGAGCTCTACCTATTACTCGTCCTCCTTATCGTAAGTCCAATAAGGAAAATGAGGAGATGCATAAACAATTATCTGAATTGGAAACAAAATAGTTTGTTCATTCTAGTTCCTCTCCGTGGGGATCTTCGGCTATTTTTGTGAAGAAATCTGATGGTACACTTAGGCTTTGCGTTGACTATCGCAAGATAATGATCTCACCATCAAGAATAAATATCCCTTACCTCAGATTGATGATTTATTCGATCAACTTAGTGGTGCTAGAGTCTTTTCACAGTTAGACTTAGCAACCGGTTTTCATCAGCTCCTTATTGCAGAGGATAGCATTTCTTTGACATCGTTCCGTACTCGTTATGGATCTTATGAATGACTTGTTATGCCATTTGGTTTGACGAATGCTCCAGCTTATTTCGTTGACCTTATGAATCGAGTTTTCAATGACTTCCTCGATCGATTTGTTCTCATTTTTATCGATGATATTCTTGTTTATTTTAAAACCGAGGAAGAGCATGAAAATCATCTTCGGATTGTGTTGGAAACTCTTAGGAGCAACCAATTGAAAGAAAAAATTTTAAAATGCTACTTTTGGCAATCTCGTGTAAATTTTTTGGGACATATCATTTCTGAATCCGGAATTTCCGTGGATCCTTTAAAGATTGAAGCGATTCAAAATTGGAAGAGACGGGAGAGTGTGATGGAAATTCGTAGCTTTCTCGGATTGGCGGGTTATTACTGTCGTTTCATAAAAGACTTTTCTAAAATTTCCGTACCTCTTACTAGTTTGACAAAGAAGGGAGTTAAGTAAATTTGGTCAAACAAATGTGAAGCTGCTTTTCAGAAATTAAAAGAACTCCTTTCCGATGCTCCTATTCTTGTGATTCCCGAAGGGAACCAAGCTTTATTGTTTATACCAATGCTAGTCGTGTTGGTTTGGGTGCCGTTCTCATGCAAAGGGAACGTGTTATTGCTTATGCTTTTAGGCAATTAAAGCCTACCGAGACTAGATATGCCACTCATGATTTGGAGCTCGCGGCTATTGTTTTCGCCCTTAGAATTTGGCGTCATTATCTTTTGGGAGAGAAATTTGTTCTCTACACCGATCATAAATCTTTGAAGTATTTATTTTCTCAAAAGGAACTTAATTTGCGTCAACAACGTTGGCTCGAGTTCCTTGCATCTTATGATCTTGATATTCTTTATACTCCCAGAAAGGGAAATTGTGTTGCCGATGCCCTTAGTCGTAAGTAACAAGCGGTTGTTTCCGTGATGATATCCGAATGGAATGATCTCGAGATTTTGTCCACTTGTGAGATTCGAGATCGTCAATCCGATTCATGTTCATCTCTTATTTTGTGTAGCCTTGAGGCTCATCCTTCTCTTTTAGACCGCATCCTTGAAGCTCAAAAGCTAAATCTCGAATTGGCTCTTCTTAGCCAAAGTTGTAGGGATAAAATTGTTATTGAAGGTTTGAAAGACTTTGATATTGATGCTCGTGGTGGTATTCAAAAATTTGGTAGACTTATCGTGCCAAATATTTGTGATCTTCGTAAAGATATTTTAGAAGATTCTCATCGTTCTAAATTTACCATTCATCCCGGTAGTAGTAAAATGTACGCGGATATGAAGGGACTTTATTATTGGGATGGAATGAAATCTGATATTGCTAACTTTATAAAGCATTGCATGACTTGCCAACTCATAAAGGCCGAGCATAAAAGGCCTGGTGGGTTATTGCAACCTTTGGACATTCCCGTTTGGATGTGGGATCAAGTCTCCATGGACTTTATTGACAGTCTTCCCCGTTCTCATTCGGGCCATGATAGCCTATGGGTGATAGTTGATAGACTTACAAAATCCGCCTATTTTATTCCCGTTCGGTCCAATTGGACCGTACCTCTTTTGGCCAAACTATATGTTAAAGAGATTGTTAAATTGCATGGAGTCCCTACTTCTATTGTTAGCGATCGTGATCCATTGTTTACTAGTGGATTTTGGAAAGGTCTTCAAAAAGATTTGGGAACAAAGCTTAATTTTAGCACCGCTTATCATCCTCAGTCCGATGGACAAACCGAGTGTGTGAATCAAACTCTTGAAAATCTTCTTCGTGCATGTGTTCTTTATTTTGGTGGAAGTTGAGAAGATCATATCTCTCTTGTTGAGTTTTCCTATAATAATAGCTTCCAATCTAGTATTGGTATGGCATCTTTCGAGGCACTCTACGGAAGGCCATGCCGATCTCCTTCGTGTTGGCTTGAAGCCGGTGAAAAGCTGGTTTTGGGTCCAGATTTTATTCATGATGCCACAGAAAAGATTGACCTTATTCATCATAGGATGAAAGAAGCTCAAAGTAGACAAAAATCCTATGCCGATAACCGAAGAAGGAAATTAGAATTTTCTGTGGGAGATTTTGTGTTTATTCGTGTTTCACCTATGAAGGGTGTTGTGCGTTTCAGTCGATCGGGAAAATTAGCACCTCGATATATTGGACCATTTCCCATCACCGAACGCATTGGTTCCGTGGCTTATTGCCTTTTCTTACCGGCTTAATTTTCTGCTATTCATGACGTATTCCACGTCTCTCAACTACGGAAATGCCTTAGGGATTCCAATTCTATTATTGAGCCCGGTGTAATTGAAGAACTTGAAGTTTCACCAAATTTGACTTATGAGCAACATCCTATTCGTATCATTGCTACGGAGGTTAAACGCCTTCGAAATAAAGATGTTCCGCTTGTGAAAGTTCAATGGTCCACAAATCCTAAGGATTGCTCTTGGGAATCCAGAGAATTCATCGAGCGAACACATCCGGACTTACTCTCTCGTGCTCTTTAAGGCGAACTTCTCATTTCAAAATTTCTTCCTTTTTGTGTTGTTATGCCTTTGTATGGTTGTTACTTTTTATTTTCTTCTTAATTATTGCGAGGACGCAATTTCTTTAAGGAGGGGAGTCTGTAACAACCCACATATTTTACGATTGTAGATTTAAATGTTTTATTTAAATATAGCATCATTAATCGGATTAAAGTCTGAAATGTTACTTTTTGTAAACAGTCGAATTGGGACTCGAGACCACTTCCAGTGAGTCCAAAATGACGTTTATAACTTTTTTGAGTATAAACATTGATATGTTTGGAGTTGAGTAGAATTTTGCTATTTTTCTACTTTGGGCTTTAGGTTTGGGTTTCAGCCCACTAACCCATCTTAATACCCTAACTCAACTCCTCTTCACTCATTTTCATTCCTCATTTCCTAACATTCAAGCTCTAGAGAAAAATGGGGGAAAAGATTGGAAATTAGAATTCCAAAACCCTAGTTTGTTTAGGAAATGCAAATTCAAGTTCAAAATCAAGGAGAATCTTAGGTAAGCATCCCCTTCATCTTCTCCATCTCTATCTCTCTTCAATTTCAGAAACTCCTAAACCCTAACTTAGGAAATATTTGCTTATTAGCTTAGATTGGAGCTTCTTGAGTTGAGGTTGAAGAGGAATTGGCCTTTCCTTTGCTTTAGAGCTTCTCGTTCGTTGTTTTTGGGTTTAAAGGTGAGTTCTTTAACTCACATCTACGTATATAACTTTCATTGTTGTTAGGTATGAATTCCTAACATTTGTGCATGTTCATTTGCTTTTGATTTGAATTGATTTGGTGAATTTTCCAAATTTTGGTGTTTTGGTCCAATTTTATGAAAATCCTACTATGGATGTTTGGACATGATATTTGGGGTGTATCGAAGAGCCTATAAGGCTGGGTTGTCGCTCGGCATAAATCCCTAGTCGTCGTTGCTCGTCCGATCGCTCCTGAAACGTTTTGGCCATCTTGTCCTAGGCAGATTGTTGCCCAGACCTGGTGACCAGACGTCTAATGACCAAGTCCAGATGTCTGGTTTGGACCTGGAGAGAAAAATATAAGCACGTAGAAAGAAAAATAAGGCAGAGACTAATTCCAGACGTCTGAAATATAGGATCAGACATCTGGTTGGGTCTCAGACGTCTGCCCTGAAATTTCAAACGTCTGGGGGTTTTCTGGATTATTTCCAGAGAACAAATCCAGACGTCTGGATTCTAAACCAGACGTCTGGTTAGTTTACAGGTGCCTGGATTGAACCTCTAAATGTCTGGAATTGTGCATTTTGCCTATTTGCTTATGTTTTTGAGTGGATATCCTATTTTAATCGATTTTTGTTGATCCGGATAGTTGTTATCACTTATTATCGACTTTGATGACTTCTTTCTTTGGATTTTTGGGAATATCCATTTGATGGATTTGGTATCGATTTTTATGGTTTTGATTCACGTCTTCGAATGTGAATATTTGGTGATTGATTGTTTTTACAATCATTTTTGTGATTTGTCACTTTAAAATACAAAGGTTTCTATACTATTCAAACTCTTTCACAAAGATGTTTCTAACTCTATTTTAATACAAATCTCGTTTATAAAACCGTTTTCCAATCTATTAGTATATACAAACCTTTACCTCATTCGTATGAGAAATCTAATTAAACGGCTTAGCAAAACAAGTGGTATGAAACGCTTGCGTTTACTTCGTCGGTTAACTTTTGGACTTGTTCGATTGAAAATCTTGTGGCAATTTTCGAGTAGAAATCTACAATTTGTTCGTAAATATTTAAGTTAAGCCAGTGGTTATGGGACATGAAGCTAAACTCATTTATTTACTAGCTTAGTGTAATTCACACTTTTTATTGATCGATGATGATCATTTTGTGATTTAGACTAGCGTTGTGCGACGTCTCTTTGGTTGTGTGGGGGTTAAACCCCGTTTGTGGAGTTTCAACTCAAAATTGGTGGGGTAGCGACCCATGGTCTTCGGGCCGTTTGTGGAGCTTCGGCTCAAAATTGATGGTTAGCGACCATGGAATAGCGTTCCGTTTGTGATGCACGTGTTGGTGATTTTTCATACTCCCGTTTGTGATAGGCCTCCCCCTTTTATGATTTCTGGATTTCTAGTTGATGATTTCTAGAATTTGTTTTCACCGATTTTGATGATAGGTATTGATGGGCTCTATCAATATTTGTGTTTTGGTGAATAAATTAAAGAATGTGATTCTTTTTGGATGTTTGAGATGATTTGAGATATTGTATGATTTTTGTTGTTATTTGATGTATACTTGTCACAGTATGGCATTATTGTTATCATACGTTTTTGTCATATCTCTTATTCTATCTCATTTTATCTTATATTTATAGCTAGACTGATCCATTTATTATTTTCTTTTTAAATAATACTCGGGTCAGGCCAAGGTATTTCAGGTGCTTCTGCTTGACTTCTTATCAGGGTCCGTCACTTGACTTTTGGCTAACTACTTTAGCTTAGTAGTTTTTGTTGTTATACATTCAAGATAGAGACTCCTTGATGTATACTTATTCTTTTGTCTAGCACTTATATCTATTCTTTTGTAATGTAGTGGATCTAGTTTGACCACTATTTTGATGTACACATCTATGTGTTATATTCATATCTATTTCCGCCTTTGTGATATGAATATCTGTGACTGATTTGTGTTATGCTTATTTCTATATTTATTTCCAAAGTCCACATAGCCACTGTGTGGTAGCTTTGAGTTTGTATTTGATATGTCGGATTTCCCCTTGAAATGAAATGCATGTTATACTATCTGACATATCGGTGCTCGCACAAAGCAATTACATAGATGGTTGCTCCTCAACTGCCTTATTCTTCGTGCTAGTTGACGGCATTACCCAGTAGTGTCCTTGGCTAGTGTGAGTATAGAGGTGGGGTGTCACAGAAGAGAGAAAAGGAGTGTAAGCCGAGCAGTTTACGGTGCTATAAGGTGGCGAGTAAACTAAATGGTGGAAGGGTGGAAGTGTGGCGTCGGAGAGAACACGGCTTGGGGTTTGATGAGGTTGAGAGAGTCAGAGTTTCATATGGAAGAGGAAACGAATGCTCTGATAAATAACTTATATATTAAATTTATAATTTATTTATGTATATAAGAAAAACAAAGAGACGCACCGATAAATTGAAGGAACCAGAAAAATGAAACCATAGGAATGGTAAAAATTACACATTAAATTTCCGAGAATTTAAAAAAAATGGTTATTCGTTTCAGCAGATTGAGAAATGAATGGACATAGAAAATTCTAGATACTCAAAACGGATACCGATACGGTTACCGGTTTCGCCGATTCCACTGTGTACCAGACTTCAAAACACAGAATTGAACATACCTCAGAGATCAGCACGACGAGACAATCAAAACGGTATACAACTATCAGTGGTACGATCATCCGATCAAAAGTCGATAATCGGTACCGAAAATGCTGCCAATTTGCCAGAAATAAGATAAACGAAGTAATAACAGTCAAAATTTGAAGAAACGAAATATGACGTCTCACTCAGAAGATGATTTACAAATTTACTGTATAAAAATATTCAAGTTTGGAAAATATTTTATCATCATCTAATATTAACTGATTTGAACTTAAATAAAATTATACAAGAAAATAAACTTCCATATTATCTAATAAAAATTTACCATTTACTATGTTTAAATAGACGTATTCCAAATATTAAATTTTTATTTCAAAATATTATTGTTTAAAATTTCACAAAATTTCAATTAATTAAATTAATAAAACCACTAAATTTTATGGGTCGTTACACTCTCCCCCACTCAAAACTTTTCGTCCCCGAAAAGGAACGAGGTAGGAGAATGGAAACAACCAGAAAGAAAATAGATTTGAAATACCTATCATGCAAATAAATTTAAGCCATATAAATTTCAATTTAAATAAATTAATACTCAATAATTGATTTTAAATTCAAGGTATTTCATTAAGTTAATTTTATTTAAATTTATTAATATTTGATACAAAAAGGTTTCTTTCTAAACAAAATCTTATTTAATTTGTCTCATTTATTATTCAATAAACTTATTATTCTATTTATCTTTATTAACATTTTTATAATTAAATTTAAGTGTATAACATTTATTATAACCACTCAAATTTTATTTATAATTTATTTTAACATCATTTATATTGTACAAATTCAATTACATATATTACTTCTGAATAATTTAGGTAAGTTATTTAAAATGTACTTGGGTATTATACAAGTAAATTTTCTAATTGAATTAGTTTAAGTTTAAATGTTTATTCAAAATTTTTACTTCACTTTATAATTAAAATTACCTTTTAACATTAATTTAAGAATTAAATTTCTGATTAATTTCAAACCATTTAGATATATATATATATATATACACACACACAAACATATTCTATACATATCAAACCAAATCTATTATCATATATCCATATGTAATATATATAAATCAAGTCATACTTTAGAAATTCAAATCAAATTAATTTCTAAAATAAAAGTGTAGCAAAGCTACTGAATGGTCTCTCCACTTCGAAACTCGAAAATGGATGTCGATGATGCGGCCGCCATCACCGAAATTATTTTCCAGCGACAAAAGAGGAGAGCGCTGATTCCAACATTTTAAAATTCTTTGAAACGATTTCTATTTGAAAATACTTTAAACAATATACACTTTAAAACTTAAAAACCAAAGTTTGAAATCACCAAAAATTAAATTCTTAAATTCCTGATTTAAATTCATTTAAATTCCAAATCAATTTATAAACCATGTTTATAAATTCATTTATAGAACAATAAATGATAATCAAATATTACCATTTCAAACAACCAATTTAATTAACTTATTAAATTCCAGAAAATTTACTTATATTTTTACAATATAATCATACAAATTTATTTCATTTACCAAATTTAAAAATAATATTGTGTCAGTTTGCTCTGTTCAATTGTTTTGGAAATCCTATCGATAGCGTTGATCAGACGAATCAATCGAAAACCCAGATCAACATCAACAACTCAAACAACACACTATAAAACATTTTTATATTAATTACAAATACACTCCCTCACTCGATGATTCCAGAAAATGGATTTCAAAAATAAGTATAGAGATTCAAATATAGAGGGATCCTAACCAAAAGAATTCAACTAGAAGATAGGCTCGATAGGGAGATAAATAGATTGAATTTCAAACTAGGAAAAATGGATAGACTTATATAAATTGCGGGCAACCTTAACTGGGTCAACCGTGACTTCAAAATAAGATCGATGTAGAATTCTGGAGTAAATCGACATTCGATCGCCAGAGATAGAATTCGGGTATAACAAAAGATAGCGGCATCGTAAACCGAGGATATAGGAATCTCGGTGAATCGATGTCTATTGTAAAGGAGTTTCACCCCTTTACAAATCATTCAGCGGAGCTATGGGATGCTCTAGAATGAAAAAGAATACAAATACGAAGAGACAAGAATGGATTTCAGGACAGATGGGAAAGTTCCAAAATTCAAAGGAAACCGAGTCAAAGAAGAAGAGATTCAAGCTTGAACGAAAGCGATTTTGTAATTAAATCTACTCTATACGCTGTGTTTTGCCTAAAACCAAAGCTCTAATACCAACTGTAACAGCCTGAAATTTTCAACCATTCACATCCATACATGTCTAATTTGAATTGCTCAAAATATCAGATTGTTAGCATATATAGTAAATAAATAATCACATAATCACAAACACAGAGTAATATAACAATAATGCAGCGGAAACAAAAGAATTGTAGTTCATGAAGCTACTATATATATATATATACAAAGTTAAATAAGATACAACAGAGGTCTCGAATACATAGATGTCTCAATACCATAGTCAAATACAAGATCAGAATACATCACTGAAATCAACTGAATAAGTGAAAGCAGAACGATAGATAGCTGGATCTCCAAGCGAAGCTCCAACTCCAAAGGTGAGTCTCAAATGCTGTATCACTTAGTCTGACCCGAGCGTAAAGCAAAACACAAAACACTCGAGTCAGGATTAACATTCTTATATCAATAAATCCAACTCAAGTGAAATATCAACTGAAATACAAGTAACTTAAAGGATGTTTCAGATAACCATCCTCTAAGGATCCGTTAAACTATATACCATGTAGTAATGCACGCTATTATAATACGTCTAAAGTAAAGTAAACTATTAAAATAGCATTAAGGCGTTACCCATATCCCCCTTAACACATTTTATAGTACCAATAGTCTATACAGTACCGTAATACTCCGTAAACTAGAGCTACCAGAGGATACTCCATAGGTACGACACAAATCAAACTCATAGTAAATCACGCTATGGTAGGTGACACGGCACAACAAGGCAATGCTAGGGTAGATATACCAATTACGCATCCGACTGGTGGTAACGCAGAGCCGCAGCAATCGCCCACCTCGAGCCACACTCCCGAAAATCCGAAGGTGCGCACCAAATCAATCACAAAGTAATAGAATGGCATACGATGGAGTGTGTCCGATAAGAGGAGCTACCTCATTGGCCCGGAATCGCTCCTGTTTTAGACACCTTATGCCAACTCACGGGAGTTGGGTCCACGTAAATATACCTTTAGGATCGTCGCCACCATCCTACTTCATTCTGGAATCTCCACCGTGTACATAATTGTTAAAGTGGTTTTCAGTATCGACAGAGAGTATGCCCATATCTGATCCTGGTCTCTTTAACAACTAAACGTTATTATAACACCATGGTCATTTCAAAATAGTTTATACTTCAAAACCAAAATATCATTTCCATTTCAAAACCATATCAATACGATATCATTTTCACTTCAAAACCATATTAATACAACATCATTTTCACTTCAAATATATCCATTTCCAAAATCATATCACTTTCCGAAGTTATAACACTTCCGAAACCAATACACTTTGAAATCATAATATTTTGGAAAACCTTAACTTTGAAATCATAACTTCCACACTTAAACAGTTTAGATATTAATAATAGTATATATAATAAAATAGTTTATAAAGTAAAATAGTTTATATTAAAATAGTTATAAGTTAAAATAATTTATATTAAAATAGTTTATATTAAAAATAGTTTATATTAAAAATAGTTTATATTAAAAATAATTTATATGAAAATAATTTATAAAGTAATATATAAATAGTTTTAAATATAATTTAAAATTACTTTATATAATAAAATAGTTTCATCAACTTTCACCAATCGATTTAAATCAATTCGAATTCCAAATTCAAATTTAATCAAATCTCAAATCATCAATTTCAATTTCAATTCAATTAAACATTTCAAATTATATCGATTTCAAATACCGATTTGAACCACAAATAAACCATTTCAATTTCAATATATATTTCAATGCTTTAAATATTCAACATTTCAAAACTAAATTCGATAATTTCATATATATATCAAATTCACTTTACAATTATTTAGTTTTGAAATATTTACTTAATCATTTCAATAACATCTAAATACAACTTCAATTTACAAATTTAAATAAACAAAATATCCCATTTAAATTTACATGAATTTGAAATATTCATTTAAGTCATTTCTAGTTAAATCCAAGTTAAAATCATATCTTTAAAATTTTAATTTAATAAATTTCAAATCCAACTTATTTAAGTAATATTCTTAAATAAATATAATTTCAAATCAATTTCAAATTTGTCTTTCCAACCTGAATCATTATAAACTCTATATTTGAAAATATATATATATATATTAAATAAATACTTAAACATATTATATATCAACTTTATTAAATCAACTTTAATAAATCTAAAAAATCAATATTTATTAAAACCATATATTTCTTTTCAAAACCATAGAAATCATTTTTCAACATATTTATATATAGACCAACGGTGTCTGTATATAATTTTCTATCCTATGTTCAAGTGATATGGATATTTATCATTTCAATCCGCAATTCAAATATATACGGGTATATATCTTTTCAACCCGCAATCCCGAATTCAATTCAATGAAAATCGCTTGGGTTTATCATTTCAACCCATAACGATTTTCTCCTATTCTACAGATCGTTCGGGTATGTATCATTTCAACCCATAATGAATTATATACTAACATGTAACTTGCAGAGTGATAATAGATATGAAATAATAATATAACAAGCATATATCATCAACATAAATAACAGATAATGGTGTCAGATGTCACATGTGAACAGATATAGATAACAACATATATATATATATATATCAATGTAAATAACTAACAGCAGCATATTTCTATTGACGTTTCAATTGAAATCAAATTTAATAAATATAAGAACATTAATCGTGAGTGATTGCTCACCTTTCGAGGATAGAGATATAGACAATGAAGTTGAGTTACGAAATCCAGGCATGAATCTCAAACAAGGCAAGATTGAACTCGAATCAACGAACGAATCTGATAAATAGGGATTGACGAAAACGAATCAGAATCATCTAGGTCGATGATGATAAATGGTATAAGTGAAGATATATATATAATTATATTTAACTATATATATAAACACTTCAAAACCCATTATTTAAATTAAAACATATATAATAAAATCAAACACAAATAAGATTCCCATATACAAATTTTCAAATCAATATTCTTATAACTCAAACATTAAGGATCAAAGATACATATATTATACTTAAAAACATTACTAAAGAAAAATCTTAAATACAGATGTATAAAACGGCTTTGAAACCAAATGATATAGATATATATATAAATCCGACAGAATATATTACGCATACAACATATATACAAACCGTATAAACTGTAAACAACAAATACTATTATTACTTTTATAACATACATAAACTGGCATATCTGTAAACAAATATATATTTTTTTTTTTCATTATCTATAACAATACATAAATATATATACAAGGTAATATATACCTTAAAGCTGCAATATCCATATATATGTAGAGGAAATAAATAAGTGATATATATATATAAACTATAAGTTTGGAAAACTGCAATAGAAATACCCAGAATATACATATATATATATATATATATATATAAACTAAAATAGGTAACATATACTTATGTAACATATATATATACTAGTCCAACTCTGTTTATATATATAAGGCAAATGTGAAAACAATATAACATATATATTTAAAATTAACTATACTTATCTACTGGCAATATATATATCTCTACTTATATAAAATGTATAGTATATCGTATATAAATCAACAGCAATTGCAACTTTAACCTTCATATACTTGAAAAGCTAACTGCCGTATACCGATAAAACTAATACATAAACCAACTTATATTATTATTATTATTATAACATATATATAACCATACTAACATATGTATAGCTGTAATATGAACTAAGTACAATATATAATGGAACAGCCAATATATTATATGTATATTAATATATATTCACCTAAATCAATGTACAAAGGAAGAGAAGAGGAAACTCGGCCGAGCTTGGTGGTGGAGCATGACGCGGAGAGCTGGAAGCAGAGGCCGAAGGGTTGGGAACTTGGTGGTGCCGACGATGATAGTGGAGGTCGGCAGAGCTTTGGTGGTCGGTATGCGAGAAGATGGTGGGTTCGGTGATGCTTGTCGGGGCTGTGGGCGGAGGCTTGGGGTTCGGTTGCAGATCTAGATCGGCGGTGGAGGCCGAGATGGTTGGGTACAAAAAAAAGAGGGATGGATTGCGTTCTGAAGTGGGGATAGGGAAGAGAGAAAAGGAGTGGAAGCCGAGCAGTTTACAGTGCTATAAGGTGGCTAGTAAACTAAATGGTGGAAGGCTAGAAGTGTGGCGTCGGAGGGAACACGGCTTGGGGTTTGATGCGGTTGTGATAGTCAGAGTTTCATATGGAAGAGGAAATGAATGCTTTGATAAATAACTTATATATTAAATTTATAATTTATTTATGTATATAAGAAAAACAAAGAGACTCACCGATAAATTGAAGGAACCAAAAAAATGAAACCATAGGAATGGTAAAAATTACACATTAAAAATATGAGAATTTAAAACAAATGGTTATTCGTTTCAGCAGTTTGAGAAATGAATGGACATAGAAAATACTAGATACTCAAAACGGATACCGATACAGTTACCGGTTTCGCAGATTCCGCTATGTACCGGAATTCAAAACACAGAATTGAACATACCTCAGAGATCAGCACGACGAGACAATCAAAACGGTATACAAAGATCAGTGGTACGTTCATCCGATCAAAAGTCGATAATCGATACCGAAAATGCTGCCAATTTGCCAGAAATAAGATAAACGAAGCAATAACAGTCAAAATTTGAAGAAACGAAATATGACGTCTCACTTAGAAGATGATTTACAAATTTACTGTATAAAAATATTCAAGTTTGGAAAATATTTTATCATCATCTAATATTAACTGATTTGAACTTAAATAAAATTATATAAGAAAATAAACTTCCATATTATCTGATAAAAATTTACCATTTACTATGTTTAAGTAGACGTATTCCAAATATTAAATTTTTATTTCAAAATATTATTGTTTAAAATTTCACAAAATTTCAATTAATTAAATTAATAAAACAACTAAATTTTACGGGTCGTTACAATTATATAGATGTGGCTGAGAGCCATTCAAATCATTTAATGAGATGGGTGTCGATATAGTTATTATGGAGCTGAGAGCCCATAGAATTAAGAGTAAGTGATTATCTATGATACTAAGAGTTGAGTAGATAGTAGAGGTCTGAGAGACCATATGATTATTTATTTGGTTGAGAACCAGGATGACTACGATAAGGCTAAATGTCTGGATGATCCTTATGTGAATATATATCTTCTTGATTATTTATTGGACTATGTGTTCATATAATTGTGTAACCTCATATACATTGATTATATTGCTATCAAGAATAGCTGGAGATGCTGAGAGCATGGAGTTAGACCTTGTTCCTATCTTTATGGTTATATGAGAGATGACCATGGCTACCGAGGGTATGCCATATTCGTATCTCTTGTATGTATGATTTGGATGATTGTTTGTGTATGTTTTATGTGTGTTGATTATGGCGAACATGAGTATGGCTACTTTACGATTATCTGAGAGATAATCTTGGATATTGATGAGAGCATGTCCTACGTAGTTCTTGATCTTGTATACTTGATGATATTTGGATGCATAGATTATTCCACCCATATGACATTATTCATATGTTATATAGTTTGACTTGCTTTTCTATAGGGGTGATATTGCTTATACATGTTTCTACAGTGAGGTACCCTCACATCAATTTGTGATACCGTATTATAGTGATACATTGACACTTTCATTTTAGACATAGTCTGACCCGTATGTTATTTGTATAATACTCGGGTCAGTCCAAGACATTTCAGGTTCAGGGATAAGATGACCAATTTACGGATGCTGGGCTTAGATGGAGGGTAGAATATCATTATATACCATTGTGTATTACGAGATTTCATGTATGTATGACATTGTATTGTATATTGAACTCATACATTGTATTAATTTTTGAGATAGTGGGTATTTGTTTCATTTTCTCCCACTCAGTATTGTGCATATTTATATTATATATTATGTTGTTGACTCTATATTCTCTATATTATTTGTTTATATGATGTATTGTTCTATCCTAGAAACAAAAATATCTATTGCTTTGTGCTGATACTGTGTACTTATAGTGAGTTATTTATTTTGTTTTGAATATGTACTAGTGTTGGCCCAAGGGAATATTCATGTTTGACAGCCCAATATCGCCTCATTCTCCGTATTATCTGACGTACTACCTAGTAATACTCTTGGATAGTATGTGTATTGAGGTAGAGTGCTACAGTTGGTATCAGAGCAAAGTTCATAACAATACATTATATATATATGAGACATGAATCATGGCATTAGATAGACCTAGAGCCCCCGTCCCTTGGGTGTGAGTGGTAGTTACCTAATAGTTAAGGGTAATAGGAGTGTTTATACACACACACACACACACACACACACATATATGTATGTTATTATATATGGTGATTACTGGGGTAATCATCAAGGGATGTATTTGTATTTTTCTTACTATATGTATGTTTATCACTTATACCATTCTAAATGTAAATCTCTGTATGTGATACAAAGTGGTTCATAAGGGTGTGAAGGTAGAAGTTGTTGATTTGACTTGTAGTGTCGGGTCAGCTGATAAATATGAGACCTTAGTGTGGCTACGAATAGAGTAATCTGCTTTACTAAAGATCAGAGTGCGCAGCAGAATTTGATGGATCCTTTTCTACTGAGTAGTTAGATTATTTGGTTGCATTGATTGATGGATGTTGTAATGAGCCGCCTTTTTCGACCCTCAAAAGTCGGCACTTAATACATCCACGGTATTAGAATGCCGAGCATACAAGTACCAGAAAGGAAGATTATTAGGGTAAAATAAAAATAAAAATAATAGAGAAACAAAATCTCACAGCGGAATGGAAACATATAGTATAACAAAGATAATGAAAGCTGTCCATCTAAGATACAAGGTATACCAGAGTTTAAAACAAACCTCATCAGCCTGGACATTTATAACTCACTAACCTTACAATGGCCGATGGGTATACATAATAATACAATGGAAAATTAAAATACTTTGGTAGTTGAACATCCAGCTCTTCTACATGAGCTCCATGTCCCACCAATGACAGCCTAGAAAAACTCAGTCTGACCTGAGCATTATAACAAAATAATACCAGGATCGTTCTGGAAAACCAGCATGAGAAAACTCAAGAAATATGATGAACATAGTATAAGTTATGAGACCATGCCGTTAAACACGGAATGGGTTTTACCTCACAAGAACAACATTCATACATAAAAGAATGGAAACAAATCAAAACAAGGCACAAACTTGAATGAATGGGATAAACAAGATCAAAATCCAAACTTAAAGAATGGATACAAGTAATTGAACATCAAGAAGAAAAGAAGGCAATTCTCAATGTAATTAAGAAAATAATTCAAAGGTTTGAACCAAAAAGAAGGAAAAGGGATTTTTCCAACAATGACTAGGAGGGTGCACCCACCTTACCAAAAGTATACCTCTAGAAAATACTTAAGAACTATGATGGCTTTCGGAAACCTCCAAGCCGGACTCCACCAACCTTACCAAGTATTCGAGTATTTCACATCTTCGTGCACATACCACCGAAACCAATCTAGAGTAGATGTAAAAATACCGTAATGGGAGCAACAAACATAACTTGGCCCCCACCCGCTCTTTATTTAGTCATTTTCGATAAAGGGTACCAATGCTCGAAACGAGCAACAAATCATCTTAGGTTGACAAATCTCAAAGAAAATAGCAGAGTCGATAATCAATAAATCCATTATTGGGAATAAACTTGTCGGTTTCAAACTTGTACTATTCCTCGGTTAACAATGAAGTCGAACAAGTTGGGACATTGTTGCCTCTCAGACCTTGTCTTGACGTACATTCTTATCTATCGAGATAGAGACGAGTTACCATACCTTAACATTTAGTGTTAATTATATACCTAAATCCTTTCCATATAAGTGATATCGCTTATGGAAATTAGATTTCTTACCTTTATCACCAAACTTCGATTTCCAACTCGTATTATCCCTTGTTTAAAAATAGAGAAAGGTAAGTAAGGGCATTGGTTGCTCATGGCCTTGCTTAGACACTCCAGTTTTTAAATCTCACAGATAGTAACGCATCGACCTTCTCAATGTTAGGTACACAGGATAAAAATAAATCATTTCCATGAACGAAATCAAACTTTTAAACTTTTAAAACATTAGACTCACACTTATGCTTGATTTTCACATCACCAACATTAGTAAAACACTCCACAAACACTCTTTAAAATATTCTTTTAAAAAGCTAATTAATTTTCTATATGTATCAAAAAGATGGGTTAAAAATAAATATCATTAAAACATTGTTTACTATAGACCCAAAAACCAATTACACTTAGCTCCATCTTTAAAACAATCTTTTTAAAGACTTTTTCAATTATAAATTATCATTTATACATCA
The DNA here is from genome assembly GCA_030737815.1 of Allium fistulosum. Classification (NCBI taxonomy): domain Eukaryota; kingdom Viridiplantae; phylum Streptophyta; class Magnoliopsida; order Asparagales; family Amaryllidaceae; genus Allium; species Allium fistulosum. The sequence continues at coordinate 636,685,995 of CM060908.1, read as the reverse complement.
ACTTATTATTATCTTTAAAACAAAACTCCCCCAATTTAAAATTATCAACACCTATTAAGTCCAGTAACAAGTTTTCTTAACAACTTTAGGAAATCATTTATTATAACAAAAGTGTTATGATCCATGAATTCTTTTCTACTTTCATAAATCATTTATCGTAACGAAAACGTTATAATCCATGACTTATTTCTCCATTCTCGGAAAACATTCATTACAGCAACGGTGTTGTAATCCATACCCCCTTTTCATTTTCAATAAACTATAAAATACTTGAAATATAGTTTTTAAAATCCATCTCAAATATCACTTTAAAAAGAAAAATTCAAGTTTAATATATACCAAAACTCAAAACCATTTCCTTTCCTTATTTTCAAAATAAAAAACTTCTTCTTTTAAATAATTATATAAACTCCGAACCACTTTTAAAACACTTGAATAGATGTTAGAAAAGTTTTCTAAAAGGACCAAAGAAGAAAAATCAAGTTTAAAACCATTTTATAAAAGTTGGAAATAGTGCCGCAAATTTACCACTGAAAAGAGTATGGAAAATTCCTTTAAATCGGTTCTTTCAAAATGGAATTTTCTCCATATTTTTATAAAGTAAGAATATTTTATTTTATTTTTAGAACAACATATTACTAGTCTAGCATACATTCACAAAATTTTAGACAAACTGGAAGTCAATAAAAGTCATTTGAACATTGTTTTAAAACTTGACTTTCAAACTACAAAAATGCAACCAAATCCTTTCTAACTTTTAAACACTTTGAATTAGGTGTTATAACCTTTTCCGAGCCATCAAAACTTGGTTCAAACAAAATTTTAAAAGTGTAAAAGCACGACCAAATATTTAATGATGCAACACAAGCACAAGAGAAACTAAAAAGATTGAAAAAGGAGATTTCATAAGTGTCGGTGTAGCGATAGTCGCTCTAACAACACTTTCACAAACAACCAATAAATCACACATATATTTTAATTGAACTTCATTATAAGCAATATAAGTAAAAGTGAATCAGCATTAGTTAGAAACCCCTTAAGGTCTCTCCACAAAAGTCCCTTGTAAATCTCATATGTGTATGTTCTTCGAAGTGATCCATAGCGACCTATTCGCTAAGAGTACACTTCGACTTCTTTTTGCTTTTGTCCCTTGCAAAAAAATGGTTATTTATGCATCATCTACCAAGCAGGAACAAACAAAAATATATGCAATTCATGAATATAAACATCCAAACAAGCAATATAATATTTTACAATATTTTAGTTAACTTTAAACCACTTTAAAGTAGGTTTAATTCACTTTCTCCATACCAAGTTCAAGCAAAAAAGACCTAAGCTTCCTTCCTTGACTAAGAAACAACCAAAGCAACCTCCTTTCCTTACTGTAGCTCAACCAAATCCTGGAAATACTCCCTATTGCTCACACACCTAGCAAGAAAGGGTATTTGTGCTCCAAAATTTTCAATTTTAGAATGGTAGAGATGGTGACTATATTATTTTGAGTTTATAAGAGGAGAAAAAGAGTGAGTTTTGAAGAGTTTTAACTTAAGAAAATATATGGAGAAAAGAAATGGAAGAAGAGCAAAAGAAGAGGAAGGAAGTGTAAAAGAGAAAGTGAAGATAATGGTGCTTATTTATAGAAATAGAAATTTGGCAGATGACATCCACTGTCCGTTAGCCAAATTACCCTCATAACCTTAGATATTTCAAATACCTCATCATACACCCATATGCCACTCCATGTGATCCATGTACTTGCCATCAAATCACATAAAAAGAAGCAAAATAAATTAGCAAAAGTCTTTCTCTTTTAATTACTTTCTAGAAGTTCATATATAATGACACTTAGGTAGGTTAATCAATTCTATTTAGTGCTAACTGAATACCTTTTTGCTAAATGAATACGTGTACATAAATGTATGTGTGTGCAACAATGTTGTAACAACTTTCGTCTGGTAAAAAGTCAAAAATCCGAAAAACGAATTTCGGTCACATTTTCAATTTTTTGCCGAACTATTTATTTATGTAGACAAATTTACAATGAGTTTACCATTATTATTTATAAATCAAAAGGAGTTTAATAAGGCCATTAAATCCATTTAATTAATATTAAATTCATAAATAATATTTAAATAATTCCTGTATTTAAATATAAAGTGTTCATATTTTTTCAGGATGTTACATATGCTTTGGTTGGGGAGTCCGCCTCGAGTGTGGTGTTTAGTGGGAGCTATCACTCAATGTGTGTACCCACATAAGTTTTGATATTTGAGATCTGGTGGCACCTTTGGTTATGAAGTTACCGCAATAGGTAATTGAAATTTGGATCACGTTAAACTAGAACTAAATATTTTTATGGAAAAAGTAAAATGGTATATTTTTATATTAAATTTAAAACGTGTTTAAAATAAAAATGAAGATAAAAGCTTGCATGTCTATTTTTATGATGGAAGACTAGTGATGTATGAATTTTTGTAAGTAAGGTAACCTTGAGAAGTGCTCTTATCAATTTATTTACAATACGTTTTTAAGCAAGCAAATATATATTGTGATTAAAACCTTTTCGATAAAAGGTATATACCTTTGTATGGTATTAGAAAAGTGTTTTAATTTTTCAAACAATTGCTTCATTTGAAAGGTATCTTAAAGTATACAACTGTATTTATTTGAAGAAATTTTTGAAAGTGGTTTAGTATTATTTGGCCATTGAGTGCTTTAAGAATCTTGGTCGATACACTTGATCAACATTATCGATTGAGATTCCTAAACACTAGGATGGGATATATGGACATGAAGTTTTGAAAAGCTATGAAAAATTAGAAAAGTATGGAAAAGTTTTGCAAGGCTTTGAAAGTGATGTTACATTTCGAAAAGAAGTAAATATTTTGAGCTACAATGAAATCAAAGTTTTAAAATGATATTTCGAGGAAAGTTATATTTAATGTTTTGAAAATGATTAGTAAGTTATAAAGAATATTTTGGCATGAGCATGATGTTTTAGGAAATGCAGAATTATTGTTTGAATGAAATAATATTTTAATGAAAAAAAATATTTTATGAAAGGAAAATGATATTTTAAAGAGATTTCGAGCTATGTTTTGAAAAAAATGTAGATAGAGATCTAAGAAGTGATATAAAGTATTTTGGTATAAAAAAAATCTCATTTTGAAATAATGTTTTAATAAATTATATGTTATGAAAGGTATATAAAATTTTGAAGTTTTAGAAATCGTTGTGATTTAGAAATTAATATACGAGTATATGTATTATTGTGATGAAGTTAAGGAACTATTTTGAAGATAATAAAGTTATATTTTCATATGTTTACTATTATTTATATATTTTATATTATGATTGCAGCCATCGAGCATTAGTGGATAATTGAAGTCGATGGCGAGGCAATGTTGATCACACGGTCAATACTGTGACCAGTCTGCGAAGTAAGCCGCTAGAGATTCGTGATGAGGCATCGTCGTTATATTTATATATATATTAGAATTTGAAATTGGTTGGTATGTGATGCTATGATTGTTTTCCTGCCATGTTATATATGATTTCTTGTGACCTAAATGTATGCGGTGGATATATTTGTAGTTTGATATATTGTGATACACACACACACATGTTTCCAACTTAATATGACTTTTTAAAATTATATGGCATTAAAAAGCTTAAGTAAGAGTTTATTACTTTTAAGAAAATTATTTTTTGAATAACTAGTATTTTGCGAAATGTTTTCAAAAGAAAGTGTAGTAGATAATTAAAGAAACTTTACGAAATTAGAAGAAGTAGGTTTGAAATTGTAATAGTATTCATGAATATTTAGAGTAAAGTTTTGATTTTGTGAGATTGTAGTAAAGTGTAATTGAATTGTAAACATAATAATAAATATTTTATGAAGTTGAATTGGAGTTTTAGAGAATTATTTAAAGGAAATTTTATGTATAACATTTTCAAGTATTAATAAAGATTTTTCATTAAAAGTGATAAAAAAAATGTGTTTGTGAAAAGTGAATTTAGAAGTTTTTGTATTGTTGATTGATTTTCATTAAAATTAATTTCTATTTAAAAGGATGGATAAAATCTAAAATTGTGGATAATTAAGTTTTAAGTAAGAAATGTTTTAATAATTTGGAAAGGTGGATTTTAAAGCAAATGAATTAAAATATGAAATTGTGGATAATTAAGTTTTAAGTAAGAAATGTTTTAATAATTTAAAAAGGTGGATTTTAAAGCAAATGAATTATATTGAAATTGTTTTGTGTTCAAAGTAAGAAAATGCTATTTTGGTATATGAAAACTTGAGTTTTTAAAGTATTAATGATTTGGAAAATATGTGAAAGCAAGAAGAATTAATTTTTTGTAAGTAAAAGAATATTTGGGAAGTTGGATTTTTAAAGTAAAACTTTGTTTAGAAGAATTTTTGTGAATTTAATTGAAAAGATCTTTTGAATCAGAGTTTGAAGTTATTGATTATAAGTTTAAATCCATGTTATGTTTTGATGATTTATGATTTTAGAAAAGTCATCTGATCAAAACTCTTATTTCATGAGTATCATAAAATTTCAAGATTTGTTTTGTAAAAATATAGTTTCATAAGAGGACTAGTTTATATAATTTGGATATTTATGAGAATTTGAAGTATTGAGTTTGACAAATGAATTTTAAGTCCTCCGTATTGTAACGACCCGTATTTTTACGGATCGAAAAGTTCGTAAAAATCTGGAATTTTTAGCGTTGTTGAGTCGTTTCAGATTTTGGGCAGAATTTTGTTTAGGTCCTAAAGTCGTGTCCGAGTTAAGCGATAGGTCGTATAGAAGTTAGGTAGTGACCGACTTAAAGAGGTAGACGACCTAAGGCTGACCGACTTAGGAGAGATTGGGACGACTTAAGGGTTTTGGTGAGTTAACTATCTAAGTGATAAGTCGTGAGCGACTTAAGAAAAGTCTGCGACCTAAGGACTAGACGAGTTAGCGAGTTAAGGAATAGAGCGACTTAAGGGAATTTTGGGCCTAAGGGTTAGGTCGTGGACGAGTTAGGAAGTAACGAATGCGCGACCCCACTTAAGTCGTAAGTCTCGACTGTTGTTAAGTCGCTAGGTCGCATGTGTTAAGTCGGCTAACCAGTTAAGTCGCGCGCGCACTAAGTTGTAGACAACCTAGGGATTGAGTCGTAACCCAGTTAAGTCGGATCTTAGTTAGGTCGTACATTCGTTAAGTCGTAAGTCGCGTTGTGGCTTAAGTCGTTGAAATATTGAGTCGCGTGGGTACTTAAGTTGTTAGGAAGCGCATGTGTTAGGTTGGAAGGATGGTTAAGTCGTAGGTCGGAAGGGTGGCTAAGTCGTAAGTCGGAAGACTGTTGAGTCGTGAGTCATGGTGTTCTGATGAGTCGTAGACGACTCATGAAGGCGGACGACTTAGGGGAAATTTCAGCTATAAATACTTGTCCATTTCTCACTTTTTGGGATCCGGATTTCGAAGCGACGAGGTGCTGCCATTTTGAGAGATCGACTTCCACACTTCTTCACTTCTTTTCTCCACTTTAATCTAGTGATTCCTTCCATCCATATTGAAGATCAAATCGAAGATCGAAGAGCTTAGATTGAAGATCTACATTCTTCGAAGTGAGATTTCATCGTTTGAAGTGGATTAGTGATAGATCAAGTTAGATCCTTCGCTGTCCAGATCTGAAGCGTCGTGCTTTTGAGTTGTTTAGGTGATTTGGTGAGTGGTGATTATCTCTCACACGGATCCAAAGGAGTATATCGGATCGTTGGCTTGATTTGGTGTTAAAATAGTGATTTCCATGCATTTTTGTAAACCTAAGTGTAGATCCATGTAGATCCATTGTTCATGATTATTTGACAACCATTTTATACATGATTAACCTATGCAAGTTCATTCATCAAGTTGTAGAGATATTCTTCATGTTTTCATGCTTGTTAGACTTTCTACTCTTTAATTACGAAATTGCCATTATTGTTAATATTGTTCATTAGATCATATTTGAATGCTTGTTTTACTTGGATTAATGTTTGACTTGATTGATTGCTATGAATTAGATGATTGATGATTTGATTTAGACAAGATGATCGAAGATGATTCAAAAGCTAAGGGAAAGGCTCTTGAATTGGAAAAGCTGCACGTGGCATATGTAGCGGATGCTGAAGCTCATATGGATAGATTTGATGATGATGTTGAGATGAGACTTTGCTATGATGATGATGATGCAAAGTATGATATGAGATAGCCTTGGTCTAATCCAGACAGGATCATTCCAAGCATGTTTATAACTCGGTGAAATGGTTCGAGTTGAGGATAATGGTTTGCTCGAGAGGCGCTTGAGCTAGTATGGAAATAGTCGTCGAGGATGATGACTAGAAGGCTGAGATCTCATCTTTGTTGAAGGTTCTAGCATGCTCAAAGCAAGAGTACGTTGGTCAGATTCGATAGTCCCTGAAGGCTAATGATTGATAGTCAAGTACTCTGGGCAGATTCGATAGTCCTAGGCACGGGTCACGATGACGTGCGGAGTTATGTCTAAAACCGGGGTTTTCCATTAGCCCTTGACGGACGGATGAAAGAATGAGCCAGTCATTCAATTAACGATGATATCGAAGCAATGATAACAGTGATAGCCAGAGTCATGGATGTTTGGTTGTATCGTCATTCAGTCTCAAGAGCGGTATTTTCTAGGTGCTTATCTGATCTTGGTTTAGGCCTTGTGGGTTTGTACTTGGAAAACATCGCCCTTGACTCGAGTGATTATTGCTTTACTTTTAAAATTGTATGCTTTGCTATGCTTGCTTCTGCTTAGTGTGTGTCTGGGGCTATCACTGTAGAAAGAGGTGGAGTGGGAGGGTTGTATTCCTATTCCTTTTCCTTTATGCTCTTTTGGTTTGTTGTTAGTTAATTTACTGCTCACTAAGACTGTTGTCTGACTCAAGGCTTTATGTTTTAACTCTTATTGCCTTGGGCTGTTCGTCCATTTTGGGACGGGCAGACTAGGTAGCAGGTGACAGGTGCTGTTCTTGCTTTCCACGTTGCTGATGACGAAGACGAGCTGGAGTATTGCATATTATCTTCTTACTATATGTACTGGATGTTCCGCTGCTTTGTATTCTCTGAGTGATATGTAGTGAGGCTTGTTGTATTGACTATTCAGATGTTGGTATCCAACTATTATGAAGTTTTATTGATGAGATTTTATTTCTGTGAAGCTTCACTATATATATATTCTATTGTATTTTGTCCATGCGCTGTGAGTAATACGATAGATTCTGTGGTTTTAATTTACCCTGACAATCGTCCATGGTCGCTTGGCACACTTTACAGCGCACTTTCTTTAGGTTCAGTGCAGGGGTCATGGGCAGTCGTCACATTTGGTACCAGAGCCTTGGTTAATCGATTTTACCCAACGCTCGCTGACGTAACCACGTATGAGAGACGTAATTGTATTTTGATGGATGATTACTATATATAATATAATAGCTTAGTAGAGTTTGAGTCCTTTATGCAGTTGTTTCTCTAGACGTTCTAATCATTCCTTTTTATAGATATTGAGAATGAGTCGAAGAGGGAGACCAGCTGCTAGGGAAGGCCCTGCTACTGAAGGGGATGCTGATTATGCTGCTATGTTCGAAGCTATGATGACTTCGATCATGAGAAGGATGCCAGCTCCGGGGCCATCGGTGGATGTTGGAGTTTAAGTTCAAACTCCAAAACCGGTGGATTTTGCTAAGCTGTGTAAGGACTACACTGCTCTTGGAGGGAAGGTTTTCTTGGGGACTGAATCAACCATTGAAGTCCAGAGGTGGATAGATGCTTGTAGAAGGGTCTTTGGTGACTTGGGAATTGAGGATGCAACTAAGAGGAAGTTAGCATCGAGGCAGCTTCAAGGAAGAGCTTCTGATTGGTGGAACTCTATCACCATTGATACTCCGGAGGAAGAGATTACTTGGGAGCAATTCCAAGTCAGATTTGAAGCCAAGTTCATTTCTACTGCTCAGAAGTCTGTTCTGTTCAAGAAGTTTGTGGAACTCAAGCAAGGTGGAAGACCAGTTCTTGAGTATGTTTCTGAGTTTGAAGCTTTGTCCAAGTATGCTCGGTCGTATATTGAATCTGCATATCAGAAGAATGATAAATCTGTGACAGGCTTGGACAGTTATCTTGGGAGACAGTTAGTGGATCATTTGGACGATTCATTTGAGAAGCTTGTGGAGAAAGCTCTCAGGCATAAGAGTCTGTTTCCTAAGGAAGGATCTGTTGTTGCTGTGACTAGGGGAGAGTCTAAACCACAGCAGGGTGGAAACCAGAAGAGGAAGCAGCAGCAGCAGAAGGGTAAGGATGGCCAGAAGAAGCCGAAGGGCGAAGTGACTTGCTACAATTGTCAGCAGAAGGGCCATTTCTCTAAGGATTGTAAGAATACGAAGGTACCGATGAAGTGTCACAACTGTGACAAGCCGGGGCATTTCAAGAGGAATTGTCCAGAACCAAGGAAGGACAAGCAGATCGTGCAAGCTTATGCTTTGGGAGCTGTTCCATCGTCTCCGAAAGCTCCTACCGCTGAAGAGAAGGGAAAGAGTGTGGTGGTCCAAGGTACTCTCTCCATTTGTGGTGTTCCAGTTAGAGTTCTGTTTGATACTGGGGCGTCGCATTTGTTTGTTTGTAGTGAACTGGTAGGCCGGTTGGGTTTAGAACCGGATATTGTTGATAGACCATTGGTTGTGACTAATCTTGTTGGGGGTTCGTCTTGTTTGTGTATGTTATGCCGCGGTCTGATTGTATCGAGTCATGATTGCTCTTTTGTTTGTGATTGCTTTGTTCTGAACTTTGCGGGGTTCGGAATTATTTTGGGTATGGACTGGCTTAGGGAGTATGCGGCAAAGGTTGATTGTGAGAGGTTGGAGGTGACAGTCGAGAATGTGGAGGGGCGGAAGATTGTGATACGATGTAAGCATGAAGAAGGCGTCTTCATGAGCTTCATGTATTCGCTGGTTGTTCCACGGGATGGACTGTCATCGTTGCCAATCGTTAATGGATTTGAGGATGTCTTTGACGAAGTCAAAGGGTTACTGCCACATAGAGAGATCGAGTTTCGTATAGATCTAGTTGAAGGAGCCAGACCTGTTGTGATGCCTCTTAGGCGGATGGCGCCTAGGGAACAACAAGAGTTGAGGGTGCAGGTTGATGATCTTTTACAGAAAGGATTCATTCGGCCGAGTGTGTCCGAATGGGGTGCACCAGTTGTGTTCGTAACCAAAGCAGATGGATCGCTGAGGTTGTGTGTGGATTATCGTGAGCTGAATAAGGTGACTAAGAAGAACAAGTATCCATTGCCGAGAATAGATGACTTGTTTGATCAGCTTCACGAAGCGAAGGTGTTTTCTCAGATGGATTTGGCAACGGGATTTCACCAGTTGAGAGTGGCAAAGGATAGTGTGCCGAAGACTACTTTCAGGACACCATCTGGTTTCTTTGAGTGGCTGGTAATGCCATTTGGATTCACTAACGCGCCAGCATATTTTGTGGATCTTATGAATAGAGTGTTCAGAGATCAGTTGAACAAGTTCGTACTTGTGTTCGTGGATGATATTCTGATTTATTCCAGAACTGAAGAAGAGCACAAGACGCACTTGCGTATTGTTTTAGAGATCTTACGAAAACATCAGCTGAAGGCTAAGTTTTCGAAGTGTCACTTTTGGAAGAGTGAAGTGAGGTTCTTAGGCCATGTTATCTCTGGAAATGGAATAGCGGTTGATCCCGCTAAGGTGGCAGCAATCCAGGATTGGGTTAGACCTAAGAATGCATCTGATGTGAGAAGTTTTCTTGGACTACCAGGATATTATCGACGGTTTATCAAAGACTTCTCCAAGGTGGCTGCACCGATAACAGGATTGACGAAAAAGAATCAGGTATTCAGATGGGAAGATAAGTGTGAGCAAGCTTTCAGAATCCTGAAAGAGCGATTGACAAGTGCTCCTGTTTTGACTATTCCAAGTGGGAATGATGAGATGGTGGTTTACACCGACGCATGTGGTACCAGACTTGGAGCAGTGCTGATGCAAAGGGATAAAGTTGTTGCGTATGCAAGTCGACAACTGAAGCTGCATGAAAGGAATTACCCGACTCATGATTTGGAGTTAGCGGCGATTGTTTTTGCTCTGAATATGTGGAGACATTATCTATTGGGAGTTCGGTTCGAGTTGTTTACAGATCATAAGTCGTTGAAGTATCTTTTCTCCCAAAAGGATTTGAATCTTCGGCAGCAACGTTGGCTAGAGTTTTTGGCATCATATGATTTTAGTATAGCTTATACTCCGGGAAAAGGTAACGCAGTGGCAGATGCGTTAAGTAGAAGACATGCAGGATTGGGAGCTATGTTTTCAAAATGGAAGAGTCTCGAGTATTTAGCTGGATTTGACTTCAGGCCCAGATGTGAACTGGAACCTGAAATGTTGGCAAACTTATCAATAAGACCGACTCTTGTGGAAAGGATTGGCGAGAGTCAAAAGCGAGATGATAAGATTGTCAAGATTATCCGTGATTTGGAATCTAGATTGGAACCAGAAAAGGATAAAGGATTCGAAGTCGATCGAGAGGGTTGGCTTCGAAAGCAAGGACGACTAGTTGTTCCTGATATAGATGAATTGAAGAGTGAAGTTCTGAGGGAAAGTCATCACTCGAAGTTGACAATTCATCCAGGTGGAAATAAGATGTATCGGGATATGAAGAGAACCTATTACTAGGAAGGTATGAAGAAGGATGTTGGAAATTTTATTTCAAGTGTATGAACTGCCAATTGGTGAAAGCTGAGCAGAAGAAGCCAAGTGGATTGCTTCAGCCATTAGAAGTTCCTACATGGAAGTGGGAGCAAGTGTCGATGGATTTTATTGATGGATTGCCTAGAACCAGAACGGGAAATGAAGGGATTTGGGTCATTGTAGATCGTCTGACTAAGAGTGCAAGATTCATTCCTGTTCGATCGACTAGGACTGCATCAAAGTTGGCTGAGTTGTATGTCAAGTGGATAGTTCGATTCCATGGTATTCCAAAGAGTATAGTGAGCGATCGAGACCCATTGTTCACTAGTGGATTTTGGAAGAGCTTCCAGGAAGTTTTGGGAACCGAGTTGTGTTTGAGTACAGCTTATCATCCTCAAACAGATGGTCAGACCAAGAGAGTCAACTGAGTTTTGGAAGATCTTCTTAGAGATTGTGTTTTGGATTTCGGAGGATCATGGGAAGATCATCTTCATTTGGTGGAATTTTCATATAACAACAGTTACCAGTCAAGTATTGGTATGGCACCGTATGAGGCATTGTATGGAAGACCGTGTAACTCTCCGGCATGTTGGTTAGAAACTGGAGAAAAGTTGATACTTGGGCCAGAGATGATTCGACAGACTTCGGATTGTATAGAGATCATTCGGCAACGAATGAAGGCAGCCCAAGACCGTCAGAAAAGTTATGCCGATAAGCGTCGTAAGGATTTGGAATTCGACGTAGGTGATATGGTTTTTGTGAAGATTTCCCCATTGAAGAATGTTATTCGATTCGGGAAGAAAGGAAAATTGACTCCGAGATTTGTTGGACCATTCCCGATCATCGAGCGAATTGGAAAGCTCGCTTACAGATTGGAGTTACCAGAAAAGATGTCGAGTGTGCACAATGTTTTTCACGTATCATATCTACGGAAGTATGTGTACGACTCGAATACAGTGGTTCCTGCTGATAGCTGTGAAGATTTCGAAGTTGATCCAGTTGATAGAAGACCTCGTAAGCCGCTTCGTGTTGTGGAAACCGACACGAAACAGTTTAGGAGGAAGGTAGTTAAGTTGCTCAAGGTACAATGGAGTGATGATGATAACGACTGTACGTGGGAGGTGGAAGAGAGGATGAAAGCAGCTCATCCTGAACTCTTCAAGGTATGGCCCTAAGGTGTCGTGTCATCTCACGATATTGTAACTTGTTCTAGTTTTAGAATTCTGCATGCTAAGCTAGAATTGGATGCATGGTTTGTTGATTGCTATGGATGTTAGGCGTGCAGAATAGTCTTTGATTGCTTTGTTTGTTTGGAATTTCGGGGGCGAAATTCCTAAGGGGGAGAGAATGTAACGACCCGTATTTTTACGGATCGAAAAGTTCGTAAAAATCTAGAATTTTTAGCGTTGTTGAGTCGTTTCAGATTTTGGGCAGAATTTTGTTTAGGTCCTAAAGTCGTGTCCGAGTTAAGCGATAGGTCGTATAGAAGTTAGGTAGTGACCGACTTAAAGAGGTAGACGACCTAAGGCTGACCGACTTAGGAGAGATTGGGACGACTTAAGAGTTTTGGCGAGTTAACTATCTAAGTGATAAGTCGTGAGCGACTTAAGAAAAGTCTGCGACCTAAGGACTAGACGAGTTAGCGAGTTAAGGAATAGAGCGACTTAAGGGAATTTTGGGCCTAAGGGTTAGGTCGTGGACGAGTTAGGAAGTAACGAATGCGCGACCCCACTTAAGTCGTAAGTCGCGACTGTTGTTAAGTCGCTAGGTCGCATGTGTTAAGTCGGCTAACCAGTTAAGTCGCGCGCGCACTAAGTCGTAGACGACCTAGGGATTGAGTCGTAACCCAGTTAAGTCGGATCTTAGTTAGGTCGTACATTCGTTAAGTCGTAAGTCGCGTTGTGGCTTAAGTCGTTGAAATATTGAGTCGCGTGGGTACTTAAGTTGTTAGGAAGCGCATGTGTTAGGTTGGAAGGATGGTTAAGTCGTAGGTCGGAAGGGTGTCTAAGTCGTAAGTCGGAAGACTGTTGAGTCGTGAGTCGTGGTGTTCTGATGAGTCGTAGACGACTCATGAAGGCGGACGACTTAGGGGAAATTTCAGCTATAAATACTTGTCCATTTCTCACTTTTTGGGATCCGGATTTCGAAGCGACGAGGTGCTGCCATTTTGAGAGATCGACTTCCACACTTCTTCACTTCTTTTCTCCACTTTAATCTAGTGATTCCTTCTATCCATATTGAAGATCAAATCGAAGATCGAAGAGCTTAGATTGAAGATCTACATTCTTCGAAGTGAGATTTCATCGTTTGAAGCGGATTAGTGATAGATCAAGTTAGATCCTTCGCTGTCCAGATCTGAAGCGTCGTGCTTTTGAGTTGTTTAGGTGATTTGGTGAGTGGTGATTATCTCTCACACGGATCCAAAGGAGTATACCGGATCGTTGGCTTGATTTGGTGTTAAAATAGTGATTTCCATGCATTTTTGTAAACCTAAGTGTAGATCCATGTAGATCCATTGTTCATGATGATTTGACAACCATTTTACTACATGATTAACCTATGCAAGTTCATTCATCAAGTTGTAGAGATATTCTTCATGTTTTCATGCTTGTTAGACTTTCTACTCTTTAATTACGAAATTGCCATTATTGTTAATATTGTTCATTAGATCATATTTGAATGCTTGTTTTACTTGGATTAATGTTTGACTTGATTGATTGCTATGAATTAGATGATTGATGATTTGATTTAGACAAGATGATCGAAGATGATTCAAAAGCTAAGGGAAAGGCTCTTGAATTGGAAAAGCTGCACGTGGCATATGTAGCGGATGTTGAAGCTCATATGGATAGATTTGATGATGATGTTGAGATGAGACTTTGCTATGATGATGATGATGCGAAGTATGATATGAGATAGCCTTGGTCTAATCCAGACGGGATCATTCCAAGCATGTTGATAACTCGGTGAAATTGTTCGAGTTGAGGATAATGGTTTGCTCGAGAGGCGCTTGAGCTAATATGGAAATAGTCGTCGAGGAGGATGACTAGAAGGCTGAGATCTCATCGTTGTTGAAGGTTCTAGCATGCTCAAAGCAAGAGTACATTGGGCAGATTCGATAGTCCCTGAAGGCTAATGATTGATAGTCAAGTACTCTGGGCAGATTCGATAGTCCTAGGCACGGGTCACGATGACGTGCGGAGTTATGTCTAGAACCGGGGTTTTCCATTAGCCCTTGACGGACGGATGAAAGAATGAGCCGGTCATTCAATTAACGATGATATCGAAGCAATGATAACAGTGATAGCCAGAGTCATGGATGTTTGGTTGTATCATCATTCGGTCTCAAGAGCGGTATTTTCTGGGTGCTTATCTGATCTTGGTTTAGGCCTTGGGGGTTTGTACTTGGAAAACATCGCCCTTGACTCGAGTGATTATTGCTTTACTTTTAAAATTGTATGCTTTGCTATGCTTGCTTCTGCTTAGTGTGTGTCTGGGGGCTATCACTGTAGAAAGAGGTGGAGTGGGAGGGTTGTATTCCTATTCCTTTTCCTTTATGCTCTTTTGGTATGTTGTTAGTTAATTTACTGCTCACTAAGACTGTTGTCTGACTCAAGGCTTTATGTTTTAACTCTTATTGCCTTGGGCTGTTCGTCCATTTTGGGACGGGCAGACTAGGTAGCAGGTGACAGGTGCTGTTCTTGCTTTCCACATTGCTGATGACGAAGACGATCTGGAGTATTGCATATTATCTTCTTACTATATGTACTGGATGTTCCGCTGCTTTGTATTCTCTGAGTAATATGTAGTGAGGCTTGTTGTATTGACTATTCAGATGTTGGTATCCAACTATTATGAAGTTTTATTGATGAGATTTTATTTCTGTGAAGCTTCACTATATATATATTCTATTGTATTTTGTCCATGTGCTGTGAGTAATACGATAGATTCTGTGGTTTTAATTTACCCTGACAATCGTCCATGGTCGCCTGGCACACTTTACAGCGCACTTTCTTTAGGTTCAGTGCAGGGGTCATGGGCAGTCGTCACACGTATTATATATTTATATATGTATATTAGGAAGGTTTGGGAAAGTTTTGTAAAGTAAGAAAAGCTTTGAAGAAAGTAGATTTATGAATTATTTTACATAATTATCTTTGGAAGAAATAAATTGTTTGATGTATTGATACTTTGGGTTTTTAAGGAATTTTGTAATTATAAGGTTTAATGATGAAGATATGGTATGGATTTGTATTATATATGTTTGTATGTTATATTTTAGTGTTGTGAATTTTTGGGGTATATTCGTACCATAGAATTTACTCCGAAGTTGCTCAAAAATCCAAAATCTATATTTGATTGTAATGCGTGGGTATTATTCCAATTGGGTTGTTCGGCTCATAGCCCATGACCATTGACTTTGGGCATGCGATGATAGACTATTGATTTTGAGAAGCCATGGAGGGGTTTAATAATTGATGTTGTAATATATGAACTTTGTGTGATGATTGCATGGTTGATTTAATTGAAAATGTGTGTAGAAAAGATAATAATTTTAGCTCGTTATGGATTTTCCCTATAGGAAATTGTGGGGATGCAATTTTCTTAAGGGGTGAGTCTGTAACAACGTGGCATTGAGAAGCAATTAATTAAAATTTATAGTAGTGTTTTAGTTTATTAAAATGGGCTTTTAAAGATTTGTCATGAATGATTTTGGAGTTTGATGATAAGTCATTTCTGAAAATAAATATTTTAAAAGTTGTGAATTATCAATAAATGATTAATTTAATTATTTTGAGAAATATTGATATTTAAAATTTGAAATTGTATTAATTTGTATTAAAAGTGATTGAAGTATTTTTATAATGTTTAATGTAGATAGTAAATAAGATGATAGGTTGATTTTAAAAGAAAATGAAATTTTATTCTAATTATAAAAGGAGTTTTATGAATCTATTTAATAAATGAGCCTAGGGATGTAAATATGAAAATAATTATTTAATTAATATAAATTATTGAAAACAATTATTGTAAAATTTTGTAATGTTAACAAAACATATAATAAAAAAAGCATGGATTTTATTTGATGATTTTAACTAATATAACATGGTTGATAAATTGATTTATAGAGAAGAAAATAAGAAAAAGAATGAAAACAAATGAAAGTAAGCTTATTTGGCCCATATACACATTTAGGAAATATCCACCTTTCCTTCATTTCATAATAAGTGTAGAAGCTCATTCTTCATTGCCCATTTTTTCCAACCATAAACAATTATATCCCCATTTCTTCTTAATCTCACTTATGAAAACATTAATCCCACCTCTTCAAAAATTCATATAAAATTCCAAAAATCATGAAACTTAATACTAAGCTTTTCAACAAGCATCTACACCCCTAGTAATCATCAAAGTGGAATTTTGCACAAATTTTATGTCATAATGTATTTTTAGAGAAGATGATATTTGGGTTTTGGTGAAGCTATGAAGAATAATAGAATATTTGGTGCTTTTGCTTAACTAAAGTGAGTACTTTAACTGACAAACCTATGTCTAAATTTTTTTTCTTTTGGAAAAGCCAGTTGGGTTGAATGGCCCCTACCATTTATTTATATTAATAAGAGTGACTTACAAATATAAATAGGATACAAGGTAGAAGTAGAGTAGACTAGAGAATTAGAATGAAAATAACAACATTAAAGGAGAAGAATAGTAGGACACAAAAAAAACAGCTAGCACCACCTAACCAAACTCCCTGCATTAAAGGGAAAGGAGGACAGAGTAATAGAAGAATGTATTTCACTACATATGCCGTAGCATATTTGCATTCTATTTCTTTTCTTTATATCGAAGATTCTCTCATTCCTTTCTTTCCATATTTCTTTGACCATTATCTTAAGAATAGCAAGGACCTCATATGATGAAAATTGTTTCCACTTTATTGCCTTATAAATGTTTAACCACTCAATTCTACTATCCCATATAGGTTGATCATAGCCTCCTCTTCTCTTTAATTTCTTCTATATGAAGTGAGTAAAAGAGCAGCTGAAAAACAAGTGTTGTATGTCCTCATTTCCAGAGCTGCAAAACATACAAGTGGTTGAAACAGATGTACCTTTGTGAGCCAAATTTGCCAAGGTGTGTAAAGAATTTTTGAAAATCTTCCAAAGCAAAAAAATAAGCTTTTCATCCTAGTGTGGGTTCCAAATTCTTCTATGCCAAGAAAATTATTTAGAAGAGAAGAACATTCAATGGCAATGTATACAATTTGGGTAGAGTGTTCTTTGAGTTCATCAGTCCATGTATAGTTATCATCAAGAACATGAACATAAGATTTATTATTGAAGGAATGCCACAAGGCATTGATTGTGCTGTTACTGAAATATGGAAGAGAGATCATGTCATTTCTCATATAGCTAACAGCTCTTGCGTTCATTGGAACTCCACTTTGTATTCTGTCTTCATGAGATATCATTTTATCCAAAATCATACCTTTCTTTAGCCAAGGAATAGTCCAAAATTTTTCTTTGATGTCAGGGGAGAGGACTATCATTGTATGAGGCAGTAAAGTATCTCTAATTTTTATCATAGATTTCCATACCCAGCTATGAGATTGTTTTGGAGGTGTTAACCATATATCATCATCTTTCAGGTTGTTTTTGATACACCATATCACCCATAGTGTGTTAGTGTATATAAAATTGAATTTGTGTGCATTTCTCTTGAAACCTAAGTATGTTTGCTTCATGATTGATTTTTTGTTACTTTGATGTGCATTTTGATTATTGGATAAGAGTGTATGGTTTAGTAGGGGTATAAGGTGCGGATGAAGTTGTCGGTGGCGATCGAAGCCATAGAAACATTATGGTTCACGACCTAGAACCGTCACTCCAGTTCATCGATCGATGGACCGATTTGGTAGGACTAGTGCATCGGCGTAAGGCCTGGAATGATGGTTCCAGGCAGTGCGCGGATAGTCTTCAAAAATTATATTTTTTGGAAATTTAATAAAAATTTCATTTTGATAGTAGAAAATTAATGAATTACAAATATGAAATTATTTTTATACAAAAGTTTTGTTTAAATTGATTATTAACTATTTTATTAAAATTATTGATTTATTAAAGAAAAATTGATTTTTGATTTTTAATAAATCTTTAAAAATCCTATAAAATTCTAGAAAAGTATGAAATGGTTTGTAATTAATATTTTATGATTTTCTAAGCACATTCTATGACTTTTTAAGCTAATTCAAAGTTTTGAAAATTTTCTTTTATGGATTTAGAGTAAACGAAATTGTTTCGAATATTATAAATTTATTTAAAAATCATAATTGAATGTATAAAATTAACAAATGATTGGTATGAGTAATATTTGGTTTTATGAGTTATTTCAAAGGTTTTAAAATATAGAAATGAGCTTTCGAAAGTTACATGCGAATAATAATTTTTTTATTTAGATCTATAAAAGGTTGAAAAATAATTATTTTAATTATATAAAGTTTATAAATGTTTTATTAAGTAAATAAATATTTTTATGAATAAATATATATTAATTTATTCGTTTTTCTAAACAAATATGTGAGTCATGGTTGTATTATTTTATGTAACGAGAAATTAGAATAAACTGATTAGTAATACCATTTGGGATGGAGCATTCGGTAATATTTCTCCAGTTATTCTTAAGACTTGTCATATAGAATATTATTGTGTTGAATATAGGTGAGTGGAGTCTACGAGCATTGAGTAAATGTTCGAGTAACACTGGATGGTATGAGACGTCTGAGTTGCTACTTGTTCGATTACTCTTAATAAGTAGATGTCACTGGATAGGATCATGTCTATAAGGTAATTATGGTGATGCGAACTAAGAGTGAGTAGGCTGAAAGCCATAAGTGTGTCTATCTTATGTGTATACTCCTATTATACGTCAGGGAGTAAACTAGATTAGCTAGTATCCATCCTAGCGGTCTGAATGCGAGGTCACTCCCCGAACCCGTGACACACCTTTGATGTATATATGGTTGAGAGCCATGGCTGAGAGCCACTGCCCCATGTCACTTAGGTCAGCAGTCAGTTACCATTAGGGCACTTGCAGGGTCGTGACCATTGCATAGCTTAGTCGTGCACTAGATAGATATTGGGTCACGATGGTAGTCGAGGTAACCGATGATGTAGAAGTAGTGTTAAGAGCGTGTGAGAAAGGCTCATGGAGCAGGCTGAGAGCCGTTAGTCTCTCATCTAGGTATTATAGATATAGACGCTACTTATTTACCTAAATGAGATCTTTATAGATGTAGTTAAGAGCCGTTCAGATCACTTATTGAGACTGATGTCGATATAGTTATTATGGAGCTGAGAGCCCATCGGACTAAGAGTCCAGTCGATTATATGTGATACTAAGAGTTGAGTAGATAGTAAAGGTATGAGAGACCATATGATTATTTCTTTGGCTAAGAGCCAAGACTATTACTATGAAGCCAAATGTCTGGGTGATCCTTATGTGAATATATCTTCTTGATATTTAACTATGTGTCCATATAGATGTGTAACCCCGCATGCAATGATTATATTGCTATCGAGGATACCTAAAGATGCTAGGAGCATGGAGATAGACACTATTCCTACCTTTATGGTTATACGAGTGATGACCATTGCTACCGTGAGTATGCCATATTCATATTTCTTGTATGTATCATTTGGATGGTTTGTGTATGTTTTATGCGTGTTGTTATGACGGACCCGGGTATGTCTACTTTACGATTATCCAAGACATAATTTTTGGCATTGCTGAGAGCATGTTCTATGTAGTTCGTGATCATGTATACTTGATGATCTTTGGATGTATGGATTATTTCACCCATATGAAATTATTCATCAAGTATATAGTTTGACTTTCTTTTCTATATGGCTGATATTGCTCATACATGTTCCATGATATGTTTCTACATTGAGGTACCCTCACATCATTTTATGATACCATATTATAAAGATACATTGACACTTTCATAGATATAGTCTAACCCATGTGTTCTTTATATAATACTCGGGTCAGTCCGAGACATTTCAGGTTCAGTGACGAGATGACCACTTTACGGATGCTTGGCTTAGATGGAGGGTAGAATATCATTATATATCATTATATATTGCGAGATTTCATATATGTATGACATTGTATTGTATATTGAACTCATATATTGTATTAATTTTTGAGATAATAGGTATTTGTTTCATTTTCTCCCACTCGACATTGTGTATATTTCTATTACATATTATCGTTGTGTTGTTGACTCTATGTTCACTATATTATTGTGTATATGATGTATTGTTCTATCTTGGAAACACATGCGCCTATTGCTTTATGCCGATACTGTATACATATATGTGAGTAATTTATTCGATTTTGAATACGTACTAGGGTTAGCCTAAGGGAATATTCATGTGTGGCAGCCCAATATCACCTCATTCTCCATATCATCAGATAGTATTACCTAGTAATACTCTTGGATAGTATGGGTATAGAGGTAGGGTGTTATATACAAACTAAGTTATCACTCCTACCGACGTTGTGACATTTTGGTTACCATGTGCAAACGATCTATTCATAACCATTCTTCAGAATTTTTATTTCAACAGAGGTGTACAAAAATTCAAAGTCATATTGGGTGTTAATTTTGCGAGTAGAACCCAAATTAACTTAAGCACGTTGACTGAGAATTTATTATGCCAATTTCAGCAATTGAAATTTACGAAGTTATTCTTCATAGATGTTGCTTGCTATATTCTAACTGCATCGGTCTTCCTTTTGAAGACCTACCCATGGCTGATAGATGATATCCCTTCGGGTACAATAACCAAAATCATATTTTGATATTGTACTTAACATCTCTTCGGGATTCAAGGTTTTCCATATGGTAGAGTCTATACTTTTTATGGCTTATTGACGACTGGTGAAACTGTTATTACTAATAATTATTTTTTTCGACATTGATAAGAAACTCATAGTTTCTCTTTAAGGTGCAAGAATTATTATTAGGTATTCTAATGATTTGTGTCCGTTTTAGGCTTAGTTAATTTCATTTTATCTTATATAATCTGTCTCTACATTAGAGTCTTTGGATTGTATCCAATACTTACATAAAACTGATTCATTTTTGAGTTCATGAAACTTATGTTCATAACATAACAACCATTGTTGGTTGATTCTAAACTCCTTTAGGGTGATTCACACAAGATCCCGTATGAGTGAATTTTATGTTTAGCCTTTTATGTCACAACCTGTCAACTCCATGACCTAGGACATATAGGGATTTCTTAGTAAGTCATATCTTATAGGATCTCATAAACTAAGCTCTAGATGAAATTTAATTTAGCACATGTACTTACATTTAAGTACATGTCCTCATAGAAAAAAGTTAACTAAACTTTACTCATTATCAATCATACTTTGTCCAATAAAGTACAATTACTCCTTATCGATGCATCGTTATGTATCATAAGGAGGAGTGACTTTTAAGAGGAAAAAATTATTTGTTTTTAGGTACCTTTGGAACTCTTTCCCAATATAGCCACTTATTCGATAATATCAAAATGTTTTATTTCCTTTGCATATTATGTTTCTATAACCATTTTATATTCTATGAACTTATCATAGACATACTGCTTGAGTATCAAATACACATGTTCATGTCTATGGTAATTCATCATTGAATTTATTAAAGTAAGTGAATCTGTTTAGGTATCATTAGATTTGGATTGTATATATCTATATGTATACCCTCAAAGAGTTAATTAACTCTTTTTCTGCTTACACTAAATGGGTGCTTTACCCTTAATAGTTTGAGATATAATCACCAGTACTATATGCTTAAAGAATTATTTCTCTAAGATATGGCTTAATCCATAATTCTAAAATAATTTTATAAGTATTAGATACTTCCGCATTTTCTATATCTAATGTATCACTTTCATTGTGAAAACCAAAATACCATTATTAAAATAGATTTATTTTATAACAAATATTCATATTAAATAAAATATAGCTATTTTCAGTCAATACTGAAAACAGTTATTATTTTATAAATAATATTTGGTATATAAACAAAGGCCGTCTTTCATAATTTGATGTTTCACTAATAAATGTACAAAGATACGCTCCCACTATTTCTGTCATTACTATAATGGCACATGAACTGTGAAACTCTATCAACCACATATTATGAGCTATTTATTTCATCCATTGTACTAGTTTACAGTCAAGGTTTTATATCAAATATGTTGAACATAAAGAAATAACTTTTATAGAAAACTATTCTCTATAAATATACACCTAGAATAGAAATCACATTTCTCATTCCATACTAAGTATCTACTAGTATTTTATACAATTCTCATTTCTGATGTCACTTCATGAAGCAGAAGTGACCATTCACTCTTCATTCCAACTTTTCCTAAGTTACATCCACTTTTGGACATTCGCTTTCCTTTTCAAATGGTCAAACCATTCAAAAGGAATCCCTTGCTACAAGACTGCATCAAATTCTTTACAAAAGTGCATTTAGACATTTGTGACATTAAAGGATATCATATAATTGCACTAAAGTAAAATGATCAAACTAACATTTCAATGATCAAATTTCTAGATTTATCTAGTAGTTCTTATTATGCATTGCTTCTAACATAATAAGATTCTCAGTGTATTCAATCATATTTAATACATGATTTGCACTATGGTTTACTTGCTCCTTTCAAATAAACTAATTTTATCAAAATTTTGAATATAATGAATGCGACTACTCACATTTTTTTATCAAAATTTCGAATATTATGAGTGCGACTACTCACATACAACTTTTGTGCATGCTCGAATATGAACCAATACATATTCTTATATTGCTTTAGAGTTCAAAACTCATTGAAGACAATACACGGTCTAGGAAAAATAAACACTTAAGTAACTAAGTTATGAATCTATTTAGTAGTTGTATAATACTGATTCTTGCATGGGTCTTATAGCAACAACATGCTACAAGATTTATTGGTAAGTATATTTTAAATTTATTTGTCAATCTTAGTTCAGTTCATTGGTATATTTGAATTGATAAACAATTTTATCAATTAGATTAGTCGCACAAATTTATTGAAATAGATAACTTTAATTTTATATAGCATGCATTCTTACAATATTAAAAGGTTAAATGTTGTAATTTCATTATTCTAATAAAACTCCCACTAGATTTTTATATTCCTCCAAACCCTAAGAGAAATATAGAAATCTTTTGATTTTTCACGTAAGTGTTAGGATTCGCTTGCTTTGGGATTCTGACCTTGAGTTTGCTCAGCAAATCATAAGCCCATAAGCAATGGATAAATCTATAGGTTGTATTGTATATAACGCCTAACTATGGTCTTTCCCCTAATCTTGACCTTGAGTTTGCTCAACAAATCATAAGCCCATAAGCAATGGATAACTCTATAGGCTGTATTGTATATAACGCCTAACCGTGGTCTTTGCCCTAATCTCAACCTTGAGTTTGCTCAACAAATCAAGAGAGAATATTCACTTTTACGTATCGTATCTCGACGATCTAAGTATAATTCATATACTTTGAGTTTTCTCCACAAATACATGCATGTACCTTCCTCGTTTAGGTAGTACATTAATAGTACTGCTCATACCAGCTCTAGCGTGAGTTTGCTTAATAACTAGTGCACATGCAAGTAATCATTCAATATATAAGTGGTAGAGGGCAACTTATATTAAAGATTATAACCCTTAATATATTTTGAGTGATGTGATTTAAGGAATGATGCATCTCTTAGGAAATACCGTTGTCGAACAATATGAAATCATGATATATGTACCATACGTATGTGCTTATTCCAAAAATCTATTCGGGTTTATTTCAGTTCCACTTAAATTTGATTTATACATATAATTATATAAATTCAATTTATTTCTAACTATTATAACTTATAACTCATACAATATTTGTATGTATCCTAGTAATTAAATCATAATTAATTAATTTTAACTCTTAATTGAATTGAATTTTATTTTAAAATTTAAGAAATTTTACTTTATTCATCTTAAACTATTTAAGAAGAATATTTAAATATAACTTTTAAAGTTTATATGTACCCAATATATATTCATATATATTGATAATTAACTATTTAATTATTTTATTAAACATTTTAATTAAGTATTTAACAAAGCGTAAAATTTATTTAGTTTAATTTCATAGATTTTTTTTTGAGAAAATCAAAACATTTAAAATTATTAAACTATATCCTTTATAGTTTTGTTTACATATACCTTAATATATATATTTTAACTAACTAGAATTTAATTACTTAATAAATTGCCAAATAAATTATTTATTTAATTAAATATTTTAATAAATTTTGAATTTTTTATTTAATTTTTCTTAAATAATTTTAAGATTAATGTTCACTCATTCATTTATATACGTAGACGGCCCACTTTAAATGTCGTTTAGCTTTGCTAAAAAATAAAAAAAGGTTAATGTTCAACTATAACCTATATTTATCAATATATATATATATAATTAAATTTTAATTAATTAACTAATTATTTAATTAAACATGTTAATTAAATATTTCAAAATTTTCAAAAATTATTACATTAATTTCTCAAAACAATTTCTAAAAATTTTAAATTAATTTTGCAAAATTTATAAAATTTCCTTTTGTATTTTAAACTTAACTTTTAAATTTAAAATATATTTTAAATTTTCAAACTTAATTCGAAAATTATCTTAAGGCTCAGAATACTTTGTGCCTTATATCTAGGCAAACCTTTTGGACTTACTCCATCCATTGGGCAAAGCCAATAGCCAAGGAGGGGAGAATACTTGTTATATAGCCCCAAGCTAAGAAACTACTATTCTAGACACCCATCAAATAGAAAAGTTTATTAGTTAACCCGGAATACTGGCTAATTTGACTACAAGGATCATATGGGCTCTGATACCATTGTAGGAACCAGGTCTGTTTCACATTAGGTGAAATCGGTAAATTTCAAATAAAACTCTATAATCATATCTTTATGGTTCTAAAAAGTCTAATATCCAACACTGGATCCAATCTAGTTATTTAATAAAATCATATTTTATTCAAATAATTTTTTAATTAATCTAATTAATTAAATTTGTTTGTTGTGAATATATAGTCAAGAGAGATAGAAAGTAGAGAGTTGTCAACCATAGATGAAAAAATAAGTTGAACCAAATTCAATCAAATGGGAAAAAAGGGTGTTGTTTCATTAAAAAAAGAACCTTTTCATTTCTTTTTTAAAACCTTCCTTTAATTTTAGATTCAATAATTAGACAACATCCTTCCATGTGTGGCCAACTAAATAATGATACACACACCCCAAATAATGATGTGTGCATGTGTGTGTATGAATTACCACGTCTAATATGTATACACACAATTATTAATAACATCCATAGGGTATAACATGATGATATGAGTAACAATGACAAAGTCAATATATGTATATATATATATAGAGAGAGATTTATATCTACCATGTATGTATTCGCCAGATATATATGTGTGTGTGTGTATTCCCTCAATTTAGTTGTTTAATGAAGATACATGTATGGATATAAAATATTTCAAAAATACATATCTTAATAACATAAAGGTTTAATTAACAATATCTAACATAGATTGGTTGAATTAAAGTTACAATCCAAAATTATAGATTATAATATCTAAGTTTGACTTGTAGAATATATTTAAATTCAGATTTTGATTAAGCCAACTAATACAAAATATCTTTAATTGACTTTGCATTAACATTATAATACATATGTATGTGTGTGTGTGTGTACACACATATACAAATGTAATAATAAAATGAAAATAATTTTCAATTAATTCAAAATGCACATTCATGTTATGTTAAATTGTTCTAATCCATTTACAAGCACACACATATATACATACATATATACAAATATACATACATATGTACGTATGTATATAGGTATGTATGTATGTATATGTGTACGTGTGTGTGTATGAAATTGTATAAATGAACCTTTTGCAAAATACCTTTTTTATTTTTTAAAAACCGAAGTTTGATGTTAAAATACATACGTTAAGCTGAATAAGAGATCAATGAATTTTATGTTTCTAAACGATCAAAATTCAAAACTAAATAATTGAATTAAAAAAATTGTATATTATGTTTAGAAAAATATTACATGTTTATTAATAACATATCAATGGATAAAAACATAATTTTGAACACATATGTATTTTTATTTTAATCTATTAAATTAAATCAAACCAAATCAATCAATTAGTTGTTTAGAATGTAACATTAATTCCAAAGCCAGTATGAGGCAACAATTCATATATAAAATTATGGTAAGAATGATGCAACTAATTCATGTATATCGAAACTTAGGATATACCTTGTACATCTGGCCTATCAATGACATGATTTGAAAATCCTCCTAAGATTCCTTGAATCAATACTCAACTTTGTAGGAATTTAATAAACCTTGTACTTTAATTTCATATGATTTTTTTGGAGGTATATTTGGGAAGAAATTATCTAGGGGTGGCGACCATGAAAATGGAGGATGGGAGGAGAAAGTCAATTGAAGAAAGAAAATGAATCATAAGATTTTGTTCTAAAGGGAAGAATGGAACCTTTCTTTTTCTCCATATTAAAACTTCCCTTCTTCAATTTACATACAATTTATAATCAAGATATCTCATCCACTCTCTAGCATGCTCAGTCATACATCTCCCTAAATGGAGAAAAATTTCCAAAACCTCGTTTTGTAATTATCTATATTCAAACCTCGTTTAAATATGTTCGGATATCGTATATTGATACACACATATAATCCTTAAATATATATAAATAATTACTACAACACCTAAAACATCGAAGGAGCTAATAATTAACATTAATTAAATACTAATTAATTTATAATTTTTTTAAATCGTGTGGTACTTCGAAGAAATCACAAATGCGGTTGTGAGACTCGGAGGTGTAAATTCAGTCAACGGCTAATATTAAGCAATTCAAATATTAACGCTCACATGCCACCTTAGCTAATGGTATGACAGCTTGGCCAAATTCATCATTTACTAATCATTTAAATGAAATCCAATTTCACATTTTTTATGCGGTGCCTTTTACTAATGATAATTTATATACGTTTTCTTCATCAAAACTATATCACTTTTGGATATATGGAGTTTGATATTGGTAAAAATTAGTTAGATTTGTCCAAAAACAAAGTACTTGGTTCAATAATAACATTTATTGTTAATCATTCTACTATGGCCAAAGATGTTAACTTTGAGTTGACTATAGTTGACCGTGATACTAACCTTATACAATCGAGGAAACAAATTCTCAATTGAATAGTACTTCACTCCCAATGCTTCGACTCAGACCTAACTATAGTGGCTAATGGATCACCATGCCATGTTTTCACTATAATCAAAGTGGAGTATTCACATTGAAGTTCCACAGCATTCTCAAGTCAAGAGAACTGTCTAACACCATTACCTTGAGGTTTCCTATTTGGCCTAGTTGTTATTAACAAATAAGAAATTCTCTGACGAGAATAGACTGCCTAACATTTAGAGAGCGTTACAGACTTTGATCTAAAAGGATGTAATAGCCAAGAGTAATACGCTGCCCAACATTAGGATAGTATTACACGGTCTGGTCTCAATGGTTGTATCCCTATCCTTTATCTTATTTTATTTGAAATTTAAGCAGGGTTGAATGGTCCCCTACCATTTTATTAATATAAAAAGGGAGTACAAAGGTCGGAGTAACACAAGAAAACAAAGAGAAAATAACACAAAACCAAGATTAAAGGAAACCTAATTAATACCAAAAGGAATTAATTAGGGTTCCCTAATTGGCTATAAAACAGTTCCTGGTTAACAAAATAAATAATGTATTCCCTGATTTCATTTCACCCTTGAATAATCTGGCATTTCTTTCCTCACAAATTGTGTATAAAAATTTCTTTAAAGCTGCAAGGAGCATCTTTCCATTGCTTGTTCTCCAACTCGTCCCCTTAAAGATTGAGTACCATTCAATTCTAGAATCAAATAAAGGCATATGCAGGTTTAAATAACATAACAGTCTATCCCAAATATAGTATGTCAATGGACATGAGAAAAAAAGATGACTGGTGGTTTTAGGGGAGCTATTGCAAAATTCACACTAAGAATTCTGCAGCATTCCTCTATGCATGAGATTATCTCTATTGTGTAAGGCATTTATTGTTACTCGGTGCCTTGACCCGGCTACATAGGGCTGATTATGAAGGCCGGGCTAGACTAATGATGAAAAGGATGATCACAAGACATCAGCCACATGACCAAAATATAATATCCGGGCAGTTGTATTTAGTGTAGGGTGAATAGAGTTAATAGATAGACAATGTAGGATGTCGAAACTATGGAGTTTAGCTTGGTTGGAATAGGGGTCAGCATAAACATTGGTCGAATTGGATGAGATGACGGAGGGATTGGTATACACTTAATATGGTGGGAGGTCGGCATAGTTATTTGGCAAGATAGTTGGTTTGGGTGAGAATGCAGAGGGATCGACATGACTCATGAAGCAAAAGGGTTCGGTATGGTGCACTTGTGAGAGTGGGATTAGCATGATGCCCCGGTGGGACATGGATCGGCATATTGCATTCAAGAGACACTGATCAGCATAATGTATTTGGAGTGGGGAATGGATCGGCATGGTATCCTCAAAGGACACGGATCATCATACTATATTCAAGAGATATGGATCGGCATAATGTATTTGGAGTGGATAATGGATCGTCATGGTATCCTCAAAGGACATAGATCGGCATATTATATTCAAGAGATATGGATCGGCATAATGTATTTGGAGTGGAGAATGGATCGGCATAGTGTCCTCGAAGGATAAGGATCAGCATGATACAGTTCGAATAGTATGGATCGACAGGGCATGGCTAGTGGAGTATGGGTCGGCATATATAGGGGGCATCTAGAGGGATCGGCATTGCCTAGATCAAGTCAAGATTCAAGTTGAAATATTGCAAGAACTTAAGCTCCACAAGTCCAAGCACTATGATATTCGAAGCACCATCATTGTAGAACATAAGTAAGCAACCATATGGATCGCTAGCCCAAACTCGACTCATGGAGGGATCGACACCGATCCCTATCCATTGAGAGTTGGGCCTAGCCCACCTTATGGTGGGCTCATATGGTGGAGGAGGTCCTGTTGTCGAATTTTAGTCAGATTGGAGGTCGCCTTCATCTATAAATACAAGCATAAGGGGCCATTCTGGGGACTCTTACGCTGTTAGTGAAACTCTGTCATTATTGTAACTAACTTCCTCCATTCTTTTCCGATCTCTTGTTATTTCTTGTTGTTTGTAATTGTAATTAAGTGAATTGAGAAGTAATAAAGATAATATTCAAAGTGGACGTAGGCAACCAACGCCGAACCACTATAAATCTTGTTGTTTTGCTTTCTGTTGTGTTTTCTTTGATCTTTGGTGATTCGCCTCTGTTTTCATTTAATTTCTTCATTTATTCGACTACTTAAATATGTTCTTGGGTGTTTGTGGTCAATTTGGTTGCAAACATTTTGGTGCTTTCACCGAGAATGTTGATTCTTAGGCTGTTAGGATCACCTTTGCTGCTACTGGATTGAGGAAATCCCCCAAAGGAGATCCAGGTTCATCATTAGAAGCTTATAGATACTATTTAGATTTATCAAGGTCTAAGAAAAGAAATTCAGAATGGTAAGGCGCACCAGATCTACTTCCCAAAATGTTGATGCCCACGAAACCGCCAGAGTCCAACAAGGAGGTCCAAGCAATCAACCTGCCAATGCGAATATGGAGCCTGCTACCGTTCAGAACCCCGTTGATTCCATAACTAGAGCTGAATTCAA
The DNA here is from genome assembly GCA_030737815.1 of Allium fistulosum. Lineage (NCBI taxonomy): Eukaryota > Viridiplantae > Streptophyta > Magnoliopsida > Asparagales > Amaryllidaceae > Allium > Allium fistulosum. Next base: position 636,656,270 of record CM060908.1, on the reverse strand, counting down.
TGACTTGATGATGGAAAGTCGTAGGTTGCTAAACGAGCAAATCCAGGCTAATGCCAACTTGATGAACCAGATTGCTCAACAGCAGCGCCAAAGCGCCAGAAGGGATCTTGCTTCTTACTTGGCGTCGGATAGTTCAACTTCATCAGACGAACATCACAGGCGAAGGCGTCACAGGGTTGAAGCAGCATGAGCAGGGACATCAGACCAACACTTGGCAAACCATCATGGCCTGCCAAGGCGGGTCAATGTCGATCCTTCCTTAGGGGTCGGTACCGATGCCTCAATCAGGGGCACGGCTACTGAACTGCAGTTGGGGGGTCATGCTCGACTTGGATCCGGGAATTTAGACGCTGGAGTATGTTTGGACGCTAACCAACTACCTCTCTAGAATGATAATAAAGTGAATGTTCAGGATACACATCAGGAGGATGATAGGCCAAGAAGGCGTGAAATGGCCCTAAGACAACGACCGAAACATTCACGCGAGGTGGAGCACGACCACCACTTGGCGCCACCTATCCATACATCGGATTTATCCGCAATGGTCAGACAGTTGATGAGGGAGAACTAGGGCTTGACAAACGATGACTGGGGAGTCTCTCAGAGCGACACCCCAGTTAGTGACAGTATTTTACATGCGTAGTATCCTAGAAGGTTTAACATGCCTACGATGCCTGCTTATAAAGGGAAAACCGACCCCAGGTAGCACATCATGAGGTATGAATGGTAGATGGACTCAGCAAGAGCGAATAATGCTACCAAATGCAAATGCTTCCCCATAACTCTTGTTAGGATCACCAAGATGTGGTTCACAAGATTACCCCAACGATCGATCTCAAGATTTGACGAGCTGGCAACAAGATTTTTGGAGCGGTTCCGGATTCACGCTACTCGCCCCAAAGATGTGATGTTGTTGTACAGTGCAATCCAGGCTCCGAGGGAATCACTGAAGGAATACTTGCAGAGGTTTCTTGTTGCTGCCACTAAAGTTAGTAACCCTAATGACCATGCAATACTTAAGGCTGTGAGAGGGGGGTTGACCCCGAATCTAAGTTCGGTGATTAGCTAGCTGAAAATCGCCGGCCACGCTGGAGCATTTCTACCCAAAGGCGGCCCAGTTCATGAGAACGAGAGAGGCCAGGTTGTTTAGAAAAAGCAATGTTGCGGGGCTGAACGGAGAAGCGGTACAGAGAAACATCACAGTAAAGCAGTCCGACGAGAGTTCCAGGAAGGTTCAGGACAATGTTCAAAATAAGCCGGATCAACAGAAAAGAAGTGGAGAAGGGAATCGTGACCGGAAGAAGGAGCCTGAAAGTTGAGGTCCAAGTTTCCTTGTATGACAACTATACACCTTTGAATGCATCCCTGGAGAACATTTATCTATCCACATGTAATACTTTCCAGTATAAGAAGCTGCATCCGAAATTGACAGAGGCACAAAAGCAAACCAGGAAGTACTATCGATTTCATGAATGCTATGGGCACAATACGGATGAGTGTAGGCCTCTCTAGGATGCCATTGAGAAATTGGATCGGCAGAAAAAGTTGTAGTAGTTTGTGAAAAATCCACAGGATGACGGACAGGGGACGTCTGACCCCAATCGAGGCAGGTTCCACGTAGGGCTGAGGAGCCTGCACGGACCGGTGGAAGGTTGGTAATAAACATGATAGTTGGTGGACCGCATCCTACAGACAGAAGTTGGCAGGAAATGGAGCGTTATGCTAGTTTAGTAAGACGTGGATTTCAAATGTTGTTCGGATATGGAGGATGGAACCCCGGCCAAGCAACAGCGTACAATAACGGATGATATAGTATTTAAAAGTAGAGATGCTGATAGAGTAGAGGCCCCTACTATTGATCTGATGGTTATCTCCGCCATGATTGGCCCCGCTCTAGGGAGAAGAATTTTATTTGACCGTGGAAGCTCTGTGAATATTCTCTTTAAGAAGGTGTACAATCAAATGAGGATGGAGGCTAAGGATTTGAAACCATCTAAAGTGATGTGGCTACCGAGGTAGTTGGTTATGTAGAATAGCCGGTCGAGTTAGGGGAAGGTGAACGTAGGAGGGTGCGGATCCTACCATTCATTGTTTTGGATGTTGATTCACCGTACAATGTTTTTCTGGGCCGTTTGGCCCTGGCTGAATTCCGAGCATCTCTTGCCCTATGGTGTTTGACGTTGAAATTTCTGACTGATAATAGAGTAGGTGTTGTGCATGGTGATTAAGCGACTGGACGTGCCTGTTATGTGGCTAAGTTGAGAGAGGCTCAATGAAAAGAGAAGGGAAAGGGTGTGGACAAGTCTGTCCGCATCAAAGTTACTAAAGATTTAAAAACGGCGCCTAAGCCTTGGATTCGGTACCACAGTCAGTTCTATAGAGGTATAGATTTGAGGGATGACGAGGAGGAACCCAAGGTGACCAAGGTAGCGCCAGCTGAACTGATGATTAATATCACAGTCAGCCACGATGACCCATCGCGGGTGCTGAAGATTGGATCACAACTCAGCCCTTCGATGATGAGAGAACTAACTGATTTCCTCCGAGCGAATCTGGATGTATTCGACTGGACTCATTCTGACATGTGTGGGATCTTGCCTGCCATCGTGAGCCATGTATTAAATATTGATCCGAAATATGTCCCAGTGAAATAGAAAAGACGGGGCATGGATGTAGAGAGATCCGTCACTCTTAAAAAGGAGGTGGATAAAGTTAATGGGTTTATTTGCGACGCCCTCTATCCCGAATGGATATCTAACCTCGTGTTGGTGAAGAAGGCAAATGGGAAGTGGAGAACGTGTACTGACTATTTGGACCTGAACAAGGCATGCCCTAAAGATGTTTTCCCCTGCCAAGAATTGGTTTGCTAGTTGATTCAACTACAAGGCATGAATTGTCATTTGTGGATGTGTACTCGGGGTATAACAAAATCCCGATGCACGTCCATGATCAGGAACATACTAGTTTTGTCATGGATGTTGGGTTATATTGTTACGTAGTGATGTCGTTCGGATTAAAGAATGCAAGAGCGACCTATCAACGTCTGGTTAACCGAATGTTTAAGGATCAAATTGGGAGGACAATGGAAGTCTATGTGGATGATATGCTCGTGAAGTCACGACAATCAAACGAACACATTTGAGACCCAATGGAGATGTTTGTTATCCTTCGATTCTATAACATGAAAACCAATCCTTTGAAGTGCTCATTCGGTGTTGCGTCAGGGAAGTTCTTGGGCTTTATCGTCAACGCTCGAGGAATTGAAGTTAATCCAGAAAAGATTCAAGCCATTCGGGATATACAAGCGCCTAGAACCATTAAGCAAGTGCAGAGTTTGAATGAGAAGGTCGCCGCTTTGAGTCGGTTCATCTCTAGGGCAACCGATAAATGCATTTCTTTCTTCGATTTGATAAGGAAAGGGAAGAGGAATTTCGAGTGGACGCAAGATTGTGAAGGTCCAATTTACAGGGACAGGTGAGCACAAGGTCAAACCCAAATCAAAAGCCGGGTTCAACTCAAGTGAAATAAATATTAAGTCACGATATCAGCACAAGGTCAAACCTGGACTATAAGCTGGATTCAACACAAGTGCAATTCAAAAAGCAAATAATTCTCGAGTGAAACCAAGGCCACAAATTCATCATGAATGCAACAACCAAGAAGATATCAGATCTCAACAGTACAGACTTGAAGAAAAGGAATTCAAGATGAATGCATATACATCAATGGTGAACACAATGAACACATGAGTCAATACTACAGTGGCTAGACCCAAATGTACATGAACACTTGCAACAGAAAGTGGTGCACATGTAACCAAAACATCAAGGAGCAACAAAATGATGAAGTTCCAAATCAACATAAATTCAGATAGTCATGTACATATTCAAGTTGTACAGACCAGTTCAATAAGACTTTCAATTGAACCAGACTAAAATGGCACCAAGACAAAAACTCAACTGACTTCATGATGCTCCACATAAAACCAGACTCGAATGAACAGTAGACAGAGTTCAATGCAACACAGCAGCAAGCATGCAAATACAAGTAGATGAGCAAGGCCAAATGAGGATAAAGTACAGACCAAATTCAAGTGCCAACAGACCACCACTAACCACATCAGAGCAACTCAATGCAAGCTAACATACAATATCACTAAAACATGGACAATCATTCAACAATACAACAAGCTCCGGATGGTACACAAGTGTGTGGCAACAATGGAAGCAGTGTGCAAGTGATACTACAACCCAGTACAGTACAAATGCTTTCAAAATGCAAGCAATCAAACTACAACAGAGAAGAATCAAGTGCAGATAGTACTCGAAATCAGTAAATAGTATGAAGCCATAAGGTTCCAAATGACCGAAGTCAGATAACATGAGGAACACGAATTAACAAAGTCAAATTTTCATAAATCAAGTCACTAGCCGAATTCAACTTGCAGAGGAATAATTCAAACTAGTAAAAATGTCAACAAAATTAAAGCTGCGGTGGCCAAGAAAATGAAAAAGTCAGAATCAAACACGCCGTGTTAAACAAGCAACAAAATACATGAATTCGAACAAGTCAGAAATCATCACAAGCATCCATACAAAGATCAGCAGCCAAGCATATAAACAGACAAATTCAAAAATGAAAATTACGAACGAAGAAATAGGAATTCGAATCCTATATAAACCATAAACATCATCTGCCTCAAGATCATCGAGTTCAAGCTAGCTAACCAATAAAGTAAAAAGAATAAATCACATACCATCTCAGTCGAACTCGATCAAATCCAAGGAGCCGTGTTCGAATCAAAGAAATGGTCGATTGTTGAAGAAAATCAAAGGAATAGCAATTGTAATCGACCAACAATTAGTCGGCTTCATCAAATTCTCCAAAAGCCCTAATTTTCGCACTGAGGAACGAAGCAGCCATAATCGCAAATAAAAAGAGAAGGAGGAATACAACCGATAGTATAAAAGAAAGAGGGAATTATTATTTTCTGTGTTTTTAGTTTGGGCCGGTTCCTTTATTAAATTGGGCTCTAGTTTATTCCAATTAGGGTTTTTATTTTTAATTGTTTTTTAAATTGTAATTTTTCGTTTAAACTTTTGTAATTGTCTAGTCGTGTAACTAGGGGACGAACTACGGTGGTGTAGTTTGAGAATTCGCAACTCAATGGTTGAGTTGTGGCAGGGTTTTGAGCGTAGAGTTAGGTTAGTCAATAGCGGGTGTCACGAGTTTACGTGTGTAAGTGTCTGACTAAATAATTTCTAGTAGAAACCTTGGGGGAAGCACGTAGGTAGGGTTTTGCCGAAGCTGGGTAAATCTGTGTGTTATATTTTCTGCTTTCATTATTCTGCTATTATATGTGCTGTTGTTATTCGACTATTATCTGTGTTGAAATTATTGTATATACTTCCGCAATAAATTTTTATAATTAATAGTATCACCCTATTCACCCCTCCTCTAGGGTGAAATCGATCATACAAGTGGTATCGGAGCTAGGAACAGAAGTCAATTTTTGTTTTTAAAAATTTGGTTTTTCAAAAATCAATTTTTGTTTTTAAAAATTTGAATTTTTAAATGGCTTTTTTTAATAATGCTTTTACTGAGAGTCGGCCCAATATTATTCCTCCTGTTTTTGATGGAACAAATTTTTTGAATTGGAAATTAAATATGGAATTTTATTTAAAATCTGTTAATGTTAATATTATTGAAAATGGGTGTGATATAATAGACGAGAAAAGTACTTCGATTAATGCTCTTGCTATGCATATATTATATTCTCATATTAATCAAGATAATTTTAACTTTATCTCTCATTGTGAAAATGCACGGTAAATCTGGAATAATTTTGATGCAATATATGGTGCAAAAGTCAACAACCGTGAGAGATCCCCCATAATCGACTCAGTTAAAGAAACGTGCTTGATAGGATTGGCAAAATGCAGCAGTTATGAAGATTCAATAGCCGATGAGGTTGGAAAAAGAGCAATTGAGCTGGCGCTACTAATAAAAGGATTCAAAAAGTGGAACCGCAAATACGGAAATCCAGCTCTAAATCAAAAATTGAAAAGAAGAATAGTCAAAGCACTAGACAACTCAGAAGAGGAGGAAATCTTCTGTCACAAGTGCAATAAACCTGGTCACATCAAGCCCAATTGTCCTCGAAATTGACACGTACAAGAAAAGAAATTGAAAAGAAGAAATTTTACAGCCACATGGAATAAAAGTGATGACTATAAAAGCACTAGCAGTGAGAGTGAAAAAGCAGATCTGTGCCTTCGAGGTGATATAACTAATAGAAATGATGACGAGCCAAGCGAGGTATCAAAACTTACTCACTCAGAATTACTTATATATTTCCACGAAGTAAATGGCTGTTTTGAATGACTTAGGGAGAAGTACGCTAAAATTGAATCACAAAAAGATACTTTGATAGAATCAAATAAACAGCTTGATCAATTAGTTAAAAACTATCAAAGTAAGAGCCTTAAGTGTGATAAGTGTCCATTATTTGAAAAAGAGATTAAAAAATCAGAAATTAAAATTAAATCACTTGATAATGAAATTCTGATTTTGAAAGAAAGTGAAATACAAGGAGAGAAAATTCCATTAAGAAGTGCACATAATTATTAAATGAAAATGAATCTCTCAAAACACAAGTCCAACAATTGTCTACAACTTTAGGAAAATTTTCAAACAGTGAAAGATCGTTGAATATGCTATTAGGGAAACAAACTGTTAAAATTGTTAGACAAGGACTTGAATATAATCAAACTAAATTTGTTAGAAGCGAATTTAATCAAGTCAATTCAAAGTGCACGATTTGTGGAAAAATGGACACAATCAAAACATTTGCTAGTATAGACCCGAACACATGAAAACCATTCCAATTTGGGTTCCTAAAGGCACAAATATAAAATCCCTTAAAGTCAAACAAATCTGGGTGCCAAAAGGAACAATTATAAATAGTTTTGGGTCTACTCAAACATATTTTTCAAAATCAATTCCCACTAACAACCATGGACCTATAAAAACAAATAGGTCACAAAAATCTTATCTCGTGTAGGTGTGGTGGCAGGCTAAGGAACAACTACAGTGTTACCTAGATTCTGACTGTTCCAGGCACACAACGGGCGATAAATCAAAGTTCCTTAGCCTAGTATAAAGGTGGCTGAATCACAATGGATAACAATGAAAAATTATCGGCAAAGGTAAAATAGGTAATGGTATATTTATATGAAACGATTTATTAAATGTGATAATCTGTACCATAATTTGATTTAAATCAGCCAGTTATGTGATGAAGAAATAAATGTTGATTTTGATTCTGACTTATTCTTATTTGGTATGTTCTTATTTGACTTGTTCTTATTTTTGATTCTAAAATGTTGACAAATCATCGTTTCATTCTTGAACCAGTTCATACAGTTTTTGTTTTGGACTAATGATGGTGTTTTATTGATTACTCTTGATACAAGTGCACATATTTGACACTATGTTCACTGCTTGTTTATTTGCATGGGTTCAATTCAAATTCAAAAGAATTTCATTTAAATGCTGTAAAAATGATCTTAAGGAATTCTGTTGCACACTCTATGATCTAGTCTATAACATCCAACTAATGATAATCTCGAGTGAAAGAGAAATTTAGATGCAAATTACACTGATAATATAGTTGATAGAAAAATTACTAGTGGAACGTGATTTATGTTGAGACATTCAGTAGCTGCATCGTTTTTCAAAGAAAATATCTGCATATTTTTCATTTCAAATAATTTTCAAATAGCAGACATTTTTCTTATAAAACTCCTTCTAGAAAATCATTTCTGTTGACCTTGTTTCAGATTAGTCGTTTTGGAAAATTTGATTTTATAATTATTTTTGGATTTGATTTTAAATGACTACATTAACTAATCTGACTCCCTACTGATTATCGAAAAGATAAATAGTGATTGAAAAAGTGATGAGTGTTGATATTAGTTATATATTAGAACTTGAGACATTATAATTAGAAAATTTCTTTATAAATTTAAACAAGAGTTATAAAAACTTTTGTTGGTAAAAATTCCATGACCATCTCTAATTCTATCATATTTCTATCGACCATCACTCATCAAAATCCCATGTAGTATGTCAATATGTGGTATTTTAAATAGGAAATTATTCGTTTTTCATTTCATTATATTTTTAACAAATAAAAACAGCCAAAGTATTCACTCTCATTTAAAAGTCCTCACGGTTATGCATATTTGAATTACTTGGAATTTTTTATTATGTGCTTCCATGCTCAATTAAAAGTCCTCACGGTTATGCATGTATGGAACGCATATCAAAATTGATTGATTAAATAGACAAGTTGATTCTAATCCCATTTAAAAGTCCTCACGGTTATGTATGGTTAGAAGATACTTGAATTCATTTTTTAATAAAAATTGGAATACTACTAATCTCATTTAAAAGTCCTAACGGTTATGCATGGTTAGTAGATATTCAAATTCCTAAAATAAATATACCACAAATAGACACAACTATATGGTTTTATATGATGACATCATCCCGATCATTCTAAAGTGGAATATGCATCAACAGAGTATTTATGATTTTTGTTTGATTTCTTTATTGAAATTTAATATTTATACTCGATTGGGTATTAATATTGTATTAATGTCTATCACTTTATCTCTATTTTTCTAACACTATTACTCTTTTGCTGATAACAAAAGGAGGGAAAAGTTAAGATTTTGGCAAATAAAGGTCAAATATTTTCTATTTGCATCTAGACTCATTTGGATATTTATTTTCATGCATATATGAAGGGGGAGCTTTGTGTAGAGACGAAGCATTCAAATAAGGGGAGCAAATTGAATAATCAAATACATTTAGTAAATCCAAAATCTTAAATATATGTTTGTTATCATCAAAAGGGGGAGATTATTGAATACACAAGTATATGATTTTTGTTTGATGATAATAAACATATATATATATATATATATATATATTCATTTAAATGTATTTTTTAATGTACTATTTTCACATAATTAAATAAATCTTTGCTGAATAAAATAAATAACACATAATTTAAATTCAAACAATTTTATTCAACTAAATATTTATTACAATTTTGAATAGTACAAATTTGAGCTCTTACTATATATATAAAAATTTCAATTACATCATAATTTATCATTTACATTTGCACCTCACTACATATCACTCGTTCACTCGTATTTATCTTCAACTCTATTCCAGCTTGAATCCAGCATCTGAGTTATCTGCCAAAATATACACTGACGCAGTAAAATTGAAAAATTAAATATTTTTGCAGTGTAAAATAAAATGATTTTTGAAAATATTGTTTGCCTCAGTTATTTGGGTTGTTCGTCGTCATTTAAATTTGAATTCATCATACACGAACAGCTTGTGACATGCACAGTGTATCATTGTACATGCCACAAGGCCGTGCACACCAATGTACACTTGATAAAATTACAGGGACAGGTGAGCACAAGGTCAAACCTAAATCAAAAGCCGGGTTCAACTCAAGTGAAATAAATATTAAGTCACAATATCAGCACAAGGTCAAACCTGGGCTATAAGCTGGATTCAACACAGGTGCAATTCAAAATGCAAATAATTCTCGAGTGAAACCAAGGCCACAAATTCATCATGAATGCAACAACCAAGAAGATATCAGATCTTAACAGCACAGACTTGAAGAAAAGGAATTCAAGATGAATGCATATACATCAATGGTGAACACAATGAACACATGAGTCAATGCTACGGAGACCAGACCCAAATGTACATGAACACTTGCAACAGAAAGTGGTGCACATGTAACCAGAACATCAAGGAGCAACAAAATGATGAAGTTCCAAATCAACATAAGTTCAGATAGTCATGTACATATTCAAGTTGTACAGACCAGTTCAATAAGACTTTCAATTAAACCAGACTAAAATGGCACCAAGACAAAAACTCAACTGACTTCATGATGCTCCACATAAAACCAGACTCGAATGAACAGTAGACAGAATTCAATGCAACACAGTAGCAAGCATGCAAATACAAGTAGATGAGCAAGGCCAAATGAAGATAAAGTGCAGACCAAATTCAAGTGCCAACAGACCACCACTAACCACATCAGAGCAACTCAATGCTAGCTAACATACAATATCACTAAATAATGGACAATCATTCAACAATACAACAAGCTCTAGATGGTACACAAGTGTGCGGCAACAATGGAAGCAGTGTGCAAGTGAGACTACAACCCAGTACAGTACAAATGCATTCAGAATGCAAGCAATCAAACTACAATAGAGAAGAATTAAGTGCAGACAGTACTCGAAATCAGTAAACACTGTGAAGCCATAAGGTTCCAAATGACCGAAGTCAAATAACATGAGGAACACGAATTAACAAAGTCAAATTTTCATAAATCAAGTCACTGGCCGAATTCAACTTGCAGAGGAATAATTCAAACTGGTAAAAATGTCAGCAAAATCAAAGCCGTGGTGGCCAAGAAAACGAACAAGTCAGAATCAAACAAGCCGTGTTAAACAAGCAACAAAATACATGAATTTGAACAATTCAGAAATCATCACAAGCATCCATACGAAGATCATGGGCCAAGCATATACACAGACGAATTCAAAAATGAAAATTACGAACGAAGAAATAGGAATTCGAATCATATATAAACCATTAACATCATCAGCCTCAAGATCATCGAGTTCAAGTTAGCTAACCATTAAAGCAAAAAGAATAAATCACATACCATCTCAGTCGAACTCGATCAAATCGAAGGAGCCGTGTTCGAATCGAAGAAACGGTCGATTGCCGAAGCAAATCAAAGGAATAACAATTGTAGTCGACCAACAATCTGTTGGCTTCATCGAATTCTCCAAGCGCCCTAATTTTCGCACTGAGGAACGAAGTAGCCATAATCGCAAATAAAAAGAGAAGGAGGAATACGACCGATAGTATAAAAGAAAGAGGGAATTATTTTTTTCTGTGTTTTTAATTTGGGCCGGTTCCTTTATCAAATTGGGCTCTATTTTATTCCAATTAGGGTTTTTATTTTTAATTGTTTTTTAAATTGTAATTTTTCTTTTAAACTTTTGTAATTATCAAGTCGTGTGACTAGGGGACGAACCACGGTGGTGTAGTTCAAGAATTCGCAACTCAATGGCTGAGTTGTGGCAGGGTTTTGAGAGTAGAGTTAGGTTAGTCGATAGCGGGTGTCGCAAGTTTACATGTGTAAGCGTCTGACTACTTAATTTCTAGTAGAAACCTTGGGGCAGCACGTAGGCAGGGTTTTACCGAAGCTGGGTAAATCTATGTGTTCTATTTTATGCTTTCATTATTCTGCTATTATCTATGCTGTTGTTATTCGACTATTATCTGTGCTGAAATTATTGTATATACTTCCAGAATAATTTTATAATTAATAGTATCACCCTATTCACCCCCCATCTAGGGTGAAATCGACCCCACACCCCTGTTTTGTCAAAGCCGGTAGACCATGAGGAGTTGTATATTTACTTAGCTGTATCGCCACATGCCATAAGTGCCGCCTTGATTCATGAGGAGAACCGATTTCAAAGACCGACGTACAACGTCAGTAAGTGATTAACGGGGGTAGAAATAAACTACCCAAAGATAGAGAAACTGGCGTACTGCTTGGTGATTCCGTCTCGTAAGCTTCACCCGTATTTCGAGGCCCAAAAAATTAACGTGTATACCGACCAGCCATTGCGACAAGTCCTGCAATGACCTGAGATGTCTGGAAGATTACTTAAATGGAATATCGAACTCAGCCAATTCGACATTACATATTCGCCGCGAAGAGCTATGTAGGGACAAGCAATGGCAGACTTCATAGCGGTGTTTACCATGCAGGACGAGCCCCCAGAGAACGAAGTAATCCCTGCAGTGCGATGGAAGATGTACACTGATGGAGCATCTAATGACTATTGTTTCGGAACTGGAATTATTCTCGTAACCCCTGAGAACTGGTCAATCTGTTACGCTCTAAAGCTTGATTTTCCTGCTACAAATAACGAAGCCGAATATGAAGAATTGATTGTCGGGATAAAACTCGCAAGGGAGCTTGGAGTAACGTCTATTGAAATCTTTTGTGACTCACAACTGGTGGTATATCAGGTAAGGGGAGATTATCAGGCTAAGGGACAGCGACTTGCCCCGTATCTTACTCGAGTTCAAGAACTTTTGGCGGATATCGAATACTATGACATTTCGCATATCCCGCGTGAGCGGAAGGGAGAAGCCGATTCATTAGCAAAGCTCACGAGCACTGGTGATGCGCAACAAATGGCCTTGGTTCCAGTCGAGACATTGCGCACCCCAAGTATAGATATGATGGAAGTTGACCAAATACTGGAGACGGAGCCCAAGAGGGAACCATGGATTACTCCATTTAAAGAATACCTGTTGCATGGAATCTTGTCAGAGAAGAGAAACGAAAAGTGACAAGTCCTTCGCAAAGCTTTAGGGTATATTATGCAGGACGGAACTATGTACAGAAATGGGGTTTTCCATTCCCTTACTCCGGTGTATCGCCCACGATGGAATTTCTAAGTCCCTGACTACGGACTAGAAAATCCCAAGTCCCCAACTGTGGACTAAAAAATTCTAAGTCCCGGACTGCGGACTAGAAAACTCTAAGTTCTTGACTGTGAATCAGAGTATAAACCATTCGGGCGGAAACACGATTGCCCATGACGAAATTTCTAAGTCCCTGACTGCGAACTAGAAAATCCCAAGTCCCCGACTATGGATTAAAAAATTCTAAGTCCCTGACTGTGGACTAGAAAATCCTAAGTCCCCGACCGCGGACTAAAAAAATTCGAAGTCCCTGACTATAGAGTATAAAATACCAAGTCCCCAACTATAGAATAGAAAACCCTAAGTCCTTGACTGCGGACCAGAGTATAAACCATTCGGCAGAAACACGACTGCCTACGACAAAAATTCTAAGACCTCGACTGTGGACTAGGAAACTTTAAGTCCCCCACTGCAGACTGGAGGATAAATCATTCGACAGAGAAACGACTGCCACGAGCGAAAACACGACTGCCCGCGCTGAAAACTCTGAGTCTCCAAAACATGGATTAGAGTATGGGCGATAGGAATATAGTTAGCCACCTATGAAAAATTCTAAGTCCTCAGAACATAGGCTAACTCGAAAACCCAATGGTGGATTGACGAATTTCGACTGTTCTCTATCCCACGAATTCCAATCTCAAATCGACGAAGAAGACTCGAACTGTTAGCGGCAAGAAATAATCATTCGTTACAGTTCCGGCTTGGCGTTGCTCATGACTTAAGACGGCATCTACAAAGAGGCTTTGAGATGGAGATTGTGAATGATTAACAAGACTTGTGAAAATTATTACTAGTACATGAAATAGGAAGTAATTACTCTACCGTTGAAGTAATAATTCACGTGATGATTAATCAAAAAACAAAATATTTATTCACTATCTCAAAATTTTGTTACAAATTATTCAAAAGTTCGGAATCCACGCCCGTACACCTACTACTAAGAAAAGAAACACAGGTCCAACTTATCCAAACTATGTGCAATGACACAAAACACTAACTATTACTTCGACCTCTTCTCCTTCTTCGGTTTTTCAGGAGTTGAATCCGTCGAGTGTCTTTTCCGGGACCCTTTGCTGCCCTTAGCGGAGATGCTTGAAGAAGGAGGAGGAATTTCAACAGGAATTGTCCCACCAGGTGGAATGACTTGCAAAGGTGCAGGAATAGGATCTTCGGTTGCAACCTCAACGGGCTCCATTTTAACTTTATGCTTCAACCTCTCTTCCTCTTCAATCTGCTCCTTCATACTGCTTTTAGTAGTATGCTCCAAGGCGCCCGTGATCACTACATCGTCCCACTCTTTGCCAAGGGACGGGTCCTCGAGCTTATCCTCCTTGAGTTCATGGGTGACTCGAGCTTCGGGCCCCGGAATATCTGCAGCAGCCAGAACCTCGACCACTTTCTCATGTTGCTCCGTGACGACATCGCTCCTTGGAGTTTGCTTTGGACCGGGATGACCTGCAAAAGTTAGTTAAAGCACATGCATCAGTTAATGACCGTTATGTGCCAAAAACAGCACATGGTTGAATTCAAGGGAATTCTATGCTATACCAACATCAGGTTGGCTCTCGGTGGTCATTGGAGTGCTCCCTTCGAGAATGGGAGATAACATTTGTGGACCAAAGCCAGGTCTGTCCGGATCGTAGCTGATATGTTGCTCTGTAGGCTGAGAAGACGACGTTCCAACCATATGAGTAGGAGAATCACCCTTAAGATCAGTTCCAGAGGACCCAGCAATGTCCTCTCCTTCTTTTTCAGGGGCAGGGCCTTAGAGAACTGAAGCTTCGCGGTGGCCAGGTCGGACGGCTCATATCCTCGAAGCACTTCTTGCACGAGTGCCTCTTCATTAAGCTCTGCCACTCCCAGCTCTTCCCTCTTGATATTGGTGATAACCTCCCAGGCTTCGGCGAGCGATTCAAGATAGCCATCGCCTAGAAAAATCAAGTCACGATTGAGAAGAACTTTGGCGTTATATTCGGCAATGAGCGGGTCGAACAAGTTCTTGATATCTTCTCTACTGGACTCAGCGACAGCTTCCACTCGAGAGTTAGCTTCTTCTAGTACTCCTTTTATGCCCTCTTCGCGGGCTATTTCTTTGAAGGCCTCAATCTGGGCAAGTTATTCATCAAGTTTTATTTTTAAGTTCCTTGTCTCAACGACCTCCTCGTAATATCTCTACGATTCTTCATGTGCCTTGATTTTCTCCTCCCTCTCTTTGAACAATATTTTTCAAGCTCCTCAATGCGGTGAGCTAAGACATCTTTCTCCTTTTGTAAGGAGTCCTTCTCTAAGGCCAGAGTACCACTGCGATGGAGAGCTGCATTTAGCTCCTTTTTGTGGGAAGTCTACAAACGACTTACAGCCTCCGCCGTTTCTTTCGCATTCTTCTCTACTAAGGCAATTTGGGCTTTATATTCGAGTAGCTTGGCATCTTGGTGTTTGATGATGTCTTTGTTGTGAATAGCCTCCAACTTGAGGCGATCAATTCCATGTTGGCACTCAATGGAAACTCCGGAGACTTTCTCAGCTAAGTGAATGAACGCTTCATTACTGGACATACACGTCATTCATACATGCTAATGAGCTCTCTTTGGCATTTCCAGGAATGACATGTACGTAAAGGAGGAACTTGAGTCCATCAAAGCAGATTTTTGGAAAAGTAGCTTTGAGTTCAGCCAGCTTTTCCGCTGTGGTAGGATCATCAGCGGGGACTAACGGAAGTGGATCAGAAGTAGCAAGCGGATGCTTGCCAGAATGGTGCTTACGTGATTGCCTTAAACTGGAAGACCTGGAAAGTTGGTCGTGAGGTGCAACTACTTGGGAGCCTCGGCATGAGGACTTATCTCCGTTATGAGCGGGAAGGTGTGATTGATTGTCATGGCGAGCAGCATGTGGTTGAGACTTTCGTCTGGATGAGGAAGAAGACTCTCAAGAATAGTAGTCTTTGTCTCACCCATCACCTTTGTCTCTTCGTCTTCCAGAATCAAAATCTTGACCCAAGCGATAATAAGTGGAGGAGCCCCGGAGATGGTCAAAAGCGTGAGAGTGTGACATTGCACCTGTAAAAGAACCAAATAGGAGCATATTGGAAGTTGTAACATAAGAAATTAATCACAGGTGTATGGTGGAGTGCGAGTGTCTGTGTGTGTCCTAATGTTTCCCCCCGACGGACCAGTAACATTGGCTTTACTCATTTGAGTTGCCTCCTCTTTGTTGGAAGGTTGCATGCCTTCGCCGCTTCTTGCGGGAGAGTTAAGCCCTTCGACGTCAATGTTAGCAAAGTTGTAATTTAATATATCATCCAGAAATGGAATGTCAGAGAGTCCCTTCAATGAACTTTCCACTTGTTGGGAAAACGATTCTTTTTCGATTGGGGTTAGTCGAATTTCGGGCTTGCCTCGGCCTTGCTCTTCCGCAACTTGTACACCAACCTTTTTCTCCTCTTCGGGGGAGTTTGCATTTGGCTGATCTATGGCGCTTCGACTACTGGCGCTTTCCCAAGGCCTACACCTTCGCCTTTCAACCCCGCATCTTGAGATTCTCTTATCTCTCCCTCTTAAATGTTTTCCCAGGTTCCCTCAACTGGGGGAACCACGGGGTCACTTGCTTCTACCCTTCTTTCGACAACAATTTTCGGGGCTGCTTTACTACCGGGAAGTTCAATTTTGTGGCTGTCTTCCAACAGCCCAAATAACGAGAGCAGCTCATCGATGATTGGAGTTTGATGTCTCTATCCTCAATAGGAGTGGCGCGAATGGCCGTGATAGCCCTGGAATACTCGACGCCTTCAGGTCGAGGGCGGACATCTGAAAGAACTGGAGATATTAGTATGATTAAGAAAGAAGTTGGGACTTGAATCTTTGAATTAAAGACAATGGCAGGAGTAGCACTTACGTCCTTCCAACCATCTTCTTGCAAAGCCGGGAGGACACCATACATAGAACCATTCGTGTTTAAATAAAGAAAGCTTGTTCCATGCGCCCGTTAAGACTTGGCAGTTGGGCGAGGGTTCAAGGAAGACATATGAAGGACTCCCAGTCCGTCTTTTGAAATTGTAGATGTATCTAATATCTTCAGGAGTTGGTGGATGGAATAGGACATTCATGAAGAGAAGAACAGTGCCATGGATAAAGGAATAACCATAAGGGTGCAGTTAAGTAGGAGCGATCCCCAAGTATTTCAACATTTCCCGAACGAAGGAATTGAAGGGTGGCACACATCCGGCCCAGCGCATGAAATTGTTGCAAGCAGTATATCTGGCTAGGGGCAAGTGAGGTTTGTCTTGCCTCGATGGAACTAGAACGTCTTTAAAAGGAATTCCATGGATGGAACATAATCGATGAAGAGCGGCTTCGCTGATTCTAGACGCTTGTGAGTCAACCGGATTGTTTAGGATGATGGCACCCTCAATGGCGTTGGGAGCCAAGTCAATAACTTTTGTAGGAAAGAGTGGAATGTCGGAAAAGAGATTTGTTTGCGGGTCAGATGCCCCTACTTATTCTATTTGATGACTCGGAGCAGGTTTATCAGATAGGGTGGCGAAGCTTAATCTCACGACCGATTCCGAAGATATTATGGTAGAGCGCTCTGTGTGACTTGAGATCTAAGTAAGCTATACTCAGTAGACAATCAATATTAGAATAAAACCTATTCCCCCCATGTTGTGTGTGAACTAGTGCAGTGCAATGTGAAACAAACATAAATAGTTTGAAATCAGAGAAGCGAAAGTAAAATGTCGAAACTTGGGGATTTCGTCTAAAGAGACCGTCATCGCTGACCGTCTCACTTGACGAGAAAGTTGATCAGCAACCAAAGCTTTAGGATCGGATGCTAACATTCTAAATTATGAAGTCCGTTGTTCAAGTTCGTATAGCTAGTTTTTTACTTAGTTCATGTTGGGCAGTCCAAAAGTTTGTTTGTTCAAGTTTGCCGGTCCAAGTATGCAAGTCACGTTATTTTAGGCCATTTTATGTTCGGGAAAGGTAATATGCTGTTAAAGGTTTGAATGACTTGAGTTAAACTGGTTTTTATAGTTAACACCGATCCCTATGCCCCAGCCACATAACCAATCCCTACACTCCAACTCATATAGGAACACGGATCCCTTCCTTTTGGCTCATCACCAACCCCTATGTTTGAACTCTCATTACCGATCCCTTCTCTCTGGCCTATATACCGATACCTGTACTTAAACTTTCAAGGTGATCCCTGCTTCTTAGTTCCTAAACCGATCCCTATGTGTAAACCTCTACACCGATCCCTCGTAAGGCCCTTATCTACGCCGATCCCTAACGCCAGCTATTCGCCATTCCACCACCAAGTAGCCAGGTACCGAACCCTCCGTCTACCTCCTTTTCTTGCTTGTCCCTCTTTCTTCCTCTTTCCCTATCCCTCTTTCTTCCTTCTCCAGTGTCCTATTCTTTTCCCTCAATCTTGCCTAACCTAACAAAGCCCACTGGTTCACTCACCTAGGGTCGAACGTATGTGAACCCCTAAATCCGTAATTCAGCCAATGTGATTGTGAGAGGAAATCATACCTATTTGATATAAAGTACGAGGTCAAAGCTTGGATTAAGGATGAATTGATGGCGATGAAGATCGGAGACGAGGTCTCATGCATGAATTTGAGTTTATGGGAGAAGTTTGTTCTCTTTCAAACCGTTCGACTAGGTGAAGAGCAAAGGAAAAAAAGGGTCAAGTGCTGGAGAATGAAAAGTGAAAAGAGAAGGGAGGGGTGCGAGTTTTTATATGGGCGATGGAAGGGGAAGAGGAACCGGTCATCCTAAGTGACTCGGTCACGAGATTGAAACGGGGTCGGCCTCAAGGCATGTCGATCCCTATCCACGTAGACTCCTTAAGGGATCGGCGTACCGAATGCTAATCCCTCCAATATATAAAAAATGATATAATAATAAATAAATAACAATAATAATATATATGTAATAATGTAATATAAAAAGAAAGAAAAGGAGAGAGACGCATGAATGATGGATACGAATGAAATAAAAAAGGAAGTAGAAGAAAATTGCAGATAACCAGAGACCAAATGGCGACTGATATCGTGAGGGTTAGACTGCAAATGTAAGCATATAGAATAAAATAGCTTGGCAAAGGACAGCGGGTGTCCGAACATGTTCGGGAGTTAACAACAGAAATGTGTAGGTGAATATGCATGGAAGAAACTCAAGGATTCAACCTTTTGAAATTAACTGAAATGGCGGTTTAGCTTGGAACAATCAAGTTCGAAGTCAAATCAGAAGAAAGCTAGTAAATCTCACATGACCAAATCTATGTATACTAATGGAATATGACAACGAACTTGTATCATCAAAGATTAATAAAGGAACAACGATCAACCAGAAAGTTGGATAGACTTATTCCCGGGAGCCTGGGTTTTTCGAATTCAAAGCACGTCGTGTTACTCACAAGATGTACATTGGGGGGCAAGTGTTACCCGGTGCCTTGACCCGGCTACATAAGGCTGATTACAAAGGCCAGGCTCGACTAATGATGAGAAGGATGATCATGAGACATCAACCACATGACCAAAATATAATGTCCGGGCAGTTGTACCTAGTCCAGGGTGAATAAATTTAATAGATAGACAACACAGGATGTCGAAACTATGGAGTTTAGCTTGGTTGGAATAGGGATCGGCATAGACATTGATCGAATTAGATTAGATGCTGGAGGGATCGGTATACACTTAATATTGTGGGAGGTCGGCATAGTTATTTGGCAAGATAGTTGGTTTGGATGAGAATGTAGAGGGATCGACAAGACTCATGAAGCAAAATGGTTCGGTATGTTGCACTTGTGAGAGTGGGATCGGCATGATGCCCTGGTGGGACATGGATTAGCATATTACATTCAAGAGACATGGATCGGCATAATGTATTTGGAGTGGAGAATGGATCGGCATGGTATCCTCAAAGGACACGGATCAGCATACTATATTCAAGAGATATGGATCGGCATAATGTATTTGGAGTGGAGAATGAATCGGCATGGCATCCTTAAAGGACATGGATCGACATACTATATTCAAGAGATATGGATCGGCATAATGTATTTGGAGTGGAGAATGGATCGGCATAGTGTCCTTGAAGGACAAGGATCGACATGATACGGTTCGTATAGAATGGATCGGTAGGGCATGGCTAGTGGACTATGGGTCGGCATATATAGGGGGCATCAAGAGGGATCGGCATTGCCTAGACCAAGTTAAGATTAAAGTTGAAATATTGCAAGAACTTAAGCTCCACAAGTCCAAGCACTATGATATTTGACGCCCCATCATTGTAGACCATAAGAGAGCTACTATAGGGATCGCTAGCCCAAACTCGACTCATGGGAAGTGACTTAGTCTCTTAGGGTTGGAAATAAAAAGGGCTAGATATTTGTTGTCTAATTGGCTATAAGTAGCCACCCACTCTCATTATCTAAACACACTGAATAGACTTAAGCCTAGCCTCCAAAGTAGACATGGGTAAAGGTAAGGAGACAATTTTGCATCCTATAGCAAAGGAGGTAGAATAATGTGGTCGAGGGAGGAAATAACCACCGACCGAGGTGTTTGACAATTGGCAAAATCAGTAGGAGGAGGTAATCCTTTTTTGTGTGTAATATATTCAACTATATATATATATAATTATGTTCATATGTATGCATGCTATCATCCTCTTTTATTTGGCCATAATTTAAATACAAAATTATTTTAAAAATTAATTATAATCTTTAATAATTAATTAATGAAGAAAAATATTATAAAATAGTATATATATTCATAAAATTATTTTCAACCTTTTAAAAAAATGTTTCTATTTTTGGCTCTATATAAATTTATGTATGTGTGTGTATATTAAACCTGAATAATTTATCTATTTATATGACTTGAAAATATGTATAAAAAATTGTTCATATTTTCTTTCGGATTCAGATAAAAAATTTATTTAAATTATATATACATACATAATCAACATACGATATATATTTATATAATTATATAAATATCATATGTTTATTATGTATATATATGTATATTTTAATAGAAATTTTAGTAAAAAATATATTTTAAAACTCTCGGGTTTTAAAAAATAATGTTAAAAATAATATTTTATTTTTATATAAAAGCCCAAGTGAATTTTTTTATTTTTTTTAATTTCAAACTAAAAGTTAATACGAAATTTAATAAAAAAATGAATTATCATTTGTTGTTGGCTTGTGTTTAAAAATATATTGAATTTTGTATTTTGAATATGTCAAATCATTTCAAAATTCAATTTTTAAAATTAGTAAATTAATACATATATTTAATGTATAAATATGTGTACATATAGATTTAAATAAATAAATATATATTTTAAATTACATTATACCATATATATTGGAAAAAAATAAATAGCCAAAATGATTAGTTTACATAGTATAAATATAAATTTAATTTATTTTTTTATGTGTGTGTATGTGTATCCTTATGACATTATCACCTGGTGGAACATGTTTACATCTTCTTAAATAACTCAAACATGACTTCAACACCATGCTCGAACAACCCAAATAGGATTTCAAAACATTGCCTAAAGATCTCCAATGATACATAATATACTTCAATATAGAAGTATTCTTTAATGGTAGATTGTATTCTCAACAACACTGATATATTACTTTTCAAGTACAAATTCCTATAACCTACTCAAATAGTATTGAATTGTGAGTGCATTGGTTTGGGACTGAAAAGGATCCCCAATTATAAACCTTTTGAATGCAAAAGTGATCTAGAGATAGTATGTGAGCAATAAGAACTTTGAATGCTTTGAAATCATAACAAAGATAGATGTGTAGTAGAAAAGGATTATTTGGATTTCTTAAAAAATCTATATTTATAAATTTCAAAAGATTTAATCCCCTGTAAAGAGACATGACATTCTAAAATATGCAACACAAGTACAATCAATATATTAGCTATCTCTAATGTAAATTCGACATAACGTATTAGTCCATCCACTAACACATACAAACATACTAATTTCACTACTACTCATAACAAATAATCACAGTGGATAGCGACTAAGTGAAAATCAGACATCAAAAGGTACAGATATATATTTCTTATCCTATCATTGACTTCTTAAATAGCATCATCAGGGTCTTCGCTTCATTGGAAGTGAACAAACTTAATAGCCTTGTTCCTTAAATCTTTCATATCATAACCTACTATTCCTTTCGATCTAAACACACAGGTAAAATATGATACAACAGATAATTCTACAATTCCTCTTGGTCCAACTATGCATTAGGTTCGTGCACACATTTCCTCGGATGCAAAATGTGAAAAAAATTATTCACACCCACTAAAATATTCGATAACCCCTCTCTATAGGTAAGTTATTGATCCGTTCAACAATAGGAAATGGTCCTACCTACTTACGAGCCAACTTACTTACCTTTCCAAAGAACATACACTTCCCATGCATAAGACCTTCACAAAAACATGATCCCTTATTGCGAATTCCATATCCTTGCACATCTTATCGGCATAACTCTTTAGCCTCGACTATGAAACTTTTATTCTTTCACTAATATATCCAATCTTCTCTAGGCAACTCTAACCAAATCTCATTCAAGAACGAGTGTATATCCCATTTCTAATGAACAAACTGATGACTTACATTGTCTTCCATAAAGTGCCTCAACGGTGCATGCTCAACTGATAATGTGGTTATAGGTGAATTATAAAGGATGCAAGTTGTCTTCTTTAATTCCTCCATGATCTAGGACACAATGTAACAGCCTGGAATATCGTACACTTCATATTTAAATATATGAATTATTTAAATTTGTGAATCTTCATTTCATATGATTAAATGGATTGCATAACCTTGTTAACCCCCTTTTAGTTGATAACTAATGATGGTAAATGTTTTTTGAAAAATGTTTATAAAAATAAATAGTTCGAAGAAATATCGATAATGTGATCGAAAATCATTTTGTCGATAAAAAGCTTTTTACTCGGTAAAATTTATTCGAAATTGTTGTGCGTTTTCAATATATTAATGCGTAATTAATTACAAATTAATAATATTTTTCTAATGTAGGTTAACTAAAATGATGTGAGGAACAAGGTAAGGAAAATATTTATGGAGATGTGTATTTTAAGAAAGCTTATGGGCTAAGTAAAAGAGACAGTGAGGTGGAAAGTTGTGCACATGAGGTGCTTGTTTGACCGGAAATAGGAGGTTGTATAGGGAGTGGTGACCTTTTGAATAAGTCTTCTAATACACACTAATATGTTTACAAAATGATTCACAAGTTAAAGCACAAAAACATTAAGTGTTTGTCATCCTCTTCTTTCTTTATTCCATCTTTCTCAAATCATATCAAATGAAGTACAAACTCCACCAAACTTTAGCAAAGATCTAACATGTCATAGGACCAAGGTATATCAAGTCAAATATGGAAGAAATGGAGCACAATGGGGAGGTTTATGCATGACCGTGAGCTAAAGAGGAGCAACGAAACAAGGCTGAGAGCATTTAAAGCTAAATCAAAAATTGAAAAGCAGATTAGTCAAAGCACTAGACAACTCAGAAGAGGAGGAAATCATCTGTCAAAAGTGCAATAAACCTGGTCACATCAAGCCCAATTGTCCTCGAAATCGACACGGCCAAGAAAAGAAATCGAAAAGAAGAAATTTTATAGCCACATGGAATAAAAGTGATGACTATAAAAGCACTAGCAGTGATAGTGAAAAAGCAGATCTGTGCCTTCGAGGTGATATAACTAATAGCGATGATGACGAGCCAAGCGAGGTATCAAAACTTACTCACTCAGAATTACTTATATATTTCCACGAAGTAAATGGCTATTTTGAACGACTTAGGGAGAAGTACGCTAAAATTGAATCACAAAGAGATACTTTGATAGAATCAAATAAATAGCTTGATCAATTAGTTAAAAACTATCAAAGCAAGAGCCTTAAGTGTGATAAGTGTCCATCATTTGAAAAAGAGATTAAAAAATCAGAAATTAAAATTAAATCACTTGAAAATGAAATTTTGATTTTGAAAGAAAGTGAAATACAAGGAGAGAAAATTCCATTAAAAAGTGCACATAATTATTGAACGAAAATGAATCTCTCAAAACACAAGTCCAACAATTGTCTACAACTTTAGGAAAATTTTCAAACAGTGAAAGATCGTTGAATATGCTATTAGGGAAACAAACTGTTAAAATTGTTATACAAGGACATGAATATAATCAAACTGAATTTGTTAGAAGCGAATTTAATCAAGTCAATTCAAAGTGCATGATTTGTGGAAAAACTGGACACAATTAAAACATTTGTTGGTATAGACCCGAACACGTGAAAACCATTCCAATTTGGGTTCCTAAAGGCACAAATATAAAATCCCTTAAAGTCAAACAAATCTGGGTGCCAAAAGGAACAATTATAAATAGTTTTGGGTCTAAAACATATTTTTCAAAATCAATTCCCACTAACAACCATGGACCTATAAAAACAAATAGGTAACAAAAATCTTTTCTCGGGTAGGTGTGGTGGCACGCTAAGGAACAACTACAGTGTTACCTGGATTATGCCTGTTCCAGGCACACAACGGGCGATAAATCAAAGTTCCTTAGCCTAGTATAAAGGTGGCTGAATCACAATGGACAACAATGAAAAATTATCGGCAAAGGTAAAATAGGTAATGGTATATTTATCTTAAACGATTTATTAAATGTGATAATCTGTAGCATAATTTGATTTAAATCAGCCAGTTATGTGATGAAGAAATAAATGTTGATTTTGATTCTGACTTATTCTTATTTGGTATGTTCTTATTTGACTTGTTCTTATTTTTGATTCTGAAATGTTGACAAATCATCGTTTCATTCTTGAACCAGTTCATATAGTTTTTGTTTTGGACTAATGATGGTGTTTTATTGATTACTCTTGATACAAGTGCACATATTTGACACTATGTTCACTGCTTGTTTATTTTCACGGGTTCAATTTAAATTCAAAAGAATTTCATTTAAATGCTGTGAAAATGATCTTAAGGAATTCTGTTGCGCACTCTACGATCTGGTCTATAACATCCAACTAATGATAATCTCGAGTGAAAGAGAAATTTAGATGCAAATTACACTGATAATATAGTTGATAGAAAAATTACTAGTGGAACGTGATTTATGTTGAGACATTCAGTAGCTGCATCGTTTTTCAAAGAAAATATCTACATATTTTTCATTTCAAATAATTTTCAAATAGCAGACATTTTTCTTATAAAACTCCTTCTAGAAAATCATTTCTGTTGACCTTGTTTCAGATTAGTCGTTCTGGAAAATTTGATTTTATAATTATTTTTGGATTTGATTTTAAATGACTACATTAACTAATCTGACTCCCTACTGATTATCGAAAAGATAAACAGTGATTGAAAAAGTGATGAGTGTTGATATTAATTATATATTATAACTTGAGACATTATAATTAGAAAATTTCTTTAGGAATTTAAACAAGAGTTATAAAAACTTTTGTTGGTAAAAATTCCATGACCATCTCTAATTCTATCATATTTCTATCGACCATCACTCATCAAAATCCAGTGTAGTATGTCAATATGTGGTATTTTAAACGGGAAATTATTCGTTTTTCATTTCATTATATTTTTAACAAATAAAAACATCCAAATTATTCACTCTCATTTAAAAGTCCTCACGGTTATGCATGTTTGAATTACTTGGAATTTTTTATTATGTGCTTCCATGCTCATTTAGTAGTCCTCATGGTTATGCATGTATGGATCGCATATCAAAATTGATTGATTAAATAGACAAGTTGATTTTGATCCCATTTAAAAGTCCTCACGGTTATGTGTGGTTAGAAGATACTTGAATTCATTTTTTAATAAAAATTGGAATACTACCAATCTCATTTAAAAGTCCTAACGGTTATGCATGGTTAGTAGATATTCAAATTCCTGAAATAAATATACCACAAATAGACACAACTATATGGTTTTATATGATGGCATCATCCCGATCATTCTAAAGTGGAATATGCATCAACAGAGTATTTATGATTTTTGTTTGATTTTTTATTGAAATTTAATATTTATACTCGATTGGGTATTAATATTGTATTAATGTCTATCACTTTATCTCTATTTTTAACACTATTACTCTTTTGCTGATAACAAAAGGAGGAGAGAAAAGTTAAGATTTTGGCAAATAAAGGTCAAATATTTTCTATTTGCATCTAGACTCATTTGGATATTTATTTTCATGCATATATGAAGGGGGAGCTTTGTGTAGAGAGGAAGCATTCAAATAAGGGGATCAAATTGAATAATCAAATACATTTAGTAAATCCAAAATCTTAAGTATATGTTTGTTATCATCAAAAGGGGGAGATTGTTGAATATGCAAGTATATGATTTTTGTTTGATGATAATAAACATATATATATTCAATTAAATGTATTTTTTAATATACTATTTTCACATAATTAAATAAATATTTGCTGAATAAGATAAATAACACAGAATTTAAATTCAAACAATTTTATTCAACCAAATATTTATTACAATTTTGAATAGTACAAATTTGAGCTCTTACTATATATATACAAATTTCAATTACATCACAATTTATCATTTACATTTGCACCTCACTACATATCACTCGTTCACTCGTATTTATCTTCAACTCTATTCCAGCTTGAATCCAGCATCTGAGTTATCTGCAAAAATATACACTGACGCAGTAATATTGAAAAATAAAATATTTTTGTAGTGTAAAATAAAATGATTTTTGAAAATATTGTTTGCCTCAGTTATTTGGGTTGTTTGTCGTCATTTAAATTTGAATTCATCATACACGAACAGCTTGTGACATGCACAGTGTATCATTGTACATGCCACAAGACCGTGCACACCAATGTACACTTGATAAAATTACAGGGACAGGTGAGCACATGGTCAAACCCAAATCAAAAGCCGGGTTCAACTCAAGTGAAATAAATATTAAGTCACGATATCAGCACAAGGTCAAACCTGGGCTATAAGCTGGATTCAACACAGGTGCAATTCAAAAAGCAAATAATTCTCGAGTGAAACCAAGGCCACAAATTCATCATGAATGCAACAACCAAGAAGATATCAGATCTCAATAGCACAGACTTGAAGAAAAGGAATTCAAGATGAATGCATATACATCAATGGTGAACACAATGAACACATGAGTCAATGCTACAGAGACCAGACCCAAATGTACATGAACACTTGCAACAGAAAGTGGTGCACATGTAATGAGAACATCAAGGAGCAACAAAATGATGAAGTTCCAAATCAACATAAGTTCAGATAGTCATATACATATTCAAGTTGTACAGACCAGTTCAATAAGACTTCCAATTAAACCAGACTAAAATGGCACCAAGACAAAAACTCAACTGACTTCATGATTCTCCACATAAAACCAGACTCGAATGAACAGTAGACAGAGTTCAATGCAACACAGTAGCAAGCATGCATATACAAGTAGATGAGCAAGGCCAAATGAAGATAAAGTGCAGACCAAATTCAAGTGCCAACAGACCACCACTAACCACATCAGAGCAACTCAATGCTAGCTAACATACAATATCACTAAAACATGGACAATCATTCAACAATACAACAAGCTCTAGATGGTACACAAGTGTGCGACAACAATGGAAGTAGTGTGCAAGTGAGACTACAACCCAGTACAGTACAAATGCATTCAGAATGCAAGCAATCAAACTACAACATAGAAGAATTAAGTGCAGACAGTACTCAAAATCAGTAAACACTGTGAAGCCATAAGGTTCCAAATGACCGAAGTCAAATAACATGAGGAACACGAATTAACAAAGTCAAATTTTCATAAATCAAGTCACTGGCCGAATTTAACTTGTAGAGGAATAATTCGAACCAGTAAAAATGTCAGCAAAATCAAAGCCATGGGGGGCAAGAAAACGAACAAGTCAAAATCAAACAAGCCATGTTAAACAAGCAACAAAATACATGAATTTAAAGAAGTCAGAAATCATCACAAGCATCCATACGAAGATCAGCGGCCAAGCATATAAACAGACGAATTCAAAAATGAAAATTAAGAACGAAGAAATAGGAATTCGAATCATATATTAACCATTAACATCATCGGCCTCAAGATCATCGAGTTCAAGCTCGCTAACCAGTAAAGCAAAAAGAATAAATCACATACCATCTCAGTCGAACTCGATCAAATCGAAGGAGCCGTGTTCGAATCGAAGAAACGGTCGAGTGCCGAAGCAAATCAAAGGAATAAAAATTGTAGTCGACCAACAATCTGTTGGCTTCATCGAATTCTCCAAATGCCCTAATTTTCGCACTGAGGAACGAAGTAGCCATAATCGCAAATAAAAAGAGAAGGAGGAATACGGCCGATAGTATAAAAGAAAGAGGGAATTATTTTTTTCTGTGTTTTTAGTTTGGGCCGGTTCCTTTATCATATTGGGCTCTAGTTTATTCCAATTAGGGTTTTTATTTTTAATTGTTTTTTAAACTGTAATTTTTCTTTTAAACTGTTGTAATTGTCAAGTCGTGTGACTAGGGGATGAACCACGGTGGTGTAGTTCAAGAATTCACAACTCAATGGCTGAGTTGTTGCAGGGTTTTGAGCGTAGAATTAGGTTAGTTGATAGCGGGTGTCGCGAGTTTACGTGTGTAAGCGTCTGACTACTTAATTTCTAGTAGAAACCTTGGGGGCAGCACGTAGGTAGGGTTTTACCGAAGCTGGGTAAATCTGTGTGTTCTATTTTGTGCTTTCATTATTCTGCTATTATCTGTGATGTTGTTATTCGACTATTATCTATGCTGAAATTATTGTATATACTTCCAAAATAAATTTTTATAATTAATAGTATCACCCTATTCAACCCCCCCTCTAGGGTGAAATCGACCCTACACCCCTCTTTTCTCAAAGCCGTTAGACCATGAGGAGTTGTATATTTACTTAGCTGTATCGCCACGTGCAATAAGTGCTGCCTTGATTCGTGAGGAGAATCGGTTTCAAAGACCGGTGTACTACGTCAGTAAGTGATTAACGGGGGTAGAAATAAACTACCCAAATATAGATAAACTGGGGTACTGCTTGGTGATCCCGTCTCGCAAGCTTCGCCCGTATTTCCAGGCCTATAAAATTAACGTGTATACTGACCAGCCATTGCAACAAGTCCTGCAACGACCTGAGATGTCTCAAAGATTACTTAAATGGAATATCGAACTCAGCCAATTCGACATTACATATTTGCCGCGAAGAGCTATGTAGGGACAAGCAATGGCAGACTTCATAGCGGTGTTTACCATGTAGGACGAGCCCCCAGAGAACGAAGTAATCCCTGCAGTGCGATGGAAGATGTACACTGATGGAGCATCTAATGAATATTGTTCCGGAGCTGGAATTATTCTCATAACCCCTGAGAACTGGTCAATCTGTTATGCTCTAAAGCTTGATTTTCCTGCTACAAATAACGAAGCCGAATATGGAGAATTGATTGCCGGGATAAAACTCGCAAGGGAGCTCGGAGTAAAGTCTCTTGAAATCTTTTGTGACTCACAACTGGTGGTATATCGGGTAAGGGGAGATTCTCAGGCTAAGGGACAGCGACTTGCCCCATATCTTACTCGATTTCAAGAGCTTTTGGCGGATATCGAATACTATGACATTTCGCATATCCCGCGTGAGCGGAACGGAGAAGCCGATTCATTGGTAAAGCTCGCGAGCACTGGTGATGCGCAACAAATGGGCTTGGTTCCAATCGAGACATTGCACACCCCAAGTATAGATATGATGGAAGTTGACCAAATACTGGAGACGGAGCCCGAGAGGGAATCATGGATTACTCCATTTAAAGAATACCTGTTGCATGGAATCTTGCCAGAGAAGAGAAACGAAAAGCGACAAGTCCTTCGCAAAGCTTCAGGGTATATTATGCAGGAAGGAACTATGTATAGAAAGGGGTTTTCCGTTCCCTTACTCCGGTGTATCGCCCACGATGGAATTTCTAAGTCACTGACTACGGACTAGAAAATCCTAAGTCCTCAACTGTGGACTAAAAAATTCTAAGTCCCGGATTGCGGACTAGAAAACTCTAAGTTCCTGACTGTGAACCGGAGAAAAAACCATTCGGGCGGAAACACGATTGCCCACGATGAAATTTCTAAGTCCCTGACTGCGGACTAGAAAATCCCAAGTCCCCGACTACGGATTAAAAAATTCTAAGTCCCTGACTACGGACTAGAAAATCATAAGTCCCCGACTGTGGACTAAAAAAATTCGAAGTC
Organism: Allium fistulosum; assembly: GCA_030737815.1. Classification (NCBI taxonomy): domain Eukaryota; kingdom Viridiplantae; phylum Streptophyta; class Magnoliopsida; order Asparagales; family Amaryllidaceae; genus Allium; species Allium fistulosum. The sequence continues at coordinate 636,626,286 of CM060908.1, read as the reverse complement.
CCTGACTACAGAGTAGAAAATCCCAAGTCCCCGACTGTAGAATAGAAAACCCTAAGTCCTTGACTGCGGACCAGAGTATAAACCATTCGGCGGAAACACGACTGCCCACGACAAAAATTCTAAGTCCTCGACTGTGGACTAGGAAACTTTAAGTCCCCCACTGCAGACTGGAGGATAAATCATTCGACAGAGAAACGACTGCCACGAGCGAAAACGCGACTGCCCGCGCTGAAAACTCTGAGTCTCCAGAACATGGATTAGAGTATGGGCGATAGGAATATAGTTAGCCACCTATGAAAAATTCTAAGTCCTCAGACCATAGGCTAACTCGAAAACCCAATGGGTGGACTGACGAATTTCGACTGTTCTCTACCCCACGAATTCCAATCTCAAATCGACGAAGAAGACTCGAACTGTTAGCGGCAAGAAATAATCGTTCATTATAGTTCCGTCTTGGCGTTGCTCATGACTTAAGGCGGCATCTACAGAGAGGCTTTGAGATGGAGATAGTGAATTATTAACAAGACTTGTGAAAATTATTACAAGTACATGAAATAGGAAGTAATTACTCTACCGTTGAAGTAATAATTCACGTGATGATTAATCAAAAAACAAAATATTTATTCACTATCTCAAAATTTTGTTACAAATTATTCAAAAGTTCAGAATCCACACCCGTACACCTACTACTAAAAAAAGAAACACACATCCAACTTATCCAAACTATGTGCAACGACACAAAACACTAACTATTTCTTCGACCTCTTCTCCTTCTTCGGTTTTTCAGGAGTTGAATCCGTCGAGTGTCTTTTTCGGGACCCTTTGCTGCCCTTAGTGGAGTCGCTTGAAGAACGAGGAGGAATTTCAACAGGAATTGTCCCGTCAGGTGGAATGACATGCAAAGGTGCAGGAATAGGATCTTCGGCTACGACCTCAACGGGCTCCGTTTTAACTTTATGCTTCAACCTCTCTTCCTCTTCAATCTGCTCCTTCACACTGCTTTTAGTAGTATGCTCCGAGGCGCCCGTAATCACTACATCGTCCCACTCCTTGCCAATCGAGAGGTCCTCGAGCTTATCCTCCTCGAGTGCATGGGTGACTCGAGCTTCGGGCCTCGGAATATCTGCAGCAGCCAGAACCTCGACCACTTTCTCTTGTTGCTCTGTGACGACATCGCTCCTTAGAGTTTGCTTCGGACCGGGATGACCTGCAAAAGTTAGTTAAAGCACATGCATCAATCAATGACCGTTATGTGCCAAAAATAGCACATGGTTGAATTCAAGGGAATTCTATGCTATACCAACATCAGGTTGGCTCTCGGTGGTCATTGGAGTGCTCCCTTCGAGAATGGGAGATAACATTTGTGGACCAAAGCTAGGTTTGTCCGGATCGTAGCTGATATGTTGCTCTGTAGGATGAGAAGACGACGTTCCAACCATATGATTAGGAGAATGACCCTTAAGATCAGTTCTAGAGGACCCAACGATGTCCTCTCCTTCTTTGTCAGGGGCAAGAGCCTTAGAGAACTGAAGCTTCGCGGTGCCAGGTCGGACGGCTCATATCCTCGGAGCACTTCTTGCACGACTGCCTCTTCATTAAGCTCTGCCACTCCCAGCTCTTCCCTTCTTGATTTTGGTGATAACCTCCCAAGCTTCGGCGAACGATTCAAGATAGCCATCGCCTAGAAAAATCAAGTCACGATGGAGAAGAACTTTGGCGTTATATTCGGCAATGAGCGGGTGGAACAAGTTCTTGATATCTTCTCTACTGGACTCAGCGACAGCTTCCACTCGGGAGTTGGCTTCTTCCAGTACTCCTTTTCTGCCCTCTTCGCGGGCTATTTCTTTGAAGGCCTCAATCTGGGCAAGTTATTCTTCAAGTTTTATTTTTAAGTTCCTCGTCTCAACGACCTCCTCGTAATATCTCTGTGATTCTTCATGTGCCTCGATTTTCTCCTCCCTCTCTTTGAACAATATTTTTCAAGCTCCTCAATGCGGTGAGCTAAGACATCTTTCTCCTTTTGTAAGGAGTCCTTCTCTTAGGCCAGAGTGCCACTGCGATGGAGAGCTGCATTTAGCTCCTTTTTGTGGGAAGTCTACAAACGACTTACAGCCTCCGCCGTTTCTTTCGCATTCTTCTTTGCTAAGGCAATTTGGGCTTTATATTCGAGCAGCTCGGCATCTTGATGTTTGATGATGTCTTTGTTGTAAATAGCCTCCAACTTGAGGCGATCAATTCCATGCTGGCACTCAACGGAAACTCCAGAGGCTTTCTCAGCTAAGTGAATGAACGCTTCATTGCTGGACATACACGTCATTCATACATGCTAATGAGCTCTCTTTGGCATTTCCAGGAATGACATGTACGTAAAGGAGGAACTTGAGTCCATCAAAGCAGATTTTTGGAAAAGTAGCTTTGAGTTCAGCCAGCTTTTCCGCTGTGGTAGGATCATCAGCGGTGACCGACAGAAGCGGATCAGAAGCAGCAAGCGGATGCTTGCCGGAACGGTGCTTATGTGATTGCCTTAAACTGGAAGACCTAGAAAGTTGGTCGTGAGGTGCAACTGCTTGAGAGCCTCGGCATGTGGACTTATCTCCGTTATGAGCGGGAAGGTGTGATTGATTGTCATGGCGAGCAACATGTGGTTGAGACTTTCGTCTGGATGAGGAAGAAGTCTCTCGAGAATAGTAGTCTTTGTCTCACCCATCATCTTTGTCTCTGCGTCTTCCAGAATCAAAATCTTGACCCAACCGATAATAAGTGGAGGAGCCCCGGAGATGGTCAAAAGCGTGAGAGTGTGACATTGCACCTGTAAAAGAACTAAATAGGAGCATATTGGAAGTTGTAACACGAGAAATTAATCACAAGTGTATGGTGGAGTGCGAGTGTCTGTGTGTGTCCTAATGTTTACCCCCGACAGACCAGTAAAATTGGCTTTACTCATTGGAGTTGCCTCCTCTTTATTGGAAGGTTGCATGCCTTCGCCGCTTCTTGCGGGAGAGTTAAGCCCTTCGACGTCAATATTAGCGAAGTTGTAATTTAATATATCATCCAGAAATGGAATGTCAGAGAGTCCCTTCAATGAACTTTCCACTTGTTGGGAAGATGATTCTTTTTCGATTGGGGTTACGATGAATTTCGGGTTTGCCTCGGCCTTGCTCTTCCGCAACTTATACACCAACCTTTTTCTCCTCTTCGGAGGAGTTTGCATTTGGCTGATCTATGGCGCTTCGACTACTGGCGCTTTCCCAAGGCCTACAGCTTCGCCTTTCAACCTCGCATCTTGAGATTCTCTTATCTCTCCCTCTTCAATATTTTCCCAGGTTCCCTCAACTGGGGGAACCACGGGGTCACTTGCTTCTACCCTTCTTTCGACAACAATTTTCGGGGCTGCTTTACTACCGGGAAGTTCAATTTTGCGACTATCTTCCAACAGCCCAAATAACGAGAGCGGCTCATCGGTGACAAGGAGTTTGATTAAGAAAGAAGTTGGGACTTGAATCTTTGAATTAAAGACAATGGTAGGAGTAGCACTTACGTCCTTCCAACCATCTCCTTGCAAAGCCGGGAGGACACCATACATAGAACCATTCGTGTTTAAATAGAGAAAGCTTGTTCCATGCTCCCGTTAAGACTTGGAAGTTGGGCGAGGGTTCAAGGAAGACATATGAAGGACTCCCAGTCTGTCTTTAGAAATTGTACATGTATCTGATATCTTCAGGAGTTGGTGGATGGAATAGGACATTCATGAAGAGAAGAACAGTGCCATGGATAAAGGCATAACCATAAGGTTGTGGTTAAGTAGGAGCGATCCCCAAGTATCTCAACATTTCCCGAACGAAGGAATTGAAGGGTGGCACACATCCGGCCTAGTGCATGAAATTGTTGCAAGCAGTATATCTGGCTAGGGGCAAGTGAGGTTTGTCTTGCCTCGATAGAACTAGAACGTCTTCAAAAGGAATTCCATGGATGGAACATAATCGATGAAGAGCGGCTTCGCCGATTCTAGACGCTTGTGAGTCAACCGGATTGTTTAGGATGATGGCACCCTCAATGGCGTTGGGAGCCAAGTCAATAACTTTTGTAGGAAAGAGTGGAATGTCGGAAAAGAGATTTGTTTGCGGGTCAGGTGCCCCTACTTGTTCTGTTTGATGACTCAGAGCAGGTTTATCGGATAGGGTGGCGAAGCTTAATCTCACGACCGATTCCAAAGATATTATGGTAGAGCGCTCTGTGTGACTTGAGATCTAAGTTAGCTATACTCAGTAGACAATCAATATTATAATAAAACCTATTCCCCCTGTGTTGTGTGTAAACTAGTGCAGTGCAATGTGAAACAAACATAAATAGTTTGAAATCAGAGAAGCGAAAGTAAAATGTCGAAACTTGGGGATTTCGTCTAAAGAGACCATCATCGCTGACCGTCTCACTTGACGAGAAAGTTGATCGGCAACCAAAGCTTTAGGATCGGATGTTGACATTCTAAATTATGAAGTCCGTTTTTCAAGTTCGTATAGCTAGTTTTTTACTTAGTTCATGTTGGGCAATCCAAAAGTTTGTTTGTTCAAGTCTGCCGGTCCAAGTATGCAAGTCATGTTATTTTAGGCCATTTTATGTTCGGGAAAGGCAATATGCTGTTAAACGTTTGAATGACTTGAGTTAAACTGGTTTTTATAGTCAACACCAATCCCTATGCCCCAGCCACATAACCAATCCCTACACTCCAACACATATAGGAACACCGATCCCTTCCTTTTGGCTCATCATCGACCCCTATGTTTGAACTCTCATTACCGATCCCTTCTCTCTGGCCTATATACCGACCCCTATACTTAAACTTTCAGGGCGATCCCTACTTCTTGGTTCCTAAACCGATCCCTATGTGTAAACCTCTACACCGATCCCTTGTAAGGCCCTTATCTACGCCGATCCCTAACACCAGCTATTCCCCATTCCATCACCAAGTAGCCAGGTACCGAACCCTCCTTCTACCTCCTTTTTTCCTCGTCCCTCTTTCTTCCTCTTTCCCTATCCCTCTTTCTTCCTTCTCCAGTGCCCTCTTCTTTTCCCTCAATCTTGCCTAACCTAACGAAGCCCACTGGTTCACCCACCTAGGGTCGAACGTATGTGAACCCCTAAATCCGTAATTCAGCCAATGTGATTGTGAGAGGAAATCATACCTATTTGATATAAAGTACGAGGTCAAAGCTTGGATTAAGAATGAATTGATGGCGATGAAGATCGGAGACGAGGTCTCATGCACGAATTTGAGTTTATGGGAGAAGTTTGTTCTCTTTCAAACCGTTCAACTAGGTGAAGAGCAAAGGAAAAAAAGGCTCAAGTGGTGGAGAATGAAAAGTGAAAAGAGAAGGGAGGGGTGTGAGTTTTTATATGGGCGATGGAAGGGGAAGAGGAACCGGTCATCCTAAGTGACTCTATCATGAGATTAAAACGGGGTCGGCCTCAAGGCATGTCGATCCCTATCCACGCAGACTCCTCAAGGGATCGGCGTACCGAATGCTAATCCCTCCAATATATAAAAAAAATGATATAATAATAAATAATGTAATATAAAAAATGAATGATGGATACGAATGAAATAAAAAAGGAAGTAGAAGAAAATGGCAGATAACCGAAGACCAAATGGCGACTGATATCGTGAGGGTTAGACTGCAAACGTAAGCATATAGAATAAAATAGCTTGGCAAAGGACAACTGGTGTCTGAACACGTTCGGGAGCTAACAACAGAAATGTGTAGGTAAATATGCATGGAAGAAACTCAAGGATTCAATCTTTTGAAATCAACTGAAATGGCGGTTTAGCTTGGAACAATCAAGTTCGAAGTCAAATCAGAAGAAAGCCAGTAAATATCACATGACCAAATCTATGTATACTAATGGAATATGACAACGAACTTGTATCATCAAAGATTAATAAAGGAACAACGATCAACCAGAAAGTTGGATAGACTTATTCCCGGGAGCCTGGGTTTTTCGAATTCAAAGCACGTCGTGTTACTCACAAGATGTACATTGGGGGGCAAGTGTTACCCGGTGCCTTGACCCGGCTACATAAGGCTGATTACAAAGGCCAGGCTCGACTAATGATGAGAAGGATGATCATGAGACATCAACCACATGACCAAAATATAATGTCCGGGCAGTTGTACCTAGTCCAGGGTGAATAGAGTTAATAGATAGACAACACATGATGTCGAAACTATGGAGTTTAGCTTGGTTGGAATAGGGATCGGCATAGACATTGATCGAATTGGATTAGATGATGGAGGGATCGGTATACACTTAATATTGTGGGAGGTCGGCATAGTTATTTGGCAAGATAGTTGGTTTGGATGAGAATGTAGAGGGATCGACATGACTCATGAAGCAAAATTGTTCGGTATAGTGTGCTTGTGAGAGTGGGATCGACATGATGCCCTGGTGGGACATGGATCAGCATATTACATTCCAGAGACACAGATCGGCATAATGTATTTAGAGTGGAGAATGGATCGGCATGGTATCCTCAAAGGACACGGATCAGCATACTATATTCAAGAGATATGGATCGGCATAATGTATTTGGAGTGGAGAATGGATCGGCATGGCATCCTTAAAGGACATGGATCGACATACTATATTCAAGAGATATGGATCGACATAATGTATTTGGAGTGGAGAATGGATCGGCATAGTGTCCTTGAAGGACAAGGATCGGCATGATACGGTTCGTATAGAATGGATCGGTAGGGCATGGCTAGTGGACTATGGGTTGGCATATATAGGGGGCATCAAGAGGGATCGGCATTGCCTGGACCAAGTTAAGATTAAAGTTGAAATATTGCAAGAACTTAAGCTCCATAAGTCCAAGCACTATGATATTTGAAGCCCCATCATTGTAGACCATAAGAGAGCTACTATTGGGATCGCTAGCCCAAACTGGACTCATGGGAGGTGACTTGGTCTCTTAGGGTTGGAAATAAAAGGGCTAGATATTTGTTGTCTAATTGGCTATAAATAGCCACCCACTCTCATTATCTAAACACACTGAATAGACTTAAGCTTAGCCTCCAAAGCAGACATGGGTAAAGGTAAGGAGACGATTTTGCATCATATAGCCAAGGAGGTAGAATAATGTGTTCGAGGGAGGAAATAACCACCGACTGAGGTGTTTGACAATTGGAAAAATCATAAGGAGGAGGTAATCCTTTTTTGTGTGTAATATATTCAACTATATATATATATAATTATGTTCATATGTATGCATGCTATCATCCTCTTTTATTCGGCCATAATTTAAATACAAAATTATTTTAAAAATTAATTATAATCTTTAATAATTAATTAATGAAGAAAAATATTATAAAATGGTATATATATTCATAAAATTATTTTCAACCTTTAAAAAAATGTTTCTATTTTGGGCTCTATATAAATTTATGTATGTGTGTGTATATTAAACCTGAACAATTTATCTATTTATATGACTTGAAAATATGTATAAAAAATTGTTCATATTTTCTTTCGGATTCAGATAAAAATTTTATTTAAATTATATATACATACATAATCAACATACGATATATATTTATATAATTATATAAATATCATATATTTATTATGTATATATATGTATATTTTAATGGAAATTTTAGTAAAAAATATATTTTAAAGCTCCCGGGTTTTAAAAAATAATGTTAAAAAATAATATTTTATTATTATATAAAAGCCCAAGTGAATTTTTTAATTTTTTTTAATTTCAAACTAAAAGTTAATACGAAATTTAATAAAAAATGAATTATCATTTGTTGTTGGCTTGAGTTTAAAAATATATTAAATTTTGTATTTTGAATTCGTCAAATCATTTCAAAATTCAATTTTAAAAATTAGTAAATTAATACATATATTTATTGTATAAATATGTATACATATGATTTAAATAAATATTTATATATTTTAAATTACATTATACCATATATATTGGTAAAAAACAAATAGCCAAAATGATTGGTTTACATAGTATAAATATAAATTTAATTTATTTTTTTATGTGTGTGTATATGTATCCTTATGACATTATCACCTGGAGGAACATGTTTACATCTTCTTAAATAACTCAAACATGACTTCAACACCATGCTCGAACAACCGAAATAGGATTTCAAAACATTGCCTAAAGATCTCCAATGATACATCATATACTTTAATATAGAAGTATTCTTTAATGGTAGATTGTATTCTCAACGAAACTGATATATTGCTTTTCAAGTACAAATTCCTATAACCTACTCAAATAGTATAGAATTGTGAGTGCATTGGTTTGGGAATGAAAAAGATCCCCAATTATAAACCTTTTGAATGCAAAAGTGATCTAGAGATAGTATGTGAGCAATAAGAACTTTGAATGCTTTGAAATCATAACAAAGATAGATGTGTAGTAGAAGGATTATTTGGATTTCTTAAAAAATCTATATTTATAAATTTGAAAAGATTTAATCCCCTGTAAAGAGACATGACACTCTAAAATATGCAACACAAGTACAATCAATATATTAGCTATCTCTAATGAAAATTCGACATAACGTATTAGTCCATCTACTAACACATACAAACATACTAATTTCACTACTAGGCATAACAAATAATCACAGTGGATAACGACTAAGTGAAAATCATACATCAAAAGGTACAGATATATATTTCTTATCCTATCATCGACTTCCTAAATAGCATCATCAGGGTCTTCGCTTCATTGGAAGTGAACAAACTTAATAACCTTGTTCCTTAACTCTTTCGTATCATAACCTGCTATTCCTTTCGATCTAAACACACAGCTAAAATCTGATACAATAGATAATTCTACAATTTCTCTTGGTCCAACTATGCATTAGGTTCGTGCACACATTTCCTCGGATGCAAAATGTGAAAAACATTATTCAAACCCACTGTTCGATAACCCCTCTCTATAGGTAAGTTATTGATCCGTTCAACAATAGGAAATGGTCCTACCTACCTACGAGCCAACTTACTTACCTTTCCAAAGAACATAACACTTCCCATGCATAAGACCTTCACAAAAACATGATCCCTAATTGCGAATTCCATATCCTTGCACCTCTTATCGGCATAACTCTTTAGCCTCGACTATGAAACTTTTATTCTTTCACTAATATATCTAATCTTCTCTAGGCAACTCTAACCAAATCTCATTCAAGAACGAGTGTATATCCCATTTCTAATGAACAAACTGATGACTTACATTGTCTTCCATAAAGTGCCTCAACGGTGCATGCTCAACTGATAATGTGGTTATAGGTGAATTATACAGGATGCAAGTTGTCTTCTTTAATTCCTCCATGATCTAGGACACAATGTAACAACCCGGAATATCGTACACTTCGTATTTAAATATATGAATTATTTAAATTTGTGAATCTTCATTTCATATGATTAAATGGATTGCATAACCTTGTTAACCCCCTTTTAGTTGATAACTAATGATGGTAAACTTTTTTTGAAAAATGTTTATAAAAATAAATAGTTCAAAGAAATATCGATAATGTGATCGAAAATCATTTTATCGATAAAAAGCGTTTTACTCGGTAAAAGTTATTCGAAATTGTTGTGCGTTTTTAATATATTAATGCGTAATTAATTACAAATTAATAATATTTTTATAATGTAGGTTAACTAAAATGATGTGAGGAACAAGGTAAGGAAAATATTTATGGAGAGGTGTATTTTGGAAAAGCTTAAGGGCTAAGTAAAAGAGACAGTGAGGTGGAAGGTTGTGCACATGAGGTGCTTGTTTGACCGGAAATAGGAGGTTGTATAGGGAGTGGTGACCTCTTGAATAAGTCTTCTAATACACACTAATATGTTTACAAAATGATTCACAAGTTAAAGCACAAAAAACATTAAGTTTTTGTCATCCTCTTCTTTCTTTATTCCATCTTTCTCAAATCATATCAAATGAAGTACAAACTCCACCAAACTTTAGCAAAGATCTAACATGTCACAGGACCAAGGTATATCAAGTCAAATATGGAAGAAATGGAGCACAAGGGGGAGGTTTATGCATGACCGTGAGCTAAAGAGGAGCAACGAAATAAGGCTGAGAGCATTTAAAGCTAAAGGTGGGATCTTTGGATGTTTGGTGATGGTAGGAATTTTTTTCTAGTGTCTTGAGTGCTATAGCTTGGTTTTTGGTTTAGATTTGGGTGAGTTTACTCACCATTGAATGTGTATATATGTTTGTTGCTTGAATATAAATTTTAAGTAAAGTTAACTAATGAAAGTTGTAACTTTTGGACCCCTTGCTTTGAAAAGCAAATGATAACTTATTATGTAATATTGTCGCTTACATTACCCGCTTAAAGAAGTATCGTGGCCTAGACTTTGTGTTGACATGTTTGGTTTGGTTGTGTATGAAGTTGAAGTGTGTTTGAAAGTGATTGAAACGAGAGAGGTCGTTGTAAGTGCACTTTATAATCCCTTGTCTTTAACTTGTGTAAAATGGTGATTTATAAGCATATCTTAGTATAATATATTTTGGTTGTTCTCTACACTTATAAGAGTGTATGTGATAGTAAGGAGAAGGTTTGAAAAATTATATAAACTGTAGAACAAAGTTTGAAAAGTTAGAAGCAAAAAGATCACTATAGATGCACTTTGAAATGCCTTGTGTTCGGTGATTTTTAAAGTAAACTTGAAAGACGTCCTTAGGGGTCACTTTACAGTTTTAATAATAATTTATGTTTAATGCTTACTGTAAAAATATCAAAGTTTAAATAATTACATAACTGGTTGAACGTAGTTGAAAAGGTTAGAAGCGGGAATTAACCGCTATAGATGCACTTTGAAAACGCTTTGTATTCGGCGACTTTTAAAATGATTTTGATATATCCTTAGGGGTTTCTTTGCTTGGTTATTACATACTATAAATTTACTTCTTATTATAAAAAGTCAGATCTTGAATCGATCATTTGGATAGAGAAAACTTGTCAAACTTTCAATGTTTTTCTAAGTGCTCTATCCAAAACTTTCTACAACACTTTTCTGTTGTAGTTGATCTACTGTAGCACTTCTAGGCTAGTTGCACTATTTTGTTTAATTGCGGCATTTTAACTAGTTTTTCATGATTTAAATGGCTTAAAATTTATTATCTTTGTGGAATCTTTTTAGGGAAGTCTAATAACATGGATTAGAGTCTGAAAATAAGATTAAAAGTTTAAATATATTTCTAATAATTAAATATGAATTTTTAAAGAAAAAGGTATCCTTTATAGCATTTAAAAGGTTTTAGTAAATTATAGATTAGTTATTTTTAAGTAGTATTTATATGGATATTTAAAACCTAGTTATAAGTATTTTTAAAGTATATTCTTTTTATAAAAGAGTGGTCCTTTAATGAGGAGAGCGGTCGTTATTTAATAGATAATAATAATGAACCACACAAATGTGTAGTGGCTATTAGCAATTACAATTCTATATGAGATCATCCCTTAAATGATCCACACAAGAATAAACATACTTCGACTGCCATAATATTTACATGTTTGTTAACAGCTAGGTCTACTAATATATTACAATTATAATATATCCTCAAAAGCATCAACTTATCTAGATAATCACAATTGTGGATCCATGGCTGCTATTTAGAATAAACAGAGGATAGGTAATATAATCCATAGCTATGGGGTGTGAAGCCTTATTGCTAAAATGGATCAAATGTAAAATGAAGAAGTGCAACTCTATGAAGTTGGTGCAGGAACAGGTTCGACATAAGGAGCTGCAGAAGATGCTACAGAAGTGCAACTCTATGAAGAAGCTACAGTGTGATGATGCCTATTTGTTGTGGGTTAGACATGAAGGAGCGGCAGAAGACTACGAAATTTGTTTTAATGCTGCAGGGTATGAAGCACTACAAAACTTTTCTATGTGAGCACTCTATGAAGTTGGGTCGATAGCTGGAATGGGAAGTAATGAGTAGCAATGTGATGATGCATGGCATTGAGAAGCAACTCTGCATAACATGGCAGTGTGATGAATCATGATTTGGAACACTGCACATTGAATGTGTTGAAGAATGGAAATGAGAAGCTACTATTGCAAGAAGAGCTGAAATAATATCAGGTTGCATGAGCTAGTGACTTCAAAGGTGTACTTGTAGGCCTACCCAAGAACTAGTGTAATGCGAAAGAACTAATTGTAGGCTTGTTTAGGTAAGGTGAGGTGCAATGCTGGGGCGAGTGTGTTGAACTCTGTTAATGTGAATGTGCTCAAGGATGCAGCCTACGAATGGCATGTGCGTCACATGGACTTTGGCTTTGATGGCACTTGAAGCTGAGATCCAACCTGAAAAATAAATAAATAAAAACTACAGTTTTGTACTTATAGATGTTCTTCTTTTATGTATGTATGTATATAGTTATATGAAGTTATCAATTAACATTTTGTATAAAATAGTTAAGATAAGGGTATAGATATATAAGACTTATGGCAGATGGGAATAAAATGTGCCTATATAAAAGTCTATTGAATTTATATTTGAGGATACCTATCTTTTAAAGCTAAATGTTTATATATATGTGTGTATTTATTAAATTATAGCCATGTATATATATGTATATGTATGTATGTATGTTTGTATGTATGTATATATGTATGTTTGTGTATACATATTAATGTACATGTATCTTAAAGCTTTATAAAGATGAGTTCAATCTCAAAATTTCTCATTTAGTTTATAAGTTACTACCAAAAACATACAAGTTATATATTTTGATTTAAGAAGGTGTAAAAAAAGTGTCACTCAGGTAGTAAGGCAATTATGGCCTGGGACACTTCATTATCGGGGCAGTCGAATCCCACATCCTTCCCAAGTGAGTTCGCCAGTTTGTGTTATTAGAATCTGTGTTCATCCAGCGAGAAACATACCAAGCGGTAGAATAAATATAGAGGTGGATTTACTATAGATATTGTTAAAAATGCATTGGTTATGTAGACCATAGGCTCCTACAAGTGATAGAATAGGCTGAGTCTAGAGTTCTCTTGGTCGTTTGGATAAAGTTTAATCTATGGTTATTCCAATAATCCTTAGGAAGGGTATGGTAGGTGTAATATGTATGTTAAAAACCTCTAGAATCTTACTGATAATATATTAAGAAAAGTGACAGTCAAAGAACAAATTGGAAGTAGTTTCAAGCATCAAGTTGCAGAGGTAACAAGGGTGCAGATCGTTATTGGTGATAATTATCGAATTAAGCCTAGTTATAATGTTCAATTTATCATGTAAAATAATCCACATAAGAAATTTGACTTTATGAGGAGCCTTAATCCTCTGTATAGGCTTGAAGTAGATAATGTCTTTTGTTCCTGAGAAGATTTGGAACATGTACATCGATTTAGAGGTATAAGTTCCATTTTTATTCCAACACCATACCAGGTGATCAGGATGGTCCCTGATATTATAGTCTTCGATCATGTTAATTAATTTTAGGTATTCTCTAAGCATATTCCCTATTTGATTTTGGTTAAATGATATATTACAGTTAAAGGATGTCCGGGGTCTGTAAACTTCTTTTATAAGGTCATTTTTATTGTTGGAGGCTAAGAACAGTTTGGTTAATTCGTGTTTCAATGCAATAGGAGATATCCAAGGATCATTCCAGAATGACATCTTATCTCCAGAGTTAACATTGTATTTAATTCCAATTTTAACTCTGTTATATAAATTGGAAATGTTTTTCCAAAAGAAAGAGAGTTTTTGGTTATTATGTGAGTTTAGATTTTTTTTGACCCGCTATAATAGAGGTTACTGATAATTTCTTTCCAAGTATAGTGTTTATCTCCTAGAAATTCCCAAATCCATTTGCAGAGTAGAGATGTATTTAACGCTTTTACTTAATGATACCTAGATGTCCTTGGGGTTTGGGTTTATAGACAAGATTCCAATTAATTAGACCGCTCAAATTAGATCTATATGCACCTCCTTTTAGAAGAAAATTCCTTCTAATGTTATCTATTTTGTTAATTACCCAGTTAAGAAATTGACAGTATGCCATCCAGTAAACCGAAATAGAGGATATAATGGAGTTAATCAATACTGCTCTACCTGCTTTGGACAGGCAGTCAGCTTTACAATTCGAAAGTCTGCTGTTAACTTTATCAATGATAATGTTCCAATCTTTATTTCATTTTTGTGTAATTCACTATTATACCTACGTAGTTAAAAGGAAAGCTCATGATTTTACTGTTTAAGGTATCGGCCACTTCAGCCGTACAATTTGATGCGTCATTAAGAACTAGTGCCGAGCTTTTATAGAAGTTGATTTTTAAGCCAGATAAGAGTTCGAAGTTATATAAGGTAGGTTTGAGTGAAGCAATATGATGAGGAAGATACGAGTAGAATAAGAGGGTGTCATCTGCATATTACAGCGTACTTACTCCATCAGAAGTGATTTCACTCCCTATGCAAGGGAGGATGTTATTTCTTATTGAAAGGGATAAAACTCTTAGAATAAGAAGGTGCCAAAGCCTCAAGATTGAACAATAGGGATGACAAAGGGTCCTCATGTCGAAGGCCTCTCTTCGACTGAATTTTGTTGCCTTTAATGCCATTTACAAGTATAAAGGACACACTAGACCTTAGGATAAGGCTGATCCAAGAGATTCATTTGTTTGTGAATCCTCTGGCTTTAAGGATGTCTAGCAAGAAACTCCAGTCAATTTAGTCAAATGCTTTGGTGAAGTTTAATTTAAAAAGGGCACACCGACTTTTTTCATTATGGCGTAGTTAATGAATTGTTGAGCCGTGGCGATCCCATCTATGATGTATCTGCCTTGGATGAAGGTTATTTGTGTTTTATCAATTAATTTACTTATTTTCTATTTTAATCTGTTAGCTAGAACTTTAGCGATAATTTTAATCGAATGGTTAATCAAAGAGATGGGTCTCAAGCAAAATGGTTCCTCCAAATTCTCCTTTTAGGGGTTTAAAATCATGTCTGCCTGATTAAATCTACCTAGTTGAATCTTTAAAAAGAAGCATGATGTCTCTTTTAATGAGGGTCCAGAATTTCTGATAGAAAAGAATTTAGAATCTATCCGATCTTGGAGCTTTATCGCTAGTAAGTCCCTTTATTGCAGACCAAACTTCTTCCTCATTGGACGGGGAGTTTAGATCGGTTAAGGAGACATTCGTGCTCGGGTAAAGAGCCAGCCAGTTTGCCTGAATTCTATGTCTACATCTACCACCGTATATCTCTTTATACCGGTTTGTAAAAAAATTGTTTAATTCGCTCTATTCTTTATATTCTATTTCATTAAGTTTGAATGATTTTATGGTATTTTGACATCTTCTTCCATTAGCAATGCGATGAAAGAATTTAGTGTTTTTATCCCCCTCTTTAATCCATTGGAAGCGAGATCTTTGTTTCCACATAGTTTCTTCTTGGTCCATAAATTTTTTAGTTCTGTTTTTAAGATATGCAATCTAGAGGTTTCATATGTGGTTAGATTTCTTTGTCCGCCTATCTTATCTAAGTCAAGAATTTCGTTAATGGTATTTTGCATTTTGATGTTTATATTTTCAAAAACATTTATATTCCAGTTCTGTAAATGCGATCTTAGCTCTCTCAACTTAAAAATTAGATTTTTAGCAGCGTTATTCATAATTTTGTTATTCAAAGAGTTCCATTTTGTGATTACCATATTTTCAAAGTTTTCTTCTTTAAGCCGCATTTTTTCCAATTTAAATGGTATGTTTGTAGGGAGCTAATTGTTAGTGTTTAGGATGAAGGGAAAGTGATTAGAAATAATATTAGCTAGTCTGACTACCTTGGACAAGGGAAAGGAGCCTTCCTAGTCTTAGCTAATGAAAAATCTATCTAGTAGAGCTATCGAAGGGGACTCTCTAGCATAGGCCAATTGTATCTCCTGCCAATAAGCAGTAGTTCAAATTCTTCCATATCTACGAAGTTCCCTTCTCTAGGTGTTCGCTAGCCTAAATGTTTGATCACATTATAGTCTTCTCCTACGAGCCAAGGTCCATAGGAGAGATTACAGAAATATGTACATTCGGTCCAAAGAAGTTGTCTTTAGATTCTATTATTAGGTGCATAAGCTTTGGTGATATTAATGGTTTGATTATTTTGAAAGTCATGCAATATTATGTGAAGCGAATGGCATTTGATTATCGCTTGTAGAAGTTTAAACCAATCTTCTCGCCATAGCAAAATAATTCCCCCTGAGCTACCATAGGCTGGGACGAACTCCCATTTATTAAGGAGGTTTCCTCCAAGAGACCTAAAGAAGCTTCGGCTTTGCAATTCAGTTTTAGATCCTTGAACTAACACTGTATCTACCTTACAACTAATCAAAAATCTTTTAATTCTAGATCTTTTCGTTGGAGAGCCTAGGCCTCTCACATTCCAACTCAATACTTCCATCTACGGCTGTTGTTGGCCCTCTCTAATTCTAAGTTTTTAATATATTCATAATCAGCATCTATTTGGTTATAAATGAAGACGATGTTCTTAGCTATATAATATGCTTGACTAAGGCTTAGCGAGTTTAATACTATGGGTGTAAAAGTACTTCCTAAAAGAATGTGCTCACCTGAACTTGATCTAAGTTAAGTATTTTACAAAAGGGTAAATGGTTTTGTTATAACCTAAAGTTATAATGAATGGTTTTGAGAAGTAATTAAAAGTACATTACCTTGTTAAATAGGTGTAGATTAATTAGATCTTTGAAAAGAATATTTAAAGATAATGTTAGGTACAAAATGATTTTGGGTTTATAATAACAATGTTTTAATAACATTTGTTTTTAACCCATTTAATTATACTTTTGGAAATGTGAAAGCTTGTTAAGAGATTTATGAATGTTCTTATACCATTTGGATAAGAATATTAATACAATTCTAAATATTGAAAAGAGTAGAAATGAATAATGAAATAGTATACGTGTGTATATCTTTTGTATAGGTATTTTATATATATACAAGTATTTACAAAGAAGTTTTAATTAATAAAAGAATTAATTAAATAAAAAGAGGATTAGAAGTCGCTTATATGACTTAACTGGGGTAGAGAATAGTTGTAATTCTGGTAAAGGTCTCGTGCTCTGTGTGACTTAATCATGTTTTGTGTGGCTTAATCGTGCTTTATATGTTTAATTATTTATGGAAAGTATTTAATCTTATACTTAGCACTAAAAGCCGACAAAATAGACTTGTTCTATCTGTAAGAGTTAAGAATGATGTTCAAGTACGGTTTAGAAGCAGACAGAACCTACTGCCTTCACTCTTGATCGAGGGATAATGTAAGTTGAGAAGGTCAAAAACGTGATAAGTACACAAGACTTGGTTTCCATATGTGATCTTTTAATTTGGTACTAGGTAGTCGACTAATCAGCTATTGAGTTTGACCAATTTAATTTTGGAAGTATATTGAAGCATCACATATTGATACGACTTGAGATTCCCTAATGAGGACTTATTCGTATGGATCATCTCTTGCTTTAAGAACGTATATATACAAGATCCCCTATGGATGACTCATGTACCATTCATTTACTTCTTAAAGAACTGAAATTATGTTAACCCAAAATTCATCGATTTAGTTTTGAAGAGCTAGGATCGGGTAAGTGTAATACTTATCGAAAACCACTTCAAAACTGATATGCGAATTCTTTATTTTGGAAGCAATTATGGAATGATATGTTATGGAGTTGAACCAACTATTCTAAGCTTAAGTCCAAGGGAGAGTTTGGCGTAACTTTTCAAGCAATGCTAGCGAGGGTACTGTCTATTTTGAGGTTAATTCCAAGAGAGAGAACAACGTTACCATTCATCGGACAACTTATGCGAGAATCCATGGAGAGGTTCGAGATCTATTCGAATAATGAAGACTTATGTATTGAGATGTTGAACATGATTTCAACATAGGAAAATAACAGAAGACAGAGTAGGATGCACATCATTAGGGCCTCAACTTACCGTAAAGCGGTAATTTGTTCGAGATTTGCTTCGACGCCACTGGAACTTACAACGAATCCCAATAACTTTCTAAAGGCTACCCTGAAGTGAAACTTAAGTGGATTGAGCTTCATTCCATATTTGCGGAGTATTTCAAACATTTCGCTGAGGTTGTCCAAGTGATTTGCCGCTATGCGCGATTTAACCAACATATCGTCTACATAAACTTCCATAGTCTTCCTAATCTGATGTTTGAACATGGCATTCACTAGTCGTTAGTAGGTTGCCCCAGCATTCTTTAGGCCGAATGGCAACACTTTGTAGCAGTATAAACCTAGATCAGTAATGAAACTAGATTTTTCCTGGTCAGGTTCATGCATCATGATCTACCCCGTGTAATTGTCCATAAATGATAGCAGTTCATGTCCAGCCGTCCCGTCCACAAGTTGATCGATTCTAGGCAGAGGAAAGCTGTCTTTTGGGTAAGCTTTGTTTAAGTCTGAGTAGTGAACACAAGTTTGCCATTTCCCTTTGGACTTCTTAACCAAGACCGGATTCGATACCCACTCGGGGTAGGTTGCATAGTGGATAAATTCGCCATATGCTTATCCACTTCTTCTCTTAGCACTTTGGACCGTTCAAGTCCTAGGCTGCATCTCTTCTGCTTCACTAGTGTATACTTGGGATCAATGTTAAGTGCATGGCATGCAATCTCCGGTGAAACCCCGCACATATCTAAATGTGTTCAAGCGCATACATCCATGTTGGCGTGAAGAAATTTGATGAGTTCCAGTCGCATCTTGTTTCTAAGATGTGATCTAATTTTCAGGACCCGTGTTGGGTCATCCATATCGATTGGGACAGACACCGTCAATTCTGCCGGTGTTGCCCGTTCCTCTCTTGAACTCTTCTTTCTAGGGTCTAAAGCCTTATCGAATCAGCTATGGTCCCCAAGCCAAGGTGGCATTGTATTTGCTATTCGGTAGGTTCACAAATGTGGAGAGTTCACCCCACATTCATCCCTATTTCTTTTCTTCTAGACTCGCGTAGTTCTGCGATGTAGCATTCTTTAGCAGCGCTTTGGCATCCTTTGATCACCTCAACTCCATCTTTGTCTGAAATTTCATGCTTAGACACCACTGAGCAAAAGCAATCCTAAAACCTGCCAAAGTGGGCTGACCCAAGAAAGCAATGTCGGCAGATATTTCATCTACAATCACAAAGGTTTGGATGAGGATGACTCTTCGGTCTCCTTTTCCGAGTTCTATGGGTAAATTGATTGTTTTGATAGGTCACTTAGGTTCACCAGTGAATCCCTGAATCTTTCTCCGGCAAGCCAATACGTCTTTCATATTGATCTTCATTTGATTAAACGTGTGTTTGAAAAGGATATTCACAGAAATGCCACTATCCACCAATACACGTCAGACCATAGTTGGTCCGATTCCTACCTTCACGACCATGGGGTCAAGGGTCGGAGCTTCTATTCCTTTGTTATCTCAATTCTGGTACATTATGTCATCGTTTTGGGTCCTCTACTGCTTGGCAGGAGTTCCGTATTCGATCGCGAAGCACAAAACTTTCGGAACGTGTCCTAGTGAGCTTGCGTATCGCCCCATTTCTCTCCAACTCTTCAGCGGAGGATGAGGTCCTGCAGATATTGTTCCAATAATGAGTTTTTGGTCAGTCTGTCTAGATCCCTCTTTACTGGTTCTAGCTTGGTTTCCCCGTTCCCAAGGAGCTTGGAGTGCTGAAGGCTAGTCGGGATTTTGCGGCTTCCTCACATACTACTAAAGCTTGTTTTCCTGAATCGGCTCTTCAATCGGGTTCTTTGAGTGACGGCACTCATTCGTGTTCTGACCATGTGTTTCATAGAAGCGGCAATATTTCCCGAAATTCTTTTGCTATACGGTTGCTTCCTTTTAGGCGGCTTCTTGTGCTCCTCCGTCCTTTATGTCGCAAGGCAGATGTTCTCTGGAGTATTATTGAGTGGGGTGTAGTTTTTGGGCCTCAAGCCTTTAAGTCATTTATTACTTCCATTTCGCTTGTTGGAATTCTCCCTCTTCCATTTCTGATTCCTATCCTTCCCCGCATTTTTGCATCTTGGTTTGCCGCCATACCATTCTGCCCAACGTGGTTGGTTGTGGGTTTAGCAGGTTTTCCTTCTAGCTCCTCTACCTCTTACTATCTCAAGTACTGGCTTGCCTTTCGATAAAAGTCCTTCTTGATGGTAGGTAATTTCATCTTGATCCATTTTCCAAACTTAGTGTCAGGAGGGATGGCGCGGACCACGGCCATGAAGACCATATCTTCATTCGAGTTACTTACTTCAGTGACTGCTGTGTTAAATCGACTCATGAAGGATTTCAGAGATTCATTTCATCCCTGGAATAGGCTTGACAAGGACATCACGTCTTTTGGTTGTGCAGTGTGAAGCCTAAACTGATCAAGGAACCTTGTTTCTAATTCACCGAAAGTGGAGATGGATTTAGGTGGGAGCCTGGTGAACCACATGGAAGCAATTCCCTCCAGAATGATTGGAAAACATCTACATGAAACGGAATTTGAAGCATTCGCTCAGTTCATGTACTAACCGTACTTGTACAAGTGAGGTTTCGGGTCTCTAGTTTCATCGTAGGATAGAATAGTCGGCATGGTGAACTTTTTAGGATATTGTTGATTCAGAATGTCACAAGTGAAGGGAGTCTGGCTTAGAGCGAATCCCCGTTCATCATCTCTCCTATTCTTACTTTCGTCCATTAGGCATTTGACCATGTCTGCGATATATGCCTCTGATGTCCGGTAGTCCACGGGTTGGCTGTCAGTGACTACACCAAGTGTTTGATCTTGCAAATGATCTTGGTAAGTGGGCTGAAGCATAGGCTCTCTTGTCTTTGGGAGAGCTACTCCATCGGAGTTCTGTTGCCTTGCGTTGGTCGGTCAGGGGCATTTTGGACCTTTCTGCCGATATTGAGGGCGTTAGTATTTTATTTCAACTCGTCATCGTCAAGTTGTTTACCATCTTCAGAGTCGGAGAGAACCACTGCTATATCTTCCCATGGGATTTTCATCCCAAATTCAAGTATATGGCGGGCTGCTTTGCAGTTGGTGGAGTGATTGCGTTTCCTTCTATGGTGATTCCTGAAGCTCCACCTACTACTCATTTTTGCTGTTGTTTTCCGTTTGTCCTGTTTTGGCCAAAAACGGAAGAGTTTTCCTACTCTGTGGCAGCCGCGGGCTCTGGCATGGTTCTCGAAGCAGCAAGTGATTGCAAGGTCAAGAGGGCATTTAATTTTTCCATAAGAGCTTTTTGGTTGTTCTCCATCTTTTGATTTATTTCATCAACCATCTTGTTTAGCTTACCTCTAGTGACAACTTCATGCTGGATAGAAGATCCCAGCACCTGATCTCTTGTGTTGGCGCCAGAATTTGCTCTGACTGATGGGTTGTTGGCGCCGTTGACTTTGACTTGTTGAGGATTGGTTTGCTCTCTAGCTATTACAGCTCATATAGGTCTTTCGAAAGCATTTCTCTTTCTTCCTAGTGCCATTGATTCTCAACAGCAAATCTTTTAGGTGAAGATTGAGGATCTAACTTATGAACCTGACTGATCCAAAGTAGATAGCTAGATCTGAGCCTGAGTTGGGCTCTTAGTGAAAGCACCAAAATGTTAACCCAAAAAATGGCTCAACACCCTGGATTGAGTGTGAAAGCACCAACCATGTTCTTTCAGATCAATAACATAGAAAATGAATGTAAAAATGCATAAATAGTAAAGAGACAAGAAGATTTTTATAGTGGTTCGACTGTTAACGAAGCCTACGTCTATTTTATAACTTTCTATTAACTGACTGCTGTTACAAGTTGAGTCGGATTACAATATGATTGAATCTTCTAAGTTAGATCAAGTCATAAGTACAGGAGTTCATTGGAGAATCATAAAGAACCCTTAGATGACTGCTGTGTGGGAGGAGAAGAGTGAAGAATAGTTTCTGCAGAGTTTCAGCCACCGGTTCAGAAGATCCTCTTTATCTTGTAGATAGGTGAGTATTTATAGGGATTGGAGAGCTGTTGGGCTAGGTCGGTTTGCCAGAAGACTATACTTGATGATACGAAGATGCTCCAAGAATTCCACAACAAACCGACCTATAGGGCATGGATCGCTAGCGATCCATAGGGCATGGATCGCTAGCGATCCATGTAGTTAATGTATTTTGGGGTGGTTTCACTTGGATTGTGCTCTTTGCCTTATGTAGATTCTCTCCATGTAATTCCATAACGATTTGCTTTGTTTTGATGGTGATTCATGTACAGGTCGCATTGTACGACTGGAATCAGATGAATGCTTACTTCTCGAACTAGCTTGCTTGGAATATCATGAAACTTGGCAATGATATTGGTTTATGATGCAAGAAGTTTGGAGGATATACAAGCAATCCTTATGGATCGCTAGTGATCCATGGGTGATGGATCGCTAGGGATCCATCCCCTTAACCTATTTTGCATCTTCCCTTTTGGGTCCTTCTTAGCTTCCTTTTCTGGTCCTTTTGGTTGATTCTTGAGTTGTTTTGACTTGACGTGAACGTTCTACCTCCCGTTGAATTCTATTGGGTTAAAACCCGGTTAACACATGAAATAGCTTTAGACATGAAATAGCTATAGGCACGCGGTAGCTATAGGCATGCATTAGCTTTAAACATGCGTTAGCTTTACACATGCGTTAGCTTAAAACATGCGATAGCTTTAGGCATGCTATAGCCTTGTATATGCGATAACTTCACCTTAAATATTCGATAGCCCTGTCCTACACTTTTGATGGTACGTAAATAAATATTTGGCAGGCTTGTCCTAATAACCAAAGATGGATATTTTGAATTTATAAACTTGGACATTAAGATTTTAAAAGATAGAAAAAGGAAAATTTAGCCCAAAATTATTACAGTTTATGTAACGACCTGTATTTTACATATTGAAGAATCGTAAAATATTTTTATTTAATTCATACGAGGTCGTATGACTCTAAAACTTTGGAAAATCACTACTAGCTACATTTTCCATCTTTATAATTTTTATCGGTCATTTTGAACCCAAAAATTTATAAGGCCTATAACTTTTGATATGTAATGAATTAGAGTCTGAAACCACTTCCATTGGATTGAGCTTTTGGTTTCTCTTTCCGTAGGATAGTCATAATAGGAAATAAAATTTATCGTTTAGGTGATGTGGCTATTTTAAATTCTATTTATTGTGGAATAGTTCGGTGGGCAATTAAACTAAGCCCATACTTAGACCCACTAATGAATTTGGAGAATTGTGCTTAGTTAGGGGAGAGGGATGGAATTAGATCATTTCCATTGTTTCAAAACAATTTCAAACCTCCATTAACCCTTAATTCATCCAAAAGCTCATCTTTTAATCTAAACCAAATCAAACATTATAAGGGTAATTAGCAAAGGAGATCATAGATTCATCATTTTGGTGCTTGGAAATTCGTGATTTTGGCTGTTCGTATCAGATTTGGGGATCTAAAGTGGTATTTTGGGTATTAGGTGAGTGATTCTTGATCTCTCACTATTCTATGCTTATCCATATAGTAAAAATAGGTGTTTTAACATGATTTTGATAGTAAAATGTTTTCTGACTTTAGTTACATCAAAAATGATTATGGTCAAAATTAAAAGGATTGGATTTGATTTTAATTGGTTTTACAACCTTTTTGGACAATATTATCATGTTAGTGTAAAGTTAGATTTAGATTGGAATTTGTATGTTAGTCTTGTTTGAATTGCTTGTATATTTAATGATTGATTATGTATGACAGGTAAGCCTAGATGAATTGTTTTGATATGGTTTGTTAGTGTTTTAGTGAAGTTAGGAAAAGAGGTCGTTGAATTAGGCAAAAACGAAAGCAAAAGTGATCAGAATTAGATAAGACTTGAAGGGGCTCTAGAGGATGGGAGGAGTCTAAGATTCTAGTGGTAAGTTAATTGGATTTGGTAGGAGTGATCGATGGTGAGATGATTTTAGCTCGGTGGAGTTAGTTGCGGATCTATTTGGTATGGGAGCAAGGCTTGGGCACTTATACTGAAAGACTTCGGGGCAAACTCAAGTTGTAGTAAGGAAGGAGTTCCAAGAGCCAAAGTGGAAATTTGGCTAAGCATGGTGGTCGGTACCGATCTCTTTTGGTGGGTACCAAGTTCTTTTCTCGATGGCTAGTAGGTTTTGAAGGCTTGGAGTTTCAAGGCATAAAGGAAGAGAACTCTAAGTAGGACAAAGGAGAAGAGATTGGGGGAGAAGTACTTAGCTAAAATTTGGCTTAGTATTGGTCAAGAATTTTGTATCGGTATCGAGCCCAAGTGGTCGGTACAGACAACAGATTTGGCGGTCTTTGGTGATGAAACTTCCAAGAGGGGAAGTTTTGGATCTACAGGTCATGCTGAAGGTGTTTGTTTGTTCGTTTGGGGTTCGATGGCAATATAAGGGTAATAGCTTCAGGAATTCAATGATGATAACTCGATGTTGAATGGAGTTAAGTTCTGATGATGGCGACTCGATGTTGAAAGGAGTCGCTGGGATGATTGTCCACTATGGGTGGGTTCTAAGAAGGATGACCCGTGGATAGAGTGTTGAATGGTGCTATCATGGGAAGAAAGGAATGTTGAATGGTTCCTTGAGGATAATGGAAACTAGATGGAGTAATGAAAGGGGCTCAGATACACATGCTAAAGGATCATTGATACTCGAAAGCAGTGATATTGTGAGGACGCTTATTGGGTACTTGGAATGGCTACCTCAGGTTGGTGGAATGGATCTGTATACCTTGGACCAGTGGAATGGGTCTAGTGTCAGCTTCGGGCTATGAGCAAGTACACTAAAAACTAGGATTTATCCATTTATCCTTGGTAGGGGAATCGCCATATGAGTTATCATATATCTGCGGCACATTGTGTGATTATAAGGATAGTTTGATGGATACTATGTTTGCTCTGGTGGTTTTCCCCCGTAGTCTATCACTCTAGTGATGTCACTTGAGATAGGTATTATGGATAGGGATACTTAGAATCCCATCATTTTACTTAGGTTGCAGTAAACCCTTATGATGTTTGTAGAGTAGCACATTGTGTTCGTTATATGATTACCCTTTAGTTGCAGAGACATGTAAGGTATGGTTCGTATACCCTTGTTCCTTACTATATCACCTCGTATGGTATTTTGAGATTCATTTATTGCTCACATGAGATTGAATTGAGGTTTTTTGCTTTGCTTCATATTATCTCGGGTACTCTTAAATCAGGAGACTAGATAACATGTCTAGGTGATACATGGTGGCTGCGCACAGGGCAAGCAGGAAGGAGCTTTCTTGTATTATTTATGGATATACTATTGTTTATTCAACTATGCAGCGGAGTGGATCCTAGGCAGTGTCTACAATCTTATTGAGATAATTTTAGTTGAGTTTACTCCATTTGTACAAACTCTATTACTATGTTGTATAACCTTGTGGATCTGTGTGCTATGATATTTGGTCCACTTAGTTATTATTGCCTCCTCTGCTTTATATCTATGATGATTTATATTTTATATTCGATGTGTTGTGAGATATATAATAGGTTATGTGATGTTTTATTTCTTTCCAACCCTTGACGATCGACCTACATCGACCGAACACCACAATAGTGCATTTATATGTATATTTGGTGTCAGTGTTGTAGGTTAGTCATCACATTTGGTATCATAGATTAGATTACACGATTAACCCGAGTTGATATCATGGTCCAGTTGAGAGCGAACTTGTTGCATATTTTGGTTTTCAAAACTATATAGTGTATAAATTACATGAACACACGAGTACTATAGATGCAGTTTTCCTTATGAGAGATTGTCCATTCTTGTTACAGATCAAGAATAAGCCGACATACAAGAAACACTACAAGGAACTCCATCTCTGGAATTGAAGAAAAGTGGGTTTGGGGGTTGTTAACCCTCATTTTCATGCGAAGTTCAACACGATAATGGTGGACATGATGCAAAATGCCTAAGCGGCCGCTCTAAATGATTTTGTAGGTGGTGATGCTCAAGATCAGATATCCAAAGTCGATTTCGCTAAGCTAAACAAGGATTTTTCCACTCTTAATGGCAAACCATTCCAAGGAATGGAATCAGCTACAGAAGTGCAGGATTGGTTGGACACCTGAAAAAGGATTTTTGATGACCTTGAATTTGATGATGCGATGAAGGGGAGATTGGCTTCCCGACGGCTTTAAGGGAGAGCCATGAACTGGTGGAATGATATTAAAGTTGCTACTCCTAAGGATCAATTTACATGGGACTAGTTCAAAACTCGATTCGAGGAGAAGTTCATTCGAGCTACTTAGAAGTCGATGCTATTTAGGAAGTTTGCTGATTTGAAGTAGGGAGACATGTCTGTCTTTGAGTATCCTGCTGAGTTCGATGCCTTATCAAAATATGGGATGTCTTTCATTAACATTCCACTGAGGAAGAACAAGAAGATTTTATGGGTTTGGATGATACTTGAGGGAAGTTAGTGATAATCCATTTGAGAGACTCGTTGAGAAAGCTCTTCACTAGGAGAGTTTGTACCCCAAAACCAAATCAGCTGATGTGGTTAAAGAAAAGTCAAAATCGCGACAAAGCGGTGGAGGGAAGAAGAAATGGAATGGTAAAAGAAAGGATAAGTGAAGGCATGTGCTTTGGATGACTTCCCGACTTTGTCGAGTGCTCCCTCGACGAGGGAGAAGGGAAAGAGCGTCATTATTCAAAGTAAGATTTCCATTTATGATGTTCCCATACATGTTTTGTTTGATACTAGGGCTTCACATTCCTTTATATCTAGTGACCTGGTAGATAGATTGAGATTGAAACCCGAAATAGTTAACCGACCTTTGATTATGACGAACCCTATTGGAAGCTCTACTAGCAAGTGTATGGTTTGTCATTGTTTGGCCTTATCGAGTCATGGATGCACTTTTGTTTATGATTGATTTTTTTTGAATTTTGTTAGGTTCGGGGTTATCTTGGGGATGGACTAGCTAAGGAAGTATGCGGTAGCGGTGGATTACGAGAAGTTGTTGGTGAGGGTTGGAGCCATGGAGGGGTGGACGGTAGTGATTAGCTGTCTACCAGAGGATGGGGTTATGGTTGGTTTTCTATATTCGCTTGAGGCCCCATAAGATGAGTTGTCATCCATGCCTATCGTTAGAAAGTATCCGGACTTATTAGAGGAGGTGATCGGATTAATACCACACCGAGAGATTGTATTTCACAAAGACTTAGTGAAGGAGTCAGATTGATAGTTATGCCTTTGAGGCGTATGGCCAAAGACTTTAGGGCAAGCTTCGAGTAGGAGTAAGGAAGGAGTTCCAAGAGCTAAAGTGGAAACTTTAGCTAAGTATGGTGGTCGGTACCAACTTCTTTTATTCAGTATCATGTTCTTTTGTTGATACCAATTGGTGTTAAAGACTTGGAGGTTCAAGGCATGAAGGAAGGGGACTCTAAGTAGGCCAAAGGAGAAGAGATTGGGGGAAAAGTACTTAGCCAAAATTTGGCTAAGTACTGATCAAGAATTTCATATCGGTACTGAGCCCAGGTGGTTGGTACCGACATGAAATTTTAGGGCCTTTGGTGGTGAAACTTCCAGGAGGGGAAGTGTTGGCTCTATAGCTCGTGCTAAAGGTGTTTGTTTGTTCGCCTGAGGTTCGATAGCAATGTAGTAGCATGATGAAGGGTGATACCTTTAGGAATTCAATGATGGTAACTCGATGGTGAATGGAATTACGTTTCAATGAAGTTGGCTTGATGTTGAAAGGGGTCGTGAGAATGATTGTCCATAAAAGGCGGGCTCTAGGAAGAGTGATCCATGGATAGAGTATTGAGTAGTTCTATCGTGGAAAGAAAGGAATGTTGAAAAGTTCCTTGAGGATAATGGAAACTAGATAGAGCAAGGAAAGGGCCTCGTATACGTGTGCTAAGGGATCGTTGATACTTAGAGTGTTTTCCAATGTACTCGAAAGCATCTGTATTGTGAGGATGCTTAGTGGATACTTGGAATGGCTACCCTGGGTCGGTGGAAGAATCCGTATACCTTAGACTGATGAATTGGGTCTAGAATCAGCTTCGGGTTGAGAGCGAGTACACCAAAAACTAGGATTTATCCATTAATCCATGGCAGAGGAATGGTCATATGAGTTATCATATATCCAAAGCACATTGAGTAATAGTGAGGATTGTCTGATGGATGCTATGTTCTATTTGGTTGTTTTCTCCCATAGTCTATCACTCTAGTGATGTCACTTAGGATATGTATTGTGGATAGGGATACCTGGACACCCATCATTTTACTTAGGTTGCAGTACACCCTTATGAAGTTTTGTAGAGTAGCACATTGTGTTCGTTATGTGCTAACTCTTTGGTTATTGAGACAGGTTAGGTATGGTTTGTATACTCTTGTTCCTTTCTATATTGACTTGTATAGTATTTTGGGATTCATTTATTGCTCACACAGACTGTTGTCTAATTCAAAGTTTTATGCTTTGCTTCTAATTATCTCGGGTACTCTTAAATGAGTAGACTAGATAGAAGGTCTCGGTAATATGTGGTGGATGTGCAGAGGACGAGCAGGATAGAGCTTTCTCGTATTATATATGGATATACTATTGCTTATTCTGTTGTGCAACACTATAGAGTCTAGGCGGTGTTTGTTTTTCTTTTGAGACGGTTTATTTGAGTTTATTTCATTTATATAAACTCCATTACCATGTTGTATAACTCTATGGATCTGCGTACACTAATATTTGGTCCACTTAGTTATTATTGTCTCTTCTGTTTTATATTTGTGATGACTATTATATTTTATTCGATCCATTGTGAGACATACGATAGGTTCTGTGATGTATTATTTCCTTTCAACCTTGATGATCGTCCTACGTCGTTCGGACACCTCAGCAGCGCACTTATATGTATATTTGGTGCTGATGGCATAGGGTGGTCGTCATAATTTATATGAAATAAACTGCATGTTTGTTTATATGTGACCTATTTGTAAATGGATATCATAAGAACATATTGGTATTGTAGATAAAGTTTATATGTTTGATTATATATTGTTGATTAGTTACATTGTTGGTGTAAACAGTTGATGTGTCAGTTATATGAAATCACAGAATAATTATGACATTGGGATTGGAAATTAATGTCCATGTTGGGTTAGTCCATTAATGGGTACGATCAGACTAGACTCCTTTGTGAGCAAAATTGCATCTAGGAGATCGAGAAGATCAAATTGTGTTAGGTTGCCCACAATTGACCAAAAGAAATCGCTCAATGTCCGTAAAACCATATTTAAGTTGTATGGACTGATATCTGAGTAGCACCTCACACAATAGCCGATTAAGCCCCTTCGCTATCAAGGTCAATGATTCTAATGCGTAGATAATTTCCAACATCAAGGTTAAATTTTTGTATATGCATCTAGGAATCAAGTGGGATGCTCATTGTTGTTTTTATACGATGTTTGTGTTATGATCTAGCTGTTGTGGTTGCAGGTGGATGAGGAAAGCACAGTGTGTTAAGCCTATCTTATCCTATCCAATGAATCTTATGTATGCCATTTAGATTTTTTAGATACCAGTGAGGGGGAAATCCGTTTTTCTAGCATTGTGGTCTCACTCTATATCTTGTTTGATTTAGGATGAACTAATATTATCCATACTGGACTTTTTGTCTCACCTGAAGTTTTTAATTTCCTCCTAAAATCTCAGCTACTCATTTGAGTAGTTCGAAGTAAGGTTTTTAGGTTTAGACAAGTATAGATTTCGGAGACATGCAGGTGGCAAGCTAATTGTAGTTTAGATTTTATTTTTCTATGTAATATAACTGATTATGTTTTTATGTAAGGACAGGTTTTATAATCGTCATTTGTTATGACTCTGATCATCTAAGGGACCCATCATATGTCGCTCTTAGAATTATAATTTGCACTTACTATATTTTATCGAAACATTGTAACCGTGGGGTTATGTAATGAACATGTTATGAATGAATTAAAACTGTTTTATGAATTTTCTTGAATTCCTAGGATATTAATGTTACTAAACAATAACTGATCTCATTTTATTGCTAGAAAATGAAACTAACAATAACTACAGCATCATTGGTTTCTATTTTCGATCCTCAAAATGGGGGAGTATCAAATCATGGGTTATTTAAACTTAGAGCACAACCCAATGAATTTGAAAGACCAAACCAAGGAATGGGATAATGCTATGCTATATTAACGTACTTATATTTAAGTCATATCTATAGGTATGTATATCTATGTATGTCTACTTCTCCTCTATGGCTTTATTCCTTTATTCTGAATTTCATGAAGACTCGTATGCATTATGAGAAAAGAAGTTATGAACTCAAGAAGTGAGAACCACGACTAATAGAAATGTTCGACCAAAAGGAAGGGGGAATGCTATTCGAACAATTAATGCAAACACAAACATTAGGGCTGGAGCAGCACTGATGGTTATGTGGACAATGTATTAGTTCTTTGTAAACATGATGCAAGCCGAAGCCGCGTTGGGTTGGCTGGAGGAAATGCTGGTAATGCGGGAACTTCCATACCTAAAGTGTCCGCTCGTAATAATTTAGTAGTGCTAAGTAGGGACTTCACCAGTCTGAGGGGAAAATTATTTATGGGAACGAAGAATACTATCAAAGTGGAGGATTGGATAATCTAATGTAAAAGGGAATTTTCTGACTCGGGATTGATTAATGAACGTAAAATGAGGTTGAGTTCTAGGCAGTTATAAGAAGCCGCTTTATATTGGTGGAATACGATAATTGTGGATATACCAGAGGATGATATTACTTGCGCTAATTTCAAGGGATGGTTTGAGGAACAATTCCTACCAAAAGTAGAAAAATCCACTCTGTTCAAAAAGTTTATGGACTTAAAACAAGGTGATATGTCATTTCTAGAGTATGCGGCTAAGTTTAATGAACTCTTAAGGCATTGGTAAGCCATCATTAACACTATAGTCAAGAAGAATGAGAAGTTTATTCAATGGTTGAAGCCCGAAATTGCTATGGAAATTACGTCATGCCTTAGGGATCTGTTTAATGTTATTATAGACATGACTCTGAGGAATGAGGATCATCTTACATCGATTGTGGAAAAACAAATCTATAGTAGAGGTTGACAAACCCACTGGTTTTCAAGCCAAGAAGAGAAAGTTCTTTAATCAAAAAGGAAAGAAGGGAACTCGGAAGGGTGTAGTTTCCAGGATAGGGAAGCTAAAGTAACTTCTTATAAGTGTGATAAGATGGGACACTTTGCCCATGAATGTCATCCTAGGGTCAACAAGAAAGTTATGGATTAGAAAGGAGTGAGATAGTTTAATTGCAATAAGTTGGGACACTATAAGAAGGACTATCCCATGCTGGTCAATGCTAAGAATGGAAAGGTTTATACTTTGGAACCAACAGCTTCTATTATCGAGTGTTGAAGAGAAGGGAAAGGTCATGTTGGGAGGTATGGTTTTGATACACAAGATACATGTTTAAGTGTTATTTGATATTAGAGCATCGTAATATATTATATCTAAATGTTTGGTAGATAGATTAGACCTTGAACTAGTATAACTTATAACCTCTCTGAGGGTTGTGAATCTAGTAGGAGGCTATTCCACTCTTGGAATGAAATTTGACTGCCTAAAATTTAATTTGTTAGGTCATAAGTTTGTCTACAATTTGCATGTGTTTAATGTAAGACACCTTGATTGTAGTAACCAAATTTTATACTCATAAGAAAAGTCGAATTTCGATATATGTGCATTGTTGTATGCTATGGAGGATGAGGAGGATGAAATCAATCAAGTTTTTATTGAATGGGAATATGCTAATGTCTTTGAGTCGGTTGTGGGATTACCACCGAAATAAGCAACTGAATTTCGAATGGATCATGTACCAGGATATGAACCAATAAGTAGACCACCTAGCAGCATGGCACCCACCAAGATGAAGGAATTAAAGATGCGGCTAGTAGAGTTGGATGGAAAAAATTTATTTGACAAAGTAGCTCGCCTAAGGGTGCAATAGTGTTCATGAAGAAACCAAAACGGATGCTAAGAATGTATTGATTGTAGAAAGCTAAATAAGAAGACCATGAAGAATCGATGTCCTTTGTCAAGAATTGACGATTTGTTTGATCAACTGAGTGGAGCTAAGGTTTTCTCATAATTGAGCTTAGCAACGGGTTTCCATTAATTGAGAGTGGTAAAGGAAAGTATACCATTAATGACATTTGTAACAAGATGGTTCATATAAATGGTTAGCCATGCCCTTGGACTAATCAATGCGCATGCTTTCTTTGTAGATTTGATGAACCAAGTCTTTCTAGACTATTTGGATAGATTCATATTGGTATATATTAACGATATGTTGATATAAAGTAAGAATGAACATGATCATGGAGTTCATTTAAGAATATTGCTAGATATGTTGAGGCAACATCAGCTAAATGGAAAATTTTCAAATGTCATTTTCTAGAAAGAGAAGTAAAGTTTCATAGTCATGTGGTTTCTAAAGATACGGCCATCTGTAGCTCCATCAAAGACTGAAACTATTAATAGTTTGAAGACACCTGAGATAGTGACCGAGATTAGAAGTTTCTTGTGCTTAGCTGGCTATTATAGGATATTTGTTTAGGATTCCTCCCATATAGCAATGCCTATGGCTAAACCAACACCGAAGGACATGAAATTTGTTTGGACCAACAAATATGAAGAAGCATTTTTAAAGCTAAAACATTTATTGACCAATTTTCCCATGTTAGAGTTACCGAATGAAAATTGAGATTTACTGGTGTAAACCGATGCATGTGGAAAAGGGTTAAGAGTGGTATTTGTAAGATTGTGGAATAGGGATCTTAAGGCTAAATTAACACTATAGGAGGGTGAATAGTGTTTTCTAGTTTATATGAATCGTTTTTGAAATCTTTTCAAATTGTACTTAGAATAATGAGCTTTAACAATCATAGAATTAAAACATAGATAAACGGAAAATGGAGTAAGAGTAAAAGGAAAGAACACACCAGGATTTTATATTGGTTTGGAGTTACCCTACATCCAGTCCCATACAATTTCTTGTACGGATTTATGTTCAACTATTAAATGCAGATACAATCTCGATTTCAAGGCTTTGAGACACACCCTCCAGAATCCTGGCCTTTGGGTAGAGCTGCTTGATTTCCAGGCTATAAGCATGCCCACTAGATTTACGGGCTACTAAACACTACAATCAAACCCACATGTATATCAGTTTGATATTACAAAGATTTACAAACTCAAAACTTCAATCTTGATTACAAATGATCATATAATCTTTGAATAGCATTTAGATCTTGATTGGAGTGAGAGAGGTGATAGAAATCAGAGAGCAAATTTTAGAGAACCAAACTAATGGTGATTGAGTTTGATTCTGGTTGAAATTCGGCAGAGTATGGTTATATTTTTGTTTAGAAAATGAAAGAGAAGAAGGAGGAGAGAAGAAAATAAAAAGTGATTGAAAAATTTGCTGGGAAGACGGGTATTTATAGAGGAATAATGGTCATGTCCATTCATGAAGAGATCCGATGAATAGACACTTCTTTTGAAAGTTGATTTTTGAAACTCACGGCTAGTATACCGACATATAGGGTTAGAGTATGTTGACATACTCTTTGTAATTTTGAAAAACATTTTAAAATATTATTTTGAAAATGTATTGCATTGTGAAATAATTTTGTACTTTGCAAATATGTTTAAATATAATATATATTATTATAATCATAATAAAACTTAAGTAAAACTATATGATAGGAGTTTTGAAAAATAAACTAATATAAATCAAAATTCAATAAAAACAGTAACTTGGTAAAATATTAAAAACTAAAATGATAAGTATAAGAAATTGAAAACTATTTGAAAGTGGTTTTGAAAAGAATATTTAAAAACTTATTTAAAAATAGAGAGAGTGAGGGGTGAGGGAGAGATCAAGTGCAATCAGAATTTTACAAATATTATAGACTCTATAACTTATCTGGAATATCTTGGAATCTTGAACTCTTGAATACTCATGAGTCATCATTCTTGAGTCTTTATATCAACATCTTTAACTCTTCAATCTTTACTTGATACTGTATAGTCTTCTTATATCAACACATGTTTAATATCCTGCATTATATACTATATATATATATATTGATAAAACATTAGTATTTAAATGATTTCTTAAAGTTGTTGTCATCAAACCCAAATCCTTAAGTACTAACAATCACCCCCTTTTTGATGATGAAAACTTTTATATAAAATATAATATAACTCCCCTTTAATCTATGCCTAATATACAAAAAATCCCCTTTAATCTATGCTTGGTATTTTATATATTTCTCCTCCTTTGTCATCAATCAAAAATAACTAACTATAACTATAATTCTAACTTTAACTCTTGATATTAATTCTAACTCCACCTAACTAAAACATTATATGATATAAACACATATAGAAGTAATAAGTAATATAACACTACGCCATAGATGGCCTACTGCAACGAAATTACAAGGTGTTGCTAGCTATAATGTAACGATAGGTATGTTGATTTTTGTCTATTACAACACTCGCTTCAAGGTGTTAGCATAGGTATCAACAAGATGTTGCAGTAGCTATAGATGTATTCAAATTAAAAAATTAATAAAATTAGCAATCCGCGTGAATACGATCCAACGGTCTACATTTAATCTGGTTGTTAAAATGGATCACCACTGCAATTTGCCCCAAAATTTCATTTTACCACCTGAACTAGTTTAGAGTAGATCCCCTTTTCTCGTATGTGATAATGGCTGCTCCTATCTTGTTCCTCTTTTGCTCTGAAATTAGGGCTTTGGCCTCGTGTTCGCTCCTATGAGATTAGCTAGGGCTTCGGCCTTGTCTTCGCTCCTGTGAGATTAGCTAGGGCTTCAGCCTTGTCTTCGCTCCTGTGAGATTAGCTAGGGCTTCGGCCTTGTGCGATTAGGGCTTCGTCTAATATCGAAGGACCCGATTGATTGTCGATCGATTACAATTGCTGTTCTTCTGATTTGCTTTGGCAATCGATCGTCTCCTTGCTTCGAATACAGCTCCTTCGATTTTGCTTGAGTTCAACTGTGTATTCGGGTATGTAATTTGTTGCTTTTACTTTACTGTATTGCTTGCTTGAACTCGATACTATCTGCCGATGATGTTAATGTGTTTATATAGGGTTCGAACCCCTAGATTTACGTTCGTATATATCTGTTGACATCGGTCATTTAATTGATTGTTCATCGTGACTTTGCCTTTGACATTTAACTAGACTTCGGCAACTTGATTTGAATTGGTTGAACTTGCTACTGTTCGTGGTTGACTTTGGCTATGTCTGTTCATCCTGTAGCTTGAACTTGTAATATATCTTCTGGTTGACATCCTGTAGCTTGAACTTGTAATATATTTCACTTGAGTTTTTGTAGTCAAGTTGCTTCACCATACTGTTTCCATTGGTGCCACACACACACTTGTGTACCTTTCTCTTTGTGCTTCACTTGTTCACTGAAACTGTTGTATCACTTATGTTTTCCATTATCATGTATATATATATGCATTCATGTATGTATATATGTGTTTGTTGTTGCACTTGAACATGTATATATGCACTGGTCCTTTGAGCCTGTTTGCACTGCCTATATATATACATGCTGTTTCACACATGTATATATGTATGGTTGCTTTCATATGGTAGCTGGACTTGCTCGAGTTCATATTTCTTATATTATCTGACTTCGGCCATTTTTGAAATTGCTGCAGCTCATTCACTTGACACTTCTGTTGGTCTGTATTTTTGAATATGGTTGGAGTTTTGGTTTAATTGTGAGTTTGAGTTCTTTTGTTGAGCTCTGTCCACTGTTGTTTTATGTTTGGCATACAAGTCTGGTATAGTTTGCTCTGACCAATTCATTGAGCATGCTGTTTATTTCTGTAGCATGCTTCTGTTTCATTTTTGTTTTTGTGCATTGTCAACTGCTTGGACCAAATTGTCACCCAAATAACTGAGGCAAATAATATTTTCAAAATTACATTTTATTTTATACTGCAAAAATATTTCCTTTTCAATTTTACTGCGTCAGTGTGTATTTTTGCAGATTGCTCAGATGTTGGATTCAATCTGAAATGGAGTTGAAGACAGGTTTCAAAGAAGGCTCGATCTTCCGAAATCGGATGAATCGGGCGGTGCCCACTTGTTCGATCAAAGAAGACTGCGGTGCCCCGGACCCCCGCCGGCGCTGCGCCCGGACCCGCTTCTCGGCTCGCCTTCGGCTCGGCACTCGGCTCGTCATATATTTGTCAGTGTCGGTGTCTGTATAAATTGAAACTGCATATGTAATGAGTGAACTGAGTGATGTAGTGAGGAATATCTGTATATGTGAATATCAGTGTTATTTATCATTGAATTGTAAAATAGTGGAGTCGGGAATTTGTACTATTTTAAATGTTGAAATAAAATATTTATTTAAATAAATTACTGTTTGAATATCAAATTCTGTGCAATAGCATTTTATTAAATAAATATTTATTTCTATTAAAAAATCAAATATGCTCTACATTGTGGGCCCCACAAATTCAGAAAATTAATATCTATAGCAACATTTTTGAATGTTGCTACATGCACCTATGGATGTTGCTATAGACCCAAATAGGATTCTATTGCAACAATATTTCTTATGTTGCCTTAGATAGTCAAAATGTTGCCTTTGAGGTCTGCGGCAACGCGGCAAAATGCAACACCGAGAAAGTGTTGCCTTTGCCCTTTTTTAGCCTTCAGCAACATTTTTTGGCACATCCTGCATCACTTCTTTGGTGTTGCAGTATGCAATCTATGGCGTAGTGTAATCATGAAATGCAAAATGATAGAAATGATATATAAGAAACACCATTCAATATTTTAATCAACTCAAGCATACATAATGTCACACAAAAAGCAATATTTCAAATTCAACCAAATTCAAAGCCAAATCAAATCAAACCAAACAAACCAAACAAACTTAATTCAGTATTATATACAATCAAACCTATTAAAACTAGATATTTCTTAGGACTTCAACCCATCCATCAGTGCTAAAGAATGGATCTGCTTTAATAGCCTCCTAATATTCATCATCTTTGTTGATGATGCATTCTGGAATAGCGGTTGGTTCCTCTTTATTCAGAGCTGAAATCATCCATCGAATTGCATCGAAATGCCTTTGTTGCTCCTTGATCATCTACGTTTGACATAATTCTAAGTGTCTCTGGTTCTGTAGGATAAAAGAGAGAATGTTTTTGAAGGATTCAAGCGTTTGTTCAAGGTTTTTGGTTAAATTTGAATAGGAGAAGCCATTATTTATGATTTGGAGTTTAGGAAAGTAAAGGAAGAAGAAAGAGAATAAGTGGTAATAATTTTCTAGTTTAAATGTGTATTTATAAGTGTAGAAATTCGTTGGAATTGAATAGACACTTGCTGTCTATTAATTTTTCAAAATTAATTTTTTTTTGAAAATGAGCCATTGTATGTCGACAAACATACTCATGGTATGTTGAGATATATACAGAAAGTTGTAAAGTTGCTTTGTTTTGGTGTTTTGCTATATTTAGCTTATACTATTATACTAGTTATACTTTCCAAAGATCGTAATAAGTGTATAACAGTGAGGAAACAAGGATTTCATTACTACTTAGAGAAGGATTACATAGTTCACAAAGAAAAGAATGATACATAACACCACATCAAACTCAAACTTAAACAACCAGGTACAATCATACTTAAATATAACTAAAACAAACTAGAAAGATGTGGATGATGAAGAGATCCCAAGTTTGTGTTTCACCTTTCCAAAGAACTTATCCATTTTGTTGGAAATGGTGTTTAACTTCTTACTCATGGAACATTTGACAATCCTTTGATTTTCAACAATCTTCTTTTGATTGTTGAGAATGTCTTGATTGGTTGGACGAGGTGGAAAGTCAATGCTTTCTAAAGAGGTTTCCTCCTCCTCCTCTTCTTCTTCTTCGATATCCATTTCTTCCCCTTTTTCCTCTTCCTCTTCTTCTTGTATTTCTTCCTTCTCTTCATGTACTAACCTTTCTTCTTTCGCCGCAAGTGTTTCATATGGCTCGAAATCTTGTGGAATTTTCATAAGAGCTATATTTTCTTGATTAAACGCTTTATGAGAGACAAATTCCTCTCGTTTAAAGTCAACGCCAAAGTAGTTAAAGATTCGAGTAAGGTAAATACCATAAAGTAGTGTGTTTTCATGGGTGGAAAGATTTTTGGGATAAAATTCATCCATTAGCTTGAGCCCAATTTATGTCATATTGACCTTAAATGGCAAAGAGTGCTTTACAAACTTTTAAGGTAGGGTTATTGAATTTCCTGAACAAGGAGTGATTGTATGTTGCAAAAGAAGATTAAGAGATTTAGCTTTTGGATGAAAATTTTGATTTTTAAACTTAAAATTATCATCTCCTTCAAAAATTATGAAAAAACTTCATGATTATCTCATTAATTTTGAAATGAGAAAGGTCTATTCCGGTGGATTTGCATCCAAGAATAGTACCTAAAAGTTCACAATTCAAAACAATTAGAGTTCCTTTAACATTATTCCATACTTCTTCTTCTCCACCTTCATAAAATTTACCTTTCAAATTTGCATAATTTTTTTTGACCAAGTGTGGATAGCAAACAAAATCGTTTTGAGAAGCATCAATTAAACCGAGAATTCCATTTTGAGAACAAAGAGTATTAATTTCATAAGTAGAAAATTCATTAAAAATTGCAGACTTTTCCGTAGAAACTTTACCATAATTCATATAGCTAATATAGGCTTTCATAGCTTTTTGATCTTGGAAGAGAAAGTTTTTGATGGTTTTGGAAAGTCTCATGGACGTTGGAGTGCTTGAGGATACCATTGATGAATGATTTGAGGAGATAAGTGAGTTAATAAAAGTTTGAATTTTGAAATGAAAGGTGAATTGAATGGTTAGAGACAGAGGTTATAAGTAGAGAATCAAATGACATGTTCTCTGATCAAGAGACACCTTTTCAGAACATTGGGGTAGGTGAAAAAGTGGAGGGAAAATTCAAATTTTGAATTTGAAATTGATATTCGTATTATGGACATGTATGTCGACATATACTATAGGGGTATGTTGACATATCTATTGAATTTTTCAAAATTGAATTGTTGTTAACTATATTCTACTTTATTTATTATCTATAACTATATTATTATTATTTACATAAAAAATATTTAAAAATAGTTAAAAATAATTTTAAATATATTTTATATTATTTTAATATACAAAAATATAATAATATTAAAATATTAAAATCGCACATTATTCAACTAATATTATTACTAATCTATAGGATATTCCTAATAATCAAACAATCAAAAATTCAAATGGTATAAAGCTTTTAATATATTAAATGCGTACCTTTTTCTGATCCTCTTTTACCAATTATATCTGAATTCTATATGGTTATGAAACATATGTTGGCTATTTCCGTATCTGATTCATTTTCACTTAATGATGTGTTTGAGTCATCTAGTGTTGCAATACAGGCTCTTCTCCATTTTCTAGATGAATTAGTGTTTGGTGTGGTTTTCAGTTTCTCAGGATGCGGGCAGTCTCGTTTTAAGTGACTAGGTTCATTGTAGTTATAACATCTGATGCCATTTCCGCTTTCACTTCTGTTTCCTTGATTTTTCTTATCATTTTTTTAAATTATTCATCTTCCTATATTTTAGGAATTTTTCTGAAGTTCCTTGTCATAAAAGCAATTTCTTCATCATTATCACTATTTGAATCCATATTATCTGTCATTGCATTGAATGTTATGGATTTCTTCTCTATTGCTTTGCTTTCTCTTCTTCCCTGCATTTGTGCTTTAAATGACATTAAATTGCCAATTAACTCTTCAATCTTTAGTGTGCTAATATCATTAGCTCTTCAATTGCAAGAGTCTTTTGGTCTCATTCAGGAGTAACTGAATTGAGGATTTTTCTAACTTGATCCTCTTTGGAGAAATTTTTACCCAATGCAATAAGTGAGTGTACAATATCTTGAAATCTACTATACATATCATATATGGACTCATTTAGTTGAAACTTGTTTGTTATAATGGAAATCTTAGTTTGTTCGACTTTACTTGTACCTTCATCTGTTACTTGCAAAGTTCTCCAAATTTCAAATGCAAACTTGCATATAGATACTCTATTAAATTCATTTCTATCTAGTGAACAAAATAGTATATTCATGGATTTAGAGTTACTTTGTGCAACTGTTGTTTGTTCAGCAGTCCATTGTACAAAATTTGTCTAGGGTTTAGTGTACTCAGATATTCCAGTATCTAATCCAATTGATTGTAAATAAATTTTCATTCTACATGACCAGTATGTGTAGTTACTTAGATTAAAAAGTGATGGTCTAGTAGTAGATTGTCCTTTGACAAATGAATTACTAACAAGTGTATTAACAGTGTTACAAACAGTGCTATTACTAGTGTTGGTAGCCATTTAAACTTTTCAAAAATCACATTATGAAAACTTTGAAAACCAACGGTCTCATACCAAATGTAAGATT
The DNA here is from genome assembly GCA_030737815.1 of Allium fistulosum. Classification (NCBI taxonomy): domain Eukaryota; kingdom Viridiplantae; phylum Streptophyta; class Magnoliopsida; order Asparagales; family Amaryllidaceae; genus Allium; species Allium fistulosum. The sequence goes on along the minus strand of CM060908.1, from coordinate 636,585,624 downwards.
GTGGAATAGCAATCTTAAGGCTAAATTAACACTATAGGAGGGTAAAAAGTGTTTTCTAGTTTATATGAATCTTTTTTGAAATCTTTTGAAATTATACTTAGAATATTGAGATTAACAATCACAGAATCAAAACACAGATAAACAGTAAATGCGGTAAGAGTAAAAGGAAAGAACACACCAGGATTTTATACTGGTTCGGAGTTACCCAACATCCAGTCCCATACAATTCCTTGTACGGATTTCTTTTCAACTATTAAATGCAAATACAATCTCGATTTCAAGGCTTCAAGACACACCCTCTAGAATCCCGGCCTCTAGTTAGAGCCGATTGATTTTTGGGCTATAAGCACACCCACTAGATTTACTGGCTACTAAGCACACCCAATTGATTTCAAGGACTACAATTGCACCCACAAGTATATCGGTTTGATTTTAAAGAGATTTACAAACTCAGAACTTCAATCTTGATTACAAATGATCCTATAATCCTTGAATAGCACTTAGATCTTGATTGGGGTGAGAGAGGTGATAGAAATTAGAGGGCAAAATTTAGAGAATCAAACTAATGGTGACTGAGTTTGATTCTGATTGAAATTCGGCAGAGTATGGCTATATTTTTGTTTAGAAAATGAAAGAGAAGAAGGAGGAGAGAAGAATAATGAAAAGTGATTGAAAAATTCGTTGGGAAGACGGGTATTTATAGAGGAATAACGGTTATGTCCATTCGTGAAGAGATAAGATGAATAGACACTTCTTCTGAAATTTGATTTTTGAAACTCACGGCTAGTATGCCAACATATAGGGTTAGAGTATGTCGACATACTCTTTGTAATTTTGAAAAACATTTTAAATATTATTTTGAAAATGTATTGCTTTGTGAAATAATTTTATACTTCATAAATATGTTTAAATATAATATATATACATTATAATCATATTAAAACTTAAGTAAAACTATATTATAAGAGTTTTGAATAATAAACTAATATAAATCAAAATTTAATAAAAATAGTAACCTAGTAAAATATTAAAAACTAAAATGATAAGTATAAGAAATTGAAAACTATTTGAAAGTTGCTTTGAAAAGAATATTTAAAAACTTATTTAAAAATAGAGGAAGAGAGAGAGAGAGATGAGAGAGAGATCAAGTGCTATCAGAATTTTAACAAATATTCTAGACTCTATAACTTATCTGGAATATCTTGGAATCTTGAACTCTTGAATAATCAGGAGTCTTCATTCTTGAGTCTCTATATCAACATCTTTATCTCTTCAATCTCTACTTGATATTGTACAGTCTTCTTATATCAACAATTGTTAATATCCTGCACTATATACTATATATACCTTGATAAAACATTAGTATTTATATTTTATACGATTTCTTAAAGTTGTTGTCATCAAAACCAAATCCTTAGATACTAACAGTATTGATGTAAAATGGTAGAGTTATTGCCTTTGCCTCTCGACGGCTTCGACTGCATGAAGTTGTTATTCTACTTATGATTTAGAGTTGGCAGCGGTAATCTTTGCGTTAAAAGTGCAGAGATATTATCTTTTGGGAGAACAATTATAGGTGTTTACGAATCATAATCCTTGAAGAAGAATTTATTACCTTAGAAGGAGTTGAATATGAGGCAGGAACGATGGCTTGAGTTTTTGGCAGCCTATAATTTTGGAATTGAGTATACACAAGGAAAAGAAAATAAGGTTATTGATGAAATTAGTAGAAAACATCATAATATAGTATTAGTGATGTTGGCTGAATGAAATGATTTGGAAGCATTGACTTTGTGTGGAGTTCCTATGAGATCGATGGCCAGTTTAGTCAGTGTACTGCAATGATATCTTGTTTGGAAGTTCGACCAGTATTGACTGAAAGAATTGCTTCAAAGTAAAAAGGATGATTTGTTACTAACCAAATGGATTAAGGGATTAGAAGTGGGTACATATATTGGCGATTTAAAAAACTTTGTACTTGACCAAAGAGGATGGTTAAGAGAGAAGGGACCTTTTTGTGTTCCAAATATGGAAAACCTGAGGAAAGAAGTCCTTAGGTAGCGCTAAATATTGAAATTTAATATACATCCAAGAGAAATAAAGATGTACTAAGATATGAAGAGAAGTTTCTTGAAGGAATGAAGAGGGATATAGACTTATGAGTTAAGTAATGTTTAAATTGCTAAAAAGTAAAGGCTGAACACCAGAAGCCAAGTGAGTTACTTCAACATTTAGAAGTATCACCGTGGAAATGTGATTTTACATCAATGGATTTTAGATATGGTTGGTAAGGTCAAATAGGGGGAATGAAAGTATTTGGGTCGTTGTTGATAGACTGCTCAAGAATGCACACTTTATCCATGTTAAGTCGACAAGAATGACACCAAGTTTGGAAAAACTATTTTTGAAGAATAATGTAAAGTCTCCATGGTATACCAAGTAGTATCATAAGTTATTGGACTCCATGGTCGTAGTTGATACTGCTTACCATCCACGGACTAATGGGCAAAAGGAAAACGGTTAATAAGGTACTTGAAGATCTATAGATATTTTGTGTACTAGACTTTAAAGGGTCATGAGAAGACCATTCATATTTAGTTGACTTTTCCTATAATTATACTTATCAGACCTATATAGAACGGACCCTTTCGAAGCTCTTTATAGAAGGCCGTGAAAATCACTAGCATGTTGGTTGGAGATAGGTGATAAGCTAATATTTGGTCCAGATATGGTGAAAGAGGCAATTGAGAAGACTAAGCCAGAGAAAGGGTAATGGAAGCTCAATCAATGCATAAAAGATACACCAATCAATGGTGTAAGAGTCTGGAGTTCTTAGTTATGGATCATGTTTTTTACATGTATCACCTATGAAGGGTGTTATACGATTCGAGAAGTCAAGAAGTTTGCGCTGAAATATGTCAGACCATTTCCTTTCATAGAGGGAATTAGGAAATTCGCATATCGCATCGAGATACCGATTATTCTAGTAGGAGTCCGTAGTGTTTTCCTTGTCTCTCATTTGAGAAAGTATGTACTTGATTCAGACACTACTATTAAACCATTATTTTAAAGGATTCGGTAGTGGAATCAGATATGACTATTGTTAGGTAACTAATAAATATCATGGACTGAGAAATGAAAGAACTTAGAAATAAGACGGTCATATTAATGTAAGTCCAGTGGAGCGACGATGACTTGGGTGGCTGAGAATAGGATTGGAGAAGCTCATCCTGAGTGGTTTATATGTATGCTCTTTATAGTTGTATAGACTTTTGATTAGTAATTATGCTATTGAAGGTTGGTTTTTATATATGCTTGTATCACATGTCTGCATTATTGTTATGATTGTACCTTATTGGAATTTCTAGCATAAAATTTTTATAAGGAGGGGAGCTTGTAAAACCCCAGTATTTAGTACATATTATAAATTAATCAATAATTAAATAATAATGTGACGGAAACGGGAAAATCATGGAGATAGGCCATAATAATTAATTTTGAATTTTATTAATCAATAAATAAATTAATGACATTTTATATAAAAAGGAAAATAAAAGTTCTAAATAAAAAGGGAAAATAAGAAAAGAAAAAAACTTAAAGCAAAAAAGAAAAAAGAAAGAGTAAGAACTCCATTAAAATCTCCCAAACTAAAAAGAAAGAAGAATGTAAACCTTGAAGATGGAAGCTTGAGCCAAATCTCTCCATATTAAACTAATCAAGGTTAATAATATTAACATCGATAATGCTTTTATCTTTTGATTTGCATATTTTTTTTAAATCCATGAAGTTTTTGAGATGTTTTACATTATGAAACATGGATTGGCGTAAAATGTATTCATATGATGATTATGGATATTACATGTGAAGTTGTGGAATAAATTAAGGGTTTACGAATTTAGAACCAATATTAATGATCTCCAAATGGTTTGAAATTTAGATATGTTGTTTATAATATGGATTTTCAATTTCATAATTTTTTGAATTAATTTCTATGAATGTTCTACATTAGAAAAAGGAGTAATTTCAGGTTTTAATTATTTAAAATATAAATAGAACTATTTTATCTTAAATTTTTATATATGATAAAATATGGAAAATGTGATAATTGAAAAATTTTCAGGATTTTTCTAATGTAATTTTAAATTAATTTGAATTTTTTGTTGAAGGGAAAAATTAGGTAAAATGGCACTTAATTAATTAAATGAGGAATTAGTTAATGTTTTAAGTTAAGAATAAATCTTTTTGAATTTTTTCTACAAAGAAATATATGAAGGTATGTATTAATGAATGAAAACTTAACATATGGAAAGATTTGGCGAAAAGTAACAACTTTAAGAGGAAATAAATCGGTTTTAAAGTTAATTACCAAACTTCCATTTTACACATGTGATACCAGTTTAAACATGAGATAGCTACACGTTATAGCCAGATGTTCGATACCATTTTAGGTGTGTGATAGCTACATCTTTGAAACCATTTTAGATATTCAATAACTACATGTTTGATACCATTTTAGACATGGATTAGCTATATGTTCAAACCATTTTAAATGTGTGATAGCTACATGTTCGATACCACATTAGATATGCAATAGCTAGATATTTGATACCATTTTAAACATGTGATGGCTTTATTTTTAAAGGTGCGGTCGCTATATTGTTTTAAGGTGCAATAGCTATATTTTTAAAGATGTGAAAGCCATGGACATGCGATAACGTATATATGTGATAGCATTGTAGATGTGCGATAGATGTGGACATGCGATAGTTATAGACATGTGATAGCTCTAGACGTGCTAATATGCAATAGCTTTAAACATACAGTTGCTATAGGCATGCAATAGCATTAAACATATGATAGTTTTAACATGAGATAACATCACACATGTAATAGTTATGTATATGCGATAGATTTACCTTAGACATTCGATAAACCTATTGTATATTCGATAGTGCATTGTTAAATATATAGCCAGGCTTTTCTTAATAACTGAAGATGGTTTTCTGAACCTATAAACTTGGACAATATGATTTCAAAAGATGGGAAATGGAAAATTTAGCAAAATTACTTGAGTTTATATGATATAAACTACATGTTTTTTTATACATGACCTACGTGTAAATGGCTATCATAAGAACGACAACTATATTAGTGGGAGAGTACCACACGACTTTAGCTAGCGCACATGTTTTAGTTCAAGTAATTGTTTCATTGTAACTGATTTTATTCATTGTAACATTCATCATTTTGAGACCCAAAATAGATGCAAATGATGCTACAGTCATCGTTAATGTCATTTTCTAGTGACAAAAGGAGATTAGTTATTATATCATGAACATCTAGAGAGCATGAATTCAAAAAAATTCATAAAACTTTTTTCGTTCATTCATAACATGTTCATTACATCCCCACGATTATGTCGGTTTTGACAAAACATAATAAGTACAAAATATAAATCCAAGAGGGACATATGATGATGCCCACTTGGATGATTAGAGTCATAACTACTAACGGTTATAAAACACGTCTTTACATATAAACATAAGCAGTTATATTGTATAGAGAAATAGAATCTAAAATACTGTTAGCTTGCATCCAACATGTCTCTGGAAGCTTTATTCGTCTAAACTTGAAAACCTTACTCTCGACCTACTTAAATGAGTACTCGAGAGTTTAAGTGGAAATCAAACACTTTGGGTCGGATAAAAAGTTTAATATGAATAATGTTAGTTCATCCCAAATCATACTAGATACATAGTGAGACCACGCTGCTAAGCGGAACAGGTTTCCTCTCGCTGGTATCATAACAATCCAAATGCCACACTTAACTCCTTTGGATAAGGCGAGATAGGTCTAACGCATTGTGATATCCTAGTCCACCTATAGCCACAATGGTCAGAACATAACATAAGCATCATACAAAATGGGTCAAAGATGAATAGGCTAGTATTTAATAGGGTTTAAGGGTTACACATTCCCTATATCTACTCATTTCATTAAGTATCAACGCATCGGTATAGTTTTCACGGGATCATTATTAACTTATTAGTTTTCGCAGGCAACTAAAAACCTATAAGGCTCACAGAGGCCAAAAACCAGATATATCCAACAACTTCTATTCCCATAAGTGTACAAAGATACTACCTTGAAAGAACGAGAAAATAATGGCTTCTATTCCCATAAGGATACCAAGATACCTAATGATAGAAGAAAAATAACACTGAATGTAACAACCCTGGTTTTGTGATTACCTGTGAAAATAAATTATAAAAATGGATGGAAAATTGTTGAAATTGTTCATTAAGAATAAAAATGTGTTTGGGAATTTATAAAATGGAGTTTAGTTGGTTTGGTTGTAAATTAATTGAGAATAAAAGAATTATGTTGATTTGGTGGTAATTTAATTTAAATAAAAGAAATAAAAGAATTTAATTCAACTTATTTTGTTGAAATAAAAATAAAATGGAGAAAATAAAGTTTTAAAAACTTTATCATGTTAGTTTTGGGTAAAAATGAGCATTAAATAATTTTAATTTGTTGAAATGCAATAATTGTGGAAATAATGGTCAAATAGTGATATTTGTTAATTTTAATGATGTGTTAAAAATTAAATATGGATAATATTGTAAATAAAAATGTGGAATATCGGTTAAAAATAATATTTGGGTGTAAAAATATTTTTGATATCGTTTGTTATGATAATATAAGCAAAAGAAATGATTTTATGTAATTTTGTTGTTAAAAATATTGATTTGTGTAAATTAAAGTGTTTAATTAAAAATGGAATTTTAATGATGTAAATTTGTTTTTAATAGCTAAAATAACTTTTATATGTTGTTTAACAATTTATTTAACATGAAACATGAAGTTATGATAATTATTTGGTTAAATAATGTGAATTAGTGTAAATATATAGTAAAATATGAGATAAAAATATGTATCATAGCCTAATTTGTCTAAGTGTTTAACTTGGCTAATTGGGTGGGTTTATTGGGTTCATACCCAAACCCAAAAGAGAATTCTGGAATGGTTAGAAGGGGAGAAATTGTGCCTATACGTACACTTTTCTCATTTTTCCCTTCCTTCTCAAAACCAGAAACTCAAAATAATGGCTGCTTCTTCCTAAATTATATCCTCTCCAAAATTTAAATAAATTAAAATTTAGAATTGCACATTAAAGAGTAAACAACAGGTAATCTCTCCAAAGCTAGAAATCATTTTCATCTATTTCTCCATTTTGAGAAATCAGTAACTATAACTTTCCTTTTTGTGTTTGTATGTCTATTTCTTCTTCAACTACAAGTTCCTAAAGCTAAATCAGAGCTAAAGTCATCACCTTGCTTATAGTTTGCTCAATTTTTGGTGCTAAGGTGATTTTTAAACTCGCTCTTCTAATCTAAACAAGTTCTGGGTGTTTCTGTTGATTGAATTGTTGAATTTTGAGTTTATTGTATAAACTAGTGAAAATAGTTTTTACAGTAAGTATATAATTTCTGACTATCACTTTGCAATCCAATTTGCTGTAGAATCTTGCACCATATCCATGCCAGAATTCCTCCGGATTGTTGTTTGTGTATAGTTGTATTTGCATGCCAAATTTACGTTTCAGTTCGTTAAGAAACTATGTCGAAATCCACTTAGAAAATCGAATCGGAGCACGCAGAGAAGGCCTGAAGGAAGATCGACCTCAGGTCGACCTTCCACACACCTAGGTCGACCTAGAGCACTTGATGGTCGACCTTCAAGGTTGACCTAGCTATGTGTTGGGTCGACTTGCTGGTCGATCCACCTGTGCCTTTTTCTATGTCCTTTTCTGGCCTATTTCTCTGATTTTTGCTGCGTTTTCCTGCTTATTTTTGTACTAATTTCTGAGGGCTTCATCATGTGAATGTGAAAGCCTATATTAGTTATGTTTTCACATTGCAATGTTGTTGATTTATTGAGTTTCGAATTGAGAAACTATGTTGAATTTGCTACGATTTCGATGATTTCGTGCACGGATTTTATAATCGATTTCAAAGTGAATTTTTGATTTAAAAACCGGATTTGAAGTAAATATTTTTCCAAATCGATTTTCTAAGTATGAATTTATTTTCAAGGCTATTCTAAATATTAAATAATATAATTAACTATTTTCAAAGGGATTTTAAAAGGAAATAATTTCCAAATATTTTTTGAAAATCGTTTTTAACTCGTTTTCTCGAAGTAAATTATTTTTCTATAAAATTACACGTTTTTGACTCTTCAAGAGAACCAGGAAGTGACTTAAACGATTTAGTAAAACATGTGGTATGGGACACATGTGTTTACTTTTTCGGTTAATTCCGGACTTATTCGATTGAGGTCATACACGAGAGTGAAATTAACTACCTTATAGTAAACGGTTAAGTGAGAACATGTGGTTTGGGACGCACTGTTGTCACTAATTTGGTTACTATTTGGAAGTTGGTGACACTTTATGTTGGACCTTCGAGTATGTTGATTGCTAGTACTAGACCTTCGGGTCATTTGTTAAGCTTTCGGGCCATTTGTTGGACCATCGAGCCATTTGTTGGGCTTTCGATCCATTTATTGGATCATTTGTTGGGTGCCAAATTTGTTGTTGATAGTATTTAACAGGCTTTGGCCATATGTTGTTGATGCACGTGCGGCGTAGCTTAGACTCGCCATTTATTGGGATCCACCTTTTGTTGTTGTTTTCTAGATTTCATTATTTTTTATTACTAGAATTTGTTGATTTTCAAATGTTTTCACCATTTTGTTGGATGTTGGAGTTATACATAGCCTTTGTGCTATTTGACTATGATGACATGGTGATTACATTTTTGTTGTTTTAAACTCCTTAATGAGTTCAAAATGTTGAGATTTATGTTGTTTGGGTGGCATGGCTTATACGCCTTATGTTGTTTGATGTTTTGGCATTTACGCCTTATGTTGTTTGGTGATTTGGCTCACAAGCCTTATGTTGTATGTTGATTTGGCTCATATCTCTTATGTTGTTAGATGATTTGGATTATATGCCATATGTTGATTTGAGAACATGGAGTTCATCTCTAAGGCGAGTTTATTATCCTCCTTGTGTATCTTATCTTCACCTATCATGTACTAACCCTCTTGTTTAGGCTAGACTGGCCCGTGTGTTTATATTTTTATATGATGCTCGGGTCAGACCGAGTCATCACAGATTAGTAGATTGCAGTTTGACCTCCACCTTGCTTTGCTCCGCTGTGATCTTTCCTCTTTATTGCTTAGTGTATGTTTTGATGTAGCCCCTTTTTGTTGTAGTACTCTGATGTATATATTCTTTCGTGACTCTGATGTATATTTGGTTCATGAGAACCAAACTCAAGTAGCATGTTATGTTGTACTTCTACTGACTTTGTATATGTATATATATATATATATATGTGTATGTTGCTATTCTGTGATATGAGGTTTTTGATGTTATTTTTTTCTTCTGAATACGGTCCTTAGCCACTATAGTTTAGTGTTAAACCTGAATCGGATATGTCGATCCACAAAAGGAAGGAATGAAAGAAAAAAAGGGATCACCCAATCGAAGTATTCGATACTCGTTTAAGTCAAAGCTCACGGATGGTCACTCCTAACCAACCCTATTCTATGCACTAGTAGACAGTATTACCTAGTAATGCTCTTTGTTAGTGTAGGTCTTGGGGTGGGGCATCACAGCTTGGTATCAGAGCTGAGTTCAGAGGAAATATGATAAATACAGAACAGAACCAGAATAATACATATGTTACAGAGCATCCGAAGGACAATATTCGTGCCATCCCAATCTTCCCTTGTCATTGTCCTTCAATCTAAGTCTTTGGAGGTAGATAATTGGTTTAGGATTATGTCTAGGAATGCAGTTTTAATTCTGTAGTATTCCATATATTGAATTCTATTATCGATGGTATATCCCTGTGAATAATCTTTATCTTATATTCTCTTATACTTTCAGCTTTTGGCTAAAAGAGGCAGAGCTAGCCGTCTCGGTGCTGGGCAGTCTAGTGGCTCGCATCCGGACGGAGTATATATGTCTGTCAATCAGTTTATGGAGCTATTTCATAGTACTCAGCCTCCAGCTCCAACTCCTACACGTCCACCTCACAAGTCACCATTTTCACACATGTGCAGCGACTTTTCGCACCTTGGAGGCAAGCCTTTCAAGGGTTCGAAAAGTGTATTGGTGGTTCAGGCTTGGTTGCGTACTTGTGATCGTATATTTTCTCGCATGGATCTTTCAGACCACCATCGCGTACTCGTAGCATCTAGTATGTTGCAAGAATGTGCTCTAGATTGGTATGAGCTTCTGATTGCAGAAGTGAGTCCTATCTTTCTTCGGATCAGTTCAAGGAACGATTGGAGTTGATGTTCGTTCCCGAATCAGAAAAGCCCTCCTTGCTCAACGTTTCCTTGAGTTGAAGCAAGAGAAATTTTCTGTCTCTGAGTATGTTTCCTCTTTTGAAGCCTTATCCAAGTACGGTGTTGAGCATATTAATACACCGTATAAGAAGAATCAGAAGTTTGTGAATGGTTTGAAGAAGTATTTGAAGAAGCCTTAATGCTTCAGCTTAGAGTCACTTTTAAGGAGCTAGTTGACTTGGCACTTCGTCTTGAAGCTGTCGAGAAGGATAAGGATAGTAGTGATGAGATTGGGGTTCATTCGAAGCCCAATAAGAAGAAGCGGTTTTGTTTCCATAAGTCCAAATCTTTTCAGCATAATAAGAAGAAGAAGCAGGTTGGTTCTAGTTCTCACTCCGAGTTAGCACACCTTCAGAAGGGATACTACAATTGTGGTTCTCATGATCATTTGGTTAGAGAATGTCCCAAGCCTCGCATTTGCCGCTATTGCAAGCAAGAGGGACATTGGTCTTCATCGTGCCCTAGAGCCCCCAAGGGTCCTAATTCTAGGAAGCTGAATGTTATTGATGCTTATAGTGGTTCTTCTTAGCCTAGAGGTACTTTTTCTTCTACTTTGAAAGGTTCTATTTTATTCCATAACCGTTCCATTCGAGTTCTTTTCGATATGGGTGTGTCATACTCATTCGTATCGAAGGAACTTGTTGATGTTATTCCTTTGGATGTATCTTGTCTTATGACTTCTTTAAGGATTGCGAGTCCTATTGGGGGATCCGCAACGCTTAGCATGTTTTGCAAAGATGTGGAGATTGTTCTTAGTTGTTATTCTTTCTGTGCGAATCTGCACGTTATTCAGTATCTTGGTTTTGACATGAATTCGAGGATGGATTAGCTTGTCCGTTATGAAGCCCAAATCCTATGCCCCGAAAGGATTCTATATCTCAAGCATCCCGATTCTGTTGATCAGTTATCTGTTATTCTTCGAGATGTTGATAATAGTTCCAAAGTTTCATTGTTTTCTCTCGAATCTTGAGATGATGATGACATATCTTGAATTCTTGTTGTTTGTGAGTTCTCTTATGTTTTTGAGCCTGTTTCGAGTATGCCACCCAAGTGGGCAATTGAGTTCCGCATTAATCTTATTCCCGATGCTCAGCTTGTTAGTCGTCCTCCCACGAGGATGTCTGCCAAGGAAAATGAGGAACTTAAGAAGCAGTTGTTGGAACTAGAATCTAAGCAGTTTATCCAGTCTAGTTCATCTCCTTGGGGCGCCGGGGTTGTGTTTGTTAAGAAGTCTGATGGTACTCTTAGGCTTTGCGTTGACTATCGCAAGCTTAACGAGTTGACTATTAAGAATAAGTATCCCTTGCCTAGGATCGATGATATGTTCGATCAATTATCTGGTGCCAAAGTTTTCTCTCAGCTTGATCTCGCTACTGGATTTCATCAGTTACGAGTTGCGAAGGATAACATTCCTCTTACCGCATTCCGCGCTCGTTATGGATCTTATGAGTGGATCGTGATGTCGTTTGGTTTTATGAACGCTCATGCTTATTTTGTTGATCTTATGAATCGAGTATTCCGGGAATATCTCGATAAGTTCGTCTTGGTTTTCATTGATGATATCCATGTTTATTCCAAATCCGATGCTGATCATGCCCAACACTTAAGTATTGTCTTAGGTACCCTCTGTCAAAATCAACTTAAGGAAAAATTCTCTAAATGTCATTTCTGGGAGAAGAAGGTGAAGTTTCTCGACCACGTTGTTTCTTCTGATGGCATTTATATCGATCCTTCAAAGATCGAAGCTATTCAGAATTGGAAAAGGCCCGAGAATGTTTCTGAGGTTCGTAGTTTTCTTGGATTGGCGGGTCATTACCGCCGGTTCATTAAAGATTTCTCTCGCATCGTCCTACCTCTTACTAGCCTTACGAGGAAAGGAGTTTGTTTCGTTTGGTCCGATAAGTGTGGGTATTCTTTTTAGAAATTGAAAGAACTTCTTACTCATGCTCCTATCTTGGTGGTTTCTGAAGGGAATCAAGATCTTGTTGTTTATACCGATGCCAGTAGGTGTGGTCTCGGTGCTGTGCTTATGCAGACAGATCAGGTGGTTGCCTTTGCTTCTAGACAATTTAGGCCGAACTAGATTCGGTATGCTACCTACGATTTGGAAAGCTGCCACAGTCTTTGCCTTAAAGATTTGGCAACATTATCTTTTGGGCGAGCGATTTTTTCTTTTCACTGATCACAAATCTTTGAAATATCTATTCACTTAGAAAGAGCTTAATATGAAGCAACATCATTGGCTCGAGTTCCTTTCTTCTTATGATTTCGATATCTAGTATACTCCTGGAAAGGGGAACTGAGTTGCTGATGCGTTGAGTCGCAAACAACAAGCCGTTATTTCTATTATGTTAGCTCATTGGAATATGTTGGAAGCTTTATCTTCTTGCGATATTCATGATCATGCATCTACATCTAATTCTCGTGTTCTATTATTCAACATGGAAGCTTGTCCTTGTTTATTGGATCGTATTGCCGATGCTCAGAGGCAAGATCCTGATCTTGTTCATCTTATTCAGCTTTGTAAATCGTAATCCCATGGTGATGAGTTGAAGGATTTCGATATTGATGCTCGTGGTTGTATTCGAAGGAAGGGCATGTTAATCGTGTCTAATGTTGATGATCTTATAAAGGACATTCTTGTTGAGTGTCACCGTTCTAAGTATACTATTCAACCTGGTAGTAGTAAGATGTATGCCGATATGAAACGTCTATACTATTGGGAAGGTATGAAGCGAGATGTGGCAAGTTATGTGAGCAATTGCATGACTTGTCAACTTATTAAAGCCAAGCATCAACGTCCTAGTGGTCTTTTGCAGCCTCTTAAAGTCCCGTTGTGGAAATGGGATCAGGTTTCGATAGATTTCATTGATGGTTTACCTCGATCGAAGTCTGGCTATAACAGTGTGTGGGTGATTGTTAATCGTTTGACTAAATCAGCCCACTTTATTCCTATTAAGTCCAATCAGACTGCTTCTCATCTAGCTAAGCTCTATATTAAGGAAATCGTGAGACTTTACGGTGTTCCTAGTTCTATTGTTTGTGACAGAGATCCGCTTTTCACTAGTGGATTCTGGCAGAGTTTCCAGAAAGCTTTGAGTACAAAGCTTAATTTCAGCACAGCTTATCATCCACAATCTGACGGACAGACTGAACAGGTGAATCGTATTATGGAAAATCTCCTTCATGCTTGTATTCTTGATTTTGGTGGTAGTTAGGAAGACCACCAACCTCTTATTGAGTTCACCTACAACAACAGTTTTCAGTCTAGTATCGGTATGGCTCCATACGAAGCCTTATATGGAAGGCCATGCCAATCACCTTCTTGTTGGTCGGAGTCCGGGGAGAAATTGGTTTTAGACCCCGACTCTATTCGTGAAGCTTCTGAGAAGATTGATCTCGTCTGACAGAGAATGAAAGAGGCTCAGAGCAGGCAGAAATCCTACGCAAACAACCGTAGGAAACCCTTAGAGTTCTCTGTTGGTGATCTTGACAACCGAGGAATTGGCTCCTCGATATATAGGACCATTTCCTATTACTGAACGCATTGGCCCAGTTGCATATCGTGTAACACTTCTAGCTCAATTTTCTAGTATTCATGATGTATTCCATGTATCTCAACTTCGGAAATGTCTTCGTGATTCAAATTTAGTTGTTGATCCTCTCGTTTTGCAAGAGCTTGAGATCTCACTTGAGTTGTCTATTGTGCAAAATCCTATTCGTGTGCTTGCTTCAGAGGTTAAGCGCCTTCGAAATAAGGATGTTCCGCTTGTGAAAATTCAATGGTCCGCTAACCCTAAGGATTGCACTTAGGAAATCAAAGAATTTATCGAGCGAACATATCCTGGTTTTCTTTCTTCTGCTATTTGAGGGTGAGTATTCTTGACTCAAGCTTATCTTATTCCAAATTCATGATGAAATAAATGTGTTATGGGCAACTCTTTTATATAAATTGCGAGGACGTAGTTTTATAAGTGGGGAGTCTGTAACAACCATGGTTTTGTGATTACCTATGAAAATAAATTATAATGATGGTTATAATTTAAAATGGAGAAATAAAATGAATTTGGAGATGGAAAATTGTTGAAATTGTTAATTTAGAATAAACAATGTGTTTTGGAATACATAAAATGGAGTTAAGTTGGTTTGGTTGTAAATTAATTGAGAATAAAAGAATTATGTTGATTTGGTTGTAATTTAATTAAAATAAAAGAAATAAAAGAATTTAATTCAACTTTAATCTGTTAAAATACAAATAAAATGGAGAAAATAGAGTTTTAAAAACTTTATTATGTTAGTTTGGAGTAAAAATGAGCATTAAATAATTTTAATTTGTTGAAATGCAATAATTGTGGAAATAATGGTCAAATAGTGATTTTTGTTAATTTTAATGATCTGTTAAAAATTAAATATGGATAATATTGTAAATAAAAATGTGTAATATTGGTTAAAAATAATATTAAGGTGTAAAAATATTTTTGATATGGTTTGTTATGATAATATAAGCAAGAGAAATGATTTTACGTAATTTTGTTGTTAAAAACATTGATTTGTGTAAATAAAAGTGTAAATTAAAGCATTTAATTAAAAATGGAATTTTAAAGATGGAAATTAGCTTTTATAGCTAAAATAACTTTTAAATGTTGTTTAACAATTTATTAAACATGAAACATGAAGTTATGATAATTATTCGATTAAATAATGTGAATTAGTGTAAATATATGGTAAAATATGATATAAAAATATGTATCATAGCCTAATTTGCCTAACTGTTTAACTTGGCTAATTGGGTAAGGTCGTTGGGTTCAAACCCAAACCCAAACCCAAAAGAGAATTCTGGAATGGTTAAAAGGGGAGAAATTATGCATGTACGTACACTTTTCTCATTTTCTCCTTCCTTCTTAAAACTAGAAACTCAAAATAATGGCTGCTTCTTCCTAAATTAAATCCTCTCCAAAATTAAATAAATTAAAGGTTAGAATTGCAAATTAAAGAGTAAACAACAGGTAATCACTCCAAAGCCAGAAAGCATTTTCATCTATTTCTCCATTTTGAGAAATCAGTTACTTAACTTTCCTTTTTGTGTTTGCATGTCTGTTTCTTCTTCAGCTACAGGTTCCTAAAGCTAAATTAGAGCTAAAGTCATCACCTTGCTTATAGTTTGCTCAATTTTTAGTGCTAATGTGAGTTTTAAACTTACTCTTCTAATCTAAACAAGTTATGGGTGTTTCTATTGATTGAATTGTTGAATTTTGAGTTTACTGTATAAACTAATGAAAATAGTTTTTACAGTAAGTATATAATTTCTGACCTCACTTTGCAATCCAATTTGTTGTTGAATCTTGCACCAAATCCATGATGGAATTCCTTCAGATTGTTGTTTGTGTATAGTTTTATTTTCATGCCAAATTTTATGTTTTAGTTCGTCCAGAAACTATGTCGAAATCCACTCAGAAAATCGAATCGGAGCACGCAGAGAAGGCCTGGAGGAATATCGACCTCAGGTCGACCTTCCACACACCTAGGTCGACCTAGAGCACTTGATGGTCGACCTTCAAGGTTGACCTAGCCATGTGTTGGGTCGACCTGCTGGTCGATCCACCTGTGCCTTGTTCTGTGTCCTTTTCTGGCCTATTTCGATGATTTTTGCTGCATTTTCCTGCTGATTTTTGTACTGATTTCTGAGGGCTTCATCATGTGAATGAGAAAGCCATATTTAGTGATGTTTTCACATTGCAATGTTGTTAATTTACTTGAGTTTCGAATTGAGAAACTATGTTGAATTTGCTGTGATTTCGATGATTTCGTGCATGGATTTTATAATCGATTTCAAAGTGAATTTTTGATTTAAAAACCCGATTTGAAGTAAATATTTTTCCAAATCAATTTCATAAGTATGAATTTATTTCCGAGACTGTTCTAAAAATTAAATAATATAATTAACTATTTTTAAAGGGATGTTAAAAGGAAATAATTTCCAAATATTTTTTGAAAATCGTTTTAACTCGTTTTCTCGAAGTAAATTATTTTCTATAAAATTACACGTTTTTTCACTCTTCGAGAGAACGAGGAAGTGACTTAGACGATTTAGTAAAACATGTGGTATGGGACACATGCGTGTACTTTTTCGGTTAATTCTGGACTTGTTCAATTGTGATCATACACGAGAGTGAAATTAACTACTGTGTAGTAAACGGTTAAGTGAGAACGTACGGTATGGGACGCACTGTTGTCACTGATTTGGTTACTATTTGGAAGTTGGTGACACTTTATGTTGGACCTTCGGGTATGTTGATTGCCAGTACTACCTTCGGGTCATTTGTTGGGCTTTCGAGCCATTTGCTGGACCTTTGGGTCATTTATTGGGCGCCAAATTTGTTGTTGATAGTACTTGGGAGGCTTCGGCCATATGTTGTCGCCATTTGTTGGGATCCACCTTTTGTTGTTATTTTATTGATTTCATTATTTTTTATTTCTAGAATTTGTTGATTTTCAAATGCTTTCACCATTTTGTTGGCTGTTGGAGTTATACATAGCCTTTGTGCTATTTGATGATGATGACATGGTGATTACATTTTTGTTGTTTTGAACTCCTTAGTGAGTTTGATATGTTGAGATTTATGCTGTTTTGGTGACATATCTTATACGCCTTATGTTGTTTGATGTATTGGCATTTACGCCTTATATTGTTTGGTGATTTGGCTCACAAGCCTTATGTTGTATGTTGATTTGGCTCATATGTCTTATGTTGTTACATGATTTGGCTTATATGCCATATGTTGATTTGAGAACATGGAGTTCATCTCTATGGCAAGTTATTATCCTCCTTGTGTATCTTATCTTCACCTATCATTTACTAACCCTCTTGTTTAGGCTATACTGACCTGTGTGTTTATATTTTTATATGATGCTCGGTTCAGACCGAGTCATCACAGGTCAATAGATTGCAGTTTGACATCCATCTTGCATTGCTCCGCTGTGATCTTTCCTCTTTATTGCTTAGTGTATGTTTTGATGTAACCCCTTTTTGTTGTAGTACTTTGATGTATATTTTTTTTTGTTAATCTGATATATATTTGGTTCATAAGAACCAAACTCATGTAGCATGTTATGTTGTACTTCTGCTGACTCTGTATATGTATATATATGTGTATGTTCTTGTTCTGTGATATGAGGTATTTGATGTTATTATATTTGTTCTGAATACGATCCTTAGCCACCATAGTTTTGTGTTAAACCTAAATCGGATATGTCAATCCACATAAGGAAAGAATGAAAGAAAAAAGGGATCACCCAGTGACCCAATCGATGTATTCGATACTCGTTTAAGACAAAGCTCATGGATGGTCGCTCTTAACCAGCCCTATTCTATGTACTAGCAGACGGTATTACCTAGTAAAGCTCTTTGTTAGTGTGGGTCTCGGGGTGGGGCGTCACAGTGAATGTCCCTACTCGATTCTCGAATGTACACACAAAAAGTTAGCTTCAAGGTTGGTAAAGCCCTACGCATTATAATCATTGACCTTGTTTGCCGGGTTTAATCGACTATAGTGCGAGATGCAACCCTGACACACACAAATTAAATATCGTTTTCTAGACATCAAACAAGTCGTTTCTTTTGATCAGTTTTGGGCATCCTAACTCAATTTGTGATAAAATTAGGGGTATGCCCTAGGAGCAATTATGTAATTTGTTACATATATCTAACTATGTGACAAATCTTATTTGAATAAAAGGTGTTTTTCTTTCTATTATATACCTGTTATATAGTGATATAAATAATAAAGTAATTAATTTATAGTATATAAATGGAAAATCCTTGAATGATATGTTATGCAATAGTAATTACAGTGTTATAATCATGGGAATTTTATCATATTGAAAATAACATATTATTTTAAATATCCTAGTTAAGATGTTTTGAGAAAGGATATCGATTCATCCTTTGAGACTAGAGTACATAACGCTCTCCAAATCTTGGGCAGTTATTTCAAATGTCTGTTGGAACACCAAGGGGTTACCTATTGATAGTTAATGAATAACTATAGAATGACTCACTCAAGAGTTTCTCATTCATTAATATAACTAAGGTCAAACAAAGAATCTTGAAGTGACGATGTTACCAAGTTCTCTCGACTTGAGAATACTGTTGAACTTCAATATGGACACTCCACTTTGATTATAGTTAAATTATGGCATGACGTCCATTGAATGACTATAGTTGGGTCTGAGTTGAAGCATTGAACATTAAACACTATTCAATAGAGAATTCGTCTTCTTAGTTATATGGGGTTAGGTATCATGGTCAACTGTTATCAACTCAAAGTCAATATATCTGATCAGAGTATTACAGTTAACAATAAATGTTATTATTGAGCTAAGGACTTTGTTTTTGGAATAACCAAGTCAAATGTGGACAATATTGAAATTTCAACCAAAACGAAATTCCATAAGTCCTATTGTGGTATATCGTTGACGAAGAGAATTGTTGTAAATAATCATTATTACCAGATACCGCTTATAATAAGTAAAACTGAGTTTTACCAAAATATGTGTAAGCGATAAATTTAGCTGAAATGTCGCACCATATACTAAGGTGACGTGTGAACGTTAAAAATCAAATTGTTCGATATTAATCGCCGATTGAATTTACACCTTTTAGTCGCACAACAATAATGATAAATACTCTAAATAAACCATTTTATATAATTAATTTATAGCTATTGTAAACTAATTAAATTTATTAATATTTCTAAAATATAATTGTAAAATTTTATTTGATTTGTTTGCATAACATTAGAATTTAATGAAGTGCGTAAATAAAAGTTATAAACGCGTGTATTGATATATGATATCGATAGATTGTTTAAACTGGATTTAAATGGTACAAATACTGAGGCGGTTTACGACCTTTTAAGGCCCATGTGGCTCTATGTTTGGCCGGCCAAAATGAAAGGAAAGGAAAGGGTTCAAATTAGATTTGAAAAGGCAAGGGATTAATTAAGGAAGGAGTAAAATCTCTAGCCTTAATTCTACATTTATTGCCTTCTTAAAAGCAATTCCTTATTCATTTGTTTTTGGCCTATTCATTCCATCCTCTCTTCACTCAAGCAATGGACAAAAATATAAGGACTTCCATAGCTTCAAAATTCTGAAAATCAAATATAAATCAAATCTATTTATAAAAAGTGGCTTATACCTCTTGATATCTGCAACATCTGAATGTTGATTTCTGGATCTAAGAGTTATCTCATCATTCTAGGTGTATTTTCTTGGCTACATCTCAGGGTAATAATTCTAATTCATTTATCATTCACCTTATTAATATGAACTGGATCCATCATGTATTTTATCTCATGTATATATACGTATATATATATGTAGTAACATAGATTAAATTCCTTTTTTCCTACATCTTAATTACGGCATATGTTCACCACATTAATTTGAATCCATTTTAAGAAATAATTTGATTGATTACTTGTTCATCTTGTCATCTTTAGATCTATACATATGATTTCACATTTAGTTAATTGTTCACGTTGCTTATATAATTTAGATCTGAAACCTTTGCAACAAATACATATGTGTCTGATTTGTCATATTTGTTTTGTTATTGTTTTTAAACATGTTGTCTAGAAAAATTAATTTTAATTAAAACCTAAGTTTTAGTTAATGACATAATTCTATTAATGATTGGATATACAAATATGAATAAACTGCATACATTTTCTATTAGAAATCACTTGGGAAATTATAAACATATGTTTTGTGTTTGTTGTTTTGAATACAATCTTTTGGTAATGGCATATTTTTGAAAGTTGTTTAAACAAATTAAATAATTATAACTGGACTTTTGTGCAAAATATTCCAAATCCTTTGATTTCCTTTTAAAAGTTAGACTTTATTTTGTTACTTTAATTTTTAAAGCATGTATTAAATTATGAATTTTATACATATACATGTTCTTTTAGATTTGGAACATAATTATAGTGTTTGATAATGTGTGTGTTTCAATATAACTTAAGATTTATAAAATGAACTTTTGTGTAAAATGATAATATTAGTCTTAAATCATTCCTAACTTTGAAACTAGATTCAAAATTGTTGTTTTAAATTTCAAACTCATAAAATAGTGAAAACTTATTTTTTACATATTTATATGTATGTATTTATGTATATGTATATAAGTTCTATTATATATATGTGTGGATTTTAAATAAAACTGCGAACAATAGAGGAACATATAAAGGAAACATTAACTATGCAAACTTCTTATATGTTGCATTTACACAATATACAGTGTTAGTATATTTGGTTTACTAACATTTCATGTTATGTTTAAATTGATCATCAATGACATTTAATAAATCATCAAGCTAACTAAAAAGAGTAAGAGAAATGAAAGGTTTCTTTGTCCATATAAAACTATATCTTACCTCAATTGATTGTATATGTTTTATAGAAAGAAACAAAAGGTTTCCTTCTCTAAATCAACTTTAGTAAGTAACTTCACACGCATAGATGTATTTGTTACACTCATACATTTAAATTTATGTTAACTTCAAACTCTTTAATACTACTTAAATAAAATAAGAATTTTATCTGAAACACATTTTAAATTAGATCTAAAATCTTTGTGGACTTCTAGGCCCAAAAGATCCAAAATAGGAATTTTTTTAAAATCTACATATTTAACACACTTCTGACCGATCGGGTTCCACCAATGGTATCAGAGAGAAATAGTCTATACAGTCTAAATTAGTCATGTTCGGGTTAACCAATTTAGTAGGGTATCTAAAAAAGTAGTGTCTAGGCTTGGGTTTTGGTAATTAAATACCCCGCTCTCCCTAAAGCTACCGGCCTGGCCCGAAAGTTGGAGTGAGCCCAAAGTTTGCCCTTAATAGAAAGAGCTTGATTTGAATTGGGCCTTGTGCTTATTTCCAAAATTGTTTTGAAAATTAAGAAAATAAAATTTTAAATTTAAAAGTTAAATTTAAAAAAAGAATTACGTTATAAATGTTATAATATGATTTTTAAAGTTGGCTTTGAAACAATGTATATTATAAATGTTATAATATAGTTTCCAAATGAAAATACAATAAACATATTTTAAAATATTTAATATTTATTAATATGATTATTGTTTGCACCAAAAATGGTCACAAACCCCAAGTGTAGTGAAAGCACCAGCGTATGAATACGAATCAACAGTATTCACACACAAATCACAGATCTTAAGCAAGTAACAAGCAGCAATCAAGAAATAATGAACAGTGACACGCAATTTATAGTGGTTCGGCTATCTCCGGCCTACGTCCACTTCAAGGTTTTTATGATTTTATTGCTCGATGCTTGAAGATTACAATTTCGTATGTTGTATTACAACTGATTTGTTGAACTAAGTCTGAATCTAAGGCAGCAATGGTGATCTGGAATAAATGTGGCAGAATCTGGGCGCTCTTTAGCTCTAAGAATTGTCCGACCTCTTTTCTGAATGACCAGGGGCTCTATTTATAGGTGTAGGAGGCTGATATTTCGCCTAAAATGAAGGGAGACCAGTTCTGGCACGTGAGGGGGCTCACATGGCCGAAATCTGGAGATCCGGGCCCACTTTGGGATCGATTCGACCCTTGGTTCGAATCGATCAAGAAATTGTCCAATCAAGCTGAAATTTGGTGTGGACATTCTTCAACATGTGCTCAAGCTTCTGTGAAAATTTCATAGCATTTGGATGTGTAGATCTCAAGTTATGATCGATTCAAGGTTGCATTTCTGGTTGACTAGCCTGGTTCGAATCGATCTAGTTCGAATCGATTGCTTCGAATCGATCAAGCGTGCGCTTCTGTGATGACGTGGAGCGCCTCCTTCGTATCGATCCGACTTCTATGCCGAGTTGACTGGGTCGACTCCATGGTTTTAGCAGCTTTGACTGGGGATTCGTGGTAGTGGATTCGAAGATATCCCTCTTCGAAACGAATGAGCGAAGGTCTGTTCGAATCGATCAAGATGCGCTATCGCGGGTCGATTCGAAGTTGCCTTATTATAGTTTTCGAAGGTACTGGAGTCGAAGGTTAGTTTCCTTCGAATCGATGATGTCGGTGCTTTGGAATGGAGTCGGAGCTCCTCTGCCTGCATGGATTCGAAGGATCCTTTCTTCGATGGATTCGAAGCGAGGCCCAGTGGGATGGATTCGAAGCATGGTCTGTGGATGGGTTCGAATCACTATGTGGCTGATGGATTCGAACGTTGGAGGTTAAGGCACTTTCATGGATTCGAAGTCATCAGGGGAACTTCGTTGGGATCTAGTTTGATGGATTCGACCCTTGGGGATTCGAACCATTGGGAGACGAACTCAAGGCTATGTCCTTCACTTACGTAGATGATATCTTGGGCGTACGAACTCGGATTGACTCGAGATTTGGAATGTTGTTCTATCTGGCCTTGCTTGACATGTCTTATCAATTGTAGCCTGTTCCGGACTCGGGCAAAATTCATCGATATCCATGGTGTACCTGCGATACACAATCGATGTTCATGACTAATAATCATTGATTTTCAGTTAATCTTTGGGTATCTTAGCTTTGCCAAAAAGTGGGATAACACTTTGCCCCCCAAAATATGCCTTTTGTTAAAAGGCGTGTTTTGATCAGTCTCAAGTTAAATGCAGTGAGTTCATGTTTTACTTATAGCTTATAGTATTTTCAATCAAGTCCATGGCTGTTCGAAGCCGAATTGTTATCAATTTTTTCCAGTGGAAGTTAAGAATGAAATTCTACGGTCTCTCCGTACTATTGTTGGTCACTCCGGACCCTTGTCAAACCCATTCTAGATTTAGCGATTGAATAGAAAGTTCCTATTGCACTCCGGCGTTGCTTTCTATCCCTTGTACTCTGGCCCCAACTAGGGCGTATAGCGATGACTTGGTCGTTCCCGACCGATCATAGCCTCTCCGGGCTCATGCTGGATCCCATCCTGTCACTCTCCGGTGAAGGGGAAACAACGCTAAGTGAGCCAATCCTGTCGCTCTCCGGCGAAGCGACTCACCTCCTGCACTCCGGTTCAGTGTATCTGAACATTAAGCGATGTCATGACCTGAATCGTCGGTCGATCACAGCCTCTCCGGGCTCATGCTGGATCCCATCCTGTCACTCTCCGGTGAAGGGGAAACAACGTTAAGTGAGTCAATCCTGTCGCTCTCCGGCGAAGCGACTCACCTCCTGCAATCCGGTTCAGTGTATCTGAACATTAAGCGATGTCATGGCCTAAATCGTGGGCCGATCATAGCCTCTCCGGGCTCTTATCGAATCCTGATCCAATCACTCTCCGATGAATAGGAAACGATGCTTAAGTGAGTTGATCCTGTCGCTTTCCGGCGAAGCAACTCACTTCTTGCACTCCGGACCCTGCCTCTCCGGGTAGGATCATAAAGCGATCATGTTTATATTGATATTTAATGTTTATCCTTTAACTCTCCGGTCAAAGGTTTATTTTAATAAATGTTTCTTTATTAAATTCAAATCCCAGATGTTCAATCTCAAACACCAGGAAAAACAAGATAATGCCTCTCCGGGCGGAGCGGTCTATTTCCATCTCAGAGCATGCCTAGGGATCTCTCCGGTTCCCGTACATGAGTAAGTGGGATGGCCGTTTTATTTTGGAAATCAAATATAAGAAAACTAATCGACTAGAGTCTAAATCTTGAACTTGGCCCTTGCCATCACAATCAGTTGATGACGAGTCGTGATCCCGATCCAGGATCATTCCTGTTTGGTTGAGGCGGTAGTTGTTCGGGTCTAACCGCCGTCGTACGTTCTCTGACATACTGCGGCAATCTACCACTCCTGGCATGTTCTTCCACCTCATCCTTCAGGTGGCGGCATTCATCGGTAGTGTGCCCATCCAGATCATGGAATAGGCAGTACTTTCCAGTCCTACGTTCCCGCTCTGTGGGATCTCTCCTGGGTGGTTTTCGATTGGGAAGTTGCCCCCGAGTTTCGGTGTAAATTCGTTCAAGTCCTGCCACCAAGTCTGTGTATTGCCTGAATCTGGGCTCTCGGAATTTCTTCCGTTTATCAGGACCATCATGTGCGTCATCCTGCTTTCTCTTTCCTTTGTCCGCCTTGGACTGTTCCCTGGCGGTTCCTTCGCCTTGTGCAACATTTATTTCCTGCCTCTCGGCTCGTGATTCCTCTAATCGAATGAATTTTTCAGCTTCATGGAAAAACTCTCCAAGATCTTGCGGTGGATCTTTAGTCAAAGAGTCTTTGAATTCGGTGCCTTCTCCAACTCCTGCCACTGCCGCCATCAAAATCATCGATGGGTCCGGGCGATCTACAGAAGTCACCGTCGCATTAAATCGTAACAAAAAATCTTTTGTGGACTCTCCGGTCCTTTGTTTTATTGATGCCAAAGTCATCACGCTCTTAGGTCGCGTCACGTGAACCCTAAACTGCTTCATGAAGCAATCCACAAGCTCGCCCCATGTCCTAATTGATCCGGTTTCTAGCTGCCTAAACCAAAGCGCAGCCAAATCTGATAAGAATAAGGGGAAACATCGTGCCATCACTTCCTCGGATGCTCCCAGCACTTCCATGTGTCTGATATATCTGGTGATATGCATGGTCGGGTCTGACTTTCCGTCATAAGGATTCAGCGTTGGTAGTTTGAACTTCGGAGGGTTCCTTGCATTCCTGATATTCGGAGCGAACGGACTCCGACTAACTTCTTCCAATCCTCCTCCTGACAACCCTCCTCTCATGAGTCGTCTCACTAGGCCAATCATTCTTTCATCTCCATCTAGGGGTTGCCCCCTTGTCACGTCTCGGTCTTGCCCTCCGAGTCTCGTAGGGAATTCTGGTACGTACTCTTCGGGCGGCTCGTTAGTATTTGTGTTGGCCCTAGCCGGTTGAGCTCCTTCCAAAGGTACTTCTGCGTTGGATCCTGCGGGCCTGCCCCCAAGCCCTTGTTGATTGCCTTCTGGTTCTGTATTCTGTCCTCCGTTGGATTCCATAGCCCTAGCTCCTTGTTCCACATTCACAGCCGCTGTAGCTGGTCCAAGGTTCTGTGTCCCTGCAGCTCTTATCTGCTCGAAGAAATTCTGTAGCATCTCTTGTTGGCTTTTCATCATTCTCTCCTGCATTAGGTTATTCATAGCCTCCATCTCATCTCTAGTAATGTAGATCGAAGCTTGTCCTTCTCCAGCGCCAGAGGATGCCTCTTGACTTCCTGCCCGTTTGCTCCTCTCAGTTCTTTGTCTAGTTTGTCGAGTCATTGTAGAGTCAAATCTGAATCCTTAAAATTTTAAATCTAAACTTTGAATCTGGTGTAGCGGGTGCTAGTTCTTCTCAGTGAAAGCACCAAAGTGTTTGCACCAAAAATGGTCACAAACCCCAAGTGTAGTGAAAGCACCAGCGTATGAATACGAATCAACAGTATTCACACACAAATCACAGATCTTAAGCTAGTAACAAGCAACAATCAAGAAATAATGAACAGTGACACGCAATTTATAGTGGTTCGGCTATCTCCGGCCTACGTCCACTTCAAGGTTTTTATGATTTTATTGCTCGATGCTTGAAGATTACAATTTCGTATGTTGTATTACAACTGATTTGTTGAACTAAGTCTGAATCTAAGGCAGCAATGGTGATCTGGAATAAATCTGGCAGAATCTGGGCGCTCTTTAGCTCTAAGAATTGTCCGACCTCTTTTCTGAATGACCAGGGGCTCTATTTATAGGTGTAGGAGGCTGATATTTCGCCTAAAATGAAGGGAGACCAGTTCTGGCACGTGAGGGGGCTCACATGGCCGAAATCTGGAGATCCGGGCCCACTTTGGGATCGATTCGACCCTTGGTTCGAATCGATCAAGAAATTGTCCAATCAAGCTGAAATTTGGTGTGGACATTCTTCAACATTTGCTCAAGCTTCTGTGAAAATTTCATAGCATTTGGATGTGTAGATCTCAAGTTATGATCGATTCAAGGTTGCATTTCTGGTTGACTAGCCTGGTTCGAATCGATCTAGTTCGAATCGATTGCTTCGAATCGATCAAGCGTGCGCTTCTGTGATGACGTGGAGCGCCTCCTTTGTATCGATCCGACTTCTATGCCAAGTTGACTGGGTCGACTCCATGGTTTTAGCAGCTTTGACTGGGGATTCGTGGTAGTGGATTCGAAGATATCCCTCTTCGAATCGAATGAGCGAAGGTCTATTCGAATCGATCAAGATGCGCTATCGCGGGTCGATTCGAAGTTGCCTTATTATAGTTTTCGAAGGTACTGGAGTCGAAGGTTAGTTTCCTTCGAATCGATGATGTCGGTGCTTTGGAATGGAGTCGGAGCTCCTCTGCCTGCATGGATTCGAAGGATCCTTTCTTCGATGGATTCGAAGCGAGGCCCAGTGGGATGGATTCGAAGCATGGTCTGTGTATGGGTTCGAATCACTATGTGACTGATGGATTCGAACGTTGGAGGTTAAGGCACTTTCATGGATTCGAAGTCATCAGGGGAACTTCGTTGGGATCTAGTTTGATGGATTCGACCCTTGGGGATTCGAACCATTGGGAGACGAACTCAAGGCTATGTCCTTCACTTACGTAGATGATATCTTGGGCGTACGAACTCGGATTGACTCGAGATTTGGAATGTTGTTCTATCTGGCCTTGCTTGACATGTCTTATCAATTGTAGCCTGTTCCTGACTCGGGCAAAATTCATCGATATCATGGTGTACCTGCGATACACAATCGATGTTCATGACTAATAATCATTGATTTTCAGTTAATCTTTGGGTATCTCAGCTTTGCCAAAAAGTGGGATAACAATTATAAATTAAATAAATTAAGCAAATAATTATATAATCAAAGTATATACATGTACAATATATATAGATATATGTTACATTATCTTAGGTTCTTTAAGATGATGTAAGTATATGTATATACATAAGATATTTTCGAAACGAATATTTAATTAAATTGTCTAATTAAATAAGTTAGTAAGAAGTTAATTAACATATAATAAAATACATATATATATATGTATGTGTGTATAACCATAACTTTTATAGTATATACATATTCAATTAAAATATTTAATTGAATAACATAAAATTAATTCAATATTAATTAATTAAATTAAGTAAATAAGATTTAATTAATGTAATGTACATAAGAGTATTATATAAGTTATTAAATTATAAAAGTTATATAATATTTAAACTTAAATAACATGAACGTATAAAATCAAGTAGAATAGAAAAAATTCCAAATAGACTTAAGGGATAAATACATGCATATAGTACGTATACCATGATTTTGATGTGTTCGACACTTAAATCACGAGGGTATTTCATAAGAAATGCATTATTCCATAAGTCGATATCTCTTTATGTAATATATTAAAGATTATGAATCTTCAATATAAAGTTGTCCTCTACTATTTATATACAAATAGATTGCTTGCATACTCTCTAGTTGTTGATATTCCTTAAGCTATTGATGTTTTGTGTAGCACTATTAGTATATTGACTAGACAAAGTAAGATACATGCATGTATTTGTTGATATTCTTCAAGGTACGCGCACTATACTTAGGTTGTCGTGAAATGGTGGGTATGAGTGAATAATCTCTTTCATTTTTTTGATATTCCTCAAGGTCGAGATGAGATTAAGAAAAAGGGCAGGGGTTAGGAGTTGTATTTGATACAACTAGTAAAATGCTATCCATCGCTTATAGACCTATGATTTGTTGATATTTCTCAAGGTTAGAATCCCAAGGCAAGCGAGTCCTAGCATCCTAGTAGAGAAATCAAATGAATTTTATGTTTTTCTTAGGGTTTTTATAGACATAAAAATCTTGTGGGAGCCTTTTTAGAAAGTGTTAATATTTAACCTTTTGAATATTGTAAGAACATTCACTATATAAAGTTAGAATAACCTACATTGATAAGTTGTGCAATTAATATAAATGATAAAATGATTATCAATTAAGATATACAAATGAACTAAATTAAAGATTGACAAAAGAATTATAAAATATACTTATTAATAAATATCTTCTACAAGTTATTGTTTCAATACTCATGCAAGCACCTAATTTTGTAACTACTAAATACATTCGTAATGGGTCACTTACTTGTTTACTTGTCTAAGACTGTGTACTGTCCTTTATGAGTTCTAAACTCTAAAAGCAATACTTGAATTTGGATATTTGATCCATGTATGATCACATATTAATGTTATATGGTGAACAGTCGCAATTAGTAATGTACAAAACCACGATGAAATTGGTTCATTCGAAATAAGCAAGCGATCCATAGTGTGAGATCGTATATTCAATATGATTGATTATAATAATGATCTTATTGTGTTAAATGTAACATTAGACCAAAAGCTACAAGATAGGTATAAGAACTCGATCACTGAAATGTCACTTGTATCAATTTACAATATTTGATATCCATAAATGTTAAGGATGATCAAATGCACTTTTTAAAAGGTTCACTATGATATTGCAGTAAGGGTTTCCTTTTGAATGGTTCAGCCGTTCAGAAAGGAAAATGAATATATGAGGGTAGATGTAAATTAAGGTATAGTTGGGATGACGAGGGTCAATGGTCACTTCTGCTTCATAAAGTAACATCGGAAACGAGAATTTTAAATAATAATTGATACTTAACACAGAAGTGAGAAATATAATTTCTATTCCATGTATTTTTTAAATAAAAAATTGTTTTCTATGAAATTTATTCCTTTGAGTTTAAGATATTTGACCTAAAAACTTTAGACTGTGAAATAGTTACACTAAATGGAATAAATAGCCTTTATTACATGATTTAATGGACCTCTATATTTCATATGCTATTATAGTAATGGCAGAAATAGTGGGATTGCCATATAGCACTTATTGGTCGCATCAAGTTACGAAAATTGTTTTTGTAAATCATACCAAACATTGTTTATGAAATAATAACTATTTTTCAGTCGTTGATTGAAAAATAGACATAGTTTTATTTCAGTACGTGTATTATGAATATTCCTTATGAAATAAAACTATAATAGTGGTATTTATTAACATAATAAAAGTGATGCATTGGAAAATGAGTATCTCAAATTATTTGCAATTATTTTGGAATTATAGACTAAGTCATAGTTTTGAGAAATAATTATTTAATTGTATGATTATGAATCATATTATCCTAGTGAATTATATCTTAGACAATTATGGGTGAAGCATCCACTCAGTGGGAGCGTCATAAGAGTTGATGAACTCTACGGGTTGATATATGCAATCGAAAGTCTATTAATACCAAAATGGTTCCACGTACTTCATTGTATTCACCGATGAGTTATCACAAACATGAACAGGTGTTATGATACACGTGCAGTGTGTCTATGATAAGTTCATAGAATATAAAGGAAAGAAAATGAAATTACATGCAGTAGAAATGATTTGACTTGATCGAATAAGTGAGTATATTGGAAAGAATTTTAAACATTCCTAAAAGTTGTACAAAGATCCAATTTCAAAAGTCACTCCTCCCTATGATACATAATGATTTTTTTGATATGGAGTAGTAAAACTTTGTTAGACAAAGTACGATTAATGATGACTGAAGTTGAGCTAACTTCTTTCTGTGAGGTCGTGTACTCAAGAGTAACACATTAGGTTAAAATTAATTTCATCTACAGAATTGTTTACAAAATCATACAGGATTAGGGTTTATGTGAAACCCCAACATATTCTAGGCTAATGAGTTGGCAGGTTGTGTAAGTCGAAAGACTACACGTAATAATTATATATGAGGGTTCTTGTATGAATAGCCCTAAAAGAGTTTGGGAACAATCATCATTGGATAACCAATTTATGTTTTGAACATAATTATTATAAACTAAAACCAAGTCAGTTTTATGTAATGCAATTCATAAAATTTTTAAGAATACCTATTCGATTACACTAAGAAGCAATTGTTGTTTCAAGAGATACCAACTTCGTAACAAAGGAATTTCTTCTAGAAATTATTGGTAGTAAATTGGATTTGGATATGATCCAAAGCTGAAATAGGTTACGAGGGTTGAAATGAAATTAACCAAACATAAACGAATACTAAGTATTAGAATGTCTAATAAGTATTCTCGTACATTAAAGAAAAACTCTGAGTTTCTTATCAACGTCGAAAATAGATAATTCTTAGTTGTCAATTAAACCAATAAGAGTATTGAATCTACGATATGGTATGATGCATGTTAAAACCCTACTTTTTTACGCAATATAAATAAATAAAATTAATTAAAATAAAAGTGCTTGAAATCGATTTGTGATAATTAATATTTTGAAAATAAATTTTTAGTTAATTAAATTCTATTTAATAAAATATTTTATTATAATAAATTGAATCAAATTATTTAAAAAAAATTGGATAATTTATTGAAATTAAATAAGATGTTTTAGTCAATATGAAATATTTTGTAGTGTAAATAATTATAAATGTGATGGAATAGTTGAATTTTTTTTGTAATAGTGCAATGAATTATTAAATAAAAATAAGCGGACATCGAATTGAATAAAATATTCAATTGTCGGTATAAATATTTTATGGAGTGAAATGGTAATTAAATTAAATAAGATTGGAAATTTAGTTACAAATTAATGAGAGAGTGATTTAAATCAAGAGAGATTAAACAAATAGGCAAAATATAAATTAAAAGACTAGCCCAAGGTAAACAAGCCCAAGCCCACACCCTTTTTCCTATTCTAAACCCCTCTTTTCCATTTCCAAATATTCTAGACTTTAACCCCAAATGAAAACTTGAACCCCTTTAATCAACTTCAGTCCTAACTCCTCACAATTTAAAATTTCACCTCTAGAAGAAAAAAATGGGCATGCCGTCAAACTTGCGCTCGAGACGCAAAACACCTGGCACAAGCGACTATTGAGGAGGGGGGAGCAATCGAAGGCTGGTGAGGGTGAGCGACGCAATGAAGAAGAGGAGATGCGAGATTGCAAGCAACAAGGTAGGTGCCACTATTTGGATGGTCGTGCGCATGAAAGGGACGGTAATGTGGCTGATGCAAGCGACTGCTGACGATGATATTAAGTTATGTGTATGTGGTTCTGACAATGACACATGCATTCTTAGTAGTGTCTAGTAGTTGTTGATGCCATGTCTTCGATGGTGGTCGTTAAAGCAACGTCAGCAGTTGTAGGTGGCAGTAGGTTCTTCGTTGACAAAGGCTTGTGGCAATTGGTAAAGGTAGTTAAAGTTTTATTTAAGGCAATGATTGTTTGGGGGATTTAGTGCAAGTCGAAGCATTTTTGTTGATGGCTAGAGCAGCTATTTGTTGTGGTGAGTTATCTCACTCACATCTATGTCTATGTCATATTCTTTGATGCGTATTCACCCATATATTTACTTGATTTGCTTGGTTGAATAGATTGTTGCTTTATTGAATGAGATTGATTATTTGATGTTGATTGATAGTTGATATGGTTTGAATTGGTTGGAATTGTGTTACCAACTATGAATTATTTATTATTGCGATAAATATTATGAGATTATTGATTTGCGATGTTTGAATAGTGATGAGATGTTTGCAAATAGTTGAACAATATTTGAAATTGATCGAAAATGAGGTAAATGAATTAAAAGATGAAGATTTGAAATAAATAAATTATTTTGGAAATAATAGTGAAACTTGAAGCAATTTTCTTATATAAAATTGAAGATATTGTGATTAATGGAAAATTTTGAAAGTGGAATGATTTTGGAAATATAAAAGCGTAATTTTTTTTAGGGTTTTGTTAATATAAATTATTTGATAGTTTTGAGATTTTATTTAATAAGTGAATTTTCAAGATTTATATATTTATTTACCAAATGACTATAAAAGTATTTAGTGGATATTTATGAAATGATATTTTAAATCCATATATTAATGTATGGAGTTAATTTTATTTGAATAAAAATATTTTGAAGTAATTGTAAGTTGAAAGCAATTTATTTATTGAATATAAATTGTCATTGAGGGGATTTGATAATATATATTGTTGAGTGAATTTTTGAAAGTAATATATTTGTTTGTGTTGGAATATCCAAGTATTTTGGAAAGATATTATATGAGGTAGAATTTGAGTTTGATGGATTATTCTCAATATAATGGTTTTAAAGAGGTTTGGAAAATAAATGGGAATTTTAGATGATGATTTTGGAATTATATACTTAAGTTTGAAACTATTTATGGATTGAGGATATTATTTTGATTTGAAGTTTTTAGAGGTATTTGAAAATATAAACTTTCTTGTAGTATTTTTACAATATATTATTGAAGTAGAAATTTGAGACGAAAGGTTTTTAGTGGTTTTAAATTCATTGATGGATTGGAATAAAGTTTATTTAGAAATAAATATGCGATTTTAAAATATGGATTTTTGAGGTTTATTATTTATTTTATAAAGAGTGGGAAATGAATAAAAGAGGTGTTTGTTAAATAGAAGTGGTTTTAAATTGAAGTGTTTTTATAAAAGGAAGGAAAAATGAAGTGAAATATATTTAAACAAAACCCTTCATCTCATTAATCGCTAATTGAATAATATATTGATGTTTGTACGAATGATTGTTGATTCGTTTGATATGAATGAGATGAAGTTAAATTACCCGCTATGTTGAATTATAAAGTAATGAAAATAAAGAATAACGAATTAAAGTAAACAGTAACGACGAGCGATTTAATAAGTGATGCAGAAGTTTATTTAATGTTGATTAATTGAGGGTGTCGTATATATAATTGTATTTCACCGGACCGTATGGGACGTCCATATGGAGTATATTAATTTACTTAACATTAGTATAATGTTGGGTAATTCATTGAAAACCGTGTATTGATATTCAGATATCGGTGTGTTATTCTATATTATACATAAATATTAATCGATATTACTTGGATTTTTGACTTGACGTGTGAGGTAAATTATGCTATCACTTATTTTATTTTAAAGTGGGAATATGATTATCTCCGCCTTTAATTGGATCGAGGCATGAAAAGTCACTTACGTAGATGTGATGGCCATAAGTTTTACTGGTCGCGTCCTAGCTTGACCGACCACGAGGTTGCCGCCCGATGGTTATGACTATTTAGCCCCACCATCACATGGTCATAGTTTAATGCATGGGTCAATGGGACGAATACAGAACGAGGCGAGGTGGTTGACAATAGAAAGCGAGGTACGTGAAAGCGAGGAAGCGACGTTCGTTTATTGTGCAGCTAAAGACTAGTGAGGGCGCTCATAAAAATTTACGAGTAAGGTTTCCCTTTGCATCTGAGAAGTAGCGAGGCTTAGGTGTAGACATTGCTTCTGGCATTAGAATTAACAATAGCAGTAGTTATAATAGCAGCAGAATGAAAATGAATTAAAGAATAAAATGAATAAACCTAATACTGCTAAATCAATATGAATGTATTGATATATGATGTGTGCGTTGTATGCTGTGTCTGATGTATGCTGTGAGCGATGCATGCGAGGCATGCGATGTATGAAGTATGATGTGTGTGATGTGTGTGATATGTGTGATGTGAGTAATGTGTGATGCATGTGATGTAAGTGATGTGCAATGCATGCGATGTGTGTTGTGATGTGTAATGTGTGCGATGAGTGCGATGGATGTTTAATGTGTGTGGTGTGATGCGTAACGACCTAGAATTTCACCACTTTAGTTTGCAAATATTAAATTAATATAAATATACAAATAATAGATTTATAATGAAAATAAATCTCTTGTAAATAATTACTTATGATAGTGAAATAGTTTTCCAAATTTTTTTACAAAAATATTTAGTTCGAAGAAAATCAAAAATGTGAGTGGAATTCGTTTTCCGAATTTTCGACCTTTCGTCGGTTAAAAGTTATTAGAAGTGTGTAAACTTTGTTAGTATAAATATATATATATATATAATTACATATTAGTTAGGATATATTATGGTTTATATACATACTTAAGTATATAAGGTTTTAAATAAATAAATAAATGCCTTAAGAGACATGAATGACATTTTGGCAACTAAGTACATGCATGTTTAAACATGGCGGCTAAGCAAAATGATGGGGGGACCAGCTTATGGGATGAGGTACATAAAGGTGTGTTGGCATGGTGATGTGACAAGAGGTGGTGGAAGGTAAAGGACCAAGAGTAATAAGGTAATTTACTTTGTTGCTTGCTTATAAATACCTCTTTCATTTCTTCAATTTTGCCTCCTCTTCGTTCTATCGTATAATTCTCATACCTTATCCAAATGGAGATTTTCTTTTTTCAAACCGTATAAATTCCAGTGATTACAACTTTCATGTGTACCACTACTTCATATTTTGAGCTTAACCATGTCCAAATCTCATTTCTTTCGGACTCATTTTCGGACCTAGATTTTCAAGTCCGAAAATACCTCCTCTTCTTTTGATCATATCTCCCTATAAACTGATCCAAATTGAGTGATTCTTCTTTTAGAACTGTAAATAAAATAATTTCTAAGAACTTTAACTTTGACAACTTTTCCAAATTCTGGAGTAACTTATCCAAAAATCAGTTGGAATATGACCCATTTTCGGATTTGGTTTTTGTGAATTCGATGATGATCCGAAGTCCCTCCACCTTTCAAGGCCGAGCTCCACCACCCTTGGGCTGCACTATATCATGGGCCGAGACCTTTGGCAAGGAAATGAAGAGAAGGAGTGTCATAATGTTGTTGTTAGTCGGGAGCATCTCGGGTCGCTTTGGATAAGTTGGAGGCCTAATGGTGAGAAAAAGCTCGCCTATTTTTCAAAAGTTTTGAACTTTAAATTTGATGTTTACTTTGATAATAAATATTGTTATTTGGTTATTAAATATGTTGGATGTTTGGTTTAGACAATGTTGTATTTGTTTTGCTTATGTATGCATATGTATGTGCTTAGATGTTGTGTAGTAAACTTGAAAATAAAAGTTAGTTAATTAATAGAAAGTTAACGCCTTTGTTTGTGTATGTTGATTATGTCATGGATATATGTTGGTAAACTTGCTTAGGATGTTGTATACTAAGAAAAATTAACACTTGAATTTGTAAGATAGTGACATAGAAATCGTTTGTTTTGAAAACTAGTTTTACTTAAGAATTGTTTTCGAAAAGTTACAAGTTTTAAAATCTTTGATTAAGTTCCCAAAACCTTACTTTATGTCTTATATTAAGTTATAAAAGTATTTAGTATATGAAAGCTAAGTATTTTAAAGCCTTTTGATATATTAAACAAGTTTCGAAAATTTCAGGTCGTATTACGATAGTCGCTATAAATGCAGTTCGCGAAAAACGAACTCTTTTTGAATTTAAAATGTTTTAACTTAAGTATCTTTTTAAATAGTGTTTTCAAACATATTATAATATTTAAAAATAAATATTATTCATTTATTCATTTATTCATTTAATTTAATTAAGTAATTAAATAAGGTAATTAGTACTTTATCAGTAATTAAGTTTGGGTAATTTGCACTTAATTATTTTTAAGTGAGTAAATTATAATGTGTTACTTGATAAAAGGTAAATTATTATTTAATTAATTAATTAAAAATTAATTATTATTTAATTAAGATTAATTAAATTATTTATTTAAGAAAGGGTTTAATTATTTATTTATTTCTAGTCAAGTTAAATTTAAGTAAAGATTTAATAAAACTTAATTATGATTTAATTATTTTAAATAAAGGTTTAATTTATTATTAAGTTTTAATTAAATATTATTTAATTAATTAATTGAGATTAATTAATATTTAATTACTATTTAAAATTTTAAATTATTATTTAAAAATTAATTAAAAATTAATTACGGTTTAATTATTTATTTAAAGGTTAACTATTATTTAATTATTTATTTAAAAGATAATTATTATTTAATTATTTATTTAATAGTTAATTATTGTTTAGTTTTTAATTAAAGGTTTAATTATGATTTAATTAAGAGTTTAAATATTATTTAATTATTAAATAAATAAAGTTTGTAAGTTTAAACCACTTTAAGTCTAAAGATCGATTTTGTTCTAAAGTAACTTTCTCTTAAAGGAAGATTTTAATCCAAGGGATTTCTTTGTCGACTATCATTAATTAAACCCAATTGAATATGAAACCTAATGACATCTGTTTAGTGAATAAATCACCGTTCTGCTAATTAACTTGTATTTGACATCTGTTTGGTAGAATAAATGACCGTTCTACCATAGTTCACCAAGTAGATTAGGTTGACATCTATTAGCCAGAATAAAAACTCATTCTGCCATTGTAACGCCCCACTCTGAGACCCACGGTAACAAAGAGTATTACGGGAGTAATACTGTCTGTTAAAGCGGAGAATAGAGTATAGTGGAAGCGACCATTTGTAATCAAGCTATAACTATCTACTGAATACGTCGAAAGGATGGTATCTATTTTTTTTCAAGTGGTTCGACATATTTAATAAATATTTATAACGAAATTACAATGGCTAAAGATCTATCAGAATAAGCATAGTAATAAAATGATAAAACATCACAGAACAGAATCACATAACAGATATAAAATCACAGGACAATACAGATCCAAATACTTTAAGTGGGTACAAAGCCACTGCCCACACATGTGAGTCAAAAATATGTACATATCAAAGTTTGAATAATAACAGAGTAGCGGAATAGTGGACAAATAAAAGCGCTATCTATCAGCATAGCAGATAATGTCCAAGCGGAAGCACAGAAGCTAAGTCCAGAGACCTAACCTGAAATAACTCGGTCTGACCCGAGCGAAAAAACACTCGGGTCAGGCTAGCTAAACAATCAGTAATAACTGAGATATATAATAATGTGGTACATAAATAAAATAGTACTTTTCCTAAGAAAAGAGTATTTTGGACCACATGAATATAATGACGGTCTCTAATCATCAATCAACAGTAAAAATCTCCAAAGAGAATATCAGCACCAAAGTGTTGAATAAATAAAATCGCCTCATATCATCGGCGTAGCCAAAGCTATATAAAGTTGCCCATAGGCAATAATCCCAAGAGTGACCAGAGTCTGTAATCAATGCCCAAGCAAAGATCGATGCTCCAAAGAGCAATGGGGATATACTGAAAAGTCAATGAAATCAAACACTGAAAAGCAGTGTCCAGAGACATTGTGAATCCACAAGGTAATCGCACTTACATCGTATGGTTCCATAGAACCAACACCGAATGGCGGTACTCGAATGGATATAAAAACCATCAGATAATACAAGTATAGCACGTGCACCGACCGAAGTCGTTATTGCCAAGTACTGTAGAGTTGTGATCGATCACTCGCACAGATGCGGAACGCACGAGACGGCGAGATCCTTCCCAGAAGAATAAAGGCCCAGAGGCACATGCCGAAAAAGAAACTGCTCCATAGAACAGGTGTCCAGAGACGGTTGCCCAGAGGCGTGGTGACCCAGAGGTCCAGTACTGGCTGCCCAGAGGCTAATGTGTCACAAACTTCTTGGAGAGGAACCCGTAAAGTGTTAACGATGAGTCCCATACCCCACGTTTGCACTAAATGGTTTACTAACCAATAGAAAGCTCACACTCCAAACAATAAAAAGTCCACCTCGTATCATCGGTAAACTAGACCCAAAGGTCAAAACGATCAATCGAATAGGTCGGGGATTAACCGAAAAGAAAATACACACGGTTCCATAGGCCGGAGATTTCCTAACCGTTTAAGCACCTTTCCACTTCGCTTGACATACTAAAAAGTGAGTGTGAGATTTTTATTATAGAAAATAATGGTTCAAAATGGATTTATAATTGATTTTGAGACCACTCTAAAACGGCTTTTGAAAACTCTCATATTATGAAGTAAATAGTCTACTAATTAAAAATAATATTATATAATAATTTCGAAAGCCATTTCGGAGCAAAAAATCCTTTTAAAACCCTTTTTATAAGGCCCGTGTACAAAATCCAGAGACAAATCTCAAAGAAATCGATAAAACCAGAAAATCACTGAAAATATTCTAAGTGTTGGAAAATAGTCCAAAACTGAAGCGAACCCAAGTTCGGAAAATTATTCGGACCAGCAGACTGAATCCGAATAGCATGAAAACAAGTAGGAACGTAGTCCAACATTCCTACTTCAGAACGCAAAAAGAATTACTCGATTCCGACTTGAAACGAAGGCGTAGCGACGTTCCAAAATCGGACACAGAAACATGAAATGCACTGTTTTGCACAGCGATCTGGGTTCAACTCTGACAGGAAATTCGAAGGGTCTAATGAACTCAGATGATGACCAAACTTTCCAAATATGGAGTTCATAACTCCATCTTTCCAACGAGACCAAAATCGTCAAATTCCGACTAGCGGCTCAAAAGTTATGACCAAAATAGTTTCAGTTTCATCCATAGAGCTAATATGTGTATCGCTCTCGGGAAGATAGTAGAAAAACCAATTTTTGACCAAGTTAGACTCAAAATTACAGAAAACTCACTAAACAAAAATTGTAGCATATGTTTTAAGCTTTCCAGAACATCCAAAATTATCTAATTCGGATCAAAAACGAGAGAGACACATGCAAAACAATATCAGATTGAAACTCAAGATAACTTGTTAAAGACAGAATTGGTCTTCTGTGTTTGAACGCATTTCAGGTCATCTAAATGGCAAAATTACATAAAATTCACTCATCCAAAATTATAGCATATGTTTTAAGCTTTCCGGAACATCCAAAATTATCTAATTCGGATAAGAAACGAGTAATTTATGGCCAAATCAATTTCAAGGTTTTATTTTATCAACCCTGTAGTTTGTTGTCAGGTCAGCGACAAACAAACGTGATTTCGACCATTCAAACCACAAAATTAGGCAAAGCTCAAAACATGAAAGTTATAGCCTACAGAATATGCTTTCCAGAAAATCAAGAAAATATTAATTCCAATTTAAGATGAATGAGATATGCCTAATTTACTAACAGCAATAAACTAATTATAATTTCAGCTAGCATATATTACCTCAACCAATATAGCAAGCAACTTGTGTGCACACCCAAAATGAAAGCAAAGAGGATCAAAGAGCTATGATTCACATGTTACATAATAAAACATGTGTTACTAAATGATTACTGAAATCAAAAGATGATTAAACACATATTAGAAGAGGTTTTTAGCAATATACCTCTCACAAAAGCAACAAAGACTACTATAGTATCAACCCAAGTTAGCAAAATATGATTAGGAGGCTATAAGATCAAAAAAACACATAAAACATGTGTTACCAATTAAATTTCAGAAATAAGAAAGATATAAAAACGGATTTGAGGTGGGTATT
The DNA here is from genome assembly GCA_030737815.1 of Allium fistulosum. Taxonomy (NCBI): domain Eukaryota; kingdom Viridiplantae; phylum Streptophyta; class Magnoliopsida; order Asparagales; family Amaryllidaceae; genus Allium; species Allium fistulosum. The sequence goes on along the minus strand of CM060908.1, from coordinate 636,545,862 downwards.
TGCATTACCTTTGCATAGAATGACTTGCATAAGCTAAAACTAGAAGAAGATGAAGATAAAGTCCATTTTTGTTATGAAAGCTTTAGGAAATGATTAGGGTTTTGATTAGGGATGAATGAATGAGGTTTGGAGAGTATGAGATAATTTATAGAGGAGGTTTAGGGTGGGTTATTGGGCTAGGTTTAGAAACCCAATAAGAAGAGAGTTATTTACATGTTTTCCAAAAATTAGTCTAAGTGTTCATGTATGTTTATAAAACTCATTTTTCTTATCCAAACCCGTTTTAAAATCTCTCCTAAAATATTTAACTTTCCAAAAATAACATTTTATCCTCATTTTAAAATCCCATATTTCCCATTTAATTAAAATAGTCTTTTTTACATAAATTTTGTTATTCCAAAACCTTTTATGCTTCATTAAAATAAATAAAAATCCTAACTTTTATTTATTAGTTGGTAATGCAAATCCCGGGTTATTACAGACTCCCCCCCTTAAGAAAATTGCATCCCTGCAATTCCTTAAGATAGATGTCGTCTATAACGTCAAATCCACAAAAGAAGTGATAGAGATAAAATAGAGAATTCTCACCCGCAGAAGAAGATGGAAGAAAGCCAGGATAAGAGCGTTCGATAGATTCTCTGGTCTCCCAAGTGCAGTCCTTAGGATTCGGTGACCATTGAATCTTCACGAGTGGAACCTCTTTGTTGCGAAGGCGTCTAACCTCCGAATCAAGCACACGAAGAGGTTGCTGCTCCAAAGATAAATCAGGTAAGATCTCTAAATCAGGCACAGCATGCGGCTCAATGATAGAATCAGGATCGTGGACACACATGCGAAGCTGGGAAACATGGAACACGTCGTGTATTCCAGAGAAGTGAGCAGGTAGAGCCACACGATAAGCAACGGGACCGATGCGTTCCGTAATAGGAAATGGTCCAACATAGCGAGGGGCCAACTTCCCTGTAGAGCTGAAACGCACAACCCCCTTCATGGGAGAGACCTGAATAAAGACATGATCACCAATGGAGAACTCAAAAGGCTTCCTACGGTTGTCCGCGTAGGATTTCTCGCGGTCCTGTGCCTCTTTCATTCTCTGACGGATAATAATAATCTTCTCAGAAGATTCCCGAACTGAATCTGGACCAAGAAGGAGCTTCTCGCCAGATTCTAACCAACACGCAGGAGAACGACATGGCCTTCCGTAAAGAGCCTCGAAAGAAGCCATGCCAATACTAGACTGAAAGTTGTTGTTGTAGGAGAACTCTACAAGCGGTAAGTGATCCTCCCAACTACCTCCGAAATCCAGAGTACAACAGCGCAAAAGATCCTCTAAAACACGATTCACCCTCTCCGTCTGACCGTCAGTCTGAGGATGATAAGCAGTCGAGAGATTCAGCTTTGAGCCCAAAGCTGACTGTAGGCACTTCCAGAAGTGACTAGTAAAGATAGTGTCTCGATCACAGACGATAGAGCTAGGAATGCCATGAAGTCGAACGACTTCCTTCATATATAGCTTGGCAAGCTGAGGAGCAGTCCGAGTGGACTTAATAGGAATGAAATGAGCTGATTTGGTCAAGCGATCGACTATGACCCAAATAGAAGTATGGCCTGACCTCGATCGAGGCAGACCGTCAATAAAATCCATGGATATCTGATCCCATTTCCACACTGGAATCTCTAGTGGCTGAAGAAGACCAGATGGACGCTGATGCTCAGCTTTGATCTGTTGACAAGTCATGCAACAGCTTACATAACTTGCAACATCACTCTTCATGCCCTCCCAATAAAATAGGCGACACATGTCGACATACATCTTACTCGAGCCGGGATGGATGGTGTACTTAGTGCGATGACACTCGTCCAGAATGTCATGCCTAAGTGATAAATCAGATGGTACCAAAATATGGTTCTTCCTACGAAGACACCGATGAGAATCAATAGAATAATCCAGCAATGTCTCATCACTGGATCCCGACTCAAGGAGATGAATATATCGCAACAAGTCTGGATCCTACCGCTGAGCATGGGCAATGCGATCCAATAGAATAGGTCGAGCTTCTAAGCTGAATAGCAAGATCTGAGGATCAGAAGACGGAGCTTGGTTTCGAATATCACACATAGAAAGAGTCTCAAGAATATCCTACTCGGCTATCATCATAGAAACTACTGCCGAGTGTTTGCGACTGAGTGCATCAGCCACACGATTACCCTTGCCAGGGGTATACTGAATATCTAAGTCATATGAGGCGAGAAACTCGAGCCATCGTTGCTGCCTCATATTGAGATCCTTCTGACTGAATAAATACTTCAGAGATTTGTGATCGGTGTAAAGAGTGAAGCATTCGCCTAATAGAAAGTGACGCCACGTCTTCAAAACAAAGACGATAGCTGTCAACTCAAGATCATGAGTCGGATAGCGAACCTCATTCGGACGTAGCTGCCTAGAAGCATAAGCAACTACCTGATCCTTCTGCATAAGCACAGCATCGAGCCCGCTACCACAAGCATCGGTGTAAACAACAAGATCCTGGTTACTCTCAGGAACCACAAAGATAGGAGCATGAGTGAGAAGTTCCTTCAATCGCTGGAGAGAAACTTCACACTTATCAGACCAAATAAAGCGAACCCCCTTATGAGTCAGCATCGTAAGGGGAAGTGCAACTCGAGAGAAATCCTTGATAAACCAACGGTAATAACCCGCCAGACCAAGGAAACTGCGAACATCATGAACGTTCTCGGGCTGCTTCTAAATAGCTTCGATCTTGGAAGGATCGACAGAAATACCCTCAGATGATACAATATGGCCTAAGAACTTGACCTTGCTCTCCCAAAAATGGCACTTGGAGAGCTTGGCCTTAAGCTGATGCTGACAAAGAGTATCCAAGACGATCCGCAAATGATGAGCATGCTCTGCCTCGGATCTAGAATAAATAAGAATATCGTCGATGAAAACCAGAATGAATCTATCGATGTATTCCTGGAATACTCGATTCATGAGATCGACGAAGAAAGCCGGAGCGTTTGTCAAGCCGAACGGCATGACCAACCACTCAAAAGAACCATAACGAGTGCGAAATGCTGTAAGAGGAATGTTGTCTTCTGCGACTCATAGCTGATGGAATCCGGTGGCGAGGTCGAGCTGAGAAAAGACCTTCGCACCGCTCAACTGATCAAACATGTCGTCTATCCGAGGAAGTGGGTAGCGATTTCTGATGGTCAACTCATTGAGCTTGCGATAGTCAATGTAGAGCCTAAGAGAGCCATCAGCCTTCTTAACGAAGACCACAGCAGCACCCCATGGCAAAGAACTGGATCGGATGAACTGCTTCGCTTCAAGCTCAACTAACTGCTTCTTGAGTTCCTCATTCTCCTTAGTGGACATTCTCGTAGGAGGACGCCCAACTGGATGAGAGCCTGGAATGAGATCGATGCGGAACTCAATAGCTCGCTTCGGCGGCAGTCCGGATACTGGCTTGAATATATCGGGGAAATCCCGAACAACAAGAATACGAGATATGCCTACCTTATCATCTCGTGAATCTAGAGAAAATAATGTAACATCAGAAATCCCAACATCCTGAAGAGCAATAGCTAACGGAGCGGACGAGTCAGGATGACGAAGAAATAATATCCGCTCCGAACAAATGATTTTGGCGTCGTACTGAGCGAGCCAATCCATGCCAAGAATCATGTCAAAGCCCAAATACTCCATAACGTGCAGATTCGCACGGAAAGAAAATCCACAAAGATCAATATCTATATCCTCACAAAGCAAGCTAAGGGTTGTGGATCCGCTGATGGGATTCACAATCTTTAGTGAAGAAACCAAACAAGTAACATCCAAAGATAAAGTATCAACTAGTTCCTTTGATACGAATGAGTGAGCGGCACCCGTATCAAAGAGAACTCTACAAGATCTACCATGAAATAAAATAGAACCTTCGAGAACGGAAGGATGCGTACCTCGAGGCTGAGCTGAAGATTTAGGAGCCTTGGCAGCATTAAGCTTGCCAGATCTAGGAGGTGCAGTAGGACAAGTGGAATAATGATGACCCTCCTTCTTACAATAGCGGCAGAAAAGAGGCTTGGGACACTCTTTAAACATATGATCGGTAGATTTAGTTAAGCACGATTCAAAGATAGATAATTCATTAAGGAATATTACGGAATATAATAGATTCCTACACATATTCCTAACTTATTTATCTAAAGGTGGATATGTTCAATTTGGATCGTATTATAACGTATTGTACTAGGTGTATCTGTTCTGTGTTTATTATGCTTATTCCTGAAACCTGGCTTTGATACCAAGCTATAACGCCCCACTCTGAGACCCATGGTAACAAAGAGTATTACGGAAGTAATACTGTCTGTTAAAGCGGATAATAGAGTATAGTGGAAGCGACCATTTGTAATCAAACTATAACTATCTACCGAATACGTCGAAAGGGTGGTATCTATTTTTTTTCAAGTGGTTCGACATATTCAATAAATATTTATAACGAAATTACAATGGCTAAAGATCTATCAGAATAAGCATAGTAATAAAATGATAAAACATCACAGAACAGAATCACATAACAGATATAAAATCCCAGGACAATACATCGTCAATACAGATCCAAATACTTTAAGTGGGTACAAAGCCACTGCCCACACATGTGAGTCAAAAATATGTACATATCAAAGTCTGAATAATAACAGAGTAGCAGAATAGTGGACAAATAAAAGCGCTATCTATCAGCATAGCAGATAATGTCCAAGCGGAAGCACAGAAGCTAAGTCCAGAGACCTAACCTGAAACAACTCGGTCTGACATGAGCGAAAAAACACTCGGGTCAGGCTAGCTAAACAATCAGTAATAACTGAGATATATAATAATGCGGTACATAAATAAAACAGTACTTTTCCTAAGAAAAGAGTATTTTGGACCACATGAATATAATGACGGTCTCTAATTATCAATCAACAGTAAAAATCTCCAAAGAGAATATCAGCACCAAAGTGTTGAATAAATAAAATCACCTCATATCATCGGCGTAGCCAAAGCTATATAAAGTTGCCCATAGGCAATAATCCCAAGAGTGACCAGAGTCTGTAATCAATGCCCAAGCAAAGATCGATGCTCCAAAGAGCAATGGGGATATACTGAAAAGTCAATGAAATCAAACACTGAAAAGCAGTGTCCAGAGACACTGTGAATCCACAAGGTAATCGCACTTACATCGTATGGTTCCATAGAACCAACACCGAATGGCGGTACTCGAATGGATATAAAAACCATCAGATAATACAAGTATAGCACGTGCACCGACCGGAGTCGTTATTGCCAAGTACTATAGAGTTATGATCGATCACTCGCACAGATGCGGAACGCGCGAGACGGCGAGATCCTTCCCAGAAGGATAAAGGCCCAGAGGCACATGCCGAAAAAGAAACTACTCCATAGAACAGGTGTCCAGAGATGGTTGCCCAGAGGCGTGGTGACCCAGAGGTCCAGTACTGGTTGCCCAGAGGCTAATGTGTCACAAACTTCTTGGAGAGGAACCCGTAAAGTGTTAACGATGAGTCCCATACCCCACGTTCGCACTAAACGGTTTACTAACCAATAGCAAGCTCACACTCCAAACAATAAAAAGTCCACCTCGTATCATCGGTAAACTAGACCTAAAGGTCAAAACGATCAATCGAATAGGTCGGGGATTAACCGAAAAGAAAATACACACGGTTCCATAGGCCGGAGATTTCCTAACCGTTTAAGCACCTTTCCACTTCGCTTGACGTGCTAAAAAGTGAGTGTGAGATTTTTATTATAGAAAATAATGGTTCGAAACGGATTTATAATTGATTTTGAGACCACTCTAAAACGGCTTTTGAAAACTCTCATATTATGAAGTAAATAGTCTACTAATTAAAAATAATATTATATAATAATTTCGAAAGCCATTTCGGAGCGAAAAATCCTTTTAAAACCCTTTTTATAAGGCCCGTGTACAAAATCCAGAGACAAATCTCAAAGAAATCGATAAAACCAGAAAATCACTGAAAATATTCTAAGTGTTGGAAAATAGTCCAAAACTGACGCGAACCCAAGTTCGGAAAATTATTCGGACCAGCAGACTGAATCCGAATGGCATGAAAATAGGTAGGAACGTAGTCCAACATTCCTACTTCAGAACGCAAAAAGAATTACTCGATTCCGACTTGAAACGAAGGTGTAGCGACGTTCCAAAATCGGACACAGAAACATGAAATGCACTGTTTTGCACAGCGATCTGGGTTCAACTCTGACAGGAAATTCGAAGGGTCTAATGAACTCAGATGATGACCAAACTTTCCAGATATGGAGTTCATAACTCCATCTTTCCAACGAGACCAAAATTGTTAAATTCCGACTAGCGGCTCAAAAGTTATGACCAAAATAGTTTCAGTTTCATCCATAGAGCTAATATGTGTATCGCTCTCGGGAAGATAGTAGAAAAACCAATTTTTGACCAAGTTAGACTCAAAATTACAGAAAACTCACTGAACAAAAATTGTAGCATATGTTTTAAGCTTTCCGGAACATACAAAATTATCTAATTCGGATCAAAAACGAGAGAGACACATGCAAAACAATATCAGATTGAAACTCAAGATAACTTGTTAAAGACGGAATTGGTCTTCTATCTTTGAACGCATTTCAGGTCATCTAAATGGCAAAATTACAGAAAACTCACTGAACAAAAATTGTAGCATATGTTTTAAGCTTTCCGGAACATCCAATATTATCTAATTCGGATAAGAAACGAGTAACTTATGGCCAAATCAATTTCAGGGTTTATTTTATCAACCCTGTAGTTTGTTGTCAGGTCAGCGACAAACAAACGTGATTTTGACCATTCAAACCACAAAATTAGGCAAAGCTCAAAATATGAAAGTTATAGCCTACAGAATAATCTTTCTAGAACATCAAGAAAATCTTAATTCCGATTTAAGATGAATGAGATATGCCTAATTTACTAACAGTAATAAATTAATTATAATTTCAGCTAGCATATATTACCTCAACCAATATAGCAAGCAACTTGTGTGCACACCCAAAATGAAAGCAAAGAGGATCAAAGAGCTATGATTCACATGTTACATAATAAAACATGTGTTACTAAATGATTACTGAAATCAAAAGATGATTAAACACATATTAGAAGAGGTTTTTAGCAATATACCTCTCACAAAAGCAACAAAGACTACTATAGTATCAACCCAAGTTAGCAAAAGATGATTAGAAGGCTATAAGATCAAAAAAACACATAAAACATGTGTTACCAATTAAATTTCAGAAATAAGAAAGATATAAAAATGGATTTGAGGTGGGTATTTGCATTAGCTTTGCATAGAATGACTTGCATAAGCTAAAACTAGAAGGAGATGAAGATAGAGGCCATTTTTGTTATGAAAGCTTTAGGAAATGATTAGGGTTTTGATTAGGGATGAATGAATGAGGTTTGGAGAGTATGATATAATTTATAGTGGAGGTTTAGGGTGGGTTATTGGGCTAGGTTTAGAAACCCAATAAGAAGAGAGTTATTTACATGTTTTCCAAAAATTAGTCTAAGTGTTCATGTATGTTTATAAAACTCATTTTTCTTATCCAAACCCGTTTTAAAATATCTCCTAAAATATTTAACTTTCCAAAAATAACATTTTATCCTCATTTTAAAATCCCATATTTCCCATTTAATTAAAATAGTCTTTTTCACATAAATTTTGTTATTCCAAAACCTTTTATGCTTCATTAAAATAAATAAAAATCCTAACTTTTATTTATTAGTTGGTAATGCAAATCCCGGGTTGTTATAGCCATTATATTAACTTAGACATATGTTTAGCAGAACAAATCCCTGTCTACTATTTTGGTAACTTGGACATTTACTTATATGATTGATTGTTATTGGCTGATTCCTTATACATATCTGCTTGTTATGTAAATACACATGTTATAACTTGAAGCGTAAACTTAGTTAAACGAGAACCATTGTGGTCATTAAGCTTCTTTCTGATTTTTAAGATCAATCATACTTTTAATAATGGTTTCAAGTTAAGTAATGATTTTAGTAAAGGTGTTTTAAATAATCTTTTTGTTTACAAATGGACTTTATTAAATGAGTTTACTAAAGGGGTTTTGTTTTACACAAGGAATATTTATAAGAAAGTTTTATACATGATTTGGATATTTATAAAGGAAGTTTTATATATAATATTGGAGGTTTATAAATAGATATATAAATGGTATTAATATTTATAAAAGAGTTTTGTAAATTTAACTTGGTGATTTATAAAGAGTTTTGTAAATGGGTTTGGAATTTAAGTAAAGGAGATTCACAAATAAAAGAGATTTATTTATAGGATTTATAGAAGGAAATTTATAAAATAATTTGAGATTGGATTTTCTTTAACTAGCCTTCTTAGTTCTGGTGGTATGGACATCCGTTTCATACTTAACAATAAAGGAATATTATTTGACTTTATCTTTATCTGTAATTTAAATAACATTTTTGTTTTGATCCTTTGATATGATTTGGAAATGAGAAATCTTTTACAAATGTTTTGTAAATATACTTATGTCAGTGAGATAAGTATATGAATGTTTTTTATGAATACTATTGAAAAGAGTTTTAATAAATGAAAGATTTAGTTTGAGGCTTAGTGGTTGCCATGGATAATTAAATTTCTGAATTTTTTTTTTATTTGATATTTAAATAACCGTCTATCAAATCTAGACCAAAATATAACTCCGGAAATACCTAGGAGAAACACGTGAGTTATATGGTACAGTCATCTTCGATGATGTTGTACTGTGCGTGTAAATCTCGTTTTGTTCTCTTAGGACAAATGATAAGGAGATCCATCCACTTAAACGGTTGGGGGATGATCCATACTCCTATGTAATTTCTGATTATTTCCAAAAAAACCGGAGTTGAGTTTGCCGAAACTATTGAATGTTGTTTCGACGAGACGAGGATCGGATAAGTATAAATTATCCGAAAACCACTTTGATCCAGATCAAGCGTTTCGAATTGAAGAAATCTTAAAGATGATTGAAAATGGAGCTTTTGAAGTGCAAGGCTACTTGCTACTAATCATGTGGGTGACTCCAAAATGGATGTACTATACATAGTGCCTTCAGTTTCGTTCAGGCCTAGAACAAACTTGTATGGATGAATGTTGGCACTGCATTGCTGCCTGGAGGGCAATGTTAGCATTCCAAGATGGTTGCTATATAAAAAGGTAATTGTAGCCTCAAGCTATATGGGTCGCTCCTATTATGGTATGATCATCCCAAGGTCTAGTGCCGATATCTCTATGTATGCTTCGAGGCCCATTATGGTTGTCTGATCGCAGCAAAGCGGTGATCATATTTGGCGCTACCAAGTATGGGGTAGGGCCGGTCCCGAGTAGCGGAGGTGTGAAGTGTTATAGCCTCCTGTACATTTTATCTAGAAGTGTACGGATTTTGTGGGTAAGCCCTTACCTTTTCATAGTTGGAATCCATTCTCCAATAAGTGCCTTCGGACTTGATCGTATACCTATTATGCTGGAATTTAATAATGTAACAATTTCGGCTATGATTAATATATATTTGTATTCTAGACATTATCATAATATCATTGGATTTTATATAAAAATGGTTTGGTTATCATAAGGTAAAAGCCCGTCTGTGTTTATATGCGGCGTGGTCTTGCGAGATACCTTTAATTTCAAGTAAAGTAAATAAAATTCCTTGTAATTTGAGTTTCTCACGCTTGTTTTACCAGACTGGTCCAAGCGTTATTTTTCTTATAATACTTGGGTCAGCCAAAGTATATTTTCCAGATTTAGATGGATGCTTTGGAGCTTTCAGGAGATGAGTTGGATTCTCCAAGACGTATTCACGTATCTTTTATCATCCGTTGTGTTTGTTGTTTAGTTTTGTCTGTCTGTATATATTAGCAATTGTAAGGATAGGCTATTATAACTGTCCAGGCTGATAATAAGTTAATGTACTCTGATGTGGTACATAATAAAGATGATTTCTTTTTGTAAAGACTTGTTCATATTACATATTACTCATCATGTTTTGTGAGATTCTGTTATGTCTTTTCTTTCTTCAACCCAAATGTCCTGTCTTTCGGACACTTAAATGATCGACTTACGAATAACAAGGATGTATTAAGTGTCGTCTTTAGGTGTAAGAAAGAAAAGTCGTTACCATGTGTTATTAGAGCTTAGGTTGAGCGAACACCTAGGCTTTGGTGGGGTTGACTCATTTGAGATAGGGTAAGTGAGACCCAAGAGTGAGCTTGAGTCTATATATTGAGTGCGTATTTGTTAGTGCTATAAAAAATGTTTTAGATTGTGTTGATTTATCGGTTGAGTGGTTTATAAATTCTGGTCAAGACGTCGGGCACCATGGTGTTGATAGGGGTTTCTAAACACTTAAACTAGGCAAATCAACATAATACCATTTTAAATTGGTAAATAAAATAATTTACCTAGGAATTTTTTTATATATAAAGAAATAAGTTTCAAAAATAAAGTACAGTTATATATGATGTGATTGTTGTTAGGATTTTATAATATTTAATTATTATCATATAGGTTTTGATTAGTTATGCTCGTCCAGTTTGAGCATTAACAATTGTTGAGTGTTTCTTAAAAAATATACCTTAGTAAAGTATGGGTTGGGTAGGTAGGAATTTGTAGGAATATTAAATCGAACACCTTGTGAATTGAGTTTCACGGTTTGACTATAAGGCGTTCGATGATAATGGTTGGTCATAAGTAATTGATTTTAATTAATAAAAGGGTGTTTATTAAAAATAAAGGAAACATATTTTAAAAATGAATATTTGAGGATAAATTTTATATACAGTGATTTATAAATTAGAATTTGAAAATATATTTTGGAAATAAGATGGACTTTCCAAGAATTTAATTTCCGGTGTCTTTGATAAAGTTTTCAAATGATTCGTGGAAAAGTAATAGTAATTTTACTTAAAAATACTTTAAGGTATAAATATTTTGAAGGGAAATTTGAGAGTAAGATTTTCTTTAGACAGTTCGGGGAATGAGTCTCGATCTGTTTTTTGATGATCGGAATAATCTTCAAAGTGGCAATCGAATGTTTGCTTAGGCAAATGTGATGGTGCACTTAGTAAATTATTCTTTTTGTCATTATACGATCGGAAAAAATTCGAATCCGAATGAATCCAAAGTAAGTGGATGATAAGTATTTTGTTAAAAAAAACTATATGTAGGGAAATATATATATATATAGTATTGTTTCAAAATGAGGATTTGAAAAGAGAGAAGCATTTTTATTATTAACTACTTCGAGTGACTCGAAAGTGACAAAAAAATAGGAAAGGGAGGTGTTCGAATGGTAAACACTTCTCTTGAGTGGCACCCTTCTTGGTAAAGGGATATATGATAATTTTCTATAGTACACAGTTCCTTGATATCATTTTGGAATTACTTGGGCTATATGTATATTTTCTAAAAGTTAAAAATAAAGTATCATTTCAAAACGAATTTTGAAACAAAACCCGGGTACATGGCTCCTAAGTTTTTCAAAAATAATAAGGTTTTTGATTAAAGAGTGGATAAATCAATGAAGTTAAAAATTAAAATTAATATAACAGTAAGGTTTAATAAACTTTGTTTTATTAAACCGTGTCTTTTAATTTTAACACTTAGGAGATCAAATTTATTTGATGTTATTAGGCCGATTAATAAACATTTTTACCCTAGAGGTATCTAAGAAAAAGTAGACTCTAGGACGGAGTTGGGATACTAGCATCCTACTAATCTTAGCTACTTACCAGACCAATTTGGTAAAGAGGTTAGATTGGTCGACTCAGTTTTAAGACCCAAATTATTTTGGATCTACATCTGAATAGTTAAAAACTAAATAGAATTAATAATAAGATGTTTTGTATATACTCTTAGGTTGTAGAAGAGTATTATATAAGTTAATAAATTAAAATGATTTATGAAAAGGTTTCATAAATAAGTTGTATCAGTTAAAAATGTTTGAACCTAAGTTGGAATTGTTATGAAATGTTTTCATAAATATTTTAGAGAGGGTAGAAAGTAGTTGGGTAGTAAGAACCAATAAGATAAGCACGTAGGATGTAAATAGGTCATTTTTCTTTTTCACATAGTTCTCGATCAAAGATTCGAGTACATGACTTAAGGTATTTCACACTATTCCAAAGAAGGATTTATCACTCGATTTTTGATGGCAAACACTTGGTGAGGGTTCCTAATCTAGAACAAAAGTTTTCTATCATAGTATATGGCTATATAAGGAGAACAGATATTTCTAATTGAGAACCTCATCGGAATACGCACTAGGAAATCGAGTGAGCGATACTAGTTCAGAAGTAAACTTATATATTCGAACGAGTGATCAAATCAGATTTTTCATAAGAATGATCAATGTATATCATACAAACTGATGTATAGTGTTAGTTATGCTTGGGTTGGTTTGTGTTCTAGGTTAGGTTGTGGTAAAATTTTGGGATCGAAATTCTTTTAAGGGGGGAGAGTGTAACGACCCGAAATTTCACCACTTTAATTTGTGAATATTTAATTAATTTTAAATATTCAAATTACAGATTTTATAATGAAAATAAATATCTTGTAAATAATAACTTATGATGGTGAAATTTTTTTACAAACATATTTAGTTCGAAGAAAAATCGAAAATGTAACCGGAATTCGTTTTCTGAATTTTCAACTTTTCGTCGGCTAAAAGTTGTCGGAAGTGTGTAAACTTTGTTAATATAAATATATACATATAATTAAATATTAGTTAATATATATTATGGTTTATATACATACGTAAGTATATAAGTTTTTAAATAAATAAATAAAATGCCTTAAGAGACATAAAATGACATTTTGGCAATAAGTACATGCATGTTTAAACATGTTGGCTAAGAAAAAGGAAGGGGACAAGCTTGTAGGTTGAGGTACATGAAGGTGTGGTGGCATGATGATGTGGCAAGAGGAGTTGGAGGGTAAAGGACCAAGAGTATTAAGGTAATTTACTTTGTTTCTTGCTTATAAATATCCCTTTCATTTCTTTAATTTTTCCTCCTCTTTCTTCTATCATATCATTCTCATATCTTATCCAAATAGAGATTTTATTTTTTCAAACCGTATCAAATTCCAATGGCTACAACTTTCATGTGTACCACTTCTTCAAATTTTGAGCTTAACCATGTCCAAATCGCATTTATTTCAGACTCGTTTTCGGACCCAGATTTTCAAGTCCGAAAATACCTCTTCTTCTTTTGACCATATCTCCCTAAAACTGATCCAAGTTAAGTAATTATTTTCTTGAAACTGTAGAGAAAATAATTTCCATGAACTTTACCTTTGACAACTTTTCCAAATTCTAGAAGTAACTTGTCCAAAAACCAATTAGAAGATGACCCATTTTCGGGTTTGATTTTTGTGAATTTGATGATGATCCGAAGTCCCTCCACCTTTCAAGGTCGAGCACCACCACCCTTAGGCCATGTGCACCATATCTTGGGACGAGCCATTTGGCAAGGAAATGAAGAGAAGGAGTGTCTTAGTGTTGTTGTTAGTCAGGAGCATCTTGGATCGCTTTGGATAAGTTGGAGGCCTAATGGTAAGAAAAAGCTCGCCTTTTTCTCATAAGTTTTGAACTTTAAATTTGATGTTTACTTTGATAATAAATATTGTTATTTGGTTGTTAAGTATGTTGGATGTTTGGTTTAGACAATGTTGTAGTCGTTTTACTTATGTATGCATATGTATGTTCTTGGATGTGGTGTAGTAAACTTGAAAATGAAAGTTGGTTAATTAATAGCAAGTTAACGCCTTTGCTTGTGTATGTTGATTATGTCATGGATATATATTGGTAAACTTGCTTAGGATTTTGTATACTAAGAAAAATTAACACTTGAATTTGTAAGGTAGCGACATAGAAATCGTTTGTTTTGAAAACTAGTTTTACTTAAGAATAGTTTTTGAAAAGTTACAAGTTTTAAAAACTTTGATTTAGTTCCCAAAACCTTACTTTTATGTCTTATATTAAGTTATAAAAGTATTTAGTATATGAAAGCTAAGTACTTTAAAGCCTTTTGATATATTAAACAAGTTTTGGAAATTTCGGGTCGCATAGCGACAATCGCTATAAATGCAGTTTGTGAAAAACGAACCATTTTTGAATTTAAAATGTTTTAACTTAAGTATCTTTTTAAATAGTCTTTTAAAACATATTTTAAGTATTTAAAAATAAATATTATTTATTTATTCATTTAATTTAATTAAGTAATTAAATAAGGTAATTAGTACTTAATTAGTAATTAAGTTAAGGTAATTAACACTTAATTATTTTTAAGTGAGTAAATTATAATGTGTTAATTAATAAAAGGTAAATTATTTTTTAATTAATTAATGAAGAATTAATTATTATTTAATTAAGATTAATTAAATTATTTATTTAAGAAAGGGTTTAATTATTTATTTATTTCTAGTCAAGTTAAATTTAAGTAAAGATTTAATTAAAACATAATTATGATTTAATTATTTTAAATAAAGGTTTAATTTATTATTAAGTATTAATTAAAGATTAATTAACTAATTAATTAAGATTAATTAATATTTAATTACTTTAAAAGTTTAAATTATTATTTAACAATTAATTAAAAATTAATTACAGTTTAATTATTTATTTAAAGGTTAACTATTATTTAATTATTTATTTAAAAGATAATAATTATTTAATTATTTATTTAATAGTTAATTATTGTTTAGTTTTTAATTAAAGGTTTAATTATGATTTAATTAAGAGTTTAAATATTATTTAATTATTAAATAAATAAAGTTTGAAAGTTTAAACCACTTTAAGTCTGAAGATCGATTTTGTTCTAAAGTAACTTTCTCTTAAAGGAAGATTTTAATTCAAGGGATTTCTTTGTCGACTATCCTTAATTAAACCCAATTGAATATGAAACCCAATGACATCTGTTTAGTGAATAAATCACTGTTCTGCTAATTAACTTGTATTTGACATCTGTTTGGTAGAATAAATGACTGTTCTATTATAGTTCACCAAGTAGATTAGGTTGACATCTATTATCCAGAGTAAAAACTCATTCTGCCATTATATTAACTTAGACATATGTTTAGCAGAACAAATCCCTGTCTACTATTTTAGTAACTTGGACATTTACTTATATGATTGATTGTTATTGGCTGATTCCCTTATACATATCTGCTTGTTATGTATATACCCATGTTATAACTTGAAAAGTAAACTTAGTTAAACGAGAACCATTGTGGTCATTAAGCTTCTTTCTGAGTTTTAAGGTCAATCATACTTTTAATAATGATTTCAAGTTAAGTAATGATTTTAGTAAAGGTGTTTTAAATAATTGTTTTGTTTACAAAAGGACTTTATTAAATGAGTTTACTAAAGGAGTTTTGTTTTACATAAGGAATATTTATAAGAAAGTTTTATACATGATTTTGGATATTTATAAAGGAGGTTTTATAAATATTTTTGGAGGTCTGTAAATAGATATATAAATGGTTTTAATATTTATAAAAGAGTTTTGTAAATTTAACTTGGTGATTTATAAAGAGTTTTGTAAATGGGTTTGGAATTTAAGTAAAGGAGATTCACAAATAAAAGGGATTTATTTAGAGGATTTATAGAAGGAAATTTATAAAATAATTTGAGATTGGATTTTCTTTAACTGACCTTCTTAGTTCTGGTGGTATGGACATCTGTTTCATACTTAATACCGAAGGAATATTATTTGAAGTTATCTTTATCTGTAATTTAAATAACATTTTGTTTTGATCCTTTGATATGATTTGGAAATGAGAAATCTTTCACAAATGTTTTGTAAATATATTTATGTCAGTGAGATAAGTATATGAATGTTTTTTTATGAATACTATTGTAAGAGTTTTAATAAATGAAAGATTTAGTTTGAGGCTTAGTGGTTGCCATGGATAATTAAATTTCTGAATTTGTTTTTTTATTTGATAGTTAAATAGCCGTCTATCAATCTGGACCAAAATATAACTTCGAAAATACCTAGGAGAAACACGTGAGTTATATAGGACAGTCATCTTCGATGATGTTGTACTGTGCGTGTAAATCTCGTTTTGTTCTCCCAGGACAAATAATAGGGAGATCCATCCACTTAAACGGTTGGGGGATGATCCATACTCCTATGTATTGTCTGATTATTTTAAAAAAGAACTTGGGTTTAGTTTACTGGAACTATCGAATGTTGTTTCGAAGAGACCAAGATCGGATAAGTATAAATTATCCGAAAGCCACTTCGATCCAACTCAAGCATTTCAAACTGAAGATATCTTAAAGATGATTGAAGATGGAGCTTTTGAAGTGCAAGGGGTACTTGCTACAAACCCTAAGGGTGATTCCAAAATGGATGTAGTAAAGGTAGTGCCTTCGGTTTCGTTCAGAACCAGAACTAAGTTTTATGGATGAATGCCGGCACTACATTGCTGCCTAGAGGGTAGAGTTATCATTCCAAGATGGTTTCTATATAAAAAGGTAATCGTATCCTCAAGCCTCATTAATCGGTAAAATGACTAAAGCAGGGACCTACGATAGGGCTATGTGGGTCGCTCCCATTAGGGTATGATCATCCCAGGATCTAGTGTCGATATCTCTATGTATGCTTCGGGGTCCATTAGGTTGTTTGATCGCAGCCAAGTGGTGATCATATTTGGTGCTACCCAGTAAGGAGTAGGGCCGGTCCTGAGTAGCAGAGGTGCAATGTGTTGTAGCCTCCCGTACATTTTATCTAGAGGTATGCGGATTCGGTGGGTAGACCCTTATCCTTTCATGGTTGGAATCTATTCTCCAATAAGTGCCTTTGGACTTGATTATATACCTATTATGCTGGAATTTAATAATGTAGCAATTTTGGTTATGATTAATATGTATTTATATTATAGACATTATCATAATATTATTGGATTTTATATAAAAATGGTTTGGTTATCGTAAGGTAAAAACCTGTCCGTGTTTACGTGTTGCGTGGTCTTACGAAATACCTTTGATTTTAATAGGGTTTTACAAGTTAAATAAATAAAATTCCTTATGATTTGAGTTTCTTATGTTGGTTTTACCAGACTGACCCTGCCGTTATTTTTCTTATAATGCTCGGGTCAGCCCGGGCATATTTTCCAAATTTGGCTGGATGCTTTGGAGGTTTCAGGAGACGAGCTGGATTCTCCAAGACGTATTCATGTATCTTTTATCTTTTACTGTGTTTGTTGTTTATTTTTATCTGCCTGTATATATCAACAACTGTAAGGACAGTCTATTATAACTGTCTAGGCTGATAATAGGTTAATTACTTTATGTATAATAAAGATGATTTCATTTTGTAAAGACTTGTTCGTGTTATATATTACTCGTCGTGTTTTGTGAGATTTTGTTTTATCTTTTCTTTCTTCACCCCAAATGACCTATCTTCGGACACTTAAATGATCGGCACATGAATATCGAGGATTAAGTGTCGTCTTTGGATGTAAGAAAGGCAGGTCGTTACATGATGGATGCTTGATGTGCATTGTGTGACATGTGTGATGGTATTCGATGTCTTCTGGATGTTTTGATGTGTGTTTTTGTGTGATAATGTTAGATGTGTTAATGATGTTGTTTGATGTGTTGTGGTTGTTTTATCATTCCTTTGGTTAGACTTCTTTATTATGTCGTGTATGTTTACGTACTCACCATTGAATTTAGACATAGTCTAATCTATTTATTATTTACATAACACACGGCTCAATCCAAAACATTTCAGGTTCAGGGACATGATGACCAGTTTGTGGATGTTTGGCGTAAATAGAAGATATAGTATTATTGTATATAATTGCATATTATGATATTTCCTTTATATACGAAAATGTGTTGTATACTGGACATACATAGTATATTTTTGAGATAGTGGGAGTTTGACCTATTTAATATCCCACTCAGACTTGTGTATATTTTATATTATATGTTATCGTTGCGTTGATGGCTTTGTGATCTTTATTGATTTATATTATGTATTGTTCTGTCCTCGAGAACCACACATGTTTATTGCTTTATACCGAGACTGTTTACATCGAGGTGAGTTGATTTTATATTATGAGACATATTCAGTGTTGGTCCAAGGGAATATTCACATGTGCATCACCCATACCGCCTCATCCTCTGTGCTACTCGATAGTATTACTCAGCAATACTCTTGGGTAATATGGGTATATAGGTGGGGTGTTACTATGCATAAATCCGAAACGATTCCAAGTACATTATCAAAATATGATTTTGATAGTTGTACCTGAAGGGATATGATCCATGGGCTGTGCATACGTAATTATGAAAAGACTAATGTGGTTGGAATATAGTGAGCAACATTGATAAGAATAACATCATAAATTTCAATTGTTGAAATTAGCGTAACAGATTCACCATTCGATGTGCTCAAGTTAATTAAGATTTTACCCATAAAATTATCGTTTGGTATGACTTACTTTGGTATATATGTGTTGAAACAAAAAAAAATTTCAATAATGATTTAGTATAAACGATTTGCACATAACAGCCAAGGTATCTTAAATTTAGTGGGAGCAATATTGAGTTTGTGGGTTTTCGGATATGATCCAAAAATGGATATGAAAGTGTCGTTCGACGGACATCAAAGTTGAACAAGTGTTTTGATAGAAATATCAAATAGTTTGATTTTTAATAAAAATGCAGAGAAAGAATGTGTTTATAAGGAAGAAGATTAAAAGCTATATAGATATTTCTTAACTATAAGTAAACAACATACTGTTGATTGTTAACGATGTACTGATGTTAAGATCGGTTCTAGTTTAGTTGTCTGATACTTGATATTGGATTTTTAAATTATATCTTTTATAATATGTATAAAGGAAGTTGGCAATGTCCCAAAAGATATGCAAAGACACTTTATTAAAATATTTAATATGGAGTATGTAAGATGGATTACTTATGCACTAGCACTAGGAATTATATCATACATGTTGCATTGTTTGCCATATTGTAATATGCTTATGTATTTGATTCATGAAATAGATATCAAATTCAGATTAAGATCAATAAATTGCAGTTTAGAGTGTTCTCGAGTATTTACAAAATACTACAGAATTGTTTACATAAACAATGAACTCCTTGTGAAGGAGTGTCCAGACTCAAACTTCATAAGTGTTATCGAGTATAATATATCAATATTAAATTCATGTTCAAACCTTAATTAAGAAGCTCTAAGTTAGAAATGTTCTAAATGAAACATTGTGGCTCATTCAACAAGAAGGCTACGTTGATCGCCTTGAATAACGTCACAATAAAAGCAATACAAATATAAATGCACAAATTTATAGTCGAGCTAAGGGTGATTCCAAATGTTTAGAATTCCATAATATTGTTATATGATAACCATGTCGTGGCACAGTTCATAAATGAATCTAGAGCTCACTGGAAGTCAAGAGACATACTCCGAACGGTTCCATGTGATAAAGACAGTTTATCAGCATCAAAGAGAATTGATTGAAAGAGTAGATAATTAAAACAAAATAGTATACTCATTCACTAAGGGACTGATCTGATTAGTTTTTGAGAAAACCAATTGATGAAATTGGAATAATCCATAGTTGAACCCAAGTGCAAGTGGAAAGATTGAAAGATTTAAGGGTATGCCTAGGTGCAATTATGCAATTTGTTACCTACAACTTACTCTGTGACCAATCTAGTTTGAATAAAATGTGTTTTTCTTTCTATTATATACTTGTTATATAGTGATATAAATAATTAAGTAATTAAAAGTATATAAATGGAAAATTCTTAAATGATATATTATGTAGTAGCAATTACAAAGAGTTGTAATCACGAGAATTTTATCACATTGAAAATAACATATTATTTTAAATATTACTAGTCAAGATATTTCGAGAAAAGATATTGATTCATGCATTGAGATTGGATTATGTAACACTCTCCAAATGTTGAGCAGTGTATTTCTTGTGGCTATTGGGGGCACCAAGGGATTACGTACTGATAGTTATTGAATAACCATGGAATGAATCACTCAAGAGTTTTCTGATAATTAATATAACTAAGGTCAAACAGAGAATCTTGAAGTGACGATGTTACATAGTTCTCTCGACTTTAGAATACCATTAAACTTCATTGCAAATACTCCACTTTAATTATAGTTAAATCGTGGCATGGGGTCCATTGAACGACTATAGTTGGGTCTGAGTTGAAACATTGAATGTGAAACACTGTTCAATAGAGAATTCTTTTCCTTATTTATATAAGGTTAGTATCATAGTCAACTATAATCAACCCAAAGTCAAAATCTCCAGCCAGGGTAGTACAGTTAATAATAAATGTTATTATTGAACCAAGGATTCTATTTTTGGACTAACCAAGTTAATATGGATGATATTGGAATTTCGTCCAAAACCAAGTTTCATAAGTCCTAATGTGATATAGTGTTGACGAAGAGAATTGGTGTAAATAATCGTTACAACCTAGTACCGCTTATAATAAGTAAAATTGTATTTCACTAAAAGACGTGTAAGCGATAAATTTAGCCAAATGTCACACCACTGGCTAAGGTGATGTGTGAACGTTAATATTCGAATTGTTCGATATTAATCACTGACCCGAGTTACACATTTGAGTTATACAACCGTAATGATGAATACTCCGAATAAACCACAAGATTTACTTAATTTATAATCATTGTAAATTTATTAATATTTCAAAAATATTTGTAATGATTCATCTTTTCTACCTTCGAATGTCGACACTAATACATCCATGTTATTCATGTATTGAGCACCCAGATGCTGGAAAAAACAGAACATTGGGGTAAAAGAAAATGAAAATGAAACAAAACAAGAAAGAAGAACACAATATCAGAATCTCACATGCGGAACAATAATATATAGTATCTCAAAAGGTCTTTACCAAAAAGAAAACTTTGATATACATACATTAATTAGAGTAAACTAACCTAACATCAGCCTGAACAGTTATAACTGTTAGTTCCTGAGATGATGGTTTTGATGACAACAACCTTAAGACTTGTTATAAAATATAAATACTAATATTCTTGTCTAGATATATATGTATATGCAGGATATATATATATATATATGCAGGTACTAAGAATGAAGACTGTATAGTATAAAGATTCAAGACTGAGTATAGAGATTCAAGACTGACGAATTCAAGATTGAAGAAATCAAGACTGAAGACTCATGAGTATTAAGAGTTCAAGAGTTCAAGAGTTCAAGATATTAAGATAAGTAATAGTGTCTAGATTTATGTTAAAACTTCATAATAGCACTAAAATCTTTATTTGCATTTTAATTGTGGAATTGAATCCACCTTCTCGCTTTAATAGTGGGATGGAACTCGCGACCTATTTAGTGGGATGGAACCCACGACCTTCACTAGTGGAATGGAATCCACGAAATTTTCAAAATGATTTATTTTAAATATTTTTCCAAAAACCTTTTTAAAAGTCATATCTCTCAGTTTAAATATTTTAGCCTTAAACTATCTTTATCTTTATATTTTGATTTCAAAATCATCTCTCGTTTTTAAACTATCTCCTGGTTTTAATATTATAAGCTTTAAACCTCAAAAATATATTATATACTTAGTTTTTAATATTACTTTTATATTATAGATTATATATTTTTAAGATTACTTTTTAAATCACTTTTTTAAGTTTTAACTATATTCAAAATGGTTTATAAACTTTAGAAATTGTTTTGACAAGTTTAAGAAAGAAAATCTCTTTTAAAAAACAAAAATCAATTTTCAAAATTTACTAGGGAATGTTGACATACCCCATCCCCCCATGTCAAAATGGTAGCCATAGAATTTAAAATTCAAATTTTCAAATGAAGTGTCTATTCGTCATAACCTTTCACGAATGGACATGGCTGTTGTTCTTCTATAACTACCAGTTGTTTTCAACGAATTTTAAGTTAGTTTTTCTTCGTTTCTTCACTCCTTCTCCACTCAAATATTCTCTTATATTTTAACAAAACTCTATCGAAATCCTACGTGAATCAAACTCGACCATCTCTAGTTTGATTCTCTGCCACTCTCTCTCAAAGATCTCAGTGCTATTCAGAGTTATAGGATCATTTGTATCGAAAGATCGAAGTGTATCGAGTCTCTCTCTATCAAAGTGTGATTGGAAACGGTGTGATTGTGGCCTGTAAATCAATTGGGTGTGATTGTAGCCCGTAAATCAATTAGGTGATCTTGTAGCCTGGTTAAATCGAGAGTTTGCCCTAGACTCGAAGACAAGAGGGCGTATCTTGTGGACTTGAAATCAAGGTTGTAATATCGACATTATATTTGAAAAGAAATATGCACAAGAAATTGTGTGGGATAGCGTGTAGGGTAACTCGGAACCAGTATAAAATTCCAGCGTGTTCTTTCCTTTACTGCTTTTGTTTACTATTTGCATCTATGTCTGATTCTGTGATTGCTTCTGTGTTTGTGAATTGCATCTGTTTGGGTTTAATTTGAAAAGATTTCGTAAAGATTCATAAAGTTAATTAAACACTATTTACCACCCCCTCCCTCTAGTGTTAGTTCTGCCTTAAGATCCATAATCCGCATTTCCTACATTTGGTATCAA
The DNA here is from genome assembly GCA_030737815.1 of Allium fistulosum. Classification (NCBI taxonomy): domain Eukaryota; kingdom Viridiplantae; phylum Streptophyta; class Magnoliopsida; order Asparagales; family Amaryllidaceae; genus Allium; species Allium fistulosum. The sequence goes on along the minus strand of CM060908.1, from coordinate 636,523,132 downwards.
AGCATTGGTTTTCAAAGTTATCATAATCTGAATTTTGAAAAAGTTTAAAATGGCAATTTTTGGAGATTTTGTAAACACTAGTTCGAAATTGTCCATATCATCATTGTTTCATAAGTCTGCATATTGTTATTATAGAAAATCAAGTTATCTACCGAATTGGTGTGTTGTGTAGGAACAAATGTGTTATTTGGCTTTTAATGAATCAACACTCAATGGGAAAATGGTGCAAATCAAGAAAAATAAATGGATGCTTGATGGTGGATGTTCGAGACACATGAGTGGTAATTCGGAGATACTGAATGACATAATTTATGAAGATGGAGGACTGGTCAACTTTGGAGACAACTCAAAAGGATATGTGATTGGCATCGGCAATGTCGGTAACTCTAAAACTCCTACTACTTCTGATGTTCTGTTAGTTAGGAATCTAAAACACAATTTACTTAGCATAAATCAACTATGTGATAAGGGCTACAAAATTAATTTTGAAAAGGATAAGTGTCACATCGAAGATAATAAATCAAATATTATCCTTGAAGGAATTAAGAAGAAAATATCTATATTCTCAGTATGAAAATCTCAAATGATAACCTATGTCTTTTGGCTAATAAAAGTGACCCTTGGATTTGGCATAAAAGATTTGGGCATTTGAATTCCAAACTCTTATCTAGACTTTCAAAACTTGATTTAGTAAGAGGTCTCCCTAAAATGGATTTTAAAGTAGATAGTATATGTGATGCTTGTCAATTAGGAAAACTTTGAAAGAGTTCATTTAAATTGAAAGATATGATTTCAACTTCCAAACCTCTTGAGTTACTTCATTTAGATCTGTTTGGTCCATCTCAAATTCAGTCAATAAATCACAGTAAATATGTTTTTGTAATTATAGATGATTATTCTAGATTTACATGGACAATTTTTCTGAAACTTAAAAGTGATGCTTTTAATTTATTTAAAACTTTTGCAAAAAGAATTCAAAATCAACTTTCTTTAAAAATCAAAACTATTCGTAGTGATCACGGTGGAGAATTTGAAATGGAAAATTTTGAGAATTTCTATAATAAAAAAGGAATAACTCATAATTTTTCCTTTCCAAGAAATTCACAACAAAACGGAGTGGTAGAGCGTAAAAATAGGACGATTCAAGAGTGTGCAAGAACTATTCTTTCAGATGGTAAATTACCAAGAAATTTTTGGGCCGAAGCCATCGCTACAGCTTGTTATATTTTGAATAGGATTTTAATTAGACCTTTAACCAATAAAACACCATATGAACTTCTTTTCAATAAGAAACCAAAGGTATCTTATTTTAAAGTTTTTGAAAGTAAATGCTTTATTTTAAATACAAAAACAATTTGGATAAATTTGATCCTAAATTCGACAAAGGAATCTTTATCAGATATTCTAATAGAAGTAAAGCATATAGAGTTTTCAATTTAAAAACTAAAATAAATTATGAAAATGATTTTGTTACTCTAAATAATGAATCAAATGAAATAAATTGTGAAATTATTCATCCTAATAAAAAGATCAGGCTTTTAAAAGATCATGCTATAGAAAATATACTATGAAATATTGAATCTGTTGTTAGAACTAGAAATCAACTAAACAAGATGAGTAATGTAGCTTTTATATCAACTATAGAACCCAAAAATCCAAAGGAAGCATCATCTGATGATTCATGGATTCTTGCTATGCAAGAAGAACTAAATCAATTCACCAAAAATGATGTATGGGAACTTGTTCCTAGACCCGAGGACAAAACTATAATTAGTACTAAATGGGTTTATAAAAATAAAATGAATAAACAAGGTAAGGTCATTAGAAATAAAGCTCGGTTAGTCATGCAAGGTTATTGTCAAGAAGAAGGAATAGACTATGACGAAACCTTTGCACCCGTAGCAAGATTAGAAGCCACTAGAATTCTACTTGCTTTCGCAAACCACAACAATTTCAAACTATTTCAAATGGATGTCAAAAGTGCCTTTTAAATGGTTTTGTTAAAGAAGATGTTTATGTTGAATAACCCTCACTTTTTGAAGAAGAAAAGTTTCCAAATCATGTTTACAAATTAAAGAAAGCTTTATATGGTCTGAAACAAGCTCCTAGAGCCTGGTATTATTGACTAAGATCTTACCTATTACAATCAAATTCTGAACTTGGTAAAGTAGATAATACTCTTTTTATTAAAAGGAACAAAAATGATATCCAATTAGTACAGATTTATGTAGATGATATAATTTTTGGATCAACAAACAATGAAATGAACAAAGAGTTTTCTGAAATAATGACAAAAGAGTTTGAGATGAGTCATATGGGTGAATTTACTTTCTTTTTAGGATTGCAAATAAAACAATTAGATAGTGGTATTTTCATTAGTCAAGAAAAGTATGCTAGGGATCTAATTAATAAGTTTGGTATGACCATTGCGAGTGGAAAACCCACTCCCATGGCAACCAATGAAGCCTTAAATAAAGAAGACATGTCAAAAGATGTTGATCAGAAACTTTACAGGGAAATGATTGGATCGCTGCTCTATATAACTACGAGTAGGCCTGATATCATGCATAGTGTCTGTCTCTGTGATACCAATCTCAACCCAAAGAGACCCATTTAAAAGCTGTTAAATGTATCCTAAGATATGTTAAACACACTTTAGACTATGGCCTATTTTACCCTAAAAATGATTCATTTGATTTAATCTCATATTGTGATGCTGACTATGCTGGTTGTATATCTGACCGAAAAAGTACAAGTGGAACCTGTCACTTCTTAGGACATTCTCTGGTTTCCTAGTTTAGTAAAAAAACAAAATATTGTCTCGCTATCAACAACTGAAGCATAATATATCTCTGCTGCTTTGGCTTGTTCTCAAGTTATCTATATGCAACAGACCCTAAAGGATTTTGGATTAAATATTTCAAAATCACCAATTTATTGTGACAATACAAGTTCAATAAATTTATCCAAAAATCCTACTCATCATGCCAGAACCAAACATATTGATATCGGACATCATTTTCTCAGAGATAATATAAGCAAAGAGATTATTTCTCTTGAATTTATCAACACTGGGAATCAAATAGCTAATATTCTGACCAAACCCTTGAATCAATCAACCTTTACTAAATTTAGAAGAGAACTAGGTATTTGTGCTATAACTGAGATGTAAAATATAGATATAGTAACATATATATTTAAATAAATAAAGAAAAATAAAATTTTCAAAATTTCCATAAGGATGTCGACATACCCCTACCCCCTATATCGACATAGAATGGTAAAATTTGATTTTTCCTCTAAAATTAGTTTGGTAGTTATATATTCTCTATATTTCAAATTCTTCTGTCTTCCACTTCATTTCTCTCTGTAATAAACTTATGAGAATATAAAATAATGGCCTCCTATCCTAAATCAAACCAAAATGTGACCTTTTCTTTCCCTTCTCTTAATGCTGGTCCATTTCAACGAACTACACTGGCCCGAGTCATGAAGATAGAGGAAACTTTAAAGGACTCTCTGCAAATGATGACTGAGTTGCAAGTCATGCAAATAAAGATGGCAAAGGAATAGGAGAAACAAGGCAAAATCCTTAGAAATTTGCAAAAGTTTCTAATGGATAATCATGCGGACCCGATCGTGATTAAAGATGACTCCTCTAACATTCATATTCATAATCCATAAGAGGAAGACGACGACGAAGAAGAAGAAGAAGATGAAGTGCAAATGGACAAGGACGATAAAGTTATTTGCATTGGAGAAGTCTGTTTTGATAAATATGGTAATTTGGTCGAACAACGTGGAAACTTTTGTCTCCATTACCCAAATTGTTCGATGCACAAGTCACCAATTATCAAAGACTCTCATTAGATTGTTTTTATAATAATATTTTTATATATTGTGTGTATTTGTATGTATTTGTGTTTATATGTGTAATATAAAAACATAATAAAATTATATTTACGTTTCGCTTAATTATACTTCGTTATTAGTATTTAGTTACATAGTATTAGTTTAAGGGGGAGTTATGTAGTTTAGGATTGGTTTTTGTTGACGACAAAGGGGGAGAATTATAAAATGAGGTTAGATAGGCTTAGATTAAGGGGGAGTTAGTAGATTAAAGAGGGGTTGTTGGAATAAGGGGGAGTCGAAGTAGAATCGAAGTTTGTGGAGAAGATTTTATAAATGAAGGTTGTCATCATCAAAAAGGGGAAGATCGTTGTTCCTGAGATGATAGTTTTGATGACAACAACCTTAGGACTTGTTATAAAATATAAATACTAATATTATTGTTTAGATATATATGTATATGCATATATATATATATGCTGGTACTGAGAATGAAGACTGTACGGTATAAAGATTCAAGACTGAGTATAGAGATTCAAGATTGACGAATTCAAGATTGAAGAAATCAAGACTGAAGACTCATGAGTATCAAGAGTTCAAGAGTTCAAGATATCAAGATACGTAATAGTGTCTAGATTTATGTTAAAACTTCATAATAGCACGAAAATATTTAATCGGATTTTAATTGTGGAATGGAATCCACCTTCTCGCTTTAATAGTGGGATGGAACCCACGACCTCTTTAGTGGGATGGAACCCACGACCTTCTCTAGTGGAATGGAATCCACGAAATTTTCAAAATGATTTATTTTAAATATTTTTCCAAAAACCTTTTTAAAAGTCATCTCTCTCAGTTTAAATATTTTAGCCTTAAACTATTTTTATCTTTTATATGTTGATTTCAAAATCATCTCTTGTTTTTAAACTATCTCCTGGTTTTAATATTATAAGCTTTAAATCTCAAAAATATATTCTATACTTAGTTTTTAATATTACTTTTATATTATAGATTATATATTTTTAAGATTACTTTTTAAATCACTTTTTTAAGTTTTAACTATATTCAAAATGGTTTATAAACTTCAGAAATTGTTTTGACAAGTTTTAGAAAGAAAATCTCTTTTAAAAAACAAAATTCAATTTTCAAAATTTACTAGGGCATGTCGACATAGCTCATCCCCCCATGTCGACATGGTAGCCGTAGAATTTAAAATTCAAATTTTCAAATGAAGTGTCTATTCGGCATAACCTTTCACGAATGGACATGGTTGTTGTTCTTCTATAAATACCAGTTGTTTTCAACGAATTTTATGTTAGTTTTTCTTCATTTCTTCAGTCCTTCTTCTCCACTCAAATATTCTCTTATATTTTAACAAAACTCTACCGAAATCCTAAGTGAATCAAACTCGATCATCTCTAGTTTGATTCTCTGACACACTCTCTCAAAGATCTCAGTGCTATTCAGAGTTATAGGATCATTTGCAATCAAAGATCGAAGTGTATCGAGTCTCTCTCTATCAAAGTGTGATTGGAAACAGTGTGATGGTGGCTTGTAAATCAATTGGGTGTGATTATAGCCCGTAAATCAATTAGGTGATCTTGCAGCCTGGTTAAATCAAAAGAGTTTGCCCTGGACTCGAAGACAAGAGGGTGTATCTCGTGGCCTTGAAATCAAGGTTGTAATATCGACATTATATTTGAAAAGAAATCCGCACAAGAAATTGTGTGGGACTGCATGTAGGGTAACTCGGAACCAGTATAAAATTCCGGTGTGTTCTTTCCTTTACTGCTTTTATTTACTATTTGCATCTGTGTTTGATTCTATGATTGTTTCTGTGTTTGCATCTGTTTGGGTTTAATTCGAAAAGATTCATAAAATTAATTAAACAATATTTACCCCCCCCCCTCTAGTGTTAATTCTGCCTTAAGATCCGTAATCTGCATTTCCTACAATAACAACCTGTCCTCACAAATGCTGATGGATACAAAACAGGTAATGTAGTGGAAAAATAAATATGGTAGGAAATCATCCAGCTCCTCTCCAAGAGCTCCAATGAACCACAGCTAAATTTGGAAACATACTTGAGCTGGCCCAAGCATTATAAGAGAATAACACCCGGATTAGTCTGGTAAACCAATGTGAGAAACTTAAATCATATGGATTGCTATATTGTAAAACCCTTCAATTATAAAGGTACCTCGTAAGACCACGCCGCAAATAATCATGGATGGTCTTTTACCTTAAGATAACCAAACCATTTTTATTATAAAATCCAGTGATGGTACAATAATGTCTAAGGTGTGAAATATAAATAATCACGTAGCTGTGATGCATGTGGGTGTACATCACAACAGTAATAGGTATACAATCCAAACCACTAAGGCGCGTTTGCTAATTGTGTAGGATTCCACAGAGGTACCCTCAGTATTTCGAGAACGGTCCCCCTGTAAAAGGATCAGAGATATCATACCGAGCATCGTACATCTCTAGAAAAAATATACCATATGAAAAACATTGCTGGTCCACCCCCCGAACACGTGGCACCAGGTCACATCACTTCTGCATGCATATCCGTAAGTATCACCAGAATGAAGTGCCTGCACCCTTTAAGTTAGCTAAACCCCATAGGCTATGTCTCATATCTCTAGTTTCTATCATTACCGATGGTGAAGTCACGTTCAGCATCCTAGCACATGGGTCACAACTCGAACAGATCTTCCATACGAGCTCTAACTCGAATAGATCTCGGAATCACACATAGATTCCCATATCTCAACAGATCTCGGAATCACACATGGATCCCCACATCCTAAATATATCACGGACAACTACATGTGTTCGACCATCTTAAACCGATCTCGAATCTCCACATAGATTCCAACATCTTGAACCAATCACGAACCTTATCCAAAGCATAGAACACGTATATGGTTTTGGGGTGGTTGCGGTTTCAAGTCATCTCATATAAGTATACTCCCTTGCTTACCGGGTGCTCTAAAACCAATCGATGAATTTTCAGTAAATTCATCTTGAGTTCTGTGGGAAATAAACAGACAATAAATAAGAGTGAAGATCACCTCCTAACCATTTAAGCGGATAGATTTCTTATCATTTGTCCTAGAAGAGCAAAATGAGTTTATACGTACAGTATAGCACCACCAAAGATAACTATACAATATAATTCCCATGTTTCTTCAAGGTATTTCCAAAGTTATATTTTAGCTAATTCAATAACAATGAGAATAATCACATACGAGAAACTAAGTCCCATATACTATCTTTAAGCAAGTAACACACAAAGCACGGTCAAAAGACCCAAGCACGATCGAAACATATAAACGACTTCTAATCCCTTTTTTTAATCTTCCTTTATTAATTAAAAACTTATTTTATTTGTAAAACTCAATTTTACTCAATAACTCTTTAGAAATGAAACACCACTTATTGATTAAACTTTGCTATTTAATTAAAACATCACTATTCATTTCAACACATTTTGATACTCCCAAAAGTATCACATACTTATCACAACCGTATAAGCATATTCACAGATCAATTTCAAAATGCTTAAGGCAAATGTTACTTAAGCATCATCACTACAAATCCAAAACCATTTCGCTTATGATTATCTTCAAGACATTATTTTCAAAGATCTATTTACATTCATAAGTATAATCAAAGTGGGTTAAAGACGAATGTTATTAATACATTGTCACAACAAACCCAAAACCAATTCATACTTGTTATTCTCTTTAAAATTCCATTATTAAAGATCTAAGTATTTTCCCATAACAATATTTTACCTCTTTAAAATACTATTCAAGGGTTTAAAAACAAAAATTACCAAAACATTATTTACAACAAACCTAAAACATTCACTTAATTGTTATCTTTAAAACTCCCTTTTAAAGATCAAGTTACTTTTCAAAGTATAGTTAAATGGGTTAAAACAAGTGTTGCACAAACACCGTTCCTATAAACCCAAAATCACTTTTATACTTCCATTAACTTTGAAACCTTCATTTAAAGCTCTAAGAACATCTCCACTTATTAAACAAGGTATATACCATTTTAATCAATTTACAAAACCATCCATTATAACATAAATGTTATAATTTAAAAACTCCTTTACATTCTTTTACAATACTAACTTCCTTTCGAAATTTATAAATATACTAAAGTTACTATATAAAGAAATATATATATATACACTAGTTTATCTATAAAACCATGATATTTAATAAAATACAATAAACAATTTCAAAGGTATTATAATATAAGAGCCTTTTAATTCTTAAATAAAATCTTTAACTAATTTTCTAAAACTATATATACTAAAAATATACTTTTAAAACACTTATACTATATTTTAAAACATTTATTTAAAAATCATAAAAACCTATTTTATAATTTAAAACCATTACTTTAAAATCCATAAATGATTATCAGTCGCATATTTAAACCTTGATATTTTCTGGTAATAAGTACGCTTTCAGTACTTACTAAAAATATGAAGAAGCCCAAGATTGTCTTTCAAAGTTAACTTTAAAATCGGTCAATCATAGCGATTTCAAAGTGCATCCATAGTGACCCTTTCGCTTTTAACATTTACAACTTCCATTTTCGATTTCCACAAATGTCCAAAACAATTCCTCTATGTCAAACACACCATAACGTGTGTAGCCAAATATATATACATATACATACATACATACATACATACATACATATATATATATATTCCCATAATATATCACAATTTAACCAATTTAACATATGTCAAATATTATAGATTTCAAAGCACGTTTATAACGAATATGTCGCTTCAAACATTTGTAACGCACTATCAAACATGGAAACAAGTAGTCTGGGCCACGATACATGTTATAGATCATAAAAGGAGAGATTACACTCCATAATAATGTTCTCACTTGTTTTACAAAACAAGGCAGGGTCTAAAAGTAATAACTTGCATTGTTCATTATACAATTTACATTCTAATACAAAACAATTACGTATACATAATTGTGAGTAAACTCATGCAAGCGCCAACCAATAGCGGACATTGAAAATCCCCATACAATTGCAATGGCGAAAATGGCATCTCGATTGGACCTTGTATGAACAAAATACAATTTATATAAGAATTTGGATTAATAACTTAATTAATTAAATTAATCTTTACCTTAACCCTTTACTCATCTCCTTCCCTCTCATTTTCAAATCCCTTGTGCACAAACCACCGGTGCACACCATTTCCATGCACTATCTCCAATGATACGATGAACCACTCGACGAAACGACAAACCAACCTCGCCAATCAACTTCTCATCACAAGCCCGACCTCCTCGACCCACCAAAACACAGTTTGGTCGCCTCCCCCATTTTTCAATCGCATGCCCTAAATCGACCTTGCCTGGGTCGCAATTCCTGTCGGACCACCATACAATATCAAACCACCATCAAACGCCTACGTGCACCACCACGTGTCCACCTATGCCGCCAATTTACCTCTAGACACCCTTATGCCATCGCGAACCCCATAGCCTGCTACACGACAATGAAATGTCATTGTCCCGATCTGATAGCCGCACCACCCAACATCCCCAAATTGTAGCCCTTCTCGCCTGAAACCCAACCCTACCATCCACTCGACCCATCTCCACCTCAATCGGCGAACAATCACTGCCCTAGCTTCAGTGGTAAAACTCAAGCAACCATAAACTCTGCCGCACCCAAATCGAGACACACCAATATGAAGCAAACTCTCCTACGAAGCCAACGAATCAAATGGCGTCGGGTTTCATTAACTACAACTCCAAGAACAATTCGATAAAAGAGGCCGTCGCTGGTTTTAGTTACAGGAATAAAAGAGGAGAGAGAGGGAGATAGAAAAGTGATCGAGGAAAATATTCGAGTATAGATATTTATAAACAAATATATAATATTTAATTCTCTCAAATTAAATGCTATGGGTTTCGAGCATGCACGACCACACAGCACGTTCGATCGTCGTGAAACTCGTCGGCGTATGACTACCCAATATTCTGGATCCAATGGCACTGGTTTCATCAAAATTTGAGACAGTGCTCTGGAATGATAATTTCACATGTTAGTAACAAAAAGATTTATTATTAAAACCATTTAATCACTTTTAATTATAAATTAAAGTTTACCATTATCATTATTATTTAAACAAAATTTAAATAAGCTTTCAAAATTATTTTTATTTACATTAAATCCAAGATTTAAAAATTTAAATAATCCCAATATTTAATTATAAACCGTTCGAAAATCTAGGTCGTTACATTCTTCCCCCTCAAAAAAATTTCGTCCCCAAAATACTAACGAGCAACAAAAGCAACAGTCCCTCATCAATACCCAATTGTATTGCAATCTCTAGCAACCAAAAAAATAGTCTCATATGAATACTACACAGTACTGCAATCACTAACAAACAAGCTCACGGTTTGCCTAGGTTCAGAAATCATCTTATCGTACAAGGACGATAATCAATCCATTAAGCGTTATCTTATGCTCAACAACCTCAGGTATTACTCAGTTGATCATTCATGCTACCCCCAAATAATTCTAAGAGTCATACTCCAAACTCTTCACAAGCCGACGCACATAGTATATAATTATATTAAAACCCGTACGATGCATATAAACCATCCATATGCAATATCAACTCTAATCATTAGCTCGATCGCATAAATTTCATTTCTGAACTAGTATATCTCACTTAACCTTTCTAGTGCAGACTCCGATCAGGTTCCTTGATTAAAAACCTCTTTCTCCTTACATATTCATATACTACAGTAGAAAAATTCAGGATCATATCAAAAATCCATATCAAGTATTCGCCGTCAAGAATTGAGTGAAAAATTCTAACTCGGACCAGTGTAAATCACCTTGAAATCCACGTACTCGAATCCTAGATCATGAAGTATGCGAATAAAATGATCTACGTACAACTTACGTACTCCATTCCAATTAGTTTCTTAATTACACCAACTATTCAATTTCATTTAGTATTTCTCATTTAATACTAAAATCATTTTTGAACCATTTCATAAAATTTACTTCTAGTTTTTAAACATTATATAACTTAAGTTCATACACGTATAGTACTCCACTGCATCCTAGGAGTATATACAAAATCATCCAGTTCATTTTACTTAATATGGATATTCAATCAATTCAAAACCTGTTTAAATTCTACTATCTTTTAAGTTCAAGTGTTATGTAAACTCATCTTTATACTTTCACAAACACTTAGCTTCAAATTCTATAACAAATTTTGAAGTTTCGACTTTCCAAAATCATAGAAAATTCCATTTCATTTCAACAAATGAAAACTATTGATCAACATATCAAACAAGATATGCAACCTAACTACCTTAATGCATAGGATACATGAGTCCATAAAATATCTTAACAGAAAACTTAGGAACTAAACACCCGATTTTTTTAAATCATTTGAAATAATAATATATACATCTTTTGTATCAAATCATACTTCTAGTATTTAAATCAAAATCTGTTTTACCAAAGAACTTTGAAGAAAAATTACTATAGTAGCATCCCCACTTAGAAACTCGAAAATAAATGTCGATGATGTTGTAGTCATCACCAGAATTATTTTCCAGTGATAGAAGTGAGTTCGGTACATCCAAACCATGCCTTTCTGACTTAACCAAAATCATCAGCCTAACCCATGTAGTGACTGTTCATAAACTGGTCGAGCACAACCAATCAAACCATAAATGATAATAATTGAATATTATCATTTCCTAACAAACAAACACATCAAAATAACTATATCAATTTATGAAAATTATTCCTTTATATATAAAATATAATCATAGGTAAAATAATTTTATTTATCAATTATTCAAAAATAATATTAAGTAGGTTTGTCTTATTTAAGTGTTTAGAGATCCCTATTAAGAGCGGTAGCAACTCGTATTGACCAGAATCCATAAGCCGCTCAACAACCAGTCAACACAGTACAAAATATTTTTATAACAATAACAAATACACACTCTCATATATATAATACACTCAACTCATAATAAGGTATTCCATTACCCTATCTCTTAATGAGTTATACCCACCAAAGCTAAGGTTCTCACTTAACCTTTAGCTCTACTACCATATGTAACGATCCGCCTTTTCGACCCTCAAATGTCAACACTAATACATCTACATTATTCATGTGCTGAGCACCCAGGTGCCAAAAAGACCGAACGTTAGGGTAAAAGAAAAAGAAAAAGAAAAGAAAAAGGACAAGAAATTAGAACACAATATCAGAATCTCACATGAAAAATGATAATATATAATATCTCAAAGGTCTTTACCAAAAAGAAAACTTTGATATACATATATCAATCAAAGTAAACTAACGTACCATCAGCCTGGACAGTTATAACAATCTATCCTCACAAATGCTGATAGATACAAATCAAGTAATGCAACGGAAAAATAAATACAGTAGGAAATCATCCAACTCCTCTCCAAGAGCTCTAATGAACCACAGCTAAATCTGGAAACATACTCGAGCTGACCCAAGCATTATAAGAGAATAACACCCGGATCAGCCGGTAAACCAGCATGAGAAACTCAAATCATATGGATTGCTATATTGTAAAACCCTTCGATTGTAAAGGTATCTTGTAAGACCACGCTGTCAATAATCATGGACGGGCTTTTACCTTACGATAAGCAAACCATTTCTATTATAAAATCCAGTGATAATATAATAATGTCTAAGGTGTGAAATATAAATAATCACGTAGTTGTGATGTATGTGAATGTACATTATAACAATAATAGGTATACAATCCAAACCGCTAAGGCGTGTTCGCTAATTGTGTAGGATTCCACGGAGGTGTCCTCAGTATTTCGAGAACGGTTCCCCTACACAAGGATTAGGGATATCCTTTCGAGCATCGTGTATCTATAGATAAAATATACCATAGGAAAAACATAGTTGGTCCATGCCCGAACACGTGGCATCAGATCACATCACTCCCGCATGCATATCCGTAAGTATCACTAGAATGGAGTATCTACACCCTTTATGTTAGCTAAACCCCATAGGCTATGTCTCTTATCTTTGGTTTCTGTCATTATCGATGGTAAAGACACAGTTAGCATCCCAGCATACGAGTCACAACTCGAAGAGATCATCCACACAAGCTCCAACTCGAACAGATCTCGAAATCACACATGGATTCTCATATCTCAACAAATATCGTAATCACATATGGATCCTTACATCCTGAATAGATCACGAACCACTAAATGTGTTCGAGCATCTCAAATAGACCTTGAATCTCCACATAGATTCCACTATCTCTAACCAATCACGAACCTCATCCAAAGCATAGAACATGTATATGGTTTAGGGGTAGTTGTGGTTTCAAGTCATTTCATATAAGTACACTCACCCGCTTACTGGGTGCTCTAAAACCAATCGACGGATTTTTGCTAAACTCAACCCCGGTTCTGTGGGAAATAAATAGACAATACATAAGAGCGAAGATCTCCTCCTAACTGTTTAAGTGGATGGATTTCCATATTATTTGTCCTAGAAGAGCAAAACGAGTTTATACGTACAGTATAACATCACCAAAGATAACTATACCATATAATTCCCACGTTTCTTCTAGATTCCAGAGTTATATTTTGACCAATTCAATAACAATGAAAGCAATCGCATATGGGAAACTAAGTCTCGTATACTATCTATAAGCAAGTAAAATACAAAGCATGATCGAAACAAACAAGCACGATTAAGTCATATAAACGACTTCTAATCCCTTTTTTAATTAATCGTCCTTTATTAATTAAAAACCTCTTTTATTAGTAAAACTCATTTTTACTTAATAAATCTTTAGAAATGAAACTCCACTTATGAATTAAACTTCGCTATTTGTTTAAAACATCATTATTCATTTCAACTCATTCTGATACTCTCAGAAGTATTCATATACTTATCTCAACCGTATATGCATATTCACAAATCAATTTCAAAGGGCTTAAGACAAATGTTATCAAACATCGTCACTACAAATCCAAAGCCATTTCACTTATGATTATCTTTAAAATATTCTTTTCAAAGATCTATTTACATTCATAAGTATAATCAAAGCGAGTTAAAGACGAATGTTAGTAACACATTGTCACAATAAACCCAAAACTAATTCATACTTGTTATTCTCTGTAAAATTCCATTATTAAAAATCTAAGTATATTTCCCAAAATCATTTAACAATATTTTACCTCTTTAAAATATTATTCAAGGGTTTAAAAACAAATGTTATTAAAACATTGTTTACAACAAACCTAGAACACTTCACTTAATCGTTATCTTTAAAACTCCCTGTTCAAGATCTAATTACTTTTCAAAAGTATAGTTAAATGGGTTAAAACAAATGTTGAACAAACACCGTTGTTATAAACCCAAAATCACTTTTATACTTGCCATTAACTTTGAAACCTTCATTTAAATCTTTAATAACATCTCCACTTATTAAACAAGGTAGTATACCTTTTTAATCAATTTACAAAACAATCCATTATAACATAAGTGTTATAATCTATAAACTCATTTATATTCTTTTAAAAATACTAAACATCCTTTCCAAATTTCTAATATACTAAAGTACCTTTAAAAAGATATACACACACACACACACATGTACTAATTTATTTATAAAACCGAGATATTGAATAAAATACTATAAACAATTTCAAAGGTATTATAATATAAAAGCCTTTTAATTCTTAAATTTTCTAAAACTATAATATATACTAAAAATATACTTTTAAAATACTTGTACTATATTTTAAAACATTTATTTAAAAACCATAAAAACCTATTTTATAATTGAAAACCATTACTTTAAAAATCCGTAAATGATTATCAGTCATATATTTAAACCTTGATATTTTCCAGTAATAAGTACGCTTATTGTACTTATTAAAAATACAAAGAAGCCCTTGGATGTCTTTCAAAGTTAACTTTAAAATTGGTCGATCACAGTGATTTCAAAGTGCATCCATATCGACCCTTTTGCTTCTAACATTTATAACTTCCATTTCCAATTTCCACAAATTTCCAAAACAATTCCTCTATGTCAAACACATCAAAACGTGTGTAGCCAAATATATATACACATATATTTCCATAATATACCACAATTTATCCAATTTAACATATGTCAAATATCAGGGACTTCAAAGCACGATTATAATGACTATATCGCTTCACACATTCATAATGCACTATCAAACATGTAAACAGGTAGTCTGGGCCACAATACATGTTATAGATGATCAAAAGAGAGATTATACTTCATAATAATATTGTCACTTGTTTTACAAAACTAGGCGGGGTCCCAAAATAATAACTTGCATTGTTAGTTATATAATTTACATTTTAATACAACAACAATTATATACACATAACTAGTGAATAAACTCATCCAAACACAAACCGATCCGAGATGTAAAAAATTCCGATATGATTGCAACAGCGAAAACGGCATCTCGATTGGACCTCGTATGAAAAAAATATGATTTATATAAGAATTTGGATTACTAACTTAATTAACTAAATTAATCTTTACCTTAATCCTTTACGCATCTCCTTCCCTTTCATTTTCAAATCACCTATGCACGAACCATTAGTGCATCCATTACCGTGCACGATCTCCAGCAATACAGCGAGCCACTCTATAAAACGACAAACCAACCTCGCCAATCAACTTCTCATCGCAAGCCCGACCTCCTCGACCCATCAAAACCCGACTCAGTCACCTCCCCCATTTTTCGATCGCATGTCCTAAATCGACCTTGCCCAGGTCATAATTTCCATTGGACCACTGTACATTGTCAAACCACCACCAAACGCCTTTACACACCACCATGAGTCCACCCATGCCGCCAATTTCACCTCTAGACAACCCTACACCATCGCAATCCCCATAGCCTGCTACATGACAATGACATGTCGCTTTCCCCCTCCGATAGCGGCACACCACCCAAATCGTAGCTCTTCTCGCCTAAAACCCAATGCCATCATCCACTCGACCCATCTCCACCTCAATTGATGAACAACCTCTACCCTAGCTTCACTATTAAAAATCGAGCAACCCTAAACTCTACCGCGCCCAAATCGAGACACACTAATACGAAGCACACTCTCCTACGAAGTCAACGAATTTAACGATGTAGGGTTTCATTAACTGCAACTCCGGGAACAATTCGATGAAAGAGCGACTACTGGTTTTGGTTATAGGAATTAAAGAGAAGAAAGAGGGACATAGAAAAGTGATTGAGGAAAATATCTAAGTATAGATATTTATAAACAAATATATAATATTTAATTCTCTCAAATTAATGCTACGTGTTTCGAGCATGCACGATCACACAGCACGTCCGATCGTCACGAAACTCGTTAGCGTATAACAACTCAATATTCTGGATCCAATGGCATTGGTTTCGTTAAAATCCGAGATATTGCCTTGGAATGATAATTTCACGTGTTAATAATAAAAAGATTTATTACTAAAACCGGTTTAATCGCTTTAAATTAAAAGTTTACCATTATCATTATTATTTAAACAGAATTTAAATAAGCTTTCAAAATTATTTTTATTCACATTAAATCCAAGATTTAAATATTTAAATAATCCTAATATTTAATTATAAACCATTCGAAAATCTGGGTCGTTACAATATTGATTATTAAAATTTATTTTATTTGTTTTAGTGCCATTAGCATTTAATAAAGTGTGTAAATAAAAGTTATAAACGTGCATATTCATATACGATATCGATAGATTGTTTAAATTGAATTTAAATGGTATAAATGCTAAGCGGGTTTGGGATCTTTTGAGGCCCATGTGCCATTTATGTTTGGTCGGTCAAATGAAGTAAAATGAGAGGGTTCAAATTGGATTTGAAAAGACAAGGGATTAATTAAGGGAAGGAGAAAAATTTCTAGCCTTGATTCTACATTTATTGCCTTCTTAAAAACAATTCCTTATTCATTTGTTTTTGGCCTATTAATTATATCCTCTCTTCAGTCAAGCAATGGCCTAAAATATAGGGCTTATATGGCTTCAAAATTCCCAAAATCAAATAAAATGAAATCTATTTATTAAAAGTGGTTTATACCTCTTTATATCTATAACATGAGGTTGATTTCTGAATCTAGGAGTTATCTCATCGTTCAAAGGCGCGTTCTCTTAGCTACATCTCAATGTAATAATTATAATTTCATTTATTCATCATTCACCTTGTTCATAAGAATTGGATCCATCACATATCTTATCTCATCTATATATTTGTTTATTTGTTACATAGATTATATTTCCTTTTTGGTACATCTTAATTAATGACATATGTTCACCATGTTATTTTAATTTGAATCCACTTTAACATGTACTTTGATTAATTACATATTAACCTTGTCATCTTTAGATCTATTCCATATGATTTCATGTTTAATTAATTATTGACAATGCTTATATAGTTTAGATCTGAAACCTTTGCAACAAATACATATGTGCCCGATTTGTCCTATCTATTTTATTATTGTTTTTAAATATGTTGCAAAAAATACTTTTGATTAAAACATAAGTTTTAATTAATGACATAATTCTATTAATGATTACATATACAAATATGAATAAACTGCATAAGTTTTCTATTTGAAATCACTTTAGAAATTTTATACATATGTTTTGTGTTGGTTGTTTTGAATACAATCCATTGATTTTTGCATATTTTTGAAAACTATTTAATTTTTATTATTAAATAACTATAATTGGAATTTTGGGAAAAATATCACAAATCCTTTGATTTCCTTTTAATTAAAATCAGACTTAAATTACACACACTCACACACACACACACACGTTGTTTTAGGTTGAAACATAAGTACAATAGTTGGCATATGTGTGTGTGTATCAATTTAACTTAAGATTTATAAAATGGACTTTTGTGTAAACCATAATATCAGTCTTAAATCCTTCTTAATTTTGAAACAAATTCAAAATTGTTGTTTTGAATTTCAAACTCATAAAATAGCAAAACTTAATTTTAACATATTTATATGTATGTATGTATGTATGTGTATGTATATGTATATAATTACTATTATATATGTACATATTTTAAATAAAACTATGGATAACAAAGGCATATATAAAGGAAACATTAACTATGCACACTTCTTGTATGTTGCACTTACATAATATACACTATTAATATATTTGGATTTACGCACATTTCATGCTGTGTTTAAATTGATCATCGATGACATTTAATAAATCATTAACATAATTAGAGAGAGAAATGAAAGGTTTCTCTCTCTATATAAAACTATATCTTCCCTTAATTGATTGCATAAGTTTTAGAGAAAGAAACAAAAGATTTCTTTCTCTAAGTCAACTTTAATAAGTAACTGTTACACACATGGGTGTATTTGATACACTCATACATTTGAATTTATATCAAATTCAAACTGTTTTAAACTAATAAAATAAAATAAGGATTTTATTTAAAACACATTTTAGATTGTACCTAAAATCTCTTTAAACTTCATAGGCCCAACAGATTCAAAATATGAATTTTTTGAAATCCACCTATTTCACCCACTTGCGACCGCCCTGGTTCCGTCAATTTGATATTTCCAATATTCTAGATGCAATTCTACTCACATAATGGTTTAGTACTACCGTACCCACTAATAGAAAAAATCCACATGGTCATCGGTTACCAATCCCAATATCATAATTATTTGGTGATTCATATAAGTGAGCACATCAATAATGTAGTTGACCGATAATATATAATCGAACATATAAAACTTTATCAACAATATCAATATATTAAACCTATTTGCAACGCGAAGTTCTATTATACTTTTATCACGAGCCTTCTACTTCTAATGTATAATAAAGAATTACACATGTGTGTTCCAGATCCAGTATTTAAAACCCTAGAAGAAGAATTAAAGGTTAAAAAAATTCTATAAAGTATCTTTAGGGGCTAAAAATGATTCCTTTTTCTCCTTTAGAAAATATTTCCTCTTCCTATATATATATATCCCTTCTAGGAGCAATGGTACAATTCACCTTTTTCCTCCATGCCATTGCCACCTTTCAATTTTCACTTTCTCTTCTTCGAGGTCTTATTTTTTATGAGGAAGCTTTAACCCAAGTACAAGATCAAATTCCTTCGCAAAAGTGATGCCAACAACTCTTAGCATAATTCCTTTGCAAGCAAGTTTTGTTGGATCATGCGCGTTGACAGTAGAGTTAAAAGGGTAAATTTTAAAATATTTTTCTTTCATTAATTTGCACAAGATCTTATTTTATGTTTATGTGAACGACACTTATTTATACTAAATCAAAATATAGTATTACTTATAAAATGAGTTCGAGAAATATTTAAATTTATTTAATTTATTTAAAATATATATTTGTTTGTTAACATTTAATAATAATATTTTCTTATTGATTTATTTTATAAGTTTAATCTCGCTTTGACTTTTATTTTAATATTTTAAGATGTTCGTATTCAAAATAAAAACATCATAATTATATTAAAGATGTATATTCTAACCAAGGGGTATAATGGGAACATGTGAATATTAACCGTTACGACCTACGATTAATAAATGTCAAGGCGATAACATATGTTAATAATTTCAAAGGGGATAAACACATATATTAAATAATTAATTTTATAACAATACTAATATAAAACATTAATTGGTATATTTTCTTCAGTCATTAAATGTTAACTAATATTATATATATAGTATAAACTTATTAAAAACATGTTATATTATAACATATAAATATTTTGTTTTATACCTATATACAAAAGTTATACTTAAATATGTTTATAAATAATATTCGAATTAATATACAATTGTATAAAATATATATAGATTTATTAATCTTTAAATTCAAATTTAAATATGTTTTACTAGTTCAAAACAAAACATCTATTGTGTATGTGTGTGTATTAAATCAGCTACCATTACATGTAATTTTTTTCTAATGTCGGTTATTTATGATCTTTGAAAAATTCAAAATTCTTAGATTTGACACTTATTTGACATTTTAATGAATAACAAAATAAAAATGTTTTTTAATTAATTAGATGAGATCCGAAAACATTGAAAATATTTGTTTTTTTATTAAAATTTTAGTACCAATTTTTTTGATATATATATATATATAAATAAATATATATAACTAATAGAAAATTATTATGTTTATCTTTTTTTTAAAACCGAACTAGAAAAATAATTTCTAGTTCTTTTTATAAATGAAATAATTTAATAATATAAATGAAAAAAGGTTTATTTAATATATATATATATATACACACACATGTATATGTATGTATATATAAAAGTTTCGTCAAAATTTTTCATCAAATGTCGAAACCATTTATTATACATAATATATATATATATATATATTTCAAAGAGAAGATATATAAATAAAATGAGAAAAAACGCCTTTCTCCGGTAGCTCACAGAACAACGGCGAAGCATATGAAGGACATATACCTCCCAGACTCTAAAAGAACAGAACAACAGCACGAAGACCAAAAACAAAGCTACAACAAACAGAATTATGACAGCCAGCTAATAAAAAACAGAGAAAACCACTACCAACCACCCACCCGCCTCTACCCGAAGGTATAGGCCAGACCACCAATCTAAACCACGGAGAATGCAAACCGATCAATCGCAAAGGCAGATCCCTGCGGATGGAGCAAGCGCATAGTCGAAAGGAAAGCCAGCCACTAAAAAGATAGACGAGTCCCACAGTAGAACCAGAGCTGTACGGGATGTCAGGGAAAGCTCCGGCTAACCAACGCTAATCGGGCAAACTCATCGAGATCGAACAATGCCACCACCCAATGAAGATGTCCATAGAACCTCGTGCAGATGTAGCCGAGGGAGAAGAAAGCCAGAGACCCTCCAAAGAAATATGAAAAACCAAGCCACGCCATAACCAAAAATAGGAGACAAGAGCCTCCTCCGAAGCCGCGATGGCAAAGACCAGGCGTTGCCAACCAATGTGCACTCCCGGACAATGAGGAATCCGAAGCTATCTGGAATAGAAAACTAGCGACCATATTAAACCAAAAAAAAGGGGGAGGGGGACGGTAACGTTGGGTGAAGGCCAATGCCCGAATGCAAGGATTCAGCCAACTCCCTGTCTAGCGTAAGTCAGACCGCACGAGATAGACAGAAGACCCACCAATCGCCCAGAACGGTGGCTCATGGTTCCCCTGAAAGGTCTACCACGAAATGCCAGGAAAACGTCATTCCTCACACGCCGAATAATGGACGGGGGATCCATAGGAGAACTATCGAAGATTGCCTTATTCCGTGTGCACCAAAGGTGCCAGCAGATAAGACAAGGAATCAAACGGAACACGATAGAACAGAGAGATTTTCCAGATATCCCAGACCACCAGGAATGCTGGAGATCTATAGGAGATCTGGCAATACGTCTCACACCAAAAAGGTTGCCGAAGTAATTCCAGCATGATCTGGCCGAGACACTTTCAAAAAACAAATGGTTTAAGGATTCTGTTTCCCCGATGACACAGCAGCGACAACGGGATACAAAGAGGATGCCGATCTTTTGTAGGTTATCGTCTAGTGGCAAACCATCGTGCAAGATTCGCCACATCAAAATAGAAGCTTTTGGGGGAATACGGGAATCCAAAATGAATGAGAACACTAGGCGAATGGGACTTGGAGATCTAATCAAAGTCCAAGCTTTTAGAATGGAAAACGAAGCGCCATCCCAGCCAGTAAATCCACTATGAGAGTCAGTAAAAGGCTTCACCGACTGTATGTGCTTCCAAGTCTCGCTAGCATAGGACGGCGATCCAGAGAAATTAGAGACTGCTAGCCTACGATACTTAGCATGGAGGAAAGATGCCCATAAAGAGTCGTTAGCACCAAACCTGTACCACAACTTACAAGCAAAAGCCGCACAAAGGTCCTTGGGATTTCGGAGACCCAGACCACCTTCGTTTTTAGGACGGCAAACCGCTTCCCACGACACCCAATGGTGACGACGGGCGTTGTCCTTGTTGCCCCAGAAAAAAGATGAGGCCAAAGACCGATACGACCGGAAGAAGGAAGAGGTAGGGGTCATAGCCGCGAAAATATGAGTTCCCATCGAGTCTAAAACAGACTTGATAAGAACCAGTCTGCCAGCCTGGGAAAGAAGAGACGCATTCCAGCGTAAGATCTTTCCCCTCACTTTGTCTGCCAAAGAATCAAAAAAGGCATTGAGCTTTCTACCTCGGTATAGGACAATACCCAGATAAGGGAGAGGGAGGGATGCTTCTTTGAAACCCGATACAGTCTCGATCCAGGAAGCACGAGAGGGTGGCAAGTCTTTCGCATGGACGAAGCTACTTTTGGAAGGGTTAACGAGTTGGCCCGAGGACCTCTCGTACTGATGGAGGAAACTGAGGAGCCGCCGGACAAAGGAGCGACTGCCATTAGAAAAAATGACAATGTCATCTGCAAAGGATAACGAAGAGATAAGGGGGCAACCCCTCGGAATCCCGAAGCGTTGGACTTGGCCGAAAATAGTTAAAGTCTGGAGACCGCGAATAAGAGCCTCCGTCGCGATCACAAAAAGGGATGGCGAGAGTGGGTCTCCTTGACGCAGACCCCTCCCCACCCTGAAGTAACCGTTAGCCGATCCATTAATAAGCACTGAGAACCAACAGTTGGAGATGAGCCTCCACACCAAGTCAATTAGGGATTCCGGGAACCCGAAGGCCCTTAAAACCTTGATGACGAAAAACCAGGACATGCGATCGTAGGCCTTGGCCATGTCCAGTTTGAAGACAACATTGGAGCCCCAAACTTTCCGATCAATCTGGGAGATAAGTTCCTGGGCGAGAAGGACGTTGTCAGTAATCAAACGCCCTTTAACAAAACCCGCTTGCGAAGGAGAAATAATACGTTCAAGGAATGGGGCCAAGCAATTGGCAAGGATCTTAGAGATAACTTTATTCGAAAAGTTACACAGACTGATCGGCCGGAAATCCACGCACGATCTAGGATTTTCGCACTTAGGAATGAGAATAAGGTTGGTGGAGGTCCAACCGGTGGGAAGAGATTCCCCGGAGAAAAAGGATTGAACAGCCAGACAAAAATCAGCCTGAATAATAGGCCAGGAGCTCCTATAAAAAACACCATTGAAGCCGTCCGGTCCACTAGCGCTGTCCTTGCTTAAGGCGAAGACACATTCCCGGATCTCCTCAGAGGTTGGGAGATCCGCGAGATGGACACTATCCGGAGAAGGAACGACACGAGGAATGAAGGCTAAAAGAGCCGGATCAGAAACCGAGACAGACTGGGAACCAAGAAAGGATTGAAAGTGGGCCAGAATGGTATCTTTTACTTCCTCTGGAGTGGAGGTCGTAGATTGATCAGGCCGCAAAATCTCGCGAATCGTAAGAAGGTTATTCTTCTTTCGAATAGAAGAATGGAAGAATTTGGAGTTCGTATCGCCGTCGACTACCCACTTGATCCTAGCCTTTTGATGGAGGAAGTCATTCTCGATACGAAGTTCTGATGAGAAAATGGTTTGAGCGAGAGCCCAAGCCTCCTTGTTTGCCGAGGACGGATCCTCGTCAAGCAATGATTCGGCTAAGATAAGAGACTCTTCAGCCATGCGAACGCGATCAAAATTATTCTTAAAGACCTGAAGGTTCCATACCTTAAGGCTCTCCTTGAGTCGCTTAAGCTTGCGACCGAAAACAGCACATGGAGAGGCAACTATTGGATTGCTCCAGGAGTTAGCAACCTCTTGAAGAAAGGAGTGATGAGATCTCCACATACTCTGGAACCGAAAGGAAGATGGTCCCGAAAGTGAGAAAGGAGAACATCGAACAATCAGTGGAGCATGGTCAGAGAAGGACCGGTGGAGGTGAGCGATCGAGAAAGAGAAGGGAAGGCGGAACCAATCCTCCGACCCGAAAACACGGTCAAGTCTAGAGAGGATACGGTTCGGTCCCTCTTGGTTGTTAGACCAGGTAAAAGCAGAGCTAGTAAAAGGAAGCTCAGAGAGGCCAGAGCTTACAATGAAAGAGTTGAAATCCGCCATCGCTGCACGGTTGACGATCGCTCCACCCCGTTTTTCCGCTTGGCAGGCGACGATATTAAAATCCCCGCCAATCACAGAGGTAGCTAGCCCCATAGAACCAAGGGCCAGAATGTCGGACCAAAGATCTAATCTCTCCGAGCGATCGCATTTGGCATAGACCGCCGAGAATAAAAAGGTAGAGGGAAAAGAGGGAGACGAACAAGCCAACGAAAAAAGCTAGGATGAATCAAAGACGGGGTTGACCGTCAGGAATTTGGACCATAAGATCCAAATCTTTCCCGAGATGTTGGCGGAACTGCCGCCAAATCCTAAGGATAAGACGATTTTGGGAATACCTTCCGGGGCTAGAAAAGGTTCCAGAAGAGCAATCAAACCAACAGAATGCTTCCTGACAATGCGTTTTAGTCTAGCCAAAGATGCATCGTTGTCAATACCACGAACATTCCAGAAGAGAATGTTAGCCATGAGGAAAGAACAGATACCGAAAAAGTTAGAAGCGAAAACAAGACACCGGGCAAGAGGAATCAAAAGAACTCAGACAAGATACAGCGAATAACGAGTAGATCGATCGATCTGCTCGGACGCCGCTATAGAGTGTGTGCGGATGGTGCGAGGAGTAGACGGGGCTCTACGCGAACTGCGTCGAGTCGATCGAGGAGGAGGGGCGGGAGGCTGGGGAAGTGTCTCAAAAGACACCACATCACCATTCCCCCTCAACGGAGACAGCGAATAAACAGACCGCGAAGACGAGGAGGATGAGTTTTTAGATATGCAATCAAGGCGCTCATTGAGGAGCGCAATTTCTTCCTGACTCATAAGAAGAATGGAAATGGATAGAGAGCACAAAGCCGAAGGGAGAGAGCACGCCGATGAGCAATGAGATGGAGAGGGAACCTAGCTTTCCGGGAGCTCTAAAGGAAAGCGAAGGAAATAAGGGAGGCGGACCAAATGCATTCCATTCTTCCTAGAAAACCAATCAGGAGAAGACAAAGCCGAAAAAAAGAGGATAAGAAGGGGAAGGAGCAAACCGAATCAAATACCGCCGTAGTAGCCGATAATGGGATAGAAGAGCCTGTCGATAGAGAGGGATGGACGACACAGGGGATAACAGAAGGATAACAGAGATGTGTGGGGGAGCAGCCAAGCTGCTTCCCATATTGATGTGGGAATCTTACCAAAGCCGGACTGTTACTAATAAAACGGCCCCGCACTAAGGGTAAGAGTCGCTGGTCGGTTCCAACTGAGGTAACAGTAGAGCGGAATAAAGAAAGATGGCAGAACCCCAGTCTGTCCGTATAGTGGTCAGAGGCGGCCACTATACGACCAGGACTGGGAGATCTCCCTAACCAATCGCTCCAGACCTGGTGTAACCTCCGAGGAGAACCACGAGATACTGACAAGATAGGGAAGCAACAAAAATAAAAAGTCACTGACGACACAGAAAAGGCCTCGTAATGACTCACTGCTATAACCCAAAAAGAGGAATCCAACAGATCGATCCCTACCAGCAGACTGGTCTGGACACAACCATTACGGCTGAGGAGATTAAGCACAAAAAATTGATGCCATATATACATATGCCTATCGCAACGGAAAACGAACAAGTCGGACGAAACGAAACCAACATCGGAAACGGGACCTAACACCGCACATTCCAGAGACGAAACGGCAGTGTCAGAGAGCACACACGATCGTGCATCATGGCTCAAGCAAACAGAAACGACCTCATCGGCCAAAAACCAGATAACAACAGGCAATTCATTGGCAACAGTGAAAATGGAACAACAAGGAGAGAAGCTCACCTGCCTACAAAAAGCAACACTAACCTGTTGGACAGAAGATAAAGCCACCACAGTCGAAAAACAGGGGGAGGCCACAACATAAGGCACACCATCGCCATCGATCAATGAGTCAGTAGACGTCTCGACCGAAGGCATGTAATGACTGCCAGACAACCCTGCAGCAATATCAAGCATTGCAACCATCTGCCCGCCTGGTTGAGGAAGACAGGTGATCAATTCCTTCTCCCTTAAATCACAGGCATCTTCAACAGCGTCAAACGACCCAAAGACAAAAGATACCCCTGACGAACTACCATCAGTGACTCCTCCCAAAACAGATAGACGGGGAGTAAATCGAGTGATGAAATCTCGATTGCTACTCATGAAGGAGTCACCACCATCCATAGAGTTGGAAAAAGCGCACTCGGAACCAATCGCAATAGAGCCAAAGCATAAATCAGATAGGAGATCGGCCTGGCCGCCCAAAGCATCCACGAAAATAAGACTTGGTCTAAATCGGGTGGTGAATTCCCGATTACCAAGAGACGCATCCAAGCACGGGCAAGCAGACGATAAAACAGGAGAAACTACGGGCTCAGGCAACGGCCCCCCGAGCATGATAGCATCCGAGCAGTGAGCACTGGCAACAGGAGAGATCTCCATGAAATGCCCGTCAACCACAATAAACATGAATCGAGCAAGTGCCGAGAAAGCCGTCAGGGAGTAAACACAAATCTCAATAGAGCAACTGCTAGAGAAGCACACCGATAGAGGCGGCGCCACCACCTCCAGCAGGGCAGCAGCAATGCTTGCAAAAGAGGGGCAAGACCTCATAAAATTACCACGAAACGAAAAAATCCCCAAATTCATAGCCAAAACCCTAGTAAGCACTCGGAAGAATACTGAGCGAGAAACAGTGGATGGAGCGCACCCCAGTAGAGCACACAATAACTGACGATCTAAGAAACAGCGGAAAAAAAGGGAGGAAAAATCAGAGAATCGCAGAGGGAGGAAATTTAGGAGGCCATTAATTCGACCGTTGAGCTTTTTCGCGAAAATTCTCGATTATACATAATATATAGATGCATATGTTTAACTGTTAATATTAATAATTAATTATTTGTAGTTAAATATGCTTTTAAATTTTTTAAATGGTCGAATCATATGTGTGTTTCAAGCATAGAGAAAATCATACACACACACACATAGAGAAAATCACGCACACATACATATACATATACATATACATACACATATTTATATAAAGAATCGGTACCTTTCTCCTTGGGATCAAGTCGACAATCAAACATGTTGGTTGTTTCCTCCTTGAACCTTTGTTCTCCTTCTTGGTTACATGCTGCAGAGTTGTGGCCTTAACCTTAGCGATGATCAATGTGAGTAAGAGTCGTCGCATTGACCTCAGCAATGATTAATGTGAGCAAGAGCAAGTGTAGAGAGAAAAGAACTAGAGGCCATTTATTATAGCTAAAGGGATATCAAAATATATTCTTCTCAAACCCTAGCAGACTAGGTCTCTAAGCCCCCTTCATGCTATGACCGATACTGGGTCAAAATGCCCATTTTAATCACACTGAATCAATTAATTATATTATTCAAACTCCTTTTTTCATTGAACCGATATACAACTTTTATACATCATTCTGGTCGCTTTTAAGCTTCAAATAAATAACTAAAAATGCCATACAATATTTGTATTAATTTATAACATTTATAAATTATTTTTTACATTGCTCGACTTCGAAAATAACTAACAACATGGTTGTGTTAACTCTATGGTATGAACTTAGTTCTCGGTCAATATTTAAACAATTTAAATATCGAAGCTTGTATGGACTTTGCTAAAGTACAGTATTGGACATAAATCCAACGCATATTGATCATTTATGCGAAATCTAATTTCTAATTTATAATAAGCTCATCTACTAACGACATTTTGCATAAGTATTCTTTTGTCATCACCGTATATATCTAGAGTTTGATCCGAGATCAAAAATCTACTAATATCTGTATTTCATTGCACAGACCATTATAAAGTCCTTGATTCAATCCGATAATATTTATCAATTAATCGATTTGCTTTGGCCATATATTTTGATTTTAAGTTGACTATCAATTACGATGATACTAACATTCCACCACAAAAGAGACGAATCATTTTTGGACAGTGCTTCACTTTAAGTAGTTCAACGTATACACAACTATGACTGTAACAATGTCTCAATACTAAGTATTTAACAATAATTAAAGTACTATTGTATGTTGTTACCATGAGATCTTCTTTTTTTACTTGATTGTATTATTATATAAAAAACTCTAGTCGAGTTGTTCTGTGATTGGTCCATACAATTAAAAGTACATAATTCCTTGGTGCCTTCAACGGTGATGAATAAATCCCAGTCTATCTTGACTAGGAAAATTCAAGGATGAACAGAGTTATTATTTAATCATAATCATAATATTCAATTTGAGTCGGCTTTCAAGTAAAAAGTTTACAATTTTAAAATCAGACACATATAAAATTTGTTAAAACAAGACACATGGTTGTATTTTAATTAACTTATGAAAAGTAATGGCATATGGCTTTTGTACACGTTAACTAATTAATAATAACGATAATACATGCAACTAAAAGACTATTTACATAAACAAATCATTCGACCAATTCATCCGAAACATCATCAAAATTGACTCTTAACAACAGCCATGCTATGGCCAGAGCACCAGAGATTTTTACACATGGCCTCTGAAGATTCAGGCATTCCCCATATAAAAATATCAAATACTGAAACGGATGGAGACCCACTTTGCTTACAAGTCCAAAATAAAATAAAATAAAACGAATAAATACAGATTTACAGTATGATATTTATTGCCATTACACTTGCTTTCAAATACTGAGGTTGACGCTGACGCCTTTTTTCGTTGCAGATGTCACAGCTAGTCTTTCTCATTTATTGAACGAACGAGTAGATAACCAAAACAAACAGCTGCCCCCCAATTATGTCACTAGGAGTGTGAGTCATCACTCTCCTAATTGGTCCGCTCTCTTTGCCTGGTCAAGTAGTTGACAAATGAGCCTCCTTGTTCTTTTCATCATGCATAGTCTATAGTTTGCACAATATCGTTGCCTATTTAGACTGAAGTATAACAAGTTTGTTTTTTAGACTGAAAAACAATGCTAATTATAACTAGCATTTTGTATAGTGTAAGAGTTGAATATAATGCTAATTATAACTAGCATTTTTTTTTCGGCCTAAAATAAAACTTTATATCCTTCAACTTATTTTTTCTTCTTTAGAATTTGTCATTTTTCCTAATTCTCCCTTTATTTTATTAAATTTATCGATATTACATATAAAGAAGAAACGCTTTAGCATAACATGAACTAAAGTAAAACATCAATGGGAAGAATTGTTCATTCTGCGGATATTTCACAAAAAACTAGAAGAGAAAAAAGTCGATTTCTTTTTTCCTTCGGTTTTGCATGGAAACGGAAAGGTCTAGTTTTAAAAGCATTGCAAACATTTTTCGATGGACCGGACCAATTCAAAATTTTAAATTGGTTCAAATGTACATTTAATAGAAGTTTGATTTCAAATGTCGATTTTAAAAATAAATGCATAAAGTTCAAATATCTTTTTATTAAACGTGTGATCACACGTACTTGAGAAACATTTATTACTAAATAAAAGATTAGTTCTAAGCTCAAATTTCTATTAAATAGTTACCTAAATTTAGCCACCAGAGCCTTGCAGACAATAATAATTGTAATATGGTAATTTGTAGAGTTAATAATTGTAATAGTGTAATTTGTAAAGTTTCAGTGTAAGTTTTTCAACTGTCAAGTTTTCAAACAAGAGGTGGATCATTATTTCCCTAAACAGTAATATACAATCTTGTTAACTATTCTGAATTTTTAGCAAACCTTTCTTAAACATTCAAGATTCAAACATGAAAGTCATAAATAAAAACAAAATTGTTTCCTCCAAAGCAAGATTCACGCCAGAAAACGCCAATTTTAATTATAATTTCTTATTCATACATGTAAACTATTTAATGGATTTTCTGTTTTTAACTATGCTATCTTTTTGATATGCTGACTCGGATTACGCTTCGGTGCCATGAATAGCATGATGGGAAGCATTGCTCCTCGGTTTTCGGTTTTTCTCTTTGTTTGTATTCTTGCCATTCCCAATCGTTTTGTTTTAATCTATGAAATACTTCATCTAATGCATATAAACTAATATTTTAGTTAGTGCCCTTTTTTTTCCTCTCTATGATTTATGATGTATTGAGGAACACCAATAGCTAATACTACAAAAGGTTTAATAAAAATTAATAGGAATATGTTGTTGACATTTAAATAAAAAGGCTTTCAGTACCTTTATAGGTTCCTCAACATCATTGTTAATATGTTTCCAATCCATTTGAAAGATGGATTTATAATGTAGGATTTGATGTTTTAAGCGAATACAGGACGTTTGAGAGTGATCCTTTAATTTAAATATCAGATAAGCTTGATGGTCGCGTTCCTAAAAAGACTTTTAACAGTGAGTAACAGCAATAATTTACTTTTCAATTATATATTTTTAGTGTGTTTGCGAGTGGTATTAAAATTTGTATGCTTCTTAGTACCAAAGTCATTTCATACGACAATCAACCATCGCGTAAAATACACGACACACAACCGTCGATCAATACTGTTTTCTACGGTCATCAACAATCGAACTACTCTTGTTCGACAGTTGATCGTCGTGAAAAGTGATGTTAATCGATGGTTGTTCTCCACGTAAAAAGGTTCAAAATGATGTTTTTGATAACCGATTAAAAGTCTGGTATTAAAAAAATTATAATGTAAAATTTTATAGTATTTTTTAGAAATGATATTTAAAAAAAAAATGAATATACTAATTTTATTGCTTTTACTTGTTTAGAGCACCTCCCACAGTTGATTACTATTACCATTAAATATTTGAAATATTACAGCCGTAATCGAAGTGTTTTCTAACAAAAAAAACATATAAATTAAGCTAGGCATTTGTTGAACAATCTACTAAAAGGCAATTGTCGGTTTTTCTAAATGGGCACCAGTTCAAAATGCGTTTATCTCATAAAGACACTGTCCAGAATGTTGGATTTTAAACTACAAATTTATAATTTCTACACTCATTATTGAGATGTTTTTAGATATCATTACACTTTTTAACCTCCTCGTCTTTGTAATTGCTAGCTAGTAAATACGTTTAGAATGGTCCAAATAAAAAAAACTAAGAAATAATTACATGTCGAAATATATTACTTCATGGAAAAATACCAAACATCAGTAGCCCTCTATCCAGTCATAGGTGAGGAGATTTAGAAAAAGAAGAGACAAAATTGCAGGTACAAAAAACATCAATAATTTATGGAGGGATTATATATATATATAATATGGGTGAATATATTCGTCAAGGACATTTGATTTGTTTAGTCCAAGCGATAACGAGAGGTTGTTAGATATCCACATCAAGGCTACAATATTTACGTTATCTTACATTATCAAGCCACTTTTTTCATATACTTGTTTATATTACTTTCTTCTACATAGATTGTCAATAATTGATGATAGGTAGACAACTCTTAAAGCAAGAGCCTTCACCAATATCATTTACAACTATACTATATTCGTATTGTCAATCATCAAATTATGTTTGTTCCTTTCTTAGCTCCTTTTTTACCTTTTTTTTTTATTTATTTGCCGTTGATACGTTGATAACGTTTGGTATATGATTTTCAGTGGACTTTATTTAATGGAGATGTTTGTTCTACACAATTTTCACAAAGCATAAAAGAAAAGGATTCTCTAGTAAGATCTATGAAAAGTGGTTATAGACTAGGAAGCATCGACAAAGCTATTAAGATACTCATAAAACATACAAAGTGCTAATGGCAAAAGAAAAAACAAGATGATTGCTAGCGGAAATACAAAAGACCATTCAAAGTGTAACGTTAGGGGAGATATGTGGGGTGAATTGCTAGTGAAGAGACAACATTAAAAAGGGTAAAGAGAACGTATTAGAGAATACTTAACCAAGACATGATGAAGAGCTTCCTTCGAAGAAAATACAAATGTGTTTCCAAAGAAATGTTGAAAGAAGTGTTGATAAATATATGGAAATAGAAAGCACTTTCGAAAACAACGCTGGAATTGTATGCTTAACGGAGACATAGAAGGATATTATGAACAGAGTATTATTGAAAGGACAAAATTTCTTAGTATTTTAACCTCAAAGATAACCCTTCAGTATTTTAGCCTGAAGGACAACTTTTTTAAGTATCAATTTTTAATTATTTATAACAGTTGTTAGATATCAGTTTATTAGTTATCGATAGCAGTTTTTAGATATCAGTTTTTAGTCCGGTAGCAGTTTTTGAAGAATGCTTGTGCTTATGAATAATTTTGAAAGAATGTTTGTCCTTATAATTAATTTTCAGGAGAATATTTGTCTTTGTGTTTAAAATATTGAGGTCGTGTCCTTAAGCTAAAAATATACAATTTTTTGTCATTTAAATTAATTTCCCCGAACCAGAGCAACGTCGTTGATGAAGATATGGTTATCGAGGCTCTTAACGGAAATATAAAAGTGGATGTTAACGGAAACATGGAGTTAGAAGGTTAATAGAAAGATGGTGTAGAAGATAGCAAAGATGTAATTTGGCCCTCAACGGATACACGAAAATATAAGCTTAATAGAAACATAAAGAATTTGGTGCCAACGAAGACATGAATGTCGATTAGCTAACGAAGGAATGCTGCTGAAAAATGTTAACGAATATAAGGGAATTAAGGAGCTAATGAAAGCATGAACATGAGCTAGGAAAGATATATAAATGAATAACGTTAACGGTAGGAATGTAACCAGAAATTTAGTTTGCGGTGGGCGAGCTACAAGTGATCAACATTAATTGGAAAAGAAAATGTTTTAACCGAGCTACTTTAGCATAATTAATCTTGTCGTTTTCATGCACGCTAAAATAAATAATTTATCCAATTCCATTAACATGGATAGTCATTCAAATTACATGCAATGTCCATCCTCATTTCTATTCGTTGGTTTTATATCGGATCGACACGGTCCAATTTTGATATAACAACGATGAATTACATCTTACATCTTATAATCGTTATAATAATACATCGATATAACTCGACTTGATTCTAGATCATGCTTCACATTGTTCTCATTTTTTGAAATTTAGTAGGATTGCACGCTTCATTTGTTGAATCAGCAATAGTCAAATTTAAATTCAAAGGAGTTGGAAAAACATTTCGCTAATATATGATTTTATTTTGTCTACATAGAAAAAGGTTTACGTTGATCTTTCGGACATAGCTTCAAACAATTATAAAAATATTTAACGCTTATGCCAATTAAATAACGAAGTGTATATTATATTTGTTATTCAGCCTTATGACCAGGCCATGTTCGGACGTATCAGCTCGATTAAACTGAAAAAATATCAACCAGAAAATCCAAAACGACAACAGTCAAGCTCAAGTGTCGGATGAGACCGAAGAGGGAAGTCACAAACTTTTGCCTTAAACCTTCAAGCATAACTCACATAACTTTTGAAATCCAAGTACAAGATCGAATGCCTCAAGGTGTAAGTGGAGTTATTGATCGGTGTCGATCCTTAAATTTTCCTCAAACTATCCGCCTACCTCGTGCCACATCAAGTTGGAACGGTTACGAGTTAATACATGCCATGTTGGATGGGTCGCAAGCCCACATCAACTCAAATGATAGAAGCATAAGTCAAGTACTCTTATTCTACCTTCAAACTAAGGAATTCACTCAGATTCAAGTCCGCAACGATGCAATCAAGATGTCAAAGGCAAAGGTACAAGTCAACCAAACGTCCACAAGGGGGAAATTAAGATCCAGAAAGCAAGTTCATGGATCGGTACCGATCCCTGGCTCTATATCGATCGCTGAATGTTGATGACCTGGCCACGATCTCTTGGACATCGTTCCTTTAGGACGTGGGGAACGTGGATAAGAGATTTTCATCGAACTGCAATTATAAATAGAGGAAGAAGGGTTTTGTTTGAGGGATCTTTTAGCTTGTTTAACGAATTCTTTTCATAGTTCCAGGGATCATTACGAATCCATAAGAATAGCTTTATAGAAACCAATCAGAAAACTCCACAAAGTTTAAGTGGACGTAGGCCTCTGATTAGCTAAACCACTATAATCGTTTTGTGTTTTTTCCTCGTTTTCAAGTTATTTTCTTAATTGTATTCTCTGCTTTTAATTTTTGGATGTTTGTTTCTATTTTTGGCATAAACAATTTGGTGCTTTCACCGAGAAAACCATTCTCAGGATATTTGGATCTAATTTCTACTATCGGATTGCTTTGGTCAATGAGGTAGATCCGTCAGTTTTATTGTAGTAATCTGTGTTTCCGCAGAATCTATCATAGGATTAATTGAAGTTATGGCCACACAAAAGGAGAAATCCACTGTCTCTATACCTGCTAACGTTGTTGAGAATGCTGGTTCTCAACATGTCGAAGAAGTTGCTCAACCCAATACTATTGAAGTTCAGAATCCCTCAGACATGATAACATGGGTTGAGATAGACCAGATGATGAAGGAGATGAATGACAAGGTGCAAGCGAGTCAAGACGAGTTGAGGAAGCAAATGAAGGAGAGTCTTGATTTACTAAATATGTTAACCCGTAGTCACAGAAAGAGCAAGAAAGAATTATCGCCTTTCAATTCGGAAGAGGATAGTTCTTCATCGTCCGATGGAAAGCATAGGGAAGGAAAGCAAAAGATGAAAAGAAAGGAAACCAGTACCACAAAAGATAGGTTGAAAAGCGTTCAAAATGTAGGAATATGGATTGGTATCGATCCACATTCAGGGATCAGTACCGAACCCAGCACTCTCAACTTGGGTGATGGAGGTGCTGTTAATTTGGATGGTGATTTGGTGGTGATGTTCGTCATGTTGCTAATGGCCAGAATGTTGAAGTTCAGACGACTGCTTTTGATTCGCTACGTAGAAAAGGTAATAATAGAATAATTAGATGAACGGTTCTCCCAAAGTCCGGAGAACCCAAATATCGTGAAACTAACCAAGACCGTTTGTATAGCCAAACATTCGGGGCAGGTCATGGCTATCACCGTCTAGTGGATCTGATAGAACCAGAATCCTTAGCGGAGATGGTAAAGAATTTAGTGAAATAAATCCAACATAGAAGCAACGATGAATGTGGCTCTTCTACTATCAGGAACCTATTCATCGAAGAGATATTGCACGAAGAGTACCCCTGGAGGTTCACGATGCCGTCCTATAGTGGAACGACGGATTCGAAGCAATACTTGTTGAAGTACGAATGACATATGTGTTGGAACTGGATTAGCCCGCATCAGAAGTTATGGGTGAATTTCAAAAATTTTACCCTATTGGTTCTTTTATTGGGCCTATGAAGTCTAACTGAACTAGAACATTTCTAAATTTCATTTAAATAAAATCATTTGTTTTATTTAAATTTAAATATATTAAGATATGAAATTAATTTTATTTGATTTAGTTTATACATAAATGTACCATATACATATATGTGTGAGTGCATGTATAACATAATAATTCGTGAAAGGTATAATATGCCCATATGTAGATGTTGGGATTTACATCGCAACAGACATATTAGCTCATTTTGTATATCATCTATGTTGTCCAAATATGTGCATGTATATGTGTTACAATACACACACACATGTATGTATAAATATATTATATATAATATATAAACATAAAACATTTATATATATATATATATAAAGAGAGAGAACAATTATTAAAAATGATTTATAATTCAAAATTAACTTAGTTTTGCAAACATAATAATTTTAGTATTTTAATTTGTATATATTATGAATAAAATAATGTTTTCATCCATAAATAATTAACATAAAATAATCTATTTATGAAAATTAAAATTTTATAATTTTCAAAAATCTAAGATCATAAAATAGAGCTTAGGAAAAACTTGGAGATTTTTCAAAGTTGAATTATTATTTTTTAAAACAAATACATTGATTTCGGCAATAATTATTTAATATAAAATAATATATTATTAAAAATTCAAAATTTAAAATTTTAGAAATTCTAGGATCATGAATGAAAGTTTACGAAATTTATTTAAGAAACTTTCAATTAAATTATTATTTTTAATAAATCATAAACAATTTTTCCAAAATAATATTTATTATTAAAAATAATAAACTTTATTGAAAAATAATAAACTTTATTGAAAAATTTCTAATTTTTTTTAATTTGTTTATGAAATGATATAATATTTTTTTAAATATAAAATTGAATTTTTTTTAATGTAATAATTATTTTATATATAATAAACAATTCAAAAATTCAATAAACGTTAATTTAAAAATATGAATATATGTACGATAATTAATTTTAGAATTTGTAAATTCATATTATATATAAATAAGTGTACTAAATTTTTTAATTATATATATATATATATATATCTTATATATGCATATATGTTATTATGAGAGAGAAATATACACTAATATATATATACATAAGAATTTATTAATAAATATATATAAAACAATTATTAATGACAAAATTTGATTTTGTACAGTAAACAACATTTGTCTATACATAAATCAAATAGTATAATAAACAAATTATGTACATAACCAAACTGATTTGTGACAACCATATCTACTTACAAAAAGCTCACATAACTAAACATATAACAACAATATATTTAAACAGATATAAAATTTCTCATTATAGGATCATAGAATATAATTTAATTACTGTAATATGAATTAAAATTACCAATTTAATGATGTCTTTGAATCCACGTCGAAGTAATGACTTCCCTTTCTTTTACTGTTCTTGATTCGTCAGATTGTAAGTCCGGAATCAACAACCTCTAACTATCGAATAGTGTTATTTTAATTTGAAATATATTTGAGAATATTGGAGTGGATTGAGAGCTATGTTTTAACCAGTAATATATAAGGTAATGACGGCCAAAAAGGTTAGTAATTGTTTTTAGAGATACACACACACACACACATATAAGGTTGTATTAAAGAGAAACGAGAAAACCTTTTTACCCATTCTCACTTTATCTCAACCCATTATCTCCAAGCCAATTCCCTATGTTTTTACATCCTCTAGACCTTCCCAAAACCAAAATTTTGCAACCCTAATGATGGGCTTTAAACCCATCTATGCATAAGCCAAAATACTATACAATTAAATCTAATTTAATCGCTTGTCGATATTGTATATCGATCGGTATATTTATAACTTATATATATATATATATATATAACATTATTTATTTCTCAAATCATATTCGAATTTTATAATTAATATTTCATAAATATTAATTAATATAATTAATTTATAACAATTATAAACTAATTAAATCATTCAATCTTAAGGAAATTCATCATTTCGGCTGTGTAACTCTTGGGTGTAAATTTGGTCAGCGATTAACATCGAACTATTTTAATGTTAACGTTCACATGTCACTTAGCAGGTGGTGTGACATTATGGTCAAATTTACCGCTTACTCATTTTCGGTAAAATCCAATTTTAGTTTAATAAGCGTTACCTGGTTGTGACATTTGTTTACACCAATTCTCTTCGTCAAAACTATATCACTTTGAACTTATGAAATTTGGTAATGGTCAAAATTCCAACCTCATCCACATTCAATTTTATATTCTAAAAACAAAGTTCTTGGTTCAATAATAACAATTATTATTAACCGAAATGATCTGGCCAGAGAATTTGACTTTGAGTTGACCTGAGTTGACTGTGATACTAACCGCATATAACCGAGGAGACGAATCCTCTCTTGAATAGTGCTTTACTTCCAATACTTCCACTCGACCCAACTATATTCAGTCGATGGATGCCATGCCATGATTTGACTATAATCAAAGTGGAGCTTTCATATTGAAGGTGCACAGTATTCTCAAGTCGAGAGAACTGTGTAGATCAGTCACATCGATATTTTCTGTTTGATCTTAGTTATATTAACCAACAGAAAACTATCGAGTGAGTCGTTCCATAGTTATCCAATAACTATTAGTACCTAACCCATAGGTGCCCCCAATAGTCATGAGTAATACACTACCCAACATTTAGAGAGCGTTACGTACTCCAGTTTCAACAGATACATCGATATCCAGTTTCGATGCATCTTGACTAGGAACATTTAAAATGGTATATTTGTTTCATTGTGATAAATTACTCACGATTACAACACTTTGTAACTACTATCACAAAATATACGATTTATGAATTTTTCTATTAAATATACTTTTACTTAAGTTAATTAAGTAATATAATCACATTATATCAAGTATATAATAGGAAGAAAATACCTTTTATTTCGAACAAGGTTGGTCAATGAGTTAGATATATGTAACAAATTACATAATTATCCCTAGGGCATGCTCTAACTCTATCAATATGGACATGGGTATGGCAACAAATGTCGTCAGATGTCATGGTTTTCCAATTTTCCTTGAAGGAGTGGCAATGATGTGGTTCACTCGGCTTCTGGCGAGATCCATATTGTCTTTCGATCAACTGCCTAAAAGGTTTGTTGAGTAGTTCCATTTGCACACCACCCGTCCGAAAGACATTATGCCGTTATCAAACCTCTTCCAAGGAGCGAGTGTCTCACCGAAGGATTTTTTTAAGTAGTTTCAATATGGTAGTGATGGAAGTGAGCAATGCGAAAGTGGATATCGTGTTGATGGCACTAATCAAGGAGGTGCATCCAAACATCGATTTT
The DNA here is from genome assembly GCA_030737815.1 of Allium fistulosum. Taxonomy (NCBI): domain Eukaryota; kingdom Viridiplantae; phylum Streptophyta; class Magnoliopsida; order Asparagales; family Amaryllidaceae; genus Allium; species Allium fistulosum. Next base: position 636,484,446 of record CM060908.1, on the reverse strand, counting down.
GGAAGATGGTTGAAGATAAAACTCCCACCAACTATGGATGAGTTTTATAGGAAGACGACGCAGTTCTTGCACTTGAAGAGGAAAATGTGTTGGTTGGAAGAGATGGCGAAAATCAATTAAGTGAAGTTGTTCAAAGTAATGTTGCAGTGAAGCAAACCGGAGGAAGTTCCGGTAATGTAGATATAAATGTTGAGAACAAAGGTAGTGCACAGAAATGGGATAACCGAGGGAGTGAAGATAGAAAATTGAACCCCAAGAAGTGTCTCAGATTTTCAAAATATGAAAATTATACTCCGTTGAATAACAAGGTTGAGAATATATACTTTGCTACACAAGGTATACAGAATAATACAAGAAGCCATCTCCGAGGGAGTCGATGGAGAAAGAAAAATGATCTAGTAAGCACTGCCATTTTCATGAGACCCACGGTCATAATACAAATTAATGTAGGCATTTGCGTGGTGTGATAGAGGATTTAATTAGAAAGAAGAAGCTGCAATAAGAAGTGCTCATCCCCAAGGACAGTTGTTCCAACGGGGCCAAGCTGGGCCTAGTGATGACGAGCCTAAGCAGCCTGGAAAAAGGTTAGTCATTAACACGATTTCCGGTGGACCTCATCCGGCTGTTAAGAGCTGGAATAAGATGGAGAGGCACACATGTTCTTTGAAGCATGCTGTGAATGAGGGTTGTTTTGCTGTGGAAGACGGAGCTCCGTAGAAACAACTTAAAACCATAACTTATAATATTGTGTTTAGAAATAGGGACGGCGATGAAGTCGAAGCACCTATGATCACTTCGTGATATCGGTCACGATTGATCTGGCGATTGTGAGGAAGGTGTTAGTTGATTGTGGTAATTCGGTAAACATTTTGTTTAAAAAAAGCTTACGATCAGACGATGATGAATAATCAAGATTTGAAGCCATGTAAATTCAGAATTCAAGGATTTAACGGAGAGGCGATAGAGCTTGTGGGTTGTGTGGATTTACCGATGGTTTTAGGTGAAGGTGACCACAAGATAAGGAGATTTAACAAAAAGTAGAATTTGGGGAGGAAGAAGATGTGGAGAAATTGGTTTATGTGGATATTATGTGGTGCAATCTATATTGTACTTTTATGTTACATTTTAACATTCAGATAAATTCCTACATCTCAAAATGACTAAAATCTATGATGCAGATCAAAACCCGATTCTTTATTTGTCCTTAACAATATTTTCCTGGTAGGGAAATAAAAGACAAACTAATCTAATTTGTCAAAATTTTATAAGTTAGATGACAAATTTAGTAGTTTTCACTGTTTGGATCATATTCTTATATTTTTTATAAAGCTATTATGTTAGTTTGTATTTTCCTAATGTTCAAAACATTCACCAAAAAGGGTATAACAATAAAAGCTTTTTCTTCTTTACATGTGTGTGTGTGTGTATATATATATATATTTAATGATATATATTACACATACTTTTATATTTATGTGCTTAAGATTATATTTTTGTAGACCATGTATAATTGCTTCATACGTGTATTTGGGTATGAATGTGTCGTAGAAAAATGATATTGATAGTGCGATGTGCACAATTTACATTGGTAATGCTGTAAGCATCAACTATGCATGAGACATGTGCACCTTTACTTTTATGTTACATTTTAACAAACAATTCTTGATGAATGAGTGTGATATATGCTATGGTTGTCTTGTATGATTATGTTGTTTTTTCACATTCAATACCGTTGACATCCTCGATCTTACTTGCAGAGTGGCATACCTTTACATTGTTGATTGAATAGACATACGTAATACCTTATATTTTTAGTAACATTATTTAAGATATTTAATTGGTAAATAAAATAAAATAATGTAAGATGATTAATGGATTGAGATTTGAATATAATTAAGGGTAGCCGTGCCTTGTTAATATATAAATAAAAACGAGATAGCATGAATAAGATATGTTAGGAAATAAGTAAGGGGTAAAATAGGAAGAAGGGCTCTCTAATACCCTAAACCCTTAGCCGTGAGTTCTCACTTGCATTCATTTACAAAAATTAAAGGTAAAGAAAGGCCGGCCACCATTTTCAAGAGTAAGAAGAAGAAAGTAAAAAGGGAAGCTTAATCAACGTCAAGTTTAATTCAAATCTCACATCTTTAATCACAAAGCTGAGATGAATAATTACTACATCTCATTTTTCATATATTTTCGGTCTTAAGAATAATCTGAAATGTTTTTGCATGAGAATGCCATGTTTTGATTGATTAAAAGTTTATATATATTTATTGATGATTTATGAATGCTCATATTAGTTTTATGCTATGTTTTGATAAGAAAACCCTATTAAATGACATCTAAATGCCTTATAATTTTGGATATAGATCAGAAATAATATTTTAGAGACGAATGTCAATTTTCATAATTTTCTGAATTAATGTGGATTTTATATTAATTTTAGTAGGATGACGAATAAAGCTACCGGAGGCGAGTAGGAGGCTGATGGATAACTATTTAGGAGTTGCAGTTCTTTGTTTTGTATTTATTGTCGATGTGTATTAAGTTAGTTATGACTCTGATCAACCAAGGGGGTGTCTTCATATGTCGCTCTTGGCGTATTTTGTAATAATTATATTTGATCTTTGCTTGGGAAACGTTATGGGATTGTGTATTTTGAATATGGAACATATGTTTTGAAATGTAATGGAAATTCTGTTTTGAAATCTGTGGTTTGTTTCATATTCTAGCGCTTCTGATATTATAAATACCATTAACATAGCCGTATTCAGTCGTTGGAAGTTAATATTATAGATGACTGCAACATCTGTAGCGCTTAACTTTGAGCCTCTAGATAGAGGATGTTACAACATATAAAGTTTATGTGTTAATGTATGGGTTGATACTTTGCAGTCAAATAGCTTGGAGGTTCTATAACGGTGGAGGTGCAAAAGTTGCAAAAGTTATAGAAGGAATATAACAGAAAATATCTAAAGTGCAAAAAGCTTCATTGGATATAAACCCAAATATTTAAAGTTAATTTATCTCATTCATACATCAATCATGTAAGAAGAAGAAATATTGTTTAACTTTTGTATAACAAAACCGAAAAATATCACAATTTATGTAGTTCAAGTTTGATGACTATAATGAATTTTTAACTTATATTGATCACTTCTGCCTTAAAATTAAGTCATTAACCTAATTTTGTTTAAAAGAGAACTAGTCAAATCAAGTTTTATATTAATGTTGCTAACGCGGATGCAAAACATTCTTGATTTAATTTTTGCAGTCGAAAATATCAAGACTTAAAGCGGATTCATTATTTAATAGCGCTAAATTGAAGGCATAGGATCAAAGAGCGCTATGAGCTATAACAAAGAATTTACGGGATTTTAATAGAGCTTTAATTGTACGTGAGCCCGTTGTAGTAAGCTTGTCTCATGATTACTCTTAGTACTTATATATATATATATATATATATATATATATATATTCACAACACCAAACAATCCATTTTGTCACACTTTTCCGCTTCAAATTTCTAACGGTTATAACTGTTACCAATTTATTACGGTTATTTCCGTTACAAACATTTATAACGGTTATTACCGTGGCTAAATTTGGTGATTTCGTAATAAATTTAAAGTGATAAGGATAAATTTGTAATTTACGTACTTTTACCCTTAAAACATCTATCACGGTTCTTTCATTCCTCGTTTGACTTTTCACGTCTCTTTCTCCATTAAGCTAGGGTTTCACCGCTCGCAATCAATATCAGGGTTTCATTCACGGAAATCAATATTAAGGTGTCATTCTCCACCTCGATCAATATCAGGGTTTTGGTATTCGCCTCAATCAATATCATGGTGTTGTTCCCTGCCTCAATCAATAGTCGGGTTTCACTGTCTGCCTCGATCAATATCTTAGGTAGTTATTTCTTAAATCAAATAGTTATGCAGTAGTTGAATACGTATGTTGTTTTAGAGAGTAGTTTATGTATGTAAAATTAAAATTGCTCATTTCTTATTTGAATCCAATTTAGGGTTTTTTTTCTTCAGATTCGTTTCTAATTCGTAGATTGAATTCGGTTGGAACAATTTGGATATTTTGCGATGAGTAATAAGAGGAGCGAATCTCGTAGTTCGTGATTTTAGAAGCAGCGATCTAAATTGATGGAAGCAAGATGATGTACGCCTTCAGAAATTGGTGCATACTTCTTCAAGCATTATGCATTTTTGCGTTTGTAATTCTTTTCACCATTCTTTCAAGTGGCTAGACAATTAAGTTCACAGGTTCCGCTCATGGCAGATCCCACTAGCACCAGCCAGATCTCGCTTTGGTTCAGTGCATCTCAATTCGTTTCCTATGCTTAGTTGGGTCGCATTTTAAATCTCAAATTTTGTGTAAGTTATTTTTCTTTTCACATGTTATCAGGTTCCATCCAAGCTATTTAACAAGATATTGTCAAGTTGTTTGAAAGACCAAGAGGTTTGTCATCCTATACTTATAATACTTTGTAATATTGCACACATTATTTGTTTAGGACCATCATTATTTTAAACAAATTCTATTACATGCTCTTTTGCTTTTAATAGTAATTTTCTAGCGTCCTGTAAGTTTAAAACCAGTAAGTTGTAACAGAGACATAATTACTATATCTTCTAATGATTCTGCTTTCCCCAGTCCATCGTAGCTGCTAACATAGAATTACATCTCTTTCTTTTTCATATCTGAGATATGCGAGTATGATATATAATAATACAATATATTACATGTATTATTTAAACATAGACTAAAAATTCTTGGAAGGTATAACCTCTTATTTTAAACCTTTGAACGACAGCTCAATATATAGAACAAAATCACATACAATTTAGAGAACAAATTTAAATATGTTTTGTACAGGTTTCAAAATTCAACAGTCATCTTAAATAAAATTTTACAGTTATATTTTCCATGCGTGTTGTGTGTACACGGCTGTATGCTTAAAGTTTCTCATATCTTCATTGTTTTTTACTTTTGGCAGAGTTGTAATATCTTGAAGGAAAGTTGCAATAGTCTGAATCCCATGGAGGTTCCAGTGAAGGAAATTGTGGTGAGTTATTTTATTGGAACAAATATAATTTATGTTCAGTTGTCATCAAATGAAGTGGCCAATGTAGTAGGAACAACCATATTTTAGTTGTACTCTGATTCTTTTCATTTTCCTTTTGGAACTAAAATATTTACTATCAAGGACCAAAGAGGAATTCAGTAAATTAGAGTCTCAAATGCAGAATGACATAGCACAGTTAGGTAAATTTCTTTTTATGCACTTAGTAGCGCATATATAGTTTTAATGTGTGTCACTTAGGAGTATATGCAGATAACTTGTGTATGCATTGAGTGATTATTTTAAGTTGTTTTAGGAAGCGTGATGGTAGGGCTCTCCTCTATTGCCGTTGGATACCATGAAGCTGTTAAAGAAAATAGAAAATTATACAATATGGATGAAGATCTAAGAGGTTTGTGTTGCCTAATTGAACAATATTTTCTGATTTAGTTTTAATAATCTTCCCAAGTTTTAATCTTTAAAATAACTATACACCTCAGGAAATATTCGAGTATTCTGCAGAATCAGATCAAACTTCAACTCAAAGAAAAAAACTTCCATCCACTGGTAAATGATTTGGGATACACTAAGAGATATGTTCGATGCCTTCAGGTACTGTTTTGCTTTGTCATTCCGCTACCATTTTTAATTTTCTGTTTGTTACATTATGGAGTTGAAGGTTTGGAGAATGGAAGTTGTAGGTGATGTGGTATAGGAACAGAGGTGATGCAGTGATTCAGTGGGAATGTTTGTTGATGATGTAAATTGGTGGCTGTGATGGATAAGTTGGATAGGTTGTGTAGTTGTGAAGAGGGGAAGACAGCAGGAGGTTATGAGTGGAATGCAGTGAAATTTAAGGCAGTGACAAGCGGAGAAGATGGCAGCTCTGTCGGCAGCAGTGGTGAATGTCAGTGATGTTGTGGTTTCAACTATTATGGTGATATTTGATATGCAGTGATGTGGCGGTTACAACTATTAAGGAAGTAATATGTAGTGGAAGTTATGGTTGTGGGTTTGATATGTGTGAGGCAGTGATTACTCGAAGCAGGTGGATGAAGCAGGTTGATGAGGCTAGTTCAGTAGGGGTATGTGCACTGGGAAAGGACAGTTGTGAATGGCTGTGGTATGGTCAGTTTTTGTGGTGGAAGTGGAGGAGATTTGTATGGGGTATGTAGGACAGTTTTGTTGACACAGTGGGAAGAAGTTTGGGTTGTGGTGATGTCTGCTGTAATTTTGAGGTAGTATGACGATGGTATGTGAGTATGTATGCAGTTTGTTGGGTGGAAGTATGAAAAAGCAGGGGGGTAGAGATGATGTGGTGCTGCAATGGTAAGGCTTGGTGCAGAAGTTTGTAGGCCGTGGTACAGAGAAATGGTGAGTGGTTTTAGGAGATGCAGAAGTTTTATTGAAGTAGTAGGAGACTGACAATGTTCGGGTTGAAGTTTCAGGCAGAGTTATATGGTGATATGGTGATAGCTGAAGGTACTTGGTGATATATGACTGTTGTATTGGTGCAAGTGTAGTTGTTTTGGTAGATTAATGAATTGCTGTTGTGCAGCAATAAGAAGGAGGGCAGGGTGAAGCAATTTTGTGGTCAGTGTAGTATGAATGATACGAAGTGGAACACTGGTGGCACGAGGTTGATGCAGTGATGGATTTGGAACTTGTTTGAAGTGTTAGAAGAAAGGTAGAGAAGTGATAGAGAAGTATGAATGGTCTGTGGTTTAGTGAAGCTTTGTTGTGCTGCAGTGGCCTAGTAAGTGTGTGATGGGATCTGTTGAATGTTGCAAATGTGCACAGTTTTGAATGAATGGTGTATGTGACTTGGCCCGAGTATCGTTTGCGTTATTAGTAAGTTACTAAACACTATGTAGTTATATTCTGAAACTGTGTTTTAAAGTTTGTTATATATACTATGCTTGTATGCTATAATTTGTGGTGTTGGTATGAAATATCCTTTGTGGTGTTTGTACGAAACATAAATGTTTGGTGTTGTTCTAATTATTGATTGTATGTTTTCTTAATGTTAATACTATATATTTTTTGTATAGATTGTTTGTAGCTGTAATAAAATATTGGTGCTATATAGTTTGTTTGATACTGTTTTAGTTATCACGGTTATAAGAGTTAGAAAATAACATTTCGTAATGGTTATAACTGTGATATAATTTGCATTTTTCACGGTTATAAGTGTTAGAGTATCCTTTTTGGTAATGGTTATAAATGTTAGAAACTATTTTTCTGTCACGGTTATAAGTGTGAGAAATTACTATTTTGTCACGGTTATAACTGTGAGTAAATACTATTATGTCACGGTTATAAGTGTGAGAAATTAATATTTTGTCACGGTTATAACCGTGAGTAAATACTATTATGTCACGGTTATAAGTGTGAGAAATTAATATTTTGTCACGGTTATAACCGTGAGTAAAAGTGTGACTGAATTTGCCCACGGTACCTATTTTCACGGTTATAACCGTGACAAATTAGTTTTGTCACGCTTATAACCGTGAGGAAATTGCCTTTCTGGTGTTGTGATTACAAATACATGATATTTTTAGTAGACGAATCATTTGCAGACTGTTATTTGGTTCAAAGTTATTTTTGTCTCCGTCAGTACATCAAAGCCGACCATGTGAAATGGTTACAACCGTTACATATGAATTTTGTAACATAAATAGCCGTTTAGACAAGGTGTGTGCCAAATTCGCTCATAGATTTAGTAGCGGTCTATACCGCTAGAAATATGGAATTTACTAATGAATATAACAACTGCTAAATAAAATTTTGGTAATGGATACAACCGTTGGTTAATCAGCTTTGGTAACACGATGACAACTACTATAATTTTGCAACTATTATAAGTGTTACAAAAATAGTGCCATATGATTCCATAGACAAAACTACAAAATATACAACACTACCAATACCATATTGTTCATAGACTTAATACAGCATCAGCAAACCTTTACAAATAGAACACAACATTAAAGCATTTAACAAACCCTGTCCTTTAAAAAGGAAAAATTCTTCTTTATTCGTGAAAGCCTTAGAGCGATGGTAACTACAACAATATTCTCTTTCATCTTCGTAAAGTTAAGTTCACATTCAAGCCATCAATTTCTTACTACGGTTAAGTTATATTATCACGCTATCTTATATTTTTGATATAGCACGTAAAGGTTGACATTCTTGTACCCTAAAAAAGCCATGACGTCAATTATTTGATCGAGGGAATATTTATTTGTATCTATATACTGTTTTTTTCTTACAAATTTGTAGCTGCATGCTGGAGCACGTCTCTATTTTTTCTTTGCATGCCACTTTCCAAGCCGTTGCTCACGTGAACTTGCTTTTTGGATTTTCCATTTTCGACAAATACTTTATTATCTCACATTTCTAGTCGATTCTTTCTTTTACATGAAGCATATTTTATACTTTTATGTTATGTTATAAAATATTTTTGTGTCTGCTTTTGTGAATATGTGATGGCTTGACAAATATTCATGTTTTTATGTTACTTAATTGCTTTAGTAAACATGATCGATTCACAATGACTATTTAATGTCAAGTGGAATGCGTATTCACTACAACAGAATATCGAATTTCCTACGCCAATATGACGTCGGTTAGGTGTCGGAAAATCTATTTCCAACGCGTCATTTTTTACTTCGAAAAAACTAACGTGGGAAGAAAATCTGACGTTTTTACGACACCAAGTGTTAGGTGTTTTCCAATGCTTTCTGACGTCTTTTTTTTTTCTAACGCCTTTTCGACGCCTTTTCATTTCGATGCCTATTCGATGTTTTTTTTCCGATGCCTTTTCTTCCGACGCCTTTTTTTCGAGTTCCATCTGAAACTTTTTTTTTTTGATGTCAAACCGATGCCTTTCCGATGACATTTCTAAAACAATTTTGTTGTATTTTCAACCACAAACTCAACATCAAATATATTCATTTTGCCAATGCCAAACACGCAATAAAACGTATATACCTCAATTAAACAAACTAACATCACCAACAACATTATAAAACAACAAAAAATGATGACATAATTGGAGAAACATTTAGATAGCACGCAACATTCATATAATATTATACAATACAACATAAACTAATGTCATATACATGCAAGTCTAAATGAAAAACATGTCCACATATATATAAATACATCATAATGTTTGAAGTAAAACCATAACTAAATACCAAACAACAAACTTCATTCGTCTTATGCATGGTCTTGGCCTTGGCAGTGCTCGCTTCCTTGTCCACTCATGCACTGTTCAACCAATCGGTTAAGCCTCTTGTAATTTTACTGAAACAATTCAACGTTGGTCTACATCGCTATCGACTTCTACTTCATGTGAGTAATTTACTGCGCTGAGGGGTATAGAACATTGTTGTTATCTCTACCTCTATACTTCTGCATTTATTTGATTATTTAAAACATCAAACAATAATTTAACATTTGTTTCACTGCAGCAACGTAATTATTTAATTGATTTTCAGAAATTACCATAGGAATTTTGTCATAATTTGGTCTACGATCCGGGCTTTTGACCATGGAAGTGGTGAGGGCCCAAAAAATTTCTTCCTTAACATCATATGTGATGTCCACACCTTTACCTTTTAACTCATAAATCTGAACTTGATATTTTGTTCATTTATATTTTTCATACTTATTAGCATCACATGAATATATGCATATACTATATTTGAATCAAGTTTTCTGAATGACTTACTACAAACTGTTTTGCGATGTCATCAATCCAACAACGGTAGTCGATCCATCATTCCTTGAGTCAATCTTGTGACTCGTGCAATAAATCTTGCAAGATGTAGTTCCTTTTAAGATCCTCCACTGAGAAATGAAAAAAATTAGATATACCATATATTGATATATGTACATTTTGTGATGCAAGATATATGCTAAAAGTTAAATATTGAGGGAAACAATAAGATAATATAAAGGGTGAATACAATCTGTCAACATACTAAAGCATTTCCTGTAGAAATCCATATGAGAAAGTAGATATCATATTCTAACAATATTAAAAATTAAGCAATCCAGTATATAGCTTAAAACATAACAGATTAATTAAAGGATTACTAAAACGATAATTAAGCAGTTCAGTTATATATAATATTTGATTACCAACTTCAAACATAACCAATTAATTGAATGGTTAGAGATAATGAGATGGATTAGTTAAGCAATCTGATTATCTACGGTAACTATATCTGATTACCGTACTTTAAACATATCCAGCTAATCAAAAGGATGGAGAGGGAGAATAAATTAGTAGCTTAATTGGCTGCTATAGAGCTGCACAAGGTATGAGTTGGGTCGGGTTGGACCAAATACTTCATCCAATCCGTACATGTTATATGAGTTAATAGTTCAACTTGTACCCAACCTCATATAATGTTGGATATATGTTGGGTTGAAGTATGAATTGTATCGGGTTTAATAGAATTGGATTGGGTTACATAAAACTAATACGAAAATAAGAATTTTAGAGCCAAAAGAATCAAAATCAAAATATTAAAATATTCATATCAAAATAGCAAATTTTAGTCAATATAATGCATCAAATATAACTAATTCAGCACATCGTATATTTTATTAGAATTTCATTATAAAAGGTATCACATATGTTGATTCATTACATATTAGAGTAGGAGTTTCATTTCAAAATACATTAAGCTAATCCTATAATACTCCTCAAAATTTCTTAGTCAATCTTATGTGTTTTGACCGTTCTAAATTTGCTTAGACTGACAATTGAATATGGTTTTTTTAATATATTTATTCCAAAGTACATATATTTTATTTTAAATTTTGACTGTTTCAATTTTACATGAACAGATATTGAATGAGTTGTTACGCAGGATTGAGCTGAGTTAAAATAGGATTGGATTGGATTAAAATAGAGTTGGATTGAATAAAATATCACATTCTTGTCTGGTCAAATATGAGTTGTGTGCACCTCTGGTAAATTCTAGGTAATTTATCTTGATTAGGAAACTGGTGAACTATTTATCTCTTATACCGATTCATTAACGGTGTAGATTTGAGAAGGTATTAAACATTTCCCTTTTCACATGTTTTAGTCAAATTTTAGATTCTAGTTAACCTTATTTAAACCATGTTTTTGGCTAATTTTATACAGTAATATTCAAATAAACAAAGCTTTCTCACTAGGGAAATAAAAATGAATACTCGTCACAGTGAGGCAATGCCAACGGAAATAGTAGGACGCACCAAGAACAAATCCACGACAAATGATATTATTCATGCAGCTGAGTATAGCTAGTAATATATATACTTCAAATCATTCCATTGCCTATCAAACATACAAACATATCATATACTCCTACATAATATAACAAAGTAGGATAATTAAGTTTGTAAAGGGCTATATAATTGCACTTATCTCAAATGAACATTGAAGGACATGGAGAAATAGTTTCACTTCAACAACCAGGGATAACATGTTTTAGTGGCAATGAAGAATATATGATATGTGATCAACTCGTTTCATTATTGAGTGAAAAAAATCATTCAGTCCAGATTTCTAAATTTATGTAGTGGGTAAAACATTGATGACGTCATCGAAAAAATATACGAAATATAGAACAAATTTTTGTAATGAACTTTTAAAAAAAAACTTAAGTATACGTCTCTTACAAAACTAATTGCAGAAATAAAACTTCTTTTATATAGCGTGTACATCTATAAAATGCACAGCTATGCTTTACTGAAAAAAAAAAAAATAAACTTGCGCATACTTGAAATGTGCAAGCATTATTTTTTTAAAATAAATTTGTACATTCTATAAATGCGCATATGTATATTTTGTATTTGTCATTTATAGAATGCGGAAATAGAAATTCGGGGCTGAAATAAACATCCAATCCCGTTTCTTCCCCATTCCATTCTATTCTCTTCCATTTCATAAAACCCAAGCTATTTTCTCCACAATTTCTTATACTCTTCAAAATTTGTTATCAAATATTGAGATTTCGGTGCTTTTGGTTGAAGATTGTTTAGGGAAATATCATCTTCTTCTCAAATCAAGATCTTTAGGATTTTTCACATGTTAAGATTTTGAATTTAGTATTTTAACATTTTTCATAGCTAATGTCAATGGTTTCAATTATAATTTACCACGATGGAGAATTGTTAGTTGATGAAGACGGTAAACATAGGTATGTTGGTGGTAAACGAAAAGGATCGAAAGTTAAAAGTATTGTAGTTTTAGAGAGCTTAACCAACGCGCATTTGAAGTGACAAAAATCGATTCTCTTGAATACGATTTAAAAATAGTGATGAAATGGGTTATGCTTCATCGGCTATTGACGAGGAAGATGATGATAATATGAATTATACGTTTTCAGTTGGAATGAGAGTGACAAAAAATTTTTTTACAACAACAAAACATGTTAATGTTGTAAAAACACATCATCCCACAATATCAATGGAAGAGCCTTTACCTACTACACAGTTTCAAGAAACACAATATTCGACACTTCCTTCTATAACAACTCATCATGGCGGAGAGTTTATAAAAATTTTAATTAGATATAGCAGAATGGTTGGAGGATCGTGCACTGCAAGAAACAGTACAATTTCCGATGGCTCACGGCCGTCGGTGGCCGTTGGAAAAAGCCGTAGCAAAAATATCCGTCGCCGAACAGGATTTCTGACGGCTTCCGACAACACCCGTCGGCTCATTTCCGACGGCTACCAACGGACTAACCGACGACTCTCGACGGCCGTCGAAGACACGTGGACGATCAAGGAGGTGCTAAAAACCATTGCTAGCCGTCGGTTTTTTGCGGTCGGAAGCCGTCTGAAAAAATTAACCTACAGGCCGTCGGAAGCCGTCAGAATTCTCGAAGCTGTTTTCGCGTTTTCCTACTGCATTCTTGTCTTCCATACACAATCCATAAACACAATATATTTCACCACACAAGCACATAACCAATTCATATATTCAATATAAAATCAAACCATACAAATATAATCAAATCACATAAAGAAATAACCAAGCATAATTCGCATAAAATCAAACCAACACTTCATTAACATAATATACATACACCTCATTGTACAAAATATACATCAATTCTTCATCAACTCCTCACCATCAACTCTCAAATGTATTAGCAAAAAATATACACAACATTTCAAAGTATCCAACTCCACCGACTCAATGTATCATCAAAATTTAATAAACAATGATGCAAAACAAAAAAAACTTACCTATCACTCCTGTCAATCACCTCCAGAACCTCCGGAACCAGCTGAAGATGGAAAGCGGCCACCATACTGCTGCATGTACTCAACAATACGCTGGTCCAGCAGCTGTGTCATCTCAATGGCCTGCCGACGGTTCTGCTCCTCCAACTGCGCCACCCTAGCTCTCAACTCTTCGATCTTTGCTAGATCGATCTGAGCTCTGTTTTGGCTGGTTCTCCTTTGTCTATTGGCCTGTAATACTTATTTAATTTAGTAAAAGTTCAATTACTATAATCTTACTATCAAAGCTATAACATAATATGTTAATTGTTATATCTATAAACTTATTATTGAAACTAAAGCGATGTGAAGTTGTTTAGAACTGAAAGATTACTAAATTGTTATATCTTAATATATTATTCATTATCACTTGATTGCCAAAGCCGTAGCGCCTGTTCCGTGAAGGTGGATTCATGACTGACTCAAAAAGGACGTCCTCCTCGTCCGTCGTCAGTTGCTCTCGACCAGTTTCCCCCAGGAGTTTCTGCTGTTGTTCCATAAACCTTGCTTGCATAAACAAATAAAAATACAGTTAAAATTAATAGCATAATATCTTAATTCATTATAATTTAATAATTAAAACAGTTACTAATAGTATATAAACTAAAATATGCTTACATGGCTCTTTCTCGATTTATCGTCATGCCATGTATATGAAACTGCCCCGTCCGGATTTACATGTTTGACGGCATGAGTACGGGTAAATACATTCATGCACGATACGTGATCCTGCACCTCAACTTCCTGAAATTGATTTTTATGTACTATTATTGTATATTCGAAATTATACAGCACAATAACTATTTACAATTCACATTTAATAAATTTACCAACTACTAGCGATATTGTTGGAACGACTTGGACCCTCCTCGATGAGTGATAGGATTTCTGTTTCTATTTGCAGAGTTTCTTTCCGACTCTGCCTGTACATTTAAATTTAATACATTATTTACTTACCAAATATTTTTTGATATTTACGTATCAATCAAATAATTAATAAAAGTTAGTACACTTACCTTCGCTTCGTCACTATCCCAATGTGCCGGCCACCCTTCCCACACACTCGTTCCCATCCAGTTCGGCTTCTGCCCTTTATGCTTCATAGCCAACATAGAAACTCAGTAATTCTTCCTCATCTTCTACATCCAGTAGTGTCATACCAGCTGCAAGTCATCTGATTGTACGTCAACTGTGGCCTGCATTTCATGATAAAGAAGCGACAAATAATTAAACAATAAAAAGTGAACAATAAATAAGCGACAAAAAAATTAAGAATGGAAAACAGAAGATTATACTTACAATGAAATTCTGTCATATACACTCCAAGATGTGGGAAGAGATATTATCTCACTCGGGCCAACAAGCCCTCATCCTACTCTTGTACGAATCTCTTGAAACTGATAGAACTACAGCTGACGGCTGTAGGTCAAACTCCCTGTGTTAAATATGATACAGATTATTATATCGTACATAAAATATTTAAGATGCTAAAAAAGTTTATTACTTACCCCTCTGCTCTAGGTACCAGATACACAGCGGGACACTGTGGCGGCTGCGATGGACCACTGCCATCGCCTCCTGAAGAATGGGAAGAACTCCTCCTTTTGGACGACATGTTCCCTGTTACAGACACATCATTTTATAAGAGAATGATAGCATAATAATGAAATATATTTTATAGTTAAATGACATAAATGAGATAAAGTACATAAAGTGCAAAATATACCTGATTCGGATTGGGTCTCATATTTCGACGATAAGCAGAATACAGTGCATTTTTAACATAAATTGCTAAAAAAATGACAAAAATGGTAATGACATAAATGATGTAAATGATGATAAGCAGAATCGGTTTCATAAATGACATAAATTACATAACTTGCAAAGTAAATCTCATCAATTACATGAATTGCATAATATATAAGAATTCAACATAATATTTGTATCAATCCTCATCGTCTTCTGATTCAGATTCGGTCTAATATTCTACATTATTTTCCTCCCTACTCTCGAATGCTTCTATCAAAATGTTTGATTCATCGTTCAAAGGTCCAAAATTAGTGTGATCGTCTGTTGTTATTATTTCGTTGTTTTGCTCAAGATCTTCCTGATAAGCTTGTTCGTCTGGAATATTCTTGTTATCCCGCCTTTTGGCAAGGTCATGATACCAAGAACTTGACTAGAAACCAATGACAATTCGTCTTGGAGATCGGTTATACGCAGGCTCACTATGGATATCGACGAATTTTTTCCGAGTCTGGATCGAGCTAAAATTGATATGACATGATAAGCAAAGCTATGAGAGCCAACATTCCGAATTTCAAGTCAATCGGAGTTCATATGCTCCAGATATTGATGGATCACGACTGAGAAATCCAAACTTGCATCGATCATATCTCGAGATCTACAAGTCCAAATGCTATGAAATTTTCACAGTAGCTTACATATGACCTGAGGAATGTTCATGCAAAATTTCAGCTCAATCGGAGCAAATCTTGATCGATTCGAAGTTGAGTTCGAATCGATCCCGAAGTGGGCCCGGATTTCCTGAAAGCGGGCATGTGGGCCCCCTCACGTACCAGAACTGGTCTCCCCGAATTTTAGGCGAAATACCAGCCTCCTACACCTATAAATAGAGCCCCTGGTCATTCAGAAAAGGGGGCGGATAATTGTAAGAGCTAAAGAGCGTCCAGACTCTGCCAGATTTACTCTGAATCACCACTGCTTCCTTAGATTCAGACTTAGCTCAGAAAATCAGTTGTAATACAACATACGGAATTGTAATCTTCAAGTATCGAGCAATAAAATCATCAAACTTCATAGTGGACGTAGGCAAATCGCCGAACCACTCTAAATCGCTTGTCTTTGCAATTTACATTTCTGTTATCTGGAGTTTTTGTTAGATAATCCTCAGTTATAATTTTCATTCTTCACGTTTATCTCTTCAAAAACTTCCAAAGAGTGTTGTGCCCATTTTTGGTACAAACAATTCTTCCCATCAAACGTAAATCTTGCCTTTGTTTTAAAAACTGCTGACTAATCTGCTTTATCCCTTTTTAGAGACGGATAAGAAGCGTAATAAACTTGCAATGCTTGTTTGGCTAGTACAAAAGGATCGTACTGGTGGTAATGCGATGTGTGCTTTATTTCAATAAGATTATAACCCTTGTGCACATTAATTCCAGAACTTGGAACATTGCCAAACCAATTGCATCTAAACAGGAACACCTCCTTCGTGGGTTGTGAGAAATATGTCAGTTGCAAAATTTAAGTTAAAACGCCATAAAAATCATTTATGTGATTTTCTGGATCATCATTACCTTTAACAAATACACTTGTATTATTAGTTAATTTTTCTGCACCGTATTCTTTGGTGTTAAATTTATACCCATTGACGAAATATGTTGGATATGTCTTGACATTTCTTTTTGGTCCCAACGCAAGATGTTTCAACCCTTCGTCGATCACACAATTTCTCAGTTCATTAACATACTTTGAAAACCAATCAAAAAATTCTTTACTGAGATCTTCGTGTGGATGTTCACTTTCATAAATACTGCATATATGAATAAAATATTGCATTAAATTCTACACGCGCATGCATTATGGGAATAAATAAATCATAAATTATTATTTCAGATTACTTAACAAATGGTACAACCTCAGCACAATTAAGAAGAATATAACTGTTTGATACATGAAGATCTCTACCGTCTAACAATACTTCTACACATTTTCCAAAAGGTCGACCATGTTGTCTAAAAATAGATAACATTATTTGAGAGGACTCTTGTTCGTCGCCTTCATCATTACGTGGAACACTTTCAAATGCACATGGTCACTAAAATAGCGAGAGAAAAAGAACGAAGCTTCTTCTTCGATGTAAGATTTTCGTATCGAACCTTCCACTCGTGTTTTTTGCCTCACTTATTTCTTCAGATGATTCAAGTATCTATGCAAAATTAATTTACATTAACTTTAACTTCCGAATGTAATTAAATTAATAGGTAACATATTTCATACCTCTCGAATGGATACATCCATCCATATTGCACAGGACCTCAAAGTCGTGCTTCAGATGGGAGATAAACAGGTAAATGTTCCATTACATTAAAAAAACCTGGTGGAAATATTTTCTCCAATTTGTAGAGCAATATAGGAATATCTTCTTCAAGATTACGTAAACGTTGCACTTTTAAAGTAGTCAAACAAAGCTCTTTGTAAAACAGACTAAGTTCCGTTATTACCTTCCAAACTTTTAAGGGCAATGGTTCTTTGAATAGAACAAGTAATAAATTTTCCATCATTATGTGACAGTCGTGGCTTTTCGTTTCGCTCAATTTACCATTTTTAAAGTCAACACATCTACGAAGATTTGATGAAATCCCATCAGGAAATCTTAATCCTTCCACCCATTTTAACACAACTTTAACTTGATTATTATCTAACCCGTAACACGCTTTGGGTTTTTTTACTGTCGTTTGGTTTCATATGAAGCTAAGGACGTTTGCATATTCTTGTATATCACGTCTTGATTTCAAATCGTCCTCCTTGACATTCAAAATTGTGTTAAAAACATTATCAAATACATTTTTCTCGTTGTGCATCACATCAATATTATGATGAAGCAGAAGATCTTTCCAATAAGACAACTCCCAAAATATACTTTGTTTGCACCAATTATAAATAGTCGATTTACTTGCAATTTCTTTTTGCACTCCAGTTTCATATATCTCTGGATAGTCCCTTACAAATTCTTATATATCTTCGCTTGACCATATCGTTGGTGGTTGTCTAGTTTCTACTTTATTAGCTAAAAAGTTTTTTCTATCTCCTCTGAAGGGATGATTGACATGGAGAAAACATAGATGGCAGTCAAACCATGAAATTTTCTTACCATTCGGTGAAGAAAATGCATGTGTTTCTTCCATACAATAAGGACAAGCTAGACGATCGGATGTACTCCATCCTGAAAGTTTTGCATAGGCAAGAAAATCACTAATAGTCCACAACAAGGAAGCAAACATACGAATTTTTTTTCCTTTGAAACATCGTATGTTTCTACTCCTTCATTCCATAGTGTTTTTAATTCCTCAATCAACGGTTGTAAATAAACATCGATTCCTTATGTCGGATCGTCGGGGCCAGGAACGACAATAGTAAGAAACATATATTGCGTTTTCATACACATCCACGGAGGTAAATATTAAGGTGTGATGATAATGGGCCAAGATGAATATTTAGCACCAAATTGAGAAAATGGTGAAAAACCATCCATACATAATCTAAGTCTAACATTACGACTCTCCACTGCAAAATTGGGATAAGTTTTATCGAAATGCTTCCATGCTTCTCCATCGGCTGGATGTGTCAACGTACATTCTTCCCCTGTTCTCACACTATGCCATCTCATATGAGGTGCAGTTACAGAAGATGCGTATAATCATTGAAGCCTATGAGTAATGGGAAAATAATGCATACGTTTGTATGGAACTTCATTTCCCTTCTTTTTTCTTGGTTTGTACCTTTCCGCGTTACATATTCTACACTTCCTAAGAGTAATGTCCTCTTTCTAAAACAACATGCAGCAATTTAAACATGTACATATTTTTTGATAAGGTAAACCAAAAGCCGACATGAGTTTTTTAACTTCATAGTGATTTTCACACATTAAATTATCGGGTGGCATATGTCTTTTTGCAGCTTGTACAACAACTGTAAATTCGGCTTCGGTGATGTTGTATTTTGACTTCATCGCAATGTATTTTGCGGTTACTGATAGCTGAGTGCCGCTTTTACAACCATCCCAAAGAGGTTTCTTAGCAGCATCCAATAAATCATTAAAAAAATTCTTCAATATTTGGCTCTTCAACATTTACATCATTGTCGTCAACTTCAACCGTAGAGAACATTGATCGTGCTGCATCTTCAACCATATTTTCTATACGGTTCATCATAACAATTTCATTACCAGCAATCTCTGATTCAGACTCTACAGAAGTATGTGCTACAACTTCTCCATGACGATTCCAAACATAATACTCCAGCATGAAATTTCTACATCGTTTCTGTTATTACTTAAAGCGAATTCAACAAATACGTTTATACTGTTATCCCGCCTTTTGGCAAGGCCGAGATACCAAGGGACTGACTAAAGACCAGGAGTCACTTGTCATGGATATCGATGAATTTTGTCCGAGTCCGGATCGAGCCACGATTAACAAGACATAACAAGCAAAGCCAGGGAAGCCAACGTTCCAAGTTTCAAGTCGATCCGAGGTCGTATGCTCAAGATATGATCGATGCAAGATGAAGGGGAAGACCACAATTTCGTATCCATCGATGTCGTCTCCTTCGTATCCATCGGTAGGGTTTATGTTCGAATCCATCCAAGACATCGCTAGTTCGAATCCATCAATATAATCGGAGTCGAATCGATGGCATTCGCATCGATCAGAAGGAAGGGAACTTCGCCTCCATCTGGTTCGTAACCATCAAACTTGGAAGTCCTTCGAATCCATGGGTAACAGTATGCTCGAATCCATCCTGCTACAATAGCTTCGTATCGATCAACCATAGCGTGTCACGATCGATACGACGAAACTCCTATTCGAATCCATCTGGGAATGAAGCCTTTGAATCCATCGAGTCAAAGCAGCGAAGTCTCCGGGATGACTCGATCAAATAGGCGAATAAAGCGGATCAAAGCTAAAGTTTCGCTCCACGTCATCACAAAGTCATATGCCCTGATCGATTCGAAGTGATCCATTTGATCGTATCGATTCGAACGAACCAGCCTGCCGAGAAACACCAATTTGAATCGATCATAACTCGAGATCTATAAGTCCAAATGCTATGAAATTTTCACAGAAGCTTGAGCACATGTTGAAGAATGTCCACACCAAATTTTAGCTCGATTGGACAATTCCTTGATCGATTCGAATGGATTTCGAATCGATCCCAAAGTGGGCCCGGATTTCCTAAGAGCGGGCACGTGGGCCCCTCACGTGCCAGAAGTGGTCTCCTGAAATTTAGGCGAAATATCAGCCTCCCACACCTATAAATAGAGCCCCTGGTTATTCAAAAAAGGGGTCGGACAATTCTAAGAGCTAAAGAGCGCCCAGACTCTGCCAGATTTACTCAAAATCACCACTGCTTCTTTAGATTCAGACTTAGCTCATAAAATCAGTTGTACTACATCATAAGAAATTGTAATTTTCAAGTATCGAGCAATAAAATCATCAAACTTCATAGTGGACGTAGGCGAAACGCCGAACCACTCTAAATTGTTGTCTTCTGTGCAATTTACTTTCTGTTATTTGGAGTTTTTGTTAGATAATCCACAGTTTTAATTTTCTTTCTTCACTTTTATCTCTTCAAAAACTTCCGAAGAGGGTTGTGCCCATTTTTGGCACAAACACTTTGGTGATTTCACTGAGAAAACTAGCTTTTTCTCCTGCTCCTTGGATCTACCATCGATACCGGATTGCATAAATCCAAGAGGAAGATCCAGATCTCTAATCCGGAATCCTTCCATTCTATTCAGATTTGCATAAAGTCTAGGAAAGGAATCCACCACTCAAAATGGTTAGCACAAGAACCGCTTCTACAGATGCTGACCAAGAAGGTCGGGATAGACAGAAACCTACGCAGCTGTCTCCATCCAACCAAGACAACACTGCTCACTCAGATCCGTCAGGACCAGTCACCAGGCAAGAGTTCCAAGTGTTTCTCCAAGAACTGACTCAAAGTCGGCAACAATTAACTGAACAGCTTCGTGCTAACGCTAAATTGACCAACCAATTAAACCGCCAAAGGCGCAGGAGGACCAGGAGGGATGATGCTTCCCACTCGTCCACTGAAAGTTCTGCTTCATCTGATTATCATGGCAGATCTACACGTCCCCGATTGGACACGAGTCATACACAAGCTACCGGATATCAACCTACCTTGACTGTAGGACAATTGAGGGTCGAACCGTCAACTAGCTTCCAGGCCGGGCCCTCGTCACGAGGAGGTGCTGTTCCACAGCATACCACAGACAATCGCACTGCAACCGCCGTGGTAGAAACAAGGGTTGATACCCGGAATCTGTAAGATCCGAATAATCAGCAACGTGGGCATACTCCTGAACCATACGTCCCAGAAGATGTGGAGCCAAGGAGGCGAGACATAGGCCGTCGACAGCGTCCGGTCCAAACTCACACTGTGGAACCCGACCATACCTTAGCTCAGCATGCACAGAATGTGGCTATGCCCGATATTTCAACCATGATACGTCAGATGATTCGCGAAAGCCAAGGGCTTACCAATGACGACTGGGGAATCTCCCGTAGTCATACTCCTTTCACAGATGAAATATTATACGCTGATCCTCCTCGGCGATTCAAAATGCCAACTCTCCCGATGTACGAAGGAAGTAGTGACCCCAATCAACATATTTTGAAATATGAATGGTCAATGAGCACCGCAAGGGCTGATGATGCAGTTAAGTGTCGAAGTTTCCCCATCTCTTTGGGAGGAATCGCAACAATGTGGTTTACAAGGTTGCCACCTAGATATATCTCTTCGTTCGATCAACTGGCTAAGAAATTTGTCGAACAGTTTCGTATGCATGTCGCTAGACCTAAAGACGTTAACACCCTATCTAACATCACCCAAGCTAAGGGAGAGACACTCAGACGCTATTTAGAGAGATTCCACGCGGCATGTGTAGAAATTAGTAATCCTAACGATAACTCAATCTTGATGGAATTAACCAAAGGAATCGATCCCGATTCCGAGTTTGGAAATTGGTTAGCTGGGAAACCACCCGCATCGTTGGACCATTTCTACTCCAAAGCCACTCAATTCTTATGGCAAGAGGACGCGAAATAGTCTAGGAAGCAGGACGATGCGATGCCCAGAACTGAAGGAATACAAAGTAATGTAGCAGTTAAGCAGTCTGGTGAGAGTTCCAAAAAAGTTCAGTTGAATATACAGAACAAACAGACCCAGCCGCGAGGCAACGATGGTCAGGATAAAAAGAGAGATCAGAACCGAGGCCCACGACGTAGGGCTCCAATGTTCGATAATTACACGCCATTGAATACATCATTGGAAAACGTGTATCTACAAACTTGCAACACTGTGCAATATAAGAAACTTGCTTTGAAGCAATCATCGGAGAGGCAGATTCAAACAGGGAAGTTTTGTAGATTTCACGAGAGTTATGGTCACAATACCAATGAGTGTCGACATTTGCAGGACCTCATCGAGAAGTTGATCAGGGAAAGAAAGTTAGATCAATTTGTGCGAACGCCGCAGCCTGGTAGTGCGGGCCCTTCAAACCAAAATCATGCACAGAATCAAGAAAGACAGGAAGAACCAGCTCGTGTCGGAGGAAGATTGGTAATTAATGCTGTAAGTGGTGGTCCTCATCCAACGGGTCGAAGCTGGGAGGAAATGGAATCATATAACAACTTAGTTAAGCGTGCGAACTTCGAGTATGATGGTAACTTGGACGATAGACCTTCAACCAAGCGAAAAAGGACGATGACTAACGACATCATTTTCCGAGACAGCGATGTCGACAGCATCGGAAGCCCTACTATTGACCCATTTGTGATATCGACTCAAGTAGGTCCGATGTGGATGAAGAGGATCCTAATTGATAGTAGGAGCTCTGTGAATATCCTGTTTACGCATGCTTACAATCAAATGAAGATGAAAGCCAGGGATCTAAAGCCTTGCCAAACTCATCTCCATGGATTCAACGGAAGCGCTACCATACCTGTTGGGATGGTGGAGTTACCAGTTGAGTTGGGAGCCGGAGAACGTAGGAGGATTCAGACATTACAGTTCGTTGTGTTGGATATAGACTTGCCATACAACGCTTTTTTAGGTCGACCTGCCTTTGCTGAATTCAGGGCCGTAATTGCCCCGTGGTGCTTAACTTTAAAGTTCCCTACCGTCAATGGAGTTGGGGTCGTCCAGGGCAACCAGGTTGACTTGAGAACGATCATACGCCGAAATCAGATCGCCCGATTACGCAATGCTAAGGACCGACTTAAAGCTTGTGAACTCGGTGAGCTTGTCACCAAAAAAGATTATCCGACACTCCCACACATGAGATCAACGTGGAGAAGGTCGCACAAAATTAAGCGAAAGCTCGGGGATGGCAAATTTAAGTTAGCAACCGTTGATGGTCTAACTTTACCAAGGGCTTGGAGTAGCAGAAGTTTTCGTCGCTACTGCAAATAAAAGGCTATGTTTATCTATTTAGTTTAAATTCCATTTTAAAATTTGTTTCTACATTTCAAAATTAGAACTTGTAATAAGGCAACAAACTTTGCCATATTTTCTTATTTCAGCAATAAAATGCCATGTCTTCGAGCCAGAGCTGTGATTCATCGAATACGATATACGACATCACGACGCACGAAGAGCTAAATTCCATCATGCAGTGGAATTTATTCAAATAGGGAGTGACTGTGATACGACCGGCCACTCGCTAAGTGAAACCGGAGCCCGGGGGCAAGCCATCACATTAAGGCTACAAACGGGCTGATACACGACAACCCCTTAAACAACTCCGTACTCCCAGAGTGCGAGATGGAGTATAAACATAACTTAACTCCGTACTCCCAGAGTGCGAGACGGAGTATAAACATTATTTAACTCCGTACTCCCAGAGTGCGAGACGGAGTATAAACATTATTTAACTCCGTACTTCCAGAGTGCGAGACGGAGTATAAACATTATTTAACTCCGTACTCCCAGAGTGCGAGACAGAGTATAAACATTATTTAACTCCGTACTCCCAGAGTGCGAGACGGAGTATAAACATAACTTAACTCCGTACTCCCAGAGTGCGAGACGGAGTATAAACATTAAACAACTCCGTACTCCCAGGATGCGAGACAGAGTATAAACATTAATTAACTCCATACTCCCAGAGTGCGAGACAGAGTATAAACATACCTCAACTCCGTACTCCCAGAGTACGAGACGGAGTATAAACATTAAACAACTCCGTACTCCCAGGATGCGAGACGGAGTATAAACATTAATTAACTCTGTACTCCCAGAGTGCGAGACGGAGTATAAACATACATCAACTCCGTACTCCCAGAGTGCGAGACGGAGTATAAACATTAAACAACTCCGTACTCCCAGAGTGAGAAACGGAGTATAAACATTAAACAACTCCGTACTCCCAGAGTGCGAGACGGAGTATAAACATTAATCAACTCCGTACTTCCAGAGTGCGAGACAGAGTATAAACATTAACTTTAACTCCGTACTCCCAGAGTGCAAGACGGAGTATAAACATACATCAACTCCATACTTATCCCCAAGATTGAGGGCAGAACCAAAGCAAATATTGAATTGAAGACAAAAGAGAATATGTTTTCATTTCCATTATCAACAAAAAGAATCTGATTACAAGTTGGTTCAAAAAAATTCCTACCAGTGGGAGCCAAGTCCACATCTATACACGGCTATAGAAAAATCAAAAAGACAAAACAAAACGCTACCCCCGAATATGTCAAAGCAAGCTGAAGAAGCGCTCAATCCTTTTTCTTCCTCGGTTTCTTTTTCGGGGTAGTCCCGCTGGATCCACTGCCCGACTTCCTCCGCAATCTTTTGCTCTTCTCCGTTTTGTCCTCCGATTGCGGCATGATGTCAACATCCTCCTCAGAGCTTAAAGCGACAGAAATTCTCTTGGAGGATGGAACTGGAGGCATAGGAGCTGTAACAGGAAGTGGGGCAGGAGCACTTGCAATAACCACAGTGCCACCCGGTGATATCATCAATAGTGGGGCATGGCCAGATGGATTCATACCTGCTGTCACTGATGCCATCTCAGCATTGATGTCGACCAAAATTTCATCCTCACGAGATGCTTGGGCCGCGCTGGACGTGCTAGTGGCTGGCATAAAAGAACTAACAGCTGGAGCGACCCCACTCATGGCAAAAGATGGATCTGCGAAGGGTTCGTTGGGTTGACTAAGGAGTTCCTCAATCATTTGAGCATCAAAAGATAACATGCTCGCTTCTCCCTCTTCGCCGACCACAGAAGATGTCATGATAGCCTCGGTGACAATGGCTCCTTGAGCCTGATAAGGGACTTGAGATGCAGGAGGCGCAGAGATAACAGCTTCGGTCACTGAATGAGAAAAGGCAAAATTTGTTGGCTAAATGAACCGCTTCAAATTCACCACACTAAGTGTTTACGGGAGACGTTCAAATACCTTCCTTTGCCTGACCTGAAGTATGGGCAGGTGCAGAGGCAGGAGCATCAGCGGAGGACAATTGTGGCTGGTCAGGATTATAAGCAGGGACGGATTGGGGATCGACTAACCAATGGCTTCGGGCAATGTCGAAGTTACAGCTCCAACACTTGCTTCGCGATGCTCGATCCCCGAGCCCTCACCTGTCTCTATTTGTTGAGCACCAAGCCTCTCTCTCGCCACGGAAATCACCGCCTCGTGGAGAAATTTCCTCTCTTCCTCAGTAAGCAAGCGCATCTCAAGCTCGAAATCATCCAATGCTTCATCCGGATGCGCTGCTTTCTTCTCCTCCACCAGCCTAGTCTAGGCGTTGTACAAAATCATAGAGTCATCTCCGAGCCAAGATAAATTTCTGTGCTCCAGCACATTGGCGTTGTATGTGACCAGGAGATCATCAAAACCAGCTTCCATCCTGGACTGCTCAGCCATGACTTTTTCTTCGGTTTCTGCTTCCACAGACTTGGTCTTGGCCACCGCCGCAGCAAGTTCAGCTCGAGGTGATACTGCTTGGTCGCATGCCTCCTGAGCGGTGGTGTTTGCGTCATCTTTTTCTTTCACCACCTCAGCGAATTTAGCTTTAAGCTCATTCAGCTCTTTAACGGCGGTGTCTCGCTCAGCTACGACCGTGGTATAACGGTGGCCCATCTCTTCTACTAAGGCACAATGTGCCTACTGCATCCTTGCCATTTTTTCCACAGCCTCGTCATGCTTTTTAAGCGCTTGGAGTTCAGAGTTTCGAGACAACTCCATCTCAGATTGAAGAACCTGGATGATGCGATCTTTCTTGACAATGTCAGCATCACGCTCCTCAATAACCTTTGCCCGGTCAAAAGCTACCTTTGAAGCTTTCACGGCTGCTTTGTACCACTCCTTGTATTGAGCATAAAAGTCGCGGATATAGCTATGCGCAATATTTTCGGCATCCGTAGGAATCCTCTTGAGGTGGGGAGGGAATACAAATGCATCCAGACAAATTTCTAGAAAGTCCTTTTTCATTTGAGCAAGCTGGATGGCTCCTTCACTTGTCAATTCATCCGGAGCCTGTTCAACAATGGCAGTTGTCTGCGGTTCAACCCTTTGCTGCTGAGTTTCGGGCCTGGAAGATTGAGAGGGTTGTTGTTGCTGCGAAGACTCAGGAGGATCTATAGGGGCCCTAGGAGGCAGAGGAGAACGAGATCGCGGTCGGTACTGATAGATCCTATCTCTGTCAGTACGATCTTGACCAGAATGGCCGTGCCAATAATCCCGGTCTCTGTCGTAACGTTCCTGGCTGGTGTAGCCTCGACCGTGATCCCTATCTGATTCCCTCCAACGGGACTCATAATAAGAAGAAGATCATCGTACATTACGAAGCCTATCCAGAGTGGATCCACGACCTGACATCTCACCTGCGATAAGAAGGAACTACAGTTTAGAATCCTACAAAAGCGATGTTCAATATGCGGAAATCATGTAGTGCTGTGAAAGTGTGTGTAAATGTGTAAACCCCCAGACCAACCGGAAGTGTTGACCGCACTCAAAGGGAAGGGCTCGCTCATATTTAAAACATCTTGAAATTCCTCCAACCCGGGATTGTGATGAATAGATATATAATCCGGGATGGGAATATCATCAAGTCCTTTGAAAATATCTCTCGATTGAGAAGGGGCGGCCTCGAAAATTATAACTCCGGAAGTGGGAGGAGACACATCTACAGACTTCCACCCCTTAGATTTAAGTTTTTTGGAAACGACGGTCTTGCTTTTCCGTCTCTCTCCCAAGTCTTCAAAATTTCCCGAAAGATCGGCCATCGGCTCTACGTCCGTGTGAGTCCTTTCTTCGTCGCTCACTTTGGTTATCACAACCCCGAGCGTTTTCTTCACCATTTTCTTCTTCTTGTTGTTCTTCTTCTTCTTTGGAATGGGCTTTAGCATCCCTTCGGTGACTATGCTCTAATTCATTTCAATCAGGCCGAGAGCTCTTAAGTTATAGTCAGTCAACACCGAATCGATGTGTCTCAGCTCGCTCGGGATCTCTTGAAGACTCTGAACCATGCCCTTGTAATACCCGCTATCGAGTCTGGAGATAATGGCTATAAGAAAAACAGGATGTCAATACCAATGCCAAAAAGCTATTAGTCAAAGAAATCGTCAACAGGTTACGACACTTACGTCTAGACAACCATCGCCTAGCAAAACCAGGAGGACACCGGACATAAAACCATTCATTCTTGAAGTAACTAAGTCTGGTCCGGGCTCCGGTAATAACTTGACAGTTTCTCACTGCCTCCAAAAATGTAAAAGACGGACTACGCCTCTGCTCTTGAAGTTAAATAGATATCTGATTTTCGTCGGCCTTGGAGGGCGGAAGAGGTGTTCCATAAATACAATAAACGCACTGTTCAGTAGCTCGTGCCCATTGGGATGTAATTGAGAGGGAGCGATTCCAAGAAATGATAGCATCTCCCTAATGTATTGATTAAATGGAGGGAGTGTTCCGGCTGCACAAGCATGTCGATAGAAAGCGGTATACCCTTCGAGCGGACAGTGAGGTCTGTCACTAGGTCCCGGCAATAATGCATCATCCAAAGAGATGTTATGTCTCGTGCATATCCTGCCCAACAAGTTTTCAGAAATATTGGACTGAACAGAATCTATAGGGTCCTCAATAAATATAGCCTCTTGTAGCTCGTCAGGAGCTAGATCTACTACCTCCGCTGGGATGTCAGGAATTACAAGGACCGGAGGGGGAGAACTCTGAATCTCCTGCTGTTGAGAGCTTGAAGATTCCATAACTGACTACTTATCAGAAATCAGTGTTAAACAAACAATAAACCCGTGCATCCCACAGTGTAAAGTGTGTGAAGTGCAGTGCAGCTAATACTTAGTAAATTCAGCAAAACCGAAGACAAGATGAAAACTTTGGAAATTATGAAGTTGGTTAGAGTGACCGTCATTGCTGACCGTCTTAAACCGTGTCGTCCAGAATTCATGGTGATTAGTTTGTGTTAATTTGTCAAAGTACAGTTCCATCGACGAGCTTCGAAGGATAGTCAAGTATGCAGTATAAAAGTTCAAGTCAAATGTGCAGAGATGAAGCTCGTCGGAATCATGCTATCGATCGTGTAAAAGTTCGTATCCATAAGCCTTTATTCGTATCGATCAAAGCCGAGATTTTAACTTCGAATCGATCAGAGAAGCATTGTCCTCGAATCGATCTCGGGCGAATCGATACGCTTCGCATCGATCATAACGGAGTTCTGAATCGATAAGGAACCCAAGGTTTCGTATCCATCACCAGTATGGACTAACAATGGCTTCGAATCGATCTTAGAAATGGAACTTCGCTTTGTTAAAGATACACAGGCTTCATATCGATCGTTGGAGCAGAAGTCTCATATCGATCACAAGGGGCAGCTCCACGATCGATCTCAATGGATCGATACGGCATCTCGCCTTTTGTAATCGACCCGACCTCCAATCCTCCACTTCGTGCTCCCAGATCGATGCGAACGCCATGACAAAACTCCGCCGCCCAAATCGATTTCGACTCCATCTAGATCGATACGAACGCAAACGGAATCAGAAAGGGTTTCAGATCTTATAACTCCAAATACATAGTCGAATTACCTACCTAAAAGTAAAATTAGATTAAAAAAGGCTTGGATGTTGGTTCGATTCGAAGCGCACAAGAAAACGATTCGTTCTTGAAATCTTGGATCGATTCGAAGGCGCAAGAAGCTACAATGAAAAGTAAAAAGTAAAAAATGCCGAGGTACCCGGTATTTATATGAAACCCAGAAGGCAACCAGGTCGATTCGCCTCCCGGTCTACGTGACCGCTCGCAACCAGTCAAAACTAGATCGATTCGAAGTGTCCTATTCGAATCCATCGACCTTTTGTCTCCATCGAATCGAAGGAAACATCGGCAACCACCAGTTCGAGACCCACTCTTCGTATCCATCGATTCGAACCCATCCAATATGCACTGAGTTCATCGATACGAAGTATAAATAAAGATGTCCCTAAAAACATTCAACTCCATCGATTCGAAACCATCAGCTCGAATCCATCAACATTGGATCCACAACAACAAAGACTCATCGGTACGACTCAGGATTTCGTATCCATCAAAGATTTTTGTGTCTACCAAAGCAAAGTACGCTGGTTGAACATTTGTTTAAAAGAAGATTACAACAAAACGACTGAAAGATGACTGCCAAGCAACCAATTGAACAGAAACATTCAGCATGAAAGACTGCAGCTTTTCAAAGCACGTCATGTTTACACAAGACGTACTTTGGGGGTGCAAATGTTATCCCGCCTTTTGGCAAGGCCGAGATACCAAGGGACTGACTAAAGACCAGGAGTCACTTGTCATGGATATCGATGAATTTTGTCCGAGTCTGGATCGAGCCACGATTAACAAGACATAACAAGCAAAGCCAGGGAAGCCAACGTTCCAAGTTTCAAGTCGATCCGAGGTCGTATGCTCAAGTTATGATCGATGCAAGATGAAGGGGAAGACCACAATTTCGTATCCATCGATGTCGTCTCCTTCGTATCCATCGGCAGGGTTTATGTTCGAATCCATCCAAGACATCGCTAGTTCGAATCCATCAATATAACCGGAGTTCGAATCGATGGCATTCGCATCGATTGGAAGGAAGGGAACTTCGCCTCCATCTGGTTCGTAACCATCAAACTTGGAAGTCCTTCGAATCCATGGGTAACAGTATGCTCGAATCCATCCTGCTACAATATCTTCATATCGATCAACCATAGCGTGTCACGATCGATACGACGAAACTCCTATTCGAATCCATCTGGGAATGAAGCCTTCGAATCCATCGAGTCAAAGCAGCGAAGTCTCCGGGACGACTCGATCAAATAGGCGAATAAAGCAGATCAAAGCTAAAGTTTCGATCCACTTCATCACAAAGTCATATGCCCTGATCGATTCGAAGTGATCGATTCGATCGTATCGATTCGAACGAACCAGCCTGCCGAGAAACACCAATTCGAATCGATCATAACTCGAGATCTATAAGTCCAAATGCTATGAAATTTTCACAGAAACTTGAGCACATGTTGAAGAATGTCCACACCAAATTTTAGCTCGATTGGACAATTCCTTGATCGATTCGAATGGATTTCGAATCGATCCCAAAGTGGGCCCGGATTTCCTAAGAGCGGGCGCGTGGGCCCCCTCACGTGCCAGAAGTGGTCTCCTGAAATTTAGGCGAAATATTAGCCTCCCACACCTATAAATAGAGCCCCTGGTCATTCAGAAAAGGGGTCGGACAATTCTAAGAGCTAAAGAGCGCCCAGACTCTGCCAGATTTACTCAAAATAACCACTGCTTCTTTAGATTCAGACTTAGCTCATAAAATCAGTTGTACTACATCATAAGAAATTGTAATTTTCAAGTATCGAGTAATAAAATCATCAAACTTCATAGTGGACGTAGGCGAAACGCCGAACCACTCTAAATTGTTGTCTTCTGTGCAATTTACTTTCTGTTATTTGGAGTTTTTATTAGATAATCCACAGTTTTAATTTTCTTTCTTCACTTTTATCTCTTCAAAAACTTCCGAAGATTGTTGTGCCCATTTTTGGTACAAACATATACCATTATAAAAATCTTCTTTTAGTGAGCCTCTCAATCCCCTTCTTTGATACATCTATCTCCTTCGATCAACAAAATAATCGATCATTTTTCCTATTTGAAAAATTATGTCACAAATTCGAAAATAAATATTGGTCATTTTACGAATTAACATTTTATTTTTCAATGTATCGATACATAAACTTATACGCGTTAATTTTACCCCACTTAAGAATACAATATTGAAATGTTGGTTTATGATTTTCTTTTTTGCTGGTCAGTCATCCAACTTCCCATTACAAACACAGTAAACACTTACATTTCGTACATTATTTCATTCTAAACGATTCAACAAAATTTTGGCAGCACTTCCCCTTTGTTTCCTACATTGTATATAAATGCGTGTATACAGGAAACAAAAAAGAAAAGTGACGGCGAAATTATAATAACCGTTTGAAACAAATAATGTACGAAATCACTACAACAAAAATACCTTTTCGCAACTGCCAAAAACAGTTGTAATATGTCTATTACAACTAGCACCCGCCAGTCGTTATATCCGCAGTTGTAATAGATCCGAATTATTTTACAACCGACCGAAACATTTGCAGAAGCAGTTGTAGAAACTTATTTTACAACTGCCACATGTTAGTTGTAAATGACTAGTTACAACTGCTTTTAGCACTTGCAAAAGGTCTTTTACAACTGCCACTGCTAGTTGTAGAAAACTTATTTACACTGCGGAAAACCATTTACAACTGCAACATGCAATTTGTAAATGACTAGTTACAACTGCTTTTAGCACTTGTAAAAGGCTTTTTACAACTACCGCTTGCAGTTGTAGAAGGATGAAATACAACTAACAATGACAGTTGCAACATATATTTTTACAACTGCTACAAACAACTATAATCATCTTTTCACAACTGCTATAAATTTATTAATATCATAACTAAAACCAATATTTCGTTAATATTATACACAATCATGCAAATTACTTGAAACAACACAAACCATTTGCATTCAAGAAAATTGAAAACAATTCGAGTTTACACCATTTATGAATTCACAAGTTCAATACAAAACACAACTAAATCCATAACATATTTCAGTAAGAGTACATATACATACTAATTAAAAGAGATAAATTCGTTATGCCAAGCAACAGTCGTCCCAACTGCTTGTCCAATAGTATAGATATCCGAAGTAGGCCTACATAAAATAGCTTCGGGCTCCACCACTGAATCAATCCAAACCTTCCAAGCGTCTGCTCCAAGTGGTACATGATGCACTAAAACTGTAGGATCAGTAGATGCAATTGTTGCTTCTGCGACAACATTTCTTTGCCAACCCAATAATTTGCACTTTCTGGACTGATTCTGAACTTGTATATTACCACCATTTGAAACGTTGTTGCTACTCCGTTGTGACTGCAAACAAAAATCATAAACATTTAATTTATAAGTTCAAAGTGTAAATAAAATTGAAAACTCCGATGTGACCGCAAACAAAATCATAAACTCCGATGTTGTATGCAATTGTTTGTTGACATATGGTTGAGCTAGTTGAAGATAACTTAAGTAATAAAAAGGAGGGAATAAAGAGCATTTATTTTTCCAACGCTCTTATAGCTCATATATTTAAACTTTGATGAGACTTAAACTAAAATTAAATGCAAGTTCTAAAATTCTAAATGAAGAAACTGAGAAACTGGGATGTGGATTTACCCTGGATGATCAGATCTCTCAGATTATTGTAGCAAGTTTGATGATCAGATCATATCTCTCGATTGTTCTTCTTTAGAATAGTCCAATTTATCATATTAATTAGGATTATAACATTTCAGCGTTAATTGCCTGAATTACTTCCTTCTATTCTTACCTAAATTACTGAAACGAAGATTTACTTTCGGTGCCGCAATTTGAACACATTGAAATTCAGAAAATGAATTTCTACTTTCCTGTTTAAAACAAGGAAACAATGTCTAATTTCCACGTTTAAAAATGGAAGATGCATTCACTTTTCAAAACAACATGGTAGGAAGATGCATGCACGTGGAAAAGCTTTGAAATTTTCATTGATTCTCGTACCAAACCAAAATCAAAATGGAAGATATATCACTATCATGTACCAAACCAAATCTACCTACTACAACCGCATATCACATAGACTCATGCATACGGATACTAGCAATCGTCGGTATTTCTAAAACTGATTCACGTGAGTAACACATGGGTGTTGGAACACTTAAACTCATGTATCATCACCGATCATCGTCCAACTCTGTTCGGTGTTCTCATCATCGCCGATAATGGGTCTCCAACTGCCTTAGTCCATTTCAAGTCTTCGCATTTTCCAACTTTTTTGAAAAAGGAATTCGTCACTATACTACAATAGGATCTATATACCGTTGTCTCCATTAAAACATTGCCTCATATTCTTCTCAACTTCTAACAAACTTGTTCGTAAAGAAATCTCAAACCAACATCAGAACTAACCAAACACCATTCGCTGGAATTAAAACCAACATACTACCCAAACTTGGAAAGAGATTCAAACAACTAACTAAGCCAATTAACATGCCAGAGATTGCATACTTGATGACAGTCATAATTTTGGAACTATAAAGGTTCATGTAATACCAAAATTCTTACCATTAATCTATAATTTGGGCGTTAGATTAGTTTTTTTGGTGTCACTGTGTTGCCTTAGGAAGTGAGAAATGCCTTCAGCCCAATGCTTTTGGTGACAGATATGAATATCAGCAATTGAATTTTATGCAAATCCTTTTGTTTGAAAAACACGGATCCTCTTCAATTAATTTATTAGACCGAACACAGATCCTTTGCTTTGGTGCCTTAAGATTGCCTAGAGATCCCAATCGCAATTGATAGCAGGTTTATACTGCCCGTTTGATTTTCCACTGAAGCCAATATTGCCATTTTTGCTCGCATATATTTATTCTCGAACCGGCTTTACAATTTAACAATCTAAACACTATTTCACCGCTCTAACACATCAGGAAGTTGATACTGTGGAATGTATTTTTCAAATCTGTAGGCCCTTTTGATAAGTAGTAAATCTGAAATGTTGAATTAAGCATGCAATATCATATTCAAAGAGTTTAGGCCAAGCATTCAATATCCACAGTGTGTGATATCTCCATACGCATGCAATTGCTCTTTATTCAATATCCCTCCCACCCCTTCATATCTAGATTCCAATCCAATCACTGCAACCTCACATGAACACAAAACTGCAAAACACCCAAACCAATCCTCTCAACTGCCTCCACTTCTCCACTATCCAATCACCAACCAGAAGCTAAAACATTACCCAAACCAATCCTCTCAACTAAATTCCCCTCCCAAGTTCACCTAACTCGGCAACCAACTCCCTGCTCCTTCATCCCGCAGCAGTATCTCCTCCTCTTACCACCAAATAACCAATTGAAATCCAATCAATTCTACCAATCACCGACACTCGAACAACAGAAAACGCAAAATCCTAAACCTATGAATCAATCGCGGAATTATGATTTCTGAATTGTGACATTCCAATTGTAAATGGCACTGGGGTGTGTCGATGGACATTAGCATGGTGATAACTTAACGTAATAAAAGATTAACATGCTAGTTGATGATTTCAAATAATACTTTTATACTCAATTTATAAAAAAATACCTGAGGCGTATTGCCATGAGGAGTCACTGGTTCTTCCGCTACATTTTGTTTACCATTGATGTTCTGTTTTAAAAAAATGTTACTTGCATTAATAAATTTTTAAGCACATATCAATTACTCTAACATAGTGAATCAAAATAACTTACAACCACAAACAAATCAGAGAGCTCTTTCATTTGGGTCCGCAAGGTATTAATTTCATTTTCCAATGCATGTACTTTTCTTGAACTACTCGTGTGAACTGCAAACTGAGTTGGTGTAACTCCAAAACTAGTTTCCTTATTCTACCTCTATGTTCACGACTAAAAACCTTCGACACTCCATCTTCCTTTAGTGATACCATTCCTTGAGAACTCTGATCAGTGTTTTTATACTCTTTTATCTTTGTCTACAAATTAAAAAATATCCATTTTTCGCATGTCACAACATTCATGTAACGTTCATATATTGGAGACAATCGTGAAAATACATGCCAATTAAAATATATCAAATTCAACTTGCTAGAAATAAAAAAAGGAAAAAAAAAATTGGATTAAAGAAAGGATAAAATGAAGTCAAAATGGAAAATGGAGAAATAATTAGATGTTATATATATGTATTCTTACCATGTAATCGCCGACAACAGAATTTGGCGGTTCTCTATTTTTCTTTATGTGGCCTCTGTAGCACAAATCCTCCCTAGTAATATCCGATGAGCAACCACTTTCTTTTTTCTGCAAAAAGAACTTAAAAACTAATTACTAAACCGTGTTGGATGAATATTTTTTATACTCATAAAAAATGAATTTTATAAGTTATTTTTTCTTACCATATCTTTTGCAAGTCTTGCGTACCCCTTTCGACTCATAGTGTGCAGAATTGTATTCATTGCTCGTATGGTTTTGTATTTATTGCTCGTCGACTACAAAAGAGAAATTCAATAAAATTAGATATAATAAATTGAAATGAAAAAATTTCAATAGTAGCCACCAAAATAAAACCAACTACCTCAAACTCTTTCGTCAATTTCTCGTTGACAAAATCATTCCATTCTTGAGCACTCTTAATATTATCTGGTTTTAACATGCCTAGTTTGTTGGAAGCATCGGGACTCTTTGCTGCAACTTTTATAGCTTTAACTAGCCGTGACTTTGACTCTTTCCATCGCAATCCCAACATTTGAAGGAACATATGTTGATGTATGTCATCCAACTTGAATCGTGCCTGTACATTATGAACTGTGTTATCAATGATACTCATAATGGTCAAATCAGCATTTCTACTTCAGCTTACAGCTTCAATTTTTAAATTGGAATACCAATCATCACCTTGCAGCTTCAATTTTCAAATGAGCAATTGAAAAAACTACAACAGATTCAAGCATACAAAACGACGTGTGGAATTGGAAATTATCGTGTTAACGAATAAAACTAACAAAACTAACCTTCAAGCACATTTTAACGAAGAATCCAAAATTACCATGTTATCTAAAGAAGTTGAATTTAGTACAATACTATTTGTAATACCTTAATACATGTCCATAGATCAACCTTCAATTTGTCGTCGACTTTCTTCCAATTGCTAATGCTCACGGGTACCATCTCCCTTGCTAAAGTCCCAATATATGATGATAAATGTTTGGAATTTGGACCAATAGGCTGATTTTGGTCATTGAACTCAATTTCTACCTTCTCATTCGGTGTTAAAGAAAATAATCTCATCATTGTTTTTCCTCTTTTTCTTTTAGTTTTGACCATGTTCACCTCTTCGGAGGAAGGATCTAAATTCGTAGGTGAAGCAGACCTTTGGGCAGTTGAATCATAAGGATTGGACGAGCGTGTGGTAATGATGTTTTGGAAGGGAGTTAAATCATGAGGAATGGACGAGCGTGTGGTAATGATGTTTTGGAGGGGAGTTGAATCGTGAGGATTGGATGAGTGTGTGGTAATGACGTTTTGGAGGGGAGTTGAATCAAGAGGATTGGATGAGTGTGTGGTAGTGAAGTTTTGGAGAGGGGTTGACTTACGACAAAGAATGATGGGTGGAGGAATTTCACCATGCTTGCGTGGAGATTTTCTAACATTAGCATTCATATCCTTAAGAGTACAAGCAACTTCAACTTCAACATCTTTCATTTTAGAGATTCTAATACCACCATTAGCTTCAATTAGACCACGAGCAGCTGCAAGTGCAGCCAGACTTTGTTTCTTTGATCTTTTCTTTGATTGCTTCGAGCTCTGAAATTATTTGAACAAATATAGCATTAGTAAGGGTATAGTTGGGATTGAGATAAATATTTTTAACACTCGGGAATGAAATGAAATGAGTCAAATAAAAAACTGAAACTGAAACTATAGCATGAGCTCTAAAAATTTTAACACTCAGCCATGAATATAATCGAGCTTATGGAGTCAAATGTATAAGAAATACATCAAACTGAACATCATTTTATCCAAATGGGATTTTGTACAGAAAACAAGTCAATGAAGTAAAAATAATAAAAGAATTTTTTTAAGTTTAACCATAATATATCAAGAACTGAAATCCATCGAATAATTTATCTCATAGTTCCAATCAAAAAGCTCCACAATCAATAGTTAAACTTTGATTTTTTTTTCTAAATCAACAATAAGAATGATAAATGATACAGCACAACTAAAAAATTAAACTACGATTTATATCATTAAATTACCACAAAAATAAATTACCACAAAAAATGATGCAGTTTTGTAAGCAAAGGGATGAATAATTTGAGGAAGATGAAAAGTGTTTTTGTTTAGTCAGCATAAAATCAAACTATTTATTTTTCTTGCATTTGCCAACCCATTTCATAGCAGCTCCACTTTCGATTTTGGTTAAGGGCATAACTAATTTGTCAGTTTTGAAATCAGTTAAAATCAACAAAAAGATAGATCAATTTTTTTTTGTCCCATAAAGAATAATGATTAATAAATTTCATTCTCATATTACATTATTCTTTCTGATGCCTTCTTCTTCGAAGTAAAGACTAATCTGTTAAAATCAGGCCAGCACCTTTTCTAATAATACCGACTAAAGATATCTGACATAGTCAATGTTTGCAAAATATCGGAAAAATGATAATTCTCTCCTAAATTGTTGAACAATCTGAATTCTTTCTTAGTTTTTGAAATGTGCTTGCTAGAATAGGTATATGTTTCTTCTGTTTCTTATTCTTTTCTTTCACCTTTTTTGGTTATGGTTGGAAAATATTTGGTTAAACTTAAAAGCAATAAATTATAGATGTCACATGGTATTAATATAAGTTGTAAGTGTTAAAAATCATTGCATCAAGACAACAGAAAAATGGTGAACTGGTGCATTTTAAATCTGATTTATAAAAGTTGAATTAATGGTTGACGAAGCTCACAATGCCTGCTAATGTACTAATTATCGAATGTGAATCCTATGGACGAAATTTTGGTTAGAATTGAGTAATTAGAAATCCACTTTTTACCAAAATTTGAAGTTTAAAGGGTGAAAATCCACTTTTTACAAAACTGGACTGAAGCATGTCTGATTGAGAAACTTTGACTTTAGTTGTTGCAGTTGAATTTCATGATCATATGTGATTGTGTGATGGATATATAGTATATAGTAGTTGTATTTATATAATACAAATTGATGGTTTCATGGATTGCATATGTCAATTTGAAGTGAATGGCATCTACAAACCGCAGGTTAAAGCAATGTATTATACACAAACATTATTACTTGGTCATGGGCTTGCACAAGAATATATTGAACAATATTGAGCTACATAATAAACTAACTAAATAAATTAAAATGGATAACTATGTTATGTTCTTTCTTTGATACATCATACATGAATGTAATATTCTTTTATATTCATGTAATGAACCCCACTTTTGAAACCCTTGTTTAAATTTGGGATTTAGTCCTTTAAAACTGTCGAATGATGCAATATAAGAATGTAATATCTAAAACAGAAAAATATTCTCCAGGACAAAATTCAGTTGGTAATATTATTCAAGATGGTTACCTCTTCTTGATGTTGCTCGTTCCTACCCATGGATGCAACGAGTTCAAGCTTCTTTTACTAAGTGATCAACCTGGAAAAAAACCATAACATGTAGAAAATTAACATCATACTAATTATAGGATTTTTTATATGTAAAGACTATGATATCAGACAAATATTTAAACAACCATGTATGATACAATATAAAATTGCTTTGACACACTTCTATCAAAAACTCAAGTAAATCAATATGTGATTTGATAAGTTGTATTCTTTTCGATCAGAAGAGAAATTTAGTTATGGGTTTACCTTTCAAAAAAGAGATGCACTTTTGAAATCAGAAATGAAGAAAGGTAATTCAATAATATTTAATTGTTAGTTTCTTAACCTAACTTAGACCAAAGGTCTTTATTTTGTGTTTACACTATATATATGAGACATATAACTACATAACTAAACATTTTAAGGCATATGACTACATATAAAACAAATGAATGCTTTATTCATACCAAAATGCCATCGCAATCCTTCCTTATGTAACTTTCATCCCCATTATCAACATCTCTATCATTAAGTAGTGACTCATCTAGTGGTTTACTAGTTGAGTTTTCCTCCTCCTCATATTTTTCCAATTCATGAAAACCTCTAGGAGGTGCTTTCAAAACAACATACCAATTTGAACAACTACTTTCCCTAGAGAAGAACACTTGTACAGCTTGTGTTGCTAAGATGAAAGGATCACTTGCAAATTGATTTTGGAATTGATGTAAATTAACTAATGTAAATCCATCTTCAACCTTAACTCCACGATAACTATTTTCCCAATCACACTTAAACAAAGCAACTTGAAATAGATGGTAGTCCAACAACAAAATTTCACGCAAGATGCCATAATAAATAATTTTCTCAACGGGCCCGTCTGCACGACCAGTATTTGCCTCAATGGAAACACCACTATTTTGCGTAGACTTCTCGTAATCCTTAGTATGGAAATACCGTCCATTGACAATATAGCCAGTATACGAAACTACTTGTGACCGAGGCCCATATGAAAGCCATTTTATTATTTCGCTAACATCTGAAAATTTTCTCTCATCTTTAACCTGGACATATATAATTTTGTTTATAACGATATATGACAAGAATATGTGCATATATGAAGGTTAATTGTTCTAAAGAAAGAAAATATAACTACTCCAACCTTTTTTCCAAACCAACAACTAAAAGTCTCTAAATGTAGTTTTGAAAATTCCACATCGTCCTGTAACAGTCGAGGGTGCAAACGTTTCAACTCCTCTTTGTGCATTCTGGGACGCAAATGTATAAGTTAAAATTTAATTTCGTTCATATAGAATAATTGAGTTGAACTTATAATTACTCTATGTATGGCTCCACTTCATCGGTGTTGAACAACACATACCGATGATCAACATAAATTACTTCCTCGGAAACTAAGATGGGTTTTCCTTTAGAAATTGGACGTCCATTGAGTATGGAATCACTTTGCTGCACTTCATTCCGATTTTTTATTTCTCCAAACTTATACCCATCGTCAATATATCTAGCACAATACTTAATGCATTCTTCAGAAGAATAGCGCTCAGCTATGCATCCTTCTGGTCGAGCTTGATTTTTAACATAACCCTTCAGTATTTTCATATACCTACAATCAAGATATAAGCATAAAATGCTTTCATAAGTGCATGTTTTATTAATTAATTACGTTAAGTATTCATAAAAAAATATACCTCTCAAATGGATACATCCACCGGTATTGTACCGGTCCATAAATTCTTGCTTCCCTCCTCAAATGTATTGTCAAGTGAATCATGATGTCAAAAAAAGGAGGAAAGAATCTCTCAAGGTCACATAGTGTTAATGCGACTTGATTTTCCATGGATTCTAATTAATCTCTATCAAGCACTCTTTGACATATGTCATTGTAAAATAAACATAGTCGCAATAATGCATTCCTTGTACCTACAGGCAATAGCCCTCTCAATGCTACAGACAATAGTTGTTACAGCAAAACATGATAATCATGAGACTTAAGACTTGAAATTTTGTCCTGTTTTGCAAAACATTTCCAAATATTTGAGCTATACCCATCAGGCACCTTCAAATTCCTCATCCTATCGTAAAAGATCTCTTTTTCTTGGTCTGTTAAGGTGCATGGGGCAGTAGGAAGTAATACTTTACTTCCAACATCTATAGGATGCAACTTCTTCCTTATACGCATTGCTTCTAAATCTTGACGTGAACTAATTCCATCTTTTGATTTTCCTTTGATATCAAGCAATGTACCGAGAATACTCTCACAAATATTTTTCTCGGCATGCATTACATCTAGATTGTGACGCAACGGAAGTGCCTACGAAAACCCAAAAAATGTGTATAATAGAGTGATAGTAAAATACTAATTACTAAAAATGGTTAAAAAAATAAAAAGACATTTTATTTTTAGCTATATTTTACCTTCCAATAAGGCAAATAAAAAAATGGATTTCTTTTTCCACATTTGGATTCCTTTTTTCTTTACATCCCCCCGTTTTCTTTTCCTACTGTCTCTCTCTTCTTCCTTTGTTTTTTCCCCCACTCATTCACAATATCTTTGACATCATCGAAGATTTGAGTACCAGTATGTATTGGAGGCATTTGTCTATTTTCTATGGTTCCATCAAACAAGTTTTTCCTATGACGATATTCATGATTAGGTGCAAGAAATCGTCTATGACCCAAGTATGCGCATTTTTTACTAAATGGTAGCCATATTGAACATGTATTAATGCCACAAACAGGACATTCTCTCTTACCTTTTACAGTGCAACCTGCTAAATTTCCATAAGCTGGAAAATCATTTATTGTCCACATCAGAATTGCATTTAATCTAAATTTGCTGCGATCGTATGCATCATACACTTTTACCCCTTTATTCCATAATTTGTTCAAATCTTCAATAAGTGGTTGCAGATAAATGTCAATATCATTTCCTGGTTGACGTGGTCTGGGAATTAATAAAGATAGCATTATATTATCTTTATGCATACAAAGCCACGGAGGAAAATTATAAGCAACAAGAAACACTGGCCAACAACTATATGTTGAATTCCAATCACCAAAGGGGTTAAAACCATCACTTGCAAGACCGAGCCTTAAATTTCGTGGATCGGTTGCAAAGGAAGGATACATTCTATCAATTGTAGACCATTGAGAGGAATCTACAGGATGTTGCAGTTTGCAATCTTCTCTTTTATTACTGCTATGCCATCTTAATTGTTCTGAGGTCTCCGGCGACATGAACATTCTTTTCAAC
The DNA here is from genome assembly GCA_030737815.1 of Allium fistulosum. Classification (NCBI taxonomy): domain Eukaryota; kingdom Viridiplantae; phylum Streptophyta; class Magnoliopsida; order Asparagales; family Amaryllidaceae; genus Allium; species Allium fistulosum. The sequence goes on along the minus strand of CM060908.1, from coordinate 636,442,226 downwards.
CTTGGTATGAGTGGAAAGTATCTCAAAACCTTCACAGGTATTTTGGCTTGCTTTCCTTCTTCGCTTGTCTTGTTCTTTTTCCAACGAGATTTGCCACATGTGGGGCAAAAATCACAATGTGCAAGCTCTTTTCTAAATAGACAACAATCGTTTACGCATGCATGCATATTCCTATAACCTAAACCAAATGATTTAATCAACTCTTTGTTGCATATGTAGAATCAGGAAGCTTGTTTTCCTTAGGTAGCATATCCCTAAGAAGCTTAAGAAGTTCCGTAAATGTTGTGTCGGTTATACCATTTCGAGCCTCATGTTTATAAAGAAGTATTGTAGCAGACAACTTTGTATGGCTTGTACAACCAGGATATAAAGGAATTTTAGCTGTCTCCAACATTTTCTTAGTCTGTTCCCTATGTTTATCGTTAACATGATACTCATTCTCATCGTCACCAATTTTTGCATCTAAATACATTCTGTATGTATCTGTCACTTCATCGACTTCATTTCGTGAATGACGTGCTTCTCCGTGAAAGATCCATACATCATATGTTGGATCAATTCCAAAACACACCAAATGTGTCACAATATCTCTTGGAGAATGCCAAACAAGATTCCTACATTGACGACACAAACAAATAATTTTTTCTGGATTACCCTCACTTTCTACATGCTTATGTACGAAATTCCGAACGGCTTGCCTATATTCCTCTGTCATTCTACAAAAAATAAACATGTCCTTAGTCAACCCTAAATAGTTATAAGTATGAAATAACTAATCAAAAATTACAAAACCTTGGTAGGTTAACCCATGTTTTGTCCATAGCTTGTGTGGATCCGATTGGACGCACATGCAAAAGAAACTAGTAACTACACGGCAAAAGAAACTAGTAAGTTTTAAATAGTCCATTCTTTACATGTACTTCATCAAGAAACTAGTAACACATTTTTTATGCTAGTCTATGCACTAACATTGGAAAAAAATAGTTTGTTAGTTCACAAGTTTGCTTTTCATTGTTAATATCATTTATTATTTGCACAATACGAATAAATTACATAGATTGAGTTATTACAAATTAAAAATGAAAAATATATTCAATGGTCTTCTACATGAAATGAAAACAAAATGCTTTTAGCAATATTATTAAATTTGTCACAAGATTAGCAACTTCTATTAAGCATAACTGAAGAAAGTGTTTTTCCATTTCAAGATTATTTACAAAAGAGGCTGCCATTCTTGAAAGCTACATTTGCTTCATTATCTGTACATTTACTTTTAGAGTTTTTAGTAATGTCATTCCTATATATTTCAGATTTTACACGTTTTTAACGTACTTAATTTAAATGGTAAATACTTCTCGGAATCTAATATATGTATAAAATAAATAGCCTATGTAAACCTGAAACTGATTGTACATACATATGGACTAAATGAAAAGAGGATTTTAAATAGTTGAAGTTATTACATGGACAAAGAAGAAAAACTCTAATATGGAAGAAAGATGATACACCAAAGAGCAACTGTGATAAAGCTGCTTCCCTTCAATAAAAGCAGCTACTTGCTTCTACATATAGTGAAAAAAAAGGATGTCCGTTGGAAAATGTCCATAGCCGATTCAGAACTTTAAATAAGCTTTATATTTTAGCTTGTTGATATTTTGCTGATTTGACTCAGTTTTGCTGAATGAGTATTCCTACCAAACACCTTTAAAACTGCTGATTAGATTAGGTGACTTCATTCAGCACTTCAAAAAGTGCTTTTTTTTAAAAAACAAACAGTGCCTAAAGAATCATTTATCATTTGTAAGATTAGCATTCATAAGATTAGCATTCATATAACAGTAAACAAAAGAGCATTCATGAGATTAGCATTCATTTAGCAGTAAAGAATCATTTAACTATCAATAATTTCAATCAACAAATAACTAAGAACCAAATAAAATCAAGAAAATCGTAGGATAGTAACATACCACAACTTCGTCGAAGGCGACCAACAACAACGGCGAGCAAACGCGGGTAGCAGCAGTGGCGAAGCGAGCGAACACGTGTAGCAATGGAGATGCGGCCACGGAGGCGAGAAAATGACAGAGAGTAAAGGATTAGGGTTTGGAAGAGGGTTTCTAGCAAGCGCGATTTACTTCGGTGGATAGCAATGGCAGAGTGGGATAGGGTTAGGGTTTAGATTTATGAAATTTTGCGGCCACTTTTTTAGTTTACACGAAAGCATTGATCGAGCCGAAGAAAATAAAAGAGGGAAGTTGTAATTTTTCGTAGTGCAGGCAGACAACTATCAAAAACAGTTGTGATAGATAAATATTTACAACTGACGCAAATAAACAGTTGTTACAAACATATATTACAACTGCTGAACAAATAATTTTGAAAATAAATTTGTTACAACTGCTACATATAAACAGTTGTTATAAAATACCTATTACAACTGCCAGTTTGTGCAAATTGTAAAGAAAAGGTTGTAATATGGTTGTTTTGTTGTAGTGAATGTAATTGTTTACTCTGTTTATAATTTGTCCAATATAGAGACAAATCCAACAAGTATTGTACTAGATGAATATAAATGTCCTTTTGTGACAAAAATGACTATTTATATAAAGATCGTGTACAACACTTGTCGGACGGGGCCAAAAACTCTCTAAAGGACGTAATAAAAAAGTACTTTATACAAAAAGTGGAAGTTTTATAGTTTGTTTTCTTATTTATTATGTAAAATATTATTGTTTGTAAACGACTGAAAATTTACTAATTTTATATATTTCAAAAAATTATTAATTTTCCACATTTATTCTGCGTATTTTATCGAATAAGGCTGCTTCAATATTGTTGTCATTTTCCAATGCAGTCATTTGTTTTGAGACTCATGCATTCATTTTTCTACAAGTCATGATGTTTAAAAGCAATGGACATCGATGATTCTAACTCCGACTGAAGTAGAATGTATCTCTGTTTTTCATTAAGTAACTTATTTTCAAGTTCTATGGCTTATTCCAATTAACACAAGACAATGGTAGAAACAACACATATATAATGGTTTACACATACACACAAAATCACAAATTGTACATACTCTTTACAATTTCACGATAACATATGAAATAGGTATACCATAGGATACTATAAACCATTATTAGGCTATTAGAAACAATTAGAATCAATAATTAGCCCTAATTTATCAACTTATGAAAATCAAGATTTAGGGTCAAAATTAGATTTTTCGCAAAAATAAGAGATTATACCCGAGATTGAAAGCAATAGAGTGTGATTAGGCAGCCGTGGAGGATCCGGAAACTTGAATTTGGAGATTGGAAGCTTGAAATTGGGATTGAGGGGTTTTAGGTTTTTTATTTTCGTTCAGCAAAATGAGGAAGAAAGGTCTCGGCTAAGGCCTGATATTTGCGAATTTCCGACAGTTTCCGACGACCGCCGATGGCTCGTCGGAAGCCTTCGGAAAATGGCCGTTGGAAGCCGTCGCAAGCTTCTGTCAGTATTCCAGCCTTTTCTACTAGTGGTCTAGTCAAGCATAATATATTGATCATAAATTTATATATCCAACTTGTAATATTCCAAATCAACCTCATACAATCGCCAAGTGAGTAATAATTTTACCGTATCCATTTTGAATTACCTTCACACACTTTACTCTTGTACTTGTAGTTTCCAAATGAATCAAGTGGAAGAAGCATTCATTGGTCGTGCTGACGACGATGATGATTATGTTGATAATGCAAAGTGAAATTGGATAGCATGCAAGTAGCTTGTGCTTATGATGTAAACAGAACTTGGGTCAATAACATGGAGGTTAACAATGATGCAATAATAGATGAAAACAATCAACATGTCGATGATCTAAATGTCGATGAAGATCAAATCGATGATTTATGTGCTGCTACAATAATGATGAAATCAATTATAGATAACTGTCAGTTGGAAGTAGAAGTGTTTGGAAGAGAATGTGCTGAAAAAGGACCTCGGTTTGGATTAATTTTTGAAAGTAAAGAGAAACTTATTGAACAATAATGTGAATGGACGATTAAATGTTCAATATCTTTTCAAGTAGTGAAATCGAGTGCAAATCAATATACCGTTCAATGTGATGTGGATGAAAAATGTCCTTAGAGAGTGCATGCTAGCTTATCGACGAGAAAATCTCAAAATTATGGAAAATAAAAGCATATAGCAAGGATCACACTTGATTAATTGTAACAATCAACTCAAATCATCGACAAGCAACATTAAAGTTTAATTTAGTAAAATACTTTCCTTAATTAAATCTGAAACAAATATGACTGTAAGAATAGTTCAGGAGACAATGTCGAATATGTTTCATATAAAAGTAAGTTATTCTCGAGCATGGCAAGGACTACAGAGAGCGACTAGAATAATTTATGGAGATTGGGGTCATATGCAAAATTGCCAAAATATCTTAAAGCGGTGCAAAGCAGCAACCTAGAATCGTATATGATGTTATTCACATCCGTGGTGTTTTGAATGGTGTTTTTTGGGCTTCTAGACCATCAATCGATGGTTTCGTACACTGTCGTCATATACTTTCTATTGATGGCACACATTTATATGCAAAGTATCTAGGTACGTTACTTGTAGCTACTGGAATAGATACAAATCAAAGTATTTTTCCGTTAGTCTTTGTTATTATGTAGATAGAATCTTGGCAGACATGGAGTTGGTTTATTCATTGCATGTGGAATTATATTCCTTCTGTACGTAATTGTTGTATTACATTTATCTCAGACCGTATGAAAGGAATTCCACATATGCTCAAAGAAGCTGACCAATTGAACATCATCATCGCTATTTGAGAGAAATGTGCGATCCTCTAAAATAGAGGAGAGCAAACATGTGTATATATATATATATCACTGAAAACAAAGGTGCTGCCAACATGCCTGGCCGGTAGCTAATCATAATACAAAAATAATGAAAAGGACTCAAGTACAACTAGAATGAACTCCAGCAAGGCCATCGCCTATTACACCTCATTATCGAGCTCCGGCAAGGCCACCGCCCGTAATAAGGTGTTAGAAGTACCCAAAAATCATAAAGCAACTTAGTGCTGATGATATCACTAGATAGCTCCAACCGAGAGAGAGACGCGGAAGAACTGGAAAATGTGGATGATCTATGGCCCGTAACGAAAATCCAGAAAGAAAATCTCACTGCAAATGTGAATGATCCAGAATGAAGAACGCCACTTTGTAGATGCAGAAGAACCGGAAAGAATGCCTCACTGCAAAAGCGAGTGATCCAGAATGAAGAACACCACCCTGTAGACGCAGAAGAACTGTGAATAACACCTCACAGCAAACTTGGAAGATCCAGGAAGAACATCTCGCTATAATCCTACCACCAGCAAACCTGAGAACCTGCAAATAGCAATCTAGGACTATTTCTGGCCTAGACCTGTATCTGTAAACGAAACTAAGGAAAAATATAAGAATAATACACATATATTTATATAAATGAAATATACATACATATATATATATATATATACGTGTTAAAGAAGGAAAAGTAATTATACTATAGCTATATTATGAGACAAAAAAGCAACAAAAATAAGAAACATACTAAAAAAGAATCTAAGCTCATTATGCGACATATTGACCAACACTAAAGATGTAAATAAGAAACATACTAAAAAAATGAACAATATAAAATTATCCTTATGTTCCTTCAATCAAAAGAACATTATCATAATCTGTAAAATCATCATTTAAATTAGAAAAAATGTTAATGTTGTAATTATTAATATCAAAAATATTGTTATTACGTTTGAATATATTAATACTATTATTAACCTTATTAAGATATTCTTTGAAATGATTATTTTTAGCTAATATATATTTAGGATTTCAGATCCATTTAAAACAAAATGATGATATTATAAAAAGCAATTTATTAAAATGACTATTATTATTGTTAAAAAGTCTTTGGTTTCTCTCAAACCAAATATACCAACAAATTATAATGAATAAAGTATCAAGTAAAAATCTATTTTCCTTTTTGAACTTAAATATTAAATTATTCCAATAATAAACACAATCATTAACTTTAGTAGTAAGAATAAAGTAAGAGATTTTAAGAGTATTATTCAGAATGTAATAAGTATCCATGCAATCATAATACACATGTTTAATATCTTCAAAATAAAGATTACAAAAATAACATTTATTATCGATTTGCATATTTTTTCTTTTTAAAAATTCAATAGTATTTAGTTTTCTATGCATGATTTACCACATATGTATGTTTGATTTAGGAGGAGCATTTTTTTTCCAAATAAGTTTAAAAGAGTTATTAGTTACACCTGAGAAATTAAGAAATTTATAAAAAGATTTAGAAGTAAATTTCTTACTCTTATCCCGTTCCCAGTTAATATTATCATTTTCGTTATCTATATTGTATAAATATAATCTAGCATAAGCAAAGAAAGAGTTGTACTTCTAAAATTCTATTAAAACTAAAATTCCAAGGGGGATCATTATCCGAAGAAAAAACATCCAAAATTAAAGCATTCTTAAAGTTACGAATTTCGAAAAGCTCTTTAAATTCTATCCTAAGAGGAATGACAGAAATCCAACGATCATGCCAAAAATAAGTATTATTTCCTAAATGTACAATCGTATTAGTACCAAGGTTACATGCATGCTCACGTGGCTATTGTATTCGGCATATTAAAGAAAATTTCAAGAAAGCTGGGTTTGGTTCGGATGAGCTTCATAATTTGCTACATGCATGTGCAACTGCGTCAGAGGTTGTAAAATATAATGAACCGAGAAAACAATTGAAGACTATAAATCCATGAGGTGACACATGGATTGAAAAAAGTTTCAAAGATCAAGAATCAAATTAGACTTTTTGTCACGATGGTGGAGTAAGATTCAATATGATGACAACGAATGCGTGTGAAAGGTTTAACTGTGTATTGAAAGGAAAAAGAAATTTACTTGTTAAATCATTGGGTGCACAGACTTTTCATCATTTAAATCATTACTTTTACGAACGTCGAACTCAAGGAGAAGAATGGACGCTCCAATTGATGCCGATGTGGGAAGCATTAGAAAAAAGTAGAATGGAAGAATCAAGACACTTGTCTATAGAGAGATACAGCAGAACAATGACAAGTGAAAGATGTGCATATGCTTGATTATACGGTGAATATCGATGATATTGCAGCCAAGTGTTTGTGTGCAACATGCCAACTTTAGATCATTTTCCATACTCCTATGTATTAGTAGCATGTTTACGTGGCTCAAGTGGTATGCATAGAGCATATTTTGATTTAATTTCAATGTGGTACACAACGGCTAAGTATTTTGGTGCTTATGCTCCTTTATTCCATCATGTACCTGATAATCATCATTGGGATGTCTACGAAGGTCCATATATACATCCACCACCGGTGCACAGAAATTTTAGACGTTCACGGTTAGCTCGAATAAAAAGGTTCATGGATCAAAAAATAAGTGCCGGACAGCATGGATGTAGTAAATGTGGTGTTGTAGGCCATCACAAGTAATCTTGTACTCATTAAGTTGTTTTTTATGTACCCAGTGATGAACTCCTTGAGCCTTAACCTTTTAACTTTAAACAGTGTTTGTTTTTTTCTTCTTCCTTTGATACATGATTGGCTATGAACTTTGTGATTGCTCTAGATTTGAAAGAGGACATTCTTGTTGTTGGGTGGGACTGAATATTAACTCTTCTTGTTGTTGTTGTACCCGCCATTATGACCATTTGGTGAAAGGAATAACTTGTTCACTATATGCAAGTTTTTGTTCGCCTTCACTCCATTGAATCCATTGTTGCCATTCTTGTTCACTTGCCATTATGGTATGTGGCTCTTCTTGTTCGCCTTTTTCGGCTCTTGTTCATGTTTCTTGTGCCTCATCTCGTTTATGTGTTTCTTGTGAATCCTCTCGTGTATGTGTTTGTTGAACCTCTCCACCGGTAATTACCGAAGGTCTTACCACTCGACGTAACCTGTTTCTACCTAAAATTGAGTCGAGTAAACATCGTAAGTCAATACTCTCACTTTTCACCATCTCCGGCTTAAAATGATTGTCTTGAATTTCGTCAACCACTTTTAAAGCACTATATATCCCACTTACCTATAAAAAAGGACAATTTAACAATTCATATGGTGAAAAAAAATGAAAATATCAGATATTGTAAATTGAAGTACTAACCACATCATGCTCTAGTGGAGCTTGAGGAATGCAAGCAACCAATCTTCTAGATGACTCTTTCAAGATGCAACGACGAGTTATTTTCTAATACCAATATTCATACTCACTCAGTATTGTAGGAGGATCATGTTCTTAAACATAATGTTCAAATATCGCATCCATAACACCAAACTTTCACTAAGCAAATCTCTCCAATCATTCGAATTTGGATATATTGGAACGACATGATCGAAAATGTGCTAATAATTAAATGCAAATTTTCCCATCACTCGATTCAGAACATAACTTTCAAAGTTCCAAAATAGAATTAGTCGTGTTATCCCGCCTTTTGGCAAGGCCGTGACACCAAGAGCTTGATTAGAATTCAGCGACAGCTCGTCTTGGAGATCGGTTACACGAAGGCTCACTACGGATATCGATGAATTTTTCCCGAGTCCGGATCGGGCTGCAATTGATAAGACACGTCGAGCAAGGCCGAGAAAGTCAACGTTCCAAATTTCGAGACAATTCGAGTTCGTATGCTCAAGTTATCACCGGTATAAAATGGAAGAGATATGCTATGATTCGAATCAATCAGAGCCAGGCCCTAGGTTCGAATCCATCATCCCTGCATTACTTCGAATCCACGAGAAGTACCATTGCTTCGACTCCATCAAAGCAGCCTCAACGTTCAAGTCCATCCAAAGCCTCCCTTAGTTCGAATCCGTCAGAGTATTCCCATCTTCAAGTCCATCAAGGAGAAACCCTTCAAATCCATGCAGTTGTAGGGACTTTGACTCCATCTGATAACTGTCTTCGAATCCACCCTGTTGAAGCAAATTCGAATCGATCAAAGGTGGCATACCCTGATCGATTCGAACGAACGCTGGTCCAATCAATTCGAAGGAAGCGCGTCTTCAAATCGATCACCTCGAATCCACCAAGTCCACACAGCTAAAACCAAGGATTAGACCCAGTAAACTCGGAGAAAAAGGGGGATTGACCCGAAGCACATGCACCACGTCACCATCTTCACGTGCAGAAGCATGGAACCTATGGATTCGAACCATATCGATTCGAACGAATCCATAGGACGAAGAACATGATCTTGAATCGATCATAACTCGAGTTCTGCAAGTCCAAATGCCATGAAATTTTCACAGTAGTTTACTGGCAACCTAAGGAATGTTCATGCTAAATTTCGTCTCAATCGGAGCAAATCTTGATCGATTCGAAGCAAGGGTCGAATCGATCCCAAAGTGGGCCCGGATTCCCAGAATTCGGGCATGTGGGCCCCCTCACGTGCCAGAACTGGTCTCCCTTCAGTTTAGGAAAAATATCAGCCTCCTACACCTATAAATAGAGCCCCTGGTCATTCAAAAAAGGGGTCAGATAATTCTAAGAGCTAAAGAGCGCCCAGACTCTGCCAGATTTACTCAAAATCACCACGGTTGTCTCAGATTCAGACTTAGCTCACAAAGCCAGTTGTACTGCATTATAAGAAATTGTAATCTTCGAGTGTCGAGCAATAAAATCATCAAACTTCATAGTGGATGTAGGCTACAAAGCCGAACCACTCTAAATCGCTTGTCTTTGCACTTTACATTTCTGTTATTTGGAGTTTTTGTTAGATAATCCTTAGTTTTAATTTTCATTCTACGTGTTTATCTCTTCAAAGACTTCCGAAGAGTGTTGTGCCCATTTTTGGTACAAACACTTTGGTGCTTTCATTGAGAAAAACCAGTTTTTCTCCTGCTCCTTGGATCTACCATCGATACCGGATTGCATAAATCCAAGAGGAAGATCCATATCTCTACTCCAGAATCCTTCCACTCTATTCAGATTTGCATAAAATCTAGGAAAGGAATTCACTACTCAAGATGGTTAGTACAAGAACTATTTCTACAGCTGCTAATCAAGAAGGTCGGGATGGACAGATTCTCAAACAGCAGTTACAGTCCAATCAAGACAACACTGCTCACTCTGATCCATCTGGACCAGTAACCAGACAAGAGCTTCATGTATTGCTTCAGGAATTGACTCAAAGTCGGCATCAGCTGGTCGAACAGTTGCGTGCTAATATTGAATTGACCAATCAATTAAACCGCCAAAGGCGTAGGAGGACAAGGAGGGATGACGCTTCCCACTTGTCCACTGAAAGTTCTGCTTCATCTGACTATCATGGCAGAACTACACGTCCCCGATTGGACGCAGGTCATACACAAGCTACCGAGTATCAACCCGTCTTGACTGTAGGACAATTGAGGGTCGGACTGTCAACTAGCTCCCAGGCCGGGCCCTCATCACGAGGAGGTGTTGTTCCACAGCATACCACAAGCGATCGCGCTGCAACTGCCGCGGTAGAAACAAGGGTTGATACCCGAAACCTGTCGGATCCAAATAATCAACAACGTGGGCGTACTCCTAAACCATACGTCCCAGAAGATGTGGAGCCAAGGAGGCGAGATATAGGCCGTCGACAACGTCCGGTCCAAACTCGCGCTGTGGAACCCGACCACGCCTTAGCTCAGCCTACACGGAATGTGGCTATGCCCGATATTTCGACCATGGTACGTCAAATGATTCGCGAGAGTCAAGGACTTATCAATGACGACTGGGAAATCTCCCGTAGTCACACTCCTTTCACAAATGAAATACTATGCGCTGAGCCTCCTCGGCGATTCAGAATGCCAACTCTCCCTCTGTACGAAGGAAATTCCGATCCCAATCAACATATTTTAAAATATGAATGGTCAATGAGTGCCGCAAGGGCTGATGATGCAGTAAAATGTCGAAGCTTCCCCATCTCTTTGGGAGGAATTGCAACAATGTGGTTCACAAGTTTGCCACCAAGATCCATCTCTTCGTTCGATCAACTGGCTAAGAAATTTGTCGAACAGGTTCGTATGCATGTCACTAGGCCTAAAGACGTTAACACCCTATCCAGTGTCACCCAGGCTAAGGGAGAAACGCTCAGGCGTTACTTGGAAAGATTCAATGCAACATGCATGGAAATTAGTAATCCCAACGATAACTCGATTTTGATGGCGTTAACCAAAGGATCGATCCCGACTCTGAATTTGGAAATTGGTTAGCTGGGAAACCACTCGCATCATTGGACCGTTTCTACTCCAAAGCCGCTCAATTCTTGCGACAAGAGGACGCGAAACAATCTAGGAAACAGGATGATGCGATACCCAGAGCTGAGGGAATACAAAGTAATGTGGCAGTTAAGCAGTCCGGTGAGAGTTCCGGAAAAGTTCAGCTAAATATACAAAACAAACAAACTCAGCCAAGGGGCAACAGTGGTCAGGATAAGAAAAGAGACCAAAGTCGAGGCCCGCAGCGTAGGACCCCAATGTTTGACAATTACACGCCATTGAATACATCGTTGGAAAATGTGTATCTGCAAACCTGCAATGCTGAGCAATATAAGAAACCTGCTCCGAAGCAATCATCGGAGAGGCAGATTCAAACAGGGAATTTTGTAGATTTCACGAAAGTTACGGCCACAATACCAACGAGTGTCGACATCTGCAAGACCTCGTCGAAAAATTGATCAGGGAGAGAAAGTTAGACCAGTTTGTATGGGCGCCGCTGTCTGGTGGAGCGGGCCCCTCAAAGCAAAATCATACACAGAATCAAGCAAGACAGGAAGAATCGGGTCGTGACGGAGGAAGATTGGTAATTAATGCTGTAAGTAGTAAACCTCACCCAGCGGTCCGAAGCTGGGAGGAAATGGAATCATATAGCAACTTAGCTAAACGCTCAAACTTCGAGTATAATGATAACTTGGACGGTAAACCTTCGACCAAGCGAAAGAGAGCGATGACTAACGACATCACTTTCCGAGACAACGACGTTGACTACGTCGGAAGTCCGACTACTGACCCACTTGTGATATCAACCCGAGTAGGCCCGATGTGGATGAAGAGGATCCTGATTGACTGTGGGAGCTCTGTGAATATCATATTTGTACATGCTTATAATCAAATGAAGAAGAAAGCTGGGGATCTAAAACCCTGCCAAACTCATCTCTACGGATTCAATGGCAGCGCTACCATACCTGTTGGGATGGTAGAATTACCAGTTGAGTTGGGGGCCGGAGAACGTAGATCGATTCGGACATTGCAGTTCGTTGTGTTGGATGTAGACTCGCCATATAATGCCTTTTTAGGTCGACCTGCCCTTGCTGAGTTTAGGGCCATAATCGCCCCGTGGTGTTTAACTTTAAAATTCCCAACTATCAACGGAGTTGGGGTCGTCCAGGGCGACTAGGCGATTTGAGAACAATCATACACCGAAATCGAGTTGCTCGATTGCACAATGCCAAGGACCGACTTAAAACTTTCGAACTTGGTAAGCTATCCACTAAAAAAGATTATCCGGCACTCCTGCCCATGAGATCAACGTGGAGAGGGTCGTGCAAAATTAAGCAAAAGCTCAAGGATGACGAATTCAAGTTATCACCCATTGATGGCTTAACTTCACCAGGGGCCTGGAATAGCGAAAACCTTCATCGCTACTGCAATTAACAGGCTATGTTTATCTATTTAATTTAAATTCCGTTTTAAAAGTTGTTTCAGCATTTCGAAATTAGAACTTATATTAAGGCAACTGACTTTGCCATATTTTCTGATTTCAGCAATAAAATGCCATTTCTTCGGGTCATAGATGTGATTCATTAAATACAATGTACCGCATCACGATGCACGGAGAGCTAAAATTCCATCACACAATGGGATTTATACAAGAAAGGAGTGGCTGTGATACGACCGGCCACACGCTAAGTGAAACCCGAGCTCGGGGGCAAGCCATCACATCAAAGCTAAAAATGGGTTGATACACGACGATCCTTCCTTAACAGCGTACTCAAAGAGTGCGAGACAGAGTATAAACATTCCTTAACTCCGTACTCCCAAAGTGCGAGACGGAGTATAAACATTCCTTAACTCCGTACTCCCAGAGTGCGAGACGGAGTATAAACATTAATCAACTCCGTACTCCCAGAGTGCGAGACGGAGTATAAACATTCCTTAACTCCGTACTCCTAGAGTGCGAGACGGAGTACAAACATTCCTTAACTCCGTACTCCCAGAGTGCGAGACGGAGTATAAACATTCCTTAACTCCGTACTCCCAGAGTGCGAGATGGAGTATAAACATTAATCAACTCCGTATTCCCAAAGTGCGAGACGGAGTATAAACATTCCTTAACTCCGTACTCCCAGAGTGCGAGGCGGAGTATAAACATTCACTAACTCCGTACTCCCAGAGTGCGAGGCGGAGTATAAACATTCCCTAACTCCGTACTCCCAAAGTGCGAGGCGGAGTATAATCATTCACTAACTCCGTACTCCCAGAGTGCGAGGCGGAGTATAAACATTCCCTAACTCCGTACTCCCAGAGTGCGAGGCGGAGTATAAACATTCACTAACTCCGTACTCCCAGAGTGCAAGGTAGAGTATAAACATCTACTTAACTCCACACTTCCTGAATGTGAGACGGAGTATAAACATACATCAACTCCATATTTGTCCCCAAGACTGGGGGCAGGACCAAAAACAAATATCGAATTGAAGACGAAACAGAATATACTTTCATTCCCATTATCAACAAAAAGAATTCGATTACAAGATGATTCAAAAAATTCCTGCTAGTGGGAGCCGAATCCACATCTATACACGGCTATAGAGAAACCCAAAAGACAAAGCAAAACACTACAGTAAACTAAAAAAGGAGTTCAATCTTTCTTCTTCCTTATCTTCTTCTTCGGGGTAGTCCCATTGGAGCCGCTACCCAACTTCTTCCTCACTCTTTTACTCTTCTCCGGTTTTCCCTCGGATGGCGACATGATGTCCACATCTTCCTCGGAGCTTGAGGCAACATAGATTCTTTTGGAGGGTGGAGCCGGAGGAATAGAAGCAGTAACAGGAGGTGGGACAGGAGCACTTGCAATTACCACAGTGCCGCCCGGCGATATCATCATTAGCGGGGCATGGCCCGACAGATTCATACCGGTAGTCACTGCGGCCATCTTAGCACTAATCTCAGTCAAAATCCCATCTTCACGAGATACTTGGGCCACGCAGGATATGTCAGTAGCTGGCATAGAAGAACTAACAGCTGGAGCGACCCCACTCGTGGCATAAGAAGGATCGGTGAAGGGATCGTTGGGTTGACCGAGAAGTTCCTCAATCATCTGAGCGTCGAAAGACAGCATGCTCATTTCTCCTTCTTCGCCGGCCACGGCAGATGTCGTGATGGCTTCGGTGACAATGGCCCCCTGCGCTTGATATAAAGATTGAGACGTGGGAGGTGCAGAGATAACGACTTCGGTCACTGAAATGTGAAAAGACGACAATTGTTAGCTAAGTGCATTGCTTCATGATCATCACACAAAAAAAAGGGAAGCATTCAAATACCTTCCTTAGCCTGACCCGGAGCGTGGACAGGAGCAGAGGCAAGAGTATCAGCGGAAGACAATTGCGGCTGGTCAGGATTATATGCGGGGACGGACTGGGGATCGACCGCACAAGTGGTTTCAGGCAATGTTGGAATTACAGCTCCAACACTTGTTTCGTGATGCTCAATCCCCGAGCCCTCGCCCGTCTCTATCTGTTGAACACCAAGCCTCTCTTTCGCCACCGAAATCACCGCCTCATGAAGAACTTCCCTCTCTTTCTCAGTAAGCAAGCGCATCTCAAGCTCGAAGTCATCCAGCGTTTCATCCGGATGCGCTGCTTTCTTCTCCTCCACTAACCTAGTCCAGGCATTATACAGGATCATAGAGTCGTCTCCCAGCCATGATAAATTTATGTGCTCTAGCACGTTGGCGTTGTGTGTAACCAGGAGATCATCAAAATCAGCATCCATCCTGGACCGCTCCGCCATAATCTTTTCCTGGATTTCTGTATCCACAGACTTGGTCTTGGCCACCGCCGCAGCAAGTTCGGCTTGAAGTGACACAGCTTGGTCACATGCCTCCTGAGCGGTGGTGTTAGCAGCGTCTTTCTCTTTCACCACTTCAGCAAATTAGGCCTTGAGCTCATTCAGCTCCTTAACGGCTGCATCTCGCTCAGCTACAACGTTGGTGTAGTGGTGGCCCATCTCTTCTACCGTGGCACAGTGTGCCTGCTGCATCCTCACCATTTTTGCCACAACATCCTCATGCTTTTTGAGTGCTTGGAGCTCCGAGCTTCGGGACGACTTCATCTCAGATTGGAGAACTTGGATGATGCGGTCTTTCTTGACAATCTCAACATCGCGCTCCTGAATGACTTTTGCCCGGTCAAAAGCTACCTTTGAAGCTTTCACGACCGCTTTGTACCACTCCTTGTATTGAACATAGAAGTCGCGAATATAACTGTGCACGGTATTTTCAACATCCTGAGGAATCCTCTTGAGATGAGGAGGAAAGACATATGCATCCATGCAGATTTCTGGGAAATCCTTTTTCATTTGAGCAAGCTGGATGGCACCTTCACTTGTCAACTCAGCCGGAGCCTGCTCAACGATATCAGCTGTCGGTGGTTCAACTCTAGGCCGCTGAGTCTCGGGCCTTGAAGATTGGGAAGGATGCTGCTGCTGTGAAGGCCCAGGGATATCTACGGGGGCCCTAGGAGGTGAAGGAGAACGAGATCGCGGTCGATACTGATAGCTCCTATCTCGTCAGAGCGATCTTGACTAGAATGGCTACGCCAATGCTCTCGATCTCTATCAAAGCGATCCTGATTGATATAGCCTCACCCGTGATCCCTATCCGAATCTCTCCTATGGGAATCATAATATAGGGAAGATTGACGCACATTACGGAGCCTATCCAAAGTGGATCCGCGACCTGACATCTCACCTGCGATAGGAAGAAGCTACAGATTAGAATCCTACAAAACAGTGATTAATATGCGAAAGTCATGTAGTGGTGTGGAAGTGTGTGTAAATGTGTAAACCCCCAGACCAACCGGAAGTGTTGACCGCACTCAAAGGAAAGGGCTCGCTCATATTTAAAACATCTTGAAAATCCTCCAACCCGGGATTACATGGAATCAATATAAAATCCGGGATGGGAATATCGTCAAGCCCTTTAAAAGTATCTCTCGAATGAGAAGGGGGGCCTCAGAAATTATAGCTCCGGAAGTGGGAGGAGACACATCTACAGGTTTCCACCCCTTAGACTTGAGTTTTTTGGAAACGACAGCCTTGCTTTTCCGTCTTTCTCCCAACTCTTCAAAGTTGCCCGAAAGATCAGCCATCGGCTCCACATCCGTATGGGTCCTTTCTTCATCGCTCACTTCGGTTATTGTAACCCCGGGCATTTTCTTCGCCATTGTCTTTCCTTTCTTCTTCTTGTTTTTCTTCTTCAAGGTAGGCTTTGACATCCCTTCGATGACTATACTTTGATTTATTTCAATCAAGCCGAGAGCTCTTAAGTTGTAGTCACTCAACGCCGAATCGATGTGTCTCAGCTCGCTCGGAACTTCTTGAAGACTTCGGACTATGCCCTTGTAGTACCCGCCATCGGGTCTGGAGATAATGGCTGTAAGAAAAACAAGATGTTAATACCAATGCCAAAAAGCTATTGATCAAGGAAGATCATCGACATATGAGGACACTTACGTCTAGATAACCATCGCCTAGCGAAACCAGGAGGACACCGGACATAAAACCATTCATTCTTGAAGTAGCTTAGTCTGGTCCATGCTCCAATAATAACTTGGCAATTTCTGACTGCCTCCAAAAATGTAAAGGATGGGCTATCGCCCCTGCTCTTGAAATTAAATATGTATCTGATCTCGGTTGGCCTTGGCGGGCGAAAGAGACAGTCCATAAATATGACGAAGGCACTATTCAGCAATGCATGTCCGTTAGGATGAAGTTGCGAAGGAGCAATTCCTAGATATGACAGCATTTCCCTGATGTATTGATTAAAAGGAGGAAGAGTTCCAACCACGCAAGCATGGCGGTATAAGGCAGTATATCCTTCGAGCGGATTATGCGGTCTGTCATTAGCACTGGGTAGTAATACATCGTTCAGAGATATGTTGTGTTTCAAGCATATCCGGCCCAATAAGGATTCAGAGATATTAGACTGGACGGAATCCACGGGATTCTCGATAAATATAGCCTCTGGCAATTCGTCTGGAGCTGGTTCGATTACGTCGGTAGGAATATTGGGAATCTCAAGGACCGGAGGAGGCGAACCCTGTACCTCTTGTTGTTGAGAGCTCGAAGATTCCATAACTAAATAACTCATCATAAAGCAACGTTAAGTACATAAAGAGCCCGTGCATTTCCTAGTGTGGAGTGTATGAATATGTTGTGCAGTGCAAGTGCTAAACGTTACTTAAGCAGATTTTACAAAATGAAACAAGACGTCTGAGCGACAACACTTTGAAATTTGAGAACAATGACCATCATCGCTGACCGTCACTTCCATGCCATCCAGATACTACTGGCCAAATTCAAGTCTAAACCGATCATATTGTTGGTTACGTCCCAGTTCCATCGACGGGCTTCAAAAAGGAGGTCAAGTCTTATAGTCCAGTTCAATTATGCAAGGCCGAAGCTCGTCGGAGTCGGGTATGCTAAAGTTCATTAAGTTCGTCAAAGTTCGACTTGAAATTGATCGTAGTTTAGATGTTGGAGCAAATCAGTAGAGTAATGGTCTCAGAGACAAAGACCTTCGAATCCATCGATTCGAATCGATACAAGTCGGATCGATGAAAATCGAGTCTAGGTGCTTTGAATCCGTGTGGTTCGACTCGGCACAACCTTGGAATGGAGAAGCACTTCGAATCCATGAGCTCTGCATGACTTCGAATCGATCAATATTGAATTCCTTCGAATCGATCGGGGTATCATTACTTCGAATCGATAGGCACGAGCCTTTTTTCTTTTGTAACCATCGATTCGAAGCTACGCATCCAAAATCGATTTGAAACACTCATTCATGGATCGATGCGAAGCAATGAAAGAGCAACACTCTGAAACGATACGACTCGAATAGTTTCATTCATCAGTCCCATCGAGTCGACCCATCTCGCTCAGATCTCACTACTCCTCAAAATTTTCAGAAGAAAAGATTGTTCTATCATTCCCATCTCGAGTCGATCCTCTGGTTACCTGATTTAATTACGAGTGGAAGCGTGAACGAATTCAGTCGATTCGTGGAAAGCACGTTTGTTTTGGCTCTGGGAGATCGACTCGAAGAAACAGCTAAAGCAATGGTAAAAAGTGGAAATGAAACCAGCCTCGCGTATTTATATGGATTCCAAAGACGGTTCGAAGCGCTTCGTCTCCCGGTCATCCTGACCGTTTGCCACCGGTCATTTACCATAGCCATCGATTCGAACTATTGTTCGTAAAACCATCACGTTCGAATCCAGTCACAGCATCGAATCCCTAAAAGCTCAGAATCCGTCATCCTTCGAATCCATCAAGGAAACATCGATGCGAAGCATCATCGATATGAAGCAATTGAACGAGAGCTGGGTTGAAAAATCTTGTTGGTTCAAAGACTATCGAGTCGAACGACTAATTTCGGATCCATCGGAGACCGTCAATGAGAACGAACGCATTGCTTCGATATGAAAATTTGCTTGTCTACCCTTTATACCGATTCAGGAGAGGATCGATACAAGAGGATGATCATAGACAATCATCAAAATAATGTTTAAATTCGAATCTCAAATCGGTTCAGGAGAGAATCGATGCAGAATTCGATATCAAAGCAAACTGACAACGACTGTCAAGCAATCAACTGAACGGATATATTCAGCATGAAAGACTGCAGTTTTACAAAGCACGTCATGTTTACACAAGACATACTTTTGGGGGCAAATGTTATCCCGCCTTTTGGCAAGGCCGTGACACCAAGAGCTTGATTAGAATTCAGCGACAGTTCGTCTTGGATATCGGTTACACGAAGGCTCACTACGGATATCGATGAATTTTTTCCGAGTCCGGATCGGGCTGCAATTGATAAGACACGTCGAGCAAGGCCGAGAAAGTCAACGTTCCAAATTTCGAGACAATCCGAGTTCGTATGCTCAAGTTATAGCCGGTATAAAATGGAAGAGATATGCTATGATTCGAATCAATCAGAGCCAGGCCCTAGGTTCGAATCCATCGTCCCTGCATTACTTCGAATCCACGAGAAGTACCATTGCTTCGACTCCATCAAAGCAGCCTCAACGTTCAAGTCCATCCAAAGCCTCCCTTAGTTCGAATCCGTCAGAGTATTCCCATCTTCAAGTCCATCAAGGAGAAACCCTTCGAATCCATGCAGTTGTAGGGACTTCGACTCCATCTGATAACTGTCTTCAAATCCACCCTGTTGAAGCAAATTCGAATCGATCAAAGGTGGCATACCCTAATCGATTCGAACGAACGCAGGTCCAATCAATTCGAAGGAAGCGCGTCTTCAAATCGATCACCTCGAATCCAACAAGTCCACACAGCTAAAACCAAGGATTAGACCCAGTAAACTCGGAGAAAAAGGGGGATTGACCCGAAGCACACGCACCACGTCACCATCTTCACGTGCAGAAGCATGGATTCGAACCTATGGATTCGAACCATATCGATTCGAACGAATCCATAGAACGAAGAACATGATCTTGAATCGATCATAACTCGAGTTCTGCAAGTCCAAATGCCATGAAATTTTCACAGTAGTTTACTGGCAACCTAAGGAATGTTCATGCTAAATTTCGTCTCAATCAGAGCAAATCTTGATCGATTCGAAGCAAGGGTCGAATCGATCCCAAAGTGGGCCCGGATTCCCAGAATTCGGGCATGTGGGCCCCCTCACGTGCCAGAACCGGTCTCCCTTCAGTTTAGGCGAAATATCAGCCTCCTATACCTATAAATAGAGCCCCTGGTCATTCAAAAAAGGGGTCAGACAATTCTAAGAGCTAAAGAGCGCCCAGACTCTGCCAAATTTACTCAAAATCACCACGGTTGTCTCAGATTCAGACTTAGCTCACAAAGCCAGTTGTACTGCGTTATAAGAAATTGTAATCTTCGAGTGTCGAGCAATAAAATCATCAAACTTCATAGTGGACGTAGGCTACAAAGCCGAACCACTCTAAATCGCTTGTCTTTGCACTTTACATTTCTGTTATTTGGAGTTTTTGTTAGATAATCCTCAGTTTTAATTTTCATTCTACGCGTTTATCTCTTCAAAGACTTCCGAAGAGTGTTGTGCCCATTTTTGGTACAAACAAGTCGACACTTAGCGATCCAACCTAGAAAGAGATATTGTACAATATGACCATAAAATGCATTAACCAACGAATATGGTTCCCAAGTTACGGCATCATCCGCTAATAAATCCAATTCATTATGGTAAAATTGTATATTTTTTGGAGTTTCACGCAAATTCCTAATAGAATTCCACCTACAACCGTATGAAAGATTAGGATACAAATTGGCAGTAATTGTTATAGCAGGACGTCCAATAGCTAATAGAGACCAAGATCATAATTGTAGCAATGTTGCAGAACCACATAATAATTTTGTTTCTTATAATGCAACATTTGTCAACTCGCCATAGAAATAACAAAGTACTGCACCAGCCTATGAATACTTACCACAAAGTGCTAAATCATCCAAAAATGGCAAATATTTCAAGTTAAATTAGACTTTCAAATTATCCGGGAAAATCCGACAGTTTAATAAGTATAAAATTACAACACGACTATGACGAAGTATCTCTGTATCTGTCGCATCAACTCCAAGTGATTCTTGAATTTTTTTTAAAACCAACTCATACTAATCTCACTTTTAGATTTTATCGCATTCAGAGAAAGAAATATACCAAGTAAATCATGACACAATGCAATATAATCATATTCCACATTATCAATATATGCTGGGGAACCGTTCGTGGATAAACCAAACAAATAGTAAACATCACATAATGCGATAGTCATTTCTCCACTCTAAAATGAAAAGTATTTGTCTCAAGCCTCCAACAATCACACAATGCTGTAAAAAGATGATGATCTAGTCTAATGTACTCAACTTATATTACTTTCAAAAAACCAGCTATTCTTAAATTTTGTTCCAATCTAGGATCTTTATAATCTATTTCTTTAAGCTTGCTAGAATGGTCTACAGGTTGAACTATTTGAACATTCTGATTTATTACAACATATAAAAACTTATATTTTATATTGCGTTTTCAATTAAAAATCAATGCATATAAAAAAATATATCCATAAGTGATTGATTTTCACTTCTATGTTTTTGCTAAAGATAAAGAACACTTGTATCAGTGGGTCTGGGTGGCAATTTTACAAAATTTTCCATCCAATACATAGCCATTAACACCCAATTATTCACTCACTATTAAAATTTAAAATTAAGGTTTCCAACATCAGTTTGCAATAACTAACATTTCAATGTTAAATTAATTAACTACAATAATAATAACTAAACTAAGTTATACATGACCAAAAAGTTAATTAATCTAAAATTAAATTTTTTTTACCTCAAATTTGAGAAGATGAAGAAGAGCCTTCCATTCGAGATAAAATAACTTACTATTTGAAGCTAAACTATAGATTATTTTGATTTGGAATTGAAATTGGGAATGGGCTATATAGGAGAATGGATTAGGGATTTGGTGAGATGGAGGAAAAATTGAAATGGAGAAGAAATGAGACTGGTTGCTTATTTCAGCCTCGAATTTGTATTTGTGCATTCCATAAATGCACAAATACAAAATATACATATGCGCATTTATGGAATGTGCAAACTTATTCTAAAAAAATAATGCTTGTGCATCTCAAATATGCGCAAGTCTAATTTTTATATAAAAAATATAGCTTACGTATTCTATAAATGTGCAAACTATATAAAAAGATGTATATTTCTGCAATTACTTCTTTAAGAGATATATATACTTGCAATAAGTTTTTTTGGAAGTCCATTTCAAAAATTTGTCCTAAAATATATCGTCGAAGAATAACCATGAATATGAATGCTTGGCACTGTCACCTCGGGTTATAATGTTTCATAGAAAGTCATAATCCAATAGTAAGAAAATAGGGACCATGGTAACTCATTGCTATTGGCATATTAGTTTTGTGAATGTGTGTGTTCATGCTCCACACTAAATGACCTTCTACAAAGATTTCGCAATAATAGTACACGATTTTAATTCTAAGATCATACGTGTAAACAATGAACATAATCCATATAACTTGGTTCCTAGAAATTCACATTCTTATTTATTCTGAATTTAAACTGGATTTATGATTTAATTGAGGCGATTAGTAAAAGTGGAGACAAATGATATTACAAGGAGATTGTCAAGGCCAGGTTTTCTCCAAGAGGATAAGCCTATTCTTAGAGAGAACCAACGACATAATGAACAGAAATTAACAGTCACTAAAATGCATTTTCATTTTCTCACAGTTTAAATCTATAAAAGCAATAACAATTTGATAACTTACTCCTGATTAAATACTGAATTTATTTAAACTTGCAAAGAAAAGGAAAAACTCAATCAGATGACTATTATAGGAAAAGATAGTTTTCTCAAAATTTTAACAAAAGTAATACAAAAATAAACAAAATTAGTGTTATTTCTTGAAAATAGATTTTACTAAAGGTAAAAATCTTCTTGGATAGTTTTTTTGAAGTTTCTAATAAGGCAGGAGGATATTCAGTAGCAACATAAATACGAACAATGTTAAACTTATGATAGTGTATCAAGTTAGCAGACCACTTACATGTTGATTTATTGAATAAATACAAATTAAATACATGATATCACTCTTTAGGAAGGTGAATAAGCTCGAAACTTTGTAACATCCTCCATTTTGAGACTCGTAAATAAACATTAATGATAGTCGTCAGTGGTATTATTTTTCAACAACAAAACTAGATCTATTATTGTATTGTTAACATCAAGTGAACACAGGAATTAAAAAAATCCACAAAATATTTTTATTCATTCATTACATGTTTCCGTACATAACCCAACCATTATAATGCTTGGACAAAATATAATAATTACAAATTAAGAGTTCCTAGGGTAACATATGAGATGATGTTCCCTTGAGTGATTAAAGTCACAACTATCGACAAATATAAAACCTGTCGTTACTTATAAGTATACATCCATAATGCACAGTGACACAAAACTAAATACTAGTATCAACTTGCCTCCTGTACAACTTCAATAATCTTTATTCGTCTTTGACCTATAAATCTCCACACTCGACCTACTCAATTGAATACCCGTTCGCTTAGGGGGAATCTAAAAATTTGAGTCAGATAAAAGTTTGATATGAATAATATTAGTCATCCCAAAATGAAATAAAAACATAGCAACATAATACCGCTGAGGGGAACAGGTTCTCCTCTCACTAGTACTTTATCAACAAAACATTAAAGTTAACATCCATTAAATAGGTTGAGACAAGCCTAACGCACTGTGCGCTCTTCATCCACCTACAACCATAAAGGTTATGACATAACCAAACCTCATATAAAATAGTTTAAAGATGAATAGGTCCATATTCAATAAGGTTTAAGGGTTACCCACTCCCCATATCTTCCCATTATATTTTTATTCCTTTTTCCTTACACATCTCATTAGGTGTAAAATACGATGATATAGTTTTTGTTGCCATGGTCACTATAAACATATTAGTTTTCCAATTCAACTAAAAACCTATTATGTTGTCCCAGACCTAAACCAAGTTAAAATAAGACTTTTATTCCTATAAGGATTCCAATATATCCTTGTGACAAAAGAAAATATATTAAGCATCCTCACCTAATCTCTGGCTGCACGCACATAATTTTAGCCTCGGCATTCGCAAAGCCCAATGCATTAGGATCATTGATCATGATAACCGAGGGGCTTAATCGATTAAAGTCCGGGAAGCTACCCCGACATTAGTCCTACAAAATTTTACTTGGTTTTGAACTGGTCATTTTATCATGATTGGATTTAAACATCCTAACGCACATAGATGTTCCCGATCTCCTAGATGCAATTCTACTCACATAGAAGTTTAGCTCAACTATAGTCTGTAATTGAATAATCCTATATGGTCTTTAATTCCTAATTTCTGATGTCAGGTGATTTTATATAAGGTGGCACGTCAACAATACATAGGCGATAATAAAACTGATCAAAATATACAGCTAACATATTAAGATAATTTCAATGATATAAATATGTTCTATCATACCCGTTTATGCATAGTCATATTTAAGCATGGTATTAATCATTTATACTCATGTATTAATAGCTAAATCTTCCTTCCATTTTTCTTTCCTTTAAAAACATTTCAATTAATTTTTTAAAGTTATCAAAACCCAAACTTTAGTATTATTGAACTCGACCAGTAGTCAACAAATATGCTTCAACGCACTATTGGATATATGGGCTGTCATGCTATCGGAGTTGTCGCATGTGCTATATTTTGTATGAAATAACAACCTATCATAGCTATGGCATATCCTATCATGTATATGAATCCACAAGCTACCGTAGCTATGGCAATATGCTATTGAATGTATGATTTATATCCGTCGAACGTATGATATCGGGTTCATCAACTTTTTAGCAACCGTGGCCATTGTTTTTAGGTTATCAAATGTGTAAAAATCTAGCTATTATGTCTATAGCTATCGAATGAGTAATGACCCACATTTTTACATATCGATGGATAGTAAAATATTATTGTGGTAATAAAACACTTGAAATAGACTAAAATTTTGGTAATATAGAAATTTGACATTTTTTACCCTTAGAATATTCTCGAACATTTTCGAACCATAAATCATGTAATTGATATAACCTTTGATAGAAGTCAAATTTGGGTTTGAAACTTATTCCAAATGTAAGATACGATGATTTGTCTTTCCGTATAATGAACATAACAGAAATTTAGCCAAATAGTTTAGGAGATATCGCAATTTTAAGTTCGATGGTTTTTAGCAGATTTAGAGGTGATTGGGCCCAGGCCCAATTAAGTATTTTGGGAATTGTGCTAATTATAGTAGTTAGTGCAATCCCAAATCATTTTGATCTTCTTCCTAAAATATATGTAAACCTCTATTAGTCCAATCTCCACTAAATCCATCATAAAATCATTCCATTTGTAGCTAAAGCATGATATTAAGGCGAAGTTAAGAAAGAGGTCCATAAAATATTATCAAATTAGCTTTTTAGGAAAGGAAATTTCATGACTTTGGTTGTTCATATTTGATTTAATCGATTTTGGATTGATTTCATCAATTGTTGAGTGATTTATGATCCCTTACCTATTATATATGTTAAAAATATGTTTTGGATTCATTTTTAAAGTCAAAATTGTATTTTGTAGATGTAACTCATTTTTGAAAATGAAATAAATGTGTTTTAATTATTTTAAAGTGTTTAAAACATGTGTTTTCGTGTTATAGATGTGCATATTGATGTTAGGTAGAATTGATCATTTGTATGTTTGAATTAATTACTATGATATGATGCTTGTATGTTCACTTGTATTATTGTTTTTACATGATTGATGAATGAAACGCTCATGCGAGCAAATAGGGATTAATTTATTCTATAGTCGAGGATCTTCGAGTGTAGGTGGAAGCTACATGAGAAGCTCTCCGATTCGATTACACAAAAGATAGAAGATATGTAATCGTAGAATGAGTTTCGATGGATCGACTCTAGAGAGCTTGGATTGGATCGTTGCAAAAAGGGTGGTGTATATATCGAAGAAGCCAGAAAGGAGCTAGATCGATGCAAAAATTTGACTATGGCAAAAAACTTCATCATTTCTTACTAAGCGATGGATCGGTATCGATCCATATTTATTATGGAATCATGCATTTTAGAGCTTTAGGGACTTAAAAGAATCAAAGTCAAAAGACTTAGAGGAATTTCGGACAAGTCAATGGATCGACATCGATCTATATGTATTGGTACCCATCCATCAAGAAGTTGGAATCAGCTTGTTTTTTGCTAAGGAAGGAAGACTTAGGCTATTTTGGTTAAGAGCATAGGCTTATTGATCCATAATGGATCTCTATCGATCCATACTATAGTGGCTATTTGATGAGTACTTTGAGAGGAAGACAGTAGAAGCATCTGTTGATTATCCGAGCAGGCAAGTTTAGTATGACAATGACTTATAGAGTGGAACAAGTGGGTTCTACTATTAGTACATGTGCCAACGGATTGTTGATGACTCAAATTATGCTTGTAAAGAAGGAGTAGATGAGGACGCTTAATATGGATCATATGACATGATCATTATCTCTAGACCTTATGATGTTGGTCTAGTTCCTAGCCGTTTGAGTGGGTAAGAATTTAACCATTGATGGAGATGCAATGTTGTGTAGTTGTTGATCATATTACGTGATCATTTGAGTTATCATGTATCCAACGATATTGAGTATGAGAGATAAGATATTATGTGATGGTGTCTATGATTGTTATGGATGTCTAGCGATGCAGGTAGTATTAAGTCTAATATCCAACACCCTAGTTTGTACCTAGAGGAGTAGTACACCTATATTGATGATGGTAGTTTAGCATATATTGTGTTTATGTGCTAAATTGTTAGTGGCGGAAGCAGGTCAAGTATGACTTCCCATACCGTTTGTTCTATTAAATATATCGACTTTATATCTATATTTTTTAGGCTTGTAGACCGCTCGTACCAAACGTTGTCTGATCTAAGGTTATTTACATTGGGTCATGTATTCTCGGGTACTCTTAGATGAGTATATTGAGAGACATGTATGGTGATAGAACATGGAGTTGTGCAAAGAACGAAGCAAGAGGCTTATCTTTCTTATATATGCTATTTTATTGGAGTCACTGCCAGTTATTTCCATTGTGCAGTCTTATGGATCTATTAGCATTTACCTCAAGTATAGGGAGATAATTTATTTGGGTTTATGACATATGGAGATGTATAAACTCTTACTCGGCTCTATATAATCTAATGAACCTACGTTGCCCTCTAATATGTTGTTTTTGGTTCATTTTGATTATGTTGTTGTATCGCATGATTTATATCTATGTTGATATAGTATTTTGTCTATGCAATGTGAGATATATTACAGATCATCGCATTGATCGAGCATATTTTACCTTGACAGTCTCCCTTCACCGGTTGGGAACCAAAACAATGCACTATTATATTGGTATTTGGGTAATGAGGTGGAGGGAGGTCGTCACATTTGGTATTAGGTCTTAGGTTGGGTAGACACCAAAGTCTCGATGAGTAGATCCATTAGAGATGGGTAAGAGATATGCCTTAAAATGGATTGAAGCAATACATGAAAGAGCTTACTTGTTAAATTTTGGTTTTTAAAACAATATACTATATATAATAAGATGAATTGCATGCATGAGTACCTCTTATGTTATCCTTTATGAGAGATGGATCATTATCGTCACAAATTGTAAGAATGAGATGGTAGACAAGGAACACATCAAGGAACTCAGTGATAGGAGTTAAAGCTAGTACGGGTAATAATGAATACGATGCAAAACGTCTAAGGAAGAGCTCCTGGGACAGCAAGTAGTGGTGCTTAGGTGCAATCACAACGAATTGACTTTGCTAAGCTTAATAAGGACTATACTAGCCTTGGAGGAAAACCTTTTATGGGAACGGAATCTGCTATGTAGGTGCAAGGTTGGCTCGATACCTATGAGCATATATTTGATGACTTAGAGTTGGAGGATTCTTTGTAGAGGAAATTGGCCTTGCGATAACTTCAAGGTACAGTGATGGGTTGGTGGAATTCTATCAAAGCAGCTACTCCCGAGGATTAATTCATTTGGGGTCAATTTAAAGCTCGCTTTGAGGAGAAGTTTATCCCGACCAATCGAAAGTCGATCTTATTTAGGAAGTTTGCTGATATGAAGCAAGACAATATGTCTGTTTCTAAATAGATTGCTAAGTTCGACTCTTTATCAAAATATGAGATTTTGTTTATCGAAACTCCTTTAAAGAACTGGAGAGAGACTATTAAGTGATATTGATGAGATATTCTAGAAGATAGTAGAGAAGACTTTGAGGTACGAGAGCCTGTACCCAAAGCCGAAGATAGCTGTTATTCCCAAGGAGGAAGAAAAACAACAAGTAAGATTAGGTGGAAAGAGAAAGTTTCAAAATAATAAAGGAAAGAGGCAATTTTATAATAAAGATGGTCAGAAAAAAGGTAAATGGGAACCTACTTGCTCTAACTGCAGAGAAAGAGGGCGTCTTAGTAAGAACTGCAAGAGTAAAGAGAAGTAGTGCTTCAATTCCAATAAATTTGTTTATATCAAGAAGGATTATTCATAACCTGCTAAGAAGTAGGTGGTGAAAGATTATGCAATAGATGATGTTCCCACTTCGTCCAGTTCTTTATCAGTGAAGGAGAAGAAGAAGGGCATCATGATCCAAGGTATGCTTTCCATTTATGATATACATGTTCGTGTTTTGTTTAATACTAGGGCACCACATTCATTTATATCTAGTGATCTGTTAGATAAGTTAGGCTTAAGACCAAACCTAGTAGACAGACCATTGTTAGTGTCAAATCCTATGAGATAATTGGCTAATTTGAGTATGATTTGTCATAACATTATTTATTCGAGTCATGGATGCATGTTTGCTTGTGATTTTCTGCCTAGTTTTACCGAGTTTGGTTTTATTTTGGGGATGGACTGCCTTTATTGGTACAGAGTAATTGTCAATTGTAAAAGGTTATTGGTGACGATAGGGAGTGATGATAGGCGTAAGCAGGACTTAAGTTGCATGCTCGAGGATGTAGTGATGGTCAACTTTTTGCATTCGCTTAAGTCCTCACACAACGAGTTATCATTTGTACCAATAGCGAAGGAGTATCCTGATATTATTGAGGAGGTAACAGGATTACCACCATATAAAGAAATTAAGTTATGTACCAATTTAGCAAAGGATGCTAAATTAGTATTTGTGCCATTGAGATGGATGGCACCTAAAGAGAAACAAGAACTAAAGGTTCAAGTGAATGATCTATCGAGGAAAGAATTTATTTAGAAGAGTACTCTTTAAGTGGGAGCACATATAGTATTCACCACTAAGGAATATGGATATTTGAAACTTTTTTAGATTATCGTGAGCTAAAATAAGTAACAAGAAAGAACAAGTATCCTCTTCCATGTATAGATGACTTGTTCAATCAACTCCATAGTGCGAAGGTGTTTTATCAGTTGGAATCGATGATTAATTTTCACCAATTGAGGTGGTAAGAGATAGTGTGCTGATTACTGCATTATGCACACCATTAGGACTTTATGAGTGGTTGGTTATGTAGTTTGGGCCAACCAATGCACCGACATACTTTGTTGATCTTATGAATCGTGTTTTCAAAGATCAGCTTGATAAGTTCATACTTGTGTTTGTCGATGATATTCTTTTCTATTCATGGATAGAAGAAGAACATAAGATGAATTTGAGAGTGGTGCTTGAGATGTTAAGGATGTACCAGCTTAAGGGTAAGTTTTTGAAGTGTCGCCTCTGGAAGGGAAGTGAAGTTCTTAGGCCATGTTGTTTTGGAGTAGGGCACTATTGTAGATCCTACCAAGGTAGCAGTCCAAGATTGTGAAAAACTTAAGAATGCAACCGATGTGACAAGTTTCTTGGATTAGCGGGTGTTATCCAACATTTTGACTAGGCTATATCCGAACTGATTGGGTAATTTAGACTCGACCATCAAAGCTAATAGCAGAGCGATGATTGTGAGGTTCAGGAATCAAGTGCAGGCAATGATATGAAGCGATGATCAACCAAGACTAAGAGGTAGACTCTCTAGAACATTCTAAGTACGGATTAGTACCTCCCCTGGGCAGGGGATTGGTGCATATCCCTTCCCCTAAGGGATCGGTACATATCCTCAATTTTTGTACCAAATTGGGTGAGATCAATATAGAGTGACAAGGAAGGTCCAATGAGGCTATATTTCAAGTCTCAAGTTATTTGGGGTTTGTATGCTCAAGTTATGGGGAAATTACTTCACCTAAGAAATGGATCGTACAAAAGGATCATATAAACGGGATCGGTCTACTTCAGCCAAACAAGTGCAACTCAATGGAAAATAATCGATATCTCAAGATTCAAAACTCCAATGCATATGAAACTTTGAGAATAAGATGAGGGGACCTTAGGAAGTCCACTATACGGATCGCACCCCAAGATGAAGAAGTAAGAGGGATTGGCCTAAATCAGCCAACATCACATGTTGCAACAAAGATTGATCAATAACTCAAGTTCTACTAATTCAATTGACATGAAACTTGGAGGCTAAGCATAATACAAAATAGAGAAGCTCCTATAAGGATCGCAACCCTAAACTCCTCCAAATTAGGAATCGGCCTCGATCCATATTTCTTGGGATTTGGGCCATGCAATCTCTCCTGTGGGCCCATATGGTTTTGGAGATCCTTCTGTTGAATTTTCAGGGAGAAATTTTACAATCTTCCTCTATAAATATAGGCTTGATTGTTCATTTTTAGGACCTTTACGCTGCTTGTTGCTTTGTCCTCTTTTGTAACTAAGGATTCTAATCTGATCCCTATTGTACTCAGTCTACAAGGTGATTAATAAAGCCATATCTTCAAAGTGGACGTAGGCAAACAACGCCGAACCACTATAAACTGTCGTTTCTCTGTTATTTGCTAATTTCTTATTGCTTTATTGCTATATTCCCTCTTTTCACATTTAATATTCTTCATTTATTTCTCTACACAAATCTATATTGGGTGTTTGTGCAAATTTTTACTGTAAACATTTTGGCGCTTTTATTGAGAATTGAATTCTCAGCTTGATTGGACCTCATCATCTACTTATGGATTCCCATATTCGCGAGATAGATCCAGTTTTCTACCGATAAACTTCCTATTATACTCATATTTGAAGGAAATCTAAAGGAAGCTAATATTTATGGTTAGAAGAATTAAATCAACTTCCCACGGTGTTAAAGGAAACGATGATGCTAGTATTCTTATTTGGAGTTGTTCAGGTGTTCATGTCCATTTGGAAGGGATCAGATTCACTCATGTATGCAAGTTCTTGGGATCGAATGCTGAAATTTGCACTCAAGTTAGAGAAGTCGAAATGGCCAATCCCTTTGTCAAAGCCAAAATGATGGATCTCTCTCTCAAATCCAAAATGGTCGATCCATCTCTCAAAGCCAAATGGCCGATCCCTCTATCAAAGCCAAAATGGCTGATCCCTTTGTCAAAGCCAAAATGGCCAATCTCTCTCTCAAAACCAAAATGGTCGATCCCTCTCTCAAAGCCAAAATAGCCGATCTCTTCATGGCCCATCCCTTCCTGGCCAATCCCTCCATACCTATCAACACCGATCCCATGGATGATTGACCCGTCCATTCCATGTTCACTCTGAACCCTTTGCTCACTACAACCGATCCCCATGCTCACTACAACTGATCCCTATACCCATTCAACGACCGATCCCTAAGCCAATACCGATCGATTACAGGGTATGGACGACTAAATAAAATGTGAAGAAGGAAGGGATTGGCTCATTTTAAAAAAAAAACCAAAAAAAGAGGGTCTAAAAACTTTTTTCGGGTGCCAAGCACCTGAATCCATGTCGCAGCGCAGTGCCCCCACATTTTGGATTCGAAACTTAACTTAAAGACAGTGCATTCTATCTACCTCCCTTACGTCTTGTGACTGACCAGTGCATAAGGGATCAATTGCGGCCAAGGAGTGGACAAGGAACTGCTACTCAAACGGTACTCCCAAAGGCTGGAGAACCAAGGTGATATGACATGAATTGGGATTGGTTACCATATCAGACTTCTAAAGTAGCTTACGACTGCTCTTTGTTGACCAAATTCCGAACGCCTGATTTGGAAGCTATGGCACGATGGTTTGTGTGACAACCGACCTACGCTGCTTATTATGCCATCTCAAAGTATTGCTATCCATCATCAAAGTCATCACTTACCATTATGGAATCTCCATCATCGAGTCACGAGTGGTAGTTGTTAAAAACCATCAAAAATCGTCGAAACATTTGTTGAAAAACTCCCTTCAAGGCTTACCCGAAGTCAAACTCAGGTAATCATCCATTCGACCTAAAGCAAACCCAGGAAATTCTGGCCCAAGGTCAAACTCAGGTAAAACCAAGATTTTCTCCAAGCAAACACCAATATGACTCCAAGCACCATTCGTCACCAACCCAACACTTCAAATTCAGCGACTCCAAAAGAACTAGGGGCTACTCCAAGCAAATAGCAAATTTTCTCAGGTCGGACTCCAAGTAAATTATCACGAATCCATTAATACCGTTCCATCTTGTTTTGGTCATAACTCGGGCCTACGGACTCCAAATGACTTAAAACTTGATGTGCAACCTTGAGAGGCCTTCCTTACTGCCTTATACTTATCGCACCCCATTTGGGTGAAAGTTTGGGATCACCACCGATCTGCGACCCCATTTTAACCGATTCGCCATTCGATCGGCATTCTCAACCATCAAACATTGGAAATCATGCATACATCACTCACAAGCATTACAAGCAGCCGTAACTTGAAAATGGATCGAACTGACGATGATTAAAGTATCTCCCCAATCGAAACCTATTCATCAAAGTCGTTCAGCATGTAGAATATCTGAGGAGATTCAATGTGCCGACCATGCCAGCGTATTTTGTGAATATAAATCCCCAATAACAACTCGTGAAGTACGAGTGGCACATGGATCCCGCCAGAGTGACGGATGCCATCAAATGCAGATGTTTTATTATATTCCTCAAAGGAATAATGATTATGCGGTTTACGCAGTTACCACCCACGTCCATCTTCTCATCCGATTGTCGACCAATTTAGGATTCATGCGACTCACCCTAAGGATGCGATGTCATTATCTAATTTATTCCAAGCACTAGGCGAGCCGCTCAAATACTTTCCGTAGAGATTCAACGTCGTCATCACTAAAGTGAGCAATCCCAACGAGAATATCATACTGATGGCGTTGATAAAGGGAATCGACCCCAAGACAGACTTTGGCGACTGGTAAGCGGAGAGCCTTCTACGACCTTTGATCGTTTCTATTACAAAGTGAACGATGACCTAAATAAGGAGGAGGTAGAGCAGACTAGGTGAAAGAATGATGCAGGCCTGTTGGCTGAAGGAATTCAAAGTAAGGGCAGCATTGAGGCCTTAGATGAGGACTTGGAATCTAGGAGACGACCTAGAATCCCAAAATTTGACTCATACATTCCTTTCAATGATTCAATCGATAACATCTACTCAGAGACTCATGACTCAGAGCAGTACCGGAAACCAGCCTCGAGAGAGTCCACTGAAACCAAGAAGAAATTCAGGAAATGTTGTATATTTCAAGATACACACGGTCATAACACCGGCGATTGCAGACACCTTCGAGATGTGATCGAAAAGCTGATCCGGAAAGGAAAGTTTCAATAATATGTGCAAGCCCCGCAGAATGACAAGCAGGGAACTTCCAATCAATAAAGAACTTTGATTATTAATTGGACCGCTTACGGTCGACGTCTAGTTGAGAAGGGCTAGAGTGAAGTGGAATAGAGAGCATACGACGCTGCTTCACTTATCAATAAGATTTATTTCAATTTCAGTTATGTTGTGAACTACGACCAACTTGAACTAAACTATTTCCAAATGATGCAGGTGACCAAGTACTTAGAGTTGGGCGCCAACCAACCTCTACGGACCATGATTGGACCTTTGCAGGATCATTAAGACAAGCGTGATTCAACAGCTCATCACCTACCATATGCCCCTGACTTGGGGGAAAGGACTCGAAATGGAAAGTGGGTGCCACTTGACCATCTGTTTCCTACTATGTTCTTCAATTCTGATAGAACATCTATTCCTTACTCAAAGCCCGACAAGGTTAGAGTCCAATACAAAGTAGACACAACTGACCATCCACTCATCATCCTCCATGCTTGACTTGAAGACTGAAGGAACGATTGGAGTGGGTGTAACCCGACCATCCATTCCTTAGCTCATACTTGAAGTTCATCAAAATACTTATGCCTCTCCCGAAGCTCAGCAAGACCGAGGTCTAACTAAAGTGGATGTGCTTCGCCGTCCACACATTAACTCCTACCCTGGATACAGGAGGCAGTCTGGGAGCTCGACTTAAAGTAGGCGTGAATAACCATCTACTTATCAACCACCACCCTCGACACAATGACCATGACTGCAACATAAGGTGGATATGACTAGACCGTCCACCCAACAACTCTCTCCTTTGACTTGTCGGGAGGAGTACGAAGCAAATTGGACAAGACCCGACCATCCAACCCAAGCATGGACCATGGATGTGGTCTGACCATCCATCGCTTAATCACCAAGTGGATAAGAATCAATCGTCCACTCGCCAACTTTTGTCCTCAACACTGGGCATAGAATTCCTTCCCACGAACGAACATGACTCAATTGTTTATTTGACAACTCTTACCTTGACTTGACAGGTGGAGTGTAGATCAAAAATTGGTGTGATTGACAACCCATTATAAAACTTTGGTCCCCGGAGCATGGACCAGAGTATAAACACAAAAAGATGGACGCGGTTTGACCGACCATCAACCAACTCTGGTCCCTAGAGCAGGGACTGGAGTATAAACATATGACTGACCACCCATTGAATAACTCTGGTCCCCCAGTGCGGGTTAGAGTATAAATACCAAATGGTTGCGACTGACCGCCCATCAACAAACTCTGGTCCCCGGAGCACAGATAAGAGTATAGGTAGAAAATGTACGTGGTTCAACCGTTCATCCATTTACTCTCCCCTATAAACCAACAGGTTGAGTATAAAACATAGAACGGATGTGACCTGACCATCCGCTAATCGGCTCCTTCCCACGATTCGACGTGAAGAACTCCAAGTAAGAGTGAACGTGATACGACTGACCACTCCTCGACTTCTGCCCCTGAATTGGGGGAAGCAGAAATGACTAAGGAAAATGTGGTTCGACCATTTTCCGGAATAACTCTAAGTCCCTAGAGTGTTGACTAGAGTATAAACACAAATTGGGTGCGATTCGACCACCCGCCAACAAACTCTTATCCCCAGAGTGCGGATACAAGTATAAAAAAATAGATGAGTGCGGTTTGACCACTCACTATTCCATAAACTTTGACCTGAATTCGGCAGAAGGAGTATAAACTCACTATGGATGGAATTCGACCATCTACGAACTAACTCCGCTAACCCAAGACTGGAGTTAGGAGTACAAACTACTGTAAGCTAAATACGATAGCTCACTATAGCTTCGGCTTGGTGATTTTTTACAACTCAAGGTAATGACTGCAAGGAAGCCTTCATACAAACCAATCGGAATGACATCCAAAGTTACGGATGACCGACTATATCGTACCATTGGATTGAGGGTCAATATTGATCTACACCAACCACAAATGGATATGACCCGAACGTCCATCGAATAACTCCGATCACCATAGCATGGACCGAAGGATAAACCATGAATAATTGTGACTTGACCATTCATTCTCCATCAACCTTCTTTGACCCGTCAGGAGGAGTACAAATCCAGATGAGCATGACTCGACTGCTCCTAAACTAATTCTATTCCTTGGTTCGACAGGAGAACATAAATCAAAATAGACATGACTGACCGTCCAGCTTCGAATGAACGTCGTTCATTCGCTAGCTCTAGCCATGATTCGATAAGAAGAGTAGTTCAAAACGAACGTGACTTGACCATTCGCACACTGATCCTTGCCATTGGCTTGACAGGCGGAGCAAAATTACATATTGGATGTGATTTAACCATTCATTCTTTGGTCCTCGTCCATTGTATGGCGAAATTTGCACCAAAAGTGGATGTGATTGACCAAAATCTGATGGAGCATCCAAGTATTCCCCCCGGAAGGAAAATCCAGAGTACAATCCAAGACTGGCAAGACTCAGCCTTCCATCAACTAACCCAATCCCGCGATTCAACAGGAAAGACTATAAAGCTAAAGTGGACATGACTTGCCTTCCTACTTATCGACATATGCCCCAGACTTGGGGGCACAAGCATGAAACAGGATGAATGTGAACCGACCATTCATCGATCAACTCTAAGCCTTCGAAGCTTAGGTGGGAGTATAAACCCAAATAGGACGAGACTCGACCGCCCATGCAGTACATTTATCAACCCAAGACCAGGGGTAGAAGTGTGATCATCCAAAGACTGACTGCGATAGCCCAATATTGTGACTCATAACTAGTGTT
Organism: Allium fistulosum; assembly: GCA_030737815.1. Taxonomy (NCBI): domain Eukaryota; kingdom Viridiplantae; phylum Streptophyta; class Magnoliopsida; order Asparagales; family Amaryllidaceae; genus Allium; species Allium fistulosum. The sequence continues at coordinate 636,405,758 of CM060908.1, read as the reverse complement.
TATAATGAATCTATGCTACGATCGAATGGATGCTTAGAGATAGAATCATCGGATCAATGCCCAAGCTCATGGGCAACTGACTACCATTCAAACCTGAACGACGAGCAACAGATCGTGAATACATTAAATGTAAAGCATGTTACTCGAATACACAAGCGGATTCAAACTCAAAGAAAGAGCTAAGTATGCAGCTGCGCACAACACGAGGCTGAACCCTACTCGACATTTGATTTGACATGCTTTTACGCTAGATTTTCAACCGTTGTAGATAATCACTAAAAGCATCTAGTACCATAACTATTGGACTCACCAGCTCGTGATGAGATCCAAAAGTTCAACCGTCATCACATGTCGTCCTGACCGGCTTCGTTGCCATTGACTATGCATTAGGGAAATGCTCAAACATGGGGATCGACATTAAATCCAACTGCCGTTTTCCATGCCTACATACACCACCAAAGTGTTGAAGTTACAAGGCTTGCCTAGGCAAGGGACTGGCACTGATCCCAATGCCTGTGAGACATTGCAAACCCAATTCAGGTGTCCTCCATGCTAAGTATAGTTTAGTGTGATGTTGTGCGGTGTAATACAGTTCAATACTATATGGCAGTAATGGCAAGACTCAGGAGTTTGACCGGAATGACCGTCATCGCTGATTGTTCTAACCGGATTGCACATCGATGGTTGCACATCGATGGTTACGCAAAACAGTTACGTTCAAATTCAAGGATCAACTATCTCGTATAAGAATCTGACATTCATATTCAAGTTCATTTAGGGCACGTGTTCCAATCCATATAAGTAGAAATATGCTAATCTATTCAAGTCTGAGGTGGTTAATATCTTATTCAAGGCCATATGCTAGTTCAAGTATGCAAGTCATATATGGCATGTCCCATTATTCGATTTCAAGTTTACGCTCTCTAATATGTTCATGTCAAACCAAAATCTGCTTAAGTCTCACTAATACAAGGGATCGGAACCGATCCCACTACTTGGGCAATTCCACTTAAGCATTTTTCAGCTCACAACATAAGGCTAATATCAAGCAACAACAGCACAATTGGTTCTATAAAGGTACAGACCACAAAGATGAAGAAGAGGAGCCAAAAGAATCAAAGGTTGCACCCGTTGAGTTAACGATCGACATTATGGTCAGCCATGACGACCCATCACGGGTCTTGAAGATCAGATCACAACTTATGCAATGATGATGAAGGAATTAGCTAGCTTTCTACGAGTGAATCTTAATGTGTTCGCTTGGACCCATTCTAACATGTGTGTGATCTCACCGACTATCGCGAACCATGCATTGAAATATCGACCTGAGGCATGTTCCGATGAAACAAAAGCGACGCGGCATGGTTCCATAGAGATCTGTTGCACTTAAAGGGGAGGTGGATAAACTCAAAAACAACGGGTTTATCCGCGAGCTCTATAATTGAAATAGATATCCAATCCAGTTCTTATTAGAAAAGCTAATGGAAAGTGGAAAACATATGTTGACTACTCTAACCTGAACAAGGCATACCCGAAATACAGCTTTCCACTTTCGATGATCGACCAGCTGGTGATATGAGCTACTTTCATTTATGGATGCGTACCTTGGATGCAACCAAATGCCGATGCACATCCCTGACCAGGAGCACGCCAGCTTCATTATCGATCTAAGGCTATATTATTACGTTGTGATGTTGTTTGAATTAAATAATGTTAAAGCTACTTACCAAAGACTAGTTTATTAGATGTTCAAAGATCAGATCTGGTGATCGAGGAAAGTATATGTGGTTGATATGCTCGTGAAGTCAACACGATCAAACGACCACATCGATGACTTGGCGGAGACGTTCAGTGTTCTCCAAATTATGGAATAAAACTTGTTCCCTTGAAATACTCTTTCGGGATTGCGTCAAGGAAATTTCTAAGTTTCATTGTTAAATCTTGCAAAATCGAGGCAAATCCTATGAAGATTCAACCAATTCGAAACATCCAAGGGCAGAGGACGATTAAGTAGGTACAAAGCCTCAATGGGAAGATCACCGCTCTAAGTCGATTCAGCTCCAAGGCCACCGACAAGTGAATTATCTTCTTCAACCTAATCAGGAGAGGGAAGAGAAAATTTGAATGGATGTAGGATTGCATAGATGCATTTCAAGCTTTGGTAGATCACTTAGAGAGACCTCCCATCCTATCCAGGCCATTGGATTGTAAAGACTTATACATCTATTTAGTGGTGTCGGTATACGCCATAAGTGCCATACTATTATACGAAGGGAATTGGATCCAGAGGCCAGAATATTATGTTAGCAAGCAATTGACAAGTGCTGAGAGAAACTACCCGAAGCTAGAAAAGCTTACGTACTTCCTGTTGATTGTGTCACGAAGGATCTGCCCCTATTTTCAGGCTCATCCCATCAACTTCTACACCGACTCGCCGTTACGATAGGTCCTATAGTGACTTGAGACGTTTGGAAGGTTACTCAAGTGGAACATCGAGCTGAGACAATTTAACATTACCTATCTCCCTCGAAGAGGCATCCAGGGACAGGCACTAGCGGACTTTATAGCTGAGTTCATTGCATAGGATAATCTACTAGACAGTAGTAAAGTCGCTACCATTCGATGGAAAATGTTGACGGATGGAGCATCCAACGATCGGTGTTCTGTTGCCAGAGTCATTTTAGTGACTCCTGAGGAACGATTGAGCTGGTACGCTCTGAAACTCGACTTCCCTGCAAAAAATAATGAAGTTGAGTATGAAGCCTTGATCGCTGAGCTTAATCTTGCCGGAGAACTGGGAGTGAAAACTTCACAAATCAATTGTGATTCCCGATTAGTAGTATGCCAAGTCAGGGGAGATTATCAGGCTAAGGGGCAGCAACTTGCTCCTTATCTCGGCCGAGTCTAAGAGCTACTGGTAGACTTCGAGTATTGCATCGTTACACATACCTACAGAGAACAAAATGAGAAAGCCGACCCACTGCCCAAGCTGGCCAGTTCTATAGATGCGCGGCAAATGGGCTTGGTCCGTTTAAAGTACTAAATGCTCCCAGCATCGACCAGATGGAGATTGATTGGGTTTTGGAAACGGAGCCAGAAAAGAAGTCCTGGATGACTCCTGTCAAAGATTATCTACAATGAGGATCCTTCCTAGAAGGAGTAATGAAAAACAACAGATCCTCCTCAAGTCATGCTGCATCATCTAAGAAGGAGTCATGTATAGAAAGGGTCTCTCTGTTCCACTGCTCCGGTTGTTATCCCACCTTTTGGTTAGGTCGGTATATCACGGATTTGGCTAAAGTGGATGGATTGGAAACCAATTACATCGGAAACTATGGACAATAATTGAATGGATTTGGATGGACAATGCTCAAAAAATGGCTAAGTAACCAATAAAGGTATAATCAGTATGAAGTGACAAGGAAGGCCATATGAGGACACATTTCAAATTTCAAGTCAATCGAAGTTCGTATGCTCTAGTTATGGACAAATGAAGAATTTATGTGGATCGATTTAGAACGATCCATAAAACTGCGTAAATCGACGAAGATCGATCAATATCTCAAGATCCACAAGACCAATTCACTTGAAAATTTTAGAGCATCAATAAAATAAGGAGTGGAGCCCACAAAAAAGAACATAGGTCAAAATATTGGAGTTCAAGGATGGCCGATCGTTTTAGGCCGATCGTTTTTGCCGATCCTTAACAACAATCGGTACAACTCAATGAACGGTCCAAGTTCAACCAAGATTGATCCATGCTGATCGATCCTCACTTGGAGGCATCCCCATGGGTCATGCTGAATCGATCCCAGGTAGGATACCGGGCGGTACTATGCAGTTTGGCGTCAATCGAAATGTGGATGCTCATCTAAAAGAGCAGATTTCAGGATTCCCCCATGGACTCGGGGGGCAGGTTGGAGACAATGATCGAAGACTACCACTAGATGACAATGATAGCTTGGCGAAAATGATCAGACGGGCTATGAGAGGAGGATTGGAAATAGGATTTGGAAGATGTAAATAGGACTCCCTTCACTCCTAATATCAGGTAAGCTAGGAATTCGCTGGAATTCCAACTACCAACGCTTGAGGCATATGATGGAAAAATGGATCTCGCTGTTCATATGATGAGATACATGAGACACATGGAAGTATTGGGGGCATCAGAGGAAGTCATGGCATGGTGCTTCCCCTTGTACTTAATGGATATAGCTGTGCTATGGTTCAGACAGTTGAAAAGTAGCTCTATTAGCACATGGATGGAATTGATCGAAAGGTTTACGAGGCAGTTTTGGGTTCACATCTCGAGACCCAAAAATGTGATGAGTTTGGTAACACTAAAATAAAGGACCGGAGAGTCCCTATGAAGTTTCCTAACACGGTTTAATGCCGCGGCGGCATCGGTGGGTCGTCTAGATCCATACATGGTTTTGATGGCAGTTGTAGTATTGCTGATGGCATGGAGTTCAAGGATTCACTAGCGTATGATCCACCTATGGATCTCGGGGAGTTTTATCATGAAGCAGAAAGGTTACTGTGGTAGGAAGACACATGAGCGAACAAACCAGAGGTGAATGCTATGCAAAGTGGAAGATTATCAGGAGATGTAAACAAGAATGATAAAGGCAAACGGAAATGAATGATGGCATCAATGTGTCAAAGAGGCAATGGAGAGAACCAAAATTCTCTTCTTATGCAAATTAGACCAAATCTCTGGAAAGGATTTATTTGGATACTCGAGGACGCCTTCAGTATCGAAGGCCGGTAAGGAGGGAACCCTCCGAACACGAGCGGGCATCAGGAAAGCATTGCCTATTCCATGAACTAGATGGGCACAATACAAATAACTCCAGGCATTTGAAGGATATAGTTGAGGAACATGTGAGGAGTGGTCAGTTGCAACAATACGTGAGGACACGGGCTGCAGCGGTGGAACAAAAGAAGCCACTGTCCACCTCGAATGAAAATGGCACTGGATCATAGCATTATTGTTAACTTGTCATCAATTTATTGGGATGACATGGAATAGGTAAAAAAACTCTGTAGTAATAAGGCTAATTCACTTAAACATGTACGAGATCGAGGACGGTCCCTAGGCATACTCTGAGATGATGATGAACCGTAGTGCTCGGGTTTGTGAAATTTTGTTTTTTCTTGTTTACTCGAACTATGGTTTTTCTGATACTTTGGTTTATTAGTTTTTTGGTTGTATGGGCTCTTATTTTATATTTTTCCAAATGGACTTTGGAATGCTTAAATCTGGATTAATGTAATAAATAACACAGGTCACGTTTGTGGCACCGATCAGAGAGACGAGGCAATAACTGCAAGTCACGAGTCCCTTCGTCGTAGAGCGACAGGATGGATTCATACACGGATTAAGTCCTCGAATGAGGATCGAGGCCAGAGAAGGATACCCCACAGATTAAGTCCTCGACTAGGGATCGAGTCCGAAGAAGGATACCCCACGGATTAAGTCCTCGATTGAGGATCGAGGCTAGAGAAGGATACCCCACGGATTAAATTCTCGACCGGGGGTCGAGGCCGGATAAGGATACCCCATAGATTAAGTCCTTGACTGGGGATCGAGGTCAGAAAAGGATACCCCATGGATTAAATCCTTAACCAGAGAGTCAAGAGCGGAGAATAAAACTCAACAGTTCGTTGGGTATGGATTATACCTGGCAAGGAGTAGGTCGCTTCGTCAAAGAGCGATAGGATCAGCCTACTCAGGTCGTCGAGTATGGATTATGTTCGGTAAGGGTCCGAAGAGACCATGAACTTGGGTAATGATTCAGAGAGATTGTAGATTGGCTTACTGACTTCTAGGATTTCAAATGGCTATGGGTTTGGATATCGACTTGGGGAAGTCGTGGATTTGGATACGGACCCGAAGTGGTCTTAGATTTGGCTAACGATCCAAAGAGGTCATGGATTCAGACTCGAATAGGAATGAATTTGGCTTTGAATGGATACCGATTTGGATAAAATGATCCAAAGAGATCATGGATTTGGTTAATGAATTTGGAATGGATTCGAAATTGGATATCGACTCAGGAAAGTCATGGATTTCGGTAATGATTCGGAGAGACCAAGGAATTGAAGTAGCAATGGATTGGATTCTAGATTGGATAATACGGCTATCAACGGATTGTGGATTTTAGATTTTGGATTTATAGCGCTTCAAAGCATGCCTTCCTACCGCAAGGCATGTTTTAGGGGGCAAATTCAATATGGATCGATCTTGGTTGAACTTGGACCGTTCATTGAGTCATACCGATCATCTTTAAGGATCGGCAAAAACGATCGGCCATCCTTGAACTTCAATGTTTTGACCTATGATCATTTTTATGGCCTCCACTCCTCATTTTATTGATGCTCTAAAAGTTTCAAGCGAATTGGTCTTGTGGATCTTGAGATATTGATCGATCTTCGTCGATTTACACTGTTTTATGGATCGTTCTAAATCGATCCATATAAATTCTTCATTTGCCCATAACTAGAGCATACAAACTCTGATTGACTTGAAATTTGAAATATATCCTCATGGAGCCTTCCTTGTCACTTAATACTGATTACACCTTGACTGGGTACTTAGCCATTTTTTGAGCATTGTCCATCCGAATCCATTCAACTATTGTCCATAGTTTCCAGTGTAATCGATTTCCAATCCATCCACTTTAGCCAAATCTGTTATATCCTGGCCTAACCAAAAGACGGGTTAACACTAGTGTATCCCTCATGGTGAAATTAAATGAGTCTTGAGAGAAGTCCATGAAGGAGAATGTGGCGATCACGCAGGGGGGTAAACCCTGACAAAGAAAATACTCCGCTATAGGTATTACTGGCCAACTGTCAATCGAGACGCAGCTGATTATGCTAGATAAGCGACAAGTGCTAGACGTTTACAAAAATTCCTAAAGCCACGCCGATGGAAATTACTCAAATAGACAATCCATAGCCGTTTTCCAGTTGGGATATTGACATTATCAAGTCCTTGCTGATTTCTAAATGTGTTGTAAAATACACCATTGTAACAGTTGATTACTCTACCAAATGGGTTTAAGCTGAACCTTTAGCCGCGATCACAACAAAAAAGTAATAAACTTTGTCCGAAACATCATGTAGCATTTTGGTCTTCCCCGAACAATTGTAACTAATAGCGGGACCCAATTTGATAGTGTTGAATTCAAAGACTTCTACCGCATGCATCATATTGAGAAGTAATTCGCGGCATTTGCTCATCCTCAAACTAACGGACAAGTCGAAGCTATTAATCATATCATAAAGTCCATTCTGAAGAAGCGTTTGGAAAAGGCTAGAGGCAAGTGAGTCGACGAACTCCCATCAATATTATGGGCGTACAAAACCACCCACAAGTCCGTGACTGGTCATACTCCATTCGCCCTTGCTTACGGCTTCCAGGCCGTCATTCCTGTAAAACTTAAAGTCCCTTCTCATCGAGTGACTTGTTACGATCCCTATTTCATTATATAAAAAAATATAAATAAGGAATTGCAATCCAATTGCAATTAAACTATAAGGAATTGGCGACGATCCGTGAGCGTACAAACGCATCCGATAGCCAACGGCAAGGACATTACCTAAATGTGCACGTGTGTATTCTAAAAATTAAAATTTTGAAATTGACAGAAATTGAAGTCTGACCTGAAGCTTTCAACAATGAAACTAAAGCTGATAGCCAAAGCTAAATAGCCCCATAGAACCGGACACAGATAGCAACTGATGGAACACAACCCAAAATTTATACTATTAGAAATCAACCAAGTGTCATGATGATCAAAGAGAAATACGACACTTTGGAAAAATAATTCAATGGAAGGATACCGACTATTCAGAAAACTCAATGGATTCCTTTTCGACGACTCTAACTTGTTTCGAATTCAAAGCATGTCATGTTCGACACCAGATGTACTTTGGGGGGTAAGTGTTATCTGTCATTTTGACCCGGCTATATCCAAACTGGCTGGATTAGTTAGACTCTACTGTCATCAAGGCCAGTAGCCAAGAGCGATGATTGTGATGTCCAAAAATCAAGTGCATGCAATGATATGAAGCGATGATCAACCGAGACCAAAAGATAGACTCTCTAGAATATTCTAAGTACGGATTAGTACCTTCCCTAAGCAAGGGATCGGTGCATATCCCTTCGCCTAAGGGATCGGTACATATCCTCAATTTTTGTTCCAAACTGGGTGAGATCGATATAGAGTGACAAGGAAGGCCCAACAAGGCTACATTTCAATTCTCAAGTGTTTGGGGTTTGTATGCTCAAGTTATGGGCAAATTACTTCACCTAAGAAAGGGATCGTACAAAATGGATCGTATAAAAGGGATCATACAAAAGGGATCGTATAAAAGGGATCAATCTACTTCAGCCAAACAAGTGCAACTCAATGGAAAACAATCGATATCTAAAAAACAAGAAGTCCAATGTCTATGAAACTTTGAAAAGAAGATGAGGGGACCCTATGGAGTCCACCCTAGTGATCGCACCCCAAGATGAAGAAGTAAGAAGGATCGACCCTATTTCCTCTAGAGGGATCGACCTAAATCAACCAACATCACATGTTGCAACAAAGATTAATCAATAACTCATGTTCTACCAATCCAACTGACGTGAAACTTGGAGGCTAAGCATAATACAACATGGAGAAGCTCCTACATGGATCGCACTCCCAAACTCCTCAAAAACAGTGGTCGGCCCCGATCCCTATTTCTTGGGATTTGGGTATTTGGGTCATGCGGTCCCTCCTGTGGGCCCATATAATTTTGAAGACCCTTCTTCCGAATTTTCAGAGAGATATTTTGTCATCTTCTTCTATTAGTATAGGCTTGATTGTTTATTTTTAGGACCTTTATGCTGCTTGTTGCTTTGTACTCTTTTGTAACTAAGGATTCTAATCTGATCCCTATTGTACTATGTTTACAAAGTGATTAATAAAGTTATCTCTTCAAATTAGATGTAGGCAAACAACGCCGAACCACTGTAAACTATTGTATCTCTGTTATTTGCTTATTTCTTATTGCTTTATTGTTATATTCTCTCATTTTACATTTAATATTCTTCATTTATTTCTCTACACAAATCTCTATTGGGTGTGTGTGTGCCAATTTTTGATGCAAGCAGTGGATTATTATATAAGATTCATTAATGACTTCTCTATGATGGATGCATTGTTAACTCATTTAAGAAAGAAGAATTGGCTTTTACTTAGTACATGAGGTGTGAGCGCGCGTTCATTAATTTGAAGGAGAGGTTGATGAGTTCACCAAGATAAGTCATTTTAGATGAGAATGAGGAGTTGACAGTATACACTAATGCATGTGGTATTGGAATTGATGGGTAGTGATGCAAAGAGGCAAAAGTTGTCACTTATGTGAGTAAGCAACTAAAACTGCATGAGACTAAATATCCGACCCACGATTTAGAGCTAGCAACTAATATTTGATTTGAAGGCATGGAAACATTGCTTGTTAGGAGAAAGGTTTGAGTTATTCACCAACCATAAATCATTTAAATATCTTTTCTCATAGATGGACCTTAAACTACACCAGCATAGATGGTTAGAGTTTTTATCCTCCTATGATTTTGACATTTCTATATGCCCGATAAAGGAAATGCAGTTGTAGATGCATTGAGTAAGAGACATGCTAGCTTAGGTGCAATGTTGCTAGAGAGGACACGGTCAGAGTATATAGCTAGATATGTCATCCCACTGAATTATGAACTTGAGCTAGAACTTTAAGCTTGATGATTAGACCTACTCTGATAAAGCAGATAGGCAGTAGTATGAACCATGTTGATAGACTAACAAAGATTAGTACTAAGCTTAAGAAAGGAGTACAGTCTAAAGATTTGAAGCGGTATGGGTTTGACCGAGATGGTTGGCTCCATAAAGATAGGAGATTGTATGTACCAATGTAGATGTATTTGGAAATGAGGTGCTATGAGACTGTCATTATTCTAAGTTGACTATCCATCCTAAAGGAAATAAAATGTATAAGACAATTTATTGGGAAAGAATGATGAAGGACGTCAGGACATCTATCTCAAAGTGCATGAATTGTTCGCTAGGAAAAGCTAAGCAAAAGAAACTGAGTGTATGTTGCAACCGCTTGAAGTTCCCTATTGGAAGTAGGAGCAGATTAGATGGATTGCCAGGGACTAGAAAAGGGTATGATAGTATTTAGGTTATAGTCGATATATTGACGAAGAGTGTGTGATTCATAACTTTAAAGTCTAGTGGAACAACATTGAAACCGATAGAGTTGTATGTAGGTTGGATTATACGATTCCATGGAGTACCGAAGAGCATTGTGAGCGATAGAGACCCATTATTCGTGATTGAATTTTGAAAGAGCTTGCAAGAGGCGTTGGGGATAAAGCTGAATTTGAGTATAGCTTATCAGTTATCACACAAAAACTGATAGTCAGACCGGGGGAGTGAATCATATATAAAAAGACCTTTTACTAGCTTGCATACTTGACTTTGGAGGCTCGTGGAATGATCATTTGCACTTAGTAGAGTTTTCATACAACAATAGTTATCGATTAAGCATTGGTACGACACTATTTGAAGCTTTAAATAGCTGGCCGTGCAATACCCCTTAATATTGGTGAGAAACATGAGAGAAACAGATATTTGTGGCAATTATGATTAGAGAAACCATGGAGAAGCTAGAGATCATTCCGACAGCACATGACAGACAAAAGAGTTATGATGATAAGAGAAGATATGATATAGAGTTCTGTGTTTGTGGTATAGTGTTTACCAAGATTTCTCTATTATGAAATGTAGTTCGATTTGATAATAAGGGGAAGTTGGCACCGAGATTTGTAGGACCTTTCTAATACACGAGAGGATAGGGAGCCTTATATACATAGTCGACTTACCTTAGAAGATGGCAGATGTGCACAATGTATTATATGTTTCGCATCTTCCACGACTCAGGCGTAATTGTTGCACCAGATCAACTGGATGATTTATAAGTTTAACCTGAAACATCAAGACCTCATAGGCCTAATTATATAGTCGAGCAAAGTACGAAGTAGCTTAGGATGAAGACTATAAAGCTTGCAAGGGTTCAATGGAGTGACAACGAAGGCGATAGCATTTGAGAGACCGAAGAGATCCTGTGGACTACTTATCCAGAGCTCTTTAATTGGTAAAATTTTGTTTATAGCATTTGTTTTCACATTTGATAGTATATTTAGTTCTAGTATAGTATATGCATTGTAGATTATTAGTGTAATTGGATTTCTATGCTTTGATTATGCATGTTTGTTGGTTGCTTATTGTATCGGTTATGTTCTGACTGATGTAGAATTTATGTGTGAAACTCTTAAAGGGGGATGGAGAATATAATAACTCACATTTTTAAATACCGATGGATATTAAAAAAATTATTTTCATAACCAAATAAACTTGAAATGGGATAAAACTTTGGATTGTGTAGAAACTTTACATTTTTGATCCTTAGAATAAATTGCAGACATTTTCGACGCAAAAATCTTATAACGGATATAACTATTAATATAAGCCAAATTTGGATCATAAACCTATTCCAATTGAAATACAAGATGGTTTGTTTTTCTGTAGAGTGGTCACAATATAAATTTTGCCAAATGGTTTGGGAGATATCATAGTTTTAAATTCGATGGTTTTAGGTAGATTTAGAGATGATTAGGCCTAAGCCCATAGTTAAGCCAAATTGAGGATTTCGAGAATTATGCTAATTACAATAGTTGGTGCAGTCCTAAATCATTTCCTTTTCTTTCTAAAATAGATCAAAATTTCCGTTAATCTAATCTCCATTAAATCCACTATAAATTCATTCCATTTACATTTAAAAATTAAGATTAAGGTGCAATTAATCAAGAGGTCCATATGATATTATCAGATTAGCATTTTGGTAAGGGAAATTTTGTGGCTTTGGCAGTTCAACTAAGATTTGGTTGATTTTTGATTGGTTTCATCAATTTACATCGATTGGTGAGTGATTTTCTTTTAGCAAGGCTGGCCAGTTTTTATAGTGGCACGTCCACTTTTATTATCAAACATAATTTAAAGTACAGGAGTAAAGCCGCATTGCTCTAACTATTAACAATACAAAACTAATCATCCTCCATAGTGGAGGTGTCACTACCCTCATCACTAGGGCTTGGATCAATAGCATCTACATACCAAGCAAATTGGCATGCAAGATCTAGGACGTAGTCCTCAGAGCTGCTAGAGAAGATAAAAATTCTATCCCAAGTAGGATCATCTAGGATCTTTTGATTCATGTCCCCTTGCTCTCCATCAGAGGCTAATAAAAGAGAGTCTCCAGAAAACCTGGTAGTATAAAAATCTGGGTTCATTGACCTTTTACGTAACAAACTTGTAGTAAAAACCATGCGAAGGTAAGAATCTCATTTCAAACAAAGAGTGGACCCATGCACGCTCTCTAGCACACCATAAGATCGACTGTTTGGGAGTCTAAGGCTCAGAGATCACCAGAGTAAGGGAAATGACAGCTCAAATACAAGAGAGATGGAGGGAGATTGGGCAGGATTAATTTGGTCAGGGATAGGATTGTTGGAAGGAATGGAAGGGACCAACGGTTTGGGGACCCACCGCCTAATAGGATGACAAGGTATAGGGATTTTGGTAGGGATATGAAGCAGGGGCTAATCACTAGAGTGATTGACTATTAAGGATTATGCTTGTATGGGGCATCAGAATGGAAAAAGGATTGACAAGTTGAACAAATTTCAGGCTTCCAAGCTCATGTCAACAACTACTACTTGACTTTTAGAAATTCGAACTCGCAATTTGGTAGGGATTGGATTGTCTAGTTTAATTTAAATTAAGGCCTTGGCATAAATACGTCTTCTCCTAGCCACTATGTTAACATAAAAACATCTCAAATCATCAATAATGCTCGCAAGCCAATTAAGGCCCTCCATGGAAGGACTGAAGGAATGTTGGAGAAGTGCACCCAAACCAGAATAAAAAGAACTTGCTCCTTGGCCATATCGACAGTAGGACTCCACAGAGTGACAATAAAGGATTTGCCAGCTATGAAAATAGGATTGAATTATAGGATGCACAATCTTTCTTCAGTGATGGAAAAGTCATAAAAGATGACAATGTCGAAGTAAACTTTGAGATTGTCTTTTAGTTTCCACTTAATTCTACACCTATTTCGGATAATGTCAAAGGGGGTTTGAGTCTAAGAAGAACCTCACATGATAATCCTTGAGCTATTTTTGGTCCCTTACTTATTATTATGATTATATATGTTAAAAACATGTTTTGGATCCGCTTTTGAAGTCAAAAAATAAATTTTCATATCTGACCCACTTTTGGAAATGGAAATAAATGTGTTTTTAATGAGTTTAAAGTGTTTAAAACATATTTTTTTCATGCTATGAATATCCATATTGATCTTTGGCTAGAATATGATCATTTGTATGTTTGAATTGTCATGATATGGTGCCTATATTTTTTTGTATTTTTTGCATGTTTGATGAACGAATGCTCATGTGGAGCGAATTAGGGTTAAATCATTCTACGAGCAAGGATCTTCAAATGTAGGTGGAAGCTATATGAGATGCTCTACGATTCAATTTACGAAAGATGGAAGATTCGTAGTCATGGAAAATCTTCGATGGATCGACTCTAGAGAGTTTGGAGTTGGATCGCTATAAAGGAGTTGCACACAAATCGTAAAAGTCAAAAAGGAGCTGGATCAATGTAGGACTTCGGCTAAGGAAAGTGACTTAGGATATATTTGACTAAGTGGCCAATTGTGGAATCATGCATTTTAGTGCTTTGGGGATTTAGTTCGATCAAAGACAAAAGACTTAGAGGAATTTTAAACAAGTCAATGGATTGGCACCGATCCGTATGGATCGGTACCTATCTTGAAGTTGGAATTTGCTTGTTTTTGGCTAAGGAAGGAAAACATAGGCTATTTTTGTTAAGTATATAGGATGTACCAATCCATGCTATAATGGTTGTTTCATCAGTACTTCGAGCAGAAGATAGTAGATGCATATATTGATCATCAGAGTAGGAAAATTCCGTATGATGATGGCTTGTGGAGTGGAACAAGGGGGTTCCACTATCTAGAGACGTTAATTTTGCATGAGTGTCCATTGTCCAACTCGGTTCGAAGTTGAAAAACGTCTGTTCATGTTTATTCGTTTCTTATTTAGGACACGAGGCAGGACACAAAAATTATACGACATTTCATCTATGAGAAATGTTCGATGAATTTTCTATTCTCCGTACATTGTCCGTCCGTTTTCCATCCCGTACGAAGAGTGTCCAAGCCAAAGTCTTATCCGGTCTGTATTCATCCAAAACTCTTATAGGACAAGACACGAACACACCTATCTCCAATCCAATCTGACTGATTAATACCCTTACTACTATCAATACATGTGCCAAGTGATCGTTGATGATTCAAAGCTTTTATTTATGCTTATAAAGAAGGAGTAGTTGGGGATGATAACTGTGGATCATATAACATGATCCGTATCTTCTTATGACATCCGTCTAGTTCCTAGCCATCTGAATGGGCAAGATTGGAGCATTAATCGAGACGCCATGTATAGTATTTGTTGATCATACAATGTAATTATTAGTTATTATGTCCAATGACATTGAGTATAAGAGATGCGAGATTGTGCAATGGTTGTTATGGATGTCTAATGATGTAGGTAGTATTTGAGTCTAATACCTTGACACCTTTGTTTATACTTAGAGAAGTAGTACACCCACATTGATGGTAGTAGTTTAGCATATATCGTGTTTGTGTGCTTACTTGTTAGTTGCAGGAGTGGGTCAGGTATGACTTTCATTTTCTCTATTACGATATATCAAATTTTTATTTTTATTTTGAGACTTACAGATCACTCATATTAGACTGTTGTCTAATTGGAAGCTATTTGCATTGCTTATTATATTCTCAAGTACTAGCAAATAGGTAGATTGAGAGACATGTATGGCGATAGTGCATGAAGCTATGCGGAGGATGAAGCAACATGCTAATTCTTTCTTGTATGTGCTATTTTATTAGAGCCACTATTATTTATTTCCAATGCTAGGTGCTATGGAGCTACTATCACTTATCTTATTTATATGGAGATAGTTTATTTGAAGTTTATGATGTATGAAGATGTATAAACTCTTATTATTCTTTATATAATCTGATGAACCTGTTTGCACTTTGATATTATGTTTTTGGTTCATTTTGATTATGTTATTGTCTCACCTGTTTTATATCTATTTTGATATTATATGTAATCACCCGCCTTCCCATAACACTCAGAATCCATACATACAAGAAACTGGATTCCCCAACGCTGTCCTGGAAGACGTTCCATTAAGCATAAAATATGTAAACAATGACTGATATCATAGATCACATCTATCATAACTAATTCATGCTCATAGCGAAAGGATATAATAGTATCAACATAAACATGTAGATGGCTAAATGCATATCATGTCAAGAGACATAATATCCGACATCATAATAAAAATAGTGGATAACACATCAAATCCCATAAGGATACATGTCTCAAGATAAAACATATGGTCTACATGTCAATACACCTAAAAAACTGGATAGATAATATCATAGTAGTAATATAGCTATGATTGTATGAATCATCTCCAGCTAGCAGAGATCCTATCTCTATATCTACATATTCAAATAATGGATAGCAAAGAAATAACAAAGAGAAGGTTAGGTGTAAAATCTAGTAAGAAGGACCGCTAGTGTCATGATTACCAATATCCTAATATAATATGAATGTTAGGATAAAATTAGGTCCTATCTTATATGCTAAGTCAACAAAGAGAATTAATGGTACTTGAACAAGAGATGAGGCTCTTGGGAAAGATGCCTGTCATAGTATCATTAGAAATCATTTATACAAATAGGAAATTGTTCGTGTTCTAAGTCATAAATTCTCAATTTTAATTTGACCTAATCGGCCATTAGAGTCCCAATTACAAGCTTATGCTGAAGAGAAATGAAAATTGAGGAAGAAGCACAATTCAAAAATTCTCCCCTTCTTAGTAGGGGGTGCATGCCTATTTGTAGAGAATTCAGGCCCTTAGATTTTTGACATATGGCACTTGTATGGGATGAACGATTATGATTTGCTGACATCGGACATGGTCGATTTGACATGTAGTACAACTCACTTTCAATTTTTCATGGTTATGTGGCATAGTTGAACCAACCAGGTGATGCCACATGGCTAATTGGAGTATTAAATTTGGGTAAATTCTTCAACATGCGATAGCTATGTAAATCCTAACTTGTGACGGCTTCAATTATCAACCTGCGATAGCCTCAACCATCAACCCGCGATAACCTCGACCATCAATGTGCGATAACTTCAATTATCAACTTGCGATAGACCTAGTCATCAACTTGCGACAACCTTGACTATTAATGTGTGATAGCTTCAAATTATCAACTTGAGATAGCTTTATCAACATTAACTTGCAATAGCTTCTCATCACTTCAACATGTGATAGCCTTGACAACATCAACTTACGATAGCCTTAACCGCATTAACTTGCAATAGCTTTTAGTAACCATCAACATGCGATAGCCTTAACATCATCAACCTACGATAGCCTTAGCATCATCAACTTGCAATAGATTTTCTTCAACCTACGATAGCTTGAGGTTTTTATGGTATGACATTTTCCCCCTCCTTTTAATAAAACTATTTTATACATTAATATAAACACTCATACTTTTGTTTTCTTTTCAATCAAACTCTTCATATCCCTTAAATCAATTATATTAGCCATGAATATTTTCCTTACCATAAATTAATAGTTAGATTACCTATTTTTTCACCGATAAATAGTCTTTCTCCTTCCTCTTTTATTTTAATCAGTTCACTCGAAGTCAATCAATTTAAACCAATCATCCTTTGAAAAAGTTCAATTCTTACATTAATTCCTTATGGCAATCAGTCTCTTTTGTTATCATTATTTTTATTCATCAATTTTCAATTTCGATTCCACGTCTTCTCGTTGATTTAGGGATTTTTAAGGCCATTGTCTTCAAGCGTTCGAATGGGTTTCACTAAGTTTCTTCATAAATTTCATTTTGATATTTTATTGCTATAATTTTAATTGACTGTTTTGTTAGTGAGTTTCGGTTCCTACTATCCAATACCCGCTTTATTCTAATGTATTACGTCTGTAGTTTATATTCAACATGTGATAGCAGCATATGATAGGCTATTTATTTAGCATGCGATAGCTCTGATCACCTCAACATGCGACATCGGCATGCGATAGCTCATTTACTCTACAAGATATAGCAGCATGCGATAGCTCCCGTCACTTCAACATCATATGGTCCATTTGTTCAACATCCAATATCAAAATTTGATATCTCAAAAACTTGGAATACGATGGTTTTTACTACTTCTTTATGTGACAATTTATTAGTTCAACATGTGATGTCAGCATGTAGTATCAATAGATGATAACTCCTACTGTTCTACCTAGTGACACTGACATATGGCATCAACATGCGATGTTGTCATGCGATAACATTTATTATCTTAATACGCGATGACTTATAAACTCAACATGCCATAGCATTATATGATATCAACATGCGATGTTAATTCAATTATGCGATATTAATGTGTTATAGCTTAATACAACCACCCTTATTGTTTCATTACTTGACAACTTACTAGCTCAATCATGCAACATTATTATGTGGTATCAATATGTTATATGTGTCAACCGCCTACACCTCCAGCATCCAATATAACCTGAAAAGTGTGTTGTAACGGTGCCCGACCGATGTAAGACAATAGTCAAAGTTGTAAAGTAAATAAAACATCGTAAAACCTATCATATTGTTATCTCGCCTTTTGGCAAGGCCGTGACACCAAGGACTTGATTAGAAACTAAAGACAATCCGTCCTGAAGATCGGTTATACATAGGTCCACTATTGATACTGGCAAATTTGGTCCGAGTCCGGATCGAGATATAATTAACATAGTATGACAAACAAAGCTATGAAAGGCAAAATTCCAATTTTTAGATCAATCGGAGTTCGTATGCTTAAATAATGTATCGATCAAAATCCAGGTAGAAGATGTCAGTTCGTATCCATCAAAGTCCATCCCTCTTCATATTCATCAGACCTCGTATCCATCAACTCCACTTCATTCCTGTTCGTATCGATCGCGTATCATCAATCCATATGTTCGGTTCGTATCGATCAACCCTTTCCCTCCGTTTCGCGTTGATCGTTTCAGGCATCGATACGAAGTTAGCAACCACGCTTCGATACGAAGGCGTGCTCAGGCACCGATACGAAGGCGCGTACAAGCATCGATAAAGGAATCACGCTAGATCGATATGAAGAAGGCAAAGTCAATCAAGAGAAATGGTCACTCGGCATGAAATGTGGATCTCCCTTGAACTATCGCTCCACGTCATCGATGAACAACTAATCGATATGCAACCCATCGATACGAAGGAAATTGATACGAACATGCATCGATATGCACGCTTCAACCAACTATAAATCCAATCTTGGATCGATCATAACTCAAAATCTTCAAGCCCAAATGCTATGAAATTTTCACAGGAGCTTGCTTACTACCTCAGGAATGTCTTTGATTGATCGCAGCCCAAATGGACGAAATCTTGATCGATACAAAAATGGTTGGGATCAATCCAAATGATCCTAAATGACCCCAAATCGATCTGGTGGGCCCACCCACGTGTGAGAAGGAGTATTCCAAGTTCAAGGGTAGATATGACTCTGCTACACCGTTACTCTGCCGCAACTCCATTGTAACTTGAGTCTTTGAGTGTTGTACTATTGTAATCAGTTGTTAATCATCAATAAACAGCAAAAATTCAAAGTGGACGTAGGCTACAATGCCTAAGCACTATAATTTCTTGTCTTTTTCTATTTTTGCATGCTTTTTTTGGTGTGATTGTTAGATTAGCCTCGTTTTCCATTTAATTTCTTCATTTTAATCTCTTTAATGACATCCGAAGAGTGTTGTGCCCAATTTTGGTACAAACACTTTGGTGCCTTCACTGAGAAAACTCTGCTTTTCTCTGATTCAGTGGATCTACTGTCATTGTTGGATTGCTAAAATCTAAGGAGGAGATCCAAATCCGTCATCTAGTAGTTCCTTCCATTCTATTTAGATTACTCCAGATCTAGGAAAGAGCTACATCAACCATGGTGTGTACTACCAAAACTGCTTCAAATGCTGCAGATCCAGAAGGAAGGGATAGGAAAAATCCCACGTAGCTGACTACCACAGGCCATACATCAGCTAGAGCTTCAGATCCACAAGGTCCTATGACTAGAGAGGAGTTCCAGATCCTCATGTTAGAGCTCACTCAGATCCATCAAGAGCCCACCAAGCAGATCCATGCCAACACAGAGCTCGCGAACTAGCTAAACGAGGAAAGGCAAAGAAGATCTAGGAGGGATCGTGTCTCACATTCCTTAACTGAATGCTTGGCTTCATCTGATTTCAACCACAAATCTACATGTCGTCGGTTGGATGGAAATTATGCAGAAGCCTACCGGCATCAGCGTCATATGAATCTCGGACAAGCCAGGGTTGGTCCTTCTACAGGGCACCAAGCTGGACCCTCCTCCCGAGGAGGGGCGCTTCCTTATCACACCATCCATGACCATGCAGCTGCAGCCGCTATAGATATGGAAGATGAGATCCAGAACCAGCCAGATCCAGCCCTTCGTCAACGCATCCATGCTCATGAACCCTATGTTCCTGAAGATCGGGAGATAAGGAGGCGAGGAATGGACCATCGATAGTGTCTGGACCATCCCCGCAACATGGAACCCAACCATGCCTTGGCCTTGAACATCCAGACGCCTGACATTCCAACCATGATCCGCCAAATGATCTGAGAAAGTCAAGGTCTTACCAATGATGATTGGGGAATCTCCTGAAGTTATACACCGTTCACCAACGACATCCTTTATGCTGATCCACCTCGTCGATTCAGGATGCCTACCTTGCTCATGTATGAAGGAAGTTCGGATCCTAACTGGCACATCTTGAAGTATGAATGGCTCATGAACTCCGCTCGAGCTGATGATGTGGTCAAGTGTAGGAGTTTCCCTGTCTCTTTGGGAGGGATTGCAACTATGTGGTTCACTCGTCTACCACCTAGATCCATTTCAAGTTTCAATCAGTTGGCTACAAATTTTGTCGAACAGTTCTGTATGCATGTTACAAGGCCAAAGGATGTCAACACCTTGTCCAGTGTTACCCAAGCTTTAGGAGAGACTCTTAGACGTTATCGGAAAGGTTTCATGCTACTTTGTTGAGGTCAGCAACCCTAATGATAATTCTATTTTGATGGCATTGACTAAAGGAATCGATCCCGATTCTGAGTTTGGTAATTAGTTGGCTGGGAAACCCTCCACGTCATTGGATTGTTTCTATGCTAAGGCGGCCCAGTTTTTGAGGAGAGAAGACGCTAGGCGATCTAGGAAGTAGGACGATGCGAGGCCCAGTGTTGAAGGCATTTAGAGTAATGTTGCAATGAAACAGACCGACGAGAGATCTGGCAAGGTACAATTGAATATTCAGAACAAACAAGGTCAACAGAAGGGTAACAAAGGTCAGGAAAAAAAGTGGGACCCAAATCATAGACCGAGACCCAGAGCTCCCATGTTCGACCGATATACCCCTTTAAACACATCGCTAGAAAATGTTTATTTGCAGACTTGTAATACCGGATAGTATAAGAAGCCAGCTCCAAAACCATCATCTGAGAAACAAATTAAACTGGAAAATTATGCATATTCCATGATTGTTACGGCTATAACACAAATGAGTGCCGTCATTTACAAGACATCATTGAGAAGTTACTAGAGAGAGGAAGTTGGAACAGTTTGTGCGGGCTCCGTAGGATGGAGGTGCGGGCCCATCTAACCCGAATCAAGGTCAAGGCCAAGCTAGGCCCGAAGAACCCGCACGTACTGGTGGGAGATTGGTAATAAACACAATGAGTGGTGGTCCTCATCCAGCTGATCGGAGCTGGAAGGAAATGGAGTCATATGCCAGTTCAATTAGGTATATGGACTTCGAGTGTAGTAGTAATTCTGACGATGGGGCCCTGGCGAAACAACATAGAACGATGACAGACGACATTGTTTTCAGGAACCGAGATGCTGATAGGGTCAAGGTCCCCACTATCGATCCGTTAGTCATTTCAACCCAAAAAGGTCCTGCTTAAATGAAGAGGATCTTGGTTGATAGTGGAAGCTCTGTGAACATTCTTTTTAAGCGAGCTTACGACCAAATGAGAATGGAGGCAAAAGATCTGAAACCGTGTCAGTCACATATACATGGTTTAACAGAAGCGCAACTATACCAGCTGGGATGGTGGAGTTGCCAGTTGAGTTGGGTATTGGAGATCGTCGGAGAGTCTGGATGTTGCAGTTTGTTGTGTTAGACATTAATTCCCCCTATAATGCTTTCTTGGGCCGATCGGCCCTTGCTGAATTCAAGGCAGCGATTGCCCCGTGGTGTTTGACTTTGAAGTTCCCCACTGATAACTGGGTTCGAGTAGTACATGGTGATCAGGCTGTTGGACGCACCTGTTATGTTGCTGAGCTGCGGGATGAGTAGCGTAAGGAGAAAGGCAAGGGCATAGAGGAATTTCTCTATGCCCGTTTTTCAAAGAATTGACAGCTAACGCCCGGACCTAAGCCCGTGCGCCACAACTAGTTCATTAAAGAACTTGATCCCCGAGGCAATAGTGATGAAGGGGAAGTCCAAGACAATCAGACTTCCTCGGCAGAGTTGACGATCGATGTTATGATCCACGATAATGATGACTCGAGAATGATAAAGGTCGGATCTCAACTTAGCCACCAGATGAGACAGGAATTGGTTGATTTTCTCTGGGCAAAATTTGTTGTGTTTGCCTGGACCCATTCGGACATGTGTGGGATCTTGCCGGACATCACGAGCCATGCATTAAATATTGACCCATGGCACGTCTCGGTCAAACAAAAAAGGCGCGGTATGGATCCAGAAAGATCTGCCGCCCTTAAGGAAGAAGTGAATATACTCAAGTCGAATGGGTTTATTCATGATGCATTACCCGGAGTGGGTATCAAATCCAGTTCTTGTCAGGAAATCAAACGAGAAGTGGTGAATATGTGTGGTCTACTCTGATTTGAATAAATCCTGCCCTAAAGACAGTTTCCCTCTTTCCAGAATTGATCAACTGGTGGATTCAACCGTCGGACACGAGCTCTTATCTTTCAAGGATGCGTATTCCCGCTACAATCAAACACCGATGCATCTACCTGACCAAGAACATACTAGCTTCGTCACTGATTTGGGACTTTATTGCTATAAGGTGACGCCATTTGGACTTAAAAACGCTAGAGCAACTCATTAGAGGCTTGTAAACCGAATGTTCTCTAACCAGATCGGAAAGACCATGGAGGTGTATGTGGATGACATGCTCGTGAAGTCGGAACTGTCCAACAACCATGTCAGTGATTTGGAAACAATGTTTAGCATACTCCGACGGTACAGAATGAAGCTCAATCCGTTGAAGTGTCATTTCGGAGTTGCATCAGGAAAGTTCCTTGGATTCATCATCAATGCCAGAGGAATTGAAGCCAATCCGGAAAAAATCTCGGTGATTCGGAATCTCAAAACTCCCAGAACCGTAAAGCAAGTACAAAGCCTCAACAGGAAGGTAGCGGCCTTAAGAAGATTTATTTCCAGATCCATAGAAAAGTGCATCCCTTTCTTTGATCTGATCAGAAAAGGAAAGAAAAACTTCGAATGGACGGAGGAGTGTGAAGGCGCATTCCAAGCACTAGTTCAGCATTTGGCAACACCTCCCATTTTGTCGAAGCCGGTTGATCACGAGAGATTATACATCTATCTAGTGGTTTCAGCAAACGCGATTAGTGCTGCGCTAATTCGAGAGGAGGATCAAATCCAACGACCGGTCTATTATATCAGCAAAAGGTTGACAGGGGCAGAAAGAAACTACCCGAAGGTGGAAAAGCTAGATTATTGTCTTGTCATAGCCTCAAGAAAACTCCATCCATATTTCCAAGCTCACCCGATCACAGTCTACACCGACCAGCATTTACGATAGATACTTACACGACCTGAGACGTCTGGTAGATTACTCAAGTGGAATATCGAGTTGAATCTGTTTGACATCGCTTATACACCGAGGCGAGCCATCCAAGGACAAGTTCTGGCGGACTTCATAGCCGAATTCACCATACCAGAAGACTTGCCCAAAGCCAGTGAATCTCCTAAGCATGTGTGGAAGCTATACACCGATGGCGCATCAAACGACCATTGCTCAGGTGCTGGAGTGGTACTTGAAACCTCAGAAGGTCGATCCATATGCTATGCTCTAAAGTTTGACTTTCGCGCAACTAACAACGAAGCCGAGTACGAAGCTCTACTCGTTGGACTCAGACTTGCCAAAGACTTGGGAATTATGGCTATGGAGATTTACTGTGATTCACAATTGGTCGTATGGCAGGTTCGAGGAGGGTATCAAGCCAAAGACCGGAGATTGGCCACTTACCTCACTCGGGTTCAAGAAGTGTTGAATCAGTTCGACTACTATACTATCCATTGTATATCCCGAGAGCAAAATTAGAAAGTCGATTCTTTGGCAAAACTGTCTAGCACTGGCGAAGCGCAACAAATGGGACTCGTCCCCGTTGAGACACTTACCACTCCGAGTATCGACCAATTAGAGATGGACTGGGTGCACGAGGCAATGCCCGAGAAGGAGTCGTGGATGACCCCGTTCAGGAACTATCTCGAGCATGGAGCTTTACCCGAGCACAGAAGCAAGAAAAGATAGGTTCTCCGAAAAGCTTCGCGATTTGTTATCCATAATGGAGTCCTTTACAGGAGAGGGTATTATGTTCCTTTCCTCTGGTGTATCGCCCACGATGAGATCAAACGAATGTTACACGGTGTGCACGAGGGGGAGTGTGGCGACCACACCGCGGGGCAAGCCTTTGCTAAGAAGATACTCAGATATGGGTACGACTGGCCCACTATGAACCAAGATGCATCGGACTATGCCAAGAAATGTGATAGATGCCAAAAACATGCCCGAATTCCAAGAGACCTACCTACCAAAATCACTCGGATGGTCAGTCCATGGCCGTTCGCCACATGGGGCATTGATATAATTGGGTCCTTATCTTTGGCCAAAGGTTGTGCGAAATACGCCATCGTTGTAGTTGACTACTTTACCAAATGGGCGGAAGCCGAGCCCCTTGCTACTATTATGACGAAGAAAGTAGTCAACTTTGTTGTACGCAACATTATCTGTCATTTTGGCCTCCCGCAGGCGATTATCACTGACAACGAAGCCTAATTCGATAGTGTCGAGTTCAAAAATTCCTGTCAACGTTACTACATCCAAAATAAGTTTTCAATGGTAGCTCACCCTCAAGAAAATGGACAAGTTGAAGCTGTCAACAAAATTATCAAGTCCATTCTAAAGAAATGACTGGAGAAGGCTAGAGACAAGTGGGTCGATGACCTTCCCATGGCCCTATGAGCATATAGAAACTACCCACAAGTCTGCAACCAACCACACTCCGTTTGCACTTTCCTACGGCTCCGAAGCCGTTTTTTCAGTTGAACTAGAAGTACCTTCTCACTGAGTGACCTATTATGATCCAAAGATGAACGCCATCTTACTTGTAGAATCTTTGGATTTATTGAATGAGAAGCGTGAAGAGGCTGATTTGAGGGCAGCCGCACACCGCAGTCATGTCGCCCGGTTATACAACGCTAAGGTCCGACCTAGAACCTTCGAAGTTGGCGATCTCGTACTCAAGAGAATTTATCCGGTCCCTTCACACATGAAACCGACATGGGAAGGACCGTATGTCATTGAGCGGAGACTTGAAGACGACACATTCAAACTATCAACCGTTGACGGTCTTACTTTACCGAGAGCATGAAACAACGAGAGTCTCCGTCGCTATTACACATAACTGGATTTTATTCCTTTAGTCTGCTTTTCCCTTAAAAATTTCTTACGCATTTTTTGAATTCAAACTTGTAATAAGGCAATTGACTTTGCCGTACTTTCTTATTTTAGCAATGAAATGCAAACTCATCAAGCCAGATAAACAATTTATGAAATGCATTGTGCGACTATCACAATGTACGAAGAGCTAAGTTCCATCTCAAGGTGGGACTTATTCAAATAGGGGGTGATTGTGATCCGACCGGTCACTCGCTAAGTGAAACCCTAAGCTCAGGGGCAAACAACAATAAAGTAAAAAAAGATTGAAATGCAACAATCCTCTAACAAACTCCAGCTCCCAGAGTGCGAGCTAGAGTACAAACTCCAAAACACGGGCTCGAAGAGGGTGGATCCGTCCTCCCACGACTTCTCCCTCATTTAATCCAAGCTCGAAGAGGATCCATCTAAGACTTCGCTTGCCAACTCAGGGTGGATGTAATCCGACCGTCCACAACCCTGATCAACTCCCCGTTCTCGAAGTGCGAACGAGATCCTAATACTTAAACAGATGTGATTGACCATCTGTCGACTGACTCTAGATTCTCAGAGTGCGAACTGGAGTATAAACATTAATGGGTGTGATCGACCACCTACTAACTAACTATGGTACCGAGAGCTCGGGTTGGAGTATAAGCATCAAATGGGTGTGACTGACCACCCATCGACTAACTCTAGTCCCGAGAGCACGGAATGGAGTATAAACGCCAAATGGGTGTGACTGACCGCCCGTAAAATAACTTAAGTCCTCGGAGCGTGGATATAATTCTAAGTATTAAACGGGTGTGACTGACCGCCCGTAGCATAACTTATGTCCCCGGAGTATGGACATCATTCTAAGCGACAAGCAGGCGTGACCGACCACCGACATACAAGTTCAATCCCCAGAGTGCGGATGCGAATACCAACAAATGAGCGAGTGTGATCCGACCACTCAAACTCATTTTACTTTAACTTTGTTTCGACTAAGTTAAATTAAATTTAGTGAAGGAGGAAAAAGACTGCCGACCGACCACTTCAATTCTCCCCAGAACTGGGGGCATAACTAAAGTACTAGCAGCTAGCCGAACCGGCGCAATGTACTCGACTTGACATTTGATTATGACCCGAAGCCATGAATTCAGGACTTAATCACCAGACTCAAGGTTGACTCAGAAACTAAAGCCTCACAAGTACATTGAATGGAAATGCTAGTGCTGAAGTACTTAAGCAAATAAACACAGAGTTATGCAGAAAGACAAAAAGAGATTTTATTTCTACTATTCTTTGAAAAAATATAAGTAAAAAATCTGTTCGATGAATTCCTATAAGCAGTGGCCAAACCCGCATCTATACACAGCCTACAAAAGCAAAAGGAAATCTTATTCTAAGCTATCTACAAAAAGAAGGAGCAAAAGTGCAAGCCTACGCCTTTGGGTTTTTATCCTTCTTGCTCTTCTTTGGCGTAGACCCGCTCGAACTGCAGCTTAGCTACCTCTTTGAGCCTTTACCTCCCTGACCTGCTTTAGCTGGTTTGTCTTCGGCCTGGGGAATCAGAACAGTCTCCTCCTCGAAAATTACGGGGATCGGAATACCCTCCATGTGTGGACTGGAGGAATGGTGGCACCCTCAACGCTAGAAGAATGAGGCGCACTGGTATCGATGATGGTGCCACCCAGAGAAACAATAAGCATAGGGACCAAGCCGAGACCCGCCATGCCACCACCAAAACTACTAGCTTGCTTGGCTTGCTCTATTTTAGCTTTAATTTCCGCCATTATCTCCTCAGCCCAATCTGCGCGAATCCCCATCGGCATGCTACTAGTCGGGCCCGAGGAGCTCGTAATCATCACATCTTCATCAATGATGAAAGGCATTTCGGTGATCGGGTCGCTTTGATGGCCGAGGAGTGCTTCCATCATTTGTTCATAAAAGACACAACTGCTTTCGTGCATCTTCCCAGCCGATGCGGCGACCATTGTAGTTGTAGATTCCATCATTAGTGCCTTCTGCTCGTGATGCATTTCTTGAGTTGTAGGAGGATCAAGTGATGCAGAATCTAAGACTGAATGAAGATATGAGAAAATATTAGTAATGTCTTCTGACATTGTTTCTACGTTTGAATGAATAGGAGAAGTGTTCAGAATACCTTCCTCAGTTTAGCTCCCCGGTTGAGCTGACATGCCTTTTGGACCATGCTCAGTCATTGGTGAGAGATATGGCCTGTCCGGGTCATACGCCGGGACAACTGGAGGATTGATAGATGAAGTAGGCTCAGACTGAGACGTTACAGGCGCTTCAGAACCTGCTTCATGATGCTCAACTCCGGATCCTTCTCCAACGTCCAGATACTTAGCTGTAAGATTTTCCTTTTCAAGAGCAATGATAGTGTCGTGGAGGACTTTCGGTTCAACTTCGACAAGTATTTGAGCTTCCGGTTCGAACTCATCAACAGTTGTGGTATTTCAGATCGCCTTCTTGTCCTCCACCAAACGGCTCCAGGCTCTGTACAACTGGAAGGGATAATCTTCGCCGAGCAAGTTTAGATTGCTGTTTCTTAAGATGTTGGCATTGTATGTGACCAGGAGATCTTCAAATTCATTCTCCATCATGGCCTCCACTGCTTTAATTTCATTCTCAATTCTGGCCTCGGCTTCCTTAGTCTTTAAGTTCGTCGCATCCCTTTCAATCTTGAGTACCACTGCCTGTTCACACGCCTCTTTGGCGAATTTGTTGGCCTCATCCTTTTCCTTAATGGCCTCGGCAAGTTTTGCCTATAGCTCATTGAGCTCTTTCACTGCAGCATCTCTCTCCTTCGTGACATGGGTATTTCGGTGGCCCATCTCTTGAACCAAGTCCATATAAGACCGTCGCATTTTTCCATAGACTGTTTTGCCTCTTCGGATCTCTTATCAGCCACTATCTCTGATTTTCATGAAGACATAGCTTCATTATTGAGCACTTCTATTATCCGATTTTTCTGAGCAAGATCGGTCTCCATTTTCTCAATTATCTTGGCTCGCTCGAAAGCTACTGCCGAAGCCTTTTCTGCAGTTTTGACCCACTCCCGGTACTGGCTGTAAACATCATGCACGTAGTCCTATACCAGTTTTTCTACACCATTGGGAATTCTTTTCAAGTTCAAAGGGAAGTGGAAGCCATCAAAGCAGATATTTGGGAAGTTTTGCTTTAACTTAGCAATCTGAATGGCTCCCTCTCCAGTAGGTTCTATAGCACCGGTTCAGTAATGATGGGAGCTTCCTCCTCGGTCCCACGGTGTTGTTTGCTAGACTTTAAAGTTTGAGGAAGCACTATTTGGTGGGCAGTCTCAGAGGGTTGTCTACCGGAGCCGGAGGGTTTTGATGAACCTTTAGGCGGAAGCAATCGCGACCAGGAGCAATGCCTATATTAATGTGGCCTCCCCTCTCCCTTTCATAATGCTCACGCTCTTGGCTGGAGCGGTGGCTGTGATCATAGTCTCATTCGCTTTCACGCCTATGAGATTCAGAATAAGAGCTAGAAGAATGATGTTTGGAGCGAAGACTGCCGAGCATAGACCCCTGCCTCACCATTGTGTCTGTAAAATTAAAAGAGAAGCAGAATTAGTTATCTCCTGAAACTAGAAAACATGTGATTAGAAGTTGGGTGATGCCGTGAAATGTGTGTATGCATGTGCAAACCCCCAACCAACCGATTATGGTGGCCTTGCTCGCAGGAGTTGGCTCCCCTACATCTAAAGCGCTTAAGCCTGCATTGGTTTGCGACGGGGAGTGAAGTCCCTGTAATCCAAAATCTTGAAATGAAACCAAGTCATCTGGAATAGGGATATCCTCTAATCCTTTCAAAGAACTCTCCATTTGCGGAGGAGAAGCCTCCCGACTTATAGCAGTTGCGGCAGGTAGAGATACCACAACAGTTTTACGCCTCTGGGATTTATGGGCGAGAGTCTTGCCTTTTCTTTTCGACTCAAATGATCGAAGACTCTACGAAGGCACAACTGCGGGCTCATCCATGGCTAGTGTGCTCTCGTCATTGCCTTGTTCAACGATTACGACCCCAAAAGCACTCTGAACTCCCCCAACCGGGGGCAAAATGGGAGCTTTCTTTCTTACTTGCCTCACCAGAGCCACCCTGGGAACTCCTACTAGCCCGATGCTTTGATCTCCCTCTATCAGCCCCACGACGATTAAGTTTTCATCGGTAAGGACTTCATCGATTTCTCTGAGCTCGGCCGGCACCGATTGGAGAATCCTTACTATCTTCTTAAATTGCGCTACTTCGAGTCACAGAATCAAAGCTGCAAAAGAGGTGAAGTATTAGCATCAACTTATATTATCCAGTTAATCGACAAAGAAGTTGGAGCACTTACGTCTAACTAACCACCGCTTGGCAAATCCGAGTGGATACCGAACGAAGAACCATTCGGTTTTGAAGTAGCTTAATTTACTCCAAACGCCTACACTACTTGGCATTTTTTGACTGCTTCTAAGAAGGTGAACGAAGGGATGTCCCCACAATTTTTGACATTAAATAGATATGTGATTTCCTCGACAGTCGGGGGCTGGAAAAGATGCTCCATGAAGATAATATACAAGCTATTGAGCAGAGCATACCCGTTTGGATGCAATTGAGAAGGCGCAATCCTCAAAATGAGCAGCACTTCCCAAATAAATTGGTTGAATGGGGGCAACGTCCCGGTTGCGCACATGAACTTATTGCAGGCGGTATACCCTTCTGGGGGATTGTGGGCTCTGTCTTCTGGCCCCAGTAACAAAACGTCATCTAGAGATAGACCTATATTTAGAACGTACTTCGAAGATTTTAGAACATACTGAATCCTCCGGATTTAGAACTAACACTTCAACCGGCAGTTTATCCGGGGCAGGACCGACTACATCTACCGCAATGTCTGTCACTTTGAGTCCAGGAAGTGGCAGACTTTGAATATCCCACGGCTCGGAGCTCCCGGGATCCATAGCTATTGAACTCAGTAAAAATCATCATTAGATGGCAACAAACCTATGTTCCCCCAGTGTAAAGTGAGTGATCGTGTTGTGTAGTGCAGTGCTACATAATATTTTAAATTTCTACAAGTTAAAAAGGTGGTAAAACGACAAGAGTTCGAGATTCAACCGGAGTGACCGTCATCGCTGACCGTCCCAACCATGCCATCCTGACTTCGAAGAATGATCCATGTTAAAGTTGGCTATGTTTGTCAAATTATAGTTCCATCAAGTACGCAGTTTAACAGTCAAGTCCACTTATGCGAGGCTAAAGCTCGTCGGAGTCAAATGTTCGAATATGCAAAAGGACACTAGTTCGTATCCATTAAAGTTCAACTTGGATCGTTCCACCAAATTCTACCTTCGTATCGATCATTCCAGATCGATGCTCTTCGTATCGATCCCAAAGCCTTGGCTCCGTATTGATTACTCCAGACCGCTCCACTTTGTAATGATCTAAGGCAAGCAACTTAGTATCGATCATTCCAGATTGATACGAACTCCCACCTTTAAGATTGACACAAAGTAGCTGTCATCCATGCCTCGTATCGATACGAATGGCTCCACCGCCTCGATCGATAGCCCTTCTTCTTCCTCAATCCTCCAAGAACTACATTACTACTTCCTCAATCTCACTCCAGCCCAATTCCAACATCAACGACACCGGAATCGACCATGGCTTTGGATGGAATGGCATCGAGCTTCAAGTCTCATCATTTTTAGATGGATTTAATTAGTTAATTAGCTAGTTCGAATGAATTGGATTAAGGATTAAAAAGTGAGCGTTTTGAAGGCGAAGACTTCTGTAGTTCTTTTTTCTCGATTTTTCAATCGATACGAAGCAAAGGTAAAAAGCAAGAGCAAGCAAGAAAATTTGGCTAAGTACAAATGGTATATATATGACTTTGTAACCAAGGTAGAAAATGCTTCATATCCCAGTAGCCAAAATCGATTGAAGCGGTCAAAATTTTATCGATACGAAAGATGTTGTGCAAACAAACCTGGGACGATCACTTGAATCAATATGAAGACACTAATTCGTAACCATCAGCCCAGAGCGATCCATAGTCTAACACTTCAGGAACATCGATGGGCAACCCTTTGTTTGCGCCAAAATTGGTCACAAACCCCAAATGTTGTGAAAGCACCAGTGTATGAATATAGATCAACAATATTCACACACAAGTCTCAAATCTAAGCAAACAGAGTTTCACAATTCAGAAATAATGAACAGAAACACGAGATTTATAGTGGTTCGGCGATCTTGCCTACGTCCACTCTGAAGTTGATGATTTTATTGATGTTCATTCGATGATTACAATTTCTTCTAATGTAGTACAACTGATTTTTTGAGCTAAGCCTGAATCTAAGGAAGCAGTGGTGATTCTGAGTAAATCTGGTAGAGTCTGGGCGCTCTTTAGCTCCTAAAATTGTCCGACCCCTTTTCTGAACGACCAGGAGCTCTATTCATAGGTGTAGAAGGCTGATATTTCGCCTAAAATTCGTGGAGACCAGTTCTGGTACGTGAGGGGACCCACATGCCCGCTTTTAGGAAATTCGGGCCCACTTCGGGATCGAATCGAACTCAACTTCGAATCGATCAAGATTTGCTCCGATTGAGATGAAATTTGGCATGAACATTCCATAGGTTGCCAGTAAGCTACTGTGAAAATTTCATAGCATTTGGACTTGTAGATCTTGAGATATGATCGATTCAAGATCATGTTCTCGACTGCGAATCCTCTTCGAATCGATTCCCTTCGAATCGATTCACTCGAGTTGATTGCTTCGAATCGATTCTTATCGACTCGATAGGGTCGAATCGATGTTTCAACGTGACTCCGTGATGACGTGGTGCGCCTTCTTCGTATTGATCCGACTTTATCTCCCAGTTGACTGGGTCGAATCCATGTTTCTAGCTGCTCTGACGTAGTGGATTCGAGGGGATGGTTTTGAAAAGATGTTCGTTCGTATCGATCAGGGTATACAATAGTTGTTCGATACGAAGTTGTCTCAATAGGGTGGATTCGAAGTTATTTATTTCGATGGAGTCGAAGGACATCGGTCTGTAGCTTTATGGATTCGAAGTGGCTTCAATCTTGATCGATTCGAACGTACGCTTGTCGAGGATTGTGAATCAAATGGGGTCGAACTGATGGATTCGAACAGAGTACTCACCGATGGATACGAAGTAAATGGAGTCGAACGTGATGGAACCGAACCTGATGGAGTTGAACCTGATGGATTCGAACCATATGGATTCGATCTTAGTGGACTCGACCCATATGGATGCGAACCCGAGGCTATGTCCTCCACTTGCGTCGGTGATATCTTGAGCGTACGACCTCGGATTGACTTGAAACTTGGAACGTTGGTTTGCATGGCTTTACTTGTCATATCTTATCAATTGTAGCCTGATCCGGACTAGGACAAAATTCATCGATATCCACGGTGAACTTGTGATGTAACCGTCCTACAGGATGGACTGTCATTGATTTCTAGTCAACTTTTTGGTGTCACGGCCTTGCCAAAAGGCGGGATAACACCCTTTACTTCGTAGCCATCGATACAAAACAAGTACTCCAAGATCATACCATCATGTATCGATGACCATCAATACGAAAGTCACTAAAATATCATGTTAGAGCCACTCAACTCCATCGAAATGAAACCCCTATTTCATATTCATCAGCTCGAAGACCCAAGACCTTGTATCCATCGATACGAAGCATCTCCAAGGACTATCCATTTTGTATCGATAGCCATCGATACGAAGCATGCATTCCAACATCTCAAATCGATCCAGGAGAGGATTAATACAAAGGAATGACTTAAGACAACCATCACTCGTTGTTACAACTCGAATTTCCCATCGATCCAGGAGAGGACCGATTCAAAACTCGATGTAAACAAGAACGAAAGAACTTGACTACGACCCGTGAACATGCAAACATGAACAGGAGTCAGGTTAACATACGTGCATGTATGACGAACTAACATTGGATTTTTAAAATTAACAGGAATTAAATGCCTACCTGATGACAACCAAAACAATGAACAATGAATCCTTAGCACTCAACCTTCAGTTACAACAAAACACTGCATGATCATTGGCAATCAATAATTCAACACCTATAATGTTGGAAATCAGTCAAAGATTGCATCTCTTGACGAAAAGACAATGACTATTCAACAAATCGAATAGAACTTTTTCAAAATAAAGATTGCAACTTTTCAAAGCACATCATGTTCACACAGGACATACTTTGGGGGGCAAATGTTATCCCACCTTTTGGCAAGGCCGTGACACCAAGGATTTGACTAGAAACTAAAGACAATCCATCTCGAAGATTGGTTATACACAGGTTCACTATGGATACTGGAAAATTTGGTCCGAGTCTGGATCGAGCTACAATTAACATGGTACGACAAAAAAAGCTATGAAAGGCAACATTCCAAATTTCAGGTCAAATGGAGTTCGTATGCTAAAATAATGGATCGATCAAAATCCATGTAGAAGATGTCAGCACGTATCCATCAAAGTCCATCCCTCTTCGTATCCATCAGACCTCGTATCCATCAACTCCACTTCCATCCTGTTCGTATCGATCACACATCATCAATCCATATGTTCGGTTCGTATCGATCAACCCCTTCTCTCCATTTCGTATCGATCGTTCCAGGCATCGATACGAAGTTAGCAACCAGGTATCGATACGAAGTTAGCAACCAGGCATCGATACGAAGGCGTGCTCAGGCATCGATACAAAGGCACGTACAAACATCGATACGAAAGGAATCACACTAGATCGATACGAAGAAGGCGAAGTCAACCAAGAGAAAAGGTCACTCGGCATGAAATGTGGATCTCCCTTGAACTATCGCTCCACATCATCGATGAACAACTGATCGATACGCAACCCATTGATATGAAGGAGTATCGATACAAACAGGCATCGATACGCACGCTTTGGCCAACTACAAATCCAATCTTGGATCGATCATAACTCAAAATCTACAAGTCCAAATGCTATGAAATTTTCATAAGAGCTTGCTTACTACCTCTGGAATGTCTCTAATCGATCGCAGCCCAAATGGACGAAATCTTGATCGATACGAAAATGGATTGGATCGATCCAGATCGATCCCAAATGACCTCAGATCAATCTGGTGGGCCCACCCACATGTGAGAAGGAGCATTCCGAGTTTAGGGGAAGATATTTCAGACCTACACCTACAAATAACACCCTTACGCCTACAGAAAAAGGACTTTTGACTCTGCTATGCTGTTACTCTGCCGCAACTCCATTGTAACTTGAGTCTTTGAGTGTTGTACTATTGTAATCAGTTGTCAATCATCAATAAACAACAAAAAATTCAAAGTGGACGTAGGCTACAATGCCGAACCATTATAATTTCTTGTCTTTTTCTATTTTTGCTTGCTTTTATTGGTGTGATTGTTAGAATAGCCTCTTTTCCATTTAATTTCTCCATTTTAATCTCTTCAATCACATCCGAGGAGTGTTGTGCCCAATTTTGGTACAAACACATATATCTCACAGTGTATCGAATAAAATATAATAGTTATCATGAATATAAAATAGCTGAGATAGTATATACTGAATGAACCATAGAAATTAGAGTGCAAAGATCCATACAACTATATAGCATAAGTGGTAGAGTTTATACAACTGACAATGCTCAATAGGTAATCGTCTCTAAATAGATTAAAACGCTAGTGAGCTCCATAGTGCTGCTTAGGGGAATGATAAGAACAAGGTTTTAAATCTCCCCGAGATCAGCCGAGATGAAAATCCGAGATATTAGCCAAAATCCGAGATTTGGCAGCTTGGTTAGTTATAAGTCTTTTAAATATCGCCCGAGACAGCCGAGATATTTGCCCAAGATATTGGCCAAAATCCGAGATTTGAAACCTTGGATAAGAAACAAGAGCTAAATATAGTAATATGTGAGAGCGTAGCCTCCTATTAATCACCTGAGCATTCCACGTGCTCACCAGACCTGATATCCCTAATCTACTAAATTAAGAGTACCTGAAATAATAGGAAGCAAAGCATAAAATCTTGAATCAGACAGCAGTCTGGTATGAGCAGTAGAAAAACTAAAATATTATAAAGTCAATATACAAGGACAGAGGGTATGGAGAACATACCTGACCTGTCCCTGCATCCACAAAGTTAGCACATATAATAAGATATAAGCTGCTATATCATAGTTATCATGGGTGTACTATATGTCAAGGTATAAATGGGTGTCAAGATATCTTCATCAATAATATCTACGTCGTATGACATCCCTAGGGTGATAGGTAACCAAAGCAAACATAGCATCCATCATCCATCCTCACATTCACCCACTCAATGCATTGGATATATGATAACTCACCTTAATCATCGCGCTCAGGAACTAAACTACCCATTTGATAGTAAATCTCTTAGTTTCTTGATAATAAAATCTATGCCACTTAGTAGATCAGGAACTAGACTATCCATCGTGATAGTCTGGGGTAAACAAATCTCCCAGCTGAAGATAAGGCCCCATCACGATCCAAGTGGGTACCCTCACATATCTCTACTTTACGAGTACATTGGAAACCTCCGAGTATAATGATCCTTTTGCATACGACATCTATAGCAGAGCGCGTCCTGGAACTGGTCTCTAAATCATTATATAACTCCTATCCGAAGCCATCAAGATTATGATGATTATTAATAATCATCACTAGCCATAGAATATCATCATTTGTCACAAACTCATCCTCTTACAGTTCCTTAAATATAACCCATAGCCTGATACTCTACGTCCCGAAGTATAGCTATACCATCATTGAAGCTATCACTCCCCATCACCAAGCTCCGTGTCATCAAAGTCTATGGTCCACCACCAAGTTGCACAAACTGATGCCAAACCAGGCCTTACCCAAACTTGGCCAAACACTTGAGTTGATTCGAAACCCCTATCCTTGAACCGAAAGTTGATCACATGAAGACCTAATGAAAACGTGGTAGTGACTCAAAGTAAGCATGCAAGGGACCTAAGATGCCTTTCCTCCCACCATCAAATCAACAACCCTAACCTAAGCCCACCAATACATGTGGCCCAAACCATGCACCATCGATCCAACCCCCATCGGACCATGCATCTTGATCCATGCCACCCGATCCAAGCCTCTATTGAACTATGCCTTCATCGATCAAACAATTGAGTTATTTTCGTCCTTTAAGTGAAACTCGAAGTGAACCCTTGTACAACTCGAAGTGGAAATCGAAGCAAGCTTCCCGCCGATCCAACACTTAAACATCATTTTCGATTCAACTTCTTTCACCCATAACTTGACCAAATAAACTCCAAATGACTTGGAATTTGAAGCATAGCTTTGTGAGGCCTTCTTTGTTACCCCACGCAACTTGCACCAAATTTGGCCAATGTCGTTTTCATGGATCACCGATGATTTGTGACACTGTTCCTATTTTTAAGTCGTCATTCGATCAGCATTTTCAACCAAACAAACAAAAATACATTCATGAATTCAACATATAAAATATATCCAAACAAGCAAACATTCATATACATCAAATTATAGCCAAGATCTAAGGGTAAGAAAATAGGGAAGATCCATAAGAATACAATTTCACAAAACTTTACCAAATCGTTGAAATTTACATATGTGATTATTTATGGGTTAAAACGTATTTTAAAGACCAAAAATTATTTTGAAACATCATTTATAAGCATATAACGACTAATTAGTAAGTGAGAGGTTCCAACCACTCACCTAAATCCAAAGAAATCTAAAAAGAGCATGAACCCCAAGATGAAAAATAGCTCCAAGGTGTCTCCAACAACAACTCCCCAAATCCAAGTGTTAATTTCGTTAATCTCCTCTCAATAATAAGATTTGGCTAATTAAAGTAAGATTTAGAGTGGTTTTAGGCTTAGAGAATGTTAATGGTTGGCTTCTCCAACTATTTTAGGAAGTGTGTAATGACAATGAGAAGTCCCTTCAACCCTCAATGGGTGATAATCCTGAAATAGGCTATGGGCTTAGCTACTAATCCCCATAATTACCCACTAAGCTATTCAAAATCAATTGGAACTTCAAAAAGTCATATCTCCTAAATGGCAAGTCCGTTTTTCTATTATGACCACTCTATGAAAAGGAAAATAATAATCCTGATCTAATGGAAGTGGTATTAGACCCTAATTCGACTCCTATCAATAGTTATAGGCTTTACAAGAATTCTTAGGCCTAAATCGTTGGACAAAAATTCTAACAATGGAAAATGCCTATAGTAGTCATTTTCCAAAGTTATAGACTTGTACAACCCCGGATAAAATAATATTAATATTTTACAATCCTTCGATATGTAAAATATGGGTCGTTACATTCTCATCCATTTTGGAATTTCGCCTTCGAAATGCCAGACAAAATTAGTAAAGTTATCATTCATGCCTAACAATCATATCCAAGCATAGACAACCATCACACAGCAAACATGTATACATAATAACAAATATCAAAAGGTAACATCTAAGCCTATCTTAGCATAAAGGATACTACACTAAAGTATACTTTGTAATACTACAAGTGAAAATAAAAGCGATAAACAGAAAGTCATACCAAGAAAAGGGCTTTGGATAAGCCATCCTAAGCTCTTCTTGGTCTCCCATGTATAATCGGCCTCACTCTCACTCCATTGAACCTTCACCAACTTCACCATCTTCCTCCTAAGTTGTTTCGTATCACGCCCAATGATAAGAATAGGCCTATGAGGTCTTGAAGCTTCTGATTCAATATCGATATCATCTAGTTGATCCAGTGTGATAGCCACGCCAGAGTAATGCACAAACTTCCACAAGTAAGAAACGTGGAATGCATGGTGCACTCCTGCCATTCTTTGAGGTAAGTCGACCCTATAAGCAAGGTTCCCAATCCTCTCTAGTATCAAAAGAGGGCCTACAAATCTTGGTGCTAACTTCCCTTTACTACCGAACCAAATTACATTCTTCAACGGAAAGATCTTGACAAACACCATATCACCGACAGAGAACTCTAGATCTATATGTCTCCTATCAGCATAGCTCTTCTGTCTATCTTGGAGAGTTTACAGTTATTTCCAAATGATCTCGAATTTCTCTAAAGTTTCTCTAATCGTATTTGGCCCAAGTATAAGTTTTTTGACCGCTTCCCACCAACATTAAGGAGTGTTGCATGGTCGGCCATATATTCGAATGGTGCAATACCGATGCTTGGCTGATAACTGTTGTTATATTTGAATTCAACAAGATGTAAGTGATCATCCCACTAGCCTCCAAAGTCGAGCATGCAAGCCCGCAAAAGATCCTCTGAGATATGAATCACTCTTTTAGTTTGGCCGTCAGTTTAAGGATGATAAGCTGTAATCAGATGCAGCTCTATCCCCAATTCCTCATGTAAGCTTTTCCAAAACCAACTAGTGAATAATAGGTCTCAGTCATTCACAATGCTCTTTGGCACACCATATAATTGCACTATCCAC
The DNA here is from genome assembly GCA_030737815.1 of Allium fistulosum. Classification (NCBI taxonomy): domain Eukaryota; kingdom Viridiplantae; phylum Streptophyta; class Magnoliopsida; order Asparagales; family Amaryllidaceae; genus Allium; species Allium fistulosum. The sequence continues at coordinate 636,367,111 of CM060908.1, read as the reverse complement.
TTCACATACAATTCAACCAGTTTGGCTGCTATTCTACTTGACTTTATGGATATAAATCTGGCACTTTTGGTCAAACGATTGACTATGACCAAAATGCTATTGTATCCCACTCTAGTCCTCGACAGTCCATCAACACTTGTTCCCACTTCCACTAGGGAATTTCCAGCGATTGCATCAAACCACTAGGTTTCTTCTTCTCTAACTTTACTAATTGGCAGTTCATGCACTTCGAGATGAATGGCCCAATGTCCTTCTTCATCCCTTCCCAATAATAGGTTTTCTTGATATCATGGTACATCTTATTACCATCAAGATGGATAGTCAATCTCTAATGATGACACTCTCATAGCACCTCAACCCATCAATGCCAGGTATAAACAATCTTCCATCTTTACAAAGCCAACCATCTCGGTCGAGTCTATATTGCATCATCTCTTCAGACTCTACTCTACCTTCAATCTTAGCAATAATCTCAGCTAGTCTAGTATCATGTCTCTGACTATTATCGATCTGCTCAATCAGGGTAGGTCTGAAATTCAAGCTTGCCAATATCTATGGCTCTAGCTCACACCTCCATCAGAAATCATAACTAGCAATATACTCTAATTGTATCCACTCTAGGAACATAGCTTCCAAGCTGGCATCTCTCCTACTCAACGCATTAGTAACTGCATTTCCTTTCCCTGGTGTATATGCAATATCAAAGTCATATGAGGCTAGGAACCCTAACCATTACTGCTGGCAAAGATTAAGATCCTTTTGCAAAGAGAGGTACTTTAATGATTTATGGTCGGTGAACAGCTCGAACCTCTCTCCTAGAAGAAAATGCCTCTAAATCATCAACGCAAACACAAACGATACTAGTTCCAAATCATAGGTCGGGTATTACTTCTCATATGGCTTCAGTTGTCAACTAGCATATGCAACAACCTTGCCCTTCTGCATTAATATCACGCCTAATCCAGTACCACAAGCATCGTTGTATACCGTCATTTCTTCATTCCACTTAGAATGGTCAACACAGGTGCACTTACCAACTATTTATTCAAACTCACGAATGCATGCTAGCATATCGCATCCTAAGTAAACATTTGATTCTTTTTTTGCCAAATGAGTCAATGATGCCGCCGCCTTGGAGAAGTCCTAGTTGATTAGTCTATAATATCCTGCTAATCCCAAGAAACTCCTCACATCTGCTGCGTTTTTGGGTATGTTCCAATCTTGGACTATTGCTTTTACAGGACCTATGTGTGTCAATGCCCTGCTCATAAACAACGTGACCTAGAAATCGCACTTTCCTCCTCCAGAAGTGACACTTAGAAAACTTCGCTTTCAATTGGTGCACTCTCAACACCTCGAGTACAATCCTCAAATGTTTTTTGCTTTCCTCCTCCGTTTGTGAGTAGACAAGAATATCATCAATAAACACAAGCACGAATTTATTAGCTGACCTCTGAAAACATGATTCATGAGATCAATAAAGTATACCGGTGCTTGGTCAGACCGACCGGCATAACGGGCATAAACAACCACTCATAAAATCCAGATGGCATGTTGAATGTTGTAATCGGCGCACTGTGTTTCGCTATTCTCAACTGGTGGAATCTCGTTGTAAGATCTAGCTGAGAAAACACTCTAGCGGCATGGAGCTGATCGAACAAGTTAATAATACATGGGAGTGGATACTTATTCTTCCTCATCACTTTATTTTGCTCACGATAATCGACACACAGTCTAAGGGAACCATTCGCCTTTATGGTTAATACTACGAGTGCTCTTCGTTTAGAAATGTGAATGAAACCTCTTTTCAATAGGTCATTCACTAGAACCTTGAGCTCTCACCGCTCTCTAGGTGCCATCCTCCTCAAAGGCATCACTATCAGTCTGGCATCTTTTGCTAAGTTAATATGAAACTCAATCTCTTCATGTGGTGGAAGTCTGATTACCTCCTCGAATATGTCTGGTACTCCCTAGCAATAGGCACTGATAATAAATCATCATGTGGGATATCGAGTGAATATAGAAAGCTAACCATTACCTCATCATCTAGTAGGCATCCAAACACTACCTTTCACCCATCATCTACCCATATCGTCGCCAATAACATCTCATAATCCACCATCACTATGCATCTATGAAGCCAGTCCATACCCAGAATAATACCAAACCCCACAAAACCCAAAACAAAGCAATCACAATCAAAAGAACATCCATGACTCGATAAGACCAAACCACGAAAACGACACCCATGCTAATGGAGCCTCCAACAAGGCTCATCACAATCAAAGGTCGGTTAACCATCTTAGGTTTCAATCCTAGCTAACTTATCTACCAGGTCACTAAATATGAAGGAATGTGAAGCTCTGGTATAAAAAAACACATATGGAAACATCATAAGTAGAAAGCATGCCTTGCATAAAGATGCTCATTCCCTTCTCTTTCGTCGATGGAGCACTCGACGAAGTTAGGGCGGGGTTGAAAGCATACTCTTTCACCACCTGCTTCTGCTTAGGCAGCTTTGGATAGTCCTTTTTGATATGCCAGGCTTATTGCAATGGTTGCATTTTCTCCCCTAGGCCTTGCAATCTCTACCATAATGACCCTTATCACCGCACTTGTAGCAGATCACCAGAGTTTTTCTCTTCTTTTGGCTATCATTTCATTGAAAATATTTCCTTTTTTTACTATTCCACATATGCTTGCCTCCACGCATGATTGCGGCTTTAACTCTTCTATAAGAATAATAGTCTTTGACTTCAGATATAGACTCTCATGCCTCAAGGCCTTCTCGACTATCATCTCAAAAGTCTCATCTATTTGACCCATGAGTCGCTCCCCAAGTAGCCATCTAAGCCAATGATAAATTTCTTTTCTAGTTTAATGGAGCGTCGATGAAAGACATCCCATATTTTGATAGAGTATCGAACTCAGCAACATACTCGAAGATAGTCATATCCTCTTTCTTTAGATCCACGAACTTATGGAAGAAAACCGACTTCTAAGCTGTTAGAATAAATTTTTCTCCAAATCTGCTTTTGAACTGATCCCAAGTAAACTGATCCTTGGGAGTGACAACCCTCACTGCATTACACCAATTCAAGGCTCACCCTTGAAGCTGTCAAAAAGCTAATTTTCTTTACACAGAATCATTCAGCTCTCAGCATCAAAGATCCTTTTGCATATGTCAAGCCAATCCTACACTTCCATTGCCAATTCCATTCCTTGGAACGTTTTGCCAACTAGGTTGGCAAAGTCTTTGTTTAACTTAGCGAAATCAGCTCTGGGCACCTACATTGAAAGCACCACTACCATAGTAATTTTCAGAGTGGATACTTGAGAATTTTGTTGCATGTTCCTCATCCTGGTGTTGAAAATTGTCTGCATTTAAGGATTAGCAGCTCCCGAGCCAGCTTCTACTTCTTCAACTCTAGAGATGGAGTTCCTAGCAGCATTCCTTGTGTGATGACACATCCTTCACTCTATAAAGAGAATGATCCGTCTCTCTAGAAGAAATTCTGCTTTAGTACACTCATGTGCAATGCGACTTTATACTATATATATATATACTACTATATGTTTTGAAAACCAAAATTTATAACAAGTATGCTCTCTCATATACCTCGATCCACTTTAGGGTGATAACTTCTACCCTATCTCTAATGGATCCCAGTATCCCTTAGTTGAACTATGCAACCCAAGCTCTGATACCAAATGCGATGACTCCCTACACCTTCGCCACCTAATATAACCTAAAGAGCAAGTTGTAACGGTGCCCGGTTGATGTAAGATGATAGTTAAGGTTGTAAAGTAAACAAAACATCATAGAACATGTTGTATATCCCATAGAGCATCGAATAAAGTACAATATTCATCATAGATATAAAGTAAGGGAGATAGTAAATATTAAATGAACCATAGAAATCAGAGTGCATAGATCCATACAGCTATACTACATAAGTGATAAAGTTTATACAACTGATAATACTCAATTGGTGATTGTCTCTAAATTAATAAAAGCACTAGCAAGCTCCATAGTGCTGCATAGTAGAATGATAAACAATAATAGCTAAATATAGTAATACGTGAGAGTGTATCCTCCTACTCGTCAAATGTCCGGCTCCATGTGCTCGGCAGACCCGATATCTCTCTTCAACTCATTATAGATACCCAGAATAATAGTAAGCAAAGTATATATCCTGAGTATGGCAAGTCTGGTGTGAGCAGTAAAAAATCTTAAATACTATAAAGTCAATATATTAGGACATAGGGTATGGAGAATCATACTTGACCAGTCTTCGCGTCCATAGAGTTGGCACATAACACAGGATATATGCTACTATATCATAGTCATCATGGGTGTACATATGTCAAGGTACAAATGGGTGTCAAGATATCTACATCAATAATATCTACATCGTATGACATCCCTAGGGTGATAAGTAATCAAAGCAAACATAACATCCATCATCCATCCTCACATTCACCCGCTCAATGCATTGGATCATTGATAACTCGCCTTAACCATCGCGCTCAGGGACTAGACTACCCATTTAATAGTCAACCTCTTAGTTTCTCGATACTCAAATCCATGCCACTTAGTAGCTCAAGAACTAGACTATCCATTGCGATAGTCCGGGGTAAACAAATCTCCTATCTGAAGATAAGGACCCATCACGATCCAAGTGGGTGCCCCCACATATAACTGCTTTATGAGTACATTGGAAAATTCCGAGTATCAATGATCCTTTTGCACACGACATCTATAATAGAGTGCGTCCTACAGCTGGTCTCTAAATCATTATATAAATCCAATCTGAAGCCATCAAGGTCAGGACAATTCTCTATAGTCATCACTAGCTATAGAATATTATCGTTTGTCACAAATTCATCCTCTAACAGTTCCATAAATCTAACCCGTAGCCTGATACTCTACATCCCGAAGTATAGCTATACCATCATTTAAGCTATCACTCCCTATCACCAAGCTCCATGTCATTAAAGTTTATGGTCCACCACTGAGTTGCACAAATTGGTGCCGAACCAGGCCTTGGCCAAACTTGGCCATCACTTGAGTTAATTAGAGACCTCTTTTCTTGAACCCAAAGTTGATCGCATGAAGACCCAAAGCAAATGTGGTAGAGACTTAGAGTAAGCGCACAAGAGACTTGAAGTTTCCTTAGTTCCTGCCACCATCAAACCAGCAACCCCGACCTGAGCACACCGATCCATTTAGACTGAACAATTCGCCACCGATTCGACCCCTATCGAACCATGCACCCTAATCCATGCCACCCTATCCAAGCCTCCACTGAGCCATGCCTTGATCGATCCAACATTTGAATTATTTGCATCCTCCAAATGAAACATAAAGCAAACCCTTGTGAAACTCAAAGTGGAACTCAAAGTAAGCTCACTATCGATCCAACACTTTAACATCGTCGCTGATCCAACTTATTTCCCCGATAACTTGAGCAAACGAACTCCAAACGACCTGAAATTTGAAGTGCAGCTTTGTGAGGCCTTCCTTGTCACCTCAAACAACTCACACCAAATTTGGTCAATCACACTTTCATGGATGGGCGACGAGTTATGACAATGTTCCTATTTCTAAGTCACCATTCGATCACCTTTTCAATCTAACAAACAACACATGTTCATGTATTAAACATATACGATATATCCAAACAAGCAAACATTCACATACATCAAACTATAACCAATGTCTAAGGGTAAGATAATAGGGAAGTTCCACAAAAATAAGGGAGATCCATAAGAACACAATTTCACAAAACTATACCAAATCATTTGAAATTTACATATGTTATTAGTTATGGTTTAAAACATATTTCAAGTCCAAAAATAATTTTAAAACATCATTTATAAGCATATAGTGACTAATCAGTAAGTGAGAGGTTCCAACCACTCACCTAAGTCCAAAGCAATCCAAAAAGAGCACGAATCCCAAGATGAATAGTAGATCCAAGGTGTCTTCAACAACAAATTCTCAAATCCAAGTGCTAATTTGATTAATCTCCTCTTAATGATAAGGTTTGGCCAGTTAAAGTAAGGTTTAGAGTGGTTTTAGGCTTAGAGAATGTTAATGGTGGCTTCTCTAACTATTTTAGGAAGTGTGTAATGGAAAGGAGAAGTTCCATCAGCCCTATGTGGTTGCTAATGTCGAAATGGGTTTGGGCTTAGCCACTAATCCTCATAATTACCAACAAAGCTGTTTAAAATCAAGTGGAACTTCAAACAGCCATATCTCTCTAATAGTAAGTCTTTCTACCATTATGATCACTGTACAGAAAGGAAAACCATCATCTCGATCTAATGGAAGTGGTTTCAAATCCTAATTTTACTCCTATCAAAAGTTATAAGCCATGTTTTTTATATTCAAAATGTGATTGCCTATTTATTCAACATTTGATAGCTCTCATCACCTTAACATGCGACATCGACATGCGATAGTTCATTTATTCTACATGCGACAGCAGCATGCAATAGCTCCTATCACTTCGATATCCTACCATCCATTAATTCAACATGCGATGTCAACATATGATATCTTAAAAACTTGTTATGCAATGGTTTTTACTACTTCTTTATGTTATAATTTATGATTTCAACATGCGATGTTAGCATGCGGTATCAATAGAAAATAACTCTTACTATTCTGCCAGGTGATATTAACATATATCGTCAACATGCGATGTTGTCGTGCGATAATCTTTATTATCTTGATACGCGATGACTTATAAACTCAACATGCCATAATATTATGTGATATCAACAAGAGATGTCAATTCAATCATGCGATATTAATATGTGATAGCTTAATACAACCACTCTTATTTTTTCATTACTTGACAACTTACTAGCTTAATCATGCAACATTATTTTATGGTATCAATATGTTATAGCTTTGTAATTACCTTTGGTTATTATATGACATCAATATGATGTTTTTTAACTAACATATTTGTGTTTTACCAACCTAGGTACCATATTTGGAAATAAGAAAGGACCTTCCAAGAAATCTCCAGGCACTCCAAGCTTAAGAAACTTTCCGAAGAGAAACTTTAAACCAATTATTAATCTTACTTTTCAAAACAAAAGGACATGGATTCTCTGCTTTACCACTTTGGAATTTGGGAACTTGAAACTAGAGCTCCTGGTTCTTCCGATAGAATCAATACTCCTCCCAAGGGATTTTTTGCCATTACTTCCATCCACATCTGGCATTCATGTTACCTTCCCTTCAATGATATCATCACTAGGATCCTGTCCTTCCTTAGAATTGCTCCTATTCAGCTTACCCTAAACTTCTATAGCTACATTCACTCTCTTTATTGTCTATTCAAGGAGCTCAAGATGAAGAACTTGACCCCATCAACTCTACGCTCACTCAATACCCTTTAAAAGGTCAAGTACCAACCGGGGGCTCTATCTTTTGCCTTTATTCTACTGATAGCGGGCTGATTTTTGATTTTGTCAATAAGGATAAAGATTGGAGTCACTGGTTCTATTACATTAGATGTTTCTCTCTTGAGATATTTGGAAACTTTTCTCTTCCTAATACGTTGTTGAAGTTCATAATTTCATTTATTATATTGTTGCAACACTATGTTGACTTTTATATTTTAGATGCTGTTTCGAAAGAGATTAATCCCAAAGTTTTGGGAAACATCGACAAGCAAAGGGACGCTACTAAATACTCAAGGAACCAATTGAGACTCCTTACCGAAAAAGCTAAGGAAGTATTCTTTGACTCATCCATCTCATTGGGTTTTGGGCGAGTCTTTTGTCATAAAGAGGAACATAATTGGCTCTTCCTCTCTTATCGTCACAAATGCTGATACTTTTTTGACCAACACTCCAATCAAGCACTCATCCTCTTATAGTTCTGGATATTCACCATGTTTTGATTACACTTTTACTGTTTTTATTTTGAGAATTATGATTTCTTTTGTTAATTACGTAATTATTATTAGCCCATGAGTTGATGGTTTTGATGACAACAACCTTAGAATAAGATTATAAAATATAAATACTAACATTATAGTTTATATATATATATATATATGTATATGCAGGATTTAACCATGCAGGTAACAAGAATGAAGACTGTATAGTATAGAGATTCAAGATATCAAGATTGAAGACTCATGAGTATCAAGAATATCAAGATTATCAAGGGTTCAAGATTTCAAGATAAGTATTGAGTCTAGAATTATGTTAAAAGTTCACAATAGCACTGAAATCTTCATTCCGTATTTTCATTTGGGATGGAACCCATTTCTACCTTTTAGTGGCTTACAAACCCATGACAAGTAGCTTACAAACCTACGACAAGTGGCTTACAAACCCACAAACATCCTGGTTTTTATCTATAGTCTGCAAGAAGAAGCTTGCAAAACTACTTCAAAATGATTTTTCAAAACTGCTTTTCAAAATGTTTTAGCCTTAAAAATTATCTTTTCAAATGATTTTCAAAAAGATGTTTTAGCCTTAAAAAATATTCTTTGATTTTGTTCTTAAATAAATTCTTGTTTTAAACTTCGTTTGTTTTAAACTATCTTTTAATAAATTTAACTTTTAATATTTACTTAGATTTAAATATAAAATTATAGTAAAATTATATATATATTATTCTCTATATTTATCTATGTATTTTATCTATAGTCAAGTATATTAATAAAGTTTAAAATAGTTTTAATATAAGACAAAGGTTATTTTCAAAGAAAAACAAAACATCAAAATTTCCTTTGGGATGTCGACATGCCCTAGTACCTCATGTCGACATAGTGTCAGTTAGGACCAAAAATTTGAATTTCAAAAGAAGGGTCTATTCGCCATAACCTTTCATGAATAGACATGGCTGTTGTTCTTCTATAAATAGGGGTTGGTTTCAATGAATTTTATATCTGATTTTCTGGTTTTTCACTTCTCTTCTTCTTCCACATTTTCTTATTCAAAATCCTATCTTCACTCTGCCGAAATCAACATTGATTCTAACTAGATCATCTCTGGTTTGATTCTCTATCACTATTTCAACAAGATCCCAGTGCTATTCAGATTTATAGGCTTCTTTGTAATCTATCTAGCGAGAAAAGGTGTGATTGTAGCCTTGTTAATCAATCAAGCGAGAAAAGGTGTGATTGTAGCCTTGGAAATCAATTGGGTGAACTTGTTGCCCTGGAAATCAAGTATCTCTACCCAGAGGATTGTGATTCTGGAGGGTGTACCTCGTAGCCTTGAAACCGAGGGTGTAATTGTACAATTGCTTTTGAAAGGAAATCCGTACTTAGTTGTGCGGGACTGGATGTAAGGTAACTCCGAACCAGTATAAAATCCGGTGTGTTCTTTCCTTTACTGCATTTACTTTATTTCTGTATCTGTGTTTGATTCTGTGGTTATATTTGTGTATGAATATTGCATACATTTGTGTACAAATTAACAATAACTCAAAAAGATTTAGTAATTTCTTATAAACACTATTCACCCCCCCTCTAGTGTTCATTCTAGCCTTAAGATCCATATTCTGCGTTCCTCACATTTGGTATCAGAGCGAGGTTTTCAAAAGTTTCATAATCTGATTTTTGAAAAAGTTTTTTTAAAATGGCTATGTTTAAGAAATTTGTTAATGCATGTTTAGAAATATTCAGATCATCATTGTCTCTTGAGTCTGCATATAATCAATATTCAAATACAATTTTTCTACTAAGATTGATTGATGTGCAAGAATCATTCTTTATGGGAGTTGAGGAATCAATCCAGAACAAACAAACTGTGCAGATCAAAAAGAACAAATGGATACTCGATGGTGGATGTTCTAGACACATGATTGGGAATCCAGATATGCTGAATGATATAATATACAAAGACGGAGGACTGGTTAACTTTGGAGACAATTCAAAAGGTTATGTGATCGGAATCGGCAAAGTCGGTAACTCTGAAACTCCTATTATTACTAATGTTTTGCTAGTTAAGAATCTGAAACACAATCTGCTAAGTATAAGTCAACTATGCGATAAAGGATATAAAATTAAATTTGAAAAAGATAAGTGTCACATTGAAGATAATAATTCAACCATAATATTTGAGGGAATTAGGAAAAAGAATATTTATATTCTTAGTATGAAAATTTCAAATGATAACTTGTGTCTTTTGGAAAATGCAAGTGACCCTTGGATTTGGCATAAGAGATTTGGGCATTTGAATTTCAAACTCTTATCTAGACTGTCAAAACATGATCTAGTAAGAGGCCTCCCTAAAATGAATTTTAAAGTAGATAGTCTATGTGATGCATGTCAACTAGGAAAACTTAGAAAAAGCTCCTTTAAATTAAAAAATATAATTTCTACTTCAAAACCTCTTGAATTACTTCATATTGATCTATTTGGTCCATCTCAAATTCTATTAATAAATAATAGTAAATATGTTTTTGTAATTGTAGATGATTATTCTAGATTTACATGGACAATATTTTTAAAACATAAAAGTGATACTTTTGAATATTTTAAGAATTTTTCGAAAAGGGTTTAAAATCAACTTTCTCAAAAAATTATAACCATCCGTAGTGATCACGGTGGTGAATTTGAAAATGAAAAGTTTGAAGAATTCTGCAATAAAAAGGGAATAATTCACAATTTTTCATTTCCAAGAACTCCACAACAAAACGGAGTAGTAGAACATAAAAATAGGACGATTCAAGAGTGTGCGAGAACTATGCTTTCTGATAGTAATTTACCAAAGTACTTTTGGGCAGAAGCAGTTGCTACCGCCTATTATATTTTAAATAGAATTTTAATTAGACCTTTAACTGATAAGACATCTTATGAACTTATTTACTCAAAGAAACCTAAGGTATCTTATTTTAGAATTTTTGGAAGTAAATGTTTTATTTTAAATACAAAAGATAACTTAGATAAATTTGATCCTAAATCTGACAAAGGTATCTTTATCGGATACTCTAATAGAAGTAAAGCATACATAATATTTAATTTAAGAACTAATACCATCGAAGAAACAATGCATGTTTCATTTGATGAAAATTTCAAAATTTTTGAAGAAATAAATGATGAAGAGGATTTAATCATTCAAAACCAAGAGTCAACTGAAACTAATAATGAATTAAATCATCCTAATAAAAGGATTAAACTTTAAAAGATCACCCTATAGAAAATATACTTGGAGATATGCAATCTGTTGTTAAAACTAGAAACCAACTAAGTCAAATGAGTAATGTAGCTTTTATATCAACTATTGAACCCAAAAATCTAGAAGAAGCATCAACTGATGATTCATGGATTTTGGCTATGCAAAAAGAATTAAATCAATTCACTAGAAATGATGTTTGGGAACTTGTTCCTAGACCTGAAAATAAAACAATAATTGGAACTAAATGGGTTTATAAAAATAAAATGAATGAACAAGGAGAGGTTGTTAGAAATAAAGCCCGGTTAGTCGCTCAAGGTTATTGTCAAGAAGAAGGAATAGATTTTGATGAAACCTTTGCCCCCGTAGCAAGATTAGAAGCCATTAGGATTCTACTTGCTTTCGCAAATCATAATAATTCAAATTATTTCAAATGGATGTTAAAAGTGCATTTTTAAATGGTTTTGTAAAAGAAGAAGTATTTGTTGAACAACTACCACTTTTTGAAAATGATAAATTTCCAAATCATGTTTACAAACTTAAGAAAGCTCTATATGGTCTAAAGCAAGCTCCTAGAGCCTGGTATGATAGATTAAGATCTTACTTGTTACAATCAAATTTTGAAATAGGTAAAGTAGATAATACTCTTTTTATTAAAAGAAATAAAAATGATATTCAACTAGTACAAGTCTACGTAGATGATATCATTTTTGGATCAACTAATTTTGAAATGAATAAAGAATTTTGTGAAATAATGACAAAAGAGTTTGAGATGAGTCATATGGGTGAATTAAACTTCTTTTTAGGATTACAAATAAAACAATTAGATAATGGTATCTTTATTAGTCAAGAAAAATATGCTAAAGACCTAGTTAGTAAATTTGGTTTGACTACTGCGAGTGGAAAACCCACTCCCATGGCAACCAATGAGTACCTTAGTAAAGAAGATCTCTCGAAAGATGTAGATCAAAAATTATATAGAGGAATGATTGGATCACTACTCTATATCACTGCGAGTAGACCTGATATCATGCATAGTGTCTGTCTCTGTGCAAGGTATCAATCCCAACCTAAAGAAACTCACTTAAAAGCTGTAAAACGTATTATAAGATATGTTAAACACACCTTTGATTATGGCTTATTTTATCCTAAAAATGATTCGTTTGACTTAATATCTTACTGTGATGTTGATTATGCTGGTTGTAAATCAGACCGAAAAATTACAAGTGGAACTTGTCACTTTTTAGGGCATTCTCTGATTTCCTAGTTTAGTAAAAAGCAAAACACAGTTTCTCTATCAACAACTGAAGCAGAGTATATTTCTGCTGCTTTGGCTTGTTCTCAAGTAATATATATGTAACAAACTTTAAAAAAAATTGGTTTAAATATCTCAAAATCACCAATTTATTGTGATAATACTAGTGCAATAAATTTATCCAAAAATACTACTCAACATGCTCGAACTAAACATATTGATATCAGACACCATTTTCTCAGAGATAATATAAGTAGAGAAGTAATTACACTTGACTATATCAATTCTAAAAATCAAATTGCTGATATCTTAACAAAACCCTTAAATGAATCTACATTTACTAAATTAAGAAGAGAATTAGGTATTTGTTCATTAACTGAAATATAAAATATAAATAACAAAGTATAATTAAAAATTAAACCAAAATAAATCAAATAGTAAAAATATTGAGAACCATGTCGACATCCTCCCTATACCCATGTCGACATATAACGTTTTTTTAAATTTTAAATTTTTTTCCCACCAAAATTCAAATAGTTGGTTATATATTCTTCTTATTTTCAAAATTTTCTTCATTCTCTCTGTTCTCTTTCTGTTCTATCTTTTGAAATCAATTTATCAATGGCCTCCTCTTCCAAATCAAACATAAAATCAACCTTTTCGTTCCCTTCTCCTACCTCTGGTGTGACAGCCCATAATTTAAGTATATTTATATATATATAGGTTACATACTTTGCAAAAGAAAGTTAGTTAGTTGAAAACCAAAAATTTTCTTTTCTCTGAAAAACAATGGTGTGTAGATAAATATGCATGTCTTTGTGCACGTGCACACTATTCCAGTATACTACCTGAGCAAGGAAAAATTGCATGACCTATTAGTATAGCTACATTAACCCAATTATAATGTATAAATAGCCTAGGCAGTCTTAGTCCTAATTTAAATAAACTAATATATATATATATATATATATATATATAATAAACATGGCAGCATGCATGGGTAGAAAATATAATAACTAATTAACACACACATTTGGTTAGACACATAAGTTTTTATGCATAATTAAAATCAGAAAATGCCAAGCCAGAATCATGCATAAAGTGTGTAAAGAAAATTGCCAAAAATAGTTAAGACAAGGAAAAAGGGAAAAATGGTAAGGAGGGAAAGTGGAGAGGGTGAGCTGTTGGGTGAGATCAGAAATAATGATGGGATTTCTGATGAAAATAAATTACCTAACTAACCTTAAAACCCTAATGACTCCACTATATACCTCATCACCTCCTACGGGTGCACATGAGAAAAACCAGAAAACAAAACATAGAAAAGAAAGAGAAGGCAGACAGCAGTTAGGAGGTCAATGGCAGACTTAAATCAAGGCTTAGGAAGAAGAACCTTGGTGAGTAAACCCTCACTTGGCAAGGCATTAAGACCTATGGAAGGCAGCCATTTGACCTTTAATTTATTTTAATTCTGTTTGAAGTTTTGCTTGCATTTTTAGTCTAATCTTTTTTTGTTGTTTCTAAAGATATGTGTCTTGTATTCCTTGGTTGTCATTTAACCTATGATTGATTGTTCATATATGATATATTTAAGGATAAATGGATGATAATTTAGATATTTATGTACCTAGGAAATATTTTAGGATTAAGCATAAATTTATAAAAAAAAAGTAAGGTGCAAGGCAGTAAGAGGAAGTGGTCCTCTGGCTTATGTCTTGCAACTGAAAAGATGGTTAGGATGCAATGGAATTTCCATGTGCTGAATCCTGATTTATCATTTGATGTTCTCTGGAAATAAGGTTGAAGTAATGAGAAAATACACTTTAATATGTGGGTGGACTATAAGGAGAACCAGAGTAGCACTTCACTTGGTAAAGGCTTTAGGCTATGCTTTAATCAAGGTATATCTCTAAAATAAAACTAACTTGAACTGATTTTTAAAGTATAAGTGATTGTTGAATAAATATATATAAGTGAATGAGTATTGATGGATGTATAGAAATTATTAGTATGTAGTGATTGGGGATAAAACAGTGTTGGGCATAAATCTGCATAGAAAATATGGGATGTGTGAGAGAACTTAGTAATTAAACTAAGGACATGGGTCACCTCTATCAGGTTGGGTAAGAGGGAAGTGGGTATGGCATAGTGGTTGGCTTGCACCAAGGTTGGGTGTGAGTTTGCACATGGCATGATCATGTCCAAAAGCTTATAGTGCACTGGAAAGTAAGAAGCAGTTCCAGGCAATGTGCACCAATGCAACCATAAAATGTGATACTGGATCCTTTTGAAATGAATAACATGAAGTGAATATACATGCAAAATGTATAAATGCTGAAAGTATATGGGAATCTTGATATGCAGTCTCATATTGGTACTTTAGCTTAATGATATGGATGTTGCTTGTTCCTGTTTGGGAATGCCTGTGTGATTTGCATGATGGCTGCTATGAATTTCTAAAATAAAGATTTATGTTAAGAAATTAGTCTGAGCACATATACATGTATTTAGCAGTTCCCTCATTTCATTGTAAGGATATTTAAAAATGTGAACATGAGAAGGTGGTTTAATAATCCGAGTAAAACTTTTAACTTCTGAAACAAAGGTGATATGGAATTAGTTCCATAAATCTTATGTATTGTCAATTGAATTTACTCATACCAGACTTTAGTCTGACCTGTTTGTTGCTTGCATCAAATGGGTGCTTCACTTACATGGTGAGGCAGGTCATGGGATGTCTGCAGGTAATGAAGAAGCTAAGTAAAAAGAGCAGAAATGTGATGCTAGGAAGAAATTGCTAACAACTGAAATATGGCTTTTGTTGAAGAATGTCCCTTATGTTTTATTTTAAAGACTTATATGTAATTAATGTTTGCAGTATGTTGAGCTTGATTATTATGTAATGAATGATATTAGGGATTATTATGTGATGGAACCATTACTAGTAAAAGAAAAAGTATCATGAGTTGAAACTATATTCAGTGGAAAAGATGGATATGTTTAGCTTTACATTATAATTTATAAGCATGCAAATTTCCAGGAATTTAGCAGTAAAGTAATCATAGACCTGAAGCTTATACCTATTTAAACCAATAGTGAGAATATGCACATCAGACTGTTTTAAAAATTAGAATCCACTTACATATGAACTGAAGCAAAATTTTATGAGACAAGGAATAACCCAAATTAAAATGTGTTTGATAATTTTATGAATGAATGAAACTAGTATATTATGATCAATTAGTTTAGGGAACTCACTAAAACAAATTAGTCTAACTGAAGACTAAGGTAGGCAGAGAACAGCTGTACATGACTATGTGCACACAGGTGCACAGAAGCATGCACAACTCATAGCTCATCTATTTAAAAAGGCAAACCTTGCAAATTTAAAGTTAGTCCACATGTTATATCAAATACACAAATGCTAAATGTAGGAAAATAAATGGGAATTGGTTAAAAAGAATTAAACAGAGATTTAACCTCAGTCTTACTACTATTACTTTTTATATAGACTGAGATACCCCTTTATAGAAATACTCTGATATTAGAATTAAAATGAGCACAAAAATAGTTTTATAAAGTAATATATCAATATTTCTATATTGATCAAGTGGATCTTAGGAAACACATAGGAAAATATATTAAAAAAAATAGTTGGTTTGTGAAAGAGTGCAACCCTGAATTTAGTTTTAAACTAAATTGAGTCATTCAAAATAAATGACAACTAAGGGTTGGGTTGCCTTAGTTGGTATCAGAGCTATGTTATTAAATACATAACCAATACAAATACTTGGTTGAATCTGTGTGCATTGTTTGTACTGTTTGCATTGGTTGTTTCATTTATTATGTATGAATGAGTTCACTACTAGTTTAAAAGTGAAGTTGTGAATAGAAATTAGAACTAACCATACTAGAAATGTTCAATAGAGGCCCAGAACAGTTAGGAGCAATCCCCAGGCTGCTGGAGAAAGGGAGGACAATCATGTTGAACAGGCAACTGGAATGGCCACTGATTCCCCAATGATTAACATGCAAGATTTTGTTAGAGTATTAAGGGATGGGATGGCACCTAGAGTAGATAATCCTCATAAGGAGCTGTCCAAATTGCTTAAAACATATACACATTTAGGAGGCAGTAGCTTTGATGGCACAGAAAATGTCATGGGTGTCCAGACATGGCTAAGAACAGTGGAGAGGATCTTTGCAGATATGCAGGTTAATGCCCAGAGAAGAAGGCAAATAGCTTCAAGACAATTGAAAGGCCTTGCTTTGGATTGGTGGGAAGTGATCATTGCAGGTAGGCAAGAGCAAGAGATCACATGGAATCAGTTCAAAGAAATGTTAGAAGCCAGATTTGTCCCGGCATCAGCAAAAGCCTCATTACTTGAGGAGTTTATTAAACTTAGGCAAGGATCTATGAGTGTCACTGAATACACTCAAAAATTTGAAGGGTTGTCCAAGTATGGAGCAGTATTAATCCCAGATGAAGTTTCAAGGAATGCAAGGTACATTCAGGGGTTGAATGCTGGATTGAGTAGAGCCATGTTACCCTACAAAGACAGAACCTTTAGTCAAGTTATGGACTTGACATTATCGTTTGAGCAGCATGATAATGCCAGGGAAAAATTTAAGAATTTCAGAAATAGCAAGAAAGGGAAGAATAGAGCACACCCATATGAGAAGAAAAAGGGAGAAGCAATGAAAAAAGAAGGAAGTAAGGTGGCAAGCTCTGACAGTAAGAAACCTAAAGTGATCTGTTACAACTGTGGAAAGGAAGGCCATATAAAGACCAAATGCCAAGCACCCAAGTCAACTATTCTTAGGTGCTACAACTGTGGTAAAGAGGGGCATATGAAAAGGCAGTGTCCAGAAATGGCAAGGGTGGCTGTACTTGAGGGAAAAGGCAGGGCAATGGAGGCACCTAGCCAAGTGGAAGGTATATTATTTATTAAAAGCATACCCATATTAGTTGTTTATGACACAGGAGCTACCCACTCTTTTATTTCTTATGACATAGTTCATAAACTGGGATTGATATGTATTCTTGTTGATAAACCATTGGATATTGATAGTCCCATAGGAAGTTCCTGTATTACTAACATGAAATGCATGCAAGTAGAAATATGTGTGGGTGGTCACATCTTTATTTCAGAATTATATGTGCTAAATTACCCTAAGTTGGATATCATACTAGGGATGGATTGGTTAAAAAGATTTCATGCTATTATTAATTTAGAAAATTCTACAATCTCACTACAACTCCCTGATGGCAAAAGAATTTTGGTCATGTTTGAGGTAGCAAAAACTAGGGGTCTGGGCAGGATGTTCAACTTGAAAAATGGTGAAGTTGAACCAAGCCTAGAAAAGATACCCATAGTTAACCAATACACTGATGTGTTTGGTGAAGTGAATGGCATCCCTCATAATAGACCAGTAGAATTTCAAATAAGACTTAAACCAGGGACAAGCCCTGTCATTAAGAAGCCAAATAGGATGGGTCCTAAAGAACTAATTGAGTTGAAGAAGCAAATTGAAGAATTAGAGCAAAAAGGCTTCATTAGGCCTAGTAGTTCAAACCGGGGATCACCAGTAGTATTTGTTAAAAAGCATGATGGTTCCTTGAGAATGTGCATAGACTATAGGGAACTAAATTCAGTCACCATCAAAAACAAATACCCTCTACCTAGAATTGATGATCTTTTTGATCAATTAAATGGTGCTAAGGTATTTTCCAGACTTGACTTAGCATCTGGCTTCCATTAGATGAAAGTGGAAGAAGGAAGTATTAAGTATACATCTTTCAACACCAGGTATGGCTTGTATGAATACTTAGTAATGCCATTTGGTTTGACCAATGCACCATCCTATTTTGTGGATTTAATGAATAGGATTTTTAGAGACTATTTAGATAAATTTGTACTGATTTTCATTGATGATATATTAATATATTCTAAGTCAGCCAATGAACATGAGAAACATTTGCACATGGTACTAAGTAGACTAAGGCAACAAGGCCTTAAAGCCAAGTTTGCAAAATGTTCCTTCTGGAAGAATGAAATAAAATTCTTAGGCCATATAATTTCTCAAGAAAGAATTTCAGTAGACCCTAGTAAGGTCATGGCAGTGCAAGCATGGAAGAGACCAAGCAATGTTACTGGGATAAGATCATTCATGGGCATGGCTGGATACTACAGAAGATTTATAAAAGACTTTGCTAAAATAGCAACCCCATTAACTAAGCTAACAAGGAAAGACCAACTTTTCTTATGGACTGAGAAGTGTGAAGGGGCATACAACCAATTGAAGAAAGCATTGATGGAAGCTCCAGTGCTGAAAATCCCAGAAGGCAATGATAATCTGGTAGTGTACACTGATGCATGTGGGTCAGGTATAGGGGCTGTTCTTATGCAAGATGGTAGAGTAATAGCCTATGCATCAAGGCAATTGAAACCAAGTGAGACCAAGTATGCAACACATGACTTGGAATTGGCAGCTGTGGTGTATGCATTAAAGCTTTGGAGACACTACCTATTAGGAGCAAAGTTTGAGCTTTATACTGACCACAAAGCTTTGAAATACTTATTTTCTCAAAAAGATTTGAACATGAGACAACATAGGTGGGTGGAATTCCTTGCTGCCTATGATTTAGACATTATGTACACACCAGGAAAAGCAAATAGAGTGGCAGATGCATTGAGTAGGCAACATGCCAAGTTGGCTACATTGATGATAGAGGAGTTTAAAATGTTATTGGCACTAACTGATGTGGAAGTGGGAAGTGTGGAAGAGCAAACTATGGTGATAGATGAGGACATGGAGCACTATGGCAAGCTCAGCCTCATCATAATAAAATCAGACTTAGTGGAAGAAGTGAATCAGTCTCAAGACATGGATGCATACCTAAGAGAGAAGAAGGAACTATTAAGGAATGGTTCAAATATTGATAAGTTTGAATTGGATGAAAAAGGATTTTTGAGATACAAGGGAAGACTGTGTGTGCATGGCACAGAAGCACTACAAAGAAAAATCATGGATGTACATCACAAGTCTAAGTACACCATACATCCAGGTGGTACTAAAATGTATCATGATCTAAAGAGAAGCTATTGGTGGAAAGGAATGAAAAGGAGTGTGGGTGAATATGTGGCAAGATGCATGACTTGCCAATAAGTCAAGGCTGAGTACCAAAGACCCAGTGGACTGTTGCAACCTCTGGAAATTCCAAGGTGGAAATGGGAAAGCATATCAATGGATTTCATTGATGGTTTGCTAAGATCAAAGAGAGGTAATGACAGTATTTGGGTGGTGGTAGATAGGTTGACTAAATCATCACACTTCATACCAGTAAAGAGTGATAGAAATAAACCAAAATTGGCACAAATTTTCATGAAAGAAATCGTAAAACTACATGGAGTTCCTACCACTATCATTAGTGACAGAGACACCATATTCACATCAAAGTTTTGGAGTAGTTTTCAACAGGCAATGGGGGTTGAGTTGTGCTTGAGCACAGCCTACCATCCCCAAACTGATGGCCAGACAGAAGTAGTTAATAAATTTTTGGAGGATCTACTTAGAGCCTGTGTACTTGACCATGGTGGTAATTGGGAAGACTACCTTCATTTAGCAGAATTTGCTTACAACAATAGCTACCAGAGTAGTATAGGGATGGCTCCTTATGAAGCTCTATATGGGAGGCCTTCTTTGTCACCTGCTTGCTGGTTAGAGGTAGGTGATAGGGTGATGTTAGGACCAGATCATGTGAAAGAAACAAATGATAAGATCACATTGATCAAACAGAGAATGAAGGCAGCACAAGACAGAATGAAATCATATGCAGATAAAAGAAGGAAACCACTTGAATTTGAGGTAGGAGATTATGTGTACTTGAAAGTTTCACCTATGAGGAAGGTGTTGAGGTTTGGTAAGGCAGGGAAGCTAACCCCGAGATACATAGGGCCATATGAGATCATAGCAAGAATAGGAAAGATGGCTTACAGGTTGAGGTTGCCAGAAGAAATGAGTGGAATACATAATGTATTTCATGTATCACAATTGAGAAAATGTGTACATGATGAAGCTTCAGTGATTCAGTCACAAAACCCAGTAGAAGTTAGACTAGATTTAGTATATGAGAAGAAGCCAGTGGGCATTGTAGCTAAAGAAGATAAGAAATTAAGAAATAAAACTATTAAACTGGTAAAAGTGCAGTGGAGTCTAGACCCTAATGATTGCACATGGGAGGTTGAGGACAAGATAAAAGTCCAGTACCCTCAACTATTTGCAACTGACAATTAAATTAAAGGTAATTTATCATTTATGCTTGCATTCAGTTAATTAAACATAGTATTCAATGTTGAATGTGCTTGCTTGATATATGCTTTAGTTGAATTAAGAAATGTTAAATTGTGGGACACAATTTCTTAAAGGAGGGGTGTATGTGACAGCCCATAATTTAAGTATATATATATATATGTTACATACTTTGCAAAAGAAAGTTAGTTAGTTGAAAACCAAAATTTTTCTTTTCTCTGAAAAACAATGGTGTGTAGATAAATATGCATGTCTTTGTGCACGTGCACACTATTCCAGTATACTACCTGAGCAAGGAAAAATTGCATGACCTATTAGTATAGCTACATTAACCCAATTATAATGTATAAATGGCCTAGGCAGTCTTAGTCCTAATTTAAATAAACTAATATATATATATATATATAATAAACATGGCAGCATGCATGGGTAGAAAATATAATAACTAATTAACATACACATTTGGTTAGACACATAAGTTTTTATGCATAATTAAAATCAGAAAATGCCAAGCCAGAGTCATGCATAAAGTGTGTAAAGAAAATTGCCAAAAATAGTTAAGACAAGGAAAAAGGGAAAAATGGTAAGGAGGGAAAGTGGAGAGGGTGAGCTGTTGGGTGAGATCAGAAATAATGATGGGATTTCTGATGAAAATAAATTACCTAACTAACCTTAAAACCCTAATGACTCCACTATATACCTCATCACCTCCTACGGGTGCACATGAGAAAAACCAGAAAACAAAACATAGAAAAGAAAGAGAAGGCAGACAGCAGTTAGGAGGTCAATGGCAGACTTAAATCAAGGCTTAGGAAGAAGAACCTTGGTGAGTAAACCCTCACTTGGCAAGGCATTAAGACCTATGGAAGGCAGCCATTTGACCTTTAATTTATTTTAATTCTGTTTGAAGTTTTGCTTGCATTTTTAGTCTAATCTTTTTTTGTTGTTTCTAAAGATATGTGTCTTGTATTCCTTGGTTGTCATTTAACCTATGATTGATTGTTCATATATGATATATTTAAGGATAAATTGATGATAATTTAGATATTTATGTACCTAGGAAATATTTTAGGATTAAGCATAAATTTATAAAAAAAAAGTAAGGTGCAAGGCAGTAAGAGGAAGTGGTCCTCTGGCTTATGTCTTGCAACTGAAAAGATGGTTAGGATGCAATGGAATTTCCATGTGCTGAATCCTGATTTATCATTTGATGTTCTCTGGAAATAAGGTTGAAGTAATGAGAAAATACACTTTAATATGTGGGTGGACTATAAGGAGAACCAGAGTAGCACTTCACTTGGTAAAGGCTTTAGGCTATGCTTTAATCAAGGTATATCTCTAAAATAAAACTAACTTGAACTGATTTTTAAAGTATAAGTGATTGTTGAATAAATATATATAAGTGAATGAGTATTGATGGATGTATAGAAATTATTAGTACGTAGTGATTGGGGATAAAACAGTGTTGGGCATAAATCTGCATATAAAAAATATGGGATGTGTGAGAGAACTTAGTAATTAAACTAAGGACATGGGTCACCTCTATCAGGTTGGGTAAGAGGGAAGTGGGTATGGCATAGTGGTTGGCTTGCACCAAGGTTGGGGTGTGAGTTTGCACATGGCATGATCATGTCCAAAAGCTTATAGTGCACTGGAAAGTAAGAAGCAGTTCCAGGCAATGTGCACCAATGAAACCATAAAATGTGATACTGGATCCTTTTGAAATGAATAACATGAAGTGAATATACATGCAAAATGTATAAATGCTGAAAGTATATGGGAATCTTGATATGCAGTCTCATATTGGTACTTTAGCTTAATGATATGGATGTTGCTTGTTCATGTTTAGGAATGCCTGTGTGATTTGCATGATGGCTGCTATGAATTTCTAAAATAAAGATTTATGTTAAGAAATTAGTCTGAGCACATATACATGTATTTAGCAGTTCCCTCATTTCACTGTAAGGATACTTAAAAATGTGAACATGAGAAGGTGGTTTAATAATCCGAGTAAAACATTTAACTTCTGAAACAAAGGTGATATGGAATTAGTTCCATAAATCTTCTGTATTGTCAATTGAATTTACTCATACCAGACTTTAGTCTGACATGTTTGTTGCTTGCATCAAATGGGTGCTTCACTTACATGGTGAGGCAGGTCATGGGATGTCTGCAGGTAATGAAGAAGCTAAGTAAAAAGAGCAGAAATGTGATGCTAGGAAGAAATTGCTAACAACTGAAATATGGCTTTTGTTGAAGAATGTCCCTTATGTTTTATTTTAAAGACTTATATGTAATTAATGTTTGCAGTATGTTGAGCTTGATTATTATGTAATGAATGATTTTAGGGATTATTATGTGATGGAACCATTACTAGTAAAAGAAAAAGTATCATGAGTTGAAACTATATTCAGTGGAAAAGATGGATATGTTTAGCTTTACATTATAATTTATAAGCATGCAAATTTCCAGGAATTTAGCAGTAAAGTAATCATAGACCTGAAGCTTATACCTATTTAAACCAATAGTGAGAATATGCACATCAGACTGTTTTAAAAATTAGAATCCACTTACATATGAACTGAAGCAAAATTTTATGAGACAAGGAATAATCCAAATTAAAATGTGTTTGATAATTTTATGAATGAATGAAACTAGTATATTATGATCAATTAGTTTAGGGAACTCACTAAAACAAATTAGTCTAACTGAAGACTAAGGTAGGCAGAGAACAGCTGTACATGACTATGTGCACACAGGTGCACAGAAGCATGCACAACTCATAGCTCATCTGTTTAAAAAGGCAAACCTTGAAAATTTAAAGTTAGTCCACATGTTATATCAAATACACAAATGCTAAATGTAGGAAAATAAATGGGAATTGGTTAAAAAGAATTAAACAGAGATTTAACCTCAGTCTTACTACTATTACTTTTTATATAGACTGAGATACCCCTTTACAGAAATACTCTGATATTAGAATTAAAATGAGCACAAAAATAGTTTTATAAAGTAATATATCAATATTTCTATATTGATCAAGTGGATCTTGGGAAACACATAGGAAAAAAAATAATATATAGTTGGTTTGTGAAAGTGTGCAACCCTGAATTTAGTTTTAAACTAAATTGAGTCATTCAAAATAAATGACAACTAAGGGTTGGGTTGCCTCATCTGGTCTGTTCCAACGTACTACGCTCGCCCGAGTGACAAAAATGGAGGATTCTCTGAAGGATGCAATTCAGTTAATGACTGAAATTCAAATAGTGCAACTCCGTATGTCAAAAGAACAGGAAAGGCAAGGGAAAATCCTTAGAAATTTGCAAAAATTTCTAATGGACAATCATGCTAATCCAATCTTGATTGACGAGGACTCTTCAGGAGATCATGAACAAGAGGATAGTGAAGAAGAAGAAGAAGAACCAATGGAAGAAGAGCATGCGGAAAACAACGACAAAGTCATTTGCGTTGGCAAAGTATGTTTTGACAAGGACGGAAACTTGGTTGAACTACGTGGAAATTTCTGTTTCCATTATCCAAATTGTTCGATCCATAGATCTCCAATTGTCAAAGATACTCAGTAGTTTCTTCTTTTTCGTTTTTCATCGTTATGTGTATATTTGTCACATTGTACGAAAATGTAAATATAAACATATATATAAAAATAAATATTGTCTGTTCTTATATATGATTCCTATATATGTTATATATAAGTATTATATAGGTACTTGGTTAGGAATGTTAGTAGTTTAGGACTAAGTTTTAGGTTTACAAGTAAGTATTGCTATGTATGATAACACTATCATCATATAGGATATTAGACTAAGAGTTATATAGTTTAGAGTTAGTTTGTTTTTGTTGATGACAAAGGGGGAGAAATATAAAATAGAAGAGCTAGGCATAGATTAAGGGGGAGTTATTAGTTTTAGGGGGAGTTATTAGGATAGAAGTAATATTTTATAAACAACGGTTGTCATCAACAAAAAGGGGGAGATTGTTGATGGTTTTGATGACAACAACCTTAGAATAAGGTTATAAAATATAAATACTAACATTATAGTTTAGATATATATGTATATGCAGGATTTAACCATGCAGGTACCAAGAATGAAGACTGTACAGTATAGAGATTTAAGATATCAAGATTGAAGACTCATGAGTATCAAGAATATCAAGATTATCAAGAGTTCAAGATTTCAAGATAAGTATTGAGTCTAGAATTATGTTAAAACTTCACAATAGCACT
The DNA here is from genome assembly GCA_030737815.1 of Allium fistulosum. NCBI lineage: Eukaryota > Viridiplantae > Streptophyta > Magnoliopsida > Asparagales > Amaryllidaceae > Allium > Allium fistulosum. Next base: position 636,342,140 of record CM060908.1, on the reverse strand, counting down.
GAAATCTTCATTCCGTATTTTCATTTGGGATGGAACCCATTTCTACCTTTTTAGTGGCTTACAAACCCACGACAAGTAGCTTACAAACCTACGACAAGTGGCTTACAAACCCACGAACATCCTGGTTTTGTACAAGTTCTCGAGTCCTGATATGATGAGATATTCTACAGGAAGAAGCTTGCAAAACTACTTCAAAATGATTTTTCAAAACTGCTTTTCAAAATGTTTTAGCCTTAAAAATTATCTTTTCAAATGATTTTCAAAAAGATGTTTTAGCCTTAAAAAATATTCTTTGATTTTGTTCTTAAATAAATTCTTGTTTTTAAACTTTGTTTGTTTTAAAGTATCTTTTAATAAATTTAACTTTTAATATTTACTTAGATTTAAATATAAAATTATAGTAAAATTATATATATATTATTCTCTATATTTATCTATGTATTTTATCTATAGTCAAGTATATTAATAAAGTTTAAAATAGTTTTAATATAAGATAAAGGTTATTTTCAAAGAAAAACAAAACATCAAAATTTCCTTTGGGATGTCGACATGCCCTAGTACCCCATGTCGACATAGTGTCAGTTAGGACCAAAAATTTGAATTTCAAAAAAAGTGTCTATTCGCCATAACCTTTCATGAATAGACATGGTTGTTGTTCTTCTATAAATAGGGGTTGGTTTCAACGAATTTTATATCAGATTTTCTGGTTTTTCACTTCTCTTCTTCTTCCACATTTTCTTATTCAAAATCCTATCATCACTCTGCCGAAATCAACATTGAATCTAACTAGATCATCTCTAGTTTGATTCTCTATCACTATCTTAACAAGATCCCAGTGCTATTCAGAGTTATAGGCTTCTTTGTAATCTATCTAGTGAGAAAAGGTGTGATTGTAGCCTTGGAAATCAATCAAGCGAGAAAAGGTGTGATTGTAGCCTTGGAAATCAATTGGGTGAACTTGTTGCCCCGGAAATCAAGTATCTCTACCCAGAGGATTATGATTCTGGAGGGTGTACCTCGTAGCCTTGAAACCGAGGGTGTAATTGTACAATTGCTTTTGAAAGGAAATCCGTACTTAGTTGTGCGAGACTGGATGTAGGGTAACTCCGAACCAGTATAAAATTCGATGTGTTCTTTCCTTTACTGCATTTACTTTATTTTTGTATCTGTGTTTGATTCTGTGATTATATCTGTATCTGAATATTGCATACATTTGTATACAAATCAACAATAACTCAAAAAGATTTAGTAATTTCTTATAAACACTATTCACCCCCCTCTAGTGTTCATTCTAGCCTTAAGATCCATATTCCGCATTCCTCATAATTATTTATGTTTATGGTTATCATTTCATATGTTGGCTTAGTTGATCCATCTCTTTTGTCATTAAGTAAAGACCCTTCGAATCTTACATCCTCTCCTAAAGTTTCTAGCAAGCCACTTATGCTTACCATATTTAGAGTTGGCTCGTCATTTCTTACTGCTATGATTGGGGACACTTACTATTTACTAAAATAAAAAAAACATAAGGATTCCAGCGGCCCATGGACCTCTTTTGAGCCTACTTCTAAAAACCCAGAGAGGACAACCTTGTTTTGACATCGATTGTCGTTCCTTCAACCGACACCATCACAAATACCATTCCTACCACACTTCCCTCTCAGAGCCTAGTTGTCGACATCACAATTTCACTCCCAAGAGATTATTTAACTTTCTTGCATCAGCGGTTAGGCCTCGATTCTCCACTTCTTCATAATGTTCCCCCGTCAGGTCTTAGCGCACGAGTTTCTTCCCCTTGAACTTTGAAAAATCATTGATACCTATTCTTTAAACCCCTGCCATTTGCTCCTTAGGTGCAACTGATGCCACTCTTTCCTTTTCAAAGTACGTTCTTGTTCATCTTCTACAACAACTTATTCTAGTATGCTTTTTTTTTCTCTCAACATATCAAGTTGACATGTGATTTGGTTCTAACATTTGCGATTTTTTCTATATTGGAAAACTTCTATTCCTTCTTCAGCAATCTTCTTTTTCCTCCTCTTAAGACATGTTAATGCTGCAAAATTTGAATCCTTTCCTGTTTGAGAAGATAAAAACTTTGGAAAGTGTGATAGAAAATATTTAAGATGATAATGGATCCTTATCCATAGAAAATTCATAGACAACTCTTTGTTGGATTTAAAGAAGAAAAGGATTTGCAATTTGGAGGAGAAAAGAATTCTTGAGAAGGAACTTTCAATGTGTCGTGTGGAGCAAAGCAATCTCAGCTCGAGGCTTCTAATCTTACAATTTTTTAGCTAAAGTGCCAATCTTAGAAAAGAAATTAACTAAGAGGGTCTTTTGCTTAAGACAAAATTTTCATTATGTGACATCAAAACCGGGGTCTCTTCCTTTTTGCATGAAGCTCTTCCCCTTTGGGAATATCAAAGTTCCAAGGTAGCTTTATTTATAGCATAAAAAGATAACATTGATCGATGCTCAAATTTGGATTTCCTTCTCTTTGCTTCACAAAAATTAACTATAAGAAGAAATTTGACATCATTGTTGATTAATTCCTAGAGATCTATATGAATTTGGGGACAATGAGCCTATCGTTGCTAAAAAATACTTAGCTTTCGATGATCTTTCGTATGATGGCAGTGAACCGGAGAATGAGGATGAAGAAAAATTTAATGATGATAATGATGATGATGATAATGGAGACAATCCTGCCTAGGATCTGCAAATGATGACTCATCGAGAAAAGATAGGGATGATGATTTCGAAACGATGGTCTTGGTGCACTAGGGATTCTCACGAGTCGCGTCATGCTGCTGACTTCCCTTCTCCTAACGTGCATCATGGAACTAGTGATACTCCAGCCCTAAAAAGCCCACCAGGTGATCCCATTTCATCTTGCCTATGAAAGTTTGGCCAGCCATCCTCTAATATCCAGAAAGTTTAATCCACCAAACCAAGATCCTCGACGACTCCTCCTAGAGTAAATTACTCTCCAAATTATATTTTCCAAATCTTAGTTATCTCTATTGAGTCTTAAAAGTTTTATTTTAATTACTAGCATAGGAAGAAAAATAGAAATTATTTTGAGATCTTACTAGACAAAATAAGGATGAAAATTTAAGACTCAACATAGAAGGGGAAAGACTATACAAGGATTTGAATGAGTCAAATGATATATATATATATATATATATATATATATATATATATATATATGAAACTCCTAAAACATCTCAAGTGCTTAGAAGACTTTAGAAATAAGCGATTCGCACCTTTACTCCGAAAATCTGATTTCCATCAGTCAAATTTCCATAAATAAAATAAAGATCCTGCTACCCTCTTTTGGATGCTTATTATAGATGGAACTAAGCTAATAGAGTGCCTTCACTTAGTTTACATCAGATTTCCCGTGGATACTTTTTCTTTTTGGGGCAACGACTATGGAGGCCTAATTAGGCGGCTTCATAAGAGGAATCTTGATGAGCATGGATCAAATCCGCATCCTAGAGAGTGCTGAAATTTACTCAAAATCTTCACTGCATGCTTGACTAAGGTTAAGTTCAATAAGGACAAATTTATCTCTGAAAATTATAAGGAATGCATCCTTTATGAACCTTCATAGCACTTGTTGTATAATACAGTTTACACTTTTGTTGATGTAGTAGTAACCTTTTCTTTTTATATATAAAATCTGTATTTTGACTCTTGGTGTTATGCTATGGGTATGCATGTTACTGACTTTGTATCTATTTTGTTCTGTATATCCTATCCCAAAAGATTTTTTAAGTAAATTGGTTAGGTTAAACAGAACTTTTAAGGAAAGTTCCTCCTTAAATGAAAAGTCTTACTTGTGAGCATATTATTGTCTTCGCGACCTCCAGTATATATACATAGGATTCCCTAATTTGGATTTTAAATTCTTGAGAAATCGAAAAGACCAATCTCTTTATGAGATACAGACTAATTATGCATAATTATTATGCGGTGAGGTTAGTCCCTCCCAAAAAGAATGGGATTATCAGGGTTTTCCTTTGTTAATACTCCTCCTGGCATTGAAGCCCCATTTACAACTGCATTTCTCATTTCTCCTTCATCCTTTCAAAAGTTTGAGATAGATTCGCACAATCTAAGGATTTACGGAGAAACATGTATGTTACTATTGTTACTATATATTTTTATTAGAAATCAAATGCAATGGTTTTAATTGTATTTCAAGTTATCGATAAAGTTACTTTCTTTTACTAAGGGCTTGTTGTTGTTTATGTTTTGATTTAGGATAAAGAGTTGACTCTATCTCTTGATGTCCAAACTTTACACAATGTCTCAATGGCATCCAATCTAGTTTAGTCATGAACATGGCGAATCATTCTTCTCGTCATGTTTTGGATCTATCATAAATTTACAATGCGAAGGCTAACAAATGGTATAAGAAATATATCTAATTAAAGTCCATTTGAGAGCTTCTCTAGAAATAGTTACCGAACTTGAGAAGAAAATCTCTTCTATAGATAATGGAATTCTTGAATTTACTGGAAAACTTAACTTAAAATTCTACCCTCATCAATTAGTGTATGATACCAAAATTTGCTTATCTTAACCAATGCAAACTTAATTTGGAGATGGAATTGCTAAGATCTAGAAACGAATGTTAGTCTTACGAGCTTATCTTGACTGAAGGAAAAAATGGACTCCTTACGTCGACAGTAGCAAAATCTTCTAAGAAGCTTCCTTGCGGGTTCCCTCTTCGTCTCAAGGCCGCTTGACACGTAGTGGTAATGTTGTTGCTTCTTTGACATCTTTGCCCTCAAAAGATAATTTTGGTGAACTAGCTAGGATAAGCATGTCCTTTAAATTTGAATGCAAAAGGAAGATAGAAGAGTACAAGGATAAGAAGAATATATGGAAATATTTTCTAATCTAAGATTTGATGTGGAAACTTTGGAACAATGAGAAGAACGTGCATATGTTGAAAACTCAAAAGCTTGAGAATGATCAAAAAAGTTTATCTTATCAAATTTCTTAATTGAAGAGTGCTAACAAAAGTTATTCTAAGTTCCTAAATCGACTACATAGATTCCTTTAATGTCACTTTTCATATGGAGAAAATTTAAAGAAATATCTTCCTATGGCAATTCAACATATCATCGATTGTCCTTCAATAATAGAGACTTTGATAAAAGAGGTAAAGGAACTCAAAGACCAGCTAGAGCTATTGCAATTTTTTACCTCTAGGGCGTCTCAAGTTGACTCTTTAGTAAGTTACTTGACTGAAGTAGTTATCGCATTTGATTTAAAAGTTGACCTCTCATTTTTAGGCCCAGAAAGAGAATGCTGATTAAGGAAAGTTGTTGCTTCGAGTTATCAGGGATATCAACACTTCTTTCTATACGGATGCTTCGACTTTCTCAATGAGATACATGGACCTCCTTTTCTGTATAAAAATGAGGGATCAACTAGCAAAACCCATTCTTGTATTTTGGAAGCTGAAGGGAAAAGAAGAGAGTTAGTGTATCAACATCACCATTTTCCTCATCCTCCAGAAACATGAATTTTTTTAAAACCTATCTTATTGTTAAAAGATCATAATTTGTAATATGGAGGTTTAGTAATAAAAAATTATTTTGCATACAAATTTTGTGATTTACTATTTATTCTTTATGCTCCTTGATATAATCGATGGGGTCCTTTCCCATATTTTCCTCTACCATTTGGCTTTACTTCAGTTGGTTGTTTTGGACCAAGGGCTTAACTTGACCATCACTCCTTCGATGGGTGCTTTGGTCGGGCATAGAAGGAGGATCAACTACCTGATTGAATACCACTCTTTGGATGGGTGCATTGGCCGGGCGTAAAAACAGGACCAAAGGCTTTATTGACCGTCTCCTTTGGATGGGTGCTTTGGCCTGACCTTAAGGCTGACCAAAGGCTTGATTAACCATCTCTCTTTGGATGGGTTCTTTGGTCGGGAGTAGAAGTGGGACCAAAGGCTTTATTAACTATCTCTCTTGGATGAGTGCTTTGGCTAGGTCCTTAGGTAGGACCAAAGGCTTAGTTAACCATCTTTCTTTGAATGGGTGCTTTGGCCGAGCATAGAAGACGAACCAAAGGCTTTATTGACCATCTCCCTTGTATGGGTGCTTTGATCTTCAACACCCATATTTCTATTGACATTATTTAGGAAATTTAATTAGAAAAAATTAAATTAAATAATGTGGGTTGATTAATGGATTGAGATTTGTGATTTAATTAAGGATGTAGCCTTGCCATGTTAATGAGTAAATAATGAATCAAAGAATTAAGGTGTTAGGAAATAAGGGAGGGAAAATGCGAAAAATGATTAAACTTATACCCTAAACCCTTAGGAAACCAAAACACACGTTCATTTCATATTTTCTCAAACAAAAACACCTCTAAGGTCGGCCACCATTAGCAATCTCAAGAGAAGATAAAGCTAGGTTTAAGAGAAGAATCAAACTAATTAATCAAGATCAAATCTCACATCCTTAATTACAAAGCTAAGGTGAATAATCACTACATCTCATTTTTAATGATTTTCGGTTTTAAGGTAAAATCCGAATTATTTACATGAATATGCCATGTTTTTGAATGATTAAATGATATATATGCTTGTTGATGATTTATGCTTATTCATATAGATTTTTATGATATGTTTTGATGTGAAAACCCTATTTAATGACATCCAAATGCCTTAGAATTTAGATTTAGATCAAAAATGATATTTTAGAGATGGGTTTCCATTTTCATAATTTTCTGATTTAATGTGGATTTTACATTAATTTTCTAATGAAGAAAATGATTTATTGGATTATAAATCATTTATGGTTAAATAATTAATTATTTGGGTCTGAAATTTATATATGTTGGAGAACATATTAAAACCGATTTTTTTGGAATTTTTGTAGAATTTTCCTAAGTGTTTTGATGAATATATAAAATTATTTAAGGTGTGGGACTTAAATGTTTTATATATTTATAAAAGGAGAAGGGGTATTTTATAAAATTAAATTATTATTTATTTCTGAAATTATGGCCGCATTTTTAGAAAAGAAAATTAAGCAACCAATAGGATTTTAACAAACATAGCAGGTTAGTTAAAAAGTATTTCCATTTTAAGTTAAAGACAAAAATTTCTTGTTTTTAGCCTGTTTCGCCACTTTCGGCACCTTGCTTCTTATACAGATGACTTCCGACTTAGTTCCTTCACCTCCATCATTAACGAAACTAATGTGCATGTCATTAAGGACTTGGTGCGCAACGAATTGGAAAGAAGGCGGAAGGTATGAGGTCGAAACCCAGGGGTTCGAAAGGGGTTGAAGCACGCCTTTGTTTTATAGTGAAAAATGTGCCTGCTTTTCTTTTGACTATATAGCTTTCGACATAGTTAAAGGTTTTAAAGAAATGGTTGCGCTTTTGTTTTGAACAAACTGCTTTTGATCTAGTTGGCTTTCGACTAGGTCAATGGCTTAAAAAGAATGGATTTAAAAAGGGGTTGCGGCTTTGTTTTTAAGTATAGGCTTTCGACTAAGTCGAAGCCCTTTAGCTACCGCTTCTTACCTTTCAAAGCAATGCCTTTGAAAGGGTATACTTGTTTTTATAAAACCCTGTCGCTTATCCAAAGCTTTCGAAAGGGTGGTTTCGACACCACCACTTCTTCACTTAAGAATAGCTTTCGAAAGGAATGCTTTCGACTCTAATGGTTTTCAGATCCTTTTGCTCTACTTGAAGGCATAATCCAAATGGTTTTGACCGAAGAGGTTTTCAAAGTTTTCGAAGGGGTAAATATTGAATGGCCTCGAAAGGTATCCACATGTTTTAAAAAGAACCCAAATGCTTTCGAAAGGTTTGCTGTTTACAAAGGTTTGATGCTTTCGAAAGGTTTTAAATGATGGTTTCAAACGGGTGTTTCCTCAATGCTTTTGAAAGGTTTAAAGAAAGGTTTCTAAGGGGTGGTTCCCCAATGGTTTCGAAAGGTCTAAGAGGAAGGGTTTTTCTAAAGTTTTCAAAAGGCAATATTGAAGTGTTTTAGAAGAAATACATCTAAGGTTTTAAAGCTTTCGAAAGGAAGGTTTTTAATGGTTTTAAAAGGTTCATATGAATGGTTTTGAAAGGAAGGTTTTGGCATTTCGGCCTTGGTTGAGTAAAGGGTTTTACTTGGTTTCGAAAGAGGTGCTTTCAATGGATTCGGAAGGAGTAACTTTCAAAAGTTAAATGTTTTCATCAACTAAGATTAGGGTAAAGTGTATATATATAATGTGGTAAGGTGATTTTGAGTAAAGCACAGAGTATAAATGTTTTCCTTGTTTAAGTTTGGTTTAAAAGGATTTAAATCAATTTGAGATGAAAAGGTTTTCAAGGAAAATTATGGGAAGGTATCCCTAAGTAAAATTACTCGGATATTAGAATACCAGATGGGACTGGTATAGGGTCGTGCCCTATACATTAGCTATTGGCCCCAACAAATTTAGTCCAAAATTCTAGTGTGTAGGGCTTTGTCACAAGTAAGACTAAAATTATGATTACACGTAGAAAGGAATATATATATTTGTATACATATAGGTTATTGGTGAGCCCGCAAAACCACTAGGATTAGGTGACCCTGAGAGATGTTAAGTTAAGGACGGACCGTCCAAAAGATAAGTATTTAATAGATAGTTAAGGATGGACCGTCCAGAAGAGGTGTGTCTAACAGATGTTAGATTATATTGTTATTTAGTCTGGTAGGCCCGAGTCAGCCAAAGGTTAGTAGTTAGCAAAACAAAACTATAATGTTCGGACAAATAGTCCATTTGTTACCTGGTATGTATACTTACATAATAATGCTTTATAGTTTTAACCAGTTTTGGTTGCAGGATTATGATTTGCAAAAGATATGTTTTAAAAGGATATTAGTGAGGGGAAACCCGTTCTGCTAAGCGGCGTGGTCTCATTTAATATCGTATATCCGAGATGTATAGAATTATTCACACCAGGCTTTATGTCTGACTCGAAGTTTATGTTTTCCCCTTAAACTCTTGGGTGCTCAAAATTAATTTGAGTAGGCAAAGGGTTAAGGTTTTACAAGTTTTAGTATGTAGACGAATAAAGCTTTCGGAGGCGAGCAGGTGGTTAACAGATAGCTATTTAGGAGTTGCTGTTTTGTTTTGTTTTCCGCTGTGTTGTATCTAAGATAGTTATTGAAAGTCTATATGAGTGGATCGTATATATTATATGCAAGTATAAACAGCTAACTATATAATATAACAATATAAACGATAGTATCACAGTAAATGAAAGTAATCACACCGGTATTTTATACTGGTTCGGACCTCCCGTCCTACGTCCAGTCCCGAAGCTCCTCTTCGGAATTTCCTTTCAACTAACCCTCGCTTAACCCGGAGGAACAGGTTTACAATAGCAGAGTTTCTTTGTCAAGAATGTGTTCTGTAACACGGATGTTGACTATTGAGTACAAGAGTGCTTCCAATATATATCTATCTAGAGAATATCTGAATGAGGAGTTCTATATATATGGAAGAGTTGATTACAGGTAGTTGATTGCTTATAGATCAGAAATAAACAGAGTACAAGAGATAAGAGAGTAAGTAAGTCAGGTTGTTTTTTTCTCTTGAATTCCTGATGCTATTTATAGTGATGAAGAGTTTTCTTGTATAGTTGCATCTGCTGTAATCTCCGTAAAGTCGCTTCTGATGGTGATGAAGAGTTGCGACAAAGAGAAGTGAATCTGTCTTTTCGAATGTGGCAGTTGAGCTTTGAAAATGCATAGTCGAGTCTCGAATCAGACGTCTGGAAAGTAACCTCAGACGTCTGGTCTTCATATCTGTTATAAGCCTGGATACTTTTCAGACGTCTAACGTTGGTAACCAGACGTCTGATTGCTTCTGAATTATGAACCAGAGGAATCATTCAGACGTCTGGATAGTGCTCTCAGACGTCTGAAAGTGTGCATGTTGCTTTATCTTGTGCATGTCCTATTTCTCTTCAATCTCTTCTGATTTGACGTCTTTTGATTCTTCTCTTGAGTGTTGCTTTAGTCTCTTTGGTGACGTTACTCTATCAACTATCTGTAAATATAGATATATATGTACATTTGATTTCCATTGTATAGTTGTTATCATCGAAACCATAGAATTGATTTCCTAACAATCTCCCCCTTTTTGATGATGACAACTATTCAATGTACTTATATATATATTTCAAATCTCCCCCTGAATATGTGCTTAGTTTTGTTGATAAGATTATATATATATATATATTTCTCCCCCTTTGACATTATCAAAAAGAATACATAAAAGTTCAAGTCAAAAGAAAAATTTGCATTAATAATAAGAAGGAGTTATATGAGGGAGATGTCAAAGCTTTAGACAAGATCTTGAAGTGAACAAATTCCTAAACTTCGTCTGAGTTTTATGAAAGTTTGTTCGTTTAATGGTTTTGTAAATATGTCGGCTACTTGATTTTCGGTACTTACATATTCTAAAGATATAGTTCCTTTTTCAACATGGTCTCATAAGAAATGATGTCGTATATCTATATGTTTGGTGCGTGAGTGATTTACAGGATTTTTTGACAAATTTATAGCACTTGTGTTGTCACAATATATTGGAGAATTTTTGATGATTTTACCAAAATCCATTAGTGTTTGTTGCATGTATATTACTTGCGCACATGCTAGAGCTGCGGAAATGTATTCAGCTTCACACGTAGATAAAGAAACACAATTTTGCTTTTTACTAAACCACAAAACTAACGATTGTCCGATAAAATGACATGTTCCACTAGTACTCTTACGGTCTGTTCTACAACCACCAAAATCCGCATCGCTATCTGAGACAAGTTCAAAAGGTGATCCTTTAGGGTAAAACAAACCATAATCTTTAGTATTAGATAAATAACGTAAAATGCGCTTAACAGATCGTAGATGAGATTCTTTTGGTTTGGCTTGAAATCGGGCACAAAGGCATACACTCATCATAATATCTGGTCGACTAGCCGTTAAATATAGTAAAGAACCAATCATACTTCGATATAACTTTTCATCAAAATCTTTTCCATTTTCATCTTTTTCTAAGTGAATAGTGGTACTCATTGGTGTTGGTTTGCTTGAAGTTTTATCCATTTTAAATCGATGTAATAAATCGTTACAATATTTTTCTTGATGAATAAAAATTCCATTTTCTAGTTGTTTTATTTGTAATCCTAAGAAGAAATTTAATTCTCCCATGTGTGACATTTCAAATTCATTTGTCATAATATTTGAAAAATCATTACATAGCTTTTCGTTGGTTGAACCAAAGATGATATCATCAACATAGATTTGTACAACTAAAATATCATCATTTTCTCTTTTAATGAATAAATTTGTATCTATTTTTCCTATATGAAAACCAGAAGTTATTAGGTGATTTTTAAGACGTTCGTACCATGCACGAGGTGCTTGTTTTAATCCATATAGTGCTTTATGTAATTTAAAAACATGACCGGGATAATTTTCATGAACAAAAAGTGGTGGTTGTTCAACGTATACATTTTCTTTGATAAAACCATTCAAAAAGGCACTTTTGACATCCATTTGAAATAATTTAAAATTATTATGAGTTGCAAAAGAGAGTAAAGTGCGAATGGCTTCTAATCTTGCTACCGGTGCAAAAGTTTCATCGTAATCTATGCCTTCTTCTTGATTGTAGCCCTGAGCCACTAGTCGTGCTTTATTTCTAACAATATTTCCATTTTCATCTGCCTTATTTTTAAATACCCATTTTGTTCCTATTACTGATTGATCTTCAGGTCTTGGTACTAATTCCCATACATTATTACATTCAAATTGATGTAGTTCCTCTTGCATAGCTATTATCCAAAAATTATCATTTGAGGCTTCTTTATAATTCTTTGGTTCAAAGTTTGATACAAACGCTATATGGCTTATTTGATTTAGTTGATTTCTAGTAACTCTTGAATTAAGATCTCCAATAATATTATCTATTGGATGATTCTTAAGAATCCTAGGAGATGATAAAATAGTGTTATTTTGTATATTGGCTTCATTATTACTAGAATTTGTTGAGTTTGTTGGTGGAATAATTTCTTCTTCATCATTAGTCTGTTGTTTGAAAGGGTTTTCGTCAAACGAGACATGTAGACTCTCTTCTATAGTATTATTCTTTTTATTAAAAATTCTATATGCCTTGCTACGATCTGAATACCCAACAAAGATACCTTCATCGACTTTTGGATCAAATTTTCCTAATTTGTCTTTTGTATTTAATATAAAACATTTTGAGCCAAAAGTTTTAAAGTATGATACCTTAGGTTTTTTACCAAAAAATATTTCAAAACAAGTTTGTTTAGTCATTGGGCGAATAGTTACTCGATTCAATACATAACAGGATGTAGCAATAGCTTCGGCCCAAAAGTGTTTTGGTAAACCGCTACTATTTAATAATGTTCGTGCGCACTCTTGTAATGTACGATTTTTTCTTTCTACGACACCATTTTGTTGGGGTGTACGAGGAAAGGAAAAATTATGAGTTATTCCCTTTTTATTGCAAAAATTTGAAAAAAGATCGTTTTCGAATTCTCCTCCATGATCACTTCTAATATTTTTAATTTTCAAATTCATTTGAGTTTTAATCCGTTTTGCAAATATTTTAAACATACCGAAAGTATCGCTTTTATGTTTTAGAAATAAAGTCCATGTATATCTTGAGAAATCATCGACTATTACAAAAACATATTTGTTATGATTAATAGATCTTACTTGTGTTGGACCAAATAAATCTAAATGTAATAATTCTAATGGTTGTTTTGTAGAAATATTATTTTTAGATTTAAACGAGCTTTTCTTTAGTTTACCAATTTGACAATCATCGCATAAATTTTCTACTTTGTAACTCATTTTAGGTAACCCTCTTACTAACCCATATTTAGCTAACTTATTAATATTCTTAAAATTAATATGACAAAATCGTTTATGCCATAACCATGGATCATCATGGTTGGCAGTTAAGCATAAGCTTGAATCTTTATTAATATTCATGTTTAATATATAAATATTTTTGTTTCTAAAACCTTCAAAAATGAGTTGTTTGTTATTATCTAAAATATTACATCTATCTTTTTCAAAATTTATTTGAAAACCTTTATCACATAATTGACTAATGCTTAATAAGTTGTGTTTTAAATTTTCTACCAGTAAAACATTTGTAATAACAGGAGAGTTAGATATACCAGAGTTGATGACTTCTCCAATGCCTATGACAAATCCCTTTGAATTATCCCCAAATGTTACCGTTCCACCATCGATGTATGTTATATTTGATAACATTTTTGAATTTCCAGTCATATGTTTGGAGCATCCGCTATCTAGTATCCATTTCTCCTTATTTTTTATTTTGGGTACCTGCAAGATAAAAAATATTTTAATTGGTACCCACATATTTGATTAGGGTCCTAATTGTTAGAGGAAGGTAGCCATACCCAAGATGGTTTGGTACCTTTATAAATATAATTTTTATTATAAACTACATTTTCTAAGTAATTATTGATATGCTTTTGTCTAATCAATTTATTATTTGTTTTAGGAACCCAAATTTTCACATTTTTGGTATTCAATTTTTGTTTAGATAAACTTCTAGTTTTTATATAACTAATATTTTTAGCATTATTTTCTCTTCGTTTAGAGCATTTTTTAAATCCTATTCCATTTCTATCACCTGATGGTTTTGATGTTTTGATAAGATTTTCCAAATCGTGTTTTCCTTTGTTGAATTTTGACACATTATTGGTAATTTTATTTAATTTTTCTTTTAACTCTCTATTTTCTGTTTTCAATAATTCAATATCCTTTTTAAAATCAATATTTTCTTTTAGCAAATTCTCTTTTTCTAGAGTAATGTTCTCACTTTCTATCACATTATTTCTTAATTTTTCTTGAGATATTTCAAGTTCTTCTTCTATAATAGTTTTTTCATCTTTCAACATTCCTACTTCAAGTTCTAATCTATTTACTTTTACTATATATTCTTTGTTCAATTTTTTTATTTGTCTAAATTTATCATCTAATTCTATGCTAAGTTCAAGTAATTCTTCATAGCTAAGTTCCGGACATACCTTATCTTTTTGTGCCATAAAACACACATTAGCTTGTTCTCCGTCAGTATCGCTATCACTTTCTGAAGATGAAGAATCGGAGTCATCCCACGTTACCTTGAAAGCCTTCTTCTTTTTGAGTTTTTCCAATTTGCTTTTCTTTTTATCGTTGTTAAGTTTTGGGCAATCTTTTTTCATGTGTCTGTATTGATCACATTCATAGCACTTAATTTGAGATAGATTTGTTGAGTTGGTTTTTCCTTCTTTTTGAAACTTGGTCATCTTTCTAAATTTCTTGAATCTATTATAGTTTTTGGCAATGAATACTATCTCATTTTCATCTAAATCTGAGTCATCATTCTTTATTGATGGGAATGCTATGTTCTTCGTCTCCGAATTTAATTCTTTACGTGCCTGCAAATTAGCTTCATAGGACATCAATTTTCCTACCAACTCTTCAACTTTGAGAGTAGAGAGATCATTAGCTTCTTCAATAGCTAATACCTTTCTTTCCCAATCAGGTGTTAAAGAGTTGAGTATTCGAGAAACTAAATCAAAATCAGTAAACTTAACTCCTAATGCCATAAGATCATGTTGAATAGTTTGAAATCTAGAATACATGTCTACTATAGTTTCATTTTGTTTCATTTTAAATGATGAAAATTGATTTTGCAAAATTGAAATTTTAGTTTGTTTAACCTTTGTTGTACCTTCATGTGTAATTTGTAAAGTACGCCAAATATCAAATGTAGTTGTACATAACATGACACGTGAAAATTCATTTTTGTCAAGTGAGCAAAACAAAACATTCATAGCTTTAGCATTATTTGATGCTAAGGTCTTTTTTGCATCGGTCCATGTGTTCATAGCAGTAGTTGGAGCTTCATATTTATCTTGAGTGGCTGACCAAATTTCTAAACCATTAGCTTCCATAAAAATTCTCATACGTGTAGACCAATATGAATAATTAGAGCCATTAAAAAGTGGGGGTCGTGCTGTGGATTGTCCTTCTTGAAATATACTTGCCATATTAGAATGACTTAAAAAACGTGTTACTGTTCTTTTAAACGAACCTTGCTCTGATACCAATTGAAAGTCTATATGAGTGGATCGTATAGATTATATGCAAGTATAAACAGCTAACTATATAATATAACAATATAAACGATAGTATCACAGTAAATGAAAGTAATCACACCGGTATTTTATACTGGTTCGGACCTCCCGTCCTACGTCCAGTCCCGAAGCTCCTCTTCGGAATTTCCTTTCAACTAACCCTCGCTTAACCCGGAGGAACAGGTTTACAATAGCAGAGTTTCTTTGTCAAGAATGTGTTCTGTAACACGGATGTTGACTATTGAGTACAAGAGTGCTTCCAATATATATCTATCTAGAGAATATTTGAATGAGGAGTTCTATATATATGGAAGAGTTGATTACAGGTAGTTGATTGCTTATAGATCAGGAATAAACAGAGTACAAGAGATAAGAGAGTAAGTAAGTCAGGTTGTTTTTTTCTCTTGAATTCCTGATGCTATTTATAGTGATGAAGAGTTTTCTTGTATAGTTGCATCTGCTGTAATCTTCGTAAAGTCGCTTCTGATGGTGATGAAGAGTTGCGACAAAGAGAAGTGAATGTGTCTTTTCGAATGTGGCAGTTGAGCTTTGAAAATGCACAATCAAGTCTCGAATTAGACGTTTGGAAAGTAACCTCAGACGTCTGGTCTTCATATCTGTTATAAGCCTGGATACTTTTCAGACGTCTGACGTTGGTAACCAGACGTCTGATTGCTTCTGAATTATGAACCAGAGGAATCATTCAGATGTTTGGATAGTGCTCTCAGACGTCTGAAAGTGTGCATGTTGCTTTATCTTGTGCATGTCCTATTTCTCTTCAATCTCTTCTGATTTGACGTCTTTTGATTCTTCTCTTGAGTGTTGCTTTAGTCTCTTTGGTGACGTTACTCTATCAACTATCTGTAAATATAGATATATATGTACATTCGATTTCCATTGTATAGTTGTTATCATCGAAACCATAGAATTGATTTCCTAACAGTTATGTCTATATAGTACTCTGGTCAACTAAGGGGGCATCATCATATATCGCTCTAGCGTATTTATGTAATAATTATATATGATCTTTGCTTGGGAAACGTTATGGGATTGTGTAATTTGAACATGGAACATGTGTTTTGAAATGTAATAGAAAATGTTGTTTTGAAATCTATGATTTATTTCATATTCATGTGCTTATGGTATTATGGATACCATTAATATTACCGTATTTGGTCACCGAAAGTTAATACTATAGATGACTGCAGCATATGTAGCGCTTCGGTTTGGGCCTCCAGATAGGGGATGTTACAACTTGGTATCAAAGCATAGGTTTATGAAATACTTTAACTAAAAATGATTTTTGAAAAACATAATCCTTAGGAATTAGAGTTAAGATCGGGGTATGGGATAACGCTATAGTAACATACTTGTATTTGCTATATATAAGTATACGCTTTATCCCTAGTGTCCTATCTTTGTTAGGTTATTCTTCTATATCTTATGAGGTATGTATACAGATGTGGATGGTAGATGAGGCAGAGTTAACCTAGGAGGGGACAACACCACCACCAATGGAAATGCCCGACCAAATACAAAGAGGACTCAAGGTCAGGCTCAAGCTGAGAATGTAGGTGCTGGAGTCCCACAAGTAGATATGGGGGTTATGTATCAGTTTTTCGTAAGCATGATGCAAGCTGGGATCGCTGCTGGGGTTGTTGGAGGAAATGTTGCGGGAGGAGTTCAAGAAGCTCCAGTATTCAACCACTATGCTAACTTGAGTAGAGACTATGCTAGGCTTGGAGGGAAGCCGTTTATTGGAACAGAGGATGCTATAGAAGTGGAGAACTGGTTGTTGCATCGAGAAAGGATATTTGCTAATTTAGGGCTCAATGACAAGCAGAAGAGGAGACTTTCCACGAGATAGCTTCAAGGAGCAGCTTTCTTTTGGTGGAATAGTGTGACGGCTAGTGTAAACGAAGTGGAGATGACATGGGCTGAGTTTAAGAGAAGGTTCCAGGAGAGGTTTATGTCAGTAATGGCGCAGTCTATTATGATTAGAAAGTTTGCCGAGCTACAACAAGGGGAGATGTCAGTTCTGGAGTATGCTAGCAGGTTTGAAGAATTGACTAGATATGGGTATGCCACTGTTGATACAGTGATGGAAAGGAATGAGAAGTTCATTAAAGGATTGAAGCCTGAGTTGGCTAGGGCTACCTTACCGTATGTTAGAGATCCCTGTGATGTGGTAGTGGAGATGTTGTTAAGACATGAAGAGATGCTTGCTTGTTTGGAGAAGAAGAAGGAGGTCCAAGTTGGGCAAGGTCGGAAGAGAAAGTCCTTTCATAAGAAAGGTGCTCAAAAAGGTGGAGCAGCAAAGAAGGGGAAGTCTGAAGTGCTCTGTTACAAGTGTGATAAGAAAGGCCATTATGCTCATGATTGCCAGACAGGCAAAGGAAAGAAGGCCGCTGAGAAGAAAGGATTTAGGTGTTTCAACAGTGATCAAGTTGGGCACTACAAGAACCAGTGCACAGAGCCAGCTAAAGGAGATAATGGCCAAGTATTTGCATTGGAGCCTGCTACTTCGAAGCCGACAATGCAGGAGAAAGGAAAATCAATATTGGGAGGTACGCTTCAGATCCATGATATGTCTGTTAGCGTTTTGTTAGATGCTGGTGCATCGTATTCTTTTATATCTCGATGTTTGGTAGATAAGCTTAACCTAGAACCCACATATTTAGTTACTTTTTCAAGTGTTGCAAATCCGATAGAAGGGTATGCGACGTTTGGGATGAAGTGACCACTTAGATTTTGACTTACTAGTTACACTTTTGTTTGTAGTTTGCATGTATTTGACTTTTTAGGGTTGGAATTTATATTGGGTATGGATTGGTTAAGTGAATATGATGCTAGGATATTTTGCCAGGATAGGAAAATATCACTTAGACACCCGTACTGTACTAATCGGATAGTTTATATCGTAAAAAACCCTAGTTGTGAGGTGAATGCTTTGTTGGGTGTTATGGAGTTAGAGGATGAGTTGAATCATGTTTTCGTGGTTAGAGAATTCACAGATGTTTTTGAGCCGATAGTAGGATTTCCACTGAAATGAGCCATTGAGTTTCGGATAAATTTGATGCTTGGAGCAAAACCGGTAAGTAGACCACCAAGTAGGATGACACCTACAGAGATGAGGGAGTTGAAGGCTCAGTTGGTGGATTTAGAAGGCAAGAATTTTATCAGGCCAAGTAGTTTTCCTTGGGGTGTAGCTGCGGTATTTGCTAAGAAGCCGGGTGGATCATTAAGGTTATGTATCGATTATCATAAGTTGAATGAGAAGACGATAAAGAATCGATATCTGTTGCCCAGAATTAACAATTTGTTCGATCAGTTGAGTGGAGCCAAGATATTTTCTTAGTTAGATTTGACAATAGGTTTACATCAGCTTAGAGTGGCAGAAGGTAGTATACCTTTGACGGTGTTTAGAACAAGGTATGGGTCATACGAATGGTTAGTTATGTCGTTTGGACTCACTAATGCGCTGACATTCTTTGTGGATTTGATGAACCGGATTTTTCGAGAGCACTTGGATAGGTTTATGTTGGTTTTTATAGATGATATTCTGATATACTCTAAGGATGAGAAGGAGCATTAAGTTCATCATAGAGTTGTGCTTGAGACGCTGAGGCAGCATCAGCTAAAGGCAAATTTTTCAAAGTGCCAATTTTGGAAGAAGGAAGTGAAATTTCTTGGTCACGTGGTTTCAGAGAAAGGATTGTTCGTCGATCCAGATAAGATCGAAGCTGTTAATAATTGGAAGGGACCAGAAACGATAACTGAGATAACAAGCTTCCTTGGATTGGCAGGATATTATCGGAGGTTTATTAAAGATTTTTCATGGATAGCAGCGCCGATGACCAAGCTAATGCGGAAGGATGTGAAGTTTGTGTGGACCGATAAGTTGAGGAAGCATTCTAGAGCTTGAAACACTTGTTGACCCATGCACCTGTGTTAATGGTTCCAGAGGGGAATCAAGATTTAGTAGTTTATACAGATGTGTGTGGTACTGGGTTAGGAGCTGTACTAATGTAGAGGGGTAAAGTGATTGCCTACGCTTCTAGACAACTTAGACTGCATGAGGTTAGATATCTAACGCATGACTTGGAGTTAGCTGCTATGATTTTTGCTTTGAAAGTGTGGAGAGATTACATGCTGGGAGAGAGGTTCGAGCTTTATACAGATCATGAGTCGTTGAAGTATTTGTTCTCTCAGAAGGAGTTGAACATGGGATAGTAGAGGTGGTTAGAGTTTTTAGCCGCTTATGATTTTGAAATAGAGTACACACCAGGGAAAGGCAACAAGGTTGCGGATGCGCTTAGTAGGAAGCATCAGAATGTAGTGTTGGCTATGATAGTAGAATGGAAAGATTTGGAAGCCTTGAAGCTTGCACGGTGCAATGGAGATCCGAGACTGGGTATAGTGGAGGATCTGCTATATTGTTTTGTTTAAAAGTCCGACCGACATTGATTTAGAAGATTGCTTCTAAACAGGAATAGGATCCAGTGTTAGCTGAAAGGATTAGGAGATTAAGGGATGGAACAAAGAGCGATGATTTGAAGGATTTCAGTCTTGACCAAAGTGGATGGTTAAGAAAGAAGGGTAGATTATGTGTTCCAAATATGGGAGACATGAGGAAAGAAGTTTTGGAGGAATGCCATCGTTCGAAGTTCACTATTCATCCAGGAGGAACGAAGATGTATCACGATATGAAAAGAAGTTTCATCTGGGAAGGCATGAAGAGGGATATTGGCTTATGGGTGAAACAGTGTTTAAACTATCAGCAGGTGAAAGCCGAGCATCAGAAGCCAAGTGGGTAGCTTCAGCCATTGGATATTCCGGTATGGAAGTGGGATTATATTTCTATGGATTGCAAAGACGGGTTGCCGAGATCTAATAGAGGGAATGAAAGTATATGGGTCATAGTGGACAGATTGACCAAGAGTGCCCATTCATTCCAGTTAAGTCAAATAGGATGGCACCTGCATTGGCTAAGTTATTTATGAAGAATGTGGTTAGACTGCATGGAATTCCTAGTAGTATTATTAGTGATAGAGATTCCTTATTCAATAGTGAGTTCTGGAAGAGTCTACAGGAAAGTTTAGGAACCAAGCTCAAGATGAGTACCGCTTACCATCTGCAAACAGATGGGCAACATAAAGAGTTAACAAGATATTGGCAGACTTGTTATGAGTTTGTGTATTATACTTCGGGGGATTATGGGAAGACTGTTTGTACCAAAAATGGGAACAACATTCTTCGGGAGTTATTTGAAGAGATAAAATGAAGATTATAAATGTAAAACAGAGGTTATCTAACAAAAACTCCAACAAGCAGAAATGTAAAATGCGCAGACAAGCAATTTAGAGTGGTTCGGCATATTGCCTACGTCCACTATGAAGTTTTGATGATTTTATTGATTCTCTTTCAATGTTACAAGCGATTACAGCAAACGACAACGGATTACAGAATAGAATTCGAAATTAACAGCAAAGGTATGATGCAAGTCTTGTTCCGGCAGAGTCTGGACGCTTCAGAATCAAAAGATCCCTCATCTGTAGGCTCTGGAGCTCTATTTATAGGCGTAGGAGGCTCAAATCTCGCTCAAACTCTGGAAGACTTGGTCTGGCACGTGAGGGGACCCACTCGACCGTTTCCAGAAAGTTTCGCCTCGATCTACGATCGATACGAATCCATTTCGTATCGATCAAGATGATGTCCAAATGAGCTGAAATTTGGCAGGGACATTCTTCAGTGCGTACGCAAGCAACCCTGAAAAAATCATTGGATTTGGATCAGTGGGTTGTGAGAAATTGTCGACACGAAATGGAATTGATCGCTGGCTGTTTCATTCGACTCCATGACCTTGTATTGACCCTTTCGAATCGATCATCCGCACGCGCTCCTGTAATGATGTGGCGCGTATATCTCGAGTCGATCCATCTTTTTCTCCGGTTTGGCCGCGTCGTATCCATGTATCTCGCCGCATTTGCTTCGATGGATTACACGTCACCTTAGTTAGTTGACTCGTTGGATACGAGTAAGTTGCTGATCCTGGACTCGAAGCAAGGTCCTCTGATGGATACGAAGTGTAGCGCCTCGATGGATATGAAGTGGACATTGACTGACGTTTGCGAGGCACGCCATCTATTGAGGGATACGAACCTGATCGATACGAACTTGATGGGTACGAAGCCCATCGATATAATTCAATGGATTCGAATAGCTTTGCTCAGGTGAATTCAAACAGAGGCTTATACGATGGATTCAAAATTGATCGATACAAAATTGACCGACTCGAATTAGAGCTTCGATGATGGATACGAAACCACCCAGAGTGATGGATACGAAATTTGGGCTTCTCCCTTCAATTTGAATCGATCATAACTTGAGCATGTGAACCCGGATTGACCCGAAGTTTGAGATGTTGACTTCTATGATCTTTCTTGTCATGTCCTATCAATTGTAGCTCAATCTGGACTCAGACAAAATTCAGCGATATCCACGGCGAGCTATCCCTGTTCTCTAGTCGGTTCCTTGGTGTCCTGGCCTTGCCAAAAGGCAGGATAACATTTGCCCCCCAAAGTACGTCTTGTGAAAACATGACGTGCTTTGAAAAGCTGCAGGTTCTCTTTGAACAGTTTGAAAGTTGTACTCTGTATTGCGGTAATTGACTGCCGCGTGATGATGATTAGCTGACCTTCGTTAACGTTGCAAGTTCGCGAGTCGTTGTCAGTTCGACTCATTATTGAACTTCGCATCGATTCCTTCTTGAACTCATTCGAAACTTGAGTTGAAACGATGTCTGATGATCGCCTTTAACCATCTTCTTGTATCGAACCCCTCATGAATCGATGTTAAAAGTTGGAAAGCATTTCTTCGTATCGATGTGGGTAGACTTGATGGATATGAAATGATTATTCGTACTGATGGACTCTAACAGATACGAATTCTGTGATCGTATCGATAAGCCTGCCCCGTTGAGGATTGATGCCCACAAAACGGATGCTTCGAAACGATGGAGTCTGGCGAACGTTTCGCCTCGATGAATGCACGGCTTGATGGATTCGTAGAGAGCGTTTGCACCGATCCATCGTCTTCAAGTGGCTTTCCTATGCGCTACGAACCAATGAAGTCTGGTGGGTTCGAAACGGGCCTTCGCTTCGATGTGCCGTTTGACTGGTTGCGACCGGTCAGGTTGACTGGGAGTCGAAACGACTCGGTTCTACCCTAGACTCCATATAAATACCTGGGACTTAGCCCATTTTTCACTTTTACTATTTACTGTTGCTCTCTGTTCCCTTTGCGATCGATCCAGGGAGAGATAATACCTTCGTACCTTCGACTCGATCAAAATCATTTCTTCGGATCTTCGAATCCTAATTCTTAGGTAAGCGACCTTGAATCTAAATGATATGGCCGTCACGAATCCATTCTTTCTCCATCAATCTTCTCTTCTGGTAACTGGTAAAACCAGATCTGGCTCAAATATATGATAGCCATGGCGATCTCTGCAGATTGGAGAAGAAAGGGTGGAATGGGTGATTTCGGTTCGATTACGAGAGTCATGTTCGTATTGATGAGATCAATGGCATTTTTCTGGATCTCGTACCGATTCTTGGGATACGTCAGTGGAGACGATGCGATTTCGAATTGATAGTTGTGGTGATGGGTCGTGTCGACACGAAGTAACTGATAACCAGTCAATTACTATTCTGAAGTCCCTAGCTCTAGATCGATACGAGTTTCGCCATTGCGATCGATACGAAAAGGATCGACTCGAGCGTTATTGATGCAAAGCTAAGGCCCTCCTGCTCGACACGAACCAGGCCACCAATGATCGATACGAAATCGCACCCGTTGTGATCGATACGAACCATGCTATCAACGATCGATTCGAAGCACGATGCTTGGTATTGACTCGAGCTTATAACTGGATGGATTCGAACGTATCTACTGGGATCGATTCGAACTTTTCCTTTGATGGACACGAAATCCTAAGCACTTGAAAACATGATTCCGATAATCTTCATTCCTGCATATCTTGATGTGATAATTAAACTACACACCTGATTCCTACGAGCTTCCGCATTGCATAATCGAACTTGATCATACCACTGCACATCTGATTGCCCTTTGAAGCTCGTAGATGGAACCGTAACTCAGCAAAGTATAACGAACTTTTAATCTGAACCGAACGACAGTCCCTGGAAGGCGCGGTCGTGACGATCAGCGATGACGGTCATTTCCGGTCTGACTTCCAAAGTTTTGTCGTTTGCATATTTCCTTTAACTCTGTAGCATTTGCTTAAATCATGCACAACACTTGCACTGCACAACTCATTCATACACTTTACACTGGGGAATGCACGGGCTTTTTGTCGTCTAATGATAGTTTCTCGTGAGTTAGCCAGTTATGGAACCGTCAAGTTCGCAGCAACAAGAAGCTCAGAATCCAATCCCTTTCAGACTTGAGATCCCGGATACCGAGGCTGAAGTTATCGGTCCAGCTCCGGACGAGTTTCCTAACGCGTCCTTCATCAATAGTCCACCTGATTCTGTTCCGTCAAATATCTCCGAAGATATGCTAGGGAGAATATGCTTAAGGCATGGCCTGTCGTTGGACGATGTAATGTTGTCGGGGACGGATGACAGACCGCATAATCCCCCGGAGGGGTACATTGCTTTTAATCGACATGCATGCGCAGCCGGTACACTTCCTCCGTTCAACGATTATATAAGAGAAGTGTTGGCTTACCTGGATATTGCCCCGTCTCAGTTACATTCGAATGGATATGCTTCACTCAATGGCTTGTTCATCGCATTTATGGAATACCTCTACCAACCTCCCCGTCTGACCGAGATAAGATACCTATTCAACTTCAAAAGTCGAACTGACAGCCCATCTTTTACATTCTTGGAGTCTGTAAGAAACTGCCAAGTTGTCACGGGGTCGTGGACTAGGCTGAGCTACTTCAAGTCGGAGTGGTTCTATGTCCGATGTCCTCCTGGGTTTGCCAGAAGATGGCTGTTCAGACGTGAGTATTGTCTTTTTTCCAAGTAATTGACAGGGCAATTTTCGAATGAAATTAAACTCATATCTTCTACTCCTTTTTTTTCAGCAATAATCCAGCGACCTGAAGGTGGCCACTATAAAGAGATAGTTCGGGTCCTTCAAGAAATTCCTAGTGAAGAAAGGAATATCGAATTGCTACTGACGGACCGGAATCTTAGAGTTCTTGGGTTGATTGGGTGGAGGCAGAGCATAAGGCTCGATGGCGCATTAAAGACTGTCTCCAGAGAAAAGGTCAAGCGGAAGAAACCCAGGGTCGTAATAATTGAGGAACCCAATTCCGAAAGAACTCATACCGACGAGGAACCGTTGGTCGGACCTGCTAATGCAACCCCGGATTCCGATGAAACGAGAAAAGGCAAGGCAGTGGTCCCCAAACAGCCTAAATCCGAGAGGCGGAAGTCTGTGGTTTTACACCACCTCCTTTCAGGAGTTAGAATTTCGGAGGCACCCTCCCTGCAAGCTGAAAATCAATTCGAAGGGCTCGCTGACCTTCCAATCCCGGACATCGAGTCCGAGCAACATGACGTTGAATCGGGTGAACTGCAACATACCCTTGACATTAGCGAGCCTCTTCCCGCTAGTGCGATCGACACTTCTGGGTTGTCCGGGGGGTTACACATCCACACACTCTTCACGGCATAACACAGTTTCCTAACCATAAACAACATATCATGAATGGTTGCTAACTTTCCTTGTTTTAATTTTCAGGTACGATGTCTGGACGGGGTACCGTGTTGAGCAGCCTGCGCAACAAACGTCATTATTATGAGCCAAGTCAGAGAGAGGGAGAGAGGGATTATGATTCCGGACACTCAGGTCAAGAGAGGTCCGACAGAGATAGGGGATACGTGCACCGATCCCGATCTCGCTCTCCTCCTCCTAGGACTTCTGCACCGCCCACGGTAATAGCTGCTCGTCCTCCTGAAACTTCATGGCCTAGGCCGCCTTCTCAAGCTCTGAGGCCCGATCCTCTGCGCAGGACTGAAATAGCCACCTCTTCAGCTACCACACCGGTTCCGACTGATGCGTCCAGTGAAGGGACGCTTAAATTGGCGCAGATGAGGAAGGAATTTCCCGACATCTGCTTTGACGGTTATGTCTTCCCTCCGCACTTGAGGAGAATTCCGCCAACCGCTGAAACCACTATCCATGATTATGTTGCAGACATCTTCTTCCAGTAAAGGGAGTGGGCACGGGCCGCGAGGAAAGTGTCCAAAGTGGCATTCGATCGGGGTGTCGCCATTGAGAAGCTCGAGAAGGAGTTGGGTCAAAATGACCGAATCATAAAAGCGCTCAACGCGGAGGCTGAGTCTTCCCGTAAATCTGAAATGGAGGCTCTAAAAAAGGTTGACGAAGTAAACTCCGCCATGACCAGAATGAAACAAGAGCACTATACCGCCATCGAAGACATGGGTCACAGGAACACCACCGTTACCGCCGAGAGGGACGCCGCTCTTAAGGAGTTGAATGAGCTGAAATCAAAGTTCTCCGAAATGGCGAAGGAGAAGGATGCGGCCAATGTCTCCGCACAGGAGTCCTGTGATCAGGCGGTGGTGCTACGGAAGGAGAAGGAAGCGGCTATGAAACAAGTCTGTGAAGCTGAAGCTGGGGTTGATGAGAAGGTACGACAGGCGGAGGCCAGGATTAAGGCCGAGGTAGAAGAGCTACTTGTCACCTACAATGCCAACGTGCTAAGGCACCGGGATTTGACATGGCTCGATGATTACCCAACGCATCTCTATAACGCCTGGAACTTATTGGTTGAGGAGGAGAAGTCTGGGCACCCTGATGAAGCCATTGATGAATTCGAGCTGGAGAACCGCATTCTTAATGATGATGAAAAGAAAGTTCTCCATGACTCCCTGATTTCTCACGATAAGGAGAGGCTTGGCGCCTAGTCCCGGGAAGTTGGAGAAAGCTCCGGTGCTGAGCACCATATTGCGAGTTCCGAGATCGTCGTGTCATCTTCATCTGAGCTAACCCCAACGATTGTCTCCCATCCTATACCGGCCTATGATCCAGACCGACCGCACTTGTCTCCTATCAGGAAGCATTCCTCTAAAGCCGTTCAAACGACCCTGACCCAGACCGAGGAAGGTACTCTGAACTGATCCCTTGTACATTTGGGCTGGAGAATGCGTATAGAAGTGCATACTAACAGACGTTTTCCTTTCCTTGTTCAGTGATTGGAGCTGCACCAGTGCCGCCTCCCGTAGCCCAGGAATCATGCCCAGTGCCGGAGGCCATCATTTCTGAGGCAACTTATGTTGTGGCAGTTGCGCCGGTTGAGGTAACTCAGGGGAGCTCACTTTCCTTAGATGAACAAATGATAAATGAGCTTCTCGGTCGACAGAGTGATCCCTTTGCAGATCTACCATTCAGCCTGGGCGGATCCTCGTCTACTTCTGATATTTCAACCCAGGCTGTTACAGCACATAGTGAGGCCAGAGCGCAGCGAGAAGCAAGGATGTTGGCCGAAATCAACGCTGAGATGGCGGCAGCTGCGCATGGTGGCAGCGTGGATGGCGGAGCAGCAGCACATTGCCCCACTCCTCGTATGATCGTATCTCTCGGGGGCACGCTCGTTGACGCTAGCGCACCTGTCCCGCTCCCGGCCGTTGGTTCCGTTCCTCCAATTCCTCCCGAGGGAAGCATCCCTATAGATTCCAGCTCGGAGGACGATGTCGACATCATGCCTTCATCCAAGGGGAGCCCACCTGAGGGGAAAAGCTCTAAACGAAAGATCACTGGTGGCTCCAGTAGCTCCTCGAAGAAGAAGAAGAAGCTGAGGAGAAAGAAGGATTAGATAGACTTTTTTAGGCACGTGTTCCCCTTTCGTAGTCAGGAATTTCGTTATCTTATTCTCTTTTGTAGGCCGTGTTTAGATGCGGGTTCGGCCCCTGCTAGTAGGAATATTTTGGAAAGGCTCGTGTATGAACCATTGCTTTTGATTTAGTTGAAATAAAATTTTGTCTTCTTTTTTCAACTTATATTCCTTTTATGCTTGAATACTGCAGTGTTCGAACTTCGGTCCGGTGTACTTGCATTATGTTAACGTTCAAGCATAGCTCGTTTTGTCTACCAAGTCCGGAAATCTCGGACTTGAGTTGTGAACGGAGACTGGATCAGATTTAAACATTATGCAGTTTCGGGTAGTGATTAACACTTGAACCTGCCCCCAGTTCTGGGGTTAAGTTATGATGATCGGCATGGGATCGCAAGGAGTGAGGATCGAACGAGCGGGCTATACATACTTCCTTATGAATAATGTCATCCACACTCTGGGGATTCAAGTCATCTCACGAACGGTTGTTCACGTTCTGGGAACTTTAAAATTGACGTTAGTACTTCGACCCGTATCCTGGGGAATTTTGAGTTAGCGTTCACACTCTGACTTGCGCTTCAGGAGCTCGAAGTGGACTGTTTATACTTCACTTCGCACACTGGGAAAACGGAGTTAGCTACTTATACTCCGTTTCGCACTCTGGGAATACGGAGTTGAATGTTTATACTCCGCTTCGCACGCTGGGAAAACGGAGTTGAATGTTTATACTCCGTTTCGCACTCTGGGAATACAGAGTTGAATGTTTATTCTCCGCTTCGCACGCTGGGAAAACGGAGTTGAATGTTTATACTCCGTTTCGCACGCTGGGAATACGGAGTTGAATGTTTATACTCCGTTTCGCACTCTGGGAATACGGAGTCGAATGTTTATACTCCGTTTCGCACTCTGGGAATACGGAGTTGAATATTTATACTCCGTTTCGCACTCTGGGAATACGGAGTTGAATGTTTACACTCCGTTTTGCACTCTGGGAATACGGAGTTGATTGTTTTATATTCCGCTTCGCACTCTGGGAATACAGAGTTGATTGTTTGTACTCCGCTTCGCACTCTGGGAATGCGGAGTTGAATGTTTATACTCGGCTTCACACTCTGGGAATACGGAGTTGATGCGGGATTGTCGTGTGTCAATCCTATCAATATTGGTGTAACGGCTTGCCCCCGAGCTCGGGTTTCACTTAGCGAGTGGCCGGTCGTATCACAGCCACTCTCCATTTGAATAAGTCCCATTGCATGATGGGATTTAGCTCTTCGTGCATCGTGATGTCGTATATTGTACTTAATGAATCACAGCTCTGGCTCGAAGAGATGGCATTTTATTGCTGAAATAAGAAAGTGCGGCAAAGTCAGTTGCCTTATTACAAAATTCAAATTTCGAAATGCAGAAACAAATTGCTAAATAAGATGAAATAAATAAAGCCTGTCATGTGTAATAGCAACGGAGACTTTCGCTGTTCCAAGCCCTTGGCAAATCGAGACCGTCAACGGTCGATAGCTTGAATGTGCCATCTTCGAGTCTTTGTGTAATCACATATGGTCCTCCCCAGTTCGGCTTCATGTGTGAAGGAACTGGGTAGATTCTCTTGAGCACGAGGTCGCCGAGTTCAATGGTTCGAGGTCGAACTTTGGTGTTGTACAGTCGGGCGACCCGATTTCGATGAGCGGCTGCTCTCAAATCAGCCTCTTCCCGTTTTTCATCCAATAGATCCAACGATTCGGCCAGTAGTATAGCGTTCATTTTCGGATCATAGTAAGTCACGCGATGAGAAAACACTTCCGTCTCGACCGGAATAACTGCCTCTGAGCCATAAGATAGGAAAAACGGAGTGTGTCCGGTCGCGGTTTTGAGTCGTTCGATAGGCCCATAACGCCATAGGAAGTTCATCGACCCATTTGCCCCCGGCCTTTTCCAGTCGTTTCTTCAGGATGGATTTTATAACTTTATTGACAGCTTCAACCTGTCCATTCGCCTGGGGGTGTGCGACAGCCGAGAACTTTTTATGGATATGAAACCGTTGATAGAAATTCTTGAATTCCGTACTTTCGAATTGGGCTCCGTTATCAGTGATGATGGTATGCGGGAGTCCAAATCGACAGATGATGTTGCGAACCACGAAATTTATCACTTTCTTTGTCGTAATGGTTGCAAGCGCTTCGGCCTCAACCCACTTTGTAAAGTAGTCAACGGTAACGATGGCGTATTTCGCACCGCCTTTCGCCAAAGGTAGAGCGCCGATGATATCGATACCCCACATTGCGAATGGCCAGGGACTGACCATTTGGGTTATCTCGGTAGGCGGGGCTCTTGGAATTCGGGCATGTATCTGGCATTTATCGCACTTTCTGGCATAGTTCGCCGCATCTCGGTTCACTGTCGGCCAGTAATACCCATATCGGAGTATCTTCTTAGCAAGAGCTTGCCCTCCGGTATGATCGCCACTCTCCTTCGTGCACGTCATGTAACACTCGTTTGATTTCCTCGTGGGCGATACATCGGAGGAGAGGAATAGAATAACCTCTCCTGTACATGACTCCGTTCTGGATAACGAATCGTGAAGCTTTCCGTAAAATTTGTCTCTTCTCATTTCTATGCTCAGGCAACGTCCCATTCTCAATGTACTTTCGATACAGAGTCATCCAAGACTCTCTACTAGGAGCGGTTTCAAACACAAAGTTCATTTCTATTCGATCGATGCTTGGGAAGGATAGAGTTTCGACGGGGACAAGTCCCATCTGTTGTGCTTCACCTGTGCTGGCTAACTTTGCTAATGAATCGGCTCTTTGATTGCGTTCCCGGGGTATATAATAAATGGCATAATAATCAAATTGATTCAGTATTTCCTGAACTCGGGCCAAGTAGGTAGCCAGCCTTCGATCCCTTGCTTGATACTCTCCCCGTACTTGACACACAACTAACTGCGAATCGCAGTAAATTTCCACAGCGATAATTCTCAAATCTCTGGCAAGTTTTAGGCCGGTCAAGAAGGCTTCATATTCAGCTTCATTATTAGTTGCACGAAAATCGAACTTCAAAGCATAACATATGGATCGGCCCTCGGGAGTCTCAAGTACAACCCCAGCGCCCGAACACCGGTCGTTTGACGCACCATCAGTATACAGCTTTCAGATGTATTCGGGGGATTCACTGATCTCGAGCAAGTCTTCTGGAACGGTAAATTCAGCTATGAAATCTGCCAGGACTTGTCCTTGAATGGCTCTCCGCGGAGCGTATGTGATATCAAATTGGCTTAGCTCAATGTTCCATTTGAGTAACCTACCGGACGTCTCAGGCCGTGTGAGGACCTGTCGTAACGGCTGGTCGGTGTACACAGTAAGAGGATGAGCCTGAAATTAAGGGCAGAGCTTTCTTGAGGCAATGACCAAGCAATAGGCCAGTTTCTCCAGTCTCGGATAATTTCTTTCAGCTCCTGTTAGCCGCTTACTAACATAGTAGATCGGGTTTTGCACTTTGTCTTCCTCCCGAACTAGAGCAGCACTAATCGCATGTTCTGATACTGCCAGGTAGAGGTATAATTGCTCGTGGTCAACTGGTTTTGACAAGATCGGAGGTGTGGAAAGATGTTGAACTAGTGATCGGAATGCGCCTTCACACTCCGTGGTCCATTCAAAGTTTCACTTTCCCTTCCGGATCAGATCGAAGAAAAGAATGCATTTGCCGGTGGACTTTGAAATGAACCTGCTCAATGCTGCGACCTTTCCGTTGAGACTCTGGACTTGCTTTATGGTTCTAGGGGTTTGCAAATTTCTTATTGCCCAGATTTTCTCAGGATTCGCTTCTATCCCTCGAGCATTGACAATAAACCCAAGGAACTTTCCGAACGCGACGCCGAAGTGGCACTTCAATGGGTTGAGCTTCATTCCATACTCTCGAAGGATGCTAAACATCGAATTTAAATCTCTGACGTGATCCGTGGAAAATCGAGACTTCACCAGCATGTCATCCACGTAAACCTCCATGGTCTTCCCGATCTGATCGGCGAACATCCGGTTGACTAAGCGTTGGTATGTTGCTCCAGCGTTCTTTAGACCAAACGGCATGACTTTGTAACAGTAGAGTCCCAGATCGGTTACGAAGCTGGTATGTTCCTGATCGGGTAAATGCATGGGTATTTGATTGTAGCCGGAATAAGCGTCCATAAAAGATAGTAGCTCATGTCCGGCCGTTGAATCTACGAGCTGATCAATTCGTGGAAGTGGGAAGCTATCTTTTGGACAGGCCTTGTTTAGGTCAAAGTAATCAATGCAGGTTCTCCATTTTCCGTTTGGTTTTCGAACCAGTACAGGGTTGGATACCCATTCTGGATACAAGGCATCCCGAATAAACCCGTTCGATTGTAGTTTATCAACTTCCTCCTTAAGGGCGGCAGATCTCTCTGGATCCATACCGCGCCTTTTCTGTTTTACTGGGACATGTCGCGGATCTATATTCAGGGAGTGACTTGCAATGCTCGGCGAGATTCCGCACATGTCAGAGTGTGTCCAGGCGAAGACGTCGAGATTCGCCTGGAGAAATTCGACCAATTCCTGCTGTGTCTGCTTGCTCAGTTGAGACCCAACTTTCATCATCTTTGAATCATCATCCTCACTGATTGGGACGTCCACAGTCAGTTCGGCCGGAGAAGCTTGACTCTCCGTAGATTCGTCTTTATCCTCATTGTCCCTAGGGTCAAGGTCTTTCAGGAATTGGTCGTGGTGCCCGGGCCGAGGCCCAGGCATCAATTGTCAATTATCAATAGAACGGACGTAGAGAGATTCCTCTACGCCCTTTCCTTTTTCTTTGCGCTGTGCCCCACGCAGCTCAGCAACATAACAGGCCCTTCCCATGGCTTGATATCCTTGAACGACTCCAATCCCATGGTCGGTGGGGAACTTCAGAGTCAAACACCAAGGGGCGATGGCTGCCTTGAACTCGGCTAGGGCCGGTCGGCCCAAAAACGCATTATAAGGCGAATCAATCTCTAAAACAACAAATTGTAACATCCGGACTCTCCGACGTTCTCCAACCCCCAACTCAACCGGTAGCTCAGTCACTCCAATGGGTATTGTGGCACTCCCGTTAAAACCGTGGATTCGGGACAGACAAGGTTTCAAATCCTTTGCCTCCATTTTCATTAAGTCGTAAACCCGTTTAAGCAGTATATTCACAGAGCTTCCACTGTCAACCAGGATCCTCTTCATCCAAGCAGGACCCACCTGGGCAGATATGACTAGTGGGTCGATTGTAGGGGCTTCGACCCTATCAGCGTCTCGGCTCCTGAACACGATATCATCAGATATTATCTTTTGTTGCTTAACCGGGGTTCCGTCTTCGCAATTACTACAACACTCGAAGTCCGCATGCCTGATAGAACTAGCATACGACTCCATTTCCCCCAGCTTCTGTCTGCCGGGTGGGGACCACCACTTATTGTGTTAATAACCAACCTCCCGCCCGCACGGGCGGGTTCCTCCTGTCTTTCCTGATTCTGTGAACGATTCTGATTTGAAGGGCTCGCTCCACCAGACTGCGGCGCCCGTACAAACTGATCCAACTTCCTTTCTCTGATCAACTTTTCGATGAGGTCCTGCAAATGTCGGCACTCATTGGTATTGTGGTCGTAGCTTTCATGGAATCTATAGAACTTCCCTGTCTGAACCTGCCTCTCCGATGAGGGCTTCGGAGCAGGCTTCTTATACTGTATAGTGTTGCAAGTCTGTAAGTATACGTTTTCCAATGACGTGTTTAACGGTGTATAATTGTCAAACATTTGAGCCCTACGTCGTGGACCTCGGTTCTGATCTCTTTTCTTATCCTGGCTATTGTTTCCTCTCGGTTGGGCTTGCTTGTTCTGTATGTTCAGTTGAACTTTCCCGGAACTCTCACCAGACTGTTTAACTGCTACATTACTCTGTATTCCCTCAATACTGGGCCTCGCATCGTCCTGCTTCCTAGACTGTTTTGCGTCCTCTTGCCGCAAGAATTGAGCGGCTTTGGAGTAAAAACGGTCCAACGATGCGGGCGGTTTTCCGGCTAGCCAGTTCCCAAATTCAGAATCAGGATCAATCCCCTTGGTCAAAACCATCAAGATTGAGTTATCGTTAGGATTGGTGATCTCAACACATGCTGCGTGGAACCTCTCCAGGTAACGCCTGAGCATTTCTCCATGAGCTTGAGTGACACTGGACAGGGTATTAACGTCTTTTGGTCTAGCAACATGCATGCGAAACTGTTCTACAAACCTCTTGGCCAATTGATCGAATGAAGAAATGGATCTAGGTGGTAGGCGTGTAAACCACATTGTCGCGATTCCCCCTAGAGAGATGGGGAAACTTCGACACTTCACTGCATCGTCAGCCCTTGCAGCACTCATCGACCATTCATATTTCAGAATATGTTGGTTGGGGTCACTATTTCCTTCATACATTGGGAGAGTTGGCATTCTGAATCGTCTAGGGGGTTCAGCGTGTAACACTTCATATGTGAAAGGGGTATGACTACGAGAGATTCCCCAATCATCATTAGTGAGCCCCTGACTCTCGCGTATCATCTGACGTATCATGGTTGATATGTCTGACACCGGCAAATTCTGGGCATGCTGAGCTAAGGTGTGGTCGGGTTCCACAGTGCGAGTCTGGACCGGGCGCTGTCGACGGTCCGTGTCTCGCCTCCTTGGCTCAGCGTCTTCTGGGACATATGGTTCAGGAGTATGTCCGCGCTGTTGATTATTCGGCTCTGACTGATTCCGGGTATCAACCCTTGTCTCTACCGCGGCGGTTGTAGCGCGGTTGTCCGTGGTGTACTGTGGAGCAGTGCCTCCTCGTGTCGAGGGTCCTGTTTGAAAGCTGGTCGACGGTCCTGCTCTCAATTGCCCGACGGTCAAGGCGGGTTGATATCCCGTAGTTTGAGCATGACTCCCCTCTAGCCGAGGACGGGTAAACCTGTGGTGATAGTCAGACGAAGCTGAGCTTTCGGTAGATGCTCTGGAGGCATCATCCCTCCTGGACCTTCTATGGCCCCGGCGGTTTAGTTGGTTGGTCAGCTCGACATTGGCGCGCAACTGTTCGACCAACTACTGACGTCTTTGGGTCAGCTCCTGGAGCAATACTTGAAACTCTTGTCGGGTGACTGGCCCTGACGGATCCGAGCGAGCGATATTGTCCTGGTTGGAAGAAGGCTGTTGCGCAGGATTCTGTCTCTCTCGGCCTTCCTGATCAGCAGCGGTAGCGGCGGTTCTTGTGCTAACCATTTTTAGCGGTGGAGTCCTTTCCTAGACTTTGAGAAAATCTGAATAGAATGGAAGGATTCCGAACTGGATATCTGGATCTTCCTCTTGGATTTATGCAATCCGGTATCGATGGCAGATCCAAAGAGCAGGAGAAAAAAACTGGTCCTCTCAATGAAAGCACCAAAGTGTTTGTACCAAAAATGGGCACAACACTCTTCGGGAGTTATTTGAAGAGATAAAATGAAGATTATAAATGTAAAACAGAGGTTATCTAACAAAAACTCCAACAAGCAGAAATGTAAAATGCGCAGACAAGCAATTTAGAGTGGTTCAGCGTATTGCCTACGTCCACTATGAAGTTTTGATGATTTTATTGATTCTCTTTCAATGGTTACAAGCGATTACAGCAAACGACAGCGGATTACAGAATAGAATTCGAAATTAACAGCAAAGGTATGATGCAAGTCTTGTTCCGGCAGAGTCTGGATGCTTCAGAACCAAAAGATCCCTCATCTGTAGGCTCTAGAGCTCTATTTATAGGCGTAGGAGGCTCAAATCTCGCTCAAACTCCGGAAGACTTGGTATGGCACGTGAGGAGACCCACTCGACCGTTTCCAGAAAGTTTCGCCTCGATCTACGATCGATACGAATCCATTTCGTATCGATCAAGATGATGTCCAAATGAGCTGAAATTTGGCAGGGACATTCTTCAGTGCGTACGCAAGCAACCCTGAAAAAATCATTGGATTTGGATCAGTGGGTTGTGAGAAATTGTCGACACGAAATGGAATTGATCGCTGGCTGTTTCATTCGACTCCATGACCTTGTATTGACCCTTTCGAATCGATCATCCGCACGCGCTCCTGTAATGATGTGGCGCGTATATCTCGAGTCGATCCATCTTTTTCTCCGGTTTGGCCGCGTCGTATCCATGTATCTCGCCGCATTTGCTTCGATGGATTACACGTCACCTTAGTTAGTTGACTCGTTGGATACGAGTAAGTTGCTGATCCTAGACTCGAAGCAAGGTCCTCTGATGGATACGAAGTGTAGCGCCTCGATGGATACGAAGTGGACATTGACTGACGTTTGCGAGGCACGCCATCTATTGAGGGATACGAACCTGATCGATACGAACTTGATGGGTACGAAGCCCATCGATATAACTCAATGGATTCGAATAGCTTTGCTCAGGTGAATTCAAACAGAGGCTTATACGATGGATTCGAAATTGATCGATACAAAATTGACCGACTCGAATTAGAGCTTCGGTGATGGATACGAAACCACCCAGAGTGATGGATACGAAATCTGGGCTTCTCCCTTCAATTTGAATCGATCATAACTTGAGCATGTGAACCCGGATTGACCCGAAGTTTGAGATGTTGACTTCTATGATCTTTCTTGTCATGTCCTATCAATTGTAGCTCAATCTGGACTCAGACAAAATTCAGCGATATCCACGGCGAGCTATCCCTGTTCTCTAGTCGGTTCCTTGGTGTCCTGGCCTTGCCAAAAGGCAGGATAACAAAGACTACCTACACCTAGTCGAGTTCTCGTATAACAATAGTTATCAGACTAGTATAGGGATGGCACTGCTTGAGGCTTTGTATGGAAGACCATGCAAATCCCGTGCATGTTGGTTAGATACCAGAGATAGATTGGTCCTTGATCCTGATTTGGTAAAAGAAGCAGCAGAAAAGATTGAGCTGATAAGGGCGAAAATGAAGGAAGCTCTGTCTAGGCAGAAAAGCTATGCAGATAGAAGTCGGAAGGATTTGGAATTCTCTATTGGAGATCATTTTTTTGTCAAAGAATCACCGATGAATATCAGGTTCTGGAAGACGGGAAGTTAGCACCGAGGTTCGTAGGACCATTTCCTATTTTAGAAAGGATCGGGAAACCCACATATAAAGTAGAGTTACCGAGTAGTTTGGCAGGAGTCCACGATGTTTTCCATGTATCTCATATAAGGAAGTATGTTAGGGATCCAGACACTACCATAGCACTAACTGTGTTAGAAGATTTAGTAGTGGAACCAAAAATGACTATAGTTAGGAAGCCTATCCGGATAGTTGCGAGAGATGAGAAGAAGTTGAGGAACAGGACAGTTAGATTAGTGAAGGTTCAGTAGAGTAATGATGCTAGAAACTATACTTGGGAGGCTGAGAGCAGGATTAGAGATGCTTATCCTGATTTGTTTAATGGTATGTTTTACCTTTGATTGTTTTGATGTGTACCTTATCGTAATTTCGAGGACGAAATTCTTTAAGAAAGGGAGATTGTAACACCCCATATTTCACGTGACATTATTTAGGAAATTTAATTAGAAAAATTAAATTAAATAATGTGGGTTGATTAATAGATTGAGATTTGGGATTTAATTAAGGGGTAGCCTTGCCATGTTAATGAGTAAACAACGAATCAAAGAATTAAGGTGTTAAGAAATAAGAGAGGGCAAAATAGGAAAATGATTAAACTTATACCAAAAATCTTTAGGAAACCAAAACACACGTTCATTTCATATTTTCTCAAACAAAAACACCTCTAAGACCGGCCACCATTAGCAATCTCAAGAAAAGATAAATCTAGGATTCAAGAGAAGAATCAAACCCATTAATCAGGATCAAATCTCATCCTTAATCACAAAACTAAGGTGAATAATGACTATATCTCATTTTTAATGATTTTCAGTTTTAAGGTAAAATCCGAATTATTTTTATGATTATGCCATGTTTTTGAATGATTAAATGATATATATGCTTGTTGATGATTTATGCTTACTCATATAGATTTTTATGATATGTTTTGACGTGAAAACCCTTTTTAATGACATCCAAATTCCTTGCAAATTTAGATTTAGATCAAAAATGATATTTTAGAGATGGGTTTCGATTTTCATAATTTTCTGAATTAATGTGGATTTTTTATTAATTTTCTAATGAAGAAAATGATTTATTGGGTTATAAATCATTTATGGTTAAATAATTAATTATTTGGGTCTGAAATTTATATATGTTGGAAAACATATTGAAATCGATTTTCTGGAATTTTTGTAGAATTTTCCTAAGTGTTTTGATGAATATATAAAATTATTTAAGGTATGGGACTTAAATGTTTTATATATTTATAAAAGGAGAAGGGGTATTTTATAAATAAAATTATTGTTTATTTCTGAAATTATAGCAGCACTTTTAGAAAATAAAATTAAGCAACCAATAAGATTTTAACAAACATAACAGGTTAGTAAAAATTTACCTTATTGCAAAAGATATGTTTTAAAAGGATATTAGTGAGGGGAAACCCGTTCCGCTAAGCGGCGTGGTCTCATTTAATATCGTATATCCGAGATGTATAGTATTATTCACACCAGGCTTTATGTCTGACTCAAAGTTTATGTTTTCCCCTTAAACTATCTGGTGCTCAAAATTAATTTGAGTAGGCCGAGGGTTAAGGTTTTAGTAGGTTGACGAATAAAGCTTCCGGTGGCGAGCAAGTGGCTGACGGATAGCTATTTAGGAGTTATTGTTTTGTTTTATTTTCCTCTATGTTGTATCTAAGATAGTTATGTTTACACAGTACTCTGGTCAACCAAGGGGGCATCATCATATGTTGCTCTTGGTGTATTTATGCAATAATTATATGTGATTTTTGCCTGGGAATTATGGGATTGCGTAATTTGAACATGGAACATGAGTTTTGAAATGTAATAGAAAATGTTATTTTAAAATCTGTGATTTGTTTCATATTCATATGCTTTTAGTATTATGGATACCATTTACATTACCGTATTTGGTCATCGGAAGTTAACACTATGGATGACTGCAACATCTATAGCGCTTAGCTTCGGGCCTCCAGATAGGGGATGTTACATGATCGGTCCTTGAGGCAAGATCAAATGTTTGATTGAACATCCCTCTTTAGATGGGTTCTTTGGTTGGGTGTAGAAATGGGATCAAGGACTTTATTGATCATCTCCTTTGGATGGGTACTTTGGCTGAGCCCTGAGCGGGACCAAAGGCTTTGTTGTTTCTTTATTTATATGAAGTTATTCCTTTTTTAAAATACATTACCAATATTAGTTCTAGTCATTAGGAGTTATGAAAATAATGTACCATCACTATCATTCATAATATTATTTATTCTTCTTTTAACTTCTTGAGAGTTCATACTCAATATATTCCCATAGCTTTCCTTACCATACATAGTATTCTATGATCCTGGATAAGGCCTTGCAATTGTTAGTTTTATGTCCATTCGCTTTATGTTAGTAATAATACTCACCTCCTTCATGTCTTTCTTCCCTTTTCATACTTTTCATGGGAGTCCAATAATTCAACCTTTCTTCAATAAGAAAGTAGAGTTTTTCTTATGATACACAAAGAGGGGTACCTATCTTATTTTAGGGTCCTTTAATAGTATAATTCCCTTGCTCATTCTGGTATCTTTTTTGGGGAATCGTGACTTC
Organism: Allium fistulosum; assembly: GCA_030737815.1. Classification (NCBI taxonomy): domain Eukaryota; kingdom Viridiplantae; phylum Streptophyta; class Magnoliopsida; order Asparagales; family Amaryllidaceae; genus Allium; species Allium fistulosum. The sequence continues at coordinate 636,303,308 of CM060908.1, read as the reverse complement.
TCTTTGGTTCTACGTCAATTTCCTCTTTATAGCTCGAAGTTGTTTTTCTTTTTCCTAAGAGATATGTTAACAACACTTCCCCATTTCTGAATGAATTTGTCGAAGTCATGGTTTAGTTCTTCTTCAAATATCATTCCTTTAGCTTAAGATCGAATGTCACTTTTTACTCAAGAAAATGGGTCATTTTTTAACTTTCCATATTTCATATGCCTTTAAGTCAGTCCCTCCTTATTCAGTTCATTCATTAAGGCAAAAATAGGCTTTTCCCCTATGTGGAAAGGTTTTAAAATCCTTTTGCTCGAGTTATATTGGGCAATTTTCTTCTTTTCTACCAAAGTATGAAGGTGCATGTTTCATAGGTTTAGCACTTGCTATTCACTAAATCACTGGGTGCTTCATTGAAAGGTTAAGAAATTCAAGTTAGGCTTTGAAGATCCTTGTTGAGAAATAGACATAAATTGATCATCTTTAGAAAGATAGAATTAATTTTCTATGAGTTCAATTCTCAGTGAAAGCACCACAAATGTTTGGCTAGAGTTTGGTCCTAACTTATTTGCTAAGTCAACAAAAGAAATAATGGCACTTGAGCAAGAGATGAGGCTCTTGGAAAAGTATGTTTCTCATTACATCATCGAAAGTCATTTATGCAAATAGGAAATTGTTTATGTTCTAAGTCACAAAATCTCGATTTTAATTTGACCTAATCGGCCATTAGAGTCCCAATTCAAGGCTTTTTACTTATGCTCAAGAGAAATGAAATATGAGGAAAAAGTACGATTCAAAAATTTCCCCTTCTTAGTTAGGAGAACATGGTTATTTTTAGAGAGTTTAGGCCCTTAGATTTTTGACATATGGCACTTATAGGGGATGAACGGTTATGATTTGTTGATGTGGCACATGGTCGATTTGACATGGGGCTCACTTTCAATTTCTTCATGGTGACGTGGCATAGCTAAACTAACCAGAAGATGCTACATGGCTAACTGGAGTATTGATTTTGAGTAAATGCTTCAACATCTATGTAAATCTTAACCTGTGATAGCTTAGATCATCAACTAGCGATAGCCTCAACTATCCACCTGTAGTAGCCTTAACCATCAATATGCAATAAATTCAATTATCAACTTGCAATAGCCCCAGTCATTAACCTACGATAACCTTGACCATTAGCGTGTGTTGTATACTTCTGATGGATTCAATCATCAACTTCTTTACCAACACCAACTTGCAATTGCTTCTCATTACTTCAACAAGTGATAGCCTTGAAAACATCAACTTGAGAAATACTTGATAGCATCAACTTGCGATAGCTTTTAGAAATCATTAACTTGTGATAGCTTTAGCATTATCGACTTTCGGTAACCTTAGCAGCATCGACTTGCGATAGCTTTTCTTCAACCCGCGATAGCTTGAGGTTTTTCTGGTATAAAAACGAATAATATCAAATTATAATACTCTATGTAACGGAACAATACCCCAATCTGAATCTTCACATGCATCCATCAAGTTAACACATTTTTACTATCATGCTAAGCTATATAAGAAACTATAACATACAAAACAACATGGCACCAATCGTGACCCCGGTGTTACACACTAGGTTAGTAGGCCACAGGTCTCTAGGTAAGGCCAAGCCACCAAATATGGCCACTAATGGAAGGCCAATACTATGATGCTTTAACATATCATCCACCACATAATTGTATTGAACCAGAATCGATATACAGTGCCTAATTGCTACTGTTTATTTATTATGAGAACAAAATGATAAGTAAATCTGAGCCTATAATCCTTGCTACAATGTAGCCCGAGGTTATAGTCGCATTACCAAGATAGTACATCTTCTATCAATAATGTCGGTCCACTCAAAGGCGCACTTCCGACCCGACAACTGCTCATGCTACAAATGTCTATAAATATCTAATCCTAATGACCAGGCCAATGGATATGTACTTGCTCTGTATGCGTAATATTGTATGGAGTCGTAGATCAAAATCACCAGATGACCTTACAAAAGTTACCATACAAATAGATACACACATTCAATCCTTAACTATGACCTCATCGTCATCTAACATCCCCAATACGCCCTCTCAATCTATCATAAACTCAATAATTTTGGAATACGTATTGAAGTGGGTCCTGAATAGGCTCTCCAAACCTAGCGAACCTTCATGGATAATTGCCTTTGAAAAACAAGAACATTGGTCTGAATAGTGTTTCAATCCAACCACATATGCGAAAGAAATCACATCCCAAATTTCGTTCGAAAACCTCAACAAAAGTCCAAGCTTTCCCTCTATAAATAATCGGTAGATTGCTAATAATTGATCGGTCGATTGACTAATAGTAGCTAATTCTAAATATAGTTTAATAGTTGATGGGTCAAGGTTTACTATTCGACTAACTTCTTGAACAATTAACTGGTTAAGCCTGGTCAGTCTATTATTATAGGCTATTTTTAGCCTATTTCCTTTCGGCTTCAAAACCTTGCACACACCCCTGGATTAGTCAACCAATGACACTTGATCAGTCAACCATTTTCCTGTATGGAGTGGGTTTGAATTGGATGGGACAAGCTTCTCTAAGGAAATTTATCCCACCATTTAACTTTACTCAACCATCACCTCGCTTTCCTCTCCCTGACATTAGCCTCATGACTTCGTAACCTTCCATCCACCTACTACACCTCGCACTCAAGCTCACGTCTTCGAAAATCCACGATGGGAAAATTACCACTAGACGGTTGTTTGCAAAATAAAAGGGAAAACACCTCCAACCTATTTATTGTAGATCTGTGGATATGAGGTATATAATACAGCTATTATATTTGTATTATGATTGATTTTTATAGAGTGGGTCACGTATAGGTTATGCAGAAAGTAAATTGCAGTACAATAAAGAACACAAAGATTTATAGTGGTTCAGCCATAACGGGCCTACGTCCAATGTCCATTTTCATTATTCTCTTATCGATCTTTGATACAATGCCTGAGATATAAAATACAATAGTCCATAGCTCAGTATAAGGTAAAATAGAGACCAAGGATGTCTATTAGGCTATTCGTGTTCGGCTATTCTTGCCTGCCTATTCTTGTTTGGCTGTTTTTTTAGCCTATCCATGTTCGGTTATCTCTGTTAGATAGTTCCTATTAGGTTGTTCCTATTAAGCCATTTCTGCCAATCTGTTCCAAGCTTTCTCTGACTAATCTGCCATTACTATTGTAAGCTTGGCTCTCCAGAATTCTTCCTCATTTTTATTGGAAGCTTTGGTATTTATAAGAATGGAGATGTGTGGTGGCCATTCTGGTAAATAAGGCAATTTCCATTTATAACTGGCTCGCTTTGGATATTTCCATCTGTACACGATATAATCAGAACTTTCCATATATATCTGGATTTCATTCCATATATATCTTGCTTAGTTCGATTGAGAGCTCTATCCGATAGTCAGTTAGGTGTGGTGCACATGGACATGCTGTTGGCTAGGTTCCTGCACCATCTTCTTGGTTCGGCTCCTACTCTCTATCTTTGCTCGGTCTTCACAAGACTATGCTCTTAGCTCGGCACCCTTTTCCATCGATCAAATGACCTAGTTTGGTACCCAGGGTGCCGAATAGGATCTCTTATTTGGTACCCTGAGGTACCGGATAAGATCTCCTGTTTGGTACCTTAGTATCGAACATGGGGAGTATTCTGTTTTTTTTTCTACTCCTTGTGCCTTCCCTTCTCTTTTTTCCTTCCTTACGTTGGAAATGGTAAGCACTCAACTATTAAACTTACTACCAGACCATTCCACATCTTCCATTAAAATAATGTGCTTGTCAGAAATCGAACTCCTGACTTCTCCCTTGGAAGCTTAATGCCCAACCACTTGAGCTACACACATTTTTGTGCCATAACTCCTCCATTTCAAGTCAAAATCGAATGAAACTTGGACCATTAAATTCGTATCATTGAGTAGAATATTCCAATGCCTCTAAATGTTCCATTTTCTTGGAGTAGATAGTAGCTCTCTAAGGTGGGGCCTGGGTTGGTTAGGTGGTGGATAAATTTTAAGGTGATCATATCTTCTGATCCGTAACTCGTACTGAGATATGGTTTCGACCTAGGCGGATGTGCTGACCTTAGGAACATTTTACAGGTGCTTTGACTATATTTTCGTACTATTTCAATTTTTCCCATAACGCTTCGCCTTGCCCTTGTGATTACATGATGGCACTTTTATTATACTCTTTTGGTCATTTCTATGCTCTTTAACCTCCTTTTGTATTCACTGTGCTGTGGGTGAAAATTCCCACAACACTTGCACCATAAAGCATACTTTCGTAGGATACAAAGTATGCTTTGTTTCATCCTAACTCGTCTTTCTTTCTCAATCGATGGTTATCTCGAACCTCAAACATTTACATCCTCATCTCGTCCTTTCGGTAAGTTTTCCACTACTAATATGTTATTGAGCATTGTTCACTCGGGGAATGCTTGTTGATCATTCCAAGACATCCTTTATCAGTGTGACGTTCGTAGTTCATTCTTTCTTGGTAGTATATTCATCTAGCATGATTTCCTATCGATTCTCATCTTTGTTCGATAGGCTTTTGCTCCCTCTGGTTCAACCTCCTAGCTCATATGTCCTGAGGGTTGCTTGTTGTTATCCGACCTTTTGGCCTAGCTATACCTGAACTGACTAGACAAGTTAAGATTCGACTGTCATCAAGGTCGACACGTCAGATTAACGATCATGAACCCTAGAGATCAGGCACATATGATTATATGAAGCAGCGGTGAAGCGAAAGTGGAAGATGGACTCAATAGAACACCCAAAATAAGAAATACATCATTTACTAAAAATGGATCAAGTACAATCCATATTCACCAAATATGGATCCTACCGTATCGATATTACAGCTCAACTCAATAGAAAACGACTGACATCTCAAAATCTGCAAGCCAAACACACATGAAACTTTGGGAACATCAATATATTGAAGAATGGAGCCCACCATATCAATCGCATGTCAAAACGATATCACGAAATGATCGAAGCCGATCATTATTATTGATGATGTAGGACCTACAATCGATATTGGGACTTTTTCTGGATCTGGAGACTCTACTGCCAAAATTTCAGGAAGTTATTTTGTCGTCTTCCCCTATAAATATAGACTTGACTATTCGTTTTTGGGATCTTTACGCTGCTTGTTGTTTTGCACATTTTTGTAACTAAGGGTTCTCCTCCGATCCATCCCGTTGTACTCGGTAATTCAAGAGATAAATAAAGTTATTTCTCTAAAATGGACGTAGGCATTCAACGCCGAACCACTATAAATCGTTGTGTTCCTGTTATTGCTTATTTTCTGTTATTTAATTGCTTGTTTACTCTGTTTTCATTTATTATACTTCATTTATTTCTCTATAAAATCTTTATTAGATGTTTATGCTAATTTTTGGTGCAAACACATGTCGTCTTATGAATATTCTAAGAATAATGAGGTGCCATTGGGAAAGGAGTATATAGTGGTTCCATGGTACATGGACTTGACAAAGTGTATTTGGTTGCATTGATTATAGTTTGGCCAATTAAGACTGGTGGTTGCGATGTATTTTTCCTACATGATTGCCAAGTTATTCCACTAGTGACTCCTTCATCACTACCATGCATACTTGTATCGATCAACCGCCAAAATGTTTGGCTAGGTAAGTGGTTTTTGCTGAAGTTTTGAATGTAGGTTGATCAAGCGTTTATTTTATGATGCTAACCTTTTTTTGATGTTTATGCGTTGTTGCGTTTGGTAGTTATTCATGCCATATTCCCCTTTTCCTAGCTAGTAATCGTGACATGCTGGTTCCACATGATTGCTTGGTTATCTTGTTCCATTTACTACTTTTCTCGCCGTTATCATGCATTCTTGTATGGGATCAATCACTGGCAAGTTTGCTAAGGTAAGCAATCTCTGGTGGAGTGTCATTGTAATCCAGTCCCATGTGTCCATGTTTGTTTTCATGCATATACTCCAAATGAACTTTTATAAGCTTGTCCTAGTGTCAGTTTGTTAGTTATCCTCATATGCAATTCCAGTATTGACTACTTGCATTGAACTGCCCAACCGATAGTCACGTTTTACTATGGACAAACTCAACTATCCACCACAGAAAAAAATCTAAGGTCGCCCATGGGGGTGAACCGACTAGGTGGCGGTCATGTTCTGATCGCCAGTAAGTCAGATTCTCCATAGCTTGTTAGAAATGCGGATTACGGATCTTAAGGCAGAATTAACACTAATGAGAGGATGAATGGTGTTTAATTAATTTTATGAATCTTTTTGAAATCTTTTCAAATTAAACCCAAACTGATGCAATTCACAAACACAGAGACAATCACAGAACCAGACACAGAGGCAAATAGTAAATAAAAGCAGTAAAGGAAAGAACACACCGGAATTTTATATTGGTTCGGAGTTACCCTACATCCAGTCCCACACAATTTCTTGTGCAGATTTCTTTTCAAATATAATGTCGATATTACAACCTCGATTTCAAGGCCACGAGATACACCCTCCTGTCTCCGAGTCCAGGGCAAACTCTCTTGATTTAACCAGGCTACAAGATCACATAATTGATTTACGGGCTACAATCACACCCAATTGATTTAGGGCCACAATCACACCGTTTCCAATCACACTTTGATAAAGAGAGACTCGATACACTTCGATCTTTGATTACAAATGATCCTATAACTCTGAATAGCACTGAAATCTTTGAGAGAGAGTGGCAGAGAATCAAACTAGTGACAATTGAGCTTGATTCACTTAGGATTTCAGCAGAGTTTTGTTAAGAATGTTTGAAAATAAGAATGAAGAGAAAAAGGAGAGAAAACAAAGAAAACTTGTGTAAAAATTCGTTGAGAAACTACTGGTATATATAGGAGAATCACAGTCATGTCCATTCGTAAAAACTTATGACGAATAGACACTTCTTTTGTTAATTTGAATTTTAAATTCTACGGCTACCATGTCAACATGGGGGGTAGGGGCATGTCGACATCCCCTTGTATATTTTGAAAATTGATTTTTGTTTTTAAAGAGATTTTCTTTCTAAAGTTTTTCGAAACTATCTTAGAACTTTGTAAACTATTTTGAATATAATTTATGATTATAAAAACCTTTGGAAAGTGATCTTACGAAATATAAAATTAGTAAAAAATAAATATATAAATATTTTGAGGTTAAAGCTAAAACATTAAAACCATGAGATAGTTTTAAAACAAGAAACGATTATGAAATTAATATGATTAAAAATAGTTTTTGAATTAAGGCTAAAATTTTTGAATAGAGAGAGATGTCTTTTTAAAAGATAGTTTTGAAAAAATCTAAAAATAAGCCATTTTGAAAATTTCATGGATTCCATTCCACTAGAGAAGGTCGTGGGTTCCATCCCACTATTAAAGCAAGAAGGTGGATTCCATTCCACAATTAAAATCCGTATAAAGGTTTAAGTGCTATTATGAAGTTTTAACATAAATCTAGACTCTATTACTTATCTTGATATCTTGAACTCTTGAACTCTTGATACTCATGAGTCTTCAGTCTTGATTTCTTCAATCTTGAATTCGTCAGCCTTGAATCTCTATACTCGGTCTTGAATCTTTATACTCAATCTTCATTCTCAGTACCTGCATATATATATATATAACCTGCATATACATATATATCTAGACAAGAATATTAGTATTTATATTTTATAACACTCTTGAATCGTCCTATTTTTACGCTCTACCACTCCATTTTGTTGTGGAGTCCTTGGAAAAGAAAAATTATGAGTTATTCCTTTTTTTATTATAGAAATTCTCAAAATTTTCATTTTCAAATTCTCTACCGTGATCACTACAAATAGTTTTGATTTTTAAAGAAAGTTGATTTTGAATTCTTTTTACAAAAGTTTTAAATAAATCAAAAGCATCACTTTTATGTTTCAGAAAAATTGTCCATGTAAATCTAGAATAATCATCTACAATTACAAAAACATATTTACTGTGATTTATTGACTGAATTTGAGATTGACCAAACAGATCTAAATGAAGTAACTCAAGAGGTTTTGAAGTTGAAATCATATCTTTCAATTTAAATGAACTCTTTCTAAGTTTTCCTAATTGACAAGCATCACATATACTATCTATTTTAAAATCCATTTTTGGGAGACCTTTTACTAGATCAAGTTTTGAAAGTCTAGATAAGAGTTTGAAATTCAAATGCCCAAATCTTTTATGCCAAATCCAAGGGTCACTTGTATTAGCCAAAAGACATAGGTTACCATTTGAGATTTTCATACTGAGAATATAAATGTTTTTCTTCCTAATTCCTTCAAAGATAGTATTTGATTTATTATCTTCGATGTGACACTTATCCTTTTCAAATTTAATTTTGTAGCCCTTGTCACATTGTTGACTTATGCTAAATAAGTTGTGTTTTAGATTCCTAACTAACAGAACATCAGAAATAGTAGGAGTTTTAGAGTTACCGACATTGTCGATGCCAATCACATATCCTTTTGAATTGTCTCCAAAGTTAACCATTCCTCCATCTTCATAAATTATGTCATCCAGTATGTCCAAATTACCAGTCATGTGTCTTGAACATCCACTATCAAGTATCCATTTGTTTTTCTTGATTTGCACCATTTGTCCATCGAGTGTTGATTCTTCAAAATCCATATAACACATCTGTTCCTGCACAACACCAATTGGGTGTGATTGTAGCCCATAAATCAATTAGGTAATCTTGTAGCCTGGTTAAATCAAGAGAGTTTGCCCTAGACTCGGAGACAGGAGGGTGTATCTCGTAGTTTTGAAATCGAGGTTGTAATATCGACATTATATTTGAAAATAAATCTGCACAAGAAATTGTGTGGGACTAGATGTAGGGTAACTCCGAATCAGTATAAAATTCCGGTATGTTCTTTCCTTTACTGCTTTTATTTACTATTTGCATCTGTGTCTGGTTATGTGATTGTCTCTGTGTTTGTGAATTGCATCTATTTGGGTTTAATTTGAAAAGATTTCAAAACGATTCATAAAATTAATTAAACACTATTCACCCCCTCTAGTGTTAATTCTGCCTTAAGATCCGTAATCCACATTTCCAACATTTGGTATCAAAGCATTGGTTTTCAAAGTTATCGTAATATGAATTTTGAAAAAAGTTTAAAATGGCAATTTTTGGAGATTCTGTCAACACTAGTTCAAAACTGTCCAAATCATCATTGTCTCATAAGTCTGCATATTGTTATTATGGAAAATCAAGTTATCTACTGAATTGTTGTTAGGGCCACAATCACACCGTTTCCAATCACACTTTGATAGAGAGAAACTCGATACACTTCGATCTTTCGATCTTTGATTACAAATGATCCTTTAACTCTAAATAGCACTGAGATCTTTGAGAGAGAGTGGTAGAGAATCAAACTAGAGACGATTGAGTTTGATTCACTTAGGATTTTGGCAGAGTTTTGTTAAGAATGTTTGAAAATAAGAATGGAAGAGAAAGAGGAGAGAAAACAAAGAAAACTTGTGTAAAAATTCACTGAAAACCACTGGTATATACAGGAGAATCACGGTCATGTCCATTCGTGAAAGGTTATGACGAATAGACATTTCTTTTGAAGATTTGAATTTTAAATTCTACGGCTACCATGTCGATATGGGGGGTAGGGGCATGTCGACATCTCCTAGTATATTTTGAAAATTGATTTTTGTTTTAAAAGAGATTTTCTTTCTAAAGTTTGTCGAAACTATCTTAGAACTTTGTAAACTATTTTGAATATACTTTATGATTATAAAAACCTTTGGAAAGTGATCTTACAAAATATAAAAGTAATAAAAACTAAATATATAAATATTTTGAGATTAAAGCTAAAACATTAAAACCAGGAGATAGTTTTAAAACAAGAAATGATTTTGAAATTAATATGATTAAAAATAGTTTTTAAATTAAGGCTAAAATATTTAAATAGAGAGAGAGATGACTTTTTAAAAGATAATTTTGAAAAAAATCTAAAAATAAGTCATTTTGAAAATTTCGTGGATTCTACTCCATTAGAGAAGGTTGTGGGTTCCATCCCACTATTAAAGCAAGAAGGTGGATTCCATTCCACAATTAAAATCCGTATAAAGGTTTAAGTGCTATTATGAAGTTTTAACATAAATCTAGACTCTATTACTTATCTTGATATCTTGAACTCTTGAACTCTTGATACTCATGAGTCTTCAGTCTTGATTTCTTCAATCTTGATTTCGTCAGTCTTGAATCTCTATACTCAATCTTGAATCTTTATACTCAGTCTTCATTCTCAGTACCTGCATATATATCCTGCATATACATATATATCTAGACAAGAATATTAGTATTTATATTTTATAACAAGTCCTAAGGTTGTTGTCATCAAAACCATCATCTCAGGAACTAACATACATACCCCAATAGCTTATAGTCGATCGTCAATTATGGACACCTAGTTAATATATCACTCCAGTCCACCACTTATGGTAGGAAGTTTGAGTCGATCGATGGACACCGGTATAGAGATCACTCTGGTCCGCCACTACCGATGAGAAGTTTGAATTGATCATCAATGATGGACGCCTAGTTAAGGGATCTCTTTGGTCCATCACTACGAGCGAGAAGATTAGGGTCGGTCATTAATGACAACATCCATTTGGGAGTCTTGTTCGGACCATGGGCTGATCTTGCTCACCATTGCTGGCTAAAGATTTAGGGATGATCGTCAATGGCGAGCACCCAATAGGTGGTTATGTCCTGACCATGGGCTGATCTAGCTCCTCATTACCGGCTAATGATTTTAGGCTGATTGTCAATGGCGAGAACCCGTTTGGCAGTCATGTCCTGACTATGGGCTGATCTGGCTCACCATTGCCAACTAAAGATTTAAGGATGATCGTCAATGGCGAGCACCCATTTGGCGGTAATGACCTGACCATGGACTAGTCTGGCTTGCCATTGCTGACCAAAAGTTTAGGGCCGATTGACAATGGCGAGCACCCATTTGGCGCCATATCCTGACCATGGGCTGATTTGGCTCGCCATTACCGGCCAAAGGTTTAAGGTCGATCGTCAATGGCAAGTACCTATTTGGCGGTCATGTCCTGACCATGGGCTGATCTCACTCGCCATCACTAGCGAAAGGTTCCTCCAAGCTTTCCATAATGCACCAGAGTTGGGTGCCCCCAGTAGTTGCGGCCTTCGCTGTATAGTCCTAGAAATCGAGGACTTTATTTAGCATGGGATGATAGTTCTTATAGTGTTTTGGTAGTACTGGTCATCTTTCATGGTTTTGCATACCGTATCCATGGGGTTTGGTAAGACCACGATGATTAACTGATCCAAGTAGTTACTATAGTCAGTGTGCAAATACAAAACAGAGGTTTTGAGCATTCCATGTTTCATAGATATTGCTCCTTCCACGATAATGAGAATGCAGGCTCCATTACCTAAATCCCTACTAACAAAATATAATCTTTCCCAGATTGGGTAGGGTGCCCTAGGCCAAGGGGAAATCCGCTCCTGGACTAGGTTTCCTTCCTTGAGCGAGCAAGGCTATAACCTAACGTTGTATTGTTTCACCGCTTTTTCCTAGAGCACTGCAGTTTTCAAAGCTATCTTGTCCCACTTCTCCTTAATTATATCTGGGGATTGTTTAGCAATTTTTTATTCTCCTCCAAGTCATAGTGGATTCTCCTATAAGATAAGATTGTAGTTTTGAGTGAAAGCACAACCTATAATTTGTAGGCCAAACAAAAAAGAAGTATGTCCCATTGCAATTTCGTGGGAAGTGCAATATGCATAAAGTGCCAATGGCAGCTCATCCATCTGAGTTGCCTTATCATTTTCCAAATGCTTCTTTATAAGAGTTTTGAGAACTTTATTGACTTCTTCAACCTATTTATTGGTCTATAAGAGAGGCACTATAAGAAAGCTTTTCCTGATTCCATGTTGTTGACAGAAGTTGTGAATTCTTGACTATCAAACCGCCATCCATTGTTTGAGATCATCTGGAGCTAAACTCCATGCTCGATGAAGTAAACTACAACCACTATTTCATTCTTAGCTCCACCCATAGCTATTGGAATCACTCCGTTCAGATCGATGCCCATAATATTTCCTCTTCTATGGTCTGCCCCTTAGTGTCGTCTCCTCGACTGCCTTAGTGAACGTTATCCAATATTTCCTTAGCCTTTTTGGTAGCCATGCACCCTAGCAGCAGGTTAGTAAAACTCTTCTCTATAGGATGCCATCTTGTATGGTGTACCAAGTCACTTTGTGCATCACCTTCCTCGCTTCATTCCGGTTGGAGGGTGTACCGGTTTCTAGGACCATCCCAAAAAGTGATCCATTTCTTGAGCTGGTCAATTTTTCTGAATCGTCGGCATCTCGATTTTCCTCCCGCCAGTTGTGCTTAACAACATAGTATTCTTGCACATTAAGCAAAGCCTTCACCCTTATTCGTTTTCGAGTTAACCATTCTCCGTTGACTTAGAACTCCCATAATGCTTAATTCACAACCTTTTGCAAGTTGCTATGGATACATAGTGTCCTGAGTTCTAGTTCTTTTGCTATTTCCAATCCTAATATTAGTGTATCGTACTCTGTTGTTCGATCTAGCCTGCAAGGTAAGAGGTCTATCCGACCCATCGAGGTCAATAACATTCGCTCTTGCCTAGCCATTGGTATTTCTCTCCTTTCCAATGGTGTCACATTGTCATGTGGCATGGTGTTATTATTCCTTGATTATTTATATTAAATATCATTTGAAATTTATTCATTAAAGTGAGTCTTACCTTTGCTTTACTGTCCCTGTATGCTTTGAGGGTATTCAGTCTGTTTATTATCATGCTTTATATTCATATGAAGTTGACTCTGTCTTGAGGGCTTTTTGAAAAGATTACGCTCCACCATTTCTAGTGATGTACAGCCTCGTCTATGGAATGGGTCAGAATTATACCCCACTATCTCTAGAGAAGATGAACCTGGTCTTCCATATGATGGAATTGAACCCTATCTCTGGGACTAAGAAGTTTATGCTCCAATGTCTACTTACTTCATTCTTTATAATTTTATGCACATCTATCTTTGGATATCTAGTAGGAGGATAGGCTCTAATATCTATGGGGAACGAGTGTGGTTTATACCCCTCCTTTGTAAGGACTCAGTTTAGTCGAGGGACTACAGTCTATAGTTTATAGCTCTCTCACAAGAGTTACCTTAGGTTTTAACCTGAAGCATACCTTATCCATTTCTACCTTAGTTAGATCTCTAGTTCTTGATTCACCTATTCCATGATTTCTTGTGTAGCGAGATAGGTTCTTTCAGGAGTCTCCATAAGCTGTGAACATGGAAACTTGCCCTGCCTCCGAAAGTGTTTCCTTTCTCTAGTCTTGTTATCCATCTTTTGCATGCCCCTGTTAGTGAGATTTTTGATCTCACGACACTTCAAACAATCGCAGAAGTAGTTGTAGCATAGTTTCATGAATTAGAATCAACAATTTTAAGTAATATAAATTTTCCTTTAGCTAGTAATTTTGTTGCTGGGAGCTTATACAATTATGTAGTTGCGCATTAACAGCTTGTTAAAATCTTAATTTGGATTTACATCTAATTCAAGTAAATTAAATTGAAACAAAATAGAAAACAATCTAACACTAAAATCTAGGGGGGTAAGAAATGCATGAAAAAGTAAAGACATGGAGAATTTTATATGGTTCGGGTGTTAAAGAATCCTAAGTCTACAGGGAAAATATCACTTTCTTCTTTTATATTCCTTATACTAGCATTAATGGTAGAGATTACAGAACTTTTAACCTTAAAATATCAAATAGAAAAAAGATCCCTTTCTTGCTAAAGTGTGTTTTCTATCAATAACTTAAAGATGTAGGTGATCGCCATCACTCTTTTTCTGTGTTTTAATTTCCAGCTTTGGATTTGCCATGTGTCATCCATCCGTCACATTTTTTCTTGTGCATGAACTGCTGACGTGTCATTGGCGGGAAGCCATAATATGAGTGGTTGAATTCTGGGCATTGGCAAGAAGTTTGAAATCGAAGTTGGAACCATTAAAATTGAGGCAGGAAACTCAAATTCAAATGGATCATGCACTTCTGATCCAAATGGGCAAATGGCTTGTGTACTGCCCCACAAGGATATTGAGAGTTATTACTTTGTTTTGTTTTAGGGCGTCGTTGATACATACGGAGCAGAACTGCGCTGTTCGCTTGATACTACCCTAGGTATGGTTATAGTTGAGTCATCTTGCCCAGTCTTCAATGTTTTGGACATTGTGCTAAGGGTAAATGGAGTGGAGTTGCTTTGCCCCCAACTTGTGGTGTTAGCTCAATATTTGTATGAATGTGCTCTAAGTTGCTCTTGATGTTGATATGCGCAAGTTGCTTGATAATGGCTACTTGCACCTTTGTTGTTTTGTAATAAGTGAAGAACTGCGATGGAGAGCTATTCGGGTAACCTCGTGTGTAGCCCTTGGAATGCTTTGAGTTCCTCGTGGTACTGCTTAAAGAGTCCCCAGTAAGCGCAGCGCAGATCTGCACTTGAAAGTGCTTGCAACGCATTAGCTTTTAGGAATAATAGTTGGGTTTATTGGGACATTTAGTATGTCGAGTGTTCACTTAGGGCTTTCTCAAAATGACTTAGGTACGTGTATTAATGAAGGGTTGAGCGTAGTGCTTGTGCTTCCACCATGATCATATCTTGAGCAAGCATTAGTGATTATCTAGCGTAATTTGCATTGTCTGGTTTTTTGAGTTGTCGGTAGGATGAATCATGTCTAGTGTAGTTTATTAGTTTTGGGAAGGACTCCTTTAAGGTTGTGGCACAGTATTGTCATTTAATATTGAGATTGTAGTGCATTATTATAGCTTCATATGTTGACAGAAGATTATGGCGCAAGCTCGAGAGCTATGTTGCCGTTTTGAGTACTGGGGCCGCAAATGATTTTCTACACATCAGAACCACTTCAGTTCTTTAGGAGTAGTATCAAAATGTAACATCAAAATCGGGGGATCAACGTAGTTTACTGACTCTTTATAGTTGCCTTAAGACCTTTTTTGGGCGCAGTACTCTGTGGACTTCTTCTTGTTCTTTGCCTCCTTTTCTTGTAGCCTAACTTTTATCATAGGAGCAGTCCTTTTGATTTGTTTCTTGCATCATCTCACCTTCAACAGGCTTTGGGAAATATGGGTGTAACAATTACCCCATGTCTGCAGTGATTGTAGATGGATGTGGGCTTGTCTTCGTTTACATTTGATCTCCGTAGCCCATCACTTCTGTCTATTTCTTTCTTTCTTTTCAAGAAAGGAAAAAAGTCTTAGTAGTTGTTTCGCATTTAATGCTCTTGTACACGTGTCACTTCTCCATTAATTGACCCATCGTAGAGCTATAATGTCAATCTCTTCGTTTACCAGGAAAATCTATCTTGATTTTCGTGCTCATTATTCTTGCTGTTTAATCGATCGATTGATGGTTCAAAAAAAATTCATCATTCCATTTGTGTAGCTAACATTCGACTGTATTTTTTCTCTTCTTCTTCTCGTTCTTTTATGTTCCTTTGTTATCACAAAAGAAAAGAGAGAGAGAAAATGAGAAAAATGTTTGTTTGTTAAGTCGATTCATTTCCTGAGTTCAGATTTTCTTTCAAATTGAAGTAAGGATCTTATTTTTTTGTAAACCTCTTTATTTTGGCATTTTCTGCAATTTACATCGTGATTTCAAAATGGCCTCTACTTCTTCATCCCATTTGTCTTTGCCTTCTAAGATAACTTGTTTAAAAGACATTAAGGGTATCCTAAAACAATTTGGGTTCGTAGGTTACGAGGTTAGGGTTCTTGTCCACAAACGTATTCACACTCCCCCCAAAAGGGTTTACCTCTATTACTCCCGAACTTATACAATGCAGGCTATATCTTACCCTAAATCAAGTCCTCAGTCAATGGTTAATCGCCAATTGATCTTGTTCTTATCCAGCTCGCTCCCTTTTCATACTCACTTGTGATTGCCACCTGTATTTTCAATGTGGAGAATGGTTATGCCCCTACTTGTGAGGAGCTCCAATTCTTATTTGATATCAATAGAAACCCATCAAGCGGCGGTGTTGGTTTTTATTACGCTTGGGCTAAGAAAGTGATCCTGATGTCTATCCCCTGCAAGACTCAAAGATGAATCGACTTATATTTCTTTATTTATATTTCTGACAATTTTCCTTCTTCCTTTCACTCACATCCTACTCGGTCCATTTTTTGATGATGTCATCAAGTTGCAGGAGTCCCATAGGAACCGAATTCTAGAGTTAGGTGAGGAGGAGAGGAAAACACAAATGTTCAAGAGATGCTGAAAAATCATGGGTTTCTGAGCCCAAATCATAAATTTTCTCGTTCTATTTTTAAGCTTTCTCCAATTTCGGTTGAGCTTAGGGGTATAATTTACAAAACACAGATTAATGATTATTATTATTTTTTTGACCTTTATAAAAGCTTTTACTGATCTTGAAATTCTTTTATATACAAGAAAGATGGATGAAGACCTTATAGATGCGTTCCTTGAGGATAGTGAGCCAGTAAAAAAGAATATTCGAAAGAAGGCTTTCGGTCATACTTCCAAGAAGCTAGCCATATCCACCTCTCCTCTTCTAGCGGCTCTTTTCGCTCATACTTTAGTGGCTCTCCTCGTTCCTCCTTTACAGTCCCTTTCCGACCCCCATATTCGGTATTTGCCTCTACCTAAGGGTGCTATAACCGATCTTGCCGAGTGGGTAGGAAGGGATGCACTAGATAACCTATTTGGTATCACATTGTCTCCCCTTTCTCTTCTTCCACTTCCATTTCCTAAACTCCCGTCTTCCGAGTTCATGGCTAAGATAAAAAGGTCCTGGTCTTATGTATGTACCACTCTCTCCTTTCTCTTTTTTATTCATTTAGCTATTCCTTATCTCTTTTTTTAGCTAAGGGCCTCGACAAACGGGGTTTAGAAGGGATGGAAGGGAGAGCAGATCGTGTCCTTGGTTCTTGTTGCCGAGCTTGAAGCAATCCTTAATTCGGTTATTTCTGAGAAGGCCAAGGTTATGGAAGATTTTGAGGCATATCGTGCCAGTGTGGAGGAGCGGTGAAGACCATCGATGAGGCTTTGGCGTCGAAGGGCCATGAGTTGGAGGAAAAAATCATGAGATGAAAGAGAATGGTGAGGTGTGGGTGGAGACATGGAAGAAGCTTAATGATATCACTTACAGTATGATCTATAAGATGTAAGCTTCAGCTTGACGTCAGTTTGGTACCCAAGTCAATCTAAGCTTTCTGAAGGATCAGGCAAAATTGATAGAGCTCTGGCCACTGCCAGACCAAATGGGATAAGGATCTCGTTGTAGAGAATGATTCTCCTACCATTTCTGGGCAACCGAGCATGGTGCAGTGTCCAAGGAAACCAAAATGCATGATGATACTGAGGTGTCCAAGGAATATGGGGCATCTTCACCCTTTCATGTAAATGTTTAACCTTTTGTATGCGAATTTTAAGATTTCCTCGGTATGCAGTAAAAGTTAGAGTGTTAATCTTGCTTCATCTTGGTAAATTTCCTTTATCACCACTTTGTTTTGTTACTGTTTTATGAATGACCGAGTCGACTTCGTTGTTTTTTATTTGTTTGTTTTAGTCCTCTGAAGACTTTTTGCTTGCTAAACTTCTGAAGAAAAGAGAGAATATGCTAAAATCCCAAACCCTAGATCGTCTTGATGTCAGTGTTGCGACTATCCGTAGGAGTGAGAAAGAGTTAGATGAGTCTTTTACAAAACATAGAGATGAAACCTGAGGGTTGCTTTGCAGGATTGATTGAGTAGTTAAAGAAAAGGAGGCACTTAGTGACTTCATACTACGTCGATGGTAATACACCCTAGAAAGTGGCTCTTCCCCACTTGATAGCCTCACTTGGAATGGTTTAGGCATAGGCTTAGAAATTTGCATAAAGACTCGGTTCTGCTTACTTCTGTTAATTTTTTATATAGTTTTGTCGAATATATCGTATGACGATGTAGTTAATAATACATATTCCTATTTTGATTTTAACGTGGTGCATATCGATTTTCTTTGAGCTAAACATTTAATCGTTACCCATTAGGTTGGTCCCCAAGTGCCTTCATCTGAGTTTAATAAAGTCCTCGAATCTGACATTCATTCTACCCTCGTCGTTCTTGGCCCCGATGACACGACTGTGCCTGAATTCGATATTGAAGTGAAAACTCTTACTGCAGCCTCAGAAGAGGAAACTGTCCATCTGGCAATCGTTAATGAGCAGCATGAGAAAGAATTGAAAGAGACAAGAATGGAGCTTAAGGAGGCAAAAGGTGCACTTGGCTGTCAACACCAACTTAATGTTAAGCTGGGCGAAGGGGTTTTGGTAACTGAATTGAAGTTGGAGGTCTTACAACATTCCTTAATAGATGGCGAAGCACTTTATAGTGTCATTTATCAGGCAGTGATAGCAAAATTGAATGAGACTATAGAATATCTATCTGCCTAACTTGCCCGCCAAATTGAAGAAAAAGAAAACATTGAAGAAGGAAGAAAGATAATGGGGCCCAATTCGAGTTTGGTTCATACTCCTCCTATAGGTGTGAATCCTTCTTTGGCAAACAAGCGAAAGAAGTGGGTGGAGCCAAAGGCGCTTTCCGATCCGCGAGAGGGAGGGTGGAGGGCTAACGCCATTAGATATTTTGGTTGCTTTGCCAGAAATACCAAGAAAAATATGGCTCGGCTAATTGACACTTTAGAAAGCACGAGGGAGAAAGCTGTACTCAAGATTTATGAGCTTGAGGTTTCTTTGCATGAAGCCGGGGATTGGATTGCCTTCTTCTTAGAAAAACTTAGATAAGAGAAAGTTAAAAGCAAGATGGGGCAGATTTTCTTACAGCGTGCCAAGGACGTCTTTACTTATCTCTACCATACGCTCGATCTGAGCTTCTTACGCAATGTAGTGGGCTTTGAAGTAGCCACATCAAGGCCAATGGATCCTTGGACAGATGCTTGCTATGACCCTCGAAAAACTATTCACATCAGTTCAGTACCTCCTTTGGCCAGTGCACCTTAGGTGCCTTTTAGTGTAGTATTTTAAGGACTTATAATTATTAATGTCTTTGTAATTTTATATTGTTGGATACTTTAATTGGGTTGTATATACATTATGTTGATTAAGATTTCTTTGCAAAGTTTGTGAATTTCTTATACGTCCTTTACATAGTTGAACTTCTCCTTAATTTTGCTTTGTGTAGGCTCTTTCGATTTTCAACCTGCTTCTTTTAAGCGAGATTCAGAGATGGCCGCCCTTGAATGGAAGCTTCATTCTACTTTTACTAGGGTCGCGGAATCGGAAGGTTTGATGAGGGACGTCGAAATCATATACAGGGTCATATATACGAACGAAATTAAGGCCTTAGAATGCACAGTATAAGAGTTATACGAGCAAATTGCAAGGTAAATTAGGGTTGAGGATGTTCCTTCCATAGCCTTAACTCAAGGTGCAGTTTTGAAACCCAGCGTTGCTCTTGCTAACCCACCCGGGGCAGACCTGATGTCGTTCTTACATGGAAAGATGAATTGAAAAATTATTACGAGACCAGATTTTCTAAGTTAAAAGATCATTATGAAAAGGGGTCTGAAACTGCCAATAATGGCAACTCACCTTAATTTTCTACTGCGTAGTAACTTTTTGGTCCTTACACCAGAACAACTGATAAAACAAAAGATTATCTTTTGGATGAAATTGATCGGATCTTGGTAGTGGCTATAAGATGCGTGAACGGCCTTGAAAAATAAAATTTTAGATTAGAGTCTAAGGCCTACCTTGATGTTGTTGCTACTTCCCGAGGTGGGTTAGACAAGGCTTCCTTGGTTGAGCAGCTTCATAATGAGAAGGTAGGAAGGGTTATGTGGGAGATTGGTGCGAAGCGCCCAGTTGATATTTTCACTTGCTTTTGGCTAAGGCTCGATCTGACTTTCCTATGCAATCATGTGGATTATGAATTTTATCTACAGGACTATGGTCAAGCTTGGGCCAGTGCTAATTATGACCTTTGTATCTCTTATGGCCATGTTGTCCCTAGTCACTCCTCGGTTGTTATCACTGAATTGAATGACCTGTCTTCTACTCTCTAACTTACGGGTAGCTCTCTCCACACCCCGCACTGACATTCAGCAGATCACATCATCGAAGGATGATGTGATCCAACTCTTCCTCTGCATTTGAGTCTGATTTGTGATGTTTTTGTTTTATTATAGCTTGTTGTTTTTCTTTTGTACTTTCAAAGTGTTTTTAGAAGTATAGGTTATGTAAATATAAGTGCAATATTCAGTGAATATTAACCGGGCTTAATAAATGTAAGAAAATCCTTGTTATTTGGCATTACTTAGCAAGCTTTAAGTAATTTCTAGGGTGGCATCTATTTGATAATTGTTGTGCATCCCATAAGTTGTTCCTTTCTTACCATCTTTAAATTTGTTGTCTGCATAGTTCATGCTTCCTGAACGTTGCTTTTAGTGTTTGAAACCTGTCATGCGCTTGACACAATTTGCCTCACTACTTGGGGATGGACTGCAATTTTGACTATGAAGTCTGGTTGTATATTTACAACCTTCTTGATTCATGAACATGGTCTTTTGTACTGCTTTGAACTATCTAATATCCTTACGTCTAGTGTGGTTATGTTAACAGAATTAACATAGATAGATTTTTATACTGGTTTGGGCCGCCCAATATCCCTACGTCCAGTTTAGTTATTTGGCTAAGAAAGCCGGACTACATTTTTTGCAGTTTTGTTTTGATAGCTAGTTCAGGCCATCTAGTATTCCTACATCCACTATGATTATTAAGCTATGCGAAAGAAATTAACGCGGATATATTTTTATACTGGTTTGGACCATCCAATATCTCTACGTCTAGTTCATTGTATGATTATTTTTCATAAAATTACAATGTTTATTACATAAGTAGCGTAGATCATACAGAATAGGGCTTGAGGTGCTCTGAGTTCCATATTCTCATAACTAGGTTGCCATTAGGTTTGATAGTCGGTACGCGCCATTGGCTAGAACATCTGCTATAACTAATGGCCTACCAAATTTAGGCCAAGAGCTCCTTTTGCTGGGTTTTTGATATTGGCTAATACCCTTCGCAGTACCAAAATCTGCATTGTAGAAGTTTCTTTCTTTGAGTCCTGTGTTGTAGTTCTTGCCATTCTTTGTCAGTATGCGTTGGATACTATTATTGCCTCGTCTCTTCTTTCCTGAATGAGGTCGAGGGCAGCTTCCTTTAGTTTTCTATTCTTTTCTGTTGTGCAAGATATTCTTCTATGTGAGGGGATTTTTACCTTAATGGGGAGCATGGCTTCGTATCCATGGGTTAATGAGAAAGAGGTATGGCCAGCTAGAGGTTCGGTCAAAGTTCTATATGCCCATAATACTAAACATAATTGTTCTACCCACTTCCCTTTTGCTTTCTGTAGCCTTTTCTTAATTAGCTTCTCGATAGTATTGATTGTTGTTTCGACTTGTCCATTTGCTTATGGGTGTGCGATGGGGAATTTTTTTTTATTATGCCATTCTTCTTACGGAGTTTTGTGAATTCTGTACTTTCAAATTGGGTTCCATTGTCAGAGATTATGTTGTGGGGGATTCCAAACCTAGTGATCATGTTTCTTACACAAAGTGACTATCTTCTTTGCGGTGATTGTAGCTAAGGGCTCCGCCTCCACCCATTTAGTGAAGTAGCCTATTGCCACTATTTCGTACTTCGCTCCTCCCTTTTGACATAGGAAGTGGACCTAATAATTTTATGCCCCATATATCGAAGGGCTATGGGCTTGCTATTGGGATGAGCTCATGGGATCGTTGTATGAGGATACTCGTGAATCTTTGACATTTGTTGCATCTTCTCATGAATTCCCTTGCATCCTGGAGTGTTGTAGGCCCGTAATAACCATGCCTCAATACCTTCTTTACTAACTTGTCTCTTCCCGAGTGATCCTCACACTACCCCTTGTGCACTTCTCTCATGACCTGTATTCCCTCTTCTTTCGAAACGCACATAAGATAAGGTGTTGAGTACCGTCTCTTATAATGTGCCATCAAAGAAGGGGTAGTATGAAGCCTGATACCTTATTTTTTTAGCTTCATTTTGGTTTGGGGAAAGACTCCATTTAACAGTAATTATTCGATGGGGGTTATCCACTGAAGCATGGGTTAAATTGGGGATTGTCCACGGTTTTCCTCGGTTTTCTTATCCCGAAATCCCTGGATCATTGTCCATTGGGCTCGGTTAGGACCAGTATTTGGTTAAATTCTATAGTGCTTGGCTTGACCTAATGTTCTATTGGGACTGCTTTCATATCATTTGCTACATTGGAGCTTGCAAGTTTAGCTAATGAATCCATAGAAGAGTTGTTTTAACGTGGAATTTGCTACATACCAAATTGTTCGAATTACTATAGTAATTTCTTAGAAAGTTCAACATACTTCGTTAAGGTTGGCGCTTTCGCTTTGTAATTACCCTGCACTTGGTTCACAACTAATTGGGAATCACTGTAAATTTTTATATGGGTTACCTTCATTACCTGAGTCATTCTCAAGCCTGCAAGGAGAGCTTCATACTTCGCTACATTGTTTGTCACCTTGAACCCCAGCTGCACTGCTCCACATAACATCTGCTTACCTATAGTAACCAGCATATATCCAATTCCCGCCCTCTGTTCATTTGAAGCTCCTTCTACAAACAGTTGCCAGAACTGCAGGGTGAATGTTTCTTCCTTTGGTTTGGGCCCGGCTGGAAGTGTGCATTATGCAATGAAGTTTACTAGTGCCTGACCTTTGATTGCTTTTCTTAGATAGTAGGTGATGTCATATTGGCTGAGCTCCATTGCCCACTTTAACAAGCGGCCAACTGCCTCTGGCTTCTGCACTATTTACCTTAAGGGTTTATCTGTGAGGACTCTGATAGGATGTGGTTGGAAATAAGGTCGTAGCTTTCTAGCCATGAGGAGCAGGTTGTAGGCCAGCTTCTCAATTACCGAGTAATTTAACTTGCTCCTGACAAACGCTTGTTTTTGAAGTAGATGGACCTTTGGGTCCCTTCATATTTTCGAATCACTGTAGCACCAATAGCTTTATTAATTACAACTAAATATACATACAACTCCTCACTTGTTACCGGTTTATAAAATGGGAGTGTTGACTAGATGGTCCTTTAGGTTTTGGAACACAGCTTTACATTCCTATAACCATTCAAAACTTCATCCTTTCTTTATTTGATCGAAGAATGGCATGCACTTGTCGGTTGCTTTCAAGATGAACGTGCTCACTGCTGCCACCCTACCATTTAAGCTTATGAGATCCTTCAACTTTGTTGGGATTCCCATCTTTCTTATGGCTTCGATCTTCTCTGGATTTGCTTCAATGCAACGTGCACTTACGATGTATCCTAGGAATTTACCTAACTGAATAGAAAATGTGCATTTCAATGGGTTCGGCCTCATATTATATAGCCTCAAGACCACAAAAGTGTCTCCTAGGTCTTGCACATGACTTGATGTTGCCTTTGACTTAACCAACATGTTATTTACATATACCTCGCATTATTTCCAATCTTCTCTCAGAACATTATATTAACCAGCCTCTAGTAGATTGCCTCGGCATTTTTAATCCCGAATAGCATAATTTTATAGCAGTACAACCCATTGTCTGTCCTGGCTCGAACATCGCTATCTGATTGTATCCTTAATATGCATCCATGAACGAGTGCAATTGATGTCCACTTGTTGCATCCACTAGTTGATCGGTCCTAACTAAAGGGAAGCTGTCCTTTGGGCAGGCTTTGTAGGGGATGGTATAATCAATGTAGGTCCTCCATTTTGCATTAGGTCTCTTCACAGGCACTGGGTTAGTGATCCACTTTAGGTATTATACTTCCCTAATGAATCCATTTTCCCTAAACTTTTTGACTTCTTCATGCAGAGCATTATATCTTCCTTGGTCTAAGGTTCTGCCTTTTTGTCTATTAGATGGGCATCATGATGGATGTTGAGTGCATGATAGATGATGGTTGGGTCTATGTCTACCATATCTAAATGGGTCCAGGAAAATACATCCACTGACCTCTCCAAGAAGCCTATTAGCTCAACTCGAGCGTCCATGCTGAGATTCTCCCTATCTTGAGAAACTTTGTGGGGTCTTTCGAATCTATTTGTACATCTTTGAGGTCATCTACTGGCTCCAATTATTTCTTTGTTGCTCCCAATCTCGAGTCTATCTCACTTATTGTTTCCTCCTTAGGCTGAGAATTGACTAAGAGTGCCTGTTTCTTAGCCTCTTCGAAGAACTACTATGTGTAGATTGAATTATATTCATCAGTGCCGATTATGTGTATATATGTCCTTTTCTCTCTTTTTGTGGTTGCAGGATGACTTACTTCAACATTAGTACTGGCACTTGGCACTGACATAGTTTTTTGCAATTGTTTGATTTTCTTGTTTATTACGATTATTGCAAACATCAGAAGAGACAGCAGAGTAGTTCAAAATAGTTTTATTGCTAGAGTTAATATTTACATTATATATTTCCCTAGTTAAAATTTTTCTGCTCTCACTGATCCTAACCCCGTAGGAGAATTAAAATTTATAAATAGGTATTTCTGAGAGATGAATGCCCTCAAGCCTATCAGCGCAGGTCTCCCTAGGAAGGCATTGTATAGTGATGGTTAGTCAATGATCAAGAAACCTGCATAGAAGGAATTGTGTAGAGGTGTTGTTCCGGATGTGATGAGTAGGCGTGTTGACCCAATGGGAACAGTTGTTGTGTTATTGAAGCCGTAAAATCGACTTAGGGCCGGGCTTTAGAATTTTAGATGGGAGCTTCATCTGGCTGTATGCTGACTTGAAAATGACATCGACTAAGCTTCTAGAACCTACAAGGACTTTTTTCATGGTGCAATTCGAAATATGCATCGTATTATGAGCGGATCCTAGTACGGGAAAACGATTCTTCCTACATCATCTGCTGTGAAAACAATTTCCTGCACCAGCTTTTGATTGATATGGAAAACTATCTTCAGTTATGCTTTAGCCTCTTGAGCATACTTCTCTCATGCTTTCTTGCTTGTTCCAGCGAGGTGTGGTCCACCATAAATTGAGGCTATAAGGTTAAAGGGATTTTCTGCCTGGTTTTTCATTCAGGTCAAGAGTGAAGTTTCCAGCCCCATTCTTGTTGTTGGTTTTCTGAAAGCTGCCTAGGTACCCTTTTTGGATAAATCTTTCTATCGCATTCTTTAAATGTTTGCAGTTTTCAATATGGTGGTCGTTTGATCTGTAGATGTGGCAGTATTCTCCAACCTGATTTTGTTCTGCTTTATTCCCCTTATTTGGTACATTATATGCAAGCTCAATCTTGATCATCTCATATATCTTTCTAGGAGTGTGAGTAAGGGAAGTTTTTGTGGTGAGGTTCTTTTGTCATTTTGCAAGTGGATGATACTTTTCTACCCCCTTTTCTTGTTATAGCTAGGGGCATAATTCTCTAAGGTTGCACCGTAGATCTGGTTTCTTCCATCCTAATATATCCACTGGCCCTCTCGTAGAAAGCCTTCATGAGGTGACAAGGTTTTCTACTATTTTTCTCCAACATCGATGTACCTTTCCTAATACCAACGTGTGTCGGCATAATTAGTGCTTCCTCACTGGTTACTCAGATCGGAGTGCCTCTGATTTGAAGTGCTTTACAAAGTTATGCATGCTTTAACTCTCACCCTATTTTATACATGATATAGTATTCACATCCAGGGAGGCTTCTCTCCTCGAATTGAATTGCCTCAGAAAATCAGCGAATAATTGCCCCCAAGAATAGACTTCTCCGGGTCCGTACCTCCTAAACCATCGGTAGGCTGCACTGGCTAGATAGACTAGGAAGAGTTTACATCGTGCCATTATTCCCACTTTCAGAATGTCGATATAATATTCAAAGGTGTAGATGTGGTCGTTAGGGTTGGAAGTCCCATCAAACTTGTCGATTGATGGAGCTTTGAAGTTGTCCGAGAAATCTGCCTCTATGATTGTTTCACTAAATGGGGAAGAGTCTTCCTCTCTTATTCCTTTTCTAATGTTTTGTTGGAAAAGCTTATCTAACTGCTTTACTCGAGCTTTTAGCTATCGGATCTCATTTTCTTTTGGGTCTATCTAAAATGAGTTACCCCTATAAAGGGAGGTAGCATCATCATCAAGGGCAGATTGAGCTTGTTTCTTCAGCAGTAGTGGGTTAATATTGGCTAGCTTGGATCTAATTTGTGGGTTGACCTAGGTTTTCCTTTTCAACTTGGCATCAGTTTTCATACTAGCATCACCATTCTCATTTATGAGATTGTCGTTGTCACTCACCCATTGCATAATCGGTATAGCCGGACAGTGATGGCGGTGTGCTGTGGATGGTGGTGGAGAAGTTGACATAAGAGTGGTATGATGGGCCACCATTTTCTCCGAGCCTTCCATACTTTGGTTTATTTGGTTAGTGAGGGAGTGAATTGCTGCCAGGATGGGATCTATGGCTGCCTCGGCCGAAGTTCCTACTTAGTTTGAGCTTTGGAGGATATGAATGGCTTCTTTAGGGTCTTTCTAGCCAGATGTAATTGTTCTTTAGCAGGAGGAGTAGATGAATCGATGAAATTCATGGTGTGTAGAGGAAACATAGGTAAAGTTTACTGGAAATAGGAAGCAGATGTTCGAGCCCTCGTTCTAGCGCCAAAAATGTTAGTGGGAGTTTTGGTCTCACAAAACCTTAAATAATCATGGAAGTAGTTGCAGCGTACTTCCATAAATTACAATCAACAAATTTAAGTAATATTAAATTTTCCTTTAGTTAGTAATTATGTTGCTAGGAGCTTACACAATTATGTAGTTGCACTTTAACTACTTGTTAAAATGTCAAGTTAGGTTTACATCTAATTCATGTAAAATAAACAGAATAAAGTAGAAAAGAATCTAACACTGAAATCTAGGTAGGTAAAAAATGCAGGAAAAATAAAGACATGGAAAATTTTACATGGTTCGGATGTTAAAGAATCTTACGTCCATGAGGGAAATATCACTTTCTATTTTTATATTCCTTATACAAGCATTAATGGCATAAATATAGTATTTTTTAACTTGTCAAATCGAAAAAGATCCCTTTCTTACTACAGTGCCTTTTCTATTAATAGTATAAAGATTTACGTGAATCGTCATCACTCTTTTTCTGCTATATTAACTTCCACCTTTGGATTCTGCCATGTGTCATTTATCTGTCTTGTTTGTTTGTTGTGCATGGACTGCTGACATGTCTTTGGAGAAAAGCCATAGTTCGAGTGGTTGAACTCTGGGCATTGGTGGAAAGTTTGAAATCAAAGCGGGAACGTTTGAAATTAAGGCGGGAAATTCAAATTCAAATGGATCATGCACTTCTAATTTAAAGGAGTAAATGGCTTTTGTACTGCCCAACGAGGATGTTGAGAGTTATTCCTTTGTTTTGGTTTGGGGCATCGTTGATACATACGAAGCGGAACTACGTTGTTCACATGATACTGCCCTGGGTATGGTTATAATTAAGTCGTCTTACCCAGTTTTGCAATGTTTGTTTGACATTGTGCTGAGCATAAATGGAGTGGAGTTGCTTTGCCCCCAACTTGTGGTGTTAGCTCAATATTTGTATGAATGCGCTCTAAGCTACTCTTGATGTTGATATGCGCAAGTTGCTTGATAATCGTGGCTTGCGCCTTTGTTGTTTTGTAACAAGTGAAGAACTATGGTGGAACGCTGTTTGGGTAACCCCATGTGCAACCCTTGGAATGCTTTGAACTCCTCGTGGTACTGCTTAAATAGTCCCCAGTAAGCGCAACACAGATCTGCAATTGTAAGTGCTTGCAATGCATTAGCTTTTTGGAATAGTAGTTGGGTTTATTGGGACATTTGGTATGTCGAGTGTTCACTTTGGGCTTTCTCAAAATGGCTTAGGTACGTGTATTAATGAAGGGTTGAGCATAGTGCTTGTGCAGTTTGCCACGATCCTATCTTGAGCAAGCATTAGTGATTATCCAGCGTAATTTACATTGTCTGGTTTTTTGAGCTGTCACTAAGGTGAGACATGTCTAGTGCAATTTATTAGTTCTGTTCCTTTAAGGTTGCGGTGTAGTATCATCATTTAATATTGAGATTGCAATGCATCCTTATAGCTTCATTTGTTGATAGAAGATTATGGCGTAAGCTTAAGGATTGTGTTGCAATTCTGAGTACTAGGGCTGCAAATCATTTTCTACACATTGAAACTATTTCAAGTATTTAGGCTCAGTATCATAATGTAACATTGGAATTGGGGGATCAGCGTACTTTACTGGCACTTTATCGTTGTCTTAAAACCTTATTGGATGTATTACTCTCTAGACTTTGCCTTGTTCTTTGCTTCCTTTTCTTATAGCCTAACTTTTATTGTAGGAGGAGTCTTTTTAATTTGTTGCTTGCATCATCTTGCCTTCAATAGTGTTCAAGAAATATGGGTGTAACAGCTCCTATCCTGAGGCTTTTTGTGTCAACCAGGTGGTTATTCATCGGTCCTGCCTTGATATCAGAATCCTCTAAGAGCATAAATGTGTAGATCGGTAGCATAAGCCCTCCAAGTTAGCACTTGGATTCTTCTCAAGTTCCTTGTACAACTCTGTTTCCTATTAAATCCTTAAGCAATACCAGCAAAACAATCCATTTATTGAGTTAACGCTTTTCGGTTGCTATAACATTGAACTTGCAAGGTTGTTCTGTAAGTTTTATCCATCCTTTTGCTTGATATTCAAATGTTAATGTATTAGTGCTCCAAAAGACTAAACCAAATAGTCTCTAAGTATGACATGAATAAAGGAACATAATGACATCCTTTTCCCTCGTAGTTCCAACTACTTCCATACACAAAATGTAGTGCCTCAAATGTGTTCAAAGGTTGGTTTTTCCAACGTATGACTAGTGCTTGAAAATCCGGGGTTGACTGCATATCTGATATTCAGAGCGAACTGACTATGATTCATCTTGTCAAGCTCTGGTCTCCTACCCTGCTTGCCTAACACTTGACACATTAGCCCAACGACTTGTTCCCACTACTGGAATGCTTCCTTAGTTTGCTTGGTGGGCTACATCGTGCTCCCCGTGCAATGGATCAACCATATGAGTACCAGTCGATATAAACTCAAGTGGTCCCGTTTTGACAGCCAAGAATGTGGTTCCAACTTCGGCATTGACTTCTAGTGAGACATCCTTCCTTTGTCCAGCATGGGCTAAAATCGTTGGTCTGGTACCGATCAGTTCTGCACCGGTTCGATTTGGTTCAAGCCCTAGCCAATTCGGTTTGAGGAAGTCCATATTTCCATGGCTCCTTCCTACCTTGCATGCTTCCTTTTGTCCATTCTTGATGGGTTGCAGATAGAATTCCGGACTTAGTCTCTTTTGACCTGCATTTGTGCTCCTTGCTCCACGAGTCTAAGGAATGCTAAATTATCTCCAAATACTTAGCTAGGAAAGAAGCTACCATATTTTCCATCATTAATTGTCACTACCAGATTCTTGTCTAGTAGCTATACCAGGCCGCCTTCCTGATTCAGTGCATTTTAACCTCATGTACATTGCCGGCTCATAGATGAATTCCTTTAATGTGGCTAGTTTCTCCATAATCGATCTATGAGTAAACTTTGTTCCAGGGTGCACTCCATTATACAAGTTATTAAGGTGTGCCTTTCAACCGCGTTCTAAATTCCAACGGTTGCAACATTAAACTGGGATATGCAGTGTCATAGCGACTTATCTTCTTTTTGCTTCACATCAGATGATGAGTATCCATCTTTTAGATGTTTAATATGCACCCAGAATTGACTAATAAACTTCTTCTTTAACATCTTCCATGAGTGAATTGATTCTTAGGGTTAACCATAGAACCACTTGGTGGTTAAGTCTACCAAGAATTGAGGATATCACGTGCACACGACTTCCTTTGTAATCCACTCATCAGCATGTTTTGGGTATACCATCGTAAATGTACTATAGGGTTAGTAAGTCCTTAATATGGTTCCATAGTAGGCATCCTGAAATCTGTAGGGTCCTTGGTGGTCCTATCTCTAGGGAGAAGGTACTGCTACGCTAAGCCCCAATCCCTCAATCCACTTGCTAACATTTGAACAAATGTCTAATGATTCGAGCCATCTATCCTCCAGTTTGGGGTGACTGTCAATGATAGCTTGATCTTTCCATTTGAGGGGGACGATTTCTTTCATCTTTTGTATGATGACTTGATCTTCAGTTATGCACATGGTTATGGCTCTTAAAGCAGTCCCAGTGATCATTTTATCCTCCATTAAGCACGATTTCAATGAGGGAATAAGAAGAGTTTGCTGCAATTGTCCTTGGTTCAGCATCGTCCTATTTGGTTCGGCACCGAACTGCTTCCCGGGTCTAGCTTTGGGTCAAATTCTTACTTGTTTCATCCCTCCAGCATTCCTTCTATCTCTTTGACTTGATTGGATTTTTTATCAGATTACGACCCCCTTTGCCTTATGGATCCCCTAGATTTGGATCTCCTTTGTGTTCAAGTGTTGCAACCAATAATTTGCATCTGTCCCAAGCGTGTCATAAATTGGTACGCCATTGCTTGATGTTGGGCGATGAAACATTCATTTAGCTTGGCCACAACTCTATCTAGGTTTCCTCTGGTAATTATGTCAACTAGCATTGGAATGCTTGCTAAATGATTATCATGATTAACAGTTGTCTATAGGGTGGGCTAGTGTTCACCACATTCTCGATGGTAGCACCAACCTTGTTCTTTGATCTCGAAAGCATATTGAGAATCGGTTTCTCAGTGAAAGCGATATGGATACGTGGTGTATAAAAATATATGTTATATTTGTATTATGATTGATTTTCATAAAGCAAATCACGTATAAGTTATGTAGAAATTAAAGTGTAGTAAAGTAATTAATACAAAAATTTATTATGGTTCAGCCATAGCGGGCCTACGTCCACTGTCCATTTCCATTATTATTCTTATAGATCTTTGATACAATGCCTAAGATACCAAAAAACAATAATCTATAACTCAATAGAAAGTAAGATATAGCCCAAGGAAGTCTATTAGGCTATTCCTGTTCGGCTATTCATGGCTACCTATTATTGTTCGGCTATTCTTGTTAGCCTATCCATGTTCGGCTGTCTCTATTGGGTAGTTCCTATTAGGTTGTTCCTGTTAGGAAATTCCTAATAGCATATTCCTTGCTTTATTTAACTTGTCTGCCATTACTGCTGTAAGCTTAGCTCTCCATAATTCTCCCTCGTTGTTGTTGGAACCTTTGGTATTTATAGGAGTGGAGAGGTGTGGTGACCATTCCGGTAATCAGGCAATTTCCCTATATAACTAGCTCGGTTCGAATATTTCCATACATACACCATAATTAGAACTTTCCATGTGTGCTCAGATTTCATTCCATATATATCTTGCTTAGTTCGGTTGAGAGCTCTGTTCGTCATTATTCAGTTCGGTATAGTGCACATGGACATGTTGTTAGCTAGGTTCCTGCACTATCTCCTTGGTTCGGCTCCTGCTACACAATCTTTGTATGGTCTTAACAAGACTATGCTCCTGGCTTGGAACCCTTTTCCACCGAACAAATGACCCAGTTCGGTACCTTGGGTAGCAAACAGGATTTCCTGTTCGATGCCATGGGTACCGAACAGGATATTTTGTTCGGTACTCTAGGGTATCAAAGTGGATATTCTATTCGATACCCGGGGGTACCGGAGAGGATCTCCTGTTCGATACCTTGGGGACTGAAAATGAGGAGTATTATGCCTTTCTTTCTACTCCTTGTGTTTTGCCTTCTCTCTTTTCCTCCCTTACTTTGGAAATGGTTAGGCACTCAGTTGTTAGACTCCCTACTAGACCATTCCTCATGTTTCATAAAAAATAATATGCTTAACGGGAATCGAACTCCTGACATCTCCCTTGGAAGCTCGATGCCCAACCACTTGAGCTACATATGTTTTTGTGCCATACCTCCTTCATATCAAGTCAGAATTAATTAAAACTTGGACTGATAGCTTCAAATTGTTGAGTAGAGTATTCCAATGCCTCTGAATGTTCCATTTGCTTGGAGTAGGTAGTAGCTCTCCAAGGTGGGGCCCAAGTTAGGTGGTGGATAAATTTTAAGATGATCTTATCTTTAATCTATAGCTCGGATTGAGATGTGATTTCGACCTAGGTGCATGTCCTGACCTTAAGAACATTTTACAAGTGCTTTGACTATATTTTTTGACTATTCCAATTTTTCCCCTAAGACTTCATCTTGATTTTGTTATTATATAATGGCACTTTTATTATGCATCTTTTGGCTATTTCTATGCATGTCTTTTCGTATTCCCAATATTGTGGGCGAAAATGCCCACAACAATGGTAATTCGACAATTTGTTCCAGAACTCAAACTCTTTACAAACCATGCGAACTTAACCACTCGACCAACCATTCCAAATCCATATTTCATCATTTAATGAAACTTCAACTATCATTTAAGACAATCCTATCATTAATACCAACAAGTCAATCAACAATCAAACTACATGTCCATATCAAATATCATTCAATTTCTACCAATTCTTAATAATCTAATTGTAAAGTTTATACTTTAAACAATCATTCAAAAAGATTCTCATCTCTAAATCCTTAATCAAGTTCATTACCCAAGCCCTAACTGATATTAGTACCATATCGTGATTTTAATATATCAAATGATTGTATAGCTTAAAGAAGAGATCCTACTCACCAAATCCCTTAGAAATCCAAGCTTAATGAAACCTAATTTGAATCATTCCTTTGATTTTTGAAATACAGCCTCTATTTTCTTCTAAATACAAACTTGATAGTATGGATTTGAAGAGAATCTTCCAACTTGAATCTAGATATTTAATTTGAATATTTTGGTTACGATGTGAAGAAGTTATGGGATTTAAAGTTAAGAAAACTATATATTCTTTTTATCAAAAAGAAGAAGAAGAAGAGAATGAGAAGATGAAGAGGAAGAAGACTAATTTCAAAATTAATAGTACCAAATTCTGGCCAAAAGGCTTTTTTCCCCTTTTCCTCTTTTCTTTTCATTTTACAAATTCTACCAAATTTAACAAACTTTGTACGTATTTCATATATAAATGACATTATAAACTTAATATAGTAGGACTTCGATCCAAATTCATTAATCTGTAAAAAAATCATGTTAAGTCATTAGTTCGTTAAATCTTTAACTAAGTGAGTAATTATAATTTATCGTTAAGCAAAAATTACGGGTTGTTACATTCTCCCTGCTTAAACGGCTTTCGCCCTCGAAATCATCAAGATTGGAATAATGTATCGCACTATCAATAACCTGCCCCCACCACAATGCTTTGTGTTGAACTAATTATTGGTCCAATTCTAAAACATTTTAAAAGAAATATCATTCAATGAAAATTACAAATATTCCCATAGTCAAAATAAAAATTGTCCAAGATCTCCAAAATCCATATTATACTACATTATATGAAAACGGTATAAAATTCAGATACATATGCAATATTCGCCATCCATTAGTTAATATGTAAAAATACAAGTCATCTCCTTCTTCATAGTTCAAGGTGTAAAAATATTGCATGTATATAATTTCCTATTTCTGTAAGTCCTTATGTCCAAAAGTTTAGGTCTTTTTCTTCGTCGGCCATTAAAGTAGTCATCAAGTTCTCAAGTGAGATTAGGAATGTCATGTCCAAGAAATGATTTTTGCTAATAAAGAGAAAGCAGAAAGGATCCCCCTCTTATATGGGGGTGGCTCCCTGTTTATAATAGTTGGAGAAGGGCACAACTTTCTTATATTGGTGGATTAAAGTTGATGCAAATTGATGACTTAGCGGTATGAATGGTCTTGTTGGTGCCGTATGTCGTAATCTCTAGATTTGAATAGTTAATGTGGATTGCTATCTTGGTCATGGCTTTGAAAAAGGTGAAATGGTTGCTTAGACATGTTTTAAAGCTTTAAACATGAACTTCTTCTTATATTAGTGCATTAACTCTTCATATAATTTATTCATCTTTATTTTTTATATTCTACATCATTCATATCTACTTCCATTGTGCATTTTTTAACTGGTTTTCTTAATGAGAAATTATTAATATAACTGGCAGCAACCTTATTTCCATTGTTCCTTTAATTGTTTTCCCAAATTTGATAGCATTTCTTTGTATATTTTTGATAGAATCTTTGTATTGTTGCTCTTTTTAATGACTATAATGGTTCTTTTGTATCATAGATAGCTTTATTCCTTGACTTTCGATAGCTTAAAACTTTGATATGTGTTTGGTCCTTGACATGCTTAACTCCTTGCTATGCAATAGCTCTTTGGCATGTAAAAGCTTTCATCTTTAACACTCGATAGCTCCATACAATAACTTGCTTATCTTTGACATTCGATAGCTCCATGTGATAGATTGCTTATCCCTGACACTCAATAGCTCAACGTGATAGATTGCTTATCCCTGACACTCGATAGCTCCATGTGATAACTTTCTTAACCTTGACATTCGATAGCTTCATGCGATAGCTTACTTATCCCTAACACTTGGTAGCTCTATATAATAGCTTTCTTAATCTTGACATTCGATAGCTTCATGCGATAACTTAATCTTGACATATGATAGCTTTGCTTATCCTTGACACTCAATAGATTTATGGAATACCTCCTTGCTTTGCAATAGCTCCTTGATATGCGATAACTCCTTAATATGTGATAGCTATACTCTATGACACTCATTAGCTTTCATCTTTAATGCTCGATAGTTTTCATCTTTAATGCTCAATGGCTTTCATCTTTAACATTCGATAGCTTTCATCTTTAGGAATTTAGGGTATAACACTTGCCCCCCTCCCCAAAATAAGAAGTTTTCATATGATTTAGCTTAAGTAAACTTCTGCTCTAGCTTTGCCACTTTTATTTTCTAATTATCATTCCTTATTGCCATGTTTTTCATCGCTGGTAGCTTGTGCATGTAGATTTACCATAGCTTTTGGGCTTAAATTTTTTCAGGATGTAACACTATTTCACTACAAACTATTTTATTTAAAATGTTTATTGAAACATGAGGGCATTACAAGCTTTAAATATATATATACACACACATACACATACATATGTAATTATCACTATTGTTGAAAATGTTCTTTTTGATACTCTTTTATTGAGAACTTCTTTGAAAAATGAATTTTTTTTAAATGAATTTATTTGGAAATATCTTTGAAATATGAAAGGTTCACATACCTTCATATGGAAATCGCTTGATACAAAAACTGAACATATATTTTT
This sequence comes from Allium fistulosum, assembly GCA_030737815.1. Classification (NCBI taxonomy): domain Eukaryota; kingdom Viridiplantae; phylum Streptophyta; class Magnoliopsida; order Asparagales; family Amaryllidaceae; genus Allium; species Allium fistulosum. Next base: position 636,267,828 of record CM060908.1, on the reverse strand, counting down.
AGAAAGTCATTTTTTTCAAAATCAAAATTTGAAAGCATGGAAGTTCTTTTAAAGACTTTTGAAAGTTGTTTTCATCGGAACTAGTTGATTTTGTTGCGAAGTGAAGACTTCATGTAGTCCTTTTGGAAAGCTTTTCATTCTTGCTTGTCCCTTAATTGGTAGCTTTGGTCAGCCTTTAGTAGAATGGGCTTGATGATTCTTTAATTCTTGGTCATCCACACTCTTTCTTTTAAACAGTTGTTTGTGGGCTTATCCAAATTCTTTTTTATATTCGTTCTTAGTTAAACTGTTTATTGAATCAAAAGTTTTATTGGCCATCATCCTTTAGATGGTTGCTTTGGCCAGGTTTGGAGGCTTGATTGAAAGATTTTAACTTTAGCCACCACTTTTTAGGTGGTTGCTTTAGCTAGGCATAGAGGTAGGGATAAAGGCTTGATTAACCATCACCCTTGGATGGTTTCTTATGCCAGGCTTGGACATGTGACCAAATGATTAATCTGACCACCACTCTTTGGGTGGTTGCTTTAGCCAGGCTAGGAGGTGGGACTAAAGGCTTGATTAACCATCTCCTTTGGATGGTTGCTTTGGCCACCCTAGCAGTAGGACTGCATGATTAATTTGACCAGCACATTTTAGGCGATTGCTTTAGCCAGGCTCAGAGGCAGGACTGAAGGCTTGATTGACCATCTCCCTTGTATAGTTGTTTTAGCCAGGCCTGGAGGCAGGACTAAAGACTTTTTATCTCCTACCGGATATGAGGTATGCTTATGCTTAAAGAATCTCACTGACATCGTCGGGTCAGGAGTTGTCTTGAACATACGCACCTCGATCTAGGGGCAATTTATTTAAATGGATCTTTAACAATCCTTTACCTCTTTTTTCATCCAAATTATCAAGTAAGGCCTTGATTTTTTGGCATTCTAGGTTCTTGCTATTGCATTTCTATTAAGATCGCTTAATTGAAAGATTCCTAAAGGTGTTTCTTTGTAAATGCTTGGAGAGTTTTCCTAATTTGATCCAAGTGGATTGTTTGTTAGGTTCTTGATATTTTCCATCACTCTTTTGAGTGTCAAACCATTTTTATGAAATGCTTTCTTGTTTTCTTTCGAATTGTAGTTTTTATGAGATTCTTTCTTGTTTTCTTTTGAACTGTAGCATTTAGATATTATTCGTTGACGTTTCATGGTCCTTAACGTGACTTAATTTTCCAATTTATTGATTAAATCCAAGGTTCCTTTATTAGTCCTTGGCTTGATCAATAAGCATATGTGATTCTTCTTCTTCATGGAGTCTTAACCCTGACTAGCAACATCTTTTCAAATCCATATATTGGTGGAAACAAAAATGATATGCCTAGTAGCTATATTTGCTTAAGTTCTATATGACCACAAAATGACCATTAAATAATAGGTAGCTCCTTCACCCAATTTCCTACTTGAATTCCCTTTTCAAGGCGTTCTTGAATCACATATTTATAGCTTCCACTATCTCCGCTGACCTTTGGATGGGCTTTTACTCTTTATATCCTATTTCTTTTACAAAAATGAGTGGATTATTTATTCGTAAATTAGGTCCTTATTATTATAAGTAATGTTTAATAGGGAGTTCAAAGTGGCTAACTATGTCCTAGATCTCAAACTTCAAGACTTCTCCTAGAGCTACGTTAGGTGACGTTTTAGCTTTTGCCTCTTTGGTAAAATAGTTAATTGTCGCTATTGCAAACTTTACATCTATGTTCGAGGGAGGAAAGGTTCTTATTAAACCAAGTATTCGTCTCTAAAAAGGCCAAGGGTTAGTAATGGAAATTAATTGATTCAAGGTAACTAATAATCCTGGCTCATTATTTTCTTTGTCAACTTCATGTACTGGAATAATCTCTATATAATCATTTTTTGAATTCTAATTGATATTTATATCGTCTCCTTCATAGTTATATCTGCTTACTTTTGACTTGCTTGCTTTAGGTTGAGATCGAATAAACCATCTCGTACAATATTATGTTAATTAAATTATGGGAAGTGCTTAGCATCTTAACTTCTTTGACTTATTTATATCTCACAGAAGTGTTCCCTCTTCCAAATATTCAATTACCAATGTTTAACCAACCATTCATATGCCGGTATTCGTGTTTACTTATCTTTAATCCTTCATAAGCTATTTGTTACCGTTCACCTTTCCAAATTTTCCTTCATCAAAATATTCCTAGGGAGAAACATCTTGGAAGTGTGTAAGCAGGAGATCAAAATTATATTTCATCTCAATTATTTTGAAAGAAAGAAATTGCAATAAAGGGAGTCTATCATCCAAACGATAACTAGGAAGCCTAGAAATTCACATATATATATATATATATATATATAATGGAGAAATTTATAATCATATAATAGGTATTTCATGTCTAAGTTTCAAGATTGAAGATTGGGACTTTCTCTATTAGCACAAATTCATATCTAACAAAGAAATCCAAATTTTCATAGATTTATGCTTTTGATAGACGAAATTTATAGTATCGTGCAATATAATGTCTTTGCTTATTAAACTTTATTAAGATAATAATGAAGAAAACCATAATTCTATTCAAAAGAATTCATCATTATGCAATAGATAACTTGAATATAGGTATCGAAATTGAAGATTAGATCTCCAATCAGGCCCTTTATTGGCTATTAATTCACTAAATTAAAATAGGATATTTTGAACTTCATCATTAGACGAGAACCCACGTTTGATAAGGAAATCTAGATAATAATAAAGAAGATTATCCCCATAAAATAAAATGCCTATTATCACATAACAAGGAGTTTTAATTCTAGTCTTGAAATAGAAAGGTGAAACTTCACTCCTTATTATCATATTAATGATGCAAAGATGGACCATTTCTTCTGGTGAATAACCTCATAATCCAAAGAAGTAGCACTTTGAAATTTATCATTGGATAATCATGTCAACGGAATCCATGATTTGTGGAATCCTCTTTCTCTTTAATAAAATATGCAAATCTCATAAATAATTCCAAAGGTATACATCTGGCTAGAAATCATGATACCCATTTATCGAAGACGAGCAATTATGCTCTAAAGATGGAATTTGTAACTTTGAATAGTAAATAGACGATACTCTTTTTCCTTTGATAATAAGGTTTATGGCTTTGAACAATGAATGGTCATTACTTTCACCTGCAAAGAAACTCGAATCCTTGATTAGTGAACCGCAAATTTCTAATACAAATGATTAATATATATTCTTAATTCATGATATAAGAGGAATCAAAATCAAAACTCGATATTATTTATCTACTTGATAAATCTAAACCAAACGTATGTGGTTTATAACATTCGGGATTATGTAGATTTCAAAAGTCTGTTATTCTGACATGCCTTTTATTGAAGTCGTTTTATTATGATATCTTTTTTGTGTTTTTATTTATTACGACGAATTAACTTCATTCATTAATACATTTTTTTGAAACTTATTTATTCCACTTGCTTTATTTTATATTTCATTTCACATTCGATTGTATTAAAATTATAAACTTTCATATTTTTGAATTTCAAAATCAATCATTATTCAATTTTTCAAACTTTAATTAGCAATTTCTCTTACATACGAACAGATGAGTAATTTTATATTTTGCCAAAGACCTTTCAGTGATGCCAATTTTTTTCAAAAGCTACTTTTACTTGGATTTTTACGAATAGATATGGCCAATCATGACCTTCAATTTGCAACTTTTAACCCATAGCTCTATTTCTCAAACTGATTATATTAACTCATGCATCACAATGATTAATTGATTTTTGTGACCGATCGATGAAATTCAATGACATTTGGCCGGAATTTCATTCAAAAGTTAAAAGTTGGTTTCATTCTTTGAATTAATTTATGGCCGTCGCTGCCTAATAATAGTCACACCGCTTGCACTAGGTAGAGGAGAAATTAAGCTATATATTGATGGTCGTCGTTTAGTTTATTAGCTATATTCAACGTGAATCATACTCCGATCATCTTAGCTTTTGCTAACGAAATCTAACGGTTTTTAATTTTTGGTAGCCACCTTGTTCCCTTACAGTGAAGTGGAGGTTGGTGGATGAGTTCGTCGTCGACCATTCTTCCTTCTGACAATTTTCTTACATCTAAATCATCACCAATCTTTAGCAATTGACGACATCAGAAATTTCATCTATGTTGAACTTTGTTTTTTGTTTATTTTATTCTTTCCTAAAGCTATTGATACCATACTAGAAGCTATCATCGATCAATATCAAAGGCTGTTATCGACATTCAAGTCGAAGCTATCTAGCCTCAAGATTTCTAGCATGCTAGAAGATTTATGAGCTATCAAGTTTTATAAATGAAGCTATTGAGTTTTATAAAAAAATTATTCATTTCAAGAGCTATCGAGTTTGATAAAAAAATTCTTCGTTCTGAAAGCTATCCAGTTTTATAAATGAAGCTAACGGTCTTCATAGATGAAGCTATCGAGTTTTATAAACGAAGTTACCGATCTTCATAGAACAAAGCTATAGAGGCTATCATCTGGTTGAGGTGTCAAGGTGTTAAGGTGCTAGAGCTATCGCATCCATGTAATAGCGGTTATCGAGTACTATCACCTGGTTGAGATGCTAGAGTTATCTCATCCATGCGATAGCTTCCATCAAGGATCACAATCTGCCTAAGGTGCTATTGAACTCATGCAGTCACTATTCTAGATCTAACTAGAGCTATCACATCCAGGCGATAGTTTATGCCATCTAAAATATAGTGCATGCTGCACAAATCTATCATGATCTACGATAGCTCAATTTTGAATTTAAAAACAATTTAATGATCAAAATTTGCATTTAAAATTTCCTTGACTAGTATACTCAGAAAAATATTTCCTATCTTCTAATTTTTTTTTAAATTCCAATTTTTTTTGAAATTAAAGGCATTTTAGTAATTTAAAAAAACCCTAAGTTCCATCCTAGTAAAAGCACCAAAATGTTAAACCAATTTTTGGTCCAACATCCAAAACATTTTAAAAGATACATCATTCAATAAAAATTCCAAAGATGCCCATAGTCAAAATAAAATTTATCCAAGATGTCCAAAATCATATTATACGTCATCCATATGCTAATGGTATAAATTCGGGTACATATGCAATATTCATCATCCATTAGTCGATGTTCTAAAATACAAGTGATCTCCTTCTCCACAGCTCAAAGTGTCAAAAATGGTCTATATGCAACTTCCTATTTCTATAGGTCCTCATATCCAAAAGTTAAAGTCATCTTCTTCTTTGTTGGACATTAAAGTAGTCCTCACTCTCCCAAGTGAGCTTAGGAATGTCAAGTCTAGGAAATGATTTATGCTAAGAAAGAGAAAGAGGAAAGGAGCCCTTTTTATGTGGGGATGATTCCCTATTTATAGTAATTGAAGAGGGGATTGGCTTGCTCGTATCGGTGGATCGAAATTGATGCGGATTGATGACTTGGCAAGACGGATGGTCTTAATGGTACCATATGTCATATTATCTAAATTTAAATAGTTCATGCGGATTTCTATCTTGGCCATGTCTTTGGAAAAGTTAGAATAGTTACATAGGCATGTTTTGAAGCTTCAAACATTAACTACTTATATTAGTGCATTAACTCTTTATATAATTGATTCATCTCTATCTTGTTGTGTTTCACATCATTCGTATCTACTTCCCTTATGCATTCATGAACTGGTTAGCTTGATGAGAAATTATTAATATACTATGATAAGCATATCTCTTCGCAGTATCCTTATTGTCACTGTTTGTGAGAACCAATTTCTTCGACTCTCGAAAATCGACACTAATACATCCTCGGTATTCACATGCCATAAATCCAAGTGTCTAAGAAGTGGATTCTCAAGGGTAAGAAAGAAAAATAAAGACAATAGAATCTCACATATGTTATTTCAATAAAAACTTCACAGCGGAAATTAAAATACATTTATCAGAATTAAAGACATGGACAATTATAAATTTCTATCCTTACAAATGCGGGATACTATAGTACAAGAGTGTGGTGGAAATAGATAAAAAAATTCAGTAAAATCTTCTAACTCCATGCTTCGAGCTCCCTCCAGCTTTTCTTCTAAACTAAACCTGGCTACTAGGCTGCTCGGGAAAATTAGGGCACTTAGAGTTTAAGGGAAAGGAAAATAAACTCCAGGTCAGTCATGGTACTGGTGTGAGAACTCAAAATACACGTTTTGAAAAGAAAAGGTATCTCATAAGACCAAGCCGCACATAAACACGGAACGGGTTTTTACCTTATGATAACCAAATCATTATTACGTAAAATCACTTGATATTATTTTTAATGACATATCTTTGAAAAACATTTTCAAATAAACTTATTAATCTTAGCCGAAATTGTTACATTATTATATTCCAGCATACCACCTTGTAATACAAGGCTTTCTACGACTAAAATCGTACAAGCTCTTATTGGAGAATGGGTTTTCATACAAATAACCAAGTGAAGGGACTACCTTCCGGCAGAACATCTCCAAAGGAATGTACCGAGGCCTAACTGATGGTCCTCTACCAACATAAGACCGGCCTACCTATTCCTTGATAGTACCGAATTTGTCATCACCCCGGTTGTTACCAATCTATCCGAGGGCCCACACAGCATACATCCACAATAATTTAAGTCCCAAATGTCATGGCGAGAATAAATATATCTAGAAGGGGATGATCATATCCTAATGGATGCGAACCACATAGCCTTGCCGCATCTACCCTGTTTCGGCTATTTCCAGGTGTGAGGCCTGAGATAACGATTACCTTTTACTTTGCACATTTCACTTTGAATGCCACATTGCCATTCCATCGATCACTATTGACTTCTACAAACATACAACATCTGAGCTCATACGTCTCAGAGAAGGGTGTTAAGCTAAGAGAAGTTGCCTTTTCCGCCACCAAATAGATGTATATTTATAAAAGTCAACGATGAAATCTCAAGAATGCAATGCCAGACATCCGTCCATACAAGTTCATTCTGGGATTGAATAAAATCAAAGGAACCCTCCTACCACATCCTGTCAAGAATTAACCCTAGGATTAGTAGCGAGAAGTCCTTGTAATCCAAAGAGTTTCAGAAATGAAGGGACCACTGCTACTTTAGTATTTGGGAGCTAACTAGAATTATCAACAAGCAGTCCTTTCACCCCGAAAATCTTCGGTCTTCATCCTTCATTTCCTTTATCAAGTCTTCATTTTTCAAACGCATACATTGTTTTGAAGTGGTTTTCGGATAGAAATTACCCCAAATCCGACCCCAGTTCCTTTGAACCAATCATCGATAAAAAAAGGTTTCGTAAATAGGGAATCATTCTTTAATTGATTAAGTTCTTTTTATCAAAATCTCTTCTGGAGATATATATTTATAAAACATTCTTTCTGGTATATATGGAATCATTAAACCTCTCTTATCACATATTTTTGATTACTTACAACCCTTTTTAAACTTGGAATAATTTGAAATCTTTTCATTTTTCTTAGGAAAATTTTCCAAATCATTTATTTAAATCTTAACAAAGATTTCCAAATCATAACCTTTAAAATGGATCAAAAACAATGTTATTCAAGACATCGTTTACTATAAATCCAAACCAATAACTTTCAAGTATTGGAATTAAATTAATTCCAAATTATTTCATTTAAACTTAACAAAGATTACTTAATTCAAAAATTGTACTTTTGATTTAGTTAAAACCATGTTATCTAGGATGTTAATCCCAAAACCAAAAAATATTAAGTGAGCAGAATCTATAGAAATCATCTAATTCTACTCAATATCAATTCCAATATTCAACAAATACTATGGGAGGAATAACTGTGAAATTACCTTTTAAATTCCATGAATAGTACGAGTTCCGACTTCGGGTTTTAACACTAAGTATAAGAAGATCATCCCCATAAAATCAAGATTGTATTTAATTTAAATTTGGAAAATTTAAATTCTTTTATAGTTAACTTGTTTTCGACATTTCGACCTTATCTATCCCTCGCCCACGGAAGAGGTCAGGTGAGCCAGGGCACTGGTTTCTCATGAAAATCTCCTTAGTTTAAGCACCTTACATTCGAATCTAACAAATAGAAAAATCCAGTCCACTCGTCGGCTTTTAGAGCCAAGATTAAACCACTTTATTTATAATAGTTGTTCTTTTAAACATTTATTTAAACTCTCTTAAATAAGCTAGAAAACCTTCAATCGTTACTAAAACACTTAATTATCTTTTTGAAATTTTTTATAAAAGATTTGGAAAAGAATCCTTCAATTTAAAGATATATTTCAAATGTTATAGAAAAGTGATGCGGAAAGTGCTTTTTTAATCTATATTGATCAAAACGACTTTTTATCACTTGAAATTTCACTTTTATTACTCAAATCACTTTTAAAACATTTTAAAATATTTTTAAGATTTATTCCACATTTTTAAACAATTTTAAAACATCATTTTTTAAGAAATCCAGTTTTGGATCCCAAACTGCAAAACCTCGATTTTTCCAAAAACTTGTTTTACTCATATTTCAAAATCTACTTATCGAAATCTTTATTTTCTTTATTTATTGGAAAACTATGGATATAATAGTTCGAAAAATTCTTATCTCAAAAAATTCCGAGCTATATTCCAACTTTTACACTTGTTTGACTTTTATGGCACGAAATCGCGAATTACCGTTACGTGACGCGGCTATTCCTGACTAAATTTTCAATTCTCATTCAAACTTCACCAAAACACTTTTAAATGTTTATTAAATATTTCAAACTCATTTTTGAACCATTTTAAAGAGGTTTAACATTCCATATACACCAATTCGTTAAATCAAGGAAAGTGATTTTCCTTTGTGCTTATCAACGTGTATTTTCATGACTTGCATATATATTTAACATTCATATTTAAACAACCAAACTTGATGATCAAAGCATATTAAAAATCCAATGCAAACATCATATCATCATCCAAAATATAATATAATAGTTTAGGAGTTCTCACCTTCATTTTCCCTTCGAGCTAATAGAAAATCAGCTATAGCTCCACTACGATCGGACCAAAGCAAATGAAACCAAGCCTACGACCCAAGAGAGAGCTCGGCCTAGCCTTGATGGTGATAGTGCTCATAGCCTAGGTGGTGTGGGGTGGTGGCCGTGGACTTTGGAGGAGTAAAGGAGGTGTTTATAACTAGTTTTGAAGTGGATCGATATTATAAACTAGTGTTTACATTTACCTCTTTTATTTGATTTTTTTTCTTCTAACTTTTCTAATTTATTTTTTATGAATAAGAAGCCATTAATGAAGCTCTTAGAAAGCTTGAAAAGAAGAGGAAGAAGAAGTGGAATGCTATTAGGATTTTGTGTGAGGAGAGGGGTGGTATTTATAGAAAAAAAACCTTAAAATAAAATATTATATTGCATAATTACCTAAATACCCCTAGCCCACACCCCTTCCCTAGCCTCTAGCGCACGGCTCCCCCCAAAGCCAAGCGATGGTTGTTGTGAGGTGATGGTGCATACTATGAAGTGATGTTTTCTTTATGGTTACTTAAAGGTTAAGCTTAGGATTATTAAATCATTTTTGTAATATATATATATATATATATTTATATATATATGTATGTATGTAAGTATGTATGTATTTAGGTATATATGTACATGTTATCATATGCATGTGACATATATATATATACATGTAGGTGCATAACACTTCGAACGTCTTCAAACAACTTTTGTTCGTTAAATCGTTGAAATCCGAAGAACCGATTATCGGTCACATTTTCACTTATTTATTAACTTACATATATTTGTAAACAAAATTCAAAAATAAATTTCTTATAATTTTAAACTAATTAAAATGATCACATTTGAATTATAAAACCATATAAATTAATATTAAAAATTATTTACAAAAATTTTCATTATACCGATAAAGCGTTATCGATTTTTCCTTATATTTTCAGATCAAATATATATCTTTTATAAAACTATTATAAATAATTCATTATCACTTTATAACTATTCAAAATGAATTATCATCATTTAAAATAATTATTTAGAAAACTAAAATAATTATTAAATCATTAAATCTTAATTTTAATTTAAATAAATCAACTATATAAATACAATGTCATTTTATCGATATAAATTTCGAAGAAAATATTTATTCAAAATAAGATTACTATTACTTATTATAACTTGAAACAATATTATCTGTATTATCATTCTTTTATCCGCATAAATTTAAAAATAAATACAATTTATCAAAAGTGATAAATTGGCGGGTCGTTATAGACTCCCCTCTTAAAAGAATTTCGTCCTCGAAATTACCCAAACAAAAACCCCAAAGGGTTGCCCAAAATATTTATTTTAAAATTTATACTTGTACGATGTACATAGATCACTTCTACGCAATATCTGATTCGATCTTCTATTTGAATCAACAACTTTTCTTCCAACTAGTATTGATCCCCCGATCCTTTAGTGCGGACTCTGACCAGGCTTCCTGATCAGAACTTTAGTTCTCCTTGCACAGCTCTCAACTATGATAAAAAACTCAAGTATCTAACCACAAACCCTCATCAATGTTCATCGTCAAGAATCTAGTGATAAATCCTCTTTCGGATAAGTGTCAAACAAATCAAAGTTCTGTACTTGTATCTTAGATTAAATCATGCAACAAAACAATCCATAGACTTCATATGTATTTATTAACCTTTCCAAAATTCTTACGAAAATACTTCATAAAACTTCCATCTTTTATTCATACTTTTTTTAAAGATACTTCTTTATACATAACCATTTTACACATTTTTTCCTCCAATAATCCTAGTTAAAGAAAACATTTCTTTTCAAAAGATAAATATCTTTTTTTTTATTATAATGCATTTCTAAACAAATCTTAATGGTTTTTGGAAAACTTATTTTCAAAATTATTCATTAAATTGATAAATCACCATAAATTTCCTTTAGCTAATATCAAATGTGAAAACATCTTTATTTAGTTGAAACTTCCTTTACCAATTAATATTCCTTTATTAATTGAAAATTCCTTTATATATATATGTGTGTGTGTGTGTGTGTGTTATCTTTACTTATATCATTTTTAATACTTAAAAAGTATTTATATACTTATTCAAATGTCATAAGTATATTCACAATTTACATAACAAGTTTTTACTTACTTTAAAATATAATCAAAGAGACTAAAACATATACTACCAAAACATTGTTATAATGAACTTCTCTTTTCTATTATAATTTGAACTCATAACATTTCTATCTTTATATAAAAGATTCCAATATTTGTTATTTTCCTTAAAATCCCATTATTAAAAATATACCCATAAGATTTCTTCCAAAGTGACATTTAAGGGTTTAAAAACAAATGTTGCTAAAACGTCATTTACTACAATCCAAAAACCATTCATTAATAACTTTAAATATTTATTTTAAAGATCGGTACTAATGATAAGTTAGGACAACATCATATTATAGATTCTCACATGCTTACATCATTTAAAATTTTCAAAGCTTGGGTCAAAAAAGAAAAATTCCCCTCCCTTCCTTACTCTATTACAATACAAAACACCAAATCAAAAATAAACATCCCATCCATATTCATACATACTAGAATTATCCTCAATTCCCCAAATGCTATTCTTATTCTTCCGAGTCCAAAGATAATGGTGGACTCCAATATCTCAGGTCAATCATCACTTCACTTTCTCCTTCTTCATCGCTATCCACTTCGTCGTCGGTCTCATTGCCTTCCTCTTACGGTATCTCTCCCATTACCTGAGGAAGCCATGGCTGGTTCTATGGGACATGTCCCATGCCGACTGGTATTCCAGGAATGACTCCTCCTTCTTCTAACTCCTCCAAGCCTTGCACGTTTTCCTCCCAAGGGTTCTCAAATTCTCCGACCCCCCTCCTTTTCTTCTTCTTATGTTGCTTCTTCATTGTTGCTTCCTATCTCGTTCTAGTTTATGTATGAACTGGATGATCCCTCCTGCCATATGACACACTCCTCGTCCATATCCCATATTACATTGCTACATTCGCTTGATATAATAGCATCAGGGTCTTCCATCGGCTCTGATTCTTCCTCCATGGGCTCTATTTCCTCTTCCACGGGTTCTAATTCTTCTTCCATCGGCTCAATCTCTTCTATTGGTTCCAAAATGGAGCTAGCAGGATCTGCTATCCAATTTCTCCTCGAGACTTGCCCGAGTTCATCATTGCTAGAGATCATAATTACTTCTGGAGCTGGAGGCGGTGTAAGCATTCCAGCTATAGGGTATCCATTTTCATCCCTGCGAGTGTATGGGGAATATTCTCCTTTGATCGGAAACCCATCATTGCTAGGCAGATATTCTGGTTGCTCCTCTTAGTTACTAGAGAGAACAATGAGGCTATCCTTCTTGCCCCAACTTGCTCTAAAATACTCCTCTTTCGCGTAACTTTCCCCATACGGTTTCTACAAGGCAAACAATTATTCTTTTAGACACAAGTAGTAGATAATTGCTAGTGTATTCTTACGTAGAGAGATTTGGTCAATACTCAGAAATGGTTTCGAGATTTATTTCTAAAGATGGCTTTTAAGATTATTTGTATAAAATGTTTATCATTTCGAAAACTCTTTGAAAATTTTACCAAAATATTCTTTCCTTTTCAAATACGTACATACATACATATATATCTCTTTAGGAAAAATGATTTTATATAAAACCAAATTCATTTGTGTGTGTGTATAAACACACACACTCTCCAACTCATTCTAGGGCGTTACTGGCCCTATCTCTAATGAGGTACTCATCCTAGGGCATTACTAACCCTATCTTTGATGAGTCTTTTACCCTTATCAGGCTCGGGTATTCACTCAACCTAAGCTCTGATACCACGATGTAAGGGTCTAGGCTTTTTAACCATCGACAGTGACGACCGGTAGGCTTTTCAACCATCCTAGCACCACCGTGGCACAAACTGGTACCTCGAATTTGATTTTACGGCCAGCCCTGCGACTAACAACCAACCCTTTTCCTAGGGACATGTAGAAGTAAGAGTCTCTTACTCGCCACCAAATAGAAAGCGAGAACCCCCTATCAAGCTGCACACTCCAACTGATGTAGCATACCCCAACACGAGGGGTAAGTGCCAGATCAGATCCGGCCCTGATTCCTTTGAGCCAATTACCGATAAAAAGAGGTTCTATGAATAGGGAATCATTCTTTAATTGATTAAGTTCTTTTTATCAAAATCTATCCTGAAGCTATATATTTCTAAAACATTCTTTCTGGTATATAGGGAATTATTAAACCTCTCTTATCACATCTTTTGATTGCTTACAACCCTTTTTAAACATGGAATAATTCAAAATCATTTCATTTTTCTAAAGAAAATATTTCCAAATCATTTATTTAAATATTAACAAATATTTCCAAATCATTTTATAATGGATCAAAATAATGTTATTTAAGACATCGTTTACTATAAATCCAAACCAATAAATTTCAAGTATTGGAATTAAATTAATTCCAAATTATTTCATTTAAATCTTAACAAAGAATTCTTTATTCAAAACTCATACTTTTGATTTAGTTAAAACCATGTTATTTAGGATGTTAATCCCAAAACCAGAAAATATTAAGTGAGCGGAATCTATAGAAATCTCTTTTTTATAGAAATCATATAATTCTACTCAATATCTAATTCTAATATATATTTTTATGAATAAGAAGCCATTAAAGAGGCTCTTAGAAAGCTTGAAAAGAAGAGCAAAAAGAAGTGGAATGGTATTAGGATTTTTTGTGAGAAGGGGTGGTATTTATAGAAAAAACCTTAGAATAAAATATTATATTGCATAATTACCTAAATACCCCTAGCCCACACCCCTCCTCTAGCCACTAGCGCATGGCTCCCCTAGCCAAAGCCAATTGATGGTTGATGCGAGGTGATGGTGTGGTACCATGAAGTGACGTTTGCTTTATGGTTACTTAAAGGTTGAGCTTAGAAATTATTAAATCATTTTTGTAATATATACATATATATATATATATATCTGTGTGTGTGTATATATGTATGTATGTATTTATGTATATTTGTACATGTTATCATGTGCATGTGACATATATATATATATATATATATGTACATGTAGGTGCATAACATTTCGAACGTCTTCGAACAACTTTTGTTCGTTATATCCTTGAAATTCGGAGAACCAATTATCGGTTAATTTTCACTTATTTATTAACGTACATATATTTGTAAAAAAAATTCAAAAATAAATTTCTTATCATTTTAAACTAATTAAAATGATCATATTTGAATTATAAAACCATATAAATTTATATTAAAAATTATTTACAAAAAATTCCATTATACCGATAAAGCGTTATCGATTTTTCCTTATATTTTCAGATCAAATATATATATCTTTATAAAACTATTATAAATGATTCATTATCACTTTATAACTATTCAAAATGAATTATCATCATTTAAAATTATTATTTGGAAAAGTAAAATAATTATTAAATCGTTAAATCTTAATTTAAATTTAAATAAATCAACTATTTAAATACAATGTCATTTTATCGATATAAATTTCGAGGAAAATATTTATTCAAAATAAGATTACTATTACTTATTATCACTTGGAATAATATTATCTCAATTATCATCCTTTTATCTGTATAAATTTAAAAATAAATACAATTTATCAAAGTGATAAATTGGTGGGTCGTTACACTGTTCCTTTAATAGTTTTCCCAAATTTAGTTGCATTTCTTCATATATTTTTGATAGCATCATTGTATTGTTAATAGATCTTTGTAATGAGGATGACAATATATTATATCATTGATAGCTTTGTTCCTTGACTTTCAATAGCTTAATACCTTGACAGGTGTTGGCTCCTTAACAAGTTTAACTCCTTGCCATGCAATAGCTCTTTGGCATGTGATATCCTTCATCTTAGACACTCAATGGCTCCATACGATAGCTTGTTTTCTTTGACATTTGATAGCTCTATGCGATAGCTTGCTTATCCCTGACATTCGATAGCTCCATCCAATACCTTGCTTAATTTTGACATTCGATAGCTTCATGTGATAACTTCCTTATACCTGACACTCGATAGCTACATGCGGTAACTTGCTTAATATTGACATTCGATAGCTCCATGTGATAGCTTTCTTAATCTTGACACTCGATAGCATTGCTTATCCTTGACACTCGATAGCTTCATGTGAGAGCTCCTTGCTATGTGATAGCTCCTTAATACGTGATAGCTTAGCTCTTTGACACCCCATAGTTTCCATCTTTAATGCTCGATAGCTTTATCTTTGACACCCGATAGTCAACTAAATGGAAACAAAATACTAAGAGTTAATGGGGTCATTTAATGAAAAGTTTCAAATTGGAAGCATGAATCTTCTCTTTCATCTCCTAAGTGTTATTTTCAGAATCTTCACCCCATTGGACCTAAACAAGCTTCATGGCCTTGTTCCAAAGTATCTTAACACTACTCTCTATAATCTGAATAGTTCCTTTAGGCATAGAAACCTCCAGTTCCACATCCAATTCCTCTAACTGACTTGGCTTAACCACAACAATTTTATCATGCACAAACTTTCACAAGTGTGAAACACGAAACACATGTGTACTCCAAACATCTTTTTAGGAAGATCAACGCAATATGCAGGCTTTCTGATCTGTTCCACAATAGGAACTAGTTCAACGAACCTAGGTGCAAACTTCACGGAATTTCTAAATCTCACAACTTTCTTCATTGTTAATGTTCATAAATATCAAATCAAGAACATCAAATTGAATGTCAATCCATCTCTTATGGGCGAAAGACTTTTTCCAATCTTGAGTTTCTCGTATCAACTCGAATTTCTATGAAATCTCACAAATCATCTTCGGTTCATGTATCACCTCATCAGTCTTCTCCCCCAACATATTGGCGACTTACAAGGTCTTCCATACAAAGCTTCAAATGGTGCCATGTTGAGGCTAGCTTAAAAGCTATTGTTGTATGCAAACTTAACATGTTGTAGGTGATCCTCCAATGATCCCCCAAATCAAGAATACAAGCTCTCAAACAGTCTTCAAGTAAATGGCTCACTCCTTCAGTTTGGCTATCAGTTTGAAGATGATAGACCTTACTCAAGTTCAATTCTATGCCCAATACATGTTGCATGCTCTTACAAAACTCACTTGTAAAGAGTGGATCTCAATCATGAACAATATTAGAGGGCACACCATGTAACCTCACTATCTCCCATACATAAACGTTGCTAGATATGGAGTGATTCTCGAAACCTTCACCAGAATAAAATGAGTGCTCTTCATTAAATGATCCACAATGAACCAAATTCTCTCATTTCCTCTCTGACTCCGTGGACAACCATCTATGAAATCCATGGAAATATGCTTCCACTTCTAATGAACTTTCGAAGGCAATAATAAACCATCGGGCTTCTTTTGTTCAGCATTGACTCATTGCAAGTCATGCACTTCTTTATGAACTCTAAAACATTCCTTTTCATATGTTTCTTATAACAGGTGCACTTCACATCTTATACATTTTTTTGTCATCAGGATGAATAGTCATTCTAGAACGATAGCACTCTCTAAGCACTTCATCAATCAAAACTTCCACCTCGGTAACACACTACCTACCATCTCTACAAAGCCAACCCTTTGTTAATGGAATACCAATCAATATGATTTGAATTCTCCACTTCCGCAATTTGGTCTAAGATATCTACAATGCTTACATCATATTTTTTTCAAGATTTAATCTGATCAATAAGTGTGGGTCAAACTTCCAATGTCACCAATAAACCGAGCAACATGTCAAAGGAAGGTCGGAAATCCAACTCTACACAAAATTTCAAACCCTTCCAATCAACAAACATAGAAGCCAACGTAGCATGCCGCTTACTCAATTCATTCACCACAACATTCCCTTTCCAAGAGTATAGGATACTCCAAAATCATACGATGCTAGGAATTCCATCCATCTTTGTTGTCAAAGACTGAGATATTTTATGGAGAATAAATACTTTAAAGGTTTATGATCAGTGAATAGCTCAAACTTCTTACATAACAAATAATGTCTCTATGTCTTCAATGCAAAGACAAAGGCCGCCAACTCCAAATCATGAGTTGGTTAGTTCTTATCATGGGTTTTAAGTTGCTTACTCGCATACGCAACCACTTTGCCTTCATGCATAAGAACCGCATCGAGTCCCATCCCTTAAGCATTCATGTATACGGTAAACAATTTAGCTCCTTTCGAAATAATAACAACTGAAGCACCAATCAACAATAGTTTCATCTTAATGAAAGAGTCCTCATTATATGCATCCCATAACAGAGACTTGATTCTTCCTTGTTAGACGGTTCAAAAGTTAAGAATATTCATAAAGTTTTTCATGAATTTTGGGCACTATCCTGCCAACCCAAGGAAACTTCAGTTGCATTATCAGTATTTTCAAATCCTGAACTGTTGCAACCTTACTTGGATCAGCAAAAATTCCATGCTCGAAGACAACATGCAAACTTCCCTCCTCCAAAAGTGACATTTAAAAAACACTGTCTTCAAACAATTTCTTCAAAATGCCTTCAATACTTCTTACAAGTGTAGCTTGTGCTCTTCTTCACTTTTGGAAAATACCAAAATATCATATATGAACACCACCACAAATTTATTGAGTTAGTCTTGAAAACACGACTTATGAGATCAACAAAATATGGCACTATATTCGTAAGGCTGAACGACATTACCAAGCATTCATATGATGCATTCGGAGTTCTAAAGGCCATTTTTAGAATGCTATCTTTAGCCATCCTTAGTTGATGAAATCCCATAGCATGATCAAGTTGAAGGAAAATCTTCACTCCTCTGAGTTGGTCGAACAAATCATCAATACGAGGAAGAGGATATTTTTTCTTTCTTTTCAAACTCTTTATAGTCGACAACCAGTCTCAAGGATCCATCCACTTTAGTGGTAAACACAATGGGTGCTTCCTACTCTGATGTGCTTCTTCGAAAAAAACCCTTCTTCAAAAGCTCGAAAATTTGAGTTTCTAGTTCTCTTCTTTTTCTCCTAGCCATTTGCCTAATAAGTAAGACAACCGGCTTTGCATCTTGCACTAAATCAATACGTAATTCAGTTTCCTGATAGAGAGGTTGAGTGAGTTAGGGGTATGCCTTGGGAAAATTTTGTAATATATTATAAATTGTTAACTTTGTATTATAACCTTGATTGAAATAAAAAGTGTTTATGTTCTATATTATATTTGTTATATTATGATATATTAATTAAATAATCAACTTAAGTATTTTTGACAGAAGATCCTTAAATGATATGTTATGTGATAATAATTATAAGGAGTTGTAATCATGAGAAAATTATCATAACATTAAATAACATATTATTCTAAATATTCTTGGTAAAGATGTTTTGAGAAATATATCGATGCATCCGTTGAGACTAGAGCACAGAATGCTCTCAAAATGTGAGCACTATATTACTCAAGGCTATTGGGGCACTAAGGGGACACATATTGATAAATATAGGATAACTACGGAATGACTTATCAGAGATTTTCTAGTTAGTTAATAACAACTAGGTCAAACGGGAAATCTCAAAGGAATGATATTGCACAATTCTCTCAACTTGAGAATATTCTTGAGCTTTATCGTGGATACTCCACTTTAATTATAGTTAAATCATGGCATGACGACTATCGAACAACTATAGTTAAGTCTAATTTGTAGCATTAGAGGAGAAACACTATTCAATAGAGAATTCGTCTTCTCAGTTGTATGAGGTTAGTATCACGGTCAATTGTACTCAAATCTAAGCCAGTATCTCTGGCCAGAGTGATACGGTCAATAGTAAATGCTATTATTTAACCGTGTTTTGTTTATGGACTAACTAAGTTGAACATAGATGATATTGAAATTTTGACCAAAACCAAATTCCATAAGTCCTAATGTGATATAGCATAGGCGAAGACAATTGATGTAAACAATCGTTACTAAAAAGGTATCGCTTAAATTGGAAAATTAGATTTTATTGATAAGGACATATAAGCGATAAATTTGGCGCAACTATCACACCGTTAGCTAAGGCGATGTGTGAACATTATTTTTTGAATTATTTAATATTAATCACTAACTAAATTTTAGCTGATGAAGCGTAACTGTTTTGGCTAATTCTCCGAAATACCGCATGATTTAGTTGATTTATAAATTGATATACATTAATTAAACTAAATAATATTTATGAAATATTATTATTAATTTTTTTGATTTATTTGTGCTATTAGTAACTTTTTAGGTACTATTAGTAATTAATTAGGTGCATATGTAAAAGTTATATATGTATATATCGATATATTGTATAGATAGGAATCTAAATGTGATTTGAATAATGTTAATTATTAAATGGGTTTAGAGCTTTTATTGGCCTACATAGCCCTTGATATGGCCGACCATAACTAAGAAAAGGGGAGATTTTTTTGATTTGAATTCTGGATTTGGATCTAAGAATTAGTAAGAGCAGAAATAGTAAAAGAATGAGAATTTATCTCATCTTCCTCCTTTATTTAAATCAAACTATCCCCTCACTTTTTCCCTCTAGAACTCTCCCTACCCTTAGCCGAATTCTACCTCTATGCCCATCCATAGTGAAAAATCTTTTAAGCCCCGTTTCATATAAAATAAATTAGATAAAGTGGCACTCCAAACAGTTGCAAAATATAGAGATTGATTCGAGGTGAATCTATGAGATCTCATCAATCAATGTGTGTCGAAAGACAACATCTTTAAGGTAAATCCTTATTTACCTTTTATATCATATTTATCATGCAATAGCGAGTACATACAATGATTTTATAGGCACATTATTTATCTCTTATATTATATATATATATATATATATATATATATATATATATGTCTGTGTATGTATGTGCTCGTGCTTGCATGTATGTGCGCGCGCATGTATGTTAATTGTTTATATGTTTAGATCCTTCCTTAAATAAACTATTTTTTTATTTCGGCCATGACTTGTATATTTTATAAAAAATTAAAATATTTATATTAATTTTTGTCATGTAAAATTATTCTTTGCTAATTTTATTTCAGTTATATGATATTATAAGTTTTTAACTATTTTTAAAAATTAATTATATATGATATAGGTTTCAAATTTAAAAAAATAATTATGTCATACATATATATTAATATTTCTATTTTTTAATGCTTTATAATTAGTGATTTAAGGTAATGTTTATACTAATTTATATATAAATACATATTTTATAAAATCGTAAAATGGTTTGGAATTAAAAATGGCCAAAATGAATTAAATACATAATATATATATATATAACATTTATTTCATTGAAATAAAAAAGTACTTTATTTTTACTATGCAATTTCAAATTATTTATAAAAAGAAGTATTTCAGTAAGAAACTAATTTTAAAATGTGTGTGTACTAAATAATTAAAAGATATTTTATTTTGTATTTTATAGATCAAAATTTGAAATGAGATTGTTTTACAAAGTCAACATTAGGTATTTTAGACATTAAAATAAAATTCAAATTTCATTGACTTAATCAAAATATATTTAGATATTAAAAAAATTATTTTATTTAATATAAAATGAATGTTGAAATATATATATATATATAATATTTTGAGACAACCAATGGTAATTTAAAGGGACAACGTATACGTTATATAATGATATACTCGTAAATAATATACAAATTTATTTCAGTTGACTCATTAATTGATTAAATCATAAAATTAAATAAAATTGGATTTTTTTTTGAAGTAAATTAGATTGGATCTAATACAACCCTTTAGAATTCATTAGCCCACGATGATCCAAAATATGAATTTCTTTTTAAATTCACCCAATTCACTCATTACGGACCGGGCTAGTTCCAATAATAGTATCAGAGCTCGAATGGTCTATGTGGTCTAAATTAGCAACTTCAGGGTCATCTAACTAAAGCTTATCTATCTGATTAAGTATCCAAAATATAATTTGTAGGCTTGGAGTTGAATAATTAAGTATTCGCCCCTCATTAGTCATGGCCTGAATCGACTAGGTAAAGTAAGTCAAAAAGGTTAACTTAATTTGATTTGGGCCTTGGGTTGATTTTCAAAATTCAGTTTGAAAATAGGAAATATATTTTGAATTTAAAAGTTAAATTTTAAATATAAAATATAATTTTCTAAAAGTTATAAAATATTTTTCAAAACTATTTTGAAATTAAATTTAATATTTTTGAAAAATATTATAATATTTAATTAATTGGATCAATTAAATAATAATTAATTAAATGTTAATTAATTAGAATCAAAAATATATATTGATATAAGTGTGTATATATAACATTAAATGTTATAGTACTATATGTGTGTGTGTGTGTCTATCTTAAATTATTTAAAATATTTAATTAAAATTGTTTCAATGAACTAAAATATTTATTTGATAAATAATTAAATTAAATGTTTACTTATAAAGACACACACACATATATATATAATGATATATGTATATAAAACTATAAATGTTGTAGTTAATATTTATCTTTAATTATTTAGGATGTGTAAAATAAAATTTTAAATTTAAAAATAATTTAATTAATTTGTTAATTAAAATTAATTAAATATGATTTAATTATCAAGGTATAAATGAATATTATATATAATGAATTAAACTTATATAATATAAGTGGAACTATAAGAAACCTAACTTAGGTTTAAGGAATAAATACATATGCATTGTACGTATAGCATGATATTTGATGTGTCGGACACTTGAATCAAGAGGGTATTTTATAAGAAATACATTATTCCCAAATTGATATCACTCTAATAAATGTTTATATTAAAGATTATGAATCTCTAATATATATATATAGTTGTCCTATATCATTTACATATTAACATATTACTTGCATACTCTTTTGGTTGTTGAGTAAACTCAATCAAGGGATGGTATGTGTATTACTATCAATATATTAACTAGATGAGATAAGATACATGCACATATTTGTTAAGCAAACTCTAGATGCACGCATTATACTCGAGCCATCGCGAAACGATAGGCACGACAGAATAATCTCTTTTGTTTTGTTGCGTAAATTCAAGGTCGAGATGAGATTGGACAAAAGCCATAGGTTAGGAGTTGTATAAGATACAATCGATAAAGTGCTATCCATCGCTTGCAGACCTATGATTTGTTGTGCAAACTTAATATCAGAATCCCAAGGCAAGGGAGTCCTAACACCCACTAGAGAAATCGAAAGACTTTTATATTTTTCTTAGGGTTTTGATAGACATAAAAATCTTATTTGAGCTTATTAGAAAAATTAAAAGAATACATTTGACCTTTTTAATAATATAAGAACTTCTGCCATGTATAAATTATTCTAATGTACTTAAATTGAATTTGCAGCATATTAACCAACCTAAGAGTGTTTTTGGAAAATGATAAGCCCATCAGACCTAGTTATATGGATTGGCTAAGAGCGATAAAGATATCACTCACGCATGAATGCTTATGGTCATCGTTAATGAGTCTTTAAATGAAAAACCCATTATGACTGCTGACCTAAGACAGGAAAAGCTTATAATACTTAGGTAGTTGAATGTGAAACTGCTCAAGTTTTCGGTTGTCAACTTTAGGCAAAATGTTGCAAAAACAACACGAAAATATGTTTGTCGATAAAATTTTCGATAACCTCAAAGCTTTTTTTGGGAAGCAATCTCATTTCATAAGGTTCGAGATTATTAAAATGTTGTAAAATATGAAGATCGGTAAGGGCGGTCGTGTTGAGCATTTCACCGTTGCAACAAAAGGCTATATAGATAGACTTTTCAACTAAATGTTAGTATAAACAATGAACTGCAAATAAATTTGATCCTAGCCTTGCTGAATTTGTAGTTAGAGCCATTTATACTGAATTACAATATATACCAATTTAGTATTAGCCTCATCGAGCTACTCAATATGTTAGGTCAGCTGAGGGCTCGTTCAAGGATCAAGGCATGGCATAATCTGTAAAGCAAAAGGCAACGTCTTTGAAAGGTTCAAAGAAACGCAAGCATGATTTAAGAAAGATGCTCTCACTGGTAAGGCTAAACTACACCTTTGTCAAAAGAAGGGGCATTAGAAACCTAATTGTTTGGACTATTTGAAGATGATCAGAGAGAAGAAGATGGAATATGGTTCCTCTACTCCTAGAGGTATGTTTATGATTCAAAATTGTTTTGAATCCAACATATTATTTTAGGTTTTAGATATTGGATCTTCGACTCATATATGTAATTCATTACGAGGAATTTAGGGTAGACAACATGTGAGAAAAGGTGAAATGAGGCTTTAAGTTGCTAATGGTTCTATAGTATACGCAACTGGGGTTGGAGACTATCATTTGATTTTGCCTAATGGATTTGATTTAGTTCTTAATAATTTATATTATGTTAAAGACTTTATTAGTGGTATTATATCCATTTCTAGATTGTTCGAGATAGATTTTGGTCTTCATTGTAAAGACAATATTATGAATATTATGTTTGATGGAAAAATATCTCCGATATTGTCTTAGATAATGGAATTTATGTACTTAATTTTAGTTATATCTGTGTTGTTAATAATCTTTTATTGACATTAATAATAATTACTTATGACATTACAGGCTCGGCCATACCAATGACAAAAAACTACACAAACTGAAAACCGAGGGTTTTCTGTTGTCATTTTATTATGAATCAATTGACATTTGTGAGTCATTTCTCATAAGTAAACTAACCAAGCACCCCTTTAGTGGGAGCAACGAAAGAGTTAATGAACTCTTTGGTCTCGTACATAATGGTGTATGTGACCCTATGCCTATGACTAAGGACAATTCAGCTTACTTCATAACTTTTACTGACAATTTCTCAAGATTATTATATGTATACTTTATGAAGAATAAATATGATGTTTGCAAAAATTTAAAGAGTATATGAACAAGTAGAAAATCAGAAGACCGTAAAATTAAAATACTTCTATCTAATCGAGGAGGTGAGTATGTTTGACAACAAAGTTTGGACTTACTGAACTTTGTTGTCATACATGTTTATGGTGTATGTGACCCGATGCCTTTGAGATATGGTTCGTTCCATGATGAGTAAGGCTAAGTTACCTCTTTCCTATTGGAGATATGTGCTGGAAACCGCAGCGCATATGTTGAATTTAATGCCCACTAAATTTGTGCCTAAGATGCCATATGAGATATGGTCTAGGAAGAAACCCTGCCTCAAGTATTTGAACATTGTCCCAAATAAACTTGAGGTAATATCAACTTTGTGTGAATTCATAGGATATCCCAAAAACTCTATAGGATATATTTTGTATAACACTAAGGAACAAAAAGTTATTGTTTCTCGACGTGCTCATATTTTAGAAAAGGATTTTTTGTTAAAAGAAATTAACAATGAAGTTATATACTGGAATGAGACACGAGAAGTTGACACGGTGGGTGAACCGGTAGAAGAATCAAACTCACGATTATATGAAACCATGCAAAGAAGGTTTAACAAGGAGTGTCATGCACCAAAGAGATACTAAGTTTTTCTCGTGGATGACTAGAAAGAAGTTGTGTCTTAGAAGATGACACTTCCATCACATTCCGGCAAGCACCGTAGAGTAAAGACTATGCACTTTGCCTGAAGCTAAGAAATCCAAGGTGGATTCCATGTATGGCAACAAAGTTTGGACTTTGGATGACACACATAGCCCATTGGCTGCAAATGTATTTTTAAGAAAAAACTAAATGCAAATGAAAAGGTGGAAAATTATAAGGCTAGGCTAGTCACCAAAGGTTTTCATCAGGTTCAAGGCATTAATTATGACAAGATATTCTCGCCCGTAGCCATACTTAAATCCATTCGGATAATGCTTGTTATCTCTTCATTCTATGACTATAAATGTGGCATATGAATATGAAAACGACATTTCTAAGTTATGATTTAGAAGAGACCGTTTACATGTCATAACCAAAGGGTTTCAAGGTCGGTAAGAGCGAGGGAAAGGCATGCAAATTGTTAAGATCAATTTATGGTCTTAAGCAAGCATCAAGGAGTTGGAATAAATGTTTTGATAAAGTAATCCAACAATTTGGTTTTTGTCAGAACAAAGAGGAAGCATGCATATATCGAAAAGAATTGAGAAGTGCAATTATGTTCATATTCTTGTAGGTCTAGGATTTGCTCTTGATTAGCAATGACAATGCATTGTTTTAATCACTTAAAGCATGGTTATCCAAGAATTTCTCCAGGAAGAATTTGGAAGAGGCAACTTATATACTTAGTGTAAGGATCCATAGAGATGGATCTAATGGATTTTTGGGATTTTCCCAATCCCTATACATAGATACCATACTGAAAAGATTCAATATGAAAAATTGTAACAACCCGTATATTTGTACCATTTAAATTGACAATAATTCTCACATGTCAACTTAAATAGTACAATACACGAATCATTAATGGAGTATATGTATATAAATGAGAATCATCACAGAATCACAGACAGATACAATAACAAAGTAATGCAGCGGAATTACAACAATGTCATAATAGTAGTTCATGAAGCTACTAAGTAAATACAACAATGTCTCAAGCAAATAGTGAAATAGAAATACATAGATGTCCAATACGATACCAAAATAAAATGGAGCAATACTGATAAAGATAAAGATAAATGATAGTCTTCAAGTCTTCAGCTTCCAAGCAGCGCAGCAACAGAAATCCTCAGTCTGATCCGAGTATAGGCATAAACAAACACTCGAATCAGGACATATATTCTTATACATATAATATGGTTCAAAATTCGAAATAACAATAACTCAAAGATGAATGGAATAAACATCTTTCAGGATCCGTTAAACTATCTATACATAATAGTGTACGATAAGTAGATAATGTCTATTAGTAAAGTAACGTATCAAGATAGTGTTAAGGTGTTACCATTGTTCCCCTTAACACATTTATATAGCATTATAGTCTATACAGCACTGTAAACTCCACCGTAAACTAGTGGGATATCAGGGAGTACTCCATAGGTATAATACAAAACAAATTCGTAGTGGTCGCGTATAGGGATTCAAGTATGACAAGGCACATGAGGCAATACCCAAGGTAGTGAAACTACCGTTTGCCTGATCCGGACTGGTGAGAACGCATCGCCGCAACGATCGCAACACCGCGAAGCGACACTCCAAATTCAAGGGTGCGCACCAATCAATAACAAGTAATGAGTAGTTTACGAAGAAGTGTGTTCGCTCGAGGTAGCTAACCCCATTTAGCCCGGCACGGCTCCTGTTTTAGTCATTTCCAATTTGACACAAGTGTCAAGGTCATCCATTATCGTTCTCTTTCTTCAGTCATCAACGTACATCATTCCAACCGCTTCATTCTGGATCACACTCCACGTCTAGTTATTAAAGTGGTATTCGGTTTAGACAGTGAGTATGTCCCTAACTGATTCTGGTTTCTTTAATAACTTTCGTAATTATTACACCGATTGGTCGTTTAATAAATTTCAAAACCAAATCAATTTCAATTTCACTTAGAATTTGAAAGTCAACATTTCATTTACCTTTCTATATCAATTTCCAAAATTTACGCTTCAAAATTTCCAAATTTACCATTTCCAAATTCTATAATTAAATTTCAATTTTAATTTAAACCATTTCAAATATTGATTTAAATTCATATATATGTTTCATTCCATAATCGTTTAAATTAAGTTAATTATCATTCAAAACAATTTAAGTTCATTGATGGATTCATTCAGTAATTATTCGAATTAAATAATTTTATCATTTCAAAATAATTTCAATTAAATTTCCAATTCATTAAATCAATCACTTAAGTCTACCTCATTTATCAAAACTTATAAATTTAATTAAATTCGTCAAATTAATTTTTTAAAATTTCAAGTATCAACACTTTGTTAATTATCAAAACTTATAAATTTAATTAAATTCGTCAAATTAATTTTTTAAAATTTCAAGTATCAACACTTTGTTAATTAATTTCAAAACTTCATTATTAAATAATTTCAAACTTAATTCAATAATTAAAACAACATTCTTTCATCAACACTTTGTTAATTATTAAATAATAACATTTAAATTTCATTAAAGTTCAAATTTCAAACTTCAATTTAAAACCTTTATTATTTCATTCAAATAAAATTTTATTTACTTATTTAAATCGAATTATTTGACCAATCGGTTTTATTTAATTCTCTATCCTAAGTCAATGTTTATTTGGGTATTTATCATTTCAACCCGATTCCATTTCAATTCAAAAATCAAAAAACAGTAAAGGGAACTTGCAGTGTGACAACTGGGATGGTGTCAAAGTAAATAAACAAGTAATAACAACAATCAATAACAATCCAATAATCAATTTAAATAATCCCGAAATAATCGTATTAATTTACATTGTAGTTTGTGCAAATTAATATAATTATTTCTAGAATCTACACTATCATTTCATGTAGATTAAAGATTATTACGCTAATATTTTATGCGGATCTACACTTGATATTTATTATTCGATTTCATACTACATCAATTTATACAACATACATTTAAATGGTTCAAGGTGTAATTAACCAAATTTCTACGTGTCAATTAATTTAACATTTAAAGGGGTTATATTATACAATTTTAACTAATCAAATTCAACACATATATCAATTTCAAATTGTTAACTCCTACGTCAAATTCAATTGCAAATTATTTATTTCTTCAAACATTGATAATTTTAACGTCCAATATCAACATCACACAATAATCATTTATCAACCAAACTTGATTATCATCGTATATAAGTCGTGAAAATTAATTCACCTTTCGTGGTTAGAGAAATTGACAATGAAGCAAGAAGGAGCACGAATGGAATCGGTACAACACGAACAATGTAACACTACAAAGAAAGACGATATTAATTCAAATGAACGTTCATATATAATTTATAAAATTATATATATGTGCTTACCGGTGACGGAGAAAAGAACGAAAGCTGAGAAATTTGATGCTACAGCAATGGAACTCAAACGGTTGCTGTAACAGACAGAGAAAAAAATGATTACAATTTCAGTAACAAAATAGATGCTGCGAATATATTCTTTCAGCAACAATTTGAAAGTGACAGTACACTGCTACTATTGCATGGAGCAACAGTACACTATCAACTTTATTCATTTTTTTATAACCATGATATTCCTTCTTTTTCAAAACCGAGACTCCATTCATTTTTCTTCAGACATTAACTCATTTTTATAAAACAGTGCCTCATCTACAAACACAATGCATTCATCAATACTCTATCTACACGCACGCACACTATTTTTCACACACAACACACACTCTCCAAACATATGCACGCACACACACAAGCCAGGAGGGGTGGTGGCGCGTATGGAGGGGGAGGCTGTGGCGGCTCCGGGAAGTGGTGGCGGTGACTGAACAGTGGAGGTGATGTTAGCTTGGTCGGCTCGCATAGTGGAAGGGTGTGGCGTTTCAGGGGGTAGGGGAGGCGGTGCGCATGGGAGTAGCCGGTGGTGGCGAGGCATGGGCGAAGGGAATGGGGTGCGGCCGGTGTTTGGAGGTGGTGACTGGGTGCAGTTCTCGGAGGAGTGGGTTGCGTGGTCAACGGAGAGGAGTGATGTCTGGCTGGGCGGAGGTGAGGTGCGGTTGGTGGGTGGAGCTGCATGTGCATATGAAGTGGAAAGGAGGTGCGAGCTTTGTTCACCAGTTTCTTTTATTTTTTTTGTTTGACAGTAAAATGAAAATGAATAAAGAAGAAGAGGGGAGGGAGGGAGTTTGTACCTGAAGTCTGGTGAATGGGCAGTGAAGATAATGAAAAGATACGTCTTCTTTTAAATTTTATAATTTACAAGTCAGTAATAATTATTGTTATGAACCCCGAAACGTCCTTCCTATTCCCAAGCTACAACTAACATCTCCCAACCACTCACATAAATGCGCCAGCACATATTTTATTTTCAAATTAAATGGATATGGGTTGTTTGTTTTGGGATGAATATGGTTTAACCGGTCCGCCTGGAACGGTTAAATTAACCCGACGTTTTACGTCAGATTCCGATTTGCCCGAATGAATACACCGTTTTGATCAGCGCGACGAGGTGCTTCCAATGGTACCCAGATAATTGCGATACGACAGTTTTATAAAACCTCGAATTTCACGCCGATTAGATTGTTCGTTTATCAAAACAATTTAAATGGAGCAGGCGATGACGGTATTAGACGAAACGAAAAGCGACGTCTTGGTCAGATAAATTTTTACAACATTACTATGTAAAAATATTTAGATTTGGAAGATGAAAATTTATGCACTTTTAAAATGAACTGGTATACAATAAAACGCAAACGAAATTTACTGCGATATTTTGCGATGAAAATTTTCCCATATCCATAACTCACTAGACGCATTTTATAAACGAAGTTTGGACATTAATTAAGATCGTATATAAATTTCAAATTTTTATATTAAATAATGGATTTAAAATTTTAAATCGGATTGGAAATTCAGGGTCATTACAAAAATTCCAATCACAGAAATGTCCTGACGCAATCTAGAATCGTTCTTTCTAAGAAGGATGCTCCTCATACTAATGTGGAGAAGGACCATAAAAGGAGGATACCGTAAAAATCTGCAATCAATTCCATCCTATACGTAATGGTATGTACTAGATCATCTTTGGCTTATACGTTATTGTGCATACATCGATATCAGTCTAGTTCCCAAAGACAAGCCTTCGACAACACTGAAGTGTATTCTTAAGTATTTGTGAAATACTAAAGATTATTCCTTATATATAGAAACGAAGATCTCCTTATAAAAGGGTATACAGACTCCATCTTTCAGAGTGAATGATAATAATCAGTGTTTAGTTATCTATTACATGAATGGTGGAGCGATCAGTTGGAAAAGTTCCAATCATGAAACTATAGCTGATTCAATAGTGGAGGCCGAGTACAACGCCCTTAACAAAGCCGCTGAAGAAGAATTCCAGATGTGCAATTTTATGTATGGGCTAAGGGTGATTCCAAACGTTGAGAATCTTATATCATTGTTTTGTGACAGCAATGTCACGATATAGATCACAAAAGAACTAAGAGCTCATAAGAAGTCAATACATATTCATTGAAAATTCCACCAGGTAAGGGAGTTTATCAGGATTAAAGAAGTGGTCATTGAAAGAGTAGATACTAAGGAACATAGCATATTCATTCACAAACGGACTTGCTTGATCGGTTATGAGCAAGCTGGTTGAAGGGACAAGAATGAAATTCCATTATTGGCCCCAAGTGCAAGTAGGAGTTTGAGAGAGTTAGGGGTATACCCTAGGAGGAATTCTGTAATTTATTGTAAATTATTCATTCTATAGTAAAATCTCGTTCTTTTTTGTACTTGTTATATTATTGATGTATTATTTAAACAATTAATTTAAGTACATTTATTAAATGATATGTTATGTGACAATAACTACAAGGAGTAGTACTCATGAGAAAATTATTATATATTAAATAACATATTATTCTAAATATTCCTAGTCGAGATGTGTTGAGAAAGGATATCGATACATCTGATGAAATCAGAGTACCTAATGCTCTCCAAATGTTGGATAGCGTACTACTCATGGTTGATTGTAACATCCCCTATCTGGAGGCCTGAAGCTAAGTGCTACAGATGTTGTAGTCGTCCATAGTATTAACTTCCGGTGACCAAATACAGTAATGTTAATGGTATCCATAATATCAGAAGCACATGAATACGAAACAAAATTAAAGGTTTCACAAAAACAACATTTCTGATTACATTTCATAAAACATGTTTCATATTCCATTACATAATCCCATAATCGTTTCCCAGGTAAAGATCAAATATAATTATTCCAAAATACGCCAAGAGCGACATATGATGATGCCCCCTTAGTTGGTCAGAGTACTATATAGTCATAAGTGACTTAATACAACACAGCGAAACAAAACAAAATAAAGCTACAACTCCTAAATAGCTATCCGTCGGCCACTTGCTCGTCTCCGGAAGCTTTATTCACCAACCTACTAAAGCCTGTAAACCTCAACCCTTAGCCTACACAAACTCAGCTTACACAAATCAATTTTGAGCACCCGAGAGTTTAAGGGGAAAACATAAACTTCAAGTCAGATATAAATCCTAGTGTGAATAATACTATGCATCTTGGTTATTTGATATTAAGTGAGACCACACGGCTTAGCGGAATGGGTTTCCCCTTAATAGTATTCTTTTAAAATATATCTTTTGCAAACCTTTATCCTGCAACCAAAACTGGTTAAAATTGTAAAACATTATCATGTAAACATACACAAATGAACTATCTGTTCGAAAACTATAGTTTTGTTTGGCTAACTACTAACCTTTAGCTGACTTGGGCCTACCAGACAATGTAAATAAAATAATCTAACACCTATTAGACACTCCTCTTCTGGACGGTCTATCCCTAACTTATCTGTTAGGTACTCCTCTTCTGGACGGTCAGTCCCTAACTTAACTTCTCCCAGGGTCACCTGATCCTAATGGTTTTGCCGGATCACCAATAACCTATCTGTATACAAATATATATTCCCTTCTGTATGTAATCAGCATTTTAGTCTTACCTGTGACAAATCCCTACACACTGGAATTTTGGACTAAATTAGCTAGGGCTAATAGCTAATGTATAGAGTGCGACCCTATACCAGTCTCATCAGGTATTCTAATATCTGAGTCATTTTACTTAAGGTAATCTTCCCAAAATTTTCCTTGAAAACCTTTTCATCTCAAATTGATTTAAAACCTTTAAATCAAACTTAAACAAGGAAAATATATACTCTATGCTTTACGCAAAATCACCTTGCCATGTTATATATATACTTTACTCAAATCCTTTTTGATGAAAACATTTAAACCTTTGAAAGTACCCCTTTCGAAACCAAGTAAAA
Organism: Allium fistulosum; assembly: GCA_030737815.1. Lineage (NCBI taxonomy): Eukaryota > Viridiplantae > Streptophyta > Magnoliopsida > Asparagales > Amaryllidaceae > Allium > Allium fistulosum. The sequence goes on along the minus strand of CM060908.1, from coordinate 636,235,710 downwards.
CCCTTCTTTATAACCTAGGCCGAAAGGCTAAAACATTCCTTTCGAAACCATTCATAACCTTCCTTTCGAAAACACTTGACAAACCTTTTCTTTGAAAGTTATAGAACCTTAGACATCCTATCTTTAAAACACTTTAAACTGCCTTTCGAAAACATTGGAAAACCATTCCTTTCAAAACTTTCAAAACCATTGGGGAATCACCCCTTCGAAACCTTCATTTAAACCTTTCGAAAGCATAAACACCTTTTTAAACATCAGACCATTCGAAAGCATTTGGGTTCAGTTTAAAACATGTGGAAATATCCTTTTGAAACCATAAAAATCATCTTTTTCGAAAACATTTGGGTTCTACCTTCAATGGAGCAAAAGGGTCATAAAACATTTAAGTCGAAAGCACTCTTTCGAAAGCGTTCCTATGGAAAGAAGTATTGGTGTCGAAACCAACCTTCCGAAAGCATTGAAGAAGTGGCCAAGTTTTAAAACAAGAAACCATTGACTTCGAAAGATAAGAAAAGCAGCAGCTAAGGGCTTCGACCTAGTCGAAAGCATATATTAAGGAGAAACCTCTTAAAATCATTCTTTTAAAACCATTGACATAGTCGAAAGAAAACCAAGTCGAAAGCTATATTGTCGAAAGCAAAGCAGGCGCATTTTCATTTAAAACAAAGCAGCGCTTCGACCGCTTCGGAACCTATGGTTTCGAGCCAATACCTTTCGCCTTAGTCTAATTCACTATGTACCAAGTTATTGATACTGTGTGCATTGGTTTCGATGGAATGGAGGCGGAACTACTAGGTCGGAACCTCTAGTGCCGAAAGTAGAGAAACATGAAAAAATCATGTTTAAAATGATTTTTAGCCTTTTAAAGTAATCTTTTCAACTAACCTGCCTTATTTGTCAAAATCTAATTGGTTGCTAGTTTTCTTTCTAAAAGTGCTACCAATATTTCAGAAATAAACAATTTAATTTATTTACAAAATAACCCTTCTCCTTTTATAAATATATAAAACACTTAAGTCTCATACATTAAATAATTTTATATATTCATCAAAACACTTAGGAAAATTCTATAAAAATTCTAAAAAATCATTTTTAATATGTTTTCTAGCATATATTAATTCCAGACCCAAAATATTAATTATTAAGCCGTAAATAATTTAAAACCCAAATAATCATTTTCTACACTAGAAAATTAATATAAAATCCACATTAATTCAGAAAATTATGAAAATTGAAACCCATCTTTAAAATATCATTTCTGATCTATATCTAAAATCGCAATGCATTTGGATGTAACTAAATAGGGTTTTCACATTAAAACATATAATAAAATCCATATGAACAAGCATAAATCATCAACAAGCATATATAAACATTTAATCATTCATAAACATGGCATAATCATGCAAAATACTTCAGATTCATCTTAAAACCGAAAAAATTTAGAAAAAATGAGATGTAGTCATTATTCACCTTAGCTTTGTGATTAAAGATGTGAGATTTGTTCTTGATTAAGTGATTTGATTCTTCCTCTTGAAATCATAGCTTTTATCTTCTCTTGAGCTTGCTAATGGTGGCCAGCCTTAGCTTATATTTTTGTTTGTGAATGTACGAATAAACGTGTGAATTGTATGGCCTAAGGGCTTAGGGTATAAGAATAATGTTTTTCCTATATTGCCCCTTATCTATTTACCCTAACACTTTTTTTTTTATTCTTTAGTTCATTATTAACATGGCACGGCTACCCCTTATTTAATCACAAATCTCAACCAATTAATCAACTTACATTATTTTATTTTACTTAACTAATTAAATGTCCTAAATAATGTTACTAAAAATATGGGGTGTTATAGACTCCCCTCCTTAAAGAATTTCATTCTCGAAATTATGATAATCCTTCTTTCAGTTTTCCAAGTACGGTCTCTCTCATCGTCGCTCCACTAGTGTAACGATCCGTAAATTTCAACTGTTTTAATAACGTAATTAGTTGAAATTTTGTGAAAATTTTAAACGATAAAATTTTGAAATATAAATTTGATATTTGGAATACGTCTAGTTAAACATAGCAACTGGTAAATTTTCATCCGAAAATATGAAAATTTATTTTGCGCGTAAATTCACTTCAATTTAATCAGTTAAAAAGAAATGAAAATAAAATGTTTCCGAAACCTAAATATTTTTACATAGAAAAATTCTAAACCGTCTTCTGAGCAAGATGTTAGTTTGTCGTTTTTCCAAATTCGGACATCTTTGGCTCCGTCGATCTTATTTTTCAGTGTTTTTCTTGCATTTTCCGCTATTAGAAAATTCGAATTTTATAATTCGAATCATACCACTGATATCCTTATGCCGTTTTGATCGTCCCGTCATGCTGATCTCCACGGTATATTCAATTCTACGTTTTGAAGTTTGATTCGCGGTAGCATCCGCGAAACTATTGTTGTATCGGTATTTGTTCGAGCTATTTTCCTATGTCCTTTCACTGTCCCAAGACAACCAATAGCAGTTGCGTTTTGCTTTAATTCCTTGAATTCATGTACCTGCTCATCCTTTTGATATTCCCACTGTATTATTACCTTTGGCTTTTCGGTTCTTCACGTGATTGAGCAACATTTAGTTAACATCTACTTCTCTGCTTTCAAAATCCATCTCCTACTTTCCTTTAGCTAGCATATTCACGTGAGCAACATTTAATAGCAAACAACCTAAATCTAAGGCCACCGTGAGACCATTACTCTTCTTCCTCCCCTCCAATTCAAGCGAAACCCCATCACCCACAAACGCAACCCACTGCCCATGCCTCGTCCAACCCCTCACCCTCCCACTTACCAACGTTCACACCTCAGCCCCTCCGCCCTTCCCCTAGCCTTCACGCAACCACTGCACAAACTTCCTCCACTAATGATCTGCCGCGAACAAAACCCCACGCAAGCTGTCAATGCCGGCCCCATCTCCTCCAAACCCACAGACTTCCGCCTACAACTCCGGATCCGCACCCTCCTACGTGACCTACCTCCCACCAGCCACCGTGCCACCAACCGGCCTTCCCCGGCCCGCCACTTACTTCCTCTTCCACCACGAACCCGTGCCTCAATCTGCCAAGCCCGATCTGGCCTTCCACCCTCCCTCTCCTCGCTACAAACACCTCCGCGTGCAAGACCGGACACATCCACCTCTGACGTCCAGCCGAAAGCTACTTCCGACTCCATCATTGCCGACTAAACTATATCACCCGCTAACTCGCCGCGAGCTGCCACCACCATAGCCTGTCTCGGCCTCCACTCAACAGCCGTGAAATCCAGCATCATCCTCCCCTCCAGCCTCCTCCATTTCGGCCGAACTCTTGCCCCTCTCTTCCTCTATGCATTTTGTTGGTGAGTGTGAATATGTATGTAAGTTTATAATAGTATTATATTATAAGATTAGTTGTATATAAGCTTATATATGATTTGTTATATATATAGTTATAAAGATGGACAGTTATTTTATATCAAGATGTTGATGGTTTTATAATTTTTTTTTTAGTTATGAAAGTTTCAAACTATATATATATATATATATATATATATAAAGCTATTTATATATCTGGTGGTAACATATATATATCTGTTTAGATTTATATACATATTGACTCATATTATAGTAGGATCTATTTCCGGTTAAATAGATATGTTTTAAAGTTCTAAGTTTACTCTATAAAGCTTATAAAGGTTTTAGTACATGATTAAAAGTGTGTTATTGTATATATTATATTATTGGAAGTAAAATACACGTTATACAGTAGCTTATAATCTGCATAATTGTTATTATGACAAGTAGGTTGTATTGTATAGTAGGTTATATAAATTCATATAAGTCTGTTTATAACTAAGTTATACTAGTTGTGTCCGAAGCTCTGTACATACTAATATTCTATATGATGTATGTACATTTTATTATTTATGTTAGTTTAATGCATATATAATCTGTTCCAGCCAGTATATATACTATATAAAGTAAGTTATATAGGTACATTCGTTTACATCTAGTATAGATCATGTTGTTTGAAATATTATGTTGATTCATATATATGGATAAGTTTAAAGTCAAAATTGCTGCTAATTATATGTGCCTATATATATAAGTTTTTTAAAAAAAATATAAGTATATATATGTATTTATTTCAAAAATATATAATGTATATATGTTTAATCTTATATGTGTGTTTTAATTGAAACTATGATCTTTGAAACTATATATATACGTTTAATTTAATTTATGTTTGGACTTTGAATATGACTACTTTATATGTAGTTATATATAAATAAGTTCACTTATACCAATTATATTCATCGACCCAGTTCTGATTTGAATTCGTCTATTTCTATTTATCAGCTCTATCCATCGAATTTGTGCCCATCTAGCTTTGTTTTGGATTCGCAACTCAAATTTCATCGTCTGTTCTCTCTAGCCTCGAAAGGTGAGCACTCACTCACGATTAACGTTCTTTTATTTATTAAATTTGATTTCAATTAAAACGACAATTGAAATATGCTGCTATTAGTTAATTACACTGTTATATATGCTATTACCTGTATCAGTTCACCTGTGACATCTGACACCATTATCTGTTAATTATTTATGCGATGATAATACGGTTTGGCTGATAATTGATTGATTGTTGATGTTTATATTGGACGTTAAATTGTTAATGTTAAATTGATAACTAGTATGCAATTGAACTTGATATAGGATAATTAAATGTTAAATTTGATTTACTGACATTTGTATGATGTGACCCCTTTAACTGTTGAATTTATTGACACGTAGGATTTGTTTAATTACATATTGAACCACTGAATGTATGTTGTTATATTGATGATGTATGAAATTGTAAATATATGACAAGTGAAAACCGTAATGTAATAATCTTTAATCTACATGAAATGATAGTGTAGATTCTAGAAATAATTATATTAATTTGTACAAATAACAATGCGAATTAATACGGTTATTTCGGTATTATTTGAATTGATTATTGGATTGATATTGATTGTTGTTATTGCTTGTTTATTTACTTTCACACCATCCCAGTTATCACACTGCAAGTTCCCTTTACTATGCTTTGATTTTGAATTGAATTGGAATCGGGTTGAAATGATAAATACCCAAATTAAACTTTGACCTAGGATAGGAAATTAAATAAAACCCGATTGGTCAATAATTTGATTTAAAATAAAACGAAGATTTTATTTGAATAAATAATATGGTTTTGAAATGAAGTTGAAATTTAAATTTTTAATGAAAGGAAAATGTTAATATTTAATAATATGAAAAAATATTGACAATGTAATTGATGGAAGAATGATGTTTAATTTGAGAAATGATTGAATTAAGTTTGAAATTATAATTAAGTTGAAATGATTTAATAATCAAGTTTGAAATTATAATTGAGTTTGAAATTATTAAACTTTGAAATTATTTAATAATTAAGTTTTGAATTATTTAATAATTAAATAAGATTGAATTATTTAATGATTAAATTGAATTGGATTTTTAATTAAGAAAATCTAACTTTTGAATAAGTGAATTTACTTCGTAAATAATTGAAATTGAGTTTTCTTTATTAATTAAGTTTGGAAAATTATTTAAGTAAGTAAATAACTGAAATTGAATTTCTTTAACAAGAAATAAAATGTGATTTATTGAAATTAATGTAAGACTTGAAATTTAAAGAATTTGATTTGATGAATTTAATTTAATTCAATTTGTAAGTTTTGATATAATGAAGTTGAATTCAAATAATGGATTTAATGAATTGGAAATTTAATAGAAATTGTTTTGAATGGCAAATTTACTTAATGAATATTGAATGAAATCGATAAATGAATTTAAATTTGATTTGAATGTTAAATTAAATTAATTTAAATGTTTTCGAAATGAAACTTATATACGAACTTGAATCAATATTTGAATGGTTTTAAATAAAGATTGAAATTGAATTATAAGGTTTTGAAATGATAATTTGGAAGTTTTGAAACGTAAATTATTGGAAATTGGTTTTGAAAGACAAATGAATGTTGATTTACGAATTCTATTTGAAATTGAAATTGATTTGGTTTTGAAATATATAAACGACCAATCGGTGTAATAATTACGAAAGTTATTAAAGAAATCGGAATCGGTTATGGATATACTCTCTATCTAAACTGAAAACCACTTTAATAACTATACGCGGAGTGATGATCCAGAATGAAGTGGTTGGAATGATGTACGTGATGACTGAAGAAAGAGAACGATAATGGATAGCCTTGACACTTGTGTCAAATTGGAAATGACTAAAACAGGAGCTGTGCCGGGCCAATGGAGGATTAGCTACCTCAAGTAGACACACTTCTTCGAACTACTTATTACTTGTTGTCGATTGGTGCACCCTTGATTTTGGGAGTGTTGTTTCACGGTGTTGCGGGCGCTGCGGCGTTGCGTTCTCACCAGTCCGGATCAGGCGAACGGTAGTATCACTACCTTGGGTATTGCCTCATGTGCCTTGTCATACTTGTATTCCATTTATACGCGACCACTACGATTTTGATTTGTACCTTTAGTATATGGATTGCCCTCTGGTGACTTCCGGTTTTGGGGAAACTACGGTCTTGTATATGCTTTTGGGAATAAAAATGTGTTAAGGGTGGAATGGGCCATGACTTAACACTATTTTGATATCTTTATATTACTGATAGACATTATCTACTTAGCGTACATTACTACCTAGTAGATAGTTTAACGGATCCTTAAAGGATGGTTATTCCAAACATCCTTTGAGTTACTTGTATTTCAATTGCTATTTCACTTGAGTTGGATTTATTAATATAAGAATGTTAATCCTGACTCGAGTGTTTTGTATTTTGCTTTACGCTCGGGTCAGACTGAGTGTACCAGCATTCGAGACTCACCTTTGGAGTTGGAGCTTTGCTTGAAGATCCAGCCATCTAGTCTGCTTTCAGTATTCGATGATTCCAGTGATGTATTCTGATTTGTATCTGATGTATCGTCTTACTCTTCTGTTGTAAACTCTGATGTATTTTATATATTCATATAGTAGCTTCATGAACTACTATCTCCTTTATTTCCGCTGCATTTATTACTCTGTGTCTGTGATCTGTGATTATTTATTTACTGTATATGTTCAGTTTTGCCAAATTTAAATTAACAACGCGGTATTTTGAGCAATTCAACTCCGGCATGAGTGTCTACCTATACACTTATAATGGATGCGATTGGTCCAAAATATTGGGTCGTTACAGTTGGTATCAGAGCTTTGGTAGCTCTAGCAAAACTTAACATATAGGGTAAATGTATTTACAGAATCACTCTCATTCGAGTTTCAATCTCTTCCTTTTGACTCGATTCCTTTGAATTTTGGAACGTTCCCTGCGGTTCCAAAAATTCATTCGTGTCCCTCACTATTCGTCTTCTTTCAATTCTGGAGCACCCCATAACTCCATTTGAATGATATCTATAATAGATCGGCGGTCTCGCCAATCTTCGAATGATTCGTAAAGGAGCAAAACTCCTTTACAATAGGCATTGATTTACCGGAGATTTTTGTATCCTCGGTTTACGATGCTATCTATTACCTGCTATACCTGAATTCCATCTCTTGAGATCGAGTGTTGATTTACCTCGGAATTCAGCATCGATCTTATTCTTGAAGTTACGGACGACCCGGTTAAGGTTGCCCGTGAATTAAATAAACTCATCCATCTCCCGATTGTGGAAATTGAATTATCTTATCTTCTGTTTCAAACTTATTTTCGAATCAAAATTCTCTTGATTTGATTTCCATCAAATTTAAATCGCTATACATGTTTTGAAATCTATTCTTGTATCGTCGAGTGAGGAATTGTATTTGTAAAATTATATTTAAATGTTTTAAAATTATGTTGTGTTGTTTGAGTTGTTGATGTTGATTTGGGTTTTCGACCGATTCGTCTGATCAACGCTATCGATAGGATTTCCAAAACGCTTGAACAGAACAAACCGACACAATATGTTTTTTTTTCAAATTGGTAAATGAAATAAATTTGCATGATTATATTATATATATAAGTATAATTTCTGAAATTTAATGGGTAAATTAAATTGTTTGGTTGAAATGATAATATTTGATTATCATTTATTGTTCTAAATAAATTTATAAATACGGTTTATAAATTGATTTGGAATTTGAAATTAATCTAATTCAAAAATTTGAGAATTTATTAGTTTCCGGTAAATTTCGAACTTTGGTTTTTTTTAAAACTTTTAAAGTATATATTATTGAAAGTATTTTCAAATAGAAACCATTTTCAAAGAATTTAAATATTGAAATCAGTGCTCTTTTCTTTGTCGCTGGAAAATAATTTCGGTGATGGCGGCCGCATCATCGACATTCATTTTCGAGTTTCGAAGTGGAGATACTATTCTGTAGCTTTGCTACGGTTTTGTTTGAAAAAGATATTTTGATTTGAATTTCTTCAGTATATTTTGATTTACCTATATATGGGTATCTTATTTTAAAATTTAATTTGATTTGATATAAATATATTATATATATCTCTAAATTGTTTAAAGATAATCGGAAATCTAATTCTTAAATTTTGTTAAAGGATGATTTTAATTATAAATAAAACCAAAAATTTGGAATAGGTATTTAAACTTGAATAACTGAATTTGGTAAATTTTATTTGTATATTGTTCAACTGCATTCTAATACAACTTACCTAAATCATTCAGAAGTTGAATATGTATGGATAATATATAAGATAAATTGAATTTATAAATAAAATTTGAGTGTTTATAATAAATGTTATACACTAAATTTTGATTATAAAGATGTTAATAGAGTTAGATAGGATAATAAGTAAACTCAGTTAATAATGAAATAAAATTGTTTTGAAAGAATTAATAAATTTGTTTTGAAAGAATTAATAAAGTGAAATTTGATCAACTTATGGAAATACTTTAAATTTAAACCAATTAATAGATGTAAATTAATTTAAATCGAAACTTTTATGGTTTAAATTAATTTATATAGGTTAAATATATGTGATTAGATATATTAAGTAGAATAAATTTAACAATAATTTGGAATAAAAAAGAATTTAAAATTGTTGAAGAAAAATGATTATAATAAAAGACTATTCAAAAATTATGGTTTTAGAAATTGTAAATTGAAGAAAATGGGATAATAAGATAATAAATTTAGAAATAGTGAGATTGATTTTAGTGAAATCAAATGGATTAAATCAATTATTGTATATCAATTAATTTAAATTTGAATTTATATGGTTCAAATAAATTGTTATCTTGTATTTCAAATCTGTTTTTCTTTCTGGTTGTTTCTATTCTCCTACCTCATTCCTTTTCGGGGACGAAAAGTTTTGAGTGGGGAGAGTGTAACGACCCGTAAATTTCAACTGTTTTAATAACGTAATTAGTTGAAATTTTGTGAAAATTTTAAACGATAAAATTTTGAAATATAAATTTGATATTTGGAATACGTCTAGTTAAACATAGCAACTGGTAAATTTTCATCCGAAAATATGAAAATTTATTTTGCGCGTAAATTCACTTCAATTTAATCAGTTAAAAAGAAATGAAAATAAAATGTTTCCGAAACCTAAATATTTTTACATAGAAAAATTCTAAACCGTCTTCTGAGCAAGATGTTAGTTTGTCGTTTTTCCAAATTCGGACATCTTTGGCTCCGTCGATCTTATTTTTCAGTGTTTTTCTTGCATTTTCCGCTATTAGAAAATTCGAATTTTATAATTCGAATCATACCACTGATATCCTTATGCCGTTTTGATCGTCCCGTCATGCTGATCTCCGCGGTATATTCAATTCTACGTTTTGAAGTTTGATTCGCGGTAGCATCCGCGAAACTATTGTTGTATCGGTATTTGTTCGAGCTATTTTCCTATGTCCTTTCACTGTCCCAAGACAACCAATAGCAGCTGCGTTTTGCTTTAATTCCTTGAATTCATGTACCTGCTCATCCTTTTGATATTCCCACTGTATTATTACCTTTGGCTTTTCGGTTCTTCACGTGATTGAGCAACATTTAGTTAACATCTACTTCTCTGCTTTCAAAATCCATCTCCTACTTTCCTTTAGCTAGCATATTCACGTGAGCAACATTTAATAGCAAACAACCTAAATCTAAGGCCACCGTGAGACCATTACTCTTCTTCCTCCCCTCCAATTCAAGCGAAACCCCATCACCCACAAACGCAACCCACTGCCCATGCCTCGTCCAACCCCTCACCCTCCCACTTACCAACGTTCACACCTCAGCCCCTCCGCCCTTCCCCTAGCCTTCACGCAACCACTGCACAAACTTCCTCCACTAATGATCTACCGCGAACAAAACCCCACGCAAGCTGTCAATGCCGGGCCCATCTCCTCCAAACCCACAGACTTCCGCCTACAACTCCGGATCCGCACCCTCCTACGTGACCTACCTCCCACCAGCCACCGTGCCACCAACCGGCCTTCCCCAGCCCGCCACTTACTTCCTCTTCCACCACGAACCCGTGCCTCAATCTGCCAAGCCCGATCTGGCCTTCCACCCTCCCTCTCCTCGCTACAAACACCTCCGCGTGCAAGACCGGACACATCCACCTCTGACGTCCAGCCGAAAGCTACTTCCGACTCCATCATTGCCGACTAAACTATATCACCCGCTAACTCGCCGCGAGCTGCCACCACCATAGCCTGTCTCGGCCTCCACTCAACAGCCGTGAAATCTAGCATCATCCTCCCCTCCAGCCTCCTCCATTTCGGCCGAACTCTTGCCCCTCTCTTCCTCTATGCATTTTGTTGGTGAGTGTGAATATGTATGTAAGTTTATAATAGTATTATATTATAAGATTAGTTGTATATAAGCTTATATATGATTTGTTATATATATAGTTATAAAGATGGACAGTTATTTTATATCAAGATGTTGATGGTTTTATATTTTTTTTTTTTAGTTATGAAAGTTTCAAACTATATATATATATAAAGCTATTTATATATCTGGTGGTAACATATATATATCTGTTTAGATTTATATACATATTGACTCATATTATAGTAGGATCTATTTCCGGTTAAATAGATATGTTTTAAAGTTCTAAGTTTACTCTATAAAGCTTATAAAGGTTTTAGTACATGATTAAAAGTGTGTTATTGTATATATTATATTATTGGAAGTAAAATACACGTTATACAGTAGCTTATAATCTGCATAATTGTTATTATGACAAGTAGGTTGTATTGTATAGTAGGTTATATAAATTCATATAAGTCTGTTTATAACTAAGTTATACTAGTTGTGTCCGAAGCTCTGTACATACTAATATTCTATATGATGTATGTACATTTTATTATTTATGTTAGTTTAATGCATATATAATCTGTTCCAGCCAGTATATATACTATATAAAGTAAGTTATATAGGTACATTCGTTTACATCTAGTATAGATCATGTTGTTTGAAATATTATGTTGATTCATATATATGGATAAGTTTAAAGTCAAAATTGCTGCTAATTATATGTGCCTATATATATAAGTTTTTTAAAAAAAATATAAGTATATATATGTATTTATTTCAAAAATATATAATGTATATATGTTTAATCTTATATGTGTGTTTTAATTGAAACTATGATCTTTGAAACTATATATATACGTTTAATTTAATTTATGTTTGGACTTTGAATATGACTACTTTATATGTAGTTATATATAAATAAGTTCACTTATACCAATTATATTCATCGACCCAGTTCTGATTTGAATTCGTCTATTTCTATTTATCAGCTCTATCCATCGAATTTGTGCCCATCTAGCTTTGTTTTGGATTCGCAACTCAAATTTCATCGTCTGTTCTCTCTAGCCTCGAAAGGTGAGCACTCACTCACGATTAACGTTCTTTTATTTATTAAATTTGATTTCAATTAAAACGACAATTGAAATATGCTGCTATTAGTTAATTACACTGTTATATATGCTATTACCTGTATCAGTTCACCTGTGACATCTGACACCATTATCTGTTAATTATTTATGCGATGATAATACGGTTTGGCTGATAATTGATTGATTGTTGATGTTTATATTGGACGTTAAATTGTTAATGTTAAATTGATAACTAGTATGCAATTGAACTTGATATAGGATAATTAAATGTTAAATTTGATTTACTGACATTTGTATGATGTGACCCCTTTAACTGTTGAATTTATTGACACGTAGGATTTGTTTAATTACATATTGAACCACTGAATGTATGTTGTTATATTGATGATGTATGAAATTGTAAATATATGACAAGTGAAAACCGTAATGTAATAATCTTTAATCTACATGAAATGATAGTGTAGATTCTAGAAATAATTATATTAATTTGTACAAATAACAATGCGAATTAATACGGTTATTTCGGGATTATTTGAATTGATTATTGGATTGATATTGATTGTTGTTATTGCTTGTTTATTTACTTTGACACCATCCCAGTTATCACACTGCAAGTTCCCTTTACTATGCTTTGATTTTGAATTGAATTGGAATCGGGTTGAAATGATAAATACCCAAATTAAACTTTGACCTAGGATAGGAAATTAAATAAAACCCGATTGGTCAATAATTTGATTTAAAATAAAACGAAGATTTTATTTGAATAAATAATATGGTTTTGAAATGAAGTTGAAATTTAAATTTTTAATGAAAGGAAAATGTTAATATTTAATAATATGAAAAAATATTGACAATGTAATTGATGGAAGAATGATGTTTAATTTGAGAAATGATTGAATTAAGTTTGAAATTATAATTAAGTTGAAATGATTTAATAATCAAGTTTGAAATTATAATTGAGTTTGAAATTATTAAACTTTGAAATTATTTAATAATTAAGTTTTGAATTATTTAATAATTAAATAAGATTGAATTATTTAATGATTAAATTGAATTGGATTTTTAATTAAGAAAATTTAACTTTTGAATAAGTGAATTTACTTCGTAAATAATTGAAATTGAGTTTTCTTTATTAATTAAGTTTGGAAAATTATTTAAGTAAGTAAATAACTGAAATTGAATTTCTTTAACAAGAAATAAAATGTGATTTATTGAAATTAATGTAAGACTTGAAATTTAAAGAATTTGATTTGATGAATTTAATTTAATTCAATTTGTAAGTTTTGATATAATGAAGTTGAATTCAAATAATGGATTTAATGAATTGGAAATTTAATAGAAATTGTTTTGAATGGCAAATTTACTTAATGAATATTGAATGAAATCGATAAATGAATTTAAATTTGATTTGAATGTTAAATTAAATTAATTTAAATGTTTTCGAAATGAAACTTATATACGAACTTGAATCAATATTTGAATGGTTTTAAATAAAGATTGAAATTGAATTATAAGGTTTTGAAATGATAATTTGGAAGTTTTGAAACGTAAATTATTGGAAATTGGTTTTGAAAGACAAATGAATGTTGATTTACGAATTCTATTTGAAATTGAAATTGATTTGGTTTTGAAATATATAAACGACCAATCGGTGTAATAATTACGAAAGTTATTAAAGAAACCGGAATCGGTTATGGATATACTCTCTATCTAAACCGAAAACCACTTTAATAACTATACGCGGAGTGATGATCCAGAATGAAGTGGTTGGAATGATGTACGTGATGACTGAAGAAAGAGAACGATAATGGATAGCCTTGACACTTGTGTCAAATTGGAAATGACTAAAACAGGAGCTGTGCCGGGCCAATGGAGGATTAGCTACCTCAAGTGGACACACTTCTTCGAACTACTTATTACTTGTTGTCGATTGGTGCACCCTTGATTTTGGGAGTGTTGTTTCACGGTGTTGCGGGCGCTGCGGCGTTGCGTTCTCACTAGTCCGGATCAGGCGAACGGTAGTATCACTACCTTGGGTATTGCCTCATGTGCCTTGTCATACTTGTATTCCATTTATACGCGACCACTACGATTTTGATTTGTACCTTTAGTATATGGATTGCCCTCTGGTGACTTCCGGTTTTGGAGAAACTACGATCTTGTATATGCTTTTGGGAATAAAAATGTGTTAAGGGTGGAATGGGCCATGACTTAACACTATTTTGATATCTTTATATTACTGATAGACATTATCTACTTAGCGTACATTACTACCTAGTAGATAGTTTAACGGATCCTTAAAGGATGGTTATTCCAAACATCCTTTGAGTTACTTGTATTTCAATTGCTATTTCACTTGAGTTGGATTTATTAATATAAGAATGTTAATCCTGACTCGAGTGTTTTGTATTTTGCTTTATGCTCGGATCAGACTGAGTGTACCAGCATTCGAGACTCACCTTTGGAGTTGGAGCTTTGCTTGAAGATCCAGCCATCTAGTCTGCTTTCAGTATTCGATGATTCCAGTGATGTATTCTGATTTGTATCAGATGTATCGTCTTACTCTTCTGTTGTAAACTCTGATGTATTTTATATATTCATATAGTAGCTTCATGAACTACTATCTCCTTTATTTCCGCTGCATTTATTACTATGTGTCTGTGATCTGTGATTATTTATTTACTGTATATGTTCAGTTTTGCCAAATTTAAATTAACAACGCGGTATTTTGAGCAATTCAACTCCGGCATGAGTGTCTACCTATACACTTATAATGGATGCGAATGGTCCAAAATATTGGGTTGTTACAACTAGACTTTCACTAATTTGACTGTCGTGTTCCTTATCCTCTTCTTATCTCTCGCGACTATACGAATCTGTTTTCTAACTATAGTCAAGTCCGGCTCTACTACTATGCCTTCTAACATAGTCGGTTCAATAGTAGTCTCCGGGTCTCTAACACACTTCCTTAGATGAGAAACATGGAAAGCATCGTGGACTCCTGCCAAACTGCTTGGTAACTCTACTCTATATGCGAGTTTCCCAATTCTCTCTACAATAGGAAATGGTCCTACGAATCTCGATACCAACTTCCCTGATTTTCCGAATCTAATTACACCCTTCATCGGTGATACCTTAATAAAAACATGATCTCCAACAGAGAAATCTAAGTCTTTTCGTCTTCTATCTGCATAACTCTTCTACCTAGACTGAGCCTCCTTCACCCTAGCTTGAATCAACTCAATCTTCTCTGCAGCTTCTCTAACCAAATCTGGACCAAGAACCAACCTATCCCTGGTTTCTAACCAACAAACTGGTGATTTGCAACAAAGCTTCAAATGGTGCCATCCCTATACTAGTCTAATAGTTGTTGTTATATGAAAATTCAACTAAGCGTAGATGGACTTTCCATGATCCCCCAAAATCTAACACACAAGTTCTTAACAAATCCTCCAAGACTTTGTTAACTCTTCTGTTTGCCCATCGGTCTGTGGATGGTAAGCGATACTCATCTTGAGCTAGGTTCCTAAAATCTCTTGTAGACTCTTCCAGAACTCGCTAGTAAACAAGGAATCTCTATCACTTACGATACTACTAGGAATTCCATGAAGTCTAACTATATTCGTCATAAATAACTTAGCCAAAACAGGTGTTGTCCTAGTTGACTTAACTGGAATAAAAGGGGCACTCTTGGTCAATCTATCCACTATGACCCATATACTTTCATTTCCCCTACTAGATCTTGGCAACCCATCTATAAAATCCATAGAAATAGAATCATACTTTCCTATCGGAATATCCAATGGCTGTAGCAACCCACTTGGCTTCTGATGTTCTGATTTTACCTGTTGACAGTTCAAACATTGCTTTACCCATAAGCCAACATCCCTCTTCATACCTTTCCAGAAGAAACTTCTTGATATCCTGATACACCTTTGTTCCTCCTGGATGAATAGTGAACTTTGAACGATGGCATTCCTCCAAAACTTCCCTCCTTATGTCTCCCACATTCGGAACACATAATCTTCCTTTCTTTCTCAACCATCCATTCTAGTCAAGACTGAAATCTTTTAAGTCATCGCTCCATGTTCCATCCCTTAACTTTTTGATCCGTCCAACTAATACTGGATCCTTTTCCTGTTTAAAAGCAATCTTTTTGATCATTACTGGTCGAACTTCTAAACAAGATAACACAACAGTTCCTTCACTAGATCCAACTTCAGATCTCCACTACACTCTGTATGCCGTCAATGCTTCCAAATCCTTCCACTCAGCTACCATTGCCAACACTGCATTCTGATGCCTTCTGCTGCACGCGTCTACAAACTTATCACCTTTCCCCGATGTGTATTCAATTGCAAAATCATAATTAGCAATAAACTCTAGCCATCTTTGTTGTCTCATGTTCAGCTCCTTCTGAGAAAGAAAAATACTTCAATGATTTATGATCCGTATAAAGCTCAAACCTCTCTCCCAAAAGGTAATGTCTCCACACATTCAATGCAAAAATCACTATAGCCAACTCCAAATCATGCGTTGGATATCTAACCTCATGTGGTCTAAGCTGTCGAGAAGCATATGCAATCACTTTACCTCTCCGCATTAACACGGCTCCTAATCCAGTTCCACACACATTTGTATAAACTACTAAACCCTGATTCCCTTCCGGAACAACTAGTACAGGTGCATGGGTCAATAAGTGTTTCAAGCTCTGGAATGCTTCCTCACACTTATCGGTCCACACAAACTTCACATCCTTTTGCATTAGCTTGGTCATCAGTGCTGCTATCCACGAAAAATCCTTTATGAACCTCCGATAATACCCAAACAATCCAAGAAAACTATTTATCTCAGTCACTGTCTCGGGTCTCTTCCAATTATTCACCGCTTCAATCTTAGTCGGATCTATAGATAACCCTTTCTCTGAGACTACATGACCAAGAAAATTTACTTCCTTCTTCCAGAAATGGCACTTCGAAAACTTTGCCTTCAGCTGATGTTGCCTCAGCGTCTCAAGCACAATTCTAAGATGAACCTCATGCTCCTTCTCATCTCTAGAGTATATCAAGATATCATATATAAAAACTAACATGAACATATCCAAGTGCTCTTGGAAAACTCGGTTCATCAAATCCATAAAGAATGTCGGCGCATTAGTTAGTCTGAACGGCATAACTAACCATTCGTACGATCCATATCTTTTCCTAAACGTCGTCAAAGGAATATTATCCTCTGCTACTCTAAGCTGATGAAAACCTGTTGCTAAATCCAACTGAGAAAATACCTTGGCTCCACTCAACTGATCGAACAAATCGTCAATTCTTGGCAATGGATATTGATTCTTTATCGTCTTCTCATTCAACTTACGGTAATCAATACATAACCTTAACGATCCATCCATCTTTTTAGCAAACACTGCGGCTACTCCCCAAGGTGAACTACTCGGTCTAATAAAGTTCTTGTCTTCCAAATCCACCAAGTGTACCTTTAGCTCCCTCATCTCTGTAAGTGTCATCCTGCTTGGCAACCTACTCAGCGGTTCTGACCCAGGCACCAAATCTATCCGAAACTCAATAGCCCGTTTCGGTGGCAATCCAACTATAGGCTCGAAGACATCCGTGAATTCTCTAACCATGAAAACTCGATTAAACTTGTCTTCCAACTCCACAACACCCAATAAAGCATTCACCTCACAACTAGGGTTTTCTACGGTATAAACTATCCGATCACTACAGTCAGGGTGCCTAAGCGATATTTTCTTATCGTGGCAAAATATTCTAGCATCGTACTTACTTAACCGGTCCATACCCAAAATAATTCTGAACCCTACGAAGTCAACATATGCAAAATGCAAACAAAGGTAGACCTAACAAATCAAACTCTAAGTGGTCATACTTCATCCTAAGTGTCGCATACCCTCCTATCGGATTTGCAACCCTTAAGGAAGTAACTAAATATGAGGGTTCTAGGTTAAGCTTATCTACCAAACAATGAGATATAAAAGAATGTGATGCACCAGTATCAATCAGAATGCTAACAGACATACTATAGATCTAAAGCTTACCTTCCAACATTGTCTTCCCTTTCTCCTAAGCTGTTGGTCCTTATGCAGCAGGCTCCAATGCAAATACCTTGCCCCTTCCATCCTTAGCAGGCTCTTTGCATTGATTCTTATAATGGCCGATCTGATCGCAGTTGAAGCATCTGATATTCTTCTTTCTGATCACTTCCTTTGCCTTTCCAGTACGACATTCATTCGAAAATGCCCCTTCTTGTCGCACTTAAAGCAAACAACCTCAGTCTTTCCCTTCTTTGCTGCTCCACCTTTCTGAGCACCCTTCTTATGAAAGAACTTTCTTTTCTGACTCTACCCCACCTGGACCTCCTTTGCCTTGCTCTTCTCTAGAGAAGAAAGTATCTCCTCATGCCTCAGTGTCATCTCTACTACAACATTACAAGGATCCCTTATTTTAAATTCTTTTGATTTTATGTTATATTTAGAGGAAATGCTATATTTTTATATTGATTTGTTTACTTTGTAGTGCTTTTTATATTTTAGACAGTCCCTTATTTCTACGGAATTGTAGACATGTTTTTAATTGTAGACATGTGCTTAATTGTAGACACATTTGGTATACTTATTCAAATAGAATTCAAACATGTGTTTATATTATGTGCATTACCTTATAGATCAGACTTAAATGGAAACAGTTTCATGAAGCTTAGTACGTAATTAGTTCAAAAGAGTGGGATTTAGTACTTTATCAAATTCATGTGTATGCAAGATTTGCTTATAATAATGCACAACCTGTTGTGTAAACTTATTATCTCAATGAGATATTTACAAGCATATTTTTATGTAAAATGATTTAAAGAAATAATGTTTGGTAAATCTCATTTATTGCTTGTTTTCTATATAAAGCTTGTCTAAAACTGGATAACTTTCTATGTACTTATTTAGTACTAGAATTATATAAGGATAATATGTTTCATTGACTTCATTGTGCAATAGAGAGTGTGAAGAGGGAGGGTTTTTCTTATTCATATAGCTTTAATAGAGATGTTTTGTAAACTACTCTTTATATTGAAAATTGATGAAGTTATTTGCTATTGTATTGTGTGATAACTTTGTAGATAGATAGCAATTAAAGTCTATGATTTTGGAAAATGTGATTATTAGTTTCAAATCATATTTAGACTAATATCTTTGTTTGTTGTCATCCAAATGCATGATATTATCAAATATTTGTACATTAGTTTAGTATAAATATAAGTAAATCCCAAAGTGTTCTAGGAGCATTTTTGTTGGCTTAGGATTTAAAGAATGTATATCCAAAAACTTATTTTTATACTTCGATCCGAAATACATTTAAAATATAGTAGAAGCCCTAAACATTGGTAAAATCCCATTGACTCTACTGCTTGTGTTTGTTCGTATTTTTATAATATTTAATTGAATTTTTTTATCATAAAGCTTTACATTTGGCGACTTGGGCTTTGCAATTTTGATATGCCTGCATATGGCGATGATAATATAGTAAAATCATGTAAACATGATCAACCCATGCTAAGGTCTCTGACTAACCATACTTGTGTATGACCTCCTCCCATTTTCCTTTATATATACATGTATGTATGTATGTATGTCCAGGTTGATGAGGTTTGGAGAAGATATGGTATAAGTGGCAGAGACTCATTTGTGTATATTTTGTAGATGTAAATAAGTGTTGTAACCTGAATTTGATTATTCATATGGATTGGGTTGTAGATTTATTGTTCAAGCATATGTATTTGACTTTGTAGACATGTTATGGTGATGTGACTACGGATATTATTCATGTATTATATTTTAATTTCCTCCACTGTGAGACTTTGAAAGTAGATAATTATTAGATAGCATTAGCTAAAACTGTATCTGATATATGATATCTGTTAGTAGATGTATAAATTTTATCTTACCCCAACAGCTCATTCTTTTGATTCATGGATTGTCAACGTCGGTTTGGGCATTGGATCCCAGGTCAAAAGGGAGGGTTGTTACACGTATGGACCTTGAATTTGAAATTAGGGATTTGATATTTTTGAAAACATCACCATTGGAGAAAGTTGTAAGATTCCATAATTTGGGAAAACCCGATCCTAGGTTTGTTGGGCCATTGTCTATTGTGGAACGGATAAAAAAGCTTACATGAGTTGAATTTCCCAAGAAGATGCCTGGGGTACACAAAGGGTTTAATTTTTCACACTTGCTAATGTGCATTAATGACATGAGTGTGGTAGTTGAGACAAATCGATTGGAGGAAGTGGAACCGAAAGTTTCGTTGCCTAAAGGACCTATTCAGATTATTATTGAGAGTAGTGTCAATTAAG
Source organism: Allium fistulosum (assembly GCA_030737815.1). Taxonomy (NCBI): domain Eukaryota; kingdom Viridiplantae; phylum Streptophyta; class Magnoliopsida; order Asparagales; family Amaryllidaceae; genus Allium; species Allium fistulosum. The sequence goes on along the minus strand of CM060908.1, from coordinate 636,215,409 downwards.
TGACTTTAGAACAAGGTTGTGTAGCTTGTTCGAGTCTAATGGGGCGAAGTTTTTGGAAATAGAACTTATGAGCCTTAAGAGAAGATGTGTGCTTCTAATCTTGAGATTTTTACCAGCATGACTCCATTTAATATAAGTGTTTTGCTTGCATGTTAGTATAGGACTTGCTTTGTATTGCTATGGTTGATTTTCTAGTTTTGTTAGTATGATGCTAAGTTTTTGCGATAAGGAACGTTTGCGATTCATTATTTTGATCTTAGTGCTTTCGGTGGCGAAATTCTTTTAAGGTAGGAGACTATAACAACCCATAATTTATGCTTATAATTAATAATATTAGTTGTTTAGTTAGGTTTAAATGGACTAATGACTTAAAATAATAAATTTTAAAAATGAATGAATTAGGACTCAAGACATATTATGTTGAATTCATAATGACATTTATACACACACACACACACACATATATAAATTTTGTTAAAATCGGATAAGATGGGTAGAAAGAGAAGAAAAGAGAAGGTAGGGGTAAAATGGTCATTTGGTCATAATTGTACTATTGTTTTCTAAAACGAGCACTTTCCTCTTAATCTCTTCATTCTCTTCTTCTTCTTTTTGGGAAAAGGAAAGCAAGGTTTTCTAATTTACAAATCAACATTACTCTTCCATTCTCTAACCAAAAATTTCATATGAAATATCAAAATTCAAGTTAGGAGATTCACTACAAACCTATACCATCAAGTTTGCATTTTTGAGAAGCCATAAACTGAATTTTAGAAATCGAAGGAAAGCTTTATGTCTCGTTTTTTGGAGCTCATATTTCTTAGAGTTTCAGTGAGTGGTATCTATTCTTTATACTATAATCACAAAATGTGTTATTATCCTGATAAATGTCCAAATGATGTTTAGGACTTGAGTAGTGAGCTTGATTTGGAATTCTAGAGATGTGAATCTTTTTAATAAATGTCTTGAAGAGTATATTATATAGTTTAATGTGTTATAGCATTTGGTATGAATTGGAATGGGTTTGTTTGATTATTGATTTTACTGATAGATATTCTAATGGAATGTCATTTGTGACATCGTTGGGGAATACGGTTGCTTGAGTGCATGGATTATGGGTGTTACATGAGGTGGGTTATTACAAATGATTACAACCCTTAGAAAAATATAATAGTTACAAAATTAGAGTGATATATGATGATGCCCCTTTGAATGATTAGAGTCATAACTACGGATGGTTATAAAACCCATCGTTACATACAAATACACAGCTATGCTGCATAGCGGAACAAAACTAAATATTAATCTTATCTTGCCTCCTACACATCTTCAGTAAGTTTTTTATTCATCTATGAACTATAAATCTCTACTCTCAACCAATTCGATTGAGTAACTGAGAGTTTAAGTGGAAATCAAAAGCTTCGGTTCAGACGAAGTTTTGATATGAATAATATTGGCCATCCTAAAATGAAATAGATACATAATGAGACCATGACGTTGAGCGGAATGAGTTTTTCCCTCATCGATGTCTTATCAACAAAATATTAAAGTTACCATCCATAGGATATGACGAGACAGGTCTAACATGCCTTGCTCTCCTCATCCACCTACAACCATAAAGGTTAGAACATAACCAAACATCATACAAAATAGTTTAAAGATGAATAGCTCCATAAGTGCAAAGGGTCCCCCACTCCCTATATCTACCCATTACATTTTATGTTCCATTTTCCTTACATATCTCATTAAGTGTAATATACATCGATATAGTTTATTTTCCATGATCACTGAAAACCTACTAGTTTTCCTAGGCTAACTAAAAATCTATCAGGTCGACTTAGACCTAAATCAGGTAAAACCATGACTTTTGTTCCTACAAGGATACCAAGATATCCATGTGACAAAATAAAATTATAGTGAGTGTTCCTGCTCGATTCTTGGATGCACACACACAATTTTAGCCTCAATGTAAGGGAAGCCCAATGCATTAGGATCATTGACCTTGATAACTGAGGGGCTTAATCGATTATAGCATAGGGCACTACCCTGACACCAATCCCATAAAATTTAACCTTTTTTGAACAAGTAATTTTATCATGATCAGCTTTAAACAACCTAACACACATAGATCTTCTCGATCTCCTGGATGCAATTCTACTCACTTTGGAGTTTAACCTGACCGTACTCACTAATTAGACAACCCTACATGGTCTGCAATACCCAATTCCATATGTCGTAAATATTTTGTGATTTTATATAAGTGAGCACATCAAAAATACATTGGCAATAACAAAATCGATCAAAATATACAACTGAATAGACTAGGATTCTCATATTAAAACATGTTATTGATCACTTATAATTTAAGTATTAATAGATAAATTTTCCTTCCACTTTTCTTTCCTTTAAAAACTTTTCAATTAAACTTTATCAAAACCCAAATTTCAATGTTACAGAAGCCAAACCATTTAGTCAATGACTATGCTTCAACATGCATCAAATAAATTTGTTAACATGTTATCAGAGCTATGGCATATGTTATCGTGTGTATGAGAGCTATCGTGGTTGTTGCATATGCTATTGTGTATATGAAAACCTATGGCAATATGTTACCGAATGTTTGCTCTATAGCCATCGAACATATTATATCAGGTTCATCAACCTTTTAGCCATCATGGCTATGATTTTTAGGCTATCGAATGTATGAAAATTTAGTTATTGTGTCCATAGCTATCAAATATATGGAAATTAATTATCATATATGTAGCTATCAAATGCATGGAAATTTAACTATCATGTCTATTGCTGTCGAATGTATGGAATTTAGTTATCGTGTGCATGGTTGTCAAATGTGCGATGGCAAACTTGTAAATAACTTAAAAGATGTTTTATTTCTTTTTAAAGCAATTACTTTTGATTAAACCTTACCATACGCTAAATTCCTTTTGATCTATCGTCTCCTTTACTGATTTCCTTCTAGAATTTTTTTTTGGAATATCACCCTTTAGTTTAATCACATTAATTTAATTAATTAATTAATATCAATTTCCCATTTTCCCCTCTTTTAAATAATTCATGGTAATTTGAAATCACATTGGAAAAATCCTAAACAAATTCAAATTTCCAATTCTTCATTTCTACCATACATAAAAATTTCAAGGGGAAAATTAATTTTTCATATTTTAGATAATTAAAACCTGAAATTATTAGAAAAATCAATATAAATCAGAAAATTGCAAAATTAAAAATTCATCTCCAAATTAATGTTATAAACAACACACTTAAATTTCACATCATTTAGAGGCCATTAGTTATTGTTTTAGATTTAAAAACTCCTTTTTTAACTTCAAAACTTCACATATAAATTAATAAAAGCAATTAAATGATTATACATTCCTAATCCATGCTGTTATCATCACAAACATCCCTTTTTCTATCAAATCTAAAAAATTGAAAACATACAATAAAGATGGATGATAATATTATTCACCTTGATTTGCCTTAGGATATAGAGAATATGCCCTAAGCTCGAATCATGTATGGGAGATCAAGCTTCAAAAAGTTTAATTAATTTACAGATTTACTACATGTCCACAATCGATGAAAATAATTGCAACTATTTCGTTATTAACCCGTAGGCTGGTTAAGTATGAACATGTTATCAATGCAAGACTGAGCCTAAGCTAGCAAATTTGTAATTCATGTCCTTTCCAGAAAATAAAATTAAAAATAAGAAAAGAAATAACTATAATAATAATAAAAGCTTTATTTCCCTAGTTTAAAAACACTAATATTGTTACTAGAGATATAGTTTCCCATCTTCATTCCAAGTCTATGTGCAACATACAATTTGCATTTATAATAAAACCATTTTGTGTAAGGTAACTTATTATGAGGACGTTAAACCAAAACAAATCATTAACAAAACTTACTTCGTGAATTAGCGGTGCAAAACAGTGCATATCTAAACTTTAGTACGGTATTAAAGATGTGTAGCCTGTCCAATAAGTTAAATCTATCAAAATAATTCATCTGAAATGGTTCTTACTTAAACTTCAAATGTTTTTAACCTTTGGCATCTTTATCTTTGGTTTTTGTTCTCACAATATTGAGATGTATACTACGGTAAAGACCCCAATCTTCCACTTTGTACTAAAAACAATGATTTAACTGAACACTGGTAATGAATTCACATCAAATTGTCTAAAAACCATAGATTGAATAATATTCTAAGCAAAACACAGGCTACAGCCTAAAAATGTTACTGAATTTGGAAGGAAAATCAAAATAACTAAAAAACTAAATTTTAATTAAACTTCAAATTGACATTAGTTCGAACTGGATTTCATATATTTATCTAAATCTAAGGAAAAGAAAGACATTACCTGAGTTCTTAGCGATTGAAACCTTAGATCGTAGAAAATAGGAAATGAAATGAAAGATGAATGAAATGGGAAGTGTTACAAATGACTTTATTAAACATGAAATGTGAAATTAAAAACCCAAACCGGTACATTCAATAAACTGAAAATAAGAGACACATCCCTGAAATCAAACTTAATACACAAAACATCCTCTTCGTAAAAAAGATATAAGTTACATCTCTAATTTCAAATATTACAATTTTCTTCCCTACAATACCACTCTTCTCCATTGCAGCAATGTTGATTTATGGATGTTATTCTCACATCCATAGTTAAAATTTGCACCCCATTAATTATCAATCTTTAAAACGCGATAACTTCTTATAGAAACGATGGATTAACAAACCGTTTTCACCATTAAATCACAAATTTTATTATCTTTCTGACGAGTGGCATTGTGCATATGTAAAAACAACGGCAAGACATACAATTATATGCAATAATTGCAGAAATGTCTGCAATTATACCATATAATTGCAGAAATGTCTGCAATTTTATGCAATAGTTGCAGACATTTCTGCAACCATATGCAATAACTTCAGACATGTCTGCAATAATACCATATAATTGCAGAAATGTCTGCAATTATATGCAATAGTTCAAATTTGAAAAAAATTGAAGATGTTCAAAATTTGCAGAATTGTCTGCAAATATATGAAATAATTGCACATTTACTGCAAATATGATTTTTTTTTTGTATCAACAATAGATCTCATTTTAAAGATCATAAATTTTTTGATTTTTTTTGTGAAAAAAGTATGCTGATCCGATATTTCTACAGAAAGTTATACGCGTTTGAAATATTAAAAACGTAAAGAGTATTTGGGTCTTTGTGCGCGCGCGTGAATTTGAAATCAGGAACCAGAAACTTATTAAAAAAACGGAGGAATGTTTTGTGTATTTTCAAACATTATCAGGAATGTATACCGAACACACCCTTCAATAAATTACAAAATTACTAAATTACTAAATTCTCTGATGGTAATAAGTGTTGCAAACCTTTCCACAAAAATTTGTTGGTAATTTATAATGGTAATAACCACTACAAATTGAAAAAAAAAATAAGTTTTGCCAAATGACACATATACTTATTTTTTCTGAAATTGAGTACTTAGATAGTAGTACATATCGGTACTACAAGTGTTAAATAGTATACAACATAAACACATGTCAACTCGAATAATGTCATGCAAGTTTCGAATCGGTGACCTCTCGCATCAAATTTCTTATAATTTTCAAGTATTCTCACAAGTTAATTGAGAGTTTAGTGGATATGTGTTTATGTATGAAGTTGTGGTGATGCCGAGTAGGTTGCTTAAGCACTTATTATTACTATTTGGAGCTATTACGATTATTCCACTATACACTGTTATGTAGTTATCAAAATTTATAATGATATTTTAAGAAGTTTTATTTATGCAGTTAATAATGTATTTGGAAAAGTGTAATTCATATTTATTTTGTGACGTACATTCTTACGAACCGATGTTTTTTGAGATGGTTTATTAATGGTGTCGGCACTTTCATAGTATCATACTACCATATCGCCTCTTTGATCTATGTTTTATAAGATATATTATATATGCATTGTGAAATATACATCAAGTTATGGATCTTTAGTCAAATTTTTAAATAGGCCCTCCTTGGTTAAAGGGTTTAGCGATGCAATATGATCCATTTATATGCATCAACGTGGAGGGGCATGGCTCATAAAGTTGAGTCCAACAATGGTTGGTGTCATAGTTTTGGTGGCATGTGCTGGCAACTTTGGTGGATCAAATCTCTTAAGGTTAAGTTAAATCAATGTAAGGTCATGCGCGATGTAAATTAAGGGGAATTAATTTAAAAGAACAAAAATTTGTATATTTTTAGTCTCAAGGACACCACTTCAATATTTTACCCATAAGGACAAATTTTCTTCTAAAAATTATTCATAAGAACCAACATTCTTTCAAAATTATTCATAAGGACAAACATTTTTTCAAAACTGCTACCGAACTAAAAACTGATACTTAAAAACTGCTACCGATAACTATAAACTGATACCTAAAAACTTAAAAACTAATATCTAAAGAAAGTTGTCCTTCAAGCTAAAATACTGAAGGTCTGTTTTTGAGGCTAAAATGCTGAGAAATTTTGTCCTTAACAATAATTTCCTGTGTAAATTATGGTAAAGCCCACATAAATTATACATTTAAAAAAAACCACGTGTCTTATATCGCTTATACGTCCTTCATAGGAGGTTGAACCAACGTCCATTCCGCTTGACTTCTAATGAAATTTGTGATACTTCGGCACTATTGCTTTGTATTTAGATGCTTGACTTTCTATGCTTATTTCATTATTATCTTTACTACCAATAAAGAGAATTCATGGACTAGATTTACTCGGTGTTTTTTTTATTTCCAAAAATACCCTTATTCCCTTCGTCCTCGGTCCGCACTCCTCCGCTTCTCACCGTATCCATTCCTCTCGGGTATAATAGTATCCATGTTTGGATTGCAATAATGGATATTTTTATGTGAATATTAGGCTCAGGTCCCTAATAAGTTTCAAAATACATAAAAACTCCAGTAAAAAAAAAATATGTAAATTAGGTCATTAGAATTAAGTTACTAAGTAATTGCATATAGTTATGCAATTATTCACTGAATAATTGCAGACATTTATGCAATTATATCCAAAAATTGCATAAATTTATGCAAATTTTTCGGTGAATAATTGTAAAAATTTCCGTAAATTTTTTGGTAAATAATTGCGGAATTTTCCGCAATTTTTCAGTGAATAATTGTGGAAATGTCTACAATTTTTTGATATAATTGCATAAATGTCTGTAATTATTCACCGAATAATTGCATATGTGTATGTCATTATTCGGTAACTTAATTCTAGAGATCTAATTTACAAACTTTTTTTTACTGAGTTTTTGTGTATTTCGAAACTTATTAGGGACATGTGCTAAACTGTCCCTATTTTTATTGTGATTACTCCTATTGTGTTGCACCTATTCTTGGGCAATTAAGCAACTTATGATCAAACCGTATTTAGTTTTAAAGTTACGTAAATGTCACATTAGCGGATAACTGCGCGGATATTGTGAATTTGTTGGTTGGACATATTGTAAATGCAAAGTTTATATATCTATTGATTTGTGGGCCTGATGTTTTAGATCATACGTAGCTTAGTTATTGATCGTGCACTGATAGTGGTTATTAATGCACATATGTTATGTATTGATTATGTAGCAAATACTGTATATTAGTACAAGTGTACAACATGTTATTTATTTGTGCATAGCTAATATAGTAAATCAGGACACATATGCTATTTATTGGTTGTGTAGCTAACATTGTATATTAGTACATATATGTTATATTTTGGTCGTGTAGCTAATATTATAGTACACATGTTATTTATTGGATTGTGTAGCTAGCATCCTTAGGAGTGAGGGAATAGCTGGTTTGGTTCAAATTGTTATAAAATTTTCAAAACCAAACGGAATCGAACTATAATGAAAACTAACCTGAACAAAACTAAGGGTCCGTTTGGTTTCATTTTGTATTTTGAGTTTTGCGTTTTCAACTTGCTATAAGAAATACCAAGAAATAAAAGAAGAAGATTTATAATTCTTAGCAATTGCGACGATTAACGGATAACGAAAAAGTTGGATTGTTCTTCGTGCTTTTGTTATCTTTCGAAACACGAAAAACAAAATAAACTTATTTTCTATTTTACATGTTAATTTCATTTTTCAAAATTGTTTGTTTTTCAACAATACATACGACGGACGTGCTTTTGTATAGACGAAAACACAAAACTAAAAACGACAAGCCAAACGGGACCTAATTTTTTGAACTGATTAAGAACCATATCGAAATAAATGGTTCAGTCTGGTTGGTTAACCATTAAACCATATGATTTTTTTTTTTGTCAACATGGAAGGATAAAATATTAAAAATTGAATATTGTTGTCCATTTTTATTTTCTGGTGCATTAAAGCTCTATGAACAATGCCATAACAAACGCAACATGTGTCAATTCAAACTAAGAAACAAAACTTGCAAACCTTAATAATTTGATTTTTATTTAATATTTAATATGAAGTTGGTTAATTCGATTAATCTGATTTAATTTTCCTAAATCGAAAACCAAACTAATAACCTGTTTTTTTTTCAACCAGCTATAAACCAAAGTTTTTTGGAACTGAACCGTTTTAGATTTCATTGGTTAATTCGACTTAAATCAAGTTTTATTCTTCCTTAAGTATTCTAGATTGCTGTCAAGAACTACTAGCTCAAGTGGTAAAATCTTTAAATCGTGATCCTAGAGGTCGTGGTTCAATCCCAAAGACTACTTTGTTTAAATTAAGTATCACTCTTGTAATCAATAAAATATATATTCCAAATTAGCAAACCATTGTTATTTGTTTATTGTGCAGCTAATATAGTTAATAAGTACATCTTTGCTAATTATTAGATTGTGCAGCTAATATCATAAACTAGCACACATATGACCTTTATTAGTTATATAGCTAATATTACGAATTAGTGCATAGATGTTGGTATCACAATATACAACTCGTTAGGATATCTTGGTTTTTTTATCATTATCATCAGAAGAGCATCTAGATAACTTCTCCACGTGCATATTACACTCTTTCAACTTTGAAAATCATTTATCACCATATTGGTTAGTATTTTCTAAGCCGGTTTGAAATTATTTTTTCTACAATCTAAATATGAATCCTAACATGATGGGCGCACTACGAGAAAAGATTGTTTTTGCAAGAGAGCAAAGACATGCTAGTCAATCGCTAAACATGATTTCGTGATTGATTAATGCGAGTTTTTCACGCTTGCTAAATGATATGACGTGTAATTCGGGAATCCACGGCTCATGTCTGCCTATATAAGACATAATTATTAGGCATTTTATTAGCATATTCATTAGTGGTATTTGAGTTTATATATGTTGTAAGAAGTCGAATATTTATAATTATAGCAATTATCTTTGGGACAATTGCAAGCATTATGTGTTAGTGGCTTAAACTGGGTACATCAATGTCATTTTATTTTTCAAATTTACATTTTTGCACTTTGTTATGAAATATTTTTAATACACCATTCACCTTTTCTTAGGATATATCTACGATCTTACGGTCTATGCTATCATCCACTGTTAAGTGTCTTGACATTGGAGAAAACATTTATCTCACTAGTGTTTTGCATCAAAATTTGGCACAAACACTCAATATAGATTTTGTAGAGAAATAAATGTAGAATATAAAATAAAAACAGAGAAAACAATCAATTAAATAACATAAAATCAAAACAATAATAAGCGGCGTTGTTTGCCTACGTCCACTTTGAATAGATAGCTTTATTAATCACTTCTATCAATTGAGTACAATAAGGATCAGATGAAAATCATTTGTTACAATAGAGTATAAAGCAACAAGCAGCGTAAAAGTCTCAAAATGAACAATCAAGCCTGTATTTATAGAGGAAGACAGTGAAATATCTCCCTAAAAATTCGACAGAAGGATCTCCAAAACAATATGGGCCCACAGGAGGAATCGCATGATCCAAATCCCAAGAAATAGGGATCGGTGCCGATCCCTATTCTGGAGGAATTTGGGGGTGCGATCCCTTTGGGAGCTTCTCCATGTTATAATATGCTTAAGTTGAGTTATTACTCGATCATTGTTGCAACATGTTATGCATCCTGATTCTAGCCGACCTCTATGGAGGTAAGAGGGTCAATCTCTCTTGCTTAGTCCTTTTGAGGTGCAATCCTTAGGTAGGCTTCCTACGGTCTCTATATCTTGTTTCAAAGTTCTATACGTATTGGACTTATGGATTTCAAGATATTGATTGTTTTTCATTGGATTGCACTTGTTTGGCTGAAATTGGCCAATCCCTATGATTAAGAGGGATTATAGCTGATCCCTTTTCTATATTGAATTATATTTCATACTTAGAACGTTCTGTATATCATATCTCTTCATTTCGTTCGACCACGGCTTCATATTACCATATGTACTTGACTTCTGGATCCCACAATCATCGCTATGGACTTAATGGTCTTGATAACAATCGAGTCTAACTTTGTCCAATCAGTTCGGATATATTCAGGTAAAAATGCTAGATATCACTTGCCCTCCAAAGTATGTCTTGTGCTGAACATGACGTGCTTTGAAAAGAAGCAAGCTAGAGCCTTCGACAAGAAATCCATCTAGTTTTCTGAATAGTCGTTATCCTTCCGTCGAATTATTTTCCCAAAGTGTCGTATCTCTCTTTGATTGTCATAACGCTTGGTTGATTTCCAATAGTATAAATTCAACATTGTATTCCATCAGTTATTATCTGTGTCCGTGTAACAACCCATAATTTTTAACAAATATTTTTAAATTAATTTTATTTGAAACTTTGATTTTTAAATCACTTTAAATTGAATTTTGGAATTTTTCCAATGTATTTTGGATTTTATTTCAATTTTTTTTTCCAAATATATTAAAATAATGATTTTTTGGGAATTTTATATTTTGGTCAACTCTGGTCAAACTTTGACTTTTAGTTGAGATTTTAAATTTGAATTTTAAATTTCTAATCTTTTTCTTTGAAGCAGTATTTGATTTTGATATTCGTCCTGCTTTTCGTTCGTCAAATTCTGTTTTTAAACTTTTTAAAAATTGATAAATTTAGCGTTTTACACGTAATTTTTCTCTGTATTTTTCATTGCTCTTTTTCTATTTTATTTTTCATCTTTTATTTGTTTTGTTGAATTTTGTTTGGGTTTAGACTTTGATATTGGGCTTGGAAATTCAAGAGACATAGGTTGCTTTTTGATGCCTTTACATTTTCTAGCCTTTTCATTTTTCCCTTAACCGTTCATTTCCATAGCCTAGCCGTACAAAACTTCTCCTCTTCCTCACTTTATTTTTAACGTACATCACTTCATTTCTCACGTTTCATTTCATTCACCTGAAGAAAATTTTTGGCAGTAAGTTCCATTGCTTTTCCTCCTTCTTTTTTCTCTTTTCTTTTGTTTGTTCCTCCTTTTATGTTCGGCCTCTTCACCATTCCTAGGCATGCCGACCACCATCTCCTCCTCCACCACCTTCCACGGCCAGCACCACCATGATCTGACCCCAGGCCATGACCACCTGACCAAATCCACCACAAAACCAAGAACCCCTAGCCGAACTCATTTATTCACCCCATCACCTAGTTTGCCTCGGCCTCCACCACCATATACACCACCTCCAGCCATGATGTGACTGGCTAGACTCCAGGCCGTACCACCTAATGACCTGACCTTGCCATGCTAACCACAGACCGAGCCCATGCCTAGGCCGAACCCAATGCTTGTACACACAACCATTCACCTACCTTGCCTTCATGTAACTCCTACCCTTCATATTCCATGGCCTTAGCCGTGCTTTTTGAACCATGGCCAAACATGGGTGCTTCAGATCTGATCATAGGCCGAGCATTTTGATAGTGGTCAAGACATTGGTGATGAGGCTGAGCCACTTTATGGGTCAAGACTTTTGTTTTCCTTTTGTTCTTTCTATTTCACATTGTTTCATTTATATTCTTTGTGATTTAAATATACACTTATATTATTTGTTTATTTGTTGTTGCAAGATCTACATCTTGGCCCATCTACTCCTCCTCGAAATTGATTCGTGCTTTGTCGTGTTTTGTCATGCTTTGTGGAGTTTTGGTTGTGTTTTGAATTTGATCTCTAGCTTTAGAGGTGAGGTTATCACTCTCGACAAAACGTACTTGTATAAATGTGAAACAAGGTCACTTGAATTGTAGTAGTTGATATGCTATGTTATATGATCACATCTGCTTGTTATCTGACATTATATGATGAGAATTACCTGTTTATATACATGTTACATCACCTGACATTATATGATATGTTTTACTGTTTATTTATTTTATGTTTCTCACACTGCAAGTTCCCTGTTAGTATAGAATCACTATGGGTTGAAATGATACATACCCGAATGGACTTTAGAATAGGGAAAAGTTGTTACGAGCTGAAATGATAGGCTCGAGCGATTTTTATTTGACTTGGGATTGCGGTTTTGAAATGATAAAACCCGGAATTTTAACTAATTACGGATTGAAATGATATATTATCCGTACCACTTGACCTAGGTTAGAAAATATTATACAGACCCATGGTTAATTTTAAAATGATTTTTTCTAAAAATTATTAAGTATTTTTAAATGTAAAAATATGAAATTTTGACTTATATTGGACTTAAATGATTTAAACAGTGATTTTCTAAAAGTTAAAATTGTATAAGTTAATAAATGGTTTAAATTATAATTTAAAATTTTGATTTAACTTAATAATTGAAATTTGATTAAAAATGGGATTTTAGAAATTTTTAAGTATTTCAAAATGTAAAAATATGAAATTTTGACTTATATTGGATTTAAATGATTTAAACAGTGATTTTCTAAAAGTTAAAATTGTATAAGTTAATAAATGGTTTAAATTGTAATTTAAAAATTTGATTTAACTTAATAATTGAAATTTGATTAAAAATGGGATTTTAGAAATTATTAAGTATTTCAAAATGTAAAAATATGAAATTTTGACTTATATTGGATTTAAATGATTTAAACAGTGATTTTCTAAAAGTTAAAATTGTATAAGTTAATAAATAGTTTAAATTGTAATTTAAAATTTTGATTTAACTTAATAATTGAAATTTGATTAAAAATGAGATTTTAGAAATTATTAAGTATTTTTATTGTAAAAATATGAATTTACTTAAATTGGTTTTTAAATGATTTAAACAGTGATTTCCTAAAAGTTAAAATTTTATAAGTTGATAAATGGTTTAAATTGTAATTTAAAATTTGATTTAACTTAATCATTGAAATTTGAGTTAGAATCGAAATTTTAAGCTTAACCTAGTAATTAAAATACTTACTTATGAAATGGATATTTTTAAAGTAAAAGAAAATATCAAGTTATTTGTTAAAATAAAAGTTAAGCAACTTATAGTGAATTTTGACTTAATGTAAATGAATTATAATTTAATTGGATATTTATTAATAAAATGTTATTTTATTAAATTATAAGCTAAATAATATCCTGATATAAAATTTTGAAAAGTGGAATAAGTTTGATAAGTTAAAAATGATAAAAGTCGAAGATATATTGTTTAAAATGTTATAGTACAACTTATAACAGAAATTGCAGCATTCCAGAAATGTTGTGGTTTCAGTGTATTGTTTTTCAAATCTACTACTGTCTCTACAGCAGCAGTTTATAAGTGCTGCTGTTTCTGATATGAACTGTTTTCTGAATTTCTATTATATCTACTGTAACAGTTTATAAGTGCTGATGTTTCTGAAATGAGCTATTTTCTGAATTTATATTATATCTACTGAACAGTTTATAAGTGCTGCTGTTTCAGAAATGAACTGTTTTTTGAATTTCTATTTTATCTACTGTAACAGTTTATAAGTGCTACTGTTTCTGAAATGTGGTGGTTTTCAAATTAACATTGTATCTACTGTAACAGTTTATAAGTGCTGTTGTTTCTGAAATGAATTGTTTTTCTGAGTTACTATTATACCTACTGTAACAGTTTATAAGTGCTGCTATTTCTAAAAAATATATTTTCTGAAATGCTACTATAAGAAGTATAACATTGTCTAAGTGTTATGAATGCTAAAATGCAATGTTTTGGAATTGTTATAATTGATTTAATGAACTTAGAAATTGCTACAATTCTGCAAATTTAATATTTGATTTGAAAGGATAATGACTTCATAATTAAATGGTTTAAATGAATATGTTTTGATTTGAAGTATAAACCATTTTTAAATTTATAACCATGGGTTATGATAACAGTTGGTTGTGCTCCTCCGATCGGACTCATTTCTTGGTATGCCATTTTATTACTTTGTGATTTATTGGATGGCCATCCTTGATTTTGATTTGGGAGTGTGGCTAGAGGTGGGCGATGGTTGCAGCTTTGCCTTACCCTATCCACCTTAACACTATTATTTTGCATAGTTTACTTTACTTTAGACATTACTATGATAGCGTTCATCACTGCTTATTAGATGGTTTAGCGGATCCTTAAAGGATGGGCGATCCCAAGCATCCCTTAAGTTATTTGTGCATTCCTGTTACATTTCACATGAGTTGGTTTTCATTGTATAAGTATGTATGTCCTGACTCGAGTGTTTTGTGTTTTGCTTTATGCTCGGGTCAGCCTGAATATCACAGCTTTGGATTCATCTTCTCGAGCTAGAGATTCGTTGGAGCTTAGTATCTATCCGTCATCTATTTCCATTTCAGTTATTTCATTCAGCTTTGCTTGTGTATTTGTAAACTTATGTACTCAGACTTCTGTGTATCTGCTTCAGACTATGGTATTTTGTATTTGTTTTGAGACTATGTATTGTAGTGGCTTCATGAACCACTGTATATTTTTATTTCCGCTGCGAGTTATTCTGATATTCTGTGCCTGTGATTCTGTGATTGATTTTATTTGCTCCAAATTTATTTACAATCTATTGTTTTGTATTATTCAAGTCTGACATGTGTGGTTTTATTGTCGATTTGAATGGTCCAAAATAATGGGTCGTTACAGTCCGATTCTTTGGGGTGAGTGAGCTTTGGCTATCTGATCCAGTCTCATTTTTGAAAGCTTCAGGTTTGAATTCAATTTCTGTCGATTTCAAAAATTGAACTTTTAGAATATACTGTGTACGTTCAGGTATAAGTTCTTGTCATTGGCTCCCGGATGCGTTTGCACGCTCACGGGTCATCGCCAATTTTCATTGGATTAGATGCAATTCCATTACATTTTATATTTATTTGCTTTATATAGTTTTTAGGTGCATGTTTGCATGCCAATAGGGTTTGTAACTGATCCCTTCTTTCCCTCTCTTTCTTTTATGTATATAGGGATCGACATTCCTCTAGCTGATCCCCCTTTCTTTCTTTTCTTTTTTTACTAGAATAGGGATCAGAATTTTCATAACCGACCCCTTTTCCTCTTCTTTCTCCCCTTTTTTATATATTTATAGGGATCGGAGTGGATCCTCAAGTCGAGGGATCGTACCCTATCCCTTCATACGTATGGGATTTAGTCTTTTTGTCTTCGTGGAGACGCTAAGGAAATCTGGTCCCTCTAGCCTTGTATATAAACTAACACTCTCCTCTCCATCCCTTACTTTAACTCATTTCCTTCTTGATTTCATTCCCTTCAACACCGAACCCTCTTCTCCTTCCTTAGAGCTGAACCCTTTCCCCTTTCTTCCTTCCTCAATTTCGGATCAAAATCTAACACGACCCTTCATACTTTCACCAGCTCGATCCCTTTTTCCCTTCGGCTTCAATCACCTTTAAACTATTTTCCATCACTGCTGACTTCTCCACGTCTCACTACTGATTTATATACATAGGTAGGTTTTTAGTTTGCATGTGATTTCGAATCAAGATGAGATAATGGTTCGATCGTGTCATGGGTTTTATTAAGTGAGGAGGAGGAGAATGGCAGCGATGTTGGGTTATAATGAGGTGTTAGAAGAGAAGAAGGAAGAGAGTGGAACTTGAAAGAAGTAAGGGGATTGGTCGTGTGTTGTATGCGGAGCATGGAGGAGAGGGGTCGGTAGTTGGCGTTGCTTGAGGGATCATAGTAAAATTTGAGGGAAACATGAAAATGACTAAGTATAGGGATCGATTGCATTAGTGGACGAGGGGTCAGTTGTTTGTGGATGAAGGAGTGATCGGTGTTGGTGTACTCAGCTAAGGGATCTGTTGCATTGGTTTAGGCATAGGGATCGGTGGTGGATTGTTTGAGGAGGGATCGGTTATAGGGTTTTCGAGAGGGATCGGTTGTGGGTGGGCTTCACGAGAGGGATTGGTTGTATAAAGGGATGGGTTATGGGGACTTAGCCGATTCTAAGCCTTGAATTGAACATGAGAATTTGAGCAAACCAAGCCAAATTCACATGCATGAACAATTAGAAACAATCCCATCTCGACGAATTTGAATATACGACGATAACGAACAACAAGACTTGCATATCCAATATCAAACTCAAAATTGAACGACCAAACTATTGGGACTTAGAATATGAACTAAAACTTTACATATGGACTTTAGTAATGGACTTCACACTTCAATATGCCTATGGTCGATCCCAAAGCTTACATAACCGATCAATCTAAATGCTAGTTAAGACGGTCGGCGATAACGGTCACTCTGGATGGAATCCAAAGTCTCTTCACCTACTTATGCTTTTAATTTTGTACCGTTTATCTTTGCACTGTACAACACTGCACCACACTAGCTTACACTTAGCATGGAGGGACAGGTTAATTTTTCTAATCTCGATTATCTACTAAGTTTAGCTGATACGAGCTCCAAACGTTAAGAGCATTTAGCCGCAATGCCTTTTGGACGACCTTCACAGCACAGCAGTCCCGGAGCCAAGTCAAGTCCTGCGATTGTATCAAGCATTTTTCCCCCTAAACATCAAACAGAGCATCCAGAGGTTTCCGGCCCATTGCCTGACCTTTTCTTTGATGTTCTCGTCCTTCCGGTAGAAGAGATAAACCTTAACCTTTGACACTATAGAGGGTGATGTATTTTTGGATAACCTGATGGAATTCCAGGCCTCCAGAATTGGTATGGCCGCTATTCATAGATTATGCTCTAAACGTGGGATTCCATTTGAAGATGTTCTAGTCCCTTCAGTGAATGACAGGGCTCATTTGCCTCCGAAGGTGAATACAACATGTAATAAATTCATGTGTTGGGTTGGATGTGTGATTACGAACATGCTTGATCCTTTAATTGTTGAATATAATGCTAAAGTCCTAATCCATCGCGATTTGAGTTCTCTTGGAGAAGGTTACCTCGAATAGCTTGCCGAGGCCTGGGAATATATCGTTGAAATGAAGAAGAAAGCCCTTAGTGAAACTGATTTAGATAAGGAGAAACAGGCATGCGAGATTCTTCATAAGGGTGAACCTTTAGATCTTATTGCGGCAAGGCTCTGATACTTTGACATTTTAGCACCCTCCAGCAAAGGGAAAAATATCGTCGAAGCTTCGGAGTCTAATTCCAAAGGTCCCCCTTCACTTCAAACAGCCGGAGCATGAGTTTTACTTGGCCCGGGACAGGATCTAAGTTGTGATCCAAACAGAACCAGTTACCAATCAAAGGTTTGACCCCTATTTAAAAGGGAAGCACTCCGACGGCAAATGAAAGTCAACCAGACAAAGGTATCCCCTTTATTCTCCATTATTCAAGAGATTTCGTTCGTCATGCCCAATAGTTATAGACTTATTTTCTTGTTCTCACGAATCTGCGGGTCTTCCGGGTCCTGGTCAAACTCTAGGAAGTGGTACCACTGTGGAGTAACCACCGACATATACTGAAAATCCAATGGCTATGGGGATTCTAGGGTCCGATGTTCAAGTAATTGGATCACTTGATGATGAAAAACCGATGACCACCCATCGCCAAATGAATCAGATGACGTTGTGATCACTGGTGCCTCCGAACATACTAATAAGCTCGGCTTGAAAGAGTGCATCAAGAGAGAGGAGTCATTAAAGAAAAAAGCTAAAGCTGAACCTGCTGATGTGGATGTCGATGATCCAAATCTCATCCCACTGTAAGTCATTCCACCCAACAGGTCGATCTCCTAAGAACTCCCTTCAACCTTTGAATGCTCACCGTCCAATGGTGGTATATATAGGATAGAAGAGAAGGATATATGGAGGCTCGGGTGGTGCCACTCCCAAGAAATCCAAAAGGGGGAATGGGCAAAAGAAGCCGTCACTTCGGCTTGGTTTGTATATAGCTGTTTTT
Source organism: Allium fistulosum (assembly GCA_030737815.1). NCBI lineage: Eukaryota > Viridiplantae > Streptophyta > Magnoliopsida > Asparagales > Amaryllidaceae > Allium > Allium fistulosum. Next base: position 636,197,112 of record CM060908.1, on the reverse strand, counting down.
CTTTTATTGGTGGTGATTTTGCGGGTATGGCCCCCGCTTTTGGATAAATTTGTAAAATGATTTTCAAGTTTAAAGAGAAAACAAAAGTTATTTATTTTTTGTCGAACTCTTATGTGAATTTTGTTTAAGTAATCGAGCTATTACTTTTCCATTCAATGTTCTTGTAATTCATTGCTCGCTAATTTGAATAACCGTCCGTTAATTTTCACTCAAGGCCTCTACGTGGTCATGGCCTCAAGTTGTATCAAACACTTGGCTCGAGCCCTAGTGTTACGCCATTGGATTCAGCGGTTTGAGTGATTATACTCCTGCCTCAAGTCTCGGGTTAGCGGAGTTAGACGGTGGATGGTCGAACTCCATCCTTAGCGAGTTTATACTCCTCATGTCGATTTTAGGTCAGAGTTTATGGAATTGTGAATGGTCGAATCACACTCGTCTATTTGTTTATATTCATATCCACACTTTGGGGATAAGAGTTCGTTGGAGGGTGATCGAAACACACCCAATTTGTGTTTATACTCTAATCCACACTCTGGAGACTTAGAGTTATTTCAGAAAATAGTCAGAATGTACTTTCCTTAATTGATTGATTTGCCCCCAAGTCCGGGATTTGACTTAACGAGCAATCGATCGAGTTATGATCGCTTTCTATTCATGTTTATCCTATTTCTTGGTGGGATTAACTTGATTATCGGGTAGTCAAGTCACATCCATTTCTCGTTAGGTACTCCGTCCATCGGGTTGTGGGCGAGGATCGTCAAATGAATGGTTGGACCACGTGCATTTTATTTCGTTCAATCATGAACTTATGTAATCGACTAGCTCCAAACTCTGGGAACCTGCTCGGACATGTCAATATTAGTTAGTCGGGTATTGTAACTAATATGTAATGCTATGGCAATCACAGGTAGAACGGAAAATTTAAACTTTATATGCCAAATGGAAAGGAATGGCATAATTTGTCTTATTACATATCTGGAAAATCAAATGCTAAAGCAAATTTGAAAATTGAATACAACTGAATGAAAAAGAACAAACTAAGTGAAATAACGTCGTAAATGCTCGTTATTCTACGCCCTTGGTAGTGTGATGCCATTAACAGGCGCTAGCTTGAAAGTTCCCTCTCCAAGCTTCTACTCTATGACATATGGTCCTTCCCAAGTATGATTCATGTGTGACGGGCAGGAAAAACCCATTTCATGGGGAGATCGCCGATTTCAAAGGTTTTAGGTTGGACTTTAGGTTGTAGTATCGGGCAATTCGATATCAATGTGTAGCTGCCCCTAAATTAGCTTCTTCCCGCTTCTCATCTACATAGTCTATAGATTATAAGAGGAGATTTTTATTTGTTTTGGGATCATAGTAGGTCACTCGATGAGAAGAGAATTCGAGTTTAACAGGAATGACGACTTCGAAGCCTTAAGCAAGAGCAAATGGAGTATGGTCAGTCGTGGACTTGTGGGTGGTTCTATAAGGCCATAATGCTATTGGGAGTTCATCCACTCACTTGCCTCTAGCCTTATTCAAACGTTCTTCAGAATGGAATTTATGATTTTATTCACAGCTTCAACTTGTCCATTTGCTTGAGCAAGAGCAACTTCCGCAAATCTCTTTTCAAATGCCGAGGCAGAAGTCTTTGAATTCAGTGTTGTCGAATTGAGTCCCATTATCAGTTATAATGGTTCATGGAAGGCCAAAATGACAGTTGATGTTCTGGAGAATAAAGTTGATTACTTTCTTTGTCATGATCGTGACTAAAGAATCTGCTTCATCCCATTTGGTGAAGTAATCAATTGCTACAAATGGCGGATTTCGCACCGCCTTTTGAGATCGCTAAGGAGCCGATAATATCTACGCCCCATATGGAAAATGGCCATGCATTGACCATTTGTGTGATTTCCATTGGTTGAGCTCTTGAAACATCTGGCACTTGTTGTATCGCTTGGCATAATCAGCAGCATCTCAGTTGACAGTAAGCCAATAATACTCATAACGGAATATTTTCTTTGCTATGGTTTGCCCCTCAGTGTGATCACCACATTCCCTTTCACAAACCTCCTTTAGGACTCATTTTATTTCATCTTGAGAGATACACCAGAGCAGGGGAATGGAAAAACCCTTTCTATACATGACTCCTTCCTGAATAATGTTATCCAACCTTTTGGCCCCACTATATTCGAACTAATTAAACAAGTTAAAATCGACTATCACCAGGATCAACAAGTCAGATTAATAATAAAAAAGCCAAAAAATCAAGCATAGATGATAATATGAAGCCATGGCGGAGTGAAAGCGGAAGATGAATTCAATAGAATGATAAAAGTATGAAAATACACTATGTGTTGAAAATGGATCGGGTACGATCCATATTCGCCTATTATGGATCGTGCCGAATCGATATTATAGTTCAATGCAATGGAAAATGATCGATATCTCAAAATCTAAAAGTCAAATACAGATGAAACTTTGGGAGCATTAATATATTTAAGAGTGGATCCCACCAAATTGATCGCATGCCAAAACAAGTTAATATAACGATCAGCACCGATCATTATTCTCAAAGACTTAGGACCCGCTATCGATGTCATGACCTCTTCTGGATCTGGAGAATCCATTGCCGAAATTTTAGAAAGATATTTCATTGTCTTCCCCTATAAATATAGACTTGATTGTTTATTTAGAGGATCTTTTAGGCTAATTGTTACTTTGCATTTCTTTGTAACCAAGAGTTTTACTCCGATTCATCCTGCTGTACTCAGCAATTCAAGTTTTTAATAGTGTTATTTTCTCCAAAGTGGACGTAGGCCTTCAATGTCGAACCACTATAAATCGTGGTCTTCTTGTTATTGTTTATATTCTGTTATTTAATAGTTTATTTCCTCTGTTTTCATTGAATTTTTTTCATTTATTTCTCTACAAACTATTTATTGGGTGTTTGTTGTCGATTTGTGGTGCAAACATTTTGGTGTTTTCACCGAGAACGAGATTCTCAGCCATGTTTGGGTCCCTATGTTGCTACTGAATTGCATAAATCCCCCAAAGAAATATGGAATTGTCTTCCAGAAGCTTATTCGTTCTATTCAAAGTTGCAAAAGTATAGGAAAACTATCAATAATGGTTAGGAATACCAGATCTATCTCTCAAAACGCGTAAGGAAGCGAGAACGCTAACATCCGATAAGGAGGCCAGATCAAGCCACTAGCAGATGTTAATGCTACCAATCCAGTTAAAGTCTAGAATCCGACCGATTTTATCATAAGGGCTGATTTTTTGAATATGATAAGAGATCGTGGATAGCTGCCGACGGTTGAACCAATAGATTCAAGACAATTTTGATTTAATGAATTAACTCAGAGATCAACAATGCAATAAAGCAAGGAGAGAGCCAACTCCCTATTCTACATCAGAGAGCTTAACTGCATCAGATGACTATCGCAAATGAAGGGGTCGTAGAATCGATGGATACGACACTAAAACATCGAGTCGCCATCACCCGCCCGATCCAAACAGACCGATAACGATCGGTACCGATCCATCTGGAACGGTCGGCGTCGATCCAATTATTGGAGGTGGCTCACATCAGATGATGGAATGAACACACGTTGGTGATGCTATGATCGATCCAGATGCTGGAGTTTCAACTAAATGCAGATCGGTCATCACTCCGGAATGACGATAATGCGAATGCATGCAACGTACATCGAGAGGATGTTGAGCCAAAAAGGTATGGAACGACCCATAGATAACGACCAGACCATTCACGTGAGGTGGAGCACGACCACCGCTTGAGTCCAGCTATCCAAATAGCGGACTTGTCGGCTATGGTGATACAACTAGTAGGGGAGAACCAAGGTTTGACCAATTATGATTGGGGGATCTCAAGAATCCATACCCGTTCATATAAAATATTTTACACGTGGAATATCCAAGGAGATTTAGCATGCCCTTGATGTCTGCCTACAAGGGAAAAACCGACCCCAGGCAGCATATCATGAGTTATGAATGGCTAATGGATTACGCACGAGCTGATGATGCCATAAAATGCAGGTGTTTTCCCATCACTCTCTCTGGCATAGCGATGATGTGGTTTACGAGATTACCCCGACGGTCAATCTCTAGATTTGACAATTTAGCAACAAAGTTTTTGGAGCAGTTCTATATGCATGCAACTCACCCTAAAAGATGTAATGTCCCTATCAAGTGTGATCCAGGCTTTGGGAGAATCGCTGAAAGATTACTTAGAGAGATTTCATATGGCTGTCACAGAAGTTAGTAATCTGAATGACCATTCAATATTAATGGCGATAACAAGAGGGATTGATCTAGAATCTGACTTTGGCGATTGGTTAGCTGGAAAATCACCCGCGACATTGGAGTATTTCTATGCCAAAGCAGCTCGGTATTTGAGGAAAGAGGAAGCTATATGCTCTAGAAAGAAGAACATTGTCAGATCGAGCGAATAGGAAGTGCAAAGCAACATTGCAGTGAAGCAATTCGGGGAGAGTTCTAGAAAAGTTCAAGTAAATGTCCAAAATAAACTGAATCAGCAAAAAAAAGGCGATGATAGGAACCGTGAGCAAAAAAGGGATTCCGGAAGAGGAAAGCCAAGGATTCCAATGTATGATACCTACACAACGTTGAATACGTCTCTAGAAAATGTTAATCTGTCTACATGCAATATCATGCAATATAAGAAGCCACCTCCGAAGGAATTGATAGAGAACCAAAAGCAGACGGGAAAATATTGTTGGTTCCACTAACAATATGGTCATAACACAAATGAGTGTAGGCATCTCCAGAATGTTATCGAGAAACTGATTCGGAAAAGAAAGTTACATCAATTTGTTAAAGCCACGCAAGATGGCGGACAGGGGACATTCGACCTCAACCGAGGACAAGCACCGCATAGGGCTGAGGATCCTGCGTGGACTGGTGGAAGGTTAGTGATCAATACAACAGTCGAAGGACCACATCCAACTAATAAGAGTTGGCATGAGATGGAGCGCTATGCTAGCGTGATCAAGCATATGAATTCTGAATGTTGTTCGAGTACAGAAGATGGAGCTCCGGCAAAATAACAACATACGATGACAGATGACAATATATTCAAAAACAGAGATGCAGACAAGGTGGATGCACCGACGATCGACCCAATGGTTATTTTGGCAATAATCAGCCCCGCCATAGTGAGGAGGATTTTGGTTGATTGTGGAAGTTCTGTAAATATAATTTTCAAAAAGTCTTATGATCAGTTGAGGATGAAAGCCAAGGACTTAAAACTGTCTAAAGCCCACATTCATGGCTTTAATAGTGTTTCGACCGAAGCTGTCGAATATGTCGAATTACCCATAGAGTTGGGAGAAGGTGACCAAAGGAGAGTGCAGATGTTGCCATTTGTTGTCTTAGATATTGACTCTCCATACAATGCTTTTCTGGGCCGACCAGCCCTAGTTGAATTTTGGATAGCTCTTGCCCCATGGTATTTGACTTTGAAGTTTCCAACTGATAATGGTGTTGGAGTTGTGCGTGGTGATCAGGCGACCGGGCCTGCTTGCTATGTGGTTGAATTGAGATATGCTCAATGGAAGGAGAAAGGTAAGGGTGCAGACAAGTCTCTCTGCATCCAAACCATCGAAGATTGACAACCGGTGCTTGGGCCTTGGCTCGGATGCCACAGTCGGTTCTATAAAGACATGGGTCCGAGGGATGATGAGGAGGAGCCCAAAGAAACCAATGCTGCACCAACTGAGCTGACGATTAACATCACGGCTAGCCACGACGACCCATCATGGGTCCTAAAGATCGGATCACCGCTCAGCCCCCCGATGATGAAAGAACTTATTGGTTTTCTCCGAGAAAATCTTTATGTTTTCGCTTGGACTCATTCTGACAGTGTTGGATCTTGCCTTCCATTACGAGCCATACATTAAATATTGACCTAAGGCATGTCCTGGTAAAACAGAAAAGGCATGGCATGGACCCGAAGAGATCTGCTGCCCTTAAAGAGGAGGTGGATATACTCAAAAGCAATGGGTTTATTCGAAACACCATCTACCCTAAATGGGTATCTAATCCTGGACTTGTAAGAAAGGAAAATAGAAAGTGGTGGACGTGCGTTTACTATTCGGACTTAACAAGGCATGTCCAAAAGATAGTTTTCTCCTTTCGAGGATTACCAGTTGGTGGACTCAACCGTAGGGCACGAGTTGCTATCTTTCATGGATACGTACTCAGGATATAATCAAATCCCGATGCACATTCCCGATCGGGAGCACACTAGCTTCATTACCGACATTGGATTGTATTGCTGTGTGGTAATGCCTTTTGGATTGAAATATGCTAGAGTAACTTATCAGTGCCTAGTCAACCGAATGTTTAAAGATCAGATTGGAAAAACGATGGAGATATACGTGGATGATATGCTCGTGAGTCACGAAGATCAAGCAATCACATTAGAGACTTAGCAAAAATGTTCGATATCCTCTGATATTACAAAATGAAGATCAATCCTCTGAAGTGTTCTTTTGGTGTTGCATTAGGAAAGTTCTTGGATTTCATCATCAATGCTCATAGAATTGAAGCTAATCCCAAGAATATTTGAGCAAACCACAACATTTAGGCGCCAAAAACCATCAAATAAGTACAGAGCTTAAAGGGGAAGGTTGCCGCCCTAAGTCGATTATTTCCAAAACTACCGACAAATGTATTCCTTTCTTCGATTTGATTAAGAGAGAAAAAAGGAACTTTGAATGGATGCAGGATTGTGAAGATGCATTCCAAGCTTTGGTGGACCACTTAGAGAGGCCTTTCATCTTGTCAAAGCCCATGGATCATGAGGACTTGTATATCTACTTAGTTGTGTCGGTACATGCTATAAGTGCCTCACTGCATCATGAGGAGAATTGAATCCAGAGACTGATCTATCATGTTAGCAAGCGATTAACAAGAGCTGAAAGGAAGTACCCGAAGATAGAGAAATTGGTGTACTGCTTGTTGATTGCTTCGTGAAAGCTCCACCTTTATTTTCAAGCTCATCACATCAACGTTTACACCGATCAGCCATTACAACAGGTCCTGCAGCAACCTGAGACATCTGGAAGATTACTCAAATGGAACATCGAACTGAGCCAATTCGACATCACTTATCTCCATCGAAGAGCCATTCAGGGACAGGCACTGGTCGACTTTATAGCAAAATTCACTACACATGATGATCTCCCAAAGAGCGGTGAAGCCCCTACCATTCGGTGGAAAATGTATACGAATGGAGTATCCAATGATTGCTGTTCTCAAGCCGAAATCATGTTATTAACTCCAGAAGGTCGGTCAATTTGCTACATTTTGAAGCTTGACTTTCTTGAAATGAACAACGAAGCTGAGTATGAAGCTCTGATTATTGGACTTAAACTTCCAAAGAGCTGGGAATAAAATCTCTTGAAATCTTTTGCGATTCCAAGTTGGTGGTATACCAAGTCAGGGGAAATTACCAGGCTAAGGGACAACGACTCGCTCCGTACTTATCCGGTTCCAAGAACTATTGGCTGGCTTTGAGTATATGACATCACGCACATTCCCCGTGATCAAAATAAATAGGCTAACTCATTGGCAAAGTCTGCTGGTACCAGGGATGCACAACAAATGTGCTTGGTTCCAATCGAAGTACTAGATGCTTCAAGCCTAAACCGGATAGAAATCGACCGGGTACTAGAGATGGAGCCTGAGAAGGAGTCGTGCTTGAGAAGGAGTCGTGGATGACTCCGATCAAAGACTATTTGCAACTGGGAGTCCTTCCTAAATGGAGGAATGAAAGACAACAAATCCTCTGCAAGGCTTTATGATATATTATTTAGGAAGAAGTCATGCATAGAAAGGGTTTTTCCATTTACCTGCTCCGATATATCGCTCATGGTGAAATAAAACGAGTCCTAAAGGAAGTTCATGAAGGGTAATGTGGCGATCACAGTGGGGGGGCAAACTGTAGTAAAGAAAATACTCCGTTATGGGTATTATTGGCCAACTGTCAACCGAGATGCTGCCAATTATGCTAGGTGATGTGACAAGTGCCGGATGTATTCAAAAGTTCTGAGATCTCCACCGACAGAAATCACAAAAATGGTCAGTCCATGGCCGTTTTCCATATAGGGCATAGATATAATCGGTTCCTTATTGATCTCTAAAGATGGTGTGAACTACGCCACTGTCAAGGTTGATTACTTCACCAAATGGGTCAAAGCAGAACCTTTAGCCATGATCACAACAAAGAAAGTAATAAACTTCATGTCTGGAACATCTTCTGTCGTTTTGGCCTTCCACGAACCATTGTAACTAACAATGAAACCCAATTTGACAGCGCTGAATTCAAAAACTTCTGTCGCTGGTATCATACTGAGAAGAGATTTGAGGAAATTGCTCACTCTCAAATAAATGGACAAGTTGAAGTTGTGAACAAAATCATGAAGTCCATTCTAGAGAAGCATTTGGAAAAGGCTAGAGGCAAGTGGGTGGATGAACTCCCAACAACATTATGGGCTTACAGAACCACCCACAAGTCCACGACTGGCTATACTCCATTTGCCATTGCTTACGACTCCAAAGCTATTATTCCTATTGAACTCGAAGTCCCTTCTCATTAAATAACCTACTACGATCCTAGAACATATAAAGATCTCCTCTTAGAGTCTCTTGACTTTGTAGATGAGAAGCGTGAAGAAGCTGATTTGAGGGCAGCTGCACATCGATATGGAGTCACTCGATGCTACAACACTAAAGTACGACCAAGGACCTTTAAAATCGGTGATTTCATCTTGAAACGGTTTTTTCCTATCCCACCATACATGAATCCTACTTGAGAAGGACCGTACATCATTGAACAGAGGCTTGGAGAAGGAACTTTTAAGCTAGCGGCTATTGATGGCGTCACACACCCAAGGGCGTAGAATAGCGAGCATTTACGATGCTATTTCACTTATTTTATTCTTTCTTTTCTTCCATTGAATTTAATTTCTGAATTTGTTTTAGCATTTTGTTTTCCAAATATGTAATAAACAGGTGTTACTCGATATCCAGAACCTATTAGATTGAACTGATTGTACAAGATAGATTCAATTGTTATCAAGAACAATGACCATGGAGCAATGGTTATGTAAAGCCAGAATTGGATGGAATTGGTAGATAAACAATGCAGGATACTTGAAATATGGACTTTAGCTTAGACAAGTAAAGGATCGGCATGGCTTGGTAGTACCATAGGGATTGGTATGGTTGGATAGACGAGGGGTCGGCATGGCTTGGTAGTACCATAGGGATTGGTATGGTTGGATAGACGAGGGGTCGACATGGCTTGGAAGCACTATAGGGATCGGTATGGTTGGATAGACGAGGGGTCGGCATGATCGAAGCAAGAAAGGGGGCGACATAGAAGATGGATCGGCATGGTTTGTTGGCTTGGAAAATTATACTTCAACTCATAAGGAAGGGATCAACATAGCATATAAAAGGGCTTGACACAGATGGATGGATCGACATACTTGAGTCCACCAAGGAGGGATCGGCACATGTCAGAGACCAAGTGCATTCTTGCATTCAACGATCAATATTTTGGGATCTAAAGGTCCAAGGCAGATGAAATTTGGAGAGCAAGGTATATGGACCCTAGGGATCGCATGGAAAATGGGCAAAAACAAAGGGATCAACATACAACCATCTCGAGGGATAGGCAGGAAACAATGGTATAAGCAATCTTAGATCAAAGGTCGTGCAATAACTTGAGCTCCATTGATCCAAATGACCTGAAAATTGAAGAGCCAATATATTTAATCATGTAGAAGCCACCATAGGGATTGCTATCCAAAAATCGACCAAGTAAAGGATTAGTACCGATCCCTCTTTCATTGGGATTTGGGCCTAGCGACCCCTCTGATGGTCCATATGGATTAGAAGGTCCTATAGCCAAAGTTTCAGAGAAATTGGTGGTCACGTTCACAATTAAATACTAGACTAGGGGGGTCATTCTGAGGACCTTTACACTGCTGGTTACTTTAGTCTTTATTGTAACCAAGTTTTTCCTATTTCTTGCTGCTGTAATCAGACTATTAGTGGATCAATAAAGATAATCTTCAAAGTGGACGTAGGCACATAATGCCAAACCACTATAAATTTCTATGTTCTTGATTATTGCTTTAATTAGTATGTTAGCTTACTCTATTCCTCAGTTTTAATTTTATTTTTTTCATTTAATTCTCTACATAAATCTACTCTAGGGTGTTTGTGACCAATTTGGTTGCAAACAACTGGCAATGTCATTTCTTTCCATTTGGCAAATAAAAATTTAGGATTTTCTTAATATTTGTGATTACTATAGCACTGCATGTTAGCTGCGATACCCGATTGACTAATATTGACATGTCTGAGCGGGTTCTCGGAGTTTGGAGTTGGCCAGTTACACAAATTCATGGCTGAACTAAACAAAATGAATGTGGTCCGACCGTTTTTTCAATGATTCTTGTTTACAACCCGATGGACAGAGTACCTAACAAGAAATGGATACAGCTTCACCATCCAATAATCAGATTAATCCCATCAAGCGATGGGACAGACATGAATCAAAAGCGACCGTGACATGATCGATCACTCGCTAAGTCAAACCTTGGACTTGGGACCAAATCAATCAATCAAGGAAAGTACGGTCTTACTATTCTTTAAAATATCTCTAAGTCCCTAGAGCGAGGACTGAAGTATAAACACAAGTTGGGTGTGATCCGATCACCCACCAACTAACTATTATCCCTAGATCGCGGATATGAGTATAAGCAAATAGATGAGGGAGGTTTGAGCACTCACTATTCCATAAACTCTGACCTAAAACCGACAGGAGGGGTATAAATTTGCTAAATATGGAGTTCGACCATCCACCCAAGACAGGAGGCAGGAGCATAATCACTTAAACTGCTGAATCCGACAGCGTAACACTAGGGCTCAAGCCCAGTGTTTGGGACAACTTAAGGTCACGACCACATGAAAGCCTTGAGTAAAAATTAATGGACGATTGTTAGAATTAACAAGCAATGAATTACAAGTACATTGAATGGAAATTTAATAGCTCGACTACTAAAACAAAATTCACACAAGAATTCGACAAAAGTAAAACAAATTTAATTACGTAAGCTTGGAAAGTAAAGTACAAGTATTCATAGTAAAAGAATCAAAAAACGAGGGCCGATCCCGTACAAATTCGGCCAACAAAAACCTAAAAGACTTGGGAGCATGGGTGCAAGCAAAGATCCTCGACTTCCTTTCTTCTTCTTAGAATCGAGAGAGATCTCGTTTGACCTTTCTCCACTCCTCTTATTCCCTCTCTTCCGGCTTCCTTGGCCTTTAACCAAAGTAGATAGGGTTGAACCAGTAGGTGCATCTTGAGCAAATTCTGGCTGAGGAGCGGAGGCCTACATAGTTTCTCTATGCAAAATAATGGAGATGGGATGGGGAATGATCTTCATTCTCTCTTGCTTGACTTTCGTCTCGAGGGCAATATCCGCTTCAAGTTTCTATGCCATTTCTTGCATAGAGGGGCCTGATAAGGATTGGGAAGTTCCAATAATCACAACGTCATCATAAGCAGGAATCCGTTGATGCGGATCGCTTTCTTCCCTCAATAAATCATCCATCGGGTGCTCTTAGATCATAAAAGTTTCTTCTTTTGGGACATTTTGGGTTGCTGCTGAAGCCGTGACAGTAACGGACTCCGTTGTTATCACCTGAGGTCATGGTTAAGATTCCTCGGCAAGAGGTGGAACTGAAGCCAATGGATCTAAAGCCAAGAAAACATAACTAAACAGATTATATATATTAACCAGGGACACTCCAGCTTTTTTGAGGACATGCGAGTTTAAGAAAATACCTTCTCTAGATTCATCTCCCACGTGAGCTGGAGTGCCACTAAAATCTCCTTCTATAATTAGGGAGAGCCTACTATATGTAGCAATATGTGGCTTCTTCAAATTGTAACCAGGCTTGATAGAAGGATCGACAGTGGTGCTAGGAATAGCTCAGGTCATCGGATTCTGATCATCTCTGACACTATGTGATATGGACCCAGAACCTTCACCAGCTTCATGTTGAGAAGTTGTGGCATGTTCTTTTTGTAGTATAAGTTGGGTTTCCTAAAGAACCTTGGATTCATCACCCAATAGAATTTCCCTTCCAGCCTCTATCAAATCAATTTGTTCATTGTCTAGAGCCTCTTTCTCCTCCTGAACAAGATACTCCCAAGCGCGTACAAGATGATAAGGGTAGTCACCATGGAGCCACTCTAAGTTTCTGTACTTCAACACGTTAGCATTATAAAGAATGAGCAGTGGATCCAATTACTGCATAACCTCCTCCTTAACCTTTTCTTTTACAGTTTCTACTTCTCGGTTAACGTGGGCATCAATGTCTTTAGCCTTCTCGACAACCACGCCCCTTTCAAGCCTGACGGTAACCAATTCCTCACAGGCATTCAACTTCGATCAAGTGTCTGGCTTTCTCATCTTCAAGTGCCTTGATGGCTATTTTTGCTTTTCTCTGGGATTCTACCTATGAGCTTCTTAAAGATTCTAACTCATTGGTTATAGTTTCGATGATCCGCTTGTCCTGGGCCTCTTGGCATTTCAGTTTCTGAATCTCTGCTGCTCTCTCCCAAGACTCATCCACTCATTACACTGCTTGTGGATATCAGTCACACAATCAATATTCGTTTGCTTGACTTTTTCAGGAACTTTCTGAAGGTTAGACACAAATAAAAATCCATCAAGACATACATTTGGAAAATTCGATTTAAGTTGGGCCATGCGAGCGGTGACATTGGCTTGTTGAGCTTCGGTGACAACTTAGGTGTCAGCGCTTTCTTTGCCCAACCTCTGTTGGTGAACATCATGATGCTGATGATCATTGGGACATTGAGGAAGAGATGGAACAATGGACTGTGAAGGGACTGAAGTGGAAGGGGGACCACGAGAGGTGTCAATAGAACGAACGTCGTCGCGACGGTCTTGTTTCCTTTTAGAATCTTTAGGGGGAGGAGATCTTGATTTGGACTGAAAATTGTCATGGGAAGACCTATTGTTGTCGGCTTTATTCTGGTCATCTCGATCCTGGCCGGAGCGATAACTAAGGTCATATTCGCGACCATTACCTTGGCGATGCGAGCCCGAATGAGAACCAGGATTCTGGCGTGATATCTTCTGTATAGACTGAAACATATGCTTCTTCCTCACCATTATTTTTGCAGAGAAAGACAAAGAACGAATCAGTTCTACGTATTTAAGGACTTGGAATTAATGCAATACAATATTGTGAAGCATGTGCGAACGTGAGTGTCCTAGTGTCCCCCCAATGGACCAGCATTGAAGCTTTGCTAGTAGGATTAAGCTCTCCACTAGTAGTAGGAAGGATTCCAACCCCAGCTCTGGAAGGAGATTCTGATTCACTAATGCTCATGTCATTACAATGAAAGGCATCAATGTTGTTCGACATCGGAAGATCAGATAATGCCTCAAATGTTTCATCTAAGTGTTTTGAAGGTTGGGAAGCAGACTGATCCGGAATAACTTGAGGGTCGATTGATAACTGGGCTGTTTAAAGAGACGACTCTTGGGGAACCTGCAAACAAGCTTCTTTCTTTTTCTTCTTGTGAAAGCAGGGGGCTATGAGGTTTGTGTGGATCCAGCCATAGCCCCAAAAATAGAACCCACGTCATCGTCGCCGAGGTCATCACCCTTATCTCCCGCTATGTCTTTATCAGTAGCTTCTTGAGCTCCCTCAACTAGGGGCACGACAGGGTAGGTTTGATGGCCTTCATCACCATCTACATCCCACTGCTCAGCTACTGTAACTCCAGTGTGACCAGTATTCCTATTCTATGACCCTCTTCCATCAATTCGTAGGTAATGAGACGTTCGTTGATGAGGAGATTATCAATGTTTTTATCTTCTGATGGAACCCTTGTTAGCGCCAAAACCGCATCTGAATATTGTTTCCCATCAGGTCATGGGTAAGAACTTGCATAAACCAGAGAAATTTCTTAGTTCGAGATATGACCTGGATACAAGCACTCAAGAAATTAAGCAAGGAGTAACACTTATGTCCTTCTAACCACCGTCTGGCAAAGCCGGGTAGGCAACGGATATAGAACCACTCGCTTTTGAAGGCACTCAGTTTGTTCCAAGTACTGGTCAGGATCTAGCACTTCTTAGCTGACTCGAGGAATGTAAACAAAAGGCTTCCCTTTCGACGCTTGAAGGTGAAAAGAAATCGAATGTCTTCAGGAGTTGAAGAGCGAAACAAAAACTCCATAAATGCCATGTAGTTACAGTTAAGCAAGGCATAGCTTTTTGGATGCAACTGTGTCAGTGATAACCTCATATGATGTAACATTTCTAGGATGAATGAGTTAAAGGGTGGGATGCATCATACCTAACACATGAACTTGTTACATGCAATGAACCCTTCAAGGGGCATATGAGCTCTATCATCCAGAGTCGGGACTCGCATGTCATCAAATGGAATCTCGTGCTTGGCACAGATTCTGCGAAGAGAGGCTTCATTAATCTTCAAAGCCACAGAATCCTCCGGATCTTCCAAAAAATTAGCGTTTTCTAGAGTTTCGGGAGCAGGTTTCATCACTTCTGCTGAAAGAACGGGAACGACGGAGAAGAGGTTAAATGATGGACAAGAACTTTTCAGTTGTTCTGCTTGATGACTGAGGGAAATTTCATCGGAAGCAGTCGCGGAGCTCGATTTGTCACCCATACTGTTGTCCTATGAAATTTGTTCAGAAGACATGGCAGCTAAATACCCCAAGCATTCGGAACCCATGACTATTAAACTCAGTAGATAATCATCATTAGAAAAAATAACCAGTTCCCCCATACAAAGTGTGTGCTAGTTCAGAGTCGTGTAGCGTCGTGAGATGCAACAAAAACAGTTTAGAATTAAAGGCTATGATTATGATGAGACTTCGAGGTTTGAACCGTAGTGACCGTCATTGCTAGCCGTCTCAACTGATTTTCTACGTCAATGGAAAAGGGTTCGGTCTAGCCATCAGGATCGGTTGTTGGCATGTTGAATTTCAAGTTGTACATTTAAAAGTGGATGAGCGTCGGAAATTTATCCAAGACATTGGTAACAAACATAAGTATGCAGGGAATTATTCAAGTTTATTCTATAGTTTGATTGTCATATACATCTAATATGCAGTTCATTTCATATGCAAGTCATGTATGACCATTCAAGTATTCAAGGCCAAAGCTCATCACGAAGTTAAGATTGAAATTTGAGGACTTTAAGTATGTTTATCTAAGTAAAACCAAGAACCGATCCAAAATAATGTTCGACCGATCGATCCCAACGCACACGACCGATCGATCCTAATGCGCACGGCTGATCGTTTCTACGCAACCGCTTCATAATAATCGTTCTACAACTGATCGTTCTCCAACCTTTGACTCTGGTTCATACTTCACTCCAATTCAAAACTCGAAGCGCCGATCCAAAATTGATCGGCCAACAATCTCCCCCGTTCACTTCAACTAATCGAATCGCCATGACTTGGGTTATGCAAGCTAGAATGAGATCCCATTATCTCATCACTAAATCCTAACAATTAAGAGGAAAATAGAACCTACGTATGTATCAAAGTAGGAAAGCGGTGGCGATTTGGATTCAAGTGTGAAGCAAAATCAGTAGGGGATGGCGAGGGCGATGGTTTGTGTAGCAAGGGGTTAGGTCGACCTATGGAGATGGTTGCAAAACGAGTATGGGGTTGGATCAGAGGGCTCGGTGAATTGATGTTGAAGGAGAAGATGAAAATAGGTTATTGTTTTCTTTTTTGGTTCGGGTAGGGACGGTTAGAAAATGAAATGAAGTGAAGGGAATGGTCTAAGTGCACGAGTATATATATGAAGGATGCGATACGAACCATCGAAGTTTGCAGTTCAATGGGAGCCCAACTGATGAACGATCGTTTTATGATGGCCTTACACCAATCCGTTCTTCAAAACCTACAGTTCGTTCAAATGGCCAAACTAGGGAATGATCGGGCAAGATCGTTGTTTGATGTATTCATGCTGATCCATCCCCAAATAAAAGAAAAAAGAGAGAGGGGGAAGAATGATCAGACCCGAATCAATCTCAAAAGGATTTGGCCCGATCCATACTCGAAATAGATAAAGTACGATCCATTTACCTGATGGATTCATGCTGATCCATTTCATTAAAAAAAGTGCAAATGATTGAATTACATTCCACTAAATTAGCAACGACCCATGAACGTATAAACATGTCCGGAAGCCGATGACAAGAACGTGTACATGAACGTGCACGTGTGCATCCTAAAAATTTAATTTCTTGAAATCGATGGAAATTGAATTCTCACCTGGATTTATCAGAGAAAGAACCAGATTAGGTGACTGAGGTCCACTAGATCAATGGAATTGGGCACAGCTATTAACTGGTAAATAATAATTCAGAATTAATACTATCGAAAATCATTCAGTCGTCATGTCAAGTAGAAAGTGATATGACTCTTCAAGGAAAGCGATTCATCGAAGAGCTGATAACTATTCAGAAATATAACTTTTCGACGAATCTAACTCGCATCGATTCAAAGCACGTCATATTGGAAAAAGACATACTTTGGGGGCAAGTGTTATCCATCCTTTTGGCCCAGCTATATTCAAACTAACTAGACAAGTTAAAATCGACTGTCATTGGGATCGACAAGTCATATTAATAATAACGAAGCTCAAAAATCAAGCATAGATGATAATATGAAGCAGCGGCGGAGTGAAAGTAGAAGACAGATTGAATAGAACGATAAAAGTATGAAATTACACCATGTGCTAGAAATGGATCAGGTACGATCCATATTCACCTATTATGGATTGTACTAAATCGATGTTATAGTTCAACGTAATGGAAAACGATCGATATCTTGAAATCTACAGGTCAAATAAAGATGAAACTTTAGGAGCATCAATATATTGAAGAGTGTAGCCCACCATATCAATCGCATGCCAAAGCTAGTCAATATAACGATCGGCGCCGATCTTTATTCTTAAGGATTTGGGACCCGCAATCAATATCATGACCTCTTCTAGATCTGGAGACTCTGTTGTCGAAATTTCAGGAAGATATTTCACCGTCTTCCCCTTTAAATATAGACTTGATTATTCATTTGGGAGGTCTTTTAGGTTGCTTATTACTTTGCTTTTTTATAACCAAGGGTTTTACTTCAATCCATCCTCATGTACTCGGTAATTCAAGTGCTTAATAAAGTTATTTTCTCCAAAGTGGACGCAAACCTTTAATGCGTAACCACAATAAATCATGGTCTTCTCGTTGTTGCTTATATTCTGTTATTTAATTGTTTATTTCCTTTATTTTCATTGAATTTTCTTCATTTATTTCTCTACAAACTCTCTATTGGGTGTCTGTTGCTAATTTTTGATGCAAACAAATAATATACCATGAAGCTTTGTGGAGGACTTGCCACCTTTCATTCCTTCATTTGGGAAGGACTCCTTGTAGCAAATAGCCTTTAACTGGAGTCATCCATGACTTCTTTTTAGGCTTCGTCTCTAGCATCCAATCGATTTCCATCTGGTTTATGCTCGAAGCATCTAGTACTTCGACTGGGACCAAGCCAATTTTTTGTGCATCCCCGGTGCTAGCAAACTTTGCCAATGAGTCGGCCTCTTTGTTTTGATCCCGAGGAATGTGCGTGATGTCATAATACTCAAGGTCAGTCAATAGCTCTTGGACTTTGATAAGGTATGGAGCGAGTCGTTGTCCTTTAGCTTGGTAATCTCCCCTGATTTGGTATACTACCAACTAGGAATTGCAAAAGATTTCAAGAGATTTTATCCTCAGTTCTCTGGCAAGTTTGAGTCCAACAATTAGTGCTTCATACTCAGCTTCGTTGTTCATGGCAAGGAAGTCAAGCTTCAAAGCATAGCAAACTGATCGATCTTTTGGAGTTACAAGCATGATTCCGGCTCTAAAACAACGATCGTTGGATGCTCCATCCGTATACATTTTCCACCGAATGGTAAGGGCTCCACTGCTCTCAAGGAGGTCATCATGTTCAGTGAATTCTGCTATAAAGTCCACCAGTGCATGTCTTTGGATGGCTCTCCGAGAGAGATAAGTGATGTCGAATTGACTTGGTTCGATATTCCACTTGAGTACCTTCTAGACATCTCAGGTCGCTGTAAGAACTATCATAACAGCTGATCGGTGTGAACATTAATGGGATGAGACTTAATATAGGGGCGGAGCTTTTATGAAGCAATCAAAAAGCAGTACGCCAATTTTTATATCTTTGAGTAGTTCCTTTCAGCTTCTGTTAATCGCTTGCTAACATAATAGACTGGTCTTTGTATCTGATTCTCCTCACGAAAAGTGCGGCACTTATAGCATGCACCGACACAACCAAGTAGATATACAAGTCTTCATGATCCACCAGCTTTAAAAAGATGGGAGGTCTTTCTAAGTGATTCACCAAAGCCTAGAATGCGTCTTCACAATCCTGTGTCCATTCAAAGTTCCTTTTGCCTCTCCTAATCAAATCGAAGAAAGGAATGCATTTATCGGTGGCTCTGGAAATATATTGACTTAGGGCGGCAACCTTCCCATTTAGGCTCTGTACTTGTTTGATGGTCTTTAGTGCCTGAATTTTATGGATTGATCGAATCTTCTCGGGATTAGCTTCGATTCCGCGAGCATTGACGATGAAACCCAAGAAAATTCCTGCTGCAACACCAAAAGAACATTTCAGAGGATTAATCTTCATTTCGTAATATCGAAGGATATCGAACATTTCTGCTAAGTCTCTAATGTGGTCGCTTGATCGTCGTGACTTTACGAGCATATCACCACATAAACTTAATTTTCTTTCCAATCTGATCTTTAGTTATTTGGTTAACCATGCGCTGATAGGTTACTTCAACATTCTTCAATCCAAATGGCATTATGACATAACAATACAATCCAACGTCGGAAATAAAGCTGGTGTGCTCCTGGTCGAAGATGTGCATCGGGATTTGGTTATATCCATAGCACGCATCCATAAAAGATAGTAATTCATGTCCTGCGGTTGAGTTCACCACTGGTCGATCCTTGGAAGGGGAAACCGTCTTTTGGACAAGCCTTGTTTAAGTCCGAATAGTCAACGCACGTTTGCCACTTTCCATTCGCCTTTCTCAGGAGTACAGGATTAGATATCCATTTAGGGTAGAGGGGGTCACGAATAAACCCATTGCTTTTGAGCTATCCACCTCCTCTTTAAGAGCAGCCGATCCCTCTGAATCTATACCATGCCTTTTCTGTTTCATTGGACATGCCTCGGGTCGATATTTAATGTGTGGCTCACAACGACAGGTGAGATCCACACATGTCAAAGTGAGTCCATGTGAACATGTCATGATTCACTCAGAGAAAACTAGCAATTTCTTTCATCATCTGGGGGCTTAGCTATAATCTAATCATTAGGACCCGTGATGGGTCATCATGGCTGACCGTGACGTCGATCGTCAGCTCAATGGGTGCAGCCTTGGCCTTTTCGGGCACCTCCTCATCATCTATCAGATCTATGTCTTTATAGAACCGACTATGGCACCTAATCCAAGGCCCTGGCGCTAGTTGTCAATCTTCGGTAACTTGGAAGCAGAGAGGCTTGTCCATACCCTTACCTTTCTCCTTCCTTTGAGCATCCCTCAATTCAGCCACATAGCAGACACATCCGGTCACCTGATCACCGTGCACAACTCAACACTGTTATCAGTTGGGAACTTCAAAGTCAAACACCACGGAGCAAGAGCTTCCCGGAATTCAGCTAGGGCTGGTCAGCATAGAAAAGCACTATATGGAGAGTCGACATCCAAAATAACAAATGGCAACATCTGCACTCTCCTACGATCACTTTCTCCCAATTCCATGGGTAATTCGACATAACCAACAGCTTCGGTCATTGCACTATTAAAGCCATGAATGCGAGCTTTACACGGTTTCATATCCTTGGCTTCCATCCTCATCTGATCGTAAGCCATTTTGAAAATTATATTTACGGAACCTCCACAATCAAACAAGATCCTCCTCACTAAGGCGGGGCCGATCATGGTCGAAATGACCATTGGGTCGATCAACGGTGCCTCCACCTTATCTGCATCTCCGTTTCTAATTATAATGTCATCTACTATTGTATGTTATTGTTTCGCTGGAGCCCCATCTTCTGCACTCGAACAACACTCAAAATTCATATGCCTGATTGCGCTAGCATAGCACTCCATCTTATGCCAGCTCTAATCAGCTGGTTATGATCCTCCGACTATTGTGTTGATCACTAATCTTCCACTAATCCACGGAGGCTCCTCGTCCCTGTTTGGTGGTTGTCCTCGGTTGGGGTTGGATGTCCAATACCCGCCATCCTGCGAGGCTTTAACAAACTATTATAATTTTATTTGCAGAATCAATTTCTCAATAACATCCTGAAGATGCCTACATTCATTCGTGTTATGACCATATCATTCATGGAACTAACAATATTTTCTTGTATTTTTCTATTTCTTCATTGATTTTTTTGAAGGTGACTTCCTATACTGCATGGTATTGCATGTAGACAAGTAGACATTCTCTAAAGATATATTCAGTGGTGTGTCTGTATCATACATTGGAATCCTAGGCTTTCCTCTCCTGAAATCCTTGTTTCATTCACGGTTCCGATCACCGCCTTTCCTTTGCTGATTTGGTTTATTTTGGATATTTACTTGAACTTTTCCAGAACTATCCCAGACTGTTTCACTACAATGTTACTCTGCACTCCCTTTCCATTTGATCCCACAACATTCTTCTTCCTTGAGCATCTAGCTTCTTATTTCCTCAAATATTGAGCTACTTTTGCAGAATCACTCCAATGTTACAGGTGGTTTGCCAACTAACCAATCATGAATGACAAATTCTGTATCAATCCCTCTTGTTACCGCCATCAATATTGAATGGTCATTGGGATCACTGACTTCTGTAACGGTCATATGAAATCTCTCCAAATAATCTTTCAGTGATTCTCCTGGAGCCTGGATTACGCTGGATAGGGACATTAAATCTTTGGGGCGAGTTGTGTGCATATGGAATTGCTCCACAAATTTTTTTGTTGAATCGTCAAGTCTAGAGATTGACCGTGAGGGTAATCTCGTAAACCACATCGTTGCTATGCCAGAGAGTAATAGGAAAACATATGTATTTTGTTGCATCATCGGGTCATACAGAATCCATCAGCCATTCATATCTCATGATGTGTTGCTTGGGGTCGGTTTTTCCCTCGTAGGCAGGCATCAACGACATGCTGAACCTCCTTAGATACTCTGCTTGTAGGATATTGTCGGCAAATGGGGTATGACTTCTTAAGATTCCCCAAACATCATTGGTCAAGCCTTGGCTTTCCCTCACTAGCTGTCTAACCATAACCGACAAGTCCGGCGTTTGTATAGTTGGAGCCAAGCGGTAGTCATGCTCCACCTCACGTGAATGGTCCGATCGATGTCTATGAGTTATTCCACGCCTTCTTGGCTCAACATCCTCTAGATGTATATCATGTACGTTCACTTCATCGTCATTCCGGAGAGATAACTGGACTGTATCCACCTAAACTCCAACATCTAAATCAATCGCAGTAGCTCCAGCTTGTGCTCCAACTTAATGAGGCATGCTTCCTCCTTTGGAAGAGGGATCGGCACCGATCCCTCTAAAGGGATCGGGCCCGATCGGCCCGGGCAACCCAGGTTGGTTTGCCTGCTGATCTCCAAAATCTTCTACGTGATATCCATCAGTTCTGCGATGCCTACGTCTATGATAATCATCTGATGAATTAGAACTTTCTGATATATAATAAGGGGTTGGATCTCTCCTAGTTTTCCTATGTTGTTGCTCCCTGAGTTGATTCATTAGATCGATATTGACTTGAATATGCTGATTCACCATCGACGGCTATCCATTAGCTCTCTCATCAGATTCTGGAAATTGGCTCTTATGATGGAATCAGCCAAATTATGGACATCAACTATATTGGTAGCATTCACATCTACTGGTAGATTGCTCGGGCCTCCTTGCTGGATGGTAGCATTCTCGTTTTCTTTTGTGTTTTGAGAGGTAGATCTAGTGTTCCTAACTATTGTTGATAGTTCTTCCTTAGACTTTTGCGAATCTGAATAGAATGGATAAACTAGTTGAAGATAATTCTGGATCTCTTCCGAGAATTTAGGCAATCCAGTAGCAGCAAATGGATCCAGATTCAGTTGAGAATCTTCTTTCATAGTGAAAAGCACCAAAATGTTTGCACCAAAATTTGGCACAAACACCCAATAAACATTTTGTAGAGAAATAAATGAAGAATATAAAATGAAAACAGAGGAAACAAACAATTAAATAACATAAAATCAGAGCAATAATAAGAACAAAACGATTTATAGTGGTTCGACGTTGTTTGCCTACGTCCATTTTGAATAGATAGCTTTATTAATCACTTTTGTCAGTTGAGTACAATAAGGATTGGATGAAAATCCTTAGTTACAATAGAGTACAAAGCAACAAGCAGCGTAAAAGTCTCGAAAATGAACAGTCAAGCCAGTATTTATAGAGGAAAACAACAAAATATGTGACGACCCCACCGCTATGTCCAGTTTAGCAAAGAACATTACAAGTAATGTCGTCTACTAATCCGGAGAATACGGCTTGTTAAGGGCGATCGAATGTGAATATATCTTTATACTAACACTGACACGTCATTTATACCTTTTAATTAATATTTAAATTTAAATTTGACGTGTATAATATTAATACAAAGTAATAAACACACTGATTTAATAGTATTCAGAACAGAATAAAATATGAAACAAATATCAGAGATACACAGATCACAGCGGAACAATAATTTTCATAACTTATACAAATTTTGAGTCTACAACATAGAATACTAGACTCAAATAATATACTGGTGACAATTCTATAATCTCAACTATACAAAGTCCAAATGGCTAAATGAGATAAACTAGAAGTCCAAATAGTATATCTTCCCAGCTAGTTCAATCATCCAAAGGTCTACCTGTAACCTGAATAGTCTCGGCCTGACCCGAGCAAAATAATACTCGGGTCAGACTATCTCCAAATATCAAAAGGGTGAGATACTAATAACATGAATATATGACTTAACCACATCAAAATAAGTCATATCAAATAGGTATGTTCAAATAATATATGTGCATGTTAACAAAATAAATGACTTAACCATAACAAAATAAGTTATATCTAATAAACATGCGCAAGCAATATATATATATATACCAGATTCAATTTAACAATAATAAGGCATAACAAACAAATTCACCATTTCACAAATTCATCTCAAGTCATAATAGACTATCATTTAAAATATGGTGACAGCAATCAAAATTCTTCAGAGCCTAAAATGATATTAAAATATCCAACTATATAAATCTCTGAAGAAACATTTCATTTATAAAATAAAATGGTAGTCCTCTTTGGTCCAACATAGTAAGACATAAAAATCTATCGAGAACCATACAGACTTACATATTTATATAGGAGCTTCCCAGAACAATGTAAAAATATCTATCCAAAACAATATAGATATTATCTTCTATATAAACTCTATCCAGAACAATATAGATTAAGCAAATTTATTTATCCAAAACAACATAGATAATGTCGAGGCTGCCTAATAACCAAAGAGTTATAGTCTATCTAGAACAATATAGACCACGATGCATGTAAATATCTATCCAGAACAATATAGATAATACATCATCACAAACCTATCCAGAACAATATAGGTTTTCCTACCCAATTATAAAATATATCAACTCACGGGTTGATGAAAAATGAGTCATCTTCTCTCAGGGATCTAATGGTCTAAAAACAAATCCGAACACCCTGAGATAAGACAATTCTAAGTGTTAATTATTATCACTCAAGTAATCACAAGAACATAAATAATTGTCCCATACCAGATAGTAAATTCAAGTAATTACTAAAAGTTAGTAAATTGCCAATTAAACTCTATTTAACAAATTATTAATAAACGAAGAAACTGTACAAAATGTCCCATACCACTCCAATAGTTCAACCGTTTATTAAAATTCTTTATCACATAGAAAAGCACGAAATTCCATAAGAATATAAGTAAAAGCATAACTTGCATGAAAGCAATAGTTTAAATTATCAAGTTATATTTAATATAATAAGTTTAAATTTGAATAGAATTAATTTAGAAATAAGTTTGACTTTTGAATATAAAACTTGTTTAAATAATAACTTGTTTATGTAAATCTACATAGGTGTGTGTTTTTGTGTGTGTGTGTGTGTATATATATATATATTAATTTTTAAAACTAAATTCTTTTATTTACAATGATATATATATATATATATAATAAAATTTGAAATTTTTATTATTTATAGTAGGATTAATATTTACTAACAAAATAATGAAGTTAAAATGATTTGCATTTGAAATCAGTATATAGCAAGTTGAAACAAGAGATACTTTAAGTATCAAAACTCCATAAATCAACATATATCTCCATTGATAGGAGAAGAAATAACCATCATAGATAAGCTCAAGACTAAGATAATAAATAAATCAAAGATCATGATGGTTGCAGGCAAAATTTTGCTCAATATAGAATTTGTTATTCCAGAATTGCAGAATTCAATCGGCTGAATGGATTAATCCAGTCAGCTGAATCTTCATACTAGGAACGTTTTGTTCCAGCATTCAGTCGAATGACTATTTACATTCAGACGGATGAATGTTATATTTCCAAAATACTAGAGTTTCAAACAAAATTTCACTCCAGTCGATCAATTCAACATTTATACGATTCTGGAAAGTTACTGAAGGTACTTAGACCATATCAGGTCTTTCTAATCTATCCAAACACACTTATATTCATTTATGTGCAATTGGTGTGTGTTTGTGCATTTTTCCCCAAAATAAATAATTTTCCAAATTTAAAGATTTAACTTATTTAATCCCATCTTTTTAACTGAATAATTCACACAATCAAATAAGAAGACTAACAACAATCGATTCAACATTTAAAAGATAGTTTGTGTGAGATGAACATCTCACCTTTTATTTGCAAATGAAGATGAAAGAAGGAATTTTATGAAGATGGGCACTCTAGCTTTCTATATAATCTCCCACTCTAAAACTTAAATTCAAACAGCCCTTCTTCAAATTTGGCTTTATGTATTTTTCTTTGAATTGATAAGAATTAAACTAGGGCTGAAATTTGATTTTGTTTGCTTTCTCCATTAGCTTAGATTTTTGAAGAAGAGAAGGTAAAATGAATTTGCTTAGGAATTAGGCTAAGGCAGTGTATTAGGATAAGCTAATGGACTAAGGTATTTGGTTAAATTTAATAGATAATGGGCTTTTAAATTCCTAAGGCCCAATCACTTAAAATAAATTTTCTTTCTTTTGCTCACAACTTGGCTTAAAGAGAATGAATGAAATAAGGAGTTGATTAGGAAGGGTTAAGGTTTAGGGTATAGGAAATTAACTAAGGCTAATGGGCTTAGGAAATTGTAAAGGCCCAAATAAAATTTTGAATAAATTCCTAAACCATTCACTAATCATATTTTAATTAATGCACTTAAATTTCTAAACTAAAGAAAATTTAGAAAACTCTAAATTTCCAAAAGCTAGTTTACTCTTTATTTAAATCCCAATAATGGATTTAAACAACATTTCCATAAATTGAAATCCATAAATTAAATCAATATTGAATTGAAATTAAATTAAATTTCATAATTGAAACAAAATCCCAAATTTAAATTTAAAAAAATTCCTAATTAATCGTAATTAATTAGGTCTTTAACTACATGGTTGTTACAAACTCCTCCTCTTAAGAAAATTACATCCTCGCAATTCTCCTTTTAGATAGAATTATATAACAAAATTATGTTATTAGTAGTAACATATTTATTAAAACACTCTCAGAATGAAGCTACTAACAATTAATTCAAACTCTGCATTATCCTTTAAGTTTAGTTCATCTCGGGATTTGCATTAACCCGTTAGGTAAAATAGAGTAGTCAAACATTTATTAGACGCATTAATCGATGGCTTCTTGAGCTTGGAAATATTTCTTGGCTCAAGACTTATTATCAAGGACTACAAGTTTCATACAACTCATCTAATTTAAATGAATTCTAGTAGGCAAGTTAAATAGATTCTTTTATCTTAACTTCAAAAATAGTATATATAGTACTAATTATTAATTCTAAAAATATTTTATTGCCCAAAACACTATGTCCGAAAATATTTTATTGCCCAAAACACTGTGTCCGAATGTCTTGTACTAGTGTTTAGGAATTCCAATCGATAACGTTGATCAGGCGCATCGACCAAATTCTTAAAATACTCAACGGACAATTTAACACAAAATTATTTTCCATAAGATATACATATTTCTTTTAATACTTTAGGCTTTTCCAAATATTTGCTTGTTTATAATAAATATAATCATATTCCCTATATATGTATATCCAATATCAAAAAGATTTTAATTTAAATAGATGCTTGCTTAATATAAAATCCTTTCAATTAATCTTAGATTTCCATATAAGAATAATTCAAAGATCACAATTCCATAGTACACTCATTCATCAATAGATACTTCAAGCAAACATCAACTTTTAAATTTTATAACATTTAGATAAGTATGCTTATGAATTAATATTCCACTTTATATAAGTTTAAATTTTCAATATTACTTATGGTAATTGCACTACTGAAGACACCACAAGTTTTTATTATTGTTATTGAGCAGGTTTTAACTCTCAATAGTGATTCCTACCCAATATTAATTTTGCACAATCACTTATAATTTATTTTTAAAACAACCAAACATCCATCAACCAATAAATTTTTATTATATCTTATTTTATTTATTAAGTATACTTTCAAATTCCAAATTTAATATTTTCTTTTATAAAAGTTCTTTCAATCCATTTCAAAATTTAAATAAAATAATTCTTAACAAATTTTAATTCCATTATACATCATGGTATTTATTTGATTGTACCAATAATTACAATTTCATTTTATATCAAACAAAGTTTTCAATTTTCTTTGCAGTAACCACACAAATGAAGATACCGTAATGTTTAATAATTAATATCGAGCAGGTTATAAATTTCCAGATGAAAATTCCTACTCAATACTAATTCAATAATTATATAGAAATTTCAAGACAATCAAACATCCATTGATGCAAACAACATACATTTCAATCAAAAAAACAACCGCCTTCAACGGAAAGCTATTTTCTAGCTTTCGCTGCGCACTCTGATCCCTAACAAATCAGGACACAATAATTTAATTCTAAGCCATCTAAGGTCTCATCTATATTTATTTCTCAAATCTTACTTTTAATAAAAGTAAGTTCCAATATTTTCATAACAATAAGTTATATAGTATTATCAAAATATTTGTCAAATACGTCCCAATGATTATTCCCAATAATCATTTATATTCCTATTCCTAATAGTTGCTTAAATTACTAACTACTACATACCCAAAGGATAGGATTTCTAGATCATCCAGGTCAAGGTCTGAACTCTGAATCAATTTATATTCTATAATGTTCTGAACACAACTGTGATACCAACTGTGACGACCCCACCATTATGCCCAGTTTAGCAAAGAACATTACAAGTAATGTCGTCTACTAATCCGAAGAATACGGCTTGTTAAGGGCGATCGAATGTGAATATATCTTTATACTAACACTGACACGTCATTTATACCTTTTAATTAATATTTGAATTTAAATTTGACGTGTACAATATTAATACAAAGTAATAAACACACTGATTTAATAGTATTTAGAACAGAATAAAATATGAAACAAATATCAGAGATACACAGATCACAGCGGAACAATAATTTTCATAACTTATACAAATTTTGAGTCTACAACATAGAATACTAGACTCAAATAATATACTGGTGGCAATTCTATAATCTCAACTATACAAAGTCCAAATGGCTAAATGAGATAAACTAGAAGTCCAAATAGTATATCTTCCCAGCTAGTTCAATCATCCAAAGGTCTACCTGTAACCTAAATAGTCTCGGCCTGACCCGAGCAAAATAATACTCGGGTCAGACTATCTCCAAATATCAAAAGGGTGAGATACTGATAACATGAATATATGACTTAACCACATCAAAATAAGTCATATCAAATAGGTATGTTCAAATAATATATATGCATGTTAACAAAATAAATGACTTAACCATAACAAAATAAGTTATATCTAATAAACATGCGCAAGTAATATATATATATGCCAGATTCAATTTAACAATAATAAGGCATACCAAACAAATTCACCATTCCACAAATTCATCTCAAGTCATAATAGACTATCATTTAAAATATGGTGACAGCAATCAAAATTCTTCAGAGCCTAAAATGATATTAAAATATCCAACTATAAAAATCTCTGAAGAAACATTTCATTTATAAAATAAAATGGTAGTCCTCTTTGGTCCAACATAGTAAGACATAAAAATCTATCCAGAACCATACAGACTTGCATATTTATATAGGAGCTTCCTAGAATAATGTAAAAATATCTATCCAAAACAATATAGATATTATCTTCTATATAAACTCTATCCAGAACAGTATAGATTAAGCAAATTTATATATCCAAAACAACATAGATAATGTCGAGGCTGCCTAATAACCAAAGAGTTATAGTCTATCCAGAACAATATAGACCACGATGCATGTAAATATCTATCCAGAACAATATAGATAATACATCATCACAAACCTATCCAGAACAATATAGGTTTTCCTACCTAATTATAAAATATATCGACTCACAGGTCGATGAAAAATGAGTCATCTTCTCTCAAGGATCTAACGGCCTAAAAACAAATCCGAACACCATGAGATAAGACAACTCTAAGTGTTAATTACTATCACTCAAGTAATCACAAGAATTTAATTAACTGTCTCATACCAGATAGTAAATTCAAGTAATTACTAAAAGTTAATAAATTTCCACTTAAACTCTATTTAACAAATTATAGTAATAAACGAAGGAATTGTACAAAATGTCCCATACCACTCCGACAGTTTAATCATTTATTAAAATTCTTTGTCGCATAGAAAAGAACAAAATTCCAAAAGAATATAAGTAAAAGCATAAATTGCTTGAAAGCAATAGTTTTAAATTATCAAGTTATATTTAATATAATAAGTTTAAATTTAAATAGAATTAATTTATAAATAAGTTTGACTTTTGAATATAAAACTTGTTTAAAATAATAACTTGTTTATGTAAATCTACGTAGGTGTGTGTGTGTGTGTATTACTTTTTAAAACTAAATTCTTTTACTTACAATGATATGTATATATATATATATATTTAATAAAACCTGAAAGTTTTATTATTTATAGTAGGATTAATACTTACTAACAAAACAATGAAGTTGAAATGATTTGCATTTGAAATCATTATATAGCGAGTTGAAACAAGAGATACGTTAAGTATCAAAACTCCATAAATCAACAACATATATCTCCATTGATAGGAGAAGAAATAACCATTATAGATAAGCTCAAAACTAAGATAATAAATCAATCAAAGATCATAATGGTTGTCGGCAAAATTTTGCTCAATATAGAATTTGTTATTCCAGAATTGCAGAATTCAGTCGGTTGAATGGATTAATTCAGTCAGTTGAATCTTCATACTAGGAACGTTTTGTTACAGCATTCAGTCGACTGAATATTTACATTCAGTCGGCTGAATGTTGTATTTCCAAAATACTAGAGTTTCAAACAAAATTTCACTCTAGTCGATCAATTCAACATTTATACGATTCTGGCAAGTTACTGAAGGTACTTAGACCATATTAGGTCTTTCTAATCTATCCAAACACACTTATATTCATTTATGTGCAATTGGTGTGTGTTTGTGCATTTTTCCCCAAAATAAATAATTTTCCAAGTTTAAATATTTAACTAATTTAATCCCATCTTTTTAACAGAATAATTCACACAATCAAATAAGAAGACTAACAGCAATCAATTCAACATTTAAAGATAGTTTGTGTGAGATGAACATCTCACCTTTTGCAAATGAAGATGAAAGAAGGAATTTGATGAAGATGGGCACTCTAACTTTCTATACAATCTCCTACTCTAAAACTTTAATTCAAACAGCCCCTCTTCAAATTTGGCTTTATGTATTTTTCTTTGAATTGATATGAATTAAGCTAGGGCTGAAATTTGATTTTGTTTGCTTTCTCCATTAGCTTAGGTTTTTGAAGAAGAGAAGGTAAAATGAATTTGCTTAGAAATTAGGCTAAGGCTATGTATTAGGATAAGCTAATGGACTAAGGTATTTGGTTAAATTTAATAGATAATGGGCTTTTAAATTCTTAAGGCCGAATCACTTAAAATAAATTTTCTTTCTTTTGCTCACAACTTGGTTTAAAGAGGATGAATGAAATAAGGAGTTGATTAGGAAGGGTTAAGGTTTAGGGTAGATGAAATTAACTAAGGCTAATGGGCTTAGGAAATTGCAAAGGCCCAAATACAAATTTGAATAAATCCCTAAACCATTCACTAATCATATTTTAAATAATGCACTTAAATTTCTAAACTAAAGAAAATTTAGAAAATTCTAAATTTCCAAACGCTAGTTTACTCTTTATTTAAATCCCAATAATGGATTTAAAGAACATTTCAATAAATTGAAATCCATAAATTAAATCAATATTGAATTGAAATTAAATTTCATAATTGAATTAAAATCCTAAATTTAAATTTAATTAAATTCCTAATTAATCATAATTAATTAGGTCATTAACAACATGGTTGTTACAAAATATCTTCCTAAAAATTCGGCAGAAGGATCCCCAATACCATATAGGCCCACAGAAGGGATCGCATGGCCCAAATCCCAAGAAATAAGGATCGACGTTGATCCTTATTTTGGAGGAATTTGGGGGTGTGAGCCCTATAGTAGATTCTCCATGTTATAATATGCTTAACCTCTAATTTTCATGCCAATTGGGTGAGTGGAACTTGATTTATTGCTCGATCATTGTTGCAACATGTTATGCATCCTGATTTTAGCCAAACACTATGGAGGAAAGAGGGACGATCCCTCTTGCTTAGTCCTATTGAGGTGAGATCCCAAGGCTAGGCTCTCTAGGGTCCCCACATCTTGTTCCCAAAGTTTCATATGTATTGGACTTAGTGATTTTGAGATATTGATTGTTTTCCATTGAGTTGCACTTGTTTTGTTGAAATTGGTCGATCCATATAACTAAGAGGGATTATAGCCGATCCCTTTTCTATATTGAATTATATTACATACTTCGAACATTCTGTATAGCATATCTCCTGATTCCGTTCGACCACGCTTCATATTACCATGTGTACTTGAGTTCTGGATCCCACAATCATTGCTCTGGACTCATTGGCCTTGATGATAGTCGAGTCTTACTTGTCCAATCAGTTCGGATGTAGCCAGGTAAAAATGTCGGATAACAACTGGTAGAGTTAAAAATCTCATTATTTCAATCAATTTGGAGGTTTCGATTTCAAATCAAAGCGACTGAGCAACTTAAAAGGTCAATTGTGTAGCAACTATGCTTTCTATGTCAAAATTATACGTAAATTTATTTAAAATAAAATTGTTTGAATTCGATATTTGATAATTAATATTTTGAAAATAAATTTTAGTTAATTAAATTCCATTTAATATGATATTTTAATTTAATAATATGAAATTAATAAATTCTTTTTGAAAAAATTATTGAATTGAATAAAATGTTTTAAATTGAATATATAATATTGTTGAAGTGTAAATTAATTTGAATTGGATTGGAATTTATTTATAAATAAATAAATAATTATTATTATTTAAAAAGAGAAAAGAAAGGAAAATCAATTTAATCAAACTAAGGCCAAAGCCCATTTCTCTTCGAGAAAATCTCGAACCCTATTTCCCATTGTTTTAGCCGAACCCCTCTTGGTTTTTCACAAATTAAAAAAAAACAATTCGCTCAAAATGGAAAAAAAATTGAATCGCGGGTGGAGGTGAAGCTTGGTAGCGAACGATGGAGGCCAGCAACGATGATCGATGTGTGGGAGGAGCTGCCGTGTGCGCATGTTAGGTGATGGATGTCTAGGGTCGCGCGAAGATGTTGGTGGCGATGGATTTGTTCACGTGTGATGTGGACTGCACATCGATGGAGGGACGCGTGCCTAAAAGGCAACGATAGCTAAAGGTGTAGTAGTGGCGATAGCTAGAAGATGGTGATGGTAGATTGAGGGTGAAGATGATTTGGGCAGTAGTCGCTTTGGGGTTTGCTCAGAATTAAGGTGACTATACACTCACAACAACATCTGAAATTCATTACCGACTCTATATATGGATAATCGTGATATTGGTTGAATTGTTTGGTTTGATTGTTTGTTAGGGATTGATTGTTGATTGAATGCTTGCTGATTGTGTCGTTTGGAAGTACTGATTTACAAACGGAATTTTGTCTGACTACAAATTATTTGTATGTCGATGTGCGTATTTTATGGAAGACTAGAGTTCGATGGAACTCGACTCGGGTCACATAATAAATTTATAAGCGTTGATTGGTTGATAAGTTTTTATGAAGTATTTTTTACTCCATAATTTTATATATTTAATTATTTATTTATTCTCTTGTTTTAAAAATTTGTTTGAAATGTTTTGGAAAATTATTTAAATGTTTTGAAATTTTATTAAAAGTATTTTATGAATATTTTACTAAACTTTATTCAATTTTGTTAACTGGGTTTTTTTACTAAGTAGAAATATTTAGGAGTTAGAACGTCGGTACGAAAATAGAATGACCTAAAACTTGGTAGAGATACTCAGGAGGACAAGGGGAAGGTCTTAATAAAGTACAAAGCCCAAATAAGCTAAATGCTAAACTCGAGATGAGTTAACCTCCTTAACTCGGCAATAAGTCTAAATGTCACATTATGGCATCTTCCTACTTTTTCCAAGTGATCCCCTAGTCTTCCTAGGCATATCCATGAATTTTCATAGAGTTTTGGTGAGCCAATCGTAAGAAATGAAGACGTGGCAATCCAAGCGGCAAGATAATTCAAGTCATGGAAGAATGATAATCAAAACTCATCAACAATCTACCAAATTACATGGAGGACATCTAGACTAACCAAGGAGTTCAAAACATGAAGATTCATCCAATGGCTGGGTAAGGATTAAACTCGGCACCGAGTTAAGGACTTGACTCGGTACCGAGTTTAGCTGTTAACTCGGGTTGTCACGATATATCTTGTGCTATCTTAGGTTAGTCTTTAGATTACTCCGGTTGCGGGCTTTTGATCCAATATGACTGCTACCCCTATAAATACAAATTGTAGAGAAACCAAGAAAGGATCTGGATTCTACTATCAGTACGCAGGAATTATATCTCTTCTTCAACTCTTTCCTCTTCACAACAGTCACTAGGGCAGCTCCTTTAGGCAATTATAGGACTTAGAACTTGTCTAACCCATGTACTTGTGATTCTTTCTCTCTCAAACCCATTGTAATCTCACACAAACAAGATCAAATCAACAAGCAAAGTTATAAAGTGGATGTAGGCTTAGTTAACAATCGAGCCATTGTAAAAAGCTCTGTGTCTCTCTCTTATTTCTTTACTTTATTACTATTTTCTATAACTTTACCCTGTCTTAACAGGGCTGGTGATTTCACATAATACTCTTGGGCGTTGATCTATTTTTATGTTAACATTTTGTTTCTTTCACCGAGAAAACTGAATCTAGGCTTAGATCTAGCTATCTACTTTGGATTGAATAGATCCAGAAGTAAGATCCAGAAAGTTTGTTTGAAGAAATTAAAGGTTTGTTGTTCCAATGGCTCCAAAAAGGAAATATGCATCTGGAAGATCCATGGGAGCAACTATTGGTGGTGATGAAACAAACACCCACCAAATTGAAGCTTACAATGGAAACCCTACTCTGAGCTCTTCTTCTCACCAAGAAGTTGTCACAAGATGAGAACTCAACCAGATGGTTAATGTGCTTAACCGAAAAATGGTTAATAGTCGAAAAGATTTTATGGATAAGATTGATGCTTTGCTAGCACTGCAGCCATTAAGTGCTCTGAAAGCTAGGCAAGAAACTGCAGATGTCATCGAACATGAGAATTCCTTTGTTCCAGGCTTAAACGGGAAGAATGACAAACAAAAACTGAGGTAGCTGGTGGAGCTAGAAGGATTGTAATGTGGGTGATGGAAGTGCTCCTCTTACCGGAATACAACCTAATGCTAACCCAAATCTTGGAATGAACACTCCTCAAGTGAACAACGCGATGCTTATTTCTCACTCTAAAGGTGACATGCAACTTGATGTTGATGGATTGGAACTAAATGATGATGTAAACAAGCAAAACACTGAAAACAAAGTCCAAACTGCCACGATAAGGCCGACTGTGTGTAAACGGAACTCTGCAGGAGTGGTTCTCTGGGAGAATGGAGAACCTAGGCTTTAGTTGGCAAACTGAGACTATTTGTGGAATCAAACACTCGGTGTAGCCCTTGATAGTCAAACTTTAGATTACCGTGCCAGCGAAGACTACATCGCTGACATGGTCAAATGGTTGGTGAAGGAAAGTAGGGGTAGGAAGAACGAGGAGTGGGGTTCCGCACCAAGCCATCACTAAAAATGTTCTAAGAGAAGTATATCCTTAGAAATTCACCATGTTGACGATGTCATCATACAACAGAACAACGGATCTTAAACAACAATATCTTCTTGGAAGGAGTCACTTCCATGTGGTTTATGAGACTTCCACCAAAATCCATTTCCACTTTTGACGAACTGGCAAAGAGGTTTTTGGAGCAGTTCAGACTCCATTATACACGTCCCAAGGACATGATGTATCTATCTAGCCTGTCACAAGGACCTAAAGAATCACTAAAAGTCTTCTTGAGCCGACGGAACCACGCTCTTACAAGCAAATCTTCCTGTGTGCATCTATAAGCCACACATCGCTTCTGGAGCCAATAGAATTGTGCTCTTGCAAGCAAACTGCATGTGCACATCCCATAAGTTGCACCTTGCTTCTAGAGCCGACGGAATCGCGCTCTTGCAAGCAAACTTCCCGTGCGCATCCCAGAAGCTGCACTTTGCTGCTTGAACCGATGGAACTACGTTTAAGTATGCTTCATATCTCTGCTGCTTGAACTGATGGAATCGCATTCAAGTACGCTCCACCCCTTCGCTTCTTGGACCTATGGAACCATGTCCAAGTAAGCATCTATTCATCCACTGCTATAACCGATGGAACTACGTTCAAGTACACTCCACTCATTTGTTGCTTGAACCAGTGGAACTACGTTCAAGTACGCTCCACTCATCTACGGCTTGAACCGGTGGAACCGCGTTACAGTATGCTCCACTCTTTCGCATTTTTGACTAATGGAACCGCATCCAAGTAAACATCCATTCATCCGCTGCTTGAACCAGTGGAACCTCATTCAAGTACGCTCTATGCCTTCGCTACTTGAACTGGTGGAACAGTATTCAAAGAACACTCCATTCATTCGATGTTTGAACCGATGGAACTGCGTTCAAGCATGCTCCATTCCTTCGCTGCTTGAACCCATGGAACTGTGTTCAAATACGCTCCATTCCTTCGCTCCTTAAACCGATGGAACCATGTTCTTACAAGCAAAGCGCACATGCTCCATGCAATTAAGAAAGTGCCGACATCGCTCCGCAATGCTGGGAAATGGCAAATCATAAGTCGATTGAGAAATCCACTCGTAACTATCAAAGACTCAGCATCGCCCGGAGATATGCAATATCAGAGCAAATCTGAGTACTTGAGTTGTTTGAGAGTTTCTGGAGGTGGTCAAGGAATTAAAATGCTCAAAATCGAGCGTCAAGACTACAGGTTTCCGAAAACAAGAGCCTACTGCACAACTCAGACTAGGGGCAACCGAATGAGTCGCCTAGAACAACCGATCTCTATCAATTGCTTGAACCCCGAATTCGGAGCAACTAGCTCTGTGGAGTAGGGGCATACATACACTGACGTGTAGTTGGGACAAGCTAAGCCGAGATACATCATAGTTCTATTACGCCGAACAAAGAATTTTGACCATCATAACAGAGCTAAGCAATGTAGTATGTCGAGAGATCTTTCAGATTCAAAATTGGAAGGAAAATTGGTTCACCCTCCTAGGCACCAATCTTGCGCCAGCGACATCGAGAACTCTAGACCGTCATATCGACGAGAGAATCGAACTTATTAGAACTTGTTATCGCCTAGAGATAGGCGATAGCATGAAGAACTTACTATCGCCCAGAGATAGGCGATAATAGGAAGAACTTACCATCGCCTAGAGATAGCGATGACTGAAGGCATTTCCAGAATCAAATCATCGATGCATCAGTTTTCGAAGACATAATCAAGTGCTGATTTAGTTCTTAAAGTCTAACCTATAAGAAAGCAACATAGCCTAAAGACTGGTAATGTTCGGAGGGAATAGTTTATCTTCCAGAATTAATGCCACTTGGAGACTAGCAATGTTAGGAAGGATAACCCTCAACTATCATAGATTTTCCACGGCTTGGACATTAGTAGCTCTTAGAATAAGCAACCATGTAGAGATCAATCAGGTACTTTGACTCTTGCTTGCGGAAAACCAATCGTTGTCTGAAGACAGACAATGACATGGAGAGAACGCTTAGAATCGAGCAACTAAACTGTTAATTCCAGAAGATTGAAACCTACGAATAAGGCAGATATTCGCAACAACACTATTGGACCAATATAATGTATATGGCCCAGAATAGGCAAGGATAATTGTCACAGATTCAAGACAAGCACTATCGAACTCTACTGGTCTATGATCAGGATGGGAAAATCACAATCGTACCTAGGGCAATGTAACGACTCGCTTCACAATGTCTAATTTTCTATAAGGGCCCAGAGTGTGGCACTTGCAAATATGGGTTCCACAAATGGAAGTCAGATTGCAACAAAAGTCGTTAGGAGGAAATTCAACCCTATGTGAATAATAATAACCATGGAATTGGTTAAAAGACGGCCATGAATCGCTAAGGGGAACGCTTGACGATTATAAACAAAGCTAAGTAATGGAAACGCCTGAGACTCTCATTCTTTCGGAATATGGCATAGCCCAGAGTTAGGTAATACCGAGAAAGTAGCCACGTTAGGTTAAAAGGGATATACCCAACAATATAGGATCAGAAAAATGATTCGATCCTAATTTGCATGATTTTAACGCTACCCGAAGACTGGCAGCATTAAGGAAAGACTCCTATGATCCAATCATCAAAGTGCTAGTTTTCGAAAACTGAAACTAGTACCCCAACTAGAATACAATACCGCCAAGACGATTGGCAGCAGTAAGGAAAGTCTCCTATGATCCCATCATTAAGGTGTTAGTTTCCGAAGACTGAAACTAGTACCCAACTAGAATACAATACCACCAAGACGATAGGAAAATCGACTCAAACGCTGGATCGATTGAAAAATCGATCCCT
This sequence comes from Allium fistulosum, assembly GCA_030737815.1. Lineage (NCBI taxonomy): Eukaryota > Viridiplantae > Streptophyta > Magnoliopsida > Asparagales > Amaryllidaceae > Allium > Allium fistulosum. The sequence goes on along the minus strand of CM060908.1, from coordinate 636,159,436 downwards.
ACCTTCTGAAAACCGGCATTGTTCTGGCAACGTCGAGAAAGCCCAAAACCGCAAGACCGACTAGGAAAATCGATCCCAACCTCATGAGTATCGGTGTTGCCCTAGCAATGCCGAGAAACTCCCTTATTTCCTAAGTACTGGTTTTGCCCCAGCAACATCGGGAAACTTTCTTTTTTCTAAGTACCGATGTTGCCCCAGCAACGCTGATTCTATTTAGTAAGTACCGATGTTGCTCCGACAACATCGGGAAACTTTCTATTTCCTACATACCATTATTGCCTCGGAAATGCCAGGAAAACTTCAAACTGCAAGGTCGACGAGAAACACTCACAGTAGTAAACCATCGATGCACGAGCTTTTGGAGATAGAAGTTGGTACTCAATTGGGTTTCTACCCCTGTCTTCAGAAAACTACTGTTGCCCGAAGATAGGCAATAGTGGGAAGACATAACCATTCATCGGCCAATTGAATGGTTCTGCTCTTCATCATAGGAATCAATTGCCATCCATAGATAAGGCAATGTCGAAGGAAAATCCCCAGGATCGAATCACTCGTGTACTAGTAAACTGGCGCACAACTTAATTTCCAATATTCAACTTAGAAAGAGTTTTGATGCAGCCAAGAGATAGGCAATCTCAAGAAAATATTTCTTGGAACCAAGCAGCTAAATCACCAGTTCTTGAAGATATAAACTAACACATGAACATGACTTCCGTGATGATGATAATAGCAGTCAAGCAAGGCATGCACGGAAAAGGACAAGCGGGAAAAACATGGAAAGTTAAGAGTTAAGTCACCAGACTTCCTCAATCTTATAGTAAGATTGAGAGCCAGACTAGGGGCAATTTAATCATTTGCTCCACACCTCGCCACCTCTCACAAACGCCCAAATACAGGCGTTCGAAATAGCTAGTCCCGGGAAAAGGGATAGACACACAAATACTTGGTCAAAGAAAACCTAACCAAAGTCCAAACATTAATAATCACGAAGTTGATTAGATAATAGTTCTATTTCGCAAAGCAGAGCATTTAGGAAACATATTGCCATCTAGGGTTAATGTTTAGGAATTCGATATTTTCCGAAGACAGGTGACGTCAAAAAGGAACCAACTTCCCTCCCTCGAGAATCTGGCATTGCCCAAAGATAAGTAGTGTTAGAAAGGAAAAAGGTTAACCTCTAGGAATCTACTATTGCTTGAAGATAGGCGGTGGCAGGGAAAGGAAGTCCTAGTCTCAATAATTTATTGTTGCTCGAAGATCGGCGACATCGAAAAGGTTCTCAAAACCAAACAAGGAACTAGGTTGATAATTCAGCTTTGACCTGCATAAATTTGCCGTCGCTCGAAGTCTGGCGACGACAAAAAGGATTGATAACCTGCTTATGGACCAACCAGATCAGTTGGTGCCAACCTTCTCGAATATGCCATCGCCTGAAGATTGTGATGCCAAGAGGAACCCCTAGAATAGGACTATCAATTCACTGGTCGAATCTTCAGTCCTACCTTCTGCAATCTGACACTGTCCAAAGATTCAAAACATCAGGGATCTCAACATTGGGCTTGAAAGGATTTACTATGAAAAAAGACAACATTGGCTGATGATGTCAACTTGAGAGAATTTGATCACACTTAAGGAATTAACAACACTGAAAATTTGGATTTTGGAATCAAATAGCAGAGTCACTAGTTCTTGGAGATGGAAACTACCGTGCAAGTTAGGCTGGAGGTAGTCATACGTATTGCTCAAGAAACCTAGTCTCCCGAAAATGTATGGACTAGGTAATCAGAGTGATCAATCCTATGGACTGGCGCATACACACCTACACTTGGTCGAAATAAACTCGACCGAGCCAAAATAGGAACAGCCATGGAATTGGCTAAGCCAAGCTACATCACATTTTTGAACGGAGTTAAGTAATAGAAAATGCCAAAATGACTGTAGGAGTATTATTTATATGCACAGAGTTGCGGTAAATAAATATGCCACAAAGGAACATAGGAGGTACAGTAGCGAGAAAGGAAATAATTGGAATCAAATAGTTAAACCACCAGTCCTTGGAGATAGAGACTGGTGCGCAGACTGGATTCTGGAAATCACAAAGAAAGGGGGATCATCATTATCAATGTGCACTCGGTGGTGAGGAAAAGAACAAAATATGCTATCCTTGCAATCAACTACCGGTGAGAAAGAGGAACTGCATGCCATGATCACATTGAAATAAGACAAACAGATAAGTGAAAGTAGTGAGCCAAAAGTTCTCGATATCAAGAGGAACCTCTCGGAACTAAAAGGGTCAGAATTGACTCATTGATGTGCTAGTTTCCAAAGATAGAAACTGACGCACGACTGGAACTTTAGCCACAACCTACGAGAATCTGTCGTCGCCTATAAATTGGCAATGTCAAGAAGGTGTAATCACCAACCTTTAGGAATTTTATTATTCCCCGAAAATAGGCAACTTCAAGGAAGGATAATCGAAATCGAATGATTTGTGTACTAATTTCCGAAGATTGAAACTATGCCTAACTAAACTTCAACAACAACATTGGCGACTAAGCAGGACAAGCTCGGTAGGGGATATGTGAAGATAGCTATGGAAAATTGAAAATGAGTACTGTTGGACTTTTCCAAATCCAAGACCGAGATTGAGGAAGCTCAATTAGACATGGGGCAGTTGAATAATTTTCCTTATAGCATTTAGCTACTACTTGTTCCTAGAGTCAAGCATTTTAAACCTTCCATAAATAAGATTCAATTCTTGGCAAAGGTCATACAACAAGGAAATGAACATCTCAGTTGCTTTCTGAGACAGTTTAGCATGAAAATGGTGTTATCCACGACTAATAGTTGGTTGAAAGGAACACGACCGAACACATGAAGGAATGGGTATGAGGTTGTTTAGATGACATCCCTATGTCGCCAAGCAGAGCACTTTGGCAAATGTATGTAGGGCTAAATAAAGGAACATAACCAAAGAAATTGCTAGGATTTTGTCTATCTTTTAAAAGTTGTGAGACAACGGAGGCCGCCCCCGCGTAAGCATAGCTAAAAAGAAGACCGACGGGACAATAATCTTCGAGGAATCCCTGCTTGGTCCTCCCACTTCGTCCAAGGCTCTTAAGGTTGTGTGCTCTTTTACAGGATGAGGCGGATTTTGCAATAGCTCCACAATAGCAAACGTGCCCCACGATTCAACTGTAATCAATCGTCCCGGTATGACAGATAAAAAGCAAAGCCTAAGCTGTAAAGGATCTAGCTTCTTAAGGAGTTGAAGTTACTTTGCCAGACTAAAGACGAGATGAGCAGAAAGTCATTCTAAATAATAAAACTTGGCGTTCAACACTGTCAGGTATGTTTTAATTTGAATAATATCCCCGCATGAACAACGTCTGGAATCCAAGGGAAGTCGATGTATGTTGACCAGTCAAATTCCGAGCATTGACCGAGGCAAGTATAATGTGTTATCTGTGCAAAATGAGTCCAGTGTCTCGAACACCACGAATGGACCATCCTTCATAGATAACTCGCTCAAACTAGAAAAATGAGTCTCGTCAAACTTTAATATTATCTTTTTGGGACTTGCCCGTTATCGATGAGAAATCAATAATGGAGACGTTGTTCGGAGTGGCGCGGCAGTGGAATCATCCACTACGTACGATTTTGGAATAAATCATCGCACTAGAATTCAAACAGAGATAGGAACTTAGCCAAATTCTCGAAAAGAGATATTTGAAGCCCAAGAACATGACTTGACTTTGGAACAACGTGCATTTGGCCAAGGCAAAACTCAACTTCACCACTGTCCAAGTACAGTCCAAAATTCAACCACCTCCTTATGAAATTTTCATCATCTTGAAATCATCACGAAAGAGTACCTATACCAACCTAAAGTGCGACGTAATCTCCCCAGTGTAGATTGAGTCACTGACACAAAGGAATGGAGTTTTAACTGTAACTAAACCAAACGGTTAACGAATAATCGACTAAACAAAAGCAACGTCCTAAGACGACGCTCAATGATCAAGCTGGAGTTTACAGAATATCAGCTGAGAGTTTGTCTCGATCTAGAGCACACTTTGTTTTCAACAAAAGTTTACTCTGAGGGCAAATGTTAACTGGGTTTTTAACCAAGCAGAAATCATTAGGAGTTAGAACGTCGGTATGAAGACAGAACAACCTAAAACTTGGTAGAGATACTCAAAAGGACAAGGGGAAGGTCTTAAGAAAGTATAAAGCCAAAATAAGCTAAGTGTTAAACTCGGGCCGAGTTAACCACCTTGAGTCGGCACCGAGTCTAAATGCCACATCATGGCATCTTCCTACTTTTTCAAAGTGATCCCCTAGTCTTCCTAGACATATCCATGAAGTTTAGTAGAGTTCTGGTGAGCCAATCGTAAGAAATGAAGACATGATGGTCCAAGCAGTAGGATAACTCATGCCATGGAAGAATGATAATCAAACCAATCTACAAAATTACATGAAGGACATCTAGACTAACTAAGGACTTCAAACCAAGAGGATTTAGCCAAAGGTTTGCTAAGGATTAAAAAATCGGCACCGAGTTAAGGCCTTTGACTCGGTACTGAGTTTAGCTGTTAACTCGGGTCATGACGATATCTCTTGTGCTATCTTGGGTCGGTCTCTGGACTTCTCTGGTAGTGGGCTTCTGATCCAATATGACTGCTACCCCTATAAATACAAACCATAGAACACCCAAGAAAGGATCTGGATTCTGCTTTCACTACACAGGAATTATATCTCTTCTTCAACTCTTTCCTCTTCACAATAGTCACTAGGGCAGCTCCTCCAAGCAATTCCAGGACTTAGCACTTATCTATCCCCTGTACTTGTGATTCTTTCTCTCTCAAACCCTTGTAATCTCATACAAACAAGGTCAAATCAACAAGAAAAGTTATAAAGTGGACGTAGACTTAATTAACAGCCGAAAACACTATAAAAAGCTCTATGTTTTTCTCTTATTTCTTTGCTTTATTACTATTTTGTATTACCTTTGACCTATCCTAATAGGGCTGGTGCTTTCACATAATACTCTTGGGTGTTGATCCATTTTTTGGATTAACAAATTTAGCTATTTTCGAATTACGAATATATTTTTAATTACAAATATATAAGTAGTGTTCCCCTTTGGTTATAAAATTCTTTTTAAATCAACATTACAAAATTGGTTTTAAGGAAAAAAAGAAAATAATGCTATTTTATAAAATATGTTATGAAAATGATTATATTGTATTAAAGAGATTTTTAATATAAAAGTTACTTAAATATTTTCGAAAGAGTTTTCAAGCTTTGGAAAAAAATAGAACTCTTTTTATGAAATATTTATATGTTTTAGATACATTTTGAATAAATGAAAAATCTCTTTTTTGAAAGTCGCTAGCATCGACTAATAGTCGCTATGCACTGGATCAATGATGGCCAAATATATAGATATATAATTGAAGCACAGTAATCACAGTAGAAGTAATATATAAATATAATGAAGTTGATGTGGATCGAGTAATATGATTATATTTACTAAATAAAAACTTATATAAAACTGGCTGTATAAAAATTGCAACAAGTAAAGTGCACCGGAGATTTTTATACTAGTTCGAACTTCCTGTTCTACATCCAATCTCAGACTCCTTCTGAATTTATGACTATACCCTCACTTAACCCGGAGAGAACTATTCAAAGCGGTGGATGCAACTATTAAAGAAGAAGGGATATGGCTTTTTAGAAATTCAAATAAAAAACCAGTTACAGGCATCCAGACGTCTGGAATTTTAGTACCAACCATTTAGATTCAATATAGACGTCAATTATGAAATATTAAGATAAACCTATTTGTTTTCTTCAATTTCAGCTGGGTTTTGATGTCGATCGTCATATCTCCTTCTATATATTCCTTCGCCTTATCTCCGTCTTGTATATCTCTTCTTGTATTTCCATGTATATACTTTGGCACATACCTGCAAGTTAGCTTAGAGGTTCTTTGGCATAATTGTATAGTTGTTGTCATTAAAATCCAACAAAAGAAGTTCTAACATTCTCCCCTTTTTTATGATGACAACTATACAATTTTTTGAAAATATTTATTCTATAAAAATGATATTATAATATGATTAAAGCTCCACCTAATTATAGTATCTCCCCATATCAACATGATATGAATTTCTCCCCCTTTATCATTATAAAAAATGAATAAGAGCATATGCATATTTTATTTTAATAACTCCCACTAAATATAATATTTCTCTTAAGAAATAAATCTATGTACTTTTTATATATACATGTGAACCCCTTTTTTATATATAAAAGAGATTAGTATCACAGATAAGGGAATAAAACAATTTAACATTAATGTCATTTAATGAGTATCTAATAGATATGTCAAATGTAATCAGAATGATACTCATTCTACAAAATGAATATAGAGTTTACGACTTAGGAAACCATATCTAGTTAGATGTGGTTGATTCCTTAAAAACATAATTTTCATTATTAATCACAGTGTTTAGTAATTGCTAATGTATAATTGTTAATAATGATTAGTTAGGTTAGCAGGAACCCATAAATCAACATTAATTGTCATTGATTTAGTATTCAAAGAATATTCTCTATTTCTAAGTAAAATACTATCATGACATGAAGTGGTTTTAGAACTATCTCTATTTTTAGTACTAGTATTAAAACGTGTATACATGAATGCATATCTAGTATTATTTTATGTTTATCGTGCTTATAGCCTAAACCAATTTTCTTATTATGAACTTTAGTATTTATCATTAAGGAAGATAAATCATCTTTTTCTTTATTGAATTTTGTAACTTTCTCATTTAATTTGTCAAAATCCGCTTTAGAGTTACAAAATTTCTTTTGCAAAATAACATTATTTTCTTTTAAAAGCTTGCATTCTATAATTAAATCTAAATTTCTAGCATTCAAAGCACTTTTCTCTTTTCAAGGAAAAAAATTTAGAATTAGATTCATTTAAAGAATATTCTAACAATATAATTTTATTTTGAAAAGATTCATGTTACTTTAAAAGATTAGCATTATTATCAATAAAAAGCTCATTTTCTTTTAAAAGGAAATTATTTTGTGAAACAACTTTGTAGTTTCAAAAATTTTAGTTTGTTTCATTAAGAAATCATTTTCTTTCTTTAATTTATCATATTTAAGTTCGCAATCCTTTAGTTTCCGTAAGCAACATTATTGATCTTTTGTAATGATTTTTTTTTTTTGAATAAACTATCATGTGATGCTAAAAGATCATTATAAATTGAATCATTGTGTACCGATTTTGATCCGAGTGTAGCCACATTGCACATGTATTGAGATTCAATTTTGATTTGCTTGTTTTCAGAAATTTGCTTTTTCTCAACAGTTTTTGAGCTATGAATAGATCTTCTCTTTCTGGCCATTGCTCTAAGATGTTGTTACGGTCAGTAGAACGCCAGACACTGATACCAAATGAAAGTTGTTAGCATCAATTAATAATCGTTATGCATTGGATCGATGATGGCCAAATATATAGATACAGAATTGAAGCGCAGTAATAATAGTAGCAGTAATATATATATATATATATATATATTTATAATGAAAGTTGATGTGGATTGAGTAATTTGATTATATTTACTAAATAAAAACTTATATCAAACTGGCTGTATAAAAATTGCAGTAAGTAAAGTACACCATAGATTTTTATACTGATTCGAACTTCCCGTTCTACGTCTAATTCCAGACTCCTTCTGGATTTACAACTATACCCTCACTTAACCCCGAAGGAATAGGTTTTACAAACCACCCGAGCTGCCGACCAGGACTTCTATATTACAAATCACCTAAACTACCGAATAGGACTTTGTGCTTGAAAAACTTTAACTGGACTTCAACTACAAATGATAGTAAATTTCTTGACTGATTGTGTTTTAGATAACATGGATAAGTCTATTAAGTACACCCTTCCTATAATCTCTTTGAAATGATGATTTGAACGTGTAGTTGTAGGAAGTAAATAATTGAGAAAATTTGTAATTCACAAGTGCGTATAGATTAGAAAGATAAAAAGAACCGATTCTTGGTTTGGTTCATTAAAAATAAAAGTGAATTCTCAACTTTATTTATAGATTTGAAAAGTTATAAATCAATGGTAGTAACAATTGGAGAGAACTATTCAAAGCAGTAAATGCAGCTATTAAAGAAGAGGGGACATGTCTTTTCAGAAATTCAAATAAAAAACCCGTTACAGGCATCCAGACGTTTGCAATTTTTGTACCAGATGTTTAGATTCAATATAGACGTCTATAATGAAAAATCCAAATGTCTGGATTTGAACTAAAAGTTCTTTTTATATTTAAATGTACACAGACGTCTGGGACAAAAATTCCAAATGTTTTAAGTTGAACTATTTTGTTCATTTACTTGAAATGTTATACTTTGACTATTTTCTTTAAACAAACGTGTATATAAAATAGTTATATTTCAAAGATAATTTTCAAAATATATTTCTATGTGTAATCATCAAATTGGAGATTGTACATAAAATCTAGATCGACAAAAATTAAGATATAAAACCTTTTTTTTCTTCAATTTCAGCCTGGTTTTGATGTCGATCGTCATATCTCCTTCTATATATTCCTTCGCCTTATCTCCGCCTTGTATATCTCTTCTTATATTTCCATGTATATACTTTGGCATATACCTACAAGTTAGTTTTGAGGTTCTTTGGCATAATTGTATAGTTGTTGTCATTAACCAATAAGAGAGGTTCTAGCATTCCACCCCTTTTTGATGATGACAACTATACAATTTTTTGAAAATATTTATTCTATATAATATGGTTAAAGCTCCCCCTAAGTATATTATCTCCCTCTATCAACATGATATGAATTTCTCCCCCTCTGTCATTATCAAAAATGAATAAGAGCATATGCAAATTTTATTTTGATAACTCCCACTAAATATAATATGTCTCTCAAGAAATAAATCTATATACTTTTTATATATACACGTGAACCCCTTTTTTATATATAAAAGAGATTAGTATCATAGATAAGTGAATAAAACAATTTAACATTAATGCCATTTAATGAGTATCTAATAGATATGTCAAACATAATCAGAATGATACTCATTTTGCAAAATAAATATAGGGTTTACGACTTAGGAAACCATATCCAGTTGGATTGGTCCCTTAAAAATCTAATTTTCATTATTAATCACAATGTCGTAATAATTGCTAATGTATAATTATCAATAATGATTGGTTAGATTAACAGGAACTCATATATAAACATTAATCGTCATTAATTTAGTATTCAAAGAATGCTCTCTATTTCTAAGTAAAATACTATCATGACATGAAGTGGTTTTAGAACTATCACTATTTTTAGTAATAGTATTAAAACGTGTATACATGAATGTACATCTAGTATTATTTTTATGTTTATCGCACTTATAGCCTAAACCATTTTATTACTGTGATCTTTAGTATTTATCATTAAGGAAGATAAATCATCATTTTCCTTATTGAATTTTGTAACTTTCTTATTTAATTTGTCAAAATTCGCTCTAGAGTTACAAAATTTCTTTTGCAAAATAACATTATTTTCTTTTAAAAGCTTGCATTCTTTAATTAAATCTAAATTTCTAGCATTCAAAGCACTATTATTTTTTTCAAGAAACAAAAATTTAGAGTTAGTTTCATTTAAAAAAATTTCTAACAATATAATTTTATTTTGAAAAGATTCATTTTCCTTTAAAAAATTGGCATTATTATCAATCAAAAGCTCATTTTCTTTTAAAGGAAATTATTTTGTGAAACAACTTCTTCAATTTTAGTTTCAAAAGTTCTAGTTTGTTTCATTAAGAAATCATTTTTTCTTTTAATTTATCATATTTAAGTTCGTAATCCTTTAGTTTTCGTAAAGCAACATTATTGATCTTTTGTAATGATTTAAATTTTTTGAATAAACTATCATGTGTGTGCGTAATCATCAAATTAGAGATTGTACATGAAATCTTGACTGACAAAATTAAGATATAAAACTTATTTGTTTTCTTCAATTTCGGTCCGATTGGTTGTCGATCGTCACATCTCCTTGTACATATTCCTTCGCCTTATCTTTTTCTTATATATCTCTTCTTGTATTTCCATGTATATACTTTGGCATATGCATGCAAGTTAGTCTATAGGTTCTTTGGTATAATCGTATAGTTGTTGTCATTAAAATCCAACAAGAGAGATTCTAACATTTTTATAATATGTGAACTTTTACTTTGGTATAATGTAAAGTAAAATGTTTTAATTCTAAATGATTTAATATGAAGTAAAGGTTTTGAATTATAAATTATACTTATTTTGGATGTTTATAAATTTATTTCAAAATAGAATTTAATTATAGAAAATTATATAGTAAATTCTATAAATTATATTTTATTCGTTAAATGATTTTTAATGTTTAGATGTATTTAAGGAAGGGTTTGTAAGTAATAACAGTGTTTAAATTCTTATTTTTGGTAATTATATAAATGAGGTAAAATTATTTGATATATAAATGTTTTACATTAATTTTTTAGTTTTGGAATATAAAATTACTTGAAGAAGAGTTATATTCAAATTTATTACTTTATTGAAACAAAATCGATAATTGGTTTTGAATAATTATTTAAAAGTTTATATAATTTTGAAAACAAGTAGTTTATTCTATGTATTTGTTTAATGAAGCTTTACAATATTTTTCTGATTTTCTTATTCCTTCCACATTAATTTCGATGTTACGAATGATTCGCTGTTATATATTTTGATTAGTTGCTTTTGATGTGATTTCATACAGTGATGACATCCTTCTGCTTGGTTTTGTAATATTTCATTCTGTACGATGATGAATTTTAATAAATGGAGTTATAATACCATTTGGTATGAGACTTTCAGTAATATTTATCCGGTTATTCTTTGGACTCATTATATAGAATAATAGTATGGAGTTTGAGTGTAATTTATAAACAGTGAATAAACGTTTGAGTATCATGCAGTGGTATCAGACGTTGTTGTGATATTTCTTCGATCATTCATTGTAAGTATATGACACTCACATGATAGGAATAACATATGAGATTGTACTTACGTGAGGTGATGCTCGTAGGTGCGAGCTGGGTAGGTACCCTTATAATTATTGATATTGTATGCCACTATTATGATGCACTCCTATTATTAGTGTTGGAGGGAACCAAATGGCTAGAATCCACCTTAGCGACCTGATCTTGGGGTCGCGCCCCAGATCCGCAGTACCGTATTGGATTTTATTTTGATGCACATCACATTATCTGGGTTAGATAACCCATGGGGTAGGTGCCCCCACATTACAATATTTGGGTTAAATGACCCATAGGGTAGGTGCTCCATAGCCCATTTGTTATGTCGTATAGGCCAGCAATCTGTTACCTATTGGGGAAAAGCAGGGTCATGACTAAGAAGCTACATGTTGACGAGCCATTGGTGGGATGTTCATCGAGGTAACTAAAGACTGTAGGAGCATATCCATTAGGTGACCTGGGCTCTTGGAGCAGGCAGATGGCTATTAGTCTCCCTTCTGGTTTTAACGGAGTGGTAGATTGGCATATGCTATTGATACAGCTCGCTTAAGTATAGGTATGAGTTAGGCGACCCAGGGTTAGGTGACCTACATATTGATGTGTGTGTATGATTCTACTTGGGATTTCATGTATCTGTAATACAGTCATTCACCCCTCATGATTTATTCTGATATTATATATAGAAGATGAGATTATATCTAGATAGGTTTCCAAACAATAGTGGATTCTCATATCTTTTATTATATCTGACTACTGGGTAGGTGCGCTATATTTTACAGTCAAACAGTCTATTTTACATTGTTTCAAAGTTAGTATTTTATTATTTGAGATTCAGAGATATACTTGATGACATCTCATATTTGATGGTTACGGAATTTGATGATGCTTTTAGATATGGATGATTCACCCATTAATATTGTTTTGATTGGATAATAGTTGATGTGATTTTATATGGGTGATGACATCTTTATGCTTAATTTTGTTATTGATATTATTTTGTTATGCTATTGTTGTTATGTCATCAATTTTATGTTATGCACATTTTATATCTATATATGTGTACAACCTTGGATTTAGATATAGTCTAACCCATTTATTATTTATATGATACTTGGGTCAGCTCAAGATTTTCAGGTGCAGGGATGATGAGATCTGATTGCATTTTCTGGGTGTAGTGGAGATAAGATATTTGGTATTATAGATTATTATCCTATATTATATAGTCTCTTGTGTATATATCATATATAGACATATTTTGTATGTTAAATATTATATGTATTATCATTGCGATTGACTCCATGATCTTTGTTATTTACTGTATATTGTATATCGTTCTGTCTTAGAGGCATACGTGTTTATTGTCTTGTGTCGATACTGTGTACATATAAGTAAGTTATTTATCCAATGTTCAATATGTATCAGTGTTAGCGCAAGGAAATATTCATGTGTGTACCCCAGCCTTATTCTCTGTATTATCCGATAGTATTACTTTGTAGTACTCTTGGATAGTATATGTATAAAGGGGGGGTTTTTACAATTTGGTTTAAAATTTAAGTTTTGTGTTTCAATATGTATCTTAAAAAGCATGATAGAAGATGAGAAGAATAAAATATGCTCAATGTGTAAAATGGTTTTAATATGTAAAACTGAAAATGATTTTTTCTTATCACCCGCTTTATGAGAAACATCAAATATATCTTCAGCCTTATGTTTCTCCACATGCGATGACTACTTGAATATCCACTACTACAGCTATTTGAGACCAAGGTATATTGAAAATGACATACAAAACACAAAGTTCATTCTCAATTTTCTGGCCACTTGACATCCATTCCATTCTCCCCCAGTCCTAAGATCTCTAGTTGAAAAATAAGATCTCTTATCCTGTAAAGACATCATTCATGTATTAATGCATTAAACCAAATAATATATAACTAACAATTAGGGATGTTATGGTAATGGTAATCATTACCGATATGAAAAAACCGTTACCATACCGATACTGTTGGCAAATAAAAAATGGATATCGATACTTGACCGTTACCATTGATAAAATAATCATTGATATACAGAAAGACTGGTAAACCTTTGATTGGCAATGGTAAATTTACCAATATATAAAAACATAAAAAAATTATTGCACTAAAATTTTGATAACAATAAAAAGAAAAATATTCTGTTACCAGTTCTAACTCTATTAATTCTGATATCAACATTTTAACTTATTTTACTTGATGAAGGAAATTTTCTTGGTTCATCATGAATTATTTACAATAATATGAAACGAAATCTAATGGCAGGCGTTATGCGCGTGCAAGACAAATGGTTAGTATAAATGATAGACGATCCTTCGATATAATGCAAAATAAATAATGCAAATGACATGTGTATGAAAGATAGTAAAATGTTCACGTTATGCACGTGAAAGATAAAATATTATGGTTCGAAATTTAAGAGCTTAACTTCAACTAATAATATCATAGCATAAGTTCAATGCGTGTAAAAATTATGAACAAGTTTAATACAACCGTAGCTTTATACTTCAATATATATTAAACATTATTGTAACAATTGTTATCTCTTTTTCTTTATTTGGTCTACGTATCGATGTTGGTTGCAAAGTGATTATGTATGACAGTTTAAAACCCTTTTAAAGAGTGTTTTGATGTAATTCACAACACCGATAAGACTATTTGACTTAGCAATCCTTTTTATTAGATTTAGCTCATAGTTGATCACAGTTTTAATTGTAAAAGTAAAAAAACTAATTTGATTGGAAATTGATTAGAATGAGATTGGAAAGAATTTTAATATTTTCTATTAGGCTGTGAGTATTTCGATACGTGCATCCAACATCTGTACTAAAAATACCTTAAAATAAAATTACATATAAATGAAATAATTAAACATTTACATGTATTTTTAGTTGTTAGTTTGATAATTTCATTATAGTAAAATTTAATGAGAAAAGATTTGAAAATACAGAATTTTAGATAAAATAATGTAAAAGTGTGCGCACGCGTGTGTCTCCCTATATAAGGCCGGCTATTTGGATACAATATAAAACATATTTAGTGACACAATAGATCTGGACGTTGAATCATATTGTTTGATGGAATCGAAATCAATGCACAATCCAACAATTGAGATCCATTATGTTACCAACTTGTGTAATATATATATTTGTGTGTATGTGTATGCCTGTGTACACACACATAGACGCATGTCAATGTACATGTAATCTTAATTTTCAATAGTAAGATTTTGTTCTTTAAAAAAAACGAACCATTACTACCTAAATAAAATATTTTGCATATGATTAGGTGAAATAATATATTTTTTTCCTTAAATATTTTAAATTATATTTTCTCCATAAAATAAGCTAAATTTATACCAAAATTGAAATAAAAAGTTCATTCGATACAACTCTAAAATAAATGGAATATGGATAAATACTTGTTCTTAGTTAGAAGAAAAAGGATGTTAAATAATGAAAATAGAAAGATAAAATATGTGAAAGGTTGTCATATGGAGATTCAAATCTACAACTCTAATAATATTTCAAAATTTTCAATTAATAATATAGGTTAATTTTTGCAATGAGCGGGATTCGAACCTGTGACCTTATGACCTTCATCTATATATAGTAAGGGTATCTTCGAAACTTTACGGTCAGACCAAAAAAATTAATTTTATATTCCCACTATTACTAAAGATAATAACTTTGCTAATCTTAGACTTTGAAGTTAATAAAAAAATGAACATCATTATAAATAATACTACAAACATTTTCTTAAATTCAAATATACCTCCAAAACTGTTCATGCTTAGGATAAAATGAAACATTAAAAGAAAAAATTAAACAGTGAAAAAATTAACACGACAAGTAAATTTACCGTTACCATTGATTTTATCATTAATATATTATTTGTAACGTCAGAAAATTACGAAATTGTTATATAGTAACGTCAGAAAAGCATTACGAAACTGTTACAATTTTGCAACACCAACAAACCGTCACAGGCACGTCGCAAAATTGTTACGAGTAGAGCTATGCAGTTAACAAATAAAGCAGTAAACAATGTATCGATTAGATTGTCCGAGTCCAGTGTTCGAAAATTGTTTCCTTGAAACAATATTGCTCCCTCTGCGGTGCTTAAGGATATCGAGCAATTGTTTTCCAAGATGAAACAGACCTTCTCTACGATGCTACACAACAATCGTAGAGAACTGGCGAACTCAAGAGAGTAATTTTAAGAACAGAGTGCTGTGTGGAGAAAGAAAATGCAGAAAAACTTAATTGTGTTCTCACAGTTTTCTATCTGCCTATATATAGGCGCGGGGAGGTGCGCCTATTCGGTAATAGGTGCCTGTTCAAACGGATGTGACTGTTGGAAAGGTTGCGACCATTTACCAGGCGGTGTGACCGTTTGAATTTGAACGGACATAAATAAAAACTGTTCGGTCTGAACAGCAACGCCAAGCTAATTGTCAACTGCCAAATGCAAAGTGTTAAGTGCCTCTAATACGCCTCAAACGCTCATTCGCCCGCACCGCGGATGCGAGTGTGGGTTTGGGCTCGGGATCGGGTTTGAGCACGAGCGCGGACATGGGTGCGGGTGCACGCGTGCGAGGTGGTGCGTTGCACCACCCGTCATGGCTTGTGTCTCTTTTTGTCTATATGTATTGTCATAGTATCCACATATTAGTATATAAACACAAATTGTTTATCTTATTCTAAGATGTGGGACTATTCGACTTCCAAGGTAATTAATGCTTTCACATTCCTCAATACAACTCATTCATTTCTAACAATCCCCACATGAATGAGTATTCATTCAATTTCTTCTTAAAATTATGTGAAACATTTATTGTATTGGTTAAAGTAGCACATTGGTCTTGAACTTCCCTAGTATTTATCCTTTTGACTTACTGGCGAATCAGTGGACTAGGTTGTCTTTGAACTGTAAGCCTTTTGTGTAAATCTATTATATACAACACACAATAAGTGTTTCTAATCCTCCTTGGTTCTCTGTTTCTGTTCGTTTTTGCCATGAACAACAGCTTGGTCTCACAAGTGCTTTGGAGAATTCGACCTTACAATTCTCCTTGAAGTGGTGCCTTCGCACTCACGTAGGTGATTATATAATAATTATTTTCTCAATACCCTACTTGATTCTATAATATTACCAAGTACAAACATCATTAAAGGTATCAAAACTTATCATATTCTCCGGCGCGTAGTGCACTGACTTATTATAGGAATGGTTTGAATATTTACAATGCTATCAAGTTTATCTAAGTTTAGTTGTCCCTTTGAACCTAGATCTTGAGATCTCCAGTCAGCTAGGTGGGGTTTCCTTTAAAGAAACTTTTAGTTTATGGGCCTTAACCCCATTCCCATCGATAAGATATTAACCTTCTCTCTAGGTAAACCTTTTGTTAGTGGATCCGCAATATTATCATTTAATCTTACATAGTCAATTGTGATAACCCCATTGGAGAGAAGTTGTCTAACAGTTTTATGTCTATGACAAATATGTCTAGACTTGCCATTATAAAGCTTACTATTGCCCTTCCAATAGCTGATTGGCTATCGCAATGTATGCTTATTGGAGGTACAAGTTTTTGCCAATTCGGAATACCTTCTAAGAAACCTTAAAGCCAATCCGCTTTCTGCGGCTTTGTGTAAGGCAATAAATTCTAATTCCATGGTTGATCTTGCTATACAAGTTTGTTTAGAGGATCTCCAAGATATTGCCCCACCAGCTAAGGTAAACACATATCCACTAGTGGATTTTGTATATGATGAACTAGTTATCCAGTTTGCATTATAATACCCTTCTATAGATGGGTACCTATAATAATGTAGTCCATGACTTTGTGCATACCTTAGGTATCCTAGTACTCGAATTATAGCTCTCCAGTGATTCTTTCCTGGGTTGCTAGTATATCTGCTGAGTTTACTTACACCATATACTATATCAGGCCTAGTGCAGTTCATTACATACATAATGCTGCCTAGTATACAAGAGTACTCAAGTTGATAAATTCTATCACCGCTATTTTTAATCCAGTTTTAGTTCAAATCTACGGGTGTTTTCGTTGATATTATATAATGTTGTTCA
Organism: Allium fistulosum; assembly: GCA_030737815.1. Lineage (NCBI taxonomy): Eukaryota > Viridiplantae > Streptophyta > Magnoliopsida > Asparagales > Amaryllidaceae > Allium > Allium fistulosum. The sequence goes on along the minus strand of CM060908.1, from coordinate 636,142,205 downwards.
AACTTTTCAAGTATTTTCCTAATGTAATGTGATTGGGACAACACATATCCTTGGTTGGTTTTATGTATTTTTACACCAAGTATCACATAGCGATTCCTAGATCTTTCATATCAAATCTGGCGGAGAGCATATCTTTTGTAGATTTTATTATCTCCTTGTTGCTTTCAAATATTAGTAGACCATCTATATATAGACATACAATGACATATCCTATAATTGCATGTTTAGAATAGACACATTTGTCACATTCATTTATATGAAATCCATTTAATATCATATTTACATCAAATTTTTCATGCCATTGTTTAGGCGCTTATTTAAGCCCATATAGTGATTTTCTTAATCTACAAACCTTACTTTCATTTCCAATTTTTAGGAAACCTTCAGGTTGTTTCATGTATATTTCTTCTTCTAGTTCTCTATTTAAAAATGTTGTCTTTACATCCATTTGATGTATTTCAAAATCAAGTGTGGATGCGATTGCTATCAGCATTCTTATTGATGTTATTCTAGTTACTAGAGAATATGTATCAAAATAGTCCAGGTCTTCCTTTTCTCTAAAACCTTGAACCATAAGTCGAGCTTTATACTTGTCTATTGAACCATCAGGTTTCAATTTCTTCTTAAATATCCATTTATTACCCAAGGTCTTGCATCCTTGGGGTAAATCAACTAACTCCCATGTATGGTTTGCCATAATGGATTCGATTTCGTTATTAATGGTCTCCTTCCAATAAGGGCCATCGGTGGAGGACATAGCTTGTTTGTATGTTAATGGATCGTCTTCTAACACAAATGTGTAGAAGTCTGGACCAAAGGTTTTTGATGTTCTTGATCTTTTGCTTCTCCTCGGTTCCTCCTCTTGTTGATTAGCACTATTTTGCTGATTAATATTTTGTTCAGTATTCTCAAGAGAATTGGAGATTTTAGTTTTCCTTGGTCTCTTTTGAGAATAATTTTCAGTACCCTGTTTAAAAGGGTATACATGTTCGAAGAATCTAGCATTTCTTGACTCAATGATGCTATTTACATGAATATCATCAATTTCAGATTTGCGTACCAAAAACCGATAAGCGGCACTGTTTTGTGCATATCCAATGAATACACAATCAATTGTTTTTGGTCCACTTTTGACTTTCTTTAGTTTAGGTACCTCTACTTTCGCAAGACACCCCCACACTTTTAAGTATTTGTAGGACGATGGTCTATTTTTCCAAAGTTCGTGGGGAGATTTAGATGTTTTCTTTCGTGGTATCTGATTCAAAATATGATTTGTAGAAAGAATAGCTTCTCCCCAGAAGTTATCTAGCAAGCCAGAACTAATTAGTAAGGTATTCATCATTTCATTAAGAGTTCTAATTTTCCATTCGGCTATACAGTTGGATTGAAGTGAATACGGGGTCGTTGTTTGGTGTATAATACCATGTTTGGTGCAGAATTCCTCAAAGGAAAATTCATATTCTCCTCCTCTATCACTTCTTAAAGCTTTTATTTTCTTGTTAAGTTGATTTTCAACTTCTGCTTTATACTGTTTAAACATGTCGGATGCTTCGTCCTTACTTCTAGGGAGATACATGTAACAGAACCTTGTACAGTCATCAATGAAGGTAATGAAATACCTTTTTCCACCTTTAGTTTGACACATTTTTAAGTCACATACATCCATGTGTATTAGGTCTAGAGGTTCAGCTTCTCATTCAACATGATGAAACGAGTTTCTTGTCAATTTTGCTTCTACACAAACTTGACATTTATAGTTGGAATCTATGTTGCATTTTGGTATAAAGTCTAGATTAATCAATTTTCGTAAGGTATCGAAATTTACATGGCCTAATCTAGAATGTCATATGTTAAAAGAATCAACAATATAAGCAGAAGACTCAATTTTATTCATATCATTGTTTGGTACAATAGTGGTTACATTTGCCTTAAATAAACCATCACAAACATATCCTCTTCCTACATACATTCCATTCTTTGACAACACAAACTTATCAGACATAAAAGTGGGTTTGAAGCCATGCTTGCTAAGCAGCGATCCAGAAATCAGGTTCTTGCGGATCTTTGGAACATGAAGAATATCTTCCAAAGTTAGTTCTTTTCCAGAAGTCATTTTCAGTACAATCTTTCTTTTGCCTTTGAATTTTGATGCGGATGAATTACCCATAAAAAGTCGTTCGTCCTCAGTAGCAGTTTTGCAGGTTGTAAACATCCACTTATTTGCACATATGTGCCGTGTGGCTCCTGTGTCTACAAACCATTCCTTCGAGTCACCAACAAGGTTGTATTCAGACACTACTACACATAAGTCCATATCAGACACGTCTTCTAAGATGTCAGCTATGTTTGCTTCTGATTTCTTTTTCTTGGGTGCGCGACATTCGACGGCTTTGTGTCCTATCTTCCATAATTATGGCATGAACCTTTAAATTTCTTTGAATTCTTAGGAGGATGCTTACATTTCCTTTTGTTGGGTTTCTTTGACTTGACTACATTTTCCTTGGCAACCATGGTATGCAAAATCTTCTTCTCAGATTTTCGGTTATCTTCCTCAATCCTTAATCGGATTACAAGTTCCTCCATTGTCATTTCCTTACGCTTGTGCTTAAGGTAGTTTTTGAAATCTTTCCATGATAGAGGAAGCTTTTTAATTGTAGCGACAACCTGAAAGGATTCGTTTAGAGTCATTCCTTTGTCGTGCAGTTGGTGAATGATGACTTGTAACTCTTGAATCTGGTTGATAACGGTTTTGCATCAAACATTTTAAAGTCAAGGAATTTCCCTGCTATGAATTTTCATGCCCGCATCTTCGGTTTTGTACCTTTTCTCTAATGCCGTCCAAAGTTCTTTGGAAGTTCGAGCAGTACAATAGACATTGTATAGGCTGTTGTCGAGCCCGTTTAATATGTAGTTCTTGCACATAAAGTCAAAACTCTTCTAGACATTCAAGACTTTAACTTTTGTTGCATCGGCTTCTAATTCATCCACTACGGGAGCATCTTCTGTAAGAAACTTTGCAAGGCCCAAAGTCATCAAGTAAAACAGCATCTTTTGCTGCCAGCGTTTGAAGTCCATCCATGTAAACTTTTCTAGCCGTTCTCTATGAGACAACGCCATCGTTGGAACCATACTTGTAGACTGAGTAGTAATCACAGTCTGTGTTGGTGCAGAATTGTTGCTTTCATTAGACATTTTCGTCTACAAAAACAACAAACAATAAATCAATATTGTTTCAAGATTGTTGTTCGTAATATTAGAAAACCGTTACAAAATTGTTATATAGTAACGTCAAGAAGCGTTACGAAACTGTTACAATTATGTTACAACACCAACAAACCGCCACAGACACGTTGTAAAATTACGAGTAGAACTGTGCAATTAACAAATAAAGCAGTAAATAACGTATCGATTAGATTGTCCAAGTCCAGTGTTTGAAAACTGTTTCCTTGAAACAATATTGCTCCCTCTACGGTGCTTAAGGATATCGAACAATTGTTTTCCAAGATGAAACAGACCTTTTCTGCGATGCTGCGCAACAATCGCAGAGAACTAACAAACTCAAGAGAGTAATTTTAAGAATAGACTACTGTGTGGAGAAAGAAAATGCAGAAAAACTTAATTGTGTTCTCATAGTTTTCTGTCTGCCTATATAATGGCGCGGGGAGGTGCACCTATTCGGTAATAGGTGCATATTCAAATAGATGCGACTGTTGGAAAGGTTACGACCATTTACCAAGCAGTGCGACCGTTTGAATTTGAATGGACAGGAATAAAAACTGTTCGGTCTGAACAGCCACGCCAAGCCAACTGTCAACTACTAAGTGCTAAGTGCTAAGTGCCTTTAATACGCTCAAACGCCCATTCGCCCGCGCCGTGGGTGCGGGTACAGATTCGGGTTCGGACACAGGCGCGGGCGCGCGCGTGCGGGGTGGTGCGTTACACCATCCGTCATGGCTTGTGTCTCTCTTTGTCTATATGAATTGCCATAGTGTCATCTTAGTATATAAACACAACTAGTTTATTTTATTCTAAGATGTTAGACTATTCAACTTCCAAGGCAATTAATGCCTTCACATTCTCCATTACAACTCATTCATTTCTAACATAATATACCATTACATTTATATATAATTAATAATGGTAAATTTACCGTTACCACACCGATAACATAGATACACCGATATAGCTTAATATTGACCACCAAGTTATCAAGTATTGATATTAGTACAATAAATTTACCATCAACATAATGGCCTAATTATGTGAATACGTGGCAAAGGAATAGGTGAAGAGAATCAAAGATATCTACTCTTCAGTTTAACTGGTGTGCAATCCCTGCATTGCACACGGTAAAGTTGTAAAAGCATTGTCATAAATATTGGTAAAAATAGAAATTATTTATGTAGTATGATAAATATATTGTGTATCAACTATAAATCAAACCTTTTATCATTCTTTATGTATATAACGTTTGTTAAGTGATTTATATAATTTATATTCGAACAAAAATTTTATTTTACAATTTTGTTAATAAGAATATGGTATACATATTGAAATTCACAGCTTTAAGATTTATTAGACAAAGTAATAATTATTAGTTACTCAAATTTATTCAAATAATTTATATTTTATTATAAAATTAATTAATTAATATAAATATATGGACTTAAGTGCAATATAGTAAGGCCGAATCGAAGAGAACCTTTTACTATCATTATTATAAAAATATAGGTATTCGGGTGTAAAACCATGAAAAGAATTAGTAAACATTGTGTATGACTTTGAAATGATAACTTATATTTTTTTTTAAATATGAGAACTAAAGATTGGAGATAAAACTTCTATATAACTAACTTTTATAACTGATGAGGGGGTCGGAAGTTCTCTATCTTGCTATTACTTTTTTGGTAGATGATTTGTTGAGATAAATAAAATATAAATTAAAGTTGTTTCCAACGTTTATGTATGCACTCTTTATTATGTGATTTATATATTCTTACATTTAAACAATTTTTTTCATTTTTGTTAATACAAATGTGATATGCATATTGAAATTGTTAATTTTTGTTATTTAATAGACAAAACAATGAATGGTAGTTAATTGAGTTTATTTTGAATAGTTTAAATTAGGATAGTTAATTAACTTAAATATATGGATCTAAATGTAAAATATTGCACAAAGCTGAGTAAACATATGTACTTGAATGTAATATAGTTGGTGAAAATTTGTAGAATAGTAATAATTTTAAAAATAATAAATTATATTAAAATATTTTGAAATTAAATAGCATGAGAGAATTAAGAGGAGAGAAAATTGCCATAAGTGCAAATTCTGTATATATTATTATATAAGTGTGTATCCCATGTATTGCACACGATATAATTTAGAAAAATACTTATGTGTGTGTGTGTATGTGTGTGTGTGTATATATATATATATTTAAGAATTGACACTACTGTGTAATATATGGTGAATTTATTAAGATAGCTGAATAATGTATTACCTTACTATTTTTTAAGTATGTAATTTTTGTTATGTGATCTATGTATTTAATTTGTGTAAAAAGTTAAATTATCATTTTGTAGATACTATTGAGTTTGATACTAATTTATTATTTTTTAGCATTTAATATTTGTTAAGAAAATAAATGAAAGACGGTATTCTAAATTAATTTTAAAATTAATAATTTTATATATTTCAATAGATAAATATTAATATACATATATTTTGAGTTTAATAGTTTTCTTTTAGTACCTTTTTAAAAATAAATGAAATATAGAATGTATTTAAAACATTACTCTGGAAAATGAAAAAAAAACCTAAAGATGAAAGTGTAATAGTAATAAATCGGTATATTTTTATGCATTTTAAGCTCTTGTAGTAAATATCAACACCAGAAATCAACACATAATAATATCAACGTGATGAACAAAATATTTGTTTAACGACTAAATGAAATATTGATTAAAAGAAACACTACAAATATGTTGTTACTTTTATTTTGTGGTTTTTAAACCATTGTTTCGTACCTCATTAATCTTAATTTGTAAGGAAACTGTTTAAAAAAATAACATACATTAAAGATCCAGAATTCGTTCGCACATCCCTCCAAGGGGAGGATATAGAGTTTAGTCAACATGTTTTAATAAAAGAAATCACTTGTTGTTATGTGCGATCAATCTCATATATATACTATGCCATTTCCATTATTTTTCATGATGTTGGACTATTATTTTCCAATATGCGTTCACTACCCACGCATACTGCGAGACACCCTAACAACATCTGCTTCAAAATGACAATAAAATAAGAAGGAAAAATAATTCTAATCGAAATACAGTATATTTTAACCAATTAATTAACATAAATTATGAATATACATAAGTAATATTTAACATCTTCAAAAAAATGTTAACTGAAAATATTCATTTATTTCAAAACTACAAACTATGGCATTCATCACTTATCATTAATTTAATATCATTCTTAACAAAGATAATTTTTATTAATGATAAAGAATTCATTTGATGTATCGATTTAAAAAAACATTGTCTATGTTTCTAATAATATACCAAGTCTAGCAAGAAAATTTACATGTATTTTTCTTTGTAATAAAGCACTAATTTTAGAAAGAAATAAATTTTATAAATTTGAATGTAGAATAATGAAAAAGAACTAAAGATAATTTTGTATATAATTGTGGAAATTTTAAGTTATATGGATTTGAATGAAATATTAGTTTTATGGAGGTATACAATATGCTGAATTGTTATTTTTTAGAACCTATTAGATCAAAAAATAAATATTGGTTATTTGAATTTATTTTCAAGTTCACATTTTAAATCATTATTTAATTTAAATATATAGACTTAAACGTAAAATAACATGATAAAACTTAGGAGAATGTTAAAAATAATTGTAGAAATTATTGATTAGTGACCTTTAAATGTAAAATGATAATGAAGAGAAGTAGCAGAACTATATAGTAATTATCATAATGATAAATTGTAGGAATTTGAAAATAAAATAAAGTAATTCTATTAATATCTCAACTATTGCCTTTCACACCCCACTAAAAGTAAGAAAAGAAAAGAATTCACCACTTTAACCTTATTAAACACATAAGTCATACTTGTATGTTTCATCTCATAAGATTTATATTTTTGAAAAACAATACAATGGAAAGCCATGAAACAACAAAGCTTCGTCCAAAACCATATTTGAAATAAACTTTATAAAACAATGTTTAAACAATAAAAGACAATACATTTAAAATATAGATTTCAAACCAAAATTATACTAGCACATGGCAGTTCTAATTTTAATCCTAACTACATAAAAACTTATTGTTTTTCTCTATTTAATTATTCCTATACCTTTTAATAGTACTAAAATATTTATAAAAGTACGAAGGCATTCGTTTTGCTACAGAAAATCACAATTTTGGTAAAATAACATGATGCCATGTGAGTCCAAAATGGATTTTTGGTGCAGAACCTAAAATTAGATTTGACTTTGTTAAACCGTAGGTTGAATTAGATGATAAATGTATATTAAATCTGGTATTTTTTCTTTTCGTTAGTCAATGAATAATATTAAATAAGAACGATGATTCAAGGCCTTTGGTAGAATGAATATTGAAGAACAAGAAATGAAAATAAAATCTTAGAAATGTTAAAAAAAACAAGATAAAAGTGGAAGAAAATGAGGTGGAAAAGAAAAAAGATAGAGGTATGCAATTATTCTTAATAAAGACGGAGTGCGTAAAAGACATTAATTGGAGTATTAATAGAATTACTCAATATAATAAAGAGAGAGAGGAAATGTCCAGAATTATTGGTTAATAGATTGCACTCACTGCTTCTAACTAGGCCTGTCAATGGTACGGGCTTCGGCCCGGGCCCGGCCCGAACCCGCCCTATTTATGCGGGTACGGGTTTTGCCTTTTACTATCCAAACCCGACTCAGGCCCGATCCGGGTCGGGTACGGTTTTAACAAAACCCGGCCCGGCTGGCCCGACCCGACTATTAGTTTTTCGTCGTATTAAAACATGAGTGCGTATGTTATTTATTTACCATTTTGTTTGTTTGTATGTAGATGTTTTTGCATACTTTTATTATGAGCTTGACTATATCACCGTCCAATTTATATGTTAACATTGTTTGTATACAAATTTTACGAAAATTGCAGTTTTAAAATATGGTTTTAACATAAATATTCTGAGTTAGGTATATAGTTATTACCCAACGGGCTTAAAAAGCACGACGGGCCGGGCTCGGATATTGGGTTGAAATACCCTGCGGGTTCGGACCGGGCTCGGGTTTTATTTACTGTAATTGGACTCGGGTCCGGGTTTTATAATACCCGGACCGAACCCTGCCCATTGACAGGCCTACTTCTAACCCATCAGTTGACCACAGTTGCTGATTCATCCTGGGTTTCTTCCCATAATTCATTGCTTCCTAAAAGTTGCAACTAATCCGTTATTTTAATGGCTTTTTTTTTCTGTTAATTTTGCTCACCTTTTGAATATTATTTTACTTGTTTACGGTTGCAGGAATAAAAAGAAAAATGCTGGCTCGTTGGTTGCCGAATCCTATCCAAAGGGTAAGCCTCGTTTTTTTTCCTTCTTCTGAATTTACTATTCCATTTTGATTTGATTTTATATTTTTATAGTTTAAGATATATTGATTTAACGTATGTTTCACTGATTTAGAAGATGGCCCAGCCATTCAAAATCGTAAGTGGAAATTTCCCAGATTATTAGTGTGGAATATGAATTTTATTCACAAATAGGTTTAAACGAAGGTTTTGATTGTAGGTTTTATTTTTTTGTTTCCCCTCTTTCATTTATTGGGGTAACAACAAACTTAGACAAAACCATACTAAAGGTGATTACCAAGGCGAGAAACAAATTGGCTAAGAGGCATTATTGGCTAGATTAGAAAATCTGAAGATAGGAATTTTTGAATGGCCGAAAGTGCTAAGTATTATCAGTCAATTTTTGCAGTCTCCGAACATACTCGACCGATCAAAATGGACTAAGAAACGATAAAATATAAACACTTGGGAAATATTATAAAACAATAGAGAAGCACAAAGGAGATAGTCAAAATTGGACAAAAATCACAACTCGGCCCCTTCAACTCCCTACTGAGGTGAAGTGCAACAATGATGAATCAAAAAAGCAATGCTCGAGGAATGAAGGGGAAGACAAGTAAGAAAGAAATCAAAAACTTGTCAAGGCAAGTCAACTCAACATCGAGTTGAGCCCCTTCAACTTGGCACCGAGTTGAAAATGTAGTGGGCTTTGCGCATAATTTTTTTTGGAGGTGAACATGCAACGTTGCTGAGAGTTTTCAGGCGATTTTGATAGCGGCTTTCTTCTAAATAGAGGAGGAGATGCACTTTAAACGGATCCCTTTTCTTGACTATTATGAATCATTACAAGTTGAGAAATATAATTCCAAATTAAACTTTGCACATCTGATACCCCAATTGTAAGATATTGACTTATAAAATATACTTTGTAAGAGTAAAATACGATTAATAAAAAAAAGATAAAGTGGACGTAGGTCGGAGCATTTTCCAATCACTATAAAAATTGCATGTTCTTTCTTTCTTTAGTCTCTTATTTTTTACATTCATTACTTGATTGGGTGCTTGTATCATTTTGGTCCAAACGTTTTGGTATTTTCATCGAGAACTCGGATTTGTGAACTAGGAACTTGATTTGAAGAAGATGAAGATGTCCAACCCAAGAACTATTGCTGGAAGAAGCCAACAGGAGCATGGAGGCAACCAAGAGGTGTCCTCAAATTCGAATCCATCAATCTACTTGACTAGAGAAGAGATGAAAAGGATGATGAGAGAATTGCAGGATAGACTAGTGGCTCGACAAGAAGAAATGCTAAATGAATTCTTCAGAAGAGTAGAACAATAAAAATAAAGAACAGACGGTGCATCTGGAGATCAAAATCAGAGGCCGAAAGACAAGTCAGGACAGATTTGGGGCACCACAACTCCTTATCGAGTTGAGACAACTCGATACGATCCAAATAGCCTTGGCGATGTTGGATGCAAGAATCGTGCGAGATGGAACACGTCCACGGAATGATGTTGAGCCACAGAGCATAGATCAGAATGCGAATTTATGACAATAAAGAGATGAATCAGAAGTTCCCCATGGAAATGGAGGGTAGGGTGAAGATCTAGACTATGGACATGCAGAGCCTTATGAATTTCTACTGAATGATAATGATAGGATTGCTGAGATGATAAGACAAGCTGTGACGCCCACCTCTATGCTCACAATAACAAAGAGTATTAAAAGAAATACTGTCTATTATTACGAAGAATAAGGCTGGATAGGAGCGGCCATCCGTAGTTGGCCTTACACTAGTATTGGTTACCTCGATAGGAGTGGTATATACTTTTTATTTTTCATCTTATTTATTTACTCCCATCGACACACCCAATTACCAGTATAAAACAAACTACGATGGTTCATAATAGTTTAGGACATTAGATATAATAATAACACAGATAATATAAATGCGGAACACAGATAAAACAAAAGTCTCATATATATATATAACTGATGTCAGTTACAATACATTTGACACGATACATATGATACAACTACAACTGTTGTCTCTGGAAGTTATATATACAAGTACATTATCGACTAATATACATGAATACATATCAACCTAAAACTGTACACCGACTACAACAAAAAGACGAAGACCACTTCAAAAGATATGAAAAGTCTTCATAGCTCAAACGGCAACCCAAAGCAAGAAATCTACAACCTGGATTAACTCGGGTCTGACCCGAGTATTAAATTCAAAAGAAAATAATACACGGGCCAGTCTAATTCAAACTCAGTTATTAATGCACAGAAGCAATAATAATCAATATCAAATAGACGACAGTCACAGAAATCTCGTATATCCCGCTTCTCGATAAGAGACGGATAACGACAGATTTAACACTAAACAGTGTTAAACAACATATCAGCAAATCCAAATCATCAACAAAGATAGATGAAGGATTACCAATGCAGATAATTCAGAAAACAACAGAATTGCCTAAACAACAATTTACACAAAATCCAATTATTAAATAATACTTAGAACTCAGAATCTAATTGTCGAATAGATAATTAGACAAATCTCAAAATGATCAAATCAAATCAAAACTCTGTGTGGCTGCAGTACACGCACGCGTGTACTGCCTCGCCACTACAGTACTTCGAAACTGCAACGGTCAATATAAATGAACCAAAAACAACTGGTACTAACTCGAATCAAAATGACGAATTACACACGAATGCACAATGAAAGTTTACATTTAAGTACATGGTCAAACCCAAGTCTTTGAGACTGGATTCAACTCACTGTAAAATCTCAAAAATCAACCTGAAATAATCAAGAACCAACAAACCAAGCTCAACCAATTCGAGCGAATGGAAACAGTGAACAAGTTCACTATCAAAGAAACAACCGAAGTCAAGTGCTACAGGTTACTGCATATCAAGTATGCAAACCAAAGTTGCAGTAAAGCAACAAAAGAAAATACTCAAATGTCTGCATATTAAATATGCAAAACCAAAGTCAGATCGGAGGTAGCAACTTTGAGCTACAAGATCAATCAAGTAAATATGTGCAGGTTCAGTACAAATCAAACAATATATGCATACACAAAAACGTATGTATGTATGCACATATATGGTAAGACTCGAGCATGCAAGTGCAGACCACAAAGGCGTAGCCTCAGCATCAGATCAGAAGTGGAGCCATAGCCAAGTGAATGGCCAAAACAAGACAACTCGAATGAACTACAAGTATGCCATAATGCCAATGGAGAACAGACAACACAAATATACATTGACCAAACATTGAAACAAAAAGTAACATGCAGTTCAATGGTTAGTTCAGGTCAGACCAACCAGAAAAGATGTAAACACTATATGCAGTGATACACAGTGGCCTATATGAAGTACCCAAAACCCTATACAAAAACTGATACAAATAAAAATGAGATGTATCAAGATACAGATGCAAGCAGACTCGAGCACAGATGTAACCTACTCAAAATAAACGCATGGATGCAACTCGACCAACAGACTGAACTACAAAGAGGCACATGAACAACAAATAACAGACTCAAGGCTACAGTGAACTACATGATGAACCAGTTTACAATGAAGACACATTTGTATGAATCAGCCTCAGCATCAGATCAGAAGTGAGGCCATACTCAAGTGCACTGAATCAGGTAAAAATGCAAACACGACAGAAGTGAACTGATCGAAACAACAAGATAAAATGCAACAGAGTATACAAAGACCAAGCCTGTAAGCATCTGTGTGAAGCCGAGGATCAATGTATCAAAGACAAGTAGACACGGACAAAGCCGAGAAATCAAATTCAAAAACCAATCTGAATTCAAATATCAAGTTCGAAGTCAACAGAAGAAAATGTCACGTAGTCATAGTCGAAAATCACGGAAACATAGTCTATCATCCCAATTTTAAAGCCGAGTATTTTAAACCGTGACAATCAAGCAATCTCATATTTACGCAAATGAATTAGTCAAGGAAAAATCACGAGCATCCAAGTAAAATCGAGTGGTCGATCGAACATAAGTGATAAATTCAAATATGTATCAGAGAATTCAAATGCCAAAGTCTGAAAATCACTTCGAATGAACAAAGTCACAAAATGAAGTCACCATGAAACTGCACTGGACAAGTGCATACAAATGAACAGTTTTTCTCAAAGCCACAATCCAAAAAGAAATCATCATTCCAGTCAGAGATCGAAACCAAGTTACGACCGATGAAAATTCACCAAATCAGCTACGAACAAAAGCCAAGGTCAAATAAATTTCGCAAACAAAAGTCAAGCACAAAGTCTAGTCTTAGTCTACAACTTTTTACAAAATCAAGTGGCCGAAGGTGACAGAGGGCCAAAGTCGAACAAACAACATCGTCAAACTCAAATCAAAAGCCATCAAAGCCATGTAAATCAATTCACAAAATCGCATATTTATGAGATTAAATTAGATGTGAGTAATTAAAAATTACTCACCTTCGCCGAAGACCCAAACCCAACACGCAGTTTAACTCGTTCGAATAGACGAAGCCGGCATCGCGAGGTTAATCGGAGAAAACGAGCGAAGCTTGTCCCATTGCAGCCTTTCCTTCGATTCCTATGCCCTAATTTGATTTTTGGAATGAAGAAGAACGAACGAGGCCGCCATATTTTTTCGTTCGCTCTGTTTATTTTTAGGGTTCGAATGAGGAATGAAAGAAAGGGGGGTCGGGTTTTCCTCTGATACAATCTCGGTGTCAACAAATATGGGCCACGATATTTCAAATTTTTAAAGTCCAATTACCAATTTAACAATTTATAAAAAAGTTTTAACCCTATAAAATCCAATTGCAATTTTGATAGCAATTTTATCAAAGGATTCCAACCGATCAAAATTCACTATTAATTGTCATTCCTTTAATCGCTACATGACGATTATAAATTGAAGCTAAATCCCGGGTTGTTACACAAGCACTGAGAGATGGACCTCTAAATCAGGGTTTAAAGGATGTAAATAGAAACTCATTTACCCCAAATATCTGATACGCTAGCAACCCATCTGATTTTAAATTACCAACGCTGGAGACGTACAATTGAGGGATATATCCAACCGTTCACCTTATGAGATATATCCAACATATAAGAGTCTTGGGTGCTTCAGAAGAAGTGATGGGATGATATTTTCCATTGCACTTGACGAATCCAAGGGCGATGCGGTTTCGACGGTCGGAGAATGAGTCCACTAGCACGTGGACCGAATTAGTAGAGAAGTTTATGAAATAGTTCAGAGTTCATATAACACGATCGGAAAATGCGATGGCGCTTTTGAGTGTGAAACAGAGGGCCGGAGAGACCTTACGGAGTTACTTAACCAGATTCAACGCAGCGGCCGCTGCAGTGCAGAAACCAAATCTGCGATAGTTCTGATGGTAGTGGTTTTCAGAGCTGCGAGTAAAATTATTTTAAGATTACCTTGGAGAGATATCCACATGTGGATCTTGTAGAATTTTATTTACTAAACATAGGGATTTGCATCAGGAAGACACAAAAGCCGAAAGTGCTGAAGTAAACGTTGTGGATGACGAAGGACCATTCAAAACAGGATATGAGAAGAATAAAGGAAAGCGAAAAGCCGATGATGGCTTCAGAGGGCCAAAGCGGACGAAGATGGAATTGAAGTTTTCCTCTTATACTGAATTAACAAAGACTCCGAAGAGGATCTATTTGGATACTATGGGGCAAATTGCCTTACCGAAAACTAGTGAAGGGAGAGCCCAAGGACCGAGAGAAAAAGTCTAAAAGTTTTTTCCATTTCATGAGCTGGATGGGCACGAAACAAATGAGTGCAAGCATCTACGTGATTTGATCGAAGAACAGGTTCAAAGTAACTACTTTCACCCGTATGTCGGAAATCAGATTACCGTAGCATAAACTGTGGATGTCACACGAGCGACCACAATCTGCGACGAATATGTCTGGATGGGGCCGTGAAACTTGGTCGAGGATGATAATCCCATGATTGGGATGGATTAAGGTTAAGTTTGATTTCCACACTTTGCTTTTGGTTTGAATAAATGATACAATATTACTTTCATTCAACTTATACATGTACGAGATCTCGATTGGTCCCAAAGCACGCTCTGAATTGGAAGTCTGGAAGTAATCCTTGATATGATTAGATGTTTTGATGTTTGCTTGATGCATTTGGTTTGAATGTTGATAAACGAATGATTGATGAATATACGAACTTAAAAATCATCAAAACATGATGACTGATATTGAGATCGTTACAGGATACCAACGGAGTTTGTTATTCCTCGAAATTGATATATGAAATGAATGATAAGACATGGTTCCTCGGACCGGAGACACGGAGTGATGAACTGTGAAGTGCAAGTTTCCTCGTCGAAGAGCGAGTTGATGAACTTGTACAGAATAGCGAGTCTTCTCACTAGAGAGTGAGCGGATGGACTGACTCAGATAGGGGGTCCCCTCACCAGAGAGTGAGCGAATGGATTGACTCGGATGGCAAGTCCCCTCACCAGAGAGTGAGCGGATGGACTTGCTCGGATATTGGGTCCCTCGTCGAAGAGCGAGCGGATTGAGCTCAATCTGGATGTATGATTATGTTATCCAAAGAGATCAGGAATTAAACTAGATATCGATTATATGATCTGAAGAGGTCGAAACCGAACCTAAGAATTTGAATGTCTTAAAACGATTCGATGATGAATGCTAGATTACATCATTGCCTCGATTTGGTTGGACTTACTTATAATGAGATGCTGGAAGATACTAGATGACTTATAAGTGACATTCCAATTGGTGATAATGTATGACAATGATTGATGATGCCTGATTGTATGATATAAGATAGTGAATCCTGGGTGTGCACTTGATGATATGAATCTTGATGTATAATAATTCAACCCCGAACGAACGCAGGATAAACCTGATTTATGATATGTGATATGTTAAATCCCAGGAAATGCAGGACGATATTGATATTGATGTATGATATGTTTATCCTGAAGGAATGCATGACGATTACTATTTATAACTAACACTTAAGTAAAGACTTGCTTCTTTAGCTACGATAGGTCTGGAATGACCTTTGATCTACAGCTAAATGTGAAAGATTCGGATGATTTGCCACAGTTGGCCCAATGGATAGTCAGAGAGCTCAACTGTTGATAATTCGTCAACTTCCGATATTTGTTTTTAAGCAAAACACACCTTATGTTTACAAGACGTATTTTGGAGGACAAGTGTTATCGATTAAGTCTCCATAGACTCGAAATTGAATCGGACTAAAGAATGATGAAGAAACAAATATAAATACTTGGGAAATATCACAAAACAACAAAGTAGAGAAGCACAAAGAAGATAGCCAAATTGGAAAAAAATCACAACTCGGCCCCTCAATTCCATACCGAGCTGAGCCCCCCTTAACTCCCTACCGAGTTGAAGTGTAACCATCACGAATCAATAAAGCAATACTCGAGGAATGAAGTGGAAGACAAGAAGATAGAAATCAAAAACTTGTCAAGAAAAGTCAACTCTGCACCGAGTTGAGCCCCACTCAAGTTGGTATCGAGTTGAAAATATAGTAGGCTTTGCCCATGACTTTTTGGAAGGTGAACGTGCACGACATAGAGAAGGTGGCTGAGGGTTTTTAGGTGATTTCGATGACGACTTTCATCTATAAATAGAGGAGGAGAGATGCTCTTTAAAGCAATCATTTTTCTTGATTATTCTGAATCAATACGAGTTGAGAAATATAATTTTGTATTAAACTCTTCACAATTGATACCCAAATTGTAAGATATTGTTGGCACGTCAAAATTGACCACCAACACCCAGTTGTATGAAAGCACCAATATCCAGTCATAGATCACATGTAGTATATATTATAGAGAATATAATATGAAGAATAAACAAAATTAAAATGAAAGCAAGTAAAAGAGACAAGATTTATAGTAGTTCGGCTAACTCCGGTCTACATCAATTCTAGAATAATCTTCTTTATTATACTGAAATTTGATTACAGTTACAATTCAAGAATAAAAATTGCAGAGTGTAGTCTTGGTAGAAGATGAAAAGAAACAGAAAGAAAATTCCCTTTCTAAAGCCCTACCTGCTGTATTTATAGGTGAAACTTCGTCTGTAGGGCCTTCTCATCCATATGGGCCCAGCATAACGATCGGCAAGTCTAATTCGTTCATAAATAACGACCGGCCTAGTCATCACCGATCGTTCTTCCTTTATCCAATCCAAGGTCGAGCGTCTTTGAAGAGTCCTTCATACCGATCCCTCCATTTCCATGTTACGCCGATCCATCTCCTTCCAATATCCTATACCGATCCATCCTCCATGAAGCGTGCCGATCCTCCTCCCCCATGAAGATACGCCGATCTTTCATGACGTCGCCTGGAATGTACACCGATCCCTCTAGCTTTATAGGTGCATACCGACCCATCTTGCTTAGGGTGTTCTGCCGATCCATAGTGCGCCGATCCATATTATGCCGATCCATATTAGGCCGAACCTTCCTATGCCAATCCATACTCGTTCGTACGTAGCCCTTAACTTAACATGCCGATCCCTTTAATGCCAGAGACATATGCCGATCATTCCATATCCCGAATACTATACCGATCCAAACTTTGCCAATCCATGATTTGCCGATCCATCCTATAATGGTTATCCTAGAGCGATCGGTAAGAACGATCGGTTATCCCAAGACGTCCAGCTTTCGATGCGCGATCGTTTGTGTAGGCTTTCCTCCTTATTTTGTTGATGCTCTGAAAGTTCTAAGTAAATTGGTCTTGTGGATTTTGAGATACTGATCGATCTCCAATGACTTAAGCTGTTTCACGGATTGTTCTTGGTCGATTCATACGAATCCTTGCTTCTCCCAAATCCATTCAACTATCGTCCCTAGCTTTAACTGTAATCGATTTTCCATCCATCCATTCAAGTCAAATCCATAATATCACGGCCTTGATAACCGTAAAGTCTATTTGGTGAAATCCGCATGCGTATTGCCTTGCCAACAGACGGATTAACAGATACCAACTTGTAAAATATACTTTGTAGGAGCAAAATACGATCAATACAAAAGGATAAAATGGATGTAGGCTGAAGTATTTGCTGAACCACAATAAAAATTGTGTGTTATTTCCCTTTTTAATTTCTTAATTTTTACATCCATTACTTAATTGGGTGCATTTTCCATTTTTGGTCAAAACACTAAAGTTATTGTTTGCGTCAAAATTGGTCACTAACACTCAAATCCAGATGAAAGCACCAAATACCAGTCACAGCTCAGAGGTAGAGTGTATGTAGAGAGTAATAATGTGAAGAACAATTAAAATTAAAATGAAAGCAGTAAAGAACAACAGATTTTATAGTGGTTCGGCTAACTCTGACCTACGTCCACTTAGAAGTTTGTTTTTTATTGCTGTAATAATCAATTACAGTTACAAAAGGGCAGAGTTGCCTTAGCCTTAGAAAAGAGAAAGTAAGAGAGCAGAAATAAGATCCTTTTTCTAAACCCTCACATGTTGTATTTATAGGAAAATCCCGAGTTGTTGGGCTTTCTGAATGATCCGGACCCATTAAGGCCTTCCACCGAGCCACATACCTCCACAATGCCGAGCCACATCAACCTCACCACAATGCCGAGCGAGGTTCGATGCCAAGCGCCTTCCAATGCCGAGCGAGGTATAATGTCGAGCGACTTCCAATGCCGAACGACTTTATATGCCGAGCGACTTCCTGTGCCGAGCGACTTCCTGTGTCGAACGACTTCCTATGCCGAGCAACTTCTTGTGCCGAACGACTTCCTATGCCGAGCGACTTCCAATGTCGAACGACTTCCTGTGTCGAACGACTTTCTGTGCCGAACGACTTCCAATGCCGAACGACTTCCTGTGCCGAACGACTTTCTGTGTCGAGAAACTTCCTGTGCCGAGCGACTTCCTGTGCCGAGCGACTTCCAATGCCGAACGACTTCCTGTGCCGAGCGACTTCCTGTGCCGAACGACTTCCTATGCCGAACGATTTCCTATGCCGAACAACTTCCTGTGCCGAGCAAGGTACAATACCGAACGACGTCCAATGTCGAACGACCCCGACCTCACCAATGCCGAGCCGTCTCAATCTTGCCACAATGCCGAGCGGCATAGTCTTACCTCAATGCCGACCGGCACATCCAGGTGAACTTCATCCTTTTAAACCGAATCCATCATGCTCCTGCCTCGATAATCGTGAAGTCGACTTAGTTAAATCCGCCTGCCTACAGCCTTGCCAAAAGACGGGTTAACAGTTATTATGTTGTTTTTTAACAATTATCGATCAAAATGCCCTCGTAATATTTTTTCTTTGCATAATTTGGTAGAAAATGAAAACTAGAAATTTTAGTAAAAATTAAAACTAAAGTTTCAAGAAAACAAGGTTAAGTCTTAAGTTTAGAAAGTCATTTTTGTACACAAATTATAGGTTTCAAAAATAAAATCTTACAAATGAGAAAAATAAAATAAACTTTACCTAGTTTGCAACTTCAAAACATTTATCTCAAATATTTGGAGTCTTTTCAAACTTGTTAAAAAAGTGAAATTTATAATATTATTTTTTTCGAACGTCTGTCTTTAATTTATTTTCTAAAACAGTAAAAATGCAATATTAATTATTTTTAATAATGGAAAAAACGTATTTTTTTCATTTCCTATATCAATTTAATTTTTGTCTCAAAACACAATTTCAATTTAGTTCCATATCCATACTGGTTTTGTTTTTAACAATTCTCATACTAAATGAGAGAAGATCAATTCCTAGCACAAATTTGAAACAATTTAGCAAAACCACAAACATGTTATATACACATATTTTCGCTCTTACAAGTCACAACACACAAATATTATTCCAAGTTATTCGATTTTGGATTAGTATCTGACATTCGTTGCTTGTACATACTTTTATTGTGTGTATGTACTATGTATACAATAACATGCGCATTTACTCATTAATAATTACAAGGTTTATCTGTCCTCCATTGTCGGATTGGGCTTAAACGGTTAGAGACTGCAAAGAATAGGTTTGTACATTATAACTAGCATTAATACAAGTCAATACCAACATGACATGAAAAAGCCGTTCGAAAATTATGAAATACCCCAAATCTCTAGTTTATGCAAAAAAAAAACTCAAGATCTAGAATCGTCGATTAGAAGACCAGACCAATAAATCTCACGCTATGAACAATCGCAACGGATTCGAATGTAAAAGCAAAAAAAACACATTTTTTTAAAACCTACTTTTGTAGGTCAGGGATGTAAGAAGGTCCATCAGTATCCCATCATCTTTTAACTCCGGCTCTCGCAGAAGCACTTTTCAATCTCGAGATTTTAACTCATTTTAAGGGATTATTATATGCCTTTGCAAATATCAGGCCGTTAAAGTGCTGCTGTCAAGGCTCGAACCCTCTCCTCCCACTGGAAAGTTAGGAACCCTTGCCAATTAAATTCCGTAATGGAAAATCCTTGTTCCAAATTTTCTACCTAAATTTCCAACCAATTTAAAAATCTTACACCAAAAAACACAATTTTGAATCCAATTTTCCTTCATCTATTTAAATTAAGATGATACAATAGAAATGACAGAATTAGATAGAGATTACCTTAAAGAAGAAGAGATACAAATCTTTATTCACTAATTTTAATCACATAAGGAATTGTTTGGATGTATAAAAACTATATTTTTATGGATTGATTGGATGTATTTTCCAATAGCCTTTAGCTGCAATTTATGGGTGAATATTGCATAAGAATGAAGTAATCCAAACTAATGTACAATTAATTAATCAAATCAATCAATCAATTTATTTTCTTCTTTTCTTGTATTTCACAACTAATTAACGACTAATGAGTTTCCTTTTTTTCTATCAATTCGACAAGCAATTTCTCATAGTTGAGTTACAAAATGTAACGCACCCCATCAACTCAAATATGACATCACAAATCTTTTTATCAATCTCAACTCACCAATAAAGAAAAAAATGTTGGATCCGTGTCCTAATGCACCATTACCCCAAGACCAGGCTAGTCAAGGTTGAGCAGAGCTCGTACTTCTCTCTGCCTTCTCTTCCCAGCATAAAAGAGAAACCATGCTCAAACAGCGTGCAAGAATCACCAAACTCTTCACTTTATCCGATGTTGGAGACTCCCCTCTAGATAGAATAAACCAAAAGCTCAATAAAGAAATACATGGCACCAACATCTTCATCACATATCGAGTGAGGACATACCCAATATAACATCAATCTCTCAGAGTCTTTCTTCTAAGAGTTTTGTTCGACTTTTCCAAGTCCGCACCATCAAATTCACGTTCGAGCTACGTGACATTAAGTGCATATGTTGTAAAATCACCAACATGATCATGCTCACATGTAAAACTTACATAGTCAAATAACCATCTAGATGTCATATGTTCTTCAACCGGCTTTGACTGAATCAGAGTTCCATCTTGAGTCTAAAGTAACCCTTGCACTACTAACTCTCATCACCATGGTGTCATCAACCACACCACTCTTATTTTGCATATTGAAAAAACTGATAACTAATTTTAACATGCTTGATAATTTTATGTCCTCATCTTATCATCACTTGATGAAAGCTCTGCCTTCGACAAAGATTTCTCATTAATCCACATGTTACGTTTGGTTTTTAAACATCACAACCTGTACTTTTCTGCTCCTTTATTATAGCCTAGCAAAATATGCTTGTTACCTTTAGCTCTAACTTATCCTTCCTTTTATCTACATAAGCCGGACAAACAAACATTCTAAGATATGAAAAACTCACATGCTCACATTTCCATATCTTTTCTGGAATCTTCATATATATGACAATGCCAATGACAATGGAAGATGTACGATAGATGAGATAAATAGCCATAAATATCGCCTAATTCCAAAATCGCATCTCCAATCTAGCTGTCAACCATAAGCTACTACCATTCTCCAACAATGTTTGCTCAACTACAATTGAGTTACCATGAGAGGTAAACTCTCTCAAAGCACCTTCAGACTCACATGCTGGAGAATTTTTATGATGCAAATTCATTGTTACCGCCTAATCTGAGACCTGCAACTGCTTCCACAACCGTCTCTCCATCAAAATCTTTCGTTTTGAAACCAGACAAGTGTCTTATCTTTGGTCTTCATGAAATAGATCCAATCCTTCTGCGTGAAATCATCCACAGGCATAACGAATTGTCTGGCTTCACCTAATGATGACATTGGCGCGGCCCCTAAACATTTGAATACACACACTCTAAAAAATCCGTCGTATGTTTCTCATCAAATGAAACCTTTTTTGCTTCCTAAGTTCACAGCCCCTACAAAAGCTCAACTTCGACTGACACACACCATCAATCTAATTCCACTTCTATATAATTTCAAGACTTCGCTCATCAACATGACCTAATTGAAGATGTTGTAATTGAGTAGAATTCTACACCTGAATTTGAAATATCGGATGGTTCTCCTTTGATTGTCTTTTCTTAAAACAACTAACGTTATATGCCCTAACACCCTTCATCACTACCGATGAGCCCTTCATTGTGCTCATTTTCTCGTCATCTACAATACATCTCAATCCTTCTCCACTCAAAACTCATACAGACAACAAACTTCTATGCATATCCGGAACATACTTGACATCGTTAATCCTAACAATACCGCTAAACATCTGTTCCTACGCTAACCATACACTAAGATGTATTGTCCCCCATGAGAAATATCTTTCGTCACACCCCGTATCTGTAAAGAAACAACTCCTATCTGATGTCATGTGGTCTATGAAGCACCCAAATTAATCACCCATCTAGTACAGTCAACCAAACTAGCACTACTTGAAAACACCGATGTATCACTATCACCGTCACTATCCACAACCGCTCTATCTTTTAGTTTTGGACTGTTGCAAGCATTGACTGCAGCTGCTACTGTTAATGACTCACAACCGCTCTACCTTTTAGTTCACTCCCTAGTTTTCAGTTTTCAACATTTTTTGCTATGTTTTGGTCGACGTTCATTTTTGGCACCAATTCAGTTTTGAGTTTCTATGGTACTATGCAATGCATATGCTTCGAAAGAGGAGGTTTAAAGTTAGGATAGGGATAACAAATGTGTTCATTGGTGAAGAATTTGAGCTATTGGCATAACCTTTTGTAATGCTTTATTTAAAGAAAATATTATTTTCAAGTTGATCATCAGGAGACTCTCATGTAGCAGTAGGAGACCTCTTTAAGGTGACCATTTATGCAGCCATACGCTTCCAGTCCACGAACTCCATTACCTAATACTTGACACTCGATTCTGACTCATATTTCCCTTATAATGTTTGATGTGTATTGCATTTTAGATGAACGTTCCCCTTCTTAAATTTCAATAGGCTACGCATCATTATCCTTGATGTATTCATTGCTTTAGGAAATCCAATGGTATTGTAGTAGTAGTAGAGCTAGTCAGCTAGACGTAAAATTTGTTTCAATTATCATGGTATAGATTTTATGTTTATGTATCAAGTATCCATTTTTGTGGAAGAATTATCAGAGTTTTAAAGTTTTTTGCTTTCTAATATAGTAGGACTCTTGCATAACTTTAGCACTAAGATGACACTGTTATCTTGTGGATGTACAAATCACGGTTTCATTATTTAGTAGCAATTTGATTTATTTTAGAATATTTCCTAATGGAGACAATAACTCAACCGGTCTTATAGCTAATCCCGTTAGAACGTGAAACTTTGAAATATACCAAAGGTCATGCTATACAATATCATGCAGGTTAGGCTTATCATGTCAAAATTGGATGACTAGATTCTCATTTGACAATGATAACTTAACTAATAATTTTAATTGGAGGTAAAAAGAGAGAGAGTCATCCATGGCAAGTTTGAGTGCTCTGTCATCCGCTAAAATTTTTATTTTGTCTAATGAGAGGAGATGATTTCAGATATTATAATGTGCATGCCCTAAATAGAGGAAGTAAATGACGACAAGAAGAAGAAGAAGAAAGATTGCACTGGTACAGAGTAATGACACCAGTATATGTAAAAAAAAACAATTTGTAATAAATATGAAAAATGTGATTAAGAGCGAATATAAATGATATAGCAAAATCGATCGAAGAATGGATATAGTTTGACAAGAGTGTTTGTTTACATTGAAATCTCCATTCCTAATTTGCATGTCATCATGTGTCTGCTAGATCTTATCCATACATTTTAATCCTGTGAACTGTTTATGGTTTAGTTTGGTATAAACCATGGTTGAGATCTATTAAACATAGGAACGTGAGATTTAGAGACAATGGTTTGGACATGAGATTAGACACATAGGAACATGAGGTCTTTCTGAATCTCTGCGTTTATGAGTTTTGAAACGAATGTTATAGCATTTTATTTTTGTTTATGTTCAAGTAATATAAGTGTATCGGTTGATATGGAAAATTGATATTACTTGATTAAATTTTTGAATAGATTATGTATATAATCTTGTGTGGGAAATTTAGTCAAACACTACACACATGAGATATCAAGTTATGTATACTTGGTATGAATACTTGATACCAAAACTGGTGTTGTTTTTTTTTTTTTTTTGAGTGTGCGTGTGAGTGAGTGAGAGTGTTTGTGTGTAAGTAAAACAAATAAATAAAACAGAAAGTGAAGACAGCTTCTCTAATAGTCAGTTGATTCTGTGTTCAGTTATTGATTTATATTCTTGACGCAATCAATGCTTAAATATAGTCAATACTTCAGAATAGCTGAAAACATTCTACTATTGATTTTTATAAGGCTTGAAGTTTAAACTTTACACAAATTTGATTCACGTTTCACAATGGTTTATTGTTAGTAAATGACATCCTCTGTTTATAACTTACTAAAGAAGTGTAGAGATTGATTTTTGTTCAATGAATTTTTGAAAAAAAATGAGGTATTACTGAAGTTGCTAAAGCATTCAATATTAGAGATAAATTTCTAGTCTTTTTTTTAGTCTTTTTTATCTTTTCTATTTTTCTCTCCCCCTCTCTTCCTTAACCTAAAGAAAGTGTGCTGAAAGCGTGAATGATTTTCAAAAATATAAAGGAAATGTTCTGAATAAAAGCAGTTTTTAGTCGGTTATTAGCACTTATTTATAGTTTTGATTTCCCTTGGCTATTAGTCATAGTTTCTTTTTCGGATTAAAGATATACCACCAGATCACTTTCCAATGAGAAAAAAATCAATTAAATCAAACTTTAAAACTAGAATTCAACCTCGCCAGCTTTATCTAGACAGCTGATACCTATGCATTTTACACATGCTTAGGCAGAAGAATGTGCTCATTGTTTTATTCTGTTTTTCTTTTATTATGCTAATACATTGATCGTGATGCTATATTCTTATCTTTAATTTATAATTGTTTTTCTTTGCCATTAACATCATTACTTTATTATTGATGCATATTGTTGAACATTTCTACTAGCAATGCTGCCGTGAATTTCTCAGCAAGAAAGGGTTGGACAAAAGTATACCTTTTTATATATTTCCCAGTCTATGATAGTCCTCTAAAATGATATAACGAGGACAATTGATATTTGATATTTCACTTGGTGATTTTCATGTCAAGTTACCTCAAGTACTTTATGATAATCTAACAGGAATCTATATATTTTTAAGTTCATTTTCTACATAGTTCATGAGTTTAACTGATTAAGTTCATGTTTCACTTTAACTTTACCCATCAAGATCGATGATATGTTGCAAATGACTCGAGGAACTAAATTAGAATAATTTGAGCGTGTTAATCAAACATGAGATGATGATTATTGACTTTAATTGTGGACCAATTTTGGTATGGGTCCTTAACAAGTCAATAAATCTAAACATTTTCATGATAAAAAATTAAGTTACCATGTATTACATTTCATGCCACACCAAATTAGCACTGATGTCATCCTTGAGATAAATTTCTTTTGAATTAATAAAATTAGTAACTTTTTATTGGGAACTCAAACTGGATGATCGTTTTGTCTATTAAATCACGAAGTTTATGTTCTTCCTGGTATGATTCATATTTCATATTAAAAAATGGTCAAAAAATTTGTTCATATACTAGAGTGCACGGTACCTTGCATTTTGTAAAGAAGTGCAAAATATATGCATGTGGAAATTATGCTTACACCCTCATTTCTTATGGTTTATTCTCAAATCTGTCTGCCTACATTCAAAATGTAAAGCGACTCCCTGAATGTAAAGCGGTCCTATATTTATCATTTTAAAATAACCATCAATCTGCACTTTTATAATGCAACAGTCTTGAAAGTTTTAAATTTATATGTGTTTACTAAAATTTCTTGTATTATGTTATTAAATAAAATATGTATGGTGATAAATGATATAAATTATTTAAATTTTAAAGTCGTGTCATTTTTTAGATTTGGTGGCTATATTCTACGTTGCACTTCTACAATGCAAGCTACTTGAAACTTTAAAATTCATTTATGTAAAAACGTCTTTCATAATTAAAATGACATGTTAAATGAAGATGATGTTATAAACTAGTAAGTGTTCATAGGAATGTCTTTTTGTGAAACTTTAATTGCTTTTACTGTAACTTGCATTTTTACAGTGCAAGACACCTGTTACCGTTCAGTTCTTTGCGTTATTATAATGCAAGTTACTTATAGATTTTAAATTTATATTTTTTGCCAAAATTGCTTGCATTATATTTATAAATATGATGATAGATTTCATGCATATAAATGATATAAAATGCTAGATGTTAAAAGTAATATCCATTTGCGCATTTTCTTTGTTTTATTGTACCTTGTAATTTAAACGCTGCAAACAAGTTGATATGATATAATCGTCTTCGTTGCACTTAATTTGAAGATTTTTTAATTCAGATATATGATATATGATGTAGATTACTATTTTTTTTATTGTGATGAATTTGTATTGTAATTTTATTAATCTAAATTTCAGTATGCATTGAAAATGTTTTGCACCAAATGAATAAAAGTGCAATTATAATGACAGCAAAACATTAGTGCTATGTAAACAGGTGCACAATATTTGCACAACATCATACACAGTTTGTTTTTTCTGTTGAATGAAAAATATGTACTAATAACGACTTAAATTATTTACATTTTGCAATCTGAAGTGCAAGTATTTTACATAAAATGAATATATGCGGAATTATAGCGAGTGCAAAATATTTGCATTCTGTAATATGCGGTGCAAATGTTTTGCAGAAAAATGTTTTGCAGTAAATGAATATATCATGTAATTATAATAACTGGAAAACCTTTGCACTGTGTAAAATGTACTGTGAATGTTTTGCAACCCGATTACCGATTGCAAATTCTTTACACTCTAAAAAAGTACATGCATATTTTTACCATTTACTGCATATATCGTAATCTTATTAAAAGGAATGTAGAATTTATAATTTAATGGTAAGAACAGTTTTTCAATCTAACCATTTTACAAAGAATTGTTAAACCCTTAAACTCAAAAGAAGTGTCGTTTTAGTTCATGTTTGTGTTGAGTGACCCATGACTGAAAAATATATCAAGGGATTGTTTTCTATTGGTAAAACTGGTTTTAGTTCATGTTTGTGTTGAGTGACCCATGACTGAAAAATATATCAAGGGATTGTTTTCTATTGGTAAAACTGAGAGAGATATTTCACTTATTTTTAAAATGAGGATGTGTAACTAACAAATTTCCACTTTTAGCAAGTATGAACGAAAACGATGATGCATGTTTATGACCAACATAAATGAATTCTTTTAGTATTTTCTCTTATGCCAGGACGATACATGGGATAGTCTACTTGGTTCACATACAGTCCAATCTCATGGTGTGAAACTTGCGAAATCACATAAGCATGATTGGTTTATTCTCATTTTTCTTGCAATTCTGACGATAGTCTTAGATCTTATCCATCCTTTTCATCGGTTTGTTGGTAAGGATATGATGACTGATCTGAGATACCCATTGAAAAGCAACACTGTTCCAGTATGGGCTGTTCCGGTGTGATTTCTATTTCCAACCTTTTACATTTATGGTTTATAAATATATTTGGTTATGTATTTCTCACTTATATTTGTTTCTTCCTCAGATGATTTCACTTGTGTTGCCCATGGTCATATTTGCTGCCTTTTATTTCTACAGAAGAGATGTATATGATCTTCATCATGCTTTATTAGGTAAATAATTAATAAATCCATTTTGATAACACATAGCTTGCTAATTTGGTGTAGTATACAGTTGTAAACTTATCTTAAGAACAGGTATTTTATATTCCGTGCTATTGACTGGAGTCATAACTGTTGCAACCAAGGATGCAGTTGGACGACCTCGCCCTGATTTTTTCTGGCGTTGTTTTCCTGAAGGAAAAGAGGTGCATGCTTCAACATAGTTTGAATTATGAAATTTAATGCCTACCATGATAAATAGTGTGGTTTTTTTCCAGGTGTATGATCTTATAACTGGAGATGTTATGTGTAATGGAGATAAACTTGTCATAAAAGAAGGTTACAAGAGTTTTCCTAGTGGACACACCTCATGTAAGCAAATTTGGTAGAAAAATTAGAATCAAACTTTGAAACATAATTGAGGTGCTACACATTATTAACATCTTGTTAGTTATATATGTTGGCCATATAGCTCGTGTATAGCTTGGGCAGTTAGGTTGTAACTGGGTGTATATATGGCAATGATTTTAGTTCCATGACTGCAGACAGTGCTTTGCCATTGATCTGCTGTTGTACTGGTTAAGAAATGGATCAGACGAATATTATATTATGAAGAATGACCATCTTTCATGCATACAAATAATGTTAAGTGTCAAATATAATATTACGACTTACTCAGAAATTATCCGAGCAATATACTGTAACTGAAACCAAGAAACCCGGTAATCTGTTATGTTAGATTTTTCCAAACTCTTATTCAAGCATTAAGCCTCACATATGTTTGTAATGTATGCAAGTTGCTTTACCCTGTTTTTTTTTTTGTTTTTTTTTTTTTTTTTAAATTATGCCTTTTTCATTATGCAGCATCATTTGCTGGTCTTGTTTTTCTTGCGCTATATTTGTCAGGGAAAGTCCAGGTGTTTGACCGTAAGGGTCATGTAGCAAAACTATGCATTGTTGTTCTTCCATTGCTTATTGCAAGCTTAGTTGGAATTTCTCGAGTTGATGATTATTGGCATCATTGGCAAGATGTTTTTGCTGGTGGACTTATAGGTTTGCATTCTACTACAGCCAGACCTTCATTTAAAAAACATGGCCAACGATTATTTTGATTCTTTACCCTAATGTGATTATCTAGGTAGTGTGATGGCATCATTTTGCTATCGGCAGTTCTTCCCTAATCCTTATGATGATGATGGTAATTTGATCTTTATACATACAGCCCTCCCAAATTACTCTGAACTGTAATTATTTGTTGTAGTCAAGTTAGTTATTAGCACGATCCCTAAAACCGATCCTTTGTTTTTTATAGTTGAGTAATAGGATATCTTCATATTTTGGGGTGAACTTGGGGAAAGGAAAAAAGAGCAATGTTTTACATTTGAATAGAAATACGAAGTCCAAAATATATTGGTTAAGGTATGAATGAAGCATTAATATTTCTTAAAATAACTTTTTCGAGGTTTGCATTTTAAAATGTGTACTTTGTTGAACATTGATTTGCTTATTGATCTGTAAACTATCTTTTTAAGTCTTTGGAGTTAAATTAGTTCAAGTACATAAATTATTTATGGTTAAAAAGATTGAAAGCACAAACACATTTACACCATAATATAGGAAGTTTGTTCCTAATAAAGGGCATTTGAATTAAAGGCCTTTTAACTGTTTTATGTCATGGACACAAATTACTTCTTAATCCGAGTAAAATTTTTGTGAAGAGAGCCATTTGTATACTACTAACATCATGCACTTCTCTAGCAAGTACACTCCAGCATGATGTGCAATGAACTTAGGGAGAGTTGTACCTTCAACTGTGTTGTTTATAAAAGGTGGAAAGGCTACCGCACGATAGCGGGCTTTGCGAGGTCGATAATGTATGCAGCATTTCCCTCGCATTGCGAAGAGGCTGTTTTTCCGGACTCGAATCTGAGTGCCCAGATCACCATGTTGGTGACCTAACCGTTGCGCCAAGACTCCATCTCAACTGTGTAGTTTATAACATAGTATTTTTTATTTATTTATTTTATTTTACTGAAACTTCTGTAAAATTGCTTGTGATGATACCTTTTGTTTTCCTTGTAGGTTGGGGTCCTTATGCATATTTCGAAATGATAGAGGAAAAGCGAGCTGCTACAAACAAACGATCTGAAGATAACAGTACCGAAATTGATGCGTTGCTATCGGAGTGTGTGTAGGAAACGTTACTGTTGCTCTCAGAGTTGCATATTGCTTGCCTATTTACTAACAGAATTTCTTTATTCGTTGTACAATTTTTGTTGGAGAAAATATGGTTTAAAATGCAAATAGAATTCTTGAAAGAAAAAATATAAAATGTTCCTATAGTCAGTTGTTTGAATTGTGATGTTCAAAGTTTCTTCCATTTGCTTGTCAGTTGTTGCTGTTCTAATTTCATGTAACATTTAACACTACAAGTGCTGGAGATTGATAGAATGTGTGTCCCAAATAAGCATTTTTTTTAATTTGTGATTATTTCCTTGGGTTGTAGTATGTAATATGTTGAAATGCTGTTAAGCGGATCTATGTTATATTAAGCGCTAGACAAGGCGGGGCGATAGAAGTCTCGTTTCGTTTAATGTTGTTTAAGCGTCGCTTAAGCATTGCTTAAACACTACTTATTTTTTGAGCATACTTCATTCGTAAACTCGTATCAATATATATTTATGTAAAGATATTATATTAAATGCATCATTGTCCGCGTATGTATGAATTAATCAGAAAGAAGTAAGTTTTACTTTGAAGTTAACTTATAAATTAAAAGGTTGTAAAAGTTGGATTTGACTTTTATTATTCATTAAAAGTAAGCATACTCAAGTTGAGTGCAAACCGTGCACATTTGTCTAAGACATGGTTATATCTTAATGTGAAAAACCGATCACCATCCATTAGCCTATATGATAGAAAATAAGGTAATTATGTTTAGGAGTGTCGCTTTTATGCTATAACATCATTTCTTCTTATTTTAAAAGTTATTTTTTTGCTTAGTAGCACTTAATTGTCGCTTGAATTTAAACAAAACACAGATAAACACCAGTTAAGCGTGCTTAAGCGTTCGTCGCTTAATTCTATTGCCTTTTCAAAAATTAAGCGTTGTATTTTGCGCTTAGTGCTTAAGCATCGCGACGCTTAAGCTACACTTAAGCGCGTTTTTCATAACAGAGATGTGGATAACTTTTGTAATGATTATAATATTATTTCTGCAGGCTGAAACTTAGATTAAAATGCAAATCTGAGATTGTAAGACACGGGAAAGGTAAATTTTACTTGTAATATGAATTGTAATATTTTCTATTATCTTTTTGTGTTTATTGTGTCCTTATCTGTGTTAGTTTAATTAACAATGTCTATCAGATCGAATATTTCTAAATTTGGAATATCTGCACAATTTTTTTATGGGGCTTTGCACGAAAGGTCCCTATTTTTGATGTTGTTGTAAGAAAAGTCCTTATAATAATGAGTATGTAAATTAAGTCCCTGTTTTTTTTAAATCAGAAAGTGCAAACCATCTTGCGCTTTCCTTACAGAAAGTGCAAGTTAACTTGCGCTTTCAAAATTTTAAATTTTTTTGAAAATTTCAAAATTTTCGAAAAAAAATTCAAAATCAGAAAGCGCTAGCTTGCGCTTTCCTGATAAAAAGTGCAAGTTAACTTGCGTTTTTCTAACATTTTAAAATTTTTGAAAATTTTAAAAATTAAAAAAAAAAATTCAAAATCAGAAAGCGCAAACTAGCTTGCACTTTCCATCAAGTTAACTTGCATTTTTCAAAAAATTTAAAATTTTCAAAAATTTCAAAATAACAGCGCAAACTAGCTTGCGCTTTCCTGATAGAAAGCGCAAGTTAACTTGCGTTTTTTAAATTTTTCAAAAGTTTTAAAATTTTCAAAAATAAAGATCATAGTCAAAAAATTGCAAGCTAGCTTGCATTTTCTGTCAGAAAAATGCAAAAGTTGTCTTTTCTATTTTTCAAAAAACAGGGACTAAATTTACATATGCTTATCTACAGGGACTTTTCTTATAACAACATCAAAAACAGGAACCTGTGACACTTTTCTTGTTTTTTTATACCAAAATTTAGATGTCGGCATGTATTTGCAATATTACATTGACAGTTGAGAAATTTGATAAATAACAGAATAAAGGGGAATGACCTTAATTGCACTGCTAACTGTATCACTAATCACTAGTCATTTTTACTCAAAGACAACTTACATCATTGCCATAAATTAATGGCTGTAACCATCATTACCGGATTATTGTCAACAAAAACAGAGTTGCTAGATTTGTGCATTGTCTCATTTAAGTCCAATGTGACATCTCACTATCCACTTTTGTGTTTAACCCTCTCATCCTGCTTAACTTATACCAAATGATCGGTTTATGCTTTTTGACTAAGCATTTGGGTTTGAAAAATATACATTATTATTGTTGTTATTTGTTGAAATCATTTCTGCACATGCGGGCAATGACCAACACTTTTTAACAAAAAGAATTCGTTATATGCAACCAAACTCATATATATATATATATATATATATATATATATATATATATATATATATATAAATATA
The DNA here is from genome assembly GCA_030737815.1 of Allium fistulosum. NCBI lineage: Eukaryota > Viridiplantae > Streptophyta > Magnoliopsida > Asparagales > Amaryllidaceae > Allium > Allium fistulosum. Next base: position 636,109,765 of record CM060908.1, on the reverse strand, counting down.
AAACCTCCATTATTTTTCACAATGCGAAATTATTCTATCTTTTCAATGTGCGTCCATTACCTACACACAATGCGAGACACTTATTAACATGGTTGACCGATGCTCATAGAATTAAATCCCAATACCTCTGGATACTAGAAATATATCACTATTTTACAGGGTACATCTTAACAAATCTCAATTACTGCTTGATAATCAGTTATCATTTCTTTGAACGTCGGTTAATTTATACTAGTGAAATAGTGAGATCTGATCTATAAACCTCTACATAGACAATCTAGAGACGTGCCACTACACAAACGTGTTCATGTACTGTAAACATTCCACGTTCATCTAGCTTGTACAGTACATATAAGGCACTCATATCCGACTACTTTGGTGATACACATATAGAGTTTTGTTCACACTTATTTGATGGATCTTAGTATAACACCGGGTATTATAGACAAATAAATAATTGGTTTAATATTGATCTTACCTATGATTAGTGATGTGTGTCTATACACCATATACATAGATCCGTTCTTTACGAAGCGAGCGGGGCATTTGGGCGGAAAAGTTGGTTAAACGAGAAATGCGTTTGGTGATGCAAAAGGGGTATTTGAGCGGAAAAGCTGGTTAAAAAGGGAATATATTTGGTGATGCAGCGGAGTATTTAAAATGTGATTTTTAATTTAATTGATTTACATTTAATTAATCATTTGTTTTTATTGTGTAATATGCGTTTAATAATAACAAATAATAAAAAATAAATTACTTGATTTTATTAAAATAAATTAATATATTTTTAAACTCAAATACATTTAAAAAACAAACTAAAACTACTAATGACGATCACGCAACAAGTCCAACTCATACATTATAAATCCTGCTGCTTTTTCATCGGTCAATTTTTCCACAATATCCAAGTTTGTGGATTCATTGAGAAAAATTAACATAAGCTCCCAACATTGAACGGTTATAATAGGAGATAATATAACATAAAAATATTGTACGGCATTGTTGAAATGATTCGTATGAACGCTCGACCTTCCAACGTCATGTCTGCTCGAGCTGTCCTGCTCAGTATGTCTACTGCATCTAGACGGCGGAGTAACTGGAGTGTCATAGGCTATCCAATCGGAGTAATAATCTCTATTGGCAACAGTACAAGACTGAGCGGGTGGGTTATGAGGTATTGGATATCCTAGGAGCTGAGTGGATCGGTTAGCAGTAAAACGAGTTGATAGAATTCATTCTTTTCGGTAAAAATTCGACACACAAGTCTATGAAAATCGCAAGCATTTCAAGCATCCATAAAACAATTGGCTGAAGGAAGTAGAAGCAAAGGATCCGTGGACATGCTGCAAATGAAAAATTACAAAATATAGCAAAAAATTCGTAGAAAAATATATGTTATGGATGTTAACAAAATAAACACAAAAACATAAAAATATACTTGAAAAAATTTGCGGATTGCGGTGTAGAAAATGATGAAGGTTCGGATTTGGGGTGTGGAGGTGGAAGGGGACGGTTGTTGAATAAATAAGAGGGAGGAGGAAGAAAAAAGAAAGTAGCCGTTTGTGAGGAACTGTCCCAACGGTCCATTTGGCGCATGTGGAACGTTGAAAAATCCGACTCGTCGGACTCGTCCTCAACGGTAACCCGGCAAAATTTGTCTGGGAACGGTTTACATACAGTCTTCGAACTCTTCCTCAACTTATGTGTCAAAGTAACGCCTCTTAATTTTTGCTTGTAATATTTTGTGTTTTTTGTTTGTATTATTTTTTAAACATTCCTATTCCCTTCAACTTGTATATTGAATGTCAACCACTCGGTTATATACCACCTGGTGTATATACTTATAAGAATATCCCAAACAAATATGGTCCACATACCTTTAATTTTCCTCTTACTTTGTCAGCAGAGAAATAATACAGTTCCACCAATTTTTGCACACTGTTGTCAAAGTAATTATTTGGTTATTAACCGCTTACACATGAAAAAGTAAAATTAAACAGAGAAATATCATCACACCCATCACATTCCATTTCTTCCTACATCCACTGGAGGTCAGTGTAAAATAGACAGCATTTATTTCAATTTTATTCCTCATCTCATTTTTTATTTTTATGCATACAATGTTATGTAATAAGATTTTTCTTCTCTAGGTTTGGATTTTATCTGAAATTACTGAAGAGCAAATATTCATTTTTTTTTTGAAGTTCCTTTCTTAGGCAAGAATCATCTATTTTCTTTTTAAAAAACCTTAATCAATCGAAAACTTGGTTCTATTAGCTGAAAGGGAATCTCTGTTTATCAGTTGGTGGCTGAATTTAAGTTTTTTGGCATCTGAGAATGTTTATTCAAAAAAAAAAAAGTTTAATTCCCAAGCGACCTTTTCTTTCATAATAGATAGTCTTGTTGGTGCATAAAGTTCTGCTCTTTATTTACAGTTTCTTTGAGAACTGCTTTTGTAGATTGGAATCTCTGTTCAGACACCGAATTCTAAAATAAATTGTTACACATAAACGTTAGCTAGGTGGTATCAACACCATCTTAGCAGCATAAATCTCATTGGTTTATTAAGATGTGTACAAGGGATAGAAACATATTCCTTTGGGTTTATGAAGAATTTTGGATGTCAACACCATTAAAAGCTACACAGTGGATTTGTGATGTTCGTTCATATGCAATACTGCAGCTTTTTTCACTCTGTTTTGTTCCTTTTGACTTGCACATTACCCTTTCCTTGTATGTTACTATGTTCAGAGAACTGCACATGTGCATAATTATAAGATAGCGACAATATAACAAGAAAGCACTTGTTTATCAAGAATGTCCTCATCAATTGTACATTTTCCATTTGTTTCATGGAATATAACAATTCATTTTTCAGTCATCAGAAAATGGCTAATCGGGTTAGTGGTCATACTATAAGATCTCATGGAAAGAAGGTGACCAAAGTCCACATGTATGACTGGTTCATAATCCTGGTTCTCATGGCAATCGAAATTGCATTGAATGTTATAGAACCCTACCACAGATTTGTTGGCAAAGATATGATGAGTGATTTAAAATATCCCTTCAAGAAGAGCACAGTGCCAATATGGGGGGTTCCAGTATGTTTTCCTTTTCTTCTCTTTGGTTTCATGGTGTAATGCTTCAAATTTCTTCTTTTTACTTCAAACATGCATACATCTACATAGGAATAATTTATTTAAAACATCTATATATCTTTATCATCAGTTGATTGCAATTGTGCTACCATATGTGATATTCACTGGAATCTACTTGAAGAAGAGGGATGTATACGATTTGCACCATGCCATACTAGGTAAAAATATGTCTAAAGTTAATCATTGCTATGAATATTTATTTGTATTTGATATGCGATGTAAAAGCAGGTCTTCTGTATGCTGTGCTTATAACTGGTGTTATTACCGATGCAATTAAGGATGCTGTTGGTCGGCCCAGGCCTGACTTCTTTTGGCGATGTTTTCCTGATGGAAAAGAAGTACATAGTCATTGTTAATAAATACTACAAAATCATGACAAGAATTATTTCTGTAACTTGGTTGATAAATGTATTCTCAGAATTATGATCCTGCAAGATATGGAGATGTGATTTGCCATGGAAATAAGGGCGATGTTAAAGAAGGGCATAAAAGCTTTCCCAGTGGTCATTCTTCATGTAAGCAAATTGTGTTATAGTAAACATATGCATTGTCTTCTGTATTTTCTACATCATCTCACAGTATAATGCTTGCTTTACCTCACAATATAGACATAACTTGTCATATTTGCTTACTGAAAATAAGATAAAATAAGGTATACGGCAATATGCAGGGACATTTGCAGGTTTAGGCTTTCTTACATGGTATCTTTCGGGTAAAATACAAGCATTCGATCGCAAGGGCCATATTGCAAAACTTTGCATCGTATTTCTTCCTCTTTTGATTGCATCTCTTGTAGCAGTTTCTCGAGTTGATGATTATTGGCATCACTGGCAAGATGTATTTGCTGGTGGATTTTTAGGTGAATTTTATACTTGACAGTAAAGTACTGCTGTGATATTAAATTGTTTGTAGTAATGTCTCTTGCATTTTTGTATTATGCAGGATTTGCAGTTGCATCATTCTGTTACCTTCAATTTTTTCCACCTCCTTATGATTCACAAGGTATTCTTCATATATATAACTTTTAAAATCTTGCTTCATAGATCACTTTGTATCATGGAAAAATGTTCTTTGTTGATCTTACTTTAGTCATGCAGCACTGTACTAAAATATTTAAGCAAAATGTATAAAATGCCATATATCATATATTTGTCAATATATATATTTAATGGATTATTAATATCAAGTAGGTTGGGGTCCACATGAATATTTTAAGATGTTGGCCGAGCTAAGCAGAGATGCCGTAGATGCAGCGCAATCCGAGCATCGCGATGGGATTAACATGGAAGATCCAGGCCAAGTTATTGATGAACTTGAAAGAGGAACCAAGTCATAATGTTCTTTAGGATGTAGCTTAGATGTAACCTTTTGTAGTTTGATAACCTTACCTTTCTATTTTTGTATATTTGATGGAATTTGTATATTGAGAAATCTAATGACTTTCATTGCTTGGTTAGAATTGTGTGAAAAATGTTGGCTATAGTTTTATTTTCAATGTTTTAAAGATCCTATTCAATCTCAGTTGACTACGGTTAACTTTGAATTTTGAAGCATCGAGTTCAAAAAATGAAATAGAACAGATGTATGAATGGAAGATCCAACCTTTAAATCTTGCAAAACCTTAAGAATCAACTTTTGTTTGATGGTAACTAAACATACATTTCTTGGAACTGCCATATATTAGTGTTACTACTGCTTACTATTGATTTTTAGTATTGTTACTCCCTAATGTTTTGTGTTACACAGTGTTGTTTATTAATAAAGATATTTTCTGTAAACAATGTCTTCGGTTGAGTCGCGTACATCGTCGTTTCCTTGAAGACGTTTTGATACTGCTCTATGGTGCAAAACAGACTACAAGTGCCGCCGTCTCTACGATAAAACAGCTTCTTTAAATGTATATCGATCTGCCTTTGCACCGAAGGAATCGATCTATTTGCAAACTTGTAAAATATTGTTCGGACTTTTTAAAAGAGTGAAAAGAACCCGTTAAGAGAAAATAGGGGCATGTTTACTGTTTTAGTGGGGAGAAAAGTTGGGTCGTTCTGATAAAATTGAATTTGAAGTTTTACTGTATCAAATAACAAATCTATTCCGTACAAAAATATAAGTGCTACACCACGTCAAGCCTAGCCCGAATAGGGTCGGTCGTTCGCGCGCGCATATATGGTGGTCAAGCATGACCTCCCTTCACACAAAAGAGCAAGCATTGCGCCTTAAAGGCCAAACCTTCTTCTAAGAAACAAATATAAATACTTGTTTCTTTTCTTCTATTGCATGATGTGTACACTTATTCTTAATAATTCATTTAAAAACTATAAATTTCAAACAATATCCCACTTGAATTTTTTTAAAATATTTTTTAGCAATTTCTGAATAAATAAGATTGTCTATAAACAAAGGTGTCTTTCGACTTGAACCTTTGCATAGTAAGTAAAATTCAGATTATACTATAGTGACACATAGTCTTGAACTCTATCTCTGACATCAAAACACACATAACCTTTTTAGTTTGTAGTTTAATAAGCCACGCGTTTATGGCCATGCATTTATCTCAATTTGGTGAACGCTTTAGAATTTTGGCCTAAATTTCATAGGAAACGACCAAATTTCCACATCCACATATGTGAGTCTATCAATAGTACTCCTATAGGTAGGTACTTTACTACATATTGAGTATAGATCTCATTAAGAGTTTCTATTAACTCATCCATAATAACTTCAGGAATACATGCTTCATTTTATAGCATGTTCAACTCATATCACTTCACAACTTATTATTACCTATTGAACCTAGTTCTTGGGATCTCCAATCATTAGGTCGAGTTACTATTGTGTGTGACTCATCAATCTAAAGGCAATAGTCCCACTCTTTATATTTTTTAAAGACTTTCTCTCTTGCCAATCCTTTCGTCAAAAGATCTGCCAAATTTTCACCAGTGCGAACATGAACCACTCTACATCACCTGAAGAGAGTAACTCTCTTACAGTGTTGTATTTACGATGCATCTGTCGTTCCTTACCATTATAATAACGGTTCTAAACTTTTGCAATAGCCGTGGTACTATCGCAATGAATCAACACAGCTGGTATCGGCTTTTCCTATAAGTAATCTCAGCTAACAGATTTCTTACGTAATATGCTTCTTCACTAGCTATGGCTAGTGCTATCATCTCAGACTCTATAGTGGACTGAGCCAAAATAGTCCGTTTCTTAGATTTTTCAAGAAACAGCCCCACCGGCTATGCTAAAAATATAGCCGCTAGTTGCTTTAGAGTCATCAGATAAAGTGTTCCAGTCTACCTCGGTGTATCTTCAAAGACGGCTGAAAACTTTTCATAATGAAATCCAAAGTTCTTAGTGGTATCCCATGACCCTTTCAATAACATGTCAAAGCTCAATACTAGGTCTACTAGTAAACCTGCATAATAATCCTACAACATATGCTATGCTGGGCCTAGTACAATCAGTGATATATCAAAGGTTGTCAATGATGCTTACATAGTTAGACTGTCTTACACCTTCACAATGTTGTTAAATAATTTTACACTTGGATCATATGGTGTATAAGCATGTTTGTAGTCAAAGTAATTATATTTCTTTAACATCTTCTCAATATAATGAGACTGATCAAAAGAGAATCCATTATTAGACCTAGTGATCTTAATACCAAGGATTATACTTGCTTCTCCTAGTTCTTTCATATCAAAGTTGACACTTAAAAGTTAATCGTATTAACAACATGAATGTTGAACCAAAAATAAGTAGATAATCTACACACAAACATATAATAGTGCAAATGTCATTTTCATATTTATGATAAATACATTGGTCACTTTCATTAACTTTAAAACAATGTGATATAATCAAGTTATCAAATTCTCCATGCCATTGTTTAAGTGCTTGTTTTAGACCATATAAAGATTTATCTAATTTTCAAACCTTATGTTCTTATCCATGTATTATAAAACCTTCAGGTTGGTTAATATAAATTTTCTCTTCTAATTCACCATTTAAAAAGACAGTTTTAACATCCATTTGGTATATTATCAAGTCATGAATAGATGCAAGTGAAATTAATACTCGAACAAATGTAATTCTAGTTATAAGCGAAAAAGTATCAAAAAGTCTACATTTTCTCTTTGCTTAAAACTTTTAGCAACTAGACGGACTTTATATTTATCAACCATTCCATCACGTTTTGATTTCTTTTTAAGTACACATTTATAGCCTATGGTCTCACAACCAGGTCATAAATCAACTAAGTACCAAGTCTTATTGGATTCAAGAGAATCCATCTCATCATTTATAGCTTCTTGCCAAAAATGGACATCTAAAAAAGATAAGGCTTCTTGGAGGTATAATGGGTCATCCTTTAAAGTGTAAGCACAAAGATCTAAACCATAATTTTTAGCAATTCTAGCCCTTTTACTTCTCTAGGTCCATTTTCAAAACAATCATTTTTTTCATTTCTTAAGGGAATAATATTACTAGATGTGCTCCCACTATTCCTTAACTTAAAAGGAAATTTTAGTTCATAAAAATAAATGTCATTAGATTTTATTGTAGTATATGGATTTAGATCATAAAACCTATATGCTTTTCCAATTAATAGCATAACTAATAAATACACGTTCGTATGCTCTACTTGCTAATTTAATTCTTTTAGGGTCAGGTATACGAATATATGCTAAACAACCCCAAATTCTAAAATATGACCTATTTGGTTTATGATTTTTTAAAATCTCATAAGGTGAAAATTTGTTTTTAGCCTTAGGAATCCTATTTAGAACATAATAAGTAGTCAGTAAAATTTTCCTCCACTAATATTATGCTGCGCCTGAATTAAGTAAACGACTACAATTAATTTAGTTAAAGTTCTATTTTTTCTTCCAACTTTAACATTCATTTCAGGTAAATAAGGAGCAGTTTGTTCATGTATAATATTATGTGAATTATAAAATTCAATAAACATACTAGATTCATATTCAATGCCTTTATCAGTATGCAATCTCTTAATTTTGTTACTAAACTGATTTTTAATTTCAGTTATAAAAGATTTAGACATTTCAAACGCATCGCTTTTATTTTTCATTAGACATACATAAGTAAATCAGAGCAATCGTTAATGGATGTGATAAAATAGCGATGTTCGTTTCAAGTCAAAGTACCAACTAGTTCACATATATCATAATGAATCAAGTCTAAAATTTTAGATTCTTTAATTACATATTTATGTGGAGTTTTTGTAATTTTAGCTTGACTACAGAAATCACATTTTTCAAAATCTTGTAAAGAAATATTATGAATTAAACCTAAGCTACTCGTATTATTTATTATGCGTTTGTTAACATGACAAAGTCTAGCATACCAAATATTAAATGTACACAACATATAAGCAGAAATAAATACTTTATTACTTTCAACATTCAACTTAAACATGCCTTCAGTAGCATAATCCCTACCTACAAACATACCATTCACAGTGATAGTGTACAATTTGGCCCCTATAGTTTGAGTAAGCCTGCCTTATAAGAAGATAACCTAAAACTAAGTTCTTTCTCATCTCTAGAGTATGCATCATGTCCTTCCGTATGATAGTTTTGCCAGAAGTAAACTTCAACTTTATGCTTTCAATCCTAGCAACAGTAGTGGTGTGAGAGTCTTCCAGCAGGACTTTCTTGTCCTCGACATTCATGTATGTTTTGAACATATCACGTTTATAGCGGATTGTGTAGCACTTGTATCTACCCACCATCCTTTTGACCTCCCTATAAGGTTGATCTCTATAATCATAACAGTTAGTGCTTGCTCTTCAGTCAAGTTTGTCCGAGGAGTAGGACAAGGCCTATTCTGACACTTTCATGCCATATGACCCGGTTTATTGCAGTTATGAAAAATAAACTGACCAGAATCATTCTTTAAGGATGGTTGCTGCTGTGGTACAATATGGTTTCTTTGAGAGTTACTATTCTTGCCGTGGTTTTGATTCTTAAAATTTTTGGGATTCGGTTTCAGAACCGTAGCCTTCTTAGTGTTCTTGGAAATAGTAAGCACTTCCTCTTTCATATCTTGTTTTTGGGATTCCTCCTCTATTCGAAGGCTAGTTATCAAACTTTCAAGTGAGAATTCTTTAGTTTTATGCCTAAATTTATATTTGAATTATTTCCAGCTAGTGGGCAATTTATCAACTAGTACTGCTACTTGAAACCGTTCGTCAATAGTCATATCTTTAGAAATGATCTCACGAGCCATCTTGTTTGAGTTATAGTAGTCGTAGAGCTCATGAGACCGCGACTCTACTAACTTGTCATCGAACATCTGGTATTTGAGGTAGCAGTTGATTGCGTATTTCATTGCACCAGCTTCCTCTGTATCATACTTATTTTGTAGCGCTTCCCGGATTTCCTTGGTCATCTTGTCCGAGTTAGAGGTAGTCCTGCTCTGTCCATGCTTGGAGCTTTTGTTGTTATTCAGTCCAGGCCTGTAACTATTTTGCATCTGATTCAGCAGGCTTCTCCGCTATGTTTGGCTTTTAAGTTGCCAGTACCACAACAACCTTCCTCGTTATGAGGAAAAACTCAATATTTTGCCTCCAAAGCTTATAATTGAGGCCCTCGAATTGGAATGAAGCCACAATCATTGGAACAGTAAGAAGAGGAGCCATACTTAGGTCATCAATTGGTACACCAAAAGCCACTGTCATGAAACTATGTCTTCGACTGAGTCGCGTACATCATCGCTTTCTTGAAGATGCTTCGACACTCTGTTATATGGTGCAAAACAGACTACAAGTGTCATCACCTTTTAGGATAAAATAGCCTCCTTAAATGTAAATTGATCTGTAGCTGCATTGAAGGAACCGATCTGTTTGCAAACTCGTAAAATACTACTAGGATTTTTTAGAAGAGTGAAAAGAAGATGTAAATATGTGTTCTTTCTGTCTACAGCTACTTTACTTATTAGAGCAGTAATCGTTTTCCCATTAAGAGAAAATAGGGACACGTTCACTGTTTTAGTGGGGAGAAAATTAGGGATGTTCTGATAAAATCTGATCTAAAGTTTTACTGTATCAAATAAACAATGGTTAAAAACAAATCTATTTTCGTACAAAAATATAAGTGTTAAACCATGCTAAGCCCAGCCTGGTCAGGGTTGGGTCGGTCGGTCGGTCAAGGCGCGCATATGTGGTGGCCAAACATGGTCTCCATTCTTACAAAAGAGCAAGCATTGGGTGCCCTAAGGGCCAAACCTTCTCCTAAGAAACAACTATAAATACTTGTTTCTTTTCTTCAATCCCATGATGTGAGGCTATTCAAAATGAGAGCCAAATACACTTATTCAATTTTTTAATAATTCATTTAAAAACTAAAAGTTTCCAACATTTTAGTATTGTTGATGTGAGCTATAGTTGGAACTAGACATTTGAATCACTTGTCATTTCTTTGGGTATTCTGATTCCTCGTGCAAGCATGACCCTCCACCGATACAACCTCCCAACATCCAAACTCAGTTGCTTATTCTTTCCAAATTTCCCTTACCCCATCATCTTATTGGGCGGTGGGTTCCTAAGTCTTTAGATCCCACTCTACATATCGAGGAAACTCTCCATGTCAACCATGACCCGGTCACATCCGTCCAAATTCCTTTTGGTTCTTTTAAACCATTGCTTGATATTACTCCCCCTTTTGTAAACCTTGGGTTTGTCCTTCTCGATCCACCCAATCATTCGATTATTTGATACTATAGCAAGCGGAGCTGGATGCACACTAATTTTGATATGCGATTCATGTCATCTTATGGATTTTACCACAAATTTATGTTGGAAAAGGAAGGTGAGAACATTCTTTTATATTACCATGTTTCCCAACTAATGGTGAGAAAGGGGCCTCGAACCAGAAGATTTAAGATGATGCCATATGTGATATGAGTTATATCTTCTTTAGCAGTTTTGCAGACTATGCACTAGATCTTACTAGTCTATTTTTTGGTATATAAACGTCATTGGAATGAGTCTAGCAATGAGGGTAGTGACTCCTCTGCGAAGGAGGGTTAACGTTGTATGCGATAACAATTATGGTGATTCAACTCTACTCTTCTACTTAAAATGTTTTGGTTGAGTAATAAAAGTGGATGGACCACTATAAAAACCAGCTAACTTTGCTATTTTTGGTAATGATATTTTAGTTTTGTTACTCCCTAGGCTAATTGTTTTCATAAACCGGAAAATACTTACATATATCATTAACATTTTATAAAAATTTGAGATAAAATACCCTTATGTATGCTACTAAAAAAATGTTTAATTTCCATCGAAAATCGTTGATACCCTGCTAACGCATTATCGATGGGGCATTGGCAATTTATATCTATCATAAAGGCATTGAAATTCATAGTTAATTGCCCATGCTTTTGCGATGATACATATGCAAAGGTGTCAGGATTTTTGTGTAACATTAATAAATTCTTTTCATTATAAATGAATATATTTGGCTGTAACACTTGAATAAAAATTTATTTAGGACCATTTCTTTCATAAATTATGCATATAGTAAATTATATATTATTTTAAAAAATGAGAGAGTAGAATGTATAGGTGAAGCAGCTACTCAACCAACAAAAAGCTAAATATCAAATAAAAATCAAAATGAGGTGAAGAGCTTCTAGATCGGCTAATATACCTAGTCGTTAGCATAATAAAAGAATCAATCAAACCTACTAATATCAGGTTATAGTTACATACTAATTGTTGCAACATAACAAAATCACAATCAAACCCAGTTATAGCACAAAGTATGGATCCAAAATGGTTGTTTCCCACGTCCATATCTTTGGTTGCTCCCAACCGATTCATCATTCCTGCCATCTACAAACCTAAACTACGGACTACTGAAAGCTAATCCTGAGCTAACATTAATAAGATGTATGATTGAGTTGCATATATTTATATAAGTTTTATGACACAATTTAAAGTACCTATTATTTCTTTCATTCTATATGGCCTAGCTAAAGGCTTGGATGAGCAGGTCAAAAATGCTTTAAGAAGCATCGAGATAGTGTCTATCTTACTCCTAGTAACTAAAAAATGTGTTGCTGAAGTAAGAGGTATTGGAGAGTAAGTTTGAAGGGTATATAACCCCAAATCATAGTGGTGAAGTCACGATAGAAGTGTCGAATGTCTTCTTCATATTGATTGCACATGAAGTAGAGACAATTGTGGATAACGTTCTTCCTTCTTAGGCTTGCAATGGCGTTTAATCCTCCTCTAATCAACAACCATGTGTGGAATTTGACTTTGAATGGAGCTCTAGTCTTCCAAACTTGTTTTAAAAGAAAGTTTCTATCGGAGAAGTTGCACAAGTGTACGAGGATCTTGTGGTGAAATGACCTTTAGCTTCAAGCTTCCATGTTATGTTGTCTGGTGTTGATGAAGAGGAAAAGCCATATACAATATGCAAAAGATTATAGATCTAATAGAGAAGGTACATAATAATGAGTTTGTTAAAGGTAATGGAACATGCTCCCTCCGAGAAAGCATCAGCAACCAAGACATATTTGTTTGAGCTGGCAGCGATGACCTCTGGAAAGATGGAAACTAAGGATATGGGAATGATCCAATTATCAAGGCAAAAGGAGGATATGGTTCTCGAACCTATACTAATGGAGGTGCCAAGTTTAAGGTATTTAGAACAAGCCACCAACCCATTCTAGAAGCTACAGATTTTGCCATATGAAAGCTATCGTAGATCATAAATGGTGAAGGCACCACTGTAGTATTTGTTGTTTATCTTTGGTCTTCATGTAGCATTCTTTTCAATAATCATTTCCCACTTAGAGAGGAGGGATTGGTTGAAGATTTTAATGTTGATAACCCTAGTCCACCCTATCCCTTCGACTTGCAGATATTATCCCAAGCCATCGAGCAGCTGTCATGTCAAACATGATTGCTTCTTCCCCATAAGAAGTTCTTTCTAATGTTGTCAATTTTACCAATGACCCATTTAGGGAGCTTGAAAATGGGCATCCAATATATCAGGATGGAGGGGACAACCGAACTAATAACTGCCAGTCTATTAGTCTTAGATAAGGTGCTTTCCTTCCATAATGCAAGTTTGGAAATAAATCCATTGATCGGCTTGTACCAATCATCATGCTCGAGGGAAGTCGATCTTAAGGCGATCCCTAGATTGGTTTAATTGGCTCATCTTGGTAGGGGTGAAGCGAGTAAACTTCAAAATAAATCTCTATTTGGATCTTAATGAGCCTATGTAGTATATTAACTAGCACTAGATCCAATGTCTATATTAAAGTTTTATTTATTTAGTCAATCATACTAATTAGATTTATTTAATAGTTATTTTGAATATACATCGCATATAATCATAACATAACATGACAGAATATATATAAGCATGTGTATGACTACACAAACTCTCAAACACAAATATATAAGGCTCATTCTATTCAAACACCAAAAATTACTTTAGCTACACCTGTATTTACAAAATTAATTTAAAACAAATTTGTCCTTCTTCTTCATTACAATATTAATAATTGTTTTTATAACCTATTAAATTAAAACTGCAAGTTGTACAGAAAAAAAGAAACATTAATAGTTTTAATTATGAATTTCACTATAACATTGAAATAGAATTGAATAAAAGAGATAATAATTTTATTATCTTTTCTTTTTTTCCTTTTAAATCAACAAAATTGAGATAATGATTTTTGAAATAGATATAATAGTTCTCTTGAATTAAGGATAGATATGAATTAAAAGACATGAAAATTTATCAAAGCATATAAAGTTGAATTTGTTTATGTTGTATTTAGATTTGAAAACTTAATTTAAAATAGAAAAAAAATGAAGAAAAGGTATGGAATTCTATTTTAATGAAAGGTTGGGTAGCATCGTAATTTTTATAGTGTAGGTAAAGTAAAAATCGGTGTATAATGATTTGTTAAGAGTTTTGGTGTGGGTATAGTGTTTCTTGGCTTTTAAATAGAATTTTCCTATAGATAATGGTATTTATATCTATTGTACATACATATATATTATACTCAATTGTACAAATGACAAATTCATATGCATCTCAAGAATATAGCTGTCTAAGCATGTATGTTTAAATATACTATAACATATGTATATGGTTTGCATAAACTTATTGGTTGTACCATTTATATATATTACTATTAATGTATATATATATATTATTTAGACGTATATATATATACACACATGTATGTATGTGATATATACAAATAAATATACATATCCATGTGTGTGTGTGTATCGCCACATAAACTAAGTTTATATATAAAAAATGATCTGAGAATAATTAATGAAATAAATTTCAAATTATTTCTTTAAGTATGGAACATTAAATAGTATTTAAGGAGAAAATTGAAAGTCCTTCCACCTTCCTCTAGCACAAAATTCTAATCAAATCCAAATGTGAATTGTACATTGTAATTTGTATATTCCATATTTAATTGTTGCCAAAATAAATGATTAAAATAAAAAAATATTTTTTTTTGTAAATAAGCATAAGCAAATTTAGATATGCAAAATTTGCATACTTCAGCTCAAAGCCGAAACAAACAAATAATTATACAAGCATTATGGCACGCGCTTTGTGCGTAATGATGACACGTGCTTCACACATGTATTTTTTGTCTATAAATGTGTGATATTAAGAAATAACTTAAAATTTAATTAAGATATAACCGACCGACTCAGTTATATTATATGAAAAATTAGCATCTTAGCTAACGAAAAATTAGCAATTTCAGTAAGGCATGAGTAGTTAGGTATAAAACCGATTGACCAAATTTTAGTACACATAAATTTGCATTTTGATTAAGGTAGAAGCAGTTTAATTTAAAATTTAATTGAGATATAATTGATTGAATCTGTTTTAATAGATGAAAAACTTGCATTTTAATTAAGGTATGAGCAGTTTTGTCAAAGGATAAGAGTGATTGACCAAGTAATAAAGTATAAAATTTTGAAATTCAATTCAGGCAGGAGTAATTTAGATATATTGAGATGTAAGTTGAATTTAAAGAGTATTTCGAGAAGTTTACGTTTACACTAAAAAAGCGTGACACCAACGGGATTTTGACTATTATTAAAGATACATATATATACATACATATATATAGATACACATAATTATATATATATATATATAATTTGATATTAACTAAAATATCATGATTAACATAAATCAACACCAATGTAAAAATCAAATTTTATAACAGACACACACATGTATATATTTATTTAATTTCATCTATGAAATAATGTTCATGGTAATTTTAAATTTTAAATTATTCCATAATCAGTGGCAATTAAAATACATGACATACATCAACATGAGTCACGAGTGAGTATATATGAATATGTGATATGAAATAAGAATTGTACCAAACTAGATCAAGCTGTTTGTGACACCTCATCTGTGAATAAACTCCTAGATCACTTGAATCACCACCCGATCTTGTTATAATTGAATGATTCACTTTGTTTCGATTTTTATCAAATGTTGAATGGGAGAAAAATGATTTTGGCCATGGAAGGAAGTAGATGGAGGCAGCTATGAAGACTGAGGCATGAAAAAAGGAAAAGGAAAAATTATGAATTAATGTGGAAGGATTTGTTTTTATAGAGAGAAAGAAACCTTTTGCCTCCTTTCTTTTAAAACCTTCCTCTTAAATTCCAAATTAAACGAGATCATATCTAAACTATTTCATTCCCTCTTATAGTTGCCATTTTTGTGTCTTATGTGGACCAAAAAACCACAAACCCTATTTAAGTAGTTAAATATATTAAAGCATGTTTAAATACACATCGATGTCATATATCGATACACTTGTATATAATCTTTATATACACATATAAATAATTACTAATAGCACCCACAAAATTTCTAGGAGCTAACCTACTTACTAATAACATCCCAAACATTAAATACATATATAATTAATATTTATTAAATATTAATTAATTTAGTTAATTTATAACACTTTATTAATTAATTAAATCGTGAGGTATATCGGAGAATTCACAAATACGACTGCGTGACTCAGAGATGTGAATTTAGTCAGCGATCAACATTGACCAAATTAAATATTAATGTTCACACGTCATATTAGTTTGGTTTATGACAGTTTGGCCGAATTCATCGCTTATAGATCTTAAAATAATATTTTACATACCTTAAGTGGTACCAATAATGACACACGCATTCTCTTTGTCAGTACTATATCACTTTAGGATGTATGGAGTTCAGTATTGCTTAAATCTCCAATATATCCACATTCAAATTGATCAATCCATAAACAAAGTCCCTTGTTCAATAATAACATTTTTTTATTAATCGTTCTACTCTGGAAAGAGATTTTGACTTTAAGTTGACTACAGTTGACCGTGATACTAACCACCACATACAACCGAGGAGACAGATTCTTTAGTGAATAGTGCTTCACCTTTGATGCTTCAACTCAGATAAACTTATAATCGCTCGATGGTTGCCATTCCATGATTTAACTATAATCAAGTGGAGTATCCACACTGAAGTTCCAAATTACCCTCAAGTCGAGGGAACTACGTAATATCGTCACATTGAGATTTCCTATTTGACCTAGTTATTATCAACCAATTGGAAACTCCCAGACAAGTCATTCCATAGTTATCCAATAATTATGAGTACGTAACCCCTTAGAGCTCCCTGCAGCCATGAGTTATATATTGCCCAACATTTGGAAAGCACACACACTCTTGTTTAGATGAATCGATATCCTTTTTTGAAACGTCCTGAACAGGAATATTTAAAACAAAAGGCCATTTTATATTGTGATTAATAACTCACGATTGCAACTACTTGCAACTACAATCACATAATATTTATTTAATGATTTTATTATTAACATACTTTAAATTAATTACTTAACTTATTATATCACAATATAACAAAGTATATATATAAGAAAACAAACACCTTAGTTACGAACAAGATTGATCGCAAAGTGGAATATATGTAACAAATTACATAATTGCCTTTAGGAAAAACCACTAACTCTCTCAATCTCCTGCTTGCACTTGGTTCAGTTATGGAATCTTAATCTCATTCCTTCGATCAATTTTCTCAAAGTTGATTAAGGTAGCCTCTTAGTGAACGGATCTTCTATATTGTTTCATTATCTACTCTGTTAGTTAAGATCCCTATTATTGATAAATTTCCGTTATCATGTGGAACTTTTGGAGTATGTGTCTAGACATGCTATGAGCCCTCGATTCTTTTGTGATCTGTATCATGACATTGTTTTCACAAACCAATGTAATGAGATTCTCAACATTTAAAATCATCCCTAGCTCAGTTATAAGTTTATGCATATATGTATACTGCTTTTATTATGGTGATATTTAAGGTAATATACTTAGCCTTTTGGTTGAATCATCCACCACCTTTTGTTTGGAACATTTCCAACTTAAAACTCCTTAACTAAGGTTGAATATGAATTTAGGATTGACATACCAGATATCACTTATGAAGTTTGAGTTCGATCACTCCTTTACAAGGAGTTTGTTATTTAATAAACGATTCTCTAGTATTTCATAAATACTCAAGAATACTCTTAACTACTGTTTAGTGATCTTAATTTGGATTTGGTACTCATTCAATGAGCAATTACATACGCAAATTACGATATAGTAGACAACATAGCATACAAAGATAATTCCTATTATTGACGCATAAGGAATACATCTGATATGCTCCACATTGAACATTTTAGTATAGTGTCTGTATATATCATTAGGGATAATCCTAACATCCTTTTATACTGATTATAAAAGATGTTATTTTCATATCAAATATCAAGGAATAAACAACAAAACTAAAACTGTTTTAACATGGGTACATCATTAATAATCCTATGTTTTTACTTATAGTTTTACAAATGGTTTAGTATTTTTTAATAATCCCTTTTACAAATACATGCTTCCTCTTCACTTTGATAGGCAATCAAACTATTAGATTTCTCTGTCAAAATGTTTTCTTAATTCTAATGCTTGTCGGATGGTACTAATGTATCATTTCTTAGATCATATCCAATACTTACAAACACAGTTGTTGCTCCCACTTACTTCATGATATTTTGATTATTATGTGAAAACATATATTCTAATTAGAATTCCTATTTCAACATAGACGTACCAAAAATTCAAAGTCATATTGGGCAATAATTTTGCGAGTAGAATCTGAATTAACTTAAGCATATTGATTGACGAATCTATTGCGCTAATTTCAACAATTGAAATTTACAAGGTATTCTCATCAACGTTGTTTACTATATTCTGATTGTCTAGGTCTTCCTTTTGAAGACGCTCATGTGACTAATGGATTATATCCCTTCTAGTATATTTTGATAATGTACCTGGAATCCATTTGGGATTTAAAGTATTGTGCCATGCGGAAGTGTCTATACTCTTTATGCCTTATTTGCAACTAAAGAAATTGTTATTACTAACATTTCTTACTTGATATTGATAAGAAACTCATAGTTTCTCTTCAATGTACGAGAATTCTTATTAGACATTCTATTGGGTTATGTCTGTTTCAGGATTGGTTAATTTTATTTCATCTTATGTACTCGGTTTCCATGTTAGAATCTTCAGACCGTATCCAATCCATTATACTACCACTAATTTCTATTGTTCGTCGGTCCAAAAATATTTTAAGGTAGTCGACACAAGATCATGAGTGAATCTTATGTACAACCTCTCGACTCAAATAAAATTTTATTTTTTGAAACAACAGTTATTTCTTAGTGCAACATAATTGCATTAAAAAATCATTTCATGAGATTCCTGTATACTTATATAAAGCTGAATTAGTTTTGAGTTTACGAAACTTATGTTCATAACACAAATTACTCAACTACACATCTTAAACAATTTAACATCCAGTTTCTTATCAATTTATATCTTATATGATCTTGTAAACTATGCTATAGATGATAAAAAATTTAACATATTTACTTACTCTTAAGTACATATCCTTATAGAAATAATTTAACTCAACATCACTCATCATCAATCGTACTTTGCCCAACGAAGTCTTTTTACTCCTTATCGATACATTGTTATGTATAAAATGGGGAAGTGCCTTTGAGATTGAATCTTATCCATTTTTATTGTACTTTTGGAACATTTTTCATATATACTTGCCTATTCGATCAAATTGAATTGTTTTATTTCATTTGCATGTTTTTTTCATCTACTTTCATTTCATATTATGTGAACTTATGCTAGATATACTGCTTGTGTATCAAATACACATAATAATATCTGTGATAATTCATTGGAAAATTTAACAAAGTAGTTGGATCCATTTTGGTACCATTAGAAATATATCTATATGTATCAATCTAAAGAGTTCATTAACTCCTATTGAATGAGTGTTTTACCCTTAATCTTTTGAGATACAATTCATAGGTATCACATGATTCATAATCATAGGATTATTCTAAAAAATATTGTTTGGTCCATAATTCCAAAATTTTAAGTACTCTTATATTTTATATAGCTAATACATCACTATTGTTTTGAAAACAAATATTATTATTATAATATATTTATTTACAAATACTAATATTAAAATATAACTATATCTATTTTCAGTCAATAAATTTTTATTTTGTAACTTGTGGTCTTCTCAACCCTCGAATGTCGATACTGATACGTCCAACGTATTTACGTGTCGAACACCCAAGTGTTGGAATGACAGAATGTTAGGGTAAAGAAAAAGAAGAAAAGAAAAGGAACGGGAAAGAGGAGAACAAAAACATCATAATCTCACATGCGGAATGATAACATATAATATCAAAAGATAGTATATAGAGCTACTCTAATATACATAGCATTTCAGAATTACTAATCAAAGTACTATCATTAGTCTAGACAGTTATAAGAGCCTGCCCTTACAATTGATGATATATATACATAAAGTAGTGCATTAGAAATAAATACTACGGTGGGTAAACATCCAGCTCCTCTCCAAGAGCTCAATGACCATCAAAGAAAACCTTCCTTTCTCAGACTACTCGAAAGAGCACCCACGAAAATATAAAAGCACGGATTAGACATAAATTTGGTGTAAGAAACTCAAGAAATATGTAGCTAGCATATAATAGTACTTTTGAGATCATCGTAATGATTATCCCCTTAAAAGAACCAAACCCATCTAATAAGTACATATTGCGATATAATAAATAAAGTATGGGATGGAGAATATAAATCAAAAAATAGCTGTGCCACTTGCATCTCATGACACGACTATATTAAATAGGTATACAATCAAAACCACCAAGGCGCGTTCACATAAGGATTTTCCACGAAGACGCCTCAGTAAACTGAAGCGGATCTCCATGCCAAGGATTAGAAAATACCTCCTGAGCGTTGTATATCTCTAAATAGAATATAGCATAATGTAAACACATCTTCCCATCGCCTGAACATGTGAACTACATGGAACCAAGTATCAATAACTCCCTGGACACCAACAATCGATAACATCTCTAGATTTGGAGTTTATATACCCTCATTGGTTAGCTAAACCCGAGATTGTGCATCCTACTCTGTCTTTAGTCATTTTTCGATGGTGAAGTCACATTCAACATTCCAACACATGAGCCATAACTCGAACAGATCATGAAATCCCAAATGGATTCCCACATCTCGAACATATCTCAAAACAACACATGGATTCCAGCATCTCAAATAGAGCTACTTCTAATAAATAGAATACTTATCTCAGTCTTGAAATGGTTTTCAATAAGTAAAACACTTACCAATCCCAATCTCTTCAATACCGAATCGACGAATTCCCAGTTAATTTAACTCTGGTTGTTTCAGAAATAAATAGACAACGATAAGGGTGGAGATCATCAACTATCTGGAAGGATTTCCTTATCACTTGTCCTAGAAGAGAAAGACAAGTTTATACATAGGTTATATCATCGCCAAGTGAATAACTGTATTGCATAATTCTCATGCTTCTTCCAGATACTTCCTAAGTTAATTTGGTCATATTCAACGACAATGAAAATGATCACATACGGATACTGAGTCTTGTATACTTATCACGTTTCCGACCTTTTCAGCTTCTACTTTCCCTTGATCAAGAGTGAAGCCCGGTAGTTTCAGACACTATTGCTTCTACATTCTACTCGAATCATCATTCTTAACTCTCACATATAGAATCAAGTCTACTTCGTCGACTTTTAGTGTTATGCACACGACGAGATATTTTCCACACACAAGCAAACACAATAAGCACGATTAACTCACATAAAGCACGATCAAGTCACATAAACGACTTTTAATCCCCTAATTTAGTTAATTAATTTTTCATTATTAAAACCTCTCTTATTAGTAAAACTTCTTTATCCAATAAAACTCTTCATTTAATTAAAAATTCATTCTTTAATTAAAACTTCTTTCTTAAATTAAAACTTTTAAACACCTTTATTAGTTAAACTCCTTTATTAATTAAAATTCACTTATTTAATTAAACTCCTTACTTAATTTAAACTTCATTTATTTAAACTTCACTTATTAATTAAACTTCTTTGTTAATTAAACTTTCTTTGTTAATTCTTGTATATAGATTTAATTTCCCCTTATAAAAGATACGTAGTTATATTCTATTATTTATGTATTTTACTATTCACGTATTTTACTATTCACTTATACTCTTTTCTAACTTCAAAAATATTCGTATGCTTATACCAAATGATATAAGTATATTCTAAAATCATTAACAAGATCTACTTACTTTAAAGTATAGTCAAAGAGGTTAAAAACAAATGTTACCAAAACATTGTTACACTATAACCCATTTCTCTTTTATAAGTTATGCTTTTACTTTTTTTATCTTTTTATAAAGATATCATACTTGTTATTATCTTTAAAATATCCATTATTAAAGATCTAAGTATATTCTTAAGGGTTAAAGACAATTGTTTCTTAAACATTGTCAGAACAAACCCAAAGCCATTTCACACTTAGCCATTTTCTTTAAAACTTGCTTTTAAAGATTTAATTACACTTACAAGGGTTAAAGGCAATTGTTACTTGAAAATTTATCACTACAAACCCAAAAACATTTACTTATAGTTATCTTTAAAATACTCATTTTGAAATATGTAATTATATTCCTAAGTATAATTAATAAGGGTTAAAAAATGTTACTAAAACATTGTTTACTACAACGCAAAACCATTTACTTATAGTTATCTTTAAAATATTTATTATTAAATGTCTAATTATATTCCTAACTATATTTAATCAGGGTTAAAAACAAATGTTATTAAAACATTGTTTACTACTACCCAAGCCATATATACACTTATCATTAACTTTAAGACATTCATTTTAAAGATCAAAGCACATCCACACTTATTAATTAAGGTGATACACAAATTTAACTTCTCAAAATCAATTATTTAACTTAAGAGTTAAAATCCAAAACTTCCTTTACTACTTTTATAAAATACTTAATTTACCTTTTAAAACTTATATATACACACTTGTTTAAAATACTTATAATTATAATAAAACATATTTGAAATACTTAAAAATATATTATAATTATCTATACAGAATATTATGTAAAAATAAAAAAATTGGAAATAAATAGAAAAACAAAAAAACATGTTTTATTATAAAAACCTCTTACTTTAAAAATTCATAATTAATTATTAAAAATAGATTTAAACTTGGAACTAATTTTAAAACATTCAAATATAAGTTATAAAACAACCCTAAAAAGATTAGAGAAAAATACTTAATTTAGATATTATTTTTGCACAATTTAAAGTTCAAACAGTGTAACGACCCGTAAAAATTAATTAATTTTATTTGTTTTTATAATATATTTAATTGAAATTTTGTGAAATTTTAAACAATAAAATTTTGAAATAAAAATTTGATATTTGGAATGCGTCTATTTAAACATAGCAAATGGTAAATTTTCATCCGATAATATGGAAGTTTATTTTCTTGTGCAATTCTATTTCAATTCCAATCAGTTAATAATAGATGATAATAAAATATTTTCCAAAACTGAATATTTTATACAATAAATTTGTAAATCATCTTCCGAGTGAGACGTCATATTTCGTTTCTCCAAATTTTGACTGTTATTGCTCCGTTTATCTTAATTCCGGCGTTCTAGCAGCATTTTTGGTGCCGATTATCGACTTTTGATAGGATAATCGTACCACTGATATCTGTATACCGTTTTGATCATCTCGTCGTGTTGATCTCTGCGGTATATTCAATCCTGTGTTTTGAAGTCCGATACGCGGTGAAATCAGCGTAACGGTTCGTCGTATTTATACCGTATTTGTGTCATTTTGTTTCTTGTCTTTTCGATTGGCAGCTGAGTAGTCCAAACATTATTTGCTTTAGTTATGTTAACTTGAATTCACGCGTGCCTTTTTCTATTCCCTCTGGGTAATACATTCTGGTTCATTTATTTTCTTTCTGACCCTTCCTTTCTTTATTCATCTTCAGTCTGTTCATTTGAGAAAAGAAAATACATAAACATAAATTATATGCATGTTTGTATAACAGTTGTCGATTCATTTACTCTCCACCACTTTGAATTCATTTAATTCATGCTGCAGAAAACAATATTAACTTATCTCCTTTCCTTTGCTAGCCTCGGCCTCACCCCATCTTCTACTTGCGCCTACCTCCTTCCACCCATGATCACCACCTAGAGCACGTAACTCCAACGCCATACGGCCTCCATCGCAATCCGCGTCTGCATTCCCCTCTGCCATGTCCGCCAGCACCCGAGCCCATTGCCCTTCACTTCCCTCTCCACTTCGCCTGAACCCATAGCCGCGACATCGGTATCACCTAGCGAACCTTCTCCTTGCTTAACTAGCTCGTGCTCTCTGTTGAAAGTACATAGGTCAGCTGCTGTTGAATATATACTTATATACGGTTTCCTTTTTCCTCTGTGTTTTGCGTTTTGATGTTTGTATTTATTTATAATATAGTGATTTTGCTATTTATCTATATATACATATACAAGATGGTTTCGGCTGTTAGTATTATATAAATATATATTATTATCTGTTTTATAGTTTTATATTAGTATTATATATATCAAGTTGTACGGTTTATATATATATATAAAGCTTACATTTATAAACATATTAGCCTACTTATTAGCTTACTGTATGTAGATTTTATCATCTGACAGTTATATTAGTTTATAAGAGTTACAGGACTATATATATATATTAGTTACAACATTTTCTATATAAAGTTTACAGTTGTTGTATATATAGGATATAATAATATATTCAGTTTTATTAGAAATATATTGACACTGTAAGTATACACGTATGTATAATAGTTTGTTGCAGTTAAGTATATATATATATATGTTTTATAATAACAGATGTGAGTATACGTGCTTGGGTAAAATTTTATAACCTGTTAGTTATAAAGGTTTTATTTCACAAATTTTTGATTTCAAGGACAATATAAAAGTTTTGTGTATTCTCATATTTGTAATAGATAAATGTCAGTTAGTATGTATATATATTTGAGCACATTATTTTGTGTAAATGATACTGATATGAATGTAAGCCTAAATTGGTATTATCTGTTTGCATAATCTTAATATATACGTTAGTTGTTATGTGAATTTATATAATTATAGGTATATATTATATTATAGATATTTTGTTATACCAATTCTTGTTTGTTTGAAAATTGATATGAAATTTTATTTGTATGTTAAATACTTTGTTATAGCTTTAAAATATCTATATACTTGGTTAAAAGTATATGTATATAAATTCTTGGAATATTTACTTGAATTGTGTAATCATTTTAAAATATGATGTTGTGATAGCTTTAAATATACATATACTATGTTTTATAATTTACTTGAATTATATATAGAGATTTTATTTTAAGTATATATTTCTAAAATTTATTTTTGAAATATATATAGATAATATATATATTGGTTTCAGTTTATATCAAGCTAATTTGATTAATTCTCATCGATTCTATTTATCAGCTTTGTCGTCAATTCGTGCCAACCTAGCTTTGCTCTAGGATTCGTGCTTGCATTTCGTAACTCAATTTCATTGTCTATTCGCTTCCATCCTCGTGCATCTCCCTAGCCTTGAAAGGTGAGCAATCACTCACGATTAACGTTCTTATATTTAATAAATTTGATTTCAATTGAAACGACAATTGAAATATGCTGCTGATAATTATATATATGCCATTATCTGTATCTGTTCACCTGTGTCATCTGACACCATTATCTGTTAGTTACATTTATGATATATGCCTGTTATATTATTATCATATCTATTATCACTCTGCAAGTTCCCTGTTAGTATAGAATTCACTATGGGTTGAAATGATACATACCCGAACGATCTGTAGAATAGGAGAAAATCGTTATGGGTTGAAATGATAAACCCAAGCGATTTTCATTGAATTGAATTGGGATTGCGGGTTGAAAAAATATATACCCGTATATATTTAAATTGCGGATTGAAATGATAAATATCTGTATCACTTGACCATAGGATAGAAAATTATATACAGACACCGTTGGTCTATATATATATTGAAAATGATTTCTATGGTTTTGAAAAGAAATATATGGTTTTGATAAATATTGATTTTAAAGATTTATTAAAGTTGATATATAATATGTTTAAGTATTTATTTAATATATATTTTTTCAAATATAGAGTTTATAATGATTCAGGTTGGAAAGATAAATTTGAAATTGATTTGAAATTATATTTATTTAAGAATTTTACTTAAATAAGTTTGATTTGATTGATTAAATTTGAAATTTTAAAGGTATGATTTTATAACTTGGATTTGAATAAAAGTGATTTAAACGAATATTTCAAACTTATATAAATTTAAATGGGATATTTGTTTATTTAAATTTGCAAATTGAAGTTGTATTTTGATGTTATTGAAATGATTAAGTAAATATTTCAAAACTAAATAATAGTAAAGTGAATTTGTTATATATATATGAAATTATCGAATTTAGTTTTGAAATGTTGAATATATTAAGCTTTGAAATATATTGAAATTGAAATGGCTTATTCTATGGTTCAAATATGTATTTGAAATCGATAATTTGAAATGGTTTATTGAGAAACTGAATCGAATTGAAATTGATGATTTGAGATTTGATTAAAATTGAATTTTGAAATTCGAATTGATTTTGAATCGATTTGTGAAATTTGAGGAAGCTATTCTATTTTATAAAGTAATTTAAATTATATTTAAAACTATTTTATATTTTACTTTATAAATCATTTTAATATAAACTATTTTAATATACTAATTATTTTATTTTAAACTATTTTTAACTTATAACTATTTTTGAAAAACTATTTTATTTTATAAACTATTTTACTTTATAAACTATTTATTTTATATACTATTATTAATATCTAAACTGTTTAAAGGAAAGTGTTATGGATTCCAAAATGTTATGATTTCAAAGCAGTGATTTCAAAGTGTTATGAATTTCAAGGTTTTGATTTCCAAATTGTTTTGATTTTAAAAGACTTATGATTTCGAAAGCGTTATAACTTTGTAAAGTGATATGATTTTAGGAAATGGATATATTTGAAGTGAAAATGATATCGTTTTGATATGGTTTTAAAAATGGAAATGATATTTTGGTTTTGAAGTATAAACTATTTTGAAATGACTGTGGTGTTATAATAATAGTTGGTTGTTAAAGAGACCGAGATCGGATATGGGCATACTCTCTGTCGATACCGAAAACCACTTTAACAACTGTGTACGCGGTGGAGATTCCAAAATGAAGTAGGATGGTGGTGACGATCCTATATGAGGTATATACGTGGACCCAACTTTCGTGAGTTGGCATAAGGTGGCTAAAACAGGAGCAATCGACGGGCTAATGAGGTAGCTCCTCTTATCGGACACACTCCATTGTAGGCCATTCTATTACTTTGTGATTGATTTGGTGTGCACCCTTGATTTAGGAGTGTGGATCGAGGTTGGGCGATTGCTGCGGCTCTGCGTTACCACCAGCCCAGAAGTGTAATTGGTATATCTATCCTGGCATTGCCTAGTTATGCCGTGTCACCTACCCTAGCGTGCCTTTTACGAGTTTGTTTTGTACCATACCTATGGAGTGCCCTCTGACGACACCCATTACGGGGGAGATTACGGTACTGTATAGACTATGAGAATATATAAAATGTGTTAAGGGGGATATGGGTAACGCCTTAATGCTATTTTGATAGTTTACTTTACTTTAGACATTATTATAATAGCGTATATTACTATATAGTAGATAGTTTAACGGATCCTTAGAGGATGGTTATCCCAAACATCCTTTAAGTTACTTGTATTTCAGTTGATATTTCACTTGAGATTGGATTTATTGATATAAGAATGTTAATCCCGACTCGAGTGTTTTGTGTTTTTCTTTACACTCGGGTCAGACTGAGTGATACAGCATTTGGGACTCACCTTTGGAGTTGGAGCTTCGCTTGGACATCCAGCTATATCGATTCTGCTATCAGTTATTCAGTTGATTTCAAAGATGTATTCAGATCTTGTATTTGACTATTGTATTGAGATATCTATGTATTCGAGACCTCTGTTGTATCTTACTTAACTCTGTTATATATATAGTAGCTTCATGAACTACTATTCTTTTTTTTCCGCTGCATTATTGTTATATTACTCTGTGTCTGTGATTCTGTGATTATTTATTTACTGTATATGCTAAGTTTTGCCAAATTTAAATTAACAATATGATATTTTGAGCAATTCAAATCCGACATGTATGGATGCGAATGGTTGAAAATTTCAGTATGTTATAAACAACAAATATAGCATTTTCGAAAATCCTGTCTAAAGTATTTGCAATAGGTATAAGGTGTTTTAGAAGCAAAGACATCATTCTAGAAATGCTATCTAAAGTTTTGGACCTGTTTTAACACGATTTTGCTACAACTTTGAAGTTGGTTATCGACAATTAAACAATTGATTTTCGATCCATTTTTTTGTAGTAGCTAGTATGCTTAGAGTACTTATAAACAATATATGGAAACCTTTAAGGATATCTGCTAATTATTTTATTAATTTTTTTGAAAACAAAGTATATTTCCAAAGTGATCATATGGCGACCTTTTTGCTATAACTTTTGCCACTTCGTTCAACTAGTTTAAAACAATTTTAAAACTTGATATTTTTACATTAGCAAGTAATTGTATTATGCTTTTTATAACCATAAAGAAACCCCTAAAGATGTTTTCCACAATTGACTTAAATATCGTCGAACACAAAGCGATTTCAAGGTGCATCCATAGCGACCTTTTCGCTTGTAAATTTTCACAACTCTGTTCTATTATTTCCACAATTTTCCAAATCAATTCCTTTTCGTCAAACACACCAAAACATGTGTAGATAACAACCAAATATATACTTTCACGGTATATTCATATTTTAACTAATTTAACATATGTTAAATAAAAGAGATTTCAAAGTGCATTTATAGCGACCATTTCGCTTCAAAGATTCACAACTCACTTCAAATTTTCACACAACATTATCAAATATGCAAACAACAAGTCATGGACACATTACATATTTTAGAGGGCTTAAAAGAGATTATACTGCATATAATGCTGTCATTTGCATTCAAAAGCAAAAGAGACTAAAGTTGATAACTTCAATTAGTTAATGTCACTTTAACTTTATTTTTATACACACACACATATAATATATACATACAAGATCACTTTAAAACAATGCTTAGCAGCTAAGTTAAGCAAAAGAATCTAGGAACAACTTCCTACCATTACCCAAAGCCAAAGCTACCACCTTTGCTCACCAAAATCACTAGCCAAGCCTTCTCACCTTTTAAGTGCTCACGGCCTTGATTGGATAGCCCATTTTTTTTCACTTTCCTTTAACTTTGACTTCATTTCCATGCTTCCTAAGGTGATCTAAGGCAATTGTAACATCCCTAATTTTTGATAACATTATTCAGAAGATTTAATTAGATAAATTAAATAGAATGATGATGATAAGGAGATTGAGATTTGAATATATTATATATATAGGGCCATGCTTATTAATGAATGGGCTTTAAATTGGTTTATTAAACTACACACGGGCATATTAGTAAATTAGCCAATTTGTTATACATGGCTATAACTTCTCATTTTTGTCCATTCACGTTTCATTTCTCACGATCACAAACACAAATCAGGAAAGAAAAAAAACGTAGCCGGCCATTAACAAGAAGGAAAAGAGGAATTTTAGTCTAAAGCTAAGGATCAAAAGCTAGGGAGGATTAATCAACAACAAATCTCAAATTCCTTATCAACTTTAAGGTGAATAATAATCTCATACCATCTCTATTTTTATTCTATGATTATATGGTTTCAGATTTATGATTTAAATTCATTTTTGTGATAAAATGGATGATGATGTGCTTAGGTTATATTATGTTGATTTATTTTAATTCATATGCATATGAATTGCACGGTTTTGATGTAAAACCGAGAATATATGATTTCATATTTTCATGATTTTTTTTTATGTTAAGTAAAACATGACTTTAGAGATGGGTTTTAATTTTCAGAATTTTCCAAGCTATGGAAATTTTATTATGAATTTTGATGGAAAATATGATATAATCGGGTTTAAAATTTATTTTGAATATTTAAGGAAGAAATTGAGTCTAAATTTTTAATATGTTTGATTACAAGAGGAAATCAAATTTCTGTGATTTTTGGGGATTTTTCCCAATTGAATTACAAGGTGAAATAAATTATTTTAGAAGAAGGGCTTTTCTGCAAATGTTGGTTTTGTTATATAGAAAGGTTTTAACGTTAAAATCCTTTAATTTGGATTTGAATAAATGCAGGAGTTTTATATGTAAAGTATTTGAAAAGTTTTATGGTAGCTAATTAGTGTTTTACAAATAGGCAAGTTGTTAAAAAGAAATGACTAAAGTTACTATATTTTAGCCTTTAAATTAGAAAAAGGCGTTCCGCCTTTATTAGTAAGCGCCTTTCGACTCCATTGATTCCACTTCAACCTAGTCGAAACCAACATGGTCGAAACCCGTGTAGTCGAAACCAATACACAAGATATCACTTAGATGGTATGCAGTGGATTAGAAGGAAGACGGAAGCCTTGGTGTCGAAAGAGTAGCTTCCGATGGGGTCGAAACCCTGCTTTGTTTTCATAAGTTAAAATTTTTGCCTTGTTTTACCTAAAGCTTCCAACACAGTTGAAACATATGTTTTCAAAAGGGTTTTATAAATAGCTTTCTAAGAAGGTTGCCAAATTATGTAAGAAGTTAGCTTTCGAAGGGGTACCTTTTTCTTAAAAATCAGAGCTTTCGACTGGATTGGTTTTGACCTAGTTGGAGCCTATCTGCTACTCTACCTTTCGACTATATTAAGCAGTAATGCTTTCAAAAGGTTATATCTGTTTTAACCAAAATTAGCCACTTCCTAATTGCTTTCGAAGGGGTTGAGGGTTTCGAAGGTGATGGAGTCGAAAGGGCGTTTCGACTCTGTCGTTTGAAGTTTTAATTTTTAAGGTCTTTTACTTTCGACTAGATGGTTCCGACACCATCAACATTTCCCCAAATTTATTTTTGCTGGTATCGAAAAAGATACTTTTGTATATAACCATTTTGACACAGATGATTTTTTTTTGAGTAAACCCAATGTTTTCGAAAGGGTAGTTCAGTTGTTTCGAAGCTATGTTTTAAAGAATGTTTTCTTGATACCATCAAAAGGTTTATTGGTTTCAAAAGGTATATACTTAGAGTTTTGAAAAGAGGTATTCTATGCTTTTGAAGGAGGTCATCCATGGGTTTCGGAAGTGATGTTTTAAGGTTTCAAAACAAAAAACCCATTCTCATTTTTAAAGAAAACCATGGCATAAATAAATATTTTGGAAATGTTATTCACATTGTTATTAAACCATAACTGTATTTTGGGAAAAGGGTAGAATAACCAGTTAGGTTGACCCAGTAATGAATAGAACTTAACATATGTTAAATTCTTAATTAAAGTATTGGCAGGGGCCAATAAGTTTACAGTAAGCCCATGAAAACCGTATGATATTGGCAGGGGCCAATAGGTTCAAAATCAGCCCATGAAAACTATGATTTGATACTGGCAGGGGCTAGTAGGTTTGTAGTTAGCCCATGAAAACAATATCCGGATTAAGATATTGGTAGTCAGCCAATAGGTTCCTAGTTAGCCCATGAAACCTAGGATAAGAAATAAGATATTGGAGTTACCAATAGGTTCTTAGTGATCCCATGAAAACTAATTAATTGGACAGATAGTCCTTAACATTTAACGGTTAATAGTAACCCTAAAAACTATAATTGAGACAGATAGTCATAATGAATGTGGATGGGTAATCCAGAATTGATTTATTTGTTTTGCATATCATCATAATGTTTTGAAATGCTATGTTTTAACCATTCTGAATGCAGGAGCACAGTATATGGTTTTATAAATGTTTTAGGATACTAGTGCGGGGAAAACTCGTTCTGCTAAGCAGCGTGGTCTCACTAGATATCTAAATGGTTTGAAATGCTAAATTATATTCTTACTAGGCTTTATGTCTGACTCGAAATTTTTGTTTTCCCTCTAAACTCTCGGGTACTCAATTGATTTTGAGTAGATTGAGAGTTAAGGTTTCCTGGTGTTCTTTTAGACGAATAAAGCTTCTGAGGACATGTAGGAGGCAAGCTTGTTATTAGAGTTCTTTTATTTCCGCTGTGTGTTTTGTTTGTAAGGCAAATTGTATTCTTGCCTATCTATATACTCTGATCTACCAATGGGGCATCTTAATATGTCGCTCTTAGCGTATTTTGTAATAATTATATGTTATCTGAACGTGATTTACAAATTAGGATTATGTAATCAATTTGGAATATTTTGAAATGGAACGTGGAATTTGTTAGTTGTTTAAATTTTTTCTCATATTCTTGTGTTTCTATGTATCAATGGATCTAATGTCGCCGTATTTGATCGCCGAGGATTAATAACTATGGATGATTGCAGCATCCGTAGCCGTTACTTTTGGGCCTTCAAGTACGGGGATGTTACAAGTTGGTATCAAAGCATAGGTTTATGAAACTTTAAAAGAAACTTAAACCTAAAAGATTTTTTCCAGACATAATCCATTGAATTAGATAATAAGATTAGGGTTTGGACTATCGCTATAGTAACGTACTTGTATTTGCTATATATAGTTATATATTTATATAAGTAAGTATCCCCCACTCTCTTAGACCGTTCTTCTGTATCTTACTAAGGCTCGTATGCATATTTATGAGAAGGGAGATATGGAAGCAAGAAATGGAAGAGGAAATCTCGGTGAAGGAAGCACCACAACTAATGAGAATGTTCGACCCACTACAGGAGAAACCCGAGTCGACCGGCTAATGCTAGTAACCAAAATGCTGAAGCCAATGTAGGTGCTGGAAATCCACCAGTGGATATGGGGGCGATGTATCAGTTCTTTGTCGGTTTGATGCAAGCTGGAGCTACTGCTGGAGTAGCGGGAAATGTAGGAGGAGCTAATCCTGTGGCTCCAATAGGGAATATTGCTTTGCTGAGTAGAGATTACACCAGTTTAGGTGGGAAACCATTCTTGAGAATGGAAAGTGCCGTAGAAGTTAAGAATTGGCCGTTGCATTATGAGCGTATATTTTCTGATTTGGGTCTAGATGATGGACAAAAGAGAAGGTTGGCCTCTAGACAGTTGTAGGGGTCAGTGCTACATTGGTGGAATAGTGTCACTGTCGGAGTTTCGGAAGAGAAGTTAACTTGGGCTGATTTTAAAATGAGATTTGAGCAGAAGTTTGTATCTGAGTTTGCAAAGTCTGAGCTGATGAGGAAGTTTATGGATTTAGTGCAAGGAGACATGTCAGTAGTTGAGTATGCTACTAGGTTTGAAGAGCTGTCTAGATATGGATATGCTATTATAGATACTGACATAAAAAGGAATGAGAAGTTCATTCAGGGATTGAGACTTGAGCTTACTAGAATGACCATGGAACATGTCCGTAATCCTTGCAATATAGTGGTGGAGATGGCCATTCGCCATGAGGAGTTGCTTGCTGATTTAGCTAAAGAGAGGTCAGTGGAAACTCAGGGTTCTCAGAGGAACACTACAAGAAAAATTGCTTTTAACAGCAATGGGGAACAGCGTTTAAAAGTTGATTGCTGTTGTTGAACCTTTTATAGGTAGGAAAAACTAAAAACAACACAGTAAAACGCTGAGATTTTTATTCAGCAATTTGTGAAATGTCGTTCCCTCTAAAAATTTCATTACCGCGTAAATTAATTTCCCTCTTCTAGCCAAAATAAGAAACCTAAATCACCTACACCTCCAAATCTTAATTGCTTCCCTCTTCTAGCCAAAAATAACTCACACAATCCACGTTTACTTCTCAATTCAGGATCAAAGTCAAACCAGGCGATGGTACTAAAATCACAATCACACAATCCACGTTCGCGTCTCAATTCAATGAAATCGCACCTAAGAACCTCACTGCTGAAAATTGCAACTGCGAGAATCGGTCTTTGGAACTTGATGAGGTTGCGGTTGGCTGGGCGGTGCTCGAAGAGGTGGAAATAAAGATTGGTTTTGTTGGCGAAGTTGATCAAGTTGAATAAGTTGAATTGGTGGAGATTGCTGAAGGTTGGTGGGTTCGAATAAGGGGATTTCGGTGAGGCAATTTATGAAGTTGATGATGATAGTTTGGGGTCTGTTAGGTGGCAAGTTGCGGTGGGTGATTGGAGGAGTTCGCTCGATATTCGTAGGAAATTGATGAATCTGGGATAGTGCTACGTAGGCGAGCAAGCAGTGGTAAGTGGTGCTAAGGGAGAGATGATGGAATCGCTTTAGTTGGTTTGTCATTGGTTAACGGGACTACTGCTGTTGACGGTCGGGGTCACAGATAATTGCAGTGGTAATGGTGGAGGATTTGCTTAATGGTTGAGTTTGGTATCAGAAGTGAAGATGTTGTGTTGAATGATGGTGGTGGTGTTGCTCTGGTATACGGCAGTGTGATTGAAGTGGTTGTGAACTTTTGATTATTGGCAGTAAATGTAGGAGATAGATTTTGGGGGGAAGGTGATGCAGAAGTTATTGAGGTAGACTTGCAGTTCCAAGTTTTGCAGAGGGGAGTGTTGATTGGCAGAAGCTAGGTGGTGCTGATGGTGGAAATGGAATTTAAACCCCACCAGTTGCACTTATGATTTTAAAAAATGCTTTGTCAATTTTTTCTGCACGTACAACAGGTAACCACTGATTTAGAGATTGCTAGGATATGCTTCTGTATTCTTAAACTGTACATTTGAATTTACATTCTCCGCTCTGCTAAATATTTGAATAGGCTGTCTATTTATTATGTAGTATCTTGGTCCAGCTTTTATTTTTCTAGATTAATTTCACATTTATCCTATTATTGTCACTCATTCCATTTTTATTTCTTTTTGGATTGCAGCACGATGTAGTGTTCCAACTAGGGAGGCCAAAGGTGTTTTAGTTCAACAAGCTTTTCAAGTTGCCGTTTCTTTTCTCTTGTTCACGGTATGTTTTCGCCTTTGACATTGCATATCATTTACTTTTTGGGAAGTATTTGGATAAATCACATATTAATTTAGCAGACAGGATGTAGATTCTGGATCTCTTTGAAATCTGATTCATGAAATATTTCCAATTGTCTACTTTACATAACCTTTCTTGTTTTTACTTTTGATTAATTGATGTTATACAGTTCGAAAAAAACAATATCTGTATTGTTTCTTGATTCAACAATTTAAAAAGTTACAGTAAAATTTTCTCTATTTGAAATTTAATTTGAAGTAGTCATAGATCTACATACTTAGTGAATTGAACATCATAAAGTAAAAGTTCACTTTATTTCAGCATTTGCTGAAGTAGTTCAAATACAACCTCCAATTGTTTACATAATGACGACGTGAATAATCATCTTAAGTTTATACTAAGTCACATGGAGATGTCCAAATGTTGCTTAAAGGCTACGCAAGTAGCTCAATCATGTTAACTACTATTTATTTTACCTTAATTCTAATTCTACATGTAAAACCTTTCAAAATACCATGTAGATCCATGCATTTCATATAGTAAAAACCCAGTCGTTCCTAATTAGTTTTTGTGCTGAAGCACTTTCTCTGATGTCTTCATTCTTTTATTTATTTTATACAGATTTTTGAAAGCAAGAAAATTTGATATTGAGAAAGCAATAATCATGTGGGCCGAAATGCTCAGGTGGAGGAACGAATTTGGTGCTGACACTATTCTAGAGGTAATTATAGCTTATTTGCCTTTTTTACTTGCCAAGTTTGATTGAGAAGCACCAGTTTTTTCAAGCTTAGGAGATTCTGCTAACAGAGGGTTTTATACATACATGCATGCATGAATTTATTACTCTTAGACTTTTTCTTTAAAAAAATGCTTTACGAACTCATGTTTAATTCTTACACACGTTAGTAATTTTGGCACCTTTATGTTTTTATTTTATATGCAAATTGATGTGGAGCATAACTGATTCAAGTATTTTTGACGTATGTATACTTAGGGCTGTTACAGTTGATATATTCAACTTTCAAATCATGGTAACAATATGCATGATAACCATTACAAAACTAAAATGGTAATCATTTCAAAGATCAAAATGGCAACCTTTTAGCTTTTACTGATGATGGTTATACTTTTCAAATTGATGGTTGGTCACATTGTTTGTAACTGTTATCAAAATTTGATATTAGCAGTCAATTCATATAGTAAGTAGTTAATATCTCAAAAGTTCCTTATAACTTTGTTTATCTAGTTTTAAGGCTAGTGGTCATCCCTAATTAGTTAGAATATCAACTGAAGGAAAAATTCATCATTAAGGCTTGTTTGCTGAAGTATAATCGAAACAAAATATGCTTTTTCTACCACTGTGACAAAGGTTTGAAAAAGTGAACTGAAATGATCGTAAATCGAGCAAATTAACCTTTTTAGTAAATCATACCGTGAACTTGTTGCACCTATTCCTATGAGTATCAACAATGCAACTTCTATTGGAAACCAACTACAGTTCATTGCACATCGTCATCTAATTTGAATGAGCATGTTGGTATAACTAAACTGAACCTCTTTTAGAAAGGGAATGAGTCATCTACTTCAGCACCTATGGACATTGTTCCAAATTCAAACAGGCGTTCTGCATTCCATAGCAAAAGTAATTCAACTGTGTGTGTATATGTAAAATTTCATTCACATCTAATTCCTTTCTGTCCTAGAAACTGTCTCCAAAGATGCCATTTCAACTTGCCTTGGATGTTATCGTGAAAATGTTGAGAGCTTGTGCTCACCATCATCGCCAAGGACAGGTAACAAGTTATGTATGTTATTTTTGAGATCATTTTATGCTTTTTTTCTTCTATTAATCGTTGAATCCTGTAGCCAAATATAGTGGCGCTTTATATTTAATATTATGGCCTGATAATTGAAACACAACTTTGCATGCACTAAACATTACTCAATTACTATTTCTCTCATATTTTTATTATTTGTTTGCTTATTAAACTACACATATACATGTATATATAACCGGTCCATTTTAATAATATATACATCAAATTACAGCTAACATAATAAAATATAAAAAATAAAACCACTACCTAATATTATAAAATTTAACCGAGTTAATTTTGTTTTATGAAAATTAAATTATATTATAAAAATTAAACGAGTCTAAAATAATAATATTAATTAACCAAGTTTATAAAAATCAACTAAGTTTTATAAAATTCAATAAGTTTATAAAAATTAACCAAGCAGTATAAAAATATAACTAAATCTTCTATAATAATAATAATGTAGTTAACTAAGATTTATAAATCTAATAAGTTTATAAAAATTAACTAAGTATTAAAAAAAAGTAAATAATAATTATAAGTTAACTAAGTTATATAAATATTAAATAAGTTTATAAAAACTAACCAAGTATTATAAAAATTTTCAACTCGGATTTAGTGAATTTAATGAACTTGTGAATTCGTGATTAATATATTGGTCAAAATTTCATAGATTAATTATGATAAAATTCAACAACATGGTTTATGTCATAATTTCTCTTGTCTACCGATATCATCTTCCTCAAATTTTGAATAAACATTTTCTATGTTTTGAGCTCTTCAAAAACATTATTTTAGTGAAAACTAGATAATGAATATGGCTTGGTTTTTATTTTTTTAGCATGGCTGACAAACAAAATGACACTTGAGCTTTCTTTTGGTATGCTTTGCAACAGTTTCACCTTTCAAATTTTATGGCATATTTTAGTCAGGATTCGGTCCGATATTCTGTGAATATGTTATAGGAATACCATTAAAGTATCAATTAACCTAAGTTTTGCATTTATTGCAGCTTGTATGTTATTTCATTGAAATATCTGATTGTAGAGAAGAAGTTAGCGAAGGGGCACAATGTTTTTTTATTTTAACCATGTTAATATGTAAGTTCTGCAAAGTGATTGTCAAACAACTAGAACTAGAACTAAGTTAACTGAGTTTTATAAAAATTAACAAGTTTAATTTATAAAAATATAAAATATAACTTAATCCTCTATAATAATAATAATAATAATAAACTAAGATTTATAAGAATAACAATAAGTTGACTATGATTTACTTCTTGACCCGATCACCACTTATAAGAATATCAATATCACTTAGTAGACAGTTCTTTTTCAAATGACTACCGGAGAAATATGTAATATCCCGGAAATTTTGGACAATATCAATTTAATAATCTGTTTAAATAATTAAATTAATTTGTTAATCTTTGATAATAAATATTTGAATTGATTTAATAATCTAATTAAATGAATATTTAATTAGTAAATTTATCCTTTAAAAATTTATAAGATGATTTCTATTTATAATGTATATACAATTGTATATATTGTAAATGGATAAGCTTGTGTTTGAAATTTAATTAATAAATAAAATCTTGTTTTAAAATTTCTAATATATAATATTGATAGTTTGGATATTTGGATTTATTTAATATTAGCTTTTCAAAGTTATTTAAAATTTACAACTATATGGTTTTAAACTAGATTAATAATAAGGATTATTTTATTTTCTTATTAAATATGATTTAAAAGTGAATATATATATATAGGTTTAAAATACAATTTACCTATGATATGTTAATTCAATTAGTAATAGTGATAATTTGTAATCTCTTTTATAAATTATTTTAAAATTGATAAATGAGTTATTTTTAAACAATATTAATAGTGTATTGTTTTTATAAATAGATTTTATATATAAAATAAAATGGTTATTTCAAATTTAATGTGTAGTTATATATGTATGTATATAACTTGACTTTAAATTGGATTTAAATATAATTTGCATTTGAATTTAATTTAATTTTGAAATTCAAAAGAGTGATATTTTAAATAGTTTTGGATTTTAAAATATATATATAAACTTTTACTTATAAAAATAATTAGCTTTGTTTCTTTATAAGTAATATATATAAATAGATAAGGGTTTAATAAATAAAGAAAAAGGTTTTTACATTTACAATAAATAAAATTAATTAAAAGACAAGTGTTAATTTATTAAGTAACCATGGTGACATGTGTTAGTTAGTAAATTAGAGTAAATGCCAAATGTCAAGTTCTTAATCTTTGTTTTCTTTTATTTTAGTAAACTACCTTTTTCTTATATAAACATATGTTCTCATATTTTTTTCCTTTCCTATTTCTTTTAAAAACTTAAGAGAATTTCAGCCTATTCTCTAAACAAAGCCTGTAACTCAAAAACTTCCTCAAACAAAATTCTCAAAACAAAATCAGTAACTCAAATCTATCTTCCTCTCTAAAAACAATCTGCAATTCAAATCCTATTTCTCTAGAACCAAATCAGTAATCAAACAAAATCTCTTTAACCCATTTTCCAAATCAAACTAAAGCCTGCAACATTTCTTCAAATCTGAGATTTTGCAAAGCAACTTTCAACAAAAACTAGAGCCTGCATTTCAAATCTGAAAGCCTGCAATTTTTCTAAAAATCTGGAAGCAAGATCAAAGAAAAAAAATCAAAGTTCTTTAAATCTGGAATCTAAGGCAACATATCAACAATACAAGGCTATAGCAACATGCAAGTTTCCAAATCAAAACTGAAGTAGCTCTGTTATTCATTTGAAATCTGGTGAGTAACTTATATTTTAAAAAACTTAAAGTATATCTGTTTGCATGCTATAAATCCTTGAATCTATGATGTAATATGCCTGCATGTTGTTTAGTATGTTTGATATGTATGTATATCTTTATATATGGATGTAAAATTGGAGTGCATGTCTGTTATTGATATGTATATCTGTTCCCAGTCTCAAGTTCTAAGTTTAAATTAATCTTGTATCTTTTGACTTTGACATTATTATGGGTTAAGTTAAAAACAATAATTGTTTGTTTAATCAAGGATTTGTGTTTAAAATTTTATTTAATTTAAAATAAAAAGGAAACTGCTCTGGAAAACATAGTGGAACAGGAGACTTTAGTTTTGTTAAAATTTGAATATCTTAATTCAAAGGTACAGGCATAAAATCTGAAATCATATCCTAAACCATGAATTATAAAAGTAAAATCACAATTTTTAGAGAGGTGTGGTACGAGCAGTTTGGGTTTGACTAGAATTTGCATTCTGGTTGATCTCAGATGATTCAGCGAGTTGTCGAAGGCGTGATTCTCCCTGGAGATAGCTAATTGATGGGTGAGGTTGGGAAAAATGCCAGGAAGGTATTCAAATCACCGGAGTGGTGGCTGGTGATTGATTTAGGCTGTAGCCCTAGATTTTGGCATGATCGAGAAAATGAGTGGTCAAGGAAGCTCTGGTGGATCGAGTTCCATCATACCCTGGGAAATTGAAGTGGGGACGAAGTCGAAGTCGCGGCCAAACGTTCAGACGCTCAGGCGATCGGAGAGATGAATTCGAGTGATTTCCAGGCTTTGGTTTCCTGTTCTTCATGGCGATGAGATACTCGTTTCCGAATACGAATTGATGTTGAAGTTTTGGTGGTCGAATTTGGATACGAAGGTGAATGTTGACTGGAGAAGATCATCGGCGGTGATCGAAGGCAAGCATTTCGCTTGTGCACATGCACATGGATGTTTCGAATATCTGGAAGATTTGAGTTTAGAGGAAGAAGATGTTCTCGAGCAAGTGATGTTTGACTCGAAGACATCCTCGTGGAAACTGGGTGATGGCTCGGGAAGACTCGCGTGGGCTAAACTGTTTATAATTTTTTTTAACTTGACAAAGTTTTAAAATAACAGGGGAAGGGAAACTCGAAGGGAACTCGGGGGTTTCCAGTTTTTACTCGAAGCATTTAGTGGTAGGCTCGGGTAATTTGAGTTGGTACAGGCCTTAAGCCTGTTTGTTTTTAACTTTTAAATTTGGTTTAAAATTTTGGAAACTGAAATTTTAAACAAAGTTTTAAAGCAAATTTGGAAGTATGGATTCAAATTTAAAATTGTATCCTTGTTTGAAATAAATAGGTTGATAAAATTTATGATGTTTTAAAATTTAAATTGTTAAAAGTATATTTTAAAAAGGATTTTGAATTCAAATAAATTGGTTTAAAATCTTATAAATGTTAAGTGTTCTTAACATTTGATTTAAAAAGATTTTGTATATTTGATTTAAATATTGGTTAAATTTAAATTGTAATCTATTTAAATCTTTTAATTTAAAATGAATTAAAAGAAAG
The DNA here is from genome assembly GCA_030737815.1 of Allium fistulosum. Taxonomy (NCBI): domain Eukaryota; kingdom Viridiplantae; phylum Streptophyta; class Magnoliopsida; order Asparagales; family Amaryllidaceae; genus Allium; species Allium fistulosum. The sequence goes on along the minus strand of CM060908.1, from coordinate 636,068,693 downwards.
ATTTTAAAGTAAAATGTTTTAAAGACTTTTGTTAATAATAACTAAAGTAGTTAAAGGTTAATACTTTAGTCAGAAAGTAATTAAGATTTAATTATATAGGAGTAATTAAATTAATAAGGTAATTAAAGAATAATTGATAATTTAATTAATTAATTGATAAATAAGAGTTTATCAAGTTGTTTTAATAAATAATTGATTAAAGATTAATTACCTAAAGAAGTAATTAAAGAATTGTTAAATAATTAATGAGGGATCATTAATTAGGGATAAATAAATAATTAATTAATGAGATTAATTTTGGTAATCAATTTGATTAATAAATTAATAATAATCATTTATGGAAATTGGTTAAGTGTAATTACTTAATGGAAGTAATTAAGGTAATTAATTACTTAAGGTAATTAATTAAATAATTTGATAAGTTAAATAAATTAATTTAATTAATTTAAGATAATCACTTGGTTATGTGATAAGTATAATTACTTAAATGTAATTAGTGAAAGTGTAATTACTTAGGAAAGTAATTAAAGTTAATTAGTGGATGTAATTAACTAAGGATGATATAATGAAAGTAATTTGAGTTAATTACTTTAAATAATTAATCAAGGGATTAATTAAAAGATAATTAATTAATGAGTAATTAATTTATGGAAGAGTAATTAAGGGTAGTTAATTACTAGATGAGATTAATCAAAGGTGATTAATAAATGTGACTAATTAATTATTAGATGTAATTAATTTAAATAAGATAATTAATTAAGAGTAATTAAGGATCATTAATTAATATAATTAATGATGTAATTAAGAATTGATTAATTAAGATTAATTAATAAATAATAAGTGATTAAAGTAATTAATTATAATTAATTGAGGATTAATGTAATTAAGTATAGTTAATTAATAGATGAAGTAATTAAGGATTAATTACTGAAATGGTTTAAGATAATTAATTTGTGAGATTAATTAAGTATTAATTACTTAAAGTAATTAAAGGGTAATTAATCAGGAATGATTAATTAAGATAGATACTTAGAGTAATGATTAATTAATTGGTTTAATTAATGATTAAGTAAGAAGGATTTATAAAATGAGGTAATTAATTTAATTCACTTTAAATTAATTAGAGATGATATAAATCATTACTTAGGGATGGATGAATAATATAGAATGCTTTGCATTGTTGTTATCTCTGATAAGAGATGTGCTGATCTATGATATGGATGCTTTGGTTAAATTGAAATGATAATATGAATTGTCTGTTTGTGATAATGTAGATTATCTGTTGTGAATTATCTATCCCTGTAGTATAGATAACTGAAATGAATTGTTTTAACCTTAAAACAACTTGGCCTTAAAAGATACGTTTTGGATTTCGATGAGACCGGGATCGGGTTTCCGTATACCGGGATGCCAGGTCTGGAGACCCGAATACCACATCGATCCAAATTAACGATAGGTCGTGAATCTCAAGTGAAGATGAAGATTCAAAGTGCAAGGGTTATTGTCGTTAACTCTGAGGGTGATTCCAACACGAGTGTAACGAGATAATGCCTTCAGTTTCGTTCGAACCCGGAACGAACTTGTATGGATCGAATGCTTTCAAAACATCGTCAGGTGGACGATGAGCATTCTAAGTGATGTTCTGATTTAAAGGTAAATCGTGACCTCAAGCCTCATCAAACCGGAAATGGCTAAAACAGGGGAGGTGCAGCAAGGCTTCGTGGGTAGCACCCACTGAGAGTAAGGTCATCCCTGTCTAGAGAAGTTCCTTTTATTTCGGCTTAGTGGTGCAGTTGGCGACGGCCATCTGTGGGGTGATTTTATTCGGGATTATCCAGTAAGGGATGGTTCCGGCTTTGTGTTGCAGGGGATTGGGAGTGATCCTCGGTACGGTGATCTAGGCCCCGTACTGTGATGAGCGGTACCCCGGTAGCTCTGCCATTGTATGGAAATCCAAATTCCAATAAGTGATAACGGACTTGATTGTATACTTATGTATGCTGGAATTTAATAATGTAACAATTTCGGCTATTTCATATTTATTTGAAAACCTTAGACCCTATCATAATACAATCGAATTTCCTATCAATATTTTGGTTAGCGTAAGGTAAAAACTTACCCATGTTTATTTGTGGGGAGTCTTACGTGATACCTTTTCTTTCAAAAGGTTTTGAAGTTAAACAAGTTTAACCTGTTACTCACACCAGACCCATGTCTGACCCAAGTTGTTTATTTCTGTTTGATAAACTCTTGGGTACTCAAATTTTTACGAGTAGCCAAGGGATTCAGGTTTAGCTTTGACGAATTGTGGAGGAGCAATGGAGCAGGAGGCTTCGGCGTTCGTAGATATAGTATTCCGCTGTGTTGATATCTGTGTTAGAGTCTTGTATTGTATTTGAGTTGTAATATCTAGACAGATGTTTATAACTGTCTAGTATGTGTTGTATAGTTGTGTAAACTCTGATAAGTGTTGTATACTATGTAATAGTTTCTTTATGTTATTAATATAATTTATTCGTTCCGCTGTGAGATCGTTGTTGTTGTTTCTTCTTTCTTCTCTTCTTTTCTATTTTCTACCTCTTTCTTTCTTATTAATGACGCGTCATTCTATGGAATGAATGGCGGGTCGTTACAAAATATGAAGGCTGTCAACGACACTGATATACAATCCTATGCAATAGAGTAAATTTCATTTTATATAGGACATGTTGAAAATTTTAGTTCCAATATTCTTACTTTGTTTTAATTGTGCTTCAAAGGTTCGAATGTGCTGACTCCTTGTTCCCTACTGCGTCAACATTCCAAGTCTCTAGGTTGTAGGAGGTATGTTTCTGAACTATTATTTCAACATTTCATTTTATCAGAATCGTGCTCTGCAAAACATTTTTGAATTTGCAACCCAATGCAAGAATAAAAGGGCAGGCTATAAAGAGTATTTTTTAGAATAAAATTGAAAAGGACATAGATTCTGAATTCAATCAGGTTGGTGACTGACTGATTAATTTACATTTTAGGCTTTTGACTGCAAATGTACCACTTGGTATTCAAATGCTGCTTCTCCATTATATCACTTTCACCACTCTGCACCACTGCCTCACATCCTACTTGCATAAGCTTGACAGATATGCTTTTGCTTTACTCTACCTTCACTGTGATTGATGCATTATTCTTGCATCACAAGCCAAATTTCTACTCAGATTTTGGTAACGTTGACATACAACATCAATGTAATTCATTGTTATGTTTTTGACGAATTTTCTAAATATGCTATTCCAGCTAAAAATATTATAGGGAATAGAATTGGCAACTAGGTTGCACTATTCAATGTGAAAACTGAATTAGAGGGTGTGATGATATCCCTGACATTAGAATGTCTGATTTTGATGAAATACCAAGTGATCATACTGTTAATTTGGTGAGATGGTGTGATGTTATCCTTGACATTCTTCATTTGCAACTTAGAAACTATCTATATTCATTTCAGTTTTTGCTTGATTACAATAGTTGAGGGCTTCCATACATAGATATCAAGCTGGAAAGGCTAGATATGCTCGTTTTAGGCAGACCAACGACTTGTTGGTTGATTCAGGTTGGCACTGTAGCTTTAGGCAGACCAACGACTTAGGCAGACCATACATAGATAACATGGTATAATAGCCAACCTCAATAGCTTAACAGCTTTTCAAACTTGTTTGCATTTGTAATCTAATCAATCAGAGAAGTCTCATAATTTGGATCATAAAATATAACAAGTTAATTAAGTTATACAAAAAAAAATTAAATTATAAGAAACAATTAAGTTTTATAACAATTTAACTAAGTTAACCAAGTTTAATAATTAAATAATTTTCTAAAAGGTAACTAAGTTTTATAAAACATAAATAATTTATAAAAAGTAACTATGTTTTATAAAAAATTAACTAAGTTAAAGTTTCATAAAAATTAAATAAATTTCTATATACTATCAAAATTTTATAAAAATTAAATAAATTTATAATAACTAATTAATTTTAACAATATTTTTAACTAAGTTATATTTTTATAAAAATTAACTAAATTTATGAAAATTAATCTATTCTATAAAACTTTTATATAAAAATTAACTAATTTTACAAAAATTGACTTACTTAAAGCAAGTTTTGTAAATTATACATTTATAAAATTAAACATATTTAAAAAAATTAACTATGTTTACAAATTATTTATATATTTATACATTGCATTTGAGCAAGCTGCTATCACAAACAATTTATGTATCTACATTGAATTCAATTAAATTCAAAAAATTAAACATAAAGGTATGCAATAATAATCCATTTTTAAATTTATTTCTAGCTATGGTCAAAAAAAATTATGCACACGTCTATTGGATGTGCATGCATACTGGTATTAAATATAGATAAAATTGACAGCTCGATCTCTCTACCATTACCACTAAACAATATTTCATCCTCAACCATTAGAAAATAAGGAAGGTTCATGTGATCCAATACCACCTCTAGAATTCATTTTTTAATATCCCCTCATTGGCTTTAACCAACATTTTGCTTTTGTTAGAAAATTTAAAGCCCTTAGCTGGGCTCTATAAATGCTGTAGCAGGCCCCCAAATATGGTGTTCTATAGTCGTGGTTACATAATATGTTTGTTAACTTTTAGAACTTCACTTGATTTGACCATTATGTTTTTACACTCTGTGTAGTAATTTTAATTTGCATTTATGAACCGTAATCTTTTTGTCTATAGCCATTAGCTAATAAAAATTCAAATTACTTTTTTCTTTTGAGTCATATTCTATTATTTATTGTTTGCTAATATGCATTTCCACTGACAGAGATATTAGTGCACTCCTCTCTTGAACCATGTCAAGATGCAGATTTCACATTTCCAGTAAACTTTAATTTCAGTGAACACACAATCTATGTACGATGCCGTCCCTATCTAAAAGATTTCATGGAAAAGGTTGCTAGCCTCTTTGAGATCACCATATTTACTGCAAGCCAAAGTATTTATGCAGATAAGCTTCTTAATATTCTTGATCCTAAAAGGAAATTGATTCGACATCGTGTTTTTCGTGAATCATGTGTCTACGTGGATGGTAATTATATGAAAGATTTGTCGGTTCTTGGTCGTGATTTGGCACGGGTTATCATCATTGACAATTCCCCTCAGGTAAATGCTTTCCCTGTGATTTTATGTCAATATATGTTACCAAATTTAAAAAATAAAAAATAAAATAAAAACAGAAAACTACTACTTCGATGCATGTCAATATATGTTATCAAATTTAAAGAAAGGATTAATTGTTAAGATTTGGATGTAAAAAGAAGGGTAGAAATGGCTGTTAATTTGTTTTGATAAATGTCAAGAACATTTTGAGGTTCTTGCCTTTTATTGCTACATTTCAAATATTCTAATACACTGTAAAAGATGCTTCATAAACAAATCTATTATTAAATGAGCCCAGCCCACTGATAACCCACTAAAAATTAGATAGCTGCGATTCAAATTATGGGCAGATGAGGACTATTGAATTATGCCCGTTAGTTTCAGGATAAAGAGATATGTCCAATATAGATTTGTATTATGCAGAACAGCAGAATATCCCAACATAAGTGTTCGACTCCCACTTTAAACTTAATTAATTTAAAATAAACTTAAGAATTAATTACCAGTTTAAGATATTTTATTTAAATGTCTTTTATTGGTAATTAATTCTTTAAGTTTAGTTTAAATTAATTAAGTCCGAGCCCAACCCTTAAACAAACTCGAGTTTTTGAGAAAAGAAGAAAGTTCTTGGGTCTAAGCTCGGGTTGTTACTGAGATTGGCTCGGGTATTTGTATTAGCTGATTTAAAATTTAAAATAAATCAAGTTAAACATTTTCTTAACTAATTCTTTAAAATAATTAATGTTTTAATTAAGTTTGGGATTAGTTAAAAGTTATAAATTGTTTTAAATTAATTAAGTTTAAGATATTTTATTTAAATGTCTTTTATTGGTAATTAATTCTTAAGTTTAAATTAAATTAAATTAAATTAAAAGGTGTAATTAAGTAGTAATTTAAAGGGTTTGACCTTATTTTGGGAACGGATTGGTTGGACAAGCATAGGGCTGTCACAGTTGGTAATCCCACACATGAGAAAGTTGCGTTGGACATTCTGTCCACGATCTACAGATGATACAACAAAACAGAAAAGGCAAAGTTCTGGCCTAATCAACGATCTACAGATGATACAAACACTATTCACAATTTGTTACACTGACATGGCATACAACTTCACCCTAACTTACATGCAACTACAGTTCCAACGTTGCATCATTACACTATGGTTTTCTTTAGTTTGAATATAATTGCACTGCAATCTTCATCTCAGCCATAACTGCAGTTGGTCATAGTAGTTTAGATCAAATAGTTTTTGGTAGCAAGTGTTTTAACTTAGCCTGTTTCAGTTTGTTTCAGATCGTCTGCTTCAGATTAGTTCTTCCTATTGCTCTCAATGCTTCAGTTCTATGCTTTATTGCAGCAGGTGTTTCAGGACATAGTTTAGTCTACTCTGATCATATTCACTATCTGTCTGGTACATTAGTTTAGCTAGTACTCTAGTCCAGTTCATCATATTGCCAGGTAAATTAACCTTGGGATGGATGCATACTACAATAGTGGGAAATTGATTATCCTCTTTAACCCCATGTACTAGCTTACTTATTAGATTTTATGTAATATAATCAGTAATATTGTTTTCTCTGAAGTTGTGATGGATTTGATGAGTTACCTATTTAAATAGCATGAACCAGCACAAGTCTCTAACTCGGAGCATTGTACTTAAACTTGCAGGCATTTGGGTTTCAGTTAGAAAATGGAATCCCAATAGAGAGCTGGTTTGAAGACCGGAATGATAAAGAACTGCTTTCATTACTTCCATTTTTGGAAAGCTTGGTAGGAGTTGAAGATGTTCGACCAATAATTGCCAAGAAATTCAACCTGCGTGAAAAGGTAGTTGCTTCCTCTTCTTCACTGTTGTCGCTTGACTTAAGAAGGTGATGGCCCAAAAAAAGACTACTTTCTGTACAGGTTCAAACTTGGATGACCGTATGTACTATTACTATTCTTGTAATTCAATTTCTTGTATCTTGACGTTGGTTGTCTTGTTTACAGGCTACCGTTGTTTTTACATTTTTTTTATGAAAACCTGAACCTGTACTAAGATGTTGTAGAGTTTCGGAAGTAGATTTTCAAGTCATAAATTGGTTAAGGCCAAGTATAATTGTAATAGTGTAATATTTTATTAAATTTGGTTCAGTATCTATATTTAACGTAGCTCTAGTACTATCAATATTTTAGTGGAGATTTATAATCTTGGGAGTACCTTTCTTTTCTTTTTTATTCTTTTATATAAATAGAAGACAGCGTTTGATTAATGCTGTCAATGAAGAAACAACAGCGTTCAATTCGTGCTGTAATTATCTTGAAATAGTCAATAACAGCGTTTTTCACATGCTGTCGAAATAGTTTATGATTCAATAACAGCGTTTAGAAAAAGCGTAAACAGTTAAAGTAGAATTAAAACATCTTCGACAACTAAATTATTAACGCTATTGAAACATAATACAGCACGTTTGAAAACGCTGTAAAAACATTATTGACAGCTTGTAAGAAACGCTGTCAAAGAGATGTTTCAACAGCGTTTATCGAAAAGCTGTTGTAAGTTCTGTATATAAGACAGCATGTCGTTATATAGCATTTGAACTAACGCTGCTGTATCGTATTACAGCGTTTATCAAACGCTGTTAAAAGCCTTTTGTGGTGTAGTGGAAGAAGAGGAAGTTAATTAAGAAAAAAGGAACCTAGAAGGGAGATACTGCCAAGAAGTCAAAGGCTGAGGTAGTTTGCTATAAATGTGACAAGAAAGGTCACTTTGCTAATGAATGCAGGTCAGGAAATGGGAAGAAGCTGCAAGTAAGAAGAATGTGTATGCTTCAACTATGATCAAGTTTGGCATTACAAGAATCAGTGTCCAGAGCCAGTTAGGGATGACGAAGGAAAGGTCTTTGCTATTGGATCAGCTAGGCCTACTACATCAGATAAAGGAAAGACTGTGATGGAAGGTACGCTTTTGATTCAGAGTATTTCAGTTAGAGTACCTTTTGATACCGGTGCATCACATTCATTTATATCTCAGTGTGGTTGATAGATTATGTCTAGAACCCACCTACCTTGTTACTTCCTTAAGGGTTGCAAATCCAATAGGAGGGCATGCAACTCTAGGGTTAAGATGTGACCATTTAGAACTTGATTTATTGGGTCATAAATTTGCATGCAGTTTGTATGTTATTGATTTCGTAGATATCTATTTCATTTTGGGTATGGATTGGTTGAGTACCTTTCGACGCCCGAAAGTAGACATCAATACGCCCACTGTATCAAATGCCGAACCATCGAATGCCGAAAAACCAAATCATTAGGGTTAAAGAAGAAAGAGGTAGAAGTTGAAAGAAGAAGAAATAGAAACAATAACAAAATCTCACATTCGCAGCGGAACAATATATAATACACAAATGAATAATATTTAAAAGAAAGAACCATATCTGTTTATACAATACATCATCATAGTTTACAACAACAACACACAACACTCGCAGTTATAATAACATGCCCATATGATTGAATACACATCGGAATGATAATAGTATACGGAAGTACGTCCCGCCATCCAGCTCGCCTCCTGATCTCCACACCAACATGCACACAAATCGAAGACATCACGATCTCGATCTCGACCACACGCGAATGCCACCATCGCAGGCTCGAAATCACTTCAGCTTGATTCTCCTGTAGACGTACGAACTGCCTTAGCCCAAGATGAGCGCCATGCCAAAGCCAGTCGCGAAGCCCAAATCGCTCCGCCGACCACTTCGCCGCCATCCTTGCATCGCACGCTCCACAACGATCGATATCGGGCTCGCCGTGCTTGAATTCCAGGATAGGGAAATATCACTGAGGCACCCTGATAGTCATAACCGAGCGATATTCTCAGTAGATAATACTAATCAGAGTGTTAGTGCTATGCTTAATGCCATGGAGGTAGGAAATGAGTTAAGTCATGTTCAGGTAGCAAGAGAATTTGCAGATGTCTTTGAGCCAGTCATTGGACTACCCCCGAAAAGAGCTGTTGAGTTTAGAATAGATCTTGTGTCAGGAGCTGAACTTGTAAGTAAACCGCATAGCAGGATGACACCAATCGAGATGAAGGAATTGAAGGTGCAGCTAGTGGATCTAGAAGGAAGGAATTTTATTAAACCAAGCAGTTTGCCTTGAGGAGCGGCCGCGGTGTTCGTGACGAAGCCAGATGGGTCATTAAGGGTGTGCATTGACCATCATAAGTTAAACGAAAGGACAATTAAGAATAAGTATCCTTTTCCAAGAAGAGATGATTTGTTTGATTAGTTGAGTGGAGCTAGATTGTTCTCCCAATTGGATTTGGCAACAGGATTCCATCAGTTGAGAGTGGCGGAGGATAGTATGCCTTTGACAGCATTTCAGACTAGATATGGTTTATATGAGTGGTTGGTGATGCCATTTGGATTGACGAATGCACCTGCTTTCTTCGTAGATTTGATGAACCGAGTTTCCCGAGAGTACTTGGATAGGTTTGTACTAGTGTTTATAGAAGATATTCTAGTATACTTTAAGGATGAGAGAGAGTATGAAGTTCATCTTAAAGTGGTGCTTGAGACGTCGAGCCAGAATCAGCTAAAGGTGAAGTTTACCAAGTGTCATTTCTGGAAGAAAGAGGTAAAGTTTCTTGGTCATATGGTTTCAGAGAAAGGATTGTCAGTCAATCCAGATAAGATCGAAGCTGTGAATAATTGGAAGAGACTAGAGATGGTAACTGAGATCAGGAGTTTTCTTGGACTTGGTGGCTACTACCGAAGATTCATTAAGGATTTCTCGCGGATAGCAGCACCCTTAACTAAGTTAACCGGGAAGGAAGCGAGATTTGTTTGGTCCGACAAATGTGAGGAGGCATTCCTTAAGTTAAAGCATTTGTTTACCAATGCACCCATGTTAGTAGTTCCAGATGGAAACCAAGGATTAGTGGTGTATACTAATGCATGTGGAACTGGACTAGGAGCAGTGTTGATGCAAAGTGGAAAAGTCATTGCCTACGCATCTAGGCAGCTTAGACCGAATGAAGTTAGATATCCTACTCATCGTTTGAAGTTGGCAGCTGTGATCTTCGCATTGAAGATTTGGAGACATTATCTCTTAGGGGAGAGATTTGAGTTGTATACCGATCATAAGTCTTTACGGTATTTATTCTCTCAGAAGGAGTAGAATATGAGACAGCGGAGGTGGTTGGAGTTTTTAGCCGCTTATGATTTTGGTATAGAATATACACCAGGAAAATGTAATAAAGTGGCTGATGCTCTTAGCAGGAAACATCAGAATATGGTGTTAGCTATGTTGGTAGAATGGATAGATTTAGAAGCTTTAGTCAGTTGTGATGTGCAGTTAAGATCGACTGCTGGTTCTAGCCAGAGCACCGCCAGGTTGTCTTGCTTAGAAGTTACACTACACCATAAACGATGTTTTGATACGGCTAAAAGCCGTATCTAATCAAATTAGATACGGCTTTTAGCCGTATCAAAATATGGCGAGCTTATTATTTGATACGGCTACTAGCCGTATCTAATGGGACAATTAGATACGGCTACTGGCCGTATCTAATGGGACAATTAGATACGGCTAATAGCCGTATCTAATTGATCAATTAGATAAGGCTAATAGCGTATCTAATGTATCAATTAGATACGGCCTTAAGCCGTATCTAATTGTCCCATTAGATACGGCCAGTAGCCGTATCTAAATACTCAATTACACATACATATATAAAATTCCGCACTCAAATGATATTAGAAAACAAATAATATTATAGGCAGTGCACATTCAAATGATTCAATAATCCGCATCGCAATGCATAATAACTTAACAATATCATTACATAACATGAAAAATAGTACATACTAGCATTTAGTACAAATATGAAGTTAAGCTCAAAACAAGAGCTACACAAGTCTCATACAACTTAGGTGCATAAACAGCAAATAATTTTACAAGAGCTACACAAGTCTCATACAACTTAGGTGCATAAACAGCAAATAATCTTAAGTACGCTATCCATCATAAGCAGCAACATAAAACCTACTGTTTTGCACTTTTTTTACAAGCTTATTCACAAGTCAAGGCCCTCCAAGCAAATAATTTTGAGTTTTTTCTTCTTCCTCCTCTTTATTTTGCTGAAATCAAGCAAACTAAGCAAATTAGAAGTCTAACATAAAACTGATAATAACAAATACTAGTATATGATTTAGTTAGAGTTAGAAATTTTGAATTATCTATAGCCAACAAATTTGAGTGTCTTGCTACTTTGAAAGATTCTGATCTAAATTCGGATATAAATTATGTTATATCGAGTGTTGAGAGTGCTAAAAGGATCAGAAGGCTTGAGGTGGGAACTGAGATCTGTAACAACCTGAATTCCAGTGGGTCTGGATTTTTCGCAAAAATGCTAAAATCCAAGCCCATTGAAGCCCGAGTTGAATTTTTGGTATCCTGCAAATAGGCAAAGACAAATATATCAGAGATTAGATAAATATCTCACAGCGGAATTGACTAAAATATAATAGTAAGTAAATACTCACCAATATAATAACACTTTCTAAACAAGTCTCTCAACGCTGGAAAGTCTCTGCCATCTACCAAACCTGTTGGATGTTATGAGGAGGGAGTCAGAACTAAAGTTTTGGTGAATGAACAAATTATACACTTCTAAGCTTAATCCTACATATACCGTTTTATTTCCAATTACTGTTATATTAGGTTTATTGGGTTCATAATACTCTCGCCTCTGTGCGTGAATCGTGCCCATCTACTTCCTAGTAGATCAAAACCTAATAACTGATATATATGTAGCTATATGCCCAATGACTGCATCGGTCCTAGATACTACCCATAGTACCTTCCATATCCTCCTCGCAAAGGACTCCATCGTCTTGCTACTATGGCGTTCTGTGACTACATCTATAAAGGACTGCCTCATAAGGCCTACAATACAGATGTTCCGTTGTGTAACAACCCGAATCCTAGTGAGTTCGGATTTTTCGCAAAAATGCTAAAATCCAAGCCCACTGAAACCCGAGTTAGATATCTGGTATCTTGCAAAATAGGCAAAGATAAATATATCAGAGTTCAGATAAATATCTCACAACGGAACTGGCTAAAATATAATAGTAAGTAAATACTCACCAATAAAATAACACTTTCTAAACAAGTGTCTCAAAGCTGGAAAGTCTCTGCCATCTACCTAACCTGTAGGATGTTATGAGGAGGTGGTCAGAACTAAGTTCTGGTGAATGGACAAATTATACACTTCTAAGCTTAATTCTACATATACCGTTTTATTTCCATTTATTGTTATATTAGGTCATTGAGTTTATAATACTCTCGCCTCTGTGCGTGAATCGTGCCTATCTACTCCCTAGTAGATTAAAACCTAATAACTGATATATATGTAGCTATATGCCCCTTGACCGCATCGGTCCTAGATACTACCCATAATACCTTCCATATCCTCCTCACAAAGGACTCTATCGTCTAGCTACTATGGCGTTCTGTGACTACATCTATAAAATACTGCTTTATAAGGCTTACAATACAGATGTTCCGTCGTCTACTATGTAAACGTAAAGCTGCGTCCGCACTAGTCTATACTAATGCTCGGACATCCATAATGTACCACCTAGTGCGTACCTTGAGGACTATACATAATCGTTCTGTCTGCTCTCTGAATCTCGCTTAACAAGGTCTACCTTGTACGAAACTCGGTCGGGGATTTTCTATTTTTGTAAAGGATGCCCTGTTAAGCCTACAATACAGATATTCTATTTGGTCTGTCTCTTTTCTTATCGTGGCTATGGCCCCACACAGCCACCCCTCAACAATCTAAACATCCAATTGGCTGCGCCCCTCATCCAATGTCTCGATAGTGAAAGGTTCATTGGACTATTGGTTTAACTCTAGTCTTTTCCGAACTCGCTTCTTGGTTCTGATGCTGGCCTGATATCCGCATGCGACTATCCTTTTGGGTCCTGCCAACTAAAACTTACTTGCAAGTACAGGAACATATGAATATCCTACTCCAAACATCAACCCCTTTTGACTGCCTACAATGGTCCTGCCATGCAAAAAGCAGTCAAGGCATACTCTTTTGATGGAACACATACAGACCTGCCTCTGGAGAACTGCTTCGCTATGCCCACCCCCAAAGGGCCATCCTAGAGTACCCTCATGTCCCGTTGAAGTCTCGTACTTCCTTCTAGCCCAAAATAACTAAGTTGGACATGCTTCTTCTATGCTGAAATCTGTGATGAACTGCTTCGTTAGGCTCTTCATCCTTTGGGCTGCTTCAAACGCATCTCACTCTTTTATTAGACCCTAAGTCTAATCTTTTATTTTATGTTTAGTTTACTTTTCTTATTCTGTTGGCTACTTATTTTCCCTAATTAGCATAATCTTGTCCCAGCCTCACCTAACTATTGTGAGACCATAAGTTCCTGACTGAAAGGGAATGCTGTTGGTATGGACCACTTTTATTATCTTGCTTATTAACTTAATTTAGGTCTTAAGTTTATTAAAATAAGCCTCTTCTATTATTTCTGCTCTATTTGCTTATTAACTTAATTTAAGTCTTAAATAAGCCATTTCTGTTCTTTCTACTTAATTATAACCTATGTTATAATTTTACTTGTAATTGTTTCTTTTATTCTCTTTTATAATCTATACATTATAAATATAATTACAAGTGTCTCTTTTCTATTATAGTCTGTCTTCTTTTATTATGATATTAAATTCTCTTATGTTATATGACAATCTTGGCTTGGGACTACGTCCGATTGTCACAAATTTACTTATCATAATAACTGCTTTACTTTTATTCTATTATCTGCGCAATAAATACAGAGCTTCCAGTCTTGTCTGATAATTAACTTGATTCCTTCTTTAATTCCTTTAATTCTTCACTTTAACTTCTTATATTCAAGGAAGTAGTTCTATTCTATTTGGTTGGTGACAAAAACTGTGCTAAAAATCCATTTCCGTATTTTATTACCAAATAATGCTATAAACAGTAATCCATAACTGCAAGATATCTCTTTTATTATTGCTTTACTTTTTGGATAGTGTAAAATACAGTAGTTTCTCTATTTTACACCAATTTCCTTTTTCTTTCTTTTATTCTTGCAATTACGTTTATCGTTATATTTTAAATATTAAACTATTAATTGACAATTTCTACCGATTACGTTACAATCCTAATTAATATCCCCATTAATGGATTAACATGTCACCTCTATTAGTTAATTTCCTTAATTACTATTTTACACACTTAACATTTCATTAATTGGCATGTTAATTAATTCCACCATTCAATTAACATATATATTTAATATGCATTTTTTAAATCCAGATTTGAATTTGAACACTTATTTGTTACATTTATATGTAAACCTCTTTAAATTGAGGGATCTGATATACACACACACGTTATATATTAATCTTCAATATTAATTCACCTATTAATTAATTGCACTTTTTAGCTGATTCTATTTGCAATGTTAATTATTCTCCTTACTTTTCCTCTTACATCTTAATTCTCTTAATAATTTACATTCATTACAAACATAATAAATTTGTTACTATTTTTATAAATATCTTATGAATTAATTGCAAATGTTTATAATTGATAAAATTTCCATGTTTGCATATGTAATTGTTTCTGACGCTAAAATTTTAAACGGCTATAACTTCACCATCTGAAGTCCATTAGAAAACATTGTATATGGAAGTTGATCAGAAAATTGCCACGAACACAGTGGTATAAGTTTCGTGGTCAAATTCCAACATCAGCAAAAATTCATTTTTCATTATTTTCATTGTTATCAATTAAATTTATTTTAATTTAACTGTCAATAAAATGTGGGGTGTTACACGTCATCTACTATGAAAACGTAAAACTGCGTCCGCACTGGTCTATACTATTGCTCGGACATCCACAATGTACCACCCAGTGCTTACCTTGAGGACTATACATAATCGTTCTGTCTACTTCCTGAATCCCGTATAACAAGGTCTACCTTATACGGAACTCAATCGGGGATTTTCTATTTCTATAAAGGACTGCCCTGTTAGGCCTATAATACAGATATTCTATTTGGTCTGTCTCTTTTCTTATCGTGGCTATGGCCCCAAGCGGCCACCCCTCAACTAATCGAAAGACCTCTAAAGAGCTAAGTGGCTGTGCCCTACTTCAAACAATCTAAACATCCAATTGGCTACGTCCCTCATCCAATGTCTCGATAGTGAAAGGTTCATTGGACTATTGGTTTAACTCTAGTCTTTCCCGAACTCGCTTCTTGGTTCTGATGCTGGCCTGATATCTGCATGCGACTATCCTTTTGGGTCCTGCCCACTAAAACTTACTTGCAAGTACTGGGACATACGAATATCCTACTCCAAACATCAACACCTTTTGACTGCCTACAATGGTCCTGCAATGCAAAAAGCAGTCAAGGCATACTCTTTTGATGAAACACCTATAGACCTGCCTCCGGGGGACTTCTCCGTTATGCCTACCCCAAGGGCCATCCTAGAGTACCCTCACATCCCGTTGAAGTCTCGTACTTCTCTACCCCAAAATATCTAAGTTGGACGTGCTCCTTCTGTGCTGAAATCTGTGATGAACTGCTTCGTTAGGCTCTTCATCCTTTGGGCTGCTCCAAATGCATCTTACTCTTTAATTAGACCCTAAGTCTAATCTTTTATTTTCATTTAGTTTACTTTTCTTATTCTGTTGGCTACTTATTTACCCTAATTAGCATAATCTTGTCCCAGCCTCACCTAACTATTGTGAGACCATAAGTTCCTGACTGAAAGGGAATGCTGTTGTTATGGGACACTTCTATTATCTTGCTTATTAACTTAATCCAAGATCTAAGTTTATTAAAATAAGTCTCTTCTGTTATTTCTGCTCTATTTGCTTATTAACTTAACTTAAGTCTTAAAATAAACCTTTTCCGTTCTTTCTACTTGATTATAACCAATGTTATAATTTTACTTGCAATTGTCACTACTATATTCTTTTATAATCTATATATTATAAATATAATTACAAGTATCTCTTTTCTATTCTAGTCCGTCTTCTTTTATTATGATATTGAATTCTCTTTAATTCTCTTATATTATATAACAATCTTGGCTTGGGACTATGTCCGATTGTCACAAATTTACTTATCATAATAACTGCTTTGTTTTTATTCTATTATCTGTGCAGTAAATGCAGATCTAGTTACATTTCTATCTATAGCTTCCAGTCTTGTCTAATAATTAACTTGATTTCTTGTTTAATTCCTTTAATTCTTTATTTTATTTTTTTATATTCTAGAAAGTAGTTCTATTCTATTTGGCTGGTTACGAAAACTGTGCTAAAAATCCATTTTCATATTTTAATACTAGAAGAAGCTATAAACAATAAACCGTAATTGCAAGATATTCCTTTTTTTTTCTTTACTTTTTGGGTAGTGCAAAATACAGTAGTGTCTTAATTTTACTCTAATTCCCTTTTCTTTCTTTTATTCTTGCAATTACATTTATCGTTATCTTTTATAAGTTAAACTATGGACATGTATTCTCTTTTCTAAGCCAACTAACTAATCTATCACTAACTTCCCTATCAAGTTATTAAATTTTCCCTTTTTATTTATTTTTCCCCATGTTAGCATAGTTTACTGCAAATTTCTATCTTTCTCTTTTTATTTCAGCTTTTCTTATTTTACATCTAATTTCTGTAAATCTAGTATTCTTCTATTTTAGTCCGTATTTACGAATTCTTCTCTTTACTATTTTATTCGCGTAAAAAGGAATAAAAAGAAGCTAACATTTACATGCTAAATTTCAACTTTAAAATAGATGTAAATAACTATAAATTTCTTACTTTTAGGCTTACGCCTTTCTCTAACTGTCAAGCCTAATATTATTCATAATTAGTTGGATTACTATCTTACTTTTTTCCATATAAATAATAATTAACTATAAGCTCTCTTATACAATTTACAGTCTTAGTATAACTAATTTAAAGAATTAATTACTGAAATAAATAATGAATAAAATTATTTAACGGGAATCTAAGGATAATATATCATAAACGTAAAAGATATATAATTAAATCCACTCACCTGTCATCCTTAGTTTTAAATCTCTATCTTCTTAAATTACTATGTCGTTCTACAACTTCTCTCCTTTAATTTGTTGCCTTTTCTCTATTTTGTTCACATATATTTTATTTGGTGAAGATTTGTGAGAAATAGGAGAAAAAATAAAGAAAGAAGCCATTGTTTACTGTGAGAGATGGATGAAGAAAGTGACAGTTGATGGAACGAATTACATTACGTTCTCTCTTAAATAGATGCAGCCCACTAATTATCTAATTAATCCTCTACTTAATTGATCCTTCAGTTAATTTTTATGTGCAGCAATATACTGCCTATATGTACATATTCAAATCTAGGTTAACTATTATTTCTTTTCCTTATTAATTGATATTTTCTATTGATTACGTTACAATCCTAATTAATAGCCCCATTAATAGATTAACATGTCACCTCTATTAGTTAAATTCCTTAATTAATATTTTACACATTGTAACGTTTCATTAATTGGCATGTCAATTAATTCCACCATTCTATTAACATATATATTTAATATGCATATATTTTTTTTTATCCAGATTTGAATTTGAACATTTATTTGTTACATTTATATGTAAACCTCTTTGAATTGAGGGATCTGATACACACACACACACGTTATATGTTAATCCTCAATATTAATTCACATATTAATTAATTGCACTTTTTAGCTGATTCTGTTTGCAATGTTAATTATTCCCCTTATTTTTTTTCCTCTTAGATCTAATTCTCTTAATAATTTACATTCATTACAAACATAATAAATTTGTTACTACTTTTATAAATATCCTATGAATTAATTGCAAATGTTTATAATTGATAAAATTTCCATGTTTGCATATGTAATTGTTTTACGCTAAAACTTCAAATGGCTATAACTTTTCCGTTTGAAGTCTATTCAGAAAACATTGTATATGGAAGTTGATCAGAAAATTGCCATGAACACAATGGTATAAGTTTCGTGGTCAAATTCCAACATTAGCAAAAATTCATTTTTCACTGTTTTCATAGTTATCAATTAAATTTATTTTAATTTAACTGTCAATAAAATGTGGAGTGTAACATTCTCCCACCCTTTAGGAAATTTCGTCCCCAAAATTCGACAAGGGTAAAATTATGTAATTTCTCGCATCAATCACAACCATTTTGTGTACATCCAATTTTGCGATCATCGGTGTTCTTGTGCAAAAGTGTTATTCAATACAAAGTATATGCATGCCCATGAATTTCTAAGCGGTACCTCCTATATGAATGCTTTTCTTCTTTAAAAATTTATTTTAAAATATGATGCACACATCCTAAATATACTTTCAATTTCTATATGAATGCAACTTTTTGAAAAATCAAAACATTTTTAATCCAATTTTTCCCACACTCCTACTAAATTGGGGTGCAGTTCAACGAATTTTTCGTCCAAATCCTACCACACAACTTTTAATATTCAAATTTCAGAAAAATCTAATTTTTCAAACTCGATTTCTTATGTTAGAAAGAAGGTAGAAAACGAAAAAACTCCACATTTCTCCATTTTTCTTTTGCACACATCTTTCTTCGTACTTGGATTTTAGGCTACTATTCTATAAAAATTCCTATTTGCTTTCCCAAGCACAGTTTTCATAAGAAATGTTTGTCTTTTCAAACTTTTTCCCAAGCTTATTTTATGGGAAAGATGTATTTTTCTTTTGCAATTCTCATTTATTTCTATTGATGTTTATGTTGCTTTCTTTAGATCTTACTGTTTTCTTTTAGTTATCTTTTATCTACTTTTACTCTTCTTTAAATATATCAACTAAACACAGCTATCATCTAGGGCAAGGAGGTCTAGGACTATGTCCACTCTAAAACATGAAGGTCCTACTCTAGAAATCCAAGTAACTCATATGCTCCTCATGCCGCCTATTACTTGTTACCCACTTACACTGTGTTACTCATGAAGAATAAGATCTATTCATCTCTTCTATTCCAGGCTCAAAATGGAATAACTAAGTCTCATTTACTGCAATGGATAAGGGTTTCAATCTATGCAGTCTCTATCTAAAAAGGCAACTAAGCTTGGGGAAATTTTCTCTTTATCTTTCATTTTCCCCCACCAAAGGTCTACTTTCCCAACCACGTGTGTCTTACTATCGTACTAATATCACTTCACTATTCTTCTATAGTCTACATACATGAAGCAACATTTCTAGGTTTTCACAGTGTCCTATACACCTTACGGGAACTTTTATTATTACTACTAGGAGTAATTACTGCTATAGCCTTATACTTTTTCCGTTACACCTAGGAAATGATTCCTATCTACTCCATATTTAAGAGTCTGATTTGGTTTGGAATTTATCATTTTTCTTTAAAAATTAAAACTCTTAAATTTTTAAAACATCAAATCCCAAAATTCTCGCCTTTGAAAGTGTTATTTTAAAGTTTCCTATGAAATTCAAAGGTACTTGATTACTTAAAATTTTATCTTTCCAAAAACTTATTTACTTTTCCACCAAACCATCTTTCTCTAAAACATGTCTTGCTTGTCCTTAAAACATTTTTCTTTTTTCTTGACTTAAAAAAAATGTCCTCACATGTTTTCAAAATATCCTTCTTTTTTTCATAGATTTTCAAATTTACTAAAACTAGAGTAGATAAGAACAATTATTTTATCAAAAATCTCTTAACTTTCCTACTCTTCCAATTACTTAACCTTGAAGGAGTTTCTAACTTACTACACTTAATGGTTTTATACCTTAATGTATTGGAATTACTTTCTCTTATGAGAAACATTAACGCTAAAACCTTCTATGAATCCTTTAGAGAAGGATTTCATGTTTATGTGAAATTATAAGGAATTTATTTTATATTTTATCAAAATAGGCTATACAAAATATGGTGCTTTCCATACCTTGTACATCTCTTTCACGTATTCCTTATAACTTGCACCAAACATCTTTATTTGTGATTCATAGAAATTTTTTTCATTATTTATTTCATTCCAATATATTAAAGTATGTTTACTCTATATTCACTTACATAAGATACTTCCTACTAAATTTATTAATTTAACGTACATTATTTTTCAAAAGAACTCATTTTCCAAACTGCTTTAATATTTTCATAATTAGAAAATATTTTCATATACTTATTTAAATAATAAGTGTACGTACAAACCACTTTAGAAATTATCTCCAAAACTTATTTGGGTCAAAACAGATGTTGCGTAAAACACCATTACTACAACCCAAAAATACTAATATATGGATTCAATTAAAATAAATATTAATAATGCTATGTAAAAACATTTCCTTTGGGAGTCACATACTATAATAATAGTGTCATAGTCTATGCTTCCTTTATTTTTACCGAAAATATCTATTACAATAATATATGTTGTAACCTACGTTTTCGATACTTAACACACTCTATGTTTTTATATTTTAAAATCTTTGTTCACCCACAAGGAAACTAGCGAGCTATACGCGCTCTATAATTCTTCAAAAAGAATTATACTTTTAACAACATTTACATCATATAAAAACCAATTTAAATTTCATAACACTTATTTTTTTTCAAAAGCCTAATATTTACTTCCTCAATATATATTAACAATTATATTTTTCAACTTTTCAATTCAAAAGTTTCATTTTATTGGGTTAGACATAAAGTGGATTTTCTTCTTACCAAAACCTCTTATTCCTTCCAAAATAAAAACACTCCCCCTACTACCCCTAGGGAACTTCTCCTCTTCTTATAACATATGGATACCAATCTTCACTCAAAACATGGCTTATTTGTATGCTATAAATCGGTAATTAGCATAGGGCTCAACATATTTGGGTCATCCCAAACACAACTAGCAAACTATCTAAAAACTTTCCATATGTTAAAATTTATAATTGGGGAGTATTTGGATTTTAGTACATAATATATTCATATTTTATTCAAACATACAAATACGTTCACTCACTATCTATCTAGGAATCCTAAACCTAGGCTCTGATACCAAATGTAACAACCCGAATTCCAGTGGGTTCAGATTTCGCAAAAATGCTAAAATCCAAGCCCACTGAAGCCCGAGTTGGGTTTTTAATATCCTGCAAATATGCAAAGACAAATATATCAGAGCTTAGGTAAATATCTTACAGCGGAACTGACTAAAATATAATATTAAGTAAATACTCACCAATATAATAACACTTTCTACACAAGTGTCTCAAAGTTGAAAAGACTCTGCCATCTACCTAACCTGTTGGATGTTATGAGGAGGGGGTCAGAACTAAAGTTCTGGTGAATGGACAAATTATACACTTCTAAGCTTAATCCTACATACACCGTTTTATTTCCAATTACCGTTATATTAGGTTTATTGGGTTCATAATACTCTCACCTCTGTGCGTGAATCGTGCCCATCTACTCCCTAGTAGATCAAAACCTAATAATTGATATATATGTAGCTATATGCCCAATAACCGCATCGGTCCTAGATACTACCCATAGTACCTTCTGTATCCTCCTCGCAAAGGACTCCATCGTCTTGCTACTACGGCGTTCAGTGACTACATCTATAAAGGACTGCCTCATAAGGCCTACAATACAGATGTTCAGTCGTCTACTATGAAAACATAAAACTGCGTCCGCACTAGTCTATACTAATGCTCGGACATCCACAATGTACCACCCAGTGCGTACCTGGAGGACTATACGTAATCGTTCTGTCTACTCCCTGAATCATGCTTAACAAGGTCTACCTTGTACGAAACTCAGTCGGGGATTTTCTATTTCTGTAAAGGATGCCCTGTCAGGCCTACAATATAGATATTCTATTTGGTTTGTCTCTTTTCTTATTTTAGCTATGGCCCTACACAGCCACCCCTCAACTAATCGAAAGACCTCTAAAGAGCTAAGTGGCCGTGCCCTACTTCAAACAATCTAAACATCCAATTGGCTGCGTCCCTCATCCAATGTCTCGATAGTGAAAGGTTCATTGGACTATTGGTTTAACTCTAGTCTTTCCCGAACTCGCTTCTTGGTTCTGATGCTGGCATGATATTTGCATGCGACTATCCTTTTGGGTCCTGCCCACTAAAACTTACTTGCAAGTACCATGACATACAAATATCCTACTCCAAACATCAACCCCTTTTGACTGCCTATAATGGTCCTGCCATGCAAAAAGCAGTCAAGCCATACTCTTTTGATGGAACACCTACAGACCTGCCTCTTGGGGACTGCTCCGTTATGCCTACCCTAGAGGGTCATCCTAGAGTACCCTCACGTCCCGTTGAAGTCTCGTACTTTCTCCAGCCCAAAATATCTAAGTTGGACGTGCTCCTTCTGTGCTGAAATATGTGATGAACTGCTTCGTTGGGCTCTTCATCCTTTGGGCTGCTCCAAACGCATCTTACTCTTTTATTAGACCCTAAGTCTAATCTTTTATTTGCGTTTAGTTTACTTTTCTTATTCCGTTGGCTACTTATTTACCCTAATTAGCATAATCTTATCCCAACCTCACCTAACTATGTGAGACCATCTGTTCCTAACTGAAAGGGAATGTTGTTGGTATGGGCCACTTCTATTATCGTGCTTATTAACTTAATCCAAGATCTAAGTTTATTCAAATAAGCCTCTTCTGTTATTTCTTCTCTATTTTCTTATTAACTTAACTAAAGTCTTAAAATAAGCCTTTTCTGTTCTTTCTACTTGATTATAACCTATGTTATAATTTTACTTGCAATTGTCACTACTATATTCTTTTATAATCTATATATTATAAATATAATTACAAGTATCTCTTTTCTATTCTCTTTAATTCTCTTATATTATATAATAATCTAGGCTTGGGACTACGTCCGATCGTCACAAATTTACTTATCATAATAACTACTTTGCTTTTATTCTATTATCTGCGGAGTAAACGCAGACCTAGTAACATTTCTATCTATAGCTTCTAATCTTGTCTAATAATTAACTTGATTTCTTCTTTAATTCTTCGCTTTATCTTCTTATATTCTAGGAAGTAGTTCTATTATATTTGGTTGGTTATCAAAACTGTGCTAAAAATCCATTTTCATATATTAATACTAAATGAAGCTATAAACAATAATCCGTAATTGCAAGATATTCATTCTCTTTTTTTTGTTTCTTTACTTTTTGGGTAGTGCAAAATACAGTAGTGTCTCTATTTTACACTAATTTTTTTTTCTCTTTCTTTTATTCTTGCAATTACGTTTATCGTTATCTTTTAAATGTTAAACTATGGACATGTATTCTCTTTTCTAAGCCAACCAACTAATCTATCACTAACTTCCCTATCAAGTTATTAAATTCTCCCTTTTTATTTATTTTTCTCCATTTTAGCATAGTTTACTGCAAATTCTATCTTTCCCTTTTTATTTCAGCTTTTCTTATTTTACATCTAATTTTTGTAAATATAGTATTCTTCTATTTTAGTCCATATTTGCAAATTCTTCTCTTTACTATTTTATTCGCATAAAAAGGAATAAAAAGAAGCTAACATTTACAGGCTAAATTTCAACTATAAAATAGATGTAAATAACTGTAAATTCCTTACTTTTAGGCTTACGCCTTTCTCTAACTGTCAAGCCTAATATTATTCATATTTAAGTGGATTACTATCTTCCTTTTTCCATATAAATAATAATTAAATATAAGCTCTCTTATACAATTTACAGTTTCAGTAT
Source organism: Allium fistulosum (assembly GCA_030737815.1). Lineage (NCBI taxonomy): Eukaryota > Viridiplantae > Streptophyta > Magnoliopsida > Asparagales > Amaryllidaceae > Allium > Allium fistulosum. The sequence goes on along the minus strand of CM060908.1, from coordinate 636,044,709 downwards.
AACTAATTTACCAAATTAATTACTGAAATAAATAATGAATAAAATTATTTAATGGGAATCTAATGATAATATATCATAAACGTAAAAGATATATAATTAAATCTACTCACCTATCGTCCTTAGCTTTAAATCTCTATCTTCTAAAATTACTATGCCGTTCTACAACTTCTCTCCTTTAATTTGTTGTAATTTCTCTATTTTGTTCAAATATATTTTATTTGAATTTATTTGGTGAAGATTTGTGAGAAATAGAAGAAAAGAATGAAGAAAGAATACATTGTTCACTGTAAGAGAGGGATAAAGAAAGTGACAGCTGATGGAATGAATTACATTACGTTCTCTCTTAAATAGATGCAGCCCACCAATTATCTAATTAATCCTCTACTTAATTGATCCTTCAATTAATTTTTATGTGCAGCAATATACTGGCTATATGTACGCATTCAAATCTTGGTCAACTATTATTTCTTTTCCTTATTAATTGCAATTTTCTACTGATTACGTTACAATCCCAATTAATAGTCCCATTAATAGATTAACATGTCACCTCTATTAGTTAATTTCCTTAATTAATATTTTACACCTTGTAATGTTCCATTAATTGGCATGTCAATTGATTCCATCATTCAATTAATATATATATTTAATATGCATATATATTTTTTATCCAGATTTGAATTTGAACATTTATTTGTTACATTTATATGTAAAACTCTTTAAATTGAGGGATCTGATATATACACACACACACGTTATTTATTAATCCCCAATATTAATTCATATATTAATTAATTGCACTTTTTAGCTGATTCTGTTTGCAATGTTAATTATTCCCCTTATTTTTTTCCTCTTACATCTAATTCTCTTAATAATTCACATTCATTACAAACATAATAAATTTGTTACTACTTTTATAAATATCCTACGAATTAATTGCAAATGTTTATAATTGATAAATTTTCAATGTTTGTATATGTAATTGTTTCTGACGCTAAAACTTCAAACGGCTATAACTTCTCCATTAGAAGTCCATTCAGAAAACATTGTATATGGAAGTTGATTAGAAATTTTCGACGAACATAATGGTATAAGTTTCATGGTCAAATTCCAACATTAGCAAAAATTCATTTTCACCATTTTCATAGTTATCAATTAAATTTATTTTAATTTAACTGTCAATAAAATGTGGGGTGTTACAAGATCGATGATCTAAAGGATTTTAGCCTTGACCAAAGAGGATGGTTGAGAAAGAATGGACGATTGTGTGTTCCGAATATGGTGGACTTAAGGAAAGAAGTTCTTGGAGAATGTAATCGATCCAATTTTATGATTCATCCTAGAGGAACCAAGATGTATCAGGATATGAAGAGAAGCTTCTATTGGGAAGGCATGAAGAGGGATGTTGGCTAATGGGTTAGGCAGTGTGCAAACTGTCAACAAGTAAAAGAACATCAGAAACCAAGGGCTAACTTCAACCTTTAGAGATTCCAGTTTGGAAATGAGATTTGATATCTATGGATTTTATAGATGGGTTGCCAAGGTCAAATAGAGGTAATGAAAGTATATGGGTTATAGTGGACAGGTTGACCAAGTGTGCCCATTTCATTCCAGTTCAGTCAACAAGAACGACACCTATTTTAGCTAAGTTGTTCCTGAAGAACATAGTTAGACTGCATGGAGTTCCTAGTAGTATAGTCAGTGACAAAGATGCTTTGTTCACTAGTGAATTTTAGAAGAGTCAACAGGAAGTGATGGGTACCAAGCTTAATATGAGTACTGCATATCACCCTCAGATGGATGGGCAGACAGAGAGAGTCAATAAGGTACTTGAAGATTATTTGAGAGCTTGTGTATTAGACTTTGGTGGATCTTTGGAGGATCACCTACATTTTATTGAGTTTTCCTATAATAATAGTTACCAGACTAGTATAGGAATGACATCGTTTGAAGCTTTGTATGGAAGGCCATGCAAATCACCAGCATGTTGGTTGGAGACTGGAGACAGATTGGTCTTAGGTTAAGATTTATTTAGAGAGACGTCAGAGAAGATCGAGTTAATCCGGGGTAGGATAAAGGAAGCTCAGTCCAGACAAAAGAGTTACGCCGATAATAGGCATAAGGACCTAGAATTCTTAGTTGGAGATAAGGTTTTCATTAAGGTATCACCTATGAAGGGTGTGATGCGATTTGGAAAGTCAGGGAAGTTAGCCCCAAGATATGTTGGTCCATTCCACATTATAGAGAGGATTGGAAAGCTCGCATACATAATAGAGTTGCCGAACAGTTTGGCAGGTGTCCATAATGTATTTCATGTGTCTCATCTTCGCAAGTATGTGCATGATCCAGAGACTACTATTCCTCTGACAGGGTTGGATGACTTAGTGGTAGAGCCTAATTTGATTTTTGTTAGACAACCAATTCAGGTTGTAGCTAGAGATGAGAAAAGATTAAGGAACAAGACAGTTAGGTTTGTGAAAGTTCAGTGGAGTGACAACAAGAAGGACTGTACTTGGGAGATAGATGACAAGATTAGAGATACTTATCCTAATCTGCTTTGAGGGTATGTCTATATTAGATTTATATAGATAGTTTCTAGTCAGTTAGACTAGTATGGTTGTTAGGAGTTGTTACAGATGATTGCTATGTTTAGTATTTAGTCCTTACTGAATTTCGAGGACGAAATTCTTTAAGGGGGGAGCCTGTAACATCCCTAATTTTTGATAACATTATTCAGAAGATATAGTTAGATAAATTAAATAGAATGATGATGATAAGGAGATTGAGATTTGAATAAATTATATATATATAGGGTCGTGCTTATTAACAAGATAAACGAGCTTTAAATTGGTTTATTGGTTAATTAAACTACGCATGGGCATATTAGTAAATTAGCCAATTTATTATACATGGCTATAACTTTTCATTTTTGTCTATTCACATTTCATTTCTCATGATCACAAACACAAATCAGAAAAGTAAAAAAAATGTAGCCGGCCATTAACAAGAAGGAAAATAGGAATTTTAATCTAAAGCTAAGGATCAAAAGCCGGGGAGGATTAATCAACAACAAATCTCAAATTCCTTAGCAAGTTTAAGGTGAATAATAATCTCATACCATCTCTATTTTTATTCTATGATTATATGGTTTTAGATTTATGATTTAAATTTGTTTTCGTGATAAAATGGATGATGATATGCTTGGGTTATATTATGTTGATTTATTTAATTCATACGCATATGAATTTGCACGATTTTGATGTAAAACCGAGAATATATGATTTCATATTTCCATGGAATTTTTTATGTTAAGTAAAACGTAACTTTGGAGATGGGTTTTAATTCAGAATTTTCTAAGTTATGGAAATTTTGTTGAGTTTTTAATGGAAAATATGATATAATCGGGTTTGAAATTTATTTTGAATATTTCAGGAGAAATTGGGTCTAAATTTTTAATATGTTTGATTACATAAGGAAATCGAAAGTCTGTGATTTTTGGGGATTTTTCCCAATTGAATTACAAGGGGAAATAAATTATTTTAAAAGAAGGGCTTTTCTGCAAATGTCGGTTTTGTTATATAAAAAGGTTTTAACGTTAAAATCCTTTAATTTGGATTTGAATAAATGTAGCAGTTTTATATGTCAAGTATTTGAAAAGTTTTATGGCGGCAAATCAGTGTTTTACAAATAGACAAGTTGTTAAAAAGAAATGACTAAAGTTACTATATTTCAGCCTTTAAATTAGAAAAAGATGTTCCACCTTTATTAGTAAGTGTCTTTCGACTCCATTGATTCCGCCTCAACCCAGTCGAAACCAACATAGTCGAAACTCATGTAGTCAAAACCAATACACAAGATATCACTTAGATGGTATGCAGTGGATTAGAAGGAAGGCGGAAGCTTTGGTGTCGAAAGGGTAGCTTCCGATGGGGTCGAAACCCTACTTTGTTTTCATAAATTAAAAGTCTTGCCTTGTTTTACCTAAAGCTTTCAACACGGTTGAAACATATGTTTTTGAAAGGGTTTTATAAGTAGCTTTCGAAGAAGGTTGCCATATTATGTAAGAAGTTAGCTTTCGAAGGGGTACCTTTTTCTTAAAAATCAGAGCTTTCGACTGGATTGGTTTCGACCTAGTTGGAGCCTATCCGCTACTCTACATTTCGACTATATTGAGCAGTAATGCTTTCGAAAGGTTATCTCCATTTTAACCAAAATTAGCCACTTCCTAATTGCTTTTGAAGGGGTTGAGGGTTTCAAAGGTGATGGATTCGAAAGGAGGTTTTGACTCTGTCCTTCAAAGTTTTAATTTTTAAAGTCTTTTGCTTTCGATTAGATGGTTCTGACACCATCAACATTTCTCCAAATTTATTTTTGTTGGTTTCGAAAGAGATACTTTCATATATAACCATTTTGACCCAAATGTTTTTTTTGAGTAAACCCAATGCTTTCGAAAGGGTAGTTCATTTGTTTCGAAGCTATGTTTTAAAAATGTTTTCTTGATATCATCGAAAGGTTTTATTGGTTTCGAAAGGTATATACTTAGAGTTTTGAAAAGAGGTATTCTATGCTTTCGAAGGAGGTCATCCAGGGGTTTCGAAAGTGATATTTTATGGTTTCAAAACAAATAACCCATTCTCATTTTTAAAGAAAAACCATGGCATAAATAAAGATTTTGGAGATGTTATTCACATTGTTATTAAACCATAACTGCATTTTGGGAAAAGGGCAGAATAACTAGTTAGGTTGACCCAGTAATGAATATAACTTAACATATGTTAAATTCTTAATTAAAGATATTGGCAGGGGCCAATAGGTTTATAGTAAGCCCATGAAAATTGTATGATATTGGAAGGGGCAAATAGGTTCAAAGTCAACCCATGAAAACTATGATTTGATACTGGCAGGGACCAGTAGGTTTGTAGTTAGCCCATTAAAACTATATCCGGATTAAAATATTGGTAGTCAACCAATAAGTTCCTAGTTAGCCCATGAAAACTAGGATAAGAAATAAGATATTGGAGTTACCAATAGGTTCTTAGTGATCCTATGAAAACCAAGTAATTGGACAGATAGTCCTTAACATTTAACAGGTTAATAGTAACCCTAGAAACTATAATTGAGACAAATAGTCAGAATGAATGGGGATGAGTAATCCAGGATTGATTTATTTGTTTTGCATATCATCATAATGTTTTGAAATACTATGTTTTAACCATTGTGGATGTAGGAGCACAGTATATGTTTTAGGATACTAGTGAGGGGAAAACCCGTTCTGCTAAGCGGCGTGGTCTCACTAGATATCTAAATGGTTTGAGATGGTAAATTATTATTCATACCAGGCTTTATGTCTGAATCGAAGTTTTTGTTTTCCCCTTAAACTCTTGGGTACTCAATTGATTTTGAGTAGATTGAGAGTTAAGGTTTACAGGTGTTCTTTTAGACGAAAAAAGCTTTCGATGAAGTGCAGGAGGCAAGCTTGTTATTAAAGTTCTTTTATTTTCATTGTATGTTTTGTTTGTAAAGAAAAATTGTTTTCTTGCCTATCTATATACTCTGATCTACCAAGGGGGCATCTTCATATGTCGCTCTTGGCATATTTTGTAATAATTATATGTTATCTGAATGTGGTTTGCGAATTGGGATTATGTAATCAATTTGGAATATTTTGAAATGGAATGTGGAATTTGTTTGCTGTTTAAATTTTTTTCCTTATTCTTATGTTTCGTGTATCAATGATCTAATGTCGCCGTATTTGGTCGTCGAGGATTAATAACTATGGTTGACTGCAGCATTCGTAGTCGTTAGTTTTGGGCCTCCAAGTAGGGGGATGTTACAATAATTGTTTAAGTTTGGTAGTGATTGGAGTTGATTTGATATAGAAAAGTGAATAAAAAATAGAGATAGAAGTATTTGAATTTAAAAGCTTTTTGTCTCAAACTTGGAAAATAATATTGTGAAGTGAAAAAGAGATGAAGTGTGGATGTAAACAAGTGTAAATGATCTTATTTGCCCCCATTTTGGCCAGCCAAAGATGTTTTCCTTTCCTCCTTTCCAATGCAAGCACATGCTCCTTTATTCCCTCCACTTCTCATGCCTTAAATCAAGGGTCATGATCTCCTTAATTTATCCTACCTACTTTATTTAATTTGTAGTTAACTAAGTATTTTTAACTTGTTATTTATATGTTCATATGTTACTACACAAGTGCCAAAGAGTTTGAACAACTTTTGTTGTGAAAAAAGCCGTTTATCAATAAAATAATTTTCTATCACAATATTGATCTTTCTTCGAACTATTTATTTTTGTAAACAAAATTCAAAAATAAATTTTTTCTTCACTAGTTATTAATTAAAAGAGAGTTAACAAGATTATTAAATCAATTCAGTCATATTAAGTCTAAGATTGAAGTATTGAAATAATTCGGATATTCAAATACAAAGTATCTAAGATGTATGTAACGTCCTATACTTACATTTCTATATGGATGAGCAACCACTCAATATATATTTAAAAATGCAACAGCCACTATACATAAAACAGATAAAATAAAATAGATAAGGTGATTTGTGCCATATGCCAACATGGAAAAATCGACCTATATATGTAATATTAATTAGTAAAATACATCCATTAGCAACCATCATCCAAAACATGTTCCAGTGACACGTTCACAACATTGCCTATCATCCAAACATTCCTACCTATGGAATATACTAAGCTAAACACTAAGTGCCTAAGTAACCATAATAATTAAAATGAAAATGTACTAGAAAAGAGCTCTAGATGGATTATTTTTCCCATTGACATGTTCACGACATTCCTAGGGCTCCTAAATACCCTCAGCTGGATTGTTTTTCCATCTTAAATTATCGAATTTACTACTGGCATGTAAACTCAATCTAAACCACTATAAATGTTTGTGCATACGTAAATCTCTGCAATCCTTGCTACTAACTCTCCTAAACTGATGTCCCCATGCACCATAACTGATAACTTAGGCACATGTATGCTCTTAACAGAATGTAGCTCTATGCAACCTTCAATGCACATTCACGTTGCCTTAAATCATCCCAGTAGTATAGCGATTACTCCATCCTATTGGTGCCAAGGTAAGACAACTCTAAAGTGGACCGTGTCTTACTTAGCATCAAATGACATGAATTTCTTACTATTCTATTCAAACCTAGCAATTAAAATCCTAAGTCTGAATGAAGCCTTAAACTTAATTTAAATCCTAACCTAAGTTATTTTAGAACTAAAGATTATCAGTTGGGTGATATACGTACAACTATTACTTAAGTCAATAGCTCACGATAGTTTAGTTAAACAAATAGTCTCCTTTTTTTATCTAAGAGATGATTGAAAGGAATCCTATCATTTTCTTCCTAAAATCTTATGAAATCTTCCAAATCTCATTTTCCATAAAAGTCGCTTCACATCCTTAATGCAAGCGAACTGTAATATATTTTTTTCTTAATGGGAAACCAAATCTTTAAATTAACCATCCTTTTCGCAATCTGTACTCCAACTTCATCTAGGATATCTTTTGTAGTTTGAATTTTCAAAATTTACCATTCCTCAATGCATTCCCATAGGGAAAAATTTATTTTTCCAATCAGAAGTCCTCACCATTTTATTCCAACTGTTTTATGGTCGAGACAACTCAAGATGCAAAGATGCCTTGCCATTTTAATCTAATAGATATAATAACCAATACTTAACTAACATCATACCCTAAAGCTCATCTAGGAACATTTAAAATGAACGATGTCTTATCCTAGTAAACATCTTATGGAACTTTTGTTCACCTCAGCCCAACCAGCATACTTGTGATTGTGACGATAACTCAAGTACCAATTAGTTTATAAATATCGTTATATAACGTATACTATAAGACGATAACCTACTTTCTTGGTTACCTATAATTCACTAAGTCAAAAGTAGCATATGGCATAATGTTACCTGAAATGTCGGACCAATGCCACCCACCCACAAGTAATCCAAATTGCCTTCCTCTTCTGGCAATGTTAAAACAATAACCGTCATCTTTAGATCATGGGTTGAACAATTTTTCTCGTGTACTAGTCAATAACTTATTTCAATAAAAATATGCTCAAATTTCAAGTTTTAAGGAAAGCTAAATTCTTCTTATAGCAGCCAACCAAACCGAGAAAACTTCAAGTGCAAAGATTCTACCCTTCAAACTATACTTGGATAGGAAAACACAAAGTGGTGTTTACTCTTCACTATTACTGGTAGTTCGATTTACTACTCTATCCTTTCAATTCAAAAGTTATTTGAAAAGATTACTAAATCTCCATGCCACTTCCTATCTCTACCCCTAAACATCTTCATGCTTTAGCATTCCATAGTTAATTTATTCCTTGTAGGCCGTTAATATTATTTATCTAATCTCGGTTTAACTCTTTCCTTTTAAGTTTAAGTGATAGCCATATCTTCAACTTTCCTTTTTAAAGCAAAAACTTTGATTTTTGACAACATTTTCACAAGATTAGTAAGTTTCTAAAACCGTAAAATGCTATGTTAATTTTAGCAAACATTCCCCTTTTACCAAAAATCATAACATTTTTCTTCAACTTAAATGTTTCCCTTTTTCTGAATTGTTTAATGAAAAAGAAGACATGTAAAATGTATCCTTTTAAACTTCTACTTTTATAAATAAGAAGTTTTTTTCAAAGTTGTGGAATAAATTATAGCAAACATGCCACTTCCCTTTTTAACATATTTTTCAAAGTTCATCAAAAAAATTATAAAATAAAGCTAAAAAGTTTTAAACTTTTTTCATCTCTTACTATTTACTTTTCAAGCATTTCATTGTCCAAAAACAAATATATCAAAAGATAGGTGCAACTATGCCCCATCCACTAAATTTTTACAAAAATTGAAGCTTTTAAAACAGTTATGGAAATTTGATTTTTGATAAATTTTACAATATCGAAAAAAGATTACTAGTTTAAACTTCAACTTCTTTAGTTTTTCCAAAAATCTCAAACACTAATGTCTTTAGATTATTTCAAATTATTTTATATCAAACGTCTAATGTTTCTAACTTTTTAGAAAACATTTCTTTTTTGATTTAACACTTAAATTGGAGTAGATAAAAGCAATCTAAATTACATAAGCCTGATTATTCTTAACAATGCTTTAAGTGTAAAGGGTTTCCGTTCCTCTTCTTCAAAGATGGTTAACTCAAGCTCATCTTCCAATATAGTATCCCATTCTAATATAGGAACACTCTAACTATAAATTTAGGTAAAATGGAGTTTTTGCAACTACTACCAATATAAGAATAGGATTTCTACCTTAACTGAGGAGATTTTCTCTAAGTTTGTGAAGTCCTTTCATGTTCCCATTACCCCTTATCACATCACATTTTTATTACATGGGTCCAATGGTACTAATCATCTTCCACTCATCTCTAAATCCATAATTTACTTTTTACTACTAGTTGATATAGGAGACCTCTACTAGTATTTCTTTGTGGAGTAAACTATAATAAATGTGAAGGACTTATTTTTCCACCTTAACTGCTATAATCTTAAAATTTACTTTAACTCACAATTGTTTGCTTGTAAGAAGGAAAAGCCAACAACTACCTTATGAGTCAAAATGTATATGGTGTTGCTTATATATATAATAGAAAATTATAAATATGCTCTCTCCAACTATGATTAGGAATTATTAACAACTTTTCAAAAGATAATATTAAGTAAGGATAGAGCAAATATATTTTTCGTGCTATACTTTTATATGTGTACAACCTTAGAAAAACTTTTTATATATATGTATATTTGAAAACCTTTTGAAAACTTTTTGAAAACTTTTCCAAAATATTCAAGTACATTCCTTCAATATGTACCTAGTCCCTAAGGAATCCTGAACCTAAGCTCTGATACCAAATGTAACAACTCGCACCTTCGGACACACCGACCCAACACCTAAAGTAACTTCCAAACTTGCATCGTGCTAAGAAATGCGAGTTGTTGGCTTTTACACATTACAGAAACTAAGATCAAATTTGAAATATTCTACACTTTTAGATCTCACAGCAGAATGAATTAAAATATAAGTATCAAAAATAAACATTTTAGAAAAGAAAAGTCTCAAAATATACTAAATTGACATATAGTTTTTCGAAAGGACAATATGGAGTGTGAAAAAAAATTAATACAATAAACAACTACATAAGGAATAACGAATAATAATGGAACTCCAGTGCTTAGCTCCTTTAGTCACGTATTATGCCTAAACTAAATAAACTGATGCCTTATCTTCCTATGGTAGGAGAAAATGAAAGGAGTGGGTCAGGCAAAAGTCTGGTGAATGAGTACACTATTAATATATGATGATCACATGCAGTTGATTTAGTAATGCTCTATATGACCTAGAATTGACTTACAAGTGTTCATGAGTTACTTAGTTTCTTTACCTAAGGGGTTTAGCTCAATACACACCTACACTAACTACTTGTGTAGGCTTATATAAAGGGTCAACCAAGTAATCGAACCTCAAGACAACTAATGATCGACTAATAGCTACTAGAATTGCTCCACATAGGATTACCCTACCATTTCCTACATTATGACTACACGTAACTATTCAAACGTAGGTTTCCCTATAATTTCAACCATGGGACTAAGTTTCCCATAACTATGATTATACGTACCCCAGTTACGCATTAAGGGGGAACCCACAATGCCGACTCGTCGAAGTGTCCCAATGGCATAAGCTTACCCACTTTGTCTCTCATTTGCTAGCTTTTGACACCAATTCTTGTAGTGTCTCTCCTCATGGTAGTGGTATCATCTTTCTTTGAACTCCTTCCTCATCAAGCTCACACTACAGTCCTTAGCAACATGTCCCTTCTTCTGACATCTACGACATGTTACACCCCCTTCTTGATTTTCCCCTTGGCCTTCTTGTCTGCCCAAAATCCTCCTTTCTTAGATCCACCTTGATTTTATGTTGGTCCCACCTTCTTTTTCTCCTCAATACCCATAGTCTGCAACAATGTCATTTCAATTATCATCTCATATGTGGCATCTACGGGTACTTGGGTCAAAAGCAGCTCCCTAAGTGGGGAATTCAGGCCTTTGACAGACTTCATAGCGTTCTTCATGGGGGTATTGATCAAACTCAATCTAAACTTAGCCAATTCTGTGAACTAACTGATATACTCCTTTAATATGGAGTCTCTTTGCCTATGTTGTATAAACTTTTCCAATTGCAAACTTACTTCAACATTGGACGTGGATTGCAAATCAAAGCCAGTTCTTGAATTCAGCCTAAGTGATTCCCTCCTCAACATTCTCCTCAGCTACAATAGTCCACCAATCTAGCGCCTCCCCTTTTAGATGTCATGCATCCACCCTCCCTTTGCTTAGGTCTTCCCATCCAAGCTCCTGAAATATGTGTTCACAGTTGTTAATCCAAGTCTTCGTTTCCATAAAATCTTTAGCTCCTACATACATCCGTCCTCCCATTTTCTGGAAGTCTTTACGTATTGGGGAAGTCTAGTGAGCGAGATGCTGCTTCGGCAGGCAGAGCAGCGAGTACTGCTGGTGAAGCATTTTTGAGGAATTGGAACTTGCCCTATATACCTCACGTATTGTTTAAACCATTCTGTCATTCACCTAATGGTGGGTATTTCTTAGGTGGAGTGTTTCCCAATCTTAGAGGAATGGTTTTCAACTATAATCAACTATTTATAGGTTTGAACTTTTTTAGTTACAACTTCCTAAGATAGTATTATTTGTTAAAGTAAAAATATTCCTACTGTGTTTGTGTGTATTCAAATAAGTGTGTGTGTAAGGTTATGAAAAATACTTTCAAAATAACAAATACGCACTCTTACGTATACCTATCCACATTGATCGGGTAACCCAAGCTCTCGTACCAAATGTAACAACCTACCATGCAGTGAGCATAATTTTTGACCCAACAGAAGCCCATCAAACCTTAGGTCCGTCTAAAGCTGGCTATTGATTGGTAAAATTGATATAATAAACAATATACAGAACTATCTATCTATGCTTTTAGAATATCACAGCAAAAAGGATAAAATATAAGGAAAGTTTGGCAAAGTCCGTATTAAGTTTCAAATAAACCAAACATCCTTGCCAAAAAAAGTATGTAAATTAGGTCCTTAGAATTAAGTTATTGAATAATTGCATACATTTATGCAATTATTCAGTGAATAATTTCAGACATTTATTCAATTATGTCCAAAAATTGCAGACATTTCCGTAATTTTTTGTAAAAATATGGAAATTTCCCCAATTATTCACCAAAAAATTGCAGAAATTTATGTAATTATTCGCCAAAAAAATTACGGAAATTTCCACAATTATTCACTGAATAATTGCAGACATTTATGTAATTTTTGGATATAATTGCATACATGCCTATAATTATTCAGTAACTTAATTCTAGCGACCTAATTTACAATCTTTTTTGGGGAGGAGTATTCATGTATTAAGTTTGATTTTAAGGACCCGAGCTTAATATTCACTAAAATATAATAACAGAAATAAGTACCCATTTCACAAAAATTCAAATCTCAGAAATATAACATATCATCCCAAATATCCAAAATACAATATCCTAAAAATAAGATTAACATATTTGAAACTAGGTACAACAAATATACCAAAACATAAATAGATAGACAAACTGACACAACTCTTCGAGCTGCCTTAGTCCCCTCTATCAACATTGTTTCCCCTAACCTGTGTGTTGTGATAAGGAGGAGGTCAGAACAGCAATGTCCGATGAATAAAAATGTTAAGTCTTACCATAATAGTATTTGGGAAGTATAATTTAGGTAAGTAACATGTATTACACATCATATACTATCCTACCAAGAATACTTACACGTGTAAGCCCGAAGGTTCTTCTAGTCTGACTCCATAACGTACCTTTAATTGTAGGCCAAAGACCATTTTCACTCCAATGCAACTACCGTTAATCATGTCCTAACAATGTGAGGGAAAGTACCTGAGACACTTACTACCTTTTTAATGGGAATTTGACGGACTTTAACCATTTAATACCTATACTCTAGGCAGATCGCCGCCATTTAATACCAGAACCCAAGACAACCCCTCTCTAGTACTCATTAACTGACATCGCACGAAATCACATCAGACCACATAATACTTCTTTATGGGAGGAGGCAGATCCTATAATAGCCACTTAATACCTCAACCCCGAAGTGGACCCCTCCCGAAATTTCCCACTATCGCACCTAAAAGACAATCTCGACCATTTAATATTTCTTAAGCGGGAAAGGGGAGGACCTTACAATAACTACTTAATCCCCAACCTAGAAGCAGGCCCTACATCTTTTAACTCGTAACCTAAACTATGATATCTCACATTAGTCCAACTATTTATAGGTTGGTAGCCAGATTAGCTGAGCAGACTTACCCACTAGAATTTGGACTAACCTCACGTCCATTGTGGGTACTTATGATAAGTGATGTCTCACATCAATCCTAAAGTCACACTACCGGTAGCCAAATTAGTTGAGCAGACTTCTATGTGCTTTTGACTAACTTCGCATCCGTATAACTTAGACATATTTTCGCTCTCTTAAGATACAACAATACACACACACACACACTACATATATATACACACCTCACTGCATTTCACATTGAGGCTATATAAGGAAAACTCCTTATTCCGTCTTTGATTATGGATTAATTTCCTTAGTTATCTTTAACTTCCTTCCTAAGGGTTAACATTATATACTAAGCTATTTATTCTATACTATGTAATTAATATGTTACCAGTTATACGTTATTAATATATTTGTACGTTAATATATTTATACGTACGTAATTTAGGCTAACTAAATATTCCTAAGCATGCGAAGATTTTCGCTTCCTATACTAATCGTTTAAAATGTCAAATCATACAATCTAACTCCATACAATAACTTACAAAATAGCTAATATTCTTAACCAAACAATAGACTTGCATTAACAAAATAGAATCAAATACTAAACCTATTTTATATTAATATAGTAGAATCAGCGACTCTGTTTTTAAGGAATAAAACTTACAATTTAAACCCATAATATTCTACTCAACTTTTACATATACAATGAAAAAAGGGATTCATATTTAAATTACGGAAATATGCAGTGCAAACTACAAATAAGAGAATTCATACTTTACACACCATGTGCTAATTTATTTTCCTTTTAAAACCCTTTACCACAACAATAGACAAAAGTTGAAAGTGAAATAGAATATAAACTATTCAAATTGTAATAACAAAACAAATTCTACTATTTTAATATAAAACAATCGAGATTCCAATAAACCTAAGAATTAACATTTCGTTTGAGGGAATTTAAGGGTTTTAGTTTAGGGTTTTTGTATACAAAATTCCCCAAGACATAAAACAAATCCAAACTTCTACTATACAAATACTAAAAATGTGAAATACTTATATTTCCACTCACATATAGTATCCAGCTTCCCTTCGGATTTGATTCACGCCTTTTCCTAACTGCTCCTTCGGATTTCCTCTCTTTAAATGTATAATAATTCAATTGTAGATAAATTAGATTCAGAATTTAGAGATTGGGGAAGAATAAAAATAGAAAACAATATATCTATATAAGCCTATTACCTTTTGCCCTTAGACTTCAACACTTGAATCTAATCGAGGAAGAAGACTGACAGAGATTCACTAGCATTTCAAATATATTTTTTTCGAATAAAAGTTAGGGAGGCTAGCCTCTTATTTATAGTGGTTAGTAGGTGTTCAGACTGTAGAATTTGAGTCAGTTTAAAATAATAAAATCCGAGTCATTAGTGCCTAAAAAACCCTAGCCGCCATACCCTCCCTGGTCAACCGCTTCTTCCTAGGTGGTCGACCACTAATGGTCAACCGGCCCTAGTAAAGGCGATTGATCGATCCCTTGTAACTGGCATATATTTGTTGCTTGTTTATTTTGTTTATTTATTTCCCCATTTTAATACTAACATTAAAGTTTTCTTTGATCTTAAAT
Organism: Allium fistulosum; assembly: GCA_030737815.1. Taxonomy (NCBI): domain Eukaryota; kingdom Viridiplantae; phylum Streptophyta; class Magnoliopsida; order Asparagales; family Amaryllidaceae; genus Allium; species Allium fistulosum. The sequence goes on along the minus strand of CM060908.1, from coordinate 636,029,665 downwards.
TACCCTAACATTAAATTATTTATTACCCATTTTAATTTCCATGTTAATATTATTTAAATTTCAACATTTGAATTTGTTCGAACTATCGAAAACTTTAAATGTTAATAAATATTTCATTTGAAGTCTAATGTATGAAATTTAATAAGAAAATCACCACGAACACGATAGTGTAACATTTATGGCAAAATTCCAATGTTTACAAGATTTTCAGTTTTATCATTATTATTAACTAATTAATTTCATATTAAGTTTTATGGAGTGTTACAAATCCAAATTTGGCATGTGGAATGACGTCCCTGAATCAAGCACCTATTGGTCTGATATATCTAATGTTGTTTTAGTCAACACATCATCAGTTACAGCCTTCTATGTTAGAACCATGTTTGTATGTTTGTTTTAATGATGACAACTATATCTATATACATATCACATATACTATTTTATACAGGAATTTGAAGACGATGATGATTCAAAGGCATAAGGAGCAAAGTGTTAGTCCATGAGATGATGGTTTTGATGACAACAACTGTAACGACCCGGTATTTTCAACCATTCGCATCCATTATAAGTGTATAGGTAGACACTCATGCCGGAGTTGAATTGCTCAAAATACCGCGTTGTAATTAAAATTTGGCAAATCTCAGAGTATACAGTAAATAAATATAATCACAGTTCACAGACACAGAGTGAAATAATGCAGCGGAAGTAAAAGAAATAGTAGTTCATGAAGCTACTATATATAAAAGATATATCAGAGTTAAATAACATACGACAGAAGAAATAAAGTACAACAGAAGTCTCAAGACATAAGAGTCTACTAATACAAGAGCTGAAATAGAACAACAGACTGAACAGATAAAACCAGATAACAGCTGGATAAGGATGATCTCCAGTAGTCCTAGCTCCGTGAAGATGAAGTCCAACTGATACTCAGGCTGACCCGAGCGTAAAATAAAACATAAACACTCGAGTCAGGATATACATACTTATACAATGTAAACCAACTCAAATGAACTGTAGTAAAGGTACAAGTAACTTAGAAGATGCTTGGGACCGCCCATCCTCTAAGGATCCGTTAAACTATCTACTATGTAGTAATATTCGCTATTATAATATTGTCTAAATAAGTAAAGTATAATCATATCGGAAAATAGCGTTAAGGGGATGGAGAACCTTAACGCGGTCGGATCTTAAAATCATAATCGTAGTAAAGCTCGATATGGTAGGTGACACGACACAACTAGGCAATGCCAGGGTAGATATACCAATTACGCACACGGACTGATGGATACGCATAGCAGCCACTACCGTTCCACCTCGAACAACATTCCCAAATCGGAGGATGGCCATCTAGTCAAATCATAAGTAAGAGTATAATATCGAAGAAATGTGTCCGAGAAGAGGTGCTACCTCACTGGTCCGAGATCGCTCCTGTTTTAGCCACCTTATGCCAACTCACGGGAGTTGGGTCCACGTAACATACCTTAAGAACGTCGCCACCATCCTACTTCATTCTGGAATCTCCACCGCGTACACGGTTGTCAAAGTGGTTTTCGGTATCGATAGAGAGTATGTCCATATCCGATCTCGGTCTCTTTGCCAACCAATCGTTATTATAACCCGTGGTTATAGATTTAAACAATTTACCAAATATGCTTCGAATTAAATCATTTAAAAACAAAGACATTATTCTTTTAAAAATCAAATATTAAATTTCCAAAATCTAACCCTTTCGGAGTTCACTTATTCACTTAAAACAATAGCATTAAAATTTTCAGCTTCCACGGCATTTAAAAGTGTGGCGGTAAGTTATATTTGAAAACAATTTTATTCAACAAAACAATATTTATAACTGTTATAACAGTTCAGTTTTAAACAAAAATCATATTTCAGCCTACTGCAGTCCTTAACAAGTGCTACAGTAACCCTTTTATTAGTTCAGGTTCAATTTTTAGTTTCTGCTACAACAGCACTTACCAAGTACTATCATAGCCTTAGTTCATTTTAGTCTTTTGGTTCATTTATACAATCCACAACACTTAACAAGTGCTATAGATTCTACCTAGTTAAAACTTATAAAATCATACATTAAAATGTTCATTTAACAAATTTATTTTTAAGAGAAATTTTACAAGGTAAAACCAAACTTGCTTATTACATTCATTTCAACATTTACAATTTAAACTCCATTTTTTTTCCCACCAATTTAAAACTAAATTTTCATTTCAATTTAATTAACTTAAGTTTCCATCTTTCTTTTAGTCAAAATTTCAAATTTAAGTTTCGTTTTAAAATCAATATTCTTTCATTTATTTATTTTTAATTAGAATAGATTATAAAATATAAATACTAACATTACAAGTTTAGATATATATGTATATGCAGGATCTAACCATGCAGGTATCAAGAATGAAGACTGTACAGTATAGAGATTCAAGATATAGAGATAGAAGACTCATGAGTATCAAGATTATCAAGAGTTCAAGATTTCAAGGTTAAGTTTGTTTTATTAGGAATATTTGTTAAAACTCGTAGAAAAGCACTGGCATCTTAATATCCAATTTATTTGTGGAATGGAATCCACTTTGAGCCCGTTAAAGGGATGGAACCCTAAGTAGGATGGAACCTACGAAAATCTAGTGGGACATTGTTTTGTATCCACTAAGCTTAATTCAAATGATTTTTCAAAATTATCTTGTTTTCGAAATGATTTCAAAACTTTTCTTTTAAAAAGATTCAAAACCCTCGATTCTGTTTTTAAAATAATTTTAGCCTCAAAACATCTTTATTTTCAGAGTCAAAATTTCTCCTGATTTTAAACTATCTTTTCAAATAATATATTTAACTTTTAAATTATTTATACTTTGATTTAAATTATAGTTAAATAATATATATATATATATTGTTCTTTATATTTACTTATTAATTTCAACTATATTCAAGTATATTTATAAAGTTTTAATATAAGATAAATATTATTTTTATAGAAATTCAAAACATCAAATTTGGCTGAGGGATGTCGACATGCCCATAGGCACCATGTCGACATGGTGACAGTTTAATTCAAAATTCAAATTTCAAAAGAAGTGTCTATTCGCCATAACTTTTCATGAATGGTCACGGCTGTTGTTCTTCTATAAATAGGGGTCAGTTTCAACGAATTTTATAATACTTTTCTCTGATTTAACTTCTCTTCTTCTTCTCCGCTTTCTTATTTACAAATTACACCATTACTCTGCCGAAATCAATATCGAATCTAACTAGATAATTTCTGGTTTTGATTCTCTCCACTATCTCTACAAGATTCAAGTGCTAATCTGAGTTATAGACTTTTTGTAATCAATTGAGCGAGAGAAGGTGTGATTGTAGCCCTGAAATCAATTGGGTGAACTTGTTGCCCCGAAAATCAAGTATCTCTACCCAGAGGATTGTGATTCTGGAGGGTGTACCTCGTAGCCTTGAAACCGAGGGTTGTAATTGTTGAATTGATTTTGAAAGGAAATCCGTACTTAGTTGTGCGGGACTGGATGTAGGGTAACTCTGAACCAGTATAAAATCCGGTGTGTTCTTCCCTTTACTGCTTTTACTTTATATTTGCATCTGTGTTTGATTCTGTGTTCATATTTGTGTCTGATTAGTGTATACATTGGTAACAAAGTAAGATAAACTCAAAAAGATTAAAAAATTTCTTAAAACACTATTCACCCCCCCTCTAGTGTTAATTCTAGCCTTAAGATCCTTAATCCTCATTTCTCACATTTGGTATTAGAGCCTTGTTTTCAAAAGTTTCATTATCTGAATTTTGAATAATTTCAAAATGGCTACTAACACTAGTACTGCTATTACCACCTACACTAGTTCATTTGTAGAAGGTCAGTCTACTGCCAGACCACCACTTTTTAATGGCAGTAACTATGCATATTGGGCATGTAGGATGAAAATATATTTACAATCTGTAGGATTAGATACTTGGAATATCACACAAACTGAATATTTTGAACCCACAACTAATTATGCATAGTGGACCACTGAGCAAAAGACGGTTGCATAAAATAATTCTAAAGCAATGAATATTCTGTTTTGTTCACTTGAAAGAAATGAATTTAATAGAGTGTCAGTTTGTAAGTCTGCATATGAAATCTGGAAAACTTTGCAAGTAACTCACGAAGGAATAAACAAAGTTAAACAGACCAAAATTTCCATGCTCACAAATCAGTTTCAGTTATTTAAAATAAATACTAATGAGTCTATTTCAGATATGTATAGTCGATTTCAAGACATTATGCATTCTTTAATATCGTTGGGAAAGGAATTTTCGAAAGAAGATCAAGTCAGAAAATTTTTAAATTCTCTCACACTCTAGAATGGGATCAAAAGACACTTGCAATTGAAGAGGCAAATGACATCAGTACTTTAAAGATAGAAGAATTGATTGGAAATCTAATGTCGTTTGAAGTTCAAATGATCGGGAGAAGAGAAAGCAATGCATCTGAAAAGAAATCAATGGCATTCAATGCATTAATCGACGGATCAGACTCAAACAGTGATAATGATGAAGAGATAGCATTTATGACCAGGAATTTTCGGAAATTCCTGAAGTACAGAAAATTGAATAGTTCCAAGAGAAACAACTTTAAGAATTCCGGTAATCAAACTACAGTACCAAACTTTATCAAATGCTTCAATTGTGATGAACCAGGTCATATCAAAAGAGACTGTCCGCATCCAGATAAGCAAAACCCTCCTACAAACAATGATTCTGCAAAGAAACGGAAATGTGCATTCACTGCTACTCTAGATGACTCTGACTCATCCTCCAACGACGATGAACAGAAGAAAGATAATTCAAATATGTATTTCACAGCAATTCTCGATTTAGTCAATACCAAAGACAACGGAATCTGAAAAAGGTACACGTTTACAATACATTGGCTGAAATTGCATGCTTGAATTGATTGATTGATCGGTTGTTTTTGAATTGATTGATTGATTGATTTTGAATTGATATGTTGTTTGAATTTTAAAATTTATTTTCTATTTTTTACTATTATTTTATTATTTTATTATTATTTTTATTATTTTTGACACATTCTGAAATATATTATAAGTTCAATAATATTCCAGAAATATAGACATTAATAATATTTATATATATGTATATTAGATAACTTAGGAAAAATCATGTCATGAAAATTCAAAGCCACATGTCGACATGGCCCCTACCATGATGTCGACATGCCTACCTGAATTTGAATTTCAAATTTTGAATTCAAATGTTTGAATTTCCCTCCACCTTTTCACTTCATTTATTTCTCTGAAAAGATACCTTTTGACCAGAGAATATGTCCTTTGATAGTCTATTTATTCACTATCTTTTATCATATCTTTTCACTTTCATTTTCAAATTCAAACTCTCTCTTCATATCTTCAAGCTCTCTACTCTCTAGTCTAATGGCTTCTTCAAGCAAACTCTCAACCATGAGAATTTCCAGAAAAATCAAAGAGCAATTATTCAATGATCCGGAGGCAATCAAAGCATACATCAATTATGCTAATTATGCCAAAGTCCATTCCGGAAAATTTGCTATTTTTCAAAGATTTTTCTTCTTATGAAATTGATTCTCTTTTTGCAAACAATGGTGTTTTAAGTCTTATTGACTCTTCTCAAAATGATTTTGTTTGCTATCCTAATCTTGTCAAAATCTTCTATGCTTATTTAAACCGTGGTTTTTATATTGGAAATAAGAATGAAATTTGGAGTAGTGTCAAAGGCACTCAAATTGTTTTGAATTGTGATCTTTTAGGTACCATTCTCAATTGCAAAAGCACGGGAATGGATCTATCTAGTTTTCAAATCAATGAACATGATTGTGATGCCCCACCTCTATACCCACGCTAGCCAAGAACACTACGGAGTAATGCTGTCAACTAGCACGGAGAATAAGGCTGTTGAGGAGCGACCATCCATGTAATTTCTTTGTGCGAGCACCGGTATGTCGGGTAGTATAACATGCATTTCATTTAAGGAGGAATTCCGACATACCGATACAAACTCAAAGCTATCACACAGTGGCTATATATGATTCTTCGGAAACAAACATAGAAGTAAACATAACATAAATCAGTCACAGACATTCATATCACAAAGGAGGAAAAAGATATGAATATATATATATATATAACACATGAAAGTGTACATCAGAGTAGTGGTTTAAAAGATCCACGATAATACAAAAGAATAGCTACAAGCTACACAAAAGGATAAGTATACATCACAGAGTCTATATCTCAAATGTATACAACAAAAACTACTAATCTAAGTAGTTAGCCAAAAGTCAGAATAATCCCAGGAGAGAAGTCAAGCAGAAGCACATGAAACATCTCGGTCTGACCCGAGTATTATTTATAAGAAATAATAAACGTATCAGTCTAGCTATAAATATCAGATGATATGGTATATAATAAAAGACATGGCATGAACATGTAATAACCATAAGGGCATACTACTATAAGTATGTAATTGAAAATCAACAAGAGATTAATCAATATCACAAGAATCTTCTCAAAGATAAAATAGGGTATCATACCCTAAACTTGTATTCATAATAAGTCAATGACACACAAATTCACCAATGCACAAAAAATTGATAGAAGTTATCAATGGAAATCATGAAAATTGGTGAAGCACAAAATTCCAGAAATCATCACAAGAAATCCAGAAATCACAAGAAGGGGGGAGGCCTATCACAAAACGGGAGTATGAAAACTCACCAACACGTGTATCACAAAACGAGACGCTATCTCATGGTAGCTAACCATTAGTTTTGAGCCGAAGCTCCACAAGAATGGCCCGAAGACCGTGGGGCGCTACCCCACATATGTGATGGTGAAACATCACACAAACGGGGTTTAGTCTCCCTCGTAGACAAAGAGACATCGCACAATTGCTAGTCTAAATGAAATCACAAAAATGATCGTCATGATCATCAAGAAGTGTCAATCACACCAAGCTAGTAAATATATGAGTTTAGCTTCATGTCCCATAACCACTTGCTTAACGTAAATATTTACGAACAAGCTGTGAATCTTCACTAGAAAATTGTCACAAAAGGTTCAATTGAACAAGTCCAAGAATTAACCGACGAAGTGAACGCAAGCGTTTCATACCACTCGTTTTACTAAGCCGTTTAATTAGATTTCTCGTACGAGTGAGGTAAAGGCTTGTATATACTAATAGATTGGAAAACGGTTTAAGAAGAAGAGTTTTGTAATAAAATAGTGTTGAAATCGCTTTGATGAAAGAGTTTTGATATTTACTACTAGTATTGAAACCTTCATATTTTAAAGTGACAAACCACAAAATGATTGTAGAAACAATCTATCACAAAAATTCACAATCGAAGGCGTGAACAAAATCCAAGGAAATCAGCTCAAAATGCATCAAAGTGGAAGCTCCCCAGCGACATAACCAAAATCCAACACAGGAGGTAGGCGCGACCTAAGATGACGCGACCTAACCTATCACGGTGCAACGAGTTAACAAAAAGGGGTGAGCGACCTAACTCGGTCGATCTAAGCAATAGGGGAGTGCGACCTAACAAGGTCGAGCTAAGGAAAGGGTCGAGCGACCTAACTTGGAGACAGGCCGAACAACCTAAAAGTAGAGGCCGAGCGACCTAGTGGTTGCGACCTAAGGGAAGTAAGGTCATGCGACCTAAAGCCAAGCGAGCTAAAGCCCTAAGGAAAAACGACCCAAGCAATTTAATGTCTAGCGACTTAATGGTTTAGTGGTCGAGCGACCTAACGCAAAATAGGTCAAATGACCTAAAGTCTAGCGACCTACGACCTAGCGACCTAATTCCGGACGACTTAAGAGCGAACGAAAATACACAGGCCGAGTCTTCAAGGTAGTGCGACGTAACAGCTAGCGACCTAAGCATGGCCGAGCTAGCAACCTAATTGCGTAGGTAAGGTCGAGCGACCAAAAGGAGAGGGCATGAGGCCTAAGTGGTGCGACCCAAGGGGTACGCGACCTAAGGAGTACGCGACCTAGGATTATCACGCGACCTAAAGTGGTGAACGACCTAGAACGCGAGCGACTTAACATACTCGAACGACCTAAGCCCAGAACGAGCAATTTGCAGGCATGTCTTCTCCAAAGCCGAACGACCTAAGCCCAGAATTTTGCCAAAACACTAAAAATTGGGTTTTTCACCAATTCAATCCAAACCAAATGCAAATGCACATGCACAAGTGATAGGGAATCATTCCCAACAATCCAATGACAGTTATAGGCAAGAATGTGAGATAAAAACCTCACCTTTTCATGGAATTTGATGGTGATGAAGTATGAAAGCAAAGCAAGAACAATCATAAGCTTGGATCAATGTCTTCACATGAATTTGGAGTTAGATGTTGAATTTGCTAATGAACTTGAGCTTGGAATTTTAATTTCCCATTCCCTCCACCATTTTTGATGAAGCTTTGTTGTTTTTGAAGAAGTGATGAAGAGGAGATGGGTTTGGGCTGAGTTAGAAGAGGTTCAGCCCAAACCAAAAGCCCAAAGCAAAAAGTGATGAAAATTTCACTATCTCCAAACATATCGAAGTTTACACTCAAAAAGATCGCAAACATCATTTTGAACTCAATGGAAGTGGTTTCGAGTCCTAATTTGACCGTATGAAAAAAGTAGCTTTTCGGACTAAAATCCGACTAACGATAAAATATTTAAATAAAATATTTAAATATAAAATCGACAAATATGCGGGTTGTTACAATGATCGTGAGACATTTCATCATATTTTTGAAGGAGATGAAAACTTTGAATTTAAAAACCGAAACTTTCGTCCTAAAGCAAAAATTGTCAATCTTCTCTTACAACATACTTTGACCCAAGATCGGGAAATTTTAACAATCCTACTTCAAAAGTGTGCAAAGCACTTTTTGCTATTTTCAGAAATTATGATATCAATTGGGCGCAAGTTATTTTGGATGAACTTCGTCCTAAAAACTTGGAAATGGGAGAAAAGATTTTATATCATGGAATTTACCTTACTAGAATTTTCAACTATTTTGGAGTGGATTTCAAAGGTGAAGAATTTGTCTCTAGGAAAGTTTTCAACCATTCCAACATTTCACTTATGAAAATTCCATTTGTTTTTCAACCTTATGAAACCCTTACCGAAAAGGAAGAGCGTTTGGCTCATGAGGAAATGGAAGAAGAGGAAGAGGAAGAAAGAGAAGAAGGGGATGAAATGGAAATTGAAGAAGAAGAAGAAGATGAAACCTCTTTGGAAAGCATCGAATATCCTTCCAATCCATCCAACAAAACCCTTCTCAAAAACCGAAAGATAATTGTGGAGAATCAACGGATTTTGAAACGATCTGTTAGTAAGAAGTTGGATAACATTTCTTCGAAGATGAACAAGTTATTTTCAAAAGTCAGCAAGAAACTTGGACTATCTTCATCATCTTTATCTTCTAACTAGTTTTATCTTTTAGTATCTTATTGTATTTGTCTTAGTTTGTTTTTTCGAATGTTCGTGTAGTTCATTATGCTTAATCTTTGTATTATCGTAATGAAATGAAATTTCCTTTCTGTTATCTATCTTATCTTATCTCTAGAATAAATGTTAGTATATTATATAAATATATACATATACACAATTATTCACAAAATCAAAGTTGTCATAAATTTTCACTAACCCATGTCGACATCCCCTAGAAGACCATGTCGACATGTACTGGTCAGAAGTGATTATTGATTTTGAATTTGAAATTTGAATAACTACCAAATGTCTATTCATTTCAAACGAATTTCTACACCTATATATACCTTTTTCTTCCAGAAATCTTCACTGAAATTTATTTCTCATTATCTATATCCTTCATTTCTTTCTCTAATTCAATTATGGCCAATCCTATTCACAATCTATATGAAAATCTTGAAGAAACACTCAATTCATTCAAGAATATTCTCTCTTTTATTCTATGAAACCAGCGTCACTTAGAATTGAGTCAAATACAGATGATCAAGGAACAAGAGAGACACTTCGATGCAATACGATGGATGATCTCCTCTCTACACAAGGATGATAATGAAGCACATCCTCCTGTCTCTCTCACCAATGACAATGAGAATTGGGATGCAATTAAAGCAGACCCTATATTTGGAGAAGATGGATGGGTAGATGTTCCTCGTAACGTTTAATTTTCTTTCTTTGTTTGATTTGTTTGAATTAATTTGTTTGATTTAATTTGGTTTGAATTGATACTTTGTGCGGATTGATTTTATTTGGTTTGAAGTTTGGTGTGTGAAACATATATATATACACTGAAATGAATATAGTCTTTAATTAAGTTATTATGCTCATAAGTATCATTATTTCTTAATCTATATATTATATATTCCATTGTATAGTTTATCAATGCAGGTACTAAAGTCCAAGAATAAGGGGGAGTAAGTTTTTTGTTAATGACAAAGGGGGAGAAATATAAAATAGGGTAGTTAGGCATAGATTAAGGGGGAGTTGTTAGTTTTAGGGGGAGTTATTAGGATAGAAGGAATATTTTATAAACAAAGGGTGTCATCATCAAAAAGGGGGAGATTGTTAGTCCATGAGATGATGGTTTTGGTGACAACAACCTTAGAATAGATTATAAAATATAAATACTAACATTACAAGTTTAGATATATATGTATATGCAGGATCTAACCATGCAGGTATCAAGAATGAAGACTGTACAGTATAGAGGTTCAAGATATAGAGATAGAAGACTCATGAGTATCGAGAGTTCAAGATTTCAAGGTTAAGTTTGTTTTATTAGGAATATTTGTTAAAACTGGTAGAAAAGCACTGGCATCTTAATATCCAATTTATTCGTGGAATGGAATCCACTTCGAGCCCGTTAAAGGGATGGAACCCTAAGTAGGATGGAACCTACGAAAATCTAGTGGGACATTGTTTTGTATCCACCAAGCTTAATTCAAATGATTTTTCAAAATTATCTTGTTTTCGAAATGATTTCAAAACTTTCCTTTTAAAAAGATTCCAAACCCTCGATTCCATTTTTAAAATAATTTTAGCCTCAAAACATCTTTATTTTCAGAGTCAAAATTTCTCCTGATTTTAAACTATCTTTTCAAATAATATATTTAACTTTTAAATTATTTATACTTTGATTTAAATTATAGTTAAATTATATATATACTTCTTTATATTTACTTATGAATTTCAACTATATTCAAGTATATTTATAAAGTTTTAATATAAGATAAATATTATTTTTATAGAAATTCAAAACATCAAATTTGGCTGAGGGATGTCGACATGCCCATAGACACCATGTCGACATGGTGACAGTTTAATTCAAAATTCAAATTTCAAAAGAAGTGTCTATTCGCCATAACTTTTCATGAATGGTCATGGCTGTTGTTCTTCTATAAATAGGGGTCAGTTTCAACGAATTTTATAATACTTTTCTCTGATTTAACTTCTCTTCTTCTTCTCCACTTTCTTATTTACAAATTACACCATTACTCTGCCGAAATCAATATCGAATCTAACTAGATAATTTCTGGTTTTGATTCTCTCCACTATCTCTACAAGATTCAAGTGCTAATCTGAGTTATAGACTTTTTGTAATCAATTGAGCGAGAGAAGGTGTGATTGTAGCCCTGGAAATCAATTGGGTGAACTTGTTGCCCCGGAAATCAAGAATCTCTACCCAGAGGATTGTGATTCTGGAGGGTGTACCTCGTAGCCTTGAAACCGAGGGTTGTAATTGTTGAATTGATTTTGAAAGGAAATCCATACTTAGTTGTGCGGGTCTGGATGTTGGGTAACTCCGAACCAGTATAAAATCCAGTGTGTTCTTTCCTTTACTGCTTTTACTTTATATTTGCATCTGTGTTTGATTCTGTGTTCATATCTGTGTCTGATTAGTGTATACATTGTTAACAAATAAGATAAACTCAAAAAGATTAACAAATTTTGTCAAGACCCGCAAATCCGTACCCTTGATTAAACCCTAAATTCCATTGATTAACTCAAGATGCACGGAAATACGAACCCTGAGGGGTTTTTAAGAAAAAGAAATAGAAGAAAAGATAGAAGAAAAAGAGAAGAAGAAGAAAGCAGAAGAAAAAAGAAAGAAGAGAAGAGAGAAGAACAACATAACAACATCAGATACAGAAACAATATCAGAATCTCACATATCGCAGCGGAACAATATATAATAGATAATTACTAGTCTTTTAAAACAAAGAACTATATCAGTTTATACATACATCAATCATCAGAGTCATATACAACAATGGACAGTTATATAACTTGTCCTCATACATAATACACAGCGGAATAAATACTATCAGATACAAATACTACGTCTCATCATCCAGCTTATCTCCAAAGCTCCAGAATATCCAGAATATCCTGATAATATAACTCTAGGCTGCCCGTGTGGAAATTGGTGGGCACCCAGAGTTTAGAAGGGAAACAATAAACTCCGAGTCAGTCATGGTGACTGGTGTGAGATCGTAAAACAGTTATTCTTTATAACAACAAAATAATTTTAAAGTCAATTCGAAATGCTTTTGGAAAATGAAACTACCATAAGACCTCCCGCCACACACACAATGCAAACGCAGAATTGGAGGAGATTTCTTCTTATGATAGTCAAAAATGCTTACTATGCGAAAATCAAATCCTTTTTTTTATATTATTATTAGTGCATAGTGTAGAAAACATTTCGAAAGTATAATATTAATCTTAGCCGACATACGACCAGTATCGTATGCCTACTATAGCTACCATCCAAACAGTGGGGCGCCACCATAAGTGAATGATAGGTTCTACAACTAATACCGTACAAGGCTCGTATTGTTTCTTTGGATTTCCAACAAATGGTCAGGCTAAGGAACTTCCTATCCACACTTATGGTGGCGCCCCACTGTTTGGATGGTAGCTATAGTAGGCATACAATACTGGTCGTATGTCGGCTAAGATTAATATTATACTTTCGAAATGTTTTCTACACTATGCACTAATAATAATATAAAAATCAAATCCTTTTTTTTTATATTATTATTAGTGCATAGTGTAGAAAACATTTCGAAAGTATAATATTAATCTTAGCCGACATACGACCAGTATCGTATGCCTACTATAGCTACCATCCAAACAGTGGGGCGCCACCATAAGTGAATGATAGGTTCTAAGTTATATAACTGTCCATTGTTGTATATGACTCTGATGATTGATGTATGTATAAACTGATATAGTTCTTTGTTTTAAAAGACTAGTAATTATCTATTATATATTGTTCCGCTGCGATATGTGAGATTCTGATATTGTTTCTGTATCTGATGTTGTTCTGTTGTTCTTCTCTCTTCTCTTCTTTCTTTTTTCTTCTGCTTTCTTCTTCTTCTCTTTTTCTTTTATCTTTTCTTCTATTTCTTTTTCTTAAAAACCCCTCAGGGTTCGTATTTCCGTGCATCTTGAGTTAATCAATGGAATTTAGGGTTTAATCAAGGGTATGGATTTGCGGGTCTTGACAAATTTCTTAAAACACTATTCACCCCCCCTCTAGTGTTAATTCTAGCCTTAAGATCCTTAATCTGCATTTCTCACACAAAGTACGATCATCTATAAATAAAAGTCAAGAGTATGTATTTTCTGTAGATTTAAATTGTATATATCCTAGATGATCCATATACATATACATATAGCATTGACACACAAGTTTTTCAATACAAGAGCCAAAAATATCTACAATGAAGTTTTACAAAGCATCACATATAAAAATCAAATTATATAGGCTCAATCGAGTAAATATAAATTCAATCGACCGAGGGCAGTTGACTGAATTTATATTCAGTCGATTGGATCTAGTCTACTAAAAGTGTACTTCAGTCTTCTAATTTTTATCTTCCTCTCTGCAATATTTCATGTTCATATTCAATAGACTTATGACTATTACAAGTCGACTGAATGAACAACAACGACTATATTTTGAACAACACTTCGAAAATTTATGACTGTTTAATGGCTCTTCTTCGAAGAGGAATGACTTTCTAAAAGATTACATTTTTTCTAAAGAAACTTTTGATTATTATAAATAGATCGTAGGATTAAAAATTTAGAATTAACTTTCTATCTTGATTTCTAACTCTCATGTGATTATTTGCTTTTTGAAAGTAAATATGGCATTCACTGAAAAAATTACTCCATAAACCTCCTTAATCACATTGAATGAATCGTTGAATCACCAAAGGAGATTATATGAAATATTTTAATAGAAGTCAAAATCTATGTTGATATAACACATCATTGTCAAGTCAGCAAACTTTTGTATCGCTTATTCCTTTGGACTAAGTGAGGGTGTTTTTGGTTAGTGGAAAACCCAAAGTGGAGCTTCGAGACTGGATATAGGATGGGGGGTTCGAACCAGTATAAAAATCCTATTGTGATCGCTTTTTATTTACTTTACTTTGTAAAATCTTAATATTGGATATACACTCATTTACATAAGTTAGCCATATTATTATAGATCCTTTGTGCACTTTCATTTAGTATCAGAGCAAATTCTTTTCATTAACCATAATAAATTTTTGAAAAAAATAAAAATATGACAAGAACTTTTCTAGAAGGACAATCAACCACACGTCCACCACTTTTCACCAGGTCTAATTATGCATATTGGTCCATACACATGGTAATTTTTATGGAAGCTGGTCTTGAGAATTGGCAAGCAACTCAAACTAAGTATGAAGCACCTTCTACTGAAATGAGTACTTGGTCGGATGCTCAAAAAACTGCAGCAAATAACAATAAAAAAGCCATAAATGTTTTGTTTTGTTCTCTTGATAAAAATGAATTTTCTAGAGTTATGCTTTGCAAAATTGCATATGATATTTGGAGTACCCTTCAAATTACAAATGAAGGGACAAACAAAGTTTAAAAAACTAAATTTTTTATTTTTTAAAATTAATTTCAATCATTTAAAATGAAAACTAATGAATCCAACGTAGATATGTATGCAAGATTCCAAACCATACAACATAATCTCATGGCATTATGAGTTAAATTTACTGAATTTGATCTTAACACATGTATTTTAAATTCTTTAACAATTGGGTGGGAAAGAAAAGTTCTTGTAATTAAAGAAGCCAATAATCTTTCCCAACTTAAAATTTAAAGAATTAATTAGAAATTTAATATCGTATGAAGCAAACTTATAAGAAAGTAATGAACAAAATCAAGAGAAGAGTTTAGCTTTTCAAGCCAACAACGAAGACTCCGACTTAGATGAAGAAGAGATCATGTTCATCGCCAAAAACTACAACAAGTTCAATAAATTCAGGAAATTCACAAAAGCACAAAATGATTTACACTTAACTTCAATTAAGTGCTACGAATGTGATAAATAAGGAAAAGAAGAAAAAATTTGAATAGTTCAAGAAGAAAAGAAAAGCTTTTCAAGTTACATGGGATGATTCATATTTGTCTTCTTCGAAGAGTGAGAATGATAATTACATAGAGTAAGAAAACGTTTGTTTCATAGCCACTAACGAGGTAAATTCTGATCTCTCTTATAATGATATTGTTGAAATTAGTACTGAACTTGATGATAAACTAAGAAATTTAAAGAAATTATATAAAGAAACTATAGGCAAACTAAATGGAGCCGAATAAGAAATTGGTATGCTTAAAGATGAGAAATGTATTTTAGTAGAAGAATTAGAAATTTCACAAAAATCTTGTGAAAGTTTAACTTCTCAAAATACCAATTTAATTGACAAATTAAGGCAAGTAGAATTGAGAATAATAAACTTAGCAAAGAAGTTTGTGAACTAAAATCCAATTTAAAATTTTCTAAAAATAAAGTTTTAGAATTAAAACAAAAATTAGAGCAGATTACAAATAATATTTCAAAATTTAACCAAGGAAAACAAAGCTTAGAAATTTGTTAAAAAATTTCAAAACCATCTATTAATAAAAATGGACTTCGCTAAAAGATAGCAAAACCAATAAAAATAGTAATAAAAAATGTAGCACTTTATATATAAAATTTAGGAAATTTAAAGATACTGCTAAGACAAATATTCAGATTCTAAAAATATAAAAATTTGGATTCCTAATTCAAAAAACAAATTAATTAGACAAAAATATATAGATAGTTTTCTAAAAAATGTAGTTTATGTAGTTGCTATGAACAGGATCGAAGATGGTTGATAGTAACAAATAATGTAAATGTAGCGGAAATATTAAAGTAGATCGCACAGTCAGTTACATACTGGTTCGGACCTCTTATCCTACATCTAGTCCCAGACTCCTTCTAGAATCAACTAAGCAACCATCACTTAACCCGAAGGAACGTGTATCTTACAATGACTCCACCTGAACAACCGAACATGACTTCAACAATCAATGTGACAAAAAGTTACTTCTTGATATAGCGTATCTTCTATATACAAGCTGTAACTTTTTAGTACAAGGACTCCTATAACTAAACCAAATGATATTGAGTGGAGCTGTAGAGTCTAATGAGGTTATTCGACCAGAATATGGGATGTGGAGATGAAACACACTAGTCGATATTCTCTGAATTAATTGAATCTTTTGAAGAGTAGGTTAAATGCTTTTGGGATTAAGAGTATAGGTATAAATTTTATAGCATTGAGTTGTGTATTGTTGTATGTTGATTCAGGGAAGATTAGGGGTAATTATAGGTGTTGTAGGGATGCTAAAATAGGGGTGCATCCTTTTAAATTCATCATTGATAAAGAGATGCATCTGCAGGTGCGAAAGTGATGAAGACACCTTTTCATGAACTAGCCGTTTACGATGAATTCAATCGACTAGGGACAAAGTTCAATCGACTAAATTTTTGTAAAATTTAAGCCCGAGACTATAACAAAAATCAAAAGACTAAATATATAATCAGTCGACTGGTTCAATCGACTGGGAGCTCTAGTCAGTTGGCTGTTTCAATCGATTGGGAGCTCTAGTCAGTCAACTGAATATGTGTATTTTTGTTCGTTTGCTCCTTCATGTTTTGTTTTGATACCTTCGGTGTATATCTTTTGGATATGATGCATTCTAGTAGTTTCTCATCACCGTTGTAAGTCTTCTGAAGCTCATGTATTCTTATGGAGCAAATTATTCTCTACTGCATGCTTTTATTCTCATCTCTTCCATCGGTTGCTTACTAAATCTGCAATATACTTGATGAAGTTGTTAGTAGCATTGTTGTTTGGTTGCTATCATCAAAACACCATTCATATAGTTCTCTCATTCTCCTCCTTTTTAATGATGACAACCACACAATTTCATAATATAAAATAACAACTCCTCTTAAATATATGCTATATATAATAATTTTATTTCCCTCAACTTTGTATAATGCCAATATAAAATACAAAATGCACACATTCTTTCTTCTTTAACAAAAATAGTAAGAGAAAAGGCACATTATATGTTATAAACTTCATTTAAATATAATATTTCTCTTAAAAAATATGTCAGTGTATTTTTTTCTTTATATGCGTACTTTTCTCCTCCTTTATAAAAGAGATTGGAAGTATCATAGATAAGTAAATTAAAAAATAATCTAACATTAATGCAAAATGGTGAGTATCTAATAGAAATTTAAAGTGTAAGCAAAATGATATACATTTTTCTATAAACATTAAGTTCACGACTTAGGATGGCATATCCAATTGGATATGGTTGATCCCTTAAAAATATAGTTTTTATAATTAATCACAGTGTTATAATAATTGCTAATGTCTAATTATCTATTATGGTTGGTTAGATTAGCAGGAACCCATATTTTAGAATCATATGTCATTGATTTTGTACTTGAAGAATGGTTTCTATTTCTAGGTAGAGTACTTTCATGACATAAAGGGGTTTTTATCTCAGTGTTTAGCACTAGTATTAAAATGTGCATCATGAAAGAAAATCTAGTACTATTTCTACATTTATCCTATTTATAGCCTAAACCAGTTATATCATTGTGAGCTTTGGTATTCCTAATTAAAGAAGATAAATCATCTTTTCCTCTATTAAAATTTGTGATTTTCTCATTTCATTTATCAAAAACAGCATTAGAATCACAAATTTCTTTTTGTAAAATAATATTATTATCTTTTAAAAATTCACATTATTTAATTAATTCTATATTTTTATCATTTAAAGAAATATTCTCTTTTTCAAGAGGCAAAACTTTGGAATTAGAATCATTTAAAGAATTTTCCAAAAAATTATTTTTATTTTGCAAAACTTCGATTTCCTTCAAAAGATCAATATTTTTATCATTTAAACACTCATTGTCTTTTAATAGAATTTTTTTTGCAAAACAAGTTCTTCCATTGTATTTTAAAAAACTTCAGTTTGTTTTACCAAAAAAATATTTTTTTAGGCAAAGCCTACAAAAGAATTATCTTCTTCCATTAAAATACTAATTTTGTGCTCACAATCATCTAGTTTAGCTAAAGTAATAGTGTTGACCTTTTGTGATGCTTGAAAAACTTTTAATAAGTTTTCATGCATTTGTAAAAGGTCACTAAATAAAGAATCTAATCGTACTGATTTTGATCTAAGATTAGCCACGTAGCACATGTACCTTGATTCTATTGGTTGTTGCTTGCTCTGAAATCTCTTAGTATCGACCGTCATTAAGCTCTGACTAAATCTTCTCTTTTTGGCCATTGTTCCAGGATGTTGTTATGATTAGTGAAACACTCTGATACCACTTATAAGTCACTACGCATAAGATCAAAGATGGTCGATAGAAACAAATAATATAAATGCAGTGAAAATAGTAAAGTAGATCACATAGTCGATTTTATACTAGTTCAGACCTCCCGTCCTACGTCTAGTCCTAGACTCCTTCTGGAATTAACTTAGAAACCCTCACTTAATCCGAAGAAACCGGTATCTTAAAATGACTCCGCCTGAACAACCAAATTGGACTTCAAAAATCAATGTAACAAAAAGTTACTTCTTGACACAATGTATCTTCTATATGCAAACTGTCACTTTTTACAAGGATCCTATAACCAAACCAAATGATACAGAGTGGAGGTATAGAGGCTAAGGAGGTTATTCGAGTAAAATATGGGATGTGAAGATAAAGCATACTAGTCAATATTCTCTGGATCAATTGAATCTTTTGAAGAGCGGGATAAATGCTTTTGGGATTGAGATTTTAGGTATGAATTTCATTGTATTGAGTTGTGTACTCTTGTATGTTGATTCAAGGATGGTTACTGTTAATTATAGATGTTGTAGGGATGCTAAAATAGAGGTGCAACCTTTCAGGTTCGCTATTGGTGAAGAAAAGCAACCGTAGCTATGAAGAGTTGTGAAGACACCTTCTAATGAACTAGACATTTACTGTGAATTCAATCGACTGGGGATGGAGTTTAGTCGACTAACTCTTTGTAAAATCAAGCCCGAGACCACAGCCAAAATAGAATACTAGATATATAATTAGTCAATTGGGAGCTCCAGTCAGTCGATTGAATATGTGTGTTTTTGTTTGTTTGCTCTTCATGTTTTGTTTTGATCTCCTCAATGTATATCTTGTGGCTTTGATGCATTCCAGTAGTTTGCTAACACCATTGTAAGTCTTTTGAACCTCATGTATTTTTCTAAAGCAAAGTATTATCTGATACGTGCTTTTATTTTCATCTCTTCCATTGATTGCTTAATAAATTTGTAATATATTTGATGAAATCATTAGTAGCATTGTTGTTTAGTTGTTATCATCAAAACACCGTGGATATGGTTCTTTCAGATGTGTACTATCTTGCATTGTGGAACCACTATATACCCTGTGTGATTTTCTTTTCTGTTTATGCATCTCTGATCTATGATTACTTATTTTGGGATATTAATTTTCTGTTTGTTTTTCCTCCCCATCAACACGATCCTTTTATTTTCGCTACGTTTGGGGTGTTAATCCAAAAAATTTCCTAACAATATGGTATCAGAGCTATTTGGTTAGTGAAGGAAGGTGTTAGGTAGTATGGAAGGAGATGAAGGTACCCTAGTTGAAGTAAGACCATATGTCAGAGAATCTTGCATGTTATTAGGATCATAGTTGATGGTTGGGAAGTGGAATGGGGACAATGACTTCGAGAAGTGGCAATAGAGAATGAAGGCCGTTTTAAAAAGGGATAGAGTTCATTAGGTGGTGTTTGGCATTGAGAAGTTGTCCGTTGATATTTCAGCCTTGGAGAAAGAAGAGATAAAAGAATGGGCATTTACTGTTCTCCAGTTGTCCATGGGAGAGAATTTTATCCCAAATATTAGCAATGAAATAGCTACTAGAGGAATGTAGACCAAGCTGGAGAATCTCTACCTGGAGAAGTCGCTTACAAACTATTTGATTTTGCTAAAGACATTTTTTACCATGAAGATGAGAGAGGGTAATTCAGTGAAGGCACATCTAAGTTTCTTCAATGCTCTTTTGATGAGGATGAAGACCGTTGATTTGAAGGTGGATGAAGAGTAGAAAGTGATGGTCCTTTTTTGTTCCCATCTAGTGTTACATAGGTTTCGTTAATAGCCTGGTACATGGATGAGACGGTTTGACAATATAGGATGTGAAGTCAAGTTTTCTCTCTGAAGACTTGAGAAATCAAATGAAGAAAATGAATGAAGGTAGAGGGGGTGTAGTAGTCAGGGTCTATTCATTGAGAGAGGAAGATGGGAGAAGAAGAGTTGGGCATTCCAAGTTTAGGAAGCCTGGAAATGGTTAGAGATGAAATTCTAGAGATAGGAAGTGTCACCACTATAAGAAACTAGTCATTAGAAGAGCGATTGTCTAAATTTTAAGAGGAATATCGAGGATGGATTGATTGGGGTGGAGAATGAAAGTGCACAAAGGATCTATAATAATAGGGCTAACTTATGTATATGGGTGTATAACCAATATTAAGTTATATAAATTTTATACTGGTTCGGACCTCCCATCCTACGTCCAATCCCGAAGCTCCCCTTCGAATTTTCCACTAACCAAAAACATCCTCACTTAGCTCGGAGGAATAGGCGATACAAAATTTTGCTGACTTGATAATGATGTGTTCTATCAACATGGATTTTGACTTCTATTACAAAGCTTCATATAATATCCTTTATGATTCAACGATATATGCAATGTGGTTAGGGAAGTGTATGGAGTAATTTTTTGAATGAACGAACAATATTGATTTTCAAAAAGCAAATAATTACAAGAGAGTTAGAAATTAAGATAGCAAGTTAATTCTAAATTTCTAATCTTAGGCTCTATTTATAATAATCAAAAATTCCTTTTGAAAAAATGTAATCTTTCAGAAAGTCATTCCTCTTCGAAGAAGAGCCATTAAACAGTCGTAACTTTTCAAAGTGTTATTTCAAAAAATAGCCGTAACTTTTCAAAGTGTTATTTCAAAAAATAGTCGTTGCTGTTCATTCAATCGGCTAGGAATGGTCACAAGTCTACTGAATATGAACATGAAATATTATAGAGAGGAAGACAAAAAATTAGAAGACTGAAGTACACTTTTAGGGGACTAGCTCTAGTCGACTGAATTTATATTTAGTCGATTGAGCCTATATAATTTGACTTTTTTATATGCTACTTTGTAACTCAAACTCAAACTCAATCTAAATAAACGACACATAAAAACACAAATAACTGAAGTTGAAACTCAAACAACAGCAACTTCATATAACAATCAAATAGTTCATGCAAGACCAAATATGACAAATGCAATAATAATGCATAACAAATAGGAGAATGTCTAGACCAACAAAACAACAATCACATAGAATTAAAAAAAGGTCATTCAACTTTCATCGTTCATGGTCCAAGTAAGCATGAGATTGGGATGGTAAAGGAGATCGTGAATAAAAAGATATCTTATTCCAGATTTTCTCGAGAAAGCTCATCATAGTTTTCTCGAATTTCTTCTTCCTTTTGCCAAGCTTTTGTAGTTGTTTGAAGAGAATCACTAGATTTTGAAGGGTTGCAGTTGTGTAGAAATATTCTTCGACGGTTGAACCAAAGAAATGTCCTTATCACTATCCATTAACCAAGATTCTTCTTCAATTTCTTGATGAGATGATGATTGTGATGAAGGTTGTGGCTGTGATGATGATTGCCCAATATTTTTACGCACCAATCATGCGAGATATGCAATGTAAGGAAGAAGCAGCTCCATTCTTGAGGGAAGTTTCAAAAATGATATGGACTTTTGATCCATAACTTTGGAAGTGAGAAAGTCGGATAAGGATTCAACATTTATTTGATAGTACACAAAATCCTTGGTTAAAAACGAACCGTAGAACATTGTTTATCGGGATCGAGCATTAAATTTTTTAATCTCATCATGTATGATTTTCGCCCAATTCAGTTTTCTTTTCAAGTAAATTGCATACAACACTTTAAAATTATTATCGTACATTTTGTCATAGCTACTCGTTCTAGAAAGAATTGTATGGAGCACCATTTTATTGATAATTCTAGCTTGTGGACAAATGTTAACATAAATGTTTCTTATTTGTTCCATTGGAAACAAGTAACTAATTGAATTATAAGCAAAATTATCATGGTCTATATCTTCTAAGTCATATCCCGATGAAGAACAACCAAATATTATACCCATGCCTTTAATGAAAAGTTGAATATCGACATCCACAGCACTACTCCAAAGTAAACCGTCATCATTTTCTGGTTTATAATAACTTACACAAAGATTTGTATAGAACATTCGAACAAGGAAGGGATAAATTTTTACTTGATTTTGGTTGCTATCAATTAGGGATAAGAACTCATTTTCTCATGCTATCTCTTCTATCCTAAAGTTAGAGAAATATGTCATCTTGTAGAAGGTTTCTTGAAAAATCCTTTTGTCATTTAGTTCATTGAATCTTCTCATAGCCGTTTTTCTATCACCCATCCATTCTCTAATTTGTTTGTCGAAGGCAAACTCGGGATGTGATGGAGTTGAAGAAGCCTTCTTCATTGAGCCGGTTGCTTCTTTATTTTTGCTTCAAGCTTTTGTCTATGAGCCATTTTTAATTTTTAGAAGTTTGTACATCTAGGTTTTGAGTTTGAAAATAGAATAGTGAAAAGAAAGTAAAGAGATCCCTTGTTTTAAATAAAAAGTCACGAGTTTCAAGAACAAGTAACTACAGGTTCATTCAACTAAGGGGGAGGTTTGTTGACTGAATGCAAAGGAATTTCATTCCAAAAAGCAATATAAAATTTAATCGACTAAAATTGATGGTTCAGTTAACTAAATTGCTAAAGCTCGGTCGACTGAAGTGAATTAAAATTTCTTCTCAAGAATATACCCCTATTTAGTCGATTAAAGTGGGTTTGGCAGTCGACTAAGTGTAGATAATTTTATTTCTATAAAAAAGATGTATAGGGTTCAATCAACTAACCCTATGTGTTAGTTGACTAAATGTTTGAAAATTGGAAAACAAAATGTTATATATATATATATATTTATAAACTATTTTCCTTCTGTAAGTAGTAGTAGATATTTTTAAGCAATACAAAGGTAAATAAAGCTTGTTTTATTATATATATATAACAAATTTACAAATTATATAATCATAGAAACTTATATAAGTAATATAACATCAAAAGGTTATTTAATTTTCTAATGGCTTAGTTTCATCTTCAGATGTTTCTTGTTTCCAAGAGTTAGCTTGTTTTGGCTTATATGTTTTGATAGGCATTGATGGTAGTATTGAAGGACTTCCATTGGAACTAATGTAGTTTTTAGTTGGCAATTTCAAACAAAAGGCCATTAAAGTTATTTCTATAAAATTCAAATGTTCATCTTGTCGATATTGCTCCTAATATATTTCTTTCTACAATTTCATTACTTCTCCTTGATAATGAGCTATATTATCGATACGATCATCTTAAGTGGCGGTTATGTGACTTTCGAATTTAATTGATTGTTTGAATTTATTCCCTTTAGGAGAAAAACCAGTTTTCTATGAAGGAGAAGTAATCTTAATATAAGATGAGCAATTGTTTTCAAAGGTTGAAATTATTGTTTTTGACTTACTGAAATGTGATGGTTAAATACAAATAAATATAACTAAAAATAGGAGAAAATTTTCGACGGTAGAGTTTATCACTTTAGATAAATTTTACAATTAACTATTTATAGGTAAAGAATTAATTTAGCCAGTAAAAATATTAGGTTATATTACAGTTTTTGGTGAGTACCAATTTATTAATATATTTTTAAAGAGGATAATTTTTATTAATCCAATTACTTTTAAAAAAATTATTTATGAGTTACTTTTAAAAAGTTTATTTATTCAGTTAATTCATATAAGGAACATGTACCCAAATCTCTATGTAATTTAGAAACGTTGTTTCACATAATAGTTTAGTGAAAATATCTACTATTTGATTTTTCATATTAACAAATTCTAGAGAAATGAAAAATGATGACTGATATCAGTATGTTTTGTTCTGGAATGATTAATAGGATTTTTAGAGAGATTGATTGCGTTCATATTATCACAATATATGAGATTTCTTAATATTTTTCCCGAAATCATGAAGTGTTTGTTGCATATATATAATTTGAGCACAAGCCAAAGCGGTTGAGATATACTCAGCCTCACATGTCGATAATGAAACACAATTTTGTTTCTTACTAAACTATGAGACCAAAGATTGAACGATAAAGTGATAAGCTCCACTTGTACTCTTATGATCCATCTTGCAACATCCAAAATTAGTGTCACTAACGAAACCAATTCAAAAGAGCTACCTTTCAGATAAATAAGTCTATAATATTTAGTGTTGGTTAAATATCACAAAATTCGTTTCACGGCTCGATGATGTGATTTCTTAGGTTTTGCTTGAAATCTAGCACACAAACAAACACTAATCATAATATCGAGTCTACTACTGGTTAGATAAAGTAAAGAGCCTATCATACTTCTAATCAAATTCCTTACCATTCCCATCTCTGCTAAATGTAAACTAGTAGTCATTGGAGTCGGTTTATTTGAAGTGTTGTCCATTCCAAATCGTTTTAATAATTCTCTAAAATATTTTTCTTGATAAATAAAAATTCCATTTTCTAATTGTTTAATTTGTAATCCCAAAACAAAATTTAATTCTCCGATATGAGACATTTCAAATTCATTTTTCATAATAGCTATGAAATCATTACACATATTTTCATTTGTAGATCCAAATATTATAGCATCAACATTAATTTGAATGATTAAAATATCATCATTCTCCTTTTTGATAAATAATATAGAATTAATTTTACCAATTTAAAAATTAGAGCTTAAAAGATGGCTTTTGAGTCTATCATACCAAGCACAAGGTGCTTAGTTAAGACCATAAAGCGCCTTTCTAAGTTTGAAAACATGATTCGGGAACTTTTTGTGAACAAAATAGGGTGATTGTTCAACATAAATATTTTCTTTAATAAAACTGTTTAAGAAAGCACTTTTGACATCAATTTGGTACAATTTAAAATTGTGATGATATGCAAAAGCAAGAAATATTCGAATTGCTTCTAGTCATGCGACAGGAGAAAATGTTTCTTCGTAGTCTATTCTCTCCTCTTGATTATACCCATGAGCAACTAATCTAGCTTTATTACGAATTATATTATCATTTTCATCGACTTTATTTTTAAATACCCATCATGTTCCAATAATGGATTGATCATCCATTCTTGGTACAAGTTCCCAAACGTTATTTCTTTCAAATTGATTAATTTCTTCCTGCATTGCTAATACCCAAAAATTGTCTTGAGCGGCTTCCTTATAGTTTTTAGGTTCTAAGAGATAAAGGCTACATTACCCATTTGATTTAACTAATTCTATTTGTGACTCTAGTGTTTACATCTCCAATTATATTATCTATGGGGTGATCATTTAGGATTCTACGAGGAGACCTTAAGTTAATATTTTAGCTGTTATTATTTTCAAAATTATCTTCGTTATTAGCGTTAGTATTTAAAGAGTTAGCTTCTAAAACACATGGTTGTTTCACTTCTAACATTCTTCATTATCATTTTAATTTTTAATTTTAAAGTGATCATCAAAAGAAACATTTAAACTTTCTTCAATTGTATTAGTTCATATATTAAATATTTTATACGCTTTGCTTCATTTTGAATAACCAATAAAAATACCTTCATCGGTCAGATCAGTTTGCCTAAATGATCTTTAGTATTTAAAATGAAACATTTTGATCCAAATACTTGAAAATATCAAACTTTTGGAATCTTTCCATAAAACATTTCATAAGAAGTGTTTTTAGTCATGTTGTTTTAATTAAATATGAATTTTTGGTTAAAATTATATTTTAAAGGTAGTCAAAACTACATGTGATTTTATATTTAAAATCAATAATCGTGTATTGGATTAGTAAGAATATGAAATATATTTTAATTGATTTGGGTTATGCGGTTAAAATTTTATTTGAGCTGTGCATCCAATTTGAGTTATAATGCATTTGAATTGTCTATCACGTTTCATTTGAGTAGTAGATTCATGTAAAATGCAATTAAAATGCATGTGAAATGTTGTTAAAACCGTATATGATATGTAGTTAAAACTATATTTGAGTAGTGTATTTGGGTATTTTTATGGAGTTAAAGTGTATTTATAATATGCAATGGAATATGCATTTAAAATGCATCGTATTTATATGATTGAACATATTTTTAACTGCATTTTAGATATGCAGTTATAAATGCATTTTATGTATGTTCTTATATTTGATTGATATAATTTTTTATTGCATAAGTTATATGCAGGTTTAGATTGGTATTAACTTTAACAATTTAATTATTTACAAATTAACTGTTAAAATTTATAATGTTAATTTAATTTGGATTTTTGCAGTTTATTCCTTTAGATGAAGGTTTTTCTATTAGCAAATGACAAAGTCAAAGAAATTGAAAACGAATAAGATTGCTTGAACAATGTGATTTTGGATCTGGAAAAAAAGAATAAGGAGTTGAAAAAGGTTTGAATAGTTAAATGCAGTCTATAATTTTTATTTTATTGGTTCAAATATTGTATTAATATGTTATTTTATTTTTTATATAAAATTATTTCTAAAGCTCAAGATTTTGAGAACGAAAAGGCAGCAGCTAAAATTTTAAACTTAAAAGGAGAAATGAATTTTTGAAAGAAAAATAAATTCTTGATCAAGAATTCCAAGACTTGAAAAGAATAAATGCAGAATTAGAAAAGGAGATTTTAATTGGCAATGAAAATAAGAATTTAAGTCAAGATGTTGTTGGTTTGAAACAAAAGAAGGATGAATTTGAGAAAGAAATTTTGAGACTGAAAAGTGTTGTTGATGAACTTACAAAGGAGAACAAGGAGAAAGATAAATTGAAGGAAGATTATGAAAGTAGACTTTAAGATATTATAGAAGAAAATGATAAAATGAAGAAAGAATTAGATAACAAGAGATACTCGATGATGAAACCATTAAATTTTAGTCTTGATATATCTGATATTGTACAAAATGTTGAAGAAAATGTTGGAGAAAATGAAAATGTGATTACTGATGTTGGAGATGTCACAAATCAGGAGAAAAATAAAAAAATGTGGTAGGGAAAAATTTGGGTAGTAAGAATGTTGACAGACGTTCACTTGTAAAATTGGTTAAAAAGGTAGCAAAAGGAGAATTGATCCAGTTTATGAGTATGATGGTAATGATCAAAAGAAAAGAAAAAAGAAAGTTGCAAAAGAAAAGAAGATTGTATAAGAAAAGGAATATAACTTATTGAAAATCCTGATCAGAGTATTGTTGATAGATTATCATAGAAAGTAAACAATTCTATGGCTAATTTGGCAAAGAATACTTTAATTGTACTTCTTCCTAGTAATATGAGAAAAGTGATTGATATTTATCTTCACTTGGCTTGTTATTTGTAAATTCATTTATTTTAATTTAATAATCATTATACGAATATTTGTTTTAACTTAATTGAATGATCTTATAAAATGTGCAGTTGAATAATGCATTTTTAACTGCATTTTATTTATGCAGTTATTTATATTCATCTTTGTGCAGTTTATTTATGCAGTTTATGCAGTAATTTATATTCATTTTTTATGTTTTGTATGGAAGTTGTTTGGCAAAGTAATGATGGTTTTATCTCTATTGATAGAAATCAAGTGAAAGAATTGCTTGATTGTAATAAATATATAGATTCTATGGTAAGTATTTTCTTCAGTGTTCGGTTATTTTACTAACATACTAGTAACTGTGTTTGAATTATATATTTTTCTATAGTTGCATTTGTTTAATGTCTGTATATTTAAATATTTGCTACATTTAGATTATGCAATTATTTTATATTCTGATTTTACTTATGTTATAAACACAATTTAATCTTTTATAATTAGATGCATTTGTATAATATATTATATTTACTTATATTTTTGTATGAATTTTTTTGTGAATTATTGATCGGTATGGCAAATATCTTGCTGAAAGATTTGATAGACATATTTTTTTTCAAACTTATGCAGCTGTATGGTTGTTTCTCTTTAATTAGTTACCTTTTCTTATTTAGTATAAATATTATTCTTTTTCATAGTATGGTGTTTTAAATAATGCTATGGATTATGTCAAAACATATTGAAGATGTAATTAAAGCTATTGATCTTTCAATTGAAATTCATAGTATGTTTTTTCCAATTGTGAATGCTGAGCACTTTACATTGCTCATTTTTGACAATGCTATTGGAAAGTGGATATTTTTTCAATTTTTGAAAAGGACCAACTCTTGGAATTCATGAAGAGTCAGCAAGCAAGATTGTAAGTATATGACAAAATGTGGCTATGTTAATTATATATAACATCAGAAGCACATAAATAAGAAAATTTTCATAACGCATTACATAAATAAATTTTCACATTCCATTTCAAAAATAAGATTTCATATTCATTACGTAATCCCACTCAATCCCTCGCTCAGTGAAAATATAATTATTACAAAATACTTCAAGAGTGACATATGAAGAGGTCCTGTTGGTTGTCAGAGTCTAATACTTGGCAATTATGCAGTTTGCCATTACATCCACTAAGTAAAATGAAAATAACACAGCGGATAAAATAAAGCTTCCAAATAGATATTTTGCTTCCTGCACGTCTTCAGAAGCTCATTCGTCAAACTAAAATCCTGAAAACCCATACTCTCGGGCTACTCAATTGAACATCTGAGAGTTCAAGGGGAAAAAATAAAAACCTATGGTCAGACAAACATTCTGGTGTGAATAATAATATACCATCTCGAATCAAAATAGATATCTAGTAGGACCACACCGCTGAGCGGAATGTGTTTTTCCCTCACTAGTATCTTCTTAAAATATGTCAATAATAAATCATGCACATGCATCAACAATGATTAGAACAGAAAATAACATGATCATATGCATACATGCAACATGAGTAAGTTTGACTAATCTGTCAACATAGGGTTATGCATTCCCATGGTTTACCCAATCTCCCAAAATGGACCAACTATCTCAAATTGTAGTTTTCGTAGTTTTCTTAAGATAAATAATGACCTATTAGTTTTCACAGACCAACTAACAACCTATCTCCAGATACAGTTAGGAGGTCTTCAAATATGATTAGGAGGTATCGGGACGGTGTGTCCTTAATTAAACTTAACCAGATATACCAACGTCTCTAGCTATGGCTAGGAGGTACAATTAATATTCCCCAGATATGGTTAAGAGAAACAAAAATACTCCAAATACGGTTAGGAGTTACATCTAATGCTCCAGATACGGTTAGGAGTCTTCCATCAACTTATTTGAGCTTATAAAGCTACAAGTTCCTTCATGTGCGTAAACATCCTTTCATCTCACTAAGCCCTACGCACTAGAATCATAGACCTTTACCAACCGAGGGCTAACGGCTGAAGCATAGAAGTGACCCTATACTAGTCCCATATTAAACTTATTATCTGGTTTAATCATATCTTTTGATCAGTTTAAGGCATCCTAACACAGTTTGATCTTTCTGATCTCCTGGATGCAATTCTACTCAATCAGGAGTTTAGACTGACCATACTCGCTAGTGGGACAACCTAGCTGATTCTTCTGCCATTAAGTCTTTTCCAAAAATGCAGTTATGGGTCATGCTAATGTGAGCATGTCAATAATAAACATGCAAATACAACTGAACAATGATAATAAGAATATATAACATCTATCACTCAAATATGTTCAATTAATGGTCATTGGCATCACATAATTACTTAATCTTAAGTAATAATTTCCTTTGGTAATTTCATATAAAAACTTAGGCTAAGCCATAATTTATTTCGTTGAAAACATTTATCATTATATATGATTAATCCCCTTAATTCATATTTTAAAAAAAAAGAAAATATAGCCCATTATTTTGCCAATCCCTTATGCCAATTTATAATCCAATATAAAATAGCCAATTATGTTTTCGGTATTGATATAAGGATTTCGCACCTCGTCATTATAGGGCGTACCGCCATTTATTAGAATATGCTCTTAATTAAAAACTTATGCCATCAATACAGCCGGCATTAGATGTTGCGTCCCTTCCTATAAAAGCTTCAATAAAGAATTATGGTTTATATAACATAAGGCTAGTATGTCGAAATCATTATTATCACAACATAGAATTATATAGGTTGCAACCCTTATTAAATATAGCCTTTGATACGCAAAATATATGGATGCCAACATTGATGATGTACATCATCAATATTACAAAACCATTGGCATCGGTTGCTTAACAACAATGGCTACTATGCCGTATATTAGGGATATTGAAACCATGATATTATGGCACTAGTGCCTCAAAATAGTTAAAGTCAAAAATAATACTTACGACATTACTGCCTTAAGCTATGGCGTCGAAATAAGAAGCATGCAGCATCACCATCTCAGTATAGTTGATATCAAAAATAATGGTAAGCGACATCATTTAAAACCAAGACTTGCGGCATTAATGCCATATGTTATAGATTTCAAAACAAAGAAACAAGGGAAGTAAAAATAGTTCTGATGTATTACGAGATCACCACGAGGACATTGATTTTATGTCGAAGACCTTATTTATATGACTTAAACCTGAACAAATTCATTCCATAACGACATAGTTGAAATCGTATGCATCCATTCACGTTTGTATCGGTTGCTATAATGGCGACATTAATGTTCGGCCGTTACCTGGGATTCGACATTCATATCGAAATCATGGCAATATCGTAATTAAATAAAAAATGTTTTATTTCTATTAAAAGCAATTACTTTCCACCAACTCTTAACCCTTGTCAATTTTCTATTAGTTAAAACAAACTTTATCAAAAAAATTTCATAAAATTGCCGCAAATTTTTTTCTTTCACCAAACTCATTTCGCACCCAACAAATAATATTAATCAATTAATATTTATTTATAAGCTTTTCTAGCTTAATAAATTCATATAAAATCATAATTACTTGGGAAAAACCTCCAAAAATCTCTAAAAATCAAAACTCACATATTCTTTAACATATAAAAATTTCGGAACCAAAATCATTATTTAGTTATTTTAATAATTAAAACTTGAAATAAATGTCCTTTTCTCCTTAGGAAATTCAAAAAATATTCCTATTAATTCATAAGATTATGAAAATAAACACCCATCTCTAAAATTATGTCTTTCACAACATATCCGAAAATCAAATCAATTAGAGTCCAAAAACTTATTTTTTGCTCTAAAAACCTATTATAATAATTCCATAAAAATTTCAATAAACCATTATTTAACCAAACAATGCTATAAAAAATCATGGCATAACATATAATCATCAATAATTTGAAAACAGTCATAATCCGAGAAGAAAACACATAAATACGAGATGATTTACTGTTATTCAACTTAGATTGGATAAAAAAATTGAGATTTAATATAGATTTGTTTTCCTAATGTGATATCCCGGAATTTCGAGCAATATCAATTTAATAATCTATATTAAATATTAAATTGATATGATAATAATTGTTAATAAGATTTGAATTGATTTAATAATTTTCTTTTAAATAAATATTTAACTGATAATTTATCTTTTAAAAGCTAATAAATTGTTTTCAATTTATATATATATATATATTTGTATATATTGTAAATAGTCAAGGTTTGTTTTGTTTTAAACATAGCTTGATAGTATAAATAATTTATTAAATAAGAGACTAATCTCTTTTATAAATTATTTTAATTTAATAATGAGCTTTATTTATAATATAATGTCTTTACAAGTAGATTTTTATTATAAATAAAAATCGTTATATATATTTTAAAAGAAATTATGGTTTTAAAATTTATATAAATCACTCCAAAAAAATAATATATATAATAAAATATATGTTATGAATATTTAAAATAAGTATAAAATAAAATAATAATAGGTAATTAAATATTTGATAGTTTAAGTTTCAAAATAAAAATAAACACACTTATGTTAGAAGTGGAATTAAATACTTAGGTTAACATTTATAACAAATAACTATGACAACTTTAAATTTAACACTTAGGATATAATCTTTAGAAGTATATGTTGTAGACAAGTAAAATATTATACACTATAGCAATGTATATGTTGCAGGCAGAAATCATTTCAGTACATACGAATAAATGGGTAAGTATGCTAAGCATTAAGTCAAACAAATATAAACATATGCAAGATTTGTACATACAAGAATAAAGAATGGCTGGTGTAAACTTGATAAGGAACAAGGCACTTAATGCCATCACCACTAGTACACAAGATATCTCATTTCAGCCTCTTTATAAAAGAAAAATCTCTGATCATTTGTACCAGCTAGGATTATTTTTGTGTACAAATACAACTATCAAAGCTCTGCATACTTGTTCTATTTAGCAAGCTTCTTTTCATCTTCGTTCATTTAAACAAATAAGTAACCTGAGGAAAAAAAGAAATAGAAGAAATATACAAACCTGGAAACTGAAATCTAGGGATCAATGCAAAGAATCAACAAGCAAGATTTCCAGCAATTCATGTTCAAGTTTCAAAGCTATTTCAAAGTTTTCAAGGATCAAAACAAAAGTATGCAAGTTTTCAAATTCCAGTTTTCAAGCCTTCCTGTTTTCAAACAAAAAATCAAGCTTTCTGTTTTAAAAACAGGTGAGTAAACTTTTAAACTAAAACTTAAGTAACTTGTGAATTACTGTGTTAATGATTTGTTTTATATGTATGTGTATGTGCAAGTCTTTATGAATTTTTGAAGTGTGCATATCTGTTGTTTTTAAACATCTCTGATCTTAGTTCAAGTCTCTGCCTTTAAACTGTAAACATGAGATACCTTTAGTTTTTGATGCATATGACATATGGTTGAAGTAAACTTGTGATGTATGTTTGAAAATGTGTTTATATAATGGTTTTAAGACTCTAGAAACATGTGAGAATGTCTAGATATTTATAGTGATCATCTCTGTTTTTAAGTTTCAGAGATTTAAACTTAGATTTAACTTCAAATTTCTTCACACTCCAATTTCCTTTAGGCTTAAGTATTTAAACGAAGTTTGTTGTTTAAAACTAAGCTAAGCTTTTGAAATATTTGTAAGAATAATAGATAGAAATATTATCTGGGAAAAAATGAAAACATAGAGGAGCTTGAGATATGATAAAAATCAAACCTTGAAATTTGTTGATTTAATTATATATCTGGAATCGTCTCTAAAAGATAGGATTTTTAAAATCAAATTTACAATTTTTAGTGAAATATTGAATGTGTTACTTGGTGATGTATGGATTTGAGTTTTCGAGTTTCTCTGGTAATCTGGTTGATCTGGGGAGTTGTAGTTCTTTCTGGAGGTTGAAGGATGATCGGGGACTTCGGCAAAATTGTCTGATGATGGTACATTCCAGTGGGGAGGTGGTGGTTGTTATTTGAAGTCTAGAACCCTAGTTAAACTAAGCTAGGAAAAATCAATCACCACGGTTCATTTAGTTGATCGAGTTCAACAAGGGTTTGGGTAATGGAAGTAGACGTGTAGAGGAAGTCGAGGCCGGAGGGGTAGACCTTCAGATGGTCGGAGTTGCGAGCACGGAGCGTTGTCAGGTTTGGGGCGAGTTCCTGTTGATGGGTTCCAGGCTTTGGAAGTGGGCGCTCGATTTTGGTTTCTGGGTGTTGGACGCGATTTGATGATTGGGGTGGGTTGCAGAGTCGATCTCTGATGTGTTGCGATCATCGTTGATGATCAATGGTGGCCGGAGCCACCGTGCATATGCACGGTGCATTTGTTTTTCAGGTGAAATTTTGGGTTTGAGCAGGAATGGTAGTCTCGAGTTTTTCTCGAGTAGATTGGGTTTTGTCTCGAAGCAGTATGGTGTTCGACTCGAAGCAGTATAGGGTAGACTCGGGTTTTATTGGTTGTTGCCAGTTTTAAAGCCTGTCAGGGTTTTAAGTTTTAAAATTTAAAGCAGGGTTTTAAACAAAGTTTAAAACCAAAATTTAAGATATGGATTCAAATTTACTTTTGTCTAATAGTTTTAAATAAATATAAGTTTTATAAAAATAAAATGTTTTAACAACTTTAAAATGTTTAAAGTATATTTTAAATTGTGTTTTAAATTTTGCTAAGTTAAAATTGTATTTATTTTGAATCTAAATTTGAAATGGAATGTAAAAGTAGATTCAAAAGTAAAATGTTTCAAATGCATTTGTAAATGAGAATTTGATCATTAATAAGAAAATGTTTTATCCCTAAATAAATGAAGATTTAAGGATTTGTAATTATTAAGTTAATTAAAATGAATAATTTACTAATTTAATTAATTAATGATTTGGATTAATTAATTTAGTAATTAAGAGTTTAAATTAGTTAATTAAGGTTTAAGATGATTAATTTAGGATAAATAAATGGGTAATTAAGGATCATTAATTAAATAAGATTTGAATTTTAATTAATGATTAGAAATTATTTAATGAAGTAATTAAGGATTAATTAAGTCATATTTAATACTTAATTAATTAAATAATTAAGGATTAATTAATGAGTTATTAAAGATAAAATTTAATTGTAATTAATAATAAATCTTAATTTAATTACTGTAGAAAAGTAATTAAAGAAGTGTTAATAGTTAATGAAGGTCATTAACTAGGATGATTAAATAATGAATTAATATGATAAATTTTGATAATTAATTAGATTTATTAATTTAAGATAATCAAATGTGAATTATTTAAGTAAAATTACTAATGAAAGTAATTAAGAAATTAATTTCTCATTGTAATTAATTAAGTTTAATATGAATTATTTAAGTTAATTAATTAAGTTTAATTAATTTAAATAACCATTTGATGATGTGATAAGTATAATTACTTAAGGAAGTAATTAATTGTGGATGATTTAATAATGAAAGTAATTTGAGTATAATTACTTTGTATAATTAATCAAGGGATTAATTAGAGATAATTAATTATGGAGTAATTAAATTATTTAAAGAAGTAATTAAGGGTAGTTAATTACTGAATGGAGTTAATCAAGGTGATTAACAATTTGGTTTAATTGAAGATAATTTACTAAATGTAATAGATGTAATTAGAGATCATTAATTATTATAATCAATGATGTAATTTAGAATGGATTTATTTGGAAATAAATAAATAAATGAAGGGATTCATTAATGAAATTAATTAAGAAGTAATGTAATTAATTTTAGTAATTTAAAGGTGCTTTCTATATTTGGTATAAGATAATAAATTTGTAAAAATAATGAAGGGATAATTACTTAAATGTAATTAAAGATAATTAATCAAGGATGATTAATTAAGATGGAAAGTAGAGAATGATTAATTAATTGACTTGTAATTAATTAATGGTTATGTAAGCAAGATTTATAATAATGAAGTAATTAATTTAATTTACTTTAAATTAATTAGAGATAAGTAATTAATTTAATTCATTTTAAATTAATTATAAATGGTGTGATTATTAATCCTTGTTTATATATGATGGATGATATTGATTTCCTTGAATGGTTTTAAATCTCAGATATGAGATAAGTAATGCTGTATGATATGGTTGCTTTGGTTGAAGTATATGGATAATGTAGATTATCTATTTATGATTATATTGTGAATTATCTATCTGTGATATTGTGAATTATCTATCTCTGTGTATATAGATAATAAAATTGAATTGTTTTAACTTTAAAACAACTTGGACCTAAAAGATGGCGGTTTGGATTTCGATGAGACCGGGATCGGGTTTCCAGATTTGGATATCCGAAAACCACATCGATCCAAAATTACGATAGGTCGTGAATCTCAAGTGAAGATGAAGATTCAGAGTGCAAGGGTTATTGTCGTTAACTCTGAGGATGATTCCAAAATGAGTGTAACGAGATAATGCCTTTGGTTTCGTTCGAACCCGGAACGAACTTGTATGGATTGAATGCTTTCAAAACATCGTCAGGTGGACGATGAGCATTCTAAGTAATGTGTTCTGATGAGGTAATCGTAGCCTCAAGCCTCATCAACCGGGAATGGCTAAAACAGGGGAGGTGCAGCAAGGTTAGTGGGTAGCACCCAAGTAGGACAAGATTACCCCTGTCTAGATTTCCCTTATTATTTTGGCTTAGTGTGCGGTTGGTCATGACAACCGTGGGGTGTCTTGTGCAGGAATTATCCAGTAAGGGATGGTTCCGGCCTTGTGTTGCAGGGGATTGGGAGTAATCCTCAGTACGGTGATCTAGGCCACGTACTGTGACGGGCAGTACCCCAGTAGCCCTGCCATTGTATGGAATCCAATCTCCAATAAGTGCTGTACGTATTAGTTGTGCCCAACTATGTTGGAACGTGAGATGTAAGCATTCCATCTATTTCTGTATTTTACTTGAAAACCCTAGACACTATTATAATATAACTGGATTTCCTATCAAATGTTTGATTAGCGTAAGGTAAAAACTTACCCATGTTTATGTGTGGGAAGTCTTACATGATACCTTTGTTTCAAAGGGTTTTTAAAGTTAAGCAGCTTTAACCGTTTACTCATACCAGACCCATGTCTGACCCGGAGTTTATTTCTGTTTTTCTTAAACTCTCAGGTACTCAAATTTTTATGAGTAGCCAAGGGAATCAGGTTAGCCTTGGCAAATTCTGGAGGAGCAATGGAGCAGGAGGCTTCAGCGTATATATAGATATTGGTTCCGCTGTGTTAGTGGTTATGTGTATTTTCCGCTGTGTTGTATCTCTGTGATGTTTTGAGTTGTATGAAAGACATGTGTTTATAACTGTCTAATGTGTGATGTATAAGCTGTGTATCTCTGATGTATATGATACTATGTAATAGTTATGTGATGTATTATATTTTGTTCTATTTCCGCTGTGAGATTCTGATGTTGTTGTGGTTCTTCTTCTCTATCTTTTCTCTTTTCTATCCCTTTCTTTCTTATTGATGATGCGACTTTCTAGTGATAGAAGGTCGGGTCGTTACACCTAAGCTTTTCCCCTTGGTTTTCTTTTATTTCCCTCTTCTAATCTCTCTAGTAATGGTTGGCCTTGACTTGCTTATCTTTTGTTTGTTTTTGACAGTGTAAAATGAGAATGAATGAAAGGGTGAGAACTTAAGGGATAAGGCTCTTTTCCTATTTTTTCCCTTCCCGTTTATTCTTCTCTATGGCAAGTTTAAAATAATCTTATTAGTTGATTGGTTAAGGCTTAACCCAATCAAATCTCAATCCTCTTATCACACCACACATTATTCTATTTAATTTTTTACTTAAATCTCCTAAATAAAGTTAATCAAAATTAGGGGTGCTGTAGTATATTATGAATTGTTTTTATTCAGTATGATCTTTCATATGAAGTTGTTAATTTACTAAATATTTGAATAAAAGTACAAATATATTAGAATTAAGTTTAGCTTAAAATTTAACTACATAAGTCTAATGTAGTTAAATATAAGTAGTGAACTATATATTTTACCGGTGAATTTAATTGCATGAGTTTAATGGAATTAAATGTAAACAACGAAATGTTTAGTTTCGGGGTAAAGCTTAACTATGTAAGTCTAACGCAGTTATATGTACATGATGAACTATATGATTTTATGACTAAAATTTAACTGCAATAGTGTAATGCGGTTAAATATAAATAGTGAAATGTATAGTTTTTACATGAACTACAACTGCGTAAGCCTAATGCAGTTAAATTTAAACATTGACATGTATTGTTTATAGTATAAGTGGTGAACTATATGGCTTTATGTAAGTTTAATGCACTTTATATTTAGATGGTGAAATATACGGTTTTATGAGTGAAATTTAACAGCATGTGTGTAATGCAGTTAAATATAAATAATGAAATGTATAATTTTTAGATGAATTTTAACTATGTAAGTCTAATGCAGTTAAATGTGAATAGTAACACATATTGTTTTATAGGTGAAATTTAACTTCTTAAATGTAATGCAGTTAAATATAAACAGTGAATTATATGGTTTTATATTATTATGTAAGTTCAATGTAAATAAATCAGATGTATCTATTTAGAGCGCACTAAAATTAATTATTAACATTATTACTATTTTTTGTTTGTTGGTTTATAGAAATTTTTTATTGAACATATTATAAAATGAAAGGCAAAGGAAGAAAAAAATTGTGTGACTTAAAAGATGGAACATGTCTTGAATTTGCATAATGTCCCCAGTAGAAAAATAAGTAAACTCTTGGTCAAATTATATATATATGATAATTTTTTAGTTGGTGTGTTCAATTTTTTTTATTGCAGTTATGTTAATGCATCATATGTTATGAGGTACATGTTTTTTGAAGTTAAATTCGGTGAAATTGAGAAGGAAATGTCAACAGAAGATGTTACACTATATAGAATTAGGTTGTTGTACAGTATGCTTACTGACTATCCAAGTAGTTTGTGCATTTCTAAAATAAGCAATGAGTTGAAGGAATGAAACTTAGTGAACTTTTTGATGTATGAAATGATAACTGATTGTTAATTCTGGATAATTTGCGTTTATGTGAGATTGAGTGAAGTTGATGTATGAAATTTTTTTGATGTACATAACCGATTGTTGTTGTTAAAGAACTATTTTTACTGCATTTTATCATTGAAGTTATGAATTGGATATTTTGTCTTTTTTTTAGTAGTAGTTGATTTTATGATATAAATTTAATACTGTTACAAATATAATATGTTTGTTATTCCTTATTATTTTATAATGTATTTTGGTTGCATTTGATAATCTATTTAAATCTAAAGCACTTAGTAGTTTAACTGCATTAAGTAAAAGCGGTTATATTTTATTTAAATCTATATGTACTTGATTAATGTTTGGAAGAAATAAAATAAAGCACTTTGTAATAATGCAATAAAAGCAATAAAGTTGGGAAGAAGTAAAATGAAGCTTTTATATCTATACGTACTCGATTAAGTTCGGCTTTCGATTAGCTTTTGCATTCATATGTGCTTGATTAGGTTTGAATCCGATTAGTTTTCGCATCTATATGCACTCGATTAGGTTTGACATCTAGCTAGCTTTTGCATCCATACGTACCTGGTTATGTTTGACATCGGATAGCTTTTTCATTCAG
Source organism: Allium fistulosum (assembly GCA_030737815.1). NCBI lineage: Eukaryota > Viridiplantae > Streptophyta > Magnoliopsida > Asparagales > Amaryllidaceae > Allium > Allium fistulosum. Next base: position 635,990,032 of record CM060908.1, on the reverse strand, counting down.
TGGTAGGTTTGGTTAAATAATATACCTCAGTTATAGATTGGTTCCTATATACATTCGATTAGGTTTGGCATTCCATTAACTTTTGCATCCATACATATCAGTTAGGTTTTGCATTCAATATTAAACTTGGTTAAATAATATATCTTGGTTCTAGATTGGTTTCCATACATACTCGACTAGGTTTGGCATCTCATTAGCTATTCATCCATACGTTCTTAATTAGGTTTAGCTTCCAATTAACCTTTGCATTCAGTGGTAAGCTCGGTTTGACAGTATATCTCGTTTATAGATAGGTTTCCATACATACACGATTAGGTTTGGCATTCGGTTAGCTTTTGCATTTATATGTACTCGATTAGGTTTGGCATCCGATTAGTTTTTGAATCCATACGTACTTAATTAGGTTTGACATCCAGTTAGCTTTTCATTCAATGGTAAGCTTGGTTAAATAATATATCTCGGTTATAGATTGGTTTCCATACATACCCGATAAGGTTTGGCATCCGTTAACTTTTGCATCCATACATACCTGATTAGGTTTGACATTCGATTAGCTTTTTTAATTCGTATGTATCCGATTAGGTTTGGCATCCAGTTAGCTTCTGCATTTGATGGTAAGCTCGGTTAAACAATATATCTCAGTTATAGATTGGTTTCCATATTTACCCGATTATTTTGACATTTGATTAGCTTTTACGTCCATATGTATCCGATTTGGTTTGGCATTGGTTAGATTTTTCATTCATATGTACCCAATTATGTTTGGAATTCAATTAGCTTTTGCATCCATATGTACTCGATTAAGTTTGACATTTGGTTAGCTTTTGCATCCATACATACCCAATTAGGTTTGTTGTCCGATTAAATTTTTCATCCATACGTCCCTGATTAGGTTTGGCATCCAGTTAGTTTTTTGCATTCAGTGGTAAGCTTGGTTAAATAATATTTCTTGGTTATAGATTGGTTTCCATACATACCCGATTAAGTTTGGCATCCAGTTAACTTATGCATCCATACGTACTCAATTAGGTTTGGCATCTGATTAATTTTTGCATCTGTAAGTACCCGATTAGGTCTGGCATCCGATTAGCTTTTTCATTAGATGGTAAGCTAAGTTAGACAGTATATCTTGGTTATAGATTGGTTTCCATATGTACCCGATTAAGTTTTACATTTGGTTAGCTTTTACATCCATACGCACCCGAATAGGTTTGGAATTTGGTTAGCTTTTGCATCCATATGTAACCCAAATAGGTTTGGAATTCGGTTAGCTTTTGCATCCATATGTACCCGATTAGATTTGGGCATCTAGTTAGCTTTTGCATCCACACGTACCCGATTAAGCTTGGCATCTGGTTAGCTTTTGCATCCATACATGCCTAATTAGATTTGACATTCTGTTAGGTTTTGCATTTAATGGTAAGCTCGGTTAAACAATATATCTCGATTACCCAATTAGGTTTGGTATCCAATTAGCTTTTGCATCCATACATATCCGATTAGGTTTGACAACTGGTTAGCTTTTTCATCAAGTGGTAAGCTTGGTTAAACAATATATTTTGGTTATAGGTTGGTTTCAATATGTTCCCGATTAGATTTCTCATCCGGTTAGATTTCACATCTATACGTACCCAATTAAGTATTGCATTCGGTTAGCTTTTGCATTTATACGTACTCGGTTATGTTTGGCATCCGATTAGCTTTTGCATCCATATGTACCCAATTAGGTTTGTCATCCAACTAGCAAAACTAGCTTTTTCATCCATACATATCTGGTTAGGTTTGGCATCCTATTAGCTTTTTCATTCAATGGTAAGTTTGGTTAAACAATATACCTCGGTTATAGATTGGTTTCCATATGTACTTGATTAGGTTTGGCATTTGGTTAGCTTTTGCATACATACGTACCCGATTAGGTTTGGATCCACTTAGCTTTTGCATATGCACATACCTAACTAGGTTTGATATTCGGTTAGCTTTTGCATTCATTAGTAAGCTTGGTAAAAATAATATATCTTAGTTATAGATTGATTTCCATACATACCCGATAAGGTTTGACATTTATTTAGCTTTTCTATACATATATACCTTATTAAGTTTATCATCTGATTATCTTTAGCATCCACATATACTAAATTAGGTTTGACATTCTGTCAGCTTTTGCCTCCATACGTACCTGATTAGGTTTGGCATCCGATTAGGTTTTCCATTCAGTGGTAAGCTCAGTTAAACAATATATCTTGATTATAGATGGTTTCCAGGCATACTCGTTTAGGTTTGATATCCGATTAGCTTTTGCATCCATATGTACCGATTAGGTTTGGCATCCATTTAGGTTTTGGATTTAGTGGTAAGCTCCATTTAACAATATATATCGATTATAGATTGATTTCAATACGTACTTGAATCGATTTGGCATTCGGTTAGCTTTTACATCTATATGTACTCGATTAAGTTTGGCATCAGGTTAGCTTTTGCATTCATATGTACCAGATTAGGTTTGACATCTAATTAGCTTTTGCATCCATACGTACCTGATTAGGTTTGGCATACGCTAACTTTTGCATCCATACGTATTCAATTCGGTTTGGCATACTGTTAGCTTTTGCACTAAGTGATAAGCTTGGTTAAATAATATAGCCTATGCGACACAAGGGGCCATCAACTACCAATCTTGTGATGTACATCGAATATCATAACAACAATAGTGTCGCGAATATAGGTGCGACCCAGCGATCAGGCCGCAAGGGTGGATATTGGCCAATCTGGTTCACTCCCGAACCATAAATAGAGCTGGACACAATTGAACGACGTATAGTACTCATATCCTATATCTACATATAGCTCTAGAGGTAAGCCGACACACGGCTCCAAATAAGTCAGCACATGACTGTAATATACTAAAGTTCTAAATCCTCACCGACACACGGTTCTAACAACAAGCCAACACATCGCTATAATTATCTCTATACCGCAATGAGTAACATAAGATGCACATGAGCGTATCCCCATTCAAGTGATATTTACATACAATGAATAATCCAACAAATAAAATAACGGTGTCCTATACCATCGCATGTTATTTGAATAATTATTTAATGTTTATAAACTACACTCAATCCACAATTGGTATCTCTATATGATAAGTACGATGAATAATTAGAAAAGTGTTACCAAAAGTCCCATACCAAATGGTATCACTAATCTGTTTATTCAAATTTCTCATCATGTAGAAAATGAGATATCATAAATCAAATATAAAGATGTCATCACAGTATCATATCAAATCACTAAACAAATCCATATCCACGGTGAACCATTCATATAAAATTTATATAATTTAACAAGAAAAGAAATATCGGAATTGTAATATAAAAAAAAATTAATTTACATATACAACAAAAAAATCGTTACTTAAGAATAAATCATTCAAAACATATAATTTCATGTAACCAAATAAATACTAAGAGGTGGATAATAAATACATATCCTAAAATGATTATATAGCTAAATACTTCATAAAAAATATTTTATATTCCAGATCAATTTACGTTAAAGAAAAATAATAAAATAGATTGTCTAAATTAAATATAATTATAAATAATTAAAACAATTATTAATAAAACCTTTTACACGATTCTATCCCATAGAAGAAAATAAATATTTATAAATGAATAATGAAAAGTTATACATAAGTTAACAAGAAATAAACTCAATGGTAATGTTGTTAATTACAATAAATAATTCATTTCTCAATCTTTAATATAAATAAGTAATAATTAAGTATTTATAAAATATATTAAATAACTCATTTTAATCATTTTCAATCACCAAAATGATTTATAAAACTAAATATTATATATTATAATTCATACTTTTACGTAAATGATAATCAAAGACTATTTAAATAATACAATTAAGATCTATTATTAATTTGTCAAACTTATATTTGCATCTTTAAACATATACATATATAATATCAAGTAAGTATATATTTTATAATTTGAGTATATTTGATTTAGTTAATTCCAAAGATATATATATATATATAATAATTATAAATTACTTAAACTTGCAAATATATAAGTACTATAAATATACAAGTGTGACCAACAATACAAACTGATCCAGCCATCTCAAAACAAAATGCACAACCTTTCTCAAATCAGCATATACACATGCACAAGTACAACTAAATCAACAAACTAAAGTTAACACACATGCATCAGCAAATACAAGTGCTCAAGGGAATGCACTCACACATGTGCAACAAGGAAAAGGACAAACAGCCAGGAAGTACAAGTGCAGAGCAAAAGACATGCACAAGTAAAACAAAGTCAAGGAATATACAAGTGCACATGAAAAAGTACTATATAGGGCAAGAACATATAGTGCACAATTATTCAACAAACCAGCAAAACAGTGTAATGCAACCAAGCAGCAAAACATGAAATGGTGCAACACAAACACGTGAAACTAGGCTGAAGTGAATACACAAGCACCATTATCATTAAGATATCATCTCACTACAACATCAAGCATGACTGCATAACCATGCAACAAGACATACACAAACATGCACATAGGTACTTGCACACAGGGAAGGAACCAGACTAAGGGAATAGCAAAATGTGTAAAACATGTACACAAAGAAATGACACGTCAAACTCAAAGTATAGTCAGATTGAGTTCATCCTTCTGTCTTATAGGGAGAATTCAAAATAGACTCAATAAAGATCATCAAAACCAGACCATACATCAAGCTAAATGCAAAGAAGCAACTTCTGTCCAAACGTATCACAACATCGACAATAACCCTCAATCCAGAATTATTATACAATTCATGATCTCAGTACAAGTTCATCACAACCACTTAAACTCATTTCAACATTAAATTGGGATTCAACAGCAGGAGATTAAAATGCAAAGTTCGAAGACAATACACAGAGACGTAGTGAAAAGGGCCAGGACAAATCAAAGCATTAAAGCATAAAAAGGGTCATACGCAGCCATATAGAGCACTCAAGGGAAAACATATACAAGCTTTCATAGGAAATTATAAGGATAAACATAGATATGTGAGCGAATTATGCTCACTTATAACTAGCGTCTTCTTCTTCTCTTCGTTCCATGTCACTCACACACACGCACACAACCCTCCATCAAAACAGCAAGACATAATTTTCTCCTCACCGTAGCTATATAAGCATATGAAGCCGCATAAGCTTTGATTTGGTAATTTATCAAAATTTGTTAGATTTGTAATTGAATTTAGAAGTAAGGATGATTTTGGATTTTCCAAGTGATAAGAATTTGGTTGCTTTGCTTTCGTTGGATGATAATTCCTAGAAAATTGTACTTGAGTGATTTATATGAAAAGCAGAAAATTCTGGAAGCTGGGAAGTGTAAAAATTTGTTGGGCTTAGATACTTAGTATAACGACCTGGAATTTCACTGCTTTGATTTGCGAATATTTAATTAATTTTAATTACTCAAATATATAGATTTTTTGATGAAAATAAAAATCTTTTAAATAATAAATAATGATGTGAAATAGTTTTCAAATTTAGTTTACAAAAATATTTAGTTTAATGAAAAACAAAAAATGTGACCAGAATTCATTTTCTAAATTTTCGACTTTTCGTCGGCTAAAAGTTATCGAAAATGTTGTGAAACTTTTAGTATAAATATACAAATTTAATTTGAAAATTGTAATGACACGGTATTTCGTGCCATTCGCATCCGCACATGTCGGACTTGAATTGCTCAAAATATCAGATTGTTAATTTATATTTGGCAAAACTCAGCATATACAGTAAATAAAAAAATCACAAAATCACAGACACAGAGTATTATAGCAGAATGCAGTGGAATAGATTAATAAATAGTAGTTCATGAAGCTACTACAATAACAAAGTTTCAAATAAAATACAACAGAATATCTCAAATAAAGACTGGTGATATCTCTGAACAAATCAACTGGAAAAAGTTGAAAGCTAAATCGATAGTTGGATCTCCAAGCGAAGCTCCAAACTTCAAGGTGAGTCTAAATTGTTGTATCACTCAGTCTGACCCGAGCGAAAAGAAAAACACAAAACACTCGAGTTAGGATTAACATTCTTATATCAATAAATTCAACTCAAGTGAAATATCAACTGAAACACAAATAACTTAAAGGATGTTTGGGATAACCATCCTCTAAGGATCCATGGAACTATCTACTATGTAGAATATACGCTGTTAACAACCAAACATCATTATAACACCGTGGTCATTTCAAAATAATTTATACTTCAAAACCAAAATATCATTTCCATTTCAAATATATATATTTCCAAACTACAGCACTTTCAAAACTAAATTGATGATTTCATATATATATATATATATATATCTTATTTTAACTTCATTATTATTTAGTTTTGAAATATTAACTTAATAAACCCATTATCATTTAAATAACCTTAAATTACATTAAACTAAATATTTCCTCCAATTTATTTAAAACTTGAAATATCTATTTAATCACTTTAAATCAAAATCAAGTTATAAAATCATATCTTAAAACCCTCAAATTCAATAAGTTTCAAATCGATTTAATTAAACAAATTCTTAATTAAATACACTTTTGAATAAATTCAAATTTGTATTTCCAACCTTAACTTATAGAAATCATTATAAAATCTATTTTTAAATATAATTTTAAATAAATACTTAAACATATTGTATTTTACTTAAATCAAACTTTACTAAAGTTAAAGCTTATTATTAAATCTATTTTTTTATTAAAACTTATTCATATACATAAAATTTCAAATTTAAATAAAACCATATATATATTTTTCTTTCAAGACCATAGAAATCATTTTCAAAATATTTATATATAGACCAACGGTGTCTGTATATAATTTTCTATCCTATGGTTAAGTGATACAGATATTTATCATTTCAATCCGTAATTTAAATACAAACGAGCATATATCATTTCAACCTGCAATCCCAATTTAAATTCAATGAAAATCGCTTGGGTTTATCATTTCAACCCATAATGATTTTTCCTTATTCTACAGATCGTTCGGGTATGTATCATTTCAACCCATAGCGAATTTTATACTAACAGGGAACTTGCAGAGTGATAACAGATATGATAATACTATAATAGGCATATATCATCAATAACAATATAAAATAAACAACAGGATATGGTGTCATATCCCACAGGTGAACAATTACATATAGATGCATAACATATATAACAATTTAAATAATTTACAGTTCAATTTAGCAGTATATTTCAATTGTCGTTTCAATTGAAATCAAATTTAATAAATATAAGAACGTTAATCGTGAGTGATTGCTCACCTTTCGAGGCTAGAGATAGACAATGAAATTGAGTTACGAAATGCAAGCACAACTTCCAAACCAAAGGCAGATTGGTACGAATCGACGAATAAAGCTGATAGATAAGGAATTGACGAAATCAAATCAGAACGGGTTCGATGAAGATAATTGGTATAAGTGAACTTATATGTATAACTATATATATAAAATTTATGTTCTAAATTCAAATCTATATTAAATACATGTATTAGCGATTATATTGATTCACAGATATATATATATTATTATTTTCAAATCAATATTAATTTAAACACATAAAAAAATCAAATATACAGCCATGGCCTTATAACCAAATTAAATAACTCATACGACTTGTATATAATACAGGTCAAACAGAAAAGAAAAACGTAGACTGCTAATATAAAGTGACAGCCATATATATATATATATTCAAATTCAAACAAACCTATTACACATAAGTTTACGTAAAATCACTTGTTACTTAATATACAAGGCGGCTTGCAAAGCATATATCTATAAAATAAAACACTACAATATATGATATACGAAACAGCTGGCCCAATATACGAAACAGCAAATGCATACATCATATTTTTAAAACTATACTTAAATACAATATTTATTAAACCATATATATGTATAAAACAAACAAAACTTATATATAACCGATATTTAAAACTAACAGGCTATACAACTTTCGGTAACTAAACATAAGTATATATAAACAACTTGGATTCTATATATACTTGCTGAATAAAACTAATAATATATATATATATAACTTATAGACAACATACGTATGAACAAACATATTACTGATGGATTTTGAACTTACATAACTAAAAGACACCTTATACATACTTGTATATATTTATATTTATATATATATATATATAAACCACAAATTCGTATATTACCTATAAAACTTATATATATTACAACATAACCGTTAACCAGCCACAGCCTTTTCAAACATTGTACATATATAAAACAGTACGCACACTCTTATACATACAGTACTTATATAATATAAAATAGCTTATAGATATATATATAGAAAAACAACTTATAAAATATACATATATACTAACATATACTCATTTTAGTTTTTAAATGAACAACAGAACATATGGCCTATACTATAAAGCTTTATAAACTTTTATATATGAAAATAATATATATAAATATATATATACTCACCCGCATATAAAAGAATGAAGGAAAAACTGCTGGGGAAGGAGAGAAGTGTTGCTCGGCCGGAGAGTGGAGGCGACTGAAAATGCAGGGTGGAGGAGGCTGTCGTGTGTGGGAAGACTCGGCTTTGATGGGTGGCGAACAGGATTGGTTCGTGAGGGTGAGAAGTGTTGACGGGTTTGGCTGAAAGCTAGGGCAGGCGTGTTGGTTGGTGCACTTTGTCTCGGTGGTAGGCACGTGCGAGCGAGATGAATCAGGGTGGAGGTGGAAGTCACGGTGGCTTGGAGGCCGAATGGGGTTGGAAGAAGAGGGGAGTGGCTTGGCAAAATACAGGGAAGGAGGGAATTTGCAGAGGAGAAGGAAGATGAAGAACCAAATATGATTTCGCGAATGAAAAGGTGAGAAGTGAAACAAGGACAAAAGTGAATAAATATAAAAGAAAGGAATGGCAATGGGCTTCCCTAGATTCAGTTGCAATAATTAAAGAAATTAATAGTTGTTTGGGCTGCACGTTTCAAAGTTGAAAAGGCAAAGGAAAGCTAACGGTCACAATTAAGGGTACCGATACGACGTACCGTTTCATCGTTTCCGTCGCGTGCCGGACCTCAAAATACAGAATGCATATATCGTAGAAATCAGCTCGACGAGACGATCAAAACGGTATACAGATATTGGTGGTACGATCATCCTATCGAAAGTCGATAATCGGTACCGAAAAATGCTGCAAATTTGCAGAAAATAAGATAAACAGAGCTGGAGAAGATCAAATTTGAAGAAACGAAATATGACGTCTCACTCAGAAGATGATTTACAAATTTATTATATAAGAATATTCAAGTTTTGAAAATATTTTATTATCATCAATTATTAACTGATTTGAATTAAAATAAAATTACGCAATAAAATAAACTTCCATATTATCAGATGAAAATTTACCATTAGCTATGTTTAAATGGACGCATAGCAAATATCAAATTTCCGTCATAAAATTCTATTGTTTGTTTTAAATGGTAGATTTATTATATTCAATAAAATTCACCTTTATTTAATTTCAAAATAAACTATATTTCAAATTAATATAGTTGGATAATCATTGGTTTATAATTTCTAGTTCCTTAATAAAAATGCTAATATTAACTAATGCAGTATTAAATTCTCAATTTTCTCAATTTCTGAATCGTTTAACTAATTAAGCCTTGTTAAATTAAAATTTATATTTCTTTCCTTTTATGTAAAATCCAATTATACTAAATTTTATTAACAGTTTAATTTCAATAGGTTGATATGTAAGATGAGCAAAAATCAAGACTAAAATTTAAATAAGTTTGAATACATAATTATACATTTATTGTTTACAAATAGATTAGAAGTTAATTTACAATTAAAACCCAATTCCAGTTAATCATGCTTTACACAATATTAAATCTATCCAATTAAACTTTTATTAAACCATACGTTTGAAATCACATAAAATAGTTGTCACTTTACTAAATCAAAATCAGATGTTATAATTCAAAGTAAATTTTATTTAAAATCATAAATTTTTAATTTCATACCGTATTAAATTCTAAAATCTGGAAAAAAAAATCTTTTTCGAAAAATACGGGTCGTTACACTCTCCCCTACTCAAAACTTTTCATCCTCGAAAAGGAACGAAGACAGGAGAAAAGGGTTAATCAGAATACATAAAGCTGAGCAGATAAGATAGATTCAAAAGAATAGTATCAGGCACGCATGATTAATTTAAAACCACAAAATTTCAATTTCAAATGTTAATACAAAATTTCTTTGTTGAAAATACTTTTATAATAAAATACCTTTATATCGAAACAAATTTTCCTTTCGAAAATACTTTTATAACTCGATGTCTCAACAAGTTTATCCTCGTTCTTGCAGACTCTGGCCATGTGTTGATCAGGCGCAAAGCTAGAATTCTCCAAGTACTTAGTAGACCTGTTTCAACACCCAGTGAAAATACTCAAAAACCTTTAAAACTGATATGGAAAGTATGATCCAAACAAATCAACCGAATCGAATCATGGATCGCAGATACACAATGGTTACGCCTGGATCCCCCAGGAAACATCCGTACCTTTAAGCAATCACTGCCTTGCAAATTTCGCCATGATAACAAAAAAAACTATAGACCGCGGATACACAATGGTTACGCCTGGATCCCGCAGGAAACATCCGTGCCCTTTAAGCAATCTCTGCCTTGCGGATTACGCTACTAAAACGACCATAGATCGCAGATACACAATGGTTACGCCTGGATCCCCCAGGAAACATCTGTATCCGTAAGCTGTCACGGCCCTACGAATTACGCTATGCAGTCGAGTTCGTAAGACCATGGGTAACGCCATGGAATTCGAAGGACACTCGAGTATTATATCCGGAAAACCCAAATCAGAGGGAATAATATCGATAGAATGAATCCAAAATGTGGCCACAGATATCAAGCAGAAGGCACTTTCCATATCTTTACTTCGAAAATATGTATCATATAGTACCCTTTCAAATCAATTTCAAATATCATACTTATATAAAGTCAATTATATATAAGATTTCATTTGCAAATCGAATACTTTCCAAAATCAATAGTATATCAAATCACACTTATATAGACTTCAATTATATAAGATTTTGCTTTTCCAATTGAGTACCTTTCCAAATCAATAGTTTTCGAATCAACTTCATACTTATACAAATCAATTTTATATAAGTTCGATAACTCCCAAATCAAGTATTTAGTAAAATAAGGTTCTCAATTTCAATTCGTTTCAATATTAGTTCAGTTTCAAAAATCATATACGATTTCACCAAATTATTTCTTCCAAACTAAATATCTTCAGTTTCAAAGTTTCCAAGATAATAGGTTTAGAAAATAATCCAAGTTTCCAAATCAACATAATTTAAGTCAAACAAATTCATTTCCAAAATCATCATATAAATACTGGGTTTTAAATTACAATCTATTTTTCGAAACCAAATATTTTTCTCAAAATCAATTATACCCAAATGATTACCAAGTTTATAACCATCCCTTTAAATCCTTTAATTATTTATTTCTATTTGAAAGATCCAATTTACCTTTTGAAAATTATTATTCTTATATATATATATGGTTTTATAGAAGATGTTACTAAGTTAAAACATTTAAAACTAAATTTTATTCAAAACATTTCAAAACTAAATTTCATATTAGTATAATTCAAAATAGTCTTATTCATTTACTTAACAAAACAGTTTCAAACTTATTTAAATCATATTACTTCATAATTAAACATACAAAACTAAACTTATATACTTTATCAAATAATTTATACTTTTCGAAATTACTTAGCTTTGAAAATTTAACCTCGATTTGGAAGTGTTCGAACATTCAAAATAGTCGGAGAAATCAAATTTCTAATCCAAGAGTTGGAAATCAGCAACCAATCAGTAAATCAATTTCAAAAGATAGGGTTATACCAAATCAAATCCGAAACCCGAGGACTGAACACCGGGCTCACTTCAAATCGTTTAAAATATATATACATATATCTTTCTAATATCAAATCATACTTCAAAATTTGAAATAAAAATTGGCTTCACAAAATCAATCGCATAGCAAAGCTACTAAAGTGGCCTATCCCCCACTCTGAAACTCAAAAATCAATGTCGATGATGCGTGCACTCATCACCGAAATTATTTCCCAGCGACATAAGTGAGTTCTGGACTTCTATTTTCTTGAAAACTTCTTTGAAATTTCTTCGAAATCATTGGAACTCATTTGAAGTCAATTGAAACGTTTCTTATTCGGAAAATACTTTTAAATCGTATTATTATATATTTTTCAAAATCTTAAAACCAATTTCAAAATACCGGAGTTCAATCTCTCAAATTTCAAATTCAAAACCCTTTAGTTATAAATTATTTTATATAAACCAATTTCTTATATAATTTCAGAATTTCAAATCCTTTCGAAACTTCAAATTCTCGTTTTAAAAGGTATATAATCCTTATCGAAAACATTTTCACTTTTATATATAGAATATAATCATACTTATCAAAATAATAATTTCGATATATAAAACAATTTCTAAAATACAAGCAAACACGATTTTTCAAGGGATGATTCAATAATGGATTTCAAAACAAAGATAGAGATTCAAATTAGAGGAACTCTAATCAAATAGAATTCTGATTCGAAGATAGGCTCGAACGAAGATGAGATACTTAAATTCCAAAATAGAAGATGAATATACTTATATAAATCATGGACGACCTTAATCGGGTCAACCATTGTGAGGAATGCGGAATGCGGATCTTAAGGCTAGAATGAACACTAGAGGGGGGGGTGAATAGTGTTTATAAGAAATTAATAAATCTTTTTGAGTTATTGTTGATTTGTACACAAATGTATGCAATATTCAGACACAGATATAATCACAGAATCAAACACAGATGCATAAATAAAGTAAAGTGGAAATTAGCCACAAGGGCCTCTTTAGCTAGTGCAATTAGTTTCTAGGATGCACAACTAAAATAAATACTTTTAAGGACAAAATGCAAAATAATTAGTTTTTAAGGTCTAAAAACCTATGAAATTATGTCCTTGAAAGTAGTTGGACTGCTGACTTTGTTCTTAAAAATAATTATTCTGTTGACTTTGGCCTTGAAATTAATGTCTATGGATGTGTGTCCTAGAAACTAATTGGATTGCAAAGTTTGTCCTTATAGTAAAATGCCCCTAAAGTAAATGCAGTAAAGGAAAGAACACACCGGATTTTATACTGGTTCAGAGTTACCCTACATCCAGTCCCGCACAACTAAGTACTGATTTCCTTTGAAAAGCAATTCAACAATTACAACCCTCGATTCCAAGGCCACGAGGTACACCCTCCAGAATCACAATCCTCTGGGTAGAGATACTTGATTTCCGGGCAACAAGTTCACCCAATTTATTTCTCAAGGCTACAATCACACCTTCTCTCACTTGATTGATTTCCAAGGCTACAATCACACCTTTTACTCTATTGATTACAAAGAAAGCCTATAACTCTGAATAGCACCGGGCTCTTGTTGAGATAGTGATAGAGAATCAAACCAGAGATGATCTAGTTAGATTCAATGTTGATTTCGGTAGAGTGATGATAGAATTTTGAATACGAAAATGTGGAAGAAGAAGAGAAGTGAAAAACCAGAAAATCTAATATAAAATTCGTTGAAACCAACCCCTATTTATAGAAGAACAACAGCCATGTCTATTCATGAAAGGTTATGGCGAATAAACACTTCTTCTGAAATTCAAATTTTTGGTCCTAACTGACACTATGTCGACATGGGGTACTAGGGCATGTCGACATCCCAAAGGAAATTTTGATGTTTTGTTTTTCTTTGAAAATAACCTTTATCTTATATTAAAACTATTTTAAACTTTATTAATATACTTGACTATAGATAAAATACATAGATAAATATAGAGAATAATATATATAAAATTTTACTATAATTTTATATTTAAATCTAAGTAAATATTAAAAGTTAAATATATTAAAAGATAGTTTAAAACAAACGAAGTTTAAAACAAGAATTTATTTAAGAACAAAATCAAAGAATATTTTTAAGGCTAAAACATCTTTTTTTGAAAATCGTTTGAAAAGATAATTTTTAAGGCTAAAACATTTTGAAAAGCAGTTTTGAAAATCATTTTGAAGTAGTTTTGCAAGCTTCTTCTTGCAGAATATCTCATCATATCAGGACTCGAGAACTTGTACAAAACCAGGATGTTCGTGGGTTTGTAAGCCACTTGTCGTATGTTTGTAAGCTACTTGTCGTGGGTTTGTAAGCCACTAAAAAGGTAGAAATGGGTTCCATCCCAAAAGAAAAATGGAGTGAAGATTTCAGTGCTATTATGAAGTTTTAACATAATTCTAGATTCAATACTTATCTTGAAATCTTGAACTCTTGATAATCTTGATATTCTTGATACTCATGAGTCTTCAATCTTGATATCTTGAATCTCTATATTGTACAGTCTTCATTCTTGGTACCTGCATTGTTAAATCCTGCATATACATATATATCTAAACTATAATGTTAGTATTTATATTTTATAATCTTATTATAAGGTTGTTGTCATCAAAACCATCAACTCATGGACTAACAATCTCCCCCTTTTTGATGATGACAACCGTTGTTTATAAAATATTACTTCTATTCTAATAACTCCCCCTAAATCTATTAACTCCCCCTTAATTTATGCCTAACTCTTATATTTTATATTTCTCCCCCATTGTCATCAACAAAAACAAACTAACTCCAAACTATATAACTCTTAGTCTAATATCCTATATGATTATAATGATAGTGTTATCATACATAATCAATACTTACTTGTAAACCTAAAACTTAGTCCTAAACTACTAATATTCCTAACCAAGTACCTATATAATACTTATATATAATAGTTATTTTTATATATATATGTTTATATTTACATTTTCGTACAACGTGATAAATATACACATAACGATGAAAAATGAAAAAAAAACTACTGAGTATCTTTGACAATTGGAGATCTATGGATCGAACAATTTGGATAATGGAAACAGAAATTTCCACGTTGTTCAACCAAGTTTCCGTCCTTGTCAAAACATACATCGCCAACGCAAATGACTTTGTCGTTGTCTTCCGCATGCTCTTCTTCCATTGGTTCTTCTTCTTCTTCTTCACTTTCCTCTTGTTCATGATCTCCTGAAGAGTCCTCGTCAATCAAGATTGGATTAGCATGACTGTCCATTAGCAATTTTAGCAAATTTCTAAGGATTTTCCTTTGCCTTTCCTGTTCTTTTGCCATTCGGAGTTGCACTATTTGAATTTCAGTCATTAACTGAATTGCATCCTTCAGAGAATCCTCCATCTTTGTCACTAGGGCGAGCGTAGTACGTTGGAACAGACCAGAGGTAGGAGAAGGGAACGAAAAGGTTGATTTTATGTTTGATTTGGAAAGGAGGCCATTGATAAATTGATTTCAGAAGATAGAACAGAAAGAGAACATAGAGAATAAAGAAAATTTCGAAAATAAGAAGAATATATAACCAATTATTTGAATTTTGGTGGGAAAAAAATTTAAAATTTAAAAAAAGTTATATGTCGACATGGGTATAGGGGGGATGTCGACATGGTTCTTAATATTTTTACTATTTGATTTATTTTGATTTAGTTTTTAATTATACTTTGTTATTTATATTTTATATTTCAGTTAATGAACGAATACCTAATTCTCTTCTTAATTTAGTAAATGTAGATTCATTTAAGGGTTTTGTTAAGATATCATCAATTTGATTTTCATAATTGATATAGTCGAGAGTAATTACTTCTCTACTTATATTATCTCTGAGAAAATGGTGTCTGATATCAATATGTTTAGTTCGAGCATGTTGAGTAGTATTTTTGGATAAATTTATTGCACTAGTATTATCACAATAAATTGGTGATTTGAGATATTTAAACCAAAATCTTTTAAAGTTTGTTGCATATATATTACTTGAGAACAAGCCAAAGCAGCAGAAATATACTCTGCTTCAGTTGTTGATAGAGAAACTGTGTTTTGCTTTTTACTAAACCAGGAAATTAGAGAATGCCCTAAAAAGTGACAAGTTCCACTTGTACTTTTTAGTCTGATTTACAACCAGCATAATCAGCATCACAGTAAGATATTAAGTCAAACGAATCATTTTTAGGATAAAATAAGCCATAATCAAAGGTGTGTTTAACATATCTTATAATACGTTTTACAGCTTTTAAGTGAGTTTCTTTAGGTTGGGATTGATACCTTGCACAGAGACAGACACTATGCATGATATCAGGTCTACTCGCAGTGATATAGAGTAGTGATCCAATCATTCCTCTATATAATTTTTGATCTACATCTTTCGAGAGATCTTCTTTACTAAGGTACTCATTGGTTGCCATGGGAGTGGGTTTTCCACTCGCAGTAGTCAAACCAAATTTACTAACTAGGTCTTTAGCATATTTTTCTTGACTAATAAAGATACCATTATCTAATTGTTTTATTTGTAATCCTAAAAAGAAGTTTAATTCACCCATATGACTCATCTCAAACTCTTTTGTCATTATTTCAGAAAATTCTTTATTTATTTCAAAATTAGTTGATCCAAAAATGATATCATCTACGTAGACTTGTACTAGTTGAATATCATTTTTATTTCTTTTAATGAAAAGAGTATTATCTACTTTACCTATTTCAAAATTTGATTGTAACAAGATCTTAGTCTATCATACCAGGCTCTAGGAGCTTGCTTTAGACCATATAGAGCTTTCTTAAGTTTGTAAACATGATTTGGAAATTTATCATTTTCAAAAAGTGGTGGTTATTCAACAAATACTTCTTCTTTTACAAAACCATTTAAAAATGCACTTTTAACATCCATTTGAAATAATTTGAAATTATTATGATTTGCGGAAGCAAGTAGAATCCTAATGGCTTCTAATCTTGCTACGGGGGCAAAGGTTTCATCAAAATCTATTCCTTCTTCTTGACAATAACCTTGAGCGACTAACCGGGCTTTATTTCTAACAACCTCTCCATGTTCATTCATTTTATTTTTATAAACCCATTTAGTTCCAATTATTGTTTTATTTTCAGGTCTAGGAACAAGTTCCCAAACATCATTTCTAGTGAATTGATTTAATTCTTCTTGCATAGCCAAAATCCATGAATCATCAGTTGATGCTTCTTCTGAATTTTTGGGTTCAATAGTTGATATAAAAGCTACATTACTCATTTGACTTAGTTGGTTTCTAGTTTTAACAACAGATTGCATATCTCCAAGTATATTTTCTATAGGGTGATCTTTTAAAAGTTTAATCCTTTTATTAGGATGATTTAATTCATTATTAGTTTGGGTTGACTCTTGGTTTTGAGTGATTAAATCCTCTTAATCATTTATTTCTTCAAAAATTTTGAAATTTTCATCAAATGAAACATGTATTGTTTCTTCGATGGTATTAGTTCTTAAATTAAATACTCTGTATGCTTTACTTCTATTAGAGTATCCGATAAAGATACCTTTGTCGGATTTAGGATCAAATTTATCTAAGTTAACTTTTGTATTTAAAATAAAACATTTACTTCCAAAAATTCTAAAATAAGATACCTTAGGTTTCTTTGAGTAAATAAGTTCATAAGATGTCTTATCAGTTAAAGGTCTAATTAAAATTCTATTTAAAATATAACAGGCGGTAGCAACTGCTTCTGCCCAAAAGTACTTTGGTAAATTACTATCAGAAAGCATAGTTCTCGCACACTCTTGAATCATCCTATTTTTACGTTCTACTACTCCGTTTTGTTGTGGAGTTCTTGGAAATGAAAAATTATGAATTATTCCCTTTTTATTGTAGAATTCTTCAAACTTTTCATTTTCAAATTCACCACCGTGATCACTACGGATGGTTATAATTTTTTGAGAAAGTTGATTTTGAACCCTTTTTGAAAAATTCTTAAAATATTCAAAAGTATCACTTTTATGTTTTAAATTTTTTTTCCATGTAAATCTATAATAATCATCTACAATTACAAAAACATATTTACTATTATTTATTGATAGAATTTGAGATGGACCAAATAGATCAATATGAAGTAATTCAAGAGGTTTTGAAGTAGAAATTACATTTTTAATTTAAAGGAGCTTTTTCTAAGTTTTCCTAGTTGACATGCATCACATAGACTATCTACTTTAAAATTCATTTTAGGGAGGCCTCTTACTAGATTATGTTTTGACAGTCTAGATAAGAGTTTGAAATTCAAATGCCCAAATCTCTTATGCCAAATCCAAGGGTCACTTGCATTTGCCAAAAGACACAAGTTATCATTTGAAATTTTCATACTAAGAATATAAATATTCTTTTTCCTAATTCCCTTAAATATTATGGTTGAATTATTATCTTCAATGTGACACTTATCTTTTTCAAATTTAATTTTATATCCTTTATCGCATAGTTGACTTATACTTAGCAGATTGTGTTTCAGATTCTTAACTAGCAAAACATTAGTAATAATAAGAGTTTCAGAGTTACCGACTTTGCTGATGCCGATCACATAACCTTTTGAATTGTCTCCAAAGTTAACCAGTCCTCCGTCTTTGTATATTATATCATTCAGCATATCTGGATTCCTAGTCATGTGTCTAGAACATCCACTATCGAGTATCCATTTGTTCTTTTTGATCTGCACAGTTTGTTTGTTCTGGATTGATTCCTCAACTCCCATAAAGCATGATTCTTGCATATCAAACAATCTTAGTAGACAAATTGTATTTGAATATTGATTATATGCATACTCAAGAGACAATGATGATCTGAATATTTCTAAACATGCATTAACAAATTTCTTAAACATATCCATTTTAAAAAAAAATTCAAAAATCAAATAACGAAACTTTTGAAAACCTTGCTCTGATACCAAATGTGAGGAATGCGGAATACGGATCTTAAGGCTAGAATGAACACTATAGGGGGGTGAATAGTGTTTATAAGAAATTACTAAATCTTTTTGAGTTATTGTTGATTTGTACACAAATGTATGCAATATTCAGACACAGATATAATCATAGAATCAAACACAGATGCAAAAATAAAGTAAATGCAGTAAAGGAAAGAACACACCTGATTTTATACTGGTTCGGAGTTACCCTACATCCAGTCCCGCACAACTAAGTACGAATTTCCTTTCAAAAGCAATTCAACAATTACAACCCTCGATTCCAAGGCCACGAGGTACACCCTCAAGAATCACAATCCTCTGGGTAGAGATACTTGATTTCCGGGCAACAAGTTCACCCAATTGATTTCTCAAGGCTACAATCACACCTTTTCTCACTTGATTGATTTCCAAGGCTACAATCACACCTTTTACTCTATTGATTACAAAGAAAGCCTATAACTCTGAATAGCACTGGGCTCTTGTTGAGATAGTGATAGAGAATCAAACCAGAGATGATCTAGTTAGATTCAATGTTGATTTCGGTAGAGTGATGATAGATTTTTGAATAAGAAAATGTGGAAGAAGAAGAGAAGTGAAAAACCAGAAAATCTGATATAAAATTTGTTGAAACCAACCCCTACTTATAGAAGAACAACAACCATGTCTATTCATTAAAGGTTATGGCGAATAGACACTTCTTTTGAAATTCAAATTTTTGGTCCTAACTAACACTATGTCGACATGGGGTACTAGGGCATGTCGACATCCCAAAGGAAATTTTGATGTTTTGTTTTTCTTTAAAAATAACCTTTATCTTATATTAAAACTATTTTAAACTTTATTAATATACTTGACTATAGATAAAATACATAGATAAATATAGAGAATAATATATATAAAATTTTACTATAATTTTATATTTAAATCTAAGTAAATATTAAAAGTTAAATATATTAAAAGATAGTTTAAAACAAACGAAGTTTAAAACAAGAATTTATTTAACAACAAAATCAAAGAATATTTTTTAAGGCTAAAACATCTTTTTTTGAAAATCATTTGAAAAGATAATTTTTAAGGCTAAAACATTTTGAAAAGCAGTTTTGAAAATCATTTTGAAGTAGTTTTGCAAGCTTCTTCCTGTAGAATATCTCATCATATCAGGACTCGAGAACTTGTATAAAACCAGGATGTTCGTGGGTTTGTAAGCTACTTGTCGTAGGTTTGTAAGCTACTTGTCGTGGGTTTGTAAGCCACTAAAAAGGTAGAAATGGGTTCCATCCCAAAAGAAAAATGGAGTGAAGATTTCAGTGCTATTATGAAGTTTTAACATAATTCTAGACTCAATACTTATCTTGAAATCTTGAACTCTTGATAATCTTGATATTCTTGATACTCATGAGTCTTCAATCTTGATATCTTGAATCTCTATACTGTACAGTCTTCATTCTTGGTACCTGCATGGTTAAATCATGCATATACATATATATCTAAACTATAATGTTAGTATTTATATTTTATAATCTTATTCTAAGGTTGTTGTCATCAAAACCATCAACTCATGGACTAACAACCGTGACTTCAGGAATATGATCGATGCAGTCTAAGGCAAATCGACATTCGATCGCTAGAGATAGAATTCGGCATAATAAGAGAAAGCAACATCTAAACCGAGGGTATAGAAATCTCCGGTGAATCAATGCCAATTGTAAAGGAGTTTCACCCCATTACAAATCATTTAAAGATTGGCGGGATCGTCGATTTTTATAGAGGTCATTCGAAGTGGAGTTATGGGATGCTCCAGAATCAAAAGAATACAAATATGGGAAGACAAGAATGGATTTCAGAACAAGGTAGGGTTCCAAAGTTCAAAAGAAATCCAAATCAAAGAGGAAGGAATTCAAGCTCGAACGAAGGTGATTCCATAATTAAATTTTCTCTATTTGCTAAGTTTTGCCTAAAACCAGAGCTCTGATACCAACTATAACGACCCGGTATTTCGTGCCATTCGCATCCGCACATGTCGGACTTGAATTGCTCAAAATATCAGATTGTTAATTTATATTTGGCAAAACTCAGCATATACAGTAAATAAAATAATCATAGAATCATAGACACGGATTATTATAACAGAATGCAGCGGAATAGATTAATAAATAGTAGTTCATGAAGCTACTACAATAACAAAGTTTGAAATAAAATATAACAGAATATCTCAAATACAGACTGGTGACATCTCTGAACAAATCAACTGGAAAAGCTGAAAGCTGGATCGATAGTTGGATCTCCAAGCGAAGCTCCAAACTTCAAGGTGAGTCTAAATTGCTGTATCACTCAGTCTGACCCGAGTATAAAGCAAAACACAAAACGCTCGAGTCAGGATTAACATTCTTATATCAATAAATCCAACTCAAGTGAAATATCAACTGAAACACAAATAACTTAAAGGATGTTTGGGATAACCATCCTCTAAGGATCTGTGGAACTATCTACTACGTAGAATATACGTTGTTAACAACCAAACGTCATTATAACATTGTGGTCATTTTAAAATAATTTATACTTCAAAACCAAAATATCATTTCCATTTCAAATATATATATTTCCAAACGACAGCACTTTCAAAACTAAATTGATGATTTCATATATATATATATATATATATATATATATATATATATATATCTTATTTTAACTTCATTATTATTTAGTTTTGAAATATTCACTTAATAAACCCATTATCATTTAAATAACCTTAAATTACATTAAACTAAATATTTCCTTCGATTTATTTAAAACTTGAAATATCTATTTAATCACTTTAAATCAAAATCAAGTTATAAAATCATATCTTAAAACCCTCAAATTCAATAAGTTTCAAATCGATTTAATTAAACAAATTCTTAATTAAATACACTTTTGAATAAATTCAAATTTGTCTTTCCAACCTTAACTTATAGAAATCATTATAAAATCTATTTTTAAATATAATTTTAAATAAATACTTAAACATATTGTATTTTACTTAAATTAAACTTTACTAAATTTAAAGCTTATTATTAAATCTATTTTTTTTATTAAAACTTATACATATACATAATATTTCAAATTTAAATAAAACCATTTTTTTTTTCTTTCAAGACCATAGAAATCATTTTCAAGTATTTATATATAGACCAACGGTGTCTGTATATAATTTTTTATCCTATGGTCAAGTGATACAGATATTTATCATTTCAATCCGTAATTTAAATACATACGGGTATATATCATTTCAACCCGTAATCCCAATTTAAATTCAATGAAAATCGCTTGGGTTTATCATTTCAACCTATAACGATTTTCCCTTATTCTATAGATCGTTCGGGTATGTATCATTTCAACCCATAGCGAATTCAATACTAATAGGGAACTTGTAGAGTGATAACAGATATGATAATACTATAGCAGGCATATATCATCAATAACAATATAATATAAACAACAGGATATGGTGTCATATCCCATAGGTGAACAATTACATATAGATGCATAACATATATAACAATTTAAATAATTAACAGTTAAATTTAGCAGTATATTTCAATTGTCGTTTCAATTGAAATCAAATTTAATAAATATAAGAACGTTAATCGTGAGTGATTGCTCACCTTTTGAGGCTAGAGACAAACAATGAAATTGAGTTACGAAATGCAAGCACAAATTCCAAACCAAATGTGATATCCCGGGATTTTTGGGCAATATCAATTTAATAATCAGTATTAATAATTTAATTGGATTGATAATTTTCCCTTATAATTTTAATTTAAATTGGTAATTTAATCCTTTATAGGCTAATAAATATTTAATTTGGTAATATTAGATCTTTTCTAATAATTTAAAATGGATAAAATTTATCTTTCAAAGCTAATAAAAATAGATTCTATTTATAATGTATATATTGATATATATATTGTGAATAGAGAATCTTTTGTTTAAATAAAAGATGAATTTTCAAATTGTAATATATATGTATGTATATGTTATAATTTGGATTGTTTTGAATTTAATTTAATCTATTGATAATTTATATATGTATGAATTGTGATTTAAAGCTTTGTTTTAAAATTAATATTTTTCAAAGGTTAGTTTAGATTAATTCAATTGTTTTCAAAATATAAGATAATTGTTTATTTTAAAAATGATAGTTTAAATAAAGTTTTATTTTGTATTCTTTAAAGTGTTTAAATTTAAAAGGTTATAAAAATACATGTATAAGATATATTTGAATTATAATTAGTTTTAGAATAATTTCTTTTAAAAGTAATTTATTTATACATATGTAAATTTTATTTATTAAGAGAATTAAAGTATGTAAGTTTATCTTTACATTTAAATTAAATAAAAATTTATTAAAAATACTTAAGTAACATGTGTAACCATATTAGCCATCTTAACAACATTTGTAAGATAATGAAACATGCATTAACATTTGTATATGCATGCAATAAAACAAGTGGCAACATTATCTTCATTTAAAATTTAATTTATAAATAATGTAGTTGAAGAAGAAATCGGGTCTTCATTTTTTCTCAGTTCAAACATATTTCCTCTCTTCTTCTAAAATATAAACTGAAAACCAAACTCAAAATCAAAGAAAAATCAAAAGAAACAAGCAGTAGAATAAATTCAATACAACATCAGTTTTCAATCTTCAACCTGCTTTCCAAATGAAGTTCAACTGCAAGTCATCTGCAGTTCAACACTTTTAAGCAAAAGCAGATCTACAACTTCACTGATTTCAAATTTAAAGACAAGATACAGAAAATCAAAAGCTTGTTTGCCAGATCAAAAATATTCAAGCCTGGAAGTAATAAAACTGGCCTCTGTTTTAAGGTGAGTAAACATTTTGTTTTAAAAACAGTTTAAGATATGAATGGCTTTAATGAATGAGTTGATCTGTTATTTGACATTGATGTTGCATAAAAATCTTTCAGTTTTATATAATTGAATTGGTATGTATGTATATGTGTGTAAATATGTCTGTGTATATATGTAATACCCTGTTCTCTGTGTTCAGTCCATGCTTTGCTTTCAAAAAAAATTCGAATATCTCAATCTACTCAATATTAGACTTTGATATATAAATGAAAGTTATTTGTTAGGATATGAAGATTATTTTAAAAATAGTTTCAAGATTTTTTTTATTCAACAAATAAATTTTAAAAAGGAAAATAACAGAGAGACCCAAATTTATGTTAAAAATCAAGAGTCTTAATTCTTGATTTGAATTACATAAGTGAATTCGTAATTGCAAATCACGAATTTTAAAATACTTTTCATAATTTTTAGATTGTTAATCAATGGGAATTTTCGAGTTGTTTATTTTGAGTATTTTTGGGAATTGCCGATGAACGACGGCGTCGGGGTGGTCGGCATTTGGGTTGAAGATGGTCTGAGTAATGGAGATCATGGGAAAAATACAATTGAATTTTTCCAATTGTTAAATTGTTCGAATTCGAACAAATTAGGGTTTAGCATTGGGTTTTTCTATCGAAGTTGCCGAGATTCGTTCGTCGTTGATATGGGACCGGACTCGATCGCGAGGTGGTGAAGTGGCTCGTCAGAGTGAGGCGTAGCTTTGGGTAGGACGGCAGATGATCTAGTGGTCGGAGACGTTGGTGGTTGGTGATTTTCCGATCAGATGGGTTCCAGATTTTTGAACGAGGAAGCTCGTTTTCATTTCGATGATGAAGATTTGATTCTGGGTTGGTGTAAGGGTTGTCGAGGCCTTGTGTGATTGGTCGACGATCGAAAAGATGATCGGAGGAGGGTGGAAGCGACGTGCACGTGCACGTACACGTTTGCTCGTATTTGGGTACGATCGTGTTGGGGAAGACGAAGGCGACTCGGGGAAGTCTCGTGAAGTTTGTTAGTCGACTCGAAGCAGAGATGTTCGTGAATTCCTCGCGAGTGATTCGGGGAAGAAGTGAAGCGGGCTCGAAGTTTTGCGTGGTAGACTCGAGTAGGGAACGATTGCGAAGTACTGTGTTGGTTCGAGAAAAGGATGAGTGTATCTCGAGTATTCTGATGTATGAAATAGTTTTGTAAAGAATCAAGTTTTCAAAGTTTTTAAATCAAGATAAGTCGAGTTTGTCAGTAATGAAAGAAATTGTTCCAAGGATGTATGATTAACAAGCTTTATAATATATAAATAGATAAGTTGTGAAGGTAGGATAAGTGGCTTTTAAATTGATTATGTATTAAAATTATTAAACAATTTTCAAAGATTGAAAGATTTAGTTAGAGGTTTAAATTGTTTTAAAATTTTAAATTGATTTCTAAATGCATTATTTCCAAATAAGGTAAATGTTAAAATTTTGAAAACCAAATAGAAAATTTGTCTTTAAAGATTTGATTAATTCAAATTGTGATGATGATTAAGGTTGAATTATTTTGATATGGACTTAAGAATACTCGATTATATGATTTGTTAATAAGTAAAGATTAATTAAGATAAATGATTTTCTTAATTAATTAAGGATTTTGAAGTATAAGAAGTTAATCAATTAATTATTTAATTAATTTTAAATAATTAGTTAATTGTTTATTTAATTTTAAATAATCACTTAATTATGGATTAATTAAGTATAATTACTTAATGAAGTAATTAATGGTTAATTATTGGATGTAATTACTTATGGAAGTAATTAATGGAAAATTACTCATGGGAGTAATTAGCTGAGGTGATTAACGGGTAATCACTTAATGTTATCAATTAAGGAATTAATTAATATAATTGTTTTTGAGTTAATTAATTATGAAGTAATTAATTAAGAATTATTTAATGATGGAATTAATTATTTGTTAAGTAATTAATTAAGAAAGTAATCAAGATTATTAATGGAAGTAATTAGAAGATAATTACTTATGTAAGTAATTAAAAGTTAATTACTTAATTAATTTAGTTAATTAATTAATGTGATCAATTAAATGTGTTTAATTTAAGATTAGTTACTAAGTGTAATTAATTTAAAAGTAATTAATTAATAAAGTAATTAATTAGGGATTATTTGTTAAATTAAATTGATTAATAATTACTTAATGAAGTAATTAAAGATTAATTAATTAGATTAATTAATAAAGGTTAATATAATTAATTAAAAGTAATTAATTAAGATAAGTAATTACAAATTATTAATTACTGTTTATGATTAATTAAGACTAATCAATGAAGTGGTTGATTAAAATTAATTATTTAATTAATTAAAAGGTTAATTAATTAATAAGGATTATTTAATTAATGAATTTATCAAGGTTGATTAATGAAAGTAATTAATTTAAGTATGATTAATTAATTGTAATTAATTGAGGATTAATATAATTAATTATAATTAATTAATTAATGAAGGTTCATTAATTATTGTAATTAATGTTAGTAATTAAAGGTTAATTACTGTATATGGTTAAGGATAATTACTTGAATGTAATTAAAGTATAATTAATCAGGGAAGATTAATTAAGGAAGATCATTAAGATGTTTAATTAATTAAGTTGTAATTAATTAATGATAGTGAACAGGATTATGATAATCCAAGTAATTAAAGAATAGTAATTAATTTAATTAAAGGTTAATTAAATTGATTAGAGTTAATCAATTCTGTTTAGATAATTGATTAATACTGGATGTTTGATATTGGGTGATTGGTTGATATTGGATGATTTGAATATCTCTGATATATATATGATATATGCTGCTTTGTGAGATGAATGTTGATATGAATTATCAATTGTGATAATATGATTTATCTATCTGTTTATATCATCCTGAATAAGTTTAAATGTTTAAACCTTTAAACAACTTGGCCTTAAAAGATACGTTTTGGATTTCGATGAGACCGGGATCGGGTTTCCGTATACCGGTATTCCAGGTCTGGAGACCCGAATACCACATCGATCCAAATTAACGATAGGTCGTGAATCTCAAGTGAAGATGAAGATTCAGAGTGCAAGGGTTATTGTCGTTAACTCTGAGGGTGATTCCAAAACGAGTGTAACGAGATAATGCCTTCGGTTTCGTTCGAACCCGGAACGAACTTGTATGGATTGAATGCTTTCAGCACATCGTCAGGCGGACGATGAGCATTCTAAGTGATATATGTTCTGATTAAAGGTAATCGTAAACCTCAAGCCTCATCAACCGGGAATGGCTAAAACAGGGGAGGTGCAGCAAGGCTTCGTGGGTAGCACCCACTGAGAGCAAGATAGATCCCTGTCTAGAGGTCCCTTTTCTTTTTATTCGGCTTAGTGTGTGGTTGGTCGCGCCAACTACGGGGTTATCTTGTTCGGAATTATCCAGTAAGGGATGGTTTCGGCTTTGTGTTGCAGGGGAGCGGGCGTACTCCTCGGTACGGTGATCTAGGCCACGTACTGTGACGGGCGGTACCCCAGTAGCCCTGCCATTGTATGGAATCCAAACTCCAATAAGTGCCGTACGTATTAGTTGTGCCCAACTATGTTGGAATGTGAGATGTAAGCATTTCAGCTATTTCTGTATTTTACTTGAAAACCCTATACCCTATTATAATATAACTGGATTTCCTATCAAATGTTTTGGTTAGCGTAAGGTAAAAACTTTTCCATGTTTATGTGTGGGAAGTCTTACGTGATACCTTTGTTTTCAAAAGGTTTTGAAGTTAAACAATTTTAACCCGTTTACTCACACCAGACCCATGTCTGACCCAAGTGTTTATTTCTGTTTTATAAACTCTTGGGTACTCAAATTTTTACGAGTAGCCAAGGGATTCAGGTTTAGCTTTGACGAATATTCTGGAGGAGCAATGGAGCAGGAGGCTTCGGCGTTCGTAGATATAGTATTCCGCTGTGTTGATATCTGTGATAGTGTCTTGTCTTGTATTTGAGTTGTAATGTCTAGACAGATGTTTATAACTGTCTAGTAAGTGATGTATATGCTGTGTAACTCTGTAAATTGTTGTATACTATGTAATAGTTTATGTTATTAATATAATTTATTCGTTCCGCTGTGAGATCGTTGTTGTTGTTTCTTTCTTTCTTCTTTTCTTTTCTATTTTCTACCCCTTTCTTTCTTCATAACGATGCGACTTTCTGGGCATAGAAAGTTGGGTCGTTACATATGGTATTAGAGCCAGGTTGAGTGAATACCTAGGCTCTGAAGTGGTGTCTATCTTGAGAGCGCGTAATTGTTAGTTATATAAAAATGGTTTTATATTGTGTTAATTGATCGGTTGAGTGGTATATGGATTCTGGTCAATACGAGTAGCTAACGTTATTGATAGGGATCTCTAAACACTTGAACCAGGCCAACGGACACAATATTGTTTTAAAGAGGTAGATGAAATAATTTTACCCAGAAATAATTTCTATATATAAAAAAATATCATTTTAAATATATATATTTATGTATTTCTACCTATTTATTGGGTTACCTGTTCGGGTTTTCCAATATAAGTTATAAAGGTAGATAAGGTGGTAGTGTGTGTAACACAATTACCAATAGTTGGAGTTTGAATGTTTGAGGTTGGAAGTATATATCGAGACTGTAAACCCAATATCGTCTCGAGTAAGTTGGCAGTATGGAGTAAGGATGTCTCGGATCTCTGAAGAAAATCCTTTTCAAGATTCGGAATCCATTATTGGAATGTAAGATTGGTTGAGCTCGGGTGAGCAGATTTTCTAGAGTTGAATCTATCAGTTGTGCAGAAGTAAGTGATGGTAGCTTGGCGACTTCAGGAAGGAGCAGTTGTGTGATAAGACGCAGTATCTATGGATGTTCCCGAAGGAGATTTTCTTTTTGGAACAAGATTAAGAAGGTATTGGAGGAACAGTTGATGTCTACCGCAGGAAAGACTCGACTGTATAGGAATTCTCTGATATCAAGTAAGAGAGTTTTGTCTATTTTGAAGTATGGGACTAAGGTCGATTAGTTGTTCTTCGGACATGGTCTCATTGTTCCCTTAAGAAGAGTAAGTTATTGGCGATTGGTTTGGAGCCCGAGTTTCTTTTGGATGTCTGCCATCTCGGAGATTCGTTGAGAGGTTTGTTGATGGTTTTAGTTTTGAGAAGCCTTTGGATTAGAAGTTCTTGGTTAGCTGTGATAGCAGTGCAGCTCGGAGTGTTCGGTGTGCTGTTGAGATAGAGTTTGGAAGCAGCAGTGTGGTTCGTTTCTTCGATGGTACCGGAATCTTTGTGATTCTTCTATCAGCAGTCCGGGAAGATGGTGAATGTTTTCTTGAAGGGTTAACCTTGTTCGGAAAAGTTTAAGGCTGTTTTAATTAGTAAAGAGAGAACAGTTTCTTTGGAATCCGAACTAGGTAGGATCGCAAAAGTGAATTGCGATTAGTTTGAGAGTTCATCTTAAGTAATCTTTTGTATGGAGTTGAGGCATCTCAAGAGAAAGTAAAAGTTATCGAAGAGGTCCAAGGTTGCTCGTAGGTAAAGATTTAGTTTATATCGATTTGTTCCTAGAGAAGGATTGGTGAAGCATCTTAGAATTTTATGGAGTATCTGTGTTTTCTCTTCTGTTTCTAGTTTCGAGTTTCCTCTAGCTAAGGATAGCTGAAGACAGTACCCTTGACCGAGGACTCGTCTATTCTTTGAGAAGTTGGTTATGTCTTTAAGATAACCAATGTTCCCGCTTGTTTGTGGATCTAGTTTGTGCTCGAGTTCATCGACATTCTCATCTATTTCAAATCAGAGTTGTGCAGCGAAAGCAAAGGTAGTAGCTGTGCAAGAAAGGAAGTAACCTCAGATTTCTACAAGAAGTTTATGTGAATTTCTAAGTGTGTATAGAATTTTCTGGAATCTGGGAGAAGGAAGTTCAGTCTTCTATTTCTTGTGGAGTAGAGTTTGTGGATTTCAGCAGATTTGAAGATCATTTTGTGCTTGGTTCATATTTGTTTCAAGAAGCATCAGTGAAGGTTGAGCTGATCGGGAAGAGATGAGGTAGCTCGGGATCGTCTGATGAGTTAGGCAGATATAAGACGGAGTTTGGAATTCGGAGTTGGAAATTGGAAGTTGTTTAAGTTTTTCTCCGATTAAAGAACTATAAGATTTGGTAAGTCTGGAAAGTTAGCTCCAAAAGTATTTTGGATTTTCCTATGTTCTCGAGAGAAGTAGTTCTTTGTCTACAGGATTGAATGGCCAGTTTGGATAACTGGAATCCATTCTATTTCACGTATCTCTGAGGGAGTACGTGTATGATCTATTACTGATTGTAGAATCTGCAGTTCAGATGGATTTGGGAGTTGTGCTGGATTTGAGTGTGGTCTGATATTTTGTTCAGATTGGTGGATCTAGAGAAGAGAGGAGCTTTGGATTATGGTGGTGTAGTTTGTTTAGCTTCTGTAGAGCGAGTCTACCGGTGATTTATATCCGGGGAAACTCTAGATAGTGTTAGTAGATCTATCCTGATTTGTATTAGGATAGTTAGTTAGGTTTGTTTGATTGTTTGATTGGTTGCTTTGGTTGTTAGGAATTGGATGATAGGTATGCTTTGCTGTTTTAAAATCTTGGCTGGATTATTAAATTAACTTTGCTTTTAATTTCGAGGACGAAATTATTTTAAGGGGGGAGGAATGTGATATCCCGGGATTTTTGGGCAATATCAATTTAATAATCAGTATTAATAATTTAATTGGATTGATAATTTTCCCTTATAATTTTAATTTAAATTGGTAATTTAATCCTTTATAGGCTAATAAATATTTAATTTGGTAATATTAGATCTTTTCTAATAATTTAAAATGGATAAAATTTATCTTTCAAAGCTAATAAAAATAGATTCTATTTATAATGTATATATTGATATATATATTGTGAATAGAGAATCTTTTGTTTAAATAAAAGATGAATTTTCAAATTGTAATATATATGTATGTATATGTTATAATTTAGATTGTTTTGAATTTAATTTAATCTATTGATAATTTATATATGTATGAATTGTGATTTAAAGCTTTGTTTTAAAATTAATATTTTTCAAAGGTTAGTTTAGATTAATTCAATTGTTTTCAAAATATAAGATAATTGTTTATTTTAAAAATGATAGTTTAAATAAAGTTTTATTTTGTATTCTTTAAAGTGTTTAAATTTAAAAGGTTATAAAAATACATGTATAAGATATATTTGAATTATAATTAGTTTTAGAATAATTTCTTTTAAAAGTAATTTATTTATACATATGTAAATTTTATTTATTAAGAGAATTAAAGTATGTAAGTTTATCTTTACATTTAAATTAAATAAAAATTTATTAAAAATACTTAAGTAACATGTGTAACCATATTAGCCATCTTAACAACATTTGTAAGATAATGAAACATGCATTAACATTTGTATATGCATGCAATAAAACAAGTGGCAACATTATCTTCATTTAAAATTTAATTTATAAATAATGTAGTTGAAGAAGAAATCGGGTCTTCATTTTTTCTCAGTTCAAACATATTTCCTCTCTTCTTCTAAAATATAAACTGAAAACCAAACTCAAAATCAAAGAAAAATCAAAAGAAACAAGCAGTAGAATAAATTCAATACAACATCAGTTTTCAATCTTCAACCTGCTTTCCAAATGAAGTTCAACTGCAAGTCATCTGCAGTTCAACACTTTTAAGCAAAAGCAGATCTACAACTTCACTGATTTCAAATTTAAAGACAAGATACAGAAAATCAAAAGCTTGTTTGCCAGATCAAAAATATTCAAGCCTGGAAGTAATAAAACTGGCCTCTGTTTTAAGGTGAGTAAACATTTTGTTTTAAAAACAGTTTAAGATATGAATGGCTTTAATGAATGAGTTGATCTGTTATTTGACATTGATGTTGCATAAAAATCTTTCAGTTTTATATAATTGAATTGGTATGTATGTATATGTGTGTAAATATGTCTGTGTATATATGTAATACCCTGTTCTCTGTGTTCAGTCCATGCTTTGCTTTCAAAAAAAATTCGAATATCTCAATCTACTCAATATTAGACTTTGATATATAAATGAAAGTTATTTGTTAGGATATGAAGATTATTTTAAAAATAGTTTCAAGATTTTTTTTATTCAACAAATAAATTTTAAAAAGGAAAATAACAGAGAGACCCAAATTTATGTTAAAAATCAAGAGTCTTAATTCTTGATTTGAATTACATAAGTGAATTCGTAATTGCAAATCACGAATTTTAAAATACTTTTCATAATTTTTAGATTGTTAATCAATGGGAATTTTCGAGTTGTTTATTTTGAGTATTTTTGGGAATTGCCGATGAACGACGGCGTCGGGGTGGTCGGCATTTGGGTTGAAGATGGTCTGAGTAATGGAGATCATGGGAAAAATACAATTGAATTTTTCCAATTGTTAAATTGTTCGAATTCGAACAAATTAGGGTTTAGCATTGGGTTTTTCTATCGAAGTTGCCGAGATTCGTTCGTCGTTGATATGGGACCGGACTCGATCGCGAGGTGGTGAAGTGGCTCGTCAGAGTGAGGCGTAGCTTTGGGTAGGACGGCAGATGATCTAGTGGTCGGAGACGTTGGTGGTTGGTGATTTTCCGATCAGATGGGTTCCAGATTTTTGAACGAGGAAGCTCGTTTTCATTTCGATGATGAAGATTTGATTCTGGGTTGGTGTAAGGGTTGTCGAGGCCTTGTGTGATTGGTCGACGATCGAAAAGATGATCGGTGGAGGGTGGAAGCGACGTGCACGTGCACGTACACGTTTGCTCGTATTTGGGTACGATCGTGTTGGGGAAGACGAAGGCGACTCGGGGAAGTCTCGTGAAGTTTGTTAGTCGACTCGAAGCAGAGATGTTCTTGAATTCCTCGCGAGTGATTCGGGGAAGAAGTGAAGCGGGCTCGAAGTTTTGCGTGGTAGACTCGAGTAGGGAACGATTGCGAAGTACTGTGTTGGTTCGAGAAAAGGATGAGTGTATCTCGAGTATTCTGATGTATGAAATAGTTTTGTAAAGAATCAAGTTTTCAAAGTTTTTAAATCAAGATAAGTCGAGTTTGTCAGTAATGAAAGAAATTGTTCCAAGGATGTATGATTAACAAGCTTTATAATATATAAATAGATAAGTTGTGAAGGTAGGATAAGTGGCTTTTAAATTGATTATGTATTAAAATTATTAAACAATTTTCAAAGATTGAAAGATTTAGTTAGAGGTTTAAATTGTTTTAAAATTTTAAATTGATTTCTAAATGCATTATTTCCAAATAAGGTAAATGTTAAAATTTTGAAAACCAAATAGAAAATTTGTCTTTAAAGATTTGATTAATTCAAATTGTGATGATGATTAAGGTTGAATTATTTTGATATGGACTTAAGAATACTCGATTATATGATTTGTTAATAAGTAAAGATTAATTAAGATAAATGATTTTCTTAATTAATTAAGGATTTTGAAGTATAAGAAGTTAATCAATTAATTATTTAATTAATTTTAAATAATTAGTTAATTGTTTATTTAATTTTAAATAATCACTTAATTATGGATTAATTAAGTATAATTACTTAATGAAGTAATTAATGGTTAATTATTGGATGTAATTACTTATGGAAGTAATTAATGGAAAATTACTCATGGGAGTAATTAGCTGAGGTGATTAACGGGTAATCACTTAATGTTATCAATTAAGGAATTAATTAATATAATTGTTTTTGAGTTAATTAATTATGAAGTAATTAATTAAGAATTATTTAATGATGGAATTAATTATTTGTTAAGTAATTAATTAAGAAAGTAATCAAGATTATTAATGGAAGTAATTAGAAGATAATTACTTATGTAAGTAATTAAAAGTTAATTACTTAATTAATTTAGTTAATTAATTAATGTGATCAATTAAATGTGTTTAATTTAAGATTAGTTACTAAGTGTAATTAATTTAAAAGTAATTAATTAATAAAGTAATTAATTAGGGATTATTTGTTAAATTAAATTGATTAATAATTACTTAATGAAGTAATTAAAGATTAATTAATTAGATTAATTAATAAAGGTTAATATAATTAATTAAAAGTAATTAATTAAGATAAGTAATTACAAATTGTTAATTACTGTTTATGATTAATTAAGACTAATCAATGAAGTGGTTGATTAAAATTAATTATTTAATTAATTAAAAGGTTAATTAATTAATAAGGATTATTTAATTAATGAATTTATCAAGGTTGATTAATGAAAGTAATTAATTTAAGTATGATTAATTAATTGTAATTAATTGAGGATTAATATAATTAATTATAATTAATTAATTAATGAAGGTTCATTAATTATTGTAATTAATGTTAGTAATTAAAGGTTAATTACTGTATATGGTTAAGGATAATTACTTGAATGTAATTAAAGTATAATTAATCAGGGAAGATTAATTAAGGAAGATCATTAAGATGTTTAATTAATTAAGTTGTAATTAATTAATGATAGTGAACAGGATTATGATAATCCAAGTAATTAAAGAATAGTAATTAATTTAATTAAAGGTTAATTAAATTGATTAGAGTTAATCAATTCTGTTTAGATAATTGATTAATACTGGATGTTTGATATTGGGTGATTGGTTGATATTGGATGATTTGAATATCTCTGATATATATATGATATATGCTGCTTTGTGAGATGAATGTTGATATGAATTATCAATTGTGATAATATGATTTATCTATCTGTTTATATCATCCTGAATAAGTTTAAATGTTTAAACCTTTAAACAACTTGGCCTTAAAAGATACGTTTTGGATTTCGATGAGACCGGGATCGGGTTTCCGTATACCGGTATTCCAGGTCTGGAGACCCGAATACCACATCGATCCAAATTAACGATAGGTCGTGAATCTCAAGTGAAGATGAAGATTCAGAGTGCAAGGGTTATTGTCGTTAACTCTGAGGGTGATTCCAAAACGAGTGTAACGAGATAATGCCTTCGGTTTCGTTCGAACCCGGAACGAACTTGTATGGATTGAATGCTTTCAGCACATCGTCAGGCGGACGATGAGCATTCTAAGTGATATATGTTCTGATTAAAGGTAATCGTAAACCTCAAGCCTCATCAACCGGGAATGGCTAAAACAGGGGAGGTGCAGCAAGGCTTCGTGGGTAGCACCCACTGAGAGCAAGATAGATCCCTGTCTAGAGGTCCCTTTTCTTTTTATTCGGCTTAGTGTGTGGTTGGTCGCGCCAACTACGGGGTTATCTTGTTCGGAATTATCCAGTAAGGGATGGTTCCGGCTTTGTGTTGCAGGGGAGCGGGCGTACTCCTCGGTACGGTGATCTAGGCCACGTACTGTGACGGGCGGTACCCCAGTAGCCATGCCATTGTATGGAATCCAAACTCCAATAAGTGCCGTACGTATTAGTTGTGCCCAACTATGTTGGAATGTGAGATGTAAGCATTTCAGCTATTTCTGTATTTTACTTGAAAACCCTAGACCCTATTATAATATAACTGGATTTCCTATCAAATGTTTTGGTTAGCGTAAGGTAAAAACTTTTCCATGTTTATGTGTGGGAAGTCTTACGTGATACCTTTGTTTTCAAAAGGTTTTGAAGTTAAACAATTTTAACCCGTTTACTCACACCAGACCCATGTCTGACCCAAGTGTTTATTTCTGTTTTATAAACTCTTGGGTACTCAAATTTTTACGAGTAGCCAAGGGATTCAGGTTTAGCTTTGACGAATATTCTGGAGGAGCAATGGAGCAGGAGGCTTCGGCGTTCGTAGATATAGTATTCCGCTGTGTTGATATCTGTGATAGTGTCTTGTCTTGTATTTGAGTTGTAATGTCTAGACAGATGTTTATAACTGTCTAGTAAGTGATGTATATGCTGTGTAACTCTGTAAATTGTTGTATACTATGTAATAGTTTATGTTATTAATATAATTTATTCGTTCCGCTGTGAGATCGTTGTTGTTGTTTCTTTCTTTCTTCTTTTCTTTTCTATTTTCTACCCCTTTCTTTCTTCATAACGATGCGACTTTCTAGGCATAGAAAGTTGGGTCGTTACACCAAAGGAAGATTGGTACGAATCGACGAATAAAGCTGATAGATAAGGAATTGACGAAATCAAATCAGAATAGGTTCGATGAAGATAATTGGTATAAGTGAACCTATATATATATAACTATATATATATAAATTATGTTCTAAATTCAAATCTATATTAAATTAAATATATACATGTATTAGCGATTATATTGATTCATAAATATATATATATATTATTATTTTCATATCAATATTGATTTAAACACATAAAAAAATCAAATATACAGACATGGCCTTATAACCAAATTAAATAACTCATACGACTTGTATATAATACAGGTCAAACGAAAAAGAAAAACGTAGACTGCTAATATAAAGCGACGGCCATATATATATATATTCAAATTCAAACAAACCTATTACACATAAGTTTATGTAAAATCAAATGTTACTTATTATACAAAGCGGCTTGCAAAGCATATATCTATAAAATAAAACACTACAATATATGATATACGAAACAGCTGGCCCAATATATGAAACAGCAAAAGCATACATCTTATTTTTAAAACTATACTTAAACATAATATTTATTAAACCATATATATGTATAAAACAAACAAAACTTATATATAACTGATATTTAAAACTAACAGGCTATACAACTTTCGGTAACTAAACATAAGTATATATAAACAACTTGGATTCTATATATACTTACTGAATAAAACTAATAATATATATATAACTTATAGACAACATACGTATGAACAAACATATTACTGATGGGTTTTGAACTTACATAACTAACAGACACCTTATACATACTTGTATATATTTATATATATATAAACCACAAATTCGTATATTACCTATAAAACTTATATATATTACAACATAACCAGTAACCAGCCACAACCTTTTCAAACATTGTACATATATAAAACAGTACGCACACTCTTATACATACAGTACTTATATAATATAAAATAGCTTATAGATATATATAGAAAAACAACTTATAAAATATACATATATACTAACATATACTCATTTTAGTTTTTAAATGAACAACAGAACATATGGCCTATACTATAAAGCTTTATAAACTTTAATATATGAAAATAATATATATAAATATATATATACTCACCCGCATATAAAAGAATGAAGGAAAAACTGCTGGGGAAGGAGAGAAGTGTTGCTCGGCCGGAGAGTGGAGGCGACTGAAAATGCAGGGTGGAGGAGGCTGTCGTGTGTGGGAAGACTCGGCTTTGATGGGTGGCGAACAGGATTGGTTCGTGAGGGTGAGAAGTGTTGACGGGTTTGGCTGAAAGCTAGGGCAGGCGTGTTGGTTGGTGCACTTTGTCTCGGTGGTAGGCACGTGCGAGCGAGATGAATCAGGGTGGAGGTGGAAATCACGGTGGCTTGGAGGCCGAATGGGGTTGGAAGAAGAGGGGAGTGGCTTGGCAAAATACGGGGAAGGAGGGAATTTGCAGAGGAGAAGGAAGATGAAGAACCAAATATGATTTCGCGAATGAAAAGGTGAGAAGTGAAACAAGGACAGAAGTGAATAAATATAAAAGAAAGGTATGGCAACGGGCTTCCCTAGATTCTGCTGCAATAATTAAAGCAATTAATAGTTATTTGGGCTGCACGTTTCAAAGTTGAAAAGGCAAAGGAAAGCTAACGGTCATAATTAAGGGTACCGATACGACGTACCGTTTCATCGTTTCCGTCGCATGCCGAACCTCAAAATACAGAATTGAATATATCGTAGAGATCAGCTCGACGAGACGATCAAAACGGTATATAGATATTGGTGGTACGATCATCCTATCGAAAGTCGATAATCGGTATCGAAAAATGATGCAATTTGCAAAACATAAGATAAATGGAGCTGGAGAAGATCAAATTTGAAGAATCAAAATCTGATGTCTCACTTAGAAGATGATTTATAAATTTATTATATAAGAATATTCAGGTTTTGAAAATATTTTATTATCATCAATTATTAACTGATTTGAATTAAAATAAAATACACAATAAAATAAACTTCCATATTATCAGATGAAAATTTACCATTAGCTATGTTTAAATGGACGCATAACAAATATCAAATTTTCGTCCTAAAATTCTATTGTTTGTTTTAAATGGTAGATTTATTATTTTCAATAAAATTCACCTTTATTTAATTTCAAAATAAACTATATTTCAAATTAATATAGTTTGATAATCATTGGTTTATAATTTCTAGTTCCTTAATAAAAATGCTAAAATTAACTAATACAGTATTAAATTCTCAATTTTCTCAATTTCTGAATCGTTTAACTAATTAAGCCTTATTAAATTAAACTTTATATTTCTTTCCTTTTATGTAAAATCCAATTATACTAAATTTTATTAACAATTTAATTTCAATAGGTTGATATGTAAGATGAGCAAAAATCAAGACTAAAATTTAAATAAGTTTGAATACATAATTATATATTTATTGTTTACAAATAGATTAGAAGTTAATTTACAATTAAAACCCAATTCCAGTTAATCATGCTTTACACAATATTAAATCTATCCAATTAAACTTTTACTAAACCATACATTTGAAATCACATAAAATAGTTGTCACTTTACTAAATCAAAATCATATGTTATAATTCAAAGTAAATTTTATTTAAAATTATAAATTTTTAATTTCTTACCGTTTTAAATTCTAAAATCTAAAAAATATTTCTTTTTCGAAAAATATGGGTCGTTACAAAAATAAGTTAGGATATGTATGTGTTCATGTATATGTGTATTAGATAAGTATATGTACGTATGTGTGTGTGTGTGTGTATATATATATACACTTAAGATAATATAATATAAAAATTTAGTAAAAGTAAATATTACATCAATGAAACATGTTTAAACATTAAGTACAAGAGATTTAAATGCATGTTTGCTTTGACATGATCAGAAGGGAGGATATGGGGACTGAAATGGCATGCATGGTGGAGGGTGTTGAGGTGGCAAAACAATGTGGAAGGTAGAAGTACAAGGGTAGATAGGTAATTCTCTTTTTCTCTTGTTTATAAATAGCCTTCCATTCCTTCATTTTTCCTCCTCTTCCTCCTATCATATTTTCCTCATCTCCAATCCAAATGGAGGTTTACTTTTTCTTAAATCATTTAAAATTTTAGTGGCTACAACTTTTATTTGTATTAATTCTTCAAATTTTGAGATTAGCTATGTCCAAATCTCATTTCTTTTAAACACATTTTCGGACCCATATTCAAGTCCGAAAATACCTCTTCTTCTTTTGAACATATCTTCCTAAACACATATCCAAATTAAATGAATCGTTTTTTGAAATTGTCCAAGGACTTTTCATTTGACCACTTTTCAAAATTCCGAGTGTAACATGGCCAAAAATAGAGGAACATATGACCAATTTTCGAGTTGATTTTGTGGTTTTCCAAGCATTGCAAGTTCTAAAGTATTTCAAGTTTTCAAAAGAGTTTTGGAAAATTATGGTGTGTAAACTTCTTAATTTTTGGGAAAGTTTTTTCCTTTGCATTTATTAACTATTTGGTGATAAAATAATTTGATTTTTTGGTTGGATTATTGAATGGTTTGGATACATATATATGCTGCTTATATATGTGAATGCATGTGGTTAAGTTAGTGTGTGCTTGAATGTGAAGTCTAGATTTTTATGAATGATGCACAAGTGTGATCTTGTTTTTTTGGTTTGCGGTATGAATAAGCTATTATGGACATATCTATGTGGTTGTTGTGCAAAGAAAAGTTAACAATTAGATTTGGTTATCGATGAAGAATCCTTTGTGAAGAGTACGAATTTTGGTTTGTAATCAAAATCGATATTTAAAAGTTAGAAACTTGGTTTCAAATTATTTACTTTGTGTTTTGAAAAGTTAGTAAGCTTTCTAGTATTCAGTTTCCAAAGAGAAAAACTAAAACATTTGCAAGTATGACACCCATAGCGGTAATCGATATGGATGCAGTTTCGATGAAAGTCCGATTTTTGAAAATTCAGTTTCATACTTTAAAATTATTTTGGAAAGGTTTTATAAACTTAATAAAAATGTTTTAGAAAGTTAACTAATTTTTAATAATTAATTATAAATCAATTAAGCTTGGTAATTAAAATTAATTGAGTATTAAACAAGGTTCATTAATCTTAATTAAATAAAGATTAGTACTAGTTAATTATCCTTTAAAAGTAAGATTAATTTTTAATTAATTATGAGTTAAGTATATGGTTTATTTTTAATTAATTATTAATCAAATATTAGGTCAATTATTTATTTATTTAATTAATCAAGTGTTTAACTATTTTCAATAATTAATTAATTAAGGTTTTAATTTAAAATAATTATTTATTAAAGGTTTAATTTATTATTTAAGTTTAATTAAAAGATTATTTAATTCATTAATTGAGATCAATTAATGGTTAATTATTAATAAAGGTTTTAAATTATTATTTAATGATTAATAAAGGATTAATTAAGGATTTAATTTATTAATAAATTATTTATTAAAGGTTTAACTATTTATTAATTTATAATTAAATTAAGCTCAAACTTAATAAAGATTAATTATGATTTAATAAAGAGTTTAACTTGTAATTAATTATTTTAAAATGGAGTTTTAAGTTTTTAATCCTTGTTTTCCTAGAATCAAATTGTTTTAAAGGTACTTCTTTTCTAAAGATGGTTTTTGAACACAAAGGATTCAAATGTCGATACCATTAAGTAGACAAACAATCAGAACCAGGGTTGAGTTTACCGGAAACTATGGGAAGTTGTTTCGAAGAGACCGGGATCGGATATGTTATCTGAAAACCACTTCGATCCAACTCAAGTGTTTCGAAATGAAGACATCTTGAAGAGTATGGAACCGAAGATGGAGCCATTGAAGTGCAAGGGCTGCTTACTATTAATCCTGAGGATTATTCCAAAATGGATGTAGTAGAAGTAGTGCCTTCAGTTGTCCTTATTCTGGACAACTTGTATGGATGAATGCTGGCATTGCATTACTGCTTGGAAGGCAGTGTTAGCATTCCAAGTGGGATTGCTATTCATAAAGATATGATGTAGCCTCAAGCCTCATCAACCAGAAAATGAAAAAAATCGGGCATGTAGCAAGGCCATGTGGGTCGCTCCCATGAGGGTATGGTCATCCCAAATCTAGATCGATTACTATCTACTCGTGTATGCTTCGGGGCCTAAAGTTGGGTGATCATATTCGGTACTACTAGTCAAGTGGTAGGCCATTCTTGCATGGTAGGGGTACAAGATGTTCTTGTCAGACCCCGATGCATTTTATCTAGAGATGTACCATCAGAAGGTAGTTCCTTACCTTGTCATAGTATAGAATCCATTCTCCAATACATGCCTTTACGGTCTTAGATGTACCCAACTATGTTGAAATATGAGATGTAAGCATTTCAACTATATTCATATTTTACTTGAACCTTTAGAAATTATTATAATATCACTGGATTTCTATAAAAACTTGTTTTGGTTATCGTAAGGTAAAAACGCTTCCGTGTTTATATACGACGTTGTCTTATGAGATACCTTTTATTTTAAATGGGTTTTAAACATAATAATTCAGTTGTTTGAGTTTACTCACACCAGAATCATGTCTGACCCAGAGTTTTATTTTCTTTTCCTAAAACTCTTGGGTACTCAAATTTATATGAGTAGCCAAGTGATCCAGGTTTCTCACAACTGCATTTTGGAGGAGCTAGAGTAGGTTGTTTCACGTTAGCTAGTAATTATCTATTTTCATTGTGTATGTATGTATGATCTTTGTATCGGTTAGGTAGGGACAGACTGTTGTAACTATCCTAGGGTAGAATTTATATTAGTATGACTCTGATGTATCATTTTGGAAATGACTTTGTAAAGAATTATGTTGATTAATATATTTTATTCCATTACGTTGTGAGATTCTATGATTGTTTAGTTTCTTCTTATCTTCTATCTTCTTTCTTTCCCATAATGGTCGGTCTTTCTGGCACTTGAATGCTCGGCATGCAATATAGTGGACGTAGTATCGATTTTTGAGGGTCGAAATGCCTATTTGTTACACTTAGGCTTGGGCCTTAAACCATAAAATAAGTAAATAAATAAATAAATAAATATTTTATTTCCTTTTACTTTTAAATTTTTTAATTTAAACAAATACTAATTTCTATTTGACATCCCTTCTTTACACAAACAACATTTCATTTCAATTATATTACTTTTGTAAATTTTAATTTCCACATTTCAACCTATTCAAATTTAAATATCTAATTTTTACAATTTAAATCTTTTTATTAAATAATTTTGAAACCAATTAACAAATAAATTTGCTAATTCTATTTTAATCACTAAATTGCTATTATTACCTTCAATTAATTGTTACTTAAAATCAGGTTGTTGCATCGATTAAACAATATATCTTAGTAATACATTGGTTTCCATATGTATATGATTAGGTTTGGCATCCATACATATCCAATTAGGTTTGTCATTCGGTCAGCTTTTACATTCGGTGGTAAGCTCGGTTAAATAATATATCTTACTTATAGATTGGTTTCCATACATACTTGATTAGGTTTGGAATTCGGTTAACTTATGCATCCATACATACCTGGTTATGTTTGGCATCCAATTAGATTTTGCATTTATATGTACCCGATCAGATTTGGCATTCGGTTAGCTTTTGCATTAGATGGTAAGTTTGGTTAAATAGTATATCTTGGTTATATATTAGTTTTTATATGTACCCACTTTGGTCTGACATTTTGTTAGCTTTTATATAACACCCTATAAAATCAACCATAAATAAATCAGTTGAATAAATTAAATTAAATAAGATAAAGATAAAAATGGAAATTTAGCAAAAGTTGGAATTTGACCATGAAAGTTATACCATTGCATTCATGGCAAAATTCTGATCAATTTCCATATATAATATGTTGAAAATGGTGCTCAAATGGAAAAGTTATGGGTGTTTAAAGTTTGCGGATTCAAAATAATTTAAATAGAATTCAAATTCAAATAATTAAATAATTCATAAATTTAAATTTGAAAGTAAACAGTTATTGGACTTTTGAGGTTAAGTAAACATTAAAATTAACGTTAACGTTAAAAAGTAATTAAGGAATTAAATAAATCTATCTACGGCAACAAGTTAAATAGTCCCAAAATAAATGGACCGGTCAACCGCCCACTCTGACAGGTATGCCGTTAGCTGTCGACCGGTGGCTAATGACGGTCAATCGGTGATTAATAGTGCTAACTAAGATTTTCAGAAATATAAGCGTTTGGATTTTTATACCATTAAATCAACTTAAATCCGTTGGTTTTGTTGCATTTCAACCACTATAAATAAGACCATAGTCCCCTCACTTTTATTCTCAAAGTATTTTGGGAACCTAGTAAAGCTCTGAGAGTTCATCTCTTCTAAGATTTAGAAAAATCTCCATTAAGGTTTTAGGTAAGAAATCATATATATCTTTTCTATTTTCTATTTATTTTCCCAAACTATTTTTCTCCAATTTTCCAAATCTAATCTATATATAAAAACCTTGTTGTGTATATCTAAAAGAAGAGATCTGATAGAGATTGTAAAAGGCGTGTCAAATCCAAAGGAGGCAAAACTAAGGCTATACTGTGAG
This sequence comes from Allium fistulosum, assembly GCA_030737815.1. Lineage (NCBI taxonomy): Eukaryota > Viridiplantae > Streptophyta > Magnoliopsida > Asparagales > Amaryllidaceae > Allium > Allium fistulosum. The sequence goes on along the minus strand of CM060908.1, from coordinate 635,946,316 downwards.
TTGAAATCTTAGCTTTCCTATTATAGTAGTTGATTAGTATAGTTTGGGTTTGAATATGCCTTAGGGAGTTTTGTTTTGCAAAAACATCGTTTATAAACCCCCAAAACTCCTTCAATGCGAAATGTCAATTCTAGGTTGGAATCTTAACCGTTTATGACAAAATAATGGAAATTATATAGATTTGCAGTTTTGATAATTTTACCTTCTATTCCACTCCTTATTCTTCATCTTTGAATTTGATTAAAGAGTTATGATTAAAGGATAGTGCGTAAGGAACGAATTTATTTGTAGTTTGCACCACTTATTCATATGAATTAAATAGAAATTCCTTTGTTTATTTTTATGTGAAAAAGGAGTTGAATAGAGCGTAAAATTGCAACTGTAAGTTTCTATTATCAATATGTTCCATTATTTTGATGTAATAAGTTAAGTTTAAATTTTAATTGTATACGAGTCTATTGATTGGAATTTTTAGATATGAATATTGGAATTTTGGTATTGTTGATAATATGGATTGAGACTTGTATAATTATTTAAAAAGTTGACATTTAAGCGCTAGTTTAGGACGTATACTCCATATGCTTAGAAATTACTAGGTGTGTGTGTATGTGTGCGTGTGTATTAGCATAGATAACCTATAATTATAACATACAATTGCATGTTTTAATAGGTTATTAATTCTATTAAATCCCCCTTAGGAAGGTAATTAATGTAAAAGGCAAATAAGAGTGATTTCTTATAAGGCCTTGATTTTGGAAACAGTGAGGTGTGTGATAATATATTAGAGTGCAATATAAATTATGACTAAATTATAGGGATGTGAGGTCAGTCAAAAGCACGTGGAAGTCTGCCAAGCTAATCTGGCTACTAGCAGTGTGACTACGAAGCTGATGTGAGACATTATCTATAATAAGTAACTACGATGACGCAATGTTAGTCCTAAATTCTATAGGGAAAATCTGCCCAGCTAATCTGACTACCAGTACCTATGAATAGTCAGGCTTATGTGAGACGTTACCAAATGGTACTAGTCATAATACGAAGGACCTGCTTTAGAGATTAAAGGTATTAAGTGGTTGTGTGAGGGCCCGCCTCTTCTCTATGTAGGAAGTAGTAAATGTTCGAGGTTATGGATTAGGCATGGTAGAGGATATCTTGGGAAAGGGCCCGCTTCAATAGGAAGTATTAAGTGGTTGAAGAGATTTCGTGCAATGTCAGCTAGATAGTTACTAGCGAGGAGTTCGTCTTAGGAATATAGGTAGTAAATGACGTGGACCTTCCTTAAATAAGGTACTAAATGGTTGGAGTCTGCCTAATTCTCATTAAAAGGTATTAAGTCGCTTGAGTACTATCTCTTACATTGATAGGATATTATGGATGATAGATATTGGTTAAGGTACCAGACCTGCGGAAGAAGTTTATTTATTTAGATGCAACTGGTTCAGTAATGTTCCAGGTTCTGGAATCAACGTGCACCAAAAATATAATATTATTGAAATAAAGCATACATCACGTTATCATAAGTACGATCCGTTTATACTAGCAAAACAGGCCCTACAAGTTTATTATGCTCCTTATCCATCTCTAAAAAGAGATAAAGCAGATTGGTCGGCGGTTTTTAAAACGAAGGCAAGAATTACGTTTGATGGAAAGAATATTCCAAACGAACAAGCGTACCAAGCGGACATCGAGGAAAATAACGAATTTACAATAACAGATGATCACACCGATTTAGGACCTCTAAATGATGAATCAAATGTATTAGTAGAAGCATTTAAGATCATAGAGGAAAACAATATGGAGTATGAGACAGAGTCTGAATCAGAAAACGACGAGGACTAATTTAGTAGTATACATGTTGAAAAAAGGTAATTTACGGGAGTATTGATGTTACACTTTTTTGTATGTTACATGCGATTATTGATGTTAAATCTTGATATGTTTACTCATAATTGAATGATATTGCCATAATAAAATAATATGTATGTGACAGGTATTACAGATGTCCTTCTTTAGGCGGTGGAGTTCTTCACAGTCTAGTTCCCCTCTGGGTCTCAGAGAGGGACAGGTCGCAGCGGTGGTGATGGCAGCGGCCCTTCGTAGGAGGCACATCGTACGGTAGTTAGATTGCTACCGAAAGCTGATGGCTCGTAAGTATTAAATTTACTTCAGCATTGTAAATATTTTATATGATATATTAACCATGATTTGTCTGTACTATATTTAATGCAGGAGCTTTGAGCTTGAGCCTTCTAACATCGTGCTCAGCATATCGAAGCAAGCATACATGAGCCGTATGACTACATGCTGGCTGAAGTGGAACAGGATCCCGGAGCATGTACAGGAGAGCATATGGCAGGACTTCCTGGTAAGTGTAAAATTATATACCATTATATATAATCATTTTACAATTTACTGAGTAAGTATAAATGTATAACTTATATTTTTTCAACATATATACATGGGGCAATAGACTTACAAGAGGAGGACGTGTCTCGCGCCATTGGAACTCAAAAGTGGCAAAGAATTATAGGGATATGATGTCTACCATAAGAAAAACCGAGAAGAAGCCACAATGGATGGATGCCAGCGTCTGGGATGCTTGGGTCGCATGGTGGGGTAGCGACGAATTCAAGGTAAGTCTATCAGATATCACCTTAATTTATTCAGTACATAATACATAACTTATATCTGTAAAATATAATCTTAATTTTTAATTTACAGGCGGAGTCGGACATAAACTTTGTGAATATGCAGAAAAATCCTGTCACACATCGTGGTGGCTCAAAATCATTCCAGCACCATCGCGAGGACCTGGTAAATTAATTAATTGTAATTATGAACAGTTATTACATTTTTAGTATAAGTTTGTATGAACAACAATAATATACACCAATTATTGCAGGAAAGAGCGCCTGGGGGTCCCGTCTCATATATGGACGTGTTTGAGCATACCCATGTCGTTAGGCAGACAGACGACGAGGGATCAGTGTCGTATGACTGGCATGAGGATGATAGAGTGTATGCCGCACATGTAAGTATATTATAAGTTATAAGTTATTAATAATGATCATTTTAATTAATTAGTTATAAAATATTATAATAGTGTCATGTAATATTTATTTTTATTTAATTTTGCGTTGCAAAAAAAATTTATGCAAGCACGTGCGCAGATGCTTGAGCATTCCGGACAGGAGCAGTTGACCACTAACGAGAAGGACGCGATCTTTGACTCTGTTATGGACCCGATCCAGAAAAACAGGCGCTACGGCTACGACAACCAATCGGTAATTTATAAAAATTAACTACGTCGTAAAATTTGCTTAATTTTTATAAAAGTTACGTAATAACTTAAACATATTTCGACTTGTTTTGTAGGCTCGAACATCACAAAGGGCTTACCGGAGGGCTCAGGACAACATGGAGATTAATGAGCTTACACAACATATTGCACAGTTATAGGAGCAGGACCGCCTCCGAGCAGTGCAAATGGAGCAGCTCAACCAGCGTTTGGCCGAGTATTCGGAGCGTCATGGAACATTCCCTTCGTTCGGTGGTTTCAGAGTAGATGATGAGTCTTGATGCACGATTTGCATTTTTTTTAACCGGTGTATATAAACATTGAGTGATGATGAGGTTAATTTATGGATATGTGGTGTTTGACATTGATTTGTGTGGTTGATGTGGTGGTTGATTTGTGGAGTTTGATGTTGAACGTTGGATGTATATATTATGCATTGATGTTGGATGTAAATATTGGAGTTGGATGGGTGAGACTGATGATGGAAGGTTTGTTTTGTATTGATTGAATATGTTTGCATTTGATATGATGATGTTTGAGTTTTATATAGATATTGATTTCAGCTTATATATCTGACTTATATATTGATTTTGATGAGTTGTGTTATATATTGGTATGGAAGTGATGTCGTGCTGCAGAAAAAAAATTTACCCAGATTTTCAACGGCTACCGACGGCCTATTGGCCATTTATTTTGACGGCGAGCGACGACTTTCTGGGCGAAATTTGCGAGGCTTGCGACGGCTAGCACGACTTAATGGAAAATTATCATGCTATGTGGACGTCGTCGCCGTCGGAAAAGCCGTCGGAATTGCTGCTGGAAGAACCGTTATCAGCCATCGCAATAACTTCGTCGAAGCCGTCGAAAATGAACGAAAGTCGTGGTCCGTATTCCGACGGCATTTCCAACGGCTCACGACAACCCTTTCTCTTATAGTGTTTCAACTACACTTTCAAGTCCACATAAATAATCACATATAAACACATATATGTATACACAAGCAACATCACTTTCAAAACAAACAACTAGGAACGATTTATGACTATCAAAATAAAGTTTAAAACTTTGATTTTAAAGTGAGATTTACTCACCAAAATCCACACACTAAAAATCAAAGCTACTGCAACCTAGCTCCAACCTTCAGATCTACTTTCTTTTTCAAAAACTTGACTTTTGGACCTTGGAAGGTGGATTTTTGGTTCGGCCTATGGTATATTAGGTTTGGCCTTGGCTTTGAGAGATGGTTTGGAAGCTAAGTGAAATAGAGAATAAAATGATGGGGTTTAAGTAGTTTTTGAGGGATTTAAAAGGAAAAAAAAAAAGGATTTTTAACTTTAGAAAAAATTTAAGAAGTCATGGAAAATAAGAAGAGCTTGAAATGGAAGATAGTAAAGTTTTGAAAGTGAGAGAATGAAATGAAAATGAGAATAGAAAAAAAAATTGTTTTTATGTAAAATGCGATAGGAAAAGTACCATTTTGCGCTTTGGCCCTTTATCCTCTATATCACATTGCCACATCACCTCCTCTTATCCCATTTGCCTTAGTCCACACGTCTTCCATCATCTCCCATTTCTTCATTCCATCACTTCACTTCTTACATGATGTTAAGTTGCTTTATCATATTCTTTTATTTTTATTTTATTTTTAAAGAAAAAGAAAAGTCAAACTTACTTTTTAACTAAAGTAAATAAATTTAAACCTATTTCACTTTAACCGTTTCTATGTTATTTATATAAGCGTGTATATAAATACTCTAGTGCACACAACAATAACTTTTAGATGATGAAAAATCGAAAATTCAAAAAATGATTTTCGGTCACATTTTGATTTTTTTCGAACTAATTATTTTTGTAAACCATATTCCAAAACAACTTTCTCATCATTAGTTATTATCTAAAAGAGGTTTATTTGAGTTATAAAATTAATTAATTAATTAATTAAAAATATATCAAAAATTCATATTTTAAAGTGATTAAATTTCAGGTTGTTACATATTATAGGAGTTTAAATAAGATTTAGACAAAGTTATAAAAAGTATTTAGTTAAGTAATAATATATTTTGAGTAATAAAGCAATAGATGCTAATATATATCTTTAGGATAATATAACAAATTGAAATTAAAAGTTTGAAATGCATGTGAATAGATTGTACTTTGAAGTCTACTAAAATAATTGTCTTGTAAGTAGAAATATCTTTGAAATAATGGACTTTTCATAAGTATAGGTCATAATTTCATGGAGTAGTAAATGCTGATTTCGAATTTAGTGTAATAAGTTTATTTGTATGAAAATAATTTATTGAAATTTATTTTGTATATTGTAAAAGGTTTTTGAAAAGAAAATTTATTTTGCTCCTTTATGGGATTAACCAAGTTTTGATTTAATAATAGTTTGGTTTAATAATTGAGTTTTAAATATTTTGAATTAATAATTCAACTTTTAAAGAAATAAATCTTTGTTGTAGAAAGTATTTAAAAAAGTTTAATCATGGTTGGATCGGGTCTTTAAAATATATTAAAATAGAGGAAAGCACGGTCTACTCATCTTGGCATAGGTACACTTTTTCACCTTGCATGCGTATAACCGTCCTTAAACTGATATTTGTAACAGTGAACCCATCCTTGTGTTGGTTCTTTACTGTTATCATAAAGCGCTAAGGCAAGTTGTGTAAAAAAATGTGAACTAATTTCCTTTTTACAGCAAAAGAGCATGCAAAGACAACCACGTCTCTCATATGTGTAAAATTTTTAGAGTAAGCTATAAATTCTCAAATGGATCAATTTCAGCACATATTATTAGCTAGGAAAAAACCAAACTTATTATTAATTCACAAATGGTAGTACTTAGTGGTCGGTTTTGTTTTGTTGCTGTGGGTCAACTACAACTGTGCATGGTCGGGTTTGGTTTTTTTTTTTGGGGGGGGGGGAGGGGGGGGGGTAAATTTCTTAGTTTGTACCGGCTTTGATGCATTATAATTATGGAAAAGGCTATGAAGCCCGAAGATAGGGTAAAAAATTTGGCCCGAAAGTAATCTAATGGCAGCAGTAAATTACCTAAGCCATTCGGACTCTTTAGCATCTCCCTATAATTATAGGTTGGGATTAGTCCAGCCTTTTTTGCTCAAAATACACACATACAATTGTCATAGTATTTACCACTTCAACCATTTTTATGTTTCTTACGGTCGAAAATCACCTAGATCTAAACATTGATGTTTCAGTGTGCCCAATCAATTACAACGTTTGAAATTTTGCATGTAAATCCTAAAAAAGTAGATTTGAGTCTGATGCAAAATTTCAAACGTTATGATTGGTTGGACACATTGAGACACCAATGTTTGGGTTTAGATAAGTTGCTTCCATTTCTTCCCTTTTCAATTTGACTCATGATATAGGTTGGATTTCAAATAATATGTTTGGATCAAAAATGATACAAACACCGTAATAGATATACAAAGGAAGAGAATAAAAGAAATTCAATCATTACAGACCAAACATCACAATAACTAGGCAACAGTTCAATCAATACTGACTAAATCTCACATTGATCAATTTCCTTGTACTTGGGATGAGTTGATTTTCATTTTATACAAGATGAAAACCAAATTATTCAGAAAGATATTGTGGAATAAATCTTATAGCTACTTGACCAAATTCCATCATCTATTTCACTAGGTTTCTTTCAATCGCTCTCCAACGAGCTGTAGAGACCCATTAAACCAAACAATCTTCCATCCACAACTATCATAAATTTCAAATTCTTGCATTTAAAACTTTCACATCTATTATGATTGAATGCTTAATTACATACAGGAGCGCGCATATAAAGATATATGTATTTCCTAAAATACATCTATGTTGAATGTTCAGGAATATTTTGAAGAATGTGCCAAGGGGTGGTTCATGTAAATTTCTTGAAAGCCGATTAGTCTGCATAGATGCTGCTGAAGAATTGGCTTCAGATGAAGGAGCAGGAGTTGAAATGCATTTGCCTGAAGATGCCAGGCATTGGGTAGTAGGATATAACTTCTTTAAAATTTGAAAAGAACTTACATAGCAACTCATTATTGCTGTTTACAAATCACTTTTGTTGGAAGGGATTATAATAACAACTTGTTTATCAAAAAAAAAATACTTGCTTACAATCCAACTATTTTCATACCTACTCAATTTCTTTACCTGCCGTTGCTTATGCTTTTGATAACATCAGTAAACATAGTGTGTACAGAAATTTCAGGTGCATGCCCTCAATCCAGATGGCTTATCCAAAATCGTCTCTGAAGTCTTTACTAGTTCAGACCAAAGTTGTAGGATTAGGCTATTTATGTTCGTTAATTTGTTTAAAGCATTGCATTATGTGAAGAATCCCTTACGTATCTTCATTGAGGGTACTGTAGGTGTACATCAGAATGAGCATCTGTGGAATATAACATATATCATTTTGTTTTCTCAATTTAATATATATATATATATATATATATATATATATATATATATATATATATATATATATATATATATATATATATATAAAACCTGAATCTACTGTTAGGAATAGCTTGTGTGAAATTTAGATTTTGTGATTCCCTGCTGCAATGATTCATTATACTGGCTTTACCTCTAACATGAACCAGTAATATCATAATTGCATGTAGTGATCAGTTATGGTTTCTTTCAAGTGTACTACTGGTTTTAGAGACAAAATTATGCCACATCGGCACCAGTGATTTATCGTTTGTTGAGATTAAGTGAGTTCTGCAGTTGAAGAATAAGATATCGTCGTACATATAAGATGTTGTATTATCTGTGAATATGTCTGTTCAGAGACTGGTTTGACAGTTGTTAAAAAACGGCAAATTCATTCAGGTTGTGTAAAACGGTAGTCCCGGCGGGGCTCGAACCCGCGACCTTCGGCTCATAAGACCAACGCTCTAACCAACTGAGCTACGGGACTACTTTGTTTAAACAAAGAAAATCAGGTTTCATAACACCAACGCTCTAACCAACTGAACTGTTGGAGCTTTCTTTGGTATGGCGTAAATCCCTTTACATTAGCCCTATGGAAAGAAACGTTTAACTAATCAAAAATGGAAATTTTTGTGGTATGTAATGCATGCGTTTGGACGTGATATCATCTATAATTTCACCATCTTGCTATGATCTCTTATTGGTCGAAATTTCCCTCTCACCATTACCATCTCTACTAATGTCAAAATACGATTTTAACAAATCTATTTTCTATTTTTTATTGTTTTGAACCAGTAAATTCGAACAATTTAGTTCATAGCGACGCTATAACCAATTTAACTAATCTTATGTAGTGCCTTACTCGTGATCGAAGATATCGTTAAACCAATAGATTGAATGTTGTTCCTAATGAGATTAGGTAGATATACGTTATTATCCTTTCTTTAAAAATGTCATTAGAACTATAGACGAAACACGGTTCTTGTTAGGCTTACAAGATTAGAAATCGTTGTTTACCATCTTATTGCAGCAAAAACATTATGACATTCTACTTCCACTAGCCTCGTATATTTAGAAATTACATAATAAAATCTTCAACTTTCTCCACTGAAGTTTTGCGTTCGACTGTAGAATGGACATTTGGAATTTGAAAAAATATCCACATTTTACACAACATACTAGCATATAGTTTTAGAAAAGAAGAAGATTTGTTCTTGGGATTTATGTTATTTATAATTTTATAAGAATATACAATACTTCAATCTCGATTATTAAGAAACAAATGCACACATTCCAAGAATTATGCAAAAATTTGGCATGGGCAGGGTTAATCAATGCATCGTGGTACAAGTTCAACAAATGCACAATAGATTATCGCACCACGTAATCAAATTAGAAATGTTTTGGTTGTTGCAGGGTGATATCAATTTATATTTGTGTTTGAGTTTATTATTTTTTGTATTTTGGTTGAATTTTCAATTATTATTAAATTTGAATTAAGTATTAATTGTTTAAATATTTTTTAAATTAATAAAATATACAAAATGGTTATTGTTGCTCATTTTTCTCATAGAAAAATATACAGGCTCATCAAGAACAAAGCCCAACAGCAAAGGTCCGTATAGCACACATGTCCCCACGATCTCTTCCGATCCAATAACTCATTCGCCTAATATATCATCATCCACAAGGTCTGTTCGCCTCCTCTTCCTCGCCAGAACCTTGTCCGTCATTTTCCCAAGAACAACTGTGAGCCACAAGCTTGGCAGGAAGCATCTCCCGACCACCCTCTGCACACCACTTCGCCCCGTACTTTAATGTCTGAATCATGCAAGATAATGCCAACTCATGGACATGCTTGTCCACCCACGTGTCTTGTCAGTACCTCTTCCAATAACCCCTATTTCTGAACAACCGTTGCAAGTAGAGAAGGTGATCCCTTAATGGAAGCGGATCCCTCAATTATAGCTCGTCAACCGTTCATTATTGCCCCTTGGTCTTCTTTGGTGGACAAAGCTATGGACTTACTTTTCTTATTCCGTTTGTGCTACAACCCATGATTCATCTTAATTAATTAGCAAGTGTTGTTGGCAAGCTCAAATGTTTTGATGCTAATATTATAGCTCGTAAAAAGCTAGTGTATTCTAAGGCTCTAATTGAAGTAACTCCTGAAAAGCCTCTTCCCTCCAAAATTCTGTTCATATTGCTGAGGAAAAAGTCTTTGTTGTTAATGTCCATTACAATTGGAAACCTAATATTTGCATGTCTTGTCACTCTTTTGGACATCTGAAGGAAGCTTGTACTATGCAGTCTGATGCTGCTCCTACTCCACTTTCTCTTAGGATCCCGCTTCCTTGTCCTATCATGAAGTGGGTTCCGAAAGTTTGCCCAGTTACAGTGGTTCCCTCTACCATGCAAGTAGTTCCAAAGACTAGTCCTGTTATTGATTATGCACCTTCCAAGATTGTACCGACCTCTGTCACTCATTCTACCGTTCCTGATGATTTATCGCTTACTAAGCCTGATGTAGATCTGCCTTTTGATGATTTTATTTGGGCTGCATCTGAGCAAGCTATTGGGTCTTCTTATCACCTATGCTCCAACATAAGCGTGCCCCTCGTCTCACTTCAGGATTATATGAAACAACATGTCCATAGAAAAATAGAGGAAATGTTGTTGGTGTTGGCCCTTCATCCAAACAATATCTAGTTGCGCCCCCTGTCCAAATCCCCCGTGATTTGGACTTCTATTTGACCAATTACTACCATTATTAGCATAAGTGTGCCCTCACCTCACTTCAGGTTAATGCGAGACCACCATTTTGTCTAATAGGGAATGTTTTTTGGTACATGTCCTACTTTCATCTTTGCTTATTAACTTAGATAAATTATTTAAATAAGCATTTATTATTATCTTCACTATCTTTGCTTATTAATTTATCCTAAGTCTTAAAATAAGCCTCATTCCGTTCTTTTTCTTATTATTACCTACGTTATAATTATGCTTATTACTTAACCCAAGGTCTAAGTGTGAAAATAAGGCTCTTTTACCTTATACTCTTTTTAGTTATAATTCTAAGTTATAACTAGGCCAATTATCTTTAATTAGTCCAATTTTAATATTTACATCACAATTTCAGTCCAATTCCATTTCTTATTACAGTCGTTTCATTTTACATCTTATCTTCCCTTATTTCAGTATTCTTATAATTTTAATCCATATTTGCGTTTAATCCATTCTAATCCATATGCGAAGAAGAAGGAGAAATAAAAGAAAACTGAAAATAGAAGAAAATCCAAAGCGTAGGAAAAAGATGTAAATAACGTAAATAACAGTAAATAAATTAAAATACTGTAAATAAATGGAAAAGCTATAATTAACAGAATTAAACTAAAATTAACTGAAAAAATAGCTAAAAGAAATAGACTGAAAATAATTCCAAAAACTGTAAGTAATTACTAAAAAGGTTATTCCAAAAACTGTAAGAAATCTAAAATAATTACAATCACTCACCTGTGGTCCTATGCTCTTCCCTTCGGCTCTTCCCGGTTCCACATGGGGTTGTTAAATATTTTTATTTAAAACGATTTCCTCCTTGGAAAATTATTCCGTTTAGGGTCCTTCCTGAAAAGGTGAACTCAATTGGGGAAAATCTTAGAATGAGAAAAAGTGTTAGGCCTAGGGTCTTATTTATAGGGGTAGAAGTGGATCTCAGACCGTTAGACTTGGGGATTGAATAGGATGCAACCACGTCATAGGCTGAATAGGAGCCATCAGATGGAAGCACGAAGGTACCAGATGAGCTGGAAGAATGCAAATGACGAAAAAACAATCGCTAACGAACGTTACAGTACGAAGGAAAATTTTCTTCGTCCATAACCCAAGGCGGGTCGACCAGCGCGGTTGGGTCGACCACTTGGTCAGCCCAATTAATTTTTTTTCCATTTTCTAGTTTAATTTGTAACTCTCTCATATTAACTCGGATTCTGACGTTCTATATATGGAAATTGACCAGAAAATTACAACGGACACAATAGTGCAACTCCCGTGGCTTAATTCTGATAATTTCACAAAGTTATTTTATTATTTCATTAATTAGCGAATTAATTATTATGAGTTAAATTTCGGGTTGTTACAACATCTTGAGATGGACTCTAACAATTCATATCGAAAATTCAATAGTCAAAGCCAAGTTTGCATGGTAACCTCGACACGATCAATTAGATTTCACAAAATGAAAACTCAAAAGAAATTACTTCCAGAGCACGCCTTGTTTCCAACAAAGGCATACTTTGGGGGGCAAATGGTATCCGGGTTTTTAACCCAGCAGGACCCGACAAGAAACAGAACGAACTTGAGACATCAGAATGGTTCAGAAGTTATCCAAAAAGGCTAAGGCAAGGAGTAAACAAGAGCCAAACTATGTTACTAAGGCAACGACTGAGATTAACTAAACCAAGAGACCGGTATTCTTTCAGCCCAATCAGCAGTTGAACGCAAAAAGCTAGTAAATTGTCATCAAAACTGAAAAACATGCGACGAGACTACGCAAACAACGACGACACAAGACCATGGAAATATCTCCAATTCCAAACTCCAGAAAATTCTAAGTGCTTGGATCATCAGCAACCCATAACTCTCCACAAACCTTCAATAAAACTAGCAAAGGAATACTATGAGAAGAGGCCAAGGCATTGGCTCGCAAAACGAGCCAAGTCTATGGGTCGCTAGCGACCCATGTTTCTTCCTCGTTTTGAGAGCCACATCCTCCATGGGTCGTTTCCTACTTACCTACGAGCTGAAGATGAAGTGGCCTGACCCAGAAGCTCTTTGATCCATATAAATACCATCCTACCTGCAACATAAGGGGATCTTCTCTGGACTGGTTGCTGAAGCTCCGTTGGAAACATTCTTCACACTCTATTTTCCTCACAACAGTCTCCAAAGGAATTCGCTGTTATTCTCCAGTGGACTCCAACTCTGGGGATTCAATCTAGCTATGGATAATCAAAAGCCTTGTAATCAAACAGCTCTTGTAACAACAATCAGTCTATAGTAAAACTATAAAGTGGACGTAGGCTTCATTAACAACCGAACCACTATAAAAATTCGCTGTCTTCTTTCTTTTACTGTTCTTTTTCTATATCTGTTATCTATGATATCGCTCTGCCAGAATAGGGATGGTGCTTTAAAACTCAAATCAGGGTGTTGGTCCATTTTTTGGGTCACCAAAAACTAAGAAATGAGGTTGGGTTGAGATGCTTTTATAGAGGAGGAAACAAAGAGAGAAGTTAGGACCAAGATCCACATTTCTCACTTACTCTTTCCTTTTCTCTTATCCATTCAGCCCAAGCCCCTCTATCCATCTTATGGTTGCTCCTTATACTAGTCTATAGTGGTCGAAAATCACATGCCCCTATATGGGCTTCAAACCCATTTAAATCTCGAACAAATTATACTACATTTAAATCCAATTTAAACGCGTATTGATATCGTACATCGATTAATATATTTACAAATATTATAAATATATTTATTAATATTGTTCAAAAAATCAAATAAAATTTATAGCTAATATTTCATAAATGTTAATTAATTTAAATAGTTTATAACAATTACAAATTAACTAAATCATTTAGTCAAAGAAGTATTCAATGTTTCAGCTGTGTGACCCGTTAGGTGTAAATTTGGTCAACGATTAATATCGACCTATTCGAATATCAACGTTCACACGTCACTTAGCAGGTGGTGTGATATTTTTGCCAAATTTATCGCTTACTTGGTTTCAGTAAAATCCAGTTTTACTTTGTTAAGCGTTACCCGGTTGTGACAATTATTTACATCAATTCTCTTCGTCAAAACTACATCACTTCAGACTTATGGAATTTGATAATGGTCAAAATTACTATATCATCCATATTCAACTCTATAGTCCAAACTCAAAGTCCTTGTTTTAATAATAACAATTATTATTAACTGAACTACTCTGGCCAGGGATTTTGACTTTGAGTTGACTTAAGCTGTCTATGAAACTAACCCCATATAACAGAGGAGACGAATCCTCTATTGAATAGTGTTTCACTTCCAATACTTCCACTAGACCCAACCACAGTCACTCGATGGATGTCATGCCATGATTTGACTATAATCAAAGCGGAGTTTTCATATTGAAAATAACAGTATTCTTAAGTCGAGAGAACTGTGCAAATTTGTCGCATTAATATTTTATGTTCGACTTTAGTTATATTAACCAATAGAAAACTATCGAGTGAGTCATTCCATAGTTATCCAATAACTATTAGTACGTAACCCTTGGTGCTACCAGTAGTCATGAGTAATATACTGCCCAATATTTGGAGAGCATTACGTACTCTAGCCTCAATGGATGTATCGATATCCAGTCTCGATGTATCTTGACTACGAATATTTAAAATAATGTGTTTATTATATTGTGATACAATAATCATGATTGCAACTATTTGTAATCACTACCACTAACACACCATTTATTGATTTTCGATTAAATATATTTTAATTAAATATATTTTAATTAAATATTTAATTATTTATAACATGTTATAACAAAATATATAATAGAAAGAAAAACAACTTTATTATGGACGAATAGCTAATTAATTTACAATAAATTACAGAATTGTCCCTAGGGCATACCCCTAACTTTATCAAGCCTTTGTTATCAAGAATATACTATGCAGATTTGGTGTTCTACGAAAGATCATCACTGAAAATAGAACTCAGTTCGAGAGTGCCGAGTTCAAAGAATTCAGTAACGGTACTAAATTGGAAAAAGCTTTGCAACGATAGCACACCCACAGGCGAATGGGTAAGTTGAAGAGGTTAACAAGATCATATAATCTATCATTAAGAAAAGATTGACAAGGGCTCAGGGTACCTGGGTTAATGAGTTTCCACTAGCATTGTGGGCTTATAGGAAAACCGACAAGTTCGCGACTGGTCATGCTCCATTCGCTTTGGCCTACAGAAATAAGGCTATGACCGTTCTTGAAGTGGAAGTCCCTTCTCATTGAAGACGGCATTATCGCCCCAAGATGAATGAGGAACTCTTGCTTGAGTCCCTCGACTTAGTGGAAGAGAAACGAGAAGAAACTGACTTAAAGGTAGCTGCTCACCTAATAAGAGTAGCGAAGAAGTTCAATGTTAATGTCAGAAATCGTAACTTTGAGATAGGTGATCTCATTTTGAAACTGGTCTTTCTTTTATGGGGGTACTTGGTTTGAATTGGGAAGGTCCTCATGTAATTTAATAGAAGCATGGAGATGGAACTTTCAAGTTATCAATTGTTGATGAGACCTTAATTCTACGGGCATGAATAGCGGGCACTTACGACGCTATTTCACTTAGACTTATTTTTGCATATTCATACATACATACACATATTTATGCGTCTTCATTAAAATCCACATATTAAGGAGATATTCTTGATGCTGCGTAATCATGTGTAACCATAAATCACATTGGTTATTTACATATATGTACACACACACTACATTGTCATTCACACAAATATCCAAGGTTAGTTTATACCACTTATGATATTCACATTTTGAAGGTGAATTTCCATTAAATAAAATATAACAAACTAAATAAAGTTGAATTTAAATTATAATATATAAATAATTTTAAGTTGTAATAAGCATTGAAAGTAAAATTAGATAAAATTGAACTCAAATAACAAACTCTTCATTTATTAATATTTACTAAACATGACTTAGTGTAAAGAAATTATTCATGTACACACAAAATAAGATACTTAAATTTAATAGAAGGAATTTTTGTAATTTCTCCCTTTTACCCCACTGTTAGTGCACCTGATCCATCATACATAATATTTCCAAATCCATAAGGTTTGCTCACCTCGTTTGGAACCTTGTCTTTCAATTCCCAAGAACAATGGTGAGCCTCAAACCTCGTTGGAACCATCTCTCGATCACCCTCTTCACACCACTTCACCTCGTCCTATAAAGACCACTGTACAACAACCATGTAAAGACTTGCCATTTGCAATACCCAAAAATCCATGCACCACTGCACCTGAATTCCATGTACCATAATTTATGACTCATAAGGGTAGTAAAAGAAAATAAAATAGAGCCTTTATCATAGTTTGCACAAAAATAACAGTGGAATGGTAAAAGTATATATGAACAAGACTATAAATATCATAACAATGTGAAGACAATATGATCCATCATCGTAATACATAACACTCCAACCATGTGGAGTTCAAATGATACAACATCCAAATATAACATGTCTCATATACAATATAAAGTCTAACATGTCCATATAAACAAATACTAAATAGATAATCATAGCAATATGAAGTTATACCTTAATAAACATGCTCCATCTGGCAACGTCCCCCAAATCTCTAGTTTGTACCTACTCGAGACAAAAAAGGAAAAACATAGAGAGGGCCAGACATAAATTCTAGTGAAAGGGAAACATCTCTACTAAACATGATATCTGATACACTAATATAACAAGAATAATGTACTATGTGCCACCCTAGAATATCACCCTGTATTTAAGCCAAGTGTAAATAAATGAGCATGAGCTCTAGAGTAACATCTTATCTTACCTAGCCCTGCTCTTTTCCTACATCCAAAATTTCACATAACTAATAATGGTGCTAATACAACATCGAACATCTCATACAAAGGCACTTGCAAACCAATATGCATAAACAACAAGCTGAAGCTCCAAGGTAACACAGTATCGTTCCCATAACCAAAACATTCGGTAATGTCATATCGTACTCCAATCTTGACTCTAGGGTAACGCCATATCTTACCCACCTGTATATTTGAAAATTGGTACCAATGAGTCTATGCCTTTCCATTGAACTACCATACGTTGGAGAAAACAAAGTAGTCATTGCCACCTCACGGCGATTACGGGTATAAATGAGCATTTTCATCTCTTTCTGACTATCACACTCAATGAAAGTTGTGTTTGATCCATTTTGGAACTGGGACAGCATGCAGCGGAGTTAAAGGGTAAATTTCAAAAAAACAAAATCCTTTTTGGATCTATTAGGCCTAAAAGATGTTTTAAATAAAATCCTTTGTTTTATTCGTTAGTTTGAAAGAGTTCAAAATTTGATATAAAATTAAATGAATGAGTGTATCAAATACACCCATGTATGTAGCAGTTACTCATTGAAATTAGTTTTAAGAAAGAAACCTTTTGTTTCCTTCTCTAACACTTGTGCAATTAATTAAGAGAATAAACAACATTAATTGGAGAGAGAGAGAGAAATCTTTCATTTCTCTCTGATTATATTGAAAATTTGTTAAATAAACATGTTAACATTTCAATTAAATGTTTATAGGAATGCATCAACATACATTCAAATATATGACAACATAAAGGAACTAATATAAACATGTGTAAATATATATGTATGTATGTATGTATGTACATCAAGATAATGGGATTTATATCTATTGTGCGTGTATGTGTGTGTATGTACTTACATATACATAGTACATTCTTGCATGCATATCTAGAATATAAATGCCTAAGTATATACATATGTTTGAGTATTACAACCAATTGTAATTCTACTTTACCCCCTTTGCAATCACCAATTAAACAATTAATTTAGTATGATATGAGATTTCAAACCTAATTAATTTATTGACCCTAATGATATAATTGGATCTGAAATATAAGTTTGTATTTAGGTATAAATATATATGTAATGAACTAAAATTTAATTTTGAAACTTGAAACTGAATTAACTGGAAACAAATCAACCAATTAAAATTTAGTTTAATATAAACTTACGATTTCAAGGTATGAAGAAGACTTGATTAATTTATATATCTACACACATAGACACACACATGCGAGACACATACACACATACATAATTTTATAATTCAATTTATTAAAATTTGGTCCACAATTAAAAAGGAATGAGTGTGACAACAAGAGTAATTTATTAAAACAAAAAATATACAACAACATACGATATGATAACAAAATGATGATTTGTTTTTTTAATCTCAAATGAAATAAAACATAAATTACTTAGTTAGACAAATTATTAAGCAATTATAAAAGGATTTAACAAATCAATTCCGAAATAATTAATTATTTCAGATCTAATTAAATCATCAACATTCAAAACCATGCACAAATAGAATTCAAAGTCAATCATTATACGTAGATTAATTTAAAATTAATTTTAATAAGTGGCTACAATTTACATATATGTAAAAAGTTTATTTTAAACATCATGAATGAATTGTACACTTACTCGATTAACCTTTCCCTTCATCATATTTGATTTGTGACTTCTCCTTGGATTTCAAATAAATCAGCATCCCACCTTGCAAGAGAAGGATGAACCACCTTTCTTAATTTAATTTGATGTTGATTTGAATTTATTTTGATATTTTTTTTGAAAGAATTTTCAGCCATGAACGAATAATAGAGAAGAGGAAGAAAAAGTTACGCTCTGTTCCAGAAATCAAAATGATGAGATTTTGTTTTTAATAGAATTAAAGGAACCTTTCCTATTCTTTTATCAAAATTAACTTCTTTAATTCCTTTTTAAATTTCAATCAATTTAATTAATTGATTTCCTTCTCTCACCATTATATGGTTGGTCCAAACACGTTTATAATGTGAAAATTTTCCAAATAAAAAAAATCTTTTATGTAATTATTTTATTATTTAAACCTTGTTTAAAATTATATCGATATATCATATCGATATATGCAAATATAACTATTATATATGCATTTAAATTATTACCAACAACATTCAAAATATCAAATAGAATAATAATAATTAATATTTCATAAGTATTAATTAATTTAATCAATTTATAATATTTTACAAATTAATTAAATCGTGCGATTTTTGGAGAAATCTCAAATGCGATCGTGTAACTTAAAGGTGTGAATTCAGTTTGCAATTAATATTGAACAATTCAAATATCAATGTTCACATGCTACCTTAGTTAGTATTGTGACGGTTTGGTTGAATTCACCACTTATAGGTCTTTTCGGTAAAATCAAATTTCACAAACACTTAAGCGGTACCCTTTAGTGATAATTATTTACACCAATTCTCTTTGTCAAAACTATATCATTTTGGACTTATGGAATTTGGGTAATGGTCAAAATTCTAATATCGTCTATATTCAACTCTATAGTCCAAGCACAAAGTCCTTGGTTTAATAATAACAATTATTATTAACCGAGCTACTCTTCCTAGTGACTTTGACTTTGAGTTAACAACAATTGACCGTGATACTAACCTTATATAACCGAGGGGACGAGTCCTCTCTTGAATAGTGTTTCACTTCCAATGCTTCCACCCAACCCAACTATAGTCATTCGATGGACGCCGTGCTACGATTTAACTATAATCAAAGTGGAGTTTGCACATTGAAGATCAACAATATTCTCAAGTTGAGAGAACTATGTAAGTTTGTCACATCGATATTTTATGTTTGACCTTAGTTGTATTAACCAACAGAAAACCATCGAGTGAGTCATTCCATAGTTATCCAATAACTATCAGTATGTAACCCTCTTGGTGCCCCCAGCAACCATGAGTAATATACTGCCCAACATTTGGAGAGCGATACGTACTCTAGTCTCAACGGATATATCGATATCCAGTCTCGATACATCTTGACTGGGAATATTTAAAATGAAATATTTATTTTCATTGTGATGAATTACTCACGATTACAACACTTTATATCTATTATCAGAAAACATACCATTTGTAGATTTTCTATTAAATATACTTTTAATTAATTAATTAATTAACATATAACACATTATATTAAGTATATAATAGAAATAAAACACGTTTTATTTCGAACAAGATTGGTTATCGAGTTTAATGTATGTAACAAATTACATAATTTCCTCTAGGACATACCCCTAACCCTATCAATCCTTGGTAGTTTGAATGGAAACATAAAACTATAGGTGTAACGACCCGGTATTTTGGCAGACACTCATGCCGGAATTGAATTGCTCAAAATACCGCATTGTAAATAAAATTTGGCAAATCTCAGAATATACAGTAAATAAATATAATCACAAATCACAGACACAGAGTAAAATAATGCAGCGGAAGTAAAAGAAATAGTAGTTCATGAAGCTACTATGTAAATATATCAGAGTTACATAAGATACAACATAAGAAATAAAGTACAGCAGAAGTCTCAATACAATAACCAAGTACTAGCTGAGTAGAACAACAGAACTGAAATAGATAGGACAAGACAAGCAGATAATCTCCAGCGATTCAAATCTCCAGAAAAATGGAATCCAAATCGGTGAATAACTCAGGCTGACCCGAGCGTAAAGCAAAACACAAAACACTCGAGTCAGGACAATATATACTTATATAATGTAAACCAACTCAAGTGAACTGTAATAAAGGTACAAGTAACTTAAAGAATGCTTGGGATCGCCCGTTCTTTAAGGATCCGTTAAACTATTTACTATGTAGTAATATACGCTATATACAGTAGTGTCTAATCAGTAAAGTATAATCATATAGAAAATAGCGTTAAGGGGATGGAGAACCTTAACGCGGTCGGATCTTAAAATCATAATCGTAGTGGGTTCGATATGGTAGGTGACACGGCACACAAGGCAATGCCAGGGTAGATATACCAATTATGCACACGGACTGATGGAGCGGATAACAGCCACTACCGTCCACCTCGAACAACACTCCCAAATCGAAGGGTGGCCACCAAAAATCAAAAGTAATAGAATGGAATCGAAGAAGTGCGTCCGATAAGAGGTGCTACCTCACTGGTCCGTGATCGCTCCTATTTTAGCCACCTTATGCCAACTCATGGGAGTTGGGTCCACGTATATACCTTAGGATCGTCGCCACCATCCTACTTCATTCTGGAAACTCCACCGCGTACACAGTTGTCAAAGTGGTTTTCGGTATCGACAAAGAGTATGTCCATATCCGATCCCGGTCTCTTTAACAACCAATCATTATTATAACCCGTGGTTATAAGTTTAAAAACAGTTTATACTTCAAAATAGAATATCATTTCAAATCCAAATCTTTATCAAAATAAAGATTAAATCAATTCCAAACCATTTCCATATATTTAAATTTTCATCTCATTTCAAAACTTCATTTCAAATCATTTTAATATAATAAAATATCATATCCTTACAAAACTTCATTTCAAATCATTTTAATATAATAAAATATCATATCCTTACAAAACTTCATTTCAAATCATTATAATATAATAAAATATCCTATCAGTTCAAATCCAAATATTCAACTTTAAATACCTTTTAAATTCAAAGATATCGTTCATTTACTATCATTTCAAATCACCTTTAAATAGTTTATATTCCAATCAAAATAATTAATTTAAACCTTTTAAAAGTGTAATTATTATATTTTTCAAATCAAGTATTCAATTTCCAAAGTTTCAAACCATTCTGAGTTCGTTTACTAAGTCAAAAACCATAACTATTAAAATTTCAGCCTTTCGCAGCATTTAAAAAAGCTGTTATAAGTTATACTTGAAAACATTTTTAATTCAGCAAAGACAGCACTTAAAACTGCTGTTAAAACTCAGTTTTAGTTGAATTATAGTTCAAAACAGAAAAGACAGTATTTCAGAAGTGCTGCGGTAGTTCAGATTTCAAAACAAGGGTTAAATTTGGTTTCAGCAAAGACTGCAGACCATTATAGCATTTCCAGAGAATGCTATAATAGGCCTGGGTTCAATATTAGCCTATAAGTTCAATTACAGCAACTACAGCATTTCAAAAAAGCCGTAATAGCTCTTTTTACACAATTTTAGTTCAAAACAGAATCTATAGCATTTCTGAATGCTATCAAACGTAGATTTCAGGTGTTAGTGTATTTCCAGCAATTAAATAACTTCAATTTAAGACACATAAACATTTTAAAAATCATATTTTAACATTTAAAATGTTCATTTACATATCATTTAACATATATCTTTTTCACAATAAATTTCTTATAATTAAATCCAATTTTCAACAATTTACTTAATAAATTTAAGTGTAAAAGTTTCCAATTCTTCACATTTCAACAAATAAACTTAACACTTCAAATTTAAATTACCATTTCACAAATTTAACTAAATTTCCAATTTTATTTAATTAACTTAAACCTTTAATTAAAACCAAATTTCACATTTCCAAGTCAAGTTATATTTTAAAAGATCACTTTTAAACATTCATTTATTTAACCACTTAAATTCATAGAAAAATCAATAATACTTTAATAAATCACTTAAATTCAAATTTAATCAAATTATCATATTTTACCATTTTCCAAATATAATTATATTTCCATTTTATTCATATAACTTAAATATCATTTTTAACCAAAATTCCAAATTCCAAACTTAAGTTATATTTCAATAATCCAATTTAACCATTCATTAATTACATTTTTAACTCATAGAAAAAAATCATGATTTCTTTATTTTAAACATTTCAAAATCTATTTAAATCAAATTTCATAAATTTATATTTTTTAAAAATACTTAAAATCATCCAAAACACTTTATAAAATAACCACGGGCCTGTATATAGTTTTCTAACCTAGGTCAAGTGATACGGATATGTATCATTTCAACCCGCAGTTTAAAAAAAGAAAAATCCGGGTTATATCATTTCAAACCCGCAATCCCAAGTTAAATGAATGACTTTGAAAACCGCTCAGGCCTATCATTTCAGCCCATAACGATATTCCCTTATTCTAAAGTCCGTTCGGGTATGTATCATTTCAACCCATAGTGATTCTAGTCTACAGGGAACTTGCAGTGTGATAAACTGATATAAATAAATAGAATAACATAAAGCAACAGTAACATATGATATATCATGTGTAATGACAGGTATGAACATCATATGATAATAATATAAGCATATATAACATGATAATATACATTACAGATTCAAATGGTGTCGGTTTATCAGTTATATAGGTACATATTGTCTGCTGAGAATAACTCACCTGTTAAAGCTGGAGATTAGCGATCAAAACACACAGAATAGATTCCAGAAAGCACAACAAGCACGATATAGCATGACCTTTGATTTGAATGAAGAGAACCAAGATATGATCTTGCAATAACAATAAGCAAGACAATATAACATATGAATATTAACCAAAACAATATCGAACAAATTGAAATACAAAGCAATAAAGACAAGACTTTGCCTTTACCATTCAAATGCTTGACCATAGGGGATCAAGTGCTCAGCCATGATGTGTTTTTAGGTCAGGTATGGTGTCATATAGGTCAGGTTACAAGTTGATGAAGGTGGTGGAAGAGTTACAATAGGAAGCATACATGGGTTCAAGGCAAAATAGAGTGGTTTATGCAACATTTGGCTCGGTTATGCCAAGTTTTGGGCTCGGCCCTACATACTTCAGGTATGGTCAGATCTAAAGTGATGTCTAGAGGTGGTGTAGGTGGGTGGTGGTGGAGCTAGGGGTGTGGCCAAGTCAAGATATGAAGGAGATAGTGGAGTTTATGGCTAGGCTAGGCAATTTTTGTGGAGTTTTGCATTGATTTTGTGGTGATGGCTTCAATTGGATGGCACGGCTTGAGGTGGTGGTCAGAGGTGGAGGTGGTGGTTGCTGTGGCTGGTGATGGTGGAGAGGATGGTGGAGATGAAGGTGGGTTATAGCTGAGCAAAGCATAAAAGGAGCAAAGACAAAATCAATAGAAGAAGAAGAAGAAAAGTAGAAAAGAGAAGCCATTAGAATTGCAATTTTTTTCTCAAATTTGATATAGCCGTGAGTTTTGGAGTGGAGAGATAGTTTTTTCATGTGAATTGCTGGAGAGAATACACGGATAGAGGTAAGAATTGTACGGCCAAAAGAAAGGAGAGGAAAATCCAAAAGAAAATGAAGAGACCAAGAGATGAAAAGCCTTAAGTTTTGCAATTTTTAAAACCTTTGGCATTTCCTTTTCTTCTTTTCTTTTTTTTAAATAAACAAAATAAACTCAGAAATGTTATTTACAACTGAACAAAGTAGTAGGAAATAAAAATAAATATTTAAATTCAAAAGAAATGGAAAAAGAATTACAGAAATTGCTCAAAAATTGCAAACAGTGTTTAGAAATTACAGAAAAATAACCAATGGCTTTGAAAAATTATTTGATTTACTTTAAAAATATTCTAAACCAAAATTTGAAATAAAAATGATTTTTAAACATTTTCAAGTAAAATAAATAATTAAATTTTAAATTAAATAGAATTTAAATAAAGAAAATGGCAATAAATACATAATCAGGCTTTATAAATTTGAATAAATTCAAGTGTACTTTAGAAAAATTATATGATCATTTTTAAAAATATTAAAAGATAAAAATATACTAAAAATAAAGTATTAACCCAATTAAAATAAAACATAACAAAGAAAAAATAAAATTTATATCATTTAAAATAGACAAAATTGTTAAATAAACAAATTATACTCAAAGTTGAAATGTACATAACTTTTACAGTTTAACTCCGTTTTCAGCGAAACGAAAAGCAGTATTCAAGTTATTACATCTATTTTCATAATAAAAGATAAAATTTATAATTTCAAATATTTAAAATTTAAATTTAAAAGTCAAAGTTTGACTATTGACCAAAATTCACATTTTCTGGAAATATTAAATCTAGTCATATTTGGAATTCTAATCCACATCAAAATCAAAGTTTATATTTAAAATAACAAAATTTATTCTTTTTCATAAATAAAGCTTTTGAATCTGGAAAAATCAATTTAAAAATATTTGTAAAATACAGGGTTGTTACACTCTCCCCCACTCAAAACTTTTCATCCCTGAAAAGGAACGAGGTACGGGAAAGCACAGAAAAAGATAGAATGAAATAGAATTAAGACAAGATGATAAGAAGATTGGAATTACACCTGATAACTATTGTTATAGGTAAGTTTAACTAGATGGAGGTGATCAAATCAAGAATATAAGCACGAAAAAGATCCCCTAGAGTCTGAATCTCCCTTTTCACTTGACCGACGGTCTATGAATGGAAAAACAGCGTTCAGATCCAGATGTGTAACAAAGATTATAGAAAGATTTCTAAACAGACTGGTATAAGCAATAGCCTTCCCATTCTGTAACAAGATAAGAGAAATAAGGACAACGAAAAGATAGTTTGAAAAACAAGATAAGATAATAATTTGAAACCATAATGCTTTGAAATCATAATAATTTAGGGATGTTTATCATTTGGAAATCACACTACTAAAATCATAACACTTTGGAAATGTTATTCTTAAAAAAAACATAATACTTAGAAAATCAAAACACCTTTTAAAAAAATAATCTTCATTTAAACCATTTTAATTCAAGGTCAAATAATATTCATTTTAAAGTTGTAACATTTCTAAGTTCATTCAATTATAAAAATTTCCAAAACACTGTATTTTCAAAACAGCAGCACTTATAAAATGCTACAGTAGATATATTAATATTTCAAATCAGTTTTATTCTAGAAATATTTATTTGGATATCATTTAACTTATGACTTATTAAAACAAACTTTTATGAATGGAATATCCAAATTAAACTATACTTCGTTTATTAAGTCAAAAGCTCATTATTTTACTTAGCTCTAAATTTAACACATACCCTAACACTTTATTTAAAATACCCATTTCATAAATAGATATTCCTTTAATAAGTTACACTTAAAATTTCCATTTGAAAACCAAATTCTCAATTATCAAGTTTTAGTGATGTTAAAATACATTTTAACTATTTAAATCATAATTATTCATTTTTCAAGACATATCAATTTCATAAATAAAATATTTATATAGCAAATATAACAATCAAATTTCTTTACACATTTATTCATTTAGACATCAATTAAACTATGAAATCAAGTTAAATAAATTTTATTACAAAAGTCCAATTCAAATGTATTTTATTTTATCTATTCAAAGATACATTTTTATTATACAACATATTCATTTTAGGAAATAACCTTTATTAAAATTCCTAGGTTAGACTTAAGGTTCCATAGTAAATCAAATTTGATTATTAAGTTATTTAAATAAAATCTCTTTAAATTCCTTTTTCACTATTTGCCTCTGTTAATCTTTTATAACTAAAATTTAAGTGTATAACATGTATTATAACCACTCAAATTTTATTTATAAAAATCCTTTTTATATTGTATATTATCCAATTCCATATTCAACTTCTGTGTAATTTAGGTAAGTTATATTGGAATAAAATTGAGTGTTATACAAATAAAACTTTCCAATTCAATTATCTCAATTTTGAATCATTTATCCAAATTTTTTATTTTTCTCTTCTTATAACTGAAATTATTCTTCAAGATAAAATTTAAGAATTTGAATCTTCGAACATCTTCAAACCATTTGGAGATAAGTAATTATATATACATAATATGTCAAATCAAATTTAAATCATATATCTATATATATATATTATAAATCAAGTCATATTTTAGAAATTCAAATTAATTAAATTCCCCAAAATAAAGCTGTAGCAAGACTACAGAACAGTCTCTTCACTTCGAAACTCGAAAATGAACGTCGATGATGCTGCAGTCATCACCGAAATTATTTTCCAGCGACAAAGAGAAGAGCACTAAATTTTTAAACTTAAAAATCCTTTAGAAACAAATTTCTACTTGGAAATACTTTAAATAATATATCCTTTTAAAACTTTAAACACAAGGTTTGAAATCCATCGGAAATTAAATTCTTAAATTTCTTGTTTTAAATTCATTTCAGTTCCCAAATAAATTTATAAACAACTATTTATAAATTCATTTGTAGAACAATAAATGATAAATCAAGTATTATCACTTCAAATTATCAATTTAAATCAATTTTTTTTAAGTTCCATAAATTATATATCAAAATTTATTTCATTAACCATTTTTTTATAATATTGTGTCAGTTTGTTCTGTCAAAGTATTTTAGAAATCCTATCGATAGCGTTGATCAGACGAATCGATCGGAAACCCAAATCAACATCAACAACTCAAACAACACAATATAAAACAAAATATTAATTACAGATTTACAAATACAATTCAAAATGTTTTGAAGGTAGGTTGGAAACAAAAGACAAGATGATTAAATTAGGGAGATGGGTACGCTTAGATAACCGCGGACAACCTTAACCGGGTTAACCATGAGTTAAAGAATAAGATCGATGTGGATTTTCCTGGGACAAATCTACGTTCGATCTCAAGAGATAGAGTTTGGAAAAATAAAAGATATTAGCATCTAAACCAAGGATAAATATAAATCTCTGGTGAATCGATGCTGATTGTAAAGGATTTTCGCCCTTTTACAAGAAAATTGGAATATTGGCGAGACCGCCAATTCACTATAAAGATCATTCGAAGTGGAGTTATGGGATACTCCAGAATCAAAAGAAGATGAATAGTGATGGACACGAATGAATTTTGGAACCACAGGGAATGTTCCAAAATTCAAAGGAAATCGGATCAAAAGGAAGAGATTCAAACTCGAACGAAAGTGATTCTGTAAATAAATTTACCATACATTCTAAGTTTTGCCTCAAAGCCAAAGCTCTGATACCAACTGTAATGACCCGGTATTTTGGTAGACACTCATGCCGGAATTGAATTGCTCAAAATACCACGTTGTAAATAAAATTTGGCAAATCTCAGAATATACAGTAAATAAATATAATCACAGATCACAGACACAGAGTAAAATAATGCAGCGGAAGTAAAAGAAATAGTAGTTCATGAAGCTACTATGTAAATATATCAGAGTTACATAAGATACAACATAAGAAATAAAGTACAGCAGAAGTCTCAATACAATAACCAAGTACTAGCTGAGTAGAACAACAGAACTGAAATAGATAGGACAAGACAAGCAGATAATCTCCAGCGATTCAAATCTCCAGAAAAATGGAATCCAAATCTGTGAATAACTCAGGCTGACCCGAGCGTAAAGCAAAACACAAAACACTCGAGTCAGGACAATATATACTTATATAATGTAAACCAACTCAAGTGAACTGTAATAAAGGTACAAGTAACTTAAAGAATGCTTGGGATCGCCCGTTCTTTAAGGATCCGTTAAACTATTTACTATGTAGTAATATACGCTATATACAGTAGTGTCTAATCAGTAAAGTATAATCATATAGAAAATAGCGTTAAGGGGATGGAGAACCTTAACGCGGTCGGATCTTAAAATCATAATCGTAGTGGGTTCGATATGGTAGGTGGCACGGCACACAAGGCAATGCCAGGGTAGATATACCAATTACGCACACGGACTGATGGAGCGGATAGCAGCCACTACCGTCCACCTCGAACAACACTCCCAAATCGAAGGGTGGCCACCAAAAATCAAAAGTAATAGAATGGAATCGAAGAAGTGCGTCCGATAAGAGGTGCTACCTCACTGGTCCGAGATCGCTCCTGTTTTAGCCACCTTATGCCAACTCACGGGAGTTGGGTCCACGTATATACCTTAGGATAGTCGCCACCATCCTACTTCATTCTGGAAACTCCACCGCGTACACAGTTGTCAAAGTGGTTTTCGGTATCGACAGAGAGTATGTCCATATCCGATCCCGGTCTCTTTAACAACCAATCGTTTTTATAACCCGTGGTTATAAGTTTAAAAACAGTTTATACTTCAAAATAGAATATCATTTCAAATCCAAATCTTTATCAAAATAAAGATTAAATCAATTCCAAACCATTTCCATATATTTAAATTTTTATCTCATTTCAAAACTTCATTTCAAATCATTTTAATATAATAAAACATCCTATCTGTTCAAATCCAAATATTCAACTTTAAATACCTTTTAAATTCAAAGATATCGTTCATTTACTATCATTTCAAATCACCTTTAAATAGTTTATATTCCAATCAAAATAATTCATTTAAACCTTTTAAAAGTGTAATTATTATATTTTTCAAATCAAGTATTCAATTTCCAAAGTTTCAAACCATTCTGAGTTCGTTTACTAAGGCAAAAACCATAATTATTAAAATTTCAGCCTTTCGCAGCATTTAAAAAAAGCTGTTATAAGTTATACTTGAAAACATTTTTAATTCAGCAAAGACAGCACTTAAAACTGCTGTTAAAACTCAGTTTTAGTTGAATTATAGTTCAAAACAGAAAAGACAGTATTTCAGAAGTGCTGCGGTAGTTCAGATTTCAAAACAAGGGTTAAATTTGGTTTCAGCAAAGACTGCAGACCATTATAGCATTTCCAGAGAATGCTATAATAGGCATGGGTTCAATATTAGCCTATAAGTTCAATTACAGAAACTACAGCATTTCAGAAATGCTGTAATAGCTCTTTTTACACAATTTTAGTTCAAAACAGAATCTATAGCATTTCTGAATGCTATCAAAAGTAGATTTCATGTGTTAGTGTATTTCCAGCAATTAAATAACTTCAATTTAAGACACATAAACATTTTAAAAATCATATTTTAACATTTAAAATGTTCATTTACATATCATTTAACATATATCTTTTTCACAATAAATTTCTTATAATTAAATCCAATTTTCAACAATTTACTTAATAAATTTAAGTGTAAAAGTTTCCAATTCTTCACATTTCAACAAATAAACTTAACACTTCAAATTTAAATTACCATTTCACAAATTTAACTAAATTTCCAATTTTATTTAATTAACTTAAACCTTTAATTAAAACCAAATTTCACATTTCCAAGTCAAGTTATATTTTAAAAGATCACTTTTAAACATTCATTTATTTAACCACTTAAATTCATAGAAAAATCAATAATACTTTAATAAATCACTTAAATTCAAATTTAATCAAATTATCATATTTTACCATTTTCCAAATATAATTATATTTCCATTTTATTCATATAACTTAAATATCATTTTTAACCAAAATTCCAAATTCCAAACTTAAGTTATATTTCAATAATCCAATTTAACCATTCATTAATTACATTTTTAACTCATAGAAAAAAATCATGATTTCTTTATTTTAAACATTTCAAAATCTATTTAAATCAAATTTCATAAATTTATATTTTTTAAAAATACTTAAAATCATCCAAAACACTTTATAAAATAACCACGGGCCTGTATATAGTTTTCTAACCTAGGTCAAGTGATACGGATATGTATCATTTCAACCCGCAGTTTAAAAAAAGAAAAATCCGGGTTATATCATTTCAAACCCGCAATCCCAAGTTAAATGAATGACTTTGAAAACCGCTCAGGCCTATCATTTCAGCCCATAACGATATTCCCTTATTCTAAAGTCCGTTCGGGTATGTATCATTTCAACCCATAGTGATTCTAGTCTACAGGGAACTTGCAGTGTGATAAACTGATATAAATAAACAGAATAACATAAAGCAACAGTAACATATGATATAGCAGGTGTAATGACAGGTATGAACATCATATGATAATAATATAAGCATATATAACATGATAATATACATTACAGATTCAAATGGTGTCGGTTTATCAGTTATATAGGTACATATTGTCTGGTGAGAATAACTCACCTGTTAAAGCTGGAGATTAGCGATCAAAACACACAGAATAGATTCCAGAAAGCACAACAAGCACGATATAGCATGACCTTTGATTTGAATGAAGAGAACTAAGATATGATCTTGCAATAACAATAAGCAAGACAATATAACATATGAATATTAACCAAAACAATATCGAACAAATTGAAATACAAAGCAATAAAGACAAGACTTTGCCTTTACCATTCAAATGCTTGACCATAGGGGATCAAGTGCTCAGCCATGATGTGTTTTTAGGTCAGGTATGGTGTCATATAGGTCAGGTTACAAGTTGATGAAGGTGGTGGAAGAGTTACAATAGGAAGCATACATGGGTTCAAGGCAAAATAGAGTGGTTTATGCAACATTTGGCTCGGTTATGCCAAGTTTTGGGCTCGGCCCTACATACTTCAGGTGTGGTCAGATCTAAAGTGATGTCTAGAGGTGGTGTAGGTGGGTGGTGGTGGAGCTAGGGGTGTGGCCAAGTCAAGATATGAAGGAGATAGTGGAGTTTATGGCTAGGCTAGGCAATTTTTGTGGAGTTTTGCATTGATTTTGTGGTGATGGCTTCAATTGGATGGCACGGCTTGAGGTGGTGGTCAGAGGTGGAGGTGGTGGTTGCTGTGGCTGGTGATGGTGGAGAGGATGGTGGAGATGAAGGTGGGTTATAGCTGAGCAAAGCATAAGAGGAGCAAAGACAAAATCAATAAAAGAAGAAGAAGAAAAGTAGAAAAGAGAAGCCATTAGAATTGCATTTTTTTCTCAAATTTGATATAGCCGTGAGTTTTGGAGTGGAGAGATAGATTTTTCACGTGAATTGCTGGAGAGAATACACGGCTAGAGGTAAGAAGTGTACGGCCAAAAGAAAGGAGAGGAAAAGCCAAAAGAAAATGAAGAGACTAGGAGATGAAAAGCCTTAAGTTTTGCAATTTTTAAAACCTTTGGCATTTCCTTTTCTTTCTTTTTTTATTTTAAATAAACAAAATAAACTCAAAAATGTTATTTACAACTGAACAAAGTAGTAGGAAATAAAAATAAATATTTAAATTCAAAAGAAATGGAAAAAGAATTACAGAAATTGCTCAAAAATTGCAAACAATGTTTAGAAATTACAGAAAAATAACCAATGGCTTTGAAAAATAATTTAATTTACTTTAAAAATATTCTAAACCAAAATTTGAAATAAAAATGATTTTTAAACATTTTCAATTAAAATAATTAATTAAATTTTAAATTAAATAGAATTTAAATAAAGAAAATGGCAATAAATACATAATCAGGCTTTATAAATTTGAATAAATTCAAGTGTACTTTAGAAAAATTATATGATCATTTTTAAAAATATTAAAAGATAAAAATATACAAAAAATAAAGTATTAACCCAATTAAAATAAAACATAACAAAGAAAAAAATAAAATTTATATCATTTAAAATAGACAAAATTGTTAAATAAACAAATTATACTCAAAGTTGAAATGTACATAACTTTTACAGTTTAACTTCGTTTTCAGCGAAACGAAAAGCAGTATTCAAGTTATTACATCTATTTTCATAATAAAAGATAAAATTTATAATTTCAAATATTTAAATTTAAAAGTCAAAGTTTGACTATTGACCAAAATTCACATTTTCTGGAAATATTAAATCTAGTCATATTTGGAATTCTAATCCACATCAAAATCAAAGTTTATATTTAAAATAACAAAATTTATTCTTTTTCATAAATAAAGCTTTTGAATCTGGAAAAATCAATTTAAAAATATTTGTAAAATACAGGGTTGTTACAATAGGTCTTGGGTGCGAGTAACACCATATCGTACTTGACTCGAATCTATGCGCCTTCGATACCCTAATGACCGGATACTGAAGTTGTAGCAAACGGTGAAACCATGCAGAAATCACATCGAGTCACCTTCAACCTGGATCGTCTAAATACCCCGACCCATGGCTCGTTCCCTGATCCATAGCTCACTCCTTGATCGCACCTCCAATCATCTTCTAGTCGCTTTACATCATAGTATGAGCTCAAATGTCTTAACCCCAAGCCATGTGGACCCCCATGTTGAAGAACTCCAAAATATCACTTTGTAGTCACACCGTGCCCTACAAGCCTCGCCCAAATCGTCAAAGTCCCAACCGAACGTCACGTGCTAGAGAAAAACAAAAATATCCTCTACTGCAAATCTAATCGGCTGGACTACCAAAAAGAATTGACTGCCATCAAATTCAATCTTCTTTTTATGGATTTAGTCGATTGAACTAGGTCAAATTTGGCCTATTTTCTTACGGGTTAAAAACCTATAAGATACGACCCCATTCAGTCAACTAATCCCATATCCAATCAACTGAATTCCTATCAGGTTGCCAACAAAAACCTTGCTGGAGTGAAATCCCCTAAGGGAATTCATCCCATCTCTTTACTTCACTCGACAATTGTCTCGGCCTTCTTCGCCTCAATGTCGTGCTTCATGGCATGGTGACTTCATAACCACCCATTACATTCTATGCTCGAGTTCGTATCACCGATGATCCACCATGAGACGAAAGCCACCAAGGTGATTCGACAAACCATCCTGGAACTCTAACACTTGACAATGAGTACCAAAAAGAAGTATTTAAGCAACAATACTATATAATCATACGCTAACAACCATCATTCTCAACCAATGCTAACACATACCAGCTTATCATCCAATGATTTCTTTCAAGCTATTTCATTTTGTTTCAATTCAATGTTTCACTTAATCTAATTCACATACTTCATCAATGTAAGACCCGTAATTTTTTAGTCTTCAAATTGGAATATTTAATTTATTTAAATATTGGAATTTTAATTTAAATATAAAAAAGTATGTGTTTCAAATAACTTCCCGATTTTTAGTGACGTATTTTTAATTTAATTTACAGGATTTTTCCATAATTTATAATTTGGAAAATATTTAAATTTTCATTTGATGCATTTTGCGACAAATATCGATTTTTTTGAAACTGCATAAAATAAGTTAACATGTGTATTTCGTTGTTGTTTTGTGATCATGTTGCATTGTTATGCACAATCGTATTTTTATTTCTGTCGTTCGCTGCTCGTACAGGGACGTGATATTGTATAGCGGTGTAACGCAAAATTAACTTTTTCAAAATCAAAATTTTTCACACCGACTATGCACACACGAAACCATCTTTTCTTGGCTTGCATGATGTTTTTGGTTAGCTTAGAATCTTTGGTTTTCTTATCTTATAAGTAAATGAATTATTTGGTGTATATATACAGATGCATTGAAAAAAAGTTGGGAGAATTTTACACATTCTTTCGCATTTTCTTCTCGCATGGAAATAATATACACAGCAACCATTCCCATCTCATTTTCAATAATCAAATAACTTCTTCTACACAAATAATTATCAAAACATTCAACATGAAAGTTGTAGAGGATGAAAAGAGTTATGCTTTTCGTTCTTGTTGTATTTGAGATGGTGGCGTGTGGAGGTCATGGCGGCCAGGGGTTATTGCCGAGGAAGTTGCAGGCCACGACTGTTAGGAGATGTTGAGCTGGAAATGGAGGGGTCTGATGTGTAGAGGTCGTGATGTGTGACGCGCTGGCTAAGACGGCATTTGTTTTCGTTGAGGGATGAGAGAGATATGAGGGAGAGAAGTTTCGACCATGGTACTTGTGTGCATGGCCATATGTTTTCAACATGTGTAGGTGGAAACGTGAAGAGGAGAGGAAGAAGTGGATGTGGGTTTGATGGTTCGGGCCTTGGGCCATGTGGGATGAGGGATAATATTAGTTGAATAGTTTAGTTATCTTTAATTTAATTAATTAAATAGTTAAACTTTGAAAATGAATAACTCACCCATACGAAGTCTGTTTAACCCACGGTCTTAGGCATTAGATTTGTATTAAAGAGTAGAACACACTAATATAATTGGTTAACACATTTGGTGAAGAATAAAATAATGATAAATTACTAGTGATTAAATTTAATTACAAATAATGTAGTTAAAAATTTACTTCATTTTGGACAATTATTTAGCAGAATAAATCCTCGTTCTGCTATTATGTAAATTTATACATTTATTTATATGCCATTAATTTTGATTGATGTGTTATTTTCCATTTACAATTGTTGATAATAATGTGTTTGTTATTATTGTTTGTTTGATTGTTTGGATTGTACTCGGCCAGTTAATAAGGTTTTAATTACCAATTTTTATTTGGCATGGGTTGGGTATAAAATAATTGTAGGCTAACACTTTGTGATTTATTTTACGATTTGACTATATGGTATCTAGCAATAATATTGGTTTATTAAATTATTATAATTAGTTATAATAATTTAATATTTAAAATTTGAACTTCAATTTAAATAAGTTGCTTTGAAAAGTGATTTATATTTATGAAACTATCTTCCCTAATAAGAATATTTCAAAAAGTAAATATTTTTTGGAATATATATTAAGTGAAATATTTTATTAAAAAAATATTTATAAACTATCTTTTATTTGAACTTATAATCCAGTGGTTTCAAAACCGTTTTGAAAAGAGTCTGTGAAATGATTTTGAAAAGAAATAATAATAGTATGATTTGAAATATTTGGAAAATATTATTATTTCGGTGAGAGTTGGAATTTGTTCCAATAAATATTTGCAAAGTTTTTTACAAATATTTTTTGTTTATTATGGTGATTGACTAAAACCAAAGGCGATTGGGAGTTTCCCCATTCTGGGACTTGCCAGGTATATTTGTTTACTCTATTGTGTTTAGGAGGTACCAGAATACAACTGAAGGCTCCATTTTTCGTTTAGAGTTATGCCATGTTCGGAAAGGGGGGCACACCCTTTTAGTTATTGTTGGCTATAGTTTTGATATATTCATTTCTAGAAAGAGTTTAGAAAATTATATTTTGAGTAGAAAAACCCTGGTATTTAGTTCTAAATTATCTTTTGAAAATAATTGAACAATTAAGCCTAAGTGGTAGATTTGAAAGCTACATTTGCATGTTATATGCTATGTAGTTTGGGAATTGCATCTTTGTTTGTGCATCGTAGGCTCCTTGAGTCCTATTTGTGGTAGAAGAGCTACGTTGGCTTGATCCTATATCTAATTGGGTAACCAATTAGATAAGGGTACGTAGGCAGTCACAAGTGGTAGTGATGCAGCCCCAATAATAATATGATATTTTCCTATTCAGTGTTTGCTATTTATCTTGTGTTGATGTATCTTTCCTGCTTACTAATATATTCCGCATTGACATGTTTATTGAGTTTCAGGAATGGATATTGCTATCTCTCACATCAGAATTGTGCAACGGTAGATTTATATTATTTGAGTTTTGGTATGTATTAAAGCGCACCCTGTAGAATAAATGATTACTTTGATAAGTTGTATTATTGAAATTGTATCCTATACATTTAGTAGTGTTGTATATTTGTTAAATGTTGTAGTGTCTTAAGTTGCTAATTATCATTTGCTGTTTTTAGAACGGATGGGTTTTCATTGATTTTGGCTGGTCCGAAAATCCAGGTCAGCACAGTTGGTATCAGAGCTTAGGTTAGGCGCCTAAGTAAAATTTCACTTAGTGCTAGTAAATCAACCTAGGAATTTTAAATAAAACTACCTTAATTTGATAAATAAAAATGGATAGGATAAGGAACCTTACCTTCGACCAGGTTATGGGTGATATTATTGTCGGTGTGCTTAACTTTTGTTGCTTGTTTGGTTTTCATTATATATTCGCTCCATGGAATTTCGGGGACGAAGTTCATTTAATGGGGGAAGAATGTAACGGCCGGTAATTTTTGAGTTTTCGAATTTGAATATTTAATTTATATAAATATTCAAATTTGAATTTAAATATAATAAAATCTGTATTTCAAATAATTGGCCGATTTTTAGTGACATATTTTCAATTTAATTTAAAGAATTTTTTTCATAATTTTTAATTTTGAAAATATTTAAATTTTCATTTGATGCATTTTACGGCAAACTTTGGTGTATTTGAAACTGCCCAGAATAAGTTGACTGGTGTATT
The DNA here is from genome assembly GCA_030737815.1 of Allium fistulosum. NCBI lineage: Eukaryota > Viridiplantae > Streptophyta > Magnoliopsida > Asparagales > Amaryllidaceae > Allium > Allium fistulosum. Next base: position 635,909,890 of record CM060908.1, on the reverse strand, counting down.
TTATTGTTGTTTTGTGATTGTGTCACATTGTTGTGAACGATCGTATTTTTATTTTTTTCGGTAGGCCGATAATTGATAATAATTCCCGGCCATCACATGGCTCATATACGTACGTGATATTATGTAGCGGTGTACCACAAAACTAACTTTTTCAAAATCAAAATTTTTTCACAAACTATGCACACAAACGCAACCATCTTTTCTTGGCCTTGCGTGATGTTTTTGGTTAGCTTCATCTTTTCTTGGCCTTACATGATGTTTTAGGTTAGCTCGGATCTTTGGTTTCCTTGTCTTATAAGTAATTTAATTATTTAGTTTATATACACATGCATGGAACAAAAGTTGGGAGAATTTTACCCATTCCTTTACATTTTCTTCTTGCATGCACATAGTATACATAGCAACCTTTCCCACCTCATTTTCATTAATCAAACAGCTTCCTCTACATAAGCAACTAGCCAAAACATTCTATATGAAAGTTGTAGAGGACGAAGAGAGCTACATTTTTTGTTCTTATTATATTCGAGATAGTGGCGTGTGGAGATCGTGGCGGCCAGGGGTGCTGTCGAGGAAATTGCAAGCCACGACTATTAGGATATGTCGAGCTAGCAATGGAGGGGTTTGATGCATAGAGGTCATAACATGTGATGCATTGGCGAAAACGGCTTTTGTTTCGTCGAGAGATGAGAAAGATATGAGGGAGAGAAGTTTCGACGATGGTAGTTGTGTGTATGGCCGTGTGTTTTCAACATGTGCAGGTGGAAACATGAAGCAGAGAGTAAGAAATGGGTGCGGGTTTGATAGTTTAGGCCTTGGGCCATGTGGGGTGAGGGATACTATTAGTTAAATAGTTTAGTTATAATTAATTTCTCTAATTAAATAGTTAAACTTTGAAAATGAATAACTCACCCATACGAAATCCGTTTAACCGGCAATCTTCGGCATTAGATTTATATTAAAGAGTAGAATACATTAGTATAATAAATTGATACATTTGGTGAAGTATAAAATAACGACAAATTATTAGTGATTAAATTTAATTATAAATAACGTAATTAAATAATTATACTTCATTTTGGACATTGTTTACCAGAATAAATCCCTGTTTTGCTATTATATAAATTTGGATATTTATTTATATGCCAGTTAATTTCGATTGATGTGTTATTGTCCATTTACAATTGTTGATAATAATGTGTTCATTTGGTTGTTTGAATTGCGCTCGGCCAGTTTATGAGAAATTAATTGTAGGCTAACACCTTATGATTTATTTCACAATCTGACTATAAGGTGTTTAGTGATAATATTGATTTATTAAATTATTTTATTTAGTTATAATAATTTAATATTTAAATTTTGAACTTCCGTTTATATAAGTTGCTTTGAAAAGTGATTTATATTTGTGAAACTATCTTCCTTAATAAGAATATGTTTCAAAGTAAATATTTTTGGGAATAAATTTTAATTGAAATGTTTTGTTAAAAAGATATTTATAAAACTATCTTTTATTTGAACTTAAAACCCGGTGGTTTTGAAACTGTTTTGAAAAGAGTTTTTAAAATGATTTTGGAAAGAAATAATAATAGTATGATTTGAAGTATTTGGGAAATATTATTATTTCGATAAGAGATTGGAATCTGTTCCAATAAATATTTGCAAAGTGTTTTACAAATATTTTTATTTATTACGATGAATGACTAAAACCAAAGGCGATTGGGAGTTTCCCCAGTTTGGGACTCGCCCGGTATATTTGTTACTCTATTGTGTTTAGGAGGTACCCGAATACTACTAGAGGCTCCATTTTTGGTTTAGAGTTATACTATGCTCAAAAAGAGGGGCGCACCCTTCTAGTAATTGATGGTAATAGTTTTGATATATTCCTTAGAGTTTAGAAAAACATATTTTGAATAGAAAAACCTGGGTATTTAGTTCTAAATTATCTTTTGAAAAGAATTGAACAATTAAGCCTAAGTGGGTAGATTTGAAAGCTACATTTGTGTGCTATATGTTGTGTAGTTTGAGAATTGCATCTTTGTTTGTGCATCGTAGGCTCCTTGAGTCCCATTTATGGGAGGAGAGCTACGTAGTGATGTAGCCCCAATAATATAACAATTTCATGTTCAATGTTTGCTATTTATCGTTTGTTGATGTATCTTTCCTACTTATCCTTTTATTCCACATTGACATGTTTATTGAGTTGTATGAATGGGATATTGTTGTCTCTCACATCAGAGTTATGCAGTGGTAGATTTATATTATTTTGAGTTTTGGTATGTATTAAAGCACACTCTGTAAAATAAATGATTGCTTTGATAAGTTATATTATTGAAATTGTATCATATACATTTAGTAGTGTTGTATATTTATTAAATGTTGTTATGTATTAAGTTGGTAGTTACCATTTGTTGTTTTTAGAAAGGACGAGTTTTTGGTGAGTTAGACTTGTCCGAAAATCTGGGTCATCACAATCAACAAATCAAAGACCCATCATTCATTCAAGGAAAAAAGCACACGTTGCTAAGCCCTAACCTAACAAAGTATTTAAACAAGCATAAAAGTAGTAAAGGATATCATATATAATATAGAATCATTCCCACTCACCCAATGCTAGAAGAAATCCCCAAATTCACTTAAAACTCATTCCTCCAAATTTCTATTTTAAAAATTTTGATATGAATGCTTTACTTCTAGAGAAATCGAGAGTATGGTTATTATAGGGGAAGATTTAACTTGAATTTAAAGTATTTTGGGGTGATCTTTAATGAAGAAATGAAGGAGTTATGGCACTATGAAGACGAGCTAAGGCTTGGAGAAGATGAAGGAGACGAAGGAGGCAAAGTGAAAAATGAGAAAGTGAGGCCCAATATTATAGAAATTATCTTTCAAAGACTTTTCTCTAACTTATTTACTAGTGTCCCTCCCGACCCAATTTTCACTTTATGCAATTCCTTCGAGCCTTGCATGTTTTCAAAACATAAACGACATTCCAAACACAATGAAACTAGTTTCGGGTCATAATACTATCATCATTAAAAATTCGACTTTTACGCCATAAATTATTCTAAGCTTAATTAAACCCATTTTAACTCATTAAAATGATTCTAAACACATCATAACATTTCTGCAAAAATCCTAGTCATTACAAACCCTCTTGATGTCATACTGTTCTTCTGACCTAAGCACATCGATACATGGCTCGCCGATTGGCATGTTTTTGGACCACTCCGTCCATGTGGAATCCAAGCTAGTCGCATCTGGATCACTAATTGCAATCAATGTTTCTCACGGAACTTAGCATCCAAGACATTGGCCTCGGCCCTTCAAAGCATGATCTCTATAGCTATAAATGAAGGTTCCATGCACCTGTACAAGAATCGAATTCTCTCCATTCGAGTCATATATTATAGTTTATTTCATGCTCTTGTAATAGCCATCTAAATTCCTCTTGTAATTGAAAACTATAGCAAGAAAAGAAGAAGCCGTAGTGGACATAGATCTCTTTTAGATTGAACCACTCTGCATCTTGTATTACTTACTTCACTTGCACCATATTTACTTATCTTTTAACATCTTTACCTATTTTGTAGTGAATAACTTTCACTAAAAACCATTACTAATTATCACCCTGTGGATGGTAGAAATCCAGTCAATACTTACATTCTAACCTACCTCAACATAAACTCTATTCGACCTCTTTTCTAAGAATACCTATGCGACCACCTATAAAGGTCAACTACTAGAGATTACCGACCTCCTATTTGAGAATCCACTCTTCTTCATGATTCCCTTTCTAAAAATTTACAACTTTTATGATCAAATTTGGGCACATAATCATACCTTCTAAACGTTATATTTGTTGCAAAACACCACATAAAATAATATCAAATGATTTAATTCAAAAGTGTAAATGCATGATCAGTGATGCATTTTAACCGCATGTTATGCCTTTGAGGATACAATGCTTGTTATATAGGTATATGAGTGGAAAGTATAACCATTAAGTCGAACTCGAACCCAATCTATCAAGTCTTAGGTCTAGTCTGGTCGGGTTTTATTTGTTCCAAACTATGCATTTTAAAACGTAGAGCCAACCGGATTTGAGGTTTGGTTCAAGTGGCTCATGTTATTTCAAGTATGATTAGATAATAACACCATGCATGCTAATATCTTAATGTTTTTTGGTTGGACCTTTTTGATCAGGTTAGGTTTGATCGAGCCTTTATTATATTTTTTTTATTATCTACACCTAACCCAAGACTCAATGGGTTTTGGTTGGGTTCGGGTCCTATTGGGTCAACTTGATTCGAGTTTGCAGACCTTACGATAGGCATATATATGTATATCGTATTGGAAATGATAATGGGTTAGCTTGAAAATTTCGACTAATATACTTAAAAAGTAGCCAAATCCAATTGTTTTGTTTATGTTACATCATATATTCGTGGGAAGTTAATATTTTAGGTAAAAATCAAAATAATGTAAAGCAAAAATTATGGTTGATAAACAAATGAATAAGAAACTAGGTCACCTCATCCACTTTCTCCATTAGTACATATGAAATATATAGTAATATTGTTTGTTAACTAATTAAGGTGTGAGATTATTAGTTAAATTCTAGAAAAACTTAAGATCAAGTTTGATTTAATTATGTAAACGAAAACTAGGTATAAGATACATATATTGAAAATATCCATTACAAAATTCTACCTATGGAAATAATATAGACTATAAAAATACAACTGGCAAGGGTACCTAGCTCCCCAGCATAGGGAAAGGGTTAGATTCTTGACAACCTCACTTTAGCGGCTTATTATTTGAGGAGGCAATAGTCCCATAAATGAGTAGAAAATCTCAGGATCCAAAACTGCCTCTGTGAGGGCCTGAGTTAAAAAGGGGTGGGACGGTGGCGGATCTTCTTACATCCCTAGCCCACGAAAGTTGGTTTAAAAAAAATACTAATGAACTTCAATACCATTCTAAAATGTTAAATATGATAAAATACATTGTTATATTGGAGCAACAAATTTTTTGATCGGAAGGCACATTATCCTTAAAATAAGCATGGATGAACTGTTAGAATCACTCGTAGAACATAAATGCTAGATTGCTAGGAAAATTCATTAATAAAAACATGTACGGTAAAAGGGTAATTAGTGTGGCCTCTTATAGAACCCACAAGTGGACCCCACTAATTTCTCTCTCAATGTAACTATTTATATATGGATTTCCCCATAGAAGTAGCATTATTTAATGTATAAAACATTCAAATACAATTTGAGACAATGCTAAATTAATCGGGGAAATGAGAAGATGCAATTGGAAATACATGGTGAACTTCACACAAGCTATATATTTAAGTTTTCTTTATCTCTTCAGCTCAAATTTGGTTGCTTAATAGTCAGTTTAAACAACATTTTCATAGTTTAAGATACTCTTATAACAAATCAAATTTCATGAGATGCCGCAAATCTAAGGTGCATTCGTTGGTAAAGTTTTTCCTCATTCCCATATTTGACGTATTGAACGCATTGGACGTGTTAAATGTGGGGTCGGGAAAGATTTAAAAAATACTCATTTTCCCACGAAGTGAGACAATTAGTTGTTCTTTATAAATAGCTTTCTAATTATTTATTATGTGCAGTAGGAAATCGTAAATAATAATATTTTCACATTTGGAAATTTATAAATATATAATCTGTAAACTAAAAAAATTACAAAAATAAAAATAAACTAACATGCATAATTTTGTTATAACATAAAATAATATTAGTACTAATGTATGTAACATACATGTTTTTGTTATAAAATAAAAATACTAGTATCCAGAAAATGAAAAAATATCCAAAATTCGAAAGTTAAGCCGATACAGGTACGATAGTATTCGCATCCGAAAATTGTCTATCCGACTTCTATAAAGATAGTAGTTGAGGTTATGCATATTTTACTACATAAAATAATTGATATCTACTGTTTTATCATGGTAATAATTCATATTATATATGTATAAATGAATATTTTTTATCCAAAAGTGATTATTAATCATTGTATTTTGTATTTCTTATATTTATGCTAGTATTATTTCTTAAAAGGATTTACATTGGACCAAAAAAGTTCATTTTTTTACTATATTCATTATATACGAAGTGGATAAATATCTGATATCTGTCTTTATCCATTGATACGGATATCCAAATTCAAAAATTGATTTCGGATGCGGATGCATATATGACACTATCCACATCCAAAAGTATCCATTGACAGACCTAATTTTAATGCATTAAAATCAAATAATAATAATAATATCTATTTATATAAATTCATATATATTTAGCCAACACATAAATTAGCAAAATATTACTTAATGTATGTTTTATTTAAATTTCAAATTATTTTATAATCGAAATATTTTTTAGATATCTACAATTTGAAAAATGTGTAACTATTTGTAATCCATTTTATTATTGGTTAATATTTTTATTTATTTATCTATTGAACTGTCAAATGATAGTAATGTATAAGAAAATACTCTTTTCTCCTTAGTTCTTTATTATTAATTTTATTCACAATTCTCTATATTATTTTGTCATAAGTCTATCACAATTTTAGTAAAACAAAAACAAATAGCATTGTCCTTAGTCATCTTCTATAATATGTGCGCATACACGCATGCATGTTCATATAGTTTGATACTCTTGTTATCCGACATTTTACCCAAGTGATATTTTGATGGAATTGAATAATGAAATGATAAAGAATGGACTCTGGAGTGGAAGACAATCAACTATGAAGGTCAAGGGAAGAAATAAGGAAATTTTGTCTAAGTCCAAGGATCGGTGCCGATCCATGAATGGATCGTTACCGCTCTATCAAAAAGACAAATTTGTCTGTAGGCTCTTATATTATGGATTTCTAGCCAAGATGAAGGAAAAGACAAGTTTGGGGCATGAAGGATGGATCGGTACCATTCCATCAAAAAGTCCATTTTCCCTTGAAGTTTTATAGAATCTATAGGCATTTTTGAAGAAAAGTACAAGTTTTGGACAATGGCCATGGATCGGTACCTATCCAAGGATGTACCAATACTGATCTATCAAGCCTCGAGAACTGGTCCAAAATTGACATGATCTTTCTCCTAATGCCGACTAACGATTTCAAACTAGATCTAACGAGTTTTTAGGCTTAGAACAACCCAAGTATCTATAAATGGCCATCTACTTCAACAAATAAACGACTTTTGTACTTTGGATCTATTATCAACTTTGCTAGGAGAAAGACTACCATTTTCGAACCTAGAAATTGAATATCGAAATTCTACTGTAAACTTGGTAGCTTTAGCGAAAAGTAATCAATAATAACATTAAAGTGGATGTAGGTCATCGATTTTTTGAACTACTATAAAACCCTTATGTGTTCCTTTTCTTATTTTTCCTTTTTGTTCCTTACATTTTCATACTATTCCGTCTTTTCTATCGACTAGGGGTATTATTCCAAAAATAAGGCAATATTTTTTGGTGCTTTTATTAAGAGTTGAAGATTAGGACAGGATCTCAATTTTCTATAAGGATTTACAAAAAATCCAAATGGATTCGATAGAAGACGGAACCGAAAAGGAATAGAGTAAGAACGTGATTGACAAAGAACCCAATAGAGCAAACAATGGTGGTAATGATGGATCTACACAATCTCCGCCGGATTTGGTGATGAAGCAAGAGTTAGAGAAGATAATGGCTGTAGTGGATAAGAAGATGGAAATGACATAGCAAGCCATTATGGTGGAAATTCAAAAGTAATTTGCCTCTATGAAGCAACCTCGATAAGGAGAAGGGTCTCATCCTAGATATCGTATAGATAGAGGAAATTCTCTATCTAGCTCAGATATAGGAAGTTATTCTGGTAGACATAATGAAGGAAAGGAGCCAGCATAAGGTGGAAGATGGAGAAAAGGAGATGGAATCAACGCAGTAAACCTAAGATAGATTAGGCCCGATCCATCATAAAGAGAGAAAGATGATAGGGGTGCTTTTAGAGGCGTTGGCATTTATGTAGATCGAGCTACGAGTCCTGTAGATGGAAGAAGTAGAAGAAAATCAAAGAGATATGCTCACAGAGGATATAGCTCGAATCAACACTGCAGAAGGCCAAAACGAATGGACTCCAAAAAGGCTGGGAGTCTTAACGTTGGGATGATTATCGTGATTGTTCGGGTAGTGGCCATAATGGTCACTCGCTAAAGTGAACACATGGCGATGCATACGATAACCACCATTCAGGAGAAAAAGGAAGACAATGATTAGTTGATCGCTGAAACGATCTAAAGATTAATTCAACAAAATAAGCAGGATGATAGATAGGCGACCACCTTTAGTCAGAATCCGATTATAGTGGAGATTAGAGTGGCCGAATACTGAGGAAATTCATTATGCCAGAAATGCCAAGTTATAACATATTGACGGGTCCGATGTAGCATTTGTTGAAGTATGACTAGCATATGATAGTGTTCAAGTGAATGATGACATGAAAAGTAAATATTTCCGTTGTTTTTAGAAGGACTAGCGATGATGTGGTTCTGTAGGCTAGAGTCGGGATCCATATCATTATATGATCAATTGGTGAACAAGTTTTTGAATCAGTTTAGAGTCCACTCTGTATAGCCGAAAGATGCGATGTCATCAGCTAACATTCATAGAGAGACATCAAAGAATTACTTGAAACTATTCAATGCAGTAGTGACAGAGGTGAAGAATCTACGAGAGATGTGGTGTTGATGGCGATAATAGGTGGAGTGGACAAGGAGACCGAGGATGGTTGACAATTGAACAATTACTTGAAACTTCTTATTCTTTATTTGATATGAGAAACTTCTTTTTCCTAAACCCATAGTTTTTCTATCTTAGTATTCAGTTGGTGATTTCTTCAACAACGATAACGAGGTAGTGATAGAGTTAGGGGTATGCCCCATGGTCAGTTATGTAATTCGTTACATATGTCTAACTCGATAACCAATCTTGCTCATAATAAAGGTTTTTGATTTCTATAATATACTTTGTTATATTATGAGTAATAAATTTTAAGTACCTTAAATATAGATCCTTATATAATGTATTATTTTAATAATTATTACAAAGAGTTGTAACCATTAGAAAATTATCACTATATAAAATAACAAGTTATTTTAAATATTCATAGTCAAGATGTTTCGATCCAGGATATTAATACATCCATCGAGACTAGATTACATATGCTCTCAAAATGTTAGGTAATGCATTGTTGAGGGCATTAAAGAGTTATTGAATAAATATGGAATGACTCACTCATGATTTTTATGTTGGTTAATATAACTAAGATCAAATAGAGAATCACAAAGTGATAATGTTACACGGATCCCTCGACTTGAGAATATTGTGAAACATCAATGTGGGCACTCCACTTTGATTATAGTTAAATCATGGCATGAAGATCCATCGAGCGACTATAGTTGAGTCTAAATTGAAGTATTGGAAGTGAAACATTATTTAATAGAGAATTCGTCTCCCTAGTTATAAAGGGTTAGTATCACAGTCATCTCTAGTCAACTCAAAGTCAAAATCACTGGCCAGAGCGGTATGGTTAATAATAAAAGCTAGACAAAAGATTTTGTGTTTGGACTAACTGGGTTGAATGTGGATGATATTGGAGTTTTAACCAAAATGATTCATTCTATGATGTTTCCATTGTGATTCCGAGCACACATGCACGTATTTTCAAACTATTTTTCTAAAAGTGTTTATATTCTATCTACTGTTCTAAGAAATATATTTTATAAAGTGATTTCATATAAAACATGATATAATTAATATTTCTAAATTATAAAGAGATTTTCAAAGTCAATTTCTTAAATATTTTATGAAATTTATTTCAAATCTTGATTTCGCTAAAATATATTTTCTATATAAAAATACACGTTTTTGCACTTTTCAGACGTATGAGAAAGAGAATTAAATGATTTAGTAAAACACGTGGTATGGGACACGTGAGTTTACTAAATCATTTAATTCTCTTTCTCATACATCCAAAAAGTGCAAAAACGTGTATTTTTATATAGAAAACATATTTTAGCGAAATCAGGATTTGAAATAAATTTCAAAAATTATTTAAGAAATCGACTTTTAAAATCTCTTTATAATTTAGAAATATTAATTATATCATGTTTTATATGAAATCAGTTTGTAAAATATATTTCTTAGAACAATAGATAGAATATAAACACTTTTGGAAAAATAGTTTGAAAATACATGCACGTGTGCTTGGAATCACAATAAAAACATCACATAATGAATCATCAAAATTCATTAAAATCCCAATAACGGATTCATTAATATCCAGGCTTTTATATAGTAGAAGCAACCCAAAAATAATCACTAGAAGCATGGTTTATCCCTTGAATAAGATAATACAACACTCAAGATCTATATTAAAATTTATCATCAAAACCATGCTCGAACAATCCAAGAAAATACATGATTCAATATTGAGAGCTTTATATCACATATGCTCGAGTATTGAATCATGTATTTTCTTTGATTGTTCGAGCATGGTTTTGATGATAAATAATATAGATCTTGAGTGTTGTATTATCTTATTCAAGGGATAAATCATGCTTCTTGTGATTATTTTTGGGTTGCTTCTATTATATAGAAGCCCGGATTGCTAAAACAATTCTGAGATCTGAATTTTACTACTTCTGTCATTTTGGTCTCGGGACAACGACCTTAGATTGAACTTTCGACCATGTAAATTTCAAAATTTGACAAAACCCAAAACATAAAAGTTGAAGGTGATTTTCTTAGCTTGAAATCAGAAAAGAATCACCAAAATTGGACTTACGGATCAAAAGATACGGCCAAACCAATTCTTAGATCAACGATCATTATTATTGTCGTTTTGCTCTCGGGATAGCAATAAACAAACACAGTTTTGACCAAGCTAACTTCGAAATTTTAGAAAACTCAAAACATGAAACTTTTAGTACAAAGTCTAAGCTTTTCGGAAGATCTAAAATTATTAAATTTGGGTAAGAAACGTGAAAGATATGGCCACTGAAAGTTGTAACCAGAAACAAGGAATTCAAATCAGCAACTAACAGAGATAAAAACTTTTACAATAAACAATTTTGCAAATTTTTTTTATAGGAACTTAAACTTTTAGCTAGAAATTCGTGAGCTTGTACTCACCTTATGATTTAGTAGCGAATTTGAATGACGGTTTTGAGTGATTTCTTTGATTTCAAGCACGGATTTTTTCAAATGATTTTGAAATTTAATTTTGGAGTAAAAAGGGGAATATGAGTTGAAATTATTTGTCTTTTTTTATAAGAACATTTTGAGAACTAAGTATGAGATACTTCTTTATAGAAGATGATTTTTGTGTTGGGTTGTCCAACAAGTGCTTTAAGAATTCTTGTCGATATGCCATATCAACGTTGTCGATAGGAATTTCCTAAACGCTGTGATGAGACAATCAGACACGATTAATTAAGTTTTAGATGAGTTTAAATATAATTGGAAATTTTAAATTGTTTATTTGGTTTAAATAACTGAAAATATTGCAATTTATTTGACAAAGAAAATAATTTTTGAACAAGTTATGATTTAAAGGGTCCTATAGTGAGGTATCCTAATTCAGTTGGTTGACTAATTCTTTTCTTTGGAATATTGATTATAATTCTGAAGTCTCTGTATTCACTCTTGAGTATTGAGATGTTGATGATATATCTCGAATTCCCGTCATTGTGACTCTGTTGATTTCTGTAAGTCCGTTCGGGTATGACACCCAATCGGGTCTTCTTACCTCAATTATTGTTATCTTAGTATCAGTATGACTCCTTCCGTAGTGACATACGGAAAATCATCAGTTTGTTGTCGGAGTTTGGATAAAGTAATGCTAAATCCCAACTTTATTCGATAAACTTTTGTGAATCATTCTCCTTCCTGGGGAGTGACAGTAGATGGTCCAGCTCTGGGACGGCCTGGTCTAGACATTCTCCTCTTTAAGAAAGAGAGAAGAAGAAAAAGGTTATTTATCAATTGAATATCGAGCAATTCTTGATAGATGAAACAAGGAACCATAAAGAAAACAGGATGAATTGGTTCGAAGACTCGAACTAAATCCTGAAATACAACTCCTAAGGTGGACTTAGGACGATGATCCTTGTTAAGTTATTCTACATTGTTCCGAAGTTTGGCTCCGATACCAAGCTGTGACGCCCCACCTTTATACCCACGCTAACCAAGAACACTACGGTGTAGTGCTGTCAATTAGCACGGAGTATAAGGCTGTTGAGGAGCGACCATCCATGTAACTTCTTTGTGCGAGTACCGATATGTCAGATAGTATAGAATGCATATCATTTAAGGAGGAAATCCGACATACCGAAACAAACTCAAAGCTATCACACAGTGGCTATATATAATCTTTGGAAACAAATATAGAAATAAACATAACATAAATCAGTCACAGACATCCATATCACAAAGGCGGAAGAAGATATGAATAAATATACAACACATGAAAGTGTACATCAGAGTAGTGGTCAGAAAGATCCACGATAATACAAAAGAATAGCATCACGTGCTATACAAAAGAATAAGTACACATCATAGAGTCTATATCTCAAAAGTGTACAACCAAAAACTACTAATCTATGTAGTTGGCCAAAAGTCAGAATAATCCTGAAGAGAAGTCAAGCAGAAGCACCTGTAACATCTCGGTCTGACCCGAGTATTATTTATAAGAAAATAATAAACGGATCAGTCTAGGTATAAATATCAGATGATATGGTATAAAGTAAAAGGCATGACATGAACATGTAATAACCATAACGGCATACTACTATAAGTATGTAAATGATAATCAACAAAAGATTAATCAATATCACAAGAATCTTCTCAAAGATAAAATAGGGTATCATACCCTAAACTTGTATTCATAACAAGTCAATAACACATAAATTCACCAATGCACAAAAACTGATATCATATCAACGAAAATCACGAAAATTGGTGAAGCACAAAATTCCAGAAATCATCACCAGAAATCTAGAAAACACATAAAAGGGGGATGCCTAACACATGAATGGGAGCATGAAAACTCACCTACGCGTAAACACATGAATGAGAAGCTATCTCATGGAAGCTATCCATTAAATTTCCACACAGAAATGGCCCGAAGACCATGGGGTGCTACCCCATATATGTGATGGCGAAACATCACAAAAGCGGGGTCTAGTCTCCCTCGCAGACAAAGAGACATCGCTCAATCGCTAGTATAAATCACAAAAATGATCGTCATGATCATAAGGAAGTGTCAATTACACTAAGCCAGTAAATATATGAGTTTAACTTCATGTCCCATAACCACTAGCTTAACTTAAATATTTACGAACAAACTGTAGATCTTCACTAGGAAATTCTCACAAAAAGGGTTCAATCGAACAAGTCCAAGAGCTAACCGACGAAGTGAACGCAAGTGTTTCATACCACTCGTTTTACTAAGTCGTTTAAATCGATTTCTCATCCGAGTGAAGTAAAGGCTTGTATATACTAATAGATTGGAAAACGGTTTAGGAAAAGAGCTTTGTTAATAAAATAGTGTTGAAATCGTTTGTTGGAAGAGTTTTGATATTTACTACTAGTATTGAAACCTTTATATTTTTAAAGTCACAAGTCACAAAACGATTGTAGAAACAATCAATTATCAAAATTCACGTTCGAAGACGTGAATCAAATCCAATTAAACCGATAAAGAATTCATTGAAATGGATATTCAAAAATCCCGAAAAAGGAGTCATCAAAGTCATAATAAATGATAACGACCACTAAGAACCAACATGAATCGATAAAATTCGGAAAACCAATCAAAATGAGCTAAAATAGGCAAAACAGGAAAACAGGAGCAGGTCAGTCGACTGAAATCCCTGTTCAGTTGACTGAACACTGTCCAGAAAATTCTGGGCTTCAGCTCAGTCGACTGAACAGAGGATTCAATCGACTGAACTTGGTTTCCTGCATTTCCTACCCTATTTTAAATGAAGTGCAAACTCTCTCTAATTGCAATCGGACAAGCACGGTCGCTAGGGGTTTACGCCTATCGGCTACCCGGCCCTATGAGCTCTACGATTTATCACCAAAAACATGATCCAACATCGAGCTATGATTTTTAGAGTTTTAGACTTCCAAAACACCAAATATTACAATGCTCACAAAACCCATCCGAATCAAAAGCAATTGCACATGGATAATTGTTAGGAATTCATAGCAAGAAATCAAGGATAGTTATAGACATAGATGTGAGATAAAAATCTCACCTTTGAACCCAAACAAATGAAGAAGAAGCTTTGGAGCAATGGCAAGAGCAATTACACTTCAATTTCAACTCAACAACCTTGAATTCAAAGCTTCAAATAAGAACATTCCCAAAGTTAGGTTTAGGAATTTCTAAAATTGGAAGGAGAAAGAGTTGAGAAGAAGAAGGAGATGCTTACCAATGGGTTCACTTGAATTTGGAGCTAGAAGTTGGATTTGCTAATGAAGACTAGGGCTTGGAGTTTTCAATTTCCCATTCCTCTCCACCATTTTCAGTTGTAGCTTGAATGTATAAGGAAAATGAAAGGAATGAAGATAACTGGGGAGTGGTTGGGTGGATATAACCAGATTTGAACAAGTGGGCTGAACCCAAACCCAACCCAAAGTGAAAATGGTCAAATTTTGGCTAGCTCCAAACATATCAATGTTTATACTCAAAAAGGTTGCAAACGGCATTTTGAACTCAATGGAAGGGGTCTCGAGTCCCAATTCGACTATTTGCAAAAAGTAAATTTTCGGACAATAATCCGACTTACGATGAAATATTTAAATATAAAAATCAATAAATATGCGGGTTGTTATAGACTCCCCTCCTTAAAGAAATTGCGTCCTCGCAATATATAAGATGGAAATAAAAAGTAACAACCATAAAAGCATATTAACCCAAAAGAAATTTAAAGTAAGAAGTTCACCTCAAAGAGCATGAGAAAGTAAGTCCGGATGTGTACGCTCGATAAATTCTCTAGATTCCCAAGAGCAATCCTTAGGATTTGAGGACCATTGAACTTCAACAAGCGGAACATCTTTATTTCGAAGTCGTTTGACCTCCGAAGCAATAATTCGAATAGGATGCTGCTCATAATTTAAATTAGGCGAAACTTCAATCTCTTCCACAACACCGGGCTCGAGAATAGAATCGGAATCCTGAAGGCACTTCCGTAATTGAGAAACGTGAAACACGTCATGCATGGCAGAAAACTGAGCTGGTAATGAAAGGCGATAAGCCATGGAGCCAATACATTTAGTGATAGGAAATGGCCCAATATATCGAGGCGCTAACTTTCCCGATTGACTGAAGCGTACAACACCCTTCATAGGGGAAACACGAATAAATACAAGATCTCCAACAGAAAATTCTAATTTCCTTCTTCGATTATCGGCATTGGATTTTTGTCTACTCTGGGCTTCTTCCATCCTATGACGAATAAGTTCAATCTTTTCCGTGGAATCGCGAATGAAATCTGGGCCTAAAACCAGCTTCTCACCGGCCTCAAGCTAACAAGAAGGAGATCGGCATGGCCTTCCATAGAGTGCCTCGAAAGGTGCCATACCAATACTAGATTGGAAGCTATTATTATACGAAAATTCAACTAGTGAAATATGATCTTCCCAACTTCCACCAAAGTCAAGCACACAAGAACGAAGAAGATCTTCAAGAGTTTGATTCACACGCTCCGTTTGTCCATCGGATTGGGGGTGATAAGCGGTGCTAAAATTAAGCTTCGTTCCCAAAGATTTTTGAAGACTCTTCCAGAATCCACTAGTAAATAATGGATCACGATCACTAACAATGGAAGTAGGGACACCATGAAATCTAACAATTTCTTTGATAAAGAGTTTGGCCAGAAGAGGAACGGTTCGGTTTGACCGAACAGGAATAAAATGGGCGGATTTAGTAAGTCTATCAACGATCACCCATAAGCTATCATGACCCGAACGAGAACGGGGAAGGCCATCAATAAAATCCATGGAAATTTGATTCCACTTCCAAACTGGAATTTCCAATGGTTGCAATAACCCACCGGGCCTTTGATGTTCAGCCTTGACAAGTTGGCAAGTCATGCAACACTTAACAAAATTAGCAATATCTGATTTCATTCCCTCCCAGTAATAAAGTCGCTTCATATCTGCGTACATTTTACTGCTACCGGGATGAATGGAATACTTGGAACGATGAGAATCTTCTAGTATATCTTTACGAAGATCACTAATATTTGGTACAACAAGTCTACCAAATTTTCGAATGCCGCCACGAGAATCAATATCGAAGTCTTTCAAGGCTTCAATATCGGTTTTATCCCTAATATTCTGGCTAAGCAAAGCCAATTCAGGATCTAGCTGTTGAGCTTCAAGAATGCGGTCTAAAAGAGAAGGACGAGCCTCAAGGCTACATAGGACAAAAGATGAACATAACTCGGAGACACGGTCTCGAATATCACAAGTGGATAAAACCTCGAGATCCCTCCATTCGGATATCATCATAGAAACGACCGCTTTTTGCTTGCGACCAAGTGCATCGGCGACTCGATTTCCCTTTCCGGGAGTATAAAGAATATCAAGATCATATGAAGCAAGGAATTCGAGCCAACGCTGTTGATGCAAATTAAGTTCCTTTTGAGAGAACAAATATTTCAAATACTTATGATCAGTATAAAGTATAAACTTCTCTCCCAAAAGATAGTGTCGCCAAATACGAAGGGCGAAAACGATAGCCGCGAGTTCTAAATCATGTGTGGCATATCTAGTCTCAGCCGGCTTCAATTGCCTAGAAGCATACGCAATAACACGTTCTTTTTGCATAAGAACGGCACCCAAACCAACGCGACTAGCATCGGTATAAACGACAAAGTCTTGATTCCCTTCGGGAATAATAAGAATAGGAGCATCAGAAAGGAGTTCTTTTAATTTCTGAAAAGAAGTTTCACATTTGTCCGACCAAATGTATTTAACACCTTTCTTTGTTAAGCCAGTAAGAGGCACAACAATCTTAGAAAATTCTTTTATAAAACGGCGGTAATAACCTGCCAATCCGAGAAAGCTACGGATTTCAGTCACGCTCTCCGGTCTCTTCCAATCTTGAATCGCTTCAATCTTTAAAGGATCCACAGATATTCCGGATTCAGAAATAATATGACCGAGAAACTTCACACTAGATTGCCAAAAATGGCATTTGGAAAATTTTGCTTTTAGTTGATTGCTCCTAAGAGTTTCCAATACAATTCGAAGATGCTTTTCATGTTCCTCTTCGGTTTTAGAATACACAAGAATATCATCAATAAAGATGAGAACAAACCAATCGAGGAAATCTTTGAAGACTCGATTCATGAGGTCAACGTAGTAAGCCGGAGCATTCGTTAAACCAAATGGCATAACAATCCATTCATAAGATCCATATCGAGTACGGAACGAAGTCAAAGGAATGCTATCCTCTGCGATACGAAGCTGATGAAAACCGGTAGCCAAGTCCAATTGTGAAAAGACTCTAGCACCACTAAGCTGATCAAACAGATCATCAATCCGAGGTAAAGGATATTTATTCTTAATAGTAAGATCATTGAGCTTGCGGTAGTCGACGCAAAGCCTAAGTGTACCATCGGACTTACTTACGAAAATAGCTGAAGCTCCCCAAGGCGAGGAACTAGAGTGAATAAGTTGATTCATCTCTAACTCGGATAATTGTTTTCGCATCTCTTCATTCTCCTTATTAGACATGCGATAAGTAGGACGAGTAATAGGTTGAGCTCCAGGTATAAGATTAATTTTGAACTCAATTGCTCGCTTAGGTGGTAGTCCTAAAACGAGCTCAAAGATGTCGGAAAATTCACGAACGACGCGAATAAGAGAAATGACGTCTTCCTCATCATCATTATCATTATCACGAGGATTTAAAGAATATAAAGATGCAACCAAAGCGGAATCCGAATCTTTAAGAATAATAGAAATATGGTTAACAGATTGCGGATGTCGGAGATAAATAGTCCGCTCAGGACATAGGATATGAGCTTCATAACGAGTAAGCCAATCCATACCCAATATCATTCCAAAGCCTAAGTAACGTATGACATGCAAATCGGCTAGGAAAGAAAAATCACACAAAATAATCTCGACATCTTTACAAAGCAGACTAAGAGTTGCGGATCCACCAACTGGATTCGAGATTCTTAAAGAAGTCATTAAAGCAACAACACTTAAAGAAAAAGTATCAACAAGTTCCTTTGATATAAAAGAATGGGATGCACCCGTATCAAAGAGAACTCTAATAGGTTGATCATGAAATAATATAATGCCATCAAGGACAGAATGAGACATACCCTGACCGCGAGATGTGTTGCCAGGGGCTTGAGCAACGTTTAACTTTCCCTCCTTCTCTTGAAGCTTAGGGCATTGGTGCATAAAATGATCTGGACTTTTACAGTAGCGGCAAGAGCGGGGCTTTGAACACTTGTTCGAAAAATGGCCCTTAGCACTACAGTTGAAGCATTTCTGATCACTGGGGGAAAATGCCTTTGCAGCAGGAGTTGCTTGCTTACCCTTTTTGTTGGGATAAGGACCTTTGAATTTGTTTGGCCTCTTCTTGTTGTTGAAGTTTGGTCTGGCAACCACCACTTCAACTTCATTGTCCTTATCAGCCTCTTCAAGACGAAGAGTGATATCAATAAGTTGGTCGAAAGAAACTTCTAACTTTAGAAGTAATGGCTTCTTGAGATTCTTGTTTAAGCCATAGACGAATCTTTGATTCTTCTTCAATGGAGTGTTGATGTATTCAACCCCATATTTAGACAGTGACTCGAAGGATGCGACATAATCTGTCACAGAGGATTCACCTTGAACAAGGTCTATAAAACGACGAGCCAATGTCACCTTTTCTGCTTCTGGTACGAATTTTAATTCGAAGCGTTCCCGGAATTTCTCCCAGGTGAGATCTGCTTCATTAATTTCAGAAATAAGAAGTTCGTACCAATCCAGTGCTCTTTCTTGGAGCATATTGGAGGCCACCTGAACACGGTGAAGATCGATAAGATTCATGCGAGAAAAGATTCTATCGCATGTTCTTAACCAAGCCTGGACTTCAATAATAGTTTCAGAACCTTTGAATGGCTTCCCACCCAAGTTGGTGTAATCGTTGCACAAGCGTGCAAATCCAGACCTTGGGTGAGTAGGTTCCGGATTAGGTCCGGCTGCTTGTGCGTTCTTTACTAGATCAAGAAGCTGCTGGGCGGACATAAAAACTCCATCCTGGGGAGTGACAGTAGATGGTCCAGCTCTGGGACGGCCTGGTCTAGACATTCTCCTCTTTAAGAAAGAGAGAAGAAGAAAAAGGTTATTTACCAATTGAATATCGAGCAATTCTTGATAGATGAAACAAGGAACCATAAAGAAAACAAGATGAATTGGTTCGAAGACTCGAACTAAATCCTGAAATACAACTCCTAAGGTGGACTTAGGACGATGATCCTTGTTAAGTTATTCTACATTGTTCTGAAGTTTGGCTCCGATACCAAGCTGTGACGCCCCACCTTTATACCCACGCTAACCAAGAACACTACGGTGTAGTGCTGTCAATTAGCACGGAGTATAAGGCTGTTCAGGAGCGACCATCCATGTAACTTCTTTGTGCGAGTACCGATATGTCAGATAGTATAGAATGCATATCATTTAAGGAGGAAATCCGACATACCGAAACAAACTCAAAGCTATCACACAGTGGCTATATATAATCTTCGGAAACAAATATAGAAATAAACATAACATAAATCAGTCACAGACATCCATATCACAAAGGCGGAAGAAGATATGAATAAATATACAACACATGAAAGTGTACATCAGAGTAGTGGTCAGAAAGATCCACGATAATACAAAAGAATAGCATCACGTGCTATACAAAAGAATAAGTACACATCATAGAGTCTATATCTCAAAAGTGTACAACCAAAAACTACTAATCTATGTAGTTGGCCAAAAGTCAGAATAATCCTGAAGAGAAGTCAAGCAGAAGCACCTGTAACATCTCGGTCTGACCCGAGTATTATTTATAAGAAAATAATAAACGGATCAGTCTAGGTATAAATATCAGATGATATGGTATAAAGTAAAAGGCATGACATGAACATGTAATAACCATAGCGGCATACTACTATAAGTATGTAAATGATAATCAACAAAAGATTAATCAATATCACAAGAATCTTCTCAAAGATAAAATAGGGTATCATACCCTAAACTTGTATTCATAACAAGTCAATAACACATAAATTCACCAATGCACAAAAACTGATATCATATCAACGAAAATCATGAAAATTGGTGAAGCACAAAATTCCAGAAATCATCACCAGAAATCCAGAAAACACATAAAAGGGGGAGGCCTAACACATGAATGGGAGCATGAAAACTCACCTACGCGTAAACACATGAATGAGAAGCTATCTCATGGAAGCTATCCATTAAATTTCCACACAGAAATGGCCCGAAGACCATGGGGTGCTACCCCATATATGTGATGGCGAAACATCACAAAAGCGGGGTCTAGTCTCCCTCGCAGACAAAGAGACATCGCTCAATCGCTAGTCTAAATCACAAAAATGATCGTCATGATCATAAGGAAGTGTCAATTACACTAAGCCAGTAAATATATGAGTTTAACTTCATGTCCCATAACCACTAGCTTAACTTAAATATTTACGAACAAACTGTAGATCTTCACTAGGAAATTCTCACAAAAAGGGTTCAATCGAACAAGTCCAAGAGCTAACCGACGAAGTGAACGCAAGTGTTTCACACCACTCGTTTTACTAAGTCGTTTAAATCGATTTCTCATCCGAGTGAAGTAAAGGCTTGTATATACTAATAGATTGGAAAACGGTTTAGGAAAAGAGCTTTGTTAATAAAATAGTGTTGAAATCGTTTGTTGGAAGAGTTTTGATATTTACTACTAGTATTGAAACCTTTATATTTTTAAAGTCACAAGTCACAAAACGATTGTAGAAACAATCAATTATCAAAATTCACGTTCGAAGACGTGAATCAAATCCAATTAAACCGATAAAGAATTCATTGAAATGGATATTCAAAAATCCCGAAAAAGGAGTCATCAAAGTCATAATAAATGATAACGACCACTAAGAACCAACATGAATCGATAAAATTCGGAAAACCAATCAAAATGAGCTGAAATAGGCAAAACAAGAAAACAGGAGCAGGTCAGTCGACTGAAATCCCTGTTCAGTCGACTGAACACTGTCCAGAAAATTCCGGGCTTCAGCTCAGTCGACTGAACCTGGTTTCCTGCATTTCCTACCCTATTTTAAATGAAGTGCAAACTCTCTCTAATTGCAATCGGACAAGCACGGTCGCTAGGGGTTTACGCCTATCGGCTACCCGACCCTATAAGCTCTACGATTTATCACCAAAAACATGATCCAACATCGAGCTATGATTTTTAGAGTTTTAGACTTCCAAAACACCAAATATTGCAATGCTCACAAAACCCATCCGAATCAAAAGCAATTGCACATGGATAATTGTTAGGAATTCATAGCAAGAAATCAAGGATAGTTATAGACATAGATGTGAGATAAAAATCTCACCTTTGAACCCAAACAAATGAAGAAGAAGCTTTGGAGCAACGGCAAGAGCAATTACACTTTAATTTCACTCAACAACCTTGAATTCAAAGCTTAAAATAAGAACATTCCCAAAGTTAGGTTTAGGAATTTCTGAAATTGGAAGGAGAAAGAGTTGGAGAAGAAGAAGGAGATGCTTACCAATGGGTTCACTTGAATTTGAAGCTAGAAGTTGGATTTGCTAATGAAGACTAGGGCTTGGAGTTTTCAATTTCCCATTCCTCTCCACCATTTTCAGTTGTAGCTTGAATGTATAAGGAAAATGAAAGGAATGAAGATAAGTGGGGAGTGGTTGGGTGGATATAACCAGATTTGAACAAGTGGGCTGAACCCAAACCCAACCCAAAGTGAAAATGGTCAAATTTTGGCTAGCTCCAAACATATCAATGTTTGTACTCAAAAAGGTTGCAAACGGCATTTTGAACTCAATGGAAGGGGTCTCGAGTCCCAATTCGACTGTTTGCAAAAAGTAACTTTTCGGACAATAATCCGACTTACGATGAAATATTTAAATAAAATATTTAACTATAAAAATCGATAAATATGCGGGTTGTTACAAGAGGAGTCTGTAACAACCCTAGCTCACGAATTTCTAGCTAAAAGTTGAAGTTCCGGTGAAATTTTTTTGCAAAATCGTTTATTGTAAATGTTTTTATCTCTGTTAGTTGTTGATTTGAATTCCTTGTTTCTGGTTACCACTTTGAGTGGCCATATCTTTCACGTTTCTTATCCAAATTCACTAATTTTAGATGTTCCGGAAAGCTTAGAATTTGTGCTAAAAGTTTCATGTTTTGTGTTTTCTGAAATTTCAAAGTTAGCTTGGTATGTTTGTTTGTTGCTATCCCAAGAGAAAAACGACAACAATAATGATCGTTGATCTTTGAATTGTATTGGCCGTATCTTTTGCTCCATAAGTCCAATTTTGGTGATTCTTTTTCTAATTTCAAGCTAAGAAAATCATCTTCAACTTTTATGTTTTGGGTTTTGTCAAATTTTGAAATTTACATGGTTGAAAGAACCTACATAAGAAGATGATCAGGCTTGACACCTTAGAATTGATTTGAGTGCTCCTCTTATAGCATTCCTCTTACAGCATTTCGCACTCGATATAGCATAGTTTTTGAGTAGTTTTCTTTTTATTTGGGAACTTGTGATGTATTTTTTTTATGAGGGTGTCTACTAAAGAGAATGAGGAACTCAAGAAGCAACTACTTGAGCTTGAATTCAAGCACTTTATAACGATAATTATGGTTTAATATTGAGAATAAAATGGAGAGGAGGATCCATTAGCCTACTATCTATAATTTTCTGGTGAGAAACTAAGCTATACGTACTTTCCAATACTAATCTTTTATTGATTTAAAAAGGAGAAATATGAAGAAATTATGTATTTTTATTAAATTAAAAGATGAAATATTGTTTAAAAATAATATTTTGATGATTAAATAAAGTTAAATGACTTGTTGAAATTTATTTGATAAGAAAATAATTTTTGAATAAATTGTTGTGTTAAAAGCAGTGTTTTTATAATAAATTAGTGTAAATTGTGTAATTTGATAAAAATAGGGTTTTATTCGTAAAAAATAACTTTTTATTGTTAAAATAAATTTTACTTTGTTGAGATAACAATTTTAGTCACATACATTTGTTGTATAGAATTTTATTTGGTTTTAAAATGTGAAAATTAGTGTACATATATATTGTTAAGATAGGATAAAAGTGTGGAATCCTTTGTATTTCCACTAATTATGTTTGATTTGGGCTTATTGGGTATAAAATTTGCACCCATTATCCTGATCTGGAAACTTCAAGAAAGAGAGAAATTAACAGTACGTAAGTTTCTCACCTCCTTCCTCTCAAAAACTCAATACAGTAAAAAGAAAGAAAAACAATGCCTTTCATTTGCTAAACAAAATCATTTTCTCCTCAAATTTCTGCAAATAAAAGAGAAAATTCATCAAAACAAGATTATAGAACGTAATCTCCACCAATACTAAATGAATTTCATCAAAAGTTTTGAATTAGATATGGATTTGTCTGTAACAATTTCTTTTGCTATTGCATGTCTCTCTTCTAAGACCTATAAAATCTAGAAGAGAGACATGCAATAGCAAAAGAAATTGTTACATACAAATTCATATATCTTGCCTCGTGTCATCGGCAAGTGTAAATAAATCTCATAGTGGTTTCTCATGAACCATAATTCCCGAAAAGGGAAATCTCATCTCAAGACTCGCCTCGTCTCATCGGCGAGTAAAACAACATATATAAGTGGTTCTCATCGTTTATTACTACTATAATAGGAGATCTCAAACCTCTCAACTCGCCAAATATTGGCTAACTCAGATAATTCCTATAATAGGAATTATAAATCTCAATTATCAACTCAAAACAATATACTCAAGAGGTTTTGATCGTACAAGTCCAGAATTATAAATCTCAATTATCTCATTTCTGGCTCTTAGTCTTTCGGTTATCCTTCCATGAGTTTACTAAATCATTTAATTCTCTTTCTCATACGTCCGTAAAGTGCAAAAACATGTATTTTTATATAGAAAATATATTTTAGCGAAATCAAGATTTGAAATAAATTTCAGAAAATATTTAAGAAATTGACTTTGAAAATCTCTTTATAATTTAGATATATTAATTATATCATGTTTTATATGAAATCACTTTGTAAAATATATTTCTTAGAACAATAGATAAAATATAAACAATTTTGGAAAAATAGTTTGAGAATACGTGCACGTGTGCTCGGAATCACAATGAAAACATCACAGAATGAATCATCAAAATTCATTAAAATTGCAATAACGGATTCGTGAAAATCCGGGATTCTATATAGTAGAAGAAACCCAAAAATAATCACAAGAAGCATGGTTAATCCCTTCAATAAGGTATACAACACTCAAGATCTATATTAAAATTTATCAACAAAACCATGCCCGAACAATCCAAGAAAATACATGATTCAATACTAGAGCATATGTGATATAAAGCTCTAAATATTTGCACTGAAATGAAAGAAGTAGTGAAGTTCAGATCTCAGAATTGTTTTAGCCAAACAAGACACAGGCCTGGGCAAAACGCTCAGGTTTCTTCCTGTGTATCTTGAATTGTTGCACCAGTTTTTGGTGCTTTCTCTTGTGTTTTCTGAGCATGTTACCCAATCGTTTATTAAAACTCAGTTTATCGTGTCTGATTGTCTCATCACAGCTTTTAGGAAATTCCTGTTGATAACGTTGATCAGACGTATCGACCAGAATTCTTAAAGCACTTGATGGACAACCCAACACAAAAACAACTTTTATAAAAGAAGTATCCAAAAAAGTTATCTCAAAAGAGGTAAGAATGGCAATATCAATTAAATTCCAAGGATCACCTCATTTCCTTAGTGGGCAAAAACATGCTCTGAATCAAAGTTTGGCAGCATATTTCTATAAGCTACAAGGAAGAAATCCCAAAATTCTCACGTCAAGTATTGCGGATCCCCTTTCACGAATTACTAGTTAAAATTTGAAGTTCCTGTGA
Organism: Allium fistulosum; assembly: GCA_030737815.1. NCBI lineage: Eukaryota > Viridiplantae > Streptophyta > Magnoliopsida > Asparagales > Amaryllidaceae > Allium > Allium fistulosum. The sequence goes on along the minus strand of CM060908.1, from coordinate 635,884,611 downwards.
AAAAAAATTGCAAAATCGTTTACTGTAAAAGTTTTTATCTCTGTTAGTTGCTGATTTGAATTCCTTGTTTCTGGTTACCACTTTGAGTGGCCATATCTTTTACATTTTTTTATTATCAAAATTCAATAATTTTAGATGTTTCGGAAAGCATAGACTTTGTGCTAAAAGTTTCATGTTTTGAGTATTCTGAAATTTCAAAGTTAGCTTGGTCAAAACTATGTTTGTTTGTTGCTATTCCAAGAGTTTGTGATACATCCACGAGTATGCCAGTGCTATAGACCTTCGGGTCATCTGAATTATGTGACTTCGGTCACCACGAGTATGACCTTCGGGTCCACGAGTTAGGTACCTAAATTTATAAATAGCACTGGACAAGAGTTTAGCACGTGAAACATTGATTCGGCATTACAATCGGGGATCTGGCCAATCCGGGTTTTCTGAGTTTCTGAGATTTCCGAGTTTCTGAGTTTTATACGATTTCACCATTTTTGAGATGTTTTGTTGCATCGATAGCCTAGTGCTACATGAGATGTTATGTATATAAATGGTGATTCGATTTTATGAGATTTAAACTCTTTTTAGAGTTCCATGAGATTCAAATTTGGGAATTTTGATGAGTTTCCCTTATGACTTTCGAATGGTTTCTTGCTTTTGTGTTGAATGCCTTTGAGTATGGTTTTCTTATGTTGGACATAACCTATTCATGCGACAACCCTTTGTGAATCTATACCATAGTATTGTAATGAGCCATATGTATATCATTCCTTTATATCTAAAGAAAGAATTCCCTTATGCACTTATATTCCTCTCATGTTTTACTAATATCAAGTTTTAGCTAGCCTGACCCATGTATTTATTACTCGGGTCAGACCGAGTTGCAGGTTAGGTAGTTGGATTCTTAGCTTGCTTTACCTTTTGGACTTCACCATCGGCCTTGGTTATAGCATAGTTTTTGTGTAGTGATATTTTTGGTTGGGAACTATATGATGTGTATATTCTTTTATGAGATGTATGTATGTATGTGTGTGTATATATATATATATATATATATCGTGGTTGAATACCACTTGCTACATGTTGTATTACACTTGGATGTACCGTAATATGTGTTTCTGTTCTGTGTTTATCATATATTTTTCTGAACTCAGCTCTTATACCAACTTACTTTCGGTTATTAGCCTTTCGGTTATCCTTCCATGAGATTTATAATTCCGGACTTGTACGATCGAAACCTCTTGAGCATTGTATTTTGAGTTGATATTTGAGATTTAAAATTCCTATTATAGGAATTATCTGAGTTAGCCAATATTTGGTGAGTTGAGACGTTCGAGATCTCCTATTATAGGAGTAATAATCGATGAGAACCACTTATAGATGTTGTTTTACTCACCGATGAGACGAGGCGGGTCTTGAGATGAGATTTCCCTTTTCGAGAATTATGGTTTATGAGAAACCATTATGAGATTTATTTGCACTTGCCGATGATACGAGGCAAGATATATGAGTATTTTGATACTAAATCGTTTAAAACTCAGAAATCTCAGAAAACCCGGATTGGCCAGATCCCCGATTACAATGCCGATGCAATGCTGCACATGCTAAACTCTTGTCCAATGCTATTATAATTTAGGTACCTAACTCATGGACCTGAAGGTCATACTCATGGTGACTGAAGTCACATAACTCATGGTGACCGAAATCACATAACTCATGGTGACCGAAGTCACATAACTCGGATGACCCGAAGGTCTATAGCATTGGCATACTCATGGATGTGTCACAAACTTTTGGAAAGGAACCCGAAAAGTGTTAACGTGCGTCTCATACCACACGTTCACACTAAAGGTTTGCTAACCGCTAGTTAACTCCACTAGAAAACAAATCATTCAAATAATATTTTTAAACCATATTTAACAATTTACACAATTTTAGTGTAAAAACATTATTTTTTTAAGGTATAACTTGTTCAAAAATTATGCCATAAGTCTTAACGTGATACAGTTTTGACGAAGAGAATTTGTGTAAATAATCAATACTACCAATTACCACTTAAAATAGTAAAATTGGATTTTTACCGAAAAGAGTGTAAGTAACAAATTCAGCCACAATGTCATACCACCAGCTAAGGGGACATGTGAATGTTAATATTCGAATTTTTCAATATTAATCGCTAAATGTATTTACACCTTTGAGTCACACAACCTTATCGATGAATTCTCCAAAAAACCACATAATTTGATTAATTTATAAAATATTGTAGAGAAGTCATGAGAGAGAAAATCAAGGGAATTGATTAGAGAAGTTTTAATTGAAAGAATGAAAATGTTTTGTTCTTTCAATTAAAACAAATCCATAATTTATTTCCTATAAACATCCATTTTTACCTAACTTTTCTCTTTTATCCTCCTTACCTTCCATAGCCAAAAAGCAAACTAAAAATTTCCAAAATTTTATCAACTCCAAATCAAGTGCAAACATCAACTAAATGAAACATAAATGGTTCATCCATCTCTTGCAAGGATTGGGAGTGGATCTTGGAGTTCTAGGAGTTATTCCTCATTCAATGTGTGAATCCTAAGACATTTCTTAAGGTGATTATTTAATTTAATTATATATCACATCATGATAATATAGATTAGATCCTTTATATATTACAATGATTTTATATGTGTAAATATTGTCACCTATAACCTTTTGAATCTGCATATACATACATACACACACACACACACACACACACACACACTGTTGAATCTTTTATATGTAGTAAATATTATTTCTAGAGTTTTGTATTAGTTAAAAAAATTATTATTTGGTTGAAATTATTTTATATATAATGACAACTTTGTTACTATATGTATATTTCAAACTTTTGTATTTTTAAATACTATATGTATTTTAAAATAATAACAAAACTATTTTACTTTTGGCTACTTATTTGTTTTACAAAATAATACATACATACATGCATATATATTGCATATATCTTTAACTATTTTATGGTTTTCAATTTGTTACTTAAAATTATTTATTTAGAAAAATTAGATATTTTGGATTTTAAATTTGAATCTATTTTATTGACTTAGTCAAATCTATTCAAATATTTTAAGTTGTTTATTTTATCTAATACATAAATTAATTTTGATATACACACATATGTGTGCATGCACATGCGTGCACATATACATAGGTTTAAAATGTTTTGAAAGCAAGCTAAAGAAAGAGTAAATGAAGGTCAACAGATCTCTATATTTTATTCTCCTTAATTACCACTTAAATTCCTTTTACCCTTTCTTTAATGTCACTTAAATGCACCACTTCCCATTCAAATTTCAATTTAATCTATCAGCTTAATCTAAACTATTCAAATATTTTAATTTTTTTTATTTCATTTTAATACATAAATTTTGATACACAAACATAATTCCATATAAGTTTATATTGCTTTGAAAGCAAGCTAAAGAAAGAGTAAATGAATGCCAAAAGATCTCCACCTTTTCCTCTCTTTAAATGCCACTTAAATTCTTTTTGCTCTTTCCTTAACGCCACTTAAATGCACCACTAACCATTCATGTTTTAATCTATAGGATTGAATTAGTCAAATCTATTCAAATATTTTAAACTATTTATTTCATTCAATACATAAGTTAATTTTGGGTTGTGTGTGCACACATATATATACATACAAGTTGAAAACATTTTTAGTAACCATTGCACATGTAAATAGCAAATGTATATGCTATACAAAGAAATTCCAACATCTACATATATATATACATCACTATGTACACCACATTCCATGTTGGACGTGAACTATACACATGAGTGTATTTGATATACTCATAATGATATGTTTGATATAAATTAAATAAAACTTCTTCTAAAAGTTTAAATAAAATAAGATTTTGTTTCAATACAATATCAGGTTGGATTTAATAAACCCTTTAGACTTCATAGTCCCAATAGTTCCAAAACTATGATTTTTTTTGAAATGTACCTATTTCATCTACTTTCGACTGGCTCAGTTCCTTTATGTGGGCGTTGGCAGGATCGATGCTAGCTTTTAGTTCTTTAATTTGCTTGGCTAGACGTCATTTCAAATGCGACCTTACGTAAGATGCTTGTTTATCACCTTGATCTTGGACTCAAATTCTTTGATCTTCTTGGCATATTTCACCTTTTCTTTTTCGAGGGAGTCATCCTTGGCTTTGAGTTATTTCTTGGATTCATCAACTTCCTTATTTAGCAAATCGATTATCTTTATTTACAATGTTCGTCTCGGCCTCTAGGAGGAGGAGGCGATTCTTTTTATTGATATCGCACAGTTTCTTCGCCAGCTTCCTCCAAGAGCGATACATATCCACCATTTTATCATAAACGGTATGGACCTTCTAGATACATTCCTTAAGAATGTCACCAAGATTTTAGTCGAAGCAAACTCCGGTGAGGTCCATGCCCGAGTACTTAAGTTGGAGAGCTGATGGAGTTGACAAAGAGGAGCGATAGTAGCAACAATGAAAACGGTCTCTTTGCCCGGCCATCGCTGAAGAGTAGCAGAGGATGTGACCGAAGCGGCATAAGACGTCTTGTGATGCTGGTAGATTGGACTGGATGCAAAAACGGGAATTTGCTTGTCCTTAGAGATAGGAACAAGCACCAAAGAGATGACATGAACATAACTCATAGCCGAAGCACGAGTAGAAATATAAGAAGGCTGAGGAGTTCGTCTAGAATGAAATTTTCTCCTGTAGGAGTGGGAGACCTTAGAATGGTAGGAGGGGATGAATGCTTAAAGTGGTGTAATATGGAATCCCTACGAGAGCGTGGATGCTCCTCTGGTTCCCTTTTGCGGTCATGGCGCTATGCCACATGTCGATGGTCTCTCTCATCTTTCTCTTGGCGAGATTCGCTAGAAAAGCGGTGGTTGTGGTGTTTGCTAGATTTGGTGACCGGCATGTATAGGGTTAAATTCTGACCAAGATCTCCATAATAGTTGGATCTACCTATTGTATCTGAAATGGAAAAGAGAATTAGAGTCATCACCATACATTGGAAGTGGAAAACGCATAAAATGCACATGGAAGTGGTCCTAAGCCGTGTGAGTATGGTGCAATCCTATCTACCTTACGGATAATGCTCCATTTATAGGGACAAGGTAGTGGATACGTCCTCATGAAGGGTGGGAGTAGCATCATCCCATTCATGCATCATAGAAATGATGTCAAGGTGATCAAAGTTTTGTCCTTGGAAATCAATGAGACTTAGGTCAAATAGAGGCCCAAAAACATCATCATCGGTTGGGATGGGGTTTGACTCCTCGGTCTGGCTATGAGTTGGACTGAGAGAAGCTTCGGAAGGCTGCCTCCTTAATATTCTAAGTGAGAGTAGTTATGCCTTCTTTTCTGATATTCCCCCCAATGAATTCCTCTCTAAAATGTTCTTTTTCTTTACTTTCATCCTCATCTTGGTCCTCCTTCTCCTCCTCCTCCTCCATTCTTCATATTCTACTTCTTCTTCATCTTTATTGGATGTGATCTTGACATACCCATTCTCTTCTTTATCTATTACTCTATAATGAACGGGAGTTGGAGGAGGAACTTTAGCCTGAGGAGCAGCCTATGGAGCATTAGGAGCAATGGGTTTGAAGTGCGCTCTACTACCATTGTAGAGGAGGTAGAAGTGTTGGAGACAAATCGGTTATGAGGTAGGTCGTTCTAAGCTCATCCTTGGGGATGGCTAATTGTGTGACCAGTCGCCTCAAGTAGTCATTATCTATTCTCGAAGGGATAACTATAATAAAGAAGAAAGGAATCAACAATCTAGATAAAGCAAATCCAGATGAGGTGATAGTTGGAATGAGAGATGTAGGACATACATCCGAAGAGCCATTTTTGGGCTAATCCGGAAGGAGAGATGATGAAGAAGTATTTGTCTTTAAAGTAGCTGCACTTGTTATGGATGTCAACGACGAATTTACAATCCCCGAAAACTTCGAAGAATGGGAGCAGGGATTGAAAGAGCTTCACTTGAAATTATAAAGATATTGGATGTCATCGAAGGATGGCTCCCTTCCCAAGTGCTGGATGAATATCATGTGTAGACTAAGAAGTGCTTCATAAGCATTGGGATGAAGTTGGGAAGGAGTGAGCCTCATCAACTGAAGAACACGTCGGAGGAAGAGATTGAATGGAAGTACCACTCCAGACATGCATATATAACGGTTACAAATTTTATAGTTGTATGGAGGAATACGAGCACGCTCATGTGGTAACAGGGGTTTGACTTCATCCATTGGAGTGTCGTGCCTGATGCAAAATTTTGAAGCTTTGTAGTAAATAGGAGAGATGTAGGAGAATCTTAGAGGGTTGTCTAGAATCATAACTGTTTGGACCAAAAATAACACAAACACCAAATCAAGCAACAAATATGAAAATTGTCGAAGAAAAGAGGATAAAAGCAAGAAAGAACACATAATTTTTATAGTGGTTCGGCAAATACTCCGGCCTACATCCACTTAATCATTTTCTATTGATTGCACTTTGTTTCTACCAAGTAGTTTTTACAACTCGGTTTCTTACAACTCATTTAAGAATCCAACGGAGTATTTTTTCAAAAGTGCATTTCTCAACTCGTCGTGATTCAGAGTTCAAAATGGAGATCAAAAAAGAAGTTCCTTTCCAAGTGAGCCTCTCCTCTTAGACAAAAATAACCACAATAATCTCCAAAATATGCATTAACCTTTTCTCTACTTTTAACATGTTGCCTCCCCAAAAGTTTGTGGCCAACCCAACTTGGGGTTTCACAGCTCGGACCCGAGTTGAGCCATTTAACTCGGGTGTCGAGTTGATACTTATGTCATTTTTTATTTTCATCGCCTTTTGGTTCTTCCACTTTCCAATCATGCTTATTTTCTTTGTAGTTTGGTTTCCTCACTCCTTCCTTCATGCTTTTTTCCTTGCTTCCCTTTTGAGCGTGCCAAGTTGGCTCACTAACTTGACCACTTTTCAACTTGGCCTTGGCACAACTTGGACCCGAGTTGTGGCCACTGATTGAGATAGTCAAGTTGCTATATTTCTTCCACTTTTGTTATCTACTTTATAACTTTCCACTTTGGTGTTTTATGATGTTTCCCAAGTCTTTGCGTCTGTACTTCCATCGTTCTTTGGTTCGGTTCAATTGTTCAATTTTGTTTCGAGACTATATGACATTTGCTAGTAACACTTCCCCACCTAAGGCATGCCTTACGAATAGAAGGTGTGTTTTTATCGAGAACAAAAACCGAAGTTGTAAAATCATCAACAGTTGAGCTCTCTAGCATCCACTAGATCAATCGTGGTGGATCATCTGGTTCCTTCAGATTCACCTATAAATCAAAGGACGTCCCAGACCATCATATCTAAGGACTCAAGTCCTTGCTTGAGTGTTAGTCGTAAATCATTATCATTGTTTTCCCCTAGAATATCGTATCATAAATCAATATCACTATCATCCTGTATTCCCCTAGATTTCATTATTATTTTATATATCAAGTGATCACGAACCCACTGTCGTAGAAGTTCCTTGCCACCGGTTGGAGCGTTATTTATGAATCATTTGGTATCGTCCAGCATTCCATCATAAGTAAGTCCAAACGAATCGAGGTAATGACCTAATCAAGAAATCATTATCAATAATCATTTTAAAATCAAGTGGCGTTTAAACTTCAATCTCTAGTTTCCTATCTCTTCGGATCTTATAATCACATATCTTATTTAATTTCTGATCTCTCCAGATCATATAAACATATATCTAGCTTAAATTTTGATCTCTTTAGATCACATAATCATAGATCCAGACCGAGCTCAATCCTCTCGCTCTTCGGTTAGGGGACTTGCTATCCCGCATAAGTCCATCCACCCACTCTCCGACAAGAGAACTTGTACTTCATGGTTAATCACCCCATCTCTTCGGTCAAGGGAAACCATGTCCAGCCAATTTATGCATATTAGTTCTTATGAAGTAACCAAGCTCCATTTGTATCCTGTAATAATACCAATACTAATTATCAAGTTCAAATGATTTTCAAAATCCAAATATCCATCGGTCATTGATTCACAAAATCCAAATAAAAGTATCAAACAAACATCAAGCATCTAATCCTATCAAGGATTACTCCCAGGCTTCTAACTTAGAGTGTGCCTTGGGACCAATCTAGATCTCATACACGTGTAAGCGACTTGATAATAATCCTACATCATTTATTCAAAATAAAAACAAAGAGCGAGAATCCGACCAGACTCCAATCCACACCGATCATGGGATTGTCATTCTAGGTCTAGATTCATGGTTGTTTCTAGAAATCTATTGCAGATGGTGGTCGCTCATGCGGTACCATTGCAGTTTGCACTATAGTAATCTGGTTTTTGATGTATTGCTTAAGCTGTTACTCCAAACTCGTTATTCGATCAAATCACGAAGGTGTCTTTACTCATTCGTTTCGTGCTCATCCTGCTTATAGAATAGGCAAAATGTTCCAGATCTTTTCTCCTATTCTATAGGCTCTCTTTTGGCTGAACTTTTGCAAGTAATTTGCCCATGGTATTCAAGTAGATCCTCTTCGAGGTCTCCTTTAATTTAGTATAAAAGGAAACCTTTGATTCCCTCTCCATCGGCTTTCCACTTTCATTTGTCCTTTCCATATGTTGTTTAGGATGGTCCTCTATCATCCACAGTATTCACATCAGCACTTTCAGCTTCTGCTTTCTCCTAGCACACATATCTCTCCTCTTGATAGTATAAATCTACTACTATCTCCAAAGTAATTTTGAAACCAATCTTACTCACGACTCCTGAAACTAATGCCATCAGAACTATTAATGGGTTGGGCTTATGGACTACAGCCATTGTTACGTTGAGCCTGGTCAAATAACTTCATAGAGCCTCACCATCCCTTTGTTTCATGCTCGAAAGCATCTTCACATTCTTCGGTCATGATATATGGACTCTGAATTATTTCATGAACTCATCCACCAATTCGATCCATGTGCTAATGGACCTGTTCTCCAACCATCGAAACCACATTGCTGCTAAATCTGTCAAATACAATGGAAAATGCCATCCCATTACTTCCTTTGAAGCACCCAACACTCCTATGTGATGGATATATCTCATCAAGTGAATGGTAATATCTATCCTTCCGCCATACATCTTCAACGTCGGTATCTTGAAATCAGGTGGATTCTTGGTATATCAGATGTTTAGAGTGAATGAGTTTTTGTTTATATACTTCAAGCTCTAGTCTGAGGATTCACTTCTTAATATACATATCATCTCATCAATCCTATCATTGTTATCCAATGGAAGTCTCCAATCCATATCTTCATCCTGCCCCTTCCGTTTATATAGGGGTCTTCTGGCTCCAACTCCTATTGTTGTACATTCGCATTTTGATCTCTATTCTACGGCTTAACATCACTTTGTAGACGCATTCCATCTTGCTCGATTCTATGATCCAACATCCTCATAGGCCTCTTGAATCGGTACCGAGTTGACTTCTTAAGTCGGTACCGAGTTGAGGTGCCTCCATGAGGTTTGCTCCAATTTGTCCTGCTTTATTTCCAAGTGCACTCAATCCACCTTCTGGCCTCTAATTCTGGTTTCTAGCAACTTCGGCTGTCATTGATGCTCCATTCTTCTAAAGAACCCAATCATTACCTCTTCTTGTCAAGCCACTATCCTGCCTTGCATCTTTGTCATCATCCTTTCCATCTCTTCTCTAGTTATGTAGATAGATGAGGATTTAATCTTAAGGACACCTCCAGGTAGTCCACTTATTCTTGTTGACATCCTTTAGCAATAGCTCTTTGTAACGCCCCATATTTTGGAGGGTCAAAAATAAATAAAATTAACTTAAATTAAAGATAATAATATAATATTATAGAAATTAATTAAGTGATTTAATTTCAAGAATTACCTAATGAAAATTTGCTTAATTAAGTGTAGGACACTCTAAAGAATGGCCCAAGGATAATTAGAGAAATTATGCTTGGCCTTGTAAATGAAAACAAATAAGATCAAGATTTGGATAAGAAGGATTAGTGTTATAGGAGATGTATTAATGAGATTAGGCCACATGGGCACATCCCCTCATTCCATCCAACTTCATTTTCTTTTACAAAGACAAACTCCTAAACCATTAAACAAAACCGCCCACCCCTTTCACAAAGAAGAAGAAGAAAATTTAAGAAAACGGGAAGAGAAATCAAAGCTAAAAAGATTCAAGTTTTTAACTTTAAGGAGAAGGAGTATTGAATCAAGTTTTATTAACAAGGTGAGTAAATCTTTTCTCTAAACCATTCCCTATCATGTTTAAGTTCGGATTTTGTTCAGAATGAATGTTTTGAGTGTAATATGTTTGGTTGCGCAAACATTGTTTTTGCTATGGTTAAGAATTTAAATAAAATAAATTTATGCATAATTAAGGGTAAAACGTGATCTAACGTTGTCCAAAGGCTTTGAAATTTTCATATGATGTTCATAATGATAAAATAATGATTTTTTTAATCTCATAGTTTTTAGAGTAAATTTGATTTTTTATGTTTCTAAGTTGAGAAAATGGGAAATTTTGGGAAACTTAAAATAATTATTTTCACCTATAATTTTAGTATGAAGTAAAATATGATAAAAATGATTTTTGGTGCATTTTCCGCATTAATTTTCAAATTTTTATGAATTATTTGGTGAAGAAATGAATTAATTAATTAATTAAGGGAAAATTTATTTATTTAATTAAACTTGTGATACTGAAAAGAGAATTAAAAGTTATGAAGTTTGCCAATTGGAATTCGACATCAAATGGAGTTTAGTATAAAGTTATTACTTAAGGAAGTAATGAACAAGTTTTTAGTTTGATTATGCAAATGCCATATGAACTCGTATAGTCTAAGTGAAGTATAACACAATGGTATCATCTATATGTTAACATGCGACAACTTTTGTACATGACTACCTACAATGGCTAATTCATCTAACACACGAAGACTCCTGGTGGGACACTTGACGACTTCGGGTTCGACACGAGATGGCTCCGAGTATGCGACAGCTCCGAGGAAGATAACTCACAAAGGCTTCAAAAGATGACACGCGATGGCTACCTGAGATAACCCACGATAGCATCAGGACTACCTCACGATGGCCATAGACAAGCATGCAATGGCTCGGTGATAACCCATGATAGCTTCAGGCCTAACCCCTGATGGCTTCAGGATTTTAGTATGCAATGGTTCGGGGGTATAGCTTCCGATAGCTATTGCAATTCTAGCACACGACAGTGTTTGTTTTACCACCATGCGATAGCTTAGCGCTATCAAAAGTGTGATGGCCAAGGAGAGGTATTAATACACGGTGGTTATAGGATAACCGAATGTACAATATAATAACCTAACATTCGAAGGCCATGTGATAACCAATACACGATAATTAGATATAACTTGTGATAGCGTAGAAAGCTAAATTTTTCTAAGTGAAACGACGAATACTTGGGGCATTTTGGAAGGTTGTTTCCAAGTGCTAACGAACTATCTCGTATGGATGAAATGAAGGAATATAAAATTATGTTATCTTATTCTTGAAATGAAGAAAGCTTAAAGGAGCTAATAAATGATAGAGTATCATTTTAAATTGAAGATAAAGATGTTTCATCTAAATGTGTAGGGCACACAATTAATGAATGAAAAATGTATTGAACCATGATTGTAGAAGTATACCGACTCATGGAGTTACTGGATGGCAGGGTGCCTTGACTATCACTCCAAAATCCAATGGTATATGGCAGGGTGCCATGGTGGGGTTCAATCCTAAAAGATTTACAAACTCTAAAAGGGAGTTATGCCAAAACATCGAGGTGGTGTTATAACTAAAATAAATAAATCGGAAACGTGAAAGATAGTGGTTTAGGGACTAGGAGGAGCTATTGGCGCTTAGTAAGGACGCTTACTAGATTATATTCATGGTGTTTACATTCAGTCTCTTAGGAGAGTCGAGATGGCTCTAGTCCAGGTGGCTCCCATAGGGAAATGAGTCGATGTTTCTACCAGGTGATGTTATTCGAATAAAAGATAAATTATCCCAAATCAAGAGATTAGGTGATGGACAAATGAATGATGACTAATTGTATGATAAGTGTAGGGAAAATTTTTTAACTGAATATATGCACATGGTTACTTCCTTTGATGTATTGTTGATTCACTTTATGATGTATATTGATGATGATAAAGCGAGGGAAATTCGTTTCGCATTAGCAGTGTAGACTCACAATGGATGCTTAAGGTAAAGGTTTTACTCACACTAGGCTTTATGTCTGATCCATATTTTTATTTTTCCCATAAACTCATTGGTAGTCATTTGAGTAGGCTGAGTTTATGGATTAGACATGTATCTTTTGAAGGACGAATAAGATTTCGAAGATGAAACAAGAGGCTTACTATTTACATAATGATATTTTGAAATTTTTTCCGTGTAAAACTAGGATTTATAACTGATAATGTATGAATTATGTAAACAAATTGTTATAATGAAAAAGATATTTAGTTACTCTGTTTACTTAATGTTGTGAAAAAAAATTATACTGACCTCACTTTGTTAGTTGAAAAAAATTCTACTGATGACCGCAGCATCATCGACATTCATTTTCAGATCTAAAAGTAGGGGATGTTACAGCTTGGTATCAAAGCTTAGTTTAATGGAACATCTAAGTAAAATAAAGTTATTAGAAACTTATTAGTAGAAAATGAACACAATGGGGAAGGATTTACATTATACATACATACATACATATATATTTATATGTGTGTATACATACATACATACATACATATATATATATATATGCATACCTACATACATATATGTATGTATGTATGCCTGTGTGTGTGTATACCCCTTTATGATTGATTTCACTCTCTTTACTTCCATTTCTTATGAATACTTGGTTATGGAGAAGGTAAGAATGGATCTATGAAACCGATATTTGACCACACGAAGTGCGAGAGAGAATCCTAGTAGGAGAACTGATAGTATGCAAACCATTGACTAAGGGGTGGATACAGACCGTAAGTTCACAATGAAGCCGGTACTCATGCCTGCCCCGTATGAAGAGGAATGGATATGAATGCTTTATTCTGCAAGTTTATGAAGAAGATGATGAGGCAAGAGCTAGTTGGAGTGTTGAACTGACACAGGAGGTAGTAAGGGAAGAAGACTTCTCTAAGATGAACAAAGATTTAAAGAGATATGGAGGAAAGGAGTTCAGAGGGAAAGAGTCCATCCTAGAAGTGTTGAACTGGCTGAAGGTATATGAGTGTATTTTGGAGACTTAGGATATAATAATGCTCAAAAAAGGTGGTTAGCTTCTCATCAGCTTCATAAGGACGCGTTGGACTAGTAGGAAGCTGTAATTGCTGAGGTCCCAAAAGAGGTGATAACTTGGAAATAATTTGAGGGTTTCGAGGCTTATTTTATCCCTGCATCCTAGAAGAGTGCTTTATGCAGGGATTTTATTGAGCTGAAACAAGGATAGACTACTTTGGTAGAGTACATCCAGTATTTTAATGCTTTGTCGAAGTATGAAAGGGAGCATATCAACTCTCCACTAAAGATGAATGAGAAGTTCTTAGAAGGACTGAAGAAGGGGCTGAATCATAAGGTGATGGCTCATTTGCTGGCTCCGTTTGATATGGTAATGGAAATGGTGAGGTGGTATGATCGCTTGTTTCAGGAAGAGAAGAAGTTTGATGTTAGACCCAAGGGCACGCAGAAGAAAAGATTCAATCCACATTAGAAAGGCGAAAAGAATCAGAAGGGAGGAAAGACTTTTGGAGGGTGACTTTAGAAGCCGAATGTAGCCCTTTAACTGTGGACAGAAGGGGCACTACTCCATTAAGTGTACCTAGCCAAAGAGCAAAGACATGGCTAAGTGCTTTATCTATAATAAGGCAGGCCATAAGAAGATGGATTGTCCGAAAGATAAGTAAGCAAAGGTTTATGCTTTGGAAGGACCTTTGTTTGGACCAACTTTCGAGGAGAAAGGAAATTGGGTGCTTGGAGGTATGATTTCAATTTCCAGTATATCGGTAATTCTATTTGGTACTAGCACTACTCACTCTTTCATTTCGAGAGTTTAGTTGGTAGGTTAGAGTTAGACACTTCCTATTTGATTATGTCCTTAGGTGTGGTTAATCCAATCACTGGGTATGCCGCTCTAGGATTAAGGTGCACCAACCTTGAATTTGACTTGTGCGGACATTTGTTTGCTTATGACTCGTATATGTTTGACTTCGTAGGATACGGGGTAATTTTAGGTATGGACTGGTTGGTGCGAAATGATGCTAGGATCTATTATGCGGATAGGATTATCACCTTAAGGAATCATAAAGGAGGAGAAATGATTATGATAGTGTTTGATGTAATGAAGGAGAAGTCAGACTTGATGTTACGTGCTATGGATGACCAAGAGGACGAGATCAGTAGAGTAGGAGTAGTTCGAGAATTTGCATATGTTTTCGAACCTATAATTGGATTACCACCGAGAAGGTAAATCTAATTCTTGATAGACTTAATGCCGAGGGTGCTACCTGTTATAACTAAAATAAATAAATCTACAACCTAAACGATAGCGGTTTAGGACTAAAACGGGCTATTAGCGCTTAGTAAGGACCTTTACTAGAAAGTAATCAGGGTGTTTACATTTAGCCTCTTAGAGAGTCGGGGTGGCTCTAGTCAGGGTGGCCCCTGTGGGGAGACGAGTCAATGTTTCTACAATGTGGTGTTGTTTAAACAGAAGATAAATTATCCTAAATCTAGGGATTAGGTGATGGACGAATGAATGATGACTAAGTGTATTATAAGTGTAGGGCACACTTCTTGACTGAATATATGCACATGCCTTTTGTTGGAACTGGGCCAGCTCGTGGGACAAGTTATGGGTAAATTTCAAAAAAAAATCTCTTATTAGATCTATATTGGGCCTATGAAGTCTAAATTATTTAGAACATTTATAAATTTTATTTAAATAAAATCTCTTGTTATATTTAAATTTATGAATATATAGTTTTATTTAATTTATATTTTAATACATATAAATATACACAGATGTATCATATACATATATGTATGTGTGCATGTGTAACATATAAGCCCATGTAAGGTATAATATGCCCGTGTATAGATATTGGGATTTACATCACGAAGAACATGTTAGCTCATCCGCTATGTATTGTATATTGTCTAAATATATGTATGTATTTAAATTTGTTACTTATATAAATATTATGCATGTAAAAGTATATGTTAATTTTGTTTAAATAATTTTATGTATATGAAAATATTTATCTATATGAATATATATAAATTATACATATATTATTAATATATATATATATATATGCATATTATCATAATATGTATTAAAATGGTATATATGTATATACATAACATATTTTATTTTTTTAATAATTATTTTATAAATTATGACCAAATATATATAACTATAATGACAAAATAATAATTTTTTTACTTTATACACTATATATATATATTAACATGTTTATAATATCTAAAATATATACACACACGTATATATATTAAATTTTTTTTATAATTCCATATCGTAGGTACAGCAGTATAAAAT
This sequence comes from Allium fistulosum, assembly GCA_030737815.1. Classification (NCBI taxonomy): domain Eukaryota; kingdom Viridiplantae; phylum Streptophyta; class Magnoliopsida; order Asparagales; family Amaryllidaceae; genus Allium; species Allium fistulosum. The sequence continues at coordinate 635,868,947 of CM060908.1, read as the reverse complement.
TTTATTATTAATTTTATCACATAAAATATATTTATTAATTGATTTTTTACTCAAAAATAAATAAAATACATGTTCATAACATTTTATTCAAATTTTAAATTCTATAAAATCTTATATGATATTTACAAGTTTGAAAAAAATTTCCATAATTTTTCTTAGTCAAAATCTATTTTTATTTATCAAATAATTTTTTTCGGCAATTAATTGTAGTAATTTTAAAAAATAGCAAAACTGTTTTTTTTCATTTTCTAGTTGAGAACTTTTCTTATGATGAAATAATTTGGTAAAATTTAAAAAGTAATTTTTGAAGCATATTTTATTTTATATGATTAATTTAGATTGATTTAAATGATATAAATAATAATAAAAATATTTTATAGCTGTCAAAAATTATTATTGTTGTAAGTATACATGTATAAAATTATAGGATCAATTATTACTATAGAATGATATAATAATTAAATATGAACCATATATGGTAGGGATCGGCTATACCTCATTTTTGCAGCACCTCTATTCCTCCTTGATTTCAACCATGGATTCTGATTTAAATAATATAATAAGATGGCAAGAGAGAGAAAGTATGTTATTTAAATTGGAATGTGTGGTTGAAATCGGGGAGGAATAGAGGTGTAATAGAAATGAGGTATAGCCGATCCTTGCCCTATATAAATAGATTATATATATATATATACTCAATAAAATTATAAGATTATCATATTTCAAAATTCGGCTGTACATATCGGATATATATATATAATGGTTTTTTGAAGTGAATACATACATATAACGAATCAAGATTATGACAACAATAATACTTATAAGAATCTCACCTAACAATAATATATACACATATAATGAAATATTAATCAAAAATTATATGCTATAATACAATGAATAATATATTTGAGAACTAATGCCTTGTAGCATACCTTGTGATGAAGAACTCTCTCCTCTTATATGCTTTTTGATTCGGCAGACTGCTAATCTCTGAATCGTTGGCCTTTGACTATCAGATAGTAATTGGTCTTGAATTTATTTGAGCTTGATACGATAGGGATCCTAGGGATTGAAGTTGACTAACAATAAACGGTAGGAATGGCAACCAAAAGACCTTTTCAATTAGGGTTAGAGGTGTTAAAATAGTGGATGGAAGAGATAGAATAGTGGATCTCATCTTATACAAGTTCTCTCTCAATGTGAGCCATCCAAAACCCCAAAACCACAACCTATTAGAGGCGCCCACTTAAATCCCTATTTCAGCCAAAAATAGTCACCCATCATAAGGGGCTAAGATCCCATTTAAGCCCATAGAATATTATTTATTAAATCTAATTTAATCGCTTATCGATATCTTATATCCATTGATATATTTATAACTATAATAAATATATTTAATAATATTTATTACTTAAATTATAATCAAAATTTTATAATTAATATTTCATAAATATTAATTAATTTATTTAATTTATAAAAATTATAAACTAATTAAATCGTTTGGTCAAAAGAGAATTCATTATATCGGTTGTGTAACTCGTCAGCTGTTAATTTGGACAGCGATTAAAATCGAACTATTCGAATGTCAACGTTCACACGTCACTTAGCAAGTGGTGTGACATTTTGGCCAAATTTATCGCTTACTTGGTTTTGGTAAAATCTAATTTCACTTTATTAAGCATTACCCGGTTGTGACTTTTATATACACATTCTCTTCGTCAAAACTATATCGCTTTGGACTTATGGAATTTGGTAACGGTCAAAATTCCAATATCATCCATATTCAACTCTATATTCCAAAGACAAAGTCCTTGCTTCAATAATAACAATTATTATTAACCAAAACGCTATAGCCGGAGACTTTGACCTTGAGTTGACCGTAATACAAACCTCATATAACTGAGGAGACAAATCCTCTCTTGAATAGTGTTTCACTTCCAATCCTTCCACTTTACCCAATTATAGTCACTCAATGAACGCCATGCCATGATTTGACTATAATCGAAGTGAATTTTTCATATTGAAGGTTGATGGTATTCTTAAGTCGAGAGAACTATGTAAATAATCACATCAATAATTTTTTGTTTGACCTTAGTTATATTAACCAACATAACACTATCGAGTGAGTCGTTCCAAAGTTATCCAATAACTATCAGAACGTAACCTCTTGGTACCCCCAATAGTCTTGAGTAGTACACTATCTAACATTTGGAGAGCATTATGTACTCTAGTCTCAACAGATACATCGATATCTAGCCTTGACGCATCTTGACTAGAAACATTTAAAATGGTATATTTATTTTTATTCTGATAAATTACTCACAGTTATAACAATTTGTAACTACTATCACAAAACATACCATTTATGGATTTTCTACTAAGTATACTTTTAGTTAAATTAATTAATTAATATAACACATTACATCAAGTATATAATAGAAAGAAAACACCTTTTATTTCGAATAAGATTGGTTATTGAGTTAGATATATATAATAAATTTCCTCTAGGGCATACCCCTAACTCTTTCATTCTCCCACTTGCACCAGAGGTCAATTATGGAATCTTATTCAAACTTCTCCAATCGGTTTCCTCAAAACCAATCGGGTCAGTCTCTTAGTGAACGGATATGCTATTATGTTTCAATTATCTACTTTGTCAATCAACTATCTCCGACGCTGATAAACTACCTTTATCGTGTTGAATAATACAAAGTATGTCTCTCAACTTCTAGTGAGCTGTATGTTCTGTTGTGAACTATATGGTGACATTGTTATCATATAATAATGTTATGGGATTCTAAACATTTGGAATTACCCTCAACTTAGCTATAAATTGGTGCATGTATACATATATACATACATACATATATATAGGTATGTATGTGTGTGTGTTTGTGTGTATTGGTTTTGTTGCGGTGCTATTCAAGACGATATACTTAGCCTTTTTCATTGAATCAGCCACGGTCTTTATTTATTTGGAACATTTTCAACTTAAAAATTCTTAACTTGAATTTTATAATTGACATATTATACTCAATATCATTTATGAAGTTTGAGCACGAACACTTCTTCATAAGGAGTTCGTTGTTTCTATAAACAATTCTCTAGTATTTCGTAAATACACGAGAACACTCCAAACTACCATTTAGTGATACCAATCTGGACTTGATATTTGCTTCATGTATCAAATACATAAACAAATCACGATATCGTAGGCAACATAACATGTATGATAATTCTTATTGGCAATATAAAAGGAATCCATCGTACATGTACCGTTTTAAACATTTTAATAAGGTGTCCTTGCATATCATTTAGGACATTCCCAATATCTTTTATACTTACTATTAAAGACGTCATTTATAAATACAATGTCAAAGTATTAAAATAACTAAAATTTATTTTAACACAATCACATCGTTAAAAATCAGTAGTATGTTGTTTACTTATGATTTAGAAATATCTATGTACATTTTAACTTTCTTTCTTATGACCACACGCTTTCTCTGCATTTTGAATAATGATAAAACTATTTGATACATCTATTAAAATACTTGATCAATTTTGATGCTTTTGAGAATGATACTTTCGTATCCATTCTCGGATCGTATCCGAAAACCCACAAACTCAATGTCGCTCCCACCGACTTCAAGACACTTTGGTTATTGTGAGCGAATAGTCTAGTCTAAATCTATATTCAGAAATCCCTATTTCAACACATATATACCAAAATATAAAGTCATACTAGGCGATAATTTTGTGAGTAAAATCCGAACAAACTTGAGCACATCGAAGAGTGAATTTGTTACGTGAATTTCAACAATTGAAATTCACAGTAATATACTTATCAATGCGGCTCACTATTTTCCAACTGCATTTGTCGTTTTCATAAAGACACATTTGCAGCCAATGGATCATATCCTAACAATGAAATCATATTTTAATAATGTACTTGGAATCTATTTTAGATTAGTGCATCGTACTATATCATAGAGTCAATACCCTTAATGGTTTAATTAAATAACCGAGGATTATTTATTCTTGACATCGATAGGAACTTCAAAGTTTCTCTTTAATGTACAAGAATACTCAATAGACGTTCTATTGTATTTATGTTCATTTAGGTTTTGGTTAATTTTATTTTGAAACGACCCAACTTTCTACTACCAGAAAGTTGCATCATTTTTAAGAAAGAAAGGGGTGAGAAATAGAAAAGATAGAGAAGAAAGAAGAAAACAAACATCAGAATCTCAACAATGGAACGATTGAAATATAATATATCACATAAGAGATTACATAGTATCATATACATCAGAGTTACACAGATAATACAACACATACTAGACAGTTATAAACACCTGTCTAGTTAATACAACTCGACACAACTCAAATACAACACAGAGACACCAACATAGGGGAACACTATATATATATCTACAACGCTGAAGCCTCCTGCTCCATTGCTCCTCCACAATTCGTCAAAGCTAACCTGAATCCCTCGGCTACTCGTAAAAATTTGAGTACCCGAGAGTTTAAGAAAAACAGAAATAAACTCCGGGTCAGACATGGCTTTGGTATGAGTAACAAGTTAAAGTTGCTTAACTTTGAAAATCCTTTGAAAACAAAAGGTATCACGTAAGACTTCCCACACATAAACATGGGTAAGTTTTTATCTTACGCTAACCAAACATTTGATAGGAAATCCAGTTATATTATAATAGTGTCTAGGGTTTTCAAGTAAATAGAAAATAGCCGAAATTGTTACATTCATTAAATTCCAGCATACTAGCCAACAAGTGGGTAATACACTCAAATCCGAGGGCGCTTATTGGAAAATGGATTCCATACAATGGCAGGGCTACTGGGGTACCGCCCGTCACAGTACCTGGCCTAGATCAGCGTACCGAGGATTACTCCCAATCCCCTACAACACAAGGCCGGAACATCCCTTACTGGATAATTCCCGGATAAGAAACCCCAGCAGTTGTGGCCACAACTGCCCACACAGCCGAATATAAAGGGACATCTAGACAGAGGAAATCTCATCCTACTTGGGTGCTACCCACTAACCTTGCTGCACCTCCCCTGTTTTAGCCATTCCCGGTTGATAAGGCTTGAGGTCACAATTACCTTAACAGAACTCATCACTTAGATAGCTCATCGTCCACCTGACGATGTTCTGAAAGCATTCAATCCATACAAGTTCGTTCCGGGTTCGAACGAAACCGAAGGCATTATCTCGTTACAATCATTTTGGAATCATCCTCAAAGTTAACGATAATAACCCATGCACTCTGAATCTTCATCTTCACTTGAGATTCATGACCTATCGTTAATTTGGATCGATGTGGTTTTCGGATATCCAAATCTGGAAACCCGATCCCGGTCTCATCGAAATCCAAATCGTATCTTTTAAGGCCAAGTTATTTTAAAGTTAAAACAATTCATTTCATTATCCATATACGCACAGATAGATAATTCATAATATCATAGATAGATAATTCACAATATCATCATAAATAGATAATCTACATTATCCATATACTTCAACCAAAGCAACCATATCATACAGCATTACTTATTTCATATCTGAGATTTCAAACCATTCAAGGAAATCAATATCATCCATCCATACATAAGCAATGATTCATAAACACACCATTTATAACTAATTTAAAATGAATTAAATTAATTACTTATCTTTAATTAATTTAAAGTAAATTAAATTAATTACTTCATCATTATAAATCTTGCTTACACAACCATTAATTAATTACAAATCAATTAGTTAATCATTCTCTAATTTCCATCTTAATTAATCATCCTGGATTAATTATCCTTTAATTACATTCAAGTAATTATTCTTTTAATTAATTTCACAAATTAATTATCCATAACCAAATATAGTAATTAAACTTTAATTACTCTATTAATTAATTAACAAAAATTAATTACATTTATCCTTAATTAATTATATTAATTAATTACTCAAAAACACTTATTATTGATTAATTAATCTTAATGAATCAATCCTTTAATTACATCATTAATTATATAATTTAATGATCCCTAATTACAATTTAATTAATTATTCCATTTAAATTAATTACATTAAGAAATTAATCTTTACTTAAACCATAATTATTAATCACTCTTGATTAATCCCATTCAGTAATTAACTACCCTTAATTACTTCATTAAATAAATAAATTACTCCTGAATTAATTATCTCAATTAATCCCTTGATTAATTTCACAAAGTAATTTAATCCAAATTACTCTCCTATTTAAAATCCTCTTCAATTAATTACACATAGTAATTACCATTAATTACTTCATTAAGTAGTTTCACTTTATTAATTGCATTTAAGTAATTATACTTATCAAATCATCCAATGATTAATTTAAATTAATTAAACTTAATTAATTAACTTAAACTAATCAAATTTATTTAATTAATTACCTTGAGTAATTAATTCCTTTAATTACACTTAAACAATTTCACAATTTATTATCTTTAATTAATCAATATAATTATTTATTAAAATTATCACATTGATTAATTATTAAACAAATCTTAAGTTAATGGCCTTCATTAGCTACTAACAATTCTTAATTTCTTTTCTTAAGAAATTTAACTTAGATAAATCAATATTAATTACAAGTTAATTTATCCTTAATAACCAATTAATTAACCACTAATTATTTAATTAATTTAAGTTTTTTAACTGTAACTTAATTAACCTTTAATTACTTGATTAATTAACATTTAACCATTAATTTAAAATCTAATCTTATCAAATTAATGATCTTTAATTACAAATTAATTATTCCTAATTAATTAACTTATAACAAATAAATTAACCTTTATTTATTTGTTAAATTAACCTTTAATATTAAGTAATTAATTAGGTAATTATTCTTTAATTAAACAAATCATTAATTACTTAATAGAGTAAAAGATTACATCTTTCTATCTTTATTAATTTCTTGGAAATGTCTTACTAAGTCCTTAATTAATTACAACTTAAATCAAAGTCATCATTTTAAAACATGAATTAAAAATGTTTAAAAGTTGGATTTTATTTTAAAGTAAAACTGTTTTTACAACAGACCCGAGTTCTCCCCGAGCATCACCCGAGACTTAAGCATGTTTACTTCGAGTTTTCCCAAAAATTTACCCGTGAAAAAATTTCCAACTTAAATTTGTTTAAGTATTTAACCCTCCCCTGCACACACATGAATCACTCGAGCTAGAACTCGAGCCAGCACACAAATCTCCCGAAGCCCACTTCGAGTCCAAGCCCTTCTTCCCCAAATTTACCCACTGACACCATCACAAGGATGTGCACGTGCACAGGCGATTGGATCACCTCCGGCCATCATCGCGATCACCTCCACGTCATCGACAACCCACTCGACTCACTCGAGTACCTCGATCCCCTGGTTCCACTGTAGATCAAAATCGAGCCTCTCGATTCAAAACTAGAACCCATCACTCATGAAAGAATCCCCTCGCCACGCCACTCAAGATCACCAGAAGCCACGCGCTCCTGACTAGAGCCTCGCCACGACCCCATGCTCCCATCCCACTTGGTCCGATCGACCACGATTCGTTATCGGCGTCGAATTTCCTAATTAAACGTATCGACCAAACTGGGTTGTTAAACCCTACTTTGGGTTCGATCAACAAATTCTTGCATTCGAAAAAAAATTTCGACAATTTTCTCATCATCACCGAAGCTCAAACAAGCTTAAATCCAAATTTCAATGTTTATAATTGAATCGTTCACCAGAAATTGAGAAAAATGCAATTTTGGTTCAAATTCAAACTGCTCCTGAACCACTTAAGTAAAAATCATCATATTGCTTTTAAAAATCATATCTTTGTGCGATTATTCAAGTTATATAATCAAAACATAAATTTAAGACACTTGAAATTTTCATAAGATTTTATTTTTACTGTAAACTTTGGTTACAGAAGCAAACCCTTCATGATCAAGCTTGAAACAAATTTTAAGCTGTGGTTTGAGTTTAAACAACTTGTTTTATTTAGAAATCCTAAGCTAGAAATGTTTGGGTGAAATTTATTTGATTTTTTTCTTCACTTTGCTCTGAAAACCAAAAACAGGAAGAACATGCTATTTGAACTACACAGTACATCTATTTATTCAGAATCAATAATTTAAAAATATACAACCAACCCAAAGTTATTCTTGAATCCATACATAGATTTAAAATTTAAAGTTGTATGTTTACTCACATATTATTTGTTTAAAACAGAAGCCTGTAGGGTTTAACACAGTGATATAAACTCTTATATACACATACATTTCCTTTTCAAACATGCAGGCAATATGACTAACTATACCAACATTTTAATAACAACTTGAAGTATTCATTCCAAACATCAAGCATAAAAACAGATTCAAATATACTTATGGTTTCAAAAGAAAAGTTACTCACCTGTTAAAAGAAGACAGAGCATTTAATTTTTGAAACAGGCTTGAAAACTTGAGTGTTGAAAACAAATGCTTTCTGATCTTAAAACTTGAATGTTGAAAGTGCTACTTGATTCTTGAAACTTTGTTGAAGATAACTCAGATTTAAATCAGAGATGGACTGCTTGATTACATCTCAAGTTGAAGAAAAATGCAGGCTTGGTTTTTGAACATGATTTTACAGATCTAGTTTTGAAACTTTTAAGAACTGGAAAGGCTAAGTTTTTCTTTTGTAAACGAAAAGAAATAGAGAAAGATTGATATATAGAATATGGTTACAGGTTATATTATTAGATGGGTACAAGCTTTGTTCAGAGATTTTTTTCCTATAGGGGGCTGATATGATCTTGCCTGTACCAGAGATGCTTAACATTTAATGTCAATGTCCCTTATGTCTACAATCTTTATACATTATTTCATTTCGTGTGTACTAGATATCTTTGTATATATCTTTTCCAAGTGTACATCCTGTACAAACATGCATATTTATTTCCTTTGTCTTGCAGCCTTATATCTACAAACAAGTATATCTAGTTTATTTCCTTGCCTTCCAGTGTACGTACTTATTTTATTCTTCCTATACAAGCATGAACATGTGTTTCCTTTTATACTTATCTTATATTTTACCTAAGCAAACATGAATTCCTACAGACCATATGTCCCTAGAATTTACTTAAGTGTTCATTTTTCTCTTGCCTTGATTTAGACTTATCTTTGTGATATAAATAAGTATATCTATAATTTATTAACATATGGTTAGAATTTAGGTGATGTATTTACTTTTATTCTCTTTTATTTATTTTTAACATATGTGTTTATTTTTATTTTTCTTTTATTTTTAAACTTAAACTATTAAATACTTAGTCTATTATTATTTATATTTTATACTTATGTTAGAAAGACTAAATTTTAATATTAATAAGGTTTATTTTATTTCAAATATTTTTGAAAGATTTCATTTCAAATTTACAAATCATAGTTTCCTTTAATTAATAAATTTAAAATAACAATTTCTATAAAAACCCATTTGTAAAGATATTACATTACTAATATTATTTAAAATATAACTCATTATTAAATTAAAATAATTTATAGAAGAAATTATCTCTTATTCAATAAATTACTTATTTAAATCAAATTATATTTAAAAAGAACAAAACAACCTTTCATGTTTAAATTAAAACTTAGGCTAAAATCATTTTAAACAAATAAACATTTATCTTGAGTAATTCAAAATCATATGGTTATTTATTTAATATTAAATCAAATCAAATTTCTAAATTACCAAAAATATTAAAATTAGAAAACATATCTTTATTTATTAAATTTTAAAACAAAGCTTATCTATATACAATATATACAAATATATATACATTATAAATAGAAAACAATTTATTAGCTTTTAAAAGATAAATTATCTGTTAAATATTTATTTAAAAGAAGATTATTAAATCAAATTCAGATCTTATTAACAAATATTATCAAATCAATTTAATTTTAAATGCAGATTATTAAATTGATATTGCCCAAAATTCCGGGATGTCACATTCCTCCCACCTTAAAAGAATTTCGTCCCCGAAATTTAAAACAAAGGTAATTTAATATTCTAATTAAAGATTTAATTCTAAAACACAAGCATATATTAATTATATGCTAACAACTATAGCAACCAACTCATCCAATCAAACAAATCTAACTATCCAGACAAAATCAGAATAGGATTATCTAGAGTTTCCCAGGTATAAACACCGGGATACTCGCTCTATAGAATCCAAACAAAACTATACTACTAAGCTATAGAGCTCCTACTCATCTAGATCTACAAAACTAGACAAGATATCAGACTATAGAAAAGTCTGACTCAACAACCAAACCTCTAGAACTGCTAGTTCCAAAACCAAAGATGGATCATACACGTACTCCCTCAGATATACGTGAAACACATCGAATCCCAGTTATCCAAACTGACAATTCACTCCAGAAGACCAAACTCTCTTCCTCACAAGTACAGAAAAGATCCAAGATACCTCGGAGCTAGCTTCCCAATCTTACCAAACTATATAGCTCCTTCGATCAGAGAAAACTTGCTCAAAATCAAATCTCCGACTTCGAAATCCAATTTCTCCGTCTCTTATCCCCAAAACTCATCCGATGATCCTGGGCTGTCTACATCCTTACCGATCAGCTCAACCTTCACTGAAACTTCTCAAAACAACCCATCAAAATGATCCACTCACAATCAATCCAAGAACACAAACTCTACTCCTCAAACATCAGAAGACTGGACTTACTTTCCCTATCCGAAAAGATAAAACAGATGAACTCCCAAACTGCTTTTGCTGCACAACTCTGATCTGAGTAGATGAAAATGCTGATGATACACACGAGCACAAACTGGACAACACATCCCAGAAATATGGTTCAACAGATCCATAAAGAGAAAACTCAGAAATCCCGAAAGATCTCTAATGAACCAAGAGAACACTCAACTATCGCAAGTCACTTTTGCGATCAACCCAATCTAATATCCAAAGAAAGCTGCTCTCTCTTTACAAAACAGAACAGCCTATGCTTAACCAGCCAATCCACCGAAGAAATGGATCCACACTGCTGCTTCTGAACTTCACCTCAAGAAAACCGCTGACAGAAGACCTCCTTGCCTGCACACAGAACAATCTGAGCTGCGACGCTGCCACCAAAGCCAAAGACTTCCTAATCCAAACTCCTCGAGAAACTCGAGCCTCAAAGCCAAACACAACACCCAGTTGAACTCAGCCTCAACACCGATGCAGCCACACTTCCTTATACTTGTTCCAAAGAAACCTCTTCGGAGACATCCATAGTCACTGTGTCTCATCACACAGCTACTAATTCCTCAGGTATCAAGATACCATCACTTGCTTCTGCTCAACTATCAGAATCCAAACTCTATTCAAAGATGGACTCTGAACCTTAACAAATATCCTTCAGAGATTGGTGAAATCCTTACACCACGACAAAATTCACTCGAGACAGTATTAGGTCTACAGTCTCGGCAGATACACTTCCAACCTCAACAAACTCCAATCATTGGTAGTCGTGTTACACACAACCCTACCCCATCTACCTTTATAACTTATATTGGAAAACCCGAACAGGTAACCCAATAGATAGGTAGAAATAGAGATATATGTATATATATAAAAATTACAAATACGCTCTCTCAAGATAGACACTACTCCAGAGCTTAGGTATTCACTCAACCTATGCTCTGATACCAAGTGAAACGACCCAACTTTCTACTACCAGAAAGTTGCATCATTTTTAAGAAAGAAAGGGGTGAGAAATAGAAAAGATAGAGAAGAAAGAAGAAAACAAACATCAAAATCTCAACAGCGGAACGAATGAAATATAATATATCACATAAGAGATTACATAGTATCATATACATCAAAGTTACACAGATAATACAAAACATACTAGACAGTTATAAACACCTGTCTAGTTAATACAACTCGACACAACTCAAATACAACACAGAGACACCAACACAGCGGAACACTATATATATATCTACAACGCTGAAGCCTCCTGCTCCATTGCTCCTCCATAATTCGTCAAAGCTAACCTAAATCCCTTGGCTACTCGTAAAAATTTGAGTACCCGAGAGTTTAAGAAAAACGGAAATAAACTCCGAGTCAGACATGGGTCTGGTATGAGTAACAAGTTAAAGTTCCTTAACTTTGAAAATCCTTTGAAAACAAAAGGTATCACGTAAGACTTCCCACACATAAACATGGGTAAGTTTTTACCTTACGCTAACCAAACATTTGATAGGAAATCCAGTTATATTATAATAGTGACTAGGGTTTTCAAGTAAATAGAAAATAGCCGAAATTGTTACATTCATTAAATTCCAGCATACTAGCCAACAAGTGGGTAATACAATCAAATCCGAGGGCGCTTATTGGAAAATGGATTCCATACAATGGCAGGGCTACTGGGGTACCGCCCGTCACAGTACCTGGCCTAGATCAGCGTACCGAGGATTACTCCCAATCCCCTACAACACAAGGCCGGAACATCCCTTACTGGATAATTCCCGGATAAGAAACCCCAGCAGTTGTGGCCACAACTGCCCACACAGCCGAATATAAAGGGACATCTAGACAGAGGAAATCTCATCCTACTTGGGTGCTACCCACTAACCTTGCTGCACCTCCCCTGTTTTAGCCATTCCCGGTTGATAAGGCTTGAGGTCACAATTACCTTAACAGAACTCATCACTTAGATAGCTCATCGTCCACCTGACGATGTTCTGAAAGCATTCAATCCATACAAGTTCGTTCCGGGTTCGAACGAAACCGAAGGCATTATCTCGTTACAATCATTTTGGAATCATCCTCAAAGTTAACGACAATAACCCATGCACTCTGAATCTTCATCTTCACTTGAGATTCACGACCTATCATTAATTTGAATCGATGTGGTTTTCGGATATCCAAATCTGGAAACCCGATTCCGGTCTCATCGAAATCCAAATCGTATCTTTTATGGCCAAGTTATTTTAAAGTTAAAACAATTCATTTCATTATCCATATACGCACAGATAGATAATTCACAATATCATCATAAATAGATAATCTACATTATCCATATACTTCAACCAAAGCAACCATATCATACAACATTACTTATCTCATGTCTGAGATTTCAAACCATTCAAGGAAATCAATATCATCCATCCATACATAAGCAATGATTCATAAACACACCATTTATAATTAATTTAAAATGAATTAAATTAATTACTTATCTTTAATTAATTTAAAGTAAATTAAATTAATTACTTCATCATTATAAATCTTGCTTACACAACCATTAATTAATTACAAATCAATTAGTTAATCATTCTCTAATTTCCATCTTAATTAATCATCCTGGATTAATTATCCTTTAATTACATTCAAGTAATTATTCTTTTAATTAATTTCACAAATTAATTATCCATAACCAAATATAGTAATTAAACTTTAATTACTCTATTAATTAATTAACTAAAATTAATTACATTTATCCTTAATTAATTATATTAATTAATTACTCAAAAACACTTATTATTGATTAATTAATCTTAATGAATCAATCCTTTAATTACATTATTAATTATATAATTTAATGATCCCTAATTACAATTTAATTAATTATTCCATTTAAATTAATTACATTAAGAAATTAATCTTTACTTAAACCATAATTATTAATCACTCTTGATTAATCCCATTCAGTAATTAACTACCCTTAATTACTTCATTAAATAAATAAGTTACTCCTGAATTAATTATCAAAATTAATCCCTTGATTAATTTCACAAAGTAATTTAATCCAAATTACTCTCCTATTTAAAATCCTCTTCAATTAATTACACATAGTAATTACCATTAATTACTTCATTAAGTAGTTTCACTTTATTAATTACATTTAAGTAATTATACTTATCAAATCATCCAATGATTAATTTAAATTAATTAAACTTAATTAATTAACTTAAACTAATCAAATTTATTTAATTAATTACCTTGAGTAATTAATTCCTTTAATTACACTTAAACAATTTCACAATTTATTATCTTTAATTAATCAATATAATTATTTATTAAAATTATCACATTGATTAATTATTAAACAAATCTTAAGTTAATGGCCTTCATTAGCTACTAACAATTCTTAATTTCTTTTCTTAAGAAATTTAACTTAGATAAATCAATATTAATTACAAGTTAATTTATCCTTAATAACCAATTAATTAACCACTAATTATTTAATTAATTTAAGTTTTTTAACTGTAACTTAATTAACCTTTAATTACTTGATTAATTAACATTTAACCATTAATTTAAAATCTAATATTATCAAATTAATGATCTTTAATTACAAATTAATTATTTCTAATTAATTAACTTATAACAAATTAATTAACCTTTATTTATTTGTTAAATTAACCTTTAATATTAAGTAATTAATTAGGTAATTATTCTTTAATTAAACAAATCATTAATTACTTAATAGATTAAAAGATTACATCTTTCTATCTTTATTAATTTCTTGGAAATGTCTTACTAAGTCCTTAATTAATTACAACTTAAATCAAAGTCATCATTTTAAAATATGAATTAAAAATGTTTAAAAGTTGGATTTTATTTTAAAGTAAAACTGTTTTTACAACAGACCCGAGTTCTCCCCGAGCATCACCTGAGACTTATGCATGTTTACTTCGAGTTTTCCCAAAAATTTACCCGTGACAAAATTTCCATCTTAAATTTGTTTAAGTATTTAACCCTCCCCTGCACACACATGAATCACTCGAGCTAGAACTCGAGCCAGCACACAAATCTCCTGAAGCCCACTTCGAGTCCAAGCCCTTCTTCCCCAAATATACCCACTGACACCATCACAAGGATGTGCACGTGCACAGACGATTGGATCACCTCCGGCCATCATCGCGATCACCTCCACGTCGTCGACAACCCACTCGACTCACTCGAGTACCTCGATCCCCTGGTTCCACTGTAGATCAAAATCGAGCCTCTCGATTCAAAACTAGAACCCATCACTCACGAAAGAATCCCCTCGCCTGAAATGACCCTCCTATTTCTACCCTAATTTCATAAGGATTTTTTTTTCCATCAAAGGGAATTTAAATCACGTAGAAATCAAAATGCCATACAAGCTATTGACATAGCCACTTATTTCTTTTCTAAATAGGCAAATTAGACAAAATCAGCAGTTCAGACGTCTAAATTCTTATGACAGGCGTCTAAACTTAATTACAGACGTCTATCTAATTATGACAGACGGCTCATAGATCAAAAATTGAAACAGAGAGAAAAAGACATTTTGAACTGAATTCAGACATCTAATTATTTTGTGACAGACGTCTATATTTAACCTTAGACGTCTAAATTATTTAGACTGTCGTCTAAGTTTAATCTCAGACGTCTAAATTATTTAGACTGTCGTCTAAATTCGATTTCTATGTACATGCATATGCACATTCAATTTATATGTATCTGGATGTCCACCTACATTCATTTACACTTTTAAGTTCGATTTAAACTTCCTTAGAACTATCAGAGATGATATATAGATTGATCATTTATTACAATTATATTTTCCAGGGTCATTTTCTTTTTCCAATAAACCAAAATACATCCAGGATCAAAACAATTAACCAATATAAATATATCAGTACTTTCACAAAGATAAGCACATACATGTGAGGATGTATATGCCTCTCTTGTTTAAATCAGAGTTCTGGAAAACAAGAGGAGATTGGATTGATTGAATTTAATCAATCCACACATAGTACAGTGTTATATGCAATAAAAATTTCATTCATGTTTGATTTTCTTCTTATAAAATCTGTCTGGAATTTAAAATGCATTTGGTTAAAATCTGAATAAAAATTCAGATTCCTATTACAGATACAAAGGAAAAGGGTGTATTAATATTTGCACAAAACATGTTTATGTGCATATATAACTGCAACTATTTGGATCTGGCTTTCAATTCCCTTATTACAGATCCTTCCTTTCTTTAAAAATAAGACATGAAACATTTGTATGAAACAAGTTAGATTATGGGAACCTTGCAGTCATAAAAACATTCAACCTATGCCTATTATCTTTTGTATACACTTACCATGTTTGAAAGACAAAACCATTTAATTTTTCTGAGAATCAACTATCCAGATTTCCCAAAACTTAAATCCTTTATAAGGACTCAAAATTGACTAATACATTTATAAAATGTAATCATTCAGTCTTCAACATGGTGTTCTTACTAAATCCACTTACAATATTTTGATTAACTTCTTTAATATCAGATATTAACCAGATTCATAAATTCCAGATACAAGTCAATCTCTTAATAAAATACTTAACAAAATATCCATCCCATATTCAACACTTAATACAAGTAACAATTTAAATCATTAATACATGCGGATTTTATCATTTTGGCTCTTATCTAACTAAGTTTAGCATGCTATAATCCTCTTCTCAAAGCCTTGCTCCTACTCCTACTTAGTTGCTGCAATCCCTGAAAAAGCATTTGAAACTGCCTCATTTTTAAATGAGACACCCCAGATGCCATTAGCACACTAGGGTCAGACACATGTCTGGTATGAGAAAATTCACAAAAGCAACTAGTTAATTAGGTTAAAATCAAATTAAATACATATACATAAAGTTCTGCCCTTTGGAATCAGATCATACTTGTGTGCATGCTCTGTGTCATTGTGCATGTGCACACTTTAATTTTCCTTTCCAGAGACTACATATATCAATATGACATATACATTCAAGCATACAATTCAGACATAATCAAACAATCATTCATACCAAACAGGAAAATAACCAATATGAGTTAAATCATTTATTCAATCCTCATATTTCAATTCTGGGAAAAACTCTAGTTTTCTCATCATCTCAAATATTATTCCCTTGGTATAATTATCTATCCTGGTCTCACCTGCAATATTTATGAATCAATGGACACACTGTAATGAACTAATTCACTCCATTACACAAAGATCTCAGGACTTAAACAAGCCATGTGTCAACTTGTGCTACTCAAGAACACAAGTCATTCCTGCAGTGTTCTTGACCCCAAATTTCCTAATCAGGTTTAAGTTAATAATAACTCTTTTGATTTTTCATGACTAAACCATTCAGTGATCCATTTCACTAACTAAAACATCCATATCATGGCATCTCATATTATTCAAAACCATACAGAGACAAGCAAGCAAACAACCATTGGTGACTAAATAAATAAGGTTCTGTATGCATATGTATACATTCTGGTATTTTAAAAAGGGTGTAGGCAACTAACATTGGCTTATGGCTTTTGAGAGAGTTTTTCCTTTTTGCAAACATTTGTGCTTGAGTTAAACTCAGAATGACCTGGTTTCACTGAATCACAAAATTTTGTTTGCTATGCATATGAACATATATATATATTTTCATTGAATCAGGAGCATCAGCACATAGGCAACCCTATTGCACCCCTAATTCCTTTTTGTCTCAAGCCTCAGCACTTATACATAAGTATATTGCAGCTCAACATTATTTACATCTTTCTGGGTTGAGCCAAAACCAATACTACTTGCCTATTTCCAACATTTTATTTTCTGGGTATTTGTTTATGTTCCTAAACATTAACATATCATAGATCTGGATTTATAAAACATATATGTATACTAACAACACATAAAGCTTTCTTATAATAAAACAAGTGATCAACCAAAGAGAATCAAAACATTTTCAGTTTTAAAATCACAGATAAGCATTCTCATATGAAAGTATATTTTTAAGAAAATTACTTATAGCTGGCTGCCTACATTAGGACTTATTGCCTTAGATTTTTGAGTGAGTTTTCTCACCTAGCTCTCTTCTTTGCTTCCTTAATTAATTGATGAACTTCTGCCTTTAGCCTCAAGCTCTCTTCCTTCCCTTGCCTTATGATTTCTATGGTGTTGTTTCTTTTTTTTCTCAAAGTTCTTTTCTGAGAAGGAGAGGAGGCTGCTGCATATACATGTATATATACAGGGTCTTCCTTAGGGTTTTGGGTATTGGCTAAAGCCATTTTTGCCCACCAGAAAAATCATGTTATCTGCATTTTATTTAAACCCAAAGTTCTACCCTTCCCGGCTTAATTTAGGTGAAGAGAAAAGTGGTTACATTCTTTTCAGAATTTTGCTTTTCAGAAAATACTTTTTCCTTTGTCTACAATCATGCCAAAAATGTGACTTGATTTTATTATTTATCAAATACTCTTCCTAATATTGCCTATAGCAAACATTTCCTTGTTTGTCTTATTTTTCCTATTTTTAGCTTTCATGTAAATGGTATGTACCTTCTTTATTTATTTACAAGAGGACTACTCCTTTTGATATATTCAGTTTTTCTTTCTTTCTTCCTATATACTAAAATATGTCTGTATATTTTATCTTACTAATTTGAACTCTAGTATTTTATTAACACATATATATATTTATATAAGTCTTACTGAAATAATTAGTACACCTATATATATATATATATATATATATATATTTATACATCATACTGTATTGACACACACATGCACATGTACACTCAAAAATATTCAGTAGCATCCATATATGCATATTTACTTATGCATTCAGCTTTTAAGGATTTAATTTATATATATATATATATTTCCATACATATAAATATGTATTTATTCTTAGAGTTCAGGGATTTTAGCTTTTGTTCATGTGCATTTCCTGTGCACACATGTACACACATACTGATACACTATCAAGCTATATCACTCCCCTTTCAAAATTAATTCAAAAATTATTTTGAATTCATTTATATTTTTCAGAATAGATTCCTAAAAACTTGGGTCATTACATACATCCCTCCTTTTAGGAATTGTGTCCCACAATTTTCCTAAGCTTAAAATAAATTTTAAACTTAATTTAGAGAACAAATACATTCTCAACCAAATAAATTTTTAGTTCTATGATAACTAAAAACATATGCATCTAATAAAAGAAAACAATCAAAAATCAGAATTACCTTTAATCTGAAAATAGCTTAGGATAATTTATCCTAACTTTATCTTCTAATTCCCATGTGCAATCACTAGGATCAAGACTCCACTGTACCTTCACAAGTTTCAGAGATTTATTTCTCAACTTCTTCACATCTTTTGCCAAAATTCCCACTGGATCCTTTTCATAAATCAAATTAGGATTTATCTGCACTTGGGTTGGGGTCTCAAGAATTTCTGCCTTGTCATGGACCCACCTTCTCAATTGTGATACATGAAAAACATCATGTATACCTTGCATGTTTTCTGGTAATTCCAACTTATATGCCAAGGGACCAATTCTCTCCAGAATTTTGTATGGTCCAATATATCTTGGGGTTAATTTGCCTTGTTTTCCAAACCTCAGCACATTTTTCATAGGTGAGATTTTGATGAAAACAAAATTTCCCACTTCATATTCTACCTGCCTTCTTCTCATGTCTGCAAATTTCTTTTGCCTATCTTGAGCTGCTGCCATTCTTCTTCTTATCAATTCAATTTTCTCCTTAGTTTCTTGTATGTACTCGGGTCCTAAAATAGACCTTTCTCCTGCTTCTACCCAACAAACAGGTGACAAATAGGGTTTACCATATAAGGCTTCAAATGGAGCCATTCCTATGGTACTTTGGTAGCTGTTGTTGTATGTAAATTCAACTAGATGAAGATAATCTTCCCAGTTGCCTCCAAAATCCAGTATACATGCCCTCAACATGTCCTCCAAAACTTTGTTTACTACCTCAGTCTGCCCATCTGATTGAGGATGGTAGGCAGTAATTAAACATAGTTCACTTCCCATTGCTTCTTGAAAGCTTCTCCAGAATTTTGAAGTGAAGATGGTATCCCTATCACTCACAATGGTTTTGGGAATGCCATGTAACTTTACCACTTCCTTTATAAAAATTTGAGCTAATTTTGGTGCTGTTCTTTCTGACTTGACTGGGATGAAGTGTGCTACCTTGGTTAGCCTATCAACTATCACCCATATACTTGTATTACCTCTCTTAGATCTAGGCAGTCCATCTATGAAGTCCATAGATATGTCTTCCCACTTCCACTGTGGTACACTAAGAGACTGCATCAACCCTGGTGGCCTTTGGGTTTCAGCCTTGACTTGTTGGCAAGTCATACATTTGGCAATGTATTTAGCTACATCAGATTTCATCCCCTTCCACCAGAAGTCTCTTTTCAAATTTTGGTACATTTTTGTGTTGCCTGGGTGTATGGAGTATTTACTTCTGTGATATTCATTCAATATCTCTTTCTTCAATTCTGTGTCCTCTGGTACACACATCCTATTTTGGTATCTCATATAACCATTTTTATCAATATGGTGATTCATCACTTCCTCCCCTCTTGAGAGGAGCACTTTCTTCTCTAACAAGTTGGCATCTTGTTCTTGCATCTTTCCTACCTTCAGAATTAAATCTGGTTGGAGTGTCATTAAGCTTAACTTCCCTTTATATTCTTGTGCACCATGCATCTGCTCATCCATGTGCACACAACCATTCTCCCCAATTTCTAACTCAGTTAGCAAAGACAAATCTTTAAATTCTTCTATCATCATCATAGCCAATTTAGCATGCTGTCTACTTAGAGCATCTGCAACTTTGTTTGCTTTGCCTGGTGTATAGAGTATGTCAAAGTCATAGGCAGCTAAGAACTCCACCCATCTATGTTGCCTCATGTTCAAATCTTTTTGTGAAAATAAATATTTCAGAGACTTGTGGTCAGTGTACAGTTCAAACTTTGTGCCTAACAAATAATGCCTCCAAAGTTTTAAAGCATAGATCACAGCTGCTAATTCGAGATCATGTGTGGCATACCTTACTTCATGGGGTTTAAGTTGTCTGGATGCATATGCAATGACTTGGCCTCGTTGCATCAACACTGCACCCAAGCCAAATCCACTAGCATCAGTGTATACCACTAGTTCTTCATTTCCATATGGTACCTTTAAAATTGGAGCATTCACCAATGCCTCCTTCAACTGTTCAAAAGACTTCTCACATTTTTCTGATCAAACAAAAGCTTGGTTCTTCCTGGTTAGGTTAGTGAGTGGTGTAGAGATTTTTGAAAAATCTTTTATAAACCTCCTATAATACCCTGCCATCCCCATAAATGACCTTACTTCACTCACAGTGCTTGGCCTCTTCCATGCTTGAATAGCCACTACTTTATTGGGGTTCACAGAAATTCCTTGAGCAGATATAACATGGCCAAGAAAATGTACTTCCTCTTTCCAAAATACACATTTTGAAAACTTTGCCTTTAAATCTTTTTCCCTTAACCTAGACAAAACCAGGTGCAAATGATGCTTATGTTCTTCCACTGTTTTGGAATAAATCAAAATGTCATCAATAAAAATAAGCACAAACTTGTCTAAATAATCTCTAAAGGTTCTGTTCATTAAATCTACAAAGTATGATGGTGCATTGGTCAAACCAAATGGCATAACCAAAAATTCATACAACCCATACCTAGTGTTAAAGGCAGTGTACTTGATGCTTGATTCTTCCACCTTCATTTGATGAAAACCAGATGCTAAGTCTAGTCTAGAAAATACTTTTGCCCCTGCTAATTGATCAAAAAGATCATCTATTCTTGGCAATGGGTATTTATTTTTAATAGTTACCTTGTTTAATTCTCTATAATCTATACAGAGTCTTAAGGAGCCATCTTGTTTCTTAACAAATACCACTGGTGCTCCCCAGCAAGAATTACTTGGTCTTATAAAACCCTTTTCTTCCAGTTCTTCTAACTGTTTCTTTAATTCCTTTAGTTCATTTGGCCCCATTCTAGTTGGCTTTTTAATCACTGGGCTTGCTCCTGGAACTAGATTGATCTGGAACTCTACTGGTCTATGGTGTGGAACACCCTTGACCTCACCAAACACATCCAAATATTCATTGACTATGGGAATTTCTTCAATGGTTAGTTCAATAGAATTTTTTTCTGAGTCAACTAAGTGATATAGTTTTCCTTCCTTAGCTACTTCACATAAAACTGTGATTCTCTGACCTCTAGAATTTTGCAATGATATGGTGGATGAGTCTAAATTAATTATGGCTTTAAATTGCCTTAACCAGTCTACCCCCAAAATAACACCTATATTTGGGTAATTCAAAACATATAAATTGGAAATAAAAAAATTTCCTCCTATGTTTAATTCCACATTCACACAAATCATATTTAAAACACTAGAACTCCCCAGTGGACTTTGTATATGCAATGGGGTTTCAACCAATATGCAATTCAGTTTTAGCATTTTAACTAGTTCATAAGAAATTAAAGAGTGAGTTGCCCCAGTATCATATACTACTGCTATGGGCATGGTACAAATAAGTAATGTACCTTCCACTTGGCTATGGTTTTCAGTGTTACTCTCCACTGTGGCTTTGCCTTTTCCTTCCAAATTTGCCAATTTTCCTTGCTGTTTGTACTCAGGACAATTCCTCTTCATATGCCCCTCTTTCCCACATAGATAGCACTTGAAAGCTCCTCCTTTCAATTCTGGACATCTTGGTTTGATATGTCCTTCTTTTCCACACTGATGGCACACAATTTTCTTCTTGGTTTCCTTAGCTTTGACATCTCCAGTGCCTTTGTTACTGGCCTCTTCCTTCTTCTTATCATAAGGGTGATACCTCCCCTTACTCTTCTTGGTATTATTGCTCTTAAAATTTCTGAACTTCTCCCTTTCCTTGTCATGCTGTTCCAACCTCAAAGCTAAGTCTATCACATGGTCAAAAGTCCTGTCTGCATAGGGTAACATGGCTCTGCTAAGTCCTGGGTTCAACCCTTTTATGTACCTATCATTTTTGGATGCCTCATCTGCCACAAGCATTGCTCCATATGTGGAAAGCCCCTCAAACTTTTGAGTGTATTCTGTGACAGTCATGGTTCCTTGTCTAAGTCTAATAAATTCTTCTAGCAAGGTAGTCTTTGCTGATGCTGGTACAAACCTTGCTTCCAACATCTCTTTGAATTGATTCCAAGTGATTTCATTCTCATTTCTTCCTGCAATAATAACTTCCCACCAGCCTAAAGCTACTCCTTTTAGCTGTCTTGAAGCCACTTGCCTCTTTCTTTGATCATCAAGTTGCATGTCATTGAAAATTCTTTCCAATGTTCTCAACCATGTTTGAATTTCCATGATACTCTCTGTCCCTTCAAAGCTTTTGCCTCCTAAATGAGTATATGTCTTAAGTAATTTTGAGAGTTCTTCATAGGGATTTTCTTGCCTTTGTCCTGCCCCATCCCTAAATGCTCTCACCAAATCTTGCAGATTGACCATTGGGGGTGCATGGGAAGATCCTGCTCCCGGATTTGGTGGTCTCCCTACCATAGTTTGCTAATAATAATTTACATAGCTGGTTAGTTTGATTGGTAATTTTATTATTTCAGTGGTTTTTTCTTTTCACACTGAAAACATTGATATATATATATATAGTTCCTTTAAATTTTATTTCTATCTAAGAACTTGATCTTTACTTCTACTATGTTGAATAACATAGCTCTGATACCAACTGAAATGACCCTCCTATTTCTACCCTAATTTCATAAGGATTTTTTTTCCATCAAAGGGAATTTAAATCACGTAGAAATCAAAATGCCATACAAGCTATTGACATAGCCACTTATTTCTTTTCTAAATAGGCAAATTAGACAAAATCAGCAGTTCAGACGTCTAAATTCTTATGACAAGCGTCTAAACTTAATTACAGACGTCTATCTAATTATGACAGACGGCTCATAGATCAAAAATTGAAACAGAGAGAAAAGGACATTTTGAACTGAATTCAGACATCTAATTATTTTGTGACAGACGTCTATATTTAACCTTAGACGTCTAAATTATTTAGACTGTCGTCTAAGTTTAATCTCAGACGTCTAAATTATTTAGACTGTCGTCTAAATTCGATTTCTATGTACATGCATATGCACATTCAATTTATATGTATCTGGATGTCCACCTACATTCATTTACACTTTTAAGTTCGATTTAAACTTCCTTAGAACTATGAGAGATGATATATAGATTGATCATTTATTACAATTATATTTTCCAGGGTCATTTTCTTTTTCCAATAAACCAAAATACATCCAGGATCAAAACAATTAACCAATATAAATATATCAGTACTTTCACAAAGATAAGCACATACATGTGAGGATGTATATGCCTCTCTTGTTTAAATCAGAGTTCTGGAAAACAAGAGGAGATTGGATTGATTGAATTTAATCAATCCACACATAGTACAGTGTTATATGCAATAAAAATTTCATTCATGTTTGATTTTCTTCTTATAAAATCTGTCTGGAATTTAAAATGCATTTGGTTAAAATCTGAATAAAAATTCAGATTCCTATTACAGATACAAAGGAAAAGGGTGTATTAATATTTGCACAAAACATGTTTATGTGCATATATAACTGCAACTATTTGGATCTGGCTTTCAATTCCCTTATTACAGATCCTTCCTTTCTTTAAAAATAAGACATGAAACATTTGTATGAAACAAGTTAGATTATGGGAACCTTGCAGTCATAAAAACATTCAACCTATGCCTATTATCTTTTGTATACACTTACCATGTTTGAAAGACAAAACCATTTAATTTTTCTGAGAATCAACTATCCAGATTTCCCAAAACTTAAATCCTTTATAAGGACTCAAAATTGACTAATACATTTATAAAATGTAATCATTCAGTCTTCAACATGGTGTTCTTACTAAATCCACTTACAATATTTTGATTAACTTCTTTAATATCAGATATTAACCAGATTCATAAATTCCAGATACAAGTCAATCTCTTAATAAAATACTTAACAAAATATCCATCCCATATTCAACACTTAATACAAGTAACAATTTAAATCATTAATACATGCGGATTTTATCATTTTGGCTCTTATCTAACTAAGTTTAGCATGCTATAATCCTCTTCTCAAAGCCTTGCTCCTACTCCTACTTAGTTGCTGCAATCCCTGAAAAAGCATTTGAAACTGCCTCATTTTTAAATGAGACACCCCAGATGCCATTAGCACACTAGGGTCAGACACATGTCTGGTATGAGAAAATTCACAAAAGCAACTAGTTAATTAGGTTAAAATCAAATTAAATACATATACATAAAGTTCTGCCCTTTGGAATCAGATCATACTTGTGTGCATGCTTTGTGTCATTGTGCATGTGCACACTTTAATTTTCCTTTCCAGAGACTACATATATCAATATGACATATACATTCAAGCATACAATTCAGACATAATCAAACAATCATTCATACCAAACAGGAAAATAACCAATATGAGTTAAATCATTTATTCAATCCTCATATTTCAATTCTGGGAAAAACTCTAGTTTTCTCATCATCTCAAATATTATTCCCTTGGTATAATTATCTATCCTGGTCTCACCTGCAATATTTATGAATCAATGGACACACTGTAATGAACTAATTCACTCCATTACACAAAGATCTCAGGACTTAAACAAGCCATGTGTCAACTTGTGCTACTCAAGAACACAAGTCATTCCTGCAGTGTTCTTGACCCCAAATTTCCTAATCAGGTTTAAGTTAATAATAACTCTTTTGATTTTTCATGACTAAACCATTCAGTGATCCATTTCACTAACTAAAACATCCATATCATGGCATCTCATATTATTCAAAACCATACAGAGACAAGCAAGCAAACAACCATTGGTGACTAAATAAATAAGGTTCTGTATGCATATGTATACATTCTGGTATTTTAAAAAGGGTGTAGGCAACTAACATTGGCTTATGGCTTTTGAGAGAGTTTTTCCTTTTTGCAAACATTTGTGCTTGAGTTAAACTCAGAATGACCTGGTTTCACTGAATCACAAAATTTTGTTTGCTATGCATATGAACATATATATATATTTTCATTGAATCAGGAGCATCAGCACATAGGCAACCCTATTGCACCCCTAATTCCTTTTTGTCTCAAGCCTCAGCACTTATACATAAGTATATTGCAGCTCAACATTATTTACATCTTTCTGGGTTGAGCCAAAACCAATACTACTTGCCTATTTCCAACATTTTATTTTCTGGGTATTTGTTTATGTTCCTAAACATTAACATATCATAGATCTGGATTTATAAAACATATATGTATACTAACAACACATAAAGCTTTCTTATAATAAAACAAGTGATCAACCAAAGAGAATCAAAACATTTTCAGTTTTAAAATCACAGATAAGCATTCTCATATGAAAGTATATTTTTAAGAAAATTACTTATAGCTGGCTGCCTACATTAGGACTTATTGCCTTAGATTTTTGAGTGAGTTTTCTCACCTAGCTCTCTTCTTTGCTTCCTTAATTAATTGATGAACTTCTGCCTTTAGCCTCAAGCTCTCTTCCTTCCCTTGCCTTATGATTTCTATGGTGTTGTTTCTTTTTCTTTTCTCAAAGTTCTTTTCTGAGAAGGAGAGGAGGCTGCTGCATATACATGTATATATACAGGGTCTTCCTTAGGGTTTTGAGTATTGGCTAAAGCCATTTTTGCCCACCAGAAAAATCATGTTATCTGCATTTTATTTAAACCCAAAGTTCTACCCTTCCCGGCTTAATTTAGGTGAAGAGAAAAGTGGTTACATTCTTTTCAGAATTTTGCTTTTCAGAAAATACTTTTTCCTTTGTCTACAATCATGCCAAAAATGTGACTTGATTTTATTATTTATCAAATACTCTTCCTAATTTTGCCTATAGCAAACATTTCCTTGTTTGTCTTATTTTTCCTATTTTTAGCTTTCATGTAAATGGTATGTACCTTCTTTATTTATTTACAAGAGGACTACTCCTTTTGATATATTCAGTTTTTCTTTCTTTCTTCCTATATACTAAAATATGTCTGTATATTTTATCTTACTAATTTGAACTCTAGTATTTTATTAACACATATATATATTTATATAAGTCTTACTGAAATAATTAGTACACCTATATATATATATATATATATATATATTTATACATCATACTGTATTGACACACACATGCACATGTACACTCAAAAATATTCAGTAGCATCCATATATGCATATTTACTTATGCATTCAGCTTTTAAGGATTTAATTTATATATATATATATATATATTTCCATACATATCAATATGTATTTATTCTTAGAGTTCAGGGATTTTAGCTTTTGTTCATGTGCATTTCCTGTGCACACATGTACACACATACTGATACACTATCAAGCTATATCACTCCCCTTTCAAAATTAATTCAAAAATTATTTTGAATTCATTTATATTTTTCAGAATAGATTCCTAAAATCTTGGGTCATTACATCGCCACGCCACTCAAGATCACCAGAAGCCACGCGCTCCTGACCAGAGCCTCGCCACGACCCCATGCTCCCATCCCACTTGGTCCGATCGACCACGATTCGTTATCGGCATCGAATTTCCTAATTAAACGTATCGACCAAACTGGGTTGTTAAACCCTACTTTGGGTTCGATCAACAAATTCTTGCATTCGAAAAAAAATTTCGACAATTTTCTCATCATCACCGAAGCTCAAACATGCTTCAATCCAAATTTCAATGTTTATAATTGAATCGTTCACCATAAATTGAGAAAAATGCAATTTTGGTTCAAATTCAAACTGCTCCTGAACCACTTAAGTAAAAATCATCATATTGCTTTTAAAAATCATATCTTTGTGTGATTATTCAAGTTATATAATCAAAACATAAATTTAAGACACTTGAAATTTTCATAAGATTTTATTTTTACTGTAAACTTTGGTTACAGAAGCAAACCCTTCATGATCAAGCTTGAAACAAATTTTAAGCTGTGGTTTGAGTTTAAACAACTTGTTTTATTTAGAAATCCTAAGCTAAAAATGTTTGGGTGAAATTTATTTGATTTTTTTCTTCACTTTGCTCTGAAAACCAAAAACAGGAAGAACAGGCTATTTGAACTACACAGTACATCTATTTATTCAGAATCAATAATTTAAAAATATACAACCAACCCAAAGTTATTCATGAATCCATATATAGATTTAAAATTTAAAGTTGTATGTTTACTCACATATTGTTTGTTTAAAACAGAAGCCTGTAGGGTTTAACACAGTGATATAAACTCTTATATACACATACATTTCCTTTTCAAACATGCAGGCAATATGACTAACTATACCAACTTTTAATAACAACTTGAAGTATTCATTCCAAACATCAAGCATAAAAACAGATTCAAATATACTTATGGTTTCAAAAGAAAAGTTACTCACCTGTTAAAAGAAGACAGAGCATTTAATTTTTGAAACAGGCTTGAAAACTTGAGTGTTGAAAACAAATGCTTTCTGATCTTAAAACTTGAATGTTGAAAGTGCTACTTGATTCTTGAAACTTTGTTGAAGATAACTCAGATTTAAATCAGAGATGGACTTCTTGATTACATCTCAAGTTGAAGAAAAATGCAGGCTTGGTTTTTGAACATGATTTTACAGATCTAGTTTTGAAACTTTTAAAAACGGGAAAGGCTAAGTTTTTCTTTTGTAAACGAAAAGAAATAGAGAAAGATTGATATATAGAATATGGTTACATGTTATATTATTAGATGGGTACAAGCTTTGTTCAGAGATTTTTTTTCCTATAGGGGGCTGATATGATCTTGCCTGTACTAGAGATGCTTAACATTTAATGTCAATGTCCCTTATGTCTACAATCTTTATACTTTATTTCATTTCGTGTGTACTAGATATCTTTGTATATATCTTTTCCAAGTGTACATCCTGTACAAACATGCATATTTATTTCCTTTGTCTTGCAGCCTTATATCTACAAACAAGTATATCTAGTTTATTTCCTTTCCTTCCAGTTTACATACTTATTTTATTCTTCCTGTACAAGCATGAACATGTGTTTCCTTTTATACTTATCCTATATTTTACCTGAGCAAACATGAATTCCTACAGACCATATGTCCCTAGAATTTACTTAAGTGTTCATGTTTCTCTTGCCTTGATTTAGACTTATCTTTGTGATATAAATAAGTATATCTATAGTTTATTAACATATGGTTAGAATTTAGGTGATGTGTTTACTTTTATTCTCTTTTATTTATTTTTAACATATGTGTTTATTTTTATTTTTCTTTTATTTTTAAACTTAAACTATTAAATACTTAGTCTATTATTATTTATATTTTATACTTATGTTAGAAAGACTAAATTTTAATATTAATAAGGTTTATTTTATTTTAAATATTTTTTAAAGATTTCATTTCAAATTTACAAATCATAGTTTCCTTTAATTAATAAATTTAAAATAACAATTTCTATAAAAACCCATTTGTAAAGATATTACATTACTAATATTATTTAAAATATAACTCATTATTAAATTAAAATAATTTATAAAAGAAATTATCTCTTATTCAATAAATTACTTATTTAAATCAAACTATATTTAAAAAGAACAAAACAACCTTTCATGATTAAATTAAAACTTAGGCTAAAATCATTTTAAACAAATAAACATTTATCTTGAGTAATTTAAAATCATATGGTTATTTATTTAATATTAAATCAAATCAAATTTCTAAATTACCAAAAATATTAAAATTAGAAAACATATCTTTATTTATTAAATTTTAAAACAAAGCTTATCTATATACAATATAGACAAATATATATATACATTATAAATAGAAAACAATTTATTATCTTTTAAAAGATAAATTATCAGTTAAATATTTATTTAAAAGAAGATTATTAAATCAAATTCAGATCTTATTAACAAATATTATCAAATCAATTTAATTTTAAATGCAGATTATTAAATTGATATTGCCCAAAATTTCGGGATGTCACATATTTCATCCATTGTAATCGATTTTATCATTGGATTGCATCCAAATTTATTTTGTACCAATAATTTCTTGAAGAAATTCCTTTGCTATGAAGTTGATATTTCTTGTAATAACATTTGTTTCTCAATGCAACAGAACAGGCATTCATAAACATTTTATGAGCTGCCTTCATATGAAATTGATTTTGCATTAGTTCATAGTATATTTATGTTCACAACATAAATTAGTCATCCAATGATTATAGTTTCCAAAATTCTCTTAGGACGATTCATACAAGATCTCTTACGTACAATTATTATATGCAGTATTTCGACTCGCATAACTTGCCAACTCCTTGGCTTAGGATATGTGGGGGTTTCCTATGAACCCTTATCTTATATGGTTTTGTAAACTATTCTTGGGACGATATTAATTTTAACCTTAAAAACCACTCTTAAGTACACACTTATAGAAAGAATTTAACTTAACTTCACTCATCATTAATTGTGCTTTGTCCAACAAATTTCAATTACCTCTTATCAACACATCATTATGTATTATAGGAGGAGTGGCCTTTTGAGGCAGAATCTTTATTCATGTTAGGTACATACAGAACTCCTTCCAATATACTCACACATTCCATCAAATTGAATCATTTTTGTCGCATGTTACATTATTTACTTCCATTTTATATTCTACAGGCTTATCATAGACTTATATATGCATATCAAATATACATGCCCATGTCCGTGATAACTCATCGGTGAATATGAGAAAGTACGTGGAACCGTTTTGGTATTAATAGACTTACGATTGCATATATCTATATGTATCAATTTGAGAGTTCATCAACTCTTATGATGCTCTCACTAAATGGGTGCATAGCTTTTAATTGTTTCAGATATAATCAACTAGTATCATATGACTCATAATCATATAATAAAAAATTATTTCTGAAAACTACGGCTTAGTCTATAGTTCCAAAATAATTGTAAATAATTTTAGATAGTTTAGTATTTTCCAATGCATCACGTTTGTTGTTAAAACAAATACCACATTATAGTTCTATTTCATAGCGAATATTCATCTTGAAATACAACTACATCTATTTTTATTCGATGTCGAAACATAATCATTATTTCATAAATAATGTTCAATATGTTTTACGAAAACAATTTTCGTAATTTAATGCAATTAATAAGTGTTATATGGCATGCTCCCACTATTATTGCCATAACTATAATAGCATACTAAATTTAAAGGTCCATCATTCACTTAATATAGATTATTTATTTCATATACTACAACTAATTTATGGTGGAGAGTTCTATGATTAGATATCTTAAGCTCAAAGAAATAAATCTCATAGAAAACAATTTTATATATAAAATACATTTGGAATATAAATTATATTTCTCATTCTAATATTAAGTACAGATTATTATTATTACAATTCTCATTTTCAATGTTTCTTTATGAAGCAGAAGTGACCATTCACTCTGTAACGATTCAGAATTTTACTGCTTTGATTTGAGAATTTTAATTAATTTTAAATATTCAAATAATAGGTTTTATAATTAAAATAAGACTCTTTTAAGTAATAAATGAAGATGGTGAAATAGTTTTCAAATTTAGTTTACAAAAGTATTCAGTTCGAAGAAAAATAAAAAATGTGACCGAAATTCATTTTCCGAATGACTTTTTATCGAATAAAAGTTTTCGGGATTGTTGTATTCACTATTGTATAATATATGCATACATTTATAAAATGAGTTAGGATTTATGTGGATATTTAGTTAATTATATATGTATGTGTCATGTGATATTTCATGAAAAAATAAAATAAGGAAATCGTGTAAAAGTAAAGTGCAACATATATAAACACATAAGTACAATGCATTAAATGGATGTTGGACCAATGTTGACATGTTGTATGGTGGAGGAGGAAAATGGTAGAGGGGGATATGGAGGATGAGGTGGCAAAAATGGGAGTGGGACATGGAGGATGAGGTGACAACATGGGAGTGGAGGGCATATACTTGGGGCTATTTTGGTAATTTAGCAAATGCAAATTATATAAAACATTTTCAAGAATAATGTTTTCATTATATTCATTTCATATCTTACTAAAACTTCCTCCTTAGCTTCATGTAAGTTTCATGGCTTCCATTTAAATTTCTTAAGTTAAAAATCCATGTCTTTCTTCACTTTATACTTCTAAAACTTCTAAAAACTTGGTTAAACACCTCCTCCTCCACAAGACAAGCCCCACCACCCTTAAAACATGTATGGCCGAACCAAAAAAGGGCCCGGGCCAAACTAACTTGCTAACTTAGGGCCATCAAAAACACATTTCACAAAGGAAAAGTGAAGCTCTAGGTCATATGTTAACCTAGTGAAAATTGTTTAGAGTTTGGATAGCTTTAGGTGAGAAATCTATCACTTTTATTTAAAGTTTTCTAACTTTATGTTTAAAGTATACCTTGTTGAATTAATTATTGCTAGTTTGGTTGAGTTAAATGTTGATGCGCATGTGAAGGCGATGCTTGGATATGATGTTATCATAAGTAAAAATGAAAGTTAGTTAGTTAGCAAGTTAATGCCTTTACCTGTATATGTTGATTATGTAATGTTTACATGTTGCAATGTGGTTGTGATGTAATCATTTATGTTGTACACATGAATACATGTTTTGTATGTTAAGAAAGTTAGCCTCCTTGCTACCTTATGCAACTTAGAATCCCTTGTGTAAAGGTTTTTGAACATTGGGTTTAAATTTGCAAAAAAATTCCAATTTTAAACTTATTAGTTTTCCCAAAAATCATGCCTTTATGTTTACAAATTATAAGGTTTCCAAAGGCTAAAGATTTAAAGACATAGAAAACAAAAATTCAAGTTTTGAAAATTACGGATCGTATAGCAATAGTCGCTATAGGTGTAGTTTGTAAAGCAAACTAGTTTTGGAAAATCTAAAAAATGTTTCTACTTAAGTATTTTTTTCAAAATGTTTTCAAAACTTATTATAAGTATTTAAAAAAAGTAATATTTATTTATTTAATTATCTTTAATTAATGATTATTTAATTAATTTATTAAGTAAGGGAATTAGAACTTAATCATTAGTTAATAAGGAAATTTGTACCTAATTATAACTTAAGGAGGTTAATTATAATTAGTTAGTTAATTTAAATTTAAGTAATAATTAATAATTAATAATTAATAATTTATTGAAGGGTTAATTATTATTCTAAAAGTTAATTATTATTTTGATAATAAAGAAGGGGTTTAATTATTTATATAATTACTAGTTTTAATTAAAGACTTAATTAAGATTTAAATTATTATTTATTTTTTATTATTTAAGTTTTAATTTAGGATTATTTAATTAATTAATTGAGATAATTAATATTTAAATATTATTTAAAGTTTAAATTATTATTTGATAATTAATTAAAGATTAATTATGGTTTACTTTTTTAAGGGTAAATTTATTTAAATATTTAGTTAAAGGATAATTATTATTTTATTATTTATTTAAAGTTTAGTCATTGTTAAATTATTAATTAAAGGTTTAATTACTATTAAATAAAGACTTTAAATGTTATTTAATTATTAAATAAAGTTTGAAAGTTTTAAACCGCTTTAATTCTGAAGATCGGTTTTGTTCTAAAGTAACTTTCTTTTAAAATAATATTTTAAATCCAAAGGATTTCCTTAACGATTACCCTTAAGTAACCCCAATCAAATATGGAATACAATGACATCTGTTTTAGCAGGATAAATCACCGTTTTGCTAATTAAATTATATTGGACATCCGTTTGGCAGAATAAATCATAGTTCTACCATAACTATCCCAAGTAGATTATAATGACATCTATTTAAGTAGAAATAAAACCCAGTTAAGCTATTAAGGTGACTTGGACATTTACCTATATGTGAGTGATTGTTATTGGTTGATTCCCTTTACATATCTGCTTGTTATGTAAATATCCATGTTATAACTTGGATAAGTTAAACTCAATTAAATGAACCATTGTGGTCACTAAGCCTCTGTCTGATTTTGTGAAGTTAAGTATTTCATTTTATCCTTTTTGAAATGGGTTTAAAGTTATTATCATTTTTAAATATGATATTTAAAGGATAATTAAGCAATGATTTTATTAAAGGTGTTTTTGAAGTTAATTGAATACTTTTTAAAATCATTGTTTAAATCATTGTTTTGTTAATATGGTTTAAAAATAATAAAATGGAGGATGTTTTTAAATAATAACTTGTTGTTTAAAGGTACTTTAAATAATCGTTTTGTTTATCAAAGAAACTTTATTAAATGAGATTTATTAAAGGAGTTTTTTTAAAAAAGGAATATTTATAAGAAATTTTTATAAATGATTTTGGTTTTTTATAAAAGAAGTTTTATAAATGATATTGGAGATTTATAAAGAGATTTATAAATGGTTTTGATATTTATAAAAGATTTT
Organism: Allium fistulosum; assembly: GCA_030737815.1. Lineage (NCBI taxonomy): Eukaryota > Viridiplantae > Streptophyta > Magnoliopsida > Asparagales > Amaryllidaceae > Allium > Allium fistulosum. The sequence goes on along the minus strand of CM060908.1, from coordinate 635,834,517 downwards.
TTATATTAACTTGGAATTTTATAAAGAGTTTTATAAATGGGTTTGGAATTTAGTAAAGGAGATTCCATAAATGAAAGAGATTTATTAAAAGGATTTATAGAAGCAAATTATAAAAGAATTTGATATTTAGGTTTAACCGACCTTCTTAATTCTGGTGGTATGGACATTCGTTCCACACTTAACACCGAAGGAATAGTGTTTGAGGTTATCTTTACTTATAATTTAAATAACCCTTGTTAGATCCTTTTAATATGATTTTGGGATAAGAAACCTTTGACAAATGTTTTATGAATATACTTATGCCAATGAGACAAGTATATGAATATTCCAATAAATATTTTGGAAAGAGATTTAAAATAAATGAAAGATTTATCTTGAGGCTTAGTGGTTGCTATGGATAATTAAATCTCTAGATTGTTGTTTGTTTGATATTTGATAGTTAAATAACCGACTATCAGTTGACCTGTTTTGACTTAGGAAGTATGATTGTATATTCAAGTTCCCCGGTGAGGACTCGAATACTTGTTGCGTACTTCCAAAGAACCAGAATTGAGTTAGCTCGAAATTATTGCTTAGTCTGGAGACACTGGTTTCTGAATTTATCCGAACCACTCCAAACTAATAATGTTCATGATGAAGTATGCTATGGAGTTATACTATTCTCCCTGAAGGTGATTCCAAAATGGAAGATTGTAAAATTTGAATGTTTGTACAATCCTGAAACAACTTATATGGATGAATGCTAGCATTGCATATTTGCCTGGAGGGCAGTGTTAGCATTCCAAGATGGCCTGCTAGTAGAAAAGGTAAAAGCGTAGCCTCAAGCTCCACAACTTGGAAAAATGGTTAAAATAGGGTAGATGTGTAGGGCTATGTGGGTTGCACCCATTAGGGTATGATCATCCCAAGATCTAGTGTCGTTATCTCAATGTATGCTTCGGGGCCCAGTTTTGGTTGTTGATCACAGCCAAGGGGATCATATTCGGTACTACCCAGTTCAGGGTATATCGGTTCTGTGTTGGCAGAGGTCGAAAGGTTTTTGGTCTCACTGTAAATTTTATCTAAAGGTGTACTGATTTTAGAAAGGTAGTCCCTTACCTTGCCATTTGATGGAGATCCATTCTCGAATAAGTGCCTTCGGTTTTTGATTGTATATCTATTATTGCTGTCATGTACACGCATCACAGCTACTTGGTTATTAAATACTTTAAACCCTAGACATTATTATAATATCATTGGATTTTCTATAGAAATGATTTGGTTATCGTAAGGTAAAATTCTTCTATGTTTATGTCTGGAGTAGTCTTACGAGATAACTTGATTTTAAAGGGTTTTACAAGTTAAATAAATAAAATTTCTTGTGATTTGATTTTCTCATGCTGGTTTTATCAGAATGACCCGAGTGTTGTTTTTCTATAATTCTTGGGTTAGCTCGAGCATATTCTCCAGATTTAGTTGGATCCTTTGGAGCTTTCAGGAGATGAGCTCGATTCTCCAAGGCGTATTCATGTATCTTACATTCATTTGCAGTTTAATTATTATTGATGTCTATTTATTGTATTTATCAAATTATAAGGACAGGCTGTTATAACTGTCCAGTTGATAATAGGTTACAGTACTTTTATGTTGTGTATAATAAAGATGATTTCTTTTTGTAAAGACTTGTTCATATTATATATTTCTCGTCACATTTTATGAGATTCTGTTCTGTCTTTCTTTCTTCACCCCAAATGACATGTCTTTCTGACACTTAAATGATCAACAAACGAATACCAAGGATGTATTCAGTGTCATCTTTAAGTGTAATAAATACATATCGTTACATTTGGTATCAGAGCACAAGGTTAAGCGAGAACCCTAGCCTTGGTGGGGTAAACTCATTTGAGATAGGATAAGTGAGAGCCTAGAATGAGTCTGAGTGTATTATATAAATGAGCGTGTAATTGTTAGTGCTATAAAAATGTTTGATATTGAATTGATTTATCTATTGAGTGGATTATGAATTCTAGTCGATACAGAACATACAACTGCATCGATAGGAGTTTCTAAACACTTGAACTAGGCAAACCGACACAATATTGTTTTAAAATTGGTAAATGAAATAATTTTACCTAGGAATATATCTTATATAAAAATAGAATGATTTCCAAAATTAATATAGCTATATTAATATGTTGAATAGTTCATAAGAAATTTTCCTTGGTATAGTTACTTTGATGTGTTATTGTTTAGAGTTGATAATAGTTAATTATTATCATTTGGGTTTGAGTAGCCATGCTCGTCCAGTTTTGAGCGTTGACTATTGTTTGTTTGTTTTCCTTTTTCCATCATGGGTTGGGTAGTTAGAAATTTTGGGAAAACATTGAAACGAACAACTTGTGAATTAACTTTCACATTTTGACTATAAGGCATTCGATGATATGTTGGGTTAAAATTGGATTTTAATATAAGGTGTTTATTAAAATGAAATATTTCAGATGATTTTATAAAATTTGATTCTATAAATCTGGATTATAAATATATTTTGAAAGTAAGATGGACTTTCAGAGGTTTTAAATCCCGGTGGCTTTGATAAAGTTTTCAAATGATTCTTTGAAAAGTAGTAATAATTTTACTTAAAATTATTTTAAGGTATAAATATTTTGAAAGGAAATTTGAGAGTAAGATTTTTCTTTGGACAGTTCGGGGAATAAGTCTCGATCTGTTTTGTGATGATCATAATAATCTTCTAAGTGACAATCGGATGTTTGCTTAGGCAGATGTGATGGGGCACTTAGTAATTTCTTTTGTCATTGTACAACCGAAACGAGTTTGAATTCGAACAAATTCAAAGCAAGTGGATGATAAATATTTTGTTAAAAACTATTAATTTGGAAATATATACATAATATTATTTCAAAAGAGGGATTTGAAAAGAAAAGGTATTTTTATAATTAACTAGTTCGAGTGACTCGGAAGCGACTTAAAATAAGTAGGAGATGTGTTCGAATGGTAAACACTTCTTTTGAGTATTACCCTTCTTGTTAAAGGGATATGTGATACTATTTGGTATACACAGTTCCTTGACATCATTTGGAGTTACTCAAGCTATATGTATATTTCTAAGGGTTAAAAATAAAGTATCATTTCAAAAAGTTTTTGAAATAAAACTCGGGTGTTTGGCTCCTAAGATTTCAAAATGATATGGTATTTTGATTAAAGAATAGGTTAATAAATGAAGCGTTAACAACTGAATTAATTTGATAAGGAGGTTTAATAAACTTTGTTTTATTAAACCGTTTCTTTTTTATTTTAACATTTAGGAAGTGAAAATTTACTTGATGTTATTGGGCCGGCTAATAAACATTACCTTAGAGGTGTCTAAGAACAAGTAGATCTAGGATGGAGTTTGGATACTAGCATCCTACTCTTTTTAGCAACTTACCAGACCGAATGGGTAAAGAGGTTGTATTGGTCGAATCAGTTTTTAAGACCCAAATTATTTTGGGCCTACATCAGAATGGAATAAAATAAACAACAGTAAACATCAGATGTTTGTATATACTCTTCGGATGTAGGGGAGTGTTATAAAAGTTAACAAATTTAAACGATTCTATGAAATATTTCATAAATAAAGTTGTGTCATTTTAAATTGTTTGAACCTAAGTTAATATTTTGTGAAATGTTTTCATAAATTTTGGAAGGGTAGAAAGTAGTTGGGTAATATGAACCTTTGGGTAAGTACGTAAGCTATACGTAGATGTTTTCCCCTTTCCACATAATTCTCGATCGAAAATGCGAGTACATGACTTGAAGTGTTTCACACTGTTCCGAATTGAAATTTATCACTCAATTTTTGATGGTGAACACTTGGTAAGGGTTCTTAATATGAATCCAAAAGTTTTCTATCATGGTATATGGCTATGTAAGGAGGGATGAGAATTCTAATTAAGAAGCCTGATCAAAGTCCGCACTAGGAAGTTGGGTGAGTGATACTAGTTCGAAAATAAAGTTATGTATTCGAGTCAGTGATCAAATAAGATTTTGCATAAGGATGATCTATGTACATCATACGGACTAGTGGGTAGTATTAAATACTACCGGGCTAAGTTTGCGGTACAATTTTGAGGTCTAAATTCTTTTAAGGGAGGAGAGTGTAACGACCCAGAATTTTATTGCTTTGATTTGAGGGTATTTAATTAATTCTAAATATTCAAATAATATGTTTTATAATTAAAATAAGACTCTTTTAAGTAATAAATAAGGATGGTGAAATAGTTTTCAAATTTAGTTTACAAAAATATTTAGTTTGAAGAAAAATCGAAAGTGACCAGAATTCGTTTTTCGAATTTTCTACTTTTTGTTATTTACTTTTTGTCAAATTAAAGTTGTCGAGATTGTTGTATTCACTATTGTATAATATATGCATACATTTATAAAACGAGGTAGGATTTATGTGGATATTTAGTTAACTACATATGTATGTGTTATGTGATATTTCTTGAAAAAATAAAATAAGGAAATCATGTAAAAGCTAAGTGCAACATATATAAACACATAAGTACAATGCATTGTTAGATCAACGTTGACATATTATAAGGTGTAAGGGGACAAAATTTCAAAAATTTCAAGGTAAAGGGGGACATGGAGGATGAGGTGGCAACATGGGAGTGGATTCCTGTACTTGGGACTATTTTGGTAATTTAGCAAATGCAAATTATATAAAAACTTTTTCATGGATAATGTTTTCATTTTATTTATTTCATATCTTACTAAAACTTCCTCCCTTAGCTTCATGGAAGTTTTATGGCTTCCATTTAAATTTCTTATGTTAAAAATCGATGTTTTTTTTTCACTTTATACTTCTAAAAACTTGGTTAAACACCTACTCCTCCACAAAACAAGCCCCACCACCCTTAAAACTTGCATGGCCGAACCAAAAAAGGGCCTAGGCCAAACCAACTTGCTACCTTAGGGTCATCAAGAACACATTTTCGCAAAGGAAAAGTAAAGCTCTAGGTTATATGTTAACCTAATGGAAATTGGTTAGAGTTTGGATAGCTTTAGGTGAGAAAGCTACCACCTTTATTTAAAGTTTTCTAACTTTAAGTTTAAAGTACACCTTGTTGATTAATTATTGCTAGTGTGGTTGAGTTATATGTTGATGCGTATGTGAATGTGATGCTTGGATATGATGTTGTGATAAGTGAAAATGAAAGTTGGTTAGTTAGTCAGTTAGCAAGTTAAAGCCTTTATCGGTATACGCTGGTTATGGAATGTTTACATGTTGTGATGTGGTTGTGATGTAATCATTTATGTTGTATGCATGAATACATGTTTTACATGCTAAGAAATTTAGCCTCTTTCTAGCTTATGTGACTAAGAATCCCTTGTGGAAAGGTTTTTGAACATTGGGTTTAAATTCGCAAAATGTTTTCAAAATTTAAACTTGTTAGTTTTCCCAAAAATCATGCCTTTATGTTTACAAAGTATAAGGTTTACAAAGGTTAAAGTTTTAAAGACTTAGAAAATAAAAATTCAAGTTTTGAAAATTACGGATCGTATAGCGATAGTCGCTATAAGTGCAGTTCGTAAAACGAACTAGTTTTAGAAAATCTAAAAGGTGTACTTAAGTATTCTTTTGGCAAAGTGTTTTGAAAACTTATTATAAGTATTTAAAAAAAGTAATATTTATTTATTTATTTTTAATTAATGATTATTTAATTAATTTATTAAGTAAGGGAATTAGAACTTAATCATTAGTTAATAAAGGAAATTTGTATTTAATTATAAACTAAGGAAGTTAATTATAATTAGTTAGTTAATTTAACTTTAATTATCACTTAATAATTTATTAAAGGATTAATTAGCAATTAATTATTATTTTAAAAGTTAATTATTATTTTGATAATCGAAAAAGGGTTCTATTATTTATTTAATTACTAATTTTAATTAAAGACTTAATTATTTAAATTATTACTCAATAAAGGTTTAATTTATTATTTAAGTTTTAATTAAGGGTTAATTAATTAATTAATTGAGGTTAATTAATATTTAATTATTATTAAAAGTTTTAAATCATTATTAAATAAATAATTAATGATTGATTATGGTTTAATTTTTTTTAAATGGTAAATATTATTTAAATATTTAGTTAAAGGATAATTATTATTTAATAATTTATTTAAAGGTTAATCATTGTTAAATTATTAATTAAAGGTTTAATTACTATTAAATAAGAGTCTAAATGTCATTTAATTATTAAATAAAGTTAAAGTTTTTAAATCACTTTAATTCTGAAGATTGGTTTTATTCTAAAGTAACTTTCTTTTAAAATAATATTCTAAATTCAAGGGATTTCCTTGTCGATTACCCTTAAGTTACCCCAACCAAATATGAAATACAACAACGTCTGTTTTAATAGGATAAATCACTGTTTTGCTAATTAAATTATACTGGACATTTGTTTGGCAGAATAAATCATAGTTCTACCATAATTTTCCCAAGTAGATTATAATGACATCTATTTAAGCAGAAATAAAACACGGTTCTACTGTTATGGTCACTTGGACATTTACCTATATGTGATTGATTGTTATCGGTTGATTCCCTTTACATATCTACTCGATATGTAAATACCCATGTTATAACTTAGATAAGTTAAACTCAATTAAATGAACCATTGTGGTCACTAAGGCTCTGTCTGATTTTGTGAAGTTAAGTATTTCATTTTATCCTTTTTATTATGGTATTTAAAGGATAATTAAGCAATGATTTTATTAAAGGTGTTTTTGAAGTTAATTGAATACTTTTTAAAATCATTATTTAAAATCATTGTTTTGTTAATATGGTTTAAATATAATAAAATGGAGGATGTTTTTAAATAATAACTTGTTGTTTAAAGATACTTTAAATAATCGTTTTGTTTATCATAGAAACTTTATTAAATGAGATTTATTAAAGGAGTTTTGTTTTAAAAAGGTATATTTATAAGAAAGTTTTATAAATGATTTGGGTTTATCATAAAGAAGTTTTATAAATGATTTTGGAGATTTATAAAGAGATATATTAATGGTTTTGATATTTATAAAATAGTTTTTTAAATTAACTTGGATTTTTATAAAGAGTTTTATAAATGGGTTTGGAATTTAGTAAAGGAGATTCCACAAATGAAAGAGATTTATTAAAAGGATTAATAGAAGCAAATTATAAAAAAAATTGAGATTTAGATTTCCTTTAACCGACCTTCTTAATTCTGGTGGTATGGACATTCGTTCCACACTTAACACCGAAGGAAAAGTGTTTGAGGTTATCTTTACCTCCAATTTAAATAACCCTTGTTCGATCCTTTTAATATGATTTTGGAATAAGAAATCTTTCACAAATGTTTGATGAATATACTTATGCCAATGGGATAAGTATATGAATATTTCAATAAATATTTTGAAAAGAGATTTAAAATAAATGAAAGATTTATTTTGAGGCTTAGTGGTTGCTATGGATAATTAAATCTCTGGATTGTTGTTTGTTTGATATTTAATAGTTAAATAACCAACATTCAAATCTTGACCTGTTTTGACTCAGGATGTATGATTGTATATTCGAGTTGCCCGGTGAGGACTCGATTACTGTTGCATACTCTGGAATTGAGTTAGCTGGAAATTATCGCTTAGTTTGGAGACACCGGTTTTCTGGATTTACCCAAACCACTCCAAACTAATAACATTCATGATGAAGTATGTTATGGAGCTATACTATTATTCTTGAGGGTGATTCCAAAATGGAAGATAGTAAAATTTGAATGTTTGTACGATCCTGAAACAACTTGTATGGATGAATTTTGGCATTTCATCTCTGCTTGGAGGGCAGTGTTAGCATCCCAAGATGGTCTACTAGTAGAAAAGGTAAAAGCGTAGCCTCAAGCTTCAAAACTCAGGAAAATGGTTAAAACAGGGTAGATGCGACAGGGCTATGTGGGTCGCACCTGTTAGGGTATGACTATGATCATCCCAAGATCTAGTGTCGATTTCTTTATGTATGCTTTGGGGCCCATTTTTGGTTGTTGATCATAGTCAAGGGGTGATTATATTCGGTACTATCCCATTTAGGGGTAGGCCGGTCCTGTGTTAGCAGAGGTCGAAAGGTTTTCGATCTCACTGTATATTTTATCTAGAGGTGTACAGATTTTCAAAAGGTAATCCCTTACCTTGTCATTTGATGGAAATCCATTCTCCAATAAGTACCTTCTGTTTTTGATAATATATCTATTATTGTTATCATGTACACGCATCATAGCTACTTTGTTATTACATACTTTAAACCCCAAACATTATTATAATATCGTTGAAATTCCTATAGGAAATGATTTGGTTATCGTAAGGTAAAAACCCGTCCATGTTTATGTCCGGAGTAGTCTTACGAGATATCATTGATTTTAAAAGGTTTTACAAGTTAAATAAATAAAATTTCTTGTGATTTGAGTTTCTCACTCTAGTTTTACCAAACTGACCCGGGCGTTGTTTTCCTATAGTGCTCGAGTCAGCCCGAGCATATTTTTCAGATTTAGCTAGATCCTTTGGACCTTTCAGGAGACGAGCTGGATGCTTTAAGATGTATTCACGTATCTTATTTTCGTCCGCAGTTTAATTGCTCTTAATGTTTGTTTAGTGTATTTATTAAATTATAAGGATAGGCTATTATAACTGTCCAGTTGATGATAGATTAATGTACTCTGATGTTGTGTATAACAAAGATGATTTCTTTTTGTAAAGACTTGTTCATATTATATATTACTCGTCACATTTGTGAGATTCTGTTATGTCTTTCTTTCTTCATCCTAAACGACCCGTCTTTCGAACACTTAAATGATTGGCACACAAATACCGAGGATGTATTAAGTATTGTATTTTGGTATAAGAAAGGCAGATCAATACATTTGGTATTAGAGCACCAGGTTAAGTGAGTATCTTGGCCCTAGTGGGGTAAGCTCATTTGAGATAGGGTAAGTAAGACCCTAGAATGAGTCTGAGTGTATTATATAAATGAGCGCATTTTTGTTAGTGTTATAAAAATGTTTTTTATTGAGTTGATTTATCGATTGAGTGGATTATGAATTCTAGTCGATACAGAAGGTACAACTGTATCGATAGGGGTTTCTAAACACTTGAACTAGGCAAACTGACACAATATTGTTTTAAAACTGGTAAATGAAATAATTTTACCTAGGAATATATTTTATATAAAAAAGAATGATTTCCAAAATTAATATAGTTATATTAATAGGTTGAATAGTTCATGAGAAATTTTCCTTAGTATAGTTAATTTGTTGTTGTTTTGAGTTGATAATATTTAATTATTATCATTAGGGTTTGACTAGTCATGCTCGACCAGTTTTGAGCATTGACTATAATTTATTGATTTTTCTTCTTTCGTCTTGGGTTGGGTAGATAGAAATTTGGAAAAACATTGAAACGAATACCTTGTGAATTAAGTTTCATAGTTTGACTATAAGACATTCGATGATATGTTGGATTAAAATTGGATTTTAATATAAGGTGTTTATTAAAAAAGAAATATTTCATATAGTTTTATAAAAAGTTTATTTTATAAATTAGGGTTATAAAATATATTTTGAAAATTAGATGGATTTTCAAAGGATTTAAATCTCGGTGGCTTTGATAAAGTTTTCAAACGATTCTTGGAAAAGTAATAATAATTTTACTTAAAAACACTTTAAGGTATAAATAATTTGAAAGGAAATTTAAGAGTAAGATTTTTCTTCGGACAGGTCGGGGAAGAGTCTCGATCTGTTTTGTGATGATTAGAATAATCTTCTAAATGACAATCATATGTTTGCTTAGGCAGATGTGATGGAGCACTTAGTAAATTATTCCTTTTGTTATTGTACGATCGAAACAAGTTCGAATCCAAATGAATCAAAAGCAAGTGGATGATAAATATTTTGTTAAAAACTATTTAGTTGGAAATATATACATAATATTGTTTCAAAAGGGGGATTTGAAAAGAAAATGTATTTTTATAATTAACTAGTTCGAGTGACTCAAAAGTGATTTAAAACGGGTAGGAGATGTGTTCGGATGGTAAACATTTCTTTTGAGTATTACCCTTCTTAGAATAGAGATATATGATACTATTTTGTAGTACCCAGTTGCTTGGCATCATTTTGGAGTTACTCGGGCTATATGTATATTTTCTAAGGGTCAAAAATAAAGTATCATTTCAAAAAGCTTTTGAAATAAAACCCAAGTGTTTGGCTCCTAAGATTTCAAAATGATAAGGTATTTTAATTAAAGATGGGTTAATAAATGAAGTGTTAAAAACTGAATTAATTTGATAAGGAGGTTTAATAAACTTTGTTTTATTAAACCGTTTCTTTTTTATTTTAACATCAAGGAAGTAAAAATTTACTTGATGTTATTGGGCCGACTAATAAACATTACCTTAGAGGTGTCTAAGAACAAGTAGATCTAGGATGGAGTTTGGATACCAGCATCCTACTCTTTTTAGCTACTTACCAGACCGAATGGGTAAAGAGGTTGTATTGGTCGAATCAGTTTTTAAGACCTAAATTATTTTCGGCCTATATCTGAATAGAATAAAGTAAAAAGAATTAAACATCTGATGTTTGTATATACTCTTCGGATGTATGGGAGTGTTATAAAAGTTAACAAATTTAAACGATTCTATGAAAGATTTCACAAATAAAGTTATGTCATTTTAAATTGTTTGAACCTAAGTTATTTTGTGAAATGTTTTCATAAATTTTAGAAGGGTAGAAAGTAGTTGGGTAATATGAACCTTTGGTTAAGTACGTAAGCTATACGTAGATTGGTTTTCCATTTCCACAAAATTCTCGATCCAAAATTCGAGTACATGACTTAAGGTGTTTCACACTGTTCTGAATTGAAATTTTCACTCAATTTTTGATGGCGAACACTTGGTGAGGGTCCTTAATATGGAACCAAAAGTTTTCTATCATAGTATATGGCTATGTAAGTAGAGCTAAGAATTCTAATTAACAAGCCTGATCAGAGTCCGCACTAGGAAGTCGGGTGAGCGATACTAGTTTGAAAATAAAGTTATGTATTCGAGTTAGTGATCAAATCAGATTTTGCATAAGGATGATCTATGTACATCGTACGGACTCGTATGCCTTGGCATTCTGACCTTTAGGAAAGCTCAACAAATCATAGACTCGCGTACGATGGATAACTCCTTATCGGTTGTATCACATACAACTCCTAACCCGTGGTACCTTGTCCTAATCCTGCCTTAACCTTGAGGAAAGCCTAACAAGTAAAGTGAGATTATCCACTCGGACCTATCATTTCGCGACGGCCTAAGTATAATGCATGTACCTTAAGGAATGCTTAACAAATACATGCAGTTATAATACCTCGTCTATTCAATATATTAATGGTACTACACATAACATTCCTAACTTGAGGAAAGCTCAACAATTAAAGAGTATGCAAGCAATCTATTAATATATTAATGATAGAGGACAATATTATATTGAGTGATATCGACTTATGAAACAATGTATTTCTTATGAAATACTCTCGTGATTCAAGTGCCGGATACATCGCAAATCATGGTGTACGTACACTCACGTATGTATTTATTCTTTAAGTCTATTTAGGGTTTCTTAATGTTCCACCTTTAACTTATACATTCATATTATACAAGTTTTATTGCTATATAACTTTCATATTTTATACTACTTATATGATAGTCTTATGTATAATATTATATCTTATTTAATAATTTTAATTAATTAACATTTTAATTAATTTTATATATCTTAATATAATATTTATATTAAATATTTATTATATATTATAACTTTTATAATATAACTCATATATCATATATTTGTGTATATTATTTAATTAATTAACCTTTTAATTTATTTATTTAATTAAAAAAATTTAAGTAAATTTATATTAATTTCGAAATTCATTTATAAACATACATGTATACTTATATTACTTTAATAGTTTAAAACAACATAACATATATCATAATATACAATACATGTATATATTTAATAATCAATTAACTTATTTAATTAATCTTATTAGTAAATTTTATAAATTTCGAAATTTACTCATACTAATTTTCAAACATTTGGAAAATTTTCATTATATTATAACATTTATAATATGTATACATTATATTTTAAATTTAACTTTCAAATTTAAAAATCTTATATTTTCAATTTTTAAGACAATTTGAAAATTTATATTATTACATTTATAATACTTTTCTTATTTTAAATTTAACTTTTAAATTTAAAACATTAAATCATAATTTCAATACAATTTTGAAATTAGCCCAAGGCCCAATTCAAATTAGGTCTTTTCTATTAAGGATGACATTTCGGGCTTACCTCATCATTTCGGGCCAAGTTAGTAATCAGGCAGGGCAGAGTACTTGATTACCCAAATCCAACCTTAGGCAATACTTTTCTAGACATCCTACTATATGAGTAGACTTTAACTAGTTAACCATATACATAGGCTATTAGCCTCTAATACCATTGTTGGAACTGGACCAGCCCACGGTGGAAGTTATGAGTGAATTTCAATTTTTTTCCTTATTACATCAATATTGGGCCTATGAAGTCTAATTTATTCAGAACATTTCTAAAATTATTTAAATAAAATATCTTATTTTATTTAAATTTATAAATATGTATTTTTATTTAATTTATATTTTAGTACATATAAATATACACATATGTATCATATACATATATGTATGTGTGTGCATGTGCCGTGTAAGGTATAACGTACACGTGTATAGATGTTGGGATTTACATCGCAACGGACATGCTAGCTCACTGATATCTATTGTATATTATCCAAATATATGTATGTATTTAAAATTGTTACTTATATAAATATTATAAATATATCTATAAATATAAAGGTATATGTTAATTTTGTTTAAATAATTTTATTGTATATGAAAATATTTAATATATATATATATATGTGAATATATATCATACATATGTATATATATATATGTACATGTATATTAATAATATATATACATATGCATATTATTATAATATGTACTAAAATAATATATGTATATACACAATATATTTTATTTTTCTTTAATAGACTTTTTTATATAAATTATGAACCAAATATATATGTATATCTATAATGACAAAATGATATTTTTTTATTTTACAAGTTATATATATATATTTATACAAAAAATATTTATAATATATATATATATATTAATTAACCAAATAATTTTTTTATAATTCCAGATTGTAAGTACAACACTATAAAATTTTATTATTAATTTTATTACTTAAAATATATTTATTATTGAATTTTTGCTAAAAATTAATAAAAAATATGTAAAAACATTTTATTCAAATTATAAATTTATAGAAAATCTTATATTGAAATTTGAAAAATAAATTCCATAATTTTTCTCGATCAAAATTTATATTTTATTAGTTTTTCTGCTGTTAATTGTAGTAATTTTTAAAAATTGCAAAATTGATTATTATTTTTAATTTTCATTTTCAGGCCACGAGCATTTCTTATGATGAAATAATTTTATAAAATTCAAAAAGTTAATTTTGAAACATGTTTTATTTTATAAGATTTATTTAGATCGTATATTGATTTAAATAATATTAAATAATTATAAAAATATTTTGTAGCCGTCGAATATTATTATTATTGTAAATATTCATGTATAAAATTATAGGACCAATTATTACCATAAAATGATATTATAATTCAATGTGAACAACACACACACACACACACATATATATATATATATAATTAAAAGATATACATATACATAAAATAATAATAATATTATTATATTTAAAAATTCGGTTGTATATATCTGACATATATAAAACATTGTTTTTTTTTTAAGTTAATGCATATATATAACCAATCTAGATTCTGGCAACAACAATACATATAAGAATCTCACTTAACTAACAGTATAATAATAATAATAATATATAATGAAATATTAATCATAAATTATATGCTATAATACAATGAATAATATACTTGAGAACTAATGCCTTGCAACACACCTTGTAATGATGATCTATCTCCTCTTATAAGCTTTTCAATTCGGCAGACTGTTAATCTTTAAACCGTTGATCTTTAACTATCGGATAGTAATTGATCTTGAATTGATTTGAGTTTGATATGATGGGGCTTCTAGGGATTGAAGTCGACCGATAATAGAAGGTAAGAATGGCAGCCAAATGTCCTTTTCAACTAGGGTTAGAGGTGTTTAAACAGTGGATGAAAGACAGAGAATAGTGGATCTCATCTCATACCAGTTCTCTCTCAATATGAGCCATCCAAACCCCACAATCCTAACCTATTGAGCAGCCCCCTTTAGTCCCTATTTCAGCTGAAAATAGTCATCCATCATCATGGGCCAAGATCCCATTTAAGCCCATAGAAATATTATTTAATTAGATCTAATTTAATCGCTTATCAATATCATATATATCGATTGATATATTTATAACTATTATAAATATATTTAATAATATTTATTCCTCAAATCATAATCAAAACTTTATAATTAATATTTCATAAATATTAATTAATTTATAAAAATTGTAAACTAATTAAATCGTTTGGTCAAAAAGGAATTCATCGTTTGGGTTGTGTGACTCATCATATGTAAATTTGGTCGGCGATTAACATCGAACTATTTAAATATTAACATTCATACGCCACTTAGCAGGTGGTGTGACATTTTGGATAAATTTATCGCTTACTTGGTTTCGGTAAAATCTAATTTCACTTTACTAAGCGTTACCCTGTTGTGACTTTTATATACACTAATTCTCTTTGTCAAAACTATATCGCTTTGGACTGGCAATAGTCAAAATTCCAACATCATCCATATTCAACTCTATAGTCCAAACACAAAGTCCTTGGTTTAATAATAGCAATTATTATTAACCAAAATGCTCTAGCCAGAGACTTTAACTTTAAGTTGATTTGAGTTGACCGTGATACTAACCCCATATAACTGAGGAGGCGAATCCTCTTTTGAATAGTGTTTCACTTACAATACTTCCATTCGACCCGATGAATGCCATGCCATAATTTGACTATAATCAAAGAAGAGATTTCATATCAAAGGTCAACAGTATTCCTAAGTCGAGAAAACCGTGTAAATCAGTCACATTGATATTCTATTTGACCTTGATTATATTAACCAACAGAAAACTATCAAACGAGTCGCTCCATAGTTATCCAATAACTATACGTAACCTCTTGGTGCACCCATCAGTCATGAGTAATACATTGCCCAACATTTGGAGAGTGTTACGTACTCTAGTCCCAACGGATACTTCGATATCCAATCTCGATGCATCTTAATTAGGAACATTTAAAATGGAATATTTATTTTTATTGTCATAAATTACTCACAATTGCAACACTTTGTAACTACTACCACAAAACATACCATTTATGGATTTTCTATTAAATATACTTTTAATTAAATTAATTAGTATAACACATTATATCAAGTATATAATAGAAAGAAAACACCTTTTATTTCAAACAAGATTGGTTACCGAGTTAGATATATGTAACAGATTACATAATTGCCCATAGAGCATACCCCTAACTCTATCACCTTTGATGTATTATTGTTTCACATTACGATGTATATTGATGATGATAAAGTAAGGGGAAACCTGTTCCGCATTAGTAGCGTGGTCTCACTATGGATGCTTAAGGTAAAGGTTTTACTTATAGTAGGCTTTATGTTTCACCCGTATTTTTATTATTTTCCATAAAGTCACGGGTACTCATTTGAGTAGGTTGCCTTTATGGATTAAATTGATTTCTTTTGAAGGACAAATAAGGATTCGAAGATAAAGCAAGAGGCTTATTATTTACATAAAGATATTTTGAAATTGTTGTTGTGTAAAACCAGGATTTATAACTTGGTATGTATGGTGTTGGCATCTTCATATGTCAGGCTCACACTACTTTATTTTCTATTATTTTTACCCTTACATTGGAGCAATTTGGGTAAAATGATGTGATGAATTATGTAAATAAATCATTGTAACGAAAAAGCTCTGTTTACTTAATGTTGTGAAATTTTTTATACCAATCTCACTTTGTCGCTTGAAAATAATTATAGTGATGACTGCAGCATCATCGGTGTTTATTTCCAAGTCTCAAAATGAGACATGTTACACTTTTATTGTTGATGGTCTCTTCATCTTTTTCAAATCACATTTCAAGTTCTCTCAATGAAAGCAACAAAATTTTTAGACCAAAATGTCTCAAACACCCAATCAAGCAATAAATACGAAAATTATCAAAGAAAAAAAAAAGGATAAAAGCAAGAAAGAACACATAATTTTTATAGTAGTTCGGCAAATACTTTGGCCTACATCCACTTAATCATTTTCTATTGATTATACTTTGTTTCTACAAAGTAGTACTTACAATCGGGTAAAAATCCAATAGAGTATTTTTCAACACTGTATTTCTTAACTCGTCATGGTTTAGAGTTCAAAATGGAGATCAGAAATGAAGTCCCTTACTAAGTGAGCCACTCCTTCTATTTATAGACGAAAATTACCACAATAATCTTTGAAATATGATCTAGCATGCCATCCACGTTCAACGTGTCGACTCCCAAAAAGTTCATGACCAACCCATCCAGGGGTTTCAGAAATCGAACCCGAGTTGAGCCATTCTCAACTCGGGTGCCGAGTTGAGCCATTCTCAACTCGGGTGCCGAGTTGACACTTGTGTCATTTTTTTATTACTTTCAACACCTTTTAGTTCTTCCACTTTCCAATCATGCTAGTTTGCTTCGCACTTTGGTTTTTTCACTCCTTCCTTCAAGCTTTTGCCTTACTTCCCTCTTAAGCATGCCAATTTGGCTCACTAACATAACCATTTTTGAACTCGAACTTGGCACAACTCGGACCGAGTTGTGGCCACCGAGTTGAGATGTTCAAGTTGATATATTTCTTCCATTTTTTAACTCCTTTATAACTTTCCACTTTTTTGTGATGTTTCCCAAGTCTTCATGATCGTTCTTTGATCCGATTCAATCGTTCGATTCTGTTTTGAGACAGTGTGAAATATGCTAGTAACAATAACTCCTTATAGGCTAGCGTTAGAGGAATTTTGCTATGTGACTCTTTAATGATCGTCAATGAAGCCACATTGATTGAAGCCCTATGATGGCAATGAGGTCATGAGACTCAACAGTTACCGGAGTAGATGCCAATGTTGTACTAGAAGCTGTCACTAGTGGTGTTGATGTGGAAGCGGCCACTGCAGCAGTAAAAATTCACAGAGAGCATCTGCTAGGTTCCATCGTTAGACAGAAATTTTAAATGATGAGCATGGTTAAGTACTTTTAAAAAAAATTATATATATTATCTAGTACTTATGTGTTGTCGATGTATAATATCTAACAAACGTCGACTTATGTTGACCCATCAGATTCTGTACATTGACTGGGGGCGGTGTTGTGTCCAATATGGTGTGTAACTATGTCCTAGCACAATGTACAAAGCCCATTCATGTTGGAAAACAAGCTCCCGCATGCGATGAAACAATGTGTTGGATATTACCTGTTAGCTTAGGAATTACATTAACAGAACTGGATGGGTCTCAACGCGATTTGAAACTCGAAGGCTCGGTTGGGAAATCCCAGAGAGGCGATGCCATATTTACGAGAAAAGGCTCTTGGATAGCAAGTCGAATGTTAATGGGGCCATTGTCTCAGGATGTGCCAGTGTTCGATTTGCCAAAGTTTGGAATACAACTTCCCAAAGCAATGCCCAAATCCAACCCAATACATAACCAACCTATCTCCACTCATTATCATCATCATCAATGCCACTCATGTTAGTCCCCTTGGCCTTAGCTTCACCATTGGACAAGTAGCATCGATTGGCAACTGTATATAGGGATGGACTAACGAGATGAGATATGGAGTAGCATTCAATGGCGATGGAGGGGAGAACTATGGAGGAAATGGCAACGACCACCTGTGATGATAATCGATAGGGATGTAATGGAGCTCTACCTTAGATTGACGAAGATGGATCAATGACAAAGTCTTGGAAAGGATCGGTGATTGTAATAGGATAAGGAATCTTGGATCTTGGAGTTAAAGTCGCAAGGAAGCTTAGGGCTAGAGTCTTGAAACAAAAGAAAGTGATAATGGAAATGACAAGAGAAAATTTTCTAGGTCTAAAATATTTATATGGGCTGATGAGAAAGGATCGGTCTGATCCATGCATGGATCAATACTGATCCATGCATGGATTAGTATCGATCCATCAAGCATTATAAAAAATGGATTGGTATTGATCCATGCATGGATCATACCGATCGTTTTTGGAGAAAAGATGAATATATCTACGTGACCAGGAACTAGGATGACTCTTAGAAAATTCTTAGTGATAAATGGAATGAATAAGTTTTTGAAATTAAAAACTCTAATATATATATATATATATCTACCGAGAAGACGTGACTCGACAACAATCGAAATGAAGTGCCGAAGTTCTCAATGGAGATGCAGCGTTCCATGGAAAATTATCGACTAATGGGAAGTGTGTGCATATATGGATTTGGTCACTTATCTTGATTCAAAGCATGCTTTGCGTTCATATAAGCATATTTTGGAAGCAAGTGTTATCCGATATTTTACCTAAGTGATATTTCGATGAAATCAGACTACGAAATGATGAAGAAATAGACTCTGGACCTGAAGGCGATCAATGACGAAGGTCATGGGAAGAAGTAAGGAAAATTTGTCTAGTCCATGGATCAATATCGATCCATGAATGCATCCGTACCGATCCAAAAAAAAGATAAATTTTCCCCTAGGCTCTTATACTATGGATTTCCAGACGAAGAAGAAGGAAAATACAAGTTTTGCGGATGGAGGATGAATTAGTACATCAAAAAACCATTTTCCCCTAAAGTTTTATAGCATGAACACATAGGAATTTTTAAAGAAAGGTACAAGTTCTAAACCATGACCACGGATCTGTATCAGTCCATCAAGCCTCGGGACTAGTCCATAATTGACCTGATCTTTCTCCTGGTATTTTGAATCTTGTCGACTAACGATTCCAAACTAGATCTAACAAGTGCTTGGAACATCCCAAATCAGCTAAAATAGCCATATTATTCAACAAAGAAAGGACTTATGGATCCTTTATCAACATTATTATGGAAATGCAGCTATTTTCGAATCTATAAATTGAATTTCAAAATTCTATGTAAACTTGCTAGTTTCACTGAAAGGTAATCAATAAAACATCAAAGTGGATGTAGCCTAGCAATCTGTCGAATCACTACAAAAGAATCTTGTGTTCTTTTTCTTGCTTTTCCCTTTGATTTTGTTACATTTTTCATAATATTCCGACTTTTCTATCGATTATGGCTGTTAGTCCAAAAATAGGGCTAATATTTGTAATAAAAAAATATTACTTCAAATTATTTTTCAACAAAAATTTATATTATTTTAATACATGTATATACAGAAATAATTAAATTTATTTATGAACATGTTTATATACTCACTTAATATACATAAAAGTTAATTAAATACAGTACTTGATGTATAATTTATTACATTTCAAAAACATATTTTTAAAATTATTTTAGATTTAAACATATCATTTTACAGATTTATAATCCAAAATAATAATATCACTATTATATAATTTATTTAATTTATTGATATATATGTATTAAAAAAATAAATTAAAATGTTCTAAGAAAATCGTGGAAGAATTTACAACTCTCTTGTTAATTCGAAGAATCGTTAAGTCTCTCATTATTTCTCTTCACTATATTATGTATAAATCTCTATAGTTTATGATTTTTACGATTATTTATCGGTTTCTCCTTGGTCTTGACGCACCCTTTTATTTCAGGCATGCTTCCACCTTTGTTTAATTACATCTAACTATTTTACATTCCCGTTTGCATTATTATTTTCTTTATAAAATTATATTTAATTACAAACAAACAGATACACTCATGAGTGCTCTGCTTAAATAAAGAACCGCTTTTCTTCTTAAAGAAAGGTTTTCTGCATGAAGACTCTCCTTAATTCTCCTCGCTATGCTGCATTGAAGTATAATTCTAAATAGTTTATAAGGTTCTCTTTACTTCTCCATAATTAAATTACATTCAAGTTTATCTTGTTATTTTTCTTCCAATATAGGCATTGTATTACAGATTAACATATATAAAATAATTGAAACACACGACTTTCGCTAACACATACATATATGCTTAAGATTAGTATATTACATTACCTGTCAACTATTTAACCATATATATTTCACAATATTACCATGTGCAATGCACAGATTACACACTAATGATATACAACTACTGTCTAAAGTTATTTTGATCAAATATTTCTATTTAGAAGTTAAAATACACCAAACACTTCTAAGATTATAAAGGAAAATTCTATATGACCATAATTTGCAGACACAAATGGTAACACAGATCTTAACCATTAAATCTTCCTCTGATTTCCACTTCTGGACAAAAAGATCGAACGGTCCAGACCTATTGTGTCATCAATTGTGTTTCATTTTGTGTTCAAATAGCCGGCTCCATATTTAAAACTATTAAAATAACTCGAAAACAATAAGGTATCATTTGTTTGAAATACTTAATGCTGAATACTAAACACAAACTTAATGCCGATTGCTGAATAACTAAAATGTTGTTTATTTGCATTCTGATTGAGTATTATCCTTTTACCTTAATTTATCATTTTGGCAGTATTACCCTTCATAATATATGAATTATTTTGCCACATAAATTATGAAATTATTTTATAAACATAAGCATACCAACATTCAACTATTATAAATTGTAAATATATGAAAATTATATGTACGTGTATGAGAAAACTGAAATTCGTTCTAAAAAATTAACAAAATTTTGATACTATTGATAATTATATTTATCATTCAAAGTGTTAAAAATTGTGAAGTACATTAATGAAATAGTTTTCTTTCAAATTTTATCCATATTTACTAAATATACTATCTAATAAAAGGAAATTACAAATATAGGAAAATCAAATATGAATAAAGAAACATAACTGAAACTGAATAGAGATCATTAATGGCATAAATTTGTAATAATCATGTTGTGGTGTAAGATCTAAAATAAAGAAAAATGGTAAATTTATTGTTTTACCAAAGATAAATGCGTAAATATTAGTGATCAACATGTAATGAGGCAACATATTCAGAACAATTTTTCTAATCAAACTACTTTTACTCTAATCACTAATTTCATTCAGCATTCGACTTGTGGTGTTTTCAAACAAATCCCAACTATTTTTGAAAAATAAATCGATATAGATTAATAACGAAACAAAATTTTGGGCATTGTTAAAGGGACTCCGGTTTTGGATAAGAGGAGATAAATTTTAATGGGACTCCACTCAAAAAAAAATTATTATGAGAACTCTATCGAAATAAAATTCGATAGGACCCCATCAAAAAATGAAGCAAAATTCGATAGAATTCCATCGAAAAATAAAACAAAAAATGATGATGATTCACCAAAGATCACTTTCGGTGAGATTTTATTGAAAAATAAATCAAAATTCGACATAAAGTTATCGAAATTTAAATGTCAATATGATTTATTTATTTTTTGGTAAGAGGAGACAAACCTTTTTATATCCCTTGTTGGTTTTAAAAAAAATTCACCCCGCTGTCCAAAACTGCACTCCCTTTGCCAATGCCCGCAATGAAATACAAACTAATTCAATAAGTCATAAATCGCCATGGCGGAGTTTATTAAAGGGCACCTCGAAGACGTTAAAGGTCACTGGGAATCCAACCTCTCCTTCCAAGATTACTACAAGAGAATCCTAGGCTGGAAAGAGCCCCTTTCGAAATGGACCAATGCCAACGTAGAAGAATTCGGTTCCGATCTGGTCTACGGTAGTCAGGTAAAATACAAGCTTGTTATAAATCTGATGACCGACAGCGTATTATTTTGTAAAAATTGAGACATGTAGAGGCATATTGTAGTTAAAAGTAATAAAAGAGTCGTGGAAGTTTGCCATCATTGGAGCGTTTCTAGGAGCAGCTCATTTAGGAGGAATCACTTTTAAATATTCAAAAAGTCCGCATGGTATGTTTTGTATTTTGAAAACTTGTTGACTTTCTTTGCAGCGTGAATGGAGTGTTGCTAAACACACCTTAATTTATTCTCCTTAATATCATTCCTAAAATACCTAATGGGCTATCAAATTATACTTAAATATGAAAATTTCATTAACAAACTTTTGTTTAATCGGAAAAGCATTACCCACTAAGTAAGGTAGTTAAGGCAGAAAACGGCACAAGGTCTACTCGGGCTTTTTTGCGCCTTGCGCCTTTTTGTTCGTGTTTCATACAAATTTGAGCTTTTTTTTGTTAGAAAAATTGTACTATGAATTAATATAAAAAATGCTAATTTGATTGTTAAAACATGTTTATAACCATTTTTTTCAAACAAGAAAGCACGAATTAATCGATACGAAGTCACAAATGATAATTTGAACTAAAACGATATCAAATTTAAGTTCACAACACTAGAAACATCGAAGTTATAAGTTACAACAACAAAACGCTAGAAATAATAAACATATTCAAGTTCAATGCTTCAAATTTAACCAATTTCTACTACTCACTAATATCCAAATTATCGTAATCATCCTTCGAACCATTCTTCAAGTCATAATTTTCCTCCTCCTTCGAATCATAATCAAAATCTCATCGTTTGAATCATCATCAAAAATGGCTTCTTCATTTTCAACATAACTAGATCTCATAGTAGAAGTTGAAGCCTTTTCTTTTTCTATTGACTTGGCAATGACATGTTTCCTAGTCATGTGCGATCGTTCTTCTGCTTTGGACGTGCATGCTACATCTCCCATGTCAATGTATTTTCTTTGCAAATAAACTCAAGCCCGACATTCGAATTATCTCCTTCCATGTGACTAATCATCCATTCATTTGAAGTATCTATATCTTCCAAAGTAATTGGATCACTCAAATCCCTTCATCTAAAGTGATTCTTTTTTTTTACTATACTTGGTAAACACCAGTGTTGTAGTCTTTCATGTTCAAGTCTATTACGCTTCTTGCTATAGATTTAGTTCAAAAAAATAATATACAAATGACAATATGTTAAAAACATATAGTAAACAATCAGGAGTAATACAGAGAGGTATGCAAAATAATTTTTTTTAAAATGGTACTTAGATACAACATGTCACTGGGACAACGTATCACAAATCACTTGTGAATATATGTTCGAATCACGCTATGCAAGTTTCGAACTTATGATCTCTCACACCAAAGTTGAATCACTTAACCACTGGGACAATGGTGATTGTGTGCAAAATAATTCTTATATGCTCAAAAACGCATCAATTTCTTTCGTAGTCGGATGCATTACATGTCAAACTTGAATTTCTTATCATAAACTTTGGGAATGTAGGGGTTGTATTCCCGTATAAGCTCCACAATACGGCTAAGAAAAAACTAGCATAAACTAGTCAATATCGCTTATTCAAAAAATTGTTTTGAAATCTCTAAAGTCTAAACAATAGTTTTAACTAATTGCTGAATTACTAATGTAATTTTTTAATTTATGCTTATCGAGGGACTTTGTGTCTCTTGACTTGATTGCTAAATTAATACCAAAGTGCCCATCTTCTTCCTTATACAAAGAAAATTCATCTTTCTTTCTACGATGCTTACTAGCCATAACTTTCAATATAATTATTCTCACTTTGGATGGATATTTAGGACAAGCAATTGCATTTTCAAAGCTTCCAACTTGGTGTTGTTTTGCTTTATTTATTCCTTTCAATGTCACCTTCAAACAATACATGTAAGTCACAATATTAGGGTTGTTTTCATCTGCTAACAAAATTATAATTCCACCCAATATCTGCTTTGCGATTCCTAAGTGCGACAGAAGAACCTACTAAAATGTATGTGTATTTGGACCCGTGTCAACCTGAAATGAAAGCAAGTAAAGTTATTAAACATTTTTATTAATTAAAAAATAAAATTTAGCCATTTTATTAACTAAAATTTAATTTTTGAACTATATATTATATTATATATTCAACTGTAATTATAATTAAATTTAAATAAAATTAAAAGTCAAGTTAAATTTAAAATTTAAACCATATTGTATAATTCTTTACACTATTTAAATATTTTATTTAACTATTTTATAAACTAAAATTTAATTTGAAACCATATTTTAGAATTTATTTAAATATTTAAATATTTTGTTTAATTAATTTATTAAGTAAAATTTAAATTTAGCTATTTCATCAACTAAAACTCAAATTTTAACTATTGTATGAACTAAAATATAAAATTTAAATCATATTTTATAATTCATGTAACTAATCAAGTTTTAAACTAAATTAATCAAATTAACTTTAAAGTTTTAGATAATTTAAATAACTATTAATTAAGTTATTAACTTACTACTTACTTTTAAACTTTAAAATTTGAATAGAAATAAAGCTACAGCCTACATGTTAAAAAACTACCTAATCGAAGATGGTGGGACACGTAGGAGGTGATGAAGCTAGTGGCGGTAGGATGATTGCAGTACGACGACAGTGGCGTCAGCGATATCGCGGCAGCATCAGTCGATTTCTTTTTTATATATGAAGAAACCCTAATATCGACTATCGACATTACAGTCGATTTTGAGATAATTAAATGGGTCGGGTTTCTGGTTTGGTTTTGGGGTTGACTTGAAAAAATAGTCGATTAACCAAAGGCATGCCTTCCTTGTGATTTGACGCTTGGAAACATGTGCGCTTTTTATGCACATCCAGCAGCGGGGGCACCTTGAAGGCCAGATTGGTGCAGATGCTACACCTACGTCTTTCTGGTGCTTAGGCGCGCGCCTTGATATCACTTCCATTGAGAAAAAATTATTTCGTTTAGAGATGGTTTGCGGAGCACATCTTAATGCTAGTTTTACTTCTTTAAAATAAATATTTGGTACTAGGTAAAATGAGTTTGTGGTGCCTTTAACATCACACTGAATAAGCGTGTATCTAGGACGTTATTCTAGGCATAATACGAAGTGTTTGAATTGATGGGTATGAACAATGAAGGGTGAGATGGAAATTATTGTGCTATGGACAATGCTACTACCTTGAAAGTGAAATTCGATGGTACAATCGATAATTATTGTCCACTCCCCAAGGTTAATGCAATGATCATTTAATGCACCAAAAATTGAGGGATCTGGAGATTTGTAGAAGTCATTGTCTAGGAGTTTCAAGTATTTTTGGAAATGATTCTATTATGGAGGAATTAGTGAAGAGAAAGAGATAAAGAAGATAATTTTTGTTTGCTGTGTTTTTGTATATTTTTCTTAAAGAAAAGAGAAAGAGAGAATGAAAATGAACGGGGATTTTTTTTGTTGTATGTCTCTTAAACAAATCAATCCAAATAAATACTCATTCTAGAGATAAGCACCATTGTCCCAGTGGTTAAGCGATTCGACTTTGGTGCAAGAGGTCACAAGTTCGAAACTTGCGTAGCGTGATTCGAACATATATTGACATGTGATTTGTGTTATGTTGTCCCAGTGACATTTTGTATCTAAGTACCATTTCAAAAAAAACTCATTCTAGAAGTTTTTTTGGTTTGACCGTTAATAGGTATCCATCATAGTTTTCACTTTTCTAGCTCCAGGCCCTTCACTGTTGAAGAATTAGAGACTACTTTTTTTGACAACCCTTTCTCGAGTAGATGCATCAAGTTCACCTCTAATCTTAAATATTCAAATGCAATGACTCTTTTCAGCAATTCTTAATTGATTTGAGTCTGACACGGAATTGGCTTCTCTTTCTGTTATATGCATGATTCTTAGCAATTCCAATATTTATCATTGGGCTATGAATGTTCCTTCTTAAGATACTCACAACAACATAGGTATACTATAATTCATGATGAACATGATGCTTCCTTTAATTTTAGCATATTAATCTTATGACATACGAGATCTCTTATTTTTCTTATTATATATGCTCTAATCATGGTGAGATCATGTAAATGTCACAATGAACAGTCAATTCTTTTTTCCAAGCTTTTGTTTGTGTTATGAGATTGACTTAAGGAGAAAACATTTTCAGTTTTCCTTTTTATTATAGTACCTAATATCACATTAACGCCTATTCTCGGTCTTTCTCCTTAATTTCAGAGGACAAGAAGCCCTTATCATCCTTCACATTCAAATTTGTATAAAAATCAGCGTGTCATCAACATAACAACATGAAATCACATAAATGGCATAAATTTACATGTAGCAGTCGAATGTATTAAGTAAAATGTTGTTTTTCCTGAAATCCAGTGGATCCATCTTAGTTGGACACCTTACATTTTTAGAAACTTTAGTTTTGGTTGAAAAATTCTCCATTTTTCACAAGGAATCTTACTCGGTCTTTTATAAAGAAATCACATGAGTAACAACTAACAACCACATAAAATGGTTGTCACACTTATAATTTAACATATCAAAATAACTATGCTCATTTTTGTGTAGTCGATTGCATTCAATATGTACTTAACATGTTTTATTCAAGGTTCAAGAACTCGGTTTCGGTCTCGGTTTCGGTCTCGGTTTCGGTCACTTGAAATTTCCTTGGTTTCGGTCAATTTTGGAAATTTTGGAGGTTTTGGTTTTTGTTTCGGTTTCGGTCCCGATATCAAATTTCTGTAAACGTTGCAAATAAAATGACGCGCGGATTTAAATAACCATCATTCAGTCCACTTATTCATTAAGTATAAATGATGCTCAAATTAGGTCTATTTACCCCAAAATTAAACATAAATTAACCCTAAATAATTACTATTCAATCCAAGTCCATTAGTCCAACACAACAAAATAAATTAAAATCTCAAAGCCCATTAACATTCCGTAGCCCATCCATTCAACTTAACCCAACTCCTAAAATTGTATTGCTGCCTTAACACTTCAGTCGAAAAATAGAATAAAAAAACATTCGTCGATGATGCTCGCCGATGCTCGAACTTGCTCGAACCTACTCGATCTTACTCGAACTTTGTCGAAGCTGTCCAATGATGCTCGAATTTGGTCAAAATTGCTCGCTGGTGCTCTAATTTGCAAAGCTGCTCGCTGATGCTTGTTGAAGTAATTTATACTTTCAATCGCTTGCTTGTTTATTTGGTTAGATACGATTCTCGTTTCTTTTTCTGGTGCTCGAATTCTTTTTTTTTCATCTATAATAACGGAACGAAATTTTAACATTATCCCGTCTCATCTTCGGCCAAAACCGAACCGAGATGACCGGAATCTCGTGGTTTCGGCCGGAACCTAATACCATGGTTTTATTGACTCGTACAAAAAATGTGAATGTACAAGCAAATACTAACTCAATATATATAAAGACAATGAGCATATATAATTCACATGTCAACACGATACTTTGTTAACTCCTGTCATGCTCTTATAATGCATACATAACACTTAAAAGTATGCACTTATACAATATGATAAGCCATACAACACATCCATCAGCATAACAATAACCAAGTTCATATAGAAGGAAAAAACTTCACATACAATATATCCATCTACAACACATAAATATTCTTTTTTATACATGTATTCAACATAAATATTTTCAATAATTATAATTAAATTTCACTTTCATACATATATTTCAAATTAAATAATTTCTCCATATTTGTAAATCTTGTATCCACCAACTTGTATGGGTCATCTAAACAAATATTTTCGGAACATGCAATTTTCCTTAGGTTTATACATGAATCAACATAATTAATTTTTATATTCAAAAATTGTACATATGTTCGTCTACAAGTATTAATATTTCATTTTATTAATACCTCATTTCGGGATACTTTATATGATGCTCAAACAATTACTGATTCACTTTGATTTACAAAAACGCTTTTATAAATATATCACACCATACGTTTAATATCCATCATATTGTTTATTTTAAAAGACAAACTCATCCTACACTTTACTGCTATATAAGTTTTTTGTACATTTTACCTTCACGATATTATAATTCATAACTTATTTCACTATTTCATCACTTTTAACAAGTTCATTCATGTTAATAAAATGACAATGTTTTGACCCTTCTGGAACATATTTCATTTAAAATTGTATCATCAAAGACATATATATACACATTGCAAATATTTCTCCTTTCTTATAATTAACTAAATATAAAATTTTGATATGTTTAAATATCGTTTATACCATAAAACTTTATATACAAATACCTTCTTAATTGTAACAATAAAATTCATAATAATCATTTTCCTAAAGAGATTTATGGTAACTTTAATATTATAAAAACATCATAATATTTATATTTAAAAACAACTGGTGTGTTCTTTTCGTAATGTAACAAAAAAACACCATAAATAAATAAATCTAAAGTCTCATTATTCAGTTCGAAAATTGGTCTATCATGATTAGTTATTCTAATTCGCTTCCCATTCAAACATGAATAAAAATCATTAAATGTGCATAATAAACATAAATCAATCTTATGATTTAATCATTCGAATACCATGTTGTTAATGCTTATAAATTCTTAACAGAGACACTTAAAAGAAAATCAATATTTTCATCATATTTAACTTCAACGAAATATCTAGAATAATTCATTAAAACTCCACGCATTTATAGGTTATTTACTCACTTTTATGTTTGCGGACGATACCCAACTTATATGATACCTTCATCTAAAAAATAAATGGTTTGTCTTTTTAATTTCAACTCTTAAATGTATTAAAATTACTTCATATAAATTCATTTGCAATTCTTTCATTTTGGATACTTAAATTTTAGTATAAGAAAAACAATAATAAATGCTCAAACAAAAAGAAGGTCAATTATTAAATTGATAATGTTATATTTGCATGCATTTATAATCTGTAACTGTTGTTTTAATTCCTTATAGAATTGGAAGGGCAAAATTTAAACATCCTTAATTGCTATAATGATAAAACTATATAATATAACGATTTCATCATGAAATTTAAAAAGGAAAACGATGTCTTTCATTTATATTATCCCTCTCTTATTTATAATATAAAAAGAACAAAGGCTATTGATTATAAAAGTGTTTGTTTCTTTAGTGTCTGCTTATATTATGTAAATATGATCAATGACTAAGTCATTTATTCAATTCCTAAATGATTGGAAAATAAATTAAACACACCATTCTGAATTGAATTATTTATATGCATGACAATGACTATACTAATAGTTATAATACTTTGTAACTTATATATTTATTTCAGAAAGCATTATTTTTTTTCTTCTTTTGCATACCAATTGTTTATACAGTGACCAATAGATATTTATATATACTTAATCAATTTTTTCATATGGTAGTCTTCATTTAATTTAATTCAGCAATACAAATATGAATTTATATTTAAAAGTTTCATTAGCTCATAATTATAAAGGTTTCATGCTATTAATTTTTCATTAAATGTTTATTTACCTTTCAAATTAATGGTCTAGATTGGAATTTATAAAACTTCATTATTCAATATTTTTATAAATAAACAGTCTTTAATTTAGATATAAGTTTACAAAACTTATAATTTTACATTTGTCTATAGTCAAATTATTATAATAAAACCACACTTAGAAATAACAATTAGAGTATATAGAAATAAAATGAGATCGCTACCCTGATGTTAGGTCTTAGTCATTGTGCCCTGAGACTTCTCTTTCAAAAACCTATCCAGACTCAATGACCATTAAATATAATTTATGTCATATTTAATAATAAGATATACCGGTTTGAATTGTATGCCTAGTTATTTACTATGTTCCATAATAGAGTGCACTAATTTATATTGAAAGGTACACAACTACAGTGCCTAAATGGATATATAAATAATACTTATGTATATATTTCTTATATTCATATTCATGGATCTATTTGAAAACTTCATCGCAACCTTAATAATTATTTTCATCACAAACTTGTATATTTTTAGTAAACTTTTGGTACCATAGAATATTCAAAATTTATGTTACTATAATTATTTATAACGCCGACCATAGTCCATAGTCCGTCCTTAAAACATTACATATCAAATATCAATGAAATAGAGTTATTGTCAAAATCCAAAAATAATTCAAATAAGAAGACATGTAATTGTAGAACACGCATTAGCATTACCTTAGTATACCTTTTTACCTTTTCAATATCCGAATATCTCACATTCAATTCAAATTTGCTAAAAATCCTTACATTTCTTCTTATGCATTAATCATCATTATAGTTAAATCTTTGCTCCAAAACCCAAAAGCTTAATTCTCATGAAAAATGGATTTAATTTCGTTTTGAAATTGTTGGAATTGATGAATAGGAACAATGAAGGATGGTCGATAGGAACTTTTGTGTCGTGGACAAGGCCGCTGCCTTGAAACCAAAATTCGACACAACTATGATGCATATCACTAATTACTCTCTGCTCCTCAAGGTTAACACAACAATTTTTTATATTTGTGCACTGAAAGTTCAAGGATTTGGAGATTTGCAGAAGTCATGGTCCAGAAGTTTCAAGTGTATTTAGAAGATAATTCTATTATGGTGAATTTGTGAAGAGAAAGAGATGAAGAAGGTGATTTTAGTTTACCTTTTGCTCATTGATATATAATACAAAAGGTCAGACAATGAAAATACTTTTACGTTTTTTGGAGTTATCAACCCAAAGAGCTGTCTATTTAGTATTCACACATAATGTGAACGTCAGTTTACCAGGGCAAGTTTTTGCTATTTTTTACCCATTTCGATAGGTGACAGAATGCCACTTGCTCTTACTATTGATTTGTGTAATTTCCCCAGTCAAAAACATTCTTTACACTTGACGATGAATCACCGACTAATATCGAAATGGAATTTGATTGCCGAACAAATTAGCTAAAAAGAAGTGTAGAATATATTTCCTGTTGTAGTGTATTTGTTTTAATATTTTTCTATTTTCGTGTATTCTGTGTTTGTAACGTTGGCTTGGGGTAGTTTTGTATTTTTGACTTTTGTACATATATTACTGGGTGACTCTGTATTTTGATTTTGAATGAAAGAAACATTTTATTTCCTCTTCAATTTTATCGTTCATGATATCAGAGCCATGCGATTTTCTCCACAAATCTAAACCTTAATTCCTTATGGCTCAATCGAGTGATATCTCGAGTTCTAATCCAGAAAACCTAGGAAATTCTGCGATTAATTACAATGATCCCTATTTTCTTTCTCATGGCGATAACCCTAATTCTCAATTAGGTCAAATCGTCTTTAATGGTGACAATTATCTTAACTGGAGTCGCAGTGTTCGATTAGCTCTTGGAGCAAAGAATAAAATCGGATTTGTTGATGGATCTATTCTTCGACCAGCAGATGAATCTCCAGATTTGCTGAAATGGATTCGAAATGACTATATGGTGATAGCTTGGATTCTTTGTTCAATGGAGAAGAAGATTTCAGAGAGCTTTATTTTTAATTCTTCTGCTAGACAGCTTTGGATTGAGATTCAAGAGAGGTATGGACATTCTAATGCTCCTCAGATCTATGAAATTCATAAGAAATTGATGAATATACAGCAAAATGATGATAATATTACTACATATTATACGAATCTTAAGTAAGTTTGGGATCAATTGCAAATCATAGAACCCTACCATGATTGTACATGTGGAGCAATTCTTCAATGTTCTTGCGGGTTGCTTAAGAAAATTCTTGAAGCTGATCAGTTGAGAAAGCTTATTCAATTTATCTCTGGTCTAAACAAATCATATGATCAAGCCAAGATTAATCTTCTTAGTATGGATCCTTTACCAAATGTAAACAGGGCTTATCATATATTGCAACAAATTGAAAGGCAAAATAATCTTAACATTGCTATTCAGTCAACTGAAGTAAGTGCTCTTTATTCTGCAAAGAAAGATTTTAAGAAGGCTAAGCTTGATAAGTTTTGTGATCATTGCAAATCCAAAGGGCATATCAAGGAACAATGCTTCAAAATTGTTGGTTATCCTGATTGGTGGAAAGGCAAAAACAATCAAAAACATCAGAGATTTGCTGCAAATGTGCAAGAAAATTCTGTTGCCACTGGAATTCTTGGATCTGCACCTGCTATTTCACCTTTAGAACTTAATACTGATGCTATTAATAGCTCCACTCCAGTTGATTCTCAGGTGGTTTCTTCTCTTTTTAAGGAATTTGTCAAGATGGTGCAATCGAATCAAGGGTCTTCTTCTTCATCTGATGCTTATAATGCTGCAGTAAACTTTGCAGGTATTGTTTCTGCATTTAATGTGAATTTTTCATTTAAACATGCAAGTGTTTATACATGGATAATTGATACAGGAGCTAGTGATCATATGGCATTTGACATAAATATGTTTGATAAAGTTCATACTCTTAAACAGCCTATTCAAATTGTTCTTCCTGATGGTAGTTTAAAAACTATTTCTACTATTGACATCATTTCTATCAATCCTTATATCACTCTTAAGAATGTTTTCTATGTTCCAGATTTTAAACATAACCTTTTATCTGTTGGAAGGTTATTGGACCAAAATAATTTAATTGCCAAATTTGGGCAAAACTCTTGTTCTTTTCGGGACCTTACAACTAATCAAGTGAAGGCTGTTGGTTTGAGACAAGGGGGTTTGTATAGATTTGTTAAATACTTACCTTCTATTTCTGTTTCTCCGAATAATGTTGTATCTGATCATTATCCAGTTGCTCTTGTTTCTAATACACAAAATTCAATTGACTTGTTTCATGCTAGACTTGGTCATGCCTCTGTAGGCAAACTGAAACATGTACCTTGTTTTTCATCTTCATTCCAAAATAATAATAATAATTTTCATTGTGAAGCATGTATTTGTGCAAAACATCATAGATTACCTTTTCCTGTATCAAGTTCCATTGCAAATGCATGTTTTGAATTAATTCACATTGATTTGTGGGGGCCATATCGTGTCCCTTCTATATCTGGTGCAAGATATTTTTTAACTATTTTAGATGATCATTCAAGAACTACATGGACTCATTTAATTCATCATAAAGATCAAGTTCCTCAAGTTATAACTGGATTCTTGGCATATGTTGAAAATCAGTTTCAGAAATCTATTAAAATCATTAGGTCAGATAATGGAACTGAAATTGTTCAACAGTCTTGCACACTATTGTTTACATCGAAAGGAATTATTCATCAAAGAAGTATTGTAGGAGTTCCACAACAAAATGGAAGGGTTGAACGTAAACACAAGCACTTGGCTGAAACTGCTAGAGCTTTAAAATTGCATGCTAATTTACCCAGTAAGTTTTGGGGAGATTGTTTTCTTAAAACAACTTATTTGATAAATCTTATGCCTTCTTCTGTTCTTAATTAGAAAACTCCATATGAGGTCTTGATGAATAAGTTTCCAGATTATTCACATTTGCGAGTTATGGGATGTTTAGCTTATCCAGCTGTTAAAACTCAAGACAAAATGGCTCCCAGATCAAGAAAATGTATTTTTCTTGGATATCCTTATGCTCAAAAAGGATATAAACTCTATGGTTTAGAAGATCATAAAGTATTGTTGAGTAGAGATGTTATTTTTAAGGAAAATGTTTTTCCTTTTCAATCTTCATCACTTGTTTCCTCATATTCAGATCAAAATGCTGATTTTCCTCTTGTTAATCCTGCCATTTATTCTGATTCTACTCACAACATTTCAAATCAAAATATTGATCAATCACCACAAGATAATTTTGAAAATATTCCTTCTTTTCCTGAAATGTCCTCTTCATCTAATTCTTCTCCACATGATCAATCTATTTCCTCTTCATCTGATTCTTCTCCACAACAATGCTCACCTTCAACTACATGTCCACCAATTAGAAAATCTGCTCGAGCTACTCATTTGCCTAAAAGATTTGATCAATTCATTCTAGATAAGCATATCAAACCTCCTACTACCTGTTCATTTGTTCAGCAGTTTCTTCCCAGTTCAGATCTGAATTATTTAAGCTCAGAGTACATTAGCAGTTTAGCTAATGCTTTGTTTGTTCATGAGCCAAGTTCATATGCTCAAGCTAAAGATGATCCTCAATGGGTTGACGCTATGGAGAAAGAATTACAGGCTCTTGAGAATAATAATACTTGGGAGATGACTACTCTTCCTTCGAATAAAACTGCTATTGGGAGTAAGTGGGTGTTTAAGGCCAAATTCAATCCAGATGGAAGTCTAAATAAATGCAAAGCAAGAGTTGTGGCTAGAGGTGATAAGCAAATTAAAGGTAAAGATTTTAAATATACTTTCAGTCCAGTTGCAAAGTTTACAACTGTTCGGATTCTTATAGCTTTAGCTGCTGCAAAAAATTGGGAGCTTCACCAATTAGACATAAACAATGCATTTTTACATGGATATATCGAAGAAGAATTGTATATGCAGCCACCACCTGGCTATTCAAAGGCTGGACCTGGGAAAGTATGCAAATTAAAGAAGTCTTTGTATGGTTTGAGGCGGGCTGCAAGGCAATGGAATGTGGAGCTAAGCAGACATCTAATTAATTCAGGTTACAAACAATCAAAACAAGATTATTCTCTTTTCATTAAATCTGATGATAATTCTTTTACTGCTGTGGTTGCTTATGTTGATGATTTATTGATTACTGGGAATTCCATTTCTGAAATACAAGCTGTTAAACACTCTCTACATTCCGTGTTTAAAATCAAAGATTTAGGTCCTTTAAGATATTTTTTGGGAATAGAAGTTTTTAGAACCGAATTGGGGATTCTTCTTAATCAAAGAAAATACATTTTGGATTTATTGAAGGACACAAACATGCTAGAATGTAAACCTGTTCCTGTTCCTTTACAAAGAAATTTGAAACTTAGCAGTGAAGATGCACCTTTGATTGAAGATCCTGAAGTTTATAGAAGACTTATTGGTAAACTATTGTATCTCAATATGACTAGACCTGATATTTCATATGTTGTTCAACAACTTAGTCAATTTTTGAGTGCACCTGCACAAACACACTTAAATGCTGCGCTGCATGTGCTTAAATATCTGAAAGCTACTCTGGATTTGGGTCTTTTTTACTCTGCAAAGTCTGATTTTCATCTCACAGCATATTGTGATGCTGATTGGGGAAGTTGTCCTTTTTCTGCTAAGTCACTTTCTGGTTATACTGTGTTTTTGGGTAATTCTTTGATATCTTGGAAAACAAAGAAACAGAAGACAACATCTAAGAGTACTTGTGAGGCTGAATATCGAAGCATGAGTTATGCTACAAGTGAATTAATCTGGCTTGATGGGTTGTTAGCTGATTTGAAGATAAAAGTGCCTCTTCCTATTAATTTGTTTTGTGACAATATTTCAGCCAAATATATTGCAGAGAACAAAGTATTTCAAGAAAGAACAAAACATTTGCGAGTTGATTGTCATTTTATTCGAGACTATGTGGATTCAAATTTCATCAATATTCTTCATGGTAGATCAACACTTCAACTTGCAGATTTACTTACCAAGCCTTTAGGAGCAGATCAACATGGTTTTCTGTCGGCCAAGCTTGGACTTGTCTCTAAACCATGAAGTCCAGCTTGAAGGGGGAATGTAGAATATATTTCCTGTTGTAGTGTATTTGTTTTAGTATTTTTCTGTTTTCATGTATTCTGTGTTTGTAACGTTGGCTTGGGGTAGTTTTGTATTTTTGACTTTTGTACATATATTACTGGGTGGCTCTGTATTTTGATTTTGAATGACAGAAACATTTTATTTCCTCTTCAGTTTTATCGTTCAAGAAGAAAATGTGTAAAGCCTAGTGGTTAATGCAGTGTAAATAGAACATCTCTACTGCAAATGCACAACTTCATGCATGTTTATTAAAGACTGTCAATTGAAACGAATGTGAAGCTGTTGGTTTGCCTTCACTGTTAGACAAAATTGTATCCTGCACTGTCACAAAATGTTGGTTTACATCATAGTTGTTGGGATAATTAATTTTTAAAGGGTTAGCCGGCATTTTGCTTCCTCCAACCCTTGTGCAGAACCTTTTTCGATGGTTACTTGGTTTAAATGTGTATTTTATAGCCAATGGTGGCACTAGCTTGAAGCCACCGTAGCCTAGGTTTGGAGACCACAAGTGGGTCAAAGAAAAAAAAACCATTAGTATATGTAGTATGATAACTGAGAAAAGGCATCAATTTCTCTTTGGATAAGCTTGTATTAAATCGGTAGTGAGTGAATGTTGTTCTTTCCTTGGAGGAATTTATAAATGGTAGAGGAGAAGAGGACTGGTTTATTTGGAAACAACCATAGTTAATTCCTTGTTTTAATGTGATCCATTTATGGAATAATCCAATATGTAGCCTATATAAGGCTACTTCCACTGCTCATTGGAAGGCCTAACAGGGTTTTACAATTAAAAACAAACCTTTACTTCTGTAAATTCATTGGTTTACCGTTACTGTGCTGCGTAGCCCACTACTTTCTATAAAGCATGTCTACAAATCGACCATACTTGTGTTGTCCAGGGCAGAACATTTTACCATGTTCACACATAACAATACCATCTAAAATGATACTGAAAAAAGAGCAATCGATTTGATTGGTACGTTTCGTCGAACTGCATAAAAATATATACGGCATGGTAATAGTAATCAACCACTAATAATGCTAATTACCACACCAACCACTTATCTTAACATACATACATACATGTGTGTGTTTGTTCTAATGTTTCAATTATATATTTTTATTGAATGCAATTCTTATTTTATAATCTTATATTAAATAATATGATTCTATGTGATATTTTAGTTTCTTCCACAATGCTTTCTTATATGTTCGACTACACAAAATGAAATTGATAAATCAACATATAATAAAAAATAACAATTTCTAGCATTTACCCTTTTAACATGAAATATTGCAAATAAATAGATATCGTATTTGTAAATGGTAAGAAGTTTATTATCGACCTCTACCAATCATTACTAATCATAAACCAAAGTATTTGTATTTCGATTACTTTGGTCGGTGGTGGTACAATTTTTCCATTACCATATAAATCGGTATGGTAATGGTTTGAAGTATAAAGTTTTGGTATCAAACCGAATCCTGCCCTGATCGACCAATGTAGTCGTTATGTGTGAATTGTCCTTGCGTACATCATTCGTGAAAGCCAAATCTGTTAGAATTAACAAAAGCAGTGCACACTAATTGACCGAGTTCTCATCAGTTTCATTATTGAAGGGCGATACTTAGAAAAGAGTATTACTATATGTTATATGTACCTATGGATCAAGTTATCATTATATAATTGAGGTCGAATCCACTCAATATTGGACTTGTCTAGAATTGTATGACAGTAATTAACATTTGAAAATTTTAAAGTAATGGTTAGAAACATGTTTGGGTTCAAACAATACATAGAAAACCCGAGCTATTGAAAGTCAAAATATCAATCGTTAATAAACCAATATAACAACAATTACATATATCATCATTTATAAAGATTAAAATATCATTCACATTCACCTGGAAAAGGGTAAAATAATTTTTTAAAACAATGAGCATATAAACAATACAGGAACATTTGCATATATGGTTTCAACGTTTTTTGCTTTTTCTGATGTTGGATTTGGAGGCAAAAACATCATACCTAAAATGGAA
The DNA here is from genome assembly GCA_030737815.1 of Allium fistulosum. Lineage (NCBI taxonomy): Eukaryota > Viridiplantae > Streptophyta > Magnoliopsida > Asparagales > Amaryllidaceae > Allium > Allium fistulosum. The sequence continues at coordinate 635,796,706 of CM060908.1, read as the reverse complement.
TATTTATTAGGACAAAATTTCAAACCAGACTGCTTTTCAGAACTATTTGCATGAATAGGCTGGTTTCAAAACTATTTGCAGTTATAGGCTACATTTTGCCAGCTCAGCGATGAGCTGGCCATTTTTAAAAAAAAAATAATACGAGGCGCATTTCAGAAATGCGCCCCTTATAATTTACACTGGCGCATTTGCCAAATGCGCCAGTGTAAATTTTTCTACACAAAACAGAAACCAGAAGCCATACACCAGTCATTTGTTTTCTACCTAAAACAAAACATATTCCACCTACAAAATCCAATTCCGCACCTTTCTTCCATTCAGCTCAAAAATTCATCAAAATCTACTCAAAATCTCAAAATTACTAGCCGGGTTACTTCTATCAGCTATTTGGCATCAATTTGAAGGTAAAATACTAACTTAAACTCAAACCCTAGCTCAATTTTTTGGGTATTTTCATATTCTGCTTTTGATATGTCCATCCTCTCATTTTTATGCTTTATTATGTCATTAGTATTTGTGTAGCAATTGATTGTTCTAAAATTAATAATGTTTTCCTTTGTAGAAGTATGTCAGATTTCATCCCAATTATTTGCTACTTTGATGGAAAATTGACTATGAAAGAAAACAATACACCGGTATATGTTGGTGGTAAACAAAAAGGTTCAAAGGTTAAATTTTTTTGCTCCTATCATGAACTAAAAGAAACGGTGTATAGGGTTATAAAAATTAATTCACAAGAGTATGATGTAAAACTAGTAAGCAAGTGGGTAACGGATTTTGGGTCTTCTGCTATCGACGTAAATGATGATGAAGATGTCGATACTATGTTTTCCTTTAATATGAAAGTGATCGAATTATTTGTAATAAACGAGGAGTTGAGACATTTTGAAGAGGCAAATACCACTAATTTAAACCAACATTCAACTCAAATTCTTGGTACTATTCCGAGTTATCCTTATCAGCAATCCAAGTCCAGTATTTCCTACTTGTGTCACTACAAGACACACAGTGTATTCCAACGGCCTCCAACATCATTGACCAACGTCTTTCAACGTCTAGTGTTTTCTCGTATATTTTATTAGTCAAAAACTGTAGGACGTTGGTAGACGTTGGCGGCCGTTGAATGATGTTGGAAATCCACGAGCAAAACAGAAGCCCGGCTTCTTCTTCCCCATTCAGCTAAAACATTCCTCCCCCCTTCCCCCCCCCCCCCGCTGCTTCGACGATCAATGGCTCCTCCGATGACTCCAAGCCTCCCTCTCGTCCTCTCTAACTCCCTAATCTCTCAAGAAAAGGTATAAACCTAAATCCCTATATTTAATTAAATTTGTTAAATTAGTGTATTAACTGTTTGTATTGCCTTATTGTATGTATAATCTAGTTTATTGAGGCATAATTTATGTTATTAACTTATGTATTGCAAGATTATATATATTTAAGTTTGTGTTAACAATAGAATAATGTGCATACAATTAGTTTTAGGTTTGTTTGGAAACGTTAGTTGTTAATGAGCATACAATTAGTTTATGTATTTTAGAAAATTTCAAAAACGATATTTTATATTCATGAAACCCTTAGAGTATCTTTCGGCCCCGTCTGATAAGTATTATATATGATCGTTATGTGGATATTCGTTTTTTAACCGAACGGACATCTATATTCATCGTATACAATATTTGTTGGATTTGTCCCTGTATTGGACAAGTTACGAACACAATAACGTAATTAAATCTCGTAAAACATTTCATTTTAAATGGTTCATAGAATTTCGACAGCGCTTCCTTTATGTTCCCTATGTACACGCAAATGTGTACTGTTCAGGGAACTAAAGCGAAGTGCTGCCGAAATTTTGTTGAATCGTTTAAATTGAAATGATTTACGCGATTTAATTACGTTATTGTATTTGTAATGGGAGGTAGGATGACCCATCGACAAAGTGTCAATGATCTATTAATATAAAATTCACCAATAATAGTGTTTTAATAAAATGTCAATTTTTTAAATTTATATCATACTTTTTAATTATATACGTAGGTAAATGGACAATTATTTTACTGATCGAAGCTGGATGTACAAAAAAAGAAGGGTCGAAAATGGAGGCTCAATAAGTGAACAGTTTAATAACGGTGTTCGCGTATTTATTGATTTTGCTTTAAGTAATAACAGAAACGACGAAGAAATCCGTTGTCCATGTACTAAATGCAAAATGTTAAAGCATTTGATACCAGAAATGGTTAGAGTTCATTTGCATCAATACGGTTTCGTGCCGAACTATTTGGTTTGGGATCGTCATGGAGAACCGTTAGCATCTAACCATGTACAAGCTGAGGAGGTAATGTGTACTGAAATTGATACGATGAATCTCGTAGAACATATGGTTGAAGATGCTGCACGGTCAATGTTTCCTGTTCCTCAATTAATTGATGATGATGGTAATGCTGAAGAAGAACCAAATATTGGGGCAAAAAAAATATGATTTATTAGATGCCGCAAAGAAACCCCTTTGGGAAGGCAGCACAAGCGGAACCCTATTATCAGTAACTGCTGAATACATTGCGATGAAATCTAAATACAACTTCACAGAAGCTGGATTTACAGCTATTGTACAAGGTGCGAAATGGCATATGCCTCCCTATAATTTAATGTGCGAAAATCATTATGAAGTAAAAAAAATGATGTCAGCTTTTGGTTTACCGTATCATAAAATAGATACATGTCTAAACGGTTGCATGTTGTTTTGGAAAGAAGATATCAACCTTAGAAATTGTAAAATATGTAATCAGGAAAGGTACAAATCAAGAAAGAAAAAAGGAAAGGAAGTCCCGTATAAACGTATGCATTATTTACCAATTACTCCTAGACTTCGAAGGTTATATGCATCTTCTGTAACCCCGCAACATATGAGATGGCATAGTGTTAGAACACGGGAAGAAGGTACGTTAACACACCCAGCTGATGGGGAAGCATGGAAGCATTTTGACCACAAATATCCTGATTTTGCATCCGAGAGTCGTAATGTTCGACTTGGTTTATGTACGGATGGATTTTCACCATTTTCTCAGTTTGGTTCTAAATATTCGTCATGGCCTATAATTGTCACACCTTATAATTTACCTCCATGGATGTGTATAAAAACTCCATATATGTTTCTCACAGTTGTCGTCCCTAGTCCTAATGATCCGACACAAGGAATCAATGTTTATTTACAACCTTTGATTGAAGAATTAAAAACACTATGGTACGAAGGAGTAGAAACATACGATATTTCCAAAAAAAAACTTTCACATGTATGCTTCTTTGATGTGGACAATCAGCGATTTTCCTGCTTATGCAATGCTTTCAGGTTGGAGTACGGCTAGTCGTCTAGCTTGTCCGTACTACATGAAAGATACACGAGCATTTTCTTTACCTCATGGAAAGAAAATCTCATGGTTTGACTGTCATCGATGTTTTCTTCATATTTATCATCCTTTTAGAAGAGATAAGAAAAACTTTACAGCTAATAGACATGAAACTTTGAGACCACCAACGGTTTGGTCAAGCGAAGATATTTATGAACTTGTAAAGGATTATCCAAAGATACATGAAACCGGAGAACAAATTTCAATTCAAGGTAAATCATTGATTCATAACTGGTGCAAACAAAGCATATTTTGGGAGTTGCCTTATTGGAAAAATCTCCTGATTCATCATAATATTGACGTGATGCATAATGAGAAAAATGTGTTTGATAATGTTTTTAATACAATTTTGAATGTCAAGGGGAAGACGAAAGATGATTTGAAATCAAGACGTGATATCGAAGTAATATGTAATCGTCCTGAGCTTCATATAAAGCCAAATGACACAAAAAAGCCAAAAGCTTGTTATGAGCTAGACAATAATCAAGTTAAAGTACTTTTAAAATGGGTGGAAGGACTAAGATTCCCGGATGGTATATCTTCTAATATTCGTAGATGTGTCGACTATAAGAACAATAAACTTAGCGGGATGAAAAGTCATGATTGTCATGTTATGATGGAAAATTTATTATCCATCGTTTTAAAGAACTGTTGCCCGTAAAAGTTTGGACTGTTGTAACAGAACTTAGTCTTTTTTATAAAGAGATTTGTTCTATTACATTAAAAGTTGATCGTCTACGTAAACTTGAGGAAGAAATCCCGATATTGCTCTGCAAAATGGAAAAAGTATTTCCTCCAGGTTTTTTCAATATTATGGAATATTTACCTATTCATCTTCCATTAGAAGCATGTCTTCGAGGGCCTGTGCAATATGGATGGATGTATCCATTTGAAAGGTATTTAAATCATCTAAAAAAAAGTGAGACAGAAGGCTCGAGTTGAAGGTTCGATTTGCAAGTCATACATCGAAGAAGAAGCTTCGTTGTTTTTCTCTCATTATTTTAGTGACCATGTGAACATATCATTTGAAAGTGCTACGCGTAATGATGAAGGCATTAATCAAGATGATTGTCAAACGACCTTATCTATTTTTAAAAAACAAGGTTGGCCTGCTGGTGCTTGTGTGGAAGTATGGTTGGATGATAGAGATTATCATGTTGCACACACATATGTTCTTCTCAACTGTGCCGAAGTTGCACCGTTTGTTAGGTAATTTACTTTTTTATATATATATATATATATATATATATATATATCATCAACACGTGTGTATACACAAATATATGCACACACGTGTATCTTAATCATAATACAACATTTGTTATATAATTGCAGTATTTACGAATCACAACATCCTAACGGCGATATCGGCAAAGAATTCGCTTCTTGGTTTTCTAAGTACGTTTTTGATACAACAAATTGTGTTGTAGACGAAGGATTGAAACATTTAGCTATGGGACCAAAAAGGAAAGTGAAGACCTATCCAATATTCTTTGTCAATGGATATAAATTTAATACCAAAGAATACGGTGCCGAAAAATTAACTAACAATACTGGTGTATTTGTTATAATGTTTGTTTGTAACATGTATTATATAGGTATGTCGTCACGTAGACGTACCGGTGGACATTCTGGGTCTCCCTCTTCCTCATAGAGAGGGCATGCTCATCCGGATGGTGGTGATGGCGGTGGTCCATCATAGGAGCTACGGTGTCCTGTGGTGTGGCTAAAGCCAAAAGCAGATCAAAGGTAAGTATTAAATTTCAAAATTAAATTTCATTTTCGTACAATCTACTCTGAAAATATATAGTAGTCGTGAAATATTAAATGTTTTTTCTCTGTTTAAACACAGTGGTTTCTCTTTGGAGCCGACTCAAGTAGTTCTATCTATATATCGACGGGCGTACATGGGTCGTATGACCGAATGTTGGCCTAAGTGGACATTGATTCCAGATAATGTTAAAGAGACTATTTGGCAGGATTTTTTGGTATGTCACTTTATATATTAGGAACATGTTATATCAATTCATGTTTACATTATTTACAAAAGCTGTATAACTCTTATTTTGTCAAACGTGCAGGCGGAAGTGGACCTTCAGGACGCTGATATTTCAGTCGTATATCGCCACTGGTGCAGCAAAGTCGTAAAGAACTACCGGGAAACAGTAAACAGCTTAAAACAGCGGGAAAGAAGCCTCAATGGATGAGCGCAGTTGTGTGGGATGATTTTGTGACATGGTGGGGAAACGAGTTTCAGGAAAATTTATCACATGTTTAATTTAAATTCTTCTACGCAAATACTAACTAGAAATGTTAAACAATTTTTGTTTTTAAATTAAATTTACAGAGGCAGTCGGAGAGGAACTCAGCCAATAGGAGCAAGAACCCTGTCACACATCGTAGTGGTTCCAAGTCATTTCAGCATCACCGAGAGGACTTGGTATATTTATTAATTATGATAATAATTTAAAGATTTTAAGTTCTAAGTTGTAGATAATATAACAATATATATATAATATATATGTATATGGACATATTTCAGGAGAGACAGCGTGGTGGTGCTTCTGTGAGTTACTAGGATGTTTTCACGCATACTCATGCGTTGAGCCAGGTCGACGAAGCAGGCACCGTTTCATACTCCTGGGATCACGATGCCAAAGCGCAGTCCGCATATGTAAGTAACATAATGTAATGACCCTAAAAGAAAAGAAAAGAAAAGAAAATGAAAATTACATTTATTTTAAGAAATTCTGAAATTATAAAATATATATATAATGCATTAAAACAGAAAAGAAAATTTGTTAATAAATAAAATTGCATAGGAGCTTCTGTTTGATAAAATGCAAGGAGTTAAGGTGATTAAAAAAAAATTGGAACTCAAAACAAATATAGTTCCATGTCCAAAGAATTATATAAATACACATATTTAATATATGGAGTATTTTCTATTTTATTTAAAGACAGAATAAATTGAAGTTTAATAAAAGGTTCAAATGTCTTATATTTATGCTAGAAATAATTAGCATGACATATGTGATTTTTTTTAACACATAAAGATGTATGAGGAGCTACTGTTTTGACTAAAGGCAGAAAAAAATATATATACATACATGATCAAATAAGAATTTCCATATCTTATATTTATTTCAAGCAAATAACATAGTGTGAATGATTTTACATTACATGATTATGTATGATAGTACGCATGATTAATGGAAATGGTAGAAAGGTAGAAAACACAAAGGGGATTTTTAGTTTCTTTAAACTTATAAGAAATAAAAAAAATAAACAAAGGGTCACATGTAGGGCTGTCAATGAGTACCCGAAAAATCCGAAATCCGTCCGTATCCATATCCGAAATATAAAAAATTATCTGATATCCGAAAAACGGATACGGATACGGATATGGCCATATCCGTATCCGATAATTATCCGTTCGGTTTTTATCAAGATTATAGCTATTTTTTATGTATTTTAGTACATAAAATGATTGTCGTTTACTATTATATCCTGGTAAAAAAATTAATATGTATGTAAAAAATCAATTTTAACCACTTAAAATTATTTTTCTTAGTGTATTTATTATTTCTATATATTTAGTACAAAAACGAATATATGATAAATCAAAATTTTCTATTTATTTGTTTAGATTTATCAGTTGTAAACTGATCAAAGAATATCCGATAAATATCCGATATCCGTCCGCATCCGCGGATACAGATATCCGATATCCGAAAATGATTTCGGATACGGATACGGATATAGCACTATCTGTATCCGAAAGTATCCGTTTACAGGCCTAGTCACATGCATATGGCATGAGTAAAATAGAGTCATGAAAATAGTATGAAGTGTTTAAAATGCTTGATTCCCGAAATAACTAATTTAGGTAACCAAAAGTGTGCATTTCCAAGTAAGGACCACACAGGGAAATAATTTGTGCATGAATATCTAAGGGCATCAAGGAAATTACCCATTTTTCTTAAACCCTAGAATGGTTTTATAAATACCTGCACATAACCATATCCACCACTCTCTCGGGATCAAAACAAAAAAAAAAAAAATAGGAGAAACATTAGCTTGAGACTTTGGAGGATTTGCTGTTCAGGGGATTAAGGCAGTAAAAGGAAAACATTATGTGAGTATTTATCCTTTGTATGCAATGGCATTAAGTCCTCTTGTAGGCAGCCTAAAATGTTATAAGTCATTTAAAATCTCTGAAATGATTTGGTATGGGTGAGATGGATGTTTGTTTGTGCATTCTTGTTTGGGGTTTTAATCTGTGTGTGGGTTTTTAAAGTTAAAATGGTTTGAGCATTTTTGTTTTATTTTATCATTACTAAGTATGGATATAAATTATTTAGGTAATAGGCAGCAAGACAGTGATCTAGCTCATGTTTATTTCTTGGATAATGAAGCATGAAACTAAATATTCATATCATAAGTCAGAGGAGAATTTCTGGATTTTTAAGGGATTTCCTTAATAAGACCCTTATTCATATATTCACAATAATATAGAAGAAAGATATTAGGATCGTGATGCTTAAATTATTTTTAGGAAAAACCATGGGTAGGCTGGGGTATTTTCTGTAATAAGGAAAATAAATGGGGAACATGGGGTTGAACCAGAAAGTATTAAAGAAGTTAAGCCTTTCTGAAACATGAATGAATTGGGAGTTTTTATGATTGAATTCATAAATAGAAGCTTAATAAAATAAGCAGAAATTAAAGGAGGATTTAATAAATTAAATTGGTCATTTGGGAGTTAGTCAATGATCTGCTTGCCTCAGGTGGGAGTAAGTATATGCATGGTGCAATTGCACCCTGAGGCCTTTGTGTGTTGGAATAAATTAAATAACCTGGGAGTTTCCTTCACAATGCATACATGGTGTTCATTTGACAAGGAGTTAAAGACCATAAAATAAATGGGGGATGGGGTTTAAAAAGCTGGATTATAAATATTCAGATATGGAGTTAAATTAATCAAGTTAAATTTTGTGCTTTGATTAATTACTGGGTGAAATTGGGAGTATAAAAATCTGAGTTTACTTATTCAGAAATGGAGAAAATGAATCAAGAAATATATATTTATTTATTTTGATTGTTTGCTGGGTATTGTTTGAATAAATGAATGTGTCTTTGTATCACTTGGTATTAACCAAAAACATGCTAAGTATGAAATCTGCTAAACTAGGAAGACATTGCAAGATCACCAAAAATTATGAATATGTATACAAATTTGATAAATGCTCATACCAGTGAAAACTGACCCTTTTGGTTGCCCTTGCAATCATCTGGGTGTCTCATTAAAATTGGGGCAGCTCAGTGAATTGCTTGTAGGAAATTGAAGTTGGCTTGATGGATGAAGATGGCAATTAGCTGCTAGTATAAATAAAATAAACCAGTTTTAAAATTTGCATTTGCTTTGTAATGAATTTATTAGTCAGATTTCATGTTGTAGTTGAAGATAATTGTAGGGAGATTTCTAAGTATTTGGATTAAAATATGTACTTAAGTAAACCTGTTTTGGATGGTTATTGATGATGTTTGGTTAACTGCTGATTTAATGAATGTATGATTTGGAGAAACAAGGGGATGGACATATCATATAAATATGATATGAGTATGTGATTATCTCTGATTTTTACTGCCTGAACCTATATTATGGTTTATGAAAATTAAAGAGCTAAGGTGGTTGATTTAAAAATGAACTCACAAGATTTGAGTAGGGGTATTCAGGAGAAATGAATTTGTGCATAGCAGGTAAGTGATACAGGCATGTGCATGAATTCTGGAGTGAAAAATTGATTAACGTGTATTTGTGTATTTGATTTCAAAAAAAAAATTATGAAAGAAATAAACCTGGAAGTAATTGTATTTTGAATAATGGATTGAATACATATATGGATGCATTTCCAGGAAATTTAAACTAGGCAGAAACATGCTTGTGTTAGGAGTGGATCTTTGTGGAAGTTTGTTAATATGAGGGATATGGGTTTGCAAGTGGTAAAAGAGGGACTATGGCCGGCCTAGATGGCAATGGGTCAAACTCTTGTAGCTTGGAACCATTTCATTTCAATTCATGAAATGTAAGTGCTTCCAGGACAAAAAAAAAAGAAAACTCCAAGCAACCCTCAAATAACACCAAGCATTTCCAATAAAACACCAAGTACTCAAGTCTGCACCATGATTAAACTTAAATATGCAGCATGATTTAATTGTTCAACCTGAAATAGTAAATAAGAATTAGTCCCAATGTTCATGCCTGCAAGTATAATTTCTAAAGTGATTTCATAAAAGTGGTTGATAACTATCATAAGATTAATTAAATGCCATTTTAGTGTTAATAGAATTATTTAGGCTGAAAGCCTAGAAAGCATAAAAAAATGCACTGTGCATTGCAATATTAAATATATAAGTATTATAATTGCCAAAATGTATCTCTGGCAGTAGAACAAAAATTAGGAAGGAAATAAATGGTTATGTTGTCAACACATATAGTATGTTGTTGCCTGTTTGATTCAAATTCTCTTTGCAAATTTGTTAGCTCTGAAAGGCAAAGGAAAACAATTATATATTATCAAATATGTAATTGTCTTAATATGTTTTGTGCACTGATATGATTATATTGGTAAATCCAGGGTCTTGGGAAAAATATTTGGAAATTATTTAAATATTCAAATATAGAAGAAATGAGGTTTAGTGGTGAATTCCTTTTGTATGCTAAAAAAAAATCTATGTGTTTTAGAATGAGGGTCACCACAGTTGGTATCAGAGCTATGTTTTAAATAACATAGTAAATATTATTGTATGCATATGGATGTTTGAATGCATTATTTGAATTATTGGTGTTGGATGCTTTTGTTTTATGTCTGAAAAAAAATGTGTGCATTTGATACATGCACAGTGTGCACAGAAATAAAATAAACAAAGTAAAGACACCAAGAATGATGGGGGTAAACAAACTAACATAGAAATCATATTTATAGCAATATGGTAGGACCAAGACATCACACAGGTGCAGGACCATCACGTGAGCCACCTGTGATAAATATGGAGGATTTTGTGAGAGCTTTGAGAGATGGAGTAGCACCAAGGCATGACCACCCTTATGAGGAGCTCTCCAAACTACTTAAGACATGCACCAATTTGGGAGGAAAGGATTTTGAACGCACTGAAGGAGCTATGGGTGTTCAAACTTGGATAAGAACCATGGAGAGGGTCTTTGCAGATATGCAAGTCAATGACCAAAGGAAGAGACAGATAGCTTTAAGGTGGTTGAAGGGGGTTGCACTGGATTGGTGGGAAGTTGTGATAGTAGGAAGGCCAGAGAATAACATCACTTGGGATGAATTCAAGGTCATGCTTGAGGCTAGGTTTGTCCCAGCATCTGCCAAGGCCACACTGCTAGAAGACTTTATTAAATTAAGGCAAGGAGGCATGAGTGTGAATGAGTACACTCAAAAATTTGAAGGATTGTCTAAGTATGGAATGGTGTTAATAGGGAATGAAGAAGCAAAGAATGCAAGGTACATTCAAGGCTTAAACCCTAGTCTATCAAGGGCAATGTTGCCATATAAGGATAAAACCTTTGATCAAGTAATTGATCTAACTCTCTCATTTGAGCAACATGATGCCACCAGAGAGAAATTCAGGAACATGAAGTTCAACAAGAAGAAGGGAGGACAGAACAAAGTGCAACCTTATGACAAGAACAAGGCAAACAAAGGAGTTAAGAAGGGGGAAGGAGCAGTAGCACTTGAAAGCACGAAACTCACTCATTGTTTTAATTGTGGAAAAGCTGGACATTATAGTAACCAATGCCCTGACCCTAAAATACCTAGAGGAGGCTGCTATAATTGTGGAAAGATGGGTCATCTAAAGAAGGATTGCCCAGAGACTAATAGAAGAACAGCAAGGATAGGAGCTCTGGCAGCAAACAACACTGGAAATGTTGGGCAACTTGAAGGTATAATTTTTATTCATACCCAACCAATATCAGTAATATATGACACTGGTGCCTCACATTCACTAATATCTCTGGAAATTACAAAGAAGTTAGCACTTGCTTGTGTTTCTATTGATCAACCCTTAACTGTACACAGCCCCATAGGGAGTTATTGTATGTTAGGGATGAAGTGTATGGGTCTGAAATTAATTATAGGGGGTTATGAATTTAATTCAGATCTATATACTTTAAATTATCCTGGTATTGGGGTTATTTTGGGGGTGGATTGGTTAATGAAAAACAAAGCAATCTTAAATTTAGAAAATCTTACTATTTCTTTGGAGACAAATGAAGGCAAAAGAATTACCATCTTAAGTGAAATAGCAAAGAATACATGTTTTAATAAAATCTGGAGTATTAATGAAGTTCAAAAGGAATTAAAAATAGAGGAAATTCCAGTAATCAATGAATATATAGATGTGTTTGGAGAAGTGAGGGAAATTCCTCAAAACAGGCCAGTTGAATTCAAAATAAAATTAATGCCAGGAACTAGCCCAATCATTAAGAAGCCTTATAGAATGGGTCCAAAAGAGTTAGTGGAATTAAAACACTAACTAGAAGAGTTAGAAGAGAAGGGGTTCATAAGATCAAGCAGTTCTAGTTGGGGTTCCCCAGTGCTCTTTGTTAAGAAGCATGATGGAACCATGAGGATGTGTGTGGATTATAGGGATTTAAATAAGGTGACCATCAAGAATAAATATCCACTGCCTAGAATAGATGATCTATTTGATCAATTGCATGAAGCTAAAATATTTTCAAGGCTAGACTTAGCCTCTGGATTTCACCAAATGAAAGTTGCAGAGGAAAGCATTGAGTACACAACCTTTAACACAAGATATGGCCTTTATGAATTTCTAGTAATGCCATTTGGTTTAACCAATGCTCCCTCCTATTTTGTAGACTTGATGAATAGAATTTTTAGAGACTTTTTGGATAAATTTGTTTTGGTATTTATAGATGACATATTAATTTATTCAAAGTCAGAAAATGATCATGCTATGCATCTACATTTAGTATTATCCAGACTTAGAGAACATGAATTAAAAGCCAAGTATTCAAAGTGTATATTTTGGCAACATGAAGTGAAATTCTTAGGACACATAGTGTCACAGCAAGGGGTGAGTGTGGATCCAAGCAAGGTCATTGCAGTTCAATCATGGAGTAGACCCAAAACAGTGACTGAGGTGAGATCATTCTTAGGTTTGGCAGGGTACTATAGGAGGTTCATCAAGGATTTTTCAAGAATAGCCGCGCCAATGACCAAGCTAACAAAGAAGAACCAACCATATGTGTGGACTGAGTAGTGTGATCAAGCCTTTGAAAAATTGAAGCAAGCATTGGTGGAGGCTCCTGTCTTGCAAATCCCAGAGGTAAATGAAGGAATGGTTGTATTGTAACAACCCGTATATTTGGACCATTTAAATTGACAATAATCCACACATGTCAACTTAAATAATACAAAACACGAATCATTATGGGATTATAAATACATAAATGTAAATGAGAATCAATACAACATCACAGACACAGAACAGTCACAAAATAATGCAGCGGAAAATACATCGTCATAATAGCAGTTCATGAAGCTACTACATAAATACAACAATGTCTTAACATAAAGTGACTAAAAGAAAATACATAAATGTCCAACAGACTAGGACATCAATACAGGAATAGAAATAGAATGATAAAGATAAATGCTAAGCCTTCAGCATCTTCAACCAACCTTGATCAGCAAACTGGATAGCTTCAGACTGACCCGAGCATATACAAAAAGAAACACTCGAGTCAGGACTCAAAATCTTATACAAGAAAATCAAGTGCAAGGGAAAAAGTCCATAACTTAAAGATGAATAAAATAAACATCTCTAACGATCCGATAAACTATCTATATATACAATAGAATACAATAGATAGATAATGTCTAATCAGTAAAGTACGATATTAAAATAGTGTTAAGGCATTACCATAATCCCCTTAACACATTTTATTCCCAAGAGCATATACAAGACCATAGTTTCCCCAAAACCGGAAGTCACCAGAGGGCAATCCATATACTAAAGGTACAAACCAAAACGTAGTGGTCGCGAATAGGATAATCAGTATGACAAGGTACATGAGGCGATACCAACTAGGATACTAGTAGTTGCGTGATCCGGAGTGATGTTGAGCATAACAGCTACTACCTCAACACCGCGAAACAACACTCCCAAATCAAGGGGTGCACCCAAATCGAATCACAAAAGTAATAGATATGGTATCGAAGAAGTGTGTTCGCTAGAGGTGGCGAACCACAATGGCCCGGCGCGGCTCCTGTTTTAGTCATGTCAGGGGTCATCCAATATCGATCTCTTTCTTCAGTCAATGCGTTCACCAAACCATCCACTTCGTTCTGGATCAACACTCCGCGTATAATAGTTATTAAAGTGGTTTTCGGTATCGACAGAGAGTATGTCCATTCCCGATCCCGGTCTCTTTAATAACTACATATTCACTACCCGATGGTCGGTTAAATTAACGTTTAAAACAAATCAAAGTCCAAAAGTCAAGGTGCAATTTTGACTTCCAAAATTTGACATTTCACGATTCAATTTATTTCGGATATTAAAACATCTTTCCAAATGCAATCTTTAGTTCAACATTTGAGTTAACAATAAAATTACGTATTCCTGTTCAATTTAATAAGATCTAAATTTCACTTCCTAAATTTAGTTAATACTCCAATTAATTCGATTTAATGGTAAATTTTAGTTCACATCATTAAACCAAATTCTATTCATTTCAATTCGTATTTACATTCATCGTTACATTAACCATAATCATAAATTTGATTAAATCAATTTTATTAAATTTAAAATCATTTTAAATTTAAATTATCACTAAATTAAATCCATAAAACTTTAGTTAGTTTCATATTCCACTTAAGTCAAATTTTCTAAATCTCAAACTTAATTTATGACAAGTTTCAAATTTATTTAATTAAAACCGATTTCAAGTCTAAATCTAACAAATCTAATAAAATTTCAAATTATTAAATTCTAAAACTTCCTTGTTTTTAAATCTTATTTCAAATAAATTTACCAATTCATTTTATTCAATTAAATAGGTTTATTAATTCATTTCAATTAAACTCCATTAATTTATTCCTATTAATTTATTTCGATTTAATCCATAAATTAAATCCATTAAGTTCGTTACTAAATTTCTAAACAAATTGTTAAGTTCATTCCTTAATTTCAAATAGATTTCAAAAAAAAAAATTGTTGACCAATCGGGTTTCTTATTTTTAATTATCTATCCTAGGCCAAGTTGTTTAATCGGGTATTTATCATTTCAACCCGATATCATTCAATATAAAACAAAGCATAGCAAAAGGAACTTGCAGTGTGATAACTGGGATGGTGTCAAAGTAAATAAACAAGCAATAGCAAACATACATAACAATTTAACAATTTATTTAAATAATCCCGAAATAATCGTATTAACTTACATTTGTTATTTATGCAAATTAATATAATTATTCCTAGAATCCACACAATCGTTTCATGCAGATGAAAGATTATTACATTATGGTTTTAACTTGGTGTCTATTATCGCTTTACTACATCAATAATACATTTTAAATCGTTAACTATCCTATATCACATTCAATTTCAGATTTATTATTGTTTATTTTTAACAACCAATTTCAACATCACATAATAATTTTTAATGTCACAACTATTTACCATAAACCAACATCAAATCACAATTTATCACATTTAAATCTTTTAACAATACATGGCGTCAATTTAGAAAGTTTAAGTTCTATCAATACTCCATTTTAACTTGTATAGCAATTTTATTTCAACAATTTCAACAATCAACAATTTAATATCCAAATTAATATTAACAACAATTATCACTTGATTTTCATAGCATAATAGGTTGAGTCGTGAATGAAATATTCACCTTGCGTGGTTAGAGAAGTTGAACGACGAGGAACGAAGACGAATAGATAAGATAGACACCAACAAGCACGACACAAATATGAACTGTAATCAAACAAAATAGTTATTCAACAATTGCTTAATATAATGTATATATATTGATTGGATATATATAAGTCATACCAACTATCCAAAGCAAGATTCAACGGGATTGAGATGCTAGCCTAGATTCCGGATCAGTAGTTGCAAACCATGAAACCAGAACACGTGAGCCAAATGGATTAAACGGAAGATATTATATAATTGTCTATATACAATACAGTTTGTTTATTTTTTTTTCTTTTCTCGACATCGGTTTTGGGGAAGGCAGCAAAGAGAGCTACGTCGAAGTCGAGGTAAAGGGTAGGGGTGGGGTGGCGGGCGGTCTGGACGTGGAACAGAGTGGTGGCTGTGGCCGTTGGCGGTGCGGTGGAGGGCTATGGCGTGGGTGGAGTGGGTGGCGTGGGTTGGTGCGGGCAGAGGCGGAACAGTGGAGGCGGACGAGGCAGGCGGTGGATCCGGGAGGACAGTGGGTGGAGGCGAATGGTGGTACGGGCAGAGGGACGCAGGGACGGGCTAGTGGTCTGGTCAGTGGGTTGCGGCTGTGTCAGTGGATGCGGGGAGTGGCGTGGAACAGTGGGTGTGGTGGTGTGTGGGACGGAGCAGCAGGTGATGGGGCAGAGGCGGATGATGGACGACGGCGACGTGAATGGGCGGAGTGGGTCAGTGGTGGACGTGGCGAACAGTGGAGAACGGTGGGCAGTGGCGTGGGTAGGCTGTAGGCGAAGGCGGGCGGAGTGGGCAGTGGTGCGGTGGTGCGGTGGTGCAGGCGGAGGCGGCTGTGGGCAGGAGGTGGAGTTTGTTTCTAGAGGAGGAGTTTCAAAATAAAATAGAGAAGAGGAAGAAGGAAAGAAGAGTAGTGGAGAGTTTCATAATCTGGGGGGGGACAAAATATAAAAGAAAGATATAACAAAATGATGAAGAGGAGGAAGAGAAAAATGCGTACACGAGAAGTAGTGCAATAAATAAAGGCAGAGGAATTAATGAAGGCAGAGGGCGGGTATATACAGAGAAGTTCAGAGTACCTAGATCAAGGTAATGATGTCTTCGATAAACATGATGGCTATTGGGATTCTGAATGGCCAAAGGCTCCTAGAATTCTGGGCGTTGGATAGTAGGGTACCAGTTGTGTGGCGTAACGGACCAGTTTGTTACTCCATTAAACAATTTATAACTTGCAACGCCGAACTCCGATTGACTCAAAAAAATATACCATTTTGATCAGCGCGACGAGGCGGACACAACGGTATGAAGATATTGATGGTTTGACATTGTTTGCGAAGTGGTAAATCTTATTGAACCATTTTCTCGAGCGACAATTTAACTAGCAATTAAAAGCAGAATTTGACGAAACGAAATGTGCCGCCATGATCAGAATATTTTTCTTATGCAACATTGTGAAAAATATTTGAGTTCGGACAATAGGAATTTTACACATAAAATTTAAACAATATGTAAATGTGACGAGCCAAATTTACTTCAATATTTTTCGACGAAATTTGGCGTACGCCTATGTCTATCTAGACGCATTCCAAATGTGAAGTTTGAATAGCAACGGAAGTTGTTTGTGAAAATTCACAATTTTCCATTACGGAGAATGCAGCAAAACACCGAAGAATAAGATCGACGGAGCTAAAGATGTCCGAATTTTGAAAAACGAAAAATGACACCTTTGTTAGAAGATGATTTAGAATTTTTCTATGTAAAAATATTTAGGTTCGGAAGATAAAATTTTCACGTTTTAAAATGAACTGATGTGCAATAAAAAGCGAACGAAATTTACTGCGGTATTTCTGACGAAACTTTACCCATATCTATAACCATCTAGGCGCAATTTAGAAACAAAGTTTGGACGTTAATTGAAATCGTATGTAAGTTTCACATTTTATATTAAAATAATGGTTCTAAAATTTTTAAAATTGGGTCGGAATTTCAGGGTCGTTACATGTATACACTGATGCTAGTGGGTCTGGGTTAGGTGCAGTGCTCATGCAACATGGCAAGGTGGTGGCATATGCATCAAGACAGCTTAAACCCAATGAGACCAAATATGCAACTCATGATTTAGAATTAGCTTCAATAGTGTTTGCATTAAAACTTTGGAGGCATTATTTGCTTGGGGCAAAATTTGAATTATTCACAGATCATCAAGCATTGAAGTATTTATTTTCTCAAAAAGATTTGAATATGAGGTAAGCAAGGTGGTTGGAGTTTCTAGCTGCAAATGATCTAGATATTTTGTACACCCCTGGGAAAGCTAATAGGGTGGCAGATGCTTTGAGTAGAAATCATATTAGATTATCAAGTTTGATGATTGATGAATTTAAAAACCTTGTAGTGCTCGGGGAGGCAGATATATATAGCAAGGATGGAGCAAATTTTAAAGAACATGGTGATATGGTGGAGTATGGTACACTGGGATTAATCACGGTGAAATCTAACCTGGTGGAGAAAATTGGTGGCATGCAATATCAAGATCAAAATTTAAAGGAAAAGAAAGAAATGTTATTAAATAACATCGAGTCAGAGAATTTTTAAATAGATCCCAAGGGATATTTGAGGAAAAATGAAAAGCTTTGTGTACCAGACTTTTCAGAATTAAAGGAAGAAATCATGAATGAGCATCACAAAACCAAGTACACCATACACCCTGGTGGTACCAAAATGTATCATGATTTGAAAAGGAGCTACTGGTGGCCAGGAATGAAGCAAGCAGTGGCAAAATATGTGGCAAAGTGTTTAACCTGTCAGCAAATCAAGGCAGACTATCAAAAGCCCTCTGGCATGTTGCAACCTTTGGAGGTACCTTAGTGGAAATGGGAAAGTATTTCCATGGATTTTGTGGATGGTTTGCCTAGAACATAGAAAGGTAATGATAGTATATGGGTAGTTGTTGATAGACTCACCAAATCTGCTCACTTTGTCCCTGTCAGGTCAGACAGAAATGCACATAGGCTTGCACAATTATTTCTTAAGGAAGTGGTGAGATTGCATGGCATACCAAAGACCATTGTAAGTGATAGAGACACTTTGTTTACCTCAAGATTTAGGGAGAGTTTCCAGGAAGCAATGGGAACTCAACTTTGTTTAAGCACTGCCTACCATCCTCAAAGTGATGGGCAAACAGAGATAGTGAATAAAATATTGGAAGATTTACTTAGAGCATGTGTGCTTGATTTTGAGGGTAATTGGGAGGATCATATCCACTTGGCAGAATTCACTTACAACAATAGCTATCAGTCAATAATAGGAATGGCTCCCTTTGAAGCCTTGTATGGGAGACCCTGCATGTCTCCTGCCTGTTGGTTGGATGTGGGAGAGGGTGTAATATTGCGGCCAGATCATGTTAAAGAAACTTCCAACATGATTGAGATAGTTAGGCATAGGATGAAGGCAGCACAATCAAGACAAAAGTCTTATGCATATAGAAAGAGAAAGCCAATGGAGTTTGAAGTAGGAGAGTATGTTTTTCTGAAGGTATCACCAATGAAGAAGGTGTTCAGGTTTGGGAAATCTGGTAAGCTCTCACCAAGATTTGTAGGGCCATATGAAGTCATACAGAGAATTGGTACCATGGCCTATAAGCTTAAGTTACCAGAAGAATTGAGTGGTGTACATCCAGTGTTTCATGTTTCTCAATTGAGAAAGTGAGTACATGATGAAGGGGCAATTTTAGAATCACCTACTCAAATTCAAATTCATAAGAACTTGGTCTATGCAAATGAGCCAGTGGGTATTGTTGCTAAGGAGGAAAAGAGACTGAGAAACAAGGTGATTAAACTAGTAAAAATTCAATGGAGCTTGGACCCCAATGATTGTACATGGGAGGTTGAAGACAAAATGAGGGCTAAATACCCCCAATTTGTTTTTTGATGGAGAGGTATGTTTAAGTAGCTTTATGATAGATTTCTGAATAATTTTATATATTGCTTACTTTCATAAAATGTAGTATGGAGTTAAAACAGACTATGGATTAGTGCTTTTATTTAAAGAATTAGAAAGAAATTATGGGGACATAATTCCTTTAAGGGGGAGGGTATGTAATGACCATAAAAGAAAAGAAAATAAAATGAAATGAAAATTACATTTATTTTAAGAAATTCTGAAATTATAAAATATATATATATAATGCATTAAAACAGAAAAGAAAATTTGTTAATAAATAAAATTGCATAGGAGCTTCTGTTTGATAAAATGCAAGGAGTTAAGGTGATTAAAAAAAAATTGGAACTCAAAACAAATATAGTTCCATGTCCAAAGAATTATATAAATACACATACTTAATATATGGGGTATTTTCTGTTTTATTTAAAGACAGAATAAAATGAAGTTTAATAAAAGCTTCAAATGTCTTATATTTATGCTAGAAATAATTAGCATGACATATGTGATTTTTTTTAACACATAAAGATGTATGAGGAGCTACTGTTTTGATTAAAGGCAGAAAAAAAATATACATACAGGATCAAATAAGAATTTCCATATTTTATATTTATTTCAAGCAAATAACATAGTGTGAATGATTTTACATTACATGATTATGTATGATAGTACGCATGATTAATGGAAACGGTAGAAAGGTAGAAAACACAAAGGGGATTTTCAGTTTCTTTAAACTTATGAGAAATAAAAAAAATAAACAAAGGGTCACATGCATATGGCATGAGTAAAATAGAGTCATGAAAATAGTATGAAGTGTTTAAAATGCTTGATTCCCGAAATAACTAATTTAGGTAACCAAAAGTGTGCATTTCCAAGTAAGGACCACAGAGGGAAATAATTTGTGCATGAATATCTAAGGGCATCAAGGAAATTACCCATTTTTCTTAAACCCTAGAATGGTTTTATAAATACCTGCACATAACCATATCCACCATTCTCTCGGGATCTAAACAAAAATAAAAAAATTAGGAGAAACATTAGCTTGAGACTTTGGAGGATTTGTTGTTCAGGGGATTAAGGCAGTAAAAGGAAAACATTATGTGAGTATTTATCATTTGTATGCAATGGCATTAAGTCCTCTTGTAGGCAGCCTAAAATGTTATAAGTCATTTAAAATCTCTGAAATGATTTGTTATGGGTGAGATGGATGTTTGTTTGTGCATTCTTGTTTGGGGTTTTAATCTGTGTGTGGGTTTTTAAAGTTAAAATGGTTTGAGCATTTTTTTTATTTTATCATTACTAAGTATGGATATAAATTATTTAGGGAATAGGCAGCAAGACAGTGATCTAGCTCATGTTTATTTCTTGGATAATGAAGCATGAAACTAAATATTCATATCATAAGTCAGAGGAGAATTTCTGGATTTTTAAGGGATTTCCTTAATAAGACCCTTATTCATATATTCACAATAATATAGAAGAAAGATATTAGGATCGTGATGCTTAAATTATTTTTAGGAAAAACCATGGGTAGGCTGGGGTATTTTCTGTAATAAGGAAAATAAATGGGGAACATGGGGTTGAACCAGAAAGTATTAAAGAAGCTAAGCCTTTCTGAAACATGAATGAATTGGGAGTTTTTATGATTGAATTCATAAATAGAAGCTTAATAAAATAAGCAGAAATTAAAGGAGGATTTAATAAATTAAATTGGTCATTTGGGAGTTAGTCAATGATCTGCTTGCCTCAGGTGGGAGTAAGTATATGCATGGTGCAATTGCACCCTGAGGCCTTTGTGTGTTGGAATAAATTAAATAACCTGGGAGTTTCCTTCACAATGCATACATGGTGTTCATTTGACAAGGAGTTAAAGACCATAAAATAAATGGGGGATGGGGTTTAAAAAGCTGGATTATAAATATTCAGATGGAGTTAAATTAATCAAGTTAAATTTTGTGCTTTGATTAATTACTGGGTGAAATTGGGAGTATAAAAATCTGAGTTTACTTATTCAGAAATGGAGAAAAATGAATCAAGAAATATATATATATATATTGATTATGATTGTTTGCTGGGTATTGTTTGAAT
Organism: Allium fistulosum; assembly: GCA_030737815.1. Taxonomy (NCBI): domain Eukaryota; kingdom Viridiplantae; phylum Streptophyta; class Magnoliopsida; order Asparagales; family Amaryllidaceae; genus Allium; species Allium fistulosum. The sequence goes on along the minus strand of CM060908.1, from coordinate 635,775,299 downwards.
AAATGAATGTGTCTTTGTATCACTTGGTATTAACCAAAAACATGCTAAGTATGAAATCTGCTAAACTAGGAAGACATTACAAGATCACCAAAAATTATGAATATGTATACAAATTTGATAAATGCTCATACCAGTGAAAACTAACCCTTTTGTTTGCCCTTGCAATCATCTGGGTGTCTCATTAAAATTGGGGCAGCTCGGTGAATTGCTTGCAGGAAATTGAAGTTGGCTTGATGGATGAAGATTGCAATTAGCTGCTAGTATAAATAAAAGAAACCAGTTTTAAAATTTGCAGTTGCTTTGTAATGAATTTATTAGTCAGATTTCATGTTGTAGTTGAAGATAATTGTAGGGAGATTTCTAAGTATTTGGATTAAAATATGTACTTAAGTAAACCTATTTTGGATGGTTATTGATGATGTTTGGTTAACTGCTGATTTAATGAATGTATGATTTGGAGAAACAAGGGGATGGACATATCATATAAATATGATATGAGTATGTGATTATCTCTGATTTTTACTGCCTGAACCTATATTATGGTTTATGAAAATTAAAGAACTAAGGTGGTTGATTTAAAAATGAACTCACAAGATTTGAGTAGGGGTATTCAGGAGAAATGAATTTGTGCATAGCAGGTAAGTGATACAGGCATGTGCATGAATTCTGGAGTGAAAAATTGATTAATGTGTATTTGTGTATTTGATTTCAAAAAAAAATTATGAAAGAAATAAACCTGGAAGTAATTGTATTTTGAATAATGGATTGAATACATATATGGATGCATTTCCAGGAAATTTAAACTAGGCAGAAACATGCTTGTGTTAGGAGTGGATCTTTGTGGAAGTTTGTTAATATGAGGGATATGGGTTTGCAAGTGGTAAAAGAGGGACTATGGCCGGCCTAGATGGCCATGGGTCAAACTCTTGTAGCCTGGAACCATTTCATTTCAATTCATGAAGTGTAAGTGCTTCCAGGACAAAAAAAAAAGAAAACTCCATGCAATCCTCAAATAACACCAAGCATTTCCAATAAAACACCAAGTACTCAAGTCTGCACCATTTCTATTATAGATATCATTCAAAATGGAGTTATGGGGTGCTCTAGAATTTGAAGAAGACGAATAGTGAAGGACACGAATGGATTTTGGAACCTTAGGGAACGTTCCAAAATTCAAAGGAATCGAGTCAAAAGGAAGAGATGGAAACTCGAATGAGAGTGATTCTGTAAATACATTTACCCTATATGTTGAGTTTTGCCTAGAGCTACCAAAGCTCTGATACCAACTGTAACGACCCGATATTTTGGACCATTCGCATCCATTATAAGTGTATAGGTAGACACTCATGCCGGAGTTGAATTGCTCAAAATACCGCGTTGTTAATTTAAATTTGGCAAAACTGAACATATACAGTAAATAAATAATCACAGATCACAGACACAGAGTAATAAATGCAGCGGAAATAAAAGAGATAGTGGTTCATGAAGCTACTATATGAATATATAAGATACATCAGAGTTAAACCAGATACAACGGAAGAGTAATACGATACATCAGATATGTAACATCCCGAAATTTTCGACTTTCGAAAATTCGACATCGATACTCACTTTATCGACTGCCGAGCCATCGAATGCCGGAAACCCGAAAAGTTATTGTTTTAAAAAGAAGAAAAAGGTAGAAGAAGAAGAAGACAGAAGAAAAGAAAGAGAAGAACAACAGAACAACATCAGAACAGAAAACAATATCAGAATCTTACACATCGCAGCGGAACAATATATAATAGATAAACACTAGTCTTTTAAAACAAAGAACTATATCAGTTTATACATACATCAATCAGAGTCAATATACAACAATGGACAATTATGTAACTTGTCCTCATACAAAATACACAGCGGAATAAATAACATCAGATACAAGTACTACGTCTCGTCATCCAGCTTATCTCCAAGCTCCAGAATATCCTGATAACATAACTCTAGGCTGCCCGTGTGGAAATTGGTGGGCACCCAGAGTTTAGAAGGGAACAATAAACTCCGAGTCAGTCATGATGACTGGTGTGAGATCGTAAAACAGTTATTTTTCACAAAGAAAATAAAACAAATTCGCAATGCTTTTGGAAAATGAAACTACCATAAGACCTCCCACCACACACACAATGCAAACGCAGAATTGGAGGAGATTTCTTCTTATGATAGTCAAAGATGCTTACTACGCAAAATCAAATCATTTTTGATATTATTATTAGTGCATAGTGTAGAAATCATTTCGAAAGTATAATATTAATCTTAGCCAACATACGACCAGTGTCGTATGCCTACTATAGCTACCATCTAAACAGTGGTGACCACTGTACGTAAATGGCAGGTTCTACAACTAATATCGTACAAAGTTCGTATTGGAGTTTGGATTTCCAACAAATGGTCAGGCTAAGGAACTTCCTATCCACGATGGGTACGTCCCTGGAATAGACGACCCGAGAAATAACCTAACATTACGGTTAGATCTCTGCCAACACAAGGTCGGGTTACCTCTGCAAAAATAGGTAACTACTGACACGCGTATGCCATCCCCCGATCGTAACCGATCTTCCCGAGGATCCCCGATTTCCAACAAACCACATAGTAAAAATGCAGCAACCACATAGGTTAAGTATCTGGGCTCCATACCATGATACCACCTCTATCCAGAAAGAATGACATACACTAAGGGGCGCTACTCCCTAGAACCTTGCTGCATCCTTCCTGTTTCGACCATTTCCGGGGTGTGAGGCTCGACGAAGTCTCGTCCACAAAGCTACGCTTTCTACAAAGCCATGCTTCGGGTCAAACAAATGATCAACCTATGATCACAAAGATATAAGATCAAACAAATGATCATATCACAAATGATCAAACACTGATCATTTCACAGCAACACTCAGTATGCCACGTTACCAAATTGGGAGTATATCGCTGATAAATTTCAACTACATAACCTCTGAGCTCGTACGTCTCAGAGAAGGGTGTTAAGCTAAGAGAATAAATTCTCCGCCACCAACAGATATGTATTTGAAAGAAATCAGCTTTATATCTCAATTTGTAACGTCAGACACACAATCCATACAAGTCTGTTCCGGGATCGAACAGAACCGAAGGCACTTCTCACGAAGCCCTTGCATATCCGGATAAATTTCTAATCACGTCCGGACTTCCCGTCACTAAGGGTGATAAAACCTCTAAATCGGAGATCAGCCGATGTAGAGTAACTCGACGGTAATCCTTCCATTTTCAAAAATATCCGGTCTTCAACACCGGTCATCAAATGCGATTCATAACGACGTATCACATATTCGGAATGGGTTATACGACCCCATGGTCCTTTTCCGGCTAACCCGAATAGTGAGCGCTTATTCAAAAATAAGTGTGGCATTCAAATTCATCCAATTCACAACAAATACCTATTCAAGGTAATTATTGATAGTCGGTTATTTAACTATCAATAAAGATGCGCAACATCATCAGATTCCAAATAATTTTCCAAATTATTTCATCTTCAAAAATATCTTTACTAGATATAAAATTTCCACACTTCAAAAATAAATCGACGTTTATTTTTCTAAAACAATTCCCCTTTCTTTTATAAATTCCATAGTGAATTTATATTTCAAAATATCTACTGATATACGATTCTCACATCGATTTCAAATATTCAATTTCATTTTATCTTTAAGAAGATAAAATCTCAAAACGTTTCATTTCATTTTGGAAAACATTCCCATACTTATTTAATAATAAGTATTTCACAAATCATTTATTTTCAACGCTTGGAAAATATTCTATATACTTAAATCAAAATTAAGTATATATTTCATTCTTTAAGGAAATCATTTACTATAACCACATTTATCTGAGTCAAAACGAATGTTACGTAAAACATCGTTATGACGACTCAAAATCACTAGTATAGGGATTCGAAATTAAAATAGATATATAAATCCTAATACTACATAAAAACATTTCCTTTTGGAAATCATTTACTATAACAACAGTGTTATAGTCCACCATTTCCTTATTTTTCGAAAACGTCTATTTCAACAATAAAAATGTTGAAATCTATGTATTTGATATCAATACATTTTAAAAACATCTTTAAAATGTTTAACTTCATTTTCAATGTCACTTTTCCAAAACTATCCATTTTACTTAACGATATATTCACTATCCAAAATCGTGAATATACTTCACTAATTACATTTCACTATTTTCTACACATTTTATTTCAATAATAATTCGCTATCCAAAATCGCGAATATATCTCCTTTAACAACCTTCTATATTTAATTTATCAAATCCAATTGATTTCGAATTTATAAAATAACGTTTATAAATTCTATTTCTATTTTCTAACAACTTCAATTTAATAAATCTCCTTTATTAACAATTCGATTCATAACTCAAATCTTATACCAACAATCCATATTATAAGTTAAATACTTATAATTCCTTTATTTTACAAAATCGTTTCCATTTATAAGTTCACAATTTATAAATTCCATTTATTTATAAATTCTTAAAAATTCATTTTAACGCTTATAAAAACTCGTTTTATAATACCAACATTTTAAAGTTATAAATATCAATCTTGTACATCTTTTACATACATCGTTTTTAATAATTCAAAAATTCCAATTAAAACCATTTTATAAATTTCTTAACTATTTATTTCAAATTAAATTACCTTTTGGTTATAATTCACAAATCTTAACTTTTATAACTTTAAAGTTTGAACGTTTATTTATTAATTCAAAAATTAAATAAAACGTATAATTTCAAAGATCACTTTAAAAATCCTTTTAAATTAAAAGTCGTTATTTTTAAAACTTGAATCCGATGATGCAACAGCACCAATTAGTCAATCACAACATCAAACATCATATATCAACATATGATAACAGAATATACATCAATATCTGTAAATAAATAAATACTGGTGAGGAATCCAGTTGGATCCCTCCAACCTGTTTCCCTGCATCGACAGATGTTAGCACAATACCCATTCCACTTCGAGGTGGAATATCGCGGTATATGGGTTTTATAAAAATCATCCGCTTACTAACGGCGCAATAGGGTCTCATCCGCTATACGAGGTGGGAAATCAATCAATCCAATATATACATATGCCAATATGTATATATTGCTATATATAATAGATATATCCTACTATATCTAATATCATATCCAAACAGTCAACAAATCAATAACTGCAATCCAAATATATTTTGAGTGAGAAAAATCTCACCTTTGCTTTATTTTGCATTCCATTTCCATTCTTGACTCGATTTCTCTATTTCGGACCTTGTATAACATTTTATACAACTTATTAATATTTGAACAGATCGAAAAATAAATTTCATTTGGTAATTTTAATTATCCAATGATTTTATTTAAACCAATTTCTCCTTTAAATAAATTTATTTTAACAAATTATTTTACTTTAAATCAGTTTCCTTTAATAAATCATTTTACATTTTTTTTCCTTTTTCACTGTAAAAATGTTATTTTCTATAAATAACAAAATATCAAATTTCCTTCTTCCTGCATACTCATATAAATTTAAATTAAAACAATTGTAAATAATTCATTTTTAATTTATTTTTCTCTGCTAAAAATTTATATCTCAACAAAAATCATTACATCTCAAAATCAAATCGTAAACTAAGGATACCTTACTGACTTCAGAACTCGAGCTCCCCCTCTCGACGTGGCCTGGAAATATCATTGCGACGTCGTAGCTTCGCCGCCATCCCACGTGTCGCGTCGCTTGCCAGAGGATCGACTTCGAACTCGCGTGCCTAAACATCACTGCATTCTGACATTCGCCATGCTCGAGATCGAGCTTGCCCAAATCCTCACCCCCAATCGTTCGCCTTCCAGTTGCGAACGAAACTCGCGACGCCTGCCTTCGAGAACCCCAAATCGAGACCACTGCTTCTGCCTTTGCCAACATGCCGTGCGACTCGCGACACTCGAGAGTCCTCCGCGATTTTGCCCACGAGATCGTGATTCGATCGCGACTTTAATTGATTTCCGGTCGCCATTTTCGATTTCGAGACTTTAGTGAAGCATTAGACTTTAGGGGAAAGACGAATTGATTTTCTTTTGATTTGAATGATAAAGCTCGGCCATTGTTTTGAATTTGTTTTCGAACGTGAAATTGTTTTCGTTTGAACTGAGGAATGAGGGAGAGAGGAAACGAAGTTTATCAGAGAGGAGTATGGTTTTGCACGATTTCGTATCTCATGATTCCAGGCGCGATTTTAGGCAGAGACAACGGGGCGTGATTAAAGGAAAATAACGTGGTGTGTTGACCGATAATTTAAATTTTAAATTTTTTAAATTGAATTTGATTTAAAATCCAATGCGTTCTCTCACCGTGTGCTTACGTATTAACACCGAAAAATACGAAATTTGAAATCCGACAATAATTCATTATTTCGGACCCAATGGAACTGGTTTCGTCGAATTCCGAGACTGTGCCTCGGACGGCTATTTTTAAATTCGATTTAAACGATTAAATTTCAAAACTGAACAGATTGTTTCCAAATCAATTTCTGAAGCTTCTATTATCTTCAGTATTATCATTATAGATTTTACAAGCTTTCGAAATATTTTTCTTCAACTTAAAATTGAAGATTCAAAATTTTTTATCCAGTTTCAATAGATTAAATTATAAAAATTTAATCGCCAAATTCTGAATTATATTCGAGATTCAAATTAAATCATCGTTCAAATATTTAAAATTAATTAAATATTTTCAATTTAATTCGTTTGAAATTCTGGGTCGTTACAAGATACAAATCAGAATACATCACTGGAATCATCGAATACTGAAAGCAGAATAGATGGCTGGATCTTCAAGCAAAGCTCCAACTTCAAAGGTGAGTCTCAAATACTGGTACACTCAGTCTGACCCGAGCGTAAAGCAAAAACACAAGACACTCGAGTCAGGATTAACATTCTTATATTAATAAATCCAACTCAAGTGAAATAGCAATTTAAATACAAGTAACTCAAGGGATGTTTGGAATAACCACCCTTTAAGGATCCGTTAAAATATCTACTATGTAGTAGTGTACGATAAGTAGATAATGTCTATCAGTAATATAAAGATATCAAAATAGTGTTAAGGCGTTACCATTATCCCCCTTAACACATTTTTATTCCCAAAAGCATATACAAGACCGTAGTTTCCCCAAAACCGGAAGTCACCAGAGGGCAATCCATATACTAAAGGTACAAAACAAATTCGTAGTGGTCGCGAATATGGGAATACAAGTATGACAAGGCACATGAGGCAATACCCAAGGTAGTGATACTACCGTTTGCCTGATCCGGACTGGTGAGAACGCAACGCCGCAGCGCCCGCAACACCGTGAAACAACACTCCCAAAATCAAGGGTGCACCAATCGACAACAAGTAATGAGTAGTTCGAAGAAGTGTGTTCACTTGAGGTAGCTAATCCTCCATTGGCCCGGCACGGCTCCTGTTTTAGTCATTTCCAATTTGACACAAGTGTCAAGGCTATCCATTATCGTTCTCTTTCTTCAGTCATCAACGTACATCATTCCAACCACTTCATTCTGGATCATCACTCCGCGTATAGTTATTAAAGTGGTTTTCGGTTTAGATAGAGAGTATATCCATAACCGATTCTGGTCTCTTTAATAACTTTCGTAATAATTACACCGATTGGTCGTTTATATGTTTCAAAACCAAATCAATTACCATTTCAATTAGAATTTGTAAACCAACATTTCATTTCTCTTTCAAAATCAATTTTCAAAATTTACATTTCAAAACTTCCAAATTCATAATTTCAAATCTTATAATTCAATTTCAATCTTTATTTAAAACAATTCAAGTATCAATTTAAATTTGTATATAAGTTTCATTTCGAAATCATTTAAATTAATTTAACATTCAAATCAATTTAAATCCATTTATCAATTTCATTCAATGTTCGTTAAGTAAATTTTCATTTAAAACAATTTCTGTTTAATTTCCAATTCATTAAATCCATTATTTAAATTCAACTTCCTTATTTCAAAACTTACAATTTGAATTAAATTAAATTCATCAAATCAAATCCTTTAATTTTCAAGTCTTACATTAATTTCAATAAATCACATTTTATTTCTTGTTAAAGAAATTCAATTTCACTTATTTACTTACTTAAATAATTTTTTCCAAAACTTAATTAATAAAGAAAACTCAATTTCAATTATTTACGAAGTAAAATTCACTTATTCAAAAGTTCAATTTCTCTTATTAAAGAATCCAATTCAATTTAATCATTAAATAATTCAATCTTATTTAATTAGTAAATAATTCAAAACTTAATTATTAAATAATTTAAAAGTTTAATAATTTCAAACTTAATTATAATTTCAAACTTAATTATTAAATCATTTCAAAGTTTAATAATTTCAACTTAATTATAATTTCAAACTTAATTATTAAATCATTTCAAACTTAATTCAATCATTTCTCAAATTAAACAACATTCTTTCATCAATTACATCGTTAATATTTTGTTTCAGATTATTAAATATTAACATTTTCCTTTCATTAAAAATTCAAATTTCAACTTCATTTCAAAACCATATTATTTATTCAAATAAAATCTTCGTTTATTTTTAAATCAAATTATTGACCAGTCGGGTTTTATTAAATTGTCTATCCTAGGTCAAGGTTCAATTTGGGTATTTATCATTTCAACCCGATTCCAATTCAATTCAAAATCAAAACATAGCAAAGGGAACTTGCAGTGTGATAACTGGGATGGTGTCAAAGTAAATAAACAAGTAATAACAACAATCAATATCAATCCAATAATCAATTCAAATAATCCCGAAATAACCGTATTAATTCGCATTGTTGTTTGTGCAAATTAATATAATTATTTCTAGAATCTACACTATCATTTCATGTAGATTAAAGATTATTACATTACAGTTCTTCACTTGTCATCTATTTACAATTTCATACATCATCAATTTAACAACATACTTTCAATGGTTCAAGGTGTAATTAAATAATCCTACGAGTCAATAAATTTAACAGTAAAAGGGGTCATGTTATACAAATGTCATTTTAATCAAATTTACCATTTAACTATCCCATATCAAGTTCAATTGCATACTATTTATCATTTTAACATTAACAAATTAACGTCCAATATAAACATCCATAATCAATCAATTATCAGTCAAACTGTATTATCATCGCATAAAAATTAACAGATAATGGTGTTAGATGTCACAGGTGAACTGATACAGGTAATAGCATATATAACAGTATAAATAACTAACAGCAGCAATATTTCAATTGTCGTTTCAATTGAAATCAAATTTAATAAATAAAAGAACGTTAATCGTGAGTGAGTGCTCACCTTTCGAGGCTAGAGAAATGAAAACAGAACAAGCTACGAATTCTGAAGCAAAGCAAAGTGGCACGAATTCGTCAACAGAGCTGATGAAAGAAATTGATAAGACGAATCAGAACCGAATTGATGAAGATAAGTGGTATAAATGTCCTTATATGTATAGCTATATATAACTATTTATAAAAAAATTATTTAAAAATTCAAACACATATTGAAGTAAATATATATGTTATTCCCAAAATTTATAAATATAAATTAAAACACATATATCAAATCAACGTATATACATTATATACTTTGAAACAAATAATTTTTTTTTCCTTTTAAAATTTAATACATATACACATTTCAAAATCATTGCTTTTAAATTAAACACCTATATCAGACTCAACATATATATGTAAGCCAACAAACATATAACTATTTATGTATATAATATTATATGTACAGTCTGGTATAACAATATATATATCGACAAAAATCTGTACTGCCTGTTCTATTATATAAACTATATAATTGATTTATAACTTAAACTCATACACGATTTAAAGTCAAAACTAAAACCCTTATAAACCTTCACCTATAAACTCTGATATATATATATATATATAACAGACTATATACATGTATATATGACTTTACTTGATTTATATATACAAATAGTTAGTAAAATTTTTATTATTATCAGACTGTTTCAACCTATAACATACCGTTTGTTACATTTTGGCATTTAAAATCAACATATCCTACCTTATAGCAATAGGCTCGATCTTAAGTTGCAATTATGATATATTTAAAACAGTATTATATTAGTAAGGCATATATATTAACCAGTACAAATTTAATTTCAAAAGCAACAGATCTTATTCCTTATACAACTAATATGTACAAACATATATATACAAACTTCCTTTATAAACAAAGAAACCAGAACATACTAACTCAAAATAGCTTATATAACTAACTGTAAACACAAGTTCTTTTTGCTCATACAGGAAACTTTGTAAACAGATTTATATAACATAGCTAAGTAGATTTATACATAATATATATAAGCAGATAGTAAAAAAAACAACATAAGACACTTTTCTTCCTGTTAACTTATATATAAATAGGCTATATACAAAATATATTTAACTTGGCCCAACTTTAAAAATACATATATATACTTTAAATATACTGACCTGGAAAGAAAAGGTATGTGGAAAACGAGAAAGAGGAGGGGCTGCTGATGAGGAGAAGAGGCCGTTAAGTAGATGCGGAGATTGGCGTGGCTATTGGAGGCGTTTCAGGGGAAGGGCGGTTCAGGTGGTGGTGGTTGTCGTCGTGTGAAGGACTGCTCGAGAATTGGTGGCGACGGTGGAGAGGGATGGCGATCGGGCAGAGTGATGGCCGAAGCGGGTCGGTCACGCGGGGTGTAGGCGAAGGCGTGGCCGATTGAAGCTAGCTTGGTGGGTTGAGAATTTTGAAGGAGCAGGAGCGGCCATATACATCACATAGGAAGTGAGAAAAAAAAAATTTGATGGGAGAGAATAAGAATAGCTACAGAATCTCCTTGCTGTATAATAAAATCTTCTTTTCAAAGTAAAGTAACTGACGAAAAGAAATTGGAAACGTGAAAGGCCAAATGCATATTTTGAACTGCAGGAATAGAATTAGTCAATCACGCAATTCAGGGAATCATTAAAGCAATTTACTGTTTGCCTTTTTTTTTACGGTTGGGAAAATTCCGAATGGACACAATAAAAAGAATTTAAAATGGATACTGATATGGTTGCCGGTTTCGCGGTATTGTCTCATATCCCAAAAAATAGAATTGAATATACCATAGATATCAGCGCGACGAGACGATCAAAATGGTATACAGATATTAATGGTACGATTGAATTTTGAAAGTTCGAATTTCCAATCGGCGAAAAAATGCAAGAAAAACGCAAGAAAATAAGACCGACGGAGCTGAAGAAGTCCGAATTTTGAAAAATGAAAAATGACGTACTGCCCAGAAGATGATTTAGAATTTTTCTATGTAAAATATTTAGGTTCCGAAAACATTTTATTTTCATTGCTTTTTAACTAATTAAATTGAAGTAAATTTACGTGCGAAATAAACTTTCATATTTTTGGACGAAAATTTACCAGTTGCTATGTTTAACTAGACGCATTCCAAATATCAAATTTATATTTCAAAATTTTATCGTTAAAAATTTTCACAAAATTTCAACTAATTACGTTATTAAAACAGTTGAAATTTACGGGTCGTTACAATTCGGTGCACCTATTAAGGGTTTTGCACATTGTCGACCATTGATTTTCATTGATGGCACTCATCTATATGGTAAATATCAAGATACGTTGCTAGTCGCGACTGGAGTAGATGCAAATGATGGTATATTTCCATTAGCATATGCAATCGTAGACTCTGAATCAAAAGATAGTTGGGATGGGTTTTTTAGATGCATGTACTACTATATACATAGTGTTCGCAATAGGTGTTTAACTTTTATATTCGATCGAATAAAAGGTATTCCTAGAGCATTAGATAATTGGCCACAAGAACACCATCACCGCTTTTGTGCTAGACATCTCAAAGCTCACTTTCAAGTTGCTGGATTTACTCAAAAAAATTTGGTAGACTTGTTTTATTCATGTGCTAGTGCTACAGATGATTTTCAATACAAAGAGTTAAGGGTACACTTGAAAACTATTGCTCCAGATGCACATGCTTGGATTGAAAGGAGTTTATGAGGTGCAGAGGAAAATTGGGCTCTATGCAAGGATAATGGTGGAAGATTTATGATGATGACAACAAATGTGTCCGAAAGTTTTAATGGGGTTCTAAGAGGTGCTCGTGCTTTGCTAGTTAAGTCGTTAGTAGCAAGAACATTTTATCGTTTAAACGACTATTTCATGAAACGTCGTTCCGATGCCGAGGGATTTGAAACGCAAATGAGTCCAAAAGTCGAAACTCTTTTAGCCAAAAGAGCAAAACAAGTAAGATATTGTGGAATTGTTCCGAATGAAACTCTTTTAGCCAAATGAAACGTCGTTCCGATGCCGAGTGTTTTGTATCTTCAGAATGAACATCGAAGCAATAATAGGAACTTGATGCAGGTAATTTTCTTAAAACATCTGTGCTTACATTAGAATGTCTTTATTTGGTTATTACTTCCACTTTTTTACCTTTTGTTCGTTTATGAATGTGTAGAGTGATGAGCCACTTGAGTGTCATGATCATTCAAGCAAATTAAAATTCATCAAGTCTAATACTCCAAGAGTTCAACTTGCATTACAAAGAGCGGGATTCAGGGAAATATCTAGATTGGGCTTTTTCAAAATAGATCATGCGCTAGTTACTTCATTGGTAGATAGATGGAGACCCGAGACTTCAACATTCCATTTTCCTACTGGTGAAATTACCATCACATTAGCAGATGTTAGTTGTCTTCTAGGTGTTACAGTAGAAGGAAATCCTGTTACTATTAGACAGCTAAGTAATTACGAAGATATTTGTCAACAGTGTTTAGGTGTGGTTCCACCTCGAAGTGAGATAAGAGGTTCAACAGTTAAGTTGACAAGGCTTCGCGATATGTTTGCAGATGAGCCATCACCAGATGCTTCAGATGTAGAAATTGAATATCATGCGAGAGCTGTTATTCTACATTTGATATCTTGTCGTCTATTTCCTGATCATTCTAAAGGACGACTAAACCTTTTTTGGTTATTGTTTTTGCGAAATTTGGATGAGTGTGCACGATATTCTTGGGGCAGTGCTATATTGGCAACATTATATAATGAGTTAACAAATGTTGCACTCATGAAATCCAAATCGATAGCTGGTTGTCTCCCGCTTTTACAGGTATAATATGCATAGATATATTTGTTATAAACTCATATGTAATATTTAATTCTAATGTATTCACAGCTTTTGGCATGGACACATCTTCCCATTGGTCGTCCAAACGTGACTTCATCCATGCAGATTGACAAAACATTGCCTTATAGTGCAAGGTAGTTAATTTCCAACTACATTTACATGTGTGTATTCTTGTACTAATAAAACTCTAATTGTATAACTATTTATATAGATGGTTTGGTTCAAGGAGTTGGGTTGAGTCTCCAAAGCAGGTGGCCACTTACTATCACGACCAGCTCGATATGTTAACAGATGAAGCTGTTATATGGAATCCGTACACACAGGATGTGCTAGTCGATCTTCCGCAGATATGTCTAAGTGGGATGCACAGTTGGCTTTATAAGACACCTATCATATGCATGCGAGATGTAGAAATGTATAATCCTGATCGAGTGATGCGATAGTTTGGTCTTCAACAACACATACCTGATCCATGCGAACCAAAGCCGGATTTGGAGTTTGCTATCGTCCAGTGGAACGATAGACATAACCGTATCGTACACCAACAGTTTCCTACCATTCCTATTTCGAGATACATGACTTGGTACTGGTCGATTACTCGAAAATTCATTGTTGCAGATCGGACTTCTCACGAACGAGCATACACCGCTCGTGCACCGCTTGAGCGAGATGTGGTAAATCTTCACATTATCGTGATATTTTTAGTTCGTTCACTTGAATTATGTTTCTAATTTTGAATAAATAACTACAACTTGTAGGTCGATGTACCAGAGACGGTAGGAAGAGGTTGGACGATATCGGGCATGGTAGAGTACCCGAACGAGAAGTCCAACCATGGTGTCTTGATTTGAAGAAACTTATTGACACACTCCTTTTTAGAAATCTATTAACACGGCCAAGCTCTTCCGAACGAGCTATGCAGACTAGAGAGCGAAGAACTAAAAGAAGGCAAGATACACACCAATCGCAACCCGCTGGACCTTCTCAACCCCCACCTACTCAAGACGATCCGACTCAACCATGAGTATTCCTATTTTTAGTTTACTATTGGTTCGCTTCTGTAATCTAACTATAACTTCTACTTTAATTCGAATGTAATCGACTTTTAATTATGTTATGCTAGAATTTATTTAATGGTAGTTTTATTTGTTGGCTTTAATGTAGATAAACGTTTGCTATCATTTAAGATTGTGCATTTGGATTTGGATTTTGTGTATTTGAATTTGAATTGTTTGGTGAAGCTTGCAGTCCAGGTTTGGACCTGAGATTTACACTAGCGCATTTGGCAGATGCACCAGTGTAAATTATAAGGAGCGCATTTGTGAAATGCGCCCCGTATTATTTTTTTAAATAAAATGGCTAGCTCATCGCTGAGCTGGCAAAATGTAGCCTATAACTGCAAATAGTTTTGAAACCAGTCTATTCATGCAAATAGTTTTGAAAATCAGTCTGGTTTGAAATTTTGTCCTATTTATTATAAGGAAAGGAAATTAGAAACTCACAAACTACATAAAGTTTTAAATGGCAGTATAAGTTGATCGTCAAGGAGATTCACGACTTCAAGCATGCTCTTGTCGTAGATTTACTAAATTTAAAGTGAAACATGTTTATGATGTAGTAATTTTAGGAAAATTTACTGATTTTGTAAACGTAGGTGCTTTGTTGGCAGATATATCTTCTTCGTCAGTATCTATCCATCTTAACCACTTTACTAGCAAATTATCTTGCAACAGTTGGAGTCCATATTGGATGGTTAACCAAAATATACAATCAAGGACTCGGATGCAGAAGCAAGTATTTAAAATTTTAAACAACTTTATTCGTTAGCTAGATGAAAAATAACGTCAAAAATTAGACAAAATATCAACATGTAAATCTATATATAGTGAAGCTCAAGGTTATCAAAATGAGATTTAAATCGTAAATCGCAAAGTTTAAATTTTAAATCGAAACGGGATTTAAATCGTAAATAGTAGATTTAAAAGATCCATACTTTAAGGTTCGTATACACTTTAAAATTGATTATGATGTTTAAACTTCTATATCTAAACATAAAACTCAATTTTTGTTCATTTGTTTGATTTTGATTTTGTTTAAAAAACATAGAATTGAAATTGTAGACCAAAATAAGTGTATTACATCCATCAATATGCATTGAATGAATTTTCTCTACTGCAGTTTTAACTGAGTTTGAATCGGAATGTAAATCGAATCGTAAAGGGAAATTCAATTTGAAACGGGGTTTAAATCGTAAGATTTTAAGATTTTTGACAACAATGGTGAAGCTTACATATGGTGGTAGTGGTAAATATCAATATTTATAATGCATGATTGTTAGAAAAATCACAACTATATAGCCACAACATATGATTTAGAAGTTTACTAGGAAAGCTGGGTTCTCTGGGTAATTGAAAAAAAAACATATGATTCAAAAAACAAGCATTCTAATTGTCTCAAAGTAGAGGACATCAACTAGATATCATGAATCATGTATCTTGTGAATTAAATTTAAGGTGACAAATAAGAAAAATAAACAATATAAGAGGTTGAGTCGCTTTTGCACTTCTTTTTTTATGGTGCAAACCTTATTCACATTAAATTCATGTTCTAAGCTGTTACCACCACCCCTCCCCCCCCAACCCCCAACAAAACTTTTGAAAATATAAAACTACTCCTTGAAATTTTATAGAAATGTAAAATGGACCCCTGTTTTTTCTAATGCATTTATACAATGCAATATTGCAATCTTTACGACGCAACCAACCTGCCATTGTTTTGATCGTTACATTGTAAAAAACAACTTGCGCAAATATTTTAAATTCGTATATTTTTGCTAGATTATGCATCTAGTCATATATTTTGTGCATTATAAACATACGAACATTTTTTGAAACTATTAAAATCTATGTTTTTATTATTAAACATTGCATTTTACAAGTGGAAGCAACTTGAATCATTATTATTCATTATTATCGAACTTAATTTCAAGATTTTGGATTTGGATTTGTGGTGTAGATTGTTGATTTTTTTTATTGCAGTGAATTTATGTGCAATGAAATTGTGAATTCCAGTGAATTTATGCCATAAATGACCAAAGGATGCAACTCAATGCACAAAAAGAGGCAGTAAAATTCTATATTCTTTAGTATCAATGAAATGGGACATTCAACCTGGCACCGCAAACTCTACTGGGCATTGAGATAATTCCACTGTGACATACAAAAAATATATATCATTTCATGATAATTAAGTATAGTTGCATAGAAAGACAATGAACATTAATTGATTGCGGTATACGAATGCTTTATGAATGACTTGGTGCATAAATAACACATTATGAACTGCTGAAACAAATGTGTACATATAATGTCTATGTGGTTGACTGTGCAGTTAAGTGAACAATGAGTTATGTGAAATGTCAATGTTCACCTACATGATTGATAAGCATCAATAGATCCAAGCTGACTTGAAAGCGTAATTTGTTCTTCATAAAACATTGCAAAATGCAAAACAATGTATTAGATTACCTAGGAATAGTTTCCATGCTACACATGAATAAAGTCTAGGGTAGAATTAATACAAATATACCCCTGAGTTACATCTTGATCATTAATATTTTGGCGAGAAACGTGGGTAAATAATAGTCATGTCAAAATAAATATTAGACATATAAAATAAATACTTTATAAGGTTTAATCTCTAGTATATTAGAATCACCTTTTAACTTATATCAGTATCCCTATTCCATTGTTTCACAACCAGGTGACAATCATGTTACCTTTTCCAATTAACTGGTGATGGATAAGGTGCACAGTGAAATTATAGCAAATGATTACAGTTACTGGTAGCAAAAAACTGATAACATATTCAAACAAAGAAATAAATAGAAAGGAAGTACTCGGTTACCAACAAAAAACCAGTTAACATATTTGTATTATCGTCCGGATTTAGGGGGAAAATTTTGAAAAATATATGTAAAAAATATATCCAACATAAGTTATGCCATAGGTTAAAAACAATAATAGAGCAACAGACCTTAATGAAGGCATCAAAATCTGTTTGCTTCATGGGCATCTGTAAGTATAAAATAAAATATTCGAATTGAAAAATGAGGTTGAACATGATACAGAATCCGATCGTAAGGAAATTTTGCTGGTTAAGAAATAAAGTATAATAATTAACAAAAAAAATCACGGTGTATTTCATACCTAAAAAGTCAAATTTATTCTACCCTGACATCCGAAAAATATATTCCGAATTCAAGCTCATCTTTGGATTTCGAGTTTCTTTATCATGCTTAAATTTTGTTGATTAAGAAGTAAAATTTTATAATTAACACAAAAAAAATCATGGTAATGAATTGAGGAGACTTTGTGCACAAATAACACATTATGAACTACCAAAACAAATATATACATGTAACGTCTATGTGGATGACTGTGTAGTTAAGTAAACAATGAGTATATGAAATGTCAAAAATGTTCACCTACATAATTGAGGGTGCATTCTTATGTTAAACAAAAAGAGCATTTGAAATGAGCACGAAAGAAGAATGCGCTCTTATGTCGTAAAAGGGTCATTTGAAAAGAGGATGGAAGGGGATTATCAATTTTGTTACTACTAATTATATTATTAACATATTAGTATTGTTTTAAAATAGATGTATTTTAAAAATGCAACTAAATTCGAAAATTTGATGTTTCAACTACAATAATAGTATAAGTACAATTATATTAGTACAACAATTTTGAATTACACATACATTATCGATACAAGTGCAACTATAAAATATAAATTACTAGTGTTATGCAAATAATTTCTTACGTAGTCCAGCAGCAATTATTTCGTTTTGAATGTTATTCCGAACAATTACCACGAAATTTGTTGCATTGCTTTCAACTGGTTCATGATCGTTATTCTCGGACGTTCGAATATTACAGTACTCTTCTAGAAACTCTACCGAAACTAGATCAGGATCATCGTCATATGCCATAAATTCAGAATCTTTGTTATATCTTCATTTGAAATTATGAATAGTCATTGTAGTAGTAACAATCTTTACTTGAACTATGTATTTGTATGTCGGCATATTACGTAAGATTGCAAAAAAATTCTTTCAAATTCCAAAGGTTTTTTCGATTACCATATGTAAACTCGAATAATAGCAATTGAAAATTTCATTTTCAGTCATAAACATACATAATTCTTCATAAACATTACAAAATGCAAAAAAGATGTATCAGATTACCTAGGAATTGTTTCCATGCTATATATAAATAAAGTCCAGTGTAGAACTAACACAAATATACCCCCTGGTTGGGTTTCAATCATTAATATTGGCAAGAGAGTAAATAATAATCATGTCAAATTAAATTTTAGATATACAAAATTTACCTTATTTAACTTATAATGGTATCATGTTCCATTGTTTCACTACCAGGTGACAATTATGTTACCCTTTTCAACTGAGGATGGATAAGGTACATAGTGAAATTATAGCAAATGATCGGAGTTTCTGGTAGCAGAAAAGCTGGTAATCCAAACAAATGAAATAAGTAAAAAGGAAGTACAGTACTAACAAAAACCAGTTAACATATCTGTATTGTCGTTCAGATTTAGAGGGAAAAAATTAAAAAATATATGCAAATATGTATCCCACATAAGTTATGCCACAAGTTAAAAACAATAATAGAGTAATAGACCTTTATTTCATCCGCATCTGAAGGTATAAAATAAAATATTTGAATTGATGTTGGTTTAACAACAACAACAACAAAGCCATTATTCTCAAACAAGTTGGAATCGGCTAGAGATGAAATCCAAAAAATGATGTTGGTTTAACGTGATACAAAATTTAATCTTAAAGAAATTTTGTTTACTGAGAAATAAAATTTAATAATTAACACAAAAAATCATGGTAATGAATTCAATAGATACCATGTATTTTATACCAAAAAAGTCACAAATTTATTCTACCGTGAAATCCAAAAAATATATACCGAATTCAAGCCTATCTTTGGATTTCGATTTTTTTTACCCTACTGGGACTTTGTTGATTAAGAAATAAGATTTAATAATTAACACAAAATAAATCATGATAATGAATTCAATAGGTGACATGTATTTTATCCCAAAAAAGTCACAAATTAATTTAAACTGCCCTAAAATCCAGATTCAACACCACCTTTGGATTTTGAATTTTGCGTTCTTCAACTGTTGCGGTATTGTTTAAGTCGTCTTCAAAGAGAGCGTGGGCTATAGATCCTATCAATGCCATAGTTTGGCATTTTATTATCATAATTATTTTTTGCTTCAGACTATAAGCCAAAAGTTGACCCGATGTTTAGGAGAGATTGAAGAAACATGACATTATTGTCAAAGACAAAATTTCTCAGCGTTTTAGCCTCAAGGACAGACCTTCAATATTTTAACCGGAAGGACAACTTTCTTTAGGTATCATTTTTTAGTTATTGATTGTATTTTTTAGGTATCAGTTTGTAGTTATCGGTAGTAGTTTTTAGGTACCAGTTTTAAGTTCGATAGTAGTTTTGAAAAAATGTTTGTCCTTATGAATAATATTGGAAGAATGTTTGTCCTTATGAATAATTTTTAGGAGGATGTTTGTCCTTGTGGTTCAAATATTGAGGTCGTGTCCTTAAGGCTAAAAATATACAGATTTTTGTCCTTTAAATTAATTCCCCCTTGAAGATATCGATAATGAATTCGTAGTTAAATAGTTTGAAGCGACAACGGTTTATTTTTTGTAGGGGTGTTTTCAGAAATGTCGAAAGGCTTTAGACATGGCAAGTTTTGAAATGTTGTTAATGTGATAGTACCTCCCTTCGATCGGTCGGATTATAACAGAATCATTTTCATTGTCCATGTTAACTTTTAACATGCAACTCAAATACTTACCCTAAGGTTACCATGATATGAGAATATTTGGACCATTATGTCATAACAATAAAGGGAGAATTAATTTAAAGGACAAAAATTTGTATATTTTTAGCCTCAAGGACACAGTCTCAATATTTTAACCACAAGGATAAACATTTTCCTAAAACTTAATTAAAAGGACAAACATTCTTTTAAAATTATTTATAAGGACAAACATTCTTTCAAAACTGCTACCGAACTAAAAACTGATACCGATAACTAGAAACCGATACCTAAAAACTACTATCAATAACTAAAAACTGACACCTAAAGAAAGCTGTCCTTCAAGCTAAAATATAGAAGGTTTGTCCTTGAGGCTAAAACGCTGAGAAATTTTATCCTTAACAATAATTTCCTGAATAATAAATACTCGCTCGTAAGGATTTAAGTCGTTTTATTTTTTATGTGAATTGCATCAAAGACCATTTCCATTTGTAGCACGCATCTCCCTTTTGTAGCATTTCTATTTTTAGCTAGTAGTTTTATTGAATATTTGTTGTTTCTTACTCTTGCCACATCATTTTATTAATTGAATAAAAGGCAGTAGTTAAAATTAGGCATGCTGGAAAAGAGGGATGTCATTGAAACCTAATATTCATATTGCATTGATATATAAATATTTATTTGACGAAGTTGGACAAATTAAACTTTTTGTTTGGTTCAACTATTCATTTTTCTGATTGCTTTACACAATTATAGTGGAAATTTAATTCAAAAGCAGATAAGTTTCGCAAGTTTATGTATCATTTACACCGATTTTTACAGTACCACTATTAATAAATTTAATAGAAAGTCCAAGTTCATCCAAGCATTTACTCACCACCAATAGAAGTTTATTACAAAAGAAGATTGTGTGTATCTTTTATCGATTCTGTATGTGAGCGGTGTGTGCGCATATATATATGTGTATATATATATATATTGTAACCTTTGCTGTCACATTTTTTGATGTAGATATGAACTTCCAAAAAAATACCCCTGTGTTTAGTATATAATGTTACGAGATTGAATCGTGCTCTTGAAAAAATACATTATTATTTTCTATAAGGTCAAGAGTACAAATCCTACTCTTGACTAAAAAATGCAATTTTATTTTTATATAATGTCAAGAGTTAAAATCTTAGCTCTAATAAAAACTATATTTTTTCATATATTTTCAATTTATTTGTAATCTTAGTACCACAAGATATTTTTTTCTAAATATATAGTCTTTACACCTTTGTTTTATAAATACATATTTAATATTTTATTCATTTAACTCTCTTTCTTCATCTTACTACCTTTTTTCATCTAACTACCACAAGAATTTTAAGTATATATTTTGATGGTTTTGTTTATAAGAATAAATTTAATATTGTACTGGTTTTAACATTTTATCTTATAAGGAGTATTTCTCTTATTAAAAACCATTCACACTACTAGAATTACTGTTTATCGCGACGGATTATAGCGATGGCCGCCGACGGCCCTATCCGACGGCTTTCGACGACTATGTTTTGCTGTGGCAATTCTGTAATAACTGAACTTTAGGCATCGAAAACCGTCAAAAGATTGCCGTCGGCGGCCGTCATAAACCGACGCACGTTGCGGATTACCTGAGTCGGCCGAGAGCTATTTTCATTATCTCATTCCCCCTAAATCTTCCTCCAAGCCCTCCCTCTTCCCCCAAATTCGCCCACCTCCAGCCGCCACTGCGCAACGACCACTAGGAACATCTCCAGCTTCTCCTCTTCGGTCTCCAGCACTTCAATTTCAATGAAAGGAGATATTTTTTTGCAAATCCCAATTTACTCTAACATGTTAAATTGGTGTTAATTTGTAGTTGTATTTGATGATACTCTCCACTTGAGTGTTTGCAATTGTATGTTGATTGATTGTGATATGCTAAATACGGTTATAAGTGAGTAAATCCGATAATTAAAATATAATTGTGGCTAAACTTAAATTAATTAGTTTATGTGTCGAATTAGTGATATGATTTAGTGCTAATTAGTGTGGTAAAATGTCAATATCAATTCACATATTACTATTGAAGATTAATTATCGGTCGATAGTTTATATAACAAATCTAGTTTACTTGGATGTCGAATCTGATAAAATTAATAAATAAATGAGCGTATAATGAAGTTTATTTTTTTGAAATATAATATTATATCCATAATTTGTTATGATTGAAAACATATAAGATTTTATAAAGAATGGAAAAAATAATATTATATAATTATTAAAATAGTACAATGCATAAATGAATTGTATATGCTAATATATGTTATGTATATAATTAATATCCCTTAGAGAGTTTTTGGCCCCGTTTGACAAGTATTGTATATGATCGTTATATGGATATTCGTTTTTGTCATAGTACGGACATCTATATTCATCGAATACAATATTTATCGGATTTATCCCTGTATTGGACAAGTTACAAACATAATAAAGTAGTTACATTTTGTAAATAATTTCGTTTTAAATGGTTTACAAAATTTCGACAACACATTCTTTTTGTTCCTTATGTACACGCATTTGTGTACGATACATGGAACAAAGGGGATGTGCTGCCGAAGTTTTGTTGAATCGTTTAAAATGAAATGATTTACGAAATGTAATTACTACCATGTTTGTAATGGGAAGTAGGATGACCGGCCATCAAAGTAGAAAACAATAAACTAAAAAATTAATATTCTACTCATAATTTGTGTCAATCCCTAAAATGCATAAATGAATAAATGATTTGAAAAATTAAATGTCAATCCATAAAATGATTAATAATATTTTTAGTCTCTATCATATTTTTTAAATAGGAAAAATGATCTATTATTTTGTTGATAGGACCTGAATGTATCATTCTCGAAGGAAAATGAGAGGCTCAATAAGGAAACATTATTATAATGATGTAAACGTATTATTGAATTTTCTTTAAGTAATAACGGACAGAGAAATTTGTTGTCCATGTAGTAGGTGCAAATTGTTGAAGCATTTAATACTATATAGGGTTAAAGTCCATTTGCGCCAATACGGGTTCGTGCCGAAATATCTTGTGTGGGATCATCATGGAGAACATGTAGCATCTAATCCTGTACATGTAGAGGAGGAGGTGGGTAATAAAATTGTTACGACGAATCCCATAGAAGATATGGTTGAAGATGCAGGACGATCGATGTTCCCTACTTTTGAAGTTGGTGATGACGATGTTAATATCGAAGAAGAACCAAATATTTGATCCAAAAAACTCTATGATTTATTGGATGCTGCTAAGAAACCTCTTTGGGATGGCTGCACAAGCGGTACTCAATTATCAGTAAATGCAGAATACATTGCGATGGAATCAAAATACAACTTCACGGAAGCCGGATTTACAGCTGTTGTACATGCTGCAAAATGGCATACGCCACCCGATAATTTGATGTGGGAAAATCATCATGAAGTGAAAAAACTTATGTCTTCTTTTGGTTTGCCATATTAAAAAATAGATACATGTTTAAATGGTTGCATGTTGTTTCGAAAAGAAAACATCAATCTGGGGAATCGTAGAATATGTAACGAGGAAAGATACAAACCAAGAAAAAAGAAGGGAAATGAAATCTCATATAAGCGTATGCATTACTTACCTATAAATACCAGGTTTCAACGGTTATACGCATCCTCTGTAACCGCGCATCATATGAGATGGCACAGTGTGAGAACACAGGAAGAAGATACGTTAACACACCCAGCTGATGGAGAAGCATGGAAGTATTTTGATAAGACATATCTTGCTTTTGCAGCGGAGAGCCGTAATGTTAGACTTGGTTTATGTACGGATGGGTTTGTACCATTCTCTTAATTTGGTTCTAAATATTCATCTTGGCCTACCATGGATGTGTATGAAAACTCCATATATGTTTCTCCCTGTTGGTATCCCTGGCTCGGATGATCCGACATAAGGAATCGATGTTTATTTACAACCGTTGATTGAAGAGTTGATAACATTGTGTTATGAAAGAGTTGAAACATACAACATTTCAAAAAAAATTCAGTATGTTCGCTTCTTTGTTATGGACTATTAGCGATTTTCCTGCATATGCAATGCTTTCCGATTGGAGTACAGCCGGTCACCTAGCTTGTCCTTATTGCATGGAAGAAACACAGTCATTTTCTTTAACGCATAGGAAGAAAATATCATGGTTTGATTATCGTTGGTGTTTTCTTCATATTAATCATCCTTTTAGAAAAGGTAGAAAAAACTTTACAGCTAATAGACAAGAGACTTTGCAACCACCAACGATTTGGTCAAGCGAAGATATATATGAACTTGTAAAGGATTATCCAAAGATACATGAAACCAGAGAGCAAATTGAAATTCAAGGTAAATCGACAATTCATAATTGGTGCAAACAAAGCATATTTTAGGAATTGCCTTATTGGAAAAATCTTCTAATTCGTCATAATATTGACGTGATGCGCAACGAGAAAAACGTGTTTAATGTTTTTAATACAGTTCTGCATGGTAAGGGGAAGACTAAGGACGCTTTGAAATCAAGATGTGATATCCAAGCAGTATGTAATCGTCACGAGCTTCATATCAAGCCAAAT
Organism: Allium fistulosum; assembly: GCA_030737815.1. Lineage (NCBI taxonomy): Eukaryota > Viridiplantae > Streptophyta > Magnoliopsida > Asparagales > Amaryllidaceae > Allium > Allium fistulosum. The sequence continues at coordinate 635,750,486 of CM060908.1, read as the reverse complement.
GACACTAAAAAAACCCAAAGCATGCTATGAGCTAGACAGTAACCAAGTTAAAGTTCTGTTAAAATGGATGGAAGGATTAAGATTTTCTGATGGGATTTCTTCTAACCTTCGTAGATGTGTCGACTATAAGAATGGTAAACTAAGTGGGATGAAAAGCCATGAGTGTCACATAATGATGGAAAATTTGTTACCAGTCGCTTTCAAAGAACTATTGCCCATAAAATTTTGGACGGTTATAACGGAACTTAGTTTGTTTTATAAGGAGCTTTGTTTGACTACGTTAAAAGTTAATCGTCTACGTAAACTTGAGGAAGAAATTCGTATACTGCTCTGCAAACAGAAGAAAATATTTCCTCCATATTTCTTTAATGTAATGGAGCATTTACCTGTTCATCTTCCATTTGAAGCACGTCTTCGAGGTCCTGTGCAATAGGGATGGATGTATCCATTTGAGAGGTATTATTTGTATTGGGTATGTTAAATATTAGTTTAATTACATTTATAAGTAAATTTTAATTTGAAATAATTTTTAATAGGTACTTAAATCATCTAAAGAAAAAGTTATACAAAAAGCATGTGTTGAAGGTTCGATTTGCAAATCATATATCAAAGAAGAAGCTTCATTCTTTTTCTCTCGTTATTTCAGTGACTATGTGAACTTATCATTTGAAAGTGCTATGCGTAATGATGAAGGTGTTGAACAAGAATCTTCTGAAGCAATGTTATCTATTTTTAGACAACATGTTCGACCTGCTGAAAAATGCGTGGAAGTATGGTTAGATGATAGAGATTGCTATGTAGTACACACGTATATTCTTCTTAATTGTGTTGAAGTTGTACCATTAGGTATTACTTAATTATAAGTCTGGATATTTTTTTTAAATAATACACGTGTACATTTATTATAATGCAATATATTCTATATATCTGCAGTGTTTACGAATCACAACATCCAATCGGTGGTATCAGTAAAGAATTTGCTAATTGTTTTTCGAACTACGTTTTTGATCTAAGAAATTGTGTGGTCGATGAAGGAACGAAACATCTTGCAATGAGACCAAAAAGAAAATTCAAGACATATCCAATATTCTTCGTCAATGGATATAAATTCAACACTAAAGAATATGATGCTGAAAAATTAACTAACAATACCGGTGTATTTGTTAATGGTAGTGATGATCCAAATGATCATATAAATGATTTTTATGGCATGTTAACCTAGGTTTTGTAGTTGACATATTTCACAGGACACGTGGAGGAAGTTTTTCTATTTAGATGCAACTGGTTCAGCAATGTTCCAAGTTTTGGAATTGTCGTGCACCCAAAATATAACCTTATTGAAATAAAGCATACATCGCGTTATCATAAGTGTGATCCTTTTATACTAGCCAAACAAGTCCTAAAGTTTATTACGCTCCTTATCCATCTTTAAAAAGCGATAAAGTAGATTGGTCAGTGGTTTTTAAAATAAAGGCAAGATTTACGTTTGATGGAAAGAATATTCCAAACGAACAAGCTTATCAAGCAGATATCGAAGAAAATAGCGAAATAATAATAAATGATGATCAAATCGATTATGGACCTCTAAACGATGAATCAACTGTATTAGTAGAAGCAATTGAGACTACAGAGTAAAACAATATAGAGTGCAAGACTGAGCCTGAATCAGAAAACGATGAGGACTGATTAATAATGTACATTTTGATAGAAGGTAATTCCAGTGATTATTAATGTTACATTTTTTATTTTAAAAAATGATATGTTTTTTCATAATTAAATGATGTGTTCTGCCATAATAAAATGATATATATGTGACAGATATTATGTCTTTTTTTCGACGTCGCGGTTCTTCTCATTCAAGTTCCCCCTCTTCTACTCAGATTGAAAGTGATGTGGGAGGTGATGGCAGCGGCCCATCAAAGCAGTGATCACTTACCGTAGTAAAGCTACAACCAAAAGTGGATGGGTCGTAAGTATTAAATTTACTTCAGCGTTATAAATATTTTCTATATGATATATTAGTCATTATTTATTAAAGGTCTGTATCATATTTAACATAGGGGATTCAAGCTGGAGCCATCACAGATTGTTGTTAGTATTTCCAAGCAAGCATATATGAGCAGGATGACTAATTGTTGGCCTAGGTAGGCTAAGATCCCAAGCCCCGTCAGGGTGAGTATCTGGCAGGACTTCCTTGTAACTGTAAATTTATATATCATTATATATTACCACTTTATAATTTGCTGACTAAGTATAAATGTCTAACCTATATTATTTTAACATACAGGGGGCAATAGACTTATAGGAAGAAGATCTTGACCTTTGGCAGTGCCAGTAGATGTCTAAGAATTACCGGGACACAATGTCTAGCATAAGAAAATCGGGGAAGAAGCCTGACTGGATGGGCGCTAGCGTGTGGGATGCTTGGTGGGATAGTGATGAGTTCAAGGTAAGTTTATCATATATCATTTTAATTTTTCCCCGCATATAATACATAATTTAAAGCTAAAATATATAATGTTTAATTTAAATTTGCTGGCGGAGTCAGAGAGGAACTCCGCAAATAGAAACAAGAACCCAGTTATAGATCGCGGTGGCTCCAAATCATTCCAGCATTATCACGAGGATCTGGTAAACTTATTAATGGCAATTATAAACAGTTATTAACTTATTTAATTTTGTATAAACAACAGTAATACGTACTAATTATTTCAGGAAAGAGAGCGCGGTGGTCCCCTCTCCTATATGGACATATTTGCTTATACTCATGCCACCAAGTAAACAAACGAAGATGGTTTAATATCGTACACATGGAGTGACGATAAAGCAAGCGAATCCTATGTAAGCATATTTTAAATTAGGAGTTATTATTGATCAATTTAATTAATTAGTTATAAAGAATAATTAAAATAATATTGTGTGAATTTCAATTTTATTTTATTTTCAATTGTAGGAAAAATTTGCAGAAGTACAAGCATAGATGTTGGAGGGATCGAGATGGGATTCACTGACCACTAATGAGGAGGATGTGATTTTTGAGTCCATTATGGAACCCACACCGTGAAATAGGCGTTATGGCTTTGGGAAACAAGCGGTAATTTCTAAAAATTTACTAACTTATAGGTTTAAACCAATAATCAGAAAAAGTTATCATAGAAAAAATATATCATTACTGTTTTAACAAATGATTATGCTTTACTAATTTGTTCCTATCATTACTATTTTAACAAATTATTATGCTTTACTTATTTGTTCCTTCTTAACTTACACTAGCCACTAAAATACATTTCTGATTTTTTGACATATCTTTTGATTATCTGCAGGCTAGGTCCTCACAGAAAGCATATCAAAAAGCTTAGGACAAAGAAGAGATCGTGGAGCTTAGAGCTATGATCGTAGAGCTGCAGGAGAAATACCACTGTTAGGCTGTGGAGATAGCGTAGTTGAACCAGAGCTTGGCTGAGGTGCAGCTTTGTGGGTTATTTTCTTCGTCAGGTGGTTCCAGCGTGGACGATGAGTCTTGATGGGTATGTTACTTTACGTTTATGTTTGGACATTTTGAACTTGATGTATTTGGATATGGTTGATACATTTTGATACTATGTTGGACGATATATTGGTTTGTTTTGACTTGTTGGATGTTGATTGTATATATTGGATGTTGATTGTATATATTGTATGTGGGATGTTGATTATTTAGTATATTGTTTGTTTGTTTTTGTTCAATATTGGTGGGGATTGAGTTGGATATTGGATATAAGTTGATTATGTGTTGGCTGAGTTTGGATATTGGATATATGTGAAATTGAGTTGTGATATGTATGCGTAGTACAGGAATCAAATGTCTGCAGAAAAAAAATTGTCCAGATTTCCAACGTTTTCCGATGGCTACCGACGGCTATTTGATCGTTAATTTCCAATAATTTCTGACGACTCCTTAGAGGCACGTTGACACCGAAACCGTTGAAAATTGCCGTGAGTAGCCGTCGCCAATTAGTCGTCGATACCGTGGTCAACCAAAGGAAAGCGTGTACGCCATAGCGAAGGCTTTTCCAACGGCCGTCGACGGCTAGCAGCCGTCAGAAATGACTGTTGTTCTAGGAGTGTCATGGTTAATTAATTTTTTTAGCATTTAATTTTCAGAATAGAACTTGATAATTTTAATATATGCAATAGTATATCATTTTAAAATTTTGAAAGTTGAAATTATGTTAGAAATGTTATAGTTTTTCTGATCTTGAAATTGTACAAAATTTTAACCTGGGTATAAAAAGTTCAAAATATTGAATTAGAATAAATTCAAAGTTACTTTAAATTATTATATCTTATATAATTATTCTGCAAAATTTTGATAGTCTTTATCCTTAATATTTTTTGTCAGACATTTAGTGTGATATTTTCTTTATGGACATAAACTTCCATAAATATTCATAATTTAGTTAAGAATATTATAAACTAATAAATTTAAGAAGTGCAATAAGATTCAAAACAAGGACACTAAAAATGAAAATGAAAATGAAATAACAATCAAATCAACATTTTAAAAATAAAACATTATGAGAAAGCTTAATAAATAATTCATGTAAAACTAACGTATTTAGTTTAACGAAAACATATAAAATAATAGAAGGCAACATTTTTCATTCAAATTTAAGAAACCCATGTTTTATGAACCGCTTGTGATCAATGCTAGAAATTAAGGCCTCGTTTGGCTTGTCGGTTTTAGTTTTGTGTTTTCGTTTATACAAAAGTGCATTTGTCGTATGTATTGTCGAAAAACAAAAAAATTTGAAAAATGAAATTAACTGTAAAATAGAAAACAAGTTTATTTTGTTTTTTGTGTTTCGAGAGATAACAAAAGCACAAAGAACAATCCAACTCCTCCGTTGTCCGTTAATTATCGCAATGGCTAAGAATTTTAAATCTTCTTCTCTTATTTCTTGGTATTTTTTAGTGCAAGTTGAAAACACAAAGCTCAAAATACAAAATGAAACCAAACGGACCCTAAATTGTTGAACCAGACATGGTCATGTATAGTTCTCGCGAGTGGATTTGGAGCTCTTTGTGGTTGTATATTTGGTTCAGAGATTTATGAACATTGGAATCAACTTTATAAGCTGGATAGGCAGACTGCTAATCTCAGGTTTCTCTACTGGTGGGAGGATAAAACTCAAGGTTACTCCTTACCTTTATCTTTAAACCAACCACATTTTTGTTGTTAATTCTTTCTTTTTGCTGAAAGTTGTCCTTTTAGCCTCATTCATTTTTTGTTGTATTTGTTTCTATAAATTAAACTGTGAACTTTTAATAATCCATTGACTCTTGAATTTGACAAGAAGCAAGCAGTGATCTGTGTATTACCATGTCTTAGTCTCAACAAATTTCATTCCTGCTTGCTAAATAAACAAGGATAGCCGGTTAATAAAAAATTATTCTATTTTTCAGGGTGATTATTTGTTGTATAATCGCTCCTAAATAATTGGCATCATATATGTATCTTGTTCTACTGACATTATATCTCATTTGTAGTTGATATCGTTCTTTTTATTTTCTTCCAGTCATTGTATATTTCTATTTTAGTGTTGGTTGTGTCGTTATTATGCGATTCAAATATGTGTCAATGTATGCTTCAGACTAAAGATGTTGTGTAGAGCTTCGTATTGGAAGAATTGAGAAGTCGATTGGAGAAAAGAGCAAAAGAAGATGGAGTAGAGAAGTTGAGTATTGTCGGTGCTAGGCAAGAAGATGTTTGGGCCTAATCCAGATGTCTGATTACCTGCAAATTTCAAATCTGTGATGCCTATAGGAGATCAGGTGTTTGAGCCCTCTGGGCAGACATTCGAGTTGCTGCTTTGTCAAATCCGAGAAATTCAGGCTGTTTTACATAGACGTCTTATCTTCGCTCAGACATCTGGCCTCTTCACTTAGACGTCTGAGTCGCTCAAGTTTTGTTTTTGAGGATTATGAAGTTTTGTTTTTCGAGGGTTATGCTGAAGTCGAATTTCAGAGGGCAGTTTCGTCAGTTTGGTGCAAGGTTCTTCCCTATTGATGGTGTCGGTTCTTTTGATGTGATATGATGGATTAAAGTGATTAGAGCATCTATATATTAGCCTTTTAATCCTCTTCCTAATTAAGGATTACATATGAGATCAGATTTTCAATAATTGTAATTAATAGAAACCCTAACTAAATCAATTTGAGGGTTTTCTATTTTGAGTGCTCTAAATTATAACTCTTCAATTGAATAATTGATTAGAGAGCGTATCCATATCTTGTAACTCTATAATCATTGATTTGGCTTGTAACCTTTCGAATTAGTGATAGAAATAAAAAAGGGTTATTGAATCTTCGTGGACATAGGATACAAATTCGAACCACGTTAAATCTTCCGTGTCTCTTTTCTTTCCGTTGTTTGATCTTGTGTGATACCATATTTGATTTTGAATTTGCATTGATATTTAAATAGGTAGTACTAGATTCTGGTTAAATCGCTTTCGCTCATTGGTAACAAATCATTTCCAACATTTTTCACCATAGGTTGTCAGTTTAATCCTAAGGCCAAGTTTTATCTTATTTTTTATTCCTTTCCGCTGCATAAGTTAGTAAGTGAAGTAGAAACTTGTTCCATTGTTTTTTCCAAAACTAGAGCTGAATAGTAAAAGTATAAACCGTTTCGACAAAATGATTTTTTGAACTATTTAAGCCATCAAAACAGTCTTTTAAGCTGTTAAGCAGCTTGTTCACAACAACGATCATAACTAACTTATTACTAAAATCTTCTCTCAAATTCGGAACTTCATGGTCAGATACCTTTGATTTGTTAAAATATTAGAATATAACAAAATAAGGTAGAAAATAAGGAGAGGGAGAGAAAAAAAAGAAACAATAAACATAAATTACTTGGTTATGGTTGACGAGTGTTATGGCAAGCGCTTCACGCGTGATGATAGCACATGCTTCGCGAGTAAATTGATTTTTTTTACAAATTATATGTGTTTAACATATTTAAGAGAAATAATTTTCTTAAATATGTAGCTGCGTTTTTGCGTTGGAATCATGTGTAATCAGTTTGAATTTCATCTAAGTTGGAACATTTAATATTTTATTAGGTTGAATTTTTTTTCTTTTATTAATTAATAAATAGCAACACGTATAGAAAGTTTAATTGTTAGATCATATATTTAAGTGACACTAAGTTTGGTAATATATGTTGGAGAGCGTATTGAATTTATAAAACATTATAGTTGCTAGATCCTATTTTTAAGTTATAGTAACATTTGGTAATATATATAGTCATATAGAGATGTGTTTGTGGAAGTTTATGCTGATAGCAAAAACAGAAAGAGAAAACCGATAAGATTATAAAATTTAATTATATTATTTTTTTCAAAAAATTTGGATGATATGTAACTTACCACATCAGAAGTAAATTTATCATCCCAACCATAACCATCTTTTGAGAGGGATTTTTTATCGTCATTTGTTGATTTCTGAACACGTACACTATCTTCTGATGAAGATGCTTTTGGATATATATCATCTTTTTGAGTCCACATTTGCTTATCAGAGTGTTTAATATCCATTGGTTGGCTGATAAATTGTGTGTATATTGAAATTAATTTCTTAATATATAGATTAAAGTAATAATAATGTAATGACTGACATGTACTTTTGAACATTTTTTATAAGAAGCATAATCTTTATGCATATTTAGAAATAAAAAATAACATGAAAAAAGAATAAATTTTCATCGATCAGTTGATTTTATGTCCGTAAATAACCTGTACTCATGATATTATTTTGAGAATACACAGAGCAATGCACCTAAAAAAATAACACAAACAAATTCTAAAAAGTGCAAATTACATTTTTAATATAAAACAGATGAGTATAAGTAGAAGTCGTAGAAATGATTTTTTTCCCGATAGAATAAGATTGAAATATATTTAAAAATTAAAAATAACATGTAAAAAGAATAAATTTTCATTAATCAGTTGATTTTATGTCCGTAAACAGCATGTAGCCATGATTTTATTTTGAGAATACACAGAGCAATGCACTTAAATAAACAATACAAACAAATTCTAAAAAGTGCAAATTAACTTTTTAATATAAAACAGAAGTGTAGAAGTTGCAGTTGCAGAAATGATCTTTTTTCCTGTAGAATAAGATTATTATAGTGTAAAGCACAGTTTTAGTGACATAATTACACTAACCTGAAGCTCGGATATCTAGGATTAACGATGGCGAGCAACTCAATGAAGCATGTCCAAAAAGAAACAGTGGTGGTGAGAGATCTGAATAGAGATGACAAAAGAGAGAAGTGGAAAAGGAATAGGGGTGGAAAGAGAATTGAATATGGATGGATAAAGTGAGTGGCATTTATAGGATTTGGTAGATATTTCTAGAATGCTATATTTGTATTATGAAGTTAGAATATTTCTATGTTGGACCGATTAAGGATTATGGATATGCAAGCCACGTCCATTTTTAACTCATCTTAACTCATTCATTAATTCAGAAATTTTTGGATCAGGGTGGAAAAAAAATTACAGTCTAGAAAAATCTTAACTGACTGATATGGTCAGATATTATGTAACATTACACATGGTATATGCTACCGAGTTATATTTAATGGTCATAAATACTCTAATAGGTTTTTTATTAAATAGTTAATAGAGCGATATCATTGCTATACATATAATATGTTATATTTTTCAGTTTATAAACAAAATTGTATAACATTGTATGATTGTCGCCCATAATTGTATAATGTTATATGGTTGCTGCCTTTAATTTTACTATGCATTTATTCTCATAATTGAATAACATTATATCAGCCGCTTGCTTGATGGTGCAGTAAATTGATATAATAACGGCATTATTGAATTAATGCTTATTAATTCCACTTTCTAACATTTTATTACTCCTCCCTTAAATCTATTTTTGCACTCATTAAGTTTTTCATACATATACATTTTGATATTTGCATCATTTATTCACACTTTAATGCATAACCTTGAAATTTATAAATCTCGAAATAGTATACAATAAATCAAGATAATATTCATTTGTTTAATTTAATTAAGCGGAATCAACTAAATTAATCGTTTTGAACATTGTAAAAACATTTCCGTTTTGATATTTGTATCATTTATTCACAGTTTAATGCATAACCCTGAAATTAATAAATATCTGTATATGGTATATAATAAATCAAGATATATTCATTTGGTTAAATTAATTATACATTAACATATATTTTTCCATGTCCCATATAAAGGGAAATTTTGGAAGTTCGCGGTCAGACCAAAAATTTGCGCTTCCAAGCCAACTATTAATAAAGACAAAGATATTTATAGTTATATTATTCAAAATCAAATAATTTTATAATAGTAAAATATTGTAACTTGTGAAAGTAAAAAACTATAAATTCTTGAGAAGTTTCTTAACATATAGATAATATAATATTCTCTTAACAAATATAATCTTGTGTCTCTCAAATATATAAATATATATATATAATATTGAGATTGGAATTTTCGTTTGTAAGAAATTACAAGAAAATTTGGACCATGTAAGTTTTTCTATCTTTATGCAAGATAAAAAATGATGGGAAATAGTGATGCTATTTTTAGAAATTTTTTTATTAGGTTTAACTGGTAGTCACTCTATCGTAGATTTAAAGGAGGACTCATATAGGCTTTCATAAAAATACTTATGAAAGTAGAATTGTCTGGAAACTTATTATAGAAGCTGGATGTTAAATTTGGGTCTCTATTTCATGTCTGAAATGTAGCTAATTTCTTGTAAATTAGGTCTCAACTCTTTTAACATCACACCAGATAAATAACAACAGCCGTCAACTTATTTAATTTTAAAATTTAAAATGTGATAACCTTTTGTGGATTAATCAGATTTAAGAATCGTTTTCACTATTAAATCATAAATTTAATAAACTTTCCAATGATATACATTGTTGATATCTAAAAATAAAATTTTGAAAATCATAATTTAAATAGCTGTTTTAACTACATTAATTATGCAGTTATGTGTGTTCATGGATGGAGCTAGGACTTTACTACAACCCAGGTTAGTTGAAAATGAGCTATGACACACCAATGTAAGAAGAAACATACGTATAATAAAGAATAATGATTCTTTTAGCAAATCACATAAATCTATGTTTATGTTAGTAAATTTAGCAAAATGTGCACTATGTTGTACATCGAAGCATCAATCTGCTTTAAAAGGTAGTTAGGTTTTTATAATAATGTGATGTTGTGCATTGTCTAATATAAATTTTGATGAAACAAAGAAATTAGATGAAAAAATAGGTTAAACTTCATAATCCAAGCAGACAATAGATGATTGGTGGGAAAGGAAATAGAAGATTATATACTGGATGTAATATTAATCTCATTCTTGAAATTTTGTTTCAGATACCATGCTGAGAGCTATTTAATATAGTTTGTAAAAGTAAAGAATGTTTGGGATACCGTTTGTAAAAGTAAAATAATATTTAGAAGAAGAAAAAATACATATAAAATAAATAGGCTTAGACCTATTTTAATGAGTTTAGATGATTACATATACTAAGTGATCTAGGATTCCATTCCGGTGAACACCCCATAAAATCAACCATAAATAAATAAATTGGATAAATTAATTTAAATAATATTGGGGTAAAAATATATTATTTGTAAAAGTTGAAATTTGACCACGAAAGTTATGTTATTGCGTTCATGGTGAAATTCCGATCAATTCCTATATATAATATGCTGAAAACGGAGCTCAAACGAAAAAGTTATGTACGTTTGAAGTTTTTGGGTTTAAAATAATTTAAATAGAATTTTAATTCAAATAAATATTTAATTCCCCAATTTGAAATTCAAAAGTTAACGGTTAATTATACTTGGGTTTTAAGTAAACATTAAGGTTAACGTTAACGTTAAACTATAATTAAGGAATTAAATAAAAACAGATCAACGACAATCAAAATATTCCCGAAATAGGAGGAGCCGTCGAACCCTTACCTATGACCGGTCGGCCACTAGAGGTTGACCGGTGGGAAGGCGGCGGTCGACCGCTGCCTGTAGTGGCTGCTAGGGTTTTGGTTATTTTAAACGTACCAGATTTTATTATTTTTAATCGACCTTCATCCAACGGTTCTGGTGCATTCCAACACTATAAATAAGAGCCTAACGCCCTCACTTTTATTCACATAATATTTTGGGAACATTAGCGAAGCTCTGACAGTTTGTTTCTTCATAGATTCGAAAAACTCCATTTAGGGTTTCAGGTAAGAAATCGTGTATATCTATCTATTTATTGTTTATTTTCTTATTCTCTTCTCCTCCAAACCTCTAATTTTCTGAATATAACATATATACAAATCTCTTGTTGTATATACCAAAAAGAAGAGATTTGACAGGGTTTATTGGAGGCATTCCAAATCCAAGAGAAGGCAAAGCTAAGGACCTCTGTGAATGAAAAACATAGTTTTTCTATTTTAATAATTGAATAGTGTAATTTAGATTTGATATATGCCTTAAAGAGATTTGGATTACGAAAACATCACAATAAAAATCCCCAAAATTCCCCCAAAGTGAAATGTCAATTCTTAGGTTGGAATCTTAACTGTTTTGTATTAAAATAATGGAGTTTTATTGTAACGACCCGTATTTTCATGGATCGAAAAGTTCGTCAAATCTGGAGTTTTAGCATTTTGGGCCATTCCAGATTTTAGGCAAAAATTTGCCTAAGTCCTAAGTCGTTCACGACTTAGGATGAGTCGTGAGTCGTATACGACTCAGGAGATAGGAGGGACTCAGGGTCTTGGCTAGTTAAGGGATAGACAACCTAAGGAAGTGACCGACTTATGTTATTGTAGACGACTTAAGGTTTTGAGTTAAGTGTTAAGTCGGCTGATGAGTTAAGGTAGTGGTCGACTTAAGACCTGGACGACTTAGGAGTTGAGTCTTATCCTGGTAGATCGGCAAAGCTGCTATGTTAAGACATAGGTAGGCTGCTGTGTTGAGTCGTGGCCGAGTTAAGGTGATGAGTCGTATACTTACTAAGTCGTAAGCTCAGTTGAGTCGTAACTCCAGTTGTTTGTTAAGTCGTGACCGACTCAATAGTTGTCTGCTAGGTTATAAGTCACAGGCTGGTGGAATTTGATAAGTCGTAGACGACTTAGTAGTTGAGTCGTAGGAGGTGTTGACTTGCTAAGTCGTAACCCAGTCAAGTTAGTAAGTCATAAGTCGTACCTTCTGATGAGTCGTACCTTCTGATGAGTCGTACCTTCTGATGAGTCGTACCTTCTGATGAGTCGTACCTTCTGATGAGTCGTAAGCTGATGAGTCGCGCATGGGTGATAACTCGTGCAAGTGGATGAGTCGTAGCTTGGTTAAGTCGTAGGGGGTGGTTGAGTCGTGGGGGCTTAAGTCATAAGTCGGAAACGACTTAGGAGATAGACTAGTCACGACTTAAGGGCAGTTTTCAGCTATAAATAGGAGGGGTTGTTCTCACTTTTTGGGATCCGGATTTTGAAGCGACGAAGTGCTGCCATTTTGAGAGCTCGACTTCTACACTTCTTCACTTCTTTTCTCCACTCTAATCTAGTGCTTACATCCATCCAAGTTGAAGATCAAGATTGAAGATTCAAGAGCTAAAGTTGAAGATCTTCATCTTTTCAAGAGAGATTTCTTCGTTTGAAGCGGATTCGTAATAGATCAAGCTTGATCCTTCGCTATCCAGATCTGAAGCGTGTTGATTTGAGGTTGTTTAGGTGATTTGGTGAGTGGTGATTATCTCTCACACGGATCCAAAGGAGTATATCGGATTGTTGGCCCGATTTGGTGTTAAAATAGAGATTTCCATGCATTTTCTTCATCCAAAGTGTAGATCCATATAGATCCATTGTTCATGATGATGTTGCATCCATTTTATCATATGTTAACCTATGCAAGTTCATTCATCAAGTTTGTAGAGATATAACCCATGTTTTCATGCTTATTGGACTTTCAACTCTTAAATTACGAAAATGCCATTATTGTTATAATTGTCTACTTAGATCATATTTGAATGCTTGATTGCTTGGATTGATGTTTGATTTGATTGATTGTTATGAACTAGATGATTGATGATTAGATTTAGATCGAAGATGATTCAAAAGCCAAGGGAAAGGCTCTTGGATTGGGAAAGCTGCTTGTGGCATATGTAGCGGGATGATGAAGCTCTTATGCATAGATTTGATGATGAGATGTTAAGATGAGGCTTTGCGAAGATGTGATGAAGCGAGGCAATCATGTGATGAAGACTTGGTCTAATCCAGATGGGATCATTCCAAGCATGTTGATAACTCGGTGATATGATTCGAGTTGAGGATAATGAATGGATATGAGAATAGTCGTCGAGGAGGATGACTAGGAGGCTTGGATAGCATCGTTGTTGAAGGTTCTAGCATGCTCTAAGCAAGAGTACGTTTGGGCAGATTCGATAGTCCCAACGACCAACTGTTGAAGGTCGAGTACTCTGGGCAGATTCGATAGTCCTAGGCACGGGCTGCGACGACGTGCGGGAGTTATGTCTAGAACCGGGGTTTCCATTAGCCCTTGACGGACGGCTGAAAGAATGTGCCGGTCATTCAATTAACGGTGATATCGAAGCAATGATAACAGTGATAGCTAGAGTCATGGATGTTTGGTTGTATCGTCATTCGGACTCAAGAGCGGTATTTTCTGGGTGCTTATCTGATTTAGGCCTTGGTACTTGGAAAACATCGCCCTTGACTCGAGTGATAGTAGCTTTACTTTAAATTGTATGCTCTGCCATGTTGCTTCTGCTTAGTGTGTGTCTGGGGCTATCACTGTAGAATGAGGTTGGAGTGGGAGGGTTGTATTCCTATTCCTTTTCCTTTATGCTCTTTTGGTATGTTGTTAGTTAATTTACTGCTCACTAAGACTGTTGTCTGACTCAAGGCTTTATGTTTTTAATTCTTATTGCCTTGGGCTGTTCGTCCATTTTGGGACGGGCAGACTAGGTAGCAGGTGACAGGTGCTGTTCTCTTCTCACGATGCTGTTATCGAAGACGAGCTGGAGGGTTGCATATTATCTTCTTATTATATGTACTGGATATTCCGCTGTTTTGTATTCTCTGAGAGATATGTAGTGAGGCTTGATGTATTGACTATGTGGATGCTTGTATTCAACTATTATGGAGTTTTATATGATGTCATTTTGTTCAGTAAAGCTTCACTATACATATGTTCTATTGTATTTTTTCCATGCGCTGTGAGTGATACGATAGATTCTGTCGTTTTAATCTTACCTTGACAATCGTCCATGGTCGCCTGGCACACTTTACAGCGCACTATCTATAGATTCGGTGCAGGGGTCATGGGCGGTCGTCACATTTGGTATCAGAGCATTGGTTAATCGATTTTACCCAACGCTCGCCGTCGTAACTACGTATGAGAGACGTAATTGTATTTTGATGGATGATTACTATATATAATATAGTAGCTTAGTAGAGTTTGAGTCCTTTGTGCAGTTGTTTCTCTAGATGTTCTAATCATTCCTTTTTTATAGATATTGAGAATGAGTCGAAGAGGGAGACCAGCTGCTAGGGAAGGCCGTGCTACTGAAGAGACTGCTGATTATGCAGCCATGTTCGAAGCTATGATGACTTCGATCATGAGAAGGATACCAGTTCCGGGGGCAGCAGTTGATGTTGGAGTTCAAGTCCAAACTCCGAAACCAGTGGATTTTGCTAAGTTGTGCAAGGATTATACTGCTCTTGGAGGGAAGGTTTTCTTGGGAACAGAATCTACTATCGAGGTCCAGAGGTGGATAGATGCTTGTAGAAGGATTTTTGGTGATTTGGGAATTGATGATGCAACTAAGAGGAAGTTGGCATCAAGGCAGCTTCAAGGGAGAGCCTCTGATTGGTGGAACTCTATTACCATCAATACTGCGGAGGAAGAGATTACTTGGGAGCAATTCCAAGTCAGATTTGAAGCTAAGTTCATTTCTACGGCTCAGAAGTCTGTTCTGTTCAAGAGGTTTGTGGAGCTCAAGCAAGGTGGAAGATCAGTTCTTGAGTATGTTTCTGAGTTTGAAGCTTTGTCCAAGTATGCCCGGTCATATATTGAATCTTCTTATCAGAAGAATGAGAAGTTTGTGACCGGCTTGGATAGTTATCTTGGGAGACAGTTGGTGGATCATTTGGACGATTCATTTGAGAAGCTTGTGGAGAAAGCTCTTAGGCATGAGAGTCTGTTTCCTAAGGAAGGACCTGTTGTTGCTGTTACCGGGGGAGAGTCTAAACCACAGCAGGGTGGAAACAAGAAGAGAAAGCAGCAGCAGCAGAAGGGTAAGGATGGCCAGAAGAAGCCGAAAGGCGAGGTGACTTGCTACAATTGTCAGCAGAAGGGCCATTTCTCGAAGGATTGTAAGAATCCGAAGGCACCGATGAAGTGTCACAACAGTGACAAGCCGGGGCATTTCAGGAAGAATTGTCCAGAACCAAGGAAGGACAGGCAGATTGTGCAAGCCTATGCTTTAGGAGTTGTTCCGTCGTCTTCGAAAGCTCCTACTGCTGAAGAGAAGGGAAAGAGTGTGGTTGTTCAAGGTACCCTTTTCCTATGTGGTGTTCCAGTTAGAGTTCTGTTTGATACTGGAGCGTCGCATTCATTTGTTTGTAGTGAACTCGTAGGCCGGTTAGGTTTGGCACCGGATATTGTTGATAGGCCATTGGTTGTGACTAATCCAGTTGGGGGTTCGTCTTGTTTGTGTATGTTATGCCGTGGTCTAGTTGTGTCGAGTCATGGTTGCTCTTTTGTTTGTGATTGTTTTGTTCTGAACTTTGCGGGGTTCGGAATTATCTTGGGTATGGACTGGCTTAGGAAGTATGCGGCAAAGGTTGATTGCGAAAGGCTGGAAGTGACAGTCGAGAATGTGGAGGGGCGAAAGGTTGTGATACGATGTAAGCATGAGGAAGGCGTCTTCATGAGCTTCATGTATTCGCTAGTTGTTCCACGGGATGGACTGTCTTTAGTGCCAATCGCAAATGGATTCGAGGATGTCTTTGACGAAGTCAAAGGGTTGCCGCCGCATAGAGAGATCGAGTTTCGGATAGATCTTGTTGAAGGGGCCAGACCTGTTGTGATGCCTCTTAGGCGGATGGCGCCTAGGGAACAGCAGGAGTTGAGGGTGCAAGTTGATGACCTTTTACAGAAAGGATTCATTCGGCGTAGTGTGTCCGAGTGGGGTGCACCAGTTGTGTTCGCAACCAAGGCAGATGGGTCGTTGAGATTGTGTGTGGATTATCGTGAGCTGAATAAGGTGACTAAGAAGAACAAGTATCCATTGCCGAGAATAGATGACTTGTTTGATCAGCTTCACGAGGCTAAGGTGTTTTCTCAGATGGATTTGGTAACGGGATTTCACCAGTTGAGAGTAGCGAAGGATAGTGTGCCGAAGACTGCTTTTAGGACACCATCCGGTTTCTTTGAGTGGCTGGTAATGCCGTTTGGATTGACTAACGCGCCAGCATATTTTGTGGATCTTATGAATAGAGTGTTCAGAGTTCAGTTGAACAAGTTTGTACTTGTGTTCGTGGATGATATTCTGATTTATTCCAGAACGGAAGAAGAGCACAAGACGCACTTGCGTATGGTTTTGGAAATCTTGCGGAAACATCAGCTGAAGGCTAAGTTTTCGAAGTGTCACTTCTGGAAGAGTGAAGTGAGGTTCTTAGGCCATGTGATTTCTGGAAATGGAATAGCGGTTGATCCCGCTAAGGAGGCAGCAATCCAGGATTGGGTTAGACCTAAGAATGCATCTGATGTGAGAAGTTTTCTTGGATTAGCAGGATATTATCGACGGTTTATCAAAGACTTCTCCAAGATAGCTGCACCATTAACAGGATTGACGAAAAAGAACCAAGTGTTCAGTTGGGATGCTAAGTGTGAGCAAGCTTTCGGAATCCTGAAAGAGCGATTGACGAGTGCTCCTGTTTTGACTATTCCTAGTGGGAATAATGAGATGGTGGTTTACACCGACGCATGTGGTACTGGACTTGGAGCAGTGCTGATGCAGAAGGATAAAGTTGTTGCGTATGCCAGTCGACAACTGAAGCCGCATGAAAGGAATTACCCAACTCATGATTTGGAATTAGCGGCGATTGTATTTGCTCTGAAGATGTGGAGGCATTATCTGTTGGGAGTTCGATTCGAGTTGTTTACGGATCATAAGTCGTTGAAGTATCTTTTCTCCCAAAAGGATTTGAATCTTCGGCAGCAACGTTGGCTAGAGTTTTTGGCATCATATGATTTTGGTATAGCTTATACTCCGGGAAAAGGTAACGCAGTGGCAGATGCGTTAAGTCGAAGACATGCAGGATTGGGAGCCATGTTTTCAGAATGGAAGAGTCTCGAGTATTTAGCTGGATTTGACTTCAGGCCTAGATGCGAATTGGAACCTGAGATGTTGGCAAACTTATCAATAAGACCCACTCTTGTGGAAAGGATTGGCGAGAGCCAAAAGCGAGATGATAAGCTTGTCAAGATTATCCGTGAATTGGAATCTGGATTGGATCCAGAAAAGGATAAAGGATTCGAGGTCGATCGAGAGGGTTGGCTTCGGAAGCAAGGACGACTAGTTGTTCCCGATATAGACGAATTGAGGAGTGAGGTTCTGAAGGAAAGTCATCACTCGAAGCTGACAATTCATCCAGGTGGAAATAAGATGTATCGGGATATGAAGAGAACCTACTACTGGGAAGGCATGAAGAAGGATGTCGGAAATTTCATTTCCAAGTGTATGAACTGCCAGTTGGTAAAGGCTGAACAAAAGAAGCCAAGTGGATTGCTTCAGCCCTTAGAAGTTCCTACATGGAAGTGGGAGCAAGTGTCGATGGATTTTATTGATGGATTGCCTAGAACCAGAACGGGAAATGAAGGGATTTGGGTCATTGTGGATCGACTGACTAAGAGTGCACGATTCATTCCTGTTCGATCGACTAGGACTGCATCAAAGTTGGCTGAGTTGTATGTTAAGTGGATAGTTCGATTCCATGGTATTCCGAAGAGTATAGTGAGCGATCGGGATCCGTTGTTCACTAGTGGATTTTGGAAGAGCTTCCAGGAAGTTTTGGGAACCGAGTTGTGTTTGAGTACAGCTTATCACCCTCAGACAGATGGTCAGACCGAGAGAGTCAACCCAGTTTTGGAAGATCTTCTTAGAGCATGTGTTTTGGACTTCGGAGGATCATGGGAAGATCACCTTCATTTGGTGGAGTTTGCGTACAACAACAGTTACCAGTCAAGTATTGGTATGGCACCGTATGAGGCATTGTATGGAAGACCGTGTAACTCTTCGACGTGTTGGATAGAAGCTGGAGAAAAGCTGATGCTTGGGCCAGAGATGATTCGACAGACTTCAGATTGTATAGAGATCATTCGGCAACGAATGAAGGCAGCCCAAGACCGTCAGAAAAGTTATACTGATAAGCGTCGAAAGGATTTGGAATTCGACGTTGGTGATATGGTTTTTGTGAAGATTTCTCCTCTGAAGAATGTTATTCGATTCGGGAAGAAAGGAAAATTGACTCCGAGATTTGTTGGACCATTCCCGATCATCGAGCGAATTGGAAAGCTCGCCTATAGACTGGAGTTACCGGAGAAGATGTTGAGTGTGCACAATGTTTTTCACGTATCGTATCTACGGAAGTATGTGCATGACTCGAATACAGTGGTTTCTGCTGATAGCTGTGAAGATTTCGAAGTTGATCCAGTTGATAGAAGACCTCGTAAGCCACTTCGTGTTGTTGAAACCGACACGAAACAGCTTAGGAGGAAGGCAGTTAAGTTGCTCAAGATACAATGGAGTGATGATGATAACGACTGTACGTGGGAGGTGGAAGAGAGGATGAAGGCAGCTCATCCTGAACTCTTCAAGGTATGGCCCTAAGGTGTCGTCTCATCTCACGACATTGTAACTTGTTCTAAATCTTAGAATTCTGTACGCTAAGCTAGAATTGGATGCATGGTTTGCTGATTGTTATGGATGGTAGGCGTACAGAATAGTTTTGATTGCTTTGTTGCTTGGAATTTCGGGGGCGAAATTCCTAAGGGGGAGAGAATGTAACGACCCGTATTTTCATGGATTGAAAAGTTCGTCAAATCTGGAGTTTTAGCATTTTGGGCCATTCCAGATTTTAGGCAAAAATTTGCCTAAGTCCTAAGTCGTTCACGACTTAGGATGAGTCGTGAGTCGTACACGACTCAGGAGATAGGAGGGACTCAGGGTCTTGGCTAGTTAAGGGATAGACAACCTAAGGAAGTGACCGACTTATGTTATTGTAGACGACTTAAGGTTTTGAGTTAAGTGTTAAGTCGGCTGACGAGTTAAGGTAGTGGTCGACTTAAGACCTGGACGACTTAGGAGTTGAGTCTTATCCTGGTAGATCGGCAAAGCTGCTATGTTAAGACGTAGGTAGGCTGCTGTGTTGAGTCGTGGCCGAGTTAAGGTGATGAGTCGTATACTTACTAAGTCGTAAGCTCAGTTGAGTCGTAACTCCAGTTGTTTGTTAAGTCGTGACCGACTCAATAGTTGTCTGCTAGGTTATAAGTCACAGGCTGGTGGAATTTGATAAGTCGTAGACGACTTAGTAGTTGAGTCGTAGGAGGTGTTGACTTGCTAAGTCGTAACCCAGTCAAGTTAGTAAGTCGTAAGTCGTACCTTCTGATGAGTCGTACCTTCTGATGAGTCGTACCTTCTGATGAGTCGTACCTTCTGATGAGTCGTACCTTCTGATGAGTCGTACCTTCTGATGAGTCGTACCTTCTGATGAGTCGTACCTTCTGATGAGTCGTAAGCTGATGAGTCGCGCATGGGTGATAACTCGTGCAAGTGGATGAGTCGTAGCTTGGTTAAGTCGTAGGGGGTGGTTGAGTCGTGGGGGCTTAAGTCATAAGTCGGAAACGACTTAGGAGATAGACTAGTCACGACTTAAGGGCAGTTTTCAGCTATAAATAGGAGGGGTTGTTCTCACTTTTTGGGATCCGGATTTTGAAGCGACGAAGTGCTGCCATTTTGAGAGCTCGACTTCTACACTTCTTCACTTCTTTTCTCCACTCTAATCTAGTGCTTACATCCATCCAAGTTGAAGATCAAGATTGAAGATTCAAGAGCTAAAGTTGAAGATCTTCATCTTTTCAAGAGAGATTTCTTCGTTTGAAGCGGATTCGTGATAGATCAAGCTTGATCCTTCACTGTCCAGATCTGAAGCGTGTTGATTTGAGGTTGTTTAGGTGATTTGGTGAGTGGTGATTATCTCTCACACGGATCCAAAGGAGTATATCGGATTGTTGGCCCGATTTGGTGTTAAAATAGAGATTTCCATGCATTTTCTTCATCCAAAGTGTAGATCCATATAGATCCATTGTTCATGATGATGTTGCATCCATTTTATCATATGTTAACCTATGCAAGTTCATTCATCAAGTTTGTAGAGATATAACCCATGTTTTCATGCTTATTGGACTTTCAACTCTTAAATTACGAAAATGCCATTATTGTTATAATTGTCTACTTAGATCATATTTGAATGCTTGATTGCTTGGATTGATGTTTGATTTGATTAATTGTTATGAACTAGATGATTGATGATTAGATTTAGATCGAATATGATTCAAAAGCCAAGGGAAAGGCTCTTGGATTGGGAAAGCTGCTTGTGGCATATGTAGCGGGATGATGAAGCTCTTATTCATAGATTTGATGATGAGATGTTAAGATGAGGCTTTGCGAAGATGTGATGAAGCGAGGCAATCATGTGATGAAGACTTGGTCTAATCCAGACGGGATCATTCCAAGCATGTTGATAACTCGGTGATATGATTCGAGTTGAGGATAATGAATGGATATGAGAATAGTCGTCGAGGAGGATGACTAGGAGGCTTGGATAGCATCGTTGTTGAAGGTTCTAGCATGCTCTAAGCAAGAGTACGTTTGGGCAGATTCGATAGTCCCAACGACCAACTGTTGAAGGTCGAGTACTCTGGGCAGATTCGATAGTCCTAGGCACGGGCTGCGACGACGTGCGGGAGTTATGTCTAGAACCGGGGTTTCCATTAGCCCTTGACGGACGGCTGAAAGAATGTGCCGGTCATTCAATTAACGGTGATATCGAAGCAATGATAACAGTGATAGCCAGAGTCATGGATGTTTGGTTGTATCGTCATTCGGACTCAAGAGCGGTATTTTCTGGGTGCTTATCTGATTTAGGCCTTGGTACTTGGAAAACATCGCCCTTGACTCGAGTGATAGTAGCTTTACTTTAAATTGTATGCTCTGCTATGTTGCTTCTGCTTAGTGTGTGTCTGGGGGCTATCACTGTAGAATGAGGTTGGAGTGGGAGGGTTGTATTCCTATTCCTTTTCCTTTATGCTCTTTTGGTATGTTGTTAGTTAATTTACTGCTCACTAAGACTGTTGTCTGACTCAAGGCTTTATGTTTTTAATTCTTATTGCCTTGGGCTGTTCGTCCATTTTGGGACGGGCAGACTAGGTAGCAGGTGACAGGTGTTGTTCTCTTCTCACGATGCTGTTATCGAAGACGAGCTGGAGGGTTGCATATTATCTTCTTATTATATGTACTGGATATTCCGCTGTTTTGTATTCTCTGAGAGATATGTAGTGAGGCTTGATGTATTGACTATGTGGATGCTTGTATTCAACTATTATGGAGTTTTATATGATGTCATTTTGTTCTGTAAAGCTTCACTATACATATGTTCTATTGTATTTTGTCCATGCGCTGTGAGTGATACGATAGATTCTGTCGTTTTAATCTTACCTTGACAATCGTCCATGGTCGCCTGGCACACTTTACAGCGCACTATCTATAGATTCGGTGCAGGGGCCATGGGCGGTCGTCACATTTATGGATTTTGCAATATATGTGTTTTGCCTTCTTGTAACATCCCGAAAATTTTCGACTTTCGAAAATTCAACATCGATACTCCCTTTATCGACTGCTGAGCCATCGAATGCCGGAAACCCGAAAAGTTATGGTTTTAAGAAAGAAAAAGTAGAAGAAGAAGAAGATAGAAGGAAAGAAAGAAAAACAACAACACAACATCAGATACAGAAGCAGAAACAATATCAGGATCTCACATATCGCAGCGGAACAACATATAATAGATAAATGAATAATCTTTAAAACAAAGAACTATATCATTTTATACATACATCAATCATCAGAGTCAATATACAACAATGGACAGTTATATAACTTGTCCTCATACAGAATACACAGCGGAATAAATACTATCAGATACATATACTACGTCTCGAACTCCAGCTTATCTCCAAGCTCCAGAATATCCAGAATATCCTGATAACATAACTCTAGGCTGCCCGTGCGGAAATTTGTGGGCACCCAAAGTTTAGAAGGGAACAATAAACTCCGAGTCAGTCATGGTGACTGGTGTGAGATCGTAAAACAGTTATTCTTTAAAATAAACAACAGGATAATTTTAAAGTCAATTCGAAATGCTTTTGGAAAATGAAACTACCATAAGACCTCCCGCCACACACACAATGCAAACGCAGAATTGGAGGAGATTTCTTCTTATGATAGTCAAAGATGCTTACTACGCAAAATCAAATCTTTTTGATATTATTATTAGTGCATAGTGTAGAAAACATTTCGAAAGTATAATATTAATCTTAGCCAACATACGACCAGTATCGTATGCCTACTATAGCTACTATGTTCAATAGCAGGTTACCGCCACATTCCATAGCAGGTAATACAACTAAAACCGTACAGGGTTCGTATTGTTTCTTTGGATTTTCCAACAAATGGTCAGGCTAAGGAACTTCCTTTCCTCCTGCCGATTGGGATCGCCTCTGGCTGGACGTCCCGAGAGACAAACTGCTCTCTGCCAAACAAGGCCGGGTTACCCCTGTAACAGGTAACTCACGAATATGTCATCACCCGGTCCTTTGGGACCTTTATCCGAGCGCTCGTAACCATCATCACACATCATAAAGAAGGTGTATCCACATGAGTAAGTATCTGGGCTCCATACCATGATACCACCCTTTTCCAGAAGGAAATGACATACCCTAAAGGGCGCGACCCTCATAACCTTGCCGCAACATTCCTGTTTCGACCATTTCCGGGTAGTGAGGTCCTGACGAAGTCTCGTCCACAAAGCTACGTTTTGTTCACAAAGCCATGCTTCGGGTTAAACAAATGATCAACCTATGATCACAAAGATATAAGATCAAACAAATGATCATATCGCAAATGATCAAACACTGATCATTTCACAGCAGCACTCAGCATGCCACATTACCAAATTGGGATATATCGCTGATAAATTTCAACTACATAACCTCTGAGCTCGTACGTCTCAGAGAAGGGTGTTAAGCTAAGAGAATAAATTCTCCGCCACCAACAGATATGTATTTGAAAGAAATCGGCTTTATATCTCAAAGTGTAATGTCAGACACACAATCCATACAAGTCTGTTCCGGGATCGAACAGAACCGAAGGCACTTCTCACGAAGCCCTTGCATATCCGGATAATTTTCAATCACGTCGGGACTTCCCGTCACTAAGGGTGATAAAACCTCTAAATCGAAGATCAGTCGATGTAGAGTAACTCGACGGTAATCCTTCCGTTTTCAAAAATATCCGGTCTTCAACACCGGTCTTCAAATGCGATTCATAACGACGTATCACATATTCGGAATGGGTTATACGACCCCATGGTCCTTTCCCGGCTAACCCGAATAGTGAGCGCTTATTCAAAATTAAGTGTGGCATTCAAATTCATCCAATTCACAACAAATATCATTCAAGGTGATTATTGATAGTCGGTTATTTAACTATCAATAAAGATGCGCAACATCATCAGATTCCAAATAATTTTCCAAATAATTTTATCTTCCAAAATATCTTTTCTAGATATAAAATTTCCACACTTAACCGTTTGAAAACAATTTCAAATCAATTTCCACATTTCTTTTTATCTTTGAAGATAAAATCTCAAAAACAGTTCATTTCATATTGGAAAGCAATTCCATACTTATTTAAAAATAAGTATTTCACAAATCATTTATTTTCAACACTTGAAAATATTCGATATACTTAAATCAAATTAAGTATACATTTCATTCTTTAAGGAAATCATAAATTTTAACATCTATTTGAGTCAAAACGAATGTTGCGTAAAACATCGTTACGACGACTCGAAATCACTAGTATAGGGATTCGGAATTTAGATAGATATATGAATCCCAATACTACATCAAAACATTTCCTTTTGGAAATCATTTACTATAACAACAGTGTTATAGTCCACCATTTCCTTCTACTTCTCGAAACGTCTATTTCAACAAGAACTGTTGAAATCTATGTATTCGATACTTAACACGTTTTAAAACATCTTTTAAAACAACTTCATTTAACGATATTCCTTTTTCCAAAATATATTGATTTTATTCAATAATATATATTCACTGTCCAAAATCGTGAATATAATCACTATCCCAATTTTAACAATTCCTACACATTTAACTTAAAGGATAATTCGCTGTCCAAAATCACGAATATATCTCCTTTAATAACTTCAATGTTAATTTATCAAACTCTATTGATTTTTTTTTTATTTATAAAACAATGTTTATAAATCCCATTTCTATTTATAAAACTTCGATTTCTAAGTTATCCAATTCAACTTATATATCTCAATTTTATACCGGAAGTCTATATTATAAGTTAAGAACTTATAATTCATTTATTTACAACATCTTATTCATTTCTCATCTAAATGTCAAAATCCGATTTATAAGATAATTGCTTATAAATCTTTTTGTTTTACAAAACCTATTCATTTAATAATTTCACAATTTATAAATCTATAAATTTCTATCCACTTATGGAATCCATTTTATTTGACTTAAACACTTAATAAAACTCATTTCAAAATTCCAATATTTTTAATTTATAAAAATATCAATTCTTATAAATCTTTTTATATGAATTGTTTAAAATACTTCAACAATTCCAATTTAAACTATTTCATAATCCTTATCAATTGTTTATTTCAAAAAAATAACATTTTTGTCGTATTTCACAAAAATCACAATTTTACTAACATTTAAAATTTTAACATTTATTTATTTAAAATAAACCAATTCAAAAATTTCAATAAAACGTATATTTCTACAAATCACTTTAAAAATCCTTTTAAATTAAAAGTCGTCATTTTTACATTTCCAAAACTGAATCCGATGATGCCACAGCATCAATTAGTCCATCACAACAGTCAAATATCATATATCATCATATGATAACAGAATATATCAAAATATCTGTAAATAATCAATACGGTGAGGAATCCAGTCGGATCCCTCCAACCTGTTTCCCTGCATCCACAGATGTTAGCACAATACCAATTCCGCTCCAGTACGGAATTATCGCGGTATATGGGTTTTTATAAATCCGCTTACTAACGGCGCAATAGGGTCTCATCCGCTATACGAGGCGGGAAATCAATCAAATCCAATATATACATATGCCAATATGTATATACTGCTATATATATAGATATATCCTATCATATCTAATACCAACAATCAAAACAGACAATCAAGCAATAACTGAAAATTCCATTTTTCCATTTTGAGTGAGAAAATCTCACCTTTGCTTTACTTTGCAATCCATTTCCGTTTTGACCATTTCTTCACGGTTTTAGACCTTGATAAACAATTTATAAAATTTATTAATATTCGAATCAATCGAATAATAAATTTCCATTTTAACAAATTTAATCTACTATTGATTTAATTTAACTTAATGATTTAATTTTAAATCAAAGGATTAAATTTTTAAACAAATTTCCTTTAATAAATTAATTTTCTTTTGTGACAAAGATACTTTAGATTCAACTACACAAAAAAAAAAAAATTTTAAACTGTCTTTACAATTTAAAACTGCTGCATACCTAAATCTTATATATATTTTTCAGTTCAAAAATGATAAACAATATATAACTTCATTCAGAAATTCCTCTCTATACAAAACTATTTTTGTTTATAACTGAAAATATATATTATTTTATTTTATCTTTTTAAACAGCAAACTGTTGTGTGTATATATAAACTTACTGTAATAAAAAAAAATTCTCTGTATAAAATTTTCTTCTAACTATATATATATTTAACAATTTCGTTTAATTGAAAATAGAAATAACATCGAGATTACCTCACTGTTAACCACCCCAGACTATCGTTTCGTGAATCCCAATGAACATCTCGGCATCGCGACCCCCAATTCCACTCAACGTCGCCGCCTCGAACTCGTGCTCGACCGATACTATACAATTCCCACGCCTCCGACATCCCAGTCGCGAAGTTCACCGTGACTTTGGCTTCGCCGATCGAAATCGTGAATCCAAGCTCGAGCTGCTTGTCGCTCAACTTCACTAACCCCGCCATCGAGTAACGTGCCGCTCGAGAAAAGCTGGCCTCGCCTGCCTCCCCCTTGTCATATTGACGAACCCCCAGATCTTTCTTAGCGCGCGCGAGCCCATCAAAATAGCGACGACGTCGCTTGAAAACTTTTATCGCGGCCCTTAAATCGATGAGTCTCCTCCCTCATGAACGCGATTGATTTCAAACGAAGATGATTTCGTTTCGTAAAGGGTTTCGTTTTTTTTTCGAGAAGGGGATTTCGAATTTTGGGGACGAATGCGCCTTTTTATTACTGATGTACGCGGCCATTTGAAATTCAGAGCATCTGATTTTGTTTTTCAAACGACAGGGCTTCGGCCATTTTTGTTTTTCTTTGAACGAGATACTTCCTTTGAAATCAAAATGAACTGCTCGCGTGATAAAAGAAAACGAAGGGGACAAGAGTACGTGATTTTGCAGAAAGTAAGTCGGCATTGAAAAGTTGATTAAAAATTTATATTTTTATATTCCAAAATATCTCGTTATATTATATCAGCGCGTTTGCTTATCGTACGATCACACGACAGCTCCAATCACCACGAAAATTGAAATCCGATAATAAAACAATATTACGGATCCAATAGGACTGGTTTCGTCGAATTCCGAGACTGTGTCTCTGAACGCTATTTTTTAAATATCGATTAAACGATACAATTTCAAAACTGAACAAAACAGTTTCAAATTCAATTCTGAAGCTTCCATTATCTTCAGTATAATCAATACGACTTTTACAAGCCTTTGAAATATTTTAAATCGGCTTAAAATTGAAGATTCAAATTTTTATCCAGTTTCAATAGATTAAATTCTATAATTTAATCGTCAATTTCTGAATTATATTCGGGATTCAAATTAAATCATCGTTCAAATATTTAAAATTAATTAAATATTCTCAATTTAATTTGTTCAAAATTCAGGGTCGTTACAGACTTCCCTCCTTAAAAGAATTTCGTCCTCGAAATTACAAGTTAGGAAAAATGGTCCTTAACTCGTCTACTATTTTTCACAATCCAATAGTTTTATCACATTTATCAAAACAAATCTTTCTACTAAAGATTCATTATTAATTCAACTAAATTTTCAACTTCAATTACCGATTTCAAACAACATTGTTTTCTTAACAATTCAATTTTAAGTTTAAATTCAAATTTAAACTTTCAAATTTTTCTCAAAAATTTTCTAACACTCGAAATTTTCGAAAAATTTCGCCAGCGTCTCCTTTGCGCGGCTAATACGGCACGACTACAAAACGTCCCTCCGGACTCTCAGATTTCAAAAAGAAAAAGAAAAAGCCAAGCGGCTAGAGAAATAAGTCATCAAATCTCATATTCAAATTTAAATACATACCTTTAGTCGAGCAATTCAAATTTATCCTCGAAATCAAATTCAATTTCCTTTATACCTGTATATCCTACTAGCCATAATATCTAGTTGCATATATTCAAACCATTTCGTACATTCAATTACAAAATTTTCAATATAACTGCTTATATCATTTTTAAATTAGTTTTAATTACTAATTCATTTCAAATTCTAATCTACTAACAAATTCAGATTTGCTTCCAACATTCAATTTCAATTCCAGTTTCATTCACTTTTGTTCATTTCCAAAATTTGATTTCAATTTACCCTTTGGTTAAATCTACTGTCATTTAAACTGGATTTCCAATTCGAATTCATTTTACTTTTCTTCAAATTTTATCAATTCAACTTCATTAACACTTAATGAATTTATATACAATCAACTAACAATCATCAAACAATCAATGCATATTCAACATAACCATTATTATTTGATTTCCATTCAATTTAGTTCAACACCTTTAATTTCAATTGACTTACATTCAATTTATTCAGTTTCTTCAATGAATTAACATTTACACTCAATTGATTCATTAGTTCAATAGCTAATCCATTTCACATTTCATGTTGAAGTTTATTTATATAACTCAAGTTCATATTCATTTAATTCATTTTGATTATTTACTTCGACACCAAAATCAATTCCAATCAACACTTAAGTTATATCCCATTAAACATCGTTTGTTTAACTTAACTTACATTTCCACTTATAAATCCAAAATTCAAATTTCAATCCTATTTAACTTTTACCAAGGTCAAATTTCTTCACTTATTCAAAATTCATATTAAATCCAGATTTCATATTCCACAATCTCAACTTAGATTTAATTGATTCACTTATACTTACTTAAATTTAACTTCATCCTTTAAGTTGAATTTATTCTATCAATTCAAATTGTATAAGTTATCAACTTAATAATATTTCATAAATATGGTATCCCAGAGTCTTACCAATATTTCAAAGCCATTTTGAAAACAATTCAAATTCCATTTGAATTTCCAAAACAAAACCCAAATTTCCAAAACAACTTCCATTTAAAACGATTTGGCAGCAATTCCTCTTTTGGAAACCCGAAAATGAATTCTAATGATGTGGCCATCATCATCAGGATTATTTTCCAGCGACCTGAAAAGAGTTTAGAGCTTTCATTACTCTAAAACATTTTTCCAAAATATCAAATCCTTTCAAAACACTTCTCTGGAATTTTATTTCAGATTATAAATCACAATTACAAATCTTTTACTTATATAACTTCACTTTATATATATAAGATTATTCCACAATTGTAAATCATATTAATTATAACTTCATCTTTATAATTCATTGGTTTATACAATTTACTCTTTCACAATTGTTGTTTTCATTTACTTATGCAAACAACTTTAACTAACTTGTATATATTTACATTTTCAAACAATCAAACAATCAATTATATACACTTTAACACCGAAAAATTATTTCTTTATATACAAAATATAATCGAGGTAAAATTATTCCATTTACCCAATTTAAAACAATACTGTGCCGAATTGTTCTATTCAAGTGTTTAGAGATCCCTATCGATAGAGTTGTACGGACAATACCGACCAGAATCCATATACCACTCAACAAACCAATCATCACAATATAAAACAATTTTATATTCAAATAACAAATACGCGCTCATATCTATTATTACACTCAAACTCATTCTAGAGTACTACTGACTCTATCTCTAATGAGTAACACCCAACAGAGCAGGGTTGTCGCTTAACCATATGCTCTGATACCACTTGTAACATCCCGAAAATTTTCGACTTTCGAAAATTCAACATCGATACTCCCTTTATCGACTGCTGAGCCATCGAATGCCGGAAACCCGAAAAGTTATGGTTTTAAGAAAGAAAAAGTAGAAGAAGAAGAAGATAGAAGGAAAGAAAGAAAAACAACAACACAACATCAGATACAGAAGCAGAAACAATATCAGGATCTCACATATCGCAGCGGAACAACATATAATAGATAAATGAATAATCTTTAAAACAAAGAACTATATCATTTTATACATACATCAATCATCAGAGTCAATATACAACAATGGACAGTTATATAACTTGTCCTCATACAGAATACACAGCGGAATAAATACTATCAGATACATATACTACGTCTCGAACTCCAGCTTATCTCCAAGCTCCAGAATATCCTGATAACATAACTCTAGGCTGCCCGTGCGGAAATTTGTGGGCACCCAGAGTTTAGAAGGGAACAATAAACTCCGAGTCAGTCATGGTGACTGGTGTGAGATCGTAAAACAGTTATTCTTTAAAATAAACAACAGGATAATTTTAAAGTCAATTCGAAATGCTTTTGGAAAATGAAACTACCATAAGACCTCCCGCCACACACACAATGCAAACGCAGAATTGGAGGAGATTTCTTCTTATGATAGTCAAAGATGCTTACTACGCAAAATCAAATCTTTTTGATATTATTATTAGTGCATAGTGTAGAAAACATTTCGAAAGTATAATATTAATCTTAGCCAACATACGACCAGTATCGTATGCCTACTATAGCTACTATGTTCAATAGCAGGTTACCGCCACATTCCATAGCAGGTAATACAACTAAAACCGTACAGGGTTCGTATTGTTTCTTTGGATTTTCCAACAAATGGTCAGGCTAAGGAACTTCCTTTCCTCCTGCCGATTGGGATCGCCTCTGGCTGGACGTCCCGAGAGACAAACTGCTCTCTGCCAAACAAGGCCGGGTTACCCCTGTAACAGGCAACTCACGAATATGTCATCACCCGGTCCTTTGGGACCTTTATCCGAGCGCTCGTAACCATCATCACACATCATAAAGAAGGTGTATCCACATGAGTAAGTATCTGGGCTCCATACCATGATACCACCCTTTTCCAGAAGGAAATGACATACCCTAAAGGGCGCGACCCTCATAACCTTGCCGCAACATTCCTGTTTCGACCATTTCCGGGTAGTGAGGTCCTGACGAAGTCTCGTCCACAAAGCTACGCTTTGTTCACAAAGCCATGCTTCGGGTCAAACAAATGATCAACCTATGATCACAAAGATATAAGATCAAACAAATGATCATATCGCAAATGATCAAACACTGATCATTTCACAGCAGCACTCAGCATGCCACATTACCAAATTGGGATATATCGCTGATAAATTTCAACTACATAACCTCTGAGCTCGTACGTCTCAGAGAAGGGTGTTAAGCTAAGAGAATAAATTCTCCGCCACCAACAGATATGTATTTGAAAGAAATCGGCTTTATATCTCAAAGTGTAATGTCAGACACACAATCCATACAAGTCTGTTCCGGGATCGAACAGAACCGAAGGCACTTCTCACGAAGCCCTTGCATATCCGGATAATTTTCAATCACGTCGGGACTTCCCGTCACTAAGGGTGATAAAACCTCTAAATCGAAGATCAGTCGATGTAGAGTAACTCGACGGTAATCCTTCCGTTTTCAAAAATATCCGGTCTTCAACACCGGTCTTCAAATGCGATTCATAACGACGTATCACATATTCGGAATGGGTTATACGACCCCATGGTCCTTTCCCGGCTAACCCGAATAGTGAGCGCTTATTCAAAATTAAGTGTGGCATTCAAATTCATCCAATTCACAACAAATATCATTCAAGGTGATTATTGATAGTCGGTTATTTAACTATCAATAAAGATGCGCAACATCA
Source organism: Allium fistulosum (assembly GCA_030737815.1). Classification (NCBI taxonomy): domain Eukaryota; kingdom Viridiplantae; phylum Streptophyta; class Magnoliopsida; order Asparagales; family Amaryllidaceae; genus Allium; species Allium fistulosum. The sequence continues at coordinate 635,718,877 of CM060908.1, read as the reverse complement.
TCAGATTCCAAATAATTTTCCAAATAATTTTATCTTCCAAAATATCTTTTCTAGATATAAAATTTCCACACTTAACCGTTTGAAAACAATTTCAAATCAATTTCCACATTTCTTTTTATCTTTGAAGATAAAATCTCAAAAACAGTTCATTTCATATTGGAAAGCAATTCCATACTTATTTAAAAATAAGTATTTCACAAATCATTTATTTTCAACACTTGAAAATATTCGATATACTTAAATCAAATTAAGTATACATTTCATTCTTTAAGGAAATCATAAATTTTAACATCTATTTGAGTCAAAACGAATGTTGCGTAAAACATCGTTACGACGACTCGAAATCACTAGTATAGGGATTCGGAATTTAGATAGATATATGAATCCCAATACTACATCAAAACATTTCCTTTTGGAAATCATTTACTATAACAACAGTGTTATAGTCCACCATTTCCTTCTACTTCTCGAAACGTCTATTTCAACAAGAACTGTTGAAATCTATGTATTCGATACTTAACACGTTTTAAAACATCTTTTAAAACAACTTCATTTAACGATATTCCTTTTTCCAAAATATATTGATTTTATTCAATAATATATATTCACTGTCCAAAATCGTGAATATAATCACTATCCCAATTTTAACAATTCCTACACATTTAACTTAAAGGATAATTCGCTGTCCAAAATCACGAATATATCTCCTTTAATAACTTCAATGTTAATTTATCAAACTCTATTGATTTTTTTTTTTATTTATAAAACAATGTTTATAAATCCCATTTCTATTTATAAAACTTCGATTTCTAAGTTATCCAATTCAACTTATATATCTCAATTTTATACCGGAAGTCTATATTATAAGTTAAGAACTTATAATTCATTTATTTACAACATCTTATTCATTTCTCATCTAAATGTCAAAATCCGATTTATAAGATAATTGCTTATAAATCTTTTTGTTTTACAAAACCTATTCATTTAATAATTTCACAATTTATAAATCTATAAATTTCTATCCACTTATGGAATCCATTTTATTTGACTTAAACACTTAATAAAACTCATTTCAAAATTCCAATATTTTTAATTTATAAAAATATCAATTCTTATAAATCTTTTTATATGAATTGTTTAAAATACTTCAACAATTCCAATTTAAACTATTTCATAATCCTTATCAATTGTTTATTTCAAAAAAATAACATTTTTGTCGTATTTCACAAAATTCACAATTTTACTAACATTTAAAATTTTAACATTTATTTATTTAAAATAAACCAATTCAAAAATTTCAATAAAACGTATATTTCTACAAATCACTTTAAAAATCCTTTTAAATTAAAAGTCGTCATTTTTACATTTCCAAAACTGAATCCGATGATGCCACAGCATCAATTAGTCCATCACAACAGTCAAATATCATATATCATCATATGATAACAGAATATATCAAAATATCTGTAAATAATCAATACGGTGAGGAATCCAGTCGGATCCCTCCAACCTGTTTCCCTGCATCCACAGATGTTAGCACAATACCAATTCCGCTCCAGTACGGAATTATCGCGGTATATGGGTTTTTATAAATCTGCTTACTAACGGCGCAATAGGGTCTCATCCGCTATACGAGGCGGGAAATCAATCAAATCCAATATATACATATGCCAATATGTATATACTGCTATATATATAGATATATCCTATCATATCTAATACCAACAATCAAAACAGACAATCAAGCAATAACTGAAAATTCCATTTTTCCATTTTGAGTGAGAAAATCTCACCTTTGCTTTACTTTGCAATCCATTTCCGTTTTGACCATTTCTTCACGGTTTTAGACCTTGATAAACAATTTATAAAATTTATTAATATTCGAATCAATCGAATAATAAATTTCCATTTTAACAAATTTAATCTACTATTGATTTAATTTAACTTAATGATTTAATTTTAAATCAAAGGATTAAATTTTTAAACAAATTTCCTTTAATAAATTAATTTTCTTTTGTGACAAAGATACTTTAGATTCAACTACACAAAAAAAATAAATTTTTAAACTGTCTTTACAATTTAAAACTGCTGCATACCTAAATCTTATATATATTTTTCAGTTCAAAAATGATAAACAATATATAACTTCATTCAGAAATTCCTCTCTATACAAAACTATTTTTGTTTATAACTGAAAATATATATTATTTTATTTTATCTTTTTAAACAGCAAACTGTTGTGTATATATATAAACTTACTGTAATAAAAAAAAATTCTCTGTATAAAATTTTCTTCTAACTATATATATATTTAACAATTTCGTTTAATTGAAAATAGAAATAACATCGAGATTACCTCACTGTTAACCACCCCAGACTATCGTTTCGTGAATCCCAATGAACATCTCGGCATCGCGACCCCCAATTCCACTCAACGTCGCCGCCTCGAACTCGTGCTCGACCGATACTATACAATTCCCACGCCTCCGACATCCCAGTCGCGAAGTTCACCGTGACTTTGGCTTCGCCGATCGAAATCGTGAATCCAAGCTCGAGCTGCTTGTCGCTCAACTTCACTAACCCCGCCATCGAGTAACGTGCCGCTCGAGAAAAGCTGGCCTCGCCTGCCTCCCCCTTGTCGTATTGACGAACCCCCAGATCTTTCTTAGCGCGCGCGAGCCCATCAAAATAGCGACGACGTCGCTTGAAAACTTTTATCGCGGCCCTTAAATCGATGAGTCTCCTCCCTCATGAACGCGATTGATTTCAAACGAAGATGATTTCGTTTCGTAAAGGGTTTCGTTTTTTTTTTCGAGAAGGGGATTTCGAATTTTGGGGACGAATGCGCCCTTTTTATTACTGATGTACGCGGCCATTTGAAATTCAGAGCATCTGATTTTGTTTTTCAAACGACAGGGCTTCGGCCATTTTTGTTTTTCTTTGAACGAGATACTTCCTTTGAAATCAAAATGAACTGCTCGCGTGATAAAAGAAAACGAAGGGGACAAGAGTACGTGATTTTGCAGAAAGTAAGTCGGCATTGAAAAGTTGATTAAAAATTTATATTTTTATATTCCAAAATATCTCGTTATATTATATCAGCGCGTTTGCTTATCGTACGATCACACGACAGCTCCAATCACCACGAAAATTGAAATCCGATAATAAAACAATATTACGGATCCAATAGGACTGGTTTCGTCGAATTCCGAGACTGTGTCTCTGAACGCTATTTTTTAAATATCGATTAAACGATACAATTTCAAAACTGAACAAAACAGTTTCAAATTCAATTCTGAAGCTTCCATTATCTTCAGTATAATCAATACGACTTTTACAAGCCTTTGAAATATTTTAAATCGGCTTAAAATTGAAGATTCAAATTTTTATCCAGTTTCAATAGATTAAATTCTATAATTTAATCGTCAATTTCTGAATTATATTCGGGATTCAAATTAAATCATCGTTCAAATATTTAAAATTAATTAAATATTCTCAATTTAATTTGTTCAAAATTCAGGGTCGTTACACTTCTATTCCACTTCCTATTCTTTCTCTTTGGATTTGATTAAGAGATTTTAAGAAATAATGTGTAAGGTAGAAATTCTTATGCGTAGTTTGCATTGTCTATTTCTACAAATTAAATACAAATTTCCTTGTCTAATTTTATGTAAAAAAGGAGTTGAATAGAGCGTAAAACTAATTTAATTGTAAGTTTCCATTATTATTGTTTTACTTCATTATTTTAATATAAAATAAATTGGAATCGAATTCTATGTACAATTCTATTGATTTGATTTTGAATATTGGATTTAAAGTAAAAATGCTATTCATACTATTGTGGAAATGAGACTTGTATAACATTGGAAGATTTGACATTTGAATGTTAGTTTAGGGTGTAATCTTCTCGCACCTAATAAATGCATACTTATTAATTTCTATGTGTGCAGAGATTACGCCCTAAACCAACGATCAGATGTCAAATTTTCTAATGATATACAAGTCTTGTTTTCACAATAGCATTTTTTTACCATAAATTCAATATTCTAAAATCAAATCAATAGACTTGTACTTAGAATCCAACTCCAAATTATTTTATGTTAGAACAATGGAATAAAACAATAATAATGGAAACTTATAATTTAATTAATTTTACACTCTATTCAATCCATTTTACATGAAATTAGACAAGATAATTTCTATAGAAATAGGTAGTGTAAACTATGAGTAAGAATTCATATCTTACACACATTTCTAAATCAAATCCTTTAATCAAATCTAAGGAAAAAGGATAAGAAGTGGAATAGAAGGTAAAACTCATATATTGCAAAATCCACAAAACTTCATTATTTTAATACAAGACAATTAAGATCCAACCTAAAAATTGACATTTCGCTTTGGGGGAATTTTGGGGATTTTTATTGTGATGTTTTCGTAATCCAAAACTTCCCAAGGCATATATCAGATCCAAACTACACTATTCAATTACTAAACTAGACAAGCTAATATTTCCACTCACAGAGGTCCTTAACTTTGCCTCCTCTTGGATTTGACACGCCTTCAATTAATCTTTTCGAATCTATTCTTTTTTATATATACAGCAAGCGAGTTATATATACATTAGATTCAGAAAATTAGTGGTTTGGAGAAGAAGAAATTGAGAAAATAAACAATAAAAAAGATAGATATGTAGGATTTCTTAACTGAAACCCTAACGGAGTTTTTTGAATCCATGAAGAGATGAACTGACAGAGCTTCGCTAATATTCCCAAAATATTGTGAGTAAAAGTGAGGGAGCTAGACACTTATTTATAGTGGTTGTAGTGCACTAGAATCGTCGAATGAAGGTCCATTTAAAATTATCAAATCTAATACGTTTAAAATAACCAAAGCCTTAGCCGCTACAGGTAGCGGTCTACCGCTGCCTTCCCATCGGTCGACCCCTGGCAGTCAACCGGTCATGGGTAAGATGTCGACTGTCCCCTATTTTGGGAATATAGTTAATTTTGTAAGGGAATCAAATCAATAGACTTGTACTTAGAATTCGATATTCCAAAATCAAATCAATAGACTTGTATTTAATATCCCCTCGCTAATTTTATTCAACTCCAATGTTATATGTTTGTGTTACTTATTTGTTTAACTGCATTTATGTGACTGCATTTATTTTGGATGATATATATTTAGTTGTTTTTAAGTGCATTAAGATAATGCAGTTATTATCTTTTAACCTAATTAAAAAGAATTTGTTTTTAAATTATGCAGCAATGATTGCATTTGAATTTGTTTAACTACATTTGTATGATGTAGTAATAATTTTGACTACATTTGAATTTTTTTCATTTTTAATGCACATTATAATTTAACTATATTAAGGAAATGCAGTTATATTTAAATGCTTTAATAAAATGCAATTATATTGTAACATCGTATTTTGAATTAGTTTAACTGCATTTATATGATGAAGTAACAATTATGGCTTGCATTTGCTAATTTTTTTCAATTCTAATACCGTTATAATTTTATTGCATTAAGAAAATATAGTTAAATTTAAATGCTTTAAGAAAATGTAATTATAATTCAACAACATTTTTTAATTAATTTAATTATATTTATGTAATGTGGTAATAATTTTGGCTGCATTTTATAATTTTATTAAATATTAGTACACTTTATAAATTAACTGCATTATAGTTATATTTAAATGCTTTAAGAAAACGCAACTATATTTTAACTGTATATTTTTGAATTATTTTAACTATATTTATATGATGTAGAAAAAAATTTGTCTGCATTTGATAATTTTATTCAATTTTAGTACAGTTATATTTTAATCACATTAAGAAAATGTAGTTAAATTTAAATGCTTGAATTAAATGCAATTATAATGTAACAACATTTTTTGATTAATTCAACAGCATTTATGTGATGTAATAACAATTTTGGCTGCATTTGATAATTTTATATAATTTAGTTTACATTATAAATTAACCGTATTTAGAAAATGCAGTTACATTTGACCTTAATACAAAATTAACTGCATTAAGAAAATACAGTTATAACTGCATTAATATAATGTAGTTATAATTCTGCATATATTTATTATTTTTGAACCTTGTGTTTTGAATGATGCAATTGTAGTTGCACTTTGAATGATATAGTTTTAAACATGTTATTTATATAAAAAGTTGCAATTTTTCAGAATAAAATTCAATGACTAGATATTTACATATGCATAACACATATCATTCAAAAGTTGATAAAATTTGTGATTTGATAATGAAAATGGTCCGTTGATAAGATATTTCTACAAAAACTTATTGCATTTTAAATATGAAAATCAAATAAGGTGTGAGATATTAACATGGGTATGAGAATTTTAGCTGGTTGCAAAGGAAAAACTTGGTCAGAGATCTGATTTACATAAAATTATTAAGGATGGTATTTTGTATATTAAAATTACAAGGAAGAGACTTGACGTACAAATCCTTTTTATGCTATTTCAAAATGCACAAATACAAAGTTAGAATTTGTGTTTGTGCATTTTTAAAATGCAAAATAAAAATATCTAACTAGACCTATTGTAATAAGTTTTCAATTAAGCTTGTTATTGTAACCGGTGCTAAAGGCATGTCCGTTGGACGTGTACAAAGAAAAATGTAAACCAACTCATTTTTTTTCAAATATTATGAATAAATGCACATAAACTCCCATGTTAACTTTTTTCATCAATTTGGTCATTGTGTAAAATATTAAATGGAACATTTGAGGAGATGAACGTTTAACATGACTTAAAGAGATAAACCTATTGTAGCTAATACAATAGTTAAATTACATAAGAAGACAATTGTTTTAAAACAAAGGGTTCTAACATGTAAATCGTCCAATTTCCACGCCGATCAAGATCTGCCTGTTATACATCAAAATTTGAAAAGTTCAAATGTTTTATTTGGAGAAGGATACAAAGCAAAATTATCGGATATTAGAATGGCTGAAAAAGGAAAATCTATTAGAATGCGTGAATATCTAGAGATGGGTAAATTGACTATAGAATCTAACACATATGCATTTGGTTTACTGCTTTTGGAGGTTATTACTGGTAAAATGGCGATTGGTAATGCTAGCAGCAGTTCAAACATGCACAATCTTGTTGGTTGGGTAAGACCTGTCATCCGGTACATACATGTGCACGTGCACATGCACACTCAGTTAAGTTTTTAAACATATGACTTTTAGATTATATGTGTTCTATAATGCAGGCAGAGCCATTCTTGAAGGATAAAGAAAGAGTGATGCAAATTGCAGATTTGCCGACGGGTGATTTAAAGGAATCTAAATTTCATAAAGCTACGTATTTAGCTGTAGAGTGTTTGCAAGAGAATGCAAGTAGAATGCCTCACATAGCTGAAATTATCAATACTCCTACTTATGCTTGCCCACGGGAAAAGAAATATGGTGATGAAATATCGGGTAGTGGATCTAGGAGACCGAGTTCCGCTAAATGAATTTGACAGCGGATAGATGATGAAGTGTTTTAATATCTTACCGAGTAGCTGTGTACATTTTGAGGGTTCATTTCATTTTGTTATTAGTCGCAGAATCTTGTTGCTGATTTTTAAATTTTTATTTGGATTAAATAAAGCTTAGTGACGTTTTAGAGAATTGATCGAATCAAATTCATGACTTGTATATGAATAGTTGTAAATACTAAGCATGATCGGCTATTTTTTGCACTGATGTTGTTTCCTATACGTTAAATGCTAAGCCTTGGACATGCATCTGAGCATGAGCTGTTGTGAATATGTTTTGGAGCATCATGCTTCCTTATTACTGTAGAAGCAGTGTATACTGATTCTGGAACTCGGAACTTGTTTGGTAGTGTTGACTTCTTGTGTATAAGAGCAAGAATTTGGAAGTAGTGTATACTGGTTCTTTATGCCTAAAATTTGGGAACATGCTTGTAACTAATATTCTGTAACATTATTCTGATTGTAGTAAGAACTGACTTGTGTACTTGAAACGAAATTACCATTTTGTTGTGTGTATTAAATAAGTGTGTACTTATATATATTATTTTAATAGTTGAAATGATCATCAATATATTCTAACAATCTTTAAAGGGTCACTATTATTTCATTTGTAGAATATAATGGTTGATGCAAGTCTATGTGTAGCTTCCATTTTGGATCAATCTCAATCAAGTGTAGCTGAAAAATAAAAGGCAACTCAAAGTCCATTCATGGTTATAGAAAAAATAAGCTTGCACTGATACAACAAAAAGGGACTTTTGCAGCGTTTTAGAATTGCTGTCATTATCATCCGCAGCATTTTGAAGAACGCTCTATTATGTACCGCTGCAGAAGAGCATGAATATGTCACAGCTTTTCTGAAAGAATGCTAAAAAATGGATACTGAAGCTTTTATGAAACGCTGCAAAAAATTGTTAGTGCAGCGTTTTGTAGATGATGCGAATTCATTTAGCAGCATTTTAAAGAATGCAGTCAAAAAACATGCTTTAACAGATCATTAATATAGCATCATTTATGAAACGCTACAATAATATATAATGCAGCATTTTTTTTGAAAAAAGGTACTTGATAAATATAAGAACAAACATTTGCATTCATGATATGCCTCGTTAAAACCTTGCAATCCCTCTAACCTAAATGGGTGCCTTTCAAAGAAAAAGAGTACATATCATGTCCGTATATTAACAGTACAATAGACCAAAAGCCAAAAAACCAAGTTGTCAAATAGATGGAGGAGTAAACAACGCACCGGTACACTCAAAACCATTTATATGATCAACTTGGGGCTAAAAAAATAACAAATAAAAACCAAAAGAAATGATACAACAAGATTAAGACACGTGGACCTAATCAACACCACATCTAAAATAACACTACGCCTCAAAATATCTACTACAGAAGCTTTTGGAGATTAAATCTTCGAACGCCACAATTAAACCAGTTCTGAAAAAAAACGAGACTTTACCACTTCAGTTCAATAATGGCGACTACATGCAATTCTAAGTGAAGGAGCTCGACATCCAAAAATTAAATGAATGAATTACTCAATCTCAAACTCAAGGAGGCTGGAAGACGCAATTTGTCTCTTCAACAATGCCGCAATTTGATAGGATAAGCTTTTCTCCTTTACTTAAATTCTTAGTCTCTAGCTTGTTTTGAAGTAGATGCTTGCAATCTTGTAATATAAGAGTCGTTCTAACTTGTACTGGTAGCTCTATGTTTTTAAAACCCTAGAGTTTCTTTCGCACTAGATGTTCCACATAATTACAGTAAAGGCAATATTCTTGATTTGATTAATAACAGAGTTACCTTTCTGTACTTGGCACATATTATTCAAAATATGATGTAGATCGTGGGAATTTCCAATATTGATCTGAAGCTTTTGCATGATAGTATTTAGAATTTATCTGGAATAGATGCAATTAAAAAACATGTGGTCTCTGTCTTCATTATGTGTCGAACACAACACACATGTCTGATCAAAAGCATTGTTCCATCTACTAATCCTCTCCTTGGTGTTAAGTATGTTCAATATGGCTAATAATGCACAAGTAGACATTTTGGGTGCACAGTTTTTCCCATATAATCTTAGTCCAACTGAATTCTGCATGTTCGGTTCGAATATGTTCCCATGCTGATTTGCTATTGAATTCACCATTACTGTTAGGCAGCCAATACCAGAAATCTTTTTCCATATGATGATGGATTTTGATGTTATGCGCAATGTTTTTAAATTGAGTAGGGATAAAACTTAAGGGTTGTTTCCATTCATTCCGTACCAGTAGAGTAGATACTTTTCTATGGCTACCACCATTAACTGCCATAAAGTTCCACCCACATTTATCTATCAGAGAATAACCATTTATCCATGGGTTAGCCCATACATCAATGTGTTTTCTATTTACAATTTTCCTGTCAATAACTCATTTGCACCACTGTCTTGCATTTAATAACATTTTCCATGTAGAGGATGCATCGTTGTTCATTGTAGCAGACCAAAAGTTAGAATTTTTGCAGTATTTATTAGTCATCCATTTAGCCCATAGGGATCCTCATTGAATAAATTTACAGACCAATTTAATAGCCACGGCTTTGCCAATATCATCAATCTTTCTGATACCAAGTCCTTCCTCATTTATGGTTTTGCAAACATCATCCCAGCACATATTGTGGGATTTAGACTTCCATATAAAATTGGCACATAAAAAGTTAATTCTCTGACCGACTACCACAAGAAAATGAGTGAATTGTAGCCAGAATTGAATCATAGGGTGAATCACAGTCTTTACTAATTCAATTCTACCACTTATATTTAATAATTTGTTGCTCCAGTGGCTGAATTTTTTGTTAATTTTGTCAATAAGATAACCAAAATCTCTAACTTTGAGCACATTGCTAGATAGTGGTATGCATAAGTAGATCACTGGGAGATTTCCAATTTTAATGTTCAAAATGTCAGTTATTTGCTGTTTGAGATTTGCTCCTTTACTAAAATACAAAGTTGATTTATTTTCATTGAGATCAAGTACAGTAAGTAATTTCAACTTTTGGAATGTGTTCGCATTCAGCATTTGTGATGTTTGCTTTAGCCATAAATAGAATATCATCAGCATATAACAAGTGTGTAATCATTGGCTCTAAGTTGTATATGGGTGTGATATTCCCCTTCATATACTCCATGTCTAGGTTAATTGCAAGGAACTCCATAGCAATAGAAAATAAATAAGGCGAGAGGGGATCCTTTTGTCTTAATCCCCTCGAGCTCTCAATAAGACCATAAGGAGTTCCTTCAATTAATACAGAAAAAAAGGAGTGGCTATACACTCATAAATGAGATAAGCAATGTAGGAAATCCCATGGAAATCAGCATATGATGAATAAACTCTTTGCTAATTTTATCATATGCCTTATGTAAATCAATTTTCAGGCAGAAATTGTTAGAATTTTTCCTATTGAATCCTCTAACCATTTCATAGGCAAGTAAAGAGTTCTCAGAAATTAATCTCCCTGGAATGAATGCATTTTGATTATATGAAATCAGTTCATTCATATAAGGTTTTAGCCTATTACATAAAAGATTGGCTAAAATATTATATGAAACATTACAAAGGGAGATTGGTCTAAAATCTTTCATATCAGTAGCATCAGGTTTTTTAGGGATGAGACATATGAATCTGTGATTGATTTCTCTGATGATTTTACCTGATTGGAGGATGCCATTCATTGCATTCCATATATCTATTTATAGTTGCTCCCAGTGTAATTTGAAAAATTTAGAATGAAGGCCATCTGGCCCAGGAGAACTGTTGTCATCAATTTGAAAGACAGCAGTTTTGACCTTTTCTAATTGGAAAGGTTGACATAGATTTTCCCTTGCCTTTTTAGTTAGGATTTTTTTTTGAAATAATGCCTGGAAATTGATGTGAAGGCAGATATAAAGAAAACAGATCAGTGAAATAATTAACAGCTTCATTTGCCAATTTATCTAATGTTGATGACCATGATCCATCGGGATTTAAAACATATTTGCTACTATGATTAGGATTAATCACATTGACTTTATTGTAAAAGAAACTAGTCGGCTTATCCCCTTTGGTTAGCTAGTTTAATTTCATTCGCTGTTCAGATTTAGCTGCTACTTTTCTCATCATTTCTTGAACCTGATCTGTTTTTAATCTATATAGTTCAATCAGATTAGTATTCATAGGGTCTTGTACTAAAAGAATGTAAACTTGAATGGCCTCTTCTTGTAATTGGATAATAACTTTATGAATGCTATTTTTATTATATCTCAATTTTTTCAGTGCAGATTTAGTTTCTTTCTGTCTAGATGGGAGGATATGAAGAGGATTTCCCTAGAATTATTTTGCGAGAGCATCTTGAATCGAATAATGGTACCCATTTTGAGTGTTCCAGGAATTACTGTATCTGAGAGGTACTTTAATTCTCCTATTATTATGAATCATAAAGCTGATATAAATAGGGGAGTGATCACTAATAGAGTGATTACCAAAGTTAATACCAAATTGTTTAAGTTTATCTAACCATAAGGAATTCACAAACACCCAATCAATTTTGTTGTGAATAGAGAAATTCAGACCTCCTCGCCATGTATAGTAATTACCAAAAAATTGAGGTTCCATAAGCTTAGATAGGGAAATGCAGTCAGTAAACACTTGATCCCCTAGCGAATTCTGAATACCATTAATTATTCTCTCTTTAGTTGATAGAATAGAGTTAAAATCGCCAGCCACTAGCCACGGGAGGTTAAATTTAGTAGACTACTCTATCAGATAATTCCATAAGACTGTCCTCTTGTCCTCCTCGTTGAAGGCATAGATAGTCGTACATAATATGCTAACACCTTTAGCATTGTGAAAAATACACGAAATAAATTGCCCGTTAGTATGCATAATAATGGTAGACCACTAAGATGAGTCCCATAAAAGAAGAATTCTACTTTTTTGGCCATTAACGATATTATGAGAATGGTTCCAGTTATTATTGACTTTAGCCATAAATTTATCAATGCTATCCAAAGATAAAAAAAATTCTATAATACCAAGGAAAGAAAACCTTTTACTATTTAATAGATGAATAATTTCCATTTGCTTATACAGGGCATTTAATCCCTTAATGTTCCAGAACATAAACTCAATTTATTGACTGGTATCTAAAGTGCTACTTTCGACTGGGGAAGTAGCAACCCCTAGTGACTTTTGTTTTTTTGTCCTTTTGCTTTTTCCTTTCAAAGTATTAACTAGCATGTTCCAAACAGAGTTTTCTATAACTTCTGAAAAGGTGGTAGCCTTAAATTCAAAAGGCATTTCTTCAGATCTGACTTTCCGGGACGGTTTTGATCTTGTGACATGTTGCGGAGCCGTGCTATGTTCAACTGGATCTGGACATGACATCGTTGCAGGCGGAGCTACATTCCGTTCAACTGAATCACTTTTTTTGCTTTTATAGCTATCAACTGAATCTTTAAAAACGCTACGGTATATCAAAGTTTTTCTTCATTTTTTTCATCTACTGCAGCAGTTTTAAATCAGTTATAGCTAATGTATTAAATAACAAACTGCTCAATTTATAACACAATAATGGATATAATGTGATATAATAAACAACCATAAAGATTAAACATAATTAAAGCCGCATCAATTTCATTAACTATAAGATTTAGTCATATAGAAAATTTTAAAAACCGTGTTTTAACTCAAATGTTAACGACATAAAATCGTACAAAAAAAAGTTTGTTAAAAGTGTATAATATAAATCAAGGAAAGTCCAAGATCTTCTCCTTCAAAAGTCCAATATTCCTACAAGAAAAAAAAATTAGAGATAAATGGCTGAAGAAATAAAGTTCAAGTTCAAAAATGAAGCGGACAAGGGGAAAACTAGCATTCTTCAGCAAATAGCATGTTAACTATGGAAACACACAACTTGTGCTAGTGATGCATTTGACGTCTTATTTTATATATGATTGATTCTTATCTGGTAATGTTAATGTATACATGGCAGAACAATCAATATAGCGTCAGTAGTAGGTTTTGTTGGAAATGTTGGTCGGGCCAACTATAGTGCTGCAAATGCAGGAGTGATAGGCTTAACCAAAACTGTTGCAAAGGAATATGCAAGCAGAAGCATTACAGTGAGTTCATCCATGCTGACATATTATCAATAAATTGCCTCGTAAAATGTACACTTTGAGAAATCTATTAGATGTTGAACTTTGAAGTTGAACGTATGATCAGGTAAATGAAGTTGCTCCTGGATTCATCGCATCCAGATATAACACACACTCTTAGTATTAGAATATGAAGTAATTAGAAATCACTATAGAAGTAAACAAAAAAACAAATTATCTATGGATATAAAAAGGTAAAAGTGAGTTGCATGTCGATTTTAATGAAAAGAAAATGATAATATTTTCTCCATCAAAATTGCATATCAATAGGAACTGTCATCGCATAACAAATCAATTTCATACAACAATCTTCAACCAAAACTGTATTTTTACCTATACAGTATTTGATGTTATACATAGCATGGTTACACTGCACCCAAGACGACATACAAAAGTGCAACATTATGGTCTAATTTAGCCTTTTATTTTTGTCGTTGCATTTGTTATAAGAGGTATGCGAGTCTGGACTGAACACAGACTAGTAGTTATACTTACCACTATCGGACCAAATACCCACATTATAATATGTATTCGGGGGGAGTATAGCGTTAAATATGTAAATATCTACGATAGGGTACTGTTAACCTTATATGGTTCAGTGCAGACTCCTTGGATTGTTTGTTACTATAAGTAATGATTCCTACAATTCACTATACTTGTTTCCTGCATGAATTTTAATTGTTTATATCATTATCCCATACATTTTTAAATATCAAATTATCAATATTGCTTGCGTGCGTGGTGCGTAGATTTTTATTGGTAAAGCCCTGTAACTTTTTTCTATCACTGGTATTAATCATTATAAAATAAGATTTATATCAATGTATATCTATTGTTATTGTATATTGTACTAAATAAATTATACTGTTTTAATTCTAGTCACGGTGGTCCAAAAGCTGATTTACACAAACTGACAAGGTGCTTAGTTAATCAAATTCAATTAAAACCAAAAATCCTGTATGCAATATTCATCAAATTCTATTGAGCACAAAATGACAATGAAGGTATACTTGACTTTTTTACTTTAACTTTGCTTCTAGTTTTGTGTTACGATAGGTGTAATATTTCAATTACTTATATGCTGACATATTCCATATTGCATGGAACTGTAATATTTTAAAATTAGTAACATGCATAATATCTCGACAAATAGGTAGTAAAAGGCCAAGATTTCACTCAATCAACAAAGCCGAACATGCATAAAAAGTTGCAAAATAAGTTTAGCTTATCCAGCTCACAAACGGTATAATAGACGGTATTCTAATAAAACTAGCCACTCTCAATCTATACCCATAATATCTCGACTGACAACTTCCGAATTTTTTAAGATTTATGTGTAGGCTCTTATTAGTTAAAGAAGACATAAATATCTTAGTTACAATGGTTTAATATCCTATATTGTCCAAGATTCAATGAAAAGAAAGACACAAAGAAATGCACGAAGAGCTATAGATTATGGAGTATATGAAACAATATGCAACAAAGAGAAGGATAGAAATTAAAGTACCTGTACTTGACCATTATCCCAAACGGATTTGAAGGAAAACAAATCGTGCAGTTGCCCATATAGAAGAAAGCCTTTACCCAAAAAGTTTGCATCAATGCTGTAGTATTACCTATATGAAAAAAAATTACAACAATTAATTAAAAAACAATATGCACATTTATTTATGATTTATCTATTTGAATTAAATGTAAAAAAGAAAGAAACGAAATATGATCCTCTAAGTATAGACATAAGCATAATAAATTATATCTCATGCTTACTAGAAGGTGAATTTGTTATATAACATTTGCAGAAGGCCAAGCTATAGTAGAACCAATTGCATCTTCGATGGTTTCAAACTCAGATGTAGGTCTCCACAAACATGCGTTTGGAATTTTTACCGTGTCTACCTAAACTTTAACTCCATTTTCTCCAAGTGGAACAAAATGGACCAATACTTTTGGGTCAATTGAAGACACACGTCCTTCGGCAATCACTTTAACTCCATCAAGACCAATCAACTGGCATTTAGTGTTTAACTTCAAATTTGCACTCTATCACACAACAAAAGAAACTGTTTAAATATATTTTAAAAAAAATAAAAGATTATCTAAATGTATATTTAATATATTTAACACATAAATTATGCACATTACCGTTGATGATAGTACGGCATTCAATGTGTGAAAAGATGTTGTGATATTGATATCCTCAACAACTACATTTGCTTCCAGCCATGCAACTTTGCTACCTATAGTTTCTCCAACGTATGTCATACCCGCTGGCGGTCTCAACAAAAATGTGTTTGGTTTCTTACTCTCGTCGATCAAAACAAGCACAGCAGATGGTCCAAGAGGAATATTATTCACAAGCAGCTTCGGATCACTGGAGTACAACCGTTCTTCAACAACTAATTCTTTACTTCCGATCCAATCATACCGCTTGCATTTGATATTTGTACTGCTAGTTTTACTCTAGGAATGATCATATTTATAAAATAAATTTTGTGTACTAAACCATAAAGTTATTAAATACATGAAGAAATTATGTTTACCATACTATCTTCTTTCTCAGAGTATTTCATGGTGTGCAAAACAACTCTATCAGCTGGCCATGCTACTATCTCATCCTTAGCTTCTCCAATATATGTGATCATTCTAGGTGTAGTCCTCCATAAAAGAGCATTTGATTTCTTTGGAAAATCTATCAAAATTTTCATGGCATTCGGTCCAAGAGGAATATTATGTATAAGCTCTTTCGGATTAGTTGAAAGAACCCTTCCTTCGACTACTATTTCATCAATCCCGGTCCAATCCAATAAATCACATTTATCATGTGTTTTATCATACATGTTATACGATATATTAAAAGCAATGATGTTATATATTAAATTAAAAATCAAAATTTAATTGATACATAACAATAATGTAGTAATTCTTACATTTTGAGTTGCGCTCTCATCTCTACAATTTCCGTTCCCTTGATAAGCCAATATGTATGTAAGTTAGTTTTTTCAAAGAAGTCATACACTACAACATGCTTGTATTCTCAAATTTTTGTTGATTTCTAACTGATTCAACAATATAGCACATAATAGATTATATTAACATATAAATAGTGAATTTTTCTAGTGTCACCTACTTTTGTGATACCAACATATGGACCATCTTCTCCAAATCGAAAACTCTATTTTGAAGTTAGGTTGTATGTTTTTGATTTGCTTGTGACAAAATAAACTTGGTGTGGGTCATACTTCTTCCCATTCCTCTTAATCGCCCTGGTTTATCTTGCCCCAAAATTACCGAAAGTGCATCTTCTCTCACATTAGTTGTTGAGCTAGATTGTAATCCATTTTCAATTTTTTTTATCATCTCCTGTAAAAGTTAACATGCATGTTATCTTACAATTATCACATTCTCAATTCATTTACAATATTTCAAACAAAAACAAAAACATATACAATAGTATCTCCAATAGTCTTGTTTACTGGCTCGCCATTTTTGCGAGTGTGAGACTTAATCCAAACATGAACTCTAGAAACAGAAGATGGATCAGAACTCTCATTTCTCTACATCAAAATAAATAATTGATCGTATTAGCTATAATGCTTAAAACTAGTCCAAGACATAAGTAGCGTTCACCAAATGAAAATAAACATATATATTGTCAAATAAGAAGCGACATTTATTCATAGCTTAATGTTACAAAGATTATTTTCAACAAAAAAGTTAAATTCATGTAAAATAAATGTCTTACCATATCTTCAGCTAATCAGCCATTCCTTTACGACCGCATGCATGTGGCATTTGTTTGCACCTAATAGCTTTGAATGTTTGGCTTTGTCCCTAAAAAATTATAATACATTGGATAGTTAATTCCTATACATGCAAATGATGAACGATTAGATGTAATTTAACTTAAATTTTGAACTAGTTTTCAAGTTGATAATATCATTAAACTCCTTTGTACTTCTAATGTTATATGGTTCATTTGAAGTCTTTCCTTCTTGGACTTTGCTTTTAATATTCATAGGACTAATCTAGATTTTGAACATCTGAAAATACACCCCATTTGCTGAAATATGGGGGCTTTTTTTCATTCCTCATCTGACTTAAATCTAGCCTGTATCAAGAACCATGATTTAGTACTTGAAAAAAAAAATTTTGAAATACAGTAAATGATTCTGGAATGAAGGATTTAGTTTCAAAAAAATGACTCCAGAATACAATAAAATCCAAGAATCATGTGTTAGAAGTGTCAGGCTACAAAATAAATTAATAAATAAAACAAAAAAGGTGTTACGAAAAAAGTTCAAGAATATCATTATAGTATCAATCAATGTTGTAACAATTAATACGTTAATTAAGTTGATGTACTTCTTTTAGAATTTTCCTACGAAGCAAAGGTCCAGTTTTAAAACAGAGATATCAGTAAGTATATTTATTTACACAATTACTGGTACATAGATACTAGTTTCAACCAGAACAAAAGACCAACTCTCATTTGTTGACGTTTGAACTAATAGCCACTTAAGAAAAGCATATAAAAATCCTACATACACCTCTTATCCTGTTCCAACTCACTTCTATTTCTCACACAAAATAAAGAATTCCACATTCTTGAGTTTAAAAGAGCAGCGAAAGCCTATCTTCTCCCTCTCCTTTGGTTCTACACAGAAATTAAAAAGAGTTTTACAAGAAAAAAAGACAATCTTTTACAGTACCTATAAATCATAGGAGTTCTTAGTTTAGGTTATTAACCAAAGGATGCATTTCGTATGTTAGAATTTTGAGGCTTGAAGCCTGTTTGATTATTACTTTTTTTCCCGAATCACTTAAAAGCGGGTTTGATTTGTAACTTTGAAATAATTTGGTGGATAGAAAAAAAATAAGTGTATTTGGAATCTTTTGATAGACCAGTAGAAAATTTTATAAAATCTAGTTGTTAAAGATGAATAATTTATAAACAAGTATTTTTAAGTATATTTATGATTGGAAAGTAATCAAATAAATTTTCTCCTAAAGCGAATTTGATTTGTACTAATTCTAGCCTTAAGTCACATCAATAGTTAAAAACTACTGATCCATCCATTTTTCTTTAATATAATGGAGAATGCTATATTATTGCTTAGTCTATTTTTTCCCCGGACTACATGTATTGCAATAGTGTAGAAAAAAGGCAGAATTTATCTGTAAGTCAGGTAGGAATCATGATACTCCATATCATCTTTTTATTGCCTTATTAATTTTGTTAAAAAAAGGAAAAAATCCTAAACAGTGGACAGATTAAACCTTGCACTGTAGAGAAAAGTATCATACACCCAATAAACTAATGTTTGCAACATTTATTTTGCTTGAGTAAATTTCTTATTTAAATGAACATCTTCGGTTCATTTTTTTCCATATTGATTGAATTATAAGTGATAGTTTAAGTGTTCAGTTTCCATAGGGAGCTTTAAGTTCTAAACACCAAACAGATTAAAGGATGCACTCAACAACGGTTCTAAATTTGAATAGTGCTATGAATTAATCGAGTTAAGCTAGAACACACTCAACAACAATTTAGCCCTTGGAAACTCAAAATAATGCACAAATCAGCAACATTTTGATCCATTAGATTGTATCATCTGATGATTTAATCATTGGATAACTCCCTCTTCTATTTTTCTTGCAAGAAAGGAGATAGAAATATGTTATTTTCATTACAATTTTTTTGCAAGATGACATTATTATTTCGCATTCAATATATTTGTCTGATTAGTTCTACCGATTTTCAATTTTAAACTAATAACGCTTTGTTTTCAAGTCTACATGCACATCTCCTTATGCTAAAGCACATGGAATGCCTGTAATGTTTCATATTAATGGCTGTAATGGTTGGTTTTCAAACTTTCTTTTAAAATAAAAGGCATTTCATAAATGTAATTTTCAGATTGATTTTTCAAGTATGGAATTTTTAATCAAAATCAGTTGTTTTCTAGTGAAACTGAAACTCAATTGCCGTATTCAAAAATTACATTACCTGAATGGATTCCCTTAGAACAGATTTCAAATCATCACCAGGATGTCTCTAATTATTAAGCGTAACCGGAACATGCTCTCATACAAGCGGCATGTTTGTATCGAAAATGGGCACAACACTCTTCGAAAGTTTTTGAAGAGATAAAAGTGAAGAATAGAAATGGAAAATGAGGATTATCTAACAAAAACTCCAAATAACAGAAAGTAAATTGCGCAGAAGACAACAATTTAGAGTGGTTCGGCGTTTTGCCTACGTCCACTATGAAGTTTAATGATTTTATTGCTCGATGCTTGAAGATTACAATTTCTTATAGCGTAGTACAACAGTTTTTATGATTATAATATGAATCTAAGGCAGCAATGGTGATCTGGAGTAAATCTGGCAGAATCTGGGCGCTCTTTAGCTCTCAAAATTGTCCGACCCCTTTTCTGAATGACCAGGGGCTCTATTTATAGGTGTAGGAGGCTGATATTTCGCCTATATTTCGGGAGACCACTTCTGGCACGTGAGGGGGCCCACGCGCCCGCCTTTAGGAAATCTGGGCCCACTTTGGGATCGATTTGAAGTCCATTCGAATCGATCAAGAAAAACGTCCAATCGAGCTGAAATTTGGTGTGGACATTCTTCAACATGTGCATAAGCTCCTGTGAAAATTTCATAGCATTTGGACTTGTAGATCTCCAGATATTGTCGATTCGAAATGGCGATCTTCGTCAGGCTGCTTCGTTCGAATCCATCTGTTCGCATCGATTGCTTCGAATCGATGATGGCGTGTGACTTCATGATGATGTGGAGTGTAACTTTAGCATCGACCTGCCTTTTTCGCCAGGTTGATCGAGTCATCCCAGAGATTTCGCCGCGTTCATATCCATGTTTACCATGTCGACCAAAGGCTCTTTGACTCGAAGGATTCGAAGGCGCCAATCATGCATGGGTTCGATCATAGGACTTTGTTCGTATCGATCGTGATGTGCTTCAGTCGGTCGATACGAAATTGTTGTAGTAGGATGGATTCGAAGCGGGGCATCTTGATGGGTTCGAAGCAAGGTATCTTGATGGATACGAAACAAGGCATCTTGATGGGGTCGGAAGACTTCCAGCCGATGGGTTCGAACAAGACTTTACTTGGAGGATATGAGCAAATAGTTAACTAATGGATACGGAGTGTGGCCACCTTGATGGATACGAACTAGGGATAACTGAGGGATTTGAACATGACTCCGGTCGATGGATACGAAGTAGATAATGGACGATCGATACGAAGCTGAACCGTCTGATGGATACGAATCATATTGATACGAAGTTAGGCTTTTTCCTTCAATTTTCATCGATCATATCTTGAGCATACGAACCCGGATCGACTTGAAACTTGGAATGCTGGCTTTCTCGGCTTCGCTTGTCATGTCTCATCGATCGTAGCTCAATCTGGGCTTGGACAAAATTCATCGATATCCATATTGAACCTGTAGTTACCCGAACTGAGGATGTACGATCCTTTCTATCATTTGACTCCTTGATATCTCAGCCTTGCCAAAAGGAGGGATAACATTTGCCCCTCAAAGTATGTCTTGTGGAAACATGACGTGCTTTGAAATGCAGCATCCTTCATCCTGAAAAAGCTCTATCTAATTCGTTGGGTAGTTGCTTATCTTTTCGTCAGAATACGTAACCTTCGATTGATTTTCAGTAATATGAATGCTGATTTGCTGATGATTATGTTTTTCATTGCTGTAGCCGAGTGTCGAGTGCTAACGATTTGTTGTTCATTTAGTACACGCTGCGTGCTTACAAATTGTCGTCAGTTTATGGAATCGAATACTGTATCGATCGTCTCTTGGACCGATGTAGAAGTCCGATGGATTGTTTTCGAATTAGGATGCACTGATTCGATAGACACAAAGAAATCTTTGATGGATACGAAATTCTGATTCATATCGATGAGTTCTTGTCACTGTGGGTCGTCCCTTGATGGATTCGAATTGATGATCTCGAATCGATGGAGTCGAGCGTTTTTAAGACTACCTTTATTTTGTATTTCGTATTGATGAACCCAGAGCATACGGAATGGATTCGAATCGATGGGTGGTTTCAAACTGGTGGGTGCAGGCGTTGGTTTCGTCTCGGTCAAATGCTCAGGTTGATGGATTCGAATAGGGCAATTCAGATCGATGCAGTCGAACGACCTCTGGATCTTATTTAACATTGTTCTTCGTATCGTTTTGATGGAGTCGAAGAGATGGATTCGAAACGCGGCTCTATGCAGGTATCTGCCTCCATTCGAATCGATTATGGTGTTCTAGTCTATGGATTCGAATCGCACGCTTCGAATCGTCCACTGGTTCCACCGGCTACTACCGGTTTCATCTACTGGGATACGAATCGCCATAAAGTTCCTATAAATACTGAGACGCCATTCACTTTTCACTTTTTACTTTTGCCTTCGTCTTCGTATCGCTCCAGAGACCAAGAAAGAAAACTGTTCTTCGCCTTCGAATCAAATCACCTCCTTCAATTCCTTAAACCAGTTATCAAAATCAGGTAATGGGACATCTAATCCATGTTGTAGCGATGGAATTTGAAATCAATTGCAAATCTCCTTACACACGCAATCGATCCCAAAGTGTTTGTAAGATATTAGTTATATGCTCGCATCGATCGATTAAGGAAAAGGTTTTCTTCGTATTGGTCTGGAGATGATGAAATCTTGTATCGATCCGTAGTGGAGAGAATATCATGTGGAGGGATGAAACGATTTCGTATCGATGGACAGTGGCTGGAGTTCGTGTCGATCGATACGTAATTGACTTCGACGATCGATTTGAAGTGGATTACTTGCAATCGATATGAAATGGGCATTATAAGTTGATTTGAAGTCGCCAACGTTGATCGATACGAAATCGATGCCTATGATCGATGCAGAATTCGTTCCCTTGATCGATATGAAGCATATCGACTCGAAGGATCGATACAAAATGATCGAATCGAACACGATCGATACGAGATGTATTGATTCGAACTTGACCGGTACAAAAATAGCCCCCCTTGATCGATACGAGCAGCTGAATTCCGGACTGTTACGACTTGCACCTCTGGCGATCGATCTACGTCTTAGTCCTGATGGATTCGAAACCTTACACCACCAAGTACCTGACTCCGACGAGCTTCAGCTTTGCATAACCGGACTAGACTGTAGAATTGTATACTTGACTGCCTTTCGAAGCTCGTCGACGGAACTATAATTTAACAAAATTTTAACGAATTTTAACCTGGATCGATCCCTAATATCTGAATGACCCGGTTGTGACGGTCAGCGATGACGGTCATTCCGAGTGAATTTCGAAGTCCCATTGTTTACATGCTTTCCTTAACTCCGTGGAATTTTTCAAATAATATATAGCACTGCACTGCACAACATATTCACGCACTTCACACTACGGGATGCACGGGTTTATTGTTTGTTTAATGCTACTTTCTGATGAGTTAGTCAGTGATGGAATCTTTGAGCTCTCAACAGCAGGAGATTCAGAGTTCTCCTCCTCCGGGCCTCGAAATTCCAGACATCCCAGCGGAGATAGTAGATCCAGCTCCTGGCGAGCTACAAGACGCTATATTTATTGAGGACCCTATAGACTCTGTTCAGTCCAATATTTCTGAAAACTTGTTGGGCAGGATATGCACAAGACATAACATTTCTTTGGACGATGTGCTATTGCCGGGATCTAGTGACAGACCTCACTGTCCGCCGGAAGGGTATACCGCCTTCTATCGACATGTTTGTGCGGCCGGAACACTCCCTCCATTCAATCAATACATTAGGGAGATGTTATCATTTCTTGGAATCGCTCCCTCTCAATTACACCCCAACGGGCACGCGCTACTGAACAGTGCGTTCATTGTATTTATGGAACATCTCTTCCGCCCACCAAGGCCAACGGAAATCAGATATCTATTTAATTTCAAGAGCAGAGGTGATAGTCCATCCTTTACATTTTTGGAGGCAGTCAGGAACTGCCAGGTTATTACCGGATCCTGGACCAGACTCAGTTACTTCAAGAATGAATGGTTTTATATCTGGTGTCCTCCAGGTTTTGCCAGGCGGTGGTTATCTAGACGTAAGTGTCGTAACCCGTCGATGATTTCCTTGACTAATGGTTTTTTGGCACTGGTATTGACATCCTACTTTTCTTACAGCTATCATCTCCAGACCCGACGGCGGGTATTACTAGGGCATGGTTCGGAGCCTTCAAGAGATCCCGAGCGATTTGAGACACATCGACTTGGTGTTGACTGACTATAACTTAAGAGCACTTGGCTTAATTGAAATGAATCAGAGCATAGTCACCGAAGGGATGCTAAGGCCTGTTCCAAAGAAGAAGAAGAAGAAGAAGAAGAAGAAGAAAATGGCGAAGAAAACGCTCGGAGTTGTGATAACCGAAGTGAGCGACGAAGAACGGACTCACACAGACGTCGAGCCGATGGCTGATTTTTCTGGCAATTTTGAAGAATTGGGAGAGACGGAAAAGCAAGGCCGTCGTTTCCAAAAAACTTAAATCTAAAGGGTGGAAGTCTATAGATGTGTCTTCTCCCACTTCCGAAGTCATAATTTCCGAGGCCGCCCCTTCTCAATAGAGAGATATTTTCAAAGGGCTTGGTGATATTCCCATCCCGGATTATATATCAATTCATCACAATCCCGGGTTGGAAGAATTTCAAGATGTTTTAAATATGAGCGAGCCCTTTCCTTTTAGTGCGGTCAACACTTCCGGTGGGTCAGGGGGGTTTACACATTTACACACACTTCCACAGCACTATACGATTTCCGCATATTGGACATTACCTTTGTAGGATGCTAAACTACGGTTTCTTCTTATCGCTAGTGAGATGTCAGGTCGTGGATCCACTTTGGATAGGCTCCGCAATGTTCGCCGATCTTCCTCATATTATGAGTCCCGCTGGAGGGAATCAGATAGGGATCATGGATGAGGCTATACCAGCCAGGAGCGTTATGACAGAGATCGAGATTATTGGCGTGGCCACTCTGGTCAAGTTCGTACTGATAGAGATAGAGGCCATCAGTACCGATCGCGATCTCGCTCTCCTCCGCCTCCTAGGGCCCCTATAGATCCTCCTGAGTCTTCGCAGCAACAACAGCCTTCTCAATCTTCAAGGCCCGAAACTCAGCGGCAAAGAGTTGAACCACAGACAGCTGCTATTGTTGAACAGGCTCCGGCAGAACTGACGAGTGAAGGAGCCATCAAGCTTGCTCAGATGAAAAAGGATTTTCCAGAAATTTGTCTGGATGCGTATGTCTTCCCTTCCCATCTCAAGAGGATTCCTCGGGATGCTGAGAATATCGTGCATGATTACATTCGTGATTTTTATGCTCAATACAAAGAGTGGTACAAGGCAGCTGTGAAAGCTTCAAAAGTAGCTTTTGACCGGGCAAAAATTATTGAGAAACGCGATGCTGATCTTGTCCAGAAAGATCGCATCATCCAAGTTCTCCAATCAGAGGTCGAGTCATCTTGAAGTTCGGAAATTCAGGCGCTCAAAAAGCATGATGAGGTCGTGGCGAAGATGGCAAGGATGCAGCAGGCACACTGTTCCTTAGTGGAAGGGATGGGCCATCGCTATACCACCGTATTAGCCGAGCGGGACACCGCCGTCAAAGAGCTGAATGAGCTTAAAGCCAAATTCGCCGAAATGGTGAAAGAAAAAGATGATGCAAACACCGCTGCTCAGGAGGCATGCGATCAAGCTGTATCACTCCGAGCTGAACTTAGTGCGGCGGTGGCAAAGACAAAGTCTGTGGAGGCAGAAGCCAAGGAAAAGATCATGGCGGAGTAGTCCAGGATGGAAGCTGATTTTGATGATCTCCTGGTCACATACAACGCCAATGTGCTGGAGCATAGAAATTTATCTAGGCTCGGAGATTATTCTATGCTTTTATACAACGCCTGGACTAGGCTGGTGGAGGAAAAGAAAGTAGCGCGTCCGGACGAAGCACTGGACAATTTTGAACTCGAGATGCGCTATCTTTCTGAGGAGGAGAGGAAGGTTCTCCACGAGGCGATGATTTCCGTGGAGAAGGAGAGACTTGGTGTTCGGCAGATGGAGACCAGTGAGGGCTCGGGGGTCGAGCATCGTGATACAAGTGCTGAAGTTTTAATTTCGACGATGCCCGAAGCCACTACCGCGGTGGATCTCCAGCCTGTCCCCGCTTATAATCCGGATCAGCCGCAGTTGTCTCCCATCGGAGCATCTGTCCCTGCACTTGCCCACACTCCGGGTCATACTAAGGAAGGTATTTGAACGCCTCCCGTATATACTTAGTGTGGTGAGTCTGAAGCAATACATTTAGCTAACAATCTTCGCTTTTTCACATTCAGTGACTGAGACTATTATCTCTGCGCCTCCTGCATCTCAAGTCCTTTATCAAACGCAGGAGGCCATTGTTACCGAGGCGATCATGACAGCTACCGTGGTCGGCGAAGGGGGAGAATCGAGCATGTTATCTTTCGATGCACAGATGATTGAAGAACTTCTTAATCAACCCAACGATTCCTTCGCAGATCCATCTTTCGCCGTGAGCGGGGCTACTCCAGCTATTTGCTCCTTCATGCCAGCCACCGGTACGTCCAGCGCAGCCCAAGTGCCTCGTGATAATGATATTCTTGCCGAGATCAATGCTGAGATGGCGGATGTGACAGCAGGTAGTATTCCGGGAGGTGGCACAGCACCATCTGGCCCAGCTCCATTAATGATGATATCACCAGGTGGCACCGTGGTAATCGCAAGTGCTCCTGCTCCGCTTCCTGTTACAGCTCCCATGCCTCCAATTCCATCCTCCAAGAGAATTTCTGTCGCCTCTAGCTCCGAGGAGGATGTTGACATTATGCCGCAATCGGAGGACAAAACGGAGAAGAGCAAAAGATTGCGGAGGAAGTCGGGTAGCGGATCCAGCGGGACTACCCCGAAAAAGAAACCGAGGAAGAAGAAAGATTGAGTGCTTCTTCAGTTTGTTCTGTCATATTCGGGGGTAGTATTTTGTTTTGTCTTTTTGGTTTTCTGTAGCCGTGTATAGATGCGGGCTCGGCCCCCGCTAGTAGGGATTTTTTGAATTGGCTTGTAATGGGATTCCTTTTGTTGATAATTGAAATGAAAACATATTCTCTTTTGTCTTCAATTCAATATTTGTTTTGGTTCTTCCCCCAGCCTCGGGGATAAGCCATAATAGGCGTTGTGCGAAATTATCCATGGTTTAGTGTTAGCATCCACACTCTGGGGACTTTTCTTTTTGGCTAATAACTTGGTTCACGAGTGCGTGATGCAACTCTGTTGAGGTGCGGTTGAAGTCGCTTGGCGGATGGATCCTCCTTCCTCGAAACCGCATTTGGTTATTTATTCTCCGGTTTGCGTTCTCAGACTTCGGAGTTTGTTAACGCTTATACCCAGCTCGCACTCTCGGAGTACTCTGGGATTCATTTTATGTTTATACTCCGTCTCGCACTGCAGGAGTACGGAGTTGACGTATGTTTATACTCCGCCTCACACTCTGGGAGGACGGAGTGGTTTAATGTTTATACTCCGTCTCGCACTCTGGGAGTATGGAGTTGGTAGATGTTTATACTCCGTCTCGTGCTCTGGGAGTACGGAGTTGATTGATGTTTATACTCCGTCTCGCACTTCGAGAGTACGGAGTTGATTGATGTTTATACTCCGTCTCGCACTCTGGGAATACGGAGTTGATGAATGTTTATACTCCGCCTCGCGCTCTGGGAGGACGGAGTGGTTTAAAGTTTATATTCCGCCTCACACTTCGGGAGTACGGAGTTGAGCGAGGGATTATCGTGTGCCACCCTGTTTTTAGCCTTGATGTGATGGCTTGCCCCCGAGCTCGGGTTTCACTTAGCGAGTGGCCGGTCGTATCACAGCCACTCCCTACTTGAATAAATTCCACTTCATGATGGAATTCAGCTCTCCGTGCATTGTGATGTTGTACATTGTATTCAATGAATCACAGCTCTGGCTCGAAGAAATGGCATTTTATTGCTGAAATAAGAAAATATGGCAAAGTCAGTTGCCTTATTACAAGTTCTAATTTCTAAATGCAAAAGCAAAATCGCAAAAAATGGAAAGATGCAATGAAACAAATAAAGCCTGTCATGTGTAATAGCGACAGAGACTCTCACTATTCCAGGCCCTTGGCAAGTCAAGACCGTCAACTGTCGATAGTTTGAATGTGCCATCTCCGAGTCTTTGTGTAATCACGTATGGTCCTTCCCAGTTTGGTTTCATGTGTGAAGGAACTAGATAGACTCTCTTGAGGACGAGATCGCCGAGTTCAAAGGTTCGAGGTCGAACTTTGGAATTATACAATCAGGCGACTCGACTTCAATGCGCGGCCGCTCTCAAATCGGCCTCTTCCCTCTTTTCATCCAGTAGATCCAAAGATTCAGCGAGCAATATAGCGTTTGTTTTTGGATCATAATAAGTCACGCGATGGGAAAACACTTCCATTTCGACTGGAATTACGGCTTCAGAGCCATAAGATAGGGAAAACGGGGTGTGTCCGGTCGCAGTCTTGTGAGTCGTTCGATAGGCCCATAAAGCCATAGGCAGTTCGTCAACCCATTTTCCCCCGGCCTTCTCCAGTCGTTTCTTTAGAATGGACATTATGACTTTATTAACAGCTTCAACCTGACCGTTTGCCTGGGGGTGTGCAACTGCCGAGAATTTCTTATGGATGTGAAATCGTGACAGAAATTCTTGAATTCCGTACTACTGAATTGGGCTCCATTATTGGTGATGATGGTATTCGGGAGTCCAAATCGATAGATGATGTTGCGAACTACAAAATTGATTACTTTCTTTGTTGTAATGGTTGCAAGGGGTTCAGCTTCAGCCCATTTGATGAAGTAATCAACCGCAACGATGGCATATCTTGCCCCGCCTTTAGCCAGTGGTAGCGTGCCGATGATATCGATGCTCCATGTCGCAAATGGCTAGGGACTGACCATTTGGGTTATTTCAGTTGGTGGGGCTCTTGGAATTCGGGCGTGTTTCTGGCACCTATCGCATTTTCTGGCGTAGTTTGATGCATCTCGGTTCACAATCGGCCAGTAGTATCTGTATCGGAGTATCTTCTTAGCGAGAGCTTGCCCACCGATGTGATCGCCACATTCTCCTTCGTGTACGTCATGTAACACTCATTTGATTTCATCGTGCGCGATACATCGGAGGAGAGGAACAGAGTATCGTCTTCTATACATGACACCGTTCTGAATGACGAAACGTGAAGCTTTTCGCAGAATTTGTCTTTTCTCGTTTCTATGTTCAGGCAACGTCCCATTCTCGATGTAGTTTCGGTACGAAGTCATCCACGATTCTCTACTGGGAGCGGTTTCAAACACAAAATTCGTCTCTATTTGATCGATGCTTGGGGAGGACAAAGTTTCGACGGGGACAAGTCCCATTTGCTGTGCTTCACCTATGCTGGCTAACTTCGCCAATGAATCGGCTTTTTGATTGCGTTCTCGAGGTATACAATAAATGGCATAATAATCAAACTGATTCAGTACTTCCTGAACTCGAGCTAAGTAAGCAGCCAGCCTTCGATCTCTCGCTTGATACTCTTCCCGTACTTGACACACAACTAACTGTGAATCACAATAAATTTCCACAACGATAATTCTCAAATCTCTGGCAAGTTTTAGTCCAGCTAAGAGGGCTTCATATTCAGCTTCATTATTGGTTGCATGAAAACCGAACTTCAAAGCATAACATATAGATCAGCCTTCGGGGGTTTCAAGTACAACACCAGCGCCCGAACATCGGTCGTTTGATGCACCATCAGTATACAGCTTCCAGATGCATTCGGGGGATTCACTGGTTTCAGGCAAGTCCTCTGGAATGGTAAATTCAGCTATGAAATCGGTTAGGACTTGTCCTTAAATGGCTCGTCTTGGAGTGTAAGTAATATCAAACTGGCTCAGTTCGATATTCCACTTGAGTAACCTACCGACGTCTCAGGCCGCGTAAGGACCTGTCGTAACGGCTGGTCGGTGTAAATAATAATAGGATGTGCCTGGAAATATGGTCGGAGTTTTCTTGATGCAATGACAAGGCAATAAGCCAACTTCTCTAGTTTCGGATATTTCTCTCAGCTCCAGTCAATCGTTTGCTGACGTAGTAGACTGGTTTCTGCACTCGGTCTTCTTCCCGAACTAAAGCAGCGCTGATTGCATGCTCTGATACTGCCAGATAAAGGTACAATTGCTCGTGGTCAACCGGCTTTGACAAGATCGGTGGTGTGGAAAGATGTTGAACCAGCGATCGGAATGCGTCTTCACACTCCATGGTCAATTCAAATTTTCGCTTTCCTTTCCGAATCAGATCAAAGAAGGGAATGCATTTATCGGTGGATTTTGAAATGAACCTGCTCAATGCTGCTACCTTACCGTTGAGACTCTGGACTTGCTTTATGGTTCTTGGAGTTTGTAAGTTCCTTATCGCCCAGATCTTTTTGGGATTTGCTTCTATCCCTCGAGCGTTAACGATGAACCCGAGGAACTTTCCAGATGCAACACCGAAATGACACTTTAATGGATTGAGCTTCATTCCATATTCTCCAAGGATGCAGAACATCGAATCTAAATCTCTGACGTGATCTGTGGAGAATTGAGACTTTACTAGCATGTCATCCACATAAACCTCCATGGTCTTCCCGATCTAGTCGGCGAACATCCGATTGACTAAGCGTTGGTATGTTGCTCCGGCATTTTTTAGACCAAAAGGCATGACTCTGTAGCAGTAGAGTTCCAGATCGGTTACAAAACTGGTATGTTCTTGATCAGGCAAATGCATAGGTATTTGATTGTAGCCAGAATAAGCATCCATGAAAGATAACAACTCATGTCCAACTGTTGAATCTACGAGCTGGTTAATTCGAGGAAGTGGAAAACTATCCTTTGGACAAGCCTTGTTTAAGTCTGAGTAGTCGATGCAAGTTCTCCATTTCCCATTCGGTTTTCGAACCAATACGAGATTTGACACCCATTCTGGATACAAAGCATCTCGGATGAACCCATTTGATTGTAACTTATCAACCTCCTCTTTAAGGGGGGGGCAGATCTCTCTGGATCCATACCACGCCTTTTCTGCTTGACCGGGACATACCGTGGATCAATATTCAGGGATTGACTTGCGATGTCTGGCGAAATCCCGCACATATCAGAGTGTGTCCAGGCGAAAACGTCGAGATTCTCCCGGAGAAATTCAACCAATTCCTGTTGTGTCTGCTTGCCCAGCTGAGATCCAACTTTTAGCATCCTCGAATCATCACCCTCACTGATTGGGACGTCCACAGTCAGTTTGGCTGGGGAAGCCTGATTCTCTTTAGATTCGTCTTTATCTTCATTGTCTCTAAGGTCAAGGTCTTTATGGAATTGGCCGTGGTGCCCGGGCCGGGGCCCAGGTACTAATTGTCAATCATCAGCAAAACGGACGCAGAGAGATTCCTCTCCGCCCTTTCCTTTCTCCTTTCTCTGCGTCTCGCGCAGTTCAGCAACATAACAGGCTCTTCCTGCTGCCTGATCTCCTTGAACGACTCCAACCCCACGATCAGTGGGGAATTTCAGAGTTAAACACCATGGGGCAATGGCTGCCCTGAACTCAACAAGGGCCGGTCGGCCCAAAAACGCATTGTAAGGTGAATCAATATCTAAAACGACAAACTGCAACATCCAGACTCTCCGGCGTTCTCCAACTCCCAACTCCACTGGCAGTTCCACCACTCTAGTGGGTATTGTAGTACTTCCGTTGAAGCCGTGGACTTGGGACTGGCAGGGTTTCAAGTCCTTTGCTTCCATTTTCATTAAATCATAAGCCCGTTTTACCAAGATATTTACGGAACTTCCACTGTCAACCAGGATCCTCTTCATCCAAGCAGGACCTACTTGGGCGGATATGACCAGTGGATCGATCGTGGGGGCTTCGACCTTATCAGCGTCCCGGCTTCTAAATATGATATCATCAGACATCGTTTTCTGTTGTCTGGTCGGAGCCCCGTCTTCACAATTACTGCAACATTCGAAGTCGGCATGCCTGATAGAGCTAGCATACGACTCCATTTCCCTCCAGCTTCTGTCTGCTGGGTGGGGACTACCACTTATTGTATTTATAACCAGCCTTCCGCCCGTACGAGCAGGTTCTTCCTGACTTTCCTGATTCTGTGCACGATTTTGATTTGAGGGGCCCGCACCACCAGATTGCGGTGCCCGCACAAACTGGTCTAACTTTCTCTCCCTGATCAACTTCTCAATGAGGTCCTGCAAATGTCGACACTCATTGGTATTGTGGCCATAACTCTCGTGAAATCTACAAAACTTCCCTGTTTGAATCTGCCTCTCCGATGATTGCTTCGGAGCAGGCTTCTTATATTGCACAGTGTTGCAAGTTTGTAGGTATACATTTTCCAATGACGTATTCAACGGTGTGTAATTATCAAACATTGGAGCCCTACGCCATGGACCTCGGTTCTGATCTCTTTTCTTATTCTGACCATTATTACCTCCTGGCTGGGTTTGTTTGTTCTGTATATTTAACTGAACTTTTCCGGAACTCTCACCAGACTGCTTAACTGCTACGTTACTTTGTATTCCTTCACTTCTGGGCCTCGCATCGCCCTGCTTCCTAGACTGTTTCGCGTCCTCTTGCCGTAAGAATTGAGCGGCTTTGGAGTAGAAACGGTCCAACGATGCGGGTGGTTTCCCATCTAACCAATTTCCAAACTCAGAATCGAGATCGATCCCTTTGGTTAATGCCATCGAAATCGAGTTATCGTTGGGATTACTAATCTCCACACATGCTGCATGGAATCTCTCCAAATAACGTCTGAGTGTTTCTCCATGAGCTTGAGTGACACTAGATAGGGTGTTAATGTCTTTAGGTCTAGCAACATGCATACGGAACTGTTCGACAAATTTCTTAGCCAGTTGATCGAACGAAGAGATAGATCTAGGTGGCAACCTTGTAAACCACATTGTTGCGATTCCTCCCAGAGAGATGGGGAAACTTCGGCACTTCACTGCATCATCAGCCCTTGCAGCGCTCATTGACCATTCATATTTCAAAATATGTTGATTGGGGTCACTACTTCCTTCGTACATTGGGAGAGTTGGCATTCTGAATCGCCGAGGGGGATCAGTGTATAATATCTCGTCTGTAAAAGGAGTATGACTACGGGAGATTCCCCAATCGTCATTGGTAATCCCTTGACTTTCGCGAATCATCTAACGTATCATGGTTGAAATATCGGGCATAGCCACATTCAGTGTAAGCTGAGCTAAGGTGTGGTCAGGTTCCACAGTGCGAGTTTGGATCGGACGCTGTCGACAGCCTATGTCTCGCCTCCTTGGCTCGGCATCTTCTGGGACATATGGTTCAGGGGTACGTCCACGTTGCTGATTATTCGGATCTGACAGATTCCGGGTATCAACCATTGTTTCTACCGCGGCAGTTGTAGTGCGATTGTCTGTGGTATACTGTGGAACAGCACCTCCTCGTGATGAGGGCCTGGTTTGGAGGCTGGTTGACGGCCCAAACCTCAATTGTCCTACAGTCAAGGCAGGTTGATATCCGGTAGCTTGTGTGTGACTCGCGTCTAATCGGGGACGCGTAGATCTGCCATGATAGTCAGATGAAGCAGAACTTTCAGTGGACGAGTGGGAAGCATCATCCCTCCTGGTCCTCCTGCACCTTCGGCCGTTTAATTGGTTGGTCAATTCAGCGTTAGCACGCAGCTGTTCAGTTAACTGTTGCCGATTTTGAGTCAGTTCTTGAAGCAACACTTGGAACTCTTGTCTGGTGACTGGTCCTGACGGATCTGAGTGAGCAGTGTTGTCTTGATTGGATGGTGGCTGCTGTGTAGGATTTTGTCTATCCCGACCTTCTTGATTAGCAGCCGTAGAGGCAGTTCTTGTGCTAACCATCTTGAGTGGTGGAGTCCTTTCCTAGACTTTACGCAAATCTGAATAGGATGGAAGGATTCTGAATTAGAGATCTGGATCTTCCTCTTGGATTTATGCAATCCGATGTCGATGGGAGATCCAAGGAGTAGGAGAAAAACTGGTTTTTCTCAGTGGAAGCACCAAAGTGTTTGTATCGAAAATGGGCACAACACTCTTCGGAAGTTTTTGAAGAGATAAAAGTGAAGAATAGAAATGGAAAATGAGGATTATCTAACAAAAACTCTAAATAACAGAAAGTAAATTGCGCAGAAGACAACAATTTAGAGTGGTTCGGCGTTTTGCCTACGTCCACTATGAAGTTTGATGATTTTATTGCTTGATGCTTGAAGATTACAATTTCTTATAGCGTAGTACAACAGTTTTTATGATTATAATCTGAATCTAAGACAGCAATGGTGATCTGGAGTAAATCTGGCAGAATCTGAGCGCTCTTTAGCTCTCAAAATTGTCCGACCCCTTTTCTGAATGACCAAGGGCTCTATTTATAGGTGTAGGAGGCTGATATTTTGCCTAAATTTTGGAAGACCACTTCTGGCACGTGAGGGGGCCCACGCGCCCGCCTTCAGGAAATCTAGGCCCACTTTGGGATCGATTCGAAGTCCATTCGAATCGATCAAGAAAAACGTCCAATCGAGCTGAAATTTGGTGTGGACATTCTTCAACATGTGCATAAGCTCCTGTGAAAATTTCATAGCATTTGGACTTGTAGATCTCCAGATATTGTCGATTCGAAATGGTGATCTTCGTCAGGCTGCTTCGTTCGAATCCATCCGTTCGCATCGATTGCTTCGAATCGATGATGGCGTGTGACTTCATGATGACGTGGAGCGTAGCTTTAGCATCGACTCGCCTTTTTCGCAAGTTTGATCGAGTCGTTCCAGAGATTTCGCCGCATTTGTATCCATGTTTACCATGTCGACCAAAGGCTCTTTGACTCGAAGGATTCGAAGGCGCCAATCATGCATGGATTCGATCATAGGACTTTGTTCGTATCGATCGTGATGTGCTTCAGTCGATCGATACGAAATTGTTGTAGTAGGATGGATTCTAAGCGGGGCATCTTGATGGGTTCGAAGCAAGGTATCTTGATGGATACGAAACAAGGCATCTTGATGGGTTCGGAAGACTTCCAGCCGATGGGTTCGAACAGGACTTTACTTGGAGGATACGAGCAAATAGTTAACTAATGGATACGGAGTGTGGCCACCTTGATGGATACGAACTAGGGATAACTGAGGGATTTGAACATGAATCCGGCCGATGGATACGAAGTAGATAATGGACGATCGATACGAAGCTGGACCGTCTGATGGATACGAATCATATTGATACGAAGTTAGGCTTTTTCCTTCAATTTTCATCGATCATATCTTGAGCATACGAACCCGGATCGACTTGAAACTTGGAATGCTGGCTTTCTCGGCTTCGCTTGTCATGTCTCGTCGATCGTAGCTCGATCTGGGCTTGGACAAAATTCATCGATATCCGTACTGAGCCTGTAATTACCCGAACTGATGATGTACGATCCTTTCTATCAGTTGACTCCTTGATATCTCAGCCTTGCCAAAAGGCGAGATAACACGGCCCTAAATAAGAAGATAAGCGGATTGATCCATCACCTATTGGTTTGGCATGTGCATTAAATTCAACTTCAATCCGATTTGTGAAACTTGATGGAAGTTTCTTTATTTTAGTGGGACCTCTACGTTTTCTTTTCCCTAGTACATTTGCAGCTACATCTTGGATATATCCATCGTTTTCCATCGTGACTTCCAAACATTATTCATTTGGTGTTTCATTGTTTTCAATTGCATGTGGATTATCTTCTTTTTAATGATTGTTACCTTCAACATATTCTTCGACTTGCTGTATTGTCTTCAAGTGCACGAGCGTTGTCGTCATTTTGAACATTAATGTCTTCCATATGCTTGTTTTGTACATTAGACTCCTTGAGTAATTCAGATTCCTTTTTTCTTTTTCGATTTATCCTCTTCATTTTCTGTACTAGACAATAAACAGACAAACCAGTATAAAGATCAATAAAGAATTATAAGTTTACACACGATTCAGAGCAACTTTTAAGATAGAAGTGTGTGCACTGTATCACATACAATCCTGTACCTTGCAGCAGTTATTACAGCATTGTACAACACTGATTGGTTTTTTTTGCTTGCTTGTAAAACATCTGCTCAAAATGAAGATGGTTTCCAATGAGCATGATCATCATACAATTGTTTGCATGAGTAAATATATGTAGCAGATATATTAATTTAATGCTTACTTGTAAGGAGGATATTTTTGTTAAATAAAAAATAAAATAAAAAATGCTTACTTGTGAGGCAGCACTCAGATCAGAGCTCTTCTCCACTAAGCTATCAAGTCTCTCCCCTTGAGCAAGCACACTATCTTGTTTTATGCTGCAATAGTAACGACATGCATAAGAGTTTCTATTGAAATTTGGAAACTGCAATGTGTTTCAAAATTAAATTGCATTTTTTAATTAAAATTGGTCTATAAAAGAAACTTTGATTCTCTTGAGTATAATGCCTCAGCCTAAATGGCATCAGAGATAGGAGCTTTTGTCATTTGAAAACCGGGCCAGCTTTCATAATTAATCTCTACCGGTAACGTTCCAGGTAAATTATAAGCTGAACGTATGAAGATATCTGTTGAGACAAGGTTTTTTCTTTTATCATCAATGCTTACAAATATATATGCTAAATCAAACCCAACACCAACAGTAAGGTTTCAGATGAATAGTTTGAAAACTATAATGAAAAGCCTGAGCTACATTTTCTTCTTCTTGTCGTTTACTACAGTTTTAATAAAGATGACATATAAATTTAAGTATTTACAAAATTAATATAAAGTTCATCTTTCATATGCAGCTTGGTGGTAACTACAAGGAAATTATAGAAAGGAAATTAAGCTGATGTGATCTACAAGCTTTCAAAGACAGTGACCATGAGTACAACACTATTTAAGCATACGAAATCAAAATGTATGCATGTTCAAGTTACTAACTTATATCACAAAACTGCCTTTACTAGAAGCTGTTGTAAATAACTTTTACTGTACTGAAAACCTACATGGATTTACTCATTAAGCAGAATTTTTATTCACAAAACAATTGCATTTGCACAAGTTAAATATATTTCTCCTTTTTTCAATATAAAGGCTAGCATGCTATGAATTAAACTAATATTACCTCATATCAAAAGGCCACCTTTTGTTTCTAAAAGTGATCACATTAACTAAATTAAGAAATGATACAGGCAACTAAATTAAAGTGAGCAACCTCAAGCTACAGGTAGTGAACCACCATGATATAGGCTGCAGAATTAAGAAATGATCACATTAACTAAACTTTTATTCTCTTTGTATGGAAACTAATACACCATTCAAACAACATGAACAGGAACAAAAATAAGTAAATTTCAGTCACTGAAATCATTTGTTATGTACAGTGACATATCTGGGATCTATGTGTTATTACGAGATTCCAACTTGAGACCACTCGAATCGAAATCCCTTGAGCATAGCGGAAGACGGGATTGTGATAAGAAGCGTAAAAACAACCAACAAATAACTCAAATCTAATCTCAACCAATCCAAAGACAATCACAATCCCAAATAAGCAATTCAGAAATTAAAGTAATAACGAAAAATAAATCACACAGCGATTTATAGTGGTTCCACTAACGTCGTGTTAGTGTACATCCACTTTAAGAGAGAGCTTTATTATTATTGATGAGAAGAGTACAAGAGATTGATTACACTAATCAAATTTCTAATTAGAAATTGATTTTTGGAGAAGAGAATTGAAGAAAATTAGGTTTTGATAAACCCTAATTAGTGGAGGCTAATCTCTTGCAGTCGCTTGCGTATGTAGGTCTGGAATCTGAAGCTAGCTTATATAGGAGAATAGAAACCCTAGGCAATGTTCCGAAATTTCCCCTGCAGATGACACAAATCTTCACGCCAAGTCCACAGCGAAAAAACAGCCGAAAGTCGCCTCAGACGTCTGACCAACATGGTCAGACGTCTGACTTAAGCCACTGGAAAAAGTTTGCCTCAGCTCAAACGTCTGACCATTTGGTCAGACGTTTGGTAAATGTCTCTGGAATCAACACTGCTCAGACTCAGACGTCTGACCAATTGGTCAGACGTCTGAGCTCATTCTCTGGAACAAATTTCCAAAGGGGCCAGACGTCTGGCCATTTTCCTCAGACGTCTGACCCTGCCCAAAACAGCCTACTCCACCTTTTTTCCATATAACTTCCACCTCCGAACTCTGATTTGCGAACCGTTTTCTCCGTTGCGAAGCTACTTCCGACCTCTACAAATCCCCATATAGTGTTGCCAAAATTTAACACTCCACCTCGACACTATATCCATCTCCGACTCTAATGGTACCATACCATCAACAACAACCGATAGCACCAACTATCACTTCTTCTACCTTCAACCAAATATGAATGCTTTCCCAATGAGCTCCAGCAAAGCCACCGCCCATTGCACTCCACCAACGAGCTCAGGCAAAGCCCCCGCCCGCTAATGAAATGTTGAAAGCATCCAAATCCTAAACTATCTCACCAAAGACTAGCACTAACCAAGAAGATAGAACCTCAATCTCTCACCAATACTCTTTCTCATCTACCACCAAGCTCCTCCCTTAACTGTGCCACCCCATG
The DNA here is from genome assembly GCA_030737815.1 of Allium fistulosum. Classification (NCBI taxonomy): domain Eukaryota; kingdom Viridiplantae; phylum Streptophyta; class Magnoliopsida; order Asparagales; family Amaryllidaceae; genus Allium; species Allium fistulosum. Next base: position 635,680,430 of record CM060908.1, on the reverse strand, counting down.
GCACCTAGCACTTCTCCAAGCGAATCAAGTTCGAGCAATGCTCGAACTTCCCAACCGGCAAAGCCTTAGTGAACATGTCCGCCGCGTTATCCTTTGTGTGCACTTTCCGAAGATATACTTGCTTATCCTCATCAATGGCTACTAGAAATGACTCTCTCACCTCAATATGCTTAGTCCGTGAGCTAAACGCCAAATTCTCTGCCAAGTGAATAACACTCTGGCTATCACATCGAACATCAATACTATCATGCCCGAATCCCAAGTCACACAACAATCGCTTGAAATAGAGTGCCTCTTTTGTCGCCTCCACTGCGGCAATCAACTCTGCCTCCGTAGTGGATAAAGCAACTACGGTCTGCAATCTAGATCTCCAACTTATGGCTGTACCCCCAAGTGTGAAGACATATCCGGAAGTTGATTTTCTTCGATCCCTATCACCAGCGTAGTCCGAATCACAATAACCAACCAACTTGCAATCCATCGCCTTACTACCGCAAAAAACAAGACCATGAGATGATGTGCCTCTAAGGTATCTCAATATAAGCTTCACAGCTTCCCAATGCGATTTCCCCGGATTAGTCATGTATCGACTAACCATCCCGACAGCATTTGCAATATCGGGCCTTGTACACACCATAGCATACATTAGACTTCTAACCGCACTAGCATATGGCACCTTTGCCATATAAGCCTTGTCTTCCTCCAAGATAGGCGATCCTTTACTCGAAAGCTTCATATGCAAAGGTAAAGGTGTATTTGATGCCTTTGCGTTCTCCATGCTAAACCGGCAAAGCACTTTCTTTATGTACTCCTTTTGAGTCAATTTCAACTCAAAACGCTTTCGATCCCTTTCTATTTCCATGCCCAATATCCTCTTTGCTTCTCCAAGGTCCTTCATTTCGAATTCCGACTTTAATTGCAATTTCAACTTGTTGATTTCATTCTTGTCCTTCGAAGCAATGAGCATGTCATCCACATACAAAAGTAAATACACCCAACAATCATTTCCCAACTTCTTGAAATAAACACAAGCATCCTTGATACTTCTATTAAAACCATTTTCAAGCATAAAATGATCAAACCTCTTGTACCATTGTCTAGGTGATTGCTTTAGTCCATATAGTGATTTCTTCAGCTTGCAAACCAAATTTGACTTACCATCCACAACAAAACCTTCCGGTTGCTCCATGTAGATGTCTTCATCCAAGTCACCATGCAAGAAGGCGGTTTTCACATCAAGTTGCTCCAACTCCAAGTCATGAACAACAACTATAGCAAGTAATATCCGGATAGAAGTATGGCGGGTGCGAATATCTCATCATACTCCTTCCCCTTCCTTTGTGCAAACCCCTTAGCTACTAGCCTAGATTTGTATCTTCCATCGTCCTTCACCTTTTATATTCATTTGCACCCAATAGCACGGTTTCCTTTAGGAAGTGGAATCAAATCCCAAGTTTGATTCTTCAACAATGATTGCATCTCTTCCTCTATGGCACAAATCCATTTCGAGCTATCACTCGACTTCAAGACATCATCAAGGTCCATCGGCTCATCTTGGACTACATGAAGAGCATAGTCCAAATTTTCACAAAAACTAAGATAGTTCCAATCACCATATCTTTCGGGTGGTCTTATAGTACGACGACCAACCCGAGTAGAAATACCATCACCCAAACTTCCTTCAGCTCCACCTTGAACCGAATCTTCTCCAGGCTCGTGTACATCACCAACACTACTAGAGGTACCCTGTGGACTATGTGATGTAACATCAACAGCTACTTCCTCGCAAGCATCTCCAACTACCCTACTCTCTCTACTCCTTGGACAAAATGTGGAAATAATTTCCTTCTCCTTTGATTCACCATGAACCAAATCCGGAACATCCGATGAGCTTCCTTTCTCCTTGAACATCGCCGACTCATCAAAAGTAACATGACGAGAATTTACTACCTTCTTCGTTTCTAGATTCCAAATCTGATAGCCTTTTACTCCATCCGTATAACAAGCAAAATCCCCTTGAAAGCTTTAGGTTCAAGCTTATCATTTCCCGAATCATGCACATAAACCGGACTTCCAAAGACACGAAGATAACTCAAGTCTATGCTCTTTCCCTTCCACACTTCCTCCGGAATTTTGTTGCCAATAGCTGAGCACGGAATTCGATTAATAATGTGCACTGCGGTTGACAAAGCTTCAACCCAAAATCCCTTCGCCAAATCCGATGTCAATCTCAAGCATCGAGCTTTCTCAAGTAGAGTACGATTCATCCTCTCCGCAACACCATTCGACTGCGGATCTCCAGGTGTAGTAAAATGCCTCCGAATACCATGATGCTTGCAAAACTCCAAAAATTCTCCGAAAACATACTCTCCGCCATTGTCAGACCTTAGAACCTTCAAAGACTTTCCACTTTAATTTTCAACAAGAGCTTTCCATGCTTTGAACTTTGCAAATGCCTCCGACTTGGCCTTCATTACATACACCCAAACTTTCCGAGAAAAGTCATCTATAAAGGAAATATAATAGCGAGCTCCACCTAAAGAAGCTACAGGTGCCGGTCCCCAAACATCCGTGTGAACATACTCAAGAACCCTTCTCGAATCATGCTTTCCTTCACCGAATGAAACTTTTGTTTGCTTCCCCATGACGCATTCTTCGCAAAACTCCAATTTGTTGAAACTCTCTCCATCGATCATCTTACTCTTTCGAAGAATGTCCAAACTCCTCTTCGAGACATGACCTAACCTCAAATGCCACAACCTAGTCGCATCCAAGCCACGAGAACTGTCAACTCCTATACAAGTTTCGCCTTCCACAGTCACTCCTTGAAGCAAATAAATACCATGAGTCCTAGCACCCTTCATCACCACAAGCGCCCCCTTCGAAACCCGTAAGCTATCACTCTCAATAGTGATTTTATAACCTAAAGAATCCAGCTGCCCCAAAGACATAAGCAACTTCCGAAGTCCCGGAACATAGCGTACATTAGTGAGAGTACGAACCACTCTGTCAAACATCCGAATTTGCACGGAACCTATGCCTTTCAACTTGCAAATAGCACCATTCCCCATAACAATTGAATTTCCTTCTTTGTCGATGTAAGAAGAAAAACAATTCCTATTTGGCGTCATATGATAAGACGCCCCCGAATCGAGCACCCAATTGCTACCCGAAACATCTGATGCTACCGTCGACAGCACATCTACATCTCCCTCACCAACTCCACTTTCCATCGCTACAGATGAAGATGCTACTTCCTTCTTTGCGTTCTCCTTGTCCGAACACTCATTCTTCCAATGACCAGGCTTCTTGCAAATATAGCACTTGCCTTTTCTTTCCTTCGACTTTCCTCTCCAACCGGGGTTCCTTGATTTAGAACGCCCCCGGTTCTCCTTCTTCACATACCTCTCCTTCTCCACAAACAAACCATGACCACTACTAGCACCACTACCTCCATCAGCTAACTCCTTCATTTGATCCCGCAACTTCTCGCTAAGAAGACCCGTCTTGACATCATCAAGAGTCAATGTATCTCGGCTATAGATCAAACTATTTGAGAAACTTGTATAGCGATCTGGCAACGAACACAACAATATCATCGCCTTTTGCTCTTCCTCAATCTTCAAATCTACCGCCTTCATCTTCATTAGCAAATCATCAAATATATTCAAGTGCGCCTTAAGCGAAGTACCTTCCTTCATCTTATAGGTGAAGAACGTTCGCAATAAGATCAAACGATTTGTCAGTGACTCCTTCATATATAACTCCTCCAACTTGTCCCAAATACCCTTAGCGGTTGTCTCACCGCTAATTTCAGGGATAACATTCTCTCCCATAGCAAGTTGAAGTGTAGTGAATGCCCACTCTTCCATCACCTCTCTCTCAACATCTGAGATATCCGCTGGCAACAAATGTGTGTCAAACACTACCCGATGTACCTGATTCCTCCTTAGAACCGCTTTCATCTTCCATTGCCATTTTTCAAAATCATTATCGCCATTCCACTTGTCTATTACCAATTGTGATCCTGAAGCTGCATACGATCCACGTACATAAGGCGCTACACCACTTGGATTACCCATTGAGGAACTACTTGTGGTATTATCTATTTCTGGCATTTCTACAACCACCTACCAACACCAATGCTCTGATACCAAATGTTATTACGAGATTCCAACTTGAGACCACTCGAATCGAAATCCCCTGAGCACAGCGGAAGACGGGATCGTGATAAGAAGTGTAAAAACAACCAACAAATAACTCAAATATAATCTCAACCAATCCAAAGACAATCACAATCCCAAATAAGCAATTCAGAAATTAAAGCAATAACGAAAAATAAATCACACAGCGATTTATAGTGGTTCCACTAACGTCGTGTTAGTGTACATCCACTTTAAGAGAGAGCTTTATTATTATTGATGAGAAGAGTACAAGAGATTGATTACAATGATCAAATTTCTAATTAGAAATTGATTTGTGGAGAAGAGAATTGAAGAAAATTAGGTTTTGATAAACCCTAATTAGTGGAGGCTAATCTCTTGCAGTCGCTTGCGTATGTAGGTCTGGAATCTGAAGCTAGCTTATATAGGAGAATAGAAACCTTAGGCAATGTTCTGAAATTGCCCCTGCAGATGACACAAATCTTCACGCCAAGTCCACAGCGAAAAAACAGCTGAAAGTCGCCTCAGACGTCTGACCAACATGGTCAGACGTCTGACTTAAGCCATTGGAAAAAGTTTGCTTCAGCTCAGACGTCTATCCATTTGGTCAGACGTCTGGTAAATGTCTCTGGAATCAACACTGCTCAGACTCAGACGTCTGACCAATTGGTCAGACGTCTGAGCTCATTCTCTGGAACAAATTTCCAAAGGGGCCAGACGTCTGGCCATTTTCCTCAGACGTCTGACCCTGCCCAAAACAGCCTACTCCACCTTTTTTCCATATAACTTCCACCTCCGAACTCTGATTTGCGAACCGTTTTCTCCGTTGCGAAGCTACTTCCGACCTCTACAAATCCCCATATAGTGTCACCAAAATTTAACACTATGAATGAAAAACACACTTAACTGAATGAAAGTTAAAACAACAACAAGTTCAGGCTCGCATCTCTAATATAGCATATGTGTGTATTTAAGTCACTGAATTTATAACCATATATGTCACCTACGGACAAACTGAGGTACTAGAGTATGAACAAGAACCAAGTACACATATTCAAATGAAATGTAGTGCAACACCACATAGTGCACCCAAGAGGATGTAACCAATCCAATGCAAGTCAAGGCCAGGGTGAAATATGAACAAATGCGAAATCTACCCCAACGTATCAGTGCTGTCAAATTGACGCAGCTTAGACTAGGCTCGAACAGTTTTGATCCCAAACTGTCGCAACCTATCCAGGATCTTCCTCACGAAATGATAATTTCGTGTCAAATAAACCGATAGAACGATAAATGCTCAATTCCGTTGATTGTGGTGATGCCTGAATCTAGCTATCTTTAACACGTTGATCGCGCACGATACCGTGTTAGAAGATCTACGATTCTTCGACGTTGATCTCGTGCACGAGATTCCGTGAATCAGCTTCAAATTCGTTGATTCAAGCGCACTCGAATATCCGAAGTTGGAGAAAGGAGATCACACTCAACTTCCAATTTTAATGGAGGCACAAAACTCTCAACAAATTTTATTCAAAATTCAACCTCTTTACAAATGACACAAACCCGCCTATTTATAGGCTTACAACACACATGACTTAACAAATAGCAAACGACTTAAAAAAACAATACATCACAACGACAAATAAAACCAAGCAGCGACATAACAAACTTCGGCAGCGACATAAGGAACTTCGACCTACTGGAGCGGCTTCGACTTAAGGACTCGCTTGCGAATTAATGTCAGACGACTTAGGAATTCTGGAGCGACCTAGGTGGAAGCGACCTAGGGCTTCGCGATTTACAGCTTGATGGAGCGGCATAAGAACACCGCGACTTAAGGAACAAGCCTTTGCGACCTAAGGAGATGCGGCACCGCGACTTAAGGAGCAGACCTTCACGACCTGAGGAGATGCGGCAATTCTGGAGCGACCTAAGGAGATGCGGCAATTCTTGAGCGACCTACGACATAATGTATGTTTCGTTGATTCCTTTCTTGGCGATGCATCATCCTCCCCAGGTTGAAAAGAATTCGTACTGAATTCACACTTTCTCCTTCTTCGACATGCTCATTCTCATGGTATGGAATCAAGTGTTTGACGTTGAAAACGTCAGCAGTATGGATATGATCCGGCAATCTTAACCGATAAGCATTCTCGTTAATCTTCTTTACGATTTCCAAAGGGCCAATCTTTCTAGCAGCCAGTTTGTTGTAAGTACCAATAGGAAATCGATCCTTAGTCAATACTGCATATACAAAATCTCCTTCTTTGAACTCAACATTTCGTCTCTTAATATCCACGAATTGCTTATATTTCTCATTCGCCTTAAGCAATCGTTCCTGCACAACCTTGTGGCACTCTTGCAATCCATTCACAAAATCACTAGCTCGTTTGATCACTCCTTTCTGCTGTGGTACTGTAGATAAATCTAATGGTCCCTTAGACATTGTTGAGTAAACGACCTGGAATGGACTGAACCCAGTGCTACGATTAACTGCATGGTTGTGTGCAAACTCAGCTTGACACAGCTTGGAATCCCAACTCTTCAAATTGTCATTCACAAGGCATCTCAATAGATTACCTAGGGATCTATTCACAACTTCTGTCTGTCCATCCGTCTGTGGATGATAAGCACTACTGAATTTCAGCTTTGTCCTAACCATTCTCCATAGACTCATCCAAAAATGACTCAGAAAACGAGTGTCTCTATCCGATACAATAGATTCAGGCAACCCATGAAGATGATAGATCTCTCTGAAATATAATTGTGCGACATTAACTGCATCTGCCGTCTTTTTGCATGCGATAAAATGTACCATTTTTGAAAACCGATTAACCACCACGTAGATAGAATCGTTGCCATGTTGCGTTCTTGGCAATCCCAATACAAAGTCCATACTAACATCCACCCACGGTTTAGTAGATATAGGCAACGACATATATAAACCTGCATTTGTTGCAGTCCCCTTTGAAACTTGACAAATATGGCATCTCTGAACGAACTTTTCAATCTCCTTCCTCATTGATGGCCAAAAATAAGACTTTGAGATCAACTGCATAGTACGGTCACGGCCCACGTGTCCTTCTTCATGTAATTCTTTGATGATTTTCATTCGCAGACTGCAATCTGGAATACACAACTGATTTCCTTTGAATAAAAAACCATCAACCAGCATATATCCATCCATGTTTCCCTGCTTGACTTTGTCTAAGATCTTGGAAAAATATGAATCTGAAGTAAGCAAATCTGGAAGTAAGTCAAAACCCATCACCTCTACTCGCATGGTTGTTAGTAAATTATTCCTCCGACTCAATGCATCGGCGACGCGATTAGTTACTCCAGACTTGTGCTTTACGACGAACGTAAATTGCTGCAAATAAGCTATCCACGATGCATGCCTAGCTGCAATTTTATTCTGCCCTTGTAAATGTTTCAATGCTTCATGATCCATATACAAAACAAATTCTTTGTGGAACAAGTAATGTCTCCAATGCTTCACGGCCTGCACAATAGCATAAAACTCTACATCATAAGTATTGTATCTCATCTTTGCTCCAGAAAGTTTTTCACTGAAATAGGCAATTGGACGACCCTTCTAACTCAACACTCCTCCAATTCCAACTTTGGACGCATCTGTATGTAACTCAAATAGTAACTGAAAATCTGGCAACACTAGAATCGATGCTGATGTTAAAAGTTCCTTGATCTGTTCAAAAGCAGATCCTGCCTCTTTCGTCCATGAAAACTGCTTTCCTTTCATACAATCAGTAACAGGAGCCATCACACTACTAAAATGCGGTATAAATCTTCGATAAAATGACGCTAATCCATGGAAACTTCTGACTTCTGTTATAGTTTTGGGCTGTGGCCAATTTCTGATTGCGGCTACTTTACTCTGGTCCACTTGTATCCCTTCCTTGGACACGACATAACGCAGAAATAAAACACTCGGCGTCATGAACACGCATTTCTTCGTCGCTGCATAGAACTGTTCTTGACGAAGAATAGTTAACACCTTTCGCAAGTGTTGAATGTGCTCCTCTGTGCTAGCACTATATATCAAGATATCATCAAAGTAGACTACAACAAACTCCCGATGTAAGGTCTGAAAATTTGATTCATCACCCTCATAAATGTACTTGGTGCATTAGATAGGCCAAATGGCATGACCAGCCATTCATATAATCCTTCCCGAATCTTGAATGCTGTCTTCCATTCATCACCTGGTCTTATGCGAATCTGATGATAACCACTCTTAAGGTCGATCTTAGAAAAGATTATAGATCCACTAAGTTGATCCAATAGATCATCAAGTCTTGGCATAGGAAATCTGTATCTGATAGTTATTTTGTTGAGTGCCCTGCTGTCTGTACACATTCTCCACGAACCATCTTTCTTTGGCACCAACAGAGCTGGTACAGCACAAGGACTGAGACTCTCTCGAACACACCCTTGCTCAAGCAACTCCTCAACCTGTCTCCTCAACTCTTCATGCTCTTTCGGACTCATACGATAATGCGGCCTATGCGATAAAACAACACCTGGCACTAGATCAATTTGATGTTGTATGTCCCTTAGTGGCGGTAAATCCTTGGGTAATTCCGTAGGAAAGACATCTTCAAATTCATTTAACACTGATCTAACCTCCGTAGGAATTTCAAGATCTTCACTTGTTTCATACCCAATCAACAAAAACAATTCAACACTATCTTCCACTTCTTTAACAAATTCTCTCGAATATAATAGACTAGTTGGTTCCACTTTCTTCTCTGACTTGCTTTCACTTTGTTCACGCTTCTTAGGAACTAAGGTGATTTGAGTACCTTCGAACATGAAACTGTAGCTATTGGTGCGACCATTATGTTGTACAGCTCTATCATATTGCCATGGTCTTTCCAATAGTAGATGACACACATCCATATCGACAACATTACACCATATTTCATCTTTGTACTTCTTCCCAATAGAAAATGTAACAAATGATCGTCTTCCCACTGTCACTTCTCCACCTTTCTTTAGCCATGCCAGTTTATAAGGTCTAGGGTGTTTTTCAGTCTTCAACCTTAACTTCTTGACGGCTTCTTCAGAAATAATATTATCGCAGCTTCCCACATCAATAACAAATTGACAAACCTTTCCCAAGATAGTACATGTAGACTGAAAGATATTGCTCCTCAGCCAACTAGAATCATCCTCATGCTTTGGCGTTAAACAAGACCTCCTCATCATCAAGTTACACCCTTCGTCTCCTGACACGACTTCTTCATCTTCATCAAACTTCGGTGGTTGAGAATAATCAATTTCAGCTTCCACATCCTCATACTCACATTCCTCTGCAACTAATGCTCTCTTCTTTGGCTTTGTAAAGTCATTACTTTTATGGCCAAACTCCTGACAGTTATAACACTTAATACTGTTATTGACCTTTGCTTTAGCGGTTTCATTGACAATTGGTTTATTGACTGCCTTGGAAACATTAGCACTGCTACTAGCACCCTTATTCTAGTTGTTGGAACTCGTAAACACACCACTTCCTCGTCTCCCTTGTTTCTCCCAAGCTATAGCTTTCTAATGTGCTTCAGCAACAGACATAGGATTAAACCTATTAACCATGTCTTGAATTTGCATTCGTAATCCTCCAACATATCTAGCCGTTAGCTGTTCCTTGGTTTCCATAATATTGTTCCTTGCAATCAATTGATAGAATTCATCTGCATAGTCATTCACGGTCTTCGTCCCTTGTCTCAAATTCTGCAAACGTTGATACATAAGAGATTGATAATTGTACGGCAAAAAAGTCGCTTTTATCATCTTTCTCATCTTCTCCCAAGTGACAACTTTTGATTTTCCCGTTCTCTCCCGAGTTAGTTTAGTTTGTTGCCACCAAGCCATAGCTCTTCCCCTTAGTCTTGTAGCAATTAATTGGACTCTGTGATTCTCAGACACATCCTTGAATTCCAAAATTTCTTCAACATTCGACAACCAATCAAGAAATTCTTCCGCTTGCATACCACCTTTGAATTCTGGAATTTTCATCCTCATACCTGACTCTCATTTACGATCACTTTCTAAATCCCGATATTGATTTCGAACTTGGCCTTGATCTCGATAATGAATACTACCTCCATCACCATCTTCCTCAAAATCAGATGTATTTCGATATCGATCCTGACCATCTACATCCCTACGACTACGCATGTTCCTTCTACATTGTCTTTCAGCATCACGATATGGTTCATTTTCGAAACCACGTTGAGTTCCTCCCTCTTCATTTCGGTACCCATGGTGGTCTCGCATCATTGAAACTGATGATTCTCTCCTATCTCGATGAGACAGAGGTGACATCCTCCTTTCTTCCGAAACTGATGGCGAAACCCTATTTCCACCCTGGTTCGAAACTGGTGACGTTCTCCTTTGATTTTGATTCATGTCGATCATTAATTTCTCCAATTTTTTAATACCCTCATTGAACTTTACATTAATACGCTGCTCCATCTGCTCAGCTTCTTTTCTTCTATACAAATCTTCAACATTTTGATAGAAGTTAGCACGTCTCGGAGGCATGATCAAATCTTCAACAAATCAAACACAAACTTCACTTCGATCCAAAAAAATCTCGAATCAAAACACCCCAACTTGTTTGAAGTCTCATGAACACCTAAATGAACAAACAACTCAATTCGAACTCCAAAAACTGCAACTCTCGAAACTTCACACCCAACGAACTTGGAAAAGTTTGTCTCCTTGCTTTGATACCAAATGACGCAGCTTAGACTAGGCTCGAACAGTTTTGATCCCAAACTGTCGCAACCTATCCAGGATCTTCCTCACGAAATGATAATTTCGTGTCAAATAAACCGATAGAACGATAAATGCTCAATTCCGTTGATCGTGGTGTTGCCAGAATCTAGCTACCTTTAACACGTTGATCGCGCACGATACCGTGTTAGAAGATCTACGATTCTTCGACGTTGATCTCGCGCACGAGATTCCGTGAATCGGCTTCAAATTCGTTGATTCAAGCGCACTCAAATATCCGAAGATGGAGAAAGGAGATCACACTCAACTTCCAATTTTAATGGAGGCACAAAGCTCTCAACAAATTTTATTCAAAATTCAACCTCTTTACAAATGACACAAACCCGCCTATTTATAGGCTTACAACACACATGACTTAACAAATAGCAAACGACTTAAAAAAAACAATACATCACAACGACAAATAAAACCAAGCAGCGACATAACAAACTTCGGCAGCGACATAAGGAACTTCGGCAGCGACATAAGGAACTTCGACCTACTAGAGCGGCTTCGACTTAAGGACCCACTTGCGAATTAATGTCAGACGACTTAGGAATTCTGGAGTGACCTAGGTGGAAGCGACCTAGGGCTTCGCGATTTACAGCTTGGTGGAGCGGCATAAGAACACCGCGACTTAAGGAACAGGCCTTCGTGACCTAAGGAGATGCGGCACCGCGACTTAAGGAGCAGGCCTTCACAACCTAAGGAGATGTGGCAATTCTGGAGCGACCTAAGGAGATGCGGAGATGCGGCAATTCTTGAGCGACCTACGACATAAGGTATGTTTTGTTGATTCCTTTCTTGGTGCTGCATCACAAATTTATCTCAGTCTATCTAAATTCAATAAGGATTCAAACCTCCACAACAGTACAACAACATGCAATAGAGTCAGCAGCACAATTAACACTGAACAAGTTAGGACTGAAATCAAAGCAATAATGGAAAGCTTTAGTACAATTTTAATAAACCAAGTGCATAGCATCAGAAGACATCGGGCTATGACCATAATGTATCAGAGCATCATAACTAAAGCAGTTATAATTTCAATTCAGTCGAGGAATATCAAGTTTGAATAAGTCTACATAAATTAAAGCCCAAACTCAGTTTTCAACAAGAGTCAACTTTTATTCGAATATATATATATATAATTATTCAGTTCTAATGATCCAAGTATAATATATTACTAAGCTTAATAACAATAATAGAGAAATTAGCTCAAGTGCTTAGATTCTTAGATGATAAATGCACGACCAATTAGAAAAACACCACTTTGTAAAGCACCATTGACACTCAATCAAGCCTATAAGTACACAAGTCCCTAATTATATCACAGAGCTCGTTTTGTATACATGTATTATGGACATACTAGGCTTTAAGCTATAGAACCATTATCATGAATATCCACAATTGCCATGCGTCTCTGATACTTCAAAAGATTAAAAACTAAGTGAAACCAAATGAATTTTTAGTCATGTGTGTCCGTAAAGCTATTTGTCCTTATAATATCAATTGTAGACTATGAATGTAATGCGTGAACAATAGTCTTTAACTCGTTATCATCATAAAAAAGCAGAAAAGAAGCATATACTGTTATAAGTTATAATCATTCTAGGGTTTTCATCTGCCATGGGAGAAACTAATTCTCCTTGCAAAAATCTTTCCAATCTTCTATATCCGACACATCAGGATAGACCACTTGAATCTCATATTAGAAAACCGTCTAATGATGTCATCATCGACAATGAGAGCTTCCAATTGGTCCAACCAAGATCACAGAGAAAATACCAGCCCAGAAATGATTTAGTTCTATCGAATAATAATGGCGTCTTGAAGAAGAAGGAGGGTCTGTTTCCAACCATCTCCAATCAGAATAAGGCTAAACTACCAATCCAGCCTCGTAAATCGGCAAATTTCGTTCTGAATAAAGAACAAGGTCATAAATCTTGGGTTGCTATTGTTTCAGAGCAATCTGAGGAACCATAAGAAGATGAATGCAGTCTTGAAACCATTTCACCTATCAAGATTAATAATAAGAAATACGGTTTGGTGAAGGAGGCGGTTTGCAAAAGAGCCATAGAAAGCTGGAATAATTCTGTTATTGTCTATGTCGTAGGTACCAAACCTTATTTCTTGTTTTTTAAGGAGTGTATTAAACGTGTTTGGAAACCGGTTGGGGATTTTGAAATCTTTTCTAGAGAAAATGGTTTCTTTCTTGTTAAGTTCAAAGAGATTCAAGACTGCAATACAATTATTCAATATGGTCCATATTTTTACAACGGAAAGCTCATCATTATGAGAAGGTGGTCTGGATCTCTGAAATTAGACAGAGATTTACTGTCAACTATGCCGATATGGGTAAAATTACCCAGTGTAAATCTTAAACTGTAGGACCGCGAGGCTTTTAGCGTTATGGTGAGCATCATTGGAAAACCCATTAAAATGGACGCAGCCACTCCTTAAAGCCGAGGTTGAATTACGCTCGCCTTCTTGTGGAAGTTTCTATGACTGATGAACTTCCAGAGGAGATCAATCTCACTCTCTACAATGGTGAAAACATTATACAGAAAGTGGAATAGGAATGGGTTCCACCGAAGTGTAACATCTGCAAGTGTTTCGGTCACATTAAAGAGCAGTGCAACCCAAAGCAGATGTGGATACCCAAAACTAGTAATCAAAGCAGAGACAATTTTCAAGAAAATAGATCAGTTGAAATTCAAGAACCAAATTCTAACAAAGAAGCAGTAAATCGGTCAAGAACACAAAAGAACAATGATCAAATCAACCAAGATTGTATCATTTTCGATCAAGAAGATAATCCAAAGGCGCTCACCGATCAAGTTGATCAGATCACCGCTATGGAAATTCATCGGTTTAAAGACTGTGAAAAAAGTTCAACTATTTCGAATCAGCATAGTACAGAGGAGGGTAATATTATTAAAAAAGGTCTTTAGCTCTGAAACCCCTCCTATTGTAGAGCCATGTTTAGTTACAGAGAATATTGGTACAAAAATATACAATGTCTCGCATCAAGATAATAGCCAGAATTGGGATAGTGAAATAGAGGAGGAGTCTCCTTCTGAACTTGCTGCAGAAGTTGAGGACAGGGTATGCATCAACTCAACATTGCCTCGCAAGAATGTTTCTCCCCCTAAGCAGGCTACAATAGCAGAGTCTAATGACTCAGCCATGCCTCGCACACCTAACTTTGATATTTCTCTGATTAAGGTTCCTAAATCAGAGCAAAAGGAAGAAAATGAATCAGTAATGGTTGATGCTACAAACCAGTTTGATATATCTACATTGCATATTCCAAAGCCAAAAGCAACTGGTAAGTTAAAGGGAAGTAAAGAGAAAAAAGCTTTCAAACAAAAATACATCAATCAACCCAGAATGGGATGAAATGTCTACAAGACTAAAAGCTAAGAGTGTAGATAATAAGAGGAGGGGTAAAGGTACTACAGTGTCAAGTACCATTTAACTTTCTTTTTTATTTTATATATATGACTATATTTGCATGGAATGTCAGGGGTATGAATTCCCCTGCTAAACAGTCTGATATTTTTTATAAGCCTACTATTATTGCTCTTATAGAAAACAAACTGAATGATGAAAATTATGAAATTTTTTGTCTTAAGTTGTCTAACAATTGGAAATCTATAAATAATAATGATTTTGATTCTAAAGGAAGAATCATTATTATATGGGATTCTAATATTTGGACAAACTTAAAAATTAATAAAGATAAGCAGTTTATAGACTGTCATTTTAAAAATATTGGTGGTTTTTTTATTCAAGTTACTAGTGTCTATAGTAGTAACCTTGAAAGTGAAAGAAATGGTTTGTGGTGTAAACTAAAAGATTTGAATTTAATCTATAACTTTCCTTGGATTATTTTGGGTGATTTTAATACTATTTTTCATGTATCAGAAAAATTTGAAGGCGGTAAAATTCCTCGAAGTAAGTTTGATAGGTTAAATAATTTTCTTCTAGACACTGGTCTTATTGAACCAATTATTAGTGGGAATAAGTATACATGGAAATCTGGGTTGGCTAAGAATATCCATTATAAATTGGATAGAATTTTAATCAATAAAGAATTCTCAAACATTTTCTCAATTTCTGTTTGTTCAACTTTGGAACAAAATTCTACTGATCATACTCCTTTAATTGTTAATCTTTTTATAAATGTGAATTTAAACAAAAAAGTTTCTCCTTTCAGATTTAAAAACAGTTGGGTTTTAGAAGAGAATTATAAAGTTTTGATGGATAATTGCTTTTCTTGTAATGGTACAAAACAATTTCAGTTTAGTATGTGTTATCCCGCTTTTTAGCAAAAATGAGATATCAAGAAATTGACTGAAAATCGATGATTGTTCATCCCAGATATTGATTATACATCACAGGTTCACTATGGATGTCGATGAATTTTTTCCGAGTCCGGAATGGGCTACAAATGACAAGATAAGACAAGCAAAGCCATGAAAGATAACGTTCCAAATTTCAGTTCAATCGGAGTTCGTATGATCGAGATATGATCGATTCAAGAGGAGGGAAACACGCCGTTTGAATCGATCTGTACGCCCTGTTCATATCCATCAGGAAACATCTGATTTCGAATCCATCATGTTCGAATCGATCCAGGGAGACCTGTTCGTATCGGTTCTGTTCGAATCGATCCAAAGAGTTGTCGCATCGATTCTGTTCGCATCGGTCCTGATTCACACTCCTCCAAGAACTGCACTGTTCGTGTCGATCTGTTCGAATCGATCGAACATTCACTGTTCGTATCGATCTGTTTGAATAGATCGAACATTCACTGTTCGTATCGATCTATTCGAATCGATCGAACATTCACTGTTCGTATCGATCTACAACCGCTAGTTCGTATCGATCAGTAATAGTTGATGGATACGAACAGAACCAAGATCGATCGATACAAACAGTGTGTCACTCCACATAAGTGGCTGATGCGAATAGCGCCATGATGATCGATGCGAACAGGACGAATTCCCTCGATACGAACAAGAAGACTGCATCAATTACTACTAGCAAGGCGAAAGCTTCGGGACGACTCGACCACTTCGGCACAAAAAGTGGATCGATCCGAGAATCTCGATCCATGTCATCTCGCCTGCACGTGCTCAAGATCGAGTCAAATAGATCGATACGAAATGTATCGATACGAACAGGAGCGATGCGGAGAGGATCGAGTCGAATGAAACAACCGAGAGAAAACACGAACTTGTATCGATCATATCTCGCAAACCATAAGTCCAAATGCTATGGAATTTTTACAAGAGCTTACGTTCAAGATGAAGAATGTCCACAACAAATTTCGACCCCATTGGACGAAATCCTGATCGATACGAATTACGTTCGTATCGATCACGGATCGAGTCGAAACTTCGTGGGCTCGGTCGCGTGGGCCCACTCACGTGCCGGAAGAAGCCTCCGAAGATCTGAGCGAAATATCAGCCTCATACGCCTATAAATAGCGCCCTAGAGCCTATAGAAAGGGGACTTTTGGGTGAAGCAACGCCCAAACTCTGTCAAAATCAAGATTGAACTCAACTCCATTATTGTACTCGAAAAATTACTGCTGTAATCCACTGTAATCAGTGAAGAACATCAATAAAAGATTATCTTTTGAAGTGGACGTAGGCCGGAGATAGCCGAACCACTATAAATCTTGTGTCTCTGTCTATTTCTTTCCATTTTAAGCTCATTATTCTTCACTTTTTATCCTCTACATTACTTAGATCTGTGATCTGTGATTATATATTGCTAATTTGTGTTCATACACTGGTGCTTTCACGACATTCGGGGTTTGTGACCAATTTTGGTGCTTTCACTGAGAGGAACTAGCACCCGCTATACCAGATTGGGAGTTCAAATTTGAAAGCTTGAAGAAGTCAGATTTGAAAGGCAATGACACGACAAACAAGTAGAAGACAAAGAGCCGAGAGAAGCCAACAAGGGGGAAGCCAAGAGGTGTCCTTCGGAGCTGGAGAAGGGCCAGCTTCGATCTACATTACCAGGGACGAAATGGAGGCTATGGCGGATTCAATTCATGAAAGGTTGTTGAAGAGTCAACAAGAAATGATGCAAAGCTTCTTTGAGCAAATGAGAGCGGCTGGAGCACGAAACCGTGGACCGACTACAGCGGCTGCAAGTGCAAGACAAGGAGCTAGAGTTGCAGAAACCACTAGAGGTCAGATTGAAGATCAGAACGAAGAACCTGAAGGCAATCAACAAGGACCTAGGGGCAGGCCCTCGGGATCTGACATGGGAAGACCCACGGATGGAGCTCAGCAGGCTAGAGCCAACGCCAACGTTAATGAACCACATAAAGAATATTACCTAGAATACCCTTCGAGACTTGGAGGGCAGGATAAAAGCATGCCGAGGGGACAACCCCTGGATGGAGACGAAAGAATGACTTGATTGGTGCGTCGAATTATGAGAGGAGGGTTGTCAAGCGGAGGCTTAGAGGAAGTTAGTCGGAGTTCATTCACTCCGAATATCAGAAATGCAAGGAATCCTCCAAAGTTCAAATTACCCACGCTAAATCCTTATGGTGGAAAATCAGATCCAACTATGCATATTACCAGATATATCAGACATATGGAAGTGCTGGGAGCATCCGAGGAAGTGATGGCACGGTGTTTCCCTTTATTCTTATCAGATTTGGCTGCGCTTTGGTTTAGACAGCTGGAGAACGGATCTATCAGAACATGGGGCGAGCTAGTGGAATGCTTCATGGAACAGTTCAGGGTCCACGTGACGTGACCCAAGAGTGTGATGACCTTAGCTTCGATAAAGCAAAGAACCGGAGAGTCCATAAGAGATTTTTTACTATGATTCAACGCGACGGTGGCTTCAGTGGATCGCCCGGATCCATCGATGATTTTGATGGCGACGGTAGCCGGAGTTGCTGAAGGCACAGAGTTTAAGGATTCTTTGGCAAGGGATCCACCACAAGATCTTGGAGAATTCTATCATGAGGCTGAAAGATTCATTCGGCTAGAAGATTCACGCGCCGAGAGGCGAGAAGCAAACGCTGTGCAAGGTGAAGAAACCTCCAAAGAACAGTCTGAACCAGACAAAGGAAAGCGAAAGCAGGACGACAAATACGATGGTCCTGATAAATGGAAGAAATTCCGAGAACCCAGATTCAGATAGTACACAGACTTGACGGCGAGCCTGGAACGAATCTACACTGAGACTCGGAGGTAGCTCCCCTATCGAAAACCACCCAGGAGAGATCCCACAGAACGGGAACGTAGAAGTGGAAAGTACTGCCTATTCCATGAGCTAGAAGGGCATACTACCGATGAATGTCACCATTTGAAAGACGAGGTGGAGGAGCATGCCAGAAGTGGTAGATTGCCACAATACACCAGAGATCGGACAGCGGCCGTAGGACCTGAGCAACTACCGCCTCCACCTAACAGGACCAATCCTGGATCAGGATCACGACTCGTCATCAATTGATTATGATGGCAAGGGCCAAGTTCAAGATTTGGACTTTGGTCGACTAGATTCCTTAGATTTGATTTCAGAATAAAACGGCTATTCCACTTACACATGTACGGGAACCGGAGAGATCCCCAGGCATGCTCTGAGATGGTAATAGACCGCTTTGCCCGGAGAGGCAATGCCTAGTTTTTCCTGTTGTTTGAGGTTGAACATCCGGAACTTGAATTTAATAAATGAACTTGAACTTCTCGAAATAAACCTTTGCCCGAAGAGTTAAGCCCGAAGAGTTAAAGGATGAATATTGAAAACCAGCTTGAAAATGATCGCTTTATGACCTTACCCGGAGAGGCGGAGTCCGGAGTGCAGGAAGTGAGTTGCTTCGCCGGAGAGCGACAGGATCAACTCACTTAACGCCGTTCCCCATTCACTGGAGAGTGATTGGATCGGGGTTCGATAAGAGCCCGAAGTGGCTATGATCGGCCTAGGGTTTAGGCCAAGACATCGCTTAATGTTCGGAGACATTGAACCGGAGTGTAGGGGGTGTTGCCGCTTCGCCGGAGAGCGACAGGATCGGCTCACTCGATGTTGTTTCCCCTTCACCGGAGAGTGACAGGATGGGATCCAACAAGAGTCCGGAGAGGCTATGATCGGTCTAGAGAGACCAAGACATCGCTATATGCCCTCACTAGGGCCAGAGTGCAAGGGATAGAAAGCATCACCGGAGCGCTACAAGATCTTTCTATTCAATCGCTAGGTTTGGAATGGACTTAGCAAGGGTCCGGAGTGACCATCGATAGTCCGGAGAGGCTGTAGAATTTGATTACTAACTTCCATAAGTGGAAATGGATACTGAGTCGGCTTCGAATAGCCACAAACTTGATTGACGATACTATAGTTGTGAATAAAATATGAGCTCACGACATTCGATTTGGAGCTATTCAAAACACGCCTTTTGCCAAAAGGCATGTTTTGGGGGGCAAAGTGTTATTCCACTTTTTAGCAAAACTGAGATATCAAGAAATTGACTGAAAATCGATGATTGTTCATCCCAGATATCGATTATACATCACAGGTTCACTATGGATGTCGATGAATTTTGTCTGAGTCCGGAATGAGCTACAACTGACAAGACATGACAAGTAAAGCCATGAAAGATAACGTTCCAAATTTCAGGTCAATCGGAGTTCGTATGATCGAGATATGATCGATTCAAGAGGAGGGAAACACGCCGTTCGAATCGATCTGTACGCCCTGTTCGTATCCATCAAGAAACATCTGATTTCGAATCCATCATGTTCGAATCGATCCAGGGAGACCTATTCGTATCGGTTCCATTCGAATCAATCCAAAGAGTCGTTGCATCGATTCTGTTCGCATCGGTCCTGATTCACACTCCTCCAAAAACTGCATTGTTCGTGTCGATCTGTTCGAATCGATCGAACATTCACTGTTCGTATCGATCTGTTTGAATAGATCGAACATTCACTGTTCATATCGATCTGTTCGAATCGATCGAACATTCACTGTTCGTATCGATCTACAACCGCTAGTTCGTATCGATCAGTAATAGTTGATGGATACGAACAGAACCAAGATCGATCGATACAAACAGTGTGTCACTCCCCTATAAGTGGCCGATGCGAATAGCGCCATGATGATCGATGCGAACAGGATAAATTCCCTCGATACGAACAAGAAGACTGCATCAATCACTGCGAGCAAGGCGAAAGCTTCGGGATGACTCGACCACTTCGGCACAAAAAGTGGATCGATCCGAGAATCTCGATCCACGTCATCTCGCCTTAGCAGGGTTGCAACTTAGCATAGACAAAAGTAAAGCTTATTTTAGTAACTATAGTAGGTATAAAAATGATGTTTTAAATGTTTTAAAAATTACTGAAGGTAATCCTCCTATAAAATATTTGGGACTGCCTTATCAGTAAACCAAATCAAAGATTCAGACCGTTCCATGTTATTGGATAAAATACAAGAATGAAAGGAAACTTGGTCTTGTAAACTTCTTTCTATTGCAAGAAGAATAGAGTTAATTAAAACTGTGGTTTATGCAATTATTCCTTACTGGTTACAAACTTTTCACATTCCTGCAGCATCTATTAAAAAAATAGAAAGTAGATGTGCTGATTTTTTACGGAGAAGTAAATATCATAAAATCGGTTGGGATAAAGTTTGCAAACCAAAAAGTGAAGGAGGGTTTGGCATTAGAAATATGAATGATCTTAGTCTAACATGTCATTTAAAATTATTTTGAAGATTCATTAGTGCAGACTCTTTGTGGGCTAGATGGATGAAGGCTAAGTACCTTAAGAAGGGTAATTTTTGGAACATGTTACCAAACATCAATCATTCTAACACATGGAAGCAAATTTTAAATTGCGGAAATATTGGTAAGTCTCTTTTAGAAAGAAAATTTAAGCTAGGTGAAGAAACTAGCTTATGGTTTGACCATTGGTTCAATAATGACTCTTTTGTTAATAAAGTGGGTCGGAGTAATTTAGTAATTTTTGGAGATTCCAATGCAACAGTGTTTTTTATTATTATAAATAATCAATGGCAACCTCACCTTCACCCTATTACTAACCCACACAAAGATGATATATGTAAAATTCATCTTGATTTTAGTGCAGACGGTGATTACTGGATATGGAAAGCAAGTAGTAAAGGGTAGTTTTCCTTTAAAAATACATGGAATGCTGTTAGAAATAAAGTCACCAAGGTTGATTGGTATGATTGCATTTGGAACAAGGTGAACAACCCCAAGATGGCATTCCGCACTTTTTTTGCATTAAATAACAGATTGTCAACTTGGGACAAAATTAACAAATGGAGCAATAGTTCTAGTTCACTATGTTCCTTATGCAATCTAGAAAATGAGAGCTCATATCATCTGTTTTTTTAATGCAGTTATTCATATTTTATTTGGAACCGCATTCAAGTTAAACCGTGTATTCAAAATAGTGGCCATATGGATCTCAAGCAAGCTATTCATCTTATAAATATCAAATTTAAAGACAAATCTATTGAAAGAGACCTATCTCACATTCTAATCACTACTGATGTCTACCATATTTGGAGAGAAAGAAATGCACGTAGTCATAATAAAGCAAGTAGCAGTAAAGAGCAGAAGTGGTTACTCATAGAAACTGACAGTAAGATTCTGCTTCATAAATCAAAGAAAAAAGTGAAAGATCAAACCAAATTTGCACATTTAGCTGAAGACTGGACTATCGAAGCAGGCAGTAAGCATCTGGAGAATTTCTTAACCCACCCGAAGAGATTTTAGACTAGAAATCATCTATCTGAAGCTTATACTTTTGATAGTGCCTCAAATCGAGCTCGTGTTGCTTTCCATGGCGTTGACTCAATAGATCAGAGTTGTATTGACCACAAATCTAGTTTTCAGACCAGTAATCATATTTTTGAAGATTATACTTTTGAAAGTACCTCAAATCGAGCTCGTGCTATCTTCCAGAGGAAAGAATCAATAGATCTGAGTCGTGTTGACTGCAGATCTGTTAATTCCCTAGTTTTAACCCTAATCAGAGAAATACTTTCACCGATAAAGAGATTGAAGGCATGAGGGGAAAATTTGACGAAGGGTTGTCGTATTGGGAAAGAGGAGAGGCCAGTGGAGTAAAGAATGGAGGCCGTGAAGTTTAAAATTTGGCTTTGGCTCGCCATTATTTTCTTTTTTTTGGACGAGGAGAGTCTGTGGAATGAGAAATATTTAGTCGGTGCTTCGATGTTCTAGGGTTTTCTAGGGTTAGAGTGTATCGGGTTGTTTTATTTTACCCGTTTCTTTATGTTTTTAGGCTGAGCCCTATTCACCTTTATTCAAAAAAAAAATCAATTGTAGACCCACTGGTGCAAAAAATTACAAAACCCTCTAAACTAAACAATATAAGTAACAAAGAGAATCAATAATATGAATCCGCCAAACATTTAATATAAGAACATTTAAGAACCCTTAAACACTCACAAGATCCATGGCTAAGAACAAAGTCCTTTATAACTACCAACATTTTCTCTTTTTAATGAGAGTTCTCCATTTTACTAGCATGCAAGTGTTAGGAAAGTGATTCTAATCAGGTAAAATCACTAACATTCTGCACATCATTAAACAAACAAATCAGTGCAAATTATAGTGGTTGCATACATAATTCAAATAAACTTTTGTTTTAACAACAATGGAGAAGCTAACTTTTAACTTACACTTTGGCTCCACCCCTGATAACACCAGACTTAGGTTATATATGGTTATAAATTTTTGTAAGTAATAATCAGTTCACATCCTTGTAATAATAAGCAAAGAAACATTAAGTAATGATAAGTTCACATCCTTGTAAACAATTTTTGTAAGTTAATATAACAATTAAACTACTCAAGTGTGCCTTCACAATCTTCTCTAACATAACTAACATCCTCAGTTAATTCATCAACTTCCATATCGGTTTCTCCATTATTCTTCATAGCAAAACTAACTTCCTCAAATGAGTCGTTTATATCTAACTCGTGACAGCTTCTTGGTGGTGCCTTCATCACAACATACCAATTAGAAGAATCATCTTCTCTTGAATAAAAGATTTATTTCGCTTAAGAAGCAACGATATATGTATCTTTTGAAAATGAAGCTTGAAATTGATGTAAGTTGACAAGAGCGAATCCATCTTCAACCTTCAAACCATTTCCTATGTTTGCCCAATGACACTTAAAGACGGGAATATAAAAAACATGATAGTCTAAAAAATTATATCAGTTAAAACTCCATAATAAGTTACCACATCAACTACTTGAGAAGTATCTTTTGCGCTTGCTCTACACATAGTAGTTGCATTATAAGTTACCCCGCTATTTTGAGTTTCTCCCTCTATATCTTTTGTGTGAAAACGTTGTCCATTAATGATATACCCTGTATAGGACAGTGCACTACTCCTCAGACCAAACATAATCCATTTAACATTGCATCATGATCCTTTGAATTAATATGTATCTATAAAAAAACTAGAATGAATCTTGATAATAAAAATCTAAAGTAAATGAGATATATATGAACTTTTAACTCACCTTCTTTTTAATCCAATCAGTAAAATTATTTATGTGGGTATTCCAAAGTAAGGTCGCATTTTTTCCTATGCGATTGTTTGACTATTGTAACTCCTCCAAATGCAAACTATTATAATAATACAAGTTGTGCTAAGATGTGCTAAAAGTATATATATTTAAAATAATAGAACCAAGTTGTAATATGTACTTACTCTATAAATGGTTCCACCACAGCCATATTCATCGGCACAACCAAATGAGCATTTTGTTTTTTAGTAGAAGCCAACACAACTGTTTTGCAAGCTGAAATTGGACGTCCTTCAAGTATTACATCATTTTTATAATCATCATTTTGGAATTCCTTTTTCTCCAATTGCATTGGTTTTTTTAAAAACCACTGAAAAATTTCATGCACTCTTCTACAAGATAGGATTCTGTAATACATCCCTCTGGTCGTGCATGATTTCTTACATATAATGTTTAAGTGTTTTCATGTATTTTTAAAAAGGGTACATCCAACGAAAGTGATCCACACAATCGCACTTCTTTTCCAAGATGAACTGTTAGGTGTATCATTATATCAAAAAAAGAAGGTGGAAAATATCTTTCAAGTTCGCACAAAGTTATAATAAACTCATCATCAAGTTGTTGCAGTTTTTCTCTATCAAGGACATACTGACATAATTTATTGAAGAATGGACATAAACGAATTATTTCATTTCTTGGCTTTTTTGGTAATAGTCCCCTTATTGCAACGGGTAATAATTGCTGCATTAAAATATGATAGTCATGTGATTTCAAGCCACTAATTTTGTAGTCCTCCAACGATACAGAATTTTTGAAATTCGAGCAATAACTGTCAGATCCTCTGAAATCATACAATCTTTTACAGAATAGTTTTTTTCCAGAATTTGACAATGTATAGGGAGCTGGTGGAAGATATTGTTTTTCCCACAAGACTGTGCATAAAGAGCATGTCGAATTTCCCAATCCTCCAAATCTTTTCTTGAATTAATTCCATCTTTCGATTTGTTATCATGTAACATCGTGCTTATAATACTTTCACCAACATTTTTTTCTATATACGTTACATCTAAATTATGACGCATTGGAAGTTCTTGCAAAAAAAATTTCAACATTTTCATACTTCATTAATATATTTCTATATTATTGGTTTATTAAAAAAATTGGATAACTAACCTCCCAATATGGTAAATCAAAGAAAATTGATTGTTTTTTCCACCTTGATAGCTCTCCTTTTGTAGGATCATCTTCATCTTCTCTATTATTAGAATTTTTTCTCTTCTTACCTTGCTTCTTCTTCATTAATTTCTTTTTACCTTTTTCCTTCTTGTTCTTATTATTTTCCATTTCGCCTTTTTTTCCAAAATTATTCGGAAAGCTTTTTAATATAATAGAAATATTTCTTCCGGTTGAAATTCTAGGTCTGCGGCCGTTTTCTATGGTATTATCAAACCAAGTTTTCTTTTTTCTTAACGAATCCGAATGAGGTAAAAAATTTCTATGACCCATATAGACAGTTTTTCGACTATGATTCAACCACCGATGATGAGTATAGACACCGCATAATGGATAAGTTTTTTTACCCTTCACGCAACATCTAACAAGATTTCCATATGTTGGAAAATTATTTATCGTCCAAACCAAAATTGCTCTCATATTAAAAAGTGTTTTACTAAATGCATCATAAACCTGAACTCCATTATCCCACAAGTAACGCAAATCTTCTACCAATGTAGCCAAATATATGTCAATATCATTTCCAAGTTGTCTTGGGCCAGGAATAAGCAATGTTAGCATGATATTTTCTTTTTTCATGCATAACATTGGCTAGAGATTGTATGTAACAAGCATCGCATGCCAACAACTATATTTTGAACTCAACGTTAAAAATGGATTAATACCGTCAGTAGCAAGACCAAGTCTTAGATTGCGTGGATCAGTTGCAAATGATTTTCATTTCTCATCCACCACATTCCATGTTATAGAATCTACATGATGACGTATTTTTTCATCATTACTTTTGTTACTAAAATGTCACCGCAAATCTTCTGCCATCTTCTATGATCTAAACATTCTTCTAAATCTTGGAATAATTGGAAAATATCTCAAAACTTTAACTGGAATACCATGCATAATTTCTTTTGTGCATTCGTTCATCTTCCATCTTGATAATCTACATTTTGGACAATTATCAAAATCTTTGTACTCTCCTCTAAAAAGACAGCAATCATTTTGACAAGCAGGAATTTTCTCGAAACTCATACCAAATATTTTGAGAAATTTTCTTACATCATATAACGTCTTGGGAAGTACGTTATCTTTTGGCAATAACAGTTGTTGCACATTGAGAAGTTTGTCAAAACCAGTATCGGACAATCCAGTCTCACATTTAAGATCATACAAGGCAATAATTGCAGATAATTTTGTTTGATCGGTGCAACCAGGATATAATGGGGTTTTCGCATCTTCCAATTTTTTTAACAAATCCTCTTCACTTCTTTGTGCACAAGCTTCATTTTTATCATCATCGGAAAAAGTATGATTGAAGAAATCTTCATCTTCATAATGAACGGTTTTGAATAAATCATAAGTGCCATCAGATTTAACATCTTTGATTATATTTAGTTGCTCGCCGTGATGATACCACATACCGCTCTTGTATATGAGATTCATTCCTTTTATAATTAAATGCTCAACGATAGTATTTCTACAATGATGACTAAGATTATGACAGTCTAAGCAAGGACATAAAATCTTCTCTACATTTCCCAAATTTCTCATTGTAGCATACACAAACTTCCAAGCTCCTTGCTCATACTTCTCGCTTGTTCTATGAAGAACTATATTATTAAAAGTTAACATCAAAGTATATGATTTGGTTCTTAAATTATTTTTATCTTCAGTATTATATAGTTGCCTGTGTAGATACCCCAATCTTTATCCATCACCAAATGATATGTAAGCATGCAATTTTCTAAAATCTAAAGTACATTTATTGAGTACAAGCAAAATAAAAATAAAATTTGAAAGTTATAAATTTATTCATGATACAAGTAATAATAAAATTTGGAGTTATAATCATGGAAAATCATAAACGAAAAAATTTGGTACTTTTGCTATTAATTTTTACCATAAAGGCTAAGTACTTCATTAGACAGAAGTAGAAGAAAGTGAAGTAGTAAGTGTTCTGATTTTCATTGATGCAAACGTTAGATTAACATATGCAGGATTAGAAATTAATATGCAATATCTCTAATAAAATAGGAAGGTGGTTGGAGTGACTTAAGCCAACAATGATAGTAATACATTGATGTAATATTGAAGATAAATATGCAGGATTAACATAAGCCAACAATGAAAGTAATACATTGATGTAATATTGAAGATTGGAGTGACTTGGAACAAACATTTTTATAAACTAAAAACAGAATAGTAGATATGTCTCTTTGGAAAAAACAATACTAAACTTTGTATGCCAAAGAAGAGGAAGGTGATTACCTTAAGATTACCCAAAAAAATTAAAAATTAAACATTTTTAAAAGCTATGATTTTGAACCTAATATGACCCCTATTATAGAGGTGACCATCCAACATTTTGAGCTAGCTCCACGACATACTACGTTGAAATAATAAGTGCAAACTAGAGCTCTTCTGTATCTTGTTTAATTTAGTGTATACAACATTTACTTATGAAGTATAAAGGTGATTTTTTTTAAGTAATGAATTCGAAATCTATAAATATTTGAATCTATTCTTGTTTGTTTCTTAATCTTTTATAGAGAAATTGTTTCTTAATCTTTATGAAGTATAAAGGTAATTTTTCCCCAGATACGTCAGCATCTGACAAATATGTTTCCCCTATCTTAAATGGTAGGTTTGATCATGACTGCTATTCGGCGTTAGCATCGTGTTACTTCCCTTATCAATATACATCATATTTTCGCCCAAAAAAAAGAAGAAAATTCATAAAAATTGCGTTCAACTTATTGAACTTGTTTCTGGCTATTGGTTCAGAAATAACAAATAATGTTCTCAGAACATATGAAATAGCTTATAGCACTAATGGTTATTTTGGTTTTTTACTTTTATTTTTATTTAGAGCATCCCAACAGAGTATTACTACTTAACAGCTACCCCAATATGGGATGGTTTGAGTAATATTATTCGAATATTAGTAATTGGGTTGTTGCAGTCAGAACTCAGGTCCATTGGGGGTAGTAGAGAGTAACTTATGTGCCGCATCAACATAACATGCAATGATGCTATTGCATTGTTGGCTCTTAATGGACTATTAAATTTGTTGGTTGAAGGATAATAAGGGCCCGTTTGGTTTCATTTTGTATTTTAAGTTTTGTATTTTCAACTTGCCCTAAGAAATAGCAAGAAATAAGACAAGAAGATTTATAATTCTTAGCCATTGGGACGACCAACGGACAACGAAAGAGTTTGATTGTTCTCCGTGCTTTTATTATCTCTCAAAACACGAAAAACAAAATAAACTTGTTTTCTATTTTATATGTTAATTTCATTTTTCAAAATTGTTTGTTTTTCAACTATACGTATAACGGACGCGTTTTTGTATAGACGAAAACACAAAACTAAAAACGACAAGCGAAACGGGGCCTAAGCTTTTCGTTTATCTCTAGCTTGGTGGGCCGCGTTTGCTTCCTTGGGGTTTATATGCACTGATATGCCAGGTAATTTGCACTCCTTTTTTTAGGTATTTTTTTGGATGTAGCCCTCCATATGTTAAAAGGGATATTGGACCTAACTGTCCAACGTAAAATTTATCAAACTTAACCCAATTCCCTAACTTTTACTAGGAAATTCTATAAATTTAGCCCATTTTTCAAAACTAATAAAAAATTCATGTCACTTTGGGAACTTATAACAAATATAAGTCTGTTTTTGCCATATTGGCTGCTTAGCCAGCGTTTTCTTATGGTGCATTTTAAAAGTGTGCCGTTGATTTTTATTTAGTTTTACTTTTAAAGATTTCTTCATGACGCATTTTCAAATGAAGCCAACGTGTAACATAAAGGAAATTTCCCCATTGGCTCCATTTGAAAATTTAACATGAAGGAACGTAAAAAACAATAATCTACGTGGCGTAGAGCATTTTCAAACTGCACCATGAAAAAATGTCGATTCAGCGCCAACATAGCAAAATCAGAGCTATATTTGTAACAAGTTTCGAAAGTGAGCTAAAGATGATACTCCTTCTGAAAAGTGGGCTAGATTTATAAAATTTTCCCATTTATAATGGTTTTTTTCTTCACAAATATGGTTTTAGTTTTGGTATATTTTGGTGTAAAAACTGAAATATAATGGAGCAACTATAATAAAACATGGCTTATGTCAAAATAAATAAAACCTGTATACACTTGAAACTAAAGTTTTGTTATGAAATATCATATACAAGGTATATATGTTGCTATAATATTATTAATGCAGAGGGCACCGGAGAAACCATGCTTAAATGATGTTACAGAAGTAGAGACATGGAGAAGAACAGCTCTAACGATTGTGGTGTTTCTTGTAATTATGATTCTTCTTCCATTAGGCGATGAACTTGCCGAAGAATTTGCTATTGGACTAGTAGCTACACTATAATGCATATTAAAGTAAAAAGAAAGAACAAGATAGCTTAAAAATACTAAGTAGAATTTTGCAGTTGTGCCCATGTAAACCTCTACAAAAAGGCAAGGAATAATAGCCATTCAGAACGCTGCTGATATAATATATTATTTAGTAACAACTAACAACTATGGCCTCTTATGATGTCTGACAGTGGTTAATATTTATATGATGCTGTAGGGCCATGGGAAGGCAAATTTTCACATCTTGCAAAAGAAAAATATTACTGTTAAAATGCAACTACCGTATAATTAATTATAACCTGGACACTACTAGAAAAACAGTATATTCCAACGCCACTATTTCAAATGCCGCCAACGGCTATTCCAACGGCCAGTTAATTTTTTACGTAGCCGTTGGAAGCCGTTTGAATCCATTAGAAATAAGCCGTTTGCAGCCGTTGGAAATTTTCCTGAGATATCAGCCCGTGAGCCATCTTCTCCCTCATTCTCATCTTCCCCAAATCAAATCCCCAAATCCCCCATCTCCTACCAAACTGACGCCGCCCCAAAAACCATCCAAATCAACTCCTACGCCATCTACAAAGTACTCCGGTCCATCTCCATTCTTCTACGTTTCCAAATCAGGTATTTTTTTCTATACCTAAATTTTTGGTTTTTTTGATTTAGGGTTTAATTTGACTTGTGATTGTTTCCTACTTGTTATTGTATGCATATTACATCATGCTATCCCCTAATGTTAGTTATTATCTCATAATAAACAAGTTATTACCGATTGAAAATTTTGTAATTTAGGATATTTTAATAGTTTATATATGTTGATTTGGTTAGTATTGAACGTATGTGTGTGATAGAGTTTATTGCATTTGGAATCCGTTAGAACGGATATTGAATTTGTGCGAATACGATTTTTGTATTTGTAGGAACACGTGAATTTGTAAAAAATGAATTTTGTGTACAAATTTTGTGTATAAATGAATTTAGTATATTATGTAATAAAACGGTTAAATGTAAACCAATATTAATTAAACGAGTTATATATTCAAATTTAATATAAACAAATATTTAAATCCTTAGATATTATTTGGTCCCGTCTGACAAGTGTTGTATATGATCGTTTTAGGGATATTAATTTTTTCCACAAAACGGACAACTCTATTCATCTGATACATCATTTGTCGGATTTGTCCCAGTATTGGACAAGTTACAAACACTATAAAGTAATTATATTCCGTCAATCATATCACTTTAAACGGTTCACAAAATTTCGACGGCATTTCCTTTACGTTCCTTGTGTACACGCATTTGTGTACGATACAAGGAACACGGGGGAAATGCTGCCGAAATTTTATGAATCGTTTAAAATGATATGATTTACGGAATATAATTACTATTGTGTTTGTAATGGGAAGTAGGATGACCGACCATCAAAGAAAGACACATAAGTGGCAATGAAACAATAGTTGCTTATTTAAAATAAAGTTTGTGAAATTAGCAGTTTGCGGCCGTTGGAAGCCGTTGGAAAATTTCCTGCAAAATATAAAATGAATGATTTATAACATTTTTACTCTATCATAGGTTTTCTAGTAGGGAAACAGGAGCAGGGATCCTGTATCACACCGTGGAGGCTCCAAATCTTTCCAGCATCACCGCAAAGATTTGGTAAATTTATCTATTATCACATTTGTATATTGATCAGTTCAGTAATTAGTTATGTACAGTTAAATTATCCAAATTATCAATTGCAGGAATGAGCTCGTGGAGGCTCTGTTGGCTTAGTGGACATGTTTGCTCACACCCATGCGTCTAGGCAAGTAGATGAGGCTGGCAATATCATATATCAGTGGGGTGATCAAGATAGGGCGACCGAGGCATATGTATGCATTTTTAAATTTCTAATACTTACACCGATAAGTTTATTAATTTCTAGCTATGCAAAATAATTACATGCTACTATTTTTCAACTGAAATTGTTTTTTTCTTCATTATAGTCGAGGTTGCAGGAGGCATAGGCTTATGCGCTTCAGCAGTCTGGTCGTGATGCGCTGACACAGGAGGAGCAGGATAACATTTTTACCGCTGTTATGGATCCGGCGCAACGGAGTAGACGTTATGGCTTCGGGAACCTAACGGTAATTAATCCTTTTACATATTTACAAAAAATCAGCGTTTAGATATATAATGTTATAATATTTTATATGCTGAGACAACCCTTTTGCTATTATTTCTATTTGCAGGCTCGACAAACTCAAAAAGACCAAGACAAAGAAGAAATCAAGGAGCTTAGAGCTATGGTTGAGCAGCTACGGGAGGAGAATCGTCTACGAGCCATCCAGGTGGAGCAGCTGGATCAAAAGCTTGCGCAGTATTTGCAGAATCATGGTACCCTTCCTTCGTCGTCTGGTGCTTCTAGAGGCGATGAGGATCCTTGAGGAGGTATGTTTTTGAGTATTTGTGTTTGAACAATGTATATATTGACTTGGAGATGTTTTGATGTTGATGGTGATGTTGTATATATTGGTACGGAGTGGGTGAGAAATATTTTGATGGCATGTACATGGTTTATTGACATTTGTTGATGGTATATACGTTGATGGTATATTTTGTGATGTTCGATCGGTTTGGTTTGTTTATATTGGTGTTTTATTGATTTATGTGTGTTGTTTGTATTGATATTGATATATATGTGTGGAATTGATTGAAAATGGAATGGATTGGAAATGGCGTAGGTGGAAGGTAAATAGGCTTGCTGTTCTACAGCAAAATAAACCCAGTATTTCCAACGGCTTCCAACGGCTTATTGGCCATTTTATTGTAACGGTTTCTAACGGATTCCAACGGCTCCAAGCCGTTAGCGGCCGTTGGAAATTCCGTTGGATCCGTTGGAAAGCATTGGAAGGCGTGGGATTTATTCCAACGGCTATTCTAACGGCTTTCAACGGCCGCCAACGGCTAGGAGCCGTTGGAATAGCCGTATTATCTTGTAGTGGGAGTTTGTGCTATAATTAATTTTATTAGAAAGTGAACATAACCTTTAGATTTGCAGGATGGTACCGAAGGGTAATCAATCTTTTCCTACTTATTTTTTAGTTCATTGTTGACATTCATATATTAAACTTTTTCCATCTGAAGCCTTTTAGCAGGATACAAATCCTCCATACCATGTCAATCTTGATGTCCCCATGTATCAAACAAATCAGCACATGTTACATGTATTTATTTTGCAAATAGGTTTCTGGGTAAGAGTAAAAGTTGTGGTGGAATTAGTGTACCATACTACTATCACTACTCTTATAATAAACTGTGAATGATTATCTATAAGCAGCAACAATGTATAAAAGTAAAAAAGGTCGAATTACACTAGTCATGCATACAATATGCATAATAGCAAATAATCTAATACATGTAAATAACAAACAAAGACGTAAACTCATGAATTTATAAAAATAGTGTCATGTCTTATAGGAAACTAAGTGGTAGTCGAAGGATGAGCTGAAACCTAAGGAAGAGTGGGAAATTCAGGCCTGGGAAGGGTTGGAACCTCAGGCAGTGGTGGAAACTCTAATTTAGGTAAAGATGGAATCTCTGGTAATGAAGGCAGCTCAAGCTTAGGCAATGCTGGTAGTTCAGGTACTACAGGTGTCTCTTCAGTTTTGGTGATGGACGGTAGGTTAGGAATATCAGGGAATGGAGGTTTTCCAACTTAGGCAGGCTTGGCATTTCAGGCAGTGAGGCAGTTCTGGTAGCTCAGGTTCTGAAAGAATCGGGATTTCGAATAGTGATGGAAGATCGGGTTATGGGATAGTTGGTGCTTCTAGAAGCATACAAGCAGTATCATTGGTTATAGAGTTGCTAAACAGGATGTTTATAATATTCAAACATATATATATCTTTTACTTATATATACAAATAACAATACTATTATTATCATATTGTTCAATTTTTCAATAACTATAAAGTACTTCTACACCACTAATCACAACATATATGTTTGTGAGATATCAGCAATAAACATCAAACTGCTACTTTGCAACAATATTCAAACTACTATCAATCTAGTAATATTTAACAAAAGAATTGTTCCTCCCTCAAAATTCATAATGATTAATATTTTAAATATAATAACATAAAAAGAGAATCACATTCATACTCAGAAGACTAATATAAGTGAACATGAACTCCTTGAAACCAAGAATAAGGATATTTGTTATATAAGATGAACATGATCGCTAGAATGACTAAACAGAGCAAAATTCAGTGCAAAAAACCAAACAGAAAAGGGAAGTAAGTGAATTAGTAAATTATTCAAGCAAAATATTAAACTAATATTAATGAACTGATATATTAGTTCATATATATGATATTTCAGTTCATATATCATATATATCAGTTCATACTTTCAGTTTGAATTTAATATTAGTGCTGCTACAAAATCTAAAAACGCTAGGCAAAATTAATAATTTATTTACGCAATGCACTAAGACTGATTACAGAGTAAAGAATTGTTTTAGCATATTGCTACAGTACCGCTACAGTACAAATTTTGGTATCAAAGCCATGGTATGTAC
Organism: Allium fistulosum; assembly: GCA_030737815.1. Lineage (NCBI taxonomy): Eukaryota > Viridiplantae > Streptophyta > Magnoliopsida > Asparagales > Amaryllidaceae > Allium > Allium fistulosum. The sequence goes on along the minus strand of CM060908.1, from coordinate 635,646,737 downwards.
ATATAGCGCTTCGGAGTAATTCAACACATACTCAATAAAATGAATATGATTAGGAAAAGAGATACTGTTAAAAACAATATTAAACGAGAATATGAAATTCCTCAAAATTTAGATTTACTAAAAAAATGGACAATTCCCAAAATTGAACCTAAGGTAATATACCAATTAGGTACTTTTGAAAAACTCGGTTTAAAACAAGTAGTTAAAACTATATTGAATAGAAAGAGATTATAAACTGTCAAATGGAAATATGCTAAAGGCAGTATATCCTCCTCAACAATCTTTTCAAATAGAAAAAAATGGGAAGAACTTAAGTTTTAATGCATTTTCTAAAATATTAGAAAATGATACATTACAAATTACTGTAAGACAAATAAACCAAATATTTGAACAACAAAATTATGCAAATCTTTATTTAGCTGTTATTGGTGAACAAATTACTTCGTTACACAACAAAATAGAAAAAATATTTTTTGTGATTAATAATATAAAACCTACCGTTTCAATTACAACTGAAGAAGTAAGCGAAGTAATTGCAACTTCAAGTCTTCAACCTCCCACTGAAATCAAAGGTTTTAAGTTAAAAACAGAATCAGAATTAGAAAAGGTTTTTAAATTAAGGTCCAAATCTGACTTAGAGAAATTCCTAAAAGAAAGGATGGATAATCTTAGATTAAATACTCTTGAAGAAGAATCTTCTACTCTTGAAGAAGAATCTTCTCAATAAAATAATAATAACCAAACAGTCCAAGATGAGATAAATAAATTTGAAAAATATGCATATAAGCCTTCTCAAAAATTATTTTATTATAGGAGACCTTCTCCTATGGATACTTTACCTGAAGAACCAGATTTTATTAGCAATAATAGCTACAATGGGAAAAGTATATATGAATGGAATATTGACACATTCAGTGAAAAACAAATATTTAATGTAGCCTATCGTATGCTAATGTATGGTACAGTTTGTAAAAATAATGGTAATAATGATGTTACTATTGCAAGGATGGTAGTCGTTGGTTTTACTGGCCAGCTTAAAGGATGGTGGGATAATTATTTTCCTTCATCTTATAAAAATGAAATTTACAACACGGTAAAACAAGAAGATGGACAAATGGTCCAAAATGCTGTATATACTTTAATAGTTACTATTTTAGAACATTTTACTGGAAGAGTATCAGATAATAATGAAAGTGTTCATACACTTTTACAAAATTTAAGGTGTAAAACATTAATCGATTTCAGATGGTACAAAGATACGTTTTTAAATAGGGTAATGGAATTACCAGAGAGTAATAGCTCTCATTGGAAATCAAAATTTATTGATGGACTCCCCTCCTTATTTGCAGAAAGGGTAAGAAAATCTCTAGGAAAGGATAAAATAAATATTCCTTATGAGAGCTATACTTATGGTAAGCTTGTTGGAACATGCATCCAAGAAGGCTTATCATTGTGTAATGAAATAAAATTGAATCAATAAATAAAACGCCAAAAATTTAACCAAAAGGAATCAATTAGGACAATTTTGTAGTCAATTCGGAATGAATGTTCCAAACATTAAAAAACCTCATAGAAAAGATAATAAATTTAAGGAATCTTTTCGAAAAAAGAAGAAATTTTATTCTCATAAAAAGATAGAACAAAAAGCTCAACGAAAAGAGGACAGATTAAATAAAAAGAAAAAGAAAATTATCCACTATTATAAATGTGGAAAAATTGGACATTATGCTAATCGATGCAAACTAAAAAAGAAAATTAATAATTTACAGGCAGATAATGAATTAAAAGAAACATTATCAAAACTTCTGTTAGACTCTAGCTCTGAAAATAATTCAGAAATAGAATCTGAAAATGGTTCAGACTATTCGGTTACTTCTGAAAAACTTAAAGTTCTTGATGAGGAATCATCAGAATTTGATGAATGTTGTGGACCTTGTGGACAGGGAAAACCCTGTCTAAACCCAAAGGAAGTGAAGATGAAAAGGATGAAGTTTATAAAATCCTCTCACAATTTCAAGAGTTAAATATAAATGTATTAACTAATAATAATCTAGAATTATTAAAATTAGTTAAAGACCCGGAATTAAGATCAGAAATGATAGATCAAATGGAAGATATTTCAGAAACAAGCAAAAATAATGAATCATTAATAGAGACATTTCAAAATATTGAAAGTTCTAAAAATCCATATTCTATGAATGAAGTTCATAAACCTTTAAAAGAACGACAAAGAATTGAATATCCTACTACTATAGAAGACCTTAATAATGAAATCCAAAACCTTAAAAAGTAAATACAAATCATAAAAAATGAAAATAGAAATCATGATTATAGACTTTCTTTTCTAGAGCAGTCAAAACAAACTATCCCTATTGAAAACAATCAAATAAATTGTTCTCAAGTAAAACTTCCAGAACAAGAGGGATTTCTTTCAAAATTGGATATTGTAATATCTCAAAAATGGTTTATCAAAATAACTCTTTTGATTAATAACCATTTTAAAAAGGAATTAACTGTGCTGATAGATAGTGGTGCAGACATGAATGTAATTCAAGAAGGAATAATTCCAACCAGGTATTTTCATAAAACCACTAATTCATTAAGTCATGCAGGTGGAGGAAAACTTGATATTAAATTTAAATTACCACATGCTTATATATGTAAAAATAAGACTTGTATTCCTACAATTTTTTTACTAGTAAAGAATATTGCTAATCAAGTCATACTTGGAACACCATTTGTAGATAACGTTTATCCTATAACAAATATTGATAAAAATGAAATTACAGGTATTTATGAAAATAAGCCTATTACTTTTGAATTTATAACTAAACCCTTTACAAAGATCTTACATGAAATAAAAGATCTTTTGACACAAAAGAACTATCATCTAAATTATCTAAAACAAGAAGTTATTCCTCTTAATATAGAAGAAAAACTCCAAAATCCAAAATTACAAGAAAAAATTAAAATGATTTATAACAAATTTTCTATAGAAATTTTTAACGACCATCCAAATGCCTTTTGGGATAGAAAGAAACATATTGTTAATCTTCCATATGAAGAGAATTTCGATAAAAGAAAAATCCCTACTAAAGCAAGACCATGTCAAATGAATTTTGAATATTTAGAATTGTGTAAAAAAAAATTGAATCATTATTACAAAAAGGTTTAAGAAAACCAACCCAATCACCCTGGTCATGTACTGCAGTTTATGTAAATAAACATAGTGAACAAGAAAGAGGGGTACCTAGATTAGTAATAAACTACAAACCTCTTAATAAGATTTTGAAATGGATTGGGCATCAAATTCCTAATAAAAAGGATTTATTAGATAGGCTATATGATTCTATCATATTTTCTAAGTTTGATTTAAAATCTGGCTATTGGTAGATCCAAATTTCAAAATCCGACCAATACAAAACTACTTTTAATGTCCCAATTGGACATTATGAATGGACAGTAATGCCTTTTGGTTTGAAAAATGCACCCTCAGAATTTCAGAAAATAATGAATGACATTTTTATTCCATATAGTGAATTTATTATAGTTTATATTGATGACATTCTAGTATTTTCAAAAAATATTGAAACACATTTTAAACACTTAGATATTTTTAGAAAAATCATTATTCAGAATGGCTTAGTAATATCAAAAGAAAAAATGTCTTTGTTTTAGACAAATGTGAGATTTCTAGGCCATAATATCGAAAAGGAAAAAATAATTCCTATAAATAGAAGTATAGAATTTGCTTCAAAATTTCCTAATATAATAATTGATAAAACAGAGTTACAAAGGTTCTTGGGTAGCTTAAATTATATATCCTCTTATTATATTAATTTAGCCATAAATGATGCTATCTTATATGATAGATTAAAAAAGAATCCGGGTCCATGGACAGAACAACATACTAAAGCTGTTAAAATGATAAAAGAAAAGGTAAAAAATTTGTCTTGTTTGATGCTTTCAAATCCAAATTAGGAAAAGATAATAAAGACAGATGCATCAGATCTAGGATTTGGTGGAATTTTAAAACAAACATGTCCAAAAACAAAACAAGAATATCTTATCAGGTTTCACTCAGGTAAATGGACTAATAGTCAAAAGAACTATGCAATCATAGCCAAGGAAATTCTTGCTATAGTTAAATGTGTTTTAAAATTTCAAGATGATTTATATAATCAAAAATTTATTATAAAAACTGACTATAAATCAGCTAGATATATGTTTAATAAAGATTTTAAACATGATGTATCAAAATAGATGTTTGCCAGATGGCACGCTCATCTAGCACCTTTTGATTTTGAAATCCTTTATAAAAAAGGTGAAGAAAATAGTCTTTATGATTTTTTAACTCGTGAATTTTTGCAGGATAATGATCCCCAAAGGAAGGGGTAATTCCTCTTACAGAGGAAAGGGTAGAGAAAATATCCTCGTAGTCCAGCACGACAATAAAAAACTATTTGCTGAAAATTTAACAGCCACTTAAGGGAATAACAATTCCAATGATCCTTTGTTTAAGGAATTTTTAGAATTTAAAAGGAGACAAGGGGCTAATAGCCAATCTGGTTCGTCATCATATGCCAGCATAACTGGTAATGAAGAAGTTGAGGAAAATATAACTACTTATGCTGAAAACCCACATAGAGAAATTATACTACTCTTAGAATTTGATGATGTAAAAAGGGAGAATGATCCCTAGAACCTGTTACAAAGGTACCTTGATACTTCATCATTTACTGTCACGGCATATAAGCAAATGGCATATTATGAGGCAATAATAAAAGCTTCTGAAACTTGTGAAATAACCCATTTCAATGCAGGTGACCCGAATGTTTATAGTTTCAGTAAAATAATTGTTAAAAGGATAATAATGCATGAAGAATAGGGGTTATCTATCCTAAAAGAAAAAGAAATGTTTTTACCTGATAAGAAAATTTCTATTAGGTATAACTACTGGGATTATATAGAAGCACTACATAAAGTACTTCTCTATGAAAATAATAAACGAAAACATTCATGGTTTATAAAAATTTACGAGGAAGTTTATAAACGACCAATACCAAACTAGTTTTATGGACTGGTGGACAAAATATGGACCACCACTTGATATTCTCCCAGGAAAGTTGAAAGAATTATAGTCAGAATGGGTAGATGTTTCACCAAGATTTAGTAATCTTGAACAATATCTAATGATATCATAAGCGGGCCCACAATATTTCTTCATTGAGTTTTCCATTACTTGAATTTGGAAATGGAAACCGGAAATTGGATATACCAACAAAGAAATTCCTTGTTTACACAGATGTTTCTTTACAAAATTCTGGGATAAATTATCCAGAATTGACAATAGAACAGGTCAGATATTTGGCCAAGAAATGAAATCAGAAATAGAGAAAAAGATAGAATTTTATCGGGAATAGGAATCCACGATTCAACATAAGGAAGCTCCAAACCCGTTCCAACATATTATCAGAAAATTGAAAATGCAAAAAGGTACGGTCACTAAAGAAGATATTATTTATGCCTATATTGTAGAAATAAAGAAAAACTTAATAAAAAACATTGGTAAGGAAGATGCAAATTCAGATACATCAATGGCTTCATCAAAAGCTAAAGACATAGCTGTGGAAGATCAATTCTCAGATCTAAATGATGAAGATTTTGCGGAAATATTCAGCAAATTGGAAAAGGAGGCCCACAATATGGGAAAAGACAAAGGCAAAATGATTATGGATTAATAATGATCTAGCAAAATAATAATTGATTAAGATAATCTTTTATAAAGTAGAATAGGTGACTAGATGCTTTTATAAAAAGCAACATAGGTGGCTAATCTTTTATAAAGTAGACTAAATGCTTTTATAAAAAGCAACACAGGTGGTTAGCCAATTCAAGACAGATAAGCTACTCTAAAGATTCCTTTTCGGATTCAAAAATTTTGAAGTCCGAAGAAAAATGGATTTGAATTCCATTTCAGCTCCAACCTCAACTATATAAAGAGAGGTTCTTCTTGTGAAGAAGGCAGATTTCATTCTTCCATTCTCTACTCTACTTAAAAACTTTATGTCATTATATAAGTGTGTAATATTAAAGTGTGTAAAATAAGGAAGAACTTGCTACTTCCACTTGTGCTATCTTTTGTAAGTTTTTATTTTCAAGTTTTAAATTTGTATTAATATATTGAATAGAGCCTGAATGGCAGACTAATTTAGTTATGTGTTGATTTACTTTTGTTCTGTGTGTATGTTTTCATGTGTTCAAATGTTTAAAGAATACATAATAAACTGGGAATACCATTCATAGGTTAAGAACAGTATCAGAGGACAGTAATTTCTGGTTATCCTCCAAGTCCATTTCAGAGTCATGGTAAGGCGTTGTTAGGACTTTCTTTTAACCAGAAATTATTGTCAGATCAGTACTTGACTTGTAAAATGTTCCCGTATTTGTTCTGGTCTTTTCAGTTTAATTTGTAAGATCCTGAAAACGCTGTAGCAAAATTCGTACTGTAGCAGTACTGTAGCAATATGCTAAAACAACCCTTTACTCTGTAATCTGTCTTAGTGTATTGCGTAAATAAATTATTAATTTGGTTTATTAGTATGGTTTCTTTTAATTCATTATCAGCATGTTCTTTTATAAAGTTTTAATAATGTATGGACTTCTATTTTTCATATAAGACAAACTAATATACATCATATATTTGTGATAATATATGGACTTCAAGGAATTATTTAGACAAACTAATATACATCAAACTAATATAATTATGATAATATTATATACCAATTCAAAATCCAAGATATATCAATTCAAAATCCATGATATATCAGTTCATATGATATATAACAATTCATATATGTGAACTGATATATAATGCTTGTTGTAAATACATGGAAATAGACACCCAATGTCAGAAAGGGATCGCTAATGGATCGGGATTGTCCCAATATATCGGCTTCATCCTTTTTACATGCCTTTGCATCGTATGGATGAATTTTCTTGTACCGTTTGGACTTTTTTATATTGAAGTTGATCGATAATCTTCTTTTATTCACTAGTCTTTGAATTTTATGTTTGTAAACACGATATGGTTATCCTAAATGAACTCCTTTTCACCTTCCCAAATATTTCCAAAAAAAGGGGAAAAAAAGAAAGAAGACGTGAAAAGTTAAAATACAGAATATACCACCATCAATCATCAGCTTGTACAAGAGATATAGTGTGGACTTTGTATTTCTGTAACAATTTCCGAAATACGTTTTTTTATAATTGTTTTCTTTTGATGTTCATGTATTGTTAAAGCCAATTGTCATAACACTACAAGAGAAAGTGCTGTTTCCAATGGCGGAAAGCCGTTGGAGGCCGTTGGAAAGCCGTTGGAGGCCGTTGGAAATGTCGTTGGTATACGCTTCAACGGCTTCCAACGGCCTCCAACGACACCAACGGGGTTATACCAACGGCCTCCAACGGCAAGTTTGCCAACGTGGCAAATCCTGTTGACTAAAATGCCGTTGGAAAGCCGTTGGAAAGCGTTGGAATTTGCCGTTGGTCGCCGTTGGAGGTATGTGACCAGTTAGTCGTTGCTCGCCGTTGGAAGCCGTTGGAAATCTGGGTATATTTTTTTACATACAACCAGCAGTGCTTGTTTCCAGCCACACACAACACAATTATATCAAAACAGCTCCATTTCGAGCATATATATATAACAACTATACCAAAACATTTCCAAACATATAAATATAACCAAATCATGCATATTTTTCAACATCAACCAATATCCAAACATAACCAACATCAAAAAATCCACACCAACATCCACAACCAAACCATCAGAATGTATCAACTCCAAATATACACAGAAACCATCAGAATGTATCAAATTCTCACTAACTCCAAAATATACATGCCAATAACGGAACATACCTAAATCACTCCGTACCAGAACCACCAGATGAAGGAGGCTGTGCATACTGTGCGATGAACTCCGCCATACGCCGGTTCATCTCCTCCGTCCTTGCTTCATGCTGCAAATTGCGTTCCCACATCTCGGCAAGCTCGGCTCGTAGCTGCGCAATCTCTTCCTTATCTTGAGCCTTTTGATAATCTCTTTGCAATGTCTGAGCCTGTAAACAAATTTAAATTATCAACTACACTAAAAAAATTAGTATTAAAATAATTGCAAATTAACTAACCTATATATATTCACTAACAAATTCATAAAACAAACTACGGATATGGAAGCGTCTGCCGTGGGTATAAGGATAGTTCAAAATATGAATGGAATACACTAGTATAAGGATATTTACTAACTTAAAATTACCGATTGGCTTCCATATCCGTAGCGTCTGCCACGGGTCACTGGATCCATGATAGACTCAAAAATGGCGTCCTCCTCATCGGGGGTCAAGTGAGCTCGTCCCGTATCCTCAAGTAAAGCTGTCTGCGCTTCCTGGAACTTTTGCTGTCATGCAAAATATAATTGAATTTAGTTAACGTTTTTTCAATTAACTTGTAAGTTTTAGTTACTTATGTTATAATTACATAGGCAGCACGCACTTTGTCATCGTGGTCCCAAGAGTAAGAAACTACGCCGGAATCATCAACCTGAGTCAAGGCATGTGTATGGGTAAACACATCCCAATAACTAACACCCCCCCGTTGTATCTCTTGAAATATGCACATATAAATATACATTATTTATATTTTAACAAATTAAAACTTAAAATAATTAACTATTTATCTTATTTAATAATTATACCAAATCTTCCCGGTGATGCTGGAAAGACTTGGAACCACCGCGATGTGTAACGGGGTTCCTGCTCCTGTTTGCAGAATTCCTCTCAGACTGCCTCTGCAAATTTAAATTGAAAACAAAAATTGTTTTGACAGTTTTAATTATTTATATATTATTTTCCTCAAATAATTTAAATTAAATATATGATAGATTTACCACAAAATCCTCGTTGCTCCACCAGGTGGCGAACTCATCAAAGACAGCTTCACTCATCTAATGAGGCCTCTTTCCTGATGTTTTGATGCTGTTTATTGTTTCGCGATAGTTTTTAGCAATTTTGCTGCTCCAATGGCGCCGGACAACAGAAACATCAGCATCGGCCAAGTCCACTTCCCCCTGCACGTTTGAAAAAATATGAGTTATACAGTTGCTACAAATAGTGAAAACATGAATTGACATAATGTACATGACTACATAATGCAATAATTGATATACCACACATACCAAAAAGTCCTACCAGATAGCCTCCCTCACCCCCTCTGGTATCGCAGTCCACCTCGGCCAACACGAGGTCATACGAGCCATATACGCCCGTCGAGAGATCGTGAGCACTATGTTGGAAGGATCCAACGTAAACCCACCGCTGTGTAAAACAGGAAAAAAGCATTTAATATTCCGTTACTACTATATATATTTGATAAAAGATTGTATGGAATAAAATTTAATTTTGAAACTTTATACTTACCTGCCATCGGCTTTGGGTTTCAGCCATACCGTAGGCCGAACACCCGGCTGTGAAGGACCAGCATCATCACCTCTCTGTGAGTTGGAAGATCCGGAGTGTGAACGTCTGCGTTCCGACATACCTATATGAAATCATAGTATAAAGAAAAGCAAGAGTAACATTGATTAATTTAGTATGCAAATGGTGTCAGAATAATGAACATGGCGTAACATAAAAGAGACTATGTGATACATATCATATAAAATTACTTTGGAAACAGAAAAATGAAAAAAAATTACCTTCTCAAATATTGATTAGTGATCAATCCTCATCGCTTTCGGATTCAGACTCTTCTTCGCACTCTATATTTTGTTCCTCTATACTCTCAAATGCTTCAATTAATGCATTTGATTCATCGTTTAGAGGTCCAAAATCTATTTGATCGTCGGTTACTATTATTCCTCTATTTTCCTCGATATCTACTTGGTAAGCTTGTTGTTCAGGAATATTCCGTCCATCAAATGTAAACCTTGGTTTGGTTTTAAAAACAGCCGACCAATCTATTTTATCTCTTCTTAAAGATGGGTAAGGAGCATAATAAACTTGAAGAGCTTGTTTGGCATGTACAAAAGGATCGTACTTATAATACCTCGAAGTATGTTTTATTTCTATAAGATTATATTTTGGATCCACGTTTATTCCAGAACCTGGAACGTTGCTGAACCAGTTGCATTTAAACAAAAAAACTTCTTCTGCGGGTCGGGTGAAATATGTCAACTGCAAAATCTGGGTAGCACGCCATAAAAGTCATTTATATGATCATTTGGATCATCACTACCTTTGACAAATACACCAGTATTGTTAGTTAATTTTTCGGCTCCGTAATCTTTGGTATTAAATTTATATCCATCGACAAAGAATATTGGATATGTCTTGACTATCCTTTTTGGTCCCATAACTAAATGTTTCAATCCTTCATCTACAACATAATTTGTTGTATCAAAAACATAGTTAGAAAACCAAGCAGCAAATTCTTTACCGATATCGTCGTTTGGATGTTGTGATTCGTAAATACTGCAATTATAGAACAAATGTTGCATTATGATTAAAATACATGTGTGCATATTTGTGTATACATATGTGTAGATGATATGCATGTGTAGACGTATATGTATATATATTACCTAATAAATGGTGCAACTTTGGCACAGTTGAGAAGAATGTACGTGTGTGCTACTTGATAATCTCTATCATCCAACCATACTTCCACACATTTACCAGCAGGCCGACCAGTTTTTTTAAAAATAGATAAAGTCACTTGACAATCATCTTCATCAATGCCTTCATCATTACGCGTAGCACTTTCAAATGATATGTTCACATGGTCGTTGAAATGGTGAGAGAAAAAAAATGAAGCTTCTTCTTCGATGTACGATTTGCAAATCGAACCTTCAACTCGAGCTTTCTGTCTCACTTTTTTCTTTAGATGATTTAAATACCTAGCAAAAATTATTTTAAATTAATTTTTTATACATTTAATTAAACCAATATGTAATAAACTAAATATTAATATACCTTTCAAATGAATACATCCATCCATATTGCACAGGCCCTCGAAGACGTGCTTCAAATGGAAGATGAATAGGTAAATGCTCCATAACGTTGAAAAAACCTAGAGGAAATATTTTATCCAGTTTGCAAAGCAATATCGGGATTTCTTTCTCAAGTTTACGTAGACGATCAACTTTTAATGTAGTTGAACAAATCTCTTTATAAAACAGACTAAGTTCTGTTACAACAGTCCAAACTTTTACGGGCAACAGTTCTTTAAAAGCGACGGGTAACAAATTTTCCATCATAACATGACAATCATGACTTTTCATCCCGCTAAGTTTATTGTTCTTATAGTCAACACATCTACGAAGATTAGAAGATATGCCATCTGGGAATCTTAATCCTTCCATCCATTTTAAAAGTAATTTAACTTGATTATTGTCTAGCTCATAGCAAGCTTTTGGCTTTTTTGTGTCATTTGGTTATATATGAAGCTCAGGACGATTACATATTACTTCGATATCACGTCTTGATTTCAAATCATCTTTCGTCTTCCCTTTAACATTCAAAATTGTATTAAACAGATTATCAAACACGTTTTTCTCATTATGCATCACGTCAGTATTATGACGAATCAAGAGATTTTTCCAATAAGGCAATTCCCAAAATATGCTCTGTTTGCACCAGTTATGAATCGATGATTTACCTTGAATTTCAATTTGTTCTCTGGTTTCATGTATCTTTGGATAATCCTTTACAAGTTCATAAATTTCTTCGCTTGACCAAACCATAGGTGGTCTCAAAGTTTCATGTCTATTAGCTGTAAAGTTTTTTTTATCTCTTCGAAAAGGATGGTTAATATGAAGAAAACATCGATGACAGTCAAACCACGAAACTTTCTTTCCATGAGGTAAATAAATTGCTCGTGTTTCTTCCATGCAATAAGGACAAGCTAGACGACCGGCCGTACTCCAACCTGAAAGCATTGCATATGCAGGAAAATCGCCGATTGTCCACAATAAAGAAGCATACATCCGAAAGTTCTTTTTTTGGAAAATATCATATGTCTCTACTCCCTCGTACCACAATTTTTTTAATTCATCAATCAATGGTTGTAAATAAACATCGATTCCTTGTGTTGGATCATCGGGACCAGGTACGACAACTGTAAGAAACATATATGGAGTTTTCATACACATCCAAGGAGGTAAATTATAAGGTGTGACAATTATAGGCCATGACGAATATTTCGAATCAAATTGAGAGAATGGGGAAAATCCATCCGTACATAAACCAAGTCTAACATTACGAATTTCGGACGCAAAATCAGGATATTTCTGGTCAAAATGCTTCCATACTTCCCCATCAGCTGGATGTGTTAACGTACCTTCTTCCTGTGTTCTCACACCGTGCCATCTCATATGTTGCGCAGTTACAGAAGATGCATATAACATTTGAAGTCTAGGAGTAATTGGTAAATAATGCATACGCTTATACGGGACTTCCTTTCCCTTTTTCTTTCTTGGTTTGTATCTTTTCTGATTTCATATTTTACAATTTCTAAGGTTGATATCTTCTTTCCAAAACAACATGCAACCCTTTAGACATGTATCTATTTTTGATATGGTAAACCGAAAGCCAACATCAGTTTTTTTACTTCGTAATGATTTTCGCACATTAGATTATTAGGAGGCATATATCGTTTCGCAGCTTGTACAACAACCGTAAATCCAGATTCTGTGAGGTTGTATTTGGATTTCATCGCAATGTATTCAGCAGTTACTGATAATTGGGTTCCGCTTGTGCAGCCTTCCCAAAGGGGTTTTTTCGCGGCATCTAACAAATCATTTTTTTTGCCCCAATATTTTGTTCTTCTTCAGCATTACCATTGTCATCAGTTAATTGAGGAACATGAAACATTGAACGTGCAACATCTTCAACCATATGTTCTACAAGATTTGTCGTACCAATTTCATTGCTCACCACCTCCTCATCTTGTACGAGATTAGATGCTAACTGTTCCCCATGACGATCCCAAATTAAATAGTTCGACACGAAACCGTACTGACGCAAATGAACTCTAACCATTTGTGGTATCAAATGCTTTAACAGTTTGCATTTACTACATGGACAACGGATTTCTTTGTATTTTCCGTTATTACGTAAAGCAAAATCCATAAATACGCTAACACCATTATTAAAATGTTCACTTGTTGAGCCTTCAGTATCGACCCTTCGTTTTTTGTACATCCAGCTCCGATCAGTAAAATAATTGTCCATTTACCTACGTATATAATTAAAAAGTACGATATAAATTTGCATTGACATTTTTTATTAAAACAATTTTATAAACATTCTTCTTGTTTGTGTTATATCTGTTAAAATAATACTTAAAGCTTATTTTGAAATGAACATTATATTCTATTTAAACAATTTTATTAGCGAATTTGATATTAATGGATCATTGACACTTTGTTGATGGGTCATCCTATCTCCCATTACAAATACAATAATGTAGTTAAATCGCATAAATCATTTCAATTTAAACGATTCAACAAAATTTCGACAGCACTTTGCTTTAGTTCCCTGAACAGTACACAATTGCGTGTACACAGGGAACATAAAGAGAAGCACTGCCGAAATTTTGCGAACCGTTTAAACTGAAATGATTTACGAGATTTAATTACGTTATTGTTTTTGTAACTTGTCCAATACAGGGACAAATCCAACAAATACTGTATACGATGAATATAGATGTCTGTTCTGTTAAAAAACGAATATCCACACAACAATCGTATACAATACTTATCAGACGGGGCCAAAAACACTCTAAGGGTTTAAATTTTAAAATTAGCGATACAAAAGTTTAAATTTTATTTTCATAAAATTTAAACTTTTATATATCAATAAACAATATGTTGAATCAACGCATATATAATGATTTTTTCCTAAAACAAAAAAAAATCCAGTGTGTGTGCGCAACGTATAAAATAAACAAACAATGTTATACATATAATCGCATCACAAATCACATCCAGTCGTGCACAAAATGTATCACGTATATATCGTATCATAACATGTCAAAAGTGAACAATTTATAGGTCAATATCACCACTTTCTACGTACGATTTTACGCAATTCAATCACTAATATAATAACAAGTGAGGTTCATGCTTAGGTTAGTAACAATTATTAAGTTTGACACTAATTTAATAATAAATCTAATTTAACAAATCATAGTTAAACATGCAATAATTAGTTTAGTAACAATAATTAAGGTCCAATACACTACACTACACAAACAATAGCACAATACATACACAAAAATTATCAATTTAACCTAAAATTAAAAATTTACCAAAATTAGGGTTTTAGCAAATAATACCTGATTTTGGAGGTTGTGGAGCTTGCAAACGAAGATGGAGATGCTAGAACGTGTAGAAGGGGATAAAATGGGGTTGGAAATGTTTGAGGGGGGGGGAAATGGGGAAAAATCTCGAAATTTTCGTGTATAATTGAAATGAGGAAGAATAAGTTTGGGCTGCAGGTTAGTCTCGGATTTCCAACGGCGAGCAACGGCCGCCAACGGCAATATTCCAACGGCTTCCAACGGCATGTGTTTTTTGTTATTAAAAAATTCCGGGAAACAGCTTGTCGTTGCTCGCCGTTGGAAGCCGTTGGTCAATGGCCATTGGAGGCCGTTGCTCCCCCCGTTGCTATATACAGTAATTCTTGTAGTGTAAGAATTTAAGATATAACAGTAAACACCATGAAAATGTTTCCTCTATCCCTTCAAAATGGAGAATAATTCTTGAACACGAGATGGATTGAAATATATTTTGATTATTATGTATTCGGTCAAATGAGTAAGCACAAAATACATGGAGATTACACAAAAACCAACCAATATGAAGATACTGTTAATGTTAAGTGTACATAAAGCAGTAAATGGCTCAACCAATATGAAGATACTATTAATGTGAATAAAATATATCAGAGGACAGTGATATCAGAGATTTTATTATGTAAAATTATAAGTCGGAGATTAGATGACTACAAATAAACACGTGAATAGGAAAAAAATTATTCGACCACAATACTGGTTATCTTATTATACCAAATTATAAGTGGGAGATTCCATTATTATTATTTTTGAAGTTTAATTTTATAATAATAATTATTATTATTGCAGAAAAATCATGATATCGAACAAATTCAAACATATATGTAATGAGCTCAGGCATATCACCATTAGATAAGAAGAAAACTTTTAGAAACCAATACTAATACCAATTAACTAATAGTTATTGTTTACGTTGTCTGTTTTATAACCATGCAAAACTAAAACTAAGTGACCAAAAATGTCCACATTGTGCATGCCTGAGAAATTTGACCACATATAAGCAAGAAAATTTTGGAATCCATGCGTAGAACCAATAATGGTGATGCTTAGATCTCAAGCAAAAAAGGAGAAAATATTGAAACAATTATAAAATTATGGGCGGCTAGTAGACTTACAGTTTTACAGCTAAATAAATGGACTTGTGATTGCTCGCTCTTCCCTTTATGCTTACTCAGTAGTCTAGAAAAGCTGTAATGTTTCTACTGTTATTGAAAAGTATGTAGTAGTATATGTAACAACTTCTAGGCATAGTAAAGAAAATTATAATGCTAAAACTAATTACATGAAAGTCACACATTACAGCCTCATTGACTAACGTTTAGCTTGCTGCTTATGTCTAACTCAATAACACAATATGTCTGTTAGCTAATAAAAATAACAAAAGCCAACTCATTTAACAAAACATTTTTATGCAATGGTTTGTGTTAGTTAAAGACAAAGAAACAATATTTCTTGTAAAATGCAATGGTTTCTTAGTTTATTGTTGCTAATATTTCTTAGTTTATCGTTAGTCATCATTTCTCTAAATTTATCTTATTAGGCAAATCAGTAAATTTACCTAACTACGATGACAAACCGTGTGTCGGTTATTTTAGCAAAATATAAGCAAAATCTTCAGCAAAGTCAGTAAAATATTATCAAAATCAGTCAAATCAGCAAAATTAGTAAATTCAGCAAAATATTAGCAAAACCATCATCAAAATCAGTTAGCAAAATCAGTAAATTTACCTAACTATAATCATCAGCAAAATCGGTAAATTTATCTAACTACGATGACAAACTGTGTGTCAGTTAAAGATAAAGAAACAATAAACTAAGAAATATTAGCAAAACCGCTAAATTTACCTAACTATGATATGCTCAAAATATTCAGGATCCAGCAACAAATTGCCATATCTTCTCCTGTAAAAGACGATGCATCAGATTATAATATACATAAATTGAAACCCTAAACAGCTACTGTTTCCTAAAAGTAGAATTCACCTCATTAATTTTCAAGTTTCAACAACATGGATGAATTCAATAGAGATAATGGCGGAGTTGTGGAAGGACTTATTTTTTAATTAAATAAAGAATACAGATGTGTGGGAGAGAGGGAGAGAAGTCGACGCTGAGAGATAGAGGCGCGCATGAATATGGTGTTGACGAAGGCACCAGAAATAGGAAAACACAACAGCACCGCACGACAAACGATGGCGGAAAATGAGGGGAGATTTAGGCATTCTGAAGATCGACGGTGGAGTCGCGGATGTGGGAGAGAGGGAGTTGTTGAGCGCGGTGGAGAGTTAGGCTAGATTTTGTAATTAAATGAGAGAAAAGGAAAGGAGATATACATGGAAGATAGAATGAGAGTGGACGCAGATGAAGGCGCGGAAATTTTTTATTTCTCCCACGTTTCTGTGCAACGTTTCACAAGTTGTTTTTTGTTTTTTTAATGATCCATATAGATAATCGCAACATATTTAGTAAAATGCTGCTAGACTATGCTGCTAAAAAAATATTTTCTTGTAGTGCACTCTTAACATAAGCAGGTTATAGCAACCATATGCATCTCCCATCCACTATATGAAAAGCATGTGTTGTCATCTCCGTACAAATAGTATGTTTTATTTGCAAAGGAAAAAAGTGAAAGATAACATATTATTTTGATGCCATATTATAAGTCTCTCATTGTTTACAAACTATATGCATTATGAAATCTACTCACATTTCTCTTTTTATATAAATATTCGATTGAGTATGCTAATGAGTAATGGAACCTCAGCACAAACTGTGAATTATCAGTACATACTTAACTGTGACAGTAATCAAGGAATATCAAGGAATTTGTTGATACCTTTGCCTGAGTTTATTTGATGCCTAACAACCTATGATATTACTCTGATGCACCTCCATGTCTGTCAAGGACTGTTCCACGTACAACTTATGGTGCTTCGTTGTTGTTGGCCTAATTTGGTCGATCTCCTGTGCTAATGAACCGCTTGAGTTGCTCACAGCCTGTTCGTTCGAGTTTGATGTCTTATTTTGGAGGAAGGGGCTTCAGTTGAAAATGAGATTAGTTACTGGGTTTGAGTTGGAATTCGAGTTTGATATAGCCGTTCCATTTTAGGTTTAGTGCAGAAGAATGTGGATCTCAAGAATGACCAAAAACCCATACCATGAGGCTTAAAGGGTATTTTAGTAATTCCAAAAGTTTCAAAATGGGTTATTCCTATTATATATAGATAAGTTTTTAAAGTCTATTCAGATAAGTTTTAAGGAAAGATGATTATCGCAGGCAAAATTCACATGACCATAACCAACTACAAACAAGTATCAATGCTTTTTGAAAATAGATTTCACGGAAGCTATTATAGACTCAACAAGATGTAGATATCGTAAAGAGAAACGATAAAATGAAGCAAAGGGTGGACAGACAAAAAATATCGAAGAAATAAAGGATAGATCGCAAAAGGACATATCCATCACAAAATACTTTTACCAGACATTTTTGGTCATTCATTTTTATACGTTGACTAGGATACCGTTTGCAACCAATTTGAGCCACCTTAACACTAACGACGTGTCGGATGGTCTGACGTGTTCGACATCTCAACGGTCCAAATGCTACATTTAGACCGTTGAGGGAAAGAGAGAACATTGGCACGTTGATGTCGCACGCCTCCGACTTGTCGTGCCGTTTCTCCCCAAACGGCTGCTATTTTTTTTCCCTTTTCTTATATTTATTCCTCCATCCACTCTTGCACCTCCACACATCCAAATCTGAATCTTCATCAATTTCTACATGGAAATCTGATTATCTTCTCAGGTAGATTTATACGTTTTTGTGTTTGTTTTGTTCGTATTTATAACATATATTTTTGAGGGATTTTTTTGCTATATTTTGTAATTTTCAATTTTCAGAATGTCGCACAGATTTTCTGCTTCTGCTTCCTCTCAACCTATTGCTTTATGGACACCTAAAGGAAGAGAATTTTCATAGACTTATGCATTGAATTTTTGCTGAAAAGAAGGAATTTTGTCGGCTCGTTTTATGCATCGGTGACAAACGCATTTAACAATAAATTGAATCTTGATTGGTCTCTGATACAAATAAAGAATAAATAAGACAACCTGAAGCGTTCTTGGGTTGACTGGGACAAACTGTTATAGCTAGAAGGAGAGATTTGGGATCCGGAGAACGATTAAAACGGTAGTGAGGAGTGGTGAAATATGGCTCCACGAAGATTCAAAAAATTCAGAAAAGAGTCCGTTTTCAGATTCAGACAGTTGGATCAATCTTTTGAAGGGTGCATGGGAAAGGAAACTTGCAGATATCTGATAGCTCCTAGCTCATCCGCTCAGGTTTTTACTGCAGTGATACGGATTATTACTCTGATTAGGTAGCCCGTGATACTTCATTACTCTGCCGTCTAAACGCAGTAGGCGTACCGAGTAGTGCAGTTCGAGCAGACATGATATTGGAAGGTTGATCGTGAATACAGATCATTCAACAATATCGTGCAGCGTTGTTATGGTTTAATAGCTGCTATTCTGTCTGTTCAACGGTGGGTGCTTATGTTAAAATTTTACAACGAATCCACAAACTTAGATAACGTGGAAAAATTGAGTGGTGAAAAGGTAACAGGATTTATAATGTATAAGTTGGATTTGTTACATAATTGTCGTCACTTGTTTTAGTTTGCTTTTTGAATGTTGGATATTTTCAAGTTTTCCCATTGTTTTGTTTTCATGAAGAGAGAAGAAATGGAAGAGGGAAGAAAGGAAAAACAAAAGTCCAACATCTTGGGATTTTGGGGACCATACTTGTTTAAGTATAGGTTTCTCATGAAGGAGTTGGGGTCTTGGGACTCTCAAATATTTGCTTTATTGAGAGGAGAGAAGTCTTGAATAACCACCTCGCGCGCGCGCCGCCGTCCGATCGATCGACCGAGTACGGGTACAATGACGATATTTTTGGAGCAAATCTGAAAACAGTAATGGGCTGCATTTTAGTCCGTTATGGATTCAAAAT
This sequence comes from Allium fistulosum, assembly GCA_030737815.1. Taxonomy (NCBI): domain Eukaryota; kingdom Viridiplantae; phylum Streptophyta; class Magnoliopsida; order Asparagales; family Amaryllidaceae; genus Allium; species Allium fistulosum. The sequence continues at coordinate 635,627,305 of CM060908.1, read as the reverse complement.
TTAAGTTTGAATAAGGCGGGACGTTGAAAATTTAAATGGGCGCGCGACTGTTGCTAATGGTTCTGAACCATTGGGCGCAACCCTTGATGAACAGACACCTCCTCAAACTCTATATAAAGGACGGCCACAACTGTTATTTAGAAGGATTTAATTTTATTTTCTCCTTCTTCTTCCCACGCGGTTTGCAACACCATTAAAGCATATACAGAACGCTCTGTATCAAAACGAATTTGTAAAGCCTGCAAGGTATTGCAAATTCAGTATATTTGTCACGTCTGTACGACGTTACAGATTCTACATTTCTCTTCTTTACTCTATTTTGCCTCTGAATTTTGCATCATTTGAAATCAAATAAAGTGTTCTTGGCCAGATCAAAACCGTACAAATTTTGAATCTGGTTACGCTGTTTCAAGGCTTCATTGAATCATGAAAGTCGATAGTTCGATAACACGTTTGTATCTGGTGGGTTGAACTATTGTCTGAAAGAATCTATTTCATATATCATTAAAGTCAGAAGTACAGCATTATATTCGTCAGATTCGACTCGAACCGCAAATTTTCAAACAATGAATGTATTTAAAATTAAAAATATATTAGTTTATTTCAAATGCTCCTTTCGTTCGCAAAAAACAGACACATTAAAATGATTATAACCAACTTTTTGCTTTTGAGGGTCACGTTCCACCGATCTACAACGTAAAGCATATCCTTTTGACATGATGTAAACATATTTTTCTAAGTATGAATCTGCTTTGGAACAGGATAGATAGAAAAATTCATTCATTTGTTTGGGATTTTTGTCCTTTGAAGATTGTAACAAATATTTTCAAAAGTTCATACAACTTGCATTCCAAGATTTAGATCGTTTGCTCTTCTTTTTTTCAATTGAATTGTATTTGTGGATATTCTCAGTGTTTTATCAACGTTTCAAAAACTTCAAAGTACGTGAACAGCCTTTCACCATCCATAAGCATATAGAGAACCAGGGGTCATTATATCAAATAGTGGAAATTTAGATTGCATCTTTAAAATAGAAGAATATTGCAAAGCGGGTCACTGTGTAAGTTTCATTATAAAGCGGGTCCCTGTTTTTGCTGCAGAATAATTGCTAACATTTCAGCAACTATTCAGGAATACTTGCTGATAGTAAATATTATTGCTGAAATGTCAGCAACAATTGAATATTATTGCTGATAATCATGCAATTGTTGCTGAATAATTATATATCAACTAAAATTTATATTAGTGCAATTATTCTACATTGTTGCTGATATGTGCGCAGCTATTCCATAAAATAAGGTACTTTTGGTTTATTATTGCTGATTTGTATGCAACTTTTATGAATTATGCTTTTTTCGCTGCAATTATTGGGAATAAGCTGTGTGTTTTATGCAATATTGATTATTTTTTAATTATACGCAATTTTATCATTTTTTTCCTTGATTGTTGTGCAATAATGTGTTGTTTGAATAAATGTAGATAGTAAATTTGGAAGATTGAACTAAATAGAAAAAATTGCATGAAACAACGCAATTTTTTACTAAAGTTGCTGAAATATCGGCAATTTCAAGAAAAATTGCAGAATTTCCTGAAGTGTGAATTTTGTTTTTTTTGTTTTGATGAATTTTTGTGTGTTTTTCTTGCATTGATATGAAGATGATTATATGTTGAAATAAGTTTTGAAGTTTGATAATTTTTTACGATGTTTTTTGTTGGTTTTCGAAAAACAGGGACCTAATTTATAAGTTTTAAGATAGGGACTTTTCGTGTATTTTAAAACCTACCAGGGACCTGTGCCAAAAGTACCCTATCAAATAATACATAGAGAACCACGTACTCTTTTGAAACAATTATGGTTCGAAAGTGAGAAAACACGTACTTGAAGGCCTTCGGCCATGGGCCTTGGGCATTTGAAACGTGGTTAGGCATTGGGCCTTGAAAGGTGGCAACTCTTTACGTACTTGCAAACGCTTAACTTTTATTTTATTTTATTTTAAATTACAAACTCTTAATTTGTTAAGGACAAACTATGCAAATATACTATATACAAGTGTTATAGCACGCGTTTCTCAAGTGAATCGTATTTTATAAATTGTATATGTTTAATACATTTAAGAGAAAATAATTAACACAGATATTTAATTAATTTTTTACGTTGAAATTATGTGTCGTTGGTTTGAATTTTTATTTATAAATTGAAACGCTTAAATTTTTTGTTGGTTTGAATGTTTATTTATATTAATGATTAATAAAATTGAATTTGTAAAAAAGTTTATTTGTCGGATCTTATTTTTAAGTAATATTAATATTTGATAATATTAACAGTTGAGTGTTTTGAATTTGTAAAAGAAGTCTAATGGTTAAATCTTATTTGATTTATACAAACAACAAGCGAGTGGAGGAAAAAAAACTAAGACAAAATAAAACATTAACAAAAATAAGTATTAATAACATAACAATTAAAATGCACATTTTAGAATGTTCATTTCGTGTGCCGAGGAGCATATCTCATTTTTGTGGGCTCCTTTTATGTGCAGCTTTAGAAAAAAAAAACTTTACCTCATGTCAAAAGAAAATGCATTCGTGTGGAAAGGGGCCCACAAAACAAGAAGCTGGACTTATAATCGTTTTAACCTAGTCAACGCACGAAAATGAACGACCGAAATGTCAGGTTCGATCGTCAAATTATTTTGAGATATGTCCTCTCTTTCTTTGATATTTTTTGTTTTTTCACGCTTCGCTAGTTTGCTTCCTTTTATCGTTTTTCTTCACGATGCCTACACCTTGTTGAGTCTACAATGCTTCAAGTCCTGCAATCTTATTGATACTTGATTATTTGTAGTTAGTCGTGGTCGTGTGAAATTTTGGCAGATGTTCCCCTTCCCTTAAATCAGCTTTCAACCAATGAAATCTTGTTGAAGTTGGACTATCACTTTTTATTACATACTAGTAGTTCGAACTACAAATAAAAATCTATATTTCTCTCCTAAATCATTTTATTAGATACAGAATAAGACATCTAAGCTTTTCGGGATTGTCCATTAGCATAGACAATTATGTCATGTGCCTCGCTGTTGGATAAATAATTGTGATTTTATGTTCGAAAAATAAGTAATTCTATCGTTGCACACTCATAATTCGACGAATGGTCTTTCTCATCTCATCCTCACGAGAGGAAGTAGCAGTCGAGCGATGCAGATGTGAATGAGCTAGTAGAGTACGAGTGCCGATCTCTACTGCATCTCCCATGTGAAAGTCGACGTATGTCTGGATATCGAACGAGACATTGGTAGGTGGAGCATTTGAAATCTCGAACTTACATGCTGGAGTTTCGATGCATCCTTCAAATATCACATTCAACTCTTTGAATTTTGAAGGCAAAACCACTTTAAATTTCCTGTACCTAGTAACTACCAAGTCTCACCACTCGTCTGATCCTCCAACGTTGTCCTTTTCCATGTTACAGAACTCGCCTTCAATTTGTAGTTGCTTGTTTCATGGATTCCATTCATGCTTGAGGTTGTCAAACGTGTTCTTCATCTGACTATCATTGTAATCGACGTCCATTCGTACGTTGAAAACAGCAGCGATATTGGATTACCAATAGCCAATCCGACTTTTCAAGTTGTAATGTGTTTGTAGCAAAAATCGATAAATGTCACCGTCTGATTCCTGGTCTAGTCTACGATATTGCAGGCAGAACTTGGATCGACGTTTTGTATAAAAAAAAATCAAGATAAATAGAGGAGGTGGATAGTAATATAAAAAACACAAATACGAAAAAAAATTGCCAGAAAAACTTAACGTAGAATTGACAAAAAAAAACTTAAATTTTCGGATTTGGTATGGAAAGCAGGGTGGATGGAATGAAGGGGAAGAGGAAATATATAAGAGGAAAATGAGGCGAACGTTTGGAAAAAAAGGCGTCAGATGGGTCTAACGTCAACAGTTGGTTTTCCAACGGTTGACTCAAACGATGTCACTACAAAATACACTGCATTGAGCGATCGAAGGGGGCGACGGTCGTCGACAGCTCGTCGTATACGTGGCGAGGGTTAGCCATCTAATTATTTACCAGATTAAATAAATAATTTATTTAATTCCCATTATGTTTTAAAAAAATATTTAAAAATACTAATTTAATCCTTAAAAAATAAACAAAATATTTTAGCACAACCATTCAACGTAACAACTTTTCTGATCGTTTAAATTAGTGTTTTTGATGATCCGTCTTCGCGTAATTCAAATATTTAACATTATTGAAAATCTAACTCTCACGACCAATCAATGCGACTTTTAATCGGTCCATTAAGCAAATTCAATAAAGTTGATTTAGCGTAAAATTTTTACGAATTAAAATATTTTTTAAACTGTTGGGTAATTAATTATGAGTTTTAACTCTATTTAGCATGATAAAATTATATAAAATAAAATAATCGGCAAAAAATTAAATTTATTGAACCTTATGTCGATCTAACGTATAATTGACTTATTTCCAGAAGGTGATGGAAAAATAAGCAAATGTAGGCTGTCAATCATGAATTTTAAATTTATAGTCGTTCGTCGATATTCGGAATAAAAAATCTTCGCTCAAGGCCAAACAATCTTGGAACGAGATCAAATTCGAACAATTGATGCTTGTTAACTTGTTAATCCAATCCGTATGGTTGGATTCGTAAAAAAATGGGCAAAAAAAAAATTTAGTTTCGAAACTGGTCATTTCGTCGAGAGTTTTCTATTGGCACAGGTTAGACGGCTAACGACCCCTAATTGATCTGCCCATTTCGTACCACGTGTCCAAAAGACTGTTCCTAACCGTCGAAAAATTAACGACGAAGCCGTCATCTTTTTCTCTTGCGACGACTAAAAATGCAGCAGCATTTATAGTCGCCTAGCGACGGCTAGCGACAACCGTCGACGGCTATTTGCCGTCGCTAAACATAGTATACCGTTGTAGTATGTATTTTATGGGATCCACGTTAGACGCTGGTGCAAAAGATGCAAACGAACTCTTAAGCATGAAAATGTTTTGGAACAGTATAGATAGAAGAAGTCATTCATTTGTCTGGGACTTTTGTTACTTGTGTGAAGATTATAACAATTATTTTACCCAGTTCATACAGTTTTCATTCCAAAATTTATGATCATTTGCTCCTTTTGTTTTTTGTTTTTCCCCTTTTTTCCTTTTTTTTCCTTTCTTTTTGGGGTGTCATTGAATTGTTCTTTTGATATTCCTTTTTCTTTTTGGGTGCAATTGAATTGTTTTTGGGAATATTCTTAGTGTTTTGTCAACATTTCAATAACTACAAGTACATGAATTGCCTTTCAAGATCCATAGGTATATAGAGAACGAGGGGTCATGTCAAATGACATGCAGAGAACCCCGTACTTGTAAACCTTGCAATTCTTAATTTATTACCTCTGCATTCTCAGTGGAAAACTTATCATTATATTCTTTTGAATCAATTCTGGTTCGAAAGTAAAAAAACATGTACTAAAGTGTAGTTTCGAAGAACGAACCGTAAGTCAAACCGTGTTAGCGCAAGGTTAAAGGTTCTAGTGGTTCAACCAATCAGACCGTGAGAACCACATTGATCGTTAATTTTTATTTTATGATTTCAATATAAATTATTTCAATTAATGTTAAAATTTAATCAATTATAATTAATATATTGAAATTTAAAACTGTTATCCCGCCTTTTGGCAAGGCCGCGACACCAAGAACTTGACTAGAAACCGATGATAGTTTGTCTAGGAGATCGGTTAAACGTAGGCTCACTATGGATGTCGATGAATTTTGTCCGAGTCCGGATCGAGCCACGATTAGCAAGGCATAACAAGCAGAGCCAGAGAAGCTAACGTTCCAAGTTTCAAGTCAATCTGAGTTCGTACGCTCGAGATATCATCGATGCAAGTTGGAGAAAATGACCCTAAGTTCGAATCCATAAGCAACCTTTGTTCGTATCCATCGAGTTAAAGTGCTTCGAATCCATGGAGTCATCCTACTTCGTATCTATCAGCTGGGAGTACTTCGAATCGATCAAGTTGCCCCACTTCGTATCCATCTGGGCTCGGTGGTTCGTATCCCTCAAGATGGAGTACTTCAAATCCATGAAGTTGCTCTACTTCGAATCCATCCTGTTACAAGAGCTTCGTATCGATCGACCAAGGCTCACTATGATCGATACGAACAGACTTCCATTCGAATCGATGTGTAGAGAAATCCCTCGAATCCACTAAGTCAAAGTAGCAAAATTCGTGGAGTCGACCCAGTAAAACTCGGAGCAAAAACTGGATCAACCCGGGAAGCACGCGCCACGTCAACGCCTTCGCTCACTAGGCCATCGATTCGACCCTATCGATTCGAAGAGGATCGATTCGAACGGAGCATATCAACCAGAAATACGATCTTGAATCGATCATAACTCGAGATCCACAAATCCAAATGCTATGACATTTTCACAGAAGCTTGAACACATGTTGAAGAATGTCCACACCAAATTTCAGCTCGATTGGACAATTCCTCGATCGATTCGAATGGATTTCGAATCGATCCCAAAGTGGGCCCGGATTTCCAAAAAGCGGGCATGTGGGCCCCCTCACGTGCCAGAACTGGTCTCCCGAAATTTAGGCGAAATATCAGCCTCCTACACCTATAAATAGAGCCCCTGGTCATTCAGAAAGGGGGTCGGACAATTTTGAGAGCTAAAGAGTGCCCAGACTCTGCCAGATTTACTCAAAATCACCACTGCTGCCTTAGATTCAGATTTAGCTCATAAAGTCAGTTTTCTTACATTATAAGAAATTGTAATCTTCAAGTATCGAGCAATAAAATCATCAAACTTCATAGTGGACGTAGGCGAAACGCCGAACCACTCTAAATCGCTTGTCTTTGCAATTTACTTTCTGCTATTTAGAGTTTTTGTTAGATAATCCACAGTTTTAATTTTCATTCTTCACTTTTATCTCTTAAAAAACTTTCGAAGAGTGTTGTGCCCATTTTTGGTACAAACACTTTAGTGCTTTCACTGAGAAAACCAATTTTTCTCATGCTCTTTGGATCTACCATCGATACCGGATTGCATAAATCCAAGGGGAAGATCCATATCTCTACTCCAGAATCCTTCCATTCTATTCAGATTTGCGTAAAATCTAGGAAAGGAATCCACTACTTAAGATGGTTAGTACAAGAACTACCTCTACGGCTGCTGATCAAGAAGGTCGGGATAGACAGAATCTTACACAGCAGCTACAATCCAATCAAGACAACACTGCTCACTCAGATCCGTGTGGACCAGTCACCAGACAAGAGTTCCAAGCGTTGCTTCAAGAACTGACTCAAAGTCGACAACAGCTGGCCGAACAGTTGCGTACTAATATTGAATTGACCAATCAATTAAACCGCCGAAGGCACAGGAGGACCAGGAGGGATGATGCTTCCCACTCGTCCACTGAAAGTTCTGCTTCATCTAACTATCACGACAGATCTACACGTCCCCGATTGGATGCAACCCACACACAAGCTACCGGATATCAACCTGCCTTGACTGTAGGACAATTGGGGGTTGGACCGTCAACTAGCTTCCAGACCGGGCCCTCGTCACGAGGAGGTGCTGTTCCACAATATACCACGGACAATCGCAATGCGACCGCCACGGTAGAAACAAGGGTTGATACCCGGAATCTTTCAGATCCGAATAATCAGCAACGTGGGCGTACTCCTGAACCGTACGTCCCAGAAGATGTTGAGCCAAGGAGGCGAGACATAGGCCGTCGACAGCGTCTGGTCCAAACTCGCGCTGTGGAACCCGACCACACCTTAGCTCAGCATGCTCAAAATGTAGCGATGCCCGATATTTCAACCATGATACGTCAGATGATCCGCAAAAGCCAAGGGCTTATCAATGACGACTGGGGAATCTCCCGTAGTCATACTCCTTTCATAGACAAAGTATTGTACGCTGAACCTCCTCGGCGATTCAGAATACCAACTCTCCCTATGTACGAAGGAAATTCCGATCTCAATCAACATATTTTGAAATATGAATGGTCAATGAGCGCCGCAAGGGCTGATGATGCAGTAAAATGTCGAAGTTTCCCCATCTCTTTGGGAGGAATCGCAACAATGTGGTTTACAAGGTTGCCACCGAGATCCATCTCTTCGTTCGATCAACTGGCTAAGAAATTTGTCGAACAGTTTCGTATGCATGTCGCTAGGCCGAAAGATGTTAACACCCTATCTAGCGTCACCCAAGCTAAGGGAGAGACGCTCAGGCGTTACTTGGAGAGATTCCATGCAGCGTGTGTGGAAATTAGTAATCCCAACGATAACTCGATTTTGATGGCATTAACCAAAGGGATCGATCCCGATTCTGAATTTGGAAATTGGTTAGCTGGAAAACCACCCGCATCGTTGGACCGTTTCTACTCCAAAGCCGCTCAATTCTTACGACAAGAGGACGCAAAACAATCTAGGAAATAGGACGATGCGATACCCAGAACTGAAGGAATACAAAGTAATGTAGCAGTTAAGCAGTCCGGTGAGAGTTCCGGAAAAGTCCAGTTGAACATACAGAATAAACAAACTCAGCCAAGAGTCAACAGTGGTCAGAATAAGAAAAGAGATCAGAATCGAGGCTCACAACGTAGGGCCCCAATGTTTGATAATTACACGCCATTGAATACATCATTGGAGAACGTGTATCTACAAACTTGCAACACTGTGCAATATAAGAAGCCTGCTCCGAAGCAATCATCGGAGAGGCAGATTCAAACAGGGAAGTTTTGTAGATTTCACGAAAGTTACGGCCACAATACCAATGAGTGTCGACATTTGCAGGACCTTATCGAAAAGTTGATCAGGGAGAGAAAGTTATATCAGTTTGTGCGGGCGCCGCAGTCTGGTGGTGCGGGCCCTTCAAATCAGAATCGTGCACAAAATCAGGAAAGACAAGAGGAACCCGCTCATACGGGTGGAAGGCTAGTTATAAATACAATAAGTGGTGGTCCCCATCCAGCAGACAGAAGCTGGAGGGAAATGGAGTCATATGCCAGCTCTATCAGGCATGCAGACTTTGAATGCTGCAGTAATTGTGAAGATGGAACTCCGGCTAAACAATAGAAAACAATGACTAATGATATCATATTTAGAAGCAGACGCGCTGATAAGATCGAAGCCCCAACAATCGACCCACTGGTCATATCTGCCCAGGTAGGTACTGCTTGGATGAAGAGGATCCTGGTTGACAGTGGGAGCTCCGTAAACATCTTGCTTAAACGAGCCTATGATTTAATGAAAATGGAAGCAAAGGACTTAAAACCTTGCCAATCTCGAGTTCACGGCTTCAATGGAAGTCTACAATACCCACTGGAGTGGTGGAACTGCCAGTGGAGTTGGGAGTTGGAGAACGTCGGAGAGTTCGGACGTTGCAGTTTGTCGTTTTAGATATTGATTCACCTTACAATGCGTTTTTGGGCCGACCGGCCCTTGCTGAGTTCAGGGCAGCCATTGCCCCATGGTGTTTAACTCTAAAATTCCCTACTGATCATGGAATTGGAGTCATTCAAGGAGATCAGGTGGCAGGAAGAGCGTGTTATGTTGCTGAACTGCGCGAGGCGCAGAGAAAAGAGAAAGGAAAGGGCGTAGAGGAATCTCTCTGCGTATGTTTTTCTAATGATTGACAATTAGTGCCTGGGCCCCGGTCCGGGCACCACGACCAATTCCTTAAAGATCTTGACCCTAGGGACAACGAAGACAAAGACGAATCTAAAGAGAATCAAGCTTCCCCAGCCGAACTGACTGTGGATGTCCCAGTCAGTGAAGATGACGATTCAAAAGTACTAAAAGTTGGATCTCAACTGGGAAAACAGACACAACAGGAATTGGTTGAATTTCTCCAGGCGAACCTCGACGTTTTCGCCTGGGCACACTCTGATATGTGTGGGATCTCACCGAACATTGCAAGTCACTCCTTAAATATTGATCTGCGGCATGTCCCGGTGAAACAAAAAAGGCGTGGTATGGATCCAGAGAGATCTGCCGCCCTTAAAGAGGAGGTTAATAAGTTACAATCAAATGGTTTCATCCGAGACGCTTCCTATCCAGAATGGGTGTCAAATCCGGTATTGGTTCGAAAACCGAATGGAAAATGGAGAACTTGCATCGACTATTCTGACTTAAACAAGGCTTGTCCCAAGGATAGTTTTCCACTTCCTCGAATTGACCAGCTAGTAGATTCAACGGCTGGACATGAGTTATTATCCTTCATGGATGCTTATTCTGGCTACAATCAAATACCTATGCATTTGCCTGACCAAGAGCATACCAGTTTTGTGACCGATCTGGGACTCTATTGCTACAGAGTCATGCCTTTTGGTCTAAAAAATGCCGGAGCAACATACCAACGCTTGGTCAACCGGATGTTCGCCGACCAGATCGGGAAGACCATGGAGGTTTATGTGGATGGCATGCTAGTAAAGTCCCAATTTTCCACAGATCACGTCAGAGATTTAGATTCGATGTTCCGCATTCTTCGAAAATATAGAATGAAGCTCAACCCATTAAAGTGTCATTTCGGTGTCACCTCTGGAAAGTTCCTCGGGTTTATCGTTAACGCTCGAGGGATAGAAGCAAATGCCGAAAAGATCTGGGCAATAAGGAACTTACAAACTCCAAGAACCATAAAACAAGTCCAGAGTCTCAACGGGAAGGTAGCAACACTAAGCAGGTTCATTTCAAAATCAACTGATAAATGCATTCCTTTCTTCGATCTGATCCGGAAAGGAAAGCGAAACTTTGAATGGACCCTGGAATGTGAAGGCGCATTCCGATCGCTGATTCAACATCTCTCCACACCACCGATCATGTCAAAGCCGGTTGACCACAAACAATTATACCTTTATCTGGCAGTATCAGAGCATGTAATCAGCGCTGCTTTGGTTCGGGAAGAAGACCGAGTGCAGAAACCGGTCTACTATGTTAGTAAACGGCTAATAGGAGCCAAGAGGAATTACCCAAGATTAGAGAAACTGGCTTATTGCCTGGTCATTGCCTCGAGAAAGCTCCGACCCTATTTCTAAGCACATCCTATTACTGTTTACACCGACCAGCCGTTACGACAGGTCCTTACGCGGCCTGAGATGTCTGGTAGGTTACTCAAGTGGAACATCGAACTGAGCCAGTTTGATATTACTTACTCTCCAAGACGAGCCATTCAAGGGCAAGTCCTAGCCGATTTCATAGCTGAATTTACCATTCCAGAGGACTTACCCGAAACCAGTGAATCCCCCGAATACGTCTGGAAGCTGCACACTGACGGTGCATCAAATGACCAATGTTCAAGCGCTGGTGTTGTGTTTGAAACTCCCGAAGGCCGATCTATATGTTATGCTTTGAAGTTTGGTTTTCGTGCAACCAATAATGAAGCTGAATATGAAGCCCTCTTAGCTGGACTAAAACTTGCCAGAGATTTGAGAATCATCGTCGTGGAAATTTATTGTGATTCACAATTAGTCGTGTGTCAAGTACGGGGAGAGTATCAAGCGAGAGATCGAAGGCTGGCTGCTTACTTAGCTCGAGTTCAAGAAGTACTAAATCAGTTTGATTATTATGCTATTTATTATATACCTCGAGAACGCAATCAAAAAGCCGATTCATTGGCAAAGTTAGCCAGCACAGGTGAAGCACAGCAAGTGGGACTTGTCCCCGTCGAAACTTTGTCCTTCCCAAGCATCGATCAAATAGAGACGAGTTTTGTGTTTGAAACCGCTCCCAGAAGAGAATCGTGGATGACTCCATATCGAAATTACATCGAGAATGGGACATTGCCTGAGCACAGAAATGAGAAGAGACAAATTCTACGAAAAGCTTCACGGTTCGTCATTCAAAACGGAGTCATGTATAGAAGGGGTTATTCTGTTCCTCTCCTCCGGTGTATCGCGCACGATGAAATTAAACGAGTGTTACATGACGTACACGAAGGAGAGTGCGGCGATCACACCGGTGGGCAAGCTCTCGCCAAGAAGATACTCCGATATGGATACTACTGGCCGACAGTAAACCGAGATGCAACAAACTATGCCAGACAGTGTGATAGGTGCCAGAAGCACGCCCGAATTCCAAGAGCCCCACCTACCGAGATAACTCAAATGGTCAGTCCCTGGCCATTCGCGATGTGGGTCATCGATATCATCGGCGCTCTACCTCTGGCAAAAGGTGGTGCGAAGTACGCCATCGTCGCTGTTGACTACTTTACAAAATGGGCTGAAGCCGAAGCTCTCGCAACGATTACGACAAAGAAAGTAATAAATTTCGTAGTTCGCAACATCATCTGTCGATTTGGACTCCTGCATACCATCATCACCGATAATGGAGCCCAATTCGAAAGTGCAGAATTCAAGAATTTCTGTCAACGGTTTCATATCCATAAAAAATTCTCGGCAGTTGCACACCCTCAGGCAAACGGTCAGGTTGAAGCTGTCAACAAAGTTATAAAATCCATTTTGAAAAAGCGACTGGATAAGGCCGGGGGCAAATGGGTTGATGAACTCCCTATGGCATTATGGGCTTATCGAACGACTCACAAGACCGCAACCGGGCACACCCCGTTTTCCTTATCTTATGGCTCAGAAGCCGTTATTCCAGTCGAGACAGAAGTGTTTTCCCATCGCGTGACTTATTATGATCCGAAAACAAACGCTATATTACTTGCTGAATCTTTGGATCTACTAGATGAGAAGCGGGAAGAGGCCGATTTGAGAGCGGCCGCACATCGGAGTCGAGTCGCCCGACTGTACAATGCCAAAGTTCGACCTCGAACTTTTGAACTCGGCGATCTCGTTCTCAAGAGAATCTATCCGGTTTCTTCACACATGAAACCAAATTGGGAAGGACCATACGTGATTACACAAAGACTCGGAGATGGCACATTCAAACTATCAACCGTTGACGGTCTTGATTTGCCAAGAGCCTGGAACAGCGAGAGTCTCCGTCGCTATTACACATAACAGGCTTTATTTATTTCACTATATTTTTCCCATTTAGTAATTTTCTTTTGCATTTCGAAATTAGAATTTGTAATAAGGCAACTGACTTTGCCATATTTTCTTATTTCAGCAACAAAATGCCATCTCTTCGAGCCAGAGCCGTGATTCATTAAATACAATGCACAACATCACGATGCACGGAGAGCTTAATTCCATCCTGTAGTGGAATTTATTCAAGTAGGGAGTGGTTGTGATACGACCGGCCACTCGCTAAGTGAAACCCGAGCTCGGGGGCAAGCCATCACATCAAGGCTAGAAATGGGTTGATACACAACAATCCTTCAAAATACTCCGTACTCCCAGAGTGCGAGACGGAGTATAAACATTAATCAACTCCGTACTCCCAGAGTGCGAGACGGAGTATAAACATTTACTAAACTCCGTACTCCCAGAGTGCGAGACGGAGTATAAACATTTACTAAACTCCGTACTCCCAGAGTGCGAGGCAGAGTATAAACATTACTTAACTCCGTACTCTCAGAGTGCGAGACGGAGTATAAACATTACTTAACTCCGTACTCTCAGAGTGCAAGACGGAGTATAAACATTACTTAACTTCGTACTCCCAGAGTGCGAGACGGAGTATAAACATTTACTAAACTCCGTACTCCCAGAGTGCGAGACGGAGTATAAACATTTACTAAACTCCGTACTCCCAGAGTGCGAGTCGGAGTATAAACATTACTTAACTCCGTACTCCCAGAGTGCGAGGCGGAGTATAAACATTACTTAACTCCGTACTCCCAGAGTACGAGACGGAGTATAAACATTTACTAAACTCCGTACTCCCAGAGTGCGAGACGGAGTATAAACATTTACTAAACTCCGTACTCGCAGAGTGCGAGACGGAGTATAAACATTACTTAACTCCGTACTCCCAGAGTGTGAGACGGAGTATAAACATTAATTTAAACTCCGTACTCCCAGAGTGCGAGACGGAGTATAAACATTACTTAACTCCGTACTCCCAGAGTGCGAGACAGAGTATAAACATACATCAACTCCATACTTATCCCCAAGGCTGGGGGCAAAACCAAAGCAAAGCACGCTAGTTGAACATTTGTCTAAGAGAAGATTGCATCGAAACGATTAAAAGACAACTGTCAAGCAATCAATTGATCAGAAATATTTAGCATGAAAGACTGCAACTTTTCAAAGCACGTCATGTTTACACAAGACGTACTTTGGGGGGCAAATGTTATCCCGCCTTTTGGCAAGGCCACGACACTAAGAACTTGACTAGAAACCGATGACAGTTTGCCTTGGAGATCGGTTAAACGCAGGCTCACTATGGATGTCGATGAATTTTGTTCGAGTCTGGATCGAGCCACGATTAGCAAGGCATAACAAGCAAAGCCAGAGAAGCTAACTTTCCAAGTTTCAAGTCAATCCGAGTTCATACGCTCGAGATATCATCGATGCAAGTTGGAGGAAATGACCCTAAGTGCAAATCCATAAGCAACCTTCGTTCGTATCCATCGAGTTAAAGTGCTTCGAATCCATGGAGTCATCCTACTTTGTAACGACCCGACATTTTGGACCATTCGCATCCATTATAAGCGTATAGGTAGACACTCATGCCGGAATTGAATTGCTCAAAATACCACGTTGTTAATTTAAATTTGGCAAAACTGAACATATACAGTAAATAAGTAATCACAGACACAGAGTAATAAATGCAGCGGAAATAAAAGAGATAGTAGTTCATGAAGCTACTATATAAATGTATAAGTTACATCAGAGTTAAACCAGATACAACGGAAGAGTAATACGATACATCAGATACAAATCAGAATACATCACTGGAATCATCGAATACTGAAAGCAGAATAGATGGCTGGATCTTCAAGCAAAGCTCCAACTTCAAAGGTGAGTCTCGAATACTGGTACACTCAGTCTGACCCGAGCGTAAAGCAAAACACAAAACACTCGAGTCAGGATTAACATTCTTATATTAATAAATCCAACTCAAGTGAAATAGCAATTGAAATACAAGTAACTCAAAGGATGTTTGGAATAACCATCCTTTAAGGATCCGTTAAACTATCTGCTAGGTAGTAATGTACGCTAAGTAGATAATGTCTATCAGTAATATAAAGATATCAAAATAGTGTTAATTCATGGCCCATTCCACCCTTAACACATTTTTATTCCCAAAAGCATATACAAGACCGTAGTTTCCCCAAAACCGGAAGTCACTAGAGGACAATCCATATACTAAAGGTACAAACCAAAATCGTAGTGGTCGCGAATAAAGGGATACAAGTATGACAAGGCACATGAGGCAATACCCAAGGTAGTGATACTACCGTTTGCCTGATCCGGACTGGTGAGAACGCAACGCCGCAGCGCCCGCAACACCGTGAAACAACACTCCCAAAATCAAGGGTGCACCAATCGACAACAAGTAATGAGTAGTTCGAAGAAGTGTGTTCACTTGAGGTAGCAAATCCTCCATTGGCCCGGCACGGCTCCTGTTTTAGTCATTTCCAATTTGACACAAGTGTCAAGGCTATCCATCATCGTTCTCTTTCTTCAGTCATCATGTACATCATTCCAACCACTTCATTCTGGATCATCACTCCGCGTGTAGTTATTAAAGTGGTTTTCGGTTTAGATAGAGAGTATATCCATAACCGATTCCGGTCTCTTTAATAACTTTCGTAATTATTTCACCGATTGGTCGTTTATATATTTCAAAACCAAATCAATTACAATTTCAATTAGAATTTGTAAACCAACATTTCATTTGTCTTTCCAAATCAATTTCCATAATTTACGTTTCAAAACTTCCAAATTATCATTTCAAAATCTTATAATTCAATTTCAATTTCTATTTAAAACAATTCAAATATTGATTCAAGTTCGTATATTAGTTTCATTCCGAAATCATTTAAATTAATTTAACATTCAAATCAATTTAAATCCATTTATCAATTTCATTCAATGTTCGTTAAGTAAATTTTCATTTAAAACAATTTCTGTTTAATTTCCAATTCATTAAATCCATTATTTAAATTCAACTTCCTTATTTCAAAACTTACAATTTGAATTAAATTAAATTCATCAAATCAAATCCTTTAATTTTCAAGTCTTACATTAATTTCAATAAATCACATTTTATTTCTTGTTAAAGAAATTCAATTTCACTTATTTACTTACTTAAATAATTTTCCAAAACTTAATTAATAAAGAAACTCAATTTCAATTATTTACGAAGTAAAAATTTACTTATTCAAAAGTTCAATTTTACTTATTAAAGAATTCAATTCAATTTAATCATTAAATAATTCAACCTTATTTAATTATTAAATAATTCAAAATTAAATTATTAAATAATTTCAAAGTTTAATAATTTCAAACTTAATTATAATTTCAAACTTAATTATTAAATCATTTCAAAGTTTAATAATTTCAAACTTAATTATATTTTCAAACTTAATTCAATCATTTCTCAAATTAAACAACATTCTTTCATCAATTACATTGTTAATATTTTGTTTCAGATTATTAAATATTAACCTTTTCCTTTCATTAAAATTCAAATTTCAAAACCATGTTATTTATTCAAATAAAATCTTTATTTTATTTTAAAATCAAATTATTGACCAATCGGGTTTTATTTAATTTTCTATCCTAAGTCAAAGTTCAATTTGGGTATTTATCATTTCAACCCGATTCCAATTCAATTCAAAATCAAAACATAGCAAAAGGGAACTTGCAGTGTGATAATTGGGATGATGTCAAAGTAAATAAACAAGCAATAACAACAATCAATATCAATCCAATAATCAATCAAATAATCCCGAAATAATCGTATTAATTTACATTGTTATTTGTGCAAATTAATATAATTATTTCTAGAATCTACACTATCATTTCATGTAGATTAAAGATTATTACATTACGGCTTTTCACTTGTCATCTATTTACAATTTTAACCCTACAACAATTAATCCAATATACGTTCAATGGGACAAAGTATAATTATCACTATTTTACATGTCAATTTATTTAACAAATAAAAGGGGTCATATTCAACTAATCAAATTCAACATATATGTCGATTCAAATTTTTAATTATCCTACGTCAAATTTACTTGCATAACATTTATCGCTTTACACATTTCAATTTAACATCCAATATAAACAACAACAATCAATCAATTATCAATCAAACAGGATTATCATCGTATAATTAACAAATAATGGTGTCAGATGTCACAGGTGAACTGATACAGGTAATAGAATACATATAACAGTGTAAATAACTGACAGCAGCATATTTCAATTGTCGTTTCAATTGAAATCAAATTTAATAAATAAAAGAACGTTAATCGTGAGTGAGTGCTCACCTTTCGAGGCTAGAGAGAATAGGAAATGAAATGGGTTACGGATCCAAGCACGAATTTGGAAGCAAAGCACGATGGACTCGAGTTTGACAACGAGCTGATAATGAGAAATCGGTGGAACTATTAGATTCAGTTTGATATAAATTAAAACGAAATGTAAATTATATTGT
Organism: Allium fistulosum; assembly: GCA_030737815.1. NCBI lineage: Eukaryota > Viridiplantae > Streptophyta > Magnoliopsida > Asparagales > Amaryllidaceae > Allium > Allium fistulosum. Next base: position 635,609,739 of record CM060908.1, on the reverse strand, counting down.
TATACATTTTCTCAAATAATTAATATAAATTTTAAACTAACTTTTAAATAACATATATATATTTCTAAAGAAAGATCCAGATATTAACATATATTATAAACCAATATAGACACTTTATCTTAATCTATGATAACTTATAAATATAAACAAATGTTTTATATGAACCACTTTTACCGAAACAATATATATATAAACTCAAATCACAATTTATATAAACTTATGTATTAAATAGTTTAAACCGAATGATATATATGTTTTTAAAACCCAACCATATATACATACTAATCTGTACAGACATTCTATACATTATTATATACAAATATATGAAACTAACCTACAGGCTTTTCACAACCAAATATAGATACACACTATATATATATTACAGTTAAAAGTAAACATCGGATCTGGCCTATCTATATACAAATATCTTTTAAAATAAAATTTATATATAATATATATATATACTGTTTCTTTATCAATCACACAAACACGTGATACAAGCCTTCGATATATATATATATAAGTTAAAACCCAGTTATGGACTTGTATAATTAATAACAAATATACATATAACGTATCAAAACTTATATACCTTATAACTTATAAACTAATAGGCTTTATATATGCTCTTTATACTGTAAACATAAAATGTATATACAGTAACCCACATAACATACAAGATAAACGGAACATATCATATACTCTTTAAATGCTAACCCTTTTAAAATCTGAAATTAATATGTAACATCTAATCGAACTTACATACGTGTTATCCCAGAAACCCAGATTTTATAATTAATATCAACTAAACTTGATAATATATACAAAACTATTCTGTATGTTATAATAAAACCGAGCTTGATAATATTTATAATACAAATAAACTCACATAAGATGGTACGTGTGAACATAAACTTATACAACAAACCATAAAGCTAAAGTATACTATATATAAAATAAAAACAGAACATGTGTATTCACTTATAACCAATATATAAGTATATATATAATCTTACAAAACTCTACTAAATATGAATTGACTAATCATATATATATTACCTATATATAACTCAATGTAGCAGAAGAAGATGCGGTGGAGACATGCCGAGTTGCGCCAGATCGAGCCTGGGTGGAGAGAGATGGCGAAATGGTGGAGAACAGTGGTGATCTGGTCGGAGGTTAGGCCAAAGGGGAGGAGGCCGAGCAGGTGGTTGCTGTCATGGGTGGATGGGCGTATGCGCGGAGGTGGATCTTGGTCATGTGCAGTGGTGATGGGTTGGCTGCATTACCTCGGTGGACGGAGCTCGGGTCTGAAGGAGCGGTCACTGAAATGGCGGTGATGAAGCTAGGCCAAGGGCGAAGGATCTGGCTATACAACCGAGGCTGTGGAGGAAGATGAGTCAATAACTTGGTGTGCGGTGGCTTTGGGTGCTTGACGGGTGTGGTGGCAGTGGGCTATCGGGCGCAGTTCGACGATGTGGATGGTATTGGTGAAGAGGGCTGATGGTGAAGGTGAAGAGTTGGATTTATTAATTGAATTGCTCAAAATACCGCGTTGTTAATTTAAATTTGGCAAAACTGAACATATACAGTAAATAAGTAATCACAGATCACAGACATAGAGTAATAAATGCAGCGGAAATAAAAGAGATAGTAGTTCATGAAGCTACTATATAAATGTATAAGTTACATCAGAGTTAAACCAGATACAACGTAAGAGTAATACGATACATCAGATACAAATCAGAATACATCACTGGAATCATCGAATACTGAAAGCAGAATAGATGGCTGGATCTTCAAGCAAAGCTCCAACTTCAAAGGTGAGTCTCGAATACTGGTACACTCAGTCTGACCCGAGCGTAAAGCAAAACACAAAACACTCGAGTCAGGATTAACATTCTTATATTAATAAATCCAACTCAAGTGAAATAGCAATTGAAATACAAGTAACTCAAAGGATGTTTGGAATAACCATCCTTTAAGGATCCGTTAAACTATCTGCTAGGTAGTAATGTACGCTAAGTAGATAATGTCTATCAGTAATATAAAGATATCAAAATAGTGTTAAGTCATGGCCCATTCCACCCTTAACACATTTTTATTCCCAAAAGCATATACAAGACCGTAGTTTCCCCAAAACCGGAAGTCACCATAGGGCAATCCATATACTAAAGGTACAAACCAAAATCGTAGTGGTCGCGAATAAAGGGATACAAGTATGACAAGGCACATGAGGCAATACCCAAGGTAGTGATACTACCGTTTGCCTGATCCGGACTGGTGAGAACGCAACGCCGCAGCGCCCGCAACACCGTGAAACAACACTCCCAAAATCAAGGGTGCACCAATCGACAACAAGTAATGAGTAGTTCGAAGAAGTATGTTCACTTGAGGTAGCAAATCCTCCATTGGCCCGGCACGGCTCCTATTTTAGTCATTTCCAATTTGACACAAGTGTCAAGGCTATCCATCATCGTTCTCTTTCTTCAGTCATCACGTACATCATTCCAACCACTTCATTCTGGATCATCACTCCACGTGTAGTTATTAAAGTGGTTTTCGGTTTAGATAGAGAGTATATCCATAACCGATTCCGGTCTCTTTAATAACTTTCGTAATTATTTCACCGATTGGTCATTTATATATTTCAAAACCAAATCAATTACAATTTCAATTAGAATTTGTAAACCAACATTTCATTTGTCTTTCCAAATCAATTTCCATAATTTACGTTTCAAAACTTCCAAATTATCATTTCAAAATCTTATAATTCAATTTCAATTTCTATTTAAAACAATTCAAATATTGATTCAAGTTCGTATATCAGTTTCATTCCGAAATCATTTAAATTAATTTAACATTCAAATCAATTTAAATCCATTTATCAATTTCATTCAATGTTCGTTAAGTAAATTTTCATTTAAAACAATTTCTGTTTAATTTCCAATTCATTAAATCCATTATTTAAATTCAACTTCCTTATTTCAAAACTTACAATTTGAATTAAATTAAATTCATCAAATCAAATCCTTTAATTTTCAAGTCTTACATTAATTTCAATAAATCACATTTTATTTCTTGTTAAAGAAATTCAATTTCACTTATTTACTTACTTAAATAATTTTCCAAAACTTAATTAATAAAGAAACTCAATTTCAATTATTTACGAAGTAAAAATTTACTTATTCAAAAGTTCAATTTTACTTATTAAAGAATTCAATTCAATTTAATCATTAAATAATTCAACCTTATTTAATTATTAAATAATTCAAAATTAAATTATTAAATAATTTCAAAGTTTAATAATTTCAAACTTAATTATAATTTCAAACTTAATTATTAAATCATTTCAAAGTTTAATAATTTCAAACTTAATTATATTTTCAAACTTAATTCAATCATTTCTCAAATTAAACAACATTCTTTCATCAATTACATTGTTAATATTTTGTTTCAGATTATTAAATATTAACCTTTTCCTTTCATTAAAATTCAAATTTCAAAACCATGTTATTTATTCAAATAAAATCTTTATTTTATTTTAAAATCAAATTATTGACCAATCGGGTTTTATTTAATTTTCTATCCTAAGTCAAAGTTCAATTTGGGTATTTATCATTTCAACCCGATTCCAATTCAATTCAAAATCAAAACATAGCAAAAGGGAACTTGCAGTGTGATAACTGGGATGATGTCAAAGTAAATAAACAAGCAATAACAACAATCAATATCAATCCAATAATCAATCAAATAATCCCGAAATAATCGTATTAATTTACATTGTTATTTGTGCAAATTAATATAATTATTTCTAGAATCTACACTATCATTTCATGTAGATTAAAGATTATTACATTACGGCTTTTCACTTGTCATCTATTTACAATTTTAACCCTACAACAATTAATCCAATATACGTTCAATGGGACAAAGTATAATTATCACTATTTTACATGTCAATTTATTTAACAAATAAAAGGGGTCATATTCAACTAATCAAATTCAACATATATGTCGATTCAAATTTTTAATTATCCTACGTCAAATTTACTTGCATAACATTTATCGCTTTACACATTTCAATTTAACATCCAATATAAACAACAACAATCAATCAATTATCAATCAAACAGGATTATCATCGTATAATTAACAAATAATGATGTCAGATGTCACAGGTGAACTGATACAGGTAATAGCATACATATAACAGTGTAAATAACTGACAGCAGCATATTTCAATTGTCGTTTCAATTGAAATCAAATTTAATAAATAAAAGAACGTTAATCGTGAGTGAGTGCTCACCTTTCGAGGCTAGAGAGAATAGGAAATGAAATGGGTTACGGATCCAAGCACGAATTTGGAAGCAAAGCACGATGGACTCGAGTTCGACAACGAGCTGATAATGAGAAATCGGTGGAACTATTAGATTCAGTTTGATATAAATTAAAACGAAATGTAAATTATATTGTTATACATTTTCTCAAATAATTAATATAAATTTTAAACTAACTTTTAAATAACATATATATATTTCTAAAGAAAGATCCAGATATTAACATATATTATAAACCAATATAGACACTTTATCTTAATCTATGATAACTTATAAATATAAACAAATGTTTTATATGAACCACTTTCACCGAAACAATATATATATAAACTCAAATCACAATTTATATAAACTTATGTATTAAATAGTTTAAACCGAATGATATATATGTTTTTAAAACCCAACCATATATACATACTAATCTGTACAGACATTCTATACATTATTATAAACAAATATATGAAACTAACCTACAGGCTTTTCACAACCAAATATAGATACACTATATATATATATATATATATTACAGTTAAAAGTAAACATCGGATCTGGCCTATCTATATACAAATATCTTTTAAAATAAAATTTATATATAATATATATATACTGTTTCTTTATCAATCACACAAACACGTGATACAAGCCTTCGATATATATATAAGTTAAAACCCAGTTATGGACTTGTATAATTAATAACAAATATACATATAACGTATCAAAACTTATATACCTTATAACTTATAAACTAATAGGCTTTATATATGCTCTTTATACTGTAAACATAAAATGTATATACAGTAACCCACATAACATACAAGATAAACGGAACATATCATATACTCTTTAAATGCTAACCCTTTTAAAATCTGAAATTAATATGTAACATCTAATCGAACTTACATACGTGTTATCCCAGAAACCCAGATTTTATAATTAATATCAACTAAACTTGATAATATATACAAAACTATTCTGTATGTTATAATAAAACCGAGCTTGATAATATTTATAATACAAATAAACTCACATAAGATGGTACGTGTGAACATAAACTTATACAACAAACCATAAAGCTAAAGTATACTATATATAAAATAAAAACAGAACACGTGTATTCACTTATAACCAATATATAAGTATATATATAATCTTACAAAACTCTACTAAATATGAATTGACTAATCATATATATATTACCTATATATAACTCAATGTAGCAGAAGAAGATGCGGTGGAGACATGCCGAGTTGCGCCAGATCGAGCCTGGGTGGAGAGAGATGGCGAAATGGTGGAGAACAGTGGTGATCTGGTCGGAGGTTAGGCCAGAGGGGAGGAGGCCGAGCAGGTGGTTGCTGTCATGGGTGGATGGGCGTATGCGCGGAGGTGGATCTTGGTCACGTGCAGTGGTGATGGGTTGGCTGCATTACCTCGGTGGACGGAGCTCGGGTCTGAAGGAGCGGTCACTGAAATGGCGGTGATGAAGCTAGGCCAAGGGCGGAGGATCTGGCTATACAGCCGAGGCCGTGGAGGAAGATGAGTCAATAACTTGGTGTGCGGTGGCTTTGGGTGCTTGACGGGTGTGGTGGCAGTGGGCTATCGGGCGCAGTTCGACGATGTGGATGGTATTGGTGAAGAGGGCTGATGGTGAAGGTGGTTTGCGAGGCTGCCTGGGCTTTGGGTGTAAGGCCGAAGTGCTGACATGTGGTGGAGAATACAAGGTGGAGACGAGTTTGATAAATGATTGGAGGTCGGCATTTGGGTGTGGCTGAGGGTTGCAAAAGGTGGAGATCGGTAGTGTCAGAGAAAATATAGAAGAGAGGAAGGGGACTCTGTTTCCTAAGCAACAATATAAATATTTATTTCTCCATCAAAAACAATGAACCGATTAAATGAACTAAACAATGTGATGAACTGGCAATAATAAATTGGGATAGTAAGAAACTAGTGGCTGTTACTAGCAGAATTTATGGAGATAATAAAAGCAAACAGCTGTATTCTAGAAATTTTAAAAGGCTATAGGCTGTTGGTTCACGCAGCTAGCAAATGAAAGGGAAAGGGGAACAAACAGCTCAAAATACGAAACCAAAACGGCAAACTATTTCGCCTATTTCGTCGCGTACCGAACGCCGAATACAGAAATGAATACACTGTTGAGATCAGCACGGTGCGACGATCAAAACGGTATACAGATATCAGTGCTATGATTGAATTATAAAAATTCGAATTTTCTATTAGCGGAAAATGCAAGAAAAACGCAAGAAAATAAGACCGACGGAGCCAAAGATGTCCGAATTTGGAAAAACGACAAACTGACATCTTGCTCAGAAGATGCTTTAGAATTTTTCTATGTAAAAATATTTAGGTTTCGGAAACATTTTATTTTCATCGCTTTTTAACTGATTAAATTGAAGTAAATTTACGCGCGAAATAAACTTTCATATTTTCGGACGAAAATTTACCAATCGCTATGTTTAACTAGACGTATTCCAAATATAAATTTTTATTTCAAAATTTTATCATTTAAAATTTCATAAAATTTCAACTAATTACGTTATTAAAACAGTTGAAATTTTACGGGTCGTTACATACTTCGTATCTATCAACTGGGAGTACTTCGAATCGATCAAGTTGCCCCACTTCGTATCCATCTGGGCTCGGTGGTTCGTATCCCTCAAGATGGAGTACTTCGAATCCATGAAGTTGCTCTACTTCGAATCCATCCTGTTACAAGAGCTTCGTATCGATCGACCAAGGCACACTATGATCGATACGAACAGACTTCCATTCGAATCGATGTGTAGAGAAATCCCTCGAATCCACTAAGTCAAAGTAGCGAAATTCGTGGAGTCGACCCAGTAAAACTCGGAGCAAAAACTGGATCAACCCGAGAAGCACGTGCCACGTCAACGCCTTCGCTCACTAGGCCATCGATTCGAAGAGGATTGATTCGAACGGAGCATATCAACCAGAAATACGATCTTGAATCGATCATAACTCGAGATCCACAAATCCAAATACTATGAAATTTTCACAGAAGCTTGAACACATGTTGAAGAATGTCCACACCAAATTTCAGCTCGATTGGACAATTCCTCGATCGATTCGAATGGATTTCGAATCGATCCCAAAGTGGGTCCGGATTTCCAGAAAGCGGGCATGTGGGCCCCCTCACGTGCCAGAACTGGTCTCCCGAAATTTAGGCGAAATATCAGCCTCCTACACCTATAAATAGAGCCCATGGTCATTCAGAAAGGGGGTCGGACAATTTTGAGAGCTAAAGAGCGCCCAGACTCTGCCAGATTTACTCAAAATCACCACTGCTGCCTTAGATTCAGATTTAGCTCATAAAGTCAGTTTTCTTACATTATAAGAAATTGTAATCTTCAAGTATCGAGCAATAAAATCATCAAACTTCATAGTGGACGTAGGCGAAACGCCAAACCACTCTAAATCGCTTGTCTTTGCAATTTACTTTCTGCTATTTGGAGTTTTTGTTAGATAATCCACAGTTTTAATTTTCATTCTTCACTTTTATCTCTTCAAAAACTTCTGAAGAGTGTTGTGCCCATTTTTGATACAAACGAAAACAATTATTTTTAAACATTTCATAACAAATATTAATTGAAATAATTTTATGACACATTTTTAGCGTAATGTTGTAAATTTTCTTATTTTTTTTAAGATGAAAAAGATTCAATTCAATGGTAATTCGTAAAATGTACATTGGTTATGTATTATGTCGTACAAATTGATAAGATAATCAAATAATTTAGTGGCTAAGGTAATGAAATTATTTGTCAAATTAGTTATGTAGAAAAATGAGGAATGAAGCGTTAATATTTCTGCAAATTTGAAGAACCATGGGATTGAAAAGGGCATTTTCAAAACCGTAACGCTCTAAAGATTAACCGTGATCGAACTGAGGTTGGATTTGAAATTTAAATCCTGACTTGAAGGCCTTGGGCCTTGGCCTTGGGCATATGAAACGTGGTGAGGCATAGGCCTTGAAAGGTCACAACTTTTTTATCCATTTTACAAACACTTAGATTTGTTAATGCAAAACCATGCAAATATATATATATATATATATATATATATATATATATATATATATATATATATATATATATATATATATATATATATTTGAACGGCGAAAGCGGTCATATCAAATTCAGACTCGTGTACGAAGCTAAAGGAGCTTAGTCACTCTCTCTAACTGAATTCGAACAAAATTGCTCTGTAATATTTGCAGAATATCCACTGTCGCGATAAATGCTTTAAAACCAAGAATGAAGGCGTAAATTGGTTTTCTGTACTCTTATGCACGCACAAAAATCCAACCCTTTTCACGCATTATATTCAATGCATTTAGCTTTGGATAGATATCCTTTAACTGCAGAATAACTCCAAGTCGCTATTGATCCACCACCTGGTTAATTAGTCAAAGAAAACGGCCCCATAAAACCCTAACAGGCGACCCCAGAAAAACCCTAATAGACGGCCCCTGTGATGACCCAAGGGTTGCCCTAATCCTATATATATATATATATATATATATATATATATATATATATATATATATATATATATATATATATTATCCTCTTTCTTTACTATATATAAGAATATTCCATGTACGTTCAATGCGGCCTACCATTACACATCACAAATTTTGTTTTGAATCTTAATAGTAGTAGTAGTAGAAGTTACCTCAGAATCAGTGTCGCTATATTCTTTTACTTCTATGATTAATTAGAGCATGCAGTAATGCATGAATGCCATGTTTAAAATAAGAGTGAACTGCAATTGAGATTGTTTCTTCTCTCTGTTACAAACTTAAAATAACTAATCTGTAGCAGTATTGAATTAATTGGTTTTAAAACAAACTTGCGTGAACTCGTGCTGTGCCGCTATGTTAAAAATAATGTAAAAGAGATAATTCGTAAATGTGATTTTTTATAGCGATGATTTGATCGGGAGCTGAAGTGAAAATAAGTTTTTTTTCCTGGAATCTAAAACGAAATTTTGTCCTTCCGAATATCAACGCGCTGCTTAGAGTTCCATCAAAAGTGACCCATTAGAGTTGTATTATATATACAATGTTATGAATGTGTGCATTAAGCCGTGACGTAGGAGATAGGATACGAACAATAGATTCAATCCCAAACAAACAACTCAAATAATAGACATCATACGCTTCGGAGGTAGAGGTAACGACAAGTAGAGACGACGTAGAAAGTAGTATATATGATGGGCGACGATGACCTAGATGTTAGTTTGAACTATACACTTTACGCACTGTAATTAACTGCAAATATTTATTTAAATTTTAGAAAGAAAACTAGAGATATAAAAATTTAAATTTTGAGTTGATTTGGACATATGGAAATTTAAGTTTAAATTGTGATATTTAAATTTAAATAAAGGTGCAATTTTTTTGCATAAGTATAACTACCATGTCCCCTTGTAAAGCTCCTGGTGATTTCTGCAATCTGCGTTAGAAGTTGGCAAGTGAAAGAAATAACTAGATAAGATAGAGTCTGGCATAGGAAGACGTGAATAAACCAGAGAAGCAGCAATTTACCCATTTGTATGCACGTGAATTCTGAATCCAAGAGCATCCCCGTTATCCAAACATGCATGCAACGACAAAATGAGACTTACGTTACCGCCTTCAACCTCAAAACATGACACACTAGAATGAAGCATATGCACATGGTTTACCTGCTTTACTATTAATTTCTTCTTTCATCGGTAAATAATTAACATTTACCATACAAAATTAGTAAATAATTAACATTGTATTGATATGTTCTTAATAGAAAAATCCTACAACCATGTGTTTCATGCAATTAAAAGATGACTTTATGAAAAAGTGCTAAACACTTCCATGTTAAACTTCAATATATTAAGTACATCAAGTGCACTAAAAATTGATTTCACAAAGAAAAAGCTTAAAACTTCCATGTTTATTCCATATATATTGCAAGATCAATGTTGAAATTATATATTGGGTGAAAAGATGAATAAAGCAATGGTTATTTGATGTAAGTTTAAAACTAATTAATTATTTACACATCTGTAGTTTACTTATCATCATATAAATATCGATGGGTATTTATAATTTTTTATTTTGCGTTTTATTAATAATCATTGTTCTTAATACAATAAATAAAGATAAAAAGATGGAACATACGATCATTTTATCAAAAGGGAGCCAGAAAAGTATAGACAGAAGATCCAAACGCTAGCTTTATGCACGCAAATGAAACTAAGATTTTGTAGCATTTAGCATCCAAATACGTGCTGCTGCAAAATTATATTATAAAAGATAATGTAACGATAGGGACACTACAAAGTTTAATTCAATTCATCTATTTCATATTTTTACGTTGAGAACTTTTGAATAATGTCAAGCGTGCATAGATTTGTTCCAAGTTAAACTATCGTTATCATTATTACTCTGACCTACATATGAAAAACTATTTTGATGTCTCGTTCGATGTGATTTTTGCATCATCATTGATATATTTGAATGCTTAAGACTTAAGGTTTAATTCAGCTGGACCTATACTTCTAGAAAGCCTTCTAAACTTAGGATACCTCTAGCAGCATTCACACGTGAACGAAGTAAATACAACTTCGTTTATCGTTTTCCAAGGTGCAAATAACCCCTTGGATGAGACGTTTGAATTGGATTTTGAGTTCTCCAAGCGTTTGCCTTCCGGGCAACGCAACACTATAACATTGTCTTAAAAAAGTTAATTAGTTATAAGAGCAAACTTGGAACTGGGTATTGTCCAAAGACTATAACATGTTTTCAAATTTAATATGAAGGATAACCCTCTCCATCGTCACCTTCTCCAATCCGTGCAACCCACTCCATCGCCGCTGCATGTCACTGCATCACCTTCCATCGCCATCGAAGACCTCCTACCTCACATAGCCACCGTTCCATCACTGCCACCTATAGCAACCCTAGATTTTGTCATCCACTTTCAACCAAACCCGAATCCTAAACGTTGTTCGATTTCGTTGGCGCAGAGTTGAAAATCTAAATTCAGGAATGTTTTGATTTACTCAAGTTGTTTAGCAAAACAGAGGAATTGTTTTTATTGAATAATCAGAATACTCAAAACAATGTACAGCTTCATTTAAAAGAATTTACATGGGCCTGAAAAACAGGCTTTGGCCCAAAGAAATAATAAAGATAAAAGAAGCGGTTCGGGTTGTTCGTGATGTATCCGCACTTGTCTTCGGAGATAAAATGGTTTAGGGTTGGCCGCAATCCTCATAATCTTTTACTTCCCCCCTCAAACCAGAATCTCTGACCTTCGGTGCTTTTTTCTTCAAACATTCTGAGAGAGTAATTACTTTACTCGTTCAATTCTGATATGAGATCCTGAGTGCTGAGTTGATTGATTTGAATCTCTGACCTTTGCAACAAGTTTGGGAGAGCTCTTTTCGCTGCATAGACCTAGAGTTGAGGTTTCGATGTTCGTCGCTGGTCCAGCTGAGTTCTGGTTTGTATCTGAGTCATATCCGGTGGTGTCTTTCACCTTCAGGTCTTCTCTGAATCTCACGAAGTTTCTGTAAGTCAGGGCTTTGGTAAGTACATCTGCTCTTTGGTAAGTTCCAGGTACGTGATTTACCAGTAGTTGACCTTTAAGAATTTGTTCACGAACAAAGTAGATGTCTATTTCTATGTGCTTTGTTCTTGCGTGGAGAACCGGGTTGGCAGACATGTAGACTGTGCTTTGATTATCACACCATAACACTGGTTTGATATCGGATTTGAACCTTAGTTCACCAAGTAAGGATTGAATTCACATGATCTCTGCTGTTGCACTAGCCACGCTTCTAGCCTCAGTGCTGGATCTAGAGATTGTTGATTGCTTTTTTGAACACCATGAGACTGGATTATCCCCAATATATATGCAGTAGCCTGAGATTGATTTTCTGTCATCATGGTCGGTTGCCCAGTCTGCATCAGAGAACCCTGTCACATTGAGTCTTTTGCATGCCTTTAGAGATAGACCATAAGATGTAGTTCCCCTCAGATATCGTAGTATCCTCTTTACAGCCTTCCAGTGCTCATTAAGAGGTTCTTGCATGAATTGTGACAATCTGTTAACACTGTATGATATATCAGGTCTGGTTATGGTTGCATATTGTAATGCTCCCATAACACTTCTATATTGTTTGATATTGAGTATTGGTTCCCCCTGTGTTTTGAGAGTTGATGATTGCATATCATGGGTGTTGGTTGAGACTTGGCTTCTGCCATGTTTGATTTATGCAGAATTTCATTGATGTACTTTCTTTGGCTTAGAATGATTTCTGAATTTGATTTTCTGATGACTTCTATGCCTAATAAATAGTTTGGATCACCTAGATCTTTGACAGAAAACTCCTTGTCTAGATACTGGACAAGCTCACTGATTGTTGCCTCATCATTCCCTGTAATTAGTAAGTCATCAACATAGATTAAAATATATATAATGGACTCTTTACTTATTTTAGTGAACAAAGAGTTGTCAGATTTTGTTGACTGATAACCCAATCTGACCAGTGTGGTTTTTAATTTCTCAAACCAAACCCTTGGTGCCTGCTTCAGGCCATATATATTGCCTTGTTTAATTTTCACACATGATTCTGCTTTTGATTATAACCTTGTGGCTGTTTCATATAGATTTCCTCTTGTAATGTTCCATTTAGGAATGCATTATTAACATCCAACTGTCTGATTTTCCACTGTTTATGTAAGGCAATAGTAAAAATTACTCTGATAGTAGTTGGTTTGACCACAGGAGAGAAGGTTTCATTGAAGTCGAACCAATATTGTTGGGTGTACCCTTTGGCAACAAGCCTGGCCTTATATCTATTGATTGTTCCATCTGCATTTTTCTTTAATTTGTAAGTCCACTTGCAACCAACAATGTTTTTGTCCTTGGGACAACTGACTAAGTTCCATGTATTATTTTTGATAAGGGCATCATATTCTTCATCCATTGCCGTTTTCCAATTGTTGTCCTTTATGGCTTGTTCAAAGTTATCTGGTTCTTCTGTTGTTCTTACAGCAGTGTAGATTTTTGGTTTGAATATGACGCTCTTGGATCTTGTTATCATAGAACGACCTGGCATAGTCTGTAGATTTCTAGTGTGTGTCTCATTATCATTGTTGCTGCCTTGACTTGGTTGAATATCTGTAGACTGACTAGTTTGTTGTTCCTTTTCATTTGTACAGGTGGGAGACTGATTGTGATAGCTGGATCCATCTGCTGGTTCATGACTTGATTGCTCTGGCATAGCAGGTTGTGAAACACTAGTACTTGCAGTCCTCTCAGTCTCATGTTGCTAGATTTTGGAATATACAGGTAATTCAGGTATAGACACTTTTGGATTGTACACCTTTTTGGTTGTCTTCATATCTGAGCTGCCAAAGGGAAATACATGTTCATTGAAGACTACATGTCTGCTAATGAATAGCTTTCCCTTATCGTCCAAACACTTGTACCCTTTCTGATTGTTTGGATAACCCAAAAAAGTACATGGTTTTGATTTAAAATCTAGCTTGTTGATATTATGTGGTCTTAAGTTAGGGAAACATAGACATCCAAATGGCTTTAAGGCATGATAATCAGGCTTAGTGCCAAATAGCTTTTCCATAGGACTTACACCTTTTAGTACTTTTGTTGGCAATCTATTTATTAAGTATACAGCTGTATAAAAGGAGTCTGGCCAGAATTTTAGTGGTAAATGTGCCTGTGCTAAAAGTGTAAGTCCTAGCTCTACTATATGTCTATGTTTCCTTTCTATCAAGCCATATTGTTCAGATGTGTAGGGACATGTTGTTCTATGTATTATTTCCTTGGTGTTAAAGTATTTAATGAGTGGCTTGAATTCAGAGCCCCCATCAGTTTGCATAATACATTGAGAACTTTTGAATAATGTCAAACGTACATAGATTTGTTCCAAGTTAAACTATCATTATCATTATTACTCTGACCTATATATGAAAAACAATTTTGATGCCTCGTTCGATGTGATTTTTGCAGCATCATTGATATTTGAATGCTCAAGACTTAAGGTTTAATTCAGCTGGACCTATACGTCTAGAAAGCCTTCTAAACTTAGGATACCTCTAGCAGCATTCACACGTGAACGCAGTAAATACAACTTCGTTTATCGTTTTCCAAGGTGCAAATAACCCCTTGGACGAGACGTTGGAATTGGATTTTGAGTTCTCCAAGCGTTGCGACCTTTCGGGCATCGCAGCACTATAACATTGTCTTAAAAAAGTGAATTAGTTATAAGAGCAAACTTGGAACTGGGTATTGTTCAAAGACTATAACATGTTTTAAAATTTAATCCGAAAGACAACCCACTCCATCGTCATCTTCTCCAACTCGTGCAACCCACTCCATGGCCGCTGCATGTCACCGCATCACCTTCCATCGCCATCGAAGACATCCTACCTCACATAGCCACCATTCCATCACCCCCACCTATAGCAACCCTAGATTTTTGTCATCCACTTTCAACCAAACCAAAATCCTAAACGTTGTTCGATTTCGTTGGCGCAGCACGCCACCACATCGCCCACTGCATCAGAACTCTAGTAGACAACCCAACATTGACGGTGACTAAAAATAACCTACCAACAAAAGAAATGCTAAACTAAACTAGCATAAAATATAAAAAATGCCAAATTAAACTAGCATCAGTTGAAAAGAGTGCTAAACTAAACTAGCATTGAATAAACTAAAATAGCATTACTAGCATCAGATGAACAGAATAATAGATTAAACCAAAATACCATTATTAGCATCAAACGTACAAAATGTTAGATGAAACTAGCATCAAATCACTACAAGACACACAGTGTATTCCAACGGAGCCTTCCAACGGCCTCCAACGTCATTGACCAACATCCAGTATTTTCTCGTATATTTTATTAGTTAAAAACTGTAGGGCGTTGGTAGACGTTGGCGGCCGTTGAATGACGTTGGAAATCCGCGAGCAAAACAGAAGCCCAGCTTCTTCTTCCCCATTCGGCTGAAACATTCCCCCCCCCCCAATTCCCAAATTTGCTCCGATTCCCACCCCCCCCCCCCCCCGCTGCTCCGACGATCAACGGCTCCTCCTCCGACTCCAAGCCTCCCTCTCGTCCTCTCTAACTCCCTAATCTCTCAAGAAAAGGTATAAACCCTAATCCTTATATTTAATTAAATTTGTTAAATTGTGTATTAAATGTTTGTATTGCCTTATTGTATGTATAATCTAGTTTATTGAGACATAGTTCATGTTATTAATTTATGTATTGCAAGATTATATATATTTAAGTTTATGTTAACAATAGAATAATGTGCATACAATTAGTTTTAGGTTTGTTTGGAAACGTTAGTTGTTAGTGAGCATACAATTAGTTTATGTATTTTAGAAAATTTCAAAAATGATATTTTATATTCATGAAACCCTTAGAGTGTCTGATAAGTATTGTATATGATCGTTATGTGGATATTCGTTTTTTAACAGAACTGACATCTATATTAATCGTATATAATATTTGTTGGATTTGTCCCTGTATTGGACAAGTTACGAACACAATAACGTAATTAAATCTCGTAAAACATTTCATTTTAAATGGTTCATAGAATTTCGACAACGCTTCCTTTATGTTCCCTGTGTACACGCAAATGTGTACTGTTCAGGGAACTAAAGCGAAGTGCTACCGAAATTTTGTTGAATCGTTTAAATTGAAATGATTTACGCGATTTAATTACGTTATTGTATTTGTAATGGGAGGTAGGATGACCCATCGACAAAGTGTCAATGATCCATTAATATAAAATTCACTAATAATATTGTTTTAATAAAATGTTAATTTTTTAAATTTATATCGTACTTTTTAATTATATACGTAGGTAAATGAACAATTATTTTACTGATCGAAGCTAGATGTACAAAAAAAGAAGGGTCGAAAATGGAGGCTCCATAAGTGAACAGTTTAATAACGGTGTTCGCGTATTTATTGATTTCGCTTTAAGTAATAACAGAAACGACGAAGAAATCCGTTGTCCATGTACTAAATGCAAAATGTTAAAGCATTTGATACCAGAAATGGTTAGAGTTCATTTGCGTCAATACAGTTTCGTGCCGAACTATTTGGTTTGGGATCGTCATGGAGAACCGTTAGCATCTAATCATGTACAAGCTGAGGAGGTAGTGTGTACTGAAATTGATACGACGAATCTCGTAGAACATATGGTTGAAGATGCTGCACTGTCAATGTTTCATGTTCCTCAATTGATTGATGACGATGGTAATGCTGAAGAAGAACCAAATATTGGGGCAAAAAAAATATATGATTTATTAGATGCCGCAAAGAAACCCCTTTGGGAAGGCTACACAAGCAGAACCCAATTATCAGTAACTGCTGAATACATTGCGATGAAATCTAAATACAACTTCACAGAAGCTGGATTTATAGCTGTTGTACAAGCTACGAAACGGCATATGCCTCCCAAAAATTTAATGTGCGAAAATCATTATGAAGTAAAAAAAATGATGTCAGCTTTTGGTTTACCGTATCATAAAATAGAAACATGTCTAAACGGTCGCATGCTGTTTTGGAAAGAAGATATCAACCTTAGAAATTGTAAAATATGTAATCAGGAAAGGTACAAATCAAGAAAGAAAAAAGGAAAGGAAGTCCCGTATAAACGTATGCATTATTTACCAATTACTCCTAGACTTCAAAGGTTATATGCATCTTCTGTAACCGCGCAACATATGAGATGACATAGTGTTAGAACACGGAAAGAAGGTACGTTAACACACCCAGCTGATGGGGAAGCATGGAAGCATTTTGACCACAAATATCCTGATTTTGCATCCGAGAGTCGTAATGTTCGACTTGGTTTATGTACGGATGGATTTTCACCATTTTCTCAGTTTGGTTCTAAATATTCGTCATGGCCTATAATTGTCACACCTTATAATTTACCTCCATGGATGTGTATGAAAACTCCATATATGTTTCTCACAGTTGTCGTCCCTAGTCCTAATGATCTGACACAAGGAATCGATGTTTATTTACAACCTTTGATTGAAGAATTAAAAACACTGTAGTACGAAGGAGTAGAAACATACGATATTTCCAAAAAAAAAACTTTCGCATGTATGCTTCTTTGATGTGGACAATCAGCGATTTTCCTCCTTATGCAATGCTTTCAGGTTGGAGTACGGTTGGTGCTCTAGCTTGTCCGTACTGCATGGAAGATACACGAGCATTTTCTTTACCTCATGGAAAGAAAATCTCATGGTTTGATTGTCATCGATGTTTTCTTCATATTAATCATCCTTTTAGAAGAGATAAGAAAAACTTTACAGCTAATAGACATGAAACTTTGAGACCACCTACGGTTTGGTCAAGCGAAGATATTTATGAACTTGTAAAGGATTATCCAAAGATACATGAAACTGGAGAACAAATTGAAATTCAAGGTAAATCATCGATTCATAACTGGTGCAAACAAAGCATATTTTGGAGTTGCCTTATTGGAAAAATCTCCTGATTCGTCATAATATTGACGTGATGCATAATGAGAAAAAATGTGTTTGATAATGTTTTTAATACAATTTTGAATGTCAAGGAGAAGACGAAAGATGATTTGAAATCAAGACGTGATATCGAAGTAATATGTAATCGTCCTGAGCTTCATATAAAGCCAAATGACACAAAAAAGCCAAAAGCTTGCTATGAGCTAGACAATAATCAAGTTAAAGTACTTTTAAAATGGGTGGAAGGACTCAGATTCTCGGATGATATATCTTCTAATATTCGTAGATGTGTCGACTATAAGAACAATAAACTTAGCGGGATGAAAAGTCATGATTGTCATGTTATGATGGAAAATTAATTACCCGTCGCTTTTAAAGAACTGTTGCCTGTAAAAGTTTGGACTGTTGTAACAGAACTTAGTCTTTTTTATAAAGAGATTTGTTCTACTACATTAAAAGTTGATCGTCTACGTAAACTTGAGGAAGAAATCCCGATATTGCTCTGCAAAATGGAAAAAGTATTTCCTCCAAGTTTTTTCAATATTATGGAACATTTACCTATTCATCTTCCATTAGAAGCACGTCTTCGAGGGCCTGTGCAATATGGATGGATGTATCCATTTGAAAGGTATTTAAATCATCTAAAAAAAAGTGAGACAGAAAGCTCGAGTTGAAGGTTCGATTTGCAAATCATACATCGAAGAAGAAGCTTCGTTTTTTTTCTCTCATTATTTTAGTGACCATGTGAACATATCATTTGAAAGTGCTACGCGTAATGATGAAGGCATTGATCAAGATGATTATCAAACGACCTTATCAATTTTTAAAAAACAAGGTCGGCCTGCTGGTGCTTGTGTGGAAGTATGGTTGGATGATAGAGATTATCATGTTGCACACACATATGTTCTTCTCAACTGTGCCGAAGTTGCACCGTTTGTTAGGTAATTTACTTATATATATATATATATCATCAACACATGTGTATACACAAATATATGCACACACGTGTATCTTAATCATAATGTAACATTTGTTATATAATTGCAGTATTTACGAATCACAACATCCTAACGGCGATATCGGCAAAGAATTCGCTTCTTGGTTTTCTAAGTATGTTTTTGATACAACAAATTGTATTGTAGACGAAGGATTGAAACATTTAGCTATGAGACCAAAAAGGAAAGTGAAGACCTATCCAATATTCTTTGTCAATGGATATAAATTTAATACCAAAGAATACGGTGCCGAAAAATTAACTAACAATACTGGTGTATTTGTTAAAGGTAGTGATGATCCAAATGATCATATACATGATTTTTATGGCGTGCTAACCCAGGTTTTGCAATTGACGTATTTCACACGACCCGCGGAAGAAGTATTTTTGTTTAAATGCAACTGGTTCAGCAACGTTCCAGGTTCTGGAATCAACATGCACCCAAAATATAATCTTATAGAAATAAAACATACTTCGCGTTATTATAAATACGATCCTTTTGTACTTGCCAAACAAGCTCTTCAAGTTTATTATGCTTCTTACCCATCTCTAAGAAGAGATAAAATAGATTGGTCGGCCGTTTTTAAAACAAAGGCAAGGTTTACATTTGATGGACGGAATATTCCCGAAGAACAAGCTTACCAAGCAGATATCGAGGAAAATAGAGGAATAATAATAACCGACGATCAAACAGATTTTGGACCTCTAAACGATGAATCAAATGCATTAATTGAAGCATTTGAGAGTACAAAGGAACAAAATATAGAGTGCGAAACAGAGTCTGAATCCGAAAATGACGAGGACTGATCAACTATCTACATTTTGAGAAGGTAAATTTATATTTTTTTAAACATTATCATGTTTTCATTAAAAATGAAATGGTATGCTAATATATGATATGTATCACATCTCGTTTTTATGTTACGCCATACTGTATGTTTTACATATAGTCATTTTATTTTCTGTTATAATGTTTGTTTGTAACATGTATTATATAGGTATGTCGTCACGTAGACATACCGGTGGACATTCTGGGTCTCCCTCTTCCTCACAGAGAGGGCATGCTCGTCTGGACAGTGGTGATGGCGGTGGTCCATCATAGGAGCTACGGCGTCCTGTGGTGTGGCTAAAGCCAAAAGCAGATTAGAGGTAAGTATTAAATTTCATATTCGTACAATCTACTCTGAAAATATATAGTAGTCATGAAATATTAAATGTTTTTTCTCTGTTTAAACACAGTGGTTTCTCTTTGGAGCCGACTCAAGTAGTTCTATCTATATCTCGACGGGCGTACATGGGTCGTATGACCGAATGTTGTCCTAAGTGGACATTGATTCCAGATAATGTTAAAGAGACTATTTGGCAGGATTTTTTGGTATGTCACTTTATATATTAGGAACATGTTATATCAATTCATGTTTACATTATTTACAAAAGCTGTATAACTCTTATTTTGTCAAACGTGCAGGCGGAAGTGGACCTTCAGGACGCTGATATTTCAGTCGTATATCGCCACTGGTGCAGCAAAGTCGCAAAGAACTACCGGGAAACAGTAAATAGCTTAAAAATAGCGGGAAAGAAGCCTCAGTGGATGAGCGCAGCTGTGTGGGATGATTTTGTGACATGGTGGGGAAATGAGGAGTTTCAGGTAAATTTATCACATGTTTAATTTAAATTCTTCTACGCAAATACTAACTAGAAATGTTAAACAATTTTTGTTTTTAAATTAAATTTACAGAGGCAGTCGGAGAGAAACTCAGCCAATAGGAGCAAGAACCCTGTCACACATCGTGGTGGTTCCAAGTCATTTCTGCATCACCGAGAGGACTTGGTATATTTATTAATTACGATAATAATTTAAAGATTTTAAGTTCTATGTTGTAGATAATGTAACAATATATATATAATATATATGTATATGGACATATTTCAGGAGAGACAGCGTGGTGGTGCTTCTGTGAGTTACTAGGATGTTTTCACGCATACTCATGCGTTGAGCCAGGTCGACGAAGCAGGCACCGTTTCATACTCCTGGGATCACGATGTCAAAGCGCAGTCCGCATATGTAAGTAACATAATGACTTAACACTTATATAAGTTAATTAAAATAATGTTATCTAAATTCAACTTATTTTGCATAACAACAAAAGTTTCAGCAAGCACGGACATCCATTCTCGAGGGCTCTGGGCGCGACGAGTTGACCGCCGATGAGGAGGACGCTATTTTTGAGTCTATCATGGATCCAGCGGCACATGGCAGACGCTATGGTTTTGGGAATCAATCGGTATTAACTTTAACTTAAATTTTAAAATAATTATTCTGAACCAACTATTGCACATTGTGATGGATTATAGTAAACACGAATTACAATTATTAAACACTGATAATTTAAATTTTATTTACAAGCTAAGAAAGCTTAGATTGAGTATCAGAGGGCTCAAGATAAGGAGGAGATTGCATAGCTCAGAGCCCAGGTCGCCGCGCTCGAGGAACACAATATCTGCACCGAAGCTAAGATGGAGGAGCTGAATAGGCGTCTTACGGAGTTTATGGAGCAATACGGCCGGTTTCCGTCTTCTGGTGGTTCTGGAGGAGAGTGATTTCAGGTATGATTTGATTTGTTTTGCTATGGACATGTATACTTGGAGAGTGTGAGGATTTGATACATTCTGATGTTTTGGATATTGGTTTGGATGTGATTTTTGAGATGTTGACGTAGTAGTTTGGATATTGTTGCATTGGACGTTTTGTTGGATGTTGATGGTGGATGGTTTATGTTGTTTATATTGATTTGTATTGTGTATATTGATTAGTATATATGCTTATTACTTGGATTTACTATTATGATTGATTATATGTTAGATATGTTGTTGTATATGTGCTCGAAATTGAGCTTTTATGAGATATACGATGTTGGAGGTGGTTGGAAGCATGCATTGTTGGTTCTGTAAAAAAAACACCCAGATTTCCAACGTCTTCCAACGGTTTACTGGCACATTTATTCCAACGTCCTCCATCGGATCTTCCAACGTCTTTCCAACGTCTATTTGGTCAACATCTTCTTCCATGTGGACAACCTGAACGTTGGAAGACGTTGGTATATGGGCGTTGGGTCCGTTGGTAGTCGTTGGATGTCGTTGAAATGTATATCAACGACGTTTCCAACGTCCATCAACGGCTTTCCAACGGCCGCCAACGTCTGGCAGCCGTTGGAATGCACTGTGGGTCTTGTAGTGAATGAACTGAATGCTAAATTAAACCAGCATTGAATAAACTAAAGTAGCGTTCATTTTCACAATGTCGCCACCGCTGCCACCACCACTAGCCCATGTTCGTCGATGTCGCCGCCACCTGCACTCGTCACCTTTACCGTCCGCGTTCACCCCAATTTTTGCATGCTTTTGAGTTTTATCCTTCTGGCAAAAATTTTTGATCAGCGTCAACTATTTTCTCCTGCCTATTTTCCTAGTGTCTTAATATTAAAGAACGTAAAATTAAAATTGTAAATGGATCGATTTACCCAGCTGAGTGTGCGTAAATATACGCTCAAATTTTAGGTTGGTTTTTGATATACATCTAATGTTGGACATGTATTAAATTTGTACGCATCCAACGTATGGAGGGTGTAATTTATATAAACCCAGAAGCTAGGCATGTATTTTATACACGCACAACTTCCTATATTACTCAAACTTTTCTATTTGTTTATTCCCATTTTTAAAGAAAAAACAAAGAATTGCTGTAACGACCCACAAACTCATCATTCAGAAAAAATTTAAAATATTCAAATATAAGATTTTTTTAAACATAAATTGTAATGTTTTGGACAATAAATAATATTGGTAATCTTATTTTGAATAAACATTTACAAAAATAAATACTTTGGAAGATCTATTGATAAAATGATCGAAAACTATTTTATCAACAACAACTCTTAGACCATCTGATATCGTGCACAGAGCTGAATACATACACTCATTTATGTATATGAGTGAGAATATGTAATAAAATTATATTTTATTTTTTAAAATAAAATCTCTTTATGACATCATCAATCATATGGAAATGATTTTTGAATTTAAATTGTGTTTAAATGATTTAATAATTATTTTAATTATTAAATAAACTCTTTTAATTATTATATAATGATAGAAATATTATTATTAAACTTTGTTTACAAATATATATATATATATATTAAATAAGGAGTGAAAATATGACCGGAAATCAAACTCGGAATCCGTAATGACTCAACGTACAAAATTCGTTCAACGTTGTGAATCATTTGAGATATACATATGCACACAAACATGTGCATATACATAAACACATTCACATGCATACGAACACATATATACATACAAATATACTTATACATACATATATATATATATTACAAAATATCCAAGATATTATCCTAAAACTTAACACTTAAGCAAACCAAAGTTAACCTCTTTAATCCAACATACAAGCACATGGGGGAGGGGGGGAGTGGTGATGAGCAAATGGTGATGTATTCGTGTGGAAATATCATGATATTTTGCTCCTTGCTTTTGCCTATAAATAACATCCACCTCTCTTCACTTCATTCCTACATAAAATTTCTAAGCTTCTTCACTTCTTAAACTCTACATTAATGGCTTCTTTCCTAAAGAAAGTTATGTCAAAAATTATGGCAAAAAGAAAATAAAATTATATAGTAAGTATATATTATCAAAACTCTTCAAAACCAAAGTAAATCCACTCCCGTCTCACCTCTAAACCCACAACCACACCTTCCATCACCCAAGGCCGAGCCTTCTTCCATTAGCAAGCATAGGCCTAGCCTTCCCAAAGGTTCAAGGATCAATTCCATAGGCTCCGGTGCGATCGTAGTGGAGCTATAACCGTTTTAAAGTTAGTCGGATCGAAAAACAAGTGAGAAACTCTTCCAAATTTATTTTATAAATATGATGATGTGATATGATTGTTATGGTTGTTTACTATATTTTATCATCAAATTTTGGATGTTGATTATATTGTTATGGTTTATAAATATTTTGACAAGTTATTAAAATTGAGTAAAAAAATAGGCGCGTCGCGTAATGGTAATTAGCGATTTCACACCGTAGAAAGTTAAATCCATTTATACGATGGATTTAGAGTCGGAAATCTTTGTAATAAGAATTTTCCAAACTCTTATAATCACAGCTTTCAAACAAAAGAAAATGATTGCGATTTTGTTTAGCAGATTTTGAAACAAGATTTCAAAATAGTCGCGGTTTGGCAGTTCAGAAATCAAAGCGATAAATTCTTTAAAATTGATATTTTTAATTCTTTAAAAATTTTAGATAAATTCTATAAATCTTTTTAAAAATTTTAAAAGAGGTTTGAGTTATTAAAATGGGTTTTTAAATGAAAAAAAAGTTGTTTTGATCAAATAAGCTTTGAAAAGCACTATTTGCAGCACTTTTAATAACTTTAGAAATATGACTTTAAACTTAAGTATTCTTTTTCAAATATTTTTTAAATGTTTTCAAATTAATAATTAAGTATTTTAAAGATGATTTGAAGGTTTTATAATTTATTTTAAAAGAGTTTAAATAAATGATTTAAAGAATAGTTGTTATAATTAAGTGATTTAATCTTGGCTCTAAAAGCCGGTGAGTAGACTGGATTTTTTATTCATGAAAACCGGATGTGAGGTCCTTAAACTAAGGAGATGTTTAGGAGCAACCAGTAGCCTGGCTCATCTGGCCTTTTTCCTAGACGAGGAATAGATAAGGTCAAAATGTCGGAAACGAGGCAAGTATAAAAGATTTCAGTTTTCCAAATTTAATACAACTTAGATTGCATAGAAATAATCTTCTTACACTTGATATTAAATTCCGAGAAGGGAACCCGTACTATCCATGTGAATTTAAAAGGTGATTTCACTGATATTCGATGGATAGTAAAGGTTGAATACGGAAATTGATGTTGAGTATAATTAATATAATTTCTATCGACCTTTTTTATTCGGTAAGGTTCTATAATATGATTTATGAGAAATAATTTTGATTTGGTATTTCCAAATTTAAAGAGAGGTTTAATGATTCCGTATATATAGGGAAGAAATACTTTAAAGGTATATATCTCCAAAAGATATTTTTTTGATAAAAAGAAAGTAATTAATCAAATGATAAGCACCTATTTACTTAACATCTTTTTATCGATAATTGCTTCGGAAGAACCGAGATCGGATTTGAGTGATTCTTATCTGAAAACCACTTCGAACCAATTTATGTATTCGAAGTGAAGATTTGGAATGATAATAAATGAAATGAAGGGCTGCTTTTCACTGACCCTCGGAGGAAATTTCCCATATCATATATATGTGACAGTAATATCTTCATTTGATCTTCAATGCAAGGGTTGCTCGCTACTAATTCTAGGGATGATTCCCGACAGGATGTGATAGGAGAGTTTCTTCGGTTTGTCCTGTTCCTGGACAACTTGTATGGACGAATGTTTGACATTGCATTTCTAAAATGCACGTACATTGATTTTTACGATAGTACATCTATTTGGTGGTGTAGAAAGTAACTCTTTTACACTTAACACCCTTCTCTGGGACGTACGAGCTCAAAGGTTGTACATTTTTGGAAATCAATGGTGTGTGATGGAATTGGCGATGTGACATTCAAAGTGGAATGTGCTATGTGAAAGGTAATCCTTGCCTCAGGTCTCATCCCCCAGAAATGGCTTAAATAGGGCATAGCGTAAGACTACGTGGTTCGCGACCATTAGGGTATGGTAATCATTTTTGTAGTTTACTCTATATATGTCGAGTATGTTGTATATGCTATGGGATCCCAGATAGGTCAGTTACGACCTGGGTGATGTCATATTTGGTTCTATCCACCACTAGATGGGTCTGCAGGTAGGCTAGTCTTGCCAGGTGTAGAGATTTTAAAGTTGTTGATCCTCGGTACATCCCTCTAAAGATGTACTGTACAGAAGGTAGTTCCTTACCTGCCATTGTATGGAAATCCATTCTCCAATAAGTGCCTTCGGACTTGATTATAGAGCCTAGTATGCTGGAATTTAATAATGTAACAATTTCGGCTAAGATTATGTATATTTACTTGAAAAGTGATTTTAAAAGAATGTCATTAAAAATAATATTATCAGATTTTCCATGGTGAAGATTTTGGTTATCAAAAGGTAAAAACATGTTCCATGTTTATGTGCGGCGTGGTCTTATGAGATACCCTTTGTTTTCAAATAACCATATTTTGAGTTTCTCATACCAGTACCATGACTGACTCTGAGTTTATTTTCTTTTCCCCTTAAACTCTGGGTGTCCTATTTTTCCAAGCATCCAAGCAGTTAGGTAATCTTGGAGCATTTTGGAAGGACATAAAGCATTTTGGGTCCTTTGTAGAAATTATCTATTAATTCTGCTGTGTTTTGTATGATGTATCTACCAGCACTTATGAGGATATGCAGTTATGACTATCCTGACTGGATTAGTACTTACTAGTACTCTGATGGAGCAATTTAGAGTAATTGCATGTACTACTCATATGTATAATTAAATGCTGAATGCAATGTGAGATTCTATTTTTCTATCTTCTACCTTTATTTCTTTTAAAAACCTTTGATAATCCGCGTCTCCAGCACTTGGATTTGCGGCATGTGAATATCAAGGATGTATTAGTGTCGATTTCTGAGGGTAGAGGAGGTGGGTTGTAACATTTGGTATCAAAGCTTATGGTTGAGCGAACACCTAAGCCCATATGGGATCAATTCATTAAAGATAGGGTTAGTAATACCCTAGAATGAGTTTAGTCAGAGAGAGCGCATAATTGAAATTTTATCTGAATAAGTATGTTCGAGTTTATACCCATTCCCTAAGATAATTTCTTCTATATTTCTAAATATGTTTCCTTACTATATGCAGATTTTAGAAAATGAGTTA
This sequence comes from Allium fistulosum, assembly GCA_030737815.1. Taxonomy (NCBI): domain Eukaryota; kingdom Viridiplantae; phylum Streptophyta; class Magnoliopsida; order Asparagales; family Amaryllidaceae; genus Allium; species Allium fistulosum. The sequence goes on along the minus strand of CM060908.1, from coordinate 635,582,893 downwards.
TAGAAGAGGACAAAGGGGAGGTAGCAATACTACGGCCACCAACAGTCGATCAAATGCTACAGTAATTGAGTAGTAATTCATGTGTAGCCTCAAATTAACTTTGCTGCTCTATGCAAAGATTACACCAGTTTGGGTGGTAAACCATTCAGAGAAACGGAGTCCATTATTGAAGCTCAGGCTTGGATCCGCTCTTATGAATGAACTTTTAAGGGATCGAATATCGGGAATAAGCAGAAAAGGTTCTTAGCTTCTTGGCAGTTACAAGAAGGGGCTCTATCATGGTGGGAGTCCATAACTCTGAATGATTCAGAAGATAATCCCTCATGGGAACGGTTCAAGGAAGTCTTGGAGGAACAATATACGCCAGCTGTAGGAAAATCCCGTCTTTATCGGAGTTTTATGGATTTAAAGCAAGAAGAGATGTCCGTAAAAGAATATTCCAACAAGTTCAATGAATTGTCCTGTTTTGGGCCGGGTCTGATAGACACTCCTTTAAAGAAAAATAAAAATTTTATCGCCAGGATGAAGGGACAGTATCAAGACAGGATGGCCAGGTATGTAAAGGGAACCTTTGTAGATTTGGTAGACACGGGTTTCCGATATGAAACTCTAGACAGAAAGAACCCACCCATTACTCAAAGTAGCAACAATAACTGGAAGAAGAGGAAGTTCAACCATTCTGGGAAGAAGTCATAGCAAGGCACTACAAGAAATTGTGTTTTTAGTTGCATTATATAGCAGCGTTTGAACGCTAAATGCAACTATTTCTTTGACCTCGGTGTTGTAGCAGCGTTTTAGATTTAGGTACGTTCTAGGCGGGCTTTGTTTTTTCATTCCCGCTTACCATACCATCTAATTTTCATTCTCTTCTTTTAGCTAGCGCCAAAACAAAATAAAACCTAAAATTTATCTAAGGCCAATTCCATTCTCAAATCTCTAAAATATCCACTGTGCAAAGATCATTCTTACCACTAAAAAACCAGATTGTTATTTATCAATCAGAACATTCGTCGCTTAACTCAACTATTGCTTCAAAAATTACACCTCGAAGTCAAATCTTGCTACGTTAGATCAGAGCAGTCGGAGCAACCTGCCTTCAAATTGGAGCTGAGGTAAGAGAAATTTGACCTCGCCTGAAGCTGCTCTTCCTTGGTTTGAATCGTTGCCTGTCACCGTCAATTTTGGGATGCTGATGTTGCTTAGATCTTATGAGTGGGTCACGTTGTCTGGTGTCGTGACGGTCTTTGAACTGCGTGTTATTGGAACTGATGCCATCAAGTGTTCTCCAGAGGTGGAGGAGATAGAGAAGGAGATGATGGAGCGCATTTGTAGTACTGGATTTTGGAGGAGTCCACCGTGAAGTAGAGACGAAGAAGGATGACATGGGTAAATTTCTACTGGTTGTGTTTGTCAAATTGTATTTTTATTTTTGGTTGAAGGTTGAAAATGGATACAGTGTGATAGCGACGACACGGCTTATCTGTTATATATTTTATGAGAAAAACATCAAAGTTTTGAAAATTATCGATATGTACAAGAATTTGAAAGAAATGGGATACAGTGCAATAAAGGAGGAATATAATTGAAACTGACCGTAATAAAAGATAGGTTTCTGCGTGAGAAAAAGACTGAAAATGAACTATGCACAATTAATTGGCCTCTTTCAATTTACAACTCAAAACAGTGAGTTTGCATCTGCAGTAAGCCTATTAATATTAGAAAATTTACTTACTCACAGATCCAATTGACAACATATGGTCTCAAAATATTTGTATAGGTCACATCTAGATAGTCAACATAGTAATTAAAATGTATAAACAGTCAGAAAGATCCATTCATTGCAATGGAGAATCACATATATACTATCATAGAACAAATTGGCAATACATATGCGATCTCATAATATTCATACACATGTTTCATTGTTATTGAACTCTTTGTGTGTGATTACTGTCAATACACCTCCTTATGTGTCAAGTATCTCAAGCCAAACATGTGGACGTTGAAAGATACATAGCATATAATCTAGTTAAGCAAACACAATTCGAGCCTAACTCACACGTTAGAAAATCATTTACTCACAAATCCATATTGACATTATGAATAATGGTCTTATTATATTTATACTTGTCCCATTTTTATCAAACTTCCAATGCGAAAATCTACCACATTTTAAGTTTTCATAATCTCAATGAGCTATAGGAATTTGTACTAGTAGTACACATTCATATTTATACCACTGAGACAAATTAGGATGTTTGTTACCCTAATTTCTGTAAGTGGTATAGTTATTAATTTGTATCACAGATGCATATTCTTTTTTCTCCACCTCAATTTTCACATTTTCATCAACAACAATTCGAACAACATATAACAAGCTCCTTCACATTCGTGGTGCATACAAGGCCTTATTTTTTTGAGGCCACAGCTTGCATCAATGAAGCCCATTGTGCACCTTCCATGATGTCGTAATCGACTATGTGGACCGTACAACCGGTTGATATCGATTCCAACATGGCCTGATTGGCAGTGAAGTGCCCAAACTTCACACAAGGAGACATGTCTTGTAAGAGCTGGTATGCTGCCAAGGCATTGGTACGATGCATCTAATGGTGCTAATCTCCTTTGTGAATTTTGCTTGCAGAGCTCAAAGCATTGAGCATGCATCAGAGTGCTTCCGTAAAGTGAGCGGCCAACCATTCCATGTTTGTTCTAGAACCTCAGGAAGGTGTGACTAACTCCTTGAACCGAACCAATATCACACTTGCAAGTTCTCATCTTTTGTGTGCCCCTTTGAGAGCCTTGGCTGCTGCAATCAATAACTGCACCAACCTCAGCTCTCTATCGTCGCCTTCGGTGACAGACGGAGGTGATCCTTTATTACTGTTAAGATTAACTTCAACAATAACGGTGCAAGAGCAGATAGAGTTATATGGACCTTACTAAATTTCGGTGCATATGTGAAATATCATATAAAGGTATTTTTTTAGTAATCAATAGAAAATACACTGTCCAGTTTCATTGGAACACTTGATAATGCTTAAAGTGTTAACTAAATGTGAGCAGAGTACAAAAGGTTTTATACAAAGGAAGATGAGGCGGTGCATGGACACTCTAGTTGAGGTGTGTAAATTCATCACATCATTCACTTAGAAGTTGGAAACAACAAACAAAAATGAATTGAGAGCCACTAGTTTTCAACGTTTATTTTGCAGGTTTGTGACGTTATTGGCTGTAGGTTGGGGAAAATGCTAGGATTGGGAAAACTAAAGTTATCAAGAAACCAAAAGGCAAGTGATATCATTACTGCATTCTCATTATACGAAATTCCGATGCGTGAATGATAAGAAAGAAACATTAGACAAGCTTAAACTAATTTGTTTAATACTTTACATGGTAATTCAATTACAGAGCATATTTATAATTTATGTAGGCTTGAAGCATTTCAAGAAGTTGAAAAGCTACATGAAACCATCTGTGTTAAAGCAAAAGTGTAAAGCTCTGATAAGCAATCAGATAAAGAGGTTGCGTTTGCGTATCAGGATAAAGAAATTGATTCAGGTTCATTCGTGCTGGTTCAAGAACATGAGCTTTAGTAATTCCTTTAGAAATTATAGGAAATTGAAGTGACTTAATCATCAACCTTAGAATGTTGTGCTTGCTTGTTATATAAGTACAAGTAGATGGTAGGTATGATGTGCACGTGATATAAAGATTTGACCGATCAATGAATTCTACACAATAACCTCTCTTTTTCAATAGTAGTGATAATGAAGGAGGGAGGAAAAAAGGAATTGCTCATGAGTGAAAATATTCATAATTGAGATCTTGCATTTTTTATCACTGCTTATGCATATATTTTTGTGATAAATGAGTTTGTATCGGAAACACAGTTAACTCTAGTTAACTCCATGTTTTATACATTATAAAAAATTAGGTGCATTATGTTGCATGGTGATATTGTAAAAATAAATTAAAATTTTAGATATTTTTTAATGGTTTAATTTTTGTTATTTTGATTTATATGGTTTTGTATGTAACTTCATGGCTGCTTTGATTTTAAATAGGTCTGTATAGTTTTATTATCTTTTGGGTTTTGGTTCGATTCACCTTTTTATAAAAACTTTTATTATATGGATAAATATAATCTTAGATACTTTACTAATTTTTGTTTTGATTTTAAAAACTTTTATCCACGGTGATAATGAAGGTGTTGAGAACCATTGTTGTTATTTGTTACTATCAGAAGTAATCACTTCTTCAAGTTATTTAGATACTTTACTAATTTTATAATCTTAACAGTAATAAGGGACTAATTAGAACTGCATGTTTTCACCCAGTTATATTTACTTAGAATATTGTAACTTAAATTATATTTACCTTATTTTAGCACCGATAGTTTAATTAACAAGTAGTCGCCACACATTGCACAGCCGAAATACTAAATTTTGTTTACTTTGTGTCGATTGAGTATGTATTTAATATATATATATATATATATATATATATATATATATTTATGTTGGAAAGCATGTGAAGTTTGCATATCAATTATATATTTCTATTTGTTCTGTATTTGCACTAGTTGCTATTGTTTTCAAGAACTAAGACAGTAAGCAAATCTTTTGTCCATGAAACATGATGGCACATTGGATTAGAATACACTTTTGTTATACAGGTGTTTGAATTTGCTGATAAGCACCGAGGAAGTTATAGTGATTCCTTATGCTCTGTTGTCTATCCTTTGCACTGCTCCTATTCTTGTTACAATGTAAGTTCAAAATCATCCACCGGTTATTTTACAATTAACTTATCCAATTATCTACATCAAACTTAAAATTGGTTACACTACCATATCAATAAAAATATTGATATTACAGGAGGGCTTCTATACAAAGGAGGTGAAAGCAACCTTTAGTATGTGACAACTACCTCATTTCTTCTACTTACCAATCCATGTCAATCTTCTTTTATTTACAAGGTCAATCCTCTTATTTCCTCATCATTCTGCCTCCACTTACTAAGGGTATGAGAGGGGATTGTCCTCTTGTTTTATTTATTTTTCTACAGATGGTGAATTGGTCTGATTCTAAATTGGGATCCGAGTTCTGCTCATTATGTGGATTTCTGGTTCGGACGCTCTTTGTTGTTGGTAATTTTTATCTAGTTCTCTCCTTTTGCTATGATCAGAATTATGAACCTTCACATTATAATTGTGATACAAGAGTTGTTCATTATAAATCCCTGTTTGTTGCCTTGCATCGTGACTTTCATCATCTGTTATCAGATGCACATCATTTTCCACCTTATTATTGGATACACCTTCTGTAATTTTCCATATGAGTTTTTTTATCAATAAATATGACAACTATCGACCATGTTTTAAGTCTGATAGAAATTCAAATTTCAGATGTTAAGTTTAGAAACCGTATAATCTACATATTATCCATTACTGATTACAACCAGCATTCAAATGATGGGTAGTGTTGTAAGAATATAATATATTAAAAAAAACAATTCATTTTCAAGGATATTACAAAATCCATTGATAATTAGAGTAAGTGGTTTTGAATATCATTTTTGTTTAATCTCACGCACGGATGCATTAATGCAATCTGAAATACATAACCAAATGATACTTTTCTCTTTTTGGTTGTTCTAGACTGTATTCTCTTTCCACGGGTACCTTAGTAGTACACGGTTGCTTTTGGACTCTCACTGTTTTGGTGGTTCTCTATTTTGTATGTTAAGAGTGCTCCTTTCTTTCGTAGGCTGTTGATATTAAACTTTTGTCTTCACTGAGCCGAGAAGATTTGAAGAAGCCATGTGGCGGTAACTATCTTGAGTGGATTTCATTACCTACATTTGAACAAGTTAGTTATTTATTTAAAGTTTTGGCATTTACCTTTTTTTGCATTTTCTATGACATTGTATATAAGCGTACTATGCATCATGCTTCTTTTATAGTTCAGATTCAAAATTGTATACTCATTTTTATCTCTGTACTTGTCCAGTATAACTCTTATGGCATGCCTCATTTATCTAGAATTATGGCTGTGTTGGTGCTGATATTATTTACTGTAACATGATTCCGAGTAAAATCCCTTTTTGATGTGCATGTGAAGTGGTTAAACAAGCAACTGAGCAAGCTATGGCCTTATATTGCTGAAGTAAGTTCAATGTTCATATGATGAACTATGTTTTTGTTTGAACTCGTAAAGGAGCATGGGAGAACACACCCCAATAAGATCATTTTAACATAGTATGGTCCATCTTATTAAGAAAGGACTTTTATATTAGCTCATTGTCCTGTTTTATTAGCTCATATATTTAAGGTTCACCAACATTTTGACTGTTTTTTCCATACTCTATCAGGTTGGTTCTGGTGTTGGCTTGGTTAGTATTTCTTTTATTCATGTTGGAGCTTCCAAGATATGACCTCCTGAATTTGATGAAAAAACAAAGATTTCTTAACTTTTATGAAAATATAAAACAGATGCACTACTACTCATTTTTTTAAGTTTACATTGTGTACAATGGGTTACATTGTTTTCCATACAACAAACCTCTTAGCAACACACTAAAATAGACATGGTATTATGAAGCATAATAAAGAAATTTCATGGTATTTTTAGACATGGTATTAGGAAGAAAAAATCAAGGTTCCTTTAGCAACACACTAAAATAGATTGCAACTTTTTTCCCTTAACTCTTGTTCCTTTGACTGATTTCATATTATCTTTCTTGAAAAAACAAATACTCCCAGCTCTAAATAATGCTATATACTATGATCCTGGAAATCTTGAATTTGGATTTGACCATTTATATCATTCATGTGACTAAGCCAGAGTCAAATGAGAACCATACTAATATTCGCTAATACGTACAGTTCAATTCACGTTTTTTCAAATGAACGGCTGGCAAGTCTTAAGTCCAGTTGAGGTTGTTGGACATGATGTTGTTATGGATGAATTGCTTACAGTTCAAAATAAATCTTACGAGCAACCAATAATTTTTGGTAGCAAAATTTTTAAGGAAATGGAACTATTGCAGTGCTGACACCTGATATGTGAGATGTATTGTTCCATGTGTCTGTAAGACCAAGAAATAGCAAGGTATGCCTTATTTTCCAGTTATTCCAGGCATTGTATGTTAAAATTTATGAATTGGAAAACTGGTCTCTTATTGTAGGTTTGTTTTGCCATTTGAATTCCTGACAATTTATTTTGGCTAAATTTTTTAATATTTAAATGAGTTTTTTCTTTTCGTTATTAGTTTTGCAAAGTAACTCATATAAGAAAAACAAATCCTGAAAATATAGATATTGATAGTTTAGACGATCCGATGATGTTTTCTTTTCTATTAATAATAATAATAATAATCTAAATAAATTAACGAAGTATTATAAAAGTTAAATTGGGATGTAGAAAGGTAAAATGGACATAAATGAATCTAACCTAGTTTTTTATTTACAATATGCTTGTTTTAGTTGAAATAAAAAGTGTCATGATCTAATGATCTAGTGTTAAAGTTTAAATCGTACACGACCAGGCAACATTGACATATAGAAATGTTTGAATATTAAATGGGCAAATGAACTTGGATTTTGTTTTGCTTAGCTTGCAAGTATTTGTTGCCTATACATACATGCATGAAAGAAAGATGAGGAGGACACATTTTCATTCTTGCTTTTTTTTCTTCTTCTTCTCTAAAAAAATAAAATAAATAAATTACACGGAGAGCGAAATGATACATTTTCACACATGGGTATACACAACAAATGAAACACCACAACTTCTAAACTCAGCAAGAAATATCTGTGTGATGTGCAAGTGAGTGGGTATATATGTGCTGTGCAAGTCAGTGGATTCAAATGAAGTAGTGATAGGTTAAAGTTTTGGTGAGGGAAGGAGTATGGTTGATAGTGAACGATAAGGCTATGGAGGTTCTGGTCGGTTTGCGGTGGGGTGTTCTGGAAGTGATGATGGTGGAGCAGCATGCAGATGTTGTTTATAGTGTGTTCTTGCTGAAGTTGTCGTATGGGTTGTTGGTTAGTGGAATTCGCGGTTATTGGCAGAGAGGTAAGGCAGTGCTGAGGTGATGAGGTAAGTAGGAAGTAGGAACTAAAAAGAGCAGTGATTGTTTGAGGAGATGGTGGTGCACATTGTAGGTGTAGATTGCAGTAGGCGATTGTCAGTTGCGTGTATAGTTTGAAGGTGGCGGATTGTGATGATGGATGAAAGCTTGTTGACGAAGGTTTCTGGTTGTGGTAAGTGAGGTGTTTGGATTGGTGATTGCAGATTGGTTTTGGTGTTTGTAGTTGTTGAGTTGCTGGTGGGATTGTCTAGGATGTGAAGGGTTGAATTGTGGTAGATGGAGGCAGGGAGTAATAGAGCATTGAGTGGGAGGAGTTTGGAGATTATGCTATAGGTTGGGATTATGTTTGGATATTTATATTGATTCTGATTAAAACATCAGGGAGGGAAGGAAGGAAAGGGGGGAGCGAGAGAGAGATCTGATTGATATAAACCTTTATTTCTTTATTTATGCTTTTTAATTGAAACACAGGGAACCGCTTTTATCTCCAGTCTATAGCAGCATGTAGTCTAAGATGTGTGTGTTTCCACTGGACTCACTACTTCAGATGTTGCTCCATGAATCTGCATTCTTGCTTGTCATTCATTGCTTTAGACATGCATCTCTCTCTTATGCATCTTATCCTAGCTTTCCTCTGGTTTCAACATCCCAATATCTTTTATTGCAAATCAGGATCCACACTCCAATTCTATTGAACCATTTCTGTTGCAGTCACATTCTTTCTAACACCTCAATAATACTTGCCAATGCATTTCATATGTTTGTTGCTATTAACACTGTAATGCACTCGATTCTTTAGCGATCCACTCTGTATATGATTAGCATTTCTGACCACTTGGATTTCATCATAAATGTTTAAATTGTAGCAAAGCCTTGGCGTCTTACATAGTTAGTATTATATGCAGTTATAAGCAAAGGTTTAAATTGTAGCAAAGCCTGGGCGTCTTACATAGGTTATAATTCTATGGTTTGAGTTCAAAAAAGATATGGGTAAGCTCTGAAGTACCGTTGCATTATAAATCATTTATGTTTTTATTTGGCCTGAAGCTAATTTGTGAATTTGGAAAAAATTTCACTCATTACTGAGTATACCTTCTGGTAAACCTGCAACTGTTTCAAGTTTTGGTTATATTATGTTTGAATAATAATCAATTAATATTGTTTGAATGTTACTTGATAATTCATGGCAAATTCTTATTGTTGATTATCAACCTTGTTTACAGGTAATCAGCTTTTTCGGAGTGAAGACCATCAGCAACAATGGACATGACTTCAATTGTTATATGTATTATGATATTAGTTAGTATTGGTTGTGTAAATTTGTTTGTGAATGCTTGTGGAATACTTGATAATTCCATTATGTGATCTTCTTTTTAGGCAAAACAAAATATTATAATTTTGCACAGGCAAGCCGGATTAGAATAACTGTTCCACTATATACAATTTATACAGGTGTGAATGAAAGACCCTCAGCAATTAAATGAAAAACAAACAAACCAGCTACATCACATGAGTAAGGCAAAATGCCTAAACTACAAAATGAAGGACCAAAAGAGAAAACCTAACCATCTGAATCCCCAAAGGAACTGGAGTCAAAGGAACCAACTGATTGGGAGACACCAGCAGCTTGTAAGAGAGGACTAATAATATCATGCGAGGATGTCGTAGAGCCTAAGGTGCAAATCCCTTCCTTATTCCAACTATCATCAAACAAAAGCTCTCGATTGTGATCACCCAACTGACCGTCCACTGCCAGGACAAGCATTTCCTCAGTTGGAACATAATATAAGCAGAGGAGGTTCTGAATGTCATCGGATATGAATTTGAAAAATTGCTTTTGCAATGGCTCATAACACATACTAGAAATATGGATCCAAATGTTAATACCAGCTAGCCACTCTACCTTATAGCAAGGAGCATCAATGGGTAGAATGGTAGGGGCAGCGACGACATCTGCGTCAATTGTAACCAAATCAACCAAAGGCGATTGTTGCAATGGAGCGACTAAATTGTGGAGAGCAGTTTTGCACAAAGACTTTTGAACCCAAGTTCTCTTTTAAGGTCTAGGAAGTGGAACTTTAATAGGAGAAGGAAAAGAGGTGGGTAAACAAATTTCGACTGAGTGACCAAAGGATTTGCATAAGGTACAAAAAGGCGGCTTCTATAAGTATGCAACATCAACATGAGCAACGTGTTCAGGAGCAGGTTTCACTAAAAGAACTGATGGTAGAAGTCTGTCCGGCTTCACCTTAATCAATGCCTTAGCATATACCAATCTCTTCCTCCTAACCGTGGCAACATCAAAGCCTATAAGATCACCAATCATACTAGCTAACCAATTCTAGAATTTATTGTCGGTGAACAATTCGATTTTCGTCACTTTGCTCTTAGAATTTTATGTTTGCAAAGTATTATCATGACATACACAGTTTGACATAATATCCACATGTGCACTATTTCTTCAGTCCTCTCTATATAATTTGTTTCTAGCATTAAAATAATCTACAAGAACTTTAGATATGACCCTTATGTGTATAATGTCTTTTACTTTTGTAGATAATATTTTAGAGATTTGAGTCAACTAATTTCATTTTTAATATCTAGTTAAAATAAAGTTTGAACTACTTTATATAAGTTATTCTTCTTTATGCCAATTGTATTCGCTTTAAAATTGACAAAGATTACATATGTAATGATATTTTTGTCCCCACTATTTATATGTTCTCTATGTGTTTGGATTGATTTCATAATAATGAATTAACCCACATCAACAAAATTAACAATTTAACATAATAATAACACTAATAGTGGAAATATCTTACTTGAGCGAAACATAATTTTGTTGTATAGCATATAATATTTCTTTTGTTACTAATGATTTGAACCTTCCAGTAGATAGAGGTTTCTAAGCAACATAGGTCCATTACCAAAAATTTAGCTAATATCAATTTTATATTATTTCTACTTTATTAATCTTTGTCCCAGTGGGAATAAGAGACCACTCCCAGTAAAAGTTCAAATACATCGTATTCCATTTACCCTATGTACCGAGTAACTCCAACATTAATCTAGTTGTCTCATTAGGTATTTTCATAGTAGTATATTGAATGAGAATGTTAGATTAAAAAGTCAGTTGATAAATTAGTTTAAAATAGCAACAAACATGAAGAGAGACGCATAGTGAAAATGGAAGTTATTTAATAATACTTATTTGTTTAGAGATATAGTTTGCTTTTAGTATATAATGGAATATCATATGCATAACAATTGTGATTCTAATAAGAGAGATCGGAAGAAGGATATGCAAAATGGCAGTGATGACACTAGCAATGACACTACATGAGTTAAAGTAGTGGAAGATGGATATATTTCCTATGATACCCTTATTATTGAGTTAAGACTTAGATGATAGATTTGAATGCTATTTTCATATATGAATTTATTTGTGGTGTTTTCTTCTCATAAAACTATAGGAATGATTAGGGATGTTAGTGGGGAAAACTACAAGTTTATGGTATTAGATATATTCAGGTTCATATGCATGATGATATGGCTAGAGAGGTTCTTGATATGATATATGTTGTGACAACCATTATACAACCCTGGTACCTAATATAACTGTAAAGTGCAATGCAACAGTACCCGATCAATATAGAGTAGCAACCATGGGTAAAGTGACTAAAACCCCCCAGTATAACCTATCATATATCTAATGGTGCATAAGATAATATATAATAATAACATAGGTATAAAATAGGCAAGGCAACAATATAACTAAAAGGAACCACAAAATTAAAGCATATTAGGTTCGTGCAATTATACAAAACATGAAATAAAGTTCCTACATCAAATAATAAACAATGAAATAACTGTATCTAATAATAACAACATAGCACCGGTAAAGCTCCACAGTCCTGCGTAGCATAAATATAATGGATACGCTCTGAAAGTAGATATATGTAAGCGTAGCCTCCTACTAATTCAAGAATACTCGAGGTAATAAGAACAAAGCATAAACCTAGAGTTGAAAACAGTCTGGTATGAGGGATCTACAATCCCAAAACACTATAAACTCAATATAGTAAATACAGGGTGTCGGGGGGTATCTAACATAGTAATACATATGGAGAATCATACCTGACATATCACTGCATCCAACAAGTTAGCACATAATACAATATATGTTATACTATCATCATATGGGTGTACTACACTAAGTACAATATAAGGTGTCGGGGGTATCTAACATGGTAATACATACATCACACGACATCCATCCCAATCACATGGCAATCAAAGCAAATATAAAAATCATAGCACATATAGAAATCAAAGCAATCACAACAACAATCACTAAGGTCTCGCATCATCACTAAGGTGCCTTTGAATATATGATAACTCGTGCAACCATCACTAAGATCGATGCTCGATCGTGTACCATTACTAAGGCGAGCCAGACTGTCACTAAGGTCTAGGGTGTATAGGTGAACACCGACACACAACCTTGCTCCATAATCATACATTGCATCTCCAAGTTATCAACAATCCCTTCAGCATACGAATCGATAGTAGAACACACTACATTCCACTCTATTGCTTCACACATTGAACATGCCTTCTCGAACCATCAGCAATTCATCCAAACACTTCCCACTTGAAGTACTTGACCCAAGCGACTCATGTTGTCAATTCGTTGATGCTCGGAATGCCACACATAGTCTTTAGAAGTTTCCTATATCAAGCCTGGAATAACACATCAAATCCCCTGTGTATGGGCTGAAGTAGAGCCTATACTCCTTTGTCTCACTTTGCTTCTTCACTATAGTCTAGATCAATCATACCATGATAATAACTCACCATTCACTCATCCAATTCACCTACAATAGATCAACTAGCCTCCCTACATCACCACGAACACCTCATATCGATTATGGCACACAATGGCCAACTTCAATCATTCGATGCTAAATGATGGGTCTAAGGACTTAACTAATATTTTGGCTATCCATTCTCCCCGTAAAGTACTCACTGACTGGCCCCGAAGTTTCTTCGTAACTCCCTCGAAGTGACATCGGTCTGTACCAAACCATTTTGAGTTAGGACTTTAGCCATATTTTTCCTAAGTCCAACTTCTTCTCTTCAAAGCGTGCTCTCTGGACTAAGTCTCGTAGCTCTTCTCTCCCTAACCTAAAGCCTCCTTCTAAAAACCCCAAAGAAATGCAGTCTTCAACACATAGCCAACCGTTGAAGGCAGATTGATTGGCTTTTTATCATAATCCAAATCTTCTCACCTACACACTAAGCAACCGATCATATAGCATCACCACACTATGATGGACACCCTCAATCAATCGCATGTCATTATAACAAATTTTGATCGATCGGTGGTGATCAATCACCCCAAAAACTTGTCTTCTTTCCTGGATTTTCTGAGTTGATTCCACCTCTGATCTAAATGCCTTAACTTCTTATGCAATTCGTTTGCGTCGATCCAACTCCAAACTCTCTAGAACTGAGCGATACTCCAAAATGCATATCCATACTCATATCTTATCCTAAGCAAACAAACACACCAAAACTACTGTCATGTGTTGTTAGCTCAAATCCCAAAATGGTTTAGTGGGCTAACTATTGTCTAATTACCTGCTAATCTGTCCAAAAACCGTCTAAGTTCAAATGGTTATATCTCATAAACTGTATGACCAAAAACCTATTATGACCATTCTACAGAAAAGAAACCATCATACCTTTCATTTGGAAGTGGTTTCAGTCTGCTATCAAAAGTTATAGCCTTTAAAAAATTTCAAGGGGAAAATCATCCAAGGTAAATTATAAGGGTTAAAAATGTCAATACTTAATATTTCCCAAAGTTATAGCCTATTCCGACCCAATTTGGTTATGAAAATAATAAATTTATGTGGGTCGTTATAACTTTTGTGTGTTTGAGTGTGTGTATATGTGGTTTTGTATAATCTTAGTTCTCTTTGTCAGTTGAACCGTCGAGATTGCACCTATCTTACATGAGATGGAGCTTTGAAAGTAAAGGATGGTCAGGCTGTAACGGTAGAGTTATTGGAGGATAAAAACCTTTATAGATCAGTTGGTTGTGTGGTTGACAACAGAAAATGAGCAATAACAGTAAATCCTTGTTCATATTTAGGTATAGAGGTTATTGTATACACTATTTATGATGACTATATTGATGATCATGCTTTTGATGTAGTTATTCATGCCGGTGATGCTCATGGTTTCCACATTGATGATAAGGTGAGCTCAGATCAAATAAAAGACGAGTATTGAGTTAGAAAATTCACGAAGGACAAGCAGAGATCCTTGTAGTGCTATAAGCACTTTCAAACCAATTGGCGTGTTTTGTCGTGTGATAAGAGATGCATCACCTATAAGCGATGGAAGTAGTTTGCAACCAGATGTGATTGATGAATAGGTAAAAATTTATGATTAATTTAGAGATGATAGGACATATATATTATTTTATCTAATATGATTTGCTTTAAAATGTTCATTTTATATTGATGATTTGGTAGAAGATTCGTATAAGTATAAATTAACGATGTTGTATTTCTATATCAAACTTGAGTATTCTAGCTTATAATACAAAATCACCTAGAAAGAGAATAAATAAAATAAAACACTTTATTTTATTCAATAGGATATTCTTATGTTTGTTTTGTATATCTATATATTATGCAATAAGTAACTTTGGTATGAAAACTATAAAGAACTAAATATTTCTTATACAATAATTTATTTTTCCCTTTTAGGTGAGATATTTTGAGTGTGTAAAATTAGGTTTCTTCATTTTTGTTCTTCTTCTCCAAACACCAAAACTATTGACATTTGTTAAATCAGGTGCACTGGTAATAGGATAAAAATTGGAAAAAAAATACTTTTATTAATTATTCCACTAGATCTTTAACATTTATTGACATGTTTAATTTTGGTACATTAAATGAAATATAATGATTGTTATCCCGCCTTTTGGCAAGGCCGTGACACCAAGGAATTGACTAGTAATCCAATGACAGTCCGTCCTAGAGATCGGTCATACACAGGCTCACTATGGATATCGACGAATTTTGTCCATGTCCGGATTGGGCCAAAATCGCTAGGACATGACAAGCTAAACCATGGGAGTCAACGTTTCAAGTTTCGAGTCAATCCGAGTTCATATGCTCAAGTTATGATGGATGCAAGTTGAAGGGAAAGGCCATGTTTTCGAATCCATCCAGTGACCTTGCTTCGAATCCATAGGTATCACTGTGCTTCGAATCCATCCAGTGACCTTGCTTCGAATCCATCAAGATGCCTTCCTTCGAATCCATCAAGATGGAGTGCTTCGAATCCATCAGGATGCCTTCCTTCGAATCCATCAAGATGCCTTCCTTCGAATCCATCAAGATGGAGTGCTTCAAATCCATGAAGTTGCTCTACTTCGAATCCATCAAGATGGAGTGCTTCGAATCCATGAAGTTGCTCTACTTCGAATCCACCCTGTTGAGGCAGCTTCGAATCGATCAATTATGGGAAACCTAGATCGATTCGAACGAACATCTCCTCGTATCCATCCCCTCGAATCCAGTAACTAAAGGCGCCTAAAACCATGGATTCGACCCAGTAAACTCGGAGAAAAAGCTGAATACCCCCGAGAAGCGCGCGCGACACGTCACCATTCGCACGCACAAACCATCGATTCGACCCTATCGATTCGAAGGGGATCGATTCGAAGAGACCACATCAGCCAGAAATGAAATCTTGAATCGATCATATCTCGAGATCTACAAGTCCAAATGCTATGAAATTTCGACAGGAGCTAACTGGCAACCTAAGGAATGTCCACGCCAAATTTCAGCTCAATCGGAGCAAATCTTGATCGATTCGAAGCAAGGGTCGAATCGATCCGAAAGTGGGCCCGGATTTCCAAAGAGCGGGCATGTGGGCCCCTCACGTGCCAGAACCGGTCTCCCCTCAATTTAGGCGAAATATCAGCCTCCTACACCTATAAATAGGACCCCTGATCATTCAGAAAAGGGGATCTGGATTCTGAGGCGTCCAGACTCTGCCGGATCGAGATTTGCATCTTATTCTTACTTTTGAATCTGAATTCCAAGCTATAATTCGCTGTTGTTCGCTGTAATCACTTGTAATCATTGAAAGAGAATCAATAAAATCATCAAAACTTCATAGTGGACGTAGGCGATACGCCGAACCACTCTAAATTGCTTGTCTGCGTATTTACAATTCTTTTTATTGGAGTTTTTGTTAGATAATCTCTGTTTTACATTTGCGTTCTTCATTTTATCTCTTCAAATAACTCCCGAAGAGTGTTATGCCCATTTTTGGTACAAACAATGATAATTTTAAATAAGGAGAGTTTTGTAATTTAAACATTTATTTTAATTAAATGTTATTTTGGTTATTATTATGTCATAATTATTATTGAACATCATATTTACACATACAATGTAAACACCAATTGTAATATAAAAATAACCAAAATAATATGTAACTAAAATAAATATTAAATTACAAAACTCTCCTGGTTAAAAGTCAACATTAAACATGATTTAGTGTAAAAAAATTATACATGGTAACTAAAGTTAAAGATCTACTGTAGTAATTACTAACAGGAAGGTGTAAAGATATTTATTGATGATGATAACAATTAGAATTAAGCGACATATGTATAATTGTGTATATATCAGATCGTTGGGATTTATGACCACCTCTGATATGTAACGTAATTATACTCATGGCATATCACTTATGAATTAATTTAAATTTAGAATAATTATAATTTACCATAACTCAAATGTAAATTTAAATTATTTGTAAATGTGCGTATATAATATACAAAATAATTTATTGTTTGAAAATGAATAAATTTATTAGGCTTGGCCGATAATTAATTTTGCAATATATATATATATTTATATATGGTCCATAACCAAATTTATTTATCTATAATATATAAATATTTATTCAAATTTTAAAATACAATTATATATATAACTTTATAATATAAATCGATTATATACCTATATGTACATAAATGATCAGCCAAAATAAAAATCCATCCTTTTAGATACTATTAACACACACACACATATATAGCCAAAAAGACAAATATTATTTTTTAGCAAAAATATATTAATGTGGATATTAATATATATATGTTTGTTATATATACATATATTATATTTAAGGTATATAATTTTATCGTAAATTAAATATAAAGTTTTACAAAATTTTGTTATAATTTTTTACCTTGGTCAAAACTTCTTTGGTGTGTGTGTTATACATGTGTAATTAAATTTAAATGAAATGTAATACATACATACCTACACACGCACATACGCGCGCGCACGCACACACAAACACATATATATATATTTAGCATTATTGAAAATTATATAGGCATGTATATGTAAAAAATAAAATGTTTTACATCTTCGATCAAGCTGGTTGTTAACACTTTATAATGCAAGCTATTTCCTCTCTGGAGTCTACCTTCTTTCTCCTTTTCTTTTGGTTTACAAGGCTAAGCTATAGGTTCCAAGTTCTATTGAATGGAGGCTATAGTTTTATTATTGGAAAGCATATCAAGAATGAAAGAAGAGGGTGGTATTTATAGTCACAAAATTGTTATAAAATATACAGCATATTCCCACCCTTTTCTCTTCATTTTGCTCTTGATCCAATATCTTTCCAAATGAACAAAACAAACCCTAATTTCCTACATCAATGGTTGGCCACCCTATTTACAAACATTTTGTTAATTTTGGGTCTCGTTAATACCCATTATTAATTATTTAGATATTTATTTTATACAATTTAATTAATTAAATAAATAAATCACATTTTTTTTATTTTAATTAATTTAAAGGCCTTAAAGAAATAAAATCCATGAAAAATTAATATTAACATTCAAATTAACTTCCTCTACTTTAACTTATATTATTTATAAATTAATTCGATTAAATTAAATTTGGAAATATGCTGACAAATACTATCGTGTGTCTCCGTGGTGTGAGCAATGCCCTTAGTAATATTTAAAAAATTAAAATACTAAAGCCCATGAGGAGCTAGCTAAAACATAGTAGTGGACACAAGTTTAGGTGCTTACAAATGAAATCAAAATTCAAAGTTATTAAAGTTACACCCTAAGTAATGACATATTGTGCACAGTTTCTTTTCCTCATCAATATTTCATTGAGATATCTAAAGTTTGGTCGATTGTAAAAAAACTACAATAATATCTATAACTAAAGCACAACTTTAAATTCATTAGTTCAATTTGATAGCGTTTATTGATTAATCAGTTTACTTTGGTAAGAGATTTCAGGTTTAAGTTGACTAACAATTACGGTGGTACTGACCTTCTACAATGAAGAAGACTAATCCGCCCTTGAGTAGTATTTCCATTTCAAGTAGGTCAATGAATACCCAACCATGGCCGCAAAAAGAACATCATGTCATGCAATTGGCTATAATCGAAGTACAATCTAAACATTTAAGATCCATAGTATCCTAAAGTCTAAAGGCTATTGCGCAACATTACATAAGGCTCTCTATTTTGACAAATTGTATTTAATCCATAGAAGACTCTCATTCAGTCATTCTGTGATTGTTCCAACCAACCACAAGTATTTAACCCCTACGTGTCCCCAATGGTTATAAGTAATGCACCGTCCATCATATGTGTTAGATCAGATGCACTAGCAGTGCAGGGTGAAAAGTGGGAAGTTTCAAGGAAAAAAACCTTTTTATTAATTTGCACTAGAACCTATTTTGCGTTTACATGAATAATTTATTTACACTAATTCATATTTAGTGATCACTAATTAAAGAGAGCTTGTTAGATGTATTTAATTATGCTATACTTTGCTTAATTTTTTGTTTGTTTAATATATGTATGTTCAATTGTTATTTAATTTAGGTTCAATTAATTTTACATTTAATTTCACAATATAAATCTCAACATGTAATTAAATAAATTAAGAGATATATTGAAAGAGTAATAAATGGATGTTTGCGATCATTGGGATTTATGGTCACATAATGTATATAGTGTATACAACTAACGTAATATCATATATAGTGGACATATATATTTAAATATATATAAGCATAGTTACATGTTACTTATAATATATTTATTTGTTTCAGCTACATAGATAAAATATACATATTTCATCTTTGGTTATAAATATCATTATATATATATATATATATGGTATAAAATATTCGACTTGTTACAATAATAAACATATATATGTATAAAATCTAAAATTTAAGATTATATCTAACCTTATCCACATTAACATATATGTTTTATAATTTGAATTCAAATCAAATAAAAAATCGTATCCTTTTTGTTTGAGTTTAAATCTAACCGAAAACCCATTCATTTCTATTTGTTAATTTATAACATTTGTAAATATACACTTTATTTGTTAATGTAACCTAATGTACTTTAACACAACCTTTTCTTACATGTATATAAACTTGATTGTACACACACAAAAAGATGTATATAACTTTAAAACAACATTTTGTGTATGTGTGTGTATTGACTCATGGCTAAGCCATCTATATATAATCGGCTTTTTTAATATATGTATATACATACACACACAGAGATACATACATACATACATATTAAAAATCTTAGGCCATGAAAAAAAAGTTTTTTACCATACGAAGTATAAATAGATAATTTTTATTTTGAAACCAATATATATTAATATATAAATATATATTAGTATAGATGTATTAATTTTAGTTCTCGATAATATTTTCTTTAATGGTCGAAATAAAAATATATGAACAAACATGTATACACATAAAGATTATTTTATAACCAGAAGTGTGTACGATGTTTTGATTCTACCGGTTGTCGACACCTTGGTTGTTAGTAATTTCCTCCCTGAACTCCTAGTTCCCTGTCCTTGATTATATATTGTAAATCTGTCTTTTAGGCTTTACCAATTTGCAACAATCAAAACTAGGGTTTCAATCGTTATTGTGTCATTGTGAATTAGATAACGAGATGCATTTATAGGCTCTCTTAGGCTAGGGAATAAATATATATTTCCATTGATCTCTTAATTCAATTAATATTTCATAAAAAAAATTATCAAATATTAATTAGAGCACATATGGCAGTCAAAGGTTGCCCAATCTCCTCCATGTATGGACAACACCTATTATGGGAGTTAATCCCATGGATTTTGGCCTAATTAATATCATCTATTGATTAATTAAATGCTTATTTCAACCTATATATTTAATTAAATTAATATACAACAACTATATATTATTGTAGTTATTTTTCAAGCCTCTAAATAAATAGTTAAATGCCATAAAAATTCAATACAACATTTGTAATAATTTGGTTATTAATTTATGACAGTCATAAATTAATTTTAAACTGGTTGAGCTCGAAAATTAGCTAACAACACGATTGTGTTTACTCCTTGTTGTGAACTAGGTCCTTAACCAATATTTACAAATTTTAAATATTGAAGTCTATATGGACATAGCTAAAGTACAAATTTTAGCCGCTTATAGATCGATTAGGTGAAATCCAATTTCTAATCTTTATTAAGCTGCACCTTCTAATGATATTTGTGCATACTCTCTTTTTTTCTGTCACCGTATCACTCTAATAATATCTATTGTTAATTGCATAGACTACTTAAAGTCCTTGGTTCAATCTGATAATATTTATCAATTAATCGATTTACTTTGGTCAAATTTTGATTTTAAGTTGACTACCAATTATGGTGATATTAACCTTTTACAATGAAGAAGACAAATCCTCTCTTGAGTAGTGTTTCACTTCAAGTAGTTCAAGGTATACCCAACTATAGTTGTAACACGATCACTATATCATATGATTGATCATGATCAAAGTATAGCCTAGTTACTTAAGATCCATAGTACCCTTATGTCCGAAGACTACCGCATGTCGTTACATGAGATTTTCTATTTTGAGTTAGCTATATTAACCTATAGAAGATTCTCGTTGAGTTTTTATGTGATTGTTCCAAAATCCACAAGTATGTAAATCCTAGGTGTCCCCAACCGTCTTGAGTTATTCACCGTCCATCGTACAGAGAGCATTACGTGCACTAGTTTCAATGGATGTATCGATATCCTTTTCTTAGTACAACTTGACAAGAATATTAAAGAAATAAGTATTTGAATGTCAATTCTAAACTCATGGTTATGAATACATTTACAACTACATATTTAATAAAATACTTTTCCTTAGGATTCTATTTACATATATTTAGCGTATGTAAAACATTACCGCTGACTGTATTTTTCATCAACCTCAAAATGAGACTAATGTGTCGTGAAGATCAAAGGTCACTTGCTAACCACTAGGCTTAAGGATGGAAAACTACGGGGAAGCGAGCATTTAAAGGTAAATGACATAAGATGTAGAATTGTTTGACAAAGCTTCCTACGTCCACTATGAAGTTCTCTTGCTATATGGCTCTCTTATAATTACAGAAAACTACAAGAGAATAATAAGAAAACGGAAGCACTTATGACTAATGGAGCTGCTAATCTTAAGAGCTTGTTGAGTGAAGAGCTCTAGGTTGAGTGCGATGACTGGAATTCCTGTGTATTCTAGTCAACCTTGGCCTGGCTATGAATTTTCTGACAAACCCATGGGAAACGCATGGGGTTCTTATAGTAGCTGAAATTGATGCTTGGATGGTTGAGATCGTGCTGCAAAACAGGCAGGAAGTGTGCCTGGCTGTTGATATGACTGAACGGACTTGATAGGAGACATATAGCTAAATGGAAAAGGAACGAGTGGCTGAGATGAATGTCAATAAGAGAACTGTACTAGGTGCATGCCATGTCTTCCTTCGCATTTACTGCATTTTTTCTGTAGTGGTATGTTATGGAAAATGGAATGTGCTTCTTGTTAGGAGTAGATACACCTAGTTGTACCTTTTTTCGCTTTACTCCTGCATGCCAAGGTGGAAAGAAGGGTCAAGTTGGTCAGCTGGCCGCTGAGACCATAAAGAGGATAAGGAGTTGCTGAGAGCTGAGGGCATGCCAAGCCGAATAAGTGATGACGAGATGAGCTGCAAGCCGCAGGTGGCTGTATTGAAACTGGATCAATGATGGGCCATGTGAAAGTTGGTCTTGAGCTGTACTAGTCGGGAAATAACTAGAAGAGATGCTCGAGCAGGTGGACTGACTTGGTGCTATGTTGAAAACGGGCAGACATGAGAGAGCCGGTCGTAAGTAAGGTAGGTCAAAGTTGACCAGGCTGAGTTATGCTTATGCTTTGCTTCGATTGGTAAGCTAGAAGCTGGAGTTGTTGCGGGGTACCTCGGCCGGCAATTGGCTTGATTTGCAATTGAGTAGAAGGGTCGATGCGGGCCCAGCCTGGTTTTGGGTCGGCATCAGATGTAGAAGCCCAGTCAGCCTGTCTCTAGCCTTGGCTGGTTTGCGGGCTGACCTGGACCCGAGCCGGCCTGGACCGGATCAGGCCAGGCTAAGAAACCTTGATTAGCCTATCTTCTTACTTACTAAAAAATTGAGTAATAATTACTTATATTGAGTATAAAAATACATATAATAGAAAAATAAAACCAGAAGCATACTTAATTTCAAACAACATTCTTTATAAAAGTTAAATTCTATAACTAGGTTACATAATTTCCCCTGGAGCACATCCTTAACTCTATTAATCTCCACTTGCACTTAGGGCCAGTTATGGTGACTTATGCCCATGTCTTTGATCAGTCTACCTAAATTAGATGAAGAAAGGGGCATAGTGAATGGATTTTTGATTTTATTATGTATCTACTTTTTGATTTTACTTCTCTATTATTGATAAACTCTTTTATCACGTGTTTATTGTATTAAACATATCTCGACTTCTTATCAAAATGTGGGTTCCTGTTGCAATCTATATTGCATTATTGCTATCATAATACGTTACTGGATTCTCGATGGTAGGAACCACACCTAGCTTCCTGATGAATTTGTGCGCATGTACTGCTTTCATTGTGATGTTATTCAAGGCGATGTACTTAGCCTTATAGTTGAATCTGCCACAACCTCTCATTTGGAACATTTCTAACTTAAAAGCTCCTTAATCAAGGGTGGACATGAATTTAAGACTGAATTACTATATTCGGGGTCGTTAAGAAGTTTGAGTTCGAATGCCCCTCCATAGGAAGTTCTTTATTTCCATAAACAATTCTCTAGTATTTCGTGAATGCTCTTGATTACCATTCAGTGATTTTACCTTAGATTTGATATTAGTTTAATACACCAAGTGTATAAGCGAGATCTAATATACTATCTAACATAGCATATGTGATTATTATTATTGCTGATGCATAAAGGTCCATCTCGTCCATATTAAACATTTTAATATGGTGTCTATACGTATCGATTAGGACAATCCCAACATCCTCTTAAGCCGAAAATAAAAGACATCACTTTCAAATTCTTCATTGAGAATTAAATAACCAAACTTTAACTGATTTTAACTTATTAACAATCAGTAGCATGTTGTCTACTTATAGTATTAGAAATGATTTTGTACCTTTTATTTTTGTTCTTGTAGACACATGCTTCTTCTGCATTTTGACTAAAAGTAAATTACTTAATTTTTGTTTCAAAATACTTGCTCGACCTCCAAATGCTAGTTTAAGATTATATCTTAAAAATCCTAATCTTTATTATTGCTCCCACTGACTTTGAGACATTTTGTCTACTGTGCGCAAACAATCTCTTCTAAATCATTAATTAGAAGTTATGTTTTAACATTATTGTGCCAAAAGTCAAAGTTATATCATGCAATAATTTGCGAGTAGAATAAGTATGGACTTAAGCATGTTGATTGGCAAAATTGTTCTACTAATTTCAATATTTGAAATATCTGATGTTTTTTCCATCAATGTTTCCTTCGCATTCCCAAATGCATTGGTCTTCTATTCGAAAACTCTCTTGCAACCATGGATCAAATCCTTTCAGGTATGTTTACCAAAATCAAATTTGTTAATGTACTTTAAATCCAATTCAGATTTAAAGCATCATGCCATGTAGCAGGGTCTATACTCTCCAAGATCTGTCAACAACTGAGAAGATTGTTATTATTGAAAATCCATTTTCTCGATATTAGTATGAAACTCATAGTTTCTCTTCAATATACAAGAATTCTTATTGGATATTCTAATGAGCTATGTTCATTTGGGTTTGCTAAATTTGTATCACCTATAATCAGTGTTTTATGTCAAATCTTGGATCATATTCAAGTTTATCACACTGCCACTAATTTCTCTAGAATGAAATTCCTTTGGCATGAAGGTGGCATTTCTTGAAATAGTAATTTATTTCTCTATGCGGTGTAATAAGCACTCAAAACATTTTATGAACCATCTATAAACTTACATAAATAGATCTAGTTTTGAGTTCATAAAACTTACATTCATAAAATTGATTGGACAACCATATATCTTAAACTATTTAAGATGGGGTTCCTTCCCAATTCATAAAATCTTAGCTTTAGATGAAATCTAATTTAATAGATAATTTAATATATATATATATATATATAATCGTGTTATTTTGTTTTAACTGGATATCTTAACCTAGTTATAATAAAGATAATAGTAATTTCAATGAATACCTTAATAAAGTTAAATCTCATATTAATACAGTTAAAAGAAATATAGTATTTAAAAATAAAAATAACAAAAGCACTTTAAATACCTTTTTAATTGACTTGTATACCAATGAATCCAATGCTATTTTATATTTTGGTAATTAATTAGATGTTAGAATATTATAATTTTGAATGTAGCATTCATCTCAAAATCTATGATGTTTAGAAGTCGTAATTTTACTCCTTGGTGTTTAGTTGATTGTATTCATTAACATATTTGTCCACAAGTCAGTTTGAGGTATGTGTAGGTCATATCTAAATTACTATTTCTTGTAAATTGTAACTTTTATTGCTTCTTATCTAGCTTATTCATTATATTTCTTATTTTATTAATATTGCATGTGTGTGTGTGTGTAATATATATAAATATATTTATATACATATATATGTATTGATCTTACATTTTTTGTACAGTCTTTTTTGCAGCATTAGATATGTTCGTGGTCAGGATGGATCCAGTTGATTCGAGGGTATGATTACTTATCATTTTTATTAGATTATAGTATTTTTTGTTTTATTCTTATTATGGATTTTAGTTTTATAGGATTATAGGTTTCTTCATTATTGTTTATATTGTATGGGATGGATATCGCTACCTGTCACGTATGTTGACAGTTATATTTTAATAAAATTTCAGAGTGCCCTCCTCTTCTAATAGAGGATCACTCATGTATCTCAAAAAAACTTATTTGCTTACTCTTAAGTATATATTCTTATAGAAATAAGTAACTCAACTTTCACTCATTATTAATCATACTTTGTCCTCTGATTACTCCTTATTGGTAAATCAATATGTAATATAAGGAGGAGTGACTTAGAGGGTGAATCGTATTCCTTTTAGATAACATTACAACTCTTATCCAATATGCTTACTTATTCGATCAAATCAAATTGTTTTAATTCTTTTGCATGTTATTATTTTCTACATCCATTTTATATTCCGTGTATTCATTATAGGTATCTAATTTGTGTATCAAATACACATGTTGATATCTAAAAAAATTCATCAGTGAATTTAATGAAGTGTATGGATCCACTTTTGGTATCATTAGATATTGGATTGCATACATCTATATGTATCAATCCGAAGAGTTAGTTAACTCTTTTGTCGCTCTGATTGAATTTGTGCTTTGCTCTTAATCATTTGAGATACAATTCACAAGCACCATATGATTCATAATCATATGATTAAAGAATTATTTCTCAAAGATATGCCTTAGTTCATAATTCCATAATTAATTGTTAAATATTTTAGATGCTTCTGTATTTTCTACAGCTAACACATAAATCTACACTAATTTTAGTTAACCATAACTCAATTTTAAATTTAAATTATATATATATATATATGTATATGTATATATATATGTATGTATATACACTGCATACAACTTATTATTTCAAAATGAATATATTTATTAGGCTTGGGCTATAATTAATTTTGCAATATATATATATATATAATATTAATGACGCACGATTAAATTTTTATTTATTTATCTATGATATGCATAATTTAAAATACTAGTATATATGTAGCTTTATTATATAAATATACTATGCGCTTATATATATATATATATATATATATATATCGGCTAAAACATACTGAAATTTTCCAAATATTTTAATATAATATTTATATTCATTTAATTTGTATTAAAAGTTATTAAATCAAATCTAAAGTTTTAAGTTACCAAAAACATGTAAGACACACATATATTGGCAAAAAAGGTATTATTTTTTTTGTCGAAAATATAATAAAGTGGATATTAATTATGCATGCATATATATTTAAATATATTAATCTATAGAATATTTAAAGTATATAATTGTATTGATGAAATCTGATTATACAAATTTTTTACCTTGACCAAAACAATTTCTTTATATATATATATATAAGTGTGTGTGTATGTATTAAACATGTATAATTTGATTTAACAAAAATATGATATATACATACATACATACATAATAGAATGTGAAAATAATATAGGCAAGAAATAAAACCTTTTACCTCTTCAATCATATTATTTGTTACCACTTTGTATTGCAAGCTGTTTCCTCTTCGAAGTCCACCTCCTTTCTTCCCCTAGCTTGATTTGCAAGACTAAGCTATAGGCTCTAAGTTCTCTCTAATTGAGGCTAGGGTTTTACAATTGGGAAGTGTATTAAGAGTGAGAGAATATGGTGGTACTTATAGCCTTATAATAACTACAAAATCTGGTATGTTTCCATATTTTCCTCTCATTTTGCTCTAAATCTGATATCTTTTTAAATGAACAAAACAAACCCTAGTTCCTACATCTATAGCCAGCCACCTTATTTACAAATATTTTGTAATTTTGGGCATAATTAATACGTATTATTGATTATTTAAATATTTATTTTAGCTTATTCATTTATATAAATTAATATATTATTTAATTAATTTAATGGCCATAAATAAATTAAAGACACAAAAATGCAATATTTATATTGATTTCCACCAATTTAATTCATAACGTTTATAAACTAATTCAGTTAAATTGAATTCGAAAATAGTTGATAAATAATATTACGTAACTCCTTGGTGTGAACTCTGCCCTTAGTAAGATTTAATCAATTTCAATTTTAAAAATGTATGAACTTTGCTGAAGCATAGTTGTAGACATGAGTTCAATTAATCAAAAATCAATTTGGTTAAACAAAATTTCAGATCTATTAAAGTTGCAGTTTAAAAAATAATATATTGTGCACGGTTTCTTTTCATCATCAATATATCACTAAGATATATAAAGTTTTGTCAATGGTAAAAAAATCCGATAACATCCATAGTTGATTGAGTAACACAACTTGAAAGCCCTTAGTTCAATCTAATAATATTTATCGATTTTAACCATTTTATCCGTTAAGAGATTTGACATTAAGTTAACTACCCATTACGGTAACACCGACCTTGTACAACGAAGGAGACAAATCCTCTCTTGAGTAGTGTTTCAACAAATATCCAACAATGGTTGTAACATGAGCATCTACCATGTGATTGACCATAATTAAAGTACAATCAAAACACTTGAGGAACCACAACACTCTCCAGTTTGAAGGCTACTGCACATCAATACACGAGACCCTTCATTTTGACTTATTTGTATTTAACCTGTAGAAAACTCTCAAGGGGTCGTTTTGTGTTTGTTCCAAAAAACCATGAGTATGTAAACTCTTGGTGTCACCAAAAGACATGGGTAATTCATTGTCCGTTGTATGGAGATCATTTCGTACACTAGTCTCAACCGATGTGCTGATATCCTTTTCTTGATACATCTCAACTTGGAACATTTAAGAATAAATATTTTAAATATAATAATAAATACTTATGGTTACTAAAATATTCACACTATCAAATACATTTACTAAGGATTTTCTACTTGTATATATTTAATCTTTTTAAAGCACTACTTATACACAGTATGAAAATACATATAATAGAAAACAAACCAAAATCATACTAGCTCTATCACACATGTAATGTTAGCAAGGACAGGCACTAAAAAAACAAAATTATAAAAACACTCAAAGAAAGAACATGATCCTATAAGGATTCAATGCAAGCCAAAAACCAACCAACTAGCTAAGAGGAGTAACTTACCACAGTTATGGAAAAGATAAAGCTCTTGTCCCAATCTTAGTGTAACAACTTGCACCTTAATATGCCTAAATTTTTGCTAAATCGAAAACCCAAGTCCATCAAAGTACGAATCGTTGGTTTTGGTATACTACAAATAAACAAATATATATATTAGAGCACTACCGATATAAACTCACAACGGAATAGTAAAGTACAACAAAACATATAGCTACCGACCAAGGTTTGCACTTCTGATGTCTAGTGTTCTTGTTAGTGTTGAGCATGCATAAGAAAATCTGACTTTCCACCATTCCCGCCTTGCACTAGTACCCATTCCTCTAAATCTATCTTGTGGATTGTAATGAGGAAGAGATCAAAACAACGTTCCGGTGATTGGTAAATTATACAATTTATACAAAACACTAGTTTATGCCGATTGCCTACTATTACATGTTCTGTCTTTTTTTTACTTAGTCGTCTCGACTTCACGTACGCATACGATATGCCCTATCTACTCGAAGTAGACAATAACTACACACGCACGCGCACACACACGCGCGCGCGCACACACACACGCACATATATATATATACAAGTACCCCAGTCCCCCTTTAGACCAAGATACTTCCCTGCTAGTATCTGTAACTCAACACCTCGTCGGGATTCATCATCAACACAGTATCACGTCTTCATCGTCGTGATACCAAGGAACTCTCATAGTGCTTAATAACAGCATCACAATAATTCAGCCATATTCTATTCGTTTTTGAAGGACCCCCATAAAGGGTTATCTATCTATTCCTCCTAACAAATAAAATAACAAATAACTGTGGTAGCGCGTGACCTAAATGTGGTCTACACTAGCAGAAGGTGTAGGCCGTTTAGGCGTTACCCTTGCCTTTTCGCTGACCGTTCATGACCAATGACGTTTTCGACCTATGAAACAACTCCTACTCCAGTATATGGTATCAATCTCACTGTCATAGCACCAAGCCTTGCTCGTCGTCCCATTTAGATTGCCTAATGCAATTTAGTAAATATCCACTTGTTATTTAAAAGATTTAAATATCTTTTACTATTTACTTCCCTCTTTCATTATTAAACCTACATCACCGTTCTTCTTAACTATTTCCACCCTCCCTTGGTTACTAAACTTTCTTACTTATTCATTCCATTACTTACCTACAATCTATTGTTCATTATTTAATTTTAAACCCGTCTTTATTGTATATATTAATTTTAAAGATTTACCACTATCTTATCACTATTAAAACTTTTAGTTCAATATAGGGATTTCCGCATTTTAATGCGTTGGAACTACGTCTCCCCTAAAGGAAAAGGTTAACACTGTAAATTTCTATAACTTATCTAAAATTGGAATTTGTGTTCCGTTTGGAATTACAAGAAAATACCTTTTTATAGCTATTAAAATAGGCAGTAAAAAATACGGTAAATATTCCTATTTTATACGTCTCGTTCTTTTAGGCATATTCCTTGTTATTTCAAACGACATGCTTTTATTTATGAATCTGAACTTGATAATCTATAGAAATTTACATTGCAATACCCTACTTTCCAACGAATTAAAATACTAATTAAATCCCAATAAATTTTTGTGATAACTTCTAATTCACATTTATTCGCATACATCATTTAAACAACAAACCTGGAATTACTATATAATTTATTAATTCAAGGACTACCTTTTTCCCATGCTTTATAGATTCTAACATATGCAATATTAAATCTAAGTTATTAACTCACAAAATACGTTGGCATGGTTTATAAATTCATTACATGTATACAATTAGGCATTCAGGAACAGATTTACAACGATATAAATCCAATATATATAAAAGCATATAATTTCCCGCTCAACTTCTAGCTTTTCAAATCTCCATATCTAATCCAAGTTATTCCAGTTTGACTCCCCTTTTTCTCCCTATCGGAATACATACACCGCAAGCGCGCGCGCGCGCACACACACATATATATATGTATATACATATTAGAAATCTAGATATGAGAAGAGATTTGGATTTAATTTAGGTTCGAATCTGGATTTATAATTTACCTTGGTTTTGGCGATTCGATTCGACCATATTCTTCTTTTCTATTATCCTTTGGTATTCTCCACTTGTATATGCGTATATATACTATAGGTTTATTTAGATTTAAGAATTTATGGAGAAGAGAAAATGCTAGAGCTTTGCCGTTGCTTCAAAAAATATGAGAAGTAAAGTGAGGGGTTATGACCATAATTATAGATGTTCGAACCAATGTCAGCCGTTAGATTATTTTCTATTAAGTCCGAGCCATTCGACCTATGTTCAATTTGCAGCCGCCATCACCCACCGATCGACTGCTACGGTGCCACTGGTAGGGACTATGAAAGAAAAGGATGGGAAAGTGAGGGAAGGATTTGACAAAAACTACGACTTAAGAGCAAAACCCATTAGATCCTCGTCCACTACCAAAGGAGCAAGAGCGGTTAAGTAGTAGGCTTCGAAAGAGGTATCCCTATTGGAATGAGGATAAATAATGGTTTTCTGTGGACTAGGAATGCATGGATCAAGGAGTGGGGACAATACAAAGAAACACGACCAAAAGATTTATAAAGCAGATATCTTATTTCCAATCATAAGACGCAACCACAAAACCAAACCAATCCTTAGATAAATGAACTTTTGTTAATGGCAACTTTATTTTAGGTTTAACTTCAATTGAAGTCATTGCATACTCAAACTATGAGTTTCTCCATAGATTCATCACAACAAATAAGATCACCAATATCACATATAACCAATTTATACCAATTTAAGACTAAAACATAGATAATGTCAAAACACAGAAGGAATTATAGAATAGTACCCAAATAAGAATGGATAACACTTGTTCTCAAGCCTTATCCACTGTAGGAGTCAATTGCGTATCGATGAATACTTTTCTTATAATGATAATATGATCAACTTTCAATATCGAACGCCCTTGATCTTTGTTAGTGAACTCAAAGAAGAACAAGATCTTATTGTATTTGACCATAACTGTCCCTTTAAGCTTCTAAACATGTTGATGGTGATTGGAAGCCAACATATATGACAAGGTAGAATCAAGAAACCCACAAGGTGGTTCTTTCAATAGGTGGTGCCTCCACCACCTCCATAGACCAGCCTCTTCATTAATCAAATTGAACTTCCTAGGTATGTAACCACCTGCATTTCACGGTTTGCACGTATAAAAAGACCAACTAGAAGCAGCAACCAAACCCTTCTAAGAAGGGTTGATACTAACAAAATGATGCTTATGCACAAGAAACTACGTGCAACCTAGAATCTCGTCAGTTTGATTTTTGTCACATCCCATAACCATTTTGGGTTGATAGACGATTACAATAGAAGGAAGAAAAACCTCTCTATCCAACGTAAAGACAAAAGCTATGGAGTAGTAAGATGATTTTGAAACATGCCACTAGTGAGTAGTTAAAGTAACAGGATGGAAAGAACTTAAGGACACAAATGAGAGAAGATTTGGGGAAGAGATAGGAGGGAGCGACCAAAGAGAGCATGCCTTCAGATATGGACATACGACAAGTAGGGAGTGCTCTACAGAAATGGAGGGAGTTGAAAGGGTGAGGTTGAGACCGCGATATTTGGATGTAGACAAACGAGGGATGCATTGTAAAAATAACTAAACGGAATATGGATCACATGTCATATCATATCGCAAACACGTCTCTCCATGAAAAATTAAGTGGGACATGGACATGAGCGATCTAATCATCAAGTCTAGGGGGATCAAATACTTTTCGAGGGAGGGAGGATGGGGGGGGAGCAGAAGTCTGTGTATAATGTAAACAACATGCTTAGCTAAGCATGATTTTATCAATAAAATGCAAACTGGTATTAAAAATTCAATTTTTGAAGGAGTCAGCTGCTTCCTATGGTCTTAATGTAGATTTGCTTCTGG
Source organism: Allium fistulosum (assembly GCA_030737815.1). Classification (NCBI taxonomy): domain Eukaryota; kingdom Viridiplantae; phylum Streptophyta; class Magnoliopsida; order Asparagales; family Amaryllidaceae; genus Allium; species Allium fistulosum. The sequence continues at coordinate 635,550,491 of CM060908.1, read as the reverse complement.
GCATAGATCACCTCTATACATAAAAAAGCTAAATCGAAAATAGATCACATCACATGTTACATTGCAAGCACCTCTCTACATAAACATAGAAAATCAAACCAAATATGAATCACAATCATGTTATAACTAAACGGAACGGATCAAATGTTATGTTATTGCAAACAAAACCAATTATCCATCGACCTAAAAACCAACGAAACCTCTACTACATATCATGTTATATCACAAACAAAACCAAATGGAATCTAGATCATACGTCACTTATACTATAACCATCTCTTAGAGCATTTCTAACCGAAGAGGATGAGATGGGTCGATTCAAGGCAATCGACCCCAAACCCTTCCAACCGAAAAAAACTTAACCGGCTTTTTTTTGACCGGCTAAGAAGCAACACTCCGGATTGCTTTAGCAAGACCCAGTTGCTTACCAACTGTGACACGGTTGGGAATGCTCTTAAGCATCTCTTTCTGTAACTACCAAATGTACCATAGATTACATCAAGCACGGTATCCTACGCTGAAAAGCATAAATTAATCACACTTTAATCTTCAATATTATCTTTGATTTCACTATCGACTTCTATAAATAGTTAGCAGAATCCGCTTGAAAGATTCTGTTTTATGCGACGGCTCGGCCTAGAATTTTTTAGTTTCTTTCTATAATTATGTCCTAGCATCCTTTTCTTAACCTACTTCCCCTCTCGTTTTTTCTTGATTCTCTCGTTAAATACTTCCTATTCGACTCCGAAGAAGCTAATCAAATATAACCATGGAGTTCATCAAAGCCTTGGAGGAAGAAAAGAATAAAATCCTAGTTTTCAGAAGAGAGCTGCCTCTTAGCTTGCAGCTTATTTCACAAGGTATACTATTCCAAAACTGAGAATAGTAACTAGGATCTGAGATTTATGAGCTGGGTCTAAAAAAAGTTTCCATCTTGCAATTTATATCTATCAGAGATGGTACTTTTTGATGTTAATTTGAAAAGTAACATCTGGGTATTGTTGATTTCTTCATTTTATGAGCTGGGTCTGGGAAAAGTTTTGACCTTTCGATTTATTTTGATATGTTTTTCAGCAATCCAGACATATAAGCATACGCTGAATATAGATGACAGTGAAATCATTGCAAGTGAAGTGCCAGTTTTAGAGGAGTTTCTTCCACTGAGACCTAGCTGTTCTTCTTTAGAGGAGTTTCTTCCACTGAGACCTAGCTGTTCTTCTTTAGAGGAGGAGATAAATAATAATAACAGCAACGATGATACTATTAATATTAATGATGGGAAAAGGGATAACGTACCAGATTGGCTGAAATCTGCTCAGTTGTGGAATGAGCAGCCTGAGCCTATAGTGGTGAGATTCTTTTGGTTTTGTCATTATTCTCGTTAGTATCTGATTTTTGAACACATGCATGTTCCAGATTCTCCAAATTTTGTTTGAACACAAAAATTATCTTCCACGCCCAAGTAAAAAGGGCATAACTCAGTACACAAGATTTCACCGTAGGCGAAGATTCAATGAGATCATCAGGCAGGTGACCTCTAATTTGGGATCTAACCTTTTGAAAATGATGGCATGCCTAACAATTGATTAGTGGAAACCAAAGCTTTAAAAGCGAAAGCATACCCGATGCGGTCGCTTAAGGCAAAGCGTAAGCCTCAATTGATTGATAAAAAAAGTTTACAGTTAATCATGTAGTACTACAAATAAATAACAATATGAACACTTAACTTTAAAGAGTTCAGTCCTAACCATCCTTTATTATTCATTCATAAAAGTATAAATAATTAAAACTATAACATATAAAAAGCACTCGATTATATACATATCAATAAATGGTTCGATCCTTGTTAGAATGTTGGAAGAATTCATATTTAGTTTTCAGCTCCCTAACGGTGTGTACTTTATTTTTTCTTTCTCCTTCAATTTGCCTTCAATTTTTTTTTTGGATTTTTGAAAATGATATTGGATCGATTCTAGTAGAATCGGTCTCTATTACAAGCAGTAGAAAATCATATAAGTTGTTATTTAATTTATTTTTCCTTTTAACAATTTAAATCGGTAGCCAACATGATTGGTGCACTTGGTTGATGGTCCGGACTGTGGGACTAAAGATCACAAGTTCCAACCTCGAAACTCACAACTCTGTAACAAGTACCCGGATGTTTGGCAGACACATACTTTCTTAGAGTTTACATGCAAAATTTAGTTCTCTATGTAATTCAAAAAAAAACAATTTGAATTAGTAGAATTTGTTCCAAGGTTCGATGATAATTCAGAAATTTTCATTGAATATCATTTGAGAAAATTCATTACGTAGCTCTCGATCATTATTTCAAAAACGATATTAGCATGTCGATATTAAATGGAAAAGTTAAAAAACATTAACTTCAATTTTCTTAAATTTTATTCTTTATTTGGCCTGCTATTAAATAATTGAAGTTTTATAATTTTTATTAGCATCAAAATATACAACTGAAGATAATTTTTTTTTGAGTTGCATACCTTAACAATTTGAGACATGCGAGACGAATATTTTGTACACTTCATATGGCTTAAGTTGCCGAGACATAAGTTTTAAAGGTTAAAAAAGTTTTTGAAAAAGCCTTAAGGCATTTTATTTATCATTACCTTGAGACGAGCATCAAGATGGATTTTTTAAAACATTGCTGGAAACAAATTGGATCGACTTTACTGAAAGCCAAACCATCTACTTAATTAAACCTTTTAGTGACGAAATTGCCATTTGATTTGTTATTGTTATAAACAATTTGATTCAACACTCTAAAATCATACACAACATTATTTGGTAAAGGGCATAAAGTTCTAGTGGTATTTGTATAATAAGTTATCTAATAGTAAAAGGATAAGATATTACAAATGAATGAGTTGGTTTGAATTTAGTTTTGATGATTATATGCAAGAGAAATCATATGTGATGATAATTTTATAAAAGAGGGTTGTAAATGTTTATAAATTTGTGTAAGTTATGTTTTATTTAATAAATTAAATTATGGAATGGGAAGGTAATTTATAGACTTACTTTATTTCTTTCTTATATAGTTCGATTTGTGTAGCATAGAGCTATCAAAGTGAGCATGCTATATATACTTATCTTTCGTGGTATCCCTTCACAATATTTTGACTTCATGCATATTACAATCTAAATACATTTCTTCTCCTTCAAACATGATGAAGAAGCTAATAATAAAGAGGCTAAAGCAAAAATGAGAACGAGTATGGAATCAAATGTTGGAAATGAGAAATTGTTAAGAAGTATGAAAACAAAAACTTAATAAGAACATGCTTTAGTAATTATTTTGATAGTAATGTTGTGAAATTTTAGGGAATAATTCAAATAATTATAGTTTGATTGTTTCTTTAAACTCCAAAACAAAAGAGATTCTAGATTAACTGAGAAACTCTTCCAATAAATTATGTATATTATAAATGTTCCAAATGTGATGTAAAAAACATTATTGAAACATAATAGTGTCATTAACAAGCAAAATAAACTCATATACAAATCGTGCACGAGGTAAATACCTATATACCCCTGGTTGCTTTCTTTTTCTTTTTTAAGAAAAAATGTATGTATGTATTTTTAATCGTACTTGGTGAATGAAAGAAGAACATCACACAATTATTGTTGTTGTTATTTCTTGCTTACTCTAATCCTTAGTATGATGAGGAAAAACACTTTAATATTAGATGTTGGACTTTACTCTTACGGTAATATTTTGTGTAGGTAAGCCATGCAATTTATATAACTCCAACTATCATGATGTTAAATAACTACTATCACTATTTGCAAATTCAATTTAAGTACATTCCCGTAGTAGTTTTCAAAGTCGCTAAATGGCACTACATGGTAATAACCATATGTTCATATTTATTATTTAGACTAATTATTATGATATAGTGAATCACTTGTGTGTTGTTTTCAAAAATTTTCATTTGGTTCTAACTATCCTTTTAACATAATTACGTTGTAATAATCCTTTATGCATAATTGCATGTTAATGAGCATAAAAATATTCCCCTTGGAAAGCTTTGTATACATTTGTCATTTGCAAGTAGTTTTACCAACTACACATCTATTTCTAATTTTAGTTTATTCCATAAGTGAATTGTCATGTGATTTTAACGTAATGTGCACAACTTAAGTCACGTGGCTCTAAGTCATGTGCATATACTAACAACTAGATTATATCCAAGTGTTATTTTAGTTGACGACAAATGCCATTCATGTATCATTATGAGTTATGTGACTATCAAATGAATTCGTGTCTCGGTTTATCCTTATTGTGTTTACTCACAATGAAATTAACTCATGTCTCAGTTTATTGGTAAAAGGCTTGTAGGGATAGTCATCTACATATGTCTTATTTTAAATGTATTATTAAATAGGGGCATTTCACTAGAAGGACAAACTTTGCAGTCCAATTAGTTTCTAGGACACACATCCATAGAAATTAATTTCAAGGCCAAAGTCAGCAGAATAATTACTTTTAAGGACAAAGTCAGCAGTCCAATTACTTTCAAGGACATAATTTCATAGGTTTTTAGGCCATAGAAACTAATTATTTTGCATTTTGTCCTTAAAAGTAATTATTTAAGTTGTGTGTCCTAGAAACTAATTGCACTTGCTAAAGAGGCCCTTGTGGCTAATTTCCACTATTAAATATATCCATCATTTTGTGCTGAAATTTTTAATTAAATGCCTATAAATATATTTATAGGAATTTTCCATTATGCTAATTTTATCAATAATGTAGTATGTTTACATTTTGACGATACTATACATGTATACCATTATGTATTGTATGATTACTTTGATAACAATTTATTTATAAATTCGAAATGACAATTCAATCCTTAATATCCAACTTTCATATTAAACCTCTTAATAGTATATTTGTTACCCATCATTCCTTTTGTTTCAAAAATCTTTTTATAACGAAATCATGACTTATTGTTAAGGTTTGCGATACAAATGTTTAACGATCCAAAAAATGAAACAAACTAGAGGTGAAAATGGAGAAAAATAACATTCGTAGCGTGGCTTGTGTGGACAACACATGCAATGTTGTTGATACAAGTTATGCTCCAGAATTCTAAATGAAGTGTCGTCAAAGTCACAGGTAGTTGCCAGTAGAGAGACACTAAATCAAGTTATTTGGCTATGTTGTTAGGGTTTGATATACCAGACAATAATTGGTGCATGTAAATATTTAGCGGCTTAGATTAATTTGGATTTACCATTAATTGGTGTTAACTACTGCATGGAGTTGACCACCATTAAAGGATACTAGCGGATACTAGCTTTCCTTTTATGGTCTTTGTCTCTTCATCTTCCTCTTTTATAATTCATCTCATTTTGGAAACCTTCGTAAAACTAATTAATTATTATTTTTTTAAAGAAAATTAGAAATTCGTTTAGAAAATCACAAGAAACCTTTAGCTTTTTATATTTTTGGTTTTTCCTTCATATTTGATCTTGGTATTTGGTTACGTGAAACATTTCAAGATTCAAAGTTAAACATATTTTCTTCCATTTTCTGTTGTAAAATCAACTTCATCTATTTTATTGAGTTACGGTTGAGAAGATTTTTTTCTCTCCAGTATTTTCATCGTAGTTTTAATTAGAGTCGAACCGAGGTGGTATTTTTTTTCTTTTTATTAGAACCTTAAGTAATAGTTTATAGATCTTTGAAAATTGTAGCAATTGATGTCAGAATCTCATACATATCCTCGAATAGAGGATTACTCAATTTTCTCAAATAAATAGTATGTTTTCTTTTAAAAGATTCAAATATGGAGAAGACAATGATGGAAAATTCAGATGAAAATAACCTTGGAATGTAGAAACCAAGGATGAAAGACCATTTGCTTCTAAAGAATTTCTGCTAACTATTGGCAAATAAAAGGAAAAGAACAAAAAAATAGATAAGAAAAATGGATAACTAGGGATAAAATAGCAGGTCAATTAGTGATCAAACCATTACGTGTTTTGATATTGATGGGTTCATTGTTTTAAAGTTGAAACTTGAAACACGCTTGTTGTGTTATTAAACAACTCAAACGTAGTTGGAGTTGAATGAAATTTCGACAAGCAATCTATTTAATGAGAAAATGAAAATGATGAATCTCAATGATGAAAATGAGTGTTTCAACCATTAGGAAGAGACTAATTTTATGAAAAAAAAACAAGGATTAAGTAAAGACTGCAACACAAGATCACCATCACCTTTTAAATGATGAAGGTGATCACCAATAGTTAAAAGCAACGAAGAAGACAAAATTTTGTTACAATATTAAAAATGGCCCGTGAGCCGCGTTTTTGTGGTAATCTCAATAAAGGAAGAAATTTTAGAAGTGTTAAGAGAAAAGGAAGGAAAACATGATGATACAAATGTCTAGCAGTGAAGATGTCAACATTAGCGGTGAAGATAATGAGTTTATAATTTATAGTGGTGGAGACATAAATGATGAATGCTTGATTCATGTGTGTGCTTATATGCATGTACAAGCAAGAAAATGTTTACGATTAGTGAAGAGAACGTATAAAAAATGCGAGTTCTGCTGAGGCCTATGGTTTCCAAATAAAGGATTCAGTAAACTGATTGATTTGACGAAAATAAGAAATGGATGAATGATACACATTGCAGAAATGGTGAAAACTCTCATTCGCGATAGAAAGAAAAATGAATATTATCACACCAAAAAGTGGGGTTACAAAGTTTGGAGGAGGCAGACTTGAAGTTATTCGTGCTAGCGAGGGAAGATAAATCTTTGTAGTATGTTAGGTGTGACCAAGATCAACCCAAGCATAAATCAACCAAGATATTGGGTTTAAGCGAACCCCTTACTACAAAGGTTGGAGGAGGCAGACTTGACGTTATTCGTGCTAGGGAGGTAAGATAAATCTTTGTAGTGCGTCAGGTGAGACCGAGTTCAACCCAAGCATAAATCAGCCAAGATATTGAGTTTAAACGAACCCCTTACTACAACGGTTGGATGAGGCAGACTCGACGTTATTCGTGCTAGCGAGGGAAGATAAATCTCTGTAGTGTGTCAGGTGTGACCGAGTTCAACTCAAACATAAATCAACCAAGATATCGGGTTTAAGCAAACCTCTTGCTACAAGCATCACCCCAATTGATACACGGTCTCATAGAAAAATATCTGGACAAAAATTACTTTAGAAAAAACTATCAAATCAAAGAAAATCAAGTTGGAGAACAAGGAGCATCAAATTGGAATATTGAAGAGCAGTGGGCATCATTTTCTAAGGTTTTGAATCTGGTATTTCGAAAATACCTTTTTAGAGGTTTCACACATGAAATTTCATATCGGTTGAGATCTCAAACAAGAGGATTGTATTTTAAACATTCATTTCTGTGTCTAAAGTCCTCGTGACCATCTCGGAGAGTATTTCATGTCAAAAAAGATTTGTATGTGCAACTAGATTTTTAGTTATTGCTTTGAAATTTATGGTTTTAATTTAGTTGTTTTTCTATGCTCTAGTGTAAGGTATACTAAATAAACGAAATGCAAATTTATGCAATCTTGTTTCTTCCAATAGCTATGATAAGCCAACAATACGTTTTATTAAAATTTTATTTCATAAAGCGTAGTTGCAATCTTAGCTCTTACATTAACTAAACATAATGATAAACTAATTCTATTTATTTATGTCTTTTAGGTTCCAGTTTCATGTTTAAAAAATAAACTAAAATTTCAATTATTGTTTCAAACTTCTTACGGCAGAGATTGCGATTAGAAGAAGAACATTTGAAATGATGATAGTTGATTTCCATTCTTATTTACACGCAACTTACATGATTTGAAATTCTAAAATTGACATTTAGTATAGTCGTAATAAATAGTAGTAAATTCACTAATTCGTTTGAATTATCGTTCATTAAAATTAACCATAATTAATGCATGCTTTACTTCAAATTAACTGTAATTAATTATAACTAATGCATTCTTGAGTTCAAATTATTTACATGAATTATATTTATAGAGAATGAATGAGAATTAATTACAAATTTGAATTTGTAACTACATTGTCAAATGCATTTAATAATTAGTTAGGAGATGCACATAATTTTGGCTTTTATAACTTTAATTATATTAAACTTTTCATGGCTTCATTATTTAGCAAATTGTATCACATAATTGGATTTGAATTGCATGTAAAGAAGAACTTGTAATGTTCAATATATATATATATATATCATGATTATTTTATAGGTATGTAAATATTGGATTATGAATTTTGGACTTTATGTAAATTAGATTTTGCCAAAATATTTACAATTATATATGAACGGATATAAATTTTAATATCCATATGTGTGCATATATACATTTTATAGACATGTTATATCTTTACTTTGTTAACTTATCATGTCATATGTTAATGTGATTTTTCACATATATATAAAATAATAAAACATAAAACACCTAATTAAATTACATACATGCTATATTTATACTTTATTAACTTATCTTGCCATATATGTCAATGTGACCTTTCACATGCTTAAAATGGTAAAAACATAAAAACACCTAATTAAATATGACAATATTTTAAAACTCTGGACATGATTAAATGCTAACTAATCGTTTGTATACTCTATATAAGATCTGCTTTGGGTAAAGCTTGAAATTTATTTAATTTTTTATCCACCGCCAAATGAACCCGACCCAACAAATATAAGATTTCAATGCACAGAAAGTAAGAACAAATAAGAAGTTAAAACCCTAAACAAATAGAAATTCACAATAAGCAAGAAATATAGAAATATTTCAAGTCCATGGTCTCGTTTCATAAAAAGAATAGGTTTTTAAATAAAAAAACTAATTTTCAATAAAGTATTACTTGTACTTGCAAGTCTCTGATGGTAGTGGGCTTGTTATAAAGAAGATTAGCAGTTTGAATTTGGTAAATAGATGGAGCTTGATTAATCTGGTTGTAGATGGTAAATGAATTTGGAGTTCAACATCAAAAAAATAAAGAAGAAGAATTAAGTGTTTTTTCCTTAAGTGGAGAAAAGTAAAAATGAAGGGTTATGACATAATTTCCGGAAGTAATAATTGAATTGGTAATTATTTTGACTTATTCAATAAATACAATGTTATGAATAAAACAAAATTTCAACTATAAGTTGATATCTCATCAATAATTCAATCATGATTAGGTTAAAATGAGACTGCATCAAAATTTGTTATTTTGTTTTGCACAAGTGCAATAACAAGATCTTGATCGAGATCTTGGTTGAGATCTAGTAATTTTTTTGGCCTATTCATTAAATAGATGTTATTTAATGTGAATAAAACAAAACTCGGAAAATATGTCTCGAATTGATATCTCATCAATATTTCAACTAAGATAAGATTAAATAGAGATTATATCAAAATTTATTATTTTGTTTTGCACAAGTGCAATAACAAGATCTTGATTGAGATCTTGGCTGAGATCTCAAGCACGATGAACGAGGTTTAAAATATCGATTAGTTTGTTGTTGAATTTTTCTTATCGACCTTCGAGTTGGAGTCCAATGGAGACTTCGAGCTAAAAAAAGAGAACACATTATATATATGTATGTATATTTTTGTGAATATTTCGTAGGTTATTATCGGTACTTTATGCACGTGCACGCGCGCGCACGTGCTCACGTGTATAATGTGTGTACTGTTAAGTGTTTATATTCGAATGTGTGTCTCTCCCTATATATATATTTATTTATAATGTGACCATTGGGACTAACAAGGAAATATATTTATACATGAACATATATTTTCTATAAACACACACATTTATTTGTTCTAATATGTATTAATACCACATATATTTACATACACATATATACATACACACACATGTGCGTAGCATGCATAAAAGAATTTCAGGTCTTATTGAAATTTATGCTATTTATGTTATAAATTTATTTTATTAATGTTATATAAAACTATATATATATATATATATAATTGTTTTAAAACCAAAATAATTTCATTAAGAATTTATATTTTGAAGCAAAACATAATAATTTTATTGTACAACGGAGATTTTTTTTAAAGAAATCTCGAAAGTAAATTTTATATCAAATTATTTTAAACAGAGATTAAATATATTAATATATAATTTAAACCCAAAGTTAAAACTGTATTCTAATAACTAAAACCAAAATAAATTTTTATATTTTAAATTGAAGATTTTATTAAAAATAATTTTGAAACTAAGGCGGGATCCAGTTCAACCGGTGCACAATTAGATTACAGATTTGTAGTCAAAAGTTATAATTTTTTGTACTATTACAATCTGTAATTGACCATTGAAAGACATTTTTGAGCTTAAATTACATATTTGTAAGAGGTTTTAGTGATAGATTTGTATTTTCAATGCAGTTATAAAAAAAGTTTCGTAACAATGTGCATGTGAATTAGGTCCCTAATTCTAAAATGCGATTCATTTATAAATGTCTATGAATGAGTGTAATGAATGAAAATATAACTGTAATGCATTGAAAGAATTAAAGTGGAAAAGGAGAATTATATAGAAATCTTGGTATTATAATTTTTTTTTAATGGAAAAGGTAGAGACTTAGAATACATATTATACTAACAAGGACCTTTTGTATTGCTACCTTAAAAATAGAGATCTTGGAGCTATTCCTTGTAAGTTTTATGTGTAGAAGGTATTCGAGTTAATTACTTTGTAATTTTGTTTTGGATTTTTTTATTTTGCTGCTTTGACAATTGAGGAGTGGATAAGAGTTGACTAATGAACTTCGTCAATTGAAATTATATTTCATATCGTCTAAAATTATCAATTCATTTGACATTTTTGATTTTAAGGTCTTATCATGACGTGAGCAGGGTGCCAAATGTATGCCCGCGGCTTATAGAATATTTTGATTAACTTAAATCATGGTTTTCTTCAATGAAAATACTTTCTCGAAATCGAAGTTAACAAAAATTGATCTTTTAACTGCCATATCACAAAATATTAAATGAATTAGTTATAGTTTATACTAGCAACGGGTTGTTGGACATGCTAAATTATAAAGAAAAAGGATGTGCTGAATTTTGACGAATTAATGGAAGAATTTACTATAAAAAAATGCAGAATGGTGTTTCATTGAAGTGACATGTTAGGAATATTATAATGTATATTGGATGCAAACTAAGTAAAATGTTGAAATATAATTTCAATTTTATATATTAATAAGTGGTAAATCATAATGAAACACATATTGAGCCACCCACACATAGGCTCGAGTGAGGCAGTTGATGAAAAATACTCTACATCAAGATGGAGGGATGAATTTATTTTGTATTAACAAGCCAAAGAAACCTACAAAGACCATATAAAGGTCTATATCGTATTACAAACATTTGAGTGCATGTTCGATTGATTGACATATATATTAGTGGTTTAGATGTAGATGAGGTGATGTAAATTAAGATGGAGTTACTTGTGATAGTCAAATTGTAATTAACTGTTATGATTTGTCATATGATATCAATATGCTTAAAGAATCAATAAAAAACGAGAAGGACGATAAAGAAAAATGCAAAAAGGTTGAAACAACCGAGCATTTGTAGCGGCATTTCCGTCTCCAGTCGACCATAGGTATTGTGTTGTTGACACAAATCCTCCATTTTTGGCCAATTACTAGGGGGAATGTAATGACAGTAGCATATAATTGTTGTCAAAAAAGAGGTATTGTACTAGATTTTGTTGGACTGTGTACTTTGGAAATATTTTTGTTGTATATTCATCTAATGATCGGAATTAATTTGGAGATATGAATGGAAATATATTTTATTGTTAATACTAATTAGTGACCCAGTGGTTGAGACACCTGCCTCCTGTTAATGAGGTCGCAGGTTCGATTCCCGGACTGCCCTACTACCAGAGCTTACCATGTGCATATGCTCAGATCAGCCACTTATGTGGTGCTCGCGGACCAGGCTAGGTGCACTAGGGGGGTTTTACGACTCCGGTCGGTTTCCCCCCTGAACAAATTCAAAAAAAACTAATTAGTGACCACTATAAATTGATGTATAGAGTTAGCCACAATTAGTAGACGTTGGGTTAGGATTTTAGAAAGTCAAAATGATTATTTTGTTTAATAATCTTCGGAACTTTGATCAGGGAATAAGTATAGGCGAATTTTTTCCTTTTTTACCAACTAATTGAAGTATGTATAAATCATGGAAATCCTAAAACTTACTACATAATATTTTGTTTTTCCGCTATTCACATGTTAACTTATCTTCAACTTTAAGTAAAATGACTGACATACATAGCTATATTAACTAAGCAATTTAGTGGTAATAGAAAATAAGCGAAAATATTATAATCTAGTGAAACAAAATTTGCTATAATACATAATCTTTATTTTAATATTTACACAGACGTTCTTGAAATCTATCATGAACATGGGTTTGAAAAGGGAGACCATCCCAAACTCCTACCCTAAAGAAACTCCAAACTTATTAGCAAGGTTCGAGATCTCGGTTTCGGTCTTTTGTAATTTTAGGAATTTCAATGTAATTCGTAAATTTCGGGAATTTCGATTCTAGTTTCGGTTTCGGATATCATTGTTTATTTTTTATATAATTACACATATATTTGTTTAATTTATTGAAACAAACGTATAAATTATATTTGATTGAAAAATAAGACATAAAAGAACAATACTGATTAATTATAAATATTTATAACGCTAAAAAATGTTTATTCATTATTTCGTTATCAACTTTTTTAGTTACACCATTCACATATTTTGTGAATTTATATGTTTTCTAAGTTACAATTTTAAATTTGATTATTGATGCATTTGAAACTCAAATTAATTCTTTTTTGAGACTTCTTTTTGTTGTAAAATTTGAAGTTCAATAGTTTTTATTGAATCAGAATTTCGGGTTGGTTTCGTTTTGGTCACTATTGAAACCTAAACGGAACGACCGGAATCTCGGTGTTTCGGTCGAAACCTCAAACCTTGCTTATTAGCGATATTTTGTGAAGTATTAGTTTTTTCTTGGCAATACGTGGACGATTTTTTTTTGGCTTGAATTCAATATTGAGATCAAACTTAATATACCAATTTTTATTCACTACATATTATTTTAAGCAAGATAAGAATATATTATTAATGAATGTTAAAATGATTGGATTTTCGAATCCTTTCAATTTTGAGGACGGCCATGAAGCTTCTAAATAACATAAGTTGTTACTGAAGTTTTAGTCAGGGCAATTATTCTACTTTGTCACGAGATATTTATGTACCATAGGCATAAAAGATCTATGTTACTCAAATTATTATTTCGACTTTGGTATTCAGTTTTTGCATGCACATATCCAATCGTAGGACGTTAGTAATCTGAAATGTGATATGCAGATGATTGGAAATGTTGAATTTTATGATACATAACGTTGATTTCAATGTTTGGAGCATTGATTTTGAAGGGTTGGAACGTTAATTTCAATAATTTGAGAAGTGTTACATTGAGTAATAATGACTAGTTACAAAAATAAAAGAACCATGGAAAATGTTTTAAGTTAATACTGAGAAGTCCAATAGGTTATTTATTTATTTATTCTAACAACCATAATCCAATGCAAAATTGTCCACATTTACACTTGGTAATTTTCCACAAAAGATTTCTTCAATTGTTCTCATCTACGTGATTTTCACATCAACATGTTTTTAAACACTTATTTATAATGGTCAACAATATCTGTACATAGTTGTATGTAAAGTGAGAATTCTTTGTAAAACATTGATATTTTAGTTAACATATGATATTGCAACTAAGCAATCCATTTGAGTATACTCTTAATGTAGCACATTTTGTAATATGTAACGTTTTACATTCTTGTTCTTGTCTTTGTCCTGCATTAATATGAATACAACACTGATCCACATACCAAGTGACCAAGTAAGGTACTACGTTCAATAAAGTTTGAATATGTTGCACTCCAATCATTTTACACAAAAGCAACTACATATATACTTCACTCGTTTCTAATTTCATACGAATCATTATTTGAAAATTGGTTTCGTAAAATAAATACTCAAAATATTTATTACCATGAAGGATAGTTGATCATAATTGCTTAATCAGTGCAATAAACATATTAGAGAAAATTCATGGTTTTTAATTATACAAAGTGAAATTTAATAACATGCTTAAGATCCATATCCACAAGTAAAATTCATAACTATGGTACGACACTAAAAATAAATCATTTTTTTCTGTTATCATTTCTTTGTAATATTGACCTAGAACTCCTAGACAAACTCTTTTTCTCGATTTAATAAGGCATTGAAAAAGATTTTTTTATTATTAACATTGTCAATATCGAATTAAAACTAGAATTGTTTTGATTGTAGTAATCTTTAAGCCATCTTACAATCATTAAATAAAATTTTATGGAATTGTTAAAGAGAAAAGGGTTGGATAAAAGATTAAAAAATAAGGAAAAAAAAGAAATGGTATAAGCGGAGAAATTCTGTCGTACACTTGACTTCTTATTTAAAATTATATTGAAATTCCTTTTTGTTTTGTGATTTCTTCTTCGATTTTAAATTATATTTAAATTATAATATATATGATACTTAAGTGTTTTGAACACAAATAATATTCATCTTAATAAACATTATAACGACATTTGATGTAATATGAGCACTTATGATACTCACTTTAATAATCACTAACTCAACATTAAAATAATATTCAAGCATCTATCATCGTAATATCCATTGACTACAAATTCCATTAATTAGTACAATAATATTGGAATCTTGAATTTAAGGAAAGTTATCATATCATATTTTGTTGGTTGAGATTTAGATGGATGTTGAGTGGGTCCTCCTCCATAATCTTAACTTTTAGTCATCTTTTTAAATTAGAGAACTAAGGTTCTAGGGCGTTACAGTTGAAGACAAGAAAAGTGGTTTTGGTATGATATAAAAGTGAAAGGAAGAAAGGTAGTTATAAAAACATCCATTTGGTAACTTTGGTTCATTTCATAAGACATAAGAATCAATGATTTGATGAAATTATCTAACTAGAAAAATCCCCCCTTTTCCACTCCCTTTATCTAAATAACTCATCACTTTAACAATTCCTAAATTCTACACTCATTTTTTTTCCTTTCCATGACATTTTTGAAATCAAATCAAGCTGAAAATGTTTCAGTAACAACTTTTCTGTTATCTTACTATTATAGTATAAAATTTATAAATTCAGCAAGGTAAAATTCATCTTTTTCTAATCTATTTCATTTGCGCATTCTTTCTTGCTATTTCTTTTTTTTCATCCCCGTTTTCACTTCAAAAAATAAAAATATAAATAGATTACTAATGAATGTTTACAAATTACATTTTCCCATTAAAACTCTAGCTTACATTATTTGGTATATTCTTGAGAAATTCAAACACTATTTTGTTTAATAAATAATGTCATGTTCCTATATTTAATATAAGCGCATATGAAGTACGAATAATGTATTAGTAGTCTAATAAAAGTTAAAGACTTTTAGTTAATCCCTTTTTTGTCAATTGTGAGACATATAAACATTTTCAAAACATGATAGTATCTTAACAAGCAAAATAAACTTATTTACATACAAATCGATGAGTTAAATAAGTACATACTTTTAGTTACCTTTCTACATTGGTACCAACCTTTAAATTGAAGTGGTTGGGTAAAAGAAGAATATAGCACAATTATAATAATTATTTGTTGCCAACTTCAATAATTGGTGGCACACTCGATGGGAAGGACAACCCTTTATAACACTTCTAACATTAGATATTGGACTTTATTGTCATGGAAAATGCGATGTATGCAAAAGAATCACCATATAGTACTCTGACCATCATGGAGTTATAATACCACCATTACACTTTTAAAATTTAATTTCAGATGTATTTTGTTAGGTAGTGGTTTCTTATATGAAAAATATCATGACATACATAAATACTAGTATGTTAACATACGCATATACTAGTATGTTCATATTAATTGTTACTATGCTAACCACGATTATACGAGTCACTTTTTGTGTAATTGTTGACATCAAATTGTGTGTGTGTGGAGAGAGGTGCAATGACATATCTCTTTTGGAACACTCTTTTAGCATCCCTATCATATTTTGAGCTATGTTATGAAATATTGTAAATATATTCATATCATACTCCAAATCATCTTCACAAAAACTGGTTCATTTATATATATACGTGTGTGCGTGTGTGTGTGTGATGTAAATAAATTTGATGTTTAAAATTATTTCCAAATCATGTAAGAACCTCTGCTAGTTGCTTGGTTCAGTCTTCATCTAAATTTCCAGTATCTAAATTTTCATATTTTTTCGATTGAAATGATATAAATGAATGTTCATTGAAAATACTATCATAAATTTTAATGGCATGGAGAAGGAAGATTGTGTCTTTTAAAATAAAAAAAGAGAGGTATTTTTGAAAAAATGGGTAGTAATTTCCTACAACAAAACAAGTGATGATAAATATTCCTCCCTCTGTAAATTTCTTCTTTTCTTACTATTTTCCCCATATCATCCCTCCCCTTATCCTAAATACTTTTTTTTAACAATTCTCTTTACTAATATTATATTCTATATTCATTAACACAATTTTCGACTACACATAAAATCAATTTAGTACGAGGAACTTTCTACACGATATTTAATGAAGCACACATAGGCAATTCCAAATAAGTTTAAGCTAATCACTAGCAACATGCTTGTTGGGATCGAAGATGATATTGGGTCAATTTAGTAAGAGGAACTTTCTACATGATCTTATCCACATGATATATTATAATTTCTACACGATATTTAACATGGTCTCTTGTATATTCTCTTTGAATCTTTACCTTTTTACCTTCATGCTTGTTGGGATCGAAGATGATCACCACCTTATTTATGTGTCCGTCCTCCATCACCACTTCACTATTGCCAAATTACCAAGCATTTAATTCATGCATTATTTCTTCGCTATAATTTTTTAAAGGAACCTTGATAAAATTTGCATTTATCGCCTTATCTTTGGGTGCTTGGTCATCTTGCATTAATACCATGTATTCACCATTGAAGATCCATTCTCGCCTTTAACAAAAATTGAATTAGCTAGATCTTGAGATCCATATATATCACCTATTGATAAGAACACGAATCATGATGAAAAATTGTTATAATCCGGTGGACGATATATAGCCTTCGGCAATGGCTACCGCAACCAAGAGAAAATATACCAAGGTCAAAACTCTTTTTGGCTTTGGCTGAATGACTCTAATATTGTTAGGAAATTTTATAACCCATATACTCAAATATGAGCGGAGGAGAAAATTCATCACATAAGATACTTTTTCAATTCTTGTGTTCTTCAAAATGATATGAGTACATACATATGTAACATATCCATTACCTAACACGTAAATTGACATTCAGTCTTAATTATGACTAAATGCATAATTGACATTTTAATGCAGGAATTAATTTTCTTAAAAGCAACTGCATTAATGCATGATTATTTATGTTCTAATTAATGATCAGTAATGATGCATTATGTTTGGCTGGTAATGTTCTGATCATTATACATGATAATAAATGCATAAATATTTGTATGACAAGTCTATTTAACATATTTTTAAAGGAAAAAATGGTTTGGATAAGAAATGCGAAAAAGGTACCTTAAAAAAAATAAAGAATTGTGTGAGGGGAAGAACCAAATTACTGATCCTTCCTTTATAAATAATAAAAATTAGTAATTGACCTTTTCATAATTATTATTTTTCGACTCTTTCTTTCATATAATTTTCTATCTAGTCAAAATCATTGTTTCTACCTCTTCATCTTCAAAACCTAAAAACCATAATTTTCGAATTAAAAGATAGTTCAGTTGAAGATAATGGAGGATACCCATCTCAGTCTTCATCTAAATTTCCATTTTCTCAATGTCCATCTCAATTTTGATTGAACATGATATAAATGAATTTTCAAGTGAAAATCCCACGATGAATGATCTTTTACTGATATAGAAAGAGAGAAGAAAGCTTGTGCGTTTTAAGTTAAAAGAGAAAAAGGAAGAAGGGTATTTTTGAAAGAAAAGGTTATATTTTCATGCATTAAAACACATATAAGATAAGTATTCCTCCTTTGAATTTTTGTTCGCTAAATCTATTTATACACCATTAATTTTTTATTAAATTTCAAATAAAAAACACCCTTATTTAAATAAATAATTTAAAAACAATACTAAAGGATGAAAAAACAATCATAATATACAAATCCTCTTTTTCTACTTCATAATCAAAATTTCTATACATCGTCAATTGTTTGAATTTGAATGTCATCCCAATATCAAATTCTACTCATATAGTTTCAAGTTGTATTCAGCATAATTAGTTTTACCATTTTAACTTCAATTTAAATAGGAAAGTTGGAATTTAGAATTCGGTATTAAATTTAATATGATTCATAAAATACTAAATTATTCTTTGTCTTTTAACTTTATATTAAATTAAGTTTAAGTTAACATCAAAATTTAAGTAGTTTAATGTTTTAATATTCAAATAGTACATTTGAATTTCTACATGAATTGTTAAGTAATTTTAAATACCATTCAAATCTCCTGAAATTAAAATTTGGAGTTTGCAAAAGTGAATTTGGTGACTTTAAGAATCAAGGTTCTTTAGTTTGATTAATGAGAGAGAGAGAGAAAGAGTGAGTAAGTTAATGAAATGAGATTAGTGTTTTGTTTTATTCCAATGTAAGCATAATTATGTAATATGTATGGTGTATATTAAGTAAAAAATGGTGCATAAGATTTTGACAAAATTTTCGGTGTTTGTGCAGTCATTTATGGTATATGAATGAAATTTACTCCTCTCATTTTTTCCTTTTCTTACAATCCCCCCTCCCAAATCATTCACTCTTGTCCAAAATACTTCTTTCTTAAACAATTATCTTTATTTATCATGTACCCGGCCATTTTATATTAATTAGCATCAATATTCCCTGCTGTCTGGCAGGGGAACTGAAATAAATTCTACACGTGCGATCTACAGTTGCCCAGTCTACGTACTGCCCTGTTGTATTTCACATTTCATTGATAATTATAATATTGTTTTAAATGTCTCACTCCATAACAAAGTAGAAAACACAGGTTGAATGTGAATGGTCTCATTTCAGACAATTAAAAAAGAGTTGAGTGATGCACACACACTACACTGGTTTAAATTTTGAAATAGAGCTTGATATTGTAGAGTTGTAATTTCTATTTTTGTTAGATTGTTTGGATCATAATGTTGGCTTCATGCATAAAATGTTGGATTAAAGACCTAAACGCAGAAACCATTTGTATACGCACATTTGATAAATTTATTTTTCATGTTTAGGGTTGAATGGTAATTAAGCATCGCTTACAATAAGCATAAGCTCACCTTTTACTTGAAATAACACAAGTTAAAATTCAAACAAACTGATCAAAATTTCCAGTGAAGGAAATCTTGGCGATGGTGATTATCATAATAACAATAAGTTCATTAGTTTGTTGTTTCATAGTTTAATTACTAATAATTAATCAAACCTAGATCATGAGCAAAATTGTTTTTGCCTTTTCACAAGCCATGGACAAATAGCATTAATCACTTGTCTGTGATGTAGAATATAGAATATACCAAATAATTTCTTTTCAGTTATGCAGGTAGAAAGCAGACATGAAAATTTCTTTTGTGTAAGAATTTTTTTTCTTTCCGTGACGTAGATCGAAAGCAAATATCAAAATTTCTTGTGTAGGAGTCCGTAAATAACCAAGCTGGAGGAGGAGCTCTCGATACTGTTGAAATAGAAACATCGCTAAATTTAGCGCTGACAAACTCAAATGGTAATGGCAATGTTTACGAAGGTAATCAAGGCGATGGGTCTCACAAGGAGGGAAAGGAAGGGAACTCAAATAGAAAATCGAGGCGGAGTTGGTCACCAGGACTTCATCGTAGGTTCTTGACTGT
Source organism: Allium fistulosum (assembly GCA_030737815.1). Taxonomy (NCBI): domain Eukaryota; kingdom Viridiplantae; phylum Streptophyta; class Magnoliopsida; order Asparagales; family Amaryllidaceae; genus Allium; species Allium fistulosum. The sequence continues at coordinate 635,530,437 of CM060908.1, read as the reverse complement.
TCTTCAGGAGCTTGGAGGTCCTTATGGTATGATGGAACTTTTCTTAAACAACTATATAAAGCCATTGAGATGATTTCTGTGTCAAAAACATATACATGAACAATAACTGCACCATGGTAACTTATCAGAAAATGAACGTGTTGTAAAATAGGTTTTATTTCCCTTCTTCCTGTGTGTTATAATGCATGGTTTCAGCATCTTAAATCACATATCTTTGCCATTTAATATCTATACCCCTCATGTTACATGACACAAATTCATGTTACTCCTAACTTACCCCTTGATCTCTCAGATTGTTCAAGCTTCTTAATTTGTTTTTAAACAACTTCTGTAATGTGTAAATAAACTAATGCATTGTTACAACTGAGCTATCCAGAAAAACGCATATATTACAGTCATGAGAAGTTCGATAAATAACTTAGTATATGGAATATTGTATTATATTAAACACATCTCATGTGGTCGACTCTAGTCTTTTTCTTCTGAAAGAGGCCGACAGCTGTTACATAAAGAAAATTGTTATAGTTAAAATATTATAAATGTCACTGGGATGTTTTATTGTCTTTGTTTTTCCCCCATTATTAACATGTATTAAATTTGATATTGTATTGCAGTTTCAACACCGAAGATGATAAGAGAGCTAATGAAAGTAGATGATCTTACCAATGATGAAGTCAAGAGCCATTTGCAGGTGATTATCATTTTCTCTTTTTATCTTCCTTGCTTTTATGCTTGTGCAGTTTGGTCTTAAAATTATCATGTGTGCCTAGATCAATATGTTTGGGGTCTCTGTTGATCTGATAATTTCATATCTTACTGAAATTCACTGTATGTCCTAATCATATAAATACAAAAACGATAGCAAATCATTGCAACTGTAAGTTGGTAAAAAAATTCTTTATATGAATGAGATCCTTTCTTTTTTGACAGTCCAATGTTGGAGTATGGAAAGAATGGAAATGTTTCCACCTTCCATGATGAACCCACAAGGGATTATTTAAAGTACTTTTCTGATTATTCAACTTGGAATCTTCGGATGTGTCACATGTTATTCATTTCCTCGTTATTTTGTATCATATTTTATAAAGGATTAGTTATACATGTGTCTTTAGTACCATAAAAAATGACACATCTTGTAAGGATAGAAATATCCTTGTAGTAAACTTTATTTGTATATCAACCATAGATGCACATTTGGTGATTAAATAAAGGATAAATTTTCGAAGTAGGCTAGTTTTTGAAACAATTTCGCCATTGGTGCTCGTTTTGAAACTAATTATCAAAGAAGGCTGGTTTCGTCCCAGTCAGCAGCCAACTCAGCAGTTTTGTAACTGCCACGACAAAGCGCAACTATGAGTTGCGCTTTTTTATTTTTTTTCTTGGCGCAACTTTGAGTTGCATCAATTTTTTTATTTTATTTTTCCCTTCTGCGCAACTACGAGTTGCACATACTTCAACTTTTAAGCATGCGCAACTCATAGTTGCGCCTGCTATAATATAGCGTAGGCGCAACTATGAGTTGCGCCTGCAGGTAGCTGCTGTTAAAACAGAGCCAACAGCTACCTCTCTCCTCATAACCCCAAAAACATTTTCAAACTCCAAACCCCTTCTCATGCCCGAACCCACCACCTCCAAACCCAAATTTTAGCCAAAGTCCACCAAATTATCACAAATTTTACAAATTTCTTCTTCATTCTTCGATTAAATCAAAGCAACGACAATCCCTTCACTCACACTTACATTACCACTAATTTTTATGGATAATTGGGAGATTCCAGATGAAGTTTTGGTTCAATTTGTTGAACGAATGGAAGCTGAAAATGAATTTGTTCCTGAAACTCAGTTTGAAACAGTTCCTGAAGCTCAATTTGAGATAGTTCCGTCGGCTAATGGTGTTGTTGTTCAATCTGCTTTGGATAATCAAATCTGCTTAGGTGAAGCGAATCAAAGACCGGGGAAACAAATTAATGGCGAAGGACGAGTGAGACAAGATAGACATCCACTTTGCCATTGTGGAGATGTTTGTGAGGTAGTTAAACTTGTAAACACGTACCACTTTGCCACTGTGGACATCCACTTAGCTTGCTGTTCAGTTGTATGTACCACCTCCGTCTTCTTAACATATAGCTCAATTACTTTCATCCCCACACAAAACATAGAATCGACGTCGTCGTCGTCGTTTACCTCAATAGCAATTAGTCCGTCATCCGTTACCCATTTACTAACCAACGAGATGTCGAACTCCGTAGAAGCAATCTTTGTAGCTTTGTAAATTGCAGTTTTCAGCTCAAGAAAATTGCAACCCCTCCTGACTTTCGATCCCTTATGTTTTCCGCCAACATAGGTTGGCTTGTTATTTTCATCGACGACTAAATCGCCGTCATGGTGACAAATAATCGGCACGGTAGCCATTGGTCTATCGAAATTACAAAAAGTTAAATGTCAATACTAGATCTATCAAACATTAGTGGAGTAGGGCTTCGAATATTTACCTCAAGTGTAGATGAACTTCCAATCTTTTGTTAACCTTCGTACAATTAAATGATTTTGAGTGGAATGTTGTGTTGCTGGTAGTAAAAATAATGGAAATGGAGGTTAGGGTTTCTGAAAGAAAATGGGTTTGTGGAGTTGTGTTTGTTTGGAGAGGAGTTGTGATGTTTATATGCTGCTGTTGGGTCAGGAGATAGCCCACGTAAACAGGCGCAACTCAAAGTTGCGCACGAACGAAATTGATAGGCGCAACTCATAGTTGCGCCTAGTATATTCTTGAATGCGCAACTACAAGTCGCGCATGCAACTTTCCAGAGAGATATAAGGGCATTTCTGATAACATCATTTCCAGCTTTCCAGATTTCCATCAATTTTCGTATAACATCATTTCATTCAAATAATAACAACATCAATTTTCATATAATAACAACATAAAGGTACACCATTTCATTCAAATAGGTGAAATATTTCATACAGAACATCATATTTCATATAACAACATGTTTTAAGTCAATAGTACAACATCGCAATACCTACATACCAACAAGTTTCAAGCCATTACAACTTCAACACAAAGCAACCAAAAGACAGACCAACACAACCCTATCTTCTTATGTTTCTGCGGTCGCGTAGTGTCATTTGAGTTTGGGTCGGAGGCGGTTGAGATGGTCCAGCTTTAACTATTTCTTGCCCCGGCTGACTACCTTGTGAAGGACCCCCCGTGCCTCTAAAACGTCTTCTTTGGTAGGTACGACCAAAAGTCTGGGACGGACGAGGCACATACGGTGGTGGTCTTTCTAGCTTATGCCTACCAAGAAGCGACTTGATAATCTCCTTGATGTTGAAGCACTTTCCTTGTACTCTGTCCTCATCTGCAGGATCTGCCAGGACATCGTCAACTTCATTGGAAATCATATACAACCCTTGAACCTAAAACACAAGAATCAATGATGCAAGTAAGTAAAGCTTTATGCGGAAGTTCAAAGGTTTAAACTTATAAACACGTACCAAATCACGTTCCACCGGTCCCCGTGGAGCATATCTGGGCAGTCTAGTTGACGATTCTTTAAGAACAAATCGCCGTGTGATATGCCAGTACCAACTGTAGTATTGTTCGATTGACATTCTTGGTACGCGTTCAGCCTGAACGTGATCCAACCTGTGATCCCACCTTGCGACGTACGTGTTGTACAAGTCTCTATTCCAACCGTGCGGGAAAATCTGCTCGGCTGGATCCGGTATATGCTGACGAAGGCCATATTGCCTCAGCACTCTGTCGGGGTAGTGCATGGCTACACTTTGCAAGCAAATAATCGGGGTCCTTGCATACCAACTATGCTCCCCGTCCAAGCAAATAGGCGGCAGATCCTGTACGATCTCAGCCGTATATGGCGTCCAGTCAACAACATGCTCGTCCATAACATCGAGCTCATTGCGATAGAATGTAGGATGACGGGCTGGATTATCTCGCCAACGTCTATCTCCGGTCCATCTACAGTCAGAATAAAAAAAGTGTGAATATTGGCAGAAATCAAAAAAAAAATTCACTGTAAGTTTCGGGTTGCTTTTACCTTGCCCCATAAGGTAATCCTGGAGCAACGTTGGCACAAACATTTGGTCGTCCAATAGAAATACGCGTCCAAGACCATACCTGCATATTATCAGTGTTAAGAAACGTCTTTCAAAATATTTCATAAATTTGATACACCAATAAGTCAAAACAAACATACCTGCAGAAGTGTTAGACAACCAGCTAACCCGTTCGTTTTTCTTAGTGCCACATTATCCAACTCGTTGTACAATGCGCACAAAACCGCGCTACCCCATGAATAATCGGAAATGGTGGCAAAATCCTCTAGCAAGTACAACAATTTCACGCTAACTCTACCCTTCGAATGGTTCGCAAAAAGACAGGATGCTATAAGAAGCAATATGACAGTCCGTGTAAACTGTTCTATCTTCTCAATAGATGAATCGACCGAAATCTTTCTGCCGATTATAAGGTCATTTAGCCATTTGACATTCAACTCTCTTCTATTGACAACCGCTTCTGGGGGTGGAATTTCGCCAAGCAAACGTTGGCATGCCTCATCGGCGTCCACGTTACCACCGTAATTCAACACGGCGCCTTCAATGGGAAGGCCAAACAAAATAGATACGTCTTGCAGTGTAATTGTCATTTCTCCCACCGAAAAATGAAAAGTGCAAGTCTCAGGTCTTCACCTATTGCATAAAGCTGTGAGTAATGATCTGTCGAATCTGATATATTTGATCTGCATGAAATACCAGAATCCGGCTTGATGTAGTAATTGTTGAACCCGTTGATCTCCAACCATCTCCATCAAATCTTCAAAACTTTGCGAATGATCAAGACAATCCACCGGTTTTACACTCTGCAAACAAAGGATTATAACATACATTTTATTCAAAATGCGACATAGCTTGCAAAAATTTACTATAATTACAAAACAATTAATATTACCCTCATTAACTCTTCAACATTAGAGCGGTCATTATCCTGCATATAAAGCACGCTACCGTCTACCGGTCCGCTTTTCGGTTCTTCAAAGTTCATGCAAAAAAACTCAATTTTTACAAATCGTTTACAACCAATTAGTGATTCAACGTTTCACATTGGATTACTAAGATGTACAACATGTTATTTGAAAATATTTCTAGAAAATACAACCAAATAATAAGCAAATTACAAATAAATAAAAAAAACTAGGGTTTAGAAATTACCAAAATCTATTTGTGTTGAAGAGGATCCCGTTTCCATTGTTGTAGCTTTGATTTAATCGAAGAATGAAGAAGAAATTTGTAAAATTTGTGATAATTTGGTGGACTTTGGCTAAAATTTGGGTTTGGAGGTGGTGGGTTCGGGCATGAGAAGGGGTTTGGAGTTTGGAAATATTTTTGGGGTTATGAGGAGAGGGGTAGCTGTTGGCTCTGTTTTAACAGCAGCTACCTGCAGGCGCAACTCATAGTTGCGCCTACGCTATATTATAGCAGGCGCAACTATGAGTTGCGCATGCTTAAAAGTTGAAGTATGCGCAACTCGTAGTTGCGCGCGCAGAAGGGAAAAAAAAAATTGGCGCAACTCAAAGTTGCGCCAAGAAAAAAAAAAGTGCAACTCATAGTTGTGCTTTGTCGTGGCAGTTACAAAACTGCTGAGTTGGCTGCTGACTGGGATGAAACCAGCCTTCTTTGATAATTATTTTCAAAACGAGCACCAATGGCGAAATTGTTTCAAAAACTAGCCTACTTCGAAAATTTGTCCTTAAATAAATGCTAATATGTGCCGTTGATCACGTTTGTATAATTTATGTTTAACCGTTACATTGACATGGTGTTATGGCACAAATAAAATAAAATGTCTATTAAACTTGGTATGGTATATATCATTTTCGACCCTTAACTGAGATTATGTCCTACAATTTATGTTTAAACTATTACTACAGTAGAAACATTGGGGGTGTTTTGACAAAACCATGGACTTTTATAGTACCAAGACATGCAACTAACTGAAGTTCTTTCTTTTGTTACTTATAGAAGTATCGCCTGCACATTAGGAGGTCGAGAACCAAGCCAACACAGGTAGTATTGGTGAGCAATACATGGGCATCACCTTCAGAGTATGCTGTATCTACTATTGGGACCATACCATCATCTCAAGCAATGCAACAACAAAGTAATGAACAAAAATGCAATACATCTACTAGCCTTTTAGATATTGGAAGACTTATTATTAGTGCCACAGGTAATAGTAGTAATAATTAAAATAGATACGATAGAACTCATTCTCACCCGTCTGCCACAGGTTCATCAGCATCAACCATATCAGTTTTGCAGTAAATTCGCAGTCCATCTCGGCTTGGGTAGAGGATAATGTGGAGAATGAATGCACTTCTTCTTGTACTATGGGATGCCGATCGGAAGTTAGTTTGCATATGTACATTAATCGTTTGTTTGTTGTTGCAGTTATTAGTTAAGTTATATATAAGAAGAAGAACATATAGTGGTGTAGGCTCAAATATGTATAATTAATGTTTGTTTGCTGCTGAAGATACAATGTTTATATATGTATGGTTTTTTGATATATATGTAATAAAATAAGAATGTTAGAATATGTGTGTTTTGTGATTGTTTTGTGTGAAGTTGCTTAGAACGATATTGATATCCATTGGTAGAACCAAAATTTATGTATAGTTTTGTTCTGCATGGAAGGAAATGTGATGGAACTTCTCTCGTTGCCTTTATTGAAAATTCTAATTTTGTTGTGATGATTGAAGCACGAATCCAATTATCAAATACAAACTTCCAACCAATCTTAGGCAGCAACCAACTTCTTTCATGGAACCACATTCATGGACATTAATTTCGCCACCTCTGATCATCGTTTGTTGACTTTCCAAAGTGTGAAAATTCTACGGATATGTAATATATATGTGAAATGGAGGTAGAAAATATGATTATCAAAACAAGGATGTGTAGCTATTTTCTATTTTTTATAAGATCCGGAGAATAAGTTGTACTCGTAAACTTCGAGAAAGTATGCAACGAAAATCATATAAATAATGTAGTCAGTGCCAATCCAACCATTGACTTCGCATGTAGAAACTAACATCCTTAGCCAACTCGACTTCGTATGAGGGGCTATTTTCCACTTTTAGAATCTTATAGAAATTACGACTTATATGGAATATGTACATATATTAAGTTAAGTGGCAATTAGTTTCAAATTCTAATTTCCAAATTTATCTCACTAAAAATCTGTTTCAACTAAAACCTTGCATCAATACACTTTATAACCATTCTTAGGGATTGGTCAGGTACATTTAAAGTTGCCTTTGCATTAATCGAAACATAAAGAAATGATATATCTCATTTTAAACATCAGATTGAAATTTCATTTTCGCTATTATATCACAAATTTTATACTCATTTAAAAAGACCAATATGTTAAATGTTTTAGTGGAACTTCGTTTTTGTAAATATTTACATAAATATTGAAGTTGTGATTCACAATTTGTAAATATTTGGAATATACATGAAAATCAATATTTTGCACTTTTTTCAAATTTGAAAACATCTAATTGGGATTTTGTTGTATTAATAACCAATTTTATTGTCTTTGTAACAAAAAGAGTCAGCCGTGTGCCTAGGAAAAATTATGTAATTTGTTACATATATATACTCTACAACCAAAACTGTTCGTAATAAAGGTATTTGATTTCTATTGGATAGAGTTAGGGGTATGCGCTATGTATATTTATGTAATTTGCTACATATATCTAATTCTGTGACTGATCTAGTTCACAATAAGGTATTTGATTTATATAATATACTTTGTTATTTAATGATATAATTAATTAAGTAATTAATTTAAAGTATATAAATAAGAAAATTCTTAAGTGAAATGTTATATGATTGTAGTTGGAAATAGTTGCAATCGTGAGTAAAATATCTAATAACATTTTATTTTAAATATTTCTAGTCAAGATGTTTCGAGAAAGGATATCGATTATTCGTTGAACCAGAGTACGTAACGCTTTCCAAATGTTGGACAGCGTATTGCTCATGGCTATTGGGGGCACCAGGAAGATACATACTGATAGTTATTGGATAACTATGGAATGACTCACTTGAGAGTTTCTTGCTGGTTAATAATAATTAAGGTCGGACAGGAAATCTCGAAGTGATAATATTACATAGTTCTCTTGACTTGAGAATACCGTTGAACTTCAGTGTGGATACTCTATTTTGATTATAGTTAAATCATGACATGACGTTCATTAGACGATTGTAGCTGTGTCTGAGTTGAAGCATTGGAAGTGAAACACTAGTCAATAGAGAATTCGTCTCCGCAGTTATATGAGGTTAGTTTCAAGGCCAATTGTAGTCAACTCAAAATCAAAGTCTTCGGCCATAACAATACAGTTAATAATAAATGTTATTGTCGAACCAATGACTTTTTAAGGACTAACCAAGTTAAATGTAGATGATATTGAAATTTTGACCAAAACGAAATTCTATAAGTTCTAAAGTTATATAGTGTTGATGAAGAGAGTTGATGTAAATAATCGTTACCAAAAATGTACCTCTTTAAACTTTAAAATTGGATTTTATATGTAAGTGATAAATTCGGCCAAACTGTCACACCACTAGCTAAGGTGAAGTATGAACATTAATATTTAAATTGTTCCATATTAATTGTTGACTGAATTTACACCTAGGAGTTGTACAACCGCATTGTTAGATTCTCCAAAATACCACATAATTTAATTGATTTATAAATTATAAATTATTTAATATTTATGAAATATTATTAGTTATTTATTTGGTGTGCTGGTGCCATTATATTTTTAGGAGCTATTATTAATTAATTGGGTGCATATATAAAAGTCATGTACATACTAATCGATGTACGATATCAATACATGTTTCAATTTGATCTAAAAATAATCAATTACTATATTTTTTTGGAACATTTGAAGGGTCCATCTAGCCTTATCATGATCGACCATGAAATGAGTAAAAAGGGGTTTTAAAATGCAAACGTTGGATTTAGAATATGAAAGAAAGAAGTTAAGGAATTAATGGAGGCAATTAATATTTGATTTCCTCTATAAATACCATACTTAACTCCTCATTTCATCTTGAATGGCTCCCTCTTTCTCCAACCCTAGCCTCCATCTTCCTCTTGCATCATTTCAGTCCAAATCTCAAAGCGCGCACACACACACACACACACACATATATATATATATATTATATAGGGGTTTTTAGACTCAAGGAAAAAGTCAAAAAAAAAATTAGTCTTAGGGACAACAAGTTTGCTTTTAAGGCTGAAGGACACTTTCTAGTGTAAATCACAGATTGATAGTTGTAACTATCATTTTCTGTTTACACTAAAAAATGTCCTTCAAACTAAAAAGCAAACTTGTTGTCCTTGAGACTAATTTTTTTTGCAACTTCTTCTCTGTGCCCATTTTCCTGTATTATATATATATATATATATATATAACACATACACATTTTTTTTTGAAACAACACGTACACAGTTACGTGCACACACACGCACACACATACACACACATATACATACACACACATTATAAAGGAGATCTATTTTTATTTATAAATCCACATAAATTAACATCCTAGTTTTGTTTAATAAAGTTTTTTTCTTTTGTTAAAAAAAATTATCTTTCATTTTTGGAGGTTTAAGATGTTAATGTGATAATTATATTCACATTTAATTTTTAACTATTAATTTTATATTAAAATAATATCAATCGAACAAAAGGAAAAAATATAAAAAGTTATGTTTTTGGCTATATATATATGTATGTATGTGCATGTGTACACATTATATTTACAAAATACCTTTATTTTATTTTTGTTTCAAATTATTAGTATGTAATTTATATTTGAATTCGTAGATCTAGATTGATTTTTATCACCTTATCAAATCAAATAACTTGATGTTTTAGAAATGAAATTTTGAATTTAGATTTGTTGATTTGGTCAAAATAAATTTAGATTTATTAAGGGATTAAAAAAACATTTGAAATATACATATACATATATTTGCAAACAATGTTTTGGATAACTAATGCGTATATAAAAGGCGAATGTGTTTGCTGCCGTGTAAATACCAGTATCTATACATGTACACATTAACTATGTACACAATGTGAAAAGTTGCACCTGCACTATATACACTTGAGTATATTTGAATATACTCACAAATATACCAAACATAGATTTGGTCAAGTCTATCATTTAAACAAACTAGAAAAGTTAAATAAAATTAGTTTTCATATGAACAAATTTAGGCTTCATAAGCCCAACAATAAAGGTCTAAATAGGGGTTCTTTTTGAAATTTACCCAATTTACCCGCTGCCACCGACCTGGTTCCATCAATGGTAATATAGCCCATTAGATTATGCTGTCTAAATTAGTCAAAATATGAGACAATTAATTAAGCATATATATCTAGTGGGTGTCTTAGAAAAATAGTGTCTAAGCTTGGGTTTGAATAATCAAGTGTTCTACCCTTTCTGGCTACTAGCTTGGCCTAACTGATACAATAAGCCTAAAAGGTTGACCCAAATGGAAGCCCCAAATCGTTTGGTTCTTGGACTAATTTTCAAATTTAGTTTGACAATTAAAATATATTTTAAATTTAAAAGTTAAGTTTGAAATATAAAATGAAATTTATAAATTTATAAAATATGTTCAAAATTGTTTTGAAAATAAATTTTAATAATTTCTAGAATTATTTAAAATTTAATTAATTGGATTAATTAAATAAATAATTAATCAAAAGTTAATTAGTTAAATTAAACACACACACACACACATATATATATATATATCGATACATGTATATATCTAACCATAATATATCTATTAATTTTATTTTAAATTGTTTAAAGTAAATTATAACTAAAAAAATTTGAATTTATTAATAATATTCAATTAAAATTGTTTTAATTAAATATTTATTATTAATTAAGAGTTCACTAATAAAACATATATATATATATATATATATATATATATAATGATATATGTTTATGAAACTATAAATGTTATAGTTAATATTCATCTTAAATTGTTTAGGATAAATCAAATAAAACTCATACTTTTTAAAACTAATTTAATTTATTTGTTAATTAAACTAATAAACTAAAATTAATTAAATATGGTTTAATATACATAAGACTATTATATGAGTTAATTAAATTATAAATGGTTATACATGAATTAAACTTATATGGTATGAATGCATAACTTAAGTTGAATTGTAAGAAACCCAACATAGGACCAAGTACATGCGTTTTGTATGTGTAACGTGATTTCAGATGTGTCCAACACGTAAATCACAATGCAGTTTTATAAGCAATATATTATTTCTTAAATTGATATCATTTATTACACACACACACACACACACACACATATATATATATATATTAAAGATTATGGATCCTTAATGTATAAGTTGTCCACTACCATTTAAAAATTAACAGATTACTTGCATACTCTTTAAATGTTGATACTCCTCAAGCTAGAGGTGTTATGTGTAATACTATTAAAATATTAACTATACGAGGTAAGATATATGCATATATTTGTTGATATTCCTCAAGGTACATACATTACACTTAGGCCGTTGCATAATGGTGGGAATAAGTGAATAATCTCTTTCAATTTGTTGATATTCCTCAAGGTCGAGATAAGATTAAGACAAAGACCATAGGGAGTTGTATATGATACTGTGTAGACAAAGGCCCGCTAATGCCTCGAAAAATCCTTGCTATAGCACATAGTGCTCTTAGACTGCTACATTATTTCAATTTAGCACTATTAAACGGTAAGTCCACTTTAAACCCTACTATTTTTCGCCACACCCGTAAAATTAGGGCTTTTTAGCACCCCATTTAGCAACATTAATATACAAAAATTGATTTGATCGGTTCTCTTTTAAACTAATCAACAAAGTTAAGGCAAAGACCTAATTTTAAGATATAAGTGCTCAATATAAGTTAGAAATCTATTGTAGTCATCAAATCTATTCTACATAATTCATGATACTCTTCGATTTTTTTATATTAGATTAAATCATATTTCTTTTTCTTACACAAATGATGTGAGAATATGAATAAACTAACTTTAATTATTTTGGCTTTATATCTAATGAAACTTTTTTAACCTCCATTATTTTTCACTATATCTCTATTTTGCCCGCACCATAACTTTTTGTACCTCCACCGCTATAGAACCGTAAAGCGCTTTAACTACATAGATATGATACAACCGATAAAGTGTTATCCATCACTTGTGGATCTATGATTTGTTAATTTTCCTCAAGATCATATCCTAAGGCAAAAGACTCCTAGTGCCCACTAGAGAAATCAGAATATTTCTATGTTTTTCATAGGATTTTGGGAAATATAAAAATCTAGTTGGAGCCTTATTAGAAAAATGAAACGAATACATTTAACCTTTCCAATATGGTAAGAATATATGCTATACGAGTTAAAAAAATGTACTTCGATAAATTTATCAACTTATATTATTGATAAAGTGTTTATCAGTTGAAATATACAAATGAGCTGAATTAAGATAGACGTTGAAATATAAAATATACTTACCATTGGATCTTTTGGCATGTTGTCACTTCAAAACTCATGCAAGAGACAACTTATACAACTACTAATTAAAACAATCGTGCCTTGGTTGCTTAAGTGTTTATTTGTACAAGAATGTCTATTGTATTCTATGAGTTTCGAACTCTAAAACCAATGTAAGAGTGTGGATTTGATGCATATTTAACCACATATAAATGTTATATGATGAATAGCTGCGGTTCGTAATGTACGAAACTTCTATGAAATTAGTTTATTTGAAATAAGTAAGTAAACCATAATTCGAGATCATGTATTCAATATGATTGATTACAATAAGGATCTAGTTGTATTAGATATAGCGGTGGACCAAGAGCTATATGATGTACCTTGGAATTCGATCGCTGAAATATCATTTTGATCAGTTTATGTAAAGTGCAACTTATTTGATATTCTTAAATGTTAAGGATGACCGAAGGCATTTTTGTAAAGAGTTCATTACGGTATTGTAGTAAGGGTTTCCTTTGAATGGTTCAACCATTTGAAAAGGAAATCGAATATACAAGAGTGGATGTAGGCACAGTTAGGATGAAGAGAGCGAATGATCACTTCTACTTTATGAAGAAAAGTTGAAAACGAGAATTGTATAAAATAATAAAAGGATACTTAATATGGGATTGAGAAATGTGATTTCTATTCCAAATGTATTTTCACATAGAAAATTATTTTGTACGAAAGTAATTTCTTTGAGTTCAAGATATTTGATCTAAAACTCTTGTTTGTAAACTAGTTACAGTATACTAAATAAAATTTTGTAATAAGTGGTTGAATGGAGCTTCGTATTTCATACACTATTATGGTAATGACGGATATAGTAGGAACATGCAAAATAACACTTCTTACTGGACGCATCAAGTTATGAAAAAATACTTTTGTAAATATACCAAATATTATTTATGAAATAATAACCATCTTTAATATTGATTGGAAATAAATATAGTTCTATTTTGATATGGATATTGTGAATATTCGTTATAAAATAAATCTATAATAATGGTATTTATAACAAAAGTGATGCATTAGAAAATACAGAAGTATCAGAAATTTTTACAATTAATTAGAATTATGGACTAATCCATGGTTTTGAGAAATAATTCTTTTATCATATGATAATAAATAATATAGTACCGATGAATTATATCTCAAATAATTAAGGACGAAGCACCCATTCTGTGGGAGCGACATAAGAGTTGGTGAACTCTTTAGATTGATACGTATAAATGTATGCAAGCATATGTCTAATGCTACTAAAATGGTTCTACATACTTCGTTAAATTCACCGATGAATTGTCATAGAGATGAACATCTGTATTTGGTACACATGTTATCTTTCTATGATAAGTTTATTGAATATAAAACGAAAGTAAATAACATAACATGCAAAAGAAAATACAAACTCGATTTGATTTGACGTGTGAGTGTATTGGAAAGGGTTCCAAATTTACCTAAAAACGAATAAGATTCAATCTCAAAAGTCACCCCTCTCTATTACACATAATGATGCATCGACAAGGAGTAATCAAAATTTGTTGAACAAAGTACGATTAATGATGAGTGAAGTTGAGTTAACTTCTTTCTTTAAGATAGTGTACTTAAGAGTAAGTACACAAGGTTAAAGTTAATTTCATTTAAAGCACAGTTTATGAGGTCATACAAGATAAGAGTTGACAACAAACCCCTACATATCATAGGTCAAGGAGTTGACCGGTTATGTGAGTTGAGAGGCTGCACGTATATGGGGATCTTGTGTGGACCACCTCATTGGATTTTCGGACAGACCAATATTGACTGATCAACTTATATCATGAGAATAAATTTCGTAAACTCATAACTGACCGGTTTCATGCATATAGTGGTAGTTTCTGACCGGTTTCATGCATATAGTGGTAGTTTATAAAATGTTTATGAATATATATTTCGTTTCATTAAGAAACAATTCACTAACTTCATGAAGAAGGAACTTTCTTTTAGAAATGATCGGTAGTAAAATGGATTTGAAATGATCCAAAGATAAAACTGATTAAAGGATGAAATGAATAGATACAACACATTAGAATGTCTAATAATAATTCACACAATAAAGAGAAACTATGAGTTTCTTATCGATGTCAAGAAAATAGTATTCTCTCAATTGTTAATAAGCCATAAAAGTATTGACTCTGCCATATGGCATGATACGCAAATCTAGAATGGATTTCAAGTACATTATCAAAATACAATTTTGATAGTTATACCTGAATGGATATGATCCATCGACTGCAAATGTGTTTTTGAGAAAAAGACTAATGCAGTTGTAATATAGTAAGTAACGTTGATAAAAATAACATCGTAAATTTCAATTGTTGAAATTAACGCAATAAATTTGTTATTCAACGCACGTGAATTAATTTGGATTTTACTCGTTGTATTGTTGCTTGTATGATTTTGAGTTTTGGCACATGTATGTTGAAACAAAAATTCTAAATGATGATTTAGAATAAACTGTTTGAACATAACAACCAAAGTGTCTCGAAGTCAAATAGAGCGATACCGAGTTTGTGGTTTTTGAATAGGATCCAAAACTAATACGAATGTATTGTTTGACAAGCATCATAATTGAGCAAATATTTGGAAAGAAAAATCAAAAAGTTTGATTTTCAGTCAAAATTTAGAGAAAGCATGTATCTATAAGAATGAACTATAAATGTACCAAAATGTTTCTAACTATAAGTAAACAATAAACTTATAATTATTAACAATGTACCCATGTTAAAATCATTTTAGTTCGGTTGTTTAATAATCGTCATTGGATTTGAAAATGACATCTTTTATAATTCTATAAAATGATGTTGAGATAGTCCCATACAATATACATAGATACCATCTAAAAACGTTTAATATGGAGTATTTAAGATAAATTTCTTATGCATCGGCAATAATTATCATACATGATACGTTATCTACTATATCGCTAATAACTTATGTAATTGGTACATTGAGCAAATAGCAAATTCGAATTAAGATTACCAAACGACGGTAAAGGGTATTCTCATACAAAATATTGGAGAATTTTTTATAGAAATAATGAACTGCTTATGAAGGAGTATTCAGACATGAACTTCATAAATTGGAGGACTTGCTTCAAACGTGTATTTTGGATTTTGGAGGCTCTTGGGAGGATCACTTGCCGTTAGTAAAGTTTGCATATAACAATAGCTATTAGGCAAGTATTGGGATGGCACCGTTCAAAGCATTATACCGGAGGCCTTGTAGATCACCGTCTTATTGGTGGGATACTACATATAGGACCATTCTTGGACCAGAGATGATAAGGGAGACTTTGGAGAAAGTAGACTTGATTCGTAAAATAATGAAGACTGCCCAGAATAGGTGGAAATCTTACGCTGATAGGAGACACTTAGAGTCGGAGTTCGCAGTGGGCGACATGGTCTTTGTAAAGGTCTCACCACTTAGACACATTGTGAGGTTTGGTAATTCAAGAAAGTTACCACCAAGGGTTGTAGGGCCTTTTTCAATAATGGAGAGAGAAGGAAAGCTAGCTTATACAGTGGAGATTCCTTAACAGTTGGTGGTAGTTCATAATGTCTTCCATGTGTCACACTTGCAGAAGTGTCTACATAATTCAACTGTTGTGGTCGGGCCTTGTCAGTTGGAAGAAGTTGAAGTAGAGAGGGTCACTTATTCACCGTGCACCGACCCATATTATTGAGCATGGAACGAGATGACTCTACAACAAGGTAATTAAACTAGTTAGAATCCGGTGGGGAGACAATCCAGCGAAGAGCACATGGGAGCCCGAGGAGAAGATATGAGCTACTTATCCAAAACTCTTTTCTGGTACATTTCCATTTTAGTTAGTATAATTATTTGTATGCATAGTATTTAACTTAGTGTATTCCATAGGTATGAATGTTTAGATGCTACGCATGGTTGTAAACGTGTCATTATGACATGTTATGGAAGATGGTTGCTAATGGATGAATTTTATTAGTTAGTGTTGCACATATAGGCTGATATATTCATATTAGCCTACAATATACACCATTTTACCAATTTATTTTATCAATTATATGCATAATGGTTGTTGCATATGTATTGAATGGTCGCACACCCATATAGAATTGCAAGTGTAGGATGTTGCATACATTTTGGATACATGACATAAGCACTTACATTTTAGGAGGTCAACTAGTTCATGAGACTACCTAATTTAGTATTATTTATATGTTTATATGCATTCCGTACTTATATGTACATGTTGCACTAGAAATTGGATTTAGGGACAATAGTTGCAAGTGGTTGATGTTTGAGTAGATGGTTATAGATATTGGTTGTATGAGCAAATTATACAATTTCCATCCTTAGAGATTTCAGTGATGAAATCCTTTTAATGGGGGAAGGGGGGAGAATGTAACAAGTGGAAATTTTAATAAATAAATTAAAATAATAATAAGGGAAAAAAATTATAATTTTACATTAAAGGGTATAAATATAAAATTTGACAAACGTTTAAATTTGGCCATGTGACCTATTCCATTGTGTTTGCAACATTGTTTACAATTAAGAAACATGTATGACTTATTATATTTGATAAAACGGGTTGAAAACAACGGAAAATATAACCAGTGACATTTTCATAGATATGGATTTCGGGTCTAAGTTAGAAACCCTAGTTTTCAGCTATAAATTATACCTAGTTTCCACTACTTTTTAGTCCAAACCCTAACCATCGCTTGTGCGTACATTTCTTCTTTCTCTCTTAGAAACTCCTCAACCTAAAAAAACTTCTATATCTCTTCCAAAATTTTCTAAATAAAAAAATTAAAATAAAATCAAGATAGCGAGAGAGAATCCAACTAGAAGAGAAAATATGAAGGAAAGTGAATCAATCGAGGAGATCCAAATCCAAATCAAGGTTAGGAAGAGGAAAGCATAAAAAAGGTGAGTGAATTAATTACTACATTATGATGATTATAAATAATTGAACTCCTTTACAATTCTATATGATTTGAAAATAAAGTTTTAAAATTTGAATAATACTTCTAACTTGAATCTATTTGAATTATAATTTCAGTTACTAATTGAAATGAATGGTGACGATGGACAACCGTACTTTTTAATTTAATTGAATAATTATTGAAAAAGGGAAAAGATTGGATTGGTGAAATTCATATCAAATTCTACGAAGATAAATTTTTGTCTCTAATGTTTGATCAGATACCCTTTTATTTCACCTTGAATTGATTTTGCAAATTGAAATATACGTAGAATTTTAATTAGGAGCACATAGTAGTTTTAAATAAAAATGATATAAATATACGTGTATAATCGTGAAATTAACAAGTTGAATTCGTGTAAACAAAAGTATGAACTATACATAAATATCTGATTGAAAACAAGTCCTTAAACCTTTCGAAATCACGAAGAAGACAAATGAAAATATCAAAAGTAAACAAACTTTAAAATCTGGAAAAACACAAACTAGACATTTGAAAATTCATTCAAACATCTAAAAATTTTGACCAAATGTCTCAAATAGTGGTTAGGGGTCTAGATTTTAGAAATTCCAATCCGAGAGTAATCTGTTCGAAATTGACTCGATTCAGACATTTGAATCCTTTTTTAGACGTTTGGAACCGAAGTCAAACATCTAAATAAGAGAGTTAGACATCTGAATACCTAAACAACATATTTTTAAAGCGAAGGTCAGACATTTAAAATAGATAACCAAACGTCTAATTATTTCAGAAAACATGGGTTGAACCTTGACCTGGTCTAGGCCAAGTAGGGCAAAGTAAGGGACCTGTACCCCACTGTATCGACTATTAGGTGTTCGCGTAGCTTCATGGAGCAGGTGCAATGAGTAATATCACTTCATGGCGAGCAAAGCATGGAACTCGATATAGCGGGCATTAACAGTGCAATCCGAAGCTTTTATTATTACTGAGTTCTGTCTAGTCATATGTTTAACATATAGGAACCAGGAAAGGGAGACAAAGGCATCCGCAATAGTAGAGCCACATGATTAGGCAGTGGCTCGACCTGTGGGGATATCATTCAGTGATTTTTCTTAATACTTCAAGTTGAATGATAAAGAGCATATGATATATTTACCATTTAGATGTTGACACGAATGCTTAGGTAGACCATAAATCGCCGGGGTAGTATATTTGGCGCGAGCCCAAGCATTGCGGTGTTCGCTCAGTGTGTAAGTGCGATATACGTAGTTTGTCATTGGGGATGTTAATATAATGTTGGTTAGAAAGCTAATCATTCAAATTCACATACTAGGAATTAACCTAGTATTGTTAGATGTTGGTTGTTCAGCCCGTGATTGAAAACCTTTGTAAGTTACTTATGGTTGTAGGTGTAACTAGAATTATACCCTTAATTTGTAAAATAACCAATCCTTTGTATATATAATTAAGCATAAATAGGAAACCTAGGTCATGTTGGTTATACATGAAGTTAATTGCTTGTGACCACCATACACTAGTAATATAATTCATTCACCAGACTCTGCCCGCTCCACTGCTTTTCTTCCTCTTTTACACCCACTACAGGAGGACATGCTAGCAGGTGATTTGGTCAAGATATAGTGCATGGAGGAGGAGACTAAGCACCAAGAGTTATATCTATTTACTGTTACTATCCATGTATTCTATTTCGTATTATGTTACCTCTATTTATCAAACTCTATGTACTACTATTTAGAGATATTGTTGCATGGACCTCGCTATTGAGACTACTACCAGATCTGGATTATCTTCAATATACATACATACATATATATATTATGTGTGTGTGTGTATTATTTTCTTCTGTTGTGAGAAAGTGTAGAATGCTTTAAAATTATATTAGTCTCTGAATCATGAAATGTTCCCGATGGCTCGTACTTCTTGGCATGACATGAGTTTGAAAGTCATTTTAGGCTTTAAATCGGTGTGCTCAGAGGTGCAGGTTGTCATATTAATCATAATATAAAATAACATTTTGTTTTAAATATTCTTAGTCAAGATGTTTTGAGAAAAAATATCGATGCATAAGTTGAGACCAAAGTATGTAACGCTATCTAAATGTTGGGCAGTGTATGCGACGAACCATATTTTCGACCCTCGAGAATTGACACCAATACATCCTCGGTATTCACATGCCACAAATTTAAATGCCATAAAACCCGACCATTAAGGGAAAGAAGAAAATAAAGGCAGAATAGAAGCTTACACGAATGGAATAACATATATTATTTCAATATATAATCTTTAAAGTGGAAAATTTTAAATACATTTATTAGAGTTTAACTTAGCATTAACATGGACAGTTATAAATATCTGTCCTTACAAATGCGGAATACAATAGTACATGAGTGTGGTGGAAATGGATAACAATCTTCAAAAGAATCTTCTAACTCCATGCTCCAAGCTCTTCCAAAATGCTCTAAACAAGACCTGACTACTAGGCTATTCGGAAAAATAGGGCACCTAGAGTTTAAGGAAAAGAAAATAAACTCTGGGTCAGTCAATGAATTGGTGTAAGAAACTTGAAATACGAGTATTTGAAAACAAAGGGTATCTCATAAGACCACGCCACACATAAACACGAAACGGGTTTTTACCTTATGATAACCAAAACATTTTTATGTGAGATCTAGTAATATTATTTTTAATGACATTCTTTGAAAACCTTTCAAATAAACATATTCAAATAGCTGAAATTGTTACGTTGGTTAAATTTGATGGCATAATAGGTTTACAACTAAGTCCGAAGGCACTTATTGGAGAATGGATTTTCAATGAATAGTGAGGTAAGGGACTACCTCCCATACAGTACATTTCTAGAGGAATGTATCGAGGATCGACATCTTCAAAACCTCTGTGAATTAAGACCGGCATAAGGGCAGACTCATCTAGAGGCGGATATAACTGAATATGACATCACCTTGGTCGTTCCCAACCTATCCGAGAGCTCTCATTCCATACACCACATATTTTTTTATCCAACATCATAGCGGGCACAAAATAAATCTAAAAAGGTGATATCATACCCTAATGGTTGCGATCACTTATCCCTAAAGCAACCCCTATTTCACAATTCCCCGGGTGTGAGGCTAGAGGTAACGTTTACCTTTCTTAGAACATTTTCACTTAAAATGCCACATTGCCATTTTCAACAGCACACTATTGGTTTCAACAAAAGTACAACCTCTGAGCTCATACGTCTCTGAGAAGGGTGTTAGGTATAAGAGGGGCTACCTCCTACACCACCAAACAGATGTACATTCGTAGAGATCAATGCACTGTGATATTAGAAATGCAATGTCAGACATCCATCCATATAAGTTGTTCAGGAACAGGACAAACCAAAGGCACTCTCCTACCACATCCTGTCAGGAATTACTCCTAGGATTAGTAGCGAGTAGTCCTTGCATACAAAGATCTCAGAATGAAGGGACCACTGCTATTTATTTATCTCGGGAGCTACTCCGAAACTATCAACAAGTAGTACTTCTATTATGAAGATCCCTGCCTTCAACTTCATTGTCTTCAACATATCTCCACTTTTGAACTCGTAAATTGGTTCGAAATGGTTTTCGGATAAGAATTACCCAAATCCGAACCTGGTTCCTTCGAACCAATCATCGTTAAAAAGATGTTTAAGTAAATAGGCGCTTATCATTTGATTGATTTCTTTTATCTTTATCAGAAATATCTTTTAGAGATATATATCTTTAAAACATTTCTATTTGGTATATACGAAATCATTAAACCTCCTTTATCAAATTTTTGTTTAATTAAAACCTTTTTAAATCTTGGAGTAACAAACCATTTCATCCTTTACTTAGGAAAATATCTCCAAATCATTTATTTAAATTTTAAAAAAGATTTCTTATTTCCAAATCATAGCTTTTAAATGGGTTAAAAACAATGTTATTTAATACATCGTTTACTGTAAACCCAAAACAATTAATTTTATGTAAAAGGATCCATAGGAATTAAAATAATTCCAAATCATTTATTTAAATCTCAATAAAAGATTTTTTATTTCCAATACATATCTTTTTTATAGGTTGAAACCATGTTATCTAAGATGGTAAATCCAAATTATTTAGTATTTGACTAAAACGGATCGATGGAAATTATACTAATTCTACTTAACCTCAATTTCCGTATTCCACCATTACTATCGTCGAATAGCAGTGAAATCACCTTTTAAATTCACATGGATAGTACGAGTTCCGCCCTCAGAATGTAACACCAAGTATAAGGAGATTATCTCTATTCAATCCAAGTTGCAATTAATTAATTATAAAAATTAAATCTTTTATACTTGTCTTGTTTTCGACATTTCGACCTTGTCTATCCCTCGTCCAGGAAAGTGGCCAGGTGAGTCAGGACTCTAGTTTCTCCTACACATCTCCTTAGTTTAGGCACCTCCCATCCAGATCTCACGAATATAAAAATCAATTCTACTCATCGGCTTTTAGAGTCAAGATTAAATCACCTAATTATAACAACTTTTCTTTAAATCATTTATTTAACTCCTTTAAAATAAATTATAAAACCTCCAAATTATCTTTAAAATACTTAGTTATTTATTTGAAAACATTTATAAAAGATTTTGGAAAGAATACTTAAGTTTAAAACCATATTTCAAAAGTTATTAAAAGTGCTGCAAAAAGTGATACGAATAGTGCTTTTAAGCTTATTTGATCAAAATAACTTTTCTATCATTTAGAAATCCATTTTTATAACTCAAATCTCTTTTAGAACATTTTAAAAGATTTATAAAATATATTCCTTATTTTTAAAGAATTAAAAATATCACTTTTAAATATTTTATCGCTTTGGTTTTTGAACAGCCAAAGCGCGACTATTCTGAAAATTTATTTTGCTCATATTTCAAAATCTACCAAGCAAAATCTCGATCATTTTCTTTTGTTTTAAAACTATGATTGTAAGAGTTCGGAAAATTCTTATTACAAAGAATTCCGACTCCTAATCCATCGTATAAATAGACTTAGCTTTCTACGGCATGAAATCGCGAACTGCCGTTACGCAACACGCCTATTTTTGACTCAATTTTCATAACCTGTCAAAACTTCACTAAATCGAATTTTAGTGTTTATAAAACATTTATAAACCATTTTAAATCATTTCAAAGAGGTTTAATTATTCCATACCACTTTTATAACTTGGTTCGAAAAGTGATCTTCTTGTGTAATATCGACGTGTATTTAACATGACTTGTTTGCACAATTAAACTTTATATTAAAACAACCAATACTTGATGATCAAAGTATAGTAAACATCCATAGCAATCATATCACATCATTATATATATATATATATCTATTTGAAAAAGAGGTTTCTTTTATTGCTATAACATTTATTACAAATTACAGGAAAGCAAAGTAGCCCAAGCAATAATAATGCTACAAGTCTACGTAAACCCTAAAAAAAACACAAGCTGCATTACAAATTCCACCCGAACAAGCCCAATAACATACAAAAATTCACGTTATGCCAACTATAACAGAATATACATTAGAAAGACAATTTACCCATGGTCACATATTATTCTCCAATGTACATGTTGTTCTCCCAATGTCATTTTTTTCCAGCATCATATTCACCGAAAATCTCGTGCTCTTTGCCATTAAAGCTCATATCCGCCCTGTTTCAACCTTTGACAAAAACCTGATCCGCAAACCAACCTTTGTCATACCAACCGATGATATGAATCCTGAAAGGCAGATGCATGCATGTGCCATTGTAAGATGGCATGGACGGTAACTAGAGGAATTATAATAAAAAACACCACCATCGCAACTCCATCGTAATCAAAATGTGTACTAGCGATGTTGGCTCGTCCATATGAAACAGAAGCAAAATCACACACGCCAAAATATTCGTCACACTGAAACTCTATGGCCAATACACATACGAAAATCAAAATCACCAATCTGTAACTCTAAAATCAGTTAATGATGCTTACCCAAATCGTGTTGATTGGGTTCCACATCCTTGAAATGATTTCACCCTTATTTGCAATTGCCTAATCTTCCCGGTTTCATACATACAGAATTCAATGACACATATACCTCATCACCTCATTCAAAATCAAAACAAAATCTGGAAGAAATCTTAATCTCCGTTAGGATGATAAGAACATCAGATTGAGTCAATGATGAAAGACTTACACAACCCTAATAACGATTCAGTTGACCTTGAAACTAGCCATGTCTAAGAGCCATGAATCTGTGGCCAAGGGTTCGCCATATTATAACTGATAGTCAATCAACACACTAGACTAAGATTCTCAGTTGGCTTGAAAAATAAAAGAATGAGGTAGTCGAAGAATACGACCTTTAGGATCAAAACAAATTTTCCCAAAACTATTACGACCGTGTCGAACAAAATTCCATTGATGTACAACTGTCGAAAAATTAGATTGAACCTGATGATAAAAGGAAAACAAGCGGCGTCGACAAACAGTTTAAGTCGGGCATCTTCTAGATCTAAACAAGTGCCTTCCTATGGCCTAACCTCCACCTAATCATTCGACTTGGATTAATTCGACAGTCGAATCTCTGTAATCATTGATGAGTCATCGTAATAGAATCTGGAAAAACTATGTTAACATGCTCATAAGGATACTCTATTTGGATCTTAAGTGGGCTGGTAAAAAGGAAAAATCCCCAAATCTGGAGGACGAGATCAATCGCGTATACCTAGAATCGAAGAATTCGGTGTTGAAGATGAATGACCGGTTTCGCTTTGATTCTCGATTTGGATTACGGTGAGACTCTATGTGGATTTGTTGCGTAGAAAAATAGTACCAAGCTTCAAAAGTGGGAAAGATCCCGATGTTGAGAGCAGATCGCTTGTTTCTCTCCGCCATAGGAGAGAAAACTATTATTATTATTATTATATATATATAATATATATATAGAGTTTCTTACCTTCATTGGTTTCTAATTTCACGAAAATTTGTTATAGCTTGGCTACGATCGAATCAGAGCCTACAAAATCGAGCCTTAGACCTATGAATGGCTCGGCCTAGCTTGGAAGGAGGTAAGGTGCTCGGCCTTGGTTGTAGGAGGTGGTGGCCATGGGGTTTGAGTGAGGATAGGAGTGATTTGCCTTGGTTTTGAAGTGGATTGCTTATGTATATATACTTATATAAATTTAATTTCTTTTTGCTATATTTTATTCATAATTTCTTTATGGTAGGAAGCCATTAAAAAGCTTTAGAATGTGGAAGAAGATGAAGTAGAATAGTGTGTAAAATTATGAAGAGAATGGTGGATATTTATAGGAAAACTTTGGAAATACATATCTAAATGTATAATTACTCTTTTACCCCTTGCCCACACCCCTTCCATCCCCTCAAGACGCACAGTAAGGCCACCCCTCCTTGTGCTTCCATGTGTGTGATGATGATGGGGTGTAAGTGAGTTGATATTTGATTTTTAGGGTAGAAGATATTTTGGATATTTATACTTTTTACTATATGTAAATTCTGATGTAAATGGTAAATATATTTGAATGTATATATATGTTCATGTATATGTTAGGGTGTATATGTTTATGTTATATATGTGCAAAAGAGATATAAACAAGGATGCAACAACTTCGAACAACTTCCGTTCATTAAACCATTGAAAATCGGGAAGCTGATTCTCAGTCACATTTTCATTTATAAATTAATTTACATATAAATGTAAGTAAATTCGAAAACTAATTTCCCATTATTATAAATTAATTAAAATGATCTCATTTGAATTGTAAAACCATATAAATTAATATTAAATAGTTGTTTACAAAAAGTGTTGTTATATCGATAAAGCAATACAAATTTTCTTATATTTTCAAATCAAGTATATATCTTTATAAAACTATTATAAATGATTTATTATCACTTCATAACTAATTAAAATGAATTATTATCATTTTGAAAAAATTATTATTAAATCATTACATTAAATCTTAATTTAAATTTATAAATCAATTATTAAATATGATGTCATTATTGATGATGTCATAAACACATTTTATTCCCAAAAATAAAATAAATAATTTTATTTCATATTCTTATTTAAACGGATAAATAAGTATATGTATCCAGCTCTGTGCATGACTTTTGATAATAATAGAGCTGTTTATTGATAAAACGATTTTCAGTCATTTTATCGATATTTTTCCAAAGTATATATTTTTGTAAATACTTATTCAAAATAAAATTAACATCATTATTTATTTTTCAAGACAACATAATCTATGTTGAAAAGCTTATATATGAATATTTTAGAAACAAAAATAATTTATTAAAGTGATAAATTTGCGAGCCGTCAGTGTATTACTCATGGCTACTAGGGGCACCTAAGGTTTAGGTACTAATTGTTATCAGATAACTATGGAATGACTCAGTCGAGAGTTTTCATTTGGTTAATATAACAAAAATAAAACAGAGAGTCTCGAAGTGACAATATTATATTTTTCTTTCGACTTGAGAATACCATTGAACTTCAATGTTGACACTCTACTTTAATTATAGTTACATTGTGGCATGACATTCATCGAACGACTATAGTCGAGTCTAAGTTGATGCAGTGAAACACTATTCAATAGAGAAACTGTCTCCATTGTTATATGTGGTTAGTATCATAGTCAACTGTAGTCAAATCAAAGACAAAGCATCTAGTCAGAGCAATACAGTTAATAATAAATATTATTATTGAACTAAGGGCTTTGTATATGGAATAACTAAGTTGAATGTGGGCGATATTAGAATTCTGACCAAAACTAAATTCCGTAAGTCCTAAAGTGCTATATCGTTGACAAAAATATCGGTGTAAATAATTGTTACTAAAATGGCCTCGCTTAAAATATCAAAATTGGTTTTTAGCAAAAAAGATTTGTAAGTGATATATTTGCCAAACTATCACAGCATTAGCTAAGGTGAAGTGTGAAAACTAATATTTGAATTATTCGATATTAATCGCTGATTGAATTTACACTTGCGAGTCGCACAATCGCATTGATAGATTCTTTAAAATGCCACACGATTTAATTAATTTATAAAACGCTGTAAATTAATTAATATTTATGAAATATTAATCAATTACTTATTTGATATTTTGAGCGCCATTAGTATTTTCTAGGATCCATTAGTAATTAATTGGGTGTGTATATAAAAGTTATATATGTACTAATCGGTATACAGTATCGATTCATGTTTGAATTTGATTTAAAAATAATTAATTACTAAATTATTTTTAACATTTGAAGTGTCCATCTAGCCTTGTCATAGCCAGCCATGGAATAAGAAAAAAGAGGTTTGAAAATCCAAAGGTTGATCTAAGATGAGGAAGAAAGGAGTTAAGGATTTAAAGGAGGAAATTAATATTTGATTCCTTCTGTAAATACCACACTTAACTCTTCATTTCCTCTTTGAATGACTCTCTCTCAAACCCTAGCCTCGATTTTCCTCTTACATAATTTTTTGATGAGATCTCAAAGCAAAAAAAATTCATATGCGCGCGCGCACGCACACACAGTATAAAGGAGATTTATTTTAATGTGTAAACTTGCATAAATTAATATTCTATTTTGCTTAGTAAAGTTTTTATTTTTTATTAAAAAAAATCTTTCATTTAAGATTAAGATGTTAATTTACCAATTATAATCACATTTAATTTTTAATTATTAATTTTCCCACAAAATAAAACAATATCAGTTGAATAAAAGGAAGAATGGAAGACTGTGTTTTTGAAAAAAGAAAATATATGTATATGTACATTATATTTACAAAATACCTTTATTTTTTTGTTTAAAATTGTTCATATATATTATATATTTACGTTTGTAGATCTAGGTCTAATTTCACTGTCTTAGCAAATCAAATGACTTGATGTTTTGGAAACAAAATTTTGAATTCAGATTTGGTTATTTGGTCAAAATCAACTTAGATATATTAAGGGATTTAAAAAACACTTTTGAAATCTACATATACATATACATATATTTGCGCATAATTTTTTAGACAGTTAATGCATATATAAAGGAAAAATGTATCCATTGCGGTGTAAATCCCAGCATCTATACATATACACATTAACTATGTACACAATATGAAAAGTTACAATTGCTCTATATACACTTGAGCATATACATATATACTCACAAACAAACCGAATACAAATTTGGTCAAGTATATCATTTAAAAAAATTACAAAAGTTAAATAATATGGGTTTTTTATTTAAACATACAAAATCAGATCTAATAAATTTTAAACTTCATAAGCCCAACAAAGATCTAAATAGGGATATTTTGTAATTTAACCAATTTACTCGTTGCCCACCAGCCCAGTTCCAACACTATTGTACCCCATCTCTATACACATATTATCCAAGAGTACTACCATGTAATGCTGCCAGATAATATGAAGAATATGGCTATATGAGGTACATATGTGAATATTCTTTTAGACTAACACTGGTACGTGTTTAAACATCGAATAAATAATTCACCTATATGTACATAGTATCGGCACAAAACAATAAACATATGTGCCTCTAGGATTGCACAATACACAATATACAGTAAATATCAGAGATCACAGTGTCAGAATCACAGTGATAATGTATAAGAAATATATAAGTGATTGTGAGTGTACAAACATCTCATATAGTGTATAATCAATATACAACACTGTATAAAATTTACAAAGAGTCTACAAACACACTAATAGTGTACAACGATACTATGTCTCCAAACACAAGCCGGTTACTTCGTCTCTATACTTGAAATGTCTTGGACTGACTTGATTATTATGTAAATAACACATGGGTCAGGCTATGTCTAAATATAGAGGTCAACGGGTTTATAGATACATAATATACATAGTATAATAAAAGCAATAGTATAAAAAATAACAACTACGAAACCATGTATAAAGATGTCATCACCCATATAAAATCACATCAAATATTATACAGTCGATACAATATCAAATGGGTAAACCATTCACAACTAAAAGCATCATCAAAGTCCATAAGTCATCAAACATTATATATCATCGAGTATAGTTAGGCTAGCAAATAGCAATGCCCAAGAATATCTCTCAATCTTGAGTAATAGAATTCCAACCTCAGTATAAAATATATGCCGCCTATCTGAAAAATCATATACAATAAAAGATATGAGATCCACCATACCCTAGACAGATATTCAGATATGATCTCATCTCCATATATATAAATAAACCAAAATAAATCGTGACGGGGAATGACTGTACGACAAACATGAAGTCCAAAGTATAATCATCTATATAAATCAATATGTCGGTCACCTAACCTTGGGTCTTCTACCCCATATCTATACTTAAGGGAGGTGCTATAAAATATGCCAATCTACCACTCCGTTAGAATTATAAGAGAGACTGATGGCCATATGTACACTCTAGGAGCCTAATTTCACCTAACCGGATCTGCTCCTATAGTCTTCAGTTACCTCAATGGACATCGTGACTCATATCCACCAGTGGCTTGTTAATGCACAGCCTCGGTCACGACCCTGCTTTCCCCTATAGGTAGCAGGCCACTGACCTATGTGACAAAAATAGGCTATAGGGAACCTACCCTATGGGTCACCTAACCCAAATCTCATGATATAGGGAACCTACTCCATGGGTCACCTAACCCAAATCCTGTGATGCACATCAAATATAATATCCAATAAAAGGTGTTGTGGATTAGGGGTGCGACCACTAAATCAGGTCGCTAGGGTGGATTCTAGCCATTTGGTCCTCTCCAACACCAATAAAAGGAGTACATCGTGATAGTTGCACACATTATCAACAAACATAAGAGCACCTACCCTGCTCACACCTATGAGAATCACCTCACTTAAGCACAATCTCATAAAACTATCCCTATCATGTCAGTCTCGTCTACGTACAATGAATAATTGAATAAATATCACAACGGTGTCCCATACCAATGTATGATACTCAATCGTTTATTCACTGCTCATAAACTACACTCAATCTCCATAATATTCTATATAACGAGTCTAAAGAATAACTAGAGAAATATTATGCAATGCCCCATCCCATACGGTATTATAACTATGTTTATTCAAATTCCTTATCAAATAGAATGAAATACTACAAAACCAAGCAGAAGGATGCCATCACTGTATTAAATCACATCAACAGCAACTAATCAAAATATATAGTGGTGAATCATTCATAACACCGAAATTAGTATAGCAAAATTAGAAATCTTAAAATGTAGAGATTATACAGAAAATCCCATTTGATTCAGAAATGAAATAATAATAAAGTTTGACAAGATCTTTCTTTGAACAATTAAATATAAATCAATATTTAAATAAATATATATATATATAAAGCACACTTTTGTAATTCATAAATAATGACATAAATTATAAAGTACACTTTAAAATACTTTAAATATTAATTATAAAATTATTTCTTATTATTATTTATTTCTAGAATTTATATAAACTTTTAAATAATTATTTAAAACCAATTATAGATTTCTTTTCAATAAATTAATAAATTTAAATAAAACTTCTGAAATTAATTTTATAATCTGAAATTAATAAAAACCTTTAAAATATATTATATATTGAATAATACTTTAACATTATTTATATAATTCCAAAATAAAGATTTAAATATCAGAATTCATTTCAAAATACTTACTTGTACATTTTAAAACATTCAAGATCACTTTACAAATCAAATATCCTTTATAGAAGGCTTTACCCAATTTTCTATAATCAGTTACTATTTTTAAATATATTTATAAACTTCAGTATAAATTCCTTTTTATTTTAAAAATATTTATTACTATTTAAAACTTAACTTTATACCAAATCATTAACAACTTATGTTAAAATCACTTAATAACATTTAAAAATCATTTCATAATTTTTGATAATTGCAAATATTTTCAAATAAATTTATAATCTGCAAAATAAATTTTTATTTATTCCAAACTATAAAATATTATCCAAAATATCCTTTTTACATCCAAAGTTATTAATAATACTCTTTAAAATCAATTAAATGCACTTTAGCAATCATTTCATATCTTTAAGATAATATACATATATAATTTCTAAATAATGATTTGATAACCATTCTAAATTTAAAACATGTATAAATATAATAATGATTTTTAAAGGGTTTTAAGATCCAAAGAAAACTATATTTATAATTAAAATAGACTTCTAAAATACCAAAAATAGGTTAAATTAAGTAAATCTTTAGTAAATTATTTATAAAATACTTTTAAAACGATTTTAAACCCTTAAAATAATTTTCCAAAACTTTTCAAAAATAATTTAAATAGGTAAAATGAATAAAACTTCCATAGAAAGCACACATATCAAAATTTAAATATATATAAAGTTCAATTTGCAATCGGGTAGAGTTCCGTTTGCAAATTAATACTACTAACCAATAGACACATCAACCAATTCCAAGCTAATATACCAAACATTCAAATAACCAATTCAAGCAATGTACAAAATAAATATCAAACACACATAGCCCTATCGACATAGTTGTGAGTGTAGGAAACTCACCGAAATGATGCTCGTTTAGCCAAATTAACGACTACATCACTGCCCTACAACCTCATCACTATCTTCATCACCTGCTCATTGCTTCAGCCACCAATGCACCTAAACCCGCATAGCATAGCCATAGTCGAGCTTACTTCACTCATTATCAACATTGGGAACGTTGGCCATGTGCCGCCTATGCCTCTATCATGCGCACATCCATGAACACCTCACACTCGCTTAACATTTCGTGTGCCACCACCTCTGCATGAATGCACACGCACTCCTCCAGGTCGCATCAACCTTGGCCCAACTACCATTGCCACCGTGGCTTAATCCCCCTTCGTTGCCGTCGACATCGCCTAGGCTCACTCATGATTTTTTTATTGCATTATCGATTAGGGAAAAGTCAAAAACAGGGTTAATCTTTTTATTTGGGGTTAAGCTATGAGAAAATGAAGCTTCTAGGTTAGTATTGGTTTGGGTTAGTTTGTGTTTCGGCTAGATCATTTTTGGTCCTTCTTATTAATTAATTCATTAGTTTTTTCTTTTACTTTAGATATTCTTTTTTATTTATTAGTAAATATACTTCAATACAATTTAAATTGATCAACACTTCATTTTTTCGTCGGCCAAATTCTATTGAGTTAGAAAATAGCCGAACGAATTTATAATAAAATTAACCGTAAGCGCATGGCGTACAATTCTAGTACATGGCGAGTACGGGTCGATCCGTAGGGAATTGTTAGATTTTAAATTTCTATTCAATCAAATTAAACCAAGAATTTAAAGAGTGTGAACTAAAAATGTAAATAAACTAACTAACAAACAAAAGAAATTTGATAAAAATATGAGAGTTAAATGACAATTTAGAGATAATTCCACTCTCTAGATCATATAGTTCAACAAACATGAAATTATGATCTCTCTTTTTTGGTCATTAGTTAGTTTAATTGATGTGTTTATCGTAAGTATGGCCTATTTGTGCTATTAATTAGCTCAACATAAACCATCAAACTTTAACACACCCCTTAAACAACTTTTAACTCTCATGAAAAATGACAACAAGTTGAAAATGAAATCTATTTTAAGCATGGCCTATTAACTATTGTTTAGAAATATAAGCCATCAAATTTTAATTTCAAAATTCACTTCTTTGCCATAATCATATTTAGATGAAGAGGCAATTTGTGTTTTGTGATTGTTTTAGCATAGCCTATTTGGTGTCAACAATATAGGCTATCAAATTCAAAGCAAAAACAACAAGTTAAACCACTTCATGCATTCTCATCAAGCACAAAAAGAGAGCAATAATTATCAAAATGTTGAAGCTACATGATTAGAGGCTTCATTACCCCTAAATTGAAGGGATTAGCCTCTCATTTGTGTTATCATATCAGCACAAGTAGCATGCAACATGAAACACAAAAAAGAAGAAGATGAAAGCAAAGTAAAAGAAGAGCTATTCTACTTGCATAAAATAAAAGAAGATCTACACTACTTGCATAAAAGTAAATAAACAAGAAAAGACTTGAATTAAAATTGCATAAGAAAATCACATAAAAGAAATGGCTAAGTAGCCATGAAAAGAAAGAGATCTCTCATATTATTTTTGATCTAAACTAACTAAGAGAAGAGAACCTAAGAGAGACTAAAGAAGAGAGGCTAATTACATGAACATAAGGGGTACTTATATATGTATGAAACCCTAATCCATATTTTTGGGGAATACCCAAAATACCCTCTTAGGAAGTGTGGTGGCCTAGTAATCATTATCATCCATTAAGTGTGCATGAAGATTCAATGGCCTTTTAGCATGTGCATCAGCTCCTAAGTGTACATTAAGGTAGGTGGGTAAGTGGGGTCCTCCATGATCCATGAAATGAATTATTTCCATCTCCATTCCTTTGTATTCACTCTTGTGCATGCATATATCTTCATGAAGCCACTTGTATTTGAATTTAAATTCCTACAAAATAACATAGAAATTTTCAATTGAATTTTAGAAAATTAATATATGCACAAAAATGACCATTTTGCCCCTGGATGAAGATGAATATGTGACGATTTGAAATAATTTGAATTTTGGTTTAAACAAGTTAAAATACCCAATATGATCATTTATTTAATTTAAATAGATTAAATATGGTGGTAAAAATATGCACATTTACGTGCACATCAAATACCCCCACACTTGTCTTTTTATTCGTCCTCGAATAAAGAAGAAAGAAAGAAAAAAACTAAGATAACTCCATTTTCGTAGGGAGCACGATTGCATTGAATGTATGCAACGAGCCATTAAACCTCTAGGTGTCCCCAGTAGGACGAGTGTTGTCTCGTGAGGGTTTTCAGCGGATACTACCCACAAAATCCAAATGCAGAATGAAAATATTTACAAAAATGCAAGATTTATTTACAAAGATGTGAATGCAAGTTTTTGAAAATATTTACGAATGAAGGATTTACTTTTAAATTGACACAAATAAGTTAAATATAGGTTTTGGTTATTATCTTGAAATTTAAGTCATTTACGCGTCAAAATTTCCAATAAAAACGAAGTTATCGTAACAAATGGGCTATAGTTTAACTCATTGTTTCGGTTGATAATACAGTGTAACTATGAAATGGATCCTTAGTTGATTATCGAAGTTTATCAAAGTGGTATTTTCATTTCTTTTCAATAACAAGTCAAATCAAACAAGTTAAAATAGTGCTTTGATTTCAATTGTTTACTCTCTCTAATTTTTTTATTTGAAAATTTTATTGATATTAACAATATTTACATATGCCTAACTCAGTTTAACCGAGACCAGATATATTACCCATGCACTGCCTTGTGGACTAATGTGAGGGGAATACAGAGCGTGGCGAGTGAGCACACAAGTGTAAACACTTATTGACTGTAGGCGTTATTAGTAAAATAATTTTTATATACACACACCTAACTCAAATAAACTGAGGCTAGATATATCGATCGTGCACTGCCTTTCGGGCTTACGTGAGAAGGGTATAGAGCATGGCGAGTGAACACACAAGTGTGAACACATGACTCTAG
This sequence comes from Allium fistulosum, assembly GCA_030737815.1. Lineage (NCBI taxonomy): Eukaryota > Viridiplantae > Streptophyta > Magnoliopsida > Asparagales > Amaryllidaceae > Allium > Allium fistulosum. Next base: position 635,496,092 of record CM060908.1, on the reverse strand, counting down.
GTGTTTATTAAAAAATCTAAACTTATATACAAGAAATTTGTTTTTTGTTTTTTTGTTTTTTTAGGAGAGAGAGTTTCGCACTATCATCTTAGCATCATTTAACTTAGAAGACAAAAAAAATGTTTTATCTTTACTTTAAATCAACCACTTTTTAAAACAAAGATTTTCAATTAGGATGTATTTCATAATTAACACGTATGAATCTTCCTATATACTAGTTAAACCATTATTATTTGTAATCAAACTTCATTTTTATTTTTGTTAAGACAAAAATTTCAATTTAATAAACCAAAACCATATATTTATCTAATAGTGTTCCTTTAAAAATAAATCAAAATGCTTTAATTTTTTTTTGTTTTTGAGATTTTGTTTTTTTTTGGGTTTGAAAAGAAAATGTAAAATAAACTATGAAAAATAAAAAAAAAGATGAAACTTCCCTCACACTTGATTTTGATTGTGTCCCCATAGTCAACCCAAGTGAAAGGAGAAAATTAAAACAAAAATAAAAAGGTGACCTATATTTACATGAAAACGAAAAGATTATTATTTTCAAGAGTTCAAAAAGTATATTGTTAAAAAGTTAATGAAATGGTCTTCCAAAGACCGATTCATTTGTCTCGTAAAGTACGCAAGACACAGCTTAAGCTCAGAATACCAAACCATAAATGGTTTCAAAGTTGAATGTTGATTTAGGAAAACGAATGTCGTTTTATTAAAAATCTTATGAGTTGTTTCATTTTCGATGATTTTTGGGGTCGATAAAAAAATTGGTTGAAGTTCAAGTTTACTTTCACCAAATTGAAATTCAAGCTTTTCATTGAAAAATTCTTCAGAATTATTGATTTCAAAATCAAAATGGTGTTTTAAATCTTCCCCTTCAGAATTCGACAACTCGTTTTCGAGAAGTCCAAAGAAATTGTGTTCATTGAATTCGTCTTCCTTTATTGAATTATCAACAACTTTATTACATATGTCAAGTTCAAAATCCAAAGTTGTTGTGTTCAAAATTTCAAAATTGGGAAAAGGAAGATCGAATCTTAAATCGAGTTTCTCACCCTCAAAAGAATTGAAATCCAACTCAATTACCGTGTTTTCAACAACTTCATTAAGATCATCATTTTCAGTTTCAAAAGTTGTTGTTTGAATAGATTTGGGTAAAAGATGGATTATCATTTAACTCGTCACATGTTGGGATTTGGTTTTGTTTCTCACGTTGTTTCATATATGTTTCGAACAACAAATCCATGTGATCATTGTAGATTTCGTCCATTTGTTCAACAAAATCCAATTTATAGTTATTAACTTGAGAATTTTCGATTTGGACTTGTTGAGAACAAAAAATTTCACTCGTATCGTAGTCGAGATTATTACCATTGCCAAAATTATTTGAAAAGTGGATCACATTTCCATTTTGAAATTGGTTTTGGAGTTCGAAGTTGTATTGGCATGAGTTATAATCGAAACTATTTGAATTTTGAATTGAATTCAAAATTTGAAATCCTTGATTCGAGTTATTACACAAATATGAATTACACAAATCATTTATACTTTGATTTTGTTGTGTAGAGAGTTCAAGTAAAGATGAAATGCTATTTTCAAGAGTCGAGGGTTGGTCATCGTTTTGAAACTTTGTTGTTCAAAATTCGATTTGTTTATAGAATAGTTGTCGTTAAAATATCCATACGAATTTGGAGTGAAATCATATGGATTATACTGATTTTCACAACTATTGTAAAATTCAAGTGAATATGGAAATTCAGACATTTTCAAGAATGTTTTTGGTTTTTTTTATAAAGGAAAATTATTTACAAAAAGAATTTATCTTTCAAAATGGAAAATTGATTTTTATTTTGTTTTGTTTTTGAAAAGGTTTTATATTTTTTTTGGATTTTTGCTTTTCTAAAAAAAAAACTAACTCAATTTTTTTTTTTGGATTTTTGTTTTTGATTAAAAAAAAACCAAGTTAAGAAATATTTACAATTTTTTTTAGTTTTGGATTTTGATTTTTTTTTTAAATATGCATGAGCTAATGCAACTAAATGAATGCAAGGGTTAATTACAAATGATTTATCCTAAGTTAACCCAAAATTGTATAATCACACTTTGTCTTAAATCAACAAGATAGTTCTCAGCTAGGTAACGGGCAGGGATTATCGGTGCACCACGAATCACCGTAGCAATGCAGCCGAAGGTTTAAGTAACTTCAGAGAAACAACCATTATAATATTTATGAATCACCGTAATATTTATAAATGGTTATTGCTCTGCCATAGCCTAGACACCAAGAAAGTAAATGTTCAAAGAAGACAACTTGTCAATATACAATTAAGTGTTATTGATGTCTAACCGTTATTATCAAAATTCTAGGATGAAATGCAAAGCAGAAATTAAAAGTGTATTAACAATGCAACTACGAATGAACTTTTTTTTTGTTTTTGAATTTTTTTTAAAATGCAAGCAATCAACAATGCAAGGCAAATAAGAACAAGAGTTAGAGGCACAATACAGAGCGTGCAGAATAATTAGCAATTTATTTTAAAAGCAGCAATTTTTTTAAGCAAGCTATTTATTTTTTGGCAAGCACTTCTGCCACATGCAACCTGAAATATACACAATATATATATATATATATATATATATTCTTTTTGAAAGATTTTTATATATATCAAATGAAGAAACTAAATAAAAACAAAATAAACAAGTGAAAACAGCACAAATAAAATAAATTGAAAACTGAACAATTTTTTTACTAAAACAACTAAAGCTAAATAAAAGAAATCAAGCTAACAAAACAAAAAAAGGAAAGCAAACTAAACAACACAAATTGAAAATCAAACAAATTGATTTTTTACTAAAACAAACAAAACAAAGCAATTTATTTATGAACAAAATACCAAAACAAACTCAAACTATTGAAAACAACCCCTCTTTTTTTTAAGATGAAAACAATTTTCCTTTTGAATATTTTTTTTAAGATGGAAAAAATGGAAGAAAACAATATAAACAAAACACCTTGCAAAAGAAACAAGACAAAATAAAATAAAAAATGTAAACCCATCAGCCCAATTACTTCTCAACCCAAATATACACTTGCCCACGCGATTACGAAATTAACACTTGCAAAACGAAATACTAGTTACATATTCAAAACCCAATCTTAAATTAAACCTCCAAAAACAAATTCCAATAGAATTTCCACTCGAATTCCCCTCAAATTTCAACTTCCACTGCGACGATGCGATTTGAAGAGGGGCGAAGCAGTGGTCGAGTTCGATTGTCGGCAGTTGGTGATGGGTCACGATTGCTGAATTGGGTGTCGACGTCAAGTGTGAAGCTGCGGTTCTCGATTTCAGGCGCTGATGAAATTCAGTTTGAGGAGAAGCAAATGGATGTGGTTTTGAAGTCGTGATTTGTTGTTCGATTGTTGCGTTTGGAAGTCGCAGCCTTCGGCTAGGTGCAAGTAGGTAGTTTTTTTATCGTTAGTGGCAGTGCTTGTGATTGGACTGTAAGTGTAGTTGATGAAATGGGATGATGAAGTTTGTCATTTTGAATTAGAGTTGCAGATGCTTGGAGTAGATATGTGGGCAATGAACTGTGTTTATGCAAGTGGCTGGAGGAATTTTGTTTGAGAGTGTTGAAGTTTGTAGTTGTAGTTGGCAGTGATTTAGAGGGTGGTTTGACGCAGCTGTTTGTGGAAGTGGTGAGGAAGGTGCACTGTTTGTAAAGGTGATAATGGTGATTGGCAAGTGTGCAGTTGAATGGTAGCAGACAAGATTTTAGGCATTGGCGGGGGTTGAAGTAATAACAGAGGGGTATGGCACTGTGTCAATAGGGGCGAGTTGCTGCTGCTATGGTGTTGTAGTGTTGTTGGATGTGGGGGAGAAGAGAACGAAATGGGAGGATTGACAGGCAGAGGTGATGTTGTAGCAGTTCAGTTTGAAAATGTCTTGTGGGAGAAGGCACTGTTTTGCAGAAGTATGGCAGGGGAGGAAGGGAAGTTATATGGAAGCAATGTTGTTAGGCATGGAGAATGTGGAGGCTGTTAGGAGCTTGAAGCACGACAGTGCAAGGCAGTGAACCAGAACTAATGGTTGGAGGAAGTGTGTGACTGCAGTTGTGGCTGTAGTTGATGAGGGTTTTGGTTGTCAGTGGTTGTAGAGGTGGTTGTATGGACATGAAGCACTGTTTTGGTTGAAGGTGTGCACTGAGGATGGTGGCAATGGAGGTTGTAATGATGAATGAGGAAGTATTTGTGGTGAGGAGGTTTGCAGGTGGAAGTTAAAGGAAGCAAGTTTGGTTTATGTTGGAGGATGTAATAGTGGGAGGATGCATGTAGTCTTGAGAAGTGTGTACACTGGTTGATATGGAGCAGTTTGCTTGGATTGACAGAGGCAGGTTGAGGAGGTTTGAAGTATGAATGGTGGGTTGAGAGGAGATGCTATGTGCAAGTTGATGTTTTTGATGTTTGTAGTGATAATGTTGGATGCAGTGTAATATGATGGTTGCGAAGATTGGTATGGTTGTGAGGTAGGCAAAGCAGGAGCAACAGTTAGGTGTAGAGGCAGAAAGGCAGTGAAGTAAGGTGGAATGTTTGTGGTTGTGGAAGAGAAGTGGCCGTAAAGTGACAGTAAGATAGTGCAGTGGATGCTGTAGGCAATATAGAATGGTATGGTCAGCGAGGAGGGTAGGGAGATAGTGTCAGTATAAGGGGGTTGTTTCAGGTGTGCACTGTGCATAGAAATGAAAACAGAGAGTAAAAAAAGCAGAAATTGAACAGTGTTTTGAATTTTGTTTTGTTTTGTAACACAGTGTTTTGAAAACTGTAACAGAAAACAGAAATGCAATAAACAATTTTTTTTGTTTTGTTTTGAATATGCAAATGCAATGCAAACGGAACTAGAAAACAACAATCACACAAACAAAAATGAAAACAATAAACACACAACACAAACGATATTTTTTTATGCAAACTAACACACAAAACAAAAACATACAAAAATCAAAAAATAATAATTCGAACAACAGAAAATAAAAATCAAAGCAAATCCCCGGCAACGGCGCCAAAAACTTGTTCGTCGATCAAATTCTATCAAGTTAGAAAATTAGCCTAACGAATTTATAATAAAATTAACCGCAAGCGCACGCCATACAATTCTAGTACGTGGCGAGTACGCGTCGATCTGCAGGGAATTGTTAGATTTTAAATTTCTATTCAACCAAATTAAACCAAGAATTTTAAGAGTGTGAACTAAAAATGTAAATAAACTAACTAACTAACAAAAGAAATTTGATAAAATTATGAGAGTTAAATGACAATTTAGAGAAAATTCCACTCTCTAGATCATATAGTTCAACAAACATGAAATTATGATCTCTCTTTTTTGGTCATTAGTTAGTTTAATTGATGTGTTTATCATAAGTATGACCTATTTGTGCTATTAATTAGCTCAACATAAACCATCAAACTATAACACACCCCTTAAACAACTTTTAACTCTCATGAAAAATGACAACAAGTTGAAAATGAAATCTATTTTAAGCATGGCCTATTAACTATTGTTTAGAAATATAAGCCATCAAATTTTAATTTCAACATCCACTTCTTTGCCATAATCATATTTAGATGAAGAGGCAATTTGTGTTTTGTGATTGTTTAAGCATAGTCTATTTGGTGTCAACAATATAGGCTATCAAATTCAAAGCAAAAACAACAAGTTAAACCACTTCATGCATTCTCATCAAGCACAAAAAGAGAGCAATAATTATCAAAATGTTGAAGCTACATGATTAGAGGCTTCATTACCCCTAAATTGATGGGATTGGCCTCTCATTTGTGTTATCATATTAGCACAAGTAGCATGCAACATGAAACACAAAAAAAAAGAAGATGAAAGCAAAGTAAAAGAAGAGCTATTCTACTTGCATAAAATAAAAGAAGATCTACACTACTTGCATAAAAGTAAATAAACAAGAAAAGACTTGAATTAAAATTGCATAAGAAAATCACATAAAAGAAATGGCTAAGCAGCCATGAAAAGAAAGAGAGCTCTCATATTATTTTTGATCTAAACTAACTAAGAGAAGAGAGCCTAAGAGAGACTAAAGAAGAGAGGCTAATTCCGTGAAGATAAGGGGTATTTATACATGTATGAAACCCTAATCCATATTTTTGGGGAATGCCCCAAATACTCTTTTAGGAAGTGTGGTGACCAAGTAATCATTAGCATCCAATAATCATCCATTAAGTGTGCATGAAGATTCAATGACCTTTTAGCATGTGCATTAGCTCCTAAGTGTACATTAAGGTAGGTGGGTAAGTGAGGTCCTCCATGATCCATGAAATGAATTATTTCCATCTCCATTCCTTTGTATTCACTCTTGTGCATGCATATATCTTCATGAAGCCACTTGTATTTGAATTAAAATTCCTACAATATAACATAGAAATTTTCAATTAAATTTTAGAAAATTAATATATGCACAAAAATGACCATTTTGCCCCTGGATGAAGATGAATATGTGACGATTTGAAACAATTTGAATTTTGGTTTAAACAAGTTAAAATACCCAATGATCATTTATTTAATTTAAATAGATTAAATATGGTGGTAAAAATATGCACATTTACGTGCACATCAATACAATATATTTTGATAACCATACAACTTCTTTCAATTCAATGTTTATTTATTTTTATTTAATTATTCATTGTATTAATGTTTAAGTAAATTTATTTTTCAACTATTTCATTCAAATTAAAATCATTAACACTTTGAAAGTATATTTTATTTATTAAAACTTTTTATTCGATTCTAATTTATTACTCAAAAAGGATTGATTAATTTAATTCAACTTATTAAAACAAAATCTTTGATAAAATAGAACTTAGTCAAGTGAAATTTTATTTTCAAAAATAATAGTTACTAAAATCAAATTCAAACGTTTTATTTAAATTAAATTTTTATTTATTATTACGGCGTAGAAAGCAGGGTTGTTACAATTATATACTTTATTATATGGTGATATAATTAAGTACATAAATAAATTTTAAGTATATGAAGTAGAAAATCCTTAAATAGTATGTTACGTGATAATTATTACAAGGAGTTGTAATCGTGAGAAAATTATCATAATATAAAATAATATATTTTTAAATATTTCTAGTTAAGATGTTTCGAGAAAGGATATTGATACATCCATTGAGACTATAATATGTGATGCTCTCCCAATGTTAGGCTGTGTGTTACTCATGACTGCCGGTGACACCAAGGGTTACGTATTGAGAATTACCGGATAACTACGGAATGACTCAACAGAGGTTTTAGTTGGTTAATAACATCTTGGTTAAACAAGAAATCTTGAAGTGACGATATTACATGGTTCTTTAAATTAGAGAATACTGTTGAACTTCTATGTGGATACTCCACTTTTATTATAGTTAAATCATGCATGACAATCCATCGAGCGACTATAGTTGGATATGAGTAGAAGCATAGGAAGTGAAACACTATTCAATTAAGAATTCGTCTTCTCAGTTGTATGAGGTTAGTATCCCGGTCAACTTTAGTCAACTCAAGTTAAAAGCTCTGGCCAGAGTAGTATGGTTAGTAATAAATGCTATTATTTAAGACTTTATTTATGGACTAACCAAGTTGAATATGGATGATACTGAAATTTTGACCAAAACTAGATTCCATAAGTCTTAGTGTGATATAGTGTTGACGAAGAGAATTGGTATAAATAATTGTTATTAATAGGTACCACTTAGATTATAAATTAGATATTACCAATGAAGATTTATAAGCGATAAATTCGACCAAAATATCAGGTCACTAGCTAAGGTGACATGTGAACGCTAATATTTGAATTGTTTGATATTAGTCGCTGACTTAATTTGCATTTACAAGTTACTTAACCGCTTGTTGATTTCTCCAAAATACCAATCGATTTAATTGATTTACGATTACTATAAATTATGTAATATTTATGAAATATTATATGTTTACTTTATTTGATGTACAAGGTGCTAGTTGTATTTTTGGGTGCCATTAGTAATTAATTGGGTGCAAATATAAAATTTATATATGTATGTATCGATATACGATATTAGTACATATTTAAATACGATTTAAATGGTATAAACTACTTAACGGGTTTGAAGGTATTAATGGCCCAAAAAGCCCAAGGAATGGCCAACCATATCATGGTAGGGAGAGGGGATATTTTGGTTTGAAATTCTAGATATAGATCTAGAATTAGTACAAAGGGAATTATTAAAAGGAGGAGAATTTGTCTCCTCCCTTTTCCCATATTTAAACAACCATACCCCTTTATTTTTGGTGCTTCCTTCTTACTTCTCTATGTAGGCCATGAGCATCATTCCCATTATGGCCAAAATTACAAATAGCCTTATCACATCAAAATTGAAGAAAACCAGTTGTACTTTATGCATTTGCAAAGTCTAGATATCAATTAAAACCTAATCTAGGAGATATCTACAGCCAGTAATTAAGCATTTAACAGCTTATCTTCAAGAGGTATACTCTAGTTTACTTTCAAATTATATGTATATGAGCTAGATCTATATTTTATAATAATTTTATATGTGCATGTATTGTTTCACCCCATTGTATAATTATTTTGTACACCTTCTATAATTGTTTTACGCATGTATTGCAATATAGCAATATGTTATCACATAAGAAAATTAATTTTTTGGGCCACACACCCTATGTTATATATGTATAATTTTAAAAAATATTTACATATATTTTAATGTTTCAAATAATCATTCGTTTATTTAAAATCTTTATTGCATTATCATATATCTAAAATTCACACACACACACACACATAAGTCTTGGCAATTAAAAAAAATTCGACCATAACCTATTTACTAATATAACAATATTTAAGTTATTTTAAAGTGCTATTAATTACATTAATAATAATACATATATATATATGTTGTTACAATTATTTTTCTTTGAAATATATATATATATATATATATATATATATTTGCTGGTCGAATTTTTTCATCAACTATACTTTATATACAAAAATAAAATGTTATTTTATAATAAAGTATGTAAACACTATATATACACACACTTAAAAAAATTAATTTCAACCGGAAGTAAATTTGTATATTATATATATAATTGTTATAATATTTTTAATGATTATTATTAAGATATTGTTTTGACTTTGAAATATTTACTAAGTCTTTGTCATATATATTAAATTAAAAACTTGAGTTTTAATTCTTATTTACTTAGTCAAAATTAATTTTAGATATTTTAATTTTATTTATTTGATATATATAATTTTTGAAATTTACAAATTACACACACACATATATATGTTGTACAAGCATTAAATAATACTTTTAGATAGTCGATGCACATATAAATGGCTAATGAATACGTTATAAATGGAAATCCTAATATCTATACACATATACATACGGGGCATTTCACCAGAAGGACAAACTTTACAGTCCAATTAGTTTCTAGGACACACATTCAAAGAAATTACTTTCAAGGCCAAAATCAGCAGAATAATTACTTTCAAGGACAATGTCTGCAGTCCAATTACTTTCAAGGACATAATTTCGTAGACTTTTAGGCCCTAGAAACTAATTATTTTATGTTTTGTCCTTGAAATTAATTATTTCAGTTGTGTGTCCTAGAAACTAATTCCACTTGCTAAAGAGGCCCTTGTGACTAATTTCCACTATACTACATTAACTATGTACACTTTATCATGTTGCACACGCACATTATAGATATGAGCAGACAATGATGTACTCATACATTTACATTAAAACAATTTATTAAATATTAATTAATTAAAATAGAAATTAAATATAATTGGATTTTATTTAAATTAACTAGATTGGATCTGATATGACTCATTAGACTTCATAGGCCCTAATCCAAAATAGATTTTTTTTTGAAATCCATCTATTTCACCCATTGCAGACCAGCATGGTTCCAAAAATGGTATCAAAGCCCAATGGTCTATGTTGTCTGAATTAGCAACTTCATGACCAATTAATAAATCCTACCTATATAATGAGTATGTAGAATAGTAGTGTGTAGGCTTGGGGTTGGATAATCAAGTATTCTTCCATACCTGACTACTGGTTAGCCCAATGGGTCGAGTAAGTCCAAAAGTTTGATCGATTGTAAAGGCCCAAATTGATTTGGGGCTTGAGCTAATTTCAAAATTCAGTTTGAAAATTTAAAAATATATTTTAAATTTAAATGCTAAGTTTGAAATATAAAATGAAATTTTGTAAAGGTTATAAAATAAATTAAAATTTAAAAAAAATGACTTAAAGAATAAAATAATTAAATTTGAAAATTTTAATATATATTTTATTAATTTGATTAATTAAATTAAATAATTAATTAAAATATTGATTAATTAAACACACACACACATTGATATATGTAACTATAATTGTTATAGTTACATATATTTATCTTAAATTTGTTTAAGATAAATTATATCAAAATTTTCAAATTAATTTAATATTTAGTTAAATTGTTTAATTAACTAAATATATTTATTAAATAAAATTAATTAAAGGTTAATTAATTAACATGTATACATATATTTATATGTATATATATACAAATCATAAATGTTATAATTAATTATTTATCTTAAATAGTTTATGATGAATAATATAAAATTTAAGGTATTTTATATTAGTTAAAATTATTAAATATGGTTTAGTTAATAAATTAAAATAAATTGAATATGATATAACTAATAAGAATTTAAATGAATTAAATGTGATTTAATTTATAAAATACATATCTATATTATATAAGTTAAGTAATTTATAATGGTTATAAGCAAGTTAAATTTATATAACTATATATGTATAAAATAATATAAGTGGAACTAAAATAAACCCAAAGTAGACTTTTGGAGTAAGTATACATATACAGTACGTATACTGTGATTTCAGATGTGTCTGATACTTGAATCACTAGGGTGTTGAAGGAACCAGGTAGTTAGAAGCAGGTGAAATAGGTAAATTTTAATTTTTTTTCCTATTTTGGATTTATTGGACCTATGAAGTCTAAAGATATATTAGATCTAATCTAATATTTATTCTAGATAAATCCTTACTTTATTTAAATTTGTTTAAAGTAAGTTTTAACTATTCATATTTTAATCAATATGATGTATGTGTAAAATAAAGTATATCAAATATACTCTTGTGTTTATGTGCGTGTAATAGTTACTAGTTCAAATTAATTTATAAAGGAAACCTTTCGTCTCTCTTAACTTATACAATTAATTAAGGGAATATTTTGTTTTATTTAGTAAGAGAAATCTTTTATTTCTCTCCCTCTCTTTAATTACATTGATTGATTTATTAATTGACATTTATCATCAAATATATACTTGGCATGTATTGTGAGTATATCCAAATATACTCGAGTGTAAAAGGTGCAAATGCAACATAATGTAAGGATACATGGTTAATGTGACCTTATGTAGGTGTTGGGATTTACACCACAACGGACACATTTGTCCCTTTATATATGCATTTATGTCCACAACGGAACCATCAAGGAAAGAAAAATCAAATTTTATAGTTTTACATAAAAGTCCATTTTATAAAATTTGAGTTAAAATAACATACACATATCCATATATAAATAACTGCAAACTATGTTTAATAATTAAAACAACATATGTGTGTAAAGTTTGTAATCTAATATGTATGTGTATAAAGTTAAAGTTAACAAATTTAAATCTAACTTTCAACTTAGGAAGGAATTAATTGATTTAAAAGCTTGTAGATTTTAAGTTGAAATAACTTTCACACTTATGTAAACAATATCCAAACAAATTATTTCAAAATGAATACATGAAACACATGCATTCAATTTTAAAGGTGAGTTTAAATAATGAAAATTGTCACACACACACACACTCTTAATTGAAAATAGATTTCAATCAAAATTGTTTCTATATTAAATGACAATTTCTAAAACATAAAAAATAGATCAGACAACTTAGGCACATATAAATTCGTTGTAAACAATTCAGATCTAAACTATACAAACAATATGAACAAATAATAAAATGAGATGAAGGATCTAAAATATATCAACATAATGAGCATATAACCAATTAAGGTGTAGCACAACAGGGGATCAAGATTAAATTAACATGATTAGCATATGAATAAATGAAATTTGAATGTTGCCTTAAGATTGTAGCCAAAAGTTGCATCTTGAATGAAGAGAGCTCCTAGATCCGATTGAATCACCTCCACATATTATAATAATCTAAAGCACCCTTTTGTATTTACTTGATTTTATTTTATTTTTCTTTTTGGAAATTTTGCAAGGAAGCCATGGTGACTTCGACTATTAAGGGGAGGAGGGGAGCAAGAGAAAGAAAATGAATTTATTAGGAAGAATCAAATGAAAGAAATGAAGGAAGATTTGTTTTAAAGGAATGATTGAACTGTTCTAATCCCTTCACTAAAACCTTCTCTCTTTAATTCATTATTAAATATCAATAAAATTATCTCCCTCTTCTACCAAGTATGGCCGGCCAAGAATGGTGCCACAAGGGCCCTTAAAAGTTTCCAAAAACTTTAGTATTTAATTAAGTTGAGTCAAATTTAATATTTCATCGATATCGCATATCGATACGTGCATGCATAACTTTAATATATTTGCATTTCATTAAATTGTAATAACATTCAAACATCAAATCAGAATAAAAAACGATAATTAATATTTCATAAATATTAATTAATTTAATTAATTTACAATGATTATAAATTAATTAAATCATGTTGTTTTTTGGAGTATTCATTATTACGGTTGTGCGACTCAAATGTGTAAATTCAATCAACGATTAATATATAACAATTCGAGTATTAATGGTCATAGGTCACCTTAGCTAGTGGTATGACACTCTGGCTACGTCCATAGTAGAATCTATTTTATATTTATAATTTTTTGTTCTTTGATTGTCCTTATGATGATTTTATGTAAATATTGTTGCATCAACCAGATCTGAAATTGGCACAATGATTTAAATAACTAATTAGATGACATGGTTTAATTCAATTTATTTATTCATAACAAAAGTTATTTATATATGTAAAATTATATTTTTATCAACAAATATGATTCTATATATACATAATGTTTTTAAATATGGATCTATAACAAAAACATAGATTTCAAATCAAACTACAGGTACTATAATATTTGTCTAAAAACTTACGTGTATGTTTTGATCTTAATATTGCTTTTCAAAACTATCCCATGTTCATGTCAAAACTATTTAATTGAAATTATTGAAATCCTTTGTTCACTTTGCATATATGGTTGAATAAATTTATTGATTTAAAATATAAACATTTTGAGTAATGAAACTATTTCCAATTTCATAATTATGTGCATACATATATTTTAAGGTTATAATTAATATCTTAAGATCTTCATTAATCAAATGTAATTTAGATCTTAATTCTGAATAAAACTTGCCAAACCAAACTTAGATACCTTATTTTGAATTTGGATTTTGATGTTTGTGTTAATCAATTTATGTTAAGTCCTATCTAAAATTGCTATTGATATTAGATCTTATCATATTTTGCAATCCATTAAACATCTCACAGGATAAAACTAAATTGAGGAAATTGATGTCTATATATATATATGCATATATTGACTTTGTTGTTGCTTATTATATTATTTGTGATGCAGTTGATATCTACATATGCATATCTTATTTTTTATGTTAACCATTTGTAAGGACCCGAAATTTCGAACACTTCGTATTTAAATATCTAAATTATTTAAATATTTAAATCTTGGATTAAATATTATTAAAATGATTTAATAAGCATATTAACCCCCTTTTAAATCATAACTAATGATGGTAAACCTTTTTTGGAAAAATGTTTACAAAAATATATACTTTGGAAAAATATCGATAATATGACCGAAAATTGTTTTATCGATAAACAGCTATTTACTCTACGAAAGTTTTTCAAACTTTTTACACATGTCTAAGTAATCATTATGGAGATAATTAGCAGCTAAAAATATTTTCATGTTTATGGCTAACTAAATAGGAAAATGAGCAAATAAGAAAAATGAGCAAGAATGAAAATAATTAACTTTTAAGCTAATATCTACTGAACACATTAGCCACTAATCAAATACTCTCCTCTTCATACAAGCTTGGAAGGTTCTAGAAGCTTCCTGTTGGATAAGAGGTATTATGGTAAGGGTATAATAGTAATTATCCTAAAGGAGAAGTGACATAAAGTAAAAGTAAGCATAAATAGAAATGCTTAAGTGTTAACCAAATGATAAAGTAGATGTGATGGAAGGTAAGTCTTCCAATGGGGGTGAGAGTAAGCTTATGCTTCACCACTTGAAGCTTATAGATAGAGGGGAGTGGTTTACTTAATAATCACAAATAAATTTCTAAGCTTGAGATGAAGTAGGAGGGTTGAAAATAGTGGAAGTACTTAAGCACAAATCCACTAATTACTCTCTAAATTTTTCAAAAGTTAACCAAATCTTCTCTAATCTCTTTTAAACTTTGGCTTTGAGCCTAAGACATCATGGGAAGCATGATTAGCAAGTAAGAAGTGGGAGAAGGTAAGAGGAAGATGGGGGGGGGTCTTGGATGGGCCATGAGCATGGTGGAGGAGGAAGGTGGCTTTGGTTTGAAAGTGCTAAAGGTTGGACCTTTAGGCTTGTGTTGATGGAAGGAGGTGGTTCTTTGGTTCTTGTGGCATTGTACTTAGGCTAGGCATGGATCTAAGTGAGTTATCTCACTATCTCTTAAGTATATATTGTGTATATATATGTTGTGTTTAAATTATAAAGTTATAAGTGACATTAACTAAGTAAAGTTATAAACTTTGGACCCCTCTTGCTTTTGAAAGCAAATGACATCTTTATATTGTATAATCTCACTTCTATTACCCTCTTAAACATGTGGCATGGCCTTGACTTGATGTTTAAATGATTGTTTAACTTGTGTGTTAAATTTAAGTTTGAAAATATTTGAATGAGAATAGTCATTATAAGTGCACTTTCGAATCCCTTATTTTTTGGGAATTTTTATAAATAAGTAAATAGCTATTATTAGGGATTTATTTCCATGGTTTTTAAGTACTCTAATGGTAGTACTTACTACAAAATTTTTGAGCCTTAAATCATTTGTTTAAGTAGTTAAAACTTTGCAACTAGTTTTAACTACTTAAACAAATGATTTAAGGCTCGAAATTTTTGTAGTAAGTACTACCATTAGAGTAACTAGTTTTAACAAGGACTTTTAACAGCACTTATAAATGCTTAGTAAGTCGCTTATGATTTTAAGTGTTTAAAATACGACGTTTTGGCTTATTTTTTGTGATTTAAATGGTTCCTAATTTCCTTTCTTTATAAAATATTTTGGTGGAAGTTCTTATAAAATGTATTTGAGCATGAAAAAAAGAGTAGAAGTTTAAATATAGTCATAATGATTATTTACGAATTTTGAAAGTAAAATGTTGCAAAATGTAAAACTTGTTTTTAATCAAACTTCTAAATTTGTTATTTTCAAGTAATAATTTTACATAGATAATTAAAACATATTTACAATTATTTCTATAGTATTATTATATATATATAAGTTTTGACAAAGGTGATTGATTAGTTTTAACACTAAAAGCCAACGAGTAAACTTGTCCGTTTGTGAGATTCAAGAATGAGGTGTATAGGCAAGACTTGGAGCAACCAGTGCCCAAACTTACCTGGCTTCACTCTTGAACGAGGGACAGGTTAAGTTGAAATGTCAGGAATGTGTTAATCTTGTTGTTTACTTACTTGACTAAAAAAGTAACTAACTTTGCTTAATGCTAAAAGACGACGAAGTAGGATTTTTTATTTCTAAGAGTTAATGATTGATGTCGAGTAGGGATGGAGCAATAGAGCTCTAAACTACTAGGCTTCCCTCTTAAATGAGGAATGGTTAAGTCAAGAATGTCGTTATATGAACATTGATTTGTATAAGAAATGGTTTTTGACTAGATAATCGATTAGTCGTTATCGATCTTAACCGAATACGAACTTAGATCTTTAAAACAAAGGTTTGTAAATATAGTAACAAGTAGGAAAATGATTTGGGTTTGTTGTGATGATGTGTTAATCACATCCATCTTCAACCCCTTTTGAATATACATATAAATGTAAATAGATCTTTAAAAGAATGTCTTAAAGATAAGCATAAGTAAAATGGTTTTGGGTTTGTAGTGACAATGTTTAAGTAACATTAGTCTTAAAACTTTTGAATGGATTTGTGAAAGCACTTAGATCCATAAAATGGATATTTTGAAGGAAATTATAAGTAAGGAATCCTGTTAATGATTTGTCAATATACTTATACAATTTGCGATAAGTATGAATACCATTTGAAGTATAAAAAGAGTAAAGGTTTTATGTAAGAAATCTTGTTAATGATTTGTGAATATACTTATACCATTTGAGATATGTATATGAATACTTTTTGAAGTATTGAAATAGTACCATTTGATGTAAGTATATGGATACTTTTTGAAGTATTGAAATAGTACAAATGAATAGTAGGAATTCATAAACAATGTTCTATTAGATAAAAGAAGTTTTACTAATAAAAGAGGTTTTAATTAATAAAAGATTAATTAAACAAAAAAAGGGGATTAGAAGTTGCTTATGTGACTTTATCTTGCTTTATATGACTTGATCATGTTTTGTTTCTTTCCTCATTTATGGAAAACATTTATTCGTATACTTAGCACTAAAAACTGATGAAGAGGTTTGTCTATCTTTGAGAATTAAGACTGATGTTTGTGTAGGGATATGAGCAATAGAGCTTTAACCTACCGGATTCATTCTTGATCAAAGGATAGTGCGAGATGAGAATATCGGAAACGTGATAAGTATACGAGACTTGGTTTTCATATGCGATCAATCTCGTTATCATTGAATGACCAAATTCATCGATTTAATCTTGGAGAGACTGGAATCAGTAAGTGCTTTACTTACTGAAAACCACCTCAAGGTTGAGAAACCTATTCTATCTCTTGGAATTGGATTTGTTAGAGATGCTGGAATCTATATGGGGATTCGAGATCTATTTAAGATGCTTGAACACATGTAGTTGTTCATGATCTATTCAGGATGTGGGAATCTATATGTAACAACCTGCATATTTGTCAATTTTATATTTAAATATTTGATTTAAATATTTTATTGTTAATCGGATTTTGGTCCGAAAAGCTACTTTTTGCATACGGTCAAATTAGGACTCGAGACCACTTCCATTGAGTTCAAAACGTCATTTGCAATCTTTTAAGTATAAACTTCGATATGTTTGGAGATAGTGGAATTTTCGTCACTTTTTGATTTGGGCTTTTGTTTGGACTACTCCTTCTAACTCAGCCCCAACCCTCCTCCTCTTCCTCACTTTATCAAACACTTCAAGCTTCTTCAAAAATGGTGGTGGGAATGGGAAATTAAAATTCCTAGTCCAAGTCCAATTGCTAAATCAACATTCAACTTCAAATTCAAGTAGAAGATAGTGGATTCAAGCTTTGGATTGCTTCTCCTTGCTTTCAAGCTCCATCTTCATCCATTTTAGAGAAAAAGTGAGACTTTTATCTCACATTCTTGACTATATCTATCTTGGACTGTTGGGAATGGTTCCCTATCACTTTAACATGCACATTTGCATTTGGTTTGGATTGGATTGGCGAAAACTCCACTTTTTAGCGTTTTTGGTGAATTTCCAGCCTTAGGTCGTTCTGGACCCTTAGGTCGCTCGGGTTCGGGGCGCGCGCGTGGAAAAGTCGCCTGGACTTAAGTCGTAGGTCGTTTCCGACCTATAATCTCTAGGCAATCGTTAAGTCGCTCGTCCTGGTTTATCTCGTAGGTCGTCTCCGACCTAAGCTCCTGCTAAGTCGTTCGAGTTAGGTCGTTGGACCATTTACCTTAGGTCGCTCGTCCACTAAGTCGGCCTGGTTTATCTCGTAGGTCGTCTCCGACCTAAGCTCCTGCTAAGTCGTTCGAGTTAGGTCGTTGGACCATTTACCTTAGGTCGCTCGTCCACTAAGTCGGCCTGGTTTATCTCGTAGGTCATCTCCGACCTAGGCTTCTGTTAAGTCGTAGGTCGCGTGGTTTTTAGGTCGCATGACCTTTAAACCGATAGGTCGTTAGACCTATAACTCGTTGGGTTGACCCCCTTTAGGTCGTGAACCTTGTTAAGTCGTTCACCCTCCATTTCGTAAGTCGTAAGTCGTTACCGACCTTAATCTCCTCTGCTAGTTAGGTCGTGTGCTTTTAGGTCGCTCGACTCTGTTAAGTCGTAGGTCGTTGGACCTTAAGTCGCTCGCCTCCCTTAACTCCAGTTAGGTCGCTCGGCCATTGTGTTAGGTCGCGTGAACCCTTAGGTCGTTAGACCTCATTTTGCTTTAGGTCGTAGGCCGCTTGTCTTCACTTAGGTTGCCACCCCCCTGGACCCCCCTCCGTAGGGGATCTTATCTGAAAAACATTCAACAGAACTTCTACTTTGATGCATTTTGAGTTGATTT
Organism: Allium fistulosum; assembly: GCA_030737815.1. NCBI lineage: Eukaryota > Viridiplantae > Streptophyta > Magnoliopsida > Asparagales > Amaryllidaceae > Allium > Allium fistulosum. The sequence goes on along the minus strand of CM060908.1, from coordinate 635,477,467 downwards.
CTTTGGATTTCATTTACGTCTTCGAACGTGAACTTTTGTGACTTATTGATTCTACAATCAATTTCTATGGTTTGTCACTTAAAAAACATGAAGGCTTCAATACTAGTAATAATTCTTCCAAATGATTTCAAACACTATTTTAAAATATAAAGTTCGTTTTCTCAAACCGTTTTCTAACCTACTAGTATATATACAAGCCTTTACTTCACTCAAATGAGAAATCGAATTAAACGACTTAGTAAAACGAGTGGTATGAAACGTTCGCGTTCACTTCATCGGTTAGCTCTTGGACTTGTTCGATTGAACCCCTTTTGTGACAATTTTCTAGTGAAGATCTACAGCTTGTTCGTAAATATTTCAGTTAAGCAAGTGGTTATGGGACATGAAGCTAAACTCCTATATTTACTAGCTTGGTGTGGTTGACACTTCCTTATGATCATAACGATCATTTTTGTGATTTAGACTAGCGATTGAGCGATGTCTCTTTGTCTGCGAGGGAGACTAGACCCCGCTTTTGTGATGTTTCACCATCACATATATGTGGTAGCACCCCATGGTCTTCGGGCCATTCGTGTGTCAAAGGCCTTCGGGTCATTCGTGTGTTTGAAAAATTAAATGGATAGCTTCCATGAGATAGCTTCTCGGCCGTGTGCTCGGACTTCCCCCTTTTTGTGATTTCTGGATTTCGTGTGTTGATTTCTGGGATTTGTTCTGGATTTCGTGTGTTGATTTCTGGATTTAGTGCTTCACCAATTTTTGTGGTTTTCATTGATATGCTTTATCAATTTTTGTGTATTGGTGAATTCGTGTGTCATTACCTTTTTATGGATTTGGATCTCAGAGAAGATTCTTGTGATATTGATTAATCTCTTGTTGATTATCATTTACATACTTATAGTAGTATGCCATTATGGTTATTATATGTTTATGCCATATCCCTTATTCTATATCATGTCATCTGATATTTATAGTTAGACTGATCCGTTTATTATTTTCTTATAAATAATACTCGGGTCGGACCGAGATGTTACAGGTGCTTCTGCTTGACTTCTCCTTTGGATTACTCCGACTTTTGGCTAACTACTTAGATTAGTAGTTTTTGTTGTACACATTTGAGATATCGACTCATTGATGTATCCTTTTGTATAGCACATGTTGCTATTCTTTTTGTATTATCGTGGATCTTTCTGACCACTACTCTGATGTACACTTTCATATGTTATATATATATTCATATCTTCTTCCGCCTTTGTGATATGGATGTCTGTGACTGGTTTATGTTATGTTTATTTCTATGTTTGTTTCCGAAGATCATATATATAGCCACTGTGTGATAGCTTTGAGTTTGTATCGGTATGTCGGATTTTCCTCCTTAAATGATATGCATTCTATTCTATCTGACATATCGGTGCTCGCACAAAGAAGTTACATGGATGGTCGCTCCTCCACAGCCCTATTCTCCGTGCTAATTGACAGCACTACATCATAGTGTTCTTGGTTAGCATGGGTATAGAGGCGGGGCGTTACAGCTTGGTATCAGAGCCAAACTTCAGAACAATGTAGAATATCTTAACAAGAATCATCGTCCTAAGTCCACCTTGGGAGTTGTGTTTCAGGATTTAGTTCGAGTCTTCGAACCAATTCATCCTGTTTTCTTTATGATTCCTTGTTTCATCTATCAAGAATTACTTGATATTCATTTGGTGAATAACCTCTTTCTTCTTCTCTCTTTCTTAAAGGAGAGAATGTCTAGACCAGGCCGTCCCAGAGATGGACCATCTACTGTTACTCCCCAGGATGGAGTTTTCATGACTGCTCAGCAGCTTCTTGATTTAGTAAAGAATGCTCAAGCAGCTGGTCCTAATCAGGAACCTACTCATCCTAAGTTTGGATTTGCACGTTTGTGCAACGATTATACCAACTTGGGTGGGAAACCATTCAAAGGTTCTGAACTATTATTAAAGTCCGGGCTTGGTTAAGAACATGCGATAGGATCTTTTCTCGCACGAGTCTTATCGATCTTCACCGTGTTCAGGTGGCTTCCAATATGCTCCAAGAAAGAGCACTGGATTGGTACGAACTTCTTATTTCTGAAATTAATGAAGCAGATCTCACCTGGGAGCAATTCCGAGAACGCTTCAAATTAAAGTTCGTACCAGAAGCAGAGAAGGTGACATTGGCTCATCGTTTTATAGACCTTGTTCAAGGTGAATCCTCTATGACAGATTATGTCGCATCCTTCGAGTCATTGTCTAAATATGGGGTTGAATACATCAACACCCCATTGAAGAAGAACCAAAGATTCGTTTATGGCTTAAAGAAGAATCTGAAGAAGCCATTACTTCTAAAATTAGAAGTTTCCTTCGATCAACTTATTGATATCGCTCTTCGACTTGAAGAGGCTGATAAGGACAGTGATGTTGAAGTGGTGGCTGCTAAACCAAACTTCAACAACAAGAAAAGGCTAATAAGTTCAAAGGTCCTTATCCCAACAAAAAGGGTAAACAAGAAACTCCTGCTGCAAAGACTTTTTCCTCTGGTGATGGGAAATGCTTCAACTGTGGTGCTAGGGGTCATTTTGCGAACAAGTGTTCAAAGCCCCGTTCTTGTCGCTACTGTAAAAGTCCGGATCATTATATGCATCTATGCCCTAAGCTTCCAAGCAAGGAGGGAAAGTTAAACGTTGCTCAAGCCTTTGGCAACACATCTCGCGGTCAAGGTATGTCGCACTCTGTCCTTGATGGCATTATTATATTTCATGATCAACCTATTAGAGTTCTCTTTGATACGGGTGCATCCCATTCTTTTATATCAAAGGAACTGGTCGATACTTTTTCTTTAAGTGTTATTGCTTTAATGACTTCTTTAAGAATTGTGAATCCGGCTGGTGGATCCGCAACTCTTAGTCTGCTTTGTAAAGATGTCGAGATTATTTTGTGTGATTTTTCTTTCCTAGCCGATTTGCATGTCATGCGTTATTTAGGCTTTGGAATGATTTTGGGTATGGATTGGCTTACCCGTTATGAAGCTCATATTCTATGTCCTGAGCGGACTATTTATCTTCGACATCCACTATCTGTTAAGAAGATTTCTATTATTCTTAAAGATTCGGATTCCGCTTTGGTTGCATCTTTATATTCTTTAAATCCTTGTGATGATGATAATGATGATGAGGAAGATGTCATTTCTCGTATTCGCGTAGTTCGCGAATTTTCCGACATATTTGAGCCCGTTTTAGGATTACCACCTAAGCGAGCAATTGAGTTCAGAATTAATCTTACACCTGAAGCTCAACCTATTACTCGTCCTCCTTATCGCATGTCCAATAAGGAGAATGAGGAGATGCGCAAACAATTATCTGAATTGGAGGCGAAGCAATTTATTCGCTCTAGTTCCTCGCCTTGGGGAGCTTCAGCAATTTTTGTGAAGAAATCCGATGGTACCCTTAGGCTTTGCGTCGACTACCGCAAGCTTAATGATCTTACTATTAAGAATAGATATCCTTTACCTCGGATTGATGATCTATTTGATCAACTTAGCGGTGCTAGAGTCTTTTCACAGTTGGACTTGGCTACCGGTTTCCATCAGCTTCGTATTGCAGAGGATAGTATTCCTTTGACTTCTTTCCGTACTTGTTATGGATCTTATGAATGGCTAGTTATGCCATTCGGTTTAACAAATGCTTCGGCTTACTTCGTAGACCTCATGAATCGAGTTTTCAAAAATTTCCTCGATCGGTTTGTTCTCATCTTTATTGATGATATTCTTGTGTATTCCAAAACCGAGGAGGAACATGAAAAGCATCTTCGGATTATATTGGAAACTCTTAGGAGCAATCAATTAAAAGCAAAATTTTCGAAATGCCACTTTTGGCAATCTAATGTGAAGTTTCTCGGTCATATTATTTCCGAATCCGGAATATCTGTGGATCCTTCAAAGATTGAAGCGATTCAAAATTGGAAGAGACCGGAGAGCGTGACTGAAATCCGTAGCTTTCTCGGATTGGCTGGTTATTACCGCCGCTTTATAAAAGACTTTTCTAAGATTGCCGTGCCTCTCACTGGCTTAACGAAGAAAGGTGTTAAATACATTTGGTCGGACAAATGCGAAACTTCTTTTCAGAAATTAAAAGAACTTCTTTCTGATGCTCCTATTCTTATTATTCCCAAAGGGAATCAAGATTTTGTCGTTTATACCGATGCTAGTCGTGTTGGTTTGGGTGCCGTTCTTATGCAGAAAGAACGTGTTATTGCTTATGCTTCTAGGCAATTGAAGCCGGCTGAGACTAGATATACCACACATGATTTAGAACTCGCGGCTATCGTTTTCGCCCTTCGAATTTGGCGACACTATCTTTTGGGAGAGAAATTTGTACTTTATACCGATCATAAGTCTTTGAAATATTTATTCTCTCAAAAGGAACTTAATTTGCGTCAACAGCGTTGGCTCGAGTTCCTTGCCTCTTATGATCTTGATATCCTTTATACTCTCGGAAAGGGAAATAGAGTTGCTGATGCACTTAGCCGCAAGCAACAAGCGGTTGTTTCAATGATGATATCCGAATGGAGGGATCTCGAGGTTTTATCCACTTGTAATATTCGAGACCATGTCTCCGATTTATGTTCATCTTTTGTCCTATGTAGCCTTGAGGCTCGACCTTCTCTTTTGGACTGCATTCTTGAAGCTCAGCAGCTAAATCCTGAATTGGCTTCACTTGGCCAAAATCTTAAGGATAAAACTGATATTGAAGGTTTGGAAGACTTCGATATTGATTTTCGTGGCGGCATTCGGAAATTTGGTAGACTGATCGTACCAAATATTAGTGATCTTCGTAGAGATATTCTAGAAGATTCTCATCGTTCCAAGTACTCTATCCATCCCAGTAGCAGTAAAATGTACGCAGATATGAAGCGACTTTATTACTGGGAGGGAATGAAATATGATATCACTAACTTTGTTAAGTGTTGCATGACTTGCCAACTTGTTAAGGCTGAACATCAAAGGCCTGGTGGGTTATTGCAACCATTGGAAATTCCAGTTTGGAAGTGGGATCAAATTTCCATGGATTTTATAGATGGCCTTCCCCGTTCTCGTTCGGGTCATAATAGTTTATGGGTGATTGTTGACAGACTTACTAAATCTGCCCATTTTATTCCCGTTCGATCGAACCGAACCGTTCCTCTTCTGGCCAAACTCTTTATCAGAGAATTGTTAAACTGCATGGAGTTCCTTCTTCCATTGTTAGTGATCGAGATCCATTGTTTACTAGTGTATTCTGGAAGAGTCTTCAAAAAGCTTTGGGAACGAAGCTTAATTTTAGCACCGCTTATCACCCTCAGTCCGATGGACAAACTGAGCGTGTGAATCAGACACTTGAAGATCTTCTTCGTGCTTGTGTTCTTGACTTTGGTGGAAGTTGGGAAGATCATATTTCACTTGTTGAATTTTCCTATAACAACAGCTTCGAATCTATTATTGGTATGGCTCCTTTCGAGGCACTCTATGGAAGGCCATGCCGATCTCCTTCTTGTTGGTTTGAGGCCGGTGAGAAGCTGGTTTTAGGACCAGATTTTATTCGTGATTCCACAGAAAAGATTGAACTTATTCGACATAGGATGAAAGAAGCTCAGAGTAGACAAAAATCCTATGTCGATAATCGAAAAAGGAAATTAGAATTTTCTGTTGGAGATCTTGTATTTATTCGTGTTTCACCTATGAAAGGTGTTGTATGTTTCAGTCGATCGAGAAAGTTAGCGCCTCGATATATTAAGCCATTTCCTATCACTGAATGTATTGGCTCCATGGCTTATCGCCTTTCATTACCGGCTCAGTTTTCCGCCATGCATGACGTGTTTCATGTTTCTCAATTACGGAAGTGCCTTCGGGATTCCGATTCTATTCTTGAGTCCGGTATGGTGGAAGAGATTGAGGTTTCACCTAATTTAACTTATGAGCAGCATCCTGTTCGAATTATTGCTTCAGAGATCAAACGACTTTGAAATAAAGATGTTCCGCTTGTCAAAGATCAATGGTCCTCTAATCCTAAGGATTGTTCTTGGAAAACTAGAGAATTCATCGAGCGTACACATCCGGAATTACTCTCTCATGCTCTTTGAGGTAAACTTCTTATTTCGAATCTCTTTTATGTTAATATGCTTTTTTGGTTGTTACTTTTTATTCCCGTCTTACTTATTGCGAGGACGCAATTTCTTTAAGGAGGGGAGTCTGTAACAACCCGCATATTTGTCAATTTTATATTTAAATATTTGATTTAAATATTTTATTGTTAATCGGATTTTGATCCGAAAAGCTACTTTTTGCATACGGTCAAATTAGGACCCGAGACCACTTCCGTTGAGTTCAAAACGTCGTTTGCAATCTTTTAAGTATAAATTTGATATGTTTGGAGATAGTGGAATTTTCGTCACTTTTTGATTTGGGCTTTTGTTTGGACTGCTCCTTCTAACTCAGCCCCAACCCTCCTCCTCTTCCTCACTTTATCAAACACTTCAAGCTTCTTCAAAAATGGTGATGGGAATGGGAAATTAAAATTCCTAGTTCAAGTCCAATTGCTAAATCAACATTCAACTTCAAATTCAAGTAGAAGATAGTGGATTCAAGCTTTGGATTGCTTCTCCTTGCTTTCAAGCTCCATCTTCATCCATTTTAGAGAAAAAGTGAGACTTTTATCTCACATTCTTGACTATATCTATCTTGGATTGTTGGGAATGGTTCCCTATCACTTTAACATGCACATTTGCATTTGGTTTGGATTGGGTTGGCGAAAAACTCAACTTTTTAGCGTTTTTGGTGAATTTCCAGCCTTAGGTCGTTCTGGACCCTTAGGTCGCCCGGGTTCGGGGCCTGCGTGTGGAAAAGTCGCCTGGACTTAAGTCGTAGGTCGTTTCCGACCTATAATATCTAGGCAATCGTTAAGTCGCTCGTCCTGGTTTATCTCGTAGGTCGTCTCCGACCTAAGCTCCTGCTAAGTCGTTCGAGTTAGGTCGTTGGACCATTTACCTTAGGTCGCTCGTCCACTAAGTCGGTCTGGTTTATCTCGTAGGTCGTCTCCGACCTAAGCTTCTGCTAAGTCGTTCGAGTTAGGTCGTTGGACCATTTACCTTAGGTCGCTCGTCCACTAAGTCGGCCTGGTTTATCTCGTAGGTCATCTCCGACCTAGGCTTCTGTTAAGTCATAGGTCGCGTGGTTTTTAGGTCGCATGACCTTTAAACCGATAGGTCGTTAGACCTATAACTCGTTGGGTTGACCCCCTTTAGGTCGTGAACCTTGTTAAGTCGTTCACCCTCCATTTCGTAAGTCGTAAGTCGTTACCGACCTTAATCTCCTCAGCTAGTTAGGTCGTGTGCTTTTAGGTCGCTCGACTCTGTTAAGTCGTAGGTCGTTGGACCTTAAGTCACTCGCCTCCCTTAACTCCAGTTAGGTCGCTCGGCCATTGTGTTAGGTCGCGTGAACCCTTAGGTCGTTAGACCTCATTTTGCTTTAGGTCGTAGGCCGCTTGTCTTCACTTAGGTTGCCACCCCCCTGGACCCCCCTCCGTAGGGGCTCTTATCTGAAAACATTCAACAGAACTTCAACTTTGATGCATTTTGAGTTGATTTCTTTGGATTTCATTTACGTCTTCGAACGTGAACTTTTGTGACTTATTGATTCTACAATCAATTTCTGTGGTTTGTCACTTTAAAAACATGAAGGCTTCAATACTAGTAGTAATTCTTCCAAATGATTTCAAACACTATTTTAAAATATAAAGTTCATTTTCTCAAACCGTTTTCTAACCTACTAGTATATATACAAGCCTTTACTTCACTCGAATGAGAAATCGAATTAAACGACTTAGTAAAACGAGTGGTATGAAACGCTCGCGTTCACTTCATCGGTTAGCTCTTGGACTTGTTCGATTGAACCCCTTTTGTGACAATTTTCTAGTGAAGATCTACAGCTTGTTCGTAAATATTTCAGTTAAGCAAGTGGTTATGGGACATGAAGCTAAACTCCTATATTTACTAGCTTGGTGTGGTTGACACTTCCTTATGATCATGACGATCATTTTTGTGATTTAGACTAGCGATTGAGCGATGTCTCTTTGTCTGCGAGGGAGACTAGACCCCGCTTTTGTGATGTTTCACCATCACATATATGTGGTAGCACCCCATGGTCTTCGGGCCATTCGTGTGTCAAAGGCCTTCGGGTCATTCGTGTGTTCGAAAAATTAAATGGATAGCTTCCATGAGATAGCTTCTCGGCCGTGTGCTCGGACTTCCCCCTTTTTGTGATTTCTGGATTTCGTGTGTTGATTTCTGGGATTTGTTCTGGATTTCGTGTGTTGATTTCTGGATTTAGTGCTTCACCAATTTTCGTGGTTTTCATTGATATGCTTTATCAATTTTTGTGTATTGGTGAATTCGTGTGTCATTACCTTTTTATGGATTTGGATCTCAGAGAAGATTCTTGTGATATTGATTAATCTCTTGTTGATTATCATTTACATACTTATAGTAGTATGCCATTATGGTTATTATATGTTTATGCCATATCCCTTATTCTATATCATGTCATCTGATATTTATAGTTAGACTGATCCGTTTATTATTTTCTTATAAATAATATTCGGGTCGGAACGAGATGTTACAGGTGCTTCTGCTTGACTTCTCCTTTGGATTACTCCGACTTTTGGCTAACTACTTAGATTAGTAGTTTTTGTTGTACACATTTGAGATATCGACTCATTGATGTATTCTTTTGTATAGCACATGTTGCTATTCTTTTGTATTATCGTGGATCTTTCTGACCACTACTCTGATGTACACTTTCATATGTTATATATATATTCATATCTTCTTCCGCCTTTGTGATATAGATGTCTGTGACTGGTTTATGTTATGTTTATTTCTATGTTTGTTTCCGAAGATCATATATATAGCCACTGTGTGATAGCTTTGAGTTTGTATCGGTATGTCGGATTTTCCTCCTTAAATGATATGCATTCTATTCTATCTGACATATCGGTGCTCGCACAAAGAAGTTACATGGATGGTCGCTCCTCCACAGCCCTATTCTCCGTGCTAATTGACAGCACTACATCGTAGTGTTCTTGGTTAGCATGGGTATAGAGGCGGGGCGTTACACTATATGTTATTCCGAGATCTGTTGAGATACGAGAATCCATTTGTGCTTTCAAGATTTGTTCGAGATGTGGGGATCCAATTTGGGATTCGTGTTCTATACGAGTGACTAAGACTCAAGTGAAAGATGTTGAACGTAACCTTGATATCGAAAATGACAGAAAACAGAGTAGGACGCACAACCCAGGGTATTGCTAACCTATGGCGGGGTATATCAACTCTGTATCTAGAGATACTTATCGATTGTTTGCCGGGGGAGTTGATGGTACTTGTTTCCACGTGGTTTGATATTGCTCATTCATACATGGGCTAGTTGTGTTTACCTTAGTGGCATATTTTATCTATAGATCTATGATGCTCGGAGGTACTTTATGACCCTTGTTAGGAGGCTAGCCTCAGTTTATCTAGGGATGTCTCCATGGAAAATCCATTATGCGAACATTCCTTATCGGATTTGATTGTACTCTTAATATGCTATTGAATGTAACCAATGTAACCAATGTAACAATTCCAACTTTGTTATAATATTTATATTCTGCACCATAGACATTATCTATTGTATCACCTTATGTACCTATTAGATGGTGGTCCTTTTGAGGGGATAATCGTTATGGCATTCTATGCGGTCTTAAAAGTACTGTTATATGTTGGCTACATAATTCTTGAGTTTCTCATACTAGACTTATGTCCGACGCTTGGTTTTTTTTCTCCTAAATTCCTCGCTTGCTCTTTCGAGTAGTCTGAGAAAGGCAGGTTTTTCGTTGATGTTCTTTGGAGCTCGAGAAGATGAGCTGGATGTTTCACTTACCATAGTATTCTTATTTCCGCTGCATTACTATTGTATATATCAGCATTTGTGAGGACATGTTGTTATAACTGTCTAGGCTGATGATAGTACATAGGTTTTGAAACTCCAAAATTTCTGTATCGGAGTAACCCTTTATACTGTTCCTTTAATATTATATATTATTGTTCCATTGTGAGAATCTGATATTGTGTTCTCTTCTTCCTTGTTCTATTTCCTTTTTTTTACTCAAACATTTCGTCTTTCCGGCACTTGGGTGCTCGGCACGTGAATACCGTTGATGTATTAGTGTCGACATTAGGAGGTCAAAAGGGTAGGTAGTTACACCATTTATTATCATATATCTTTTGAATAAAGGCTAGCCATAATCATAGTAGAATATTTAAAAAGAGGAAGATATAATCATCTATTGGTACCACCTTTCCATCTTTCCTTTATCTTAATGTGATTACATTTAAATCTAATATTACTAGGTTAACCCTCTTTTTAACCTTCTAGGAATATGAATATATTTGATATATTCATAGATTTAAAATTTTATACTTAAAAAACATAATTTAAATAAATTAATCACAAAAATTAAATTTTATTTAAATTAACTGGATTGGATCTAGTGAAACCTATTAGACTTTATAGGCCCACTATGATCCAAATAGGATTTTTTTTCTTTTTGAAATTACACCCGCTTCTAACTGCTAGGTTTCTTTAATAATATCAGAGTCCTACAGGTTATGCGATCTAAAATTAGCAATGTTAGGGCTAACTAATTAAAGCCTGCTCATTTAGTAGTGTGTCTAAAAGGTGGTGTCGAAGATTGTGTTTGCGTGATCAAGTACTCTTCCCAATAAGGCTACTGGCTTGGTCAAAGGATGAAATAAGTCCAAAGGTTATCCCCAATATAAAATCCCATACTGATTTTGTGTCTTGGGCTAATTTTCAAAATCTATTTGAAAATTTAAAAGATATTTTAAGTTTAAACGATAAATTTAAAATATAAAAGTAATTTTTTATAGAAGTTATAAAATGCATTAAAAAAATTCAAAGTTGTTTTGAGAAATTAAAATTTTATTTTGAAAATTTAAAATTTAAAATTTAATAATACGACTAACTATATTAAATCAAATAACTAATTAAAAATTGGTTGATTGAAACATATATATTGATATATCTGTATAACTATAATTGTTGTAGTTATTTATTTATCTTAAAATTGTTAATGATAAAAAAAATTAAAATTTTAAATAAATAAAACATTTAACTAAATAAAATTAATTAAAAAGTTAATTAATTAAAATGTATACGTATATTAATACACACACATATAAATAAACTATAAATGTTATAGTTGATTGACCACTTTAAATAGTTTAAGATGAGTAGTATAAATTTTAGAAATTTTATATAAAATATATAAATTAATTAAATACGATTTAATTAATAAGAATTAAAATTAATTAAATAAGATTTAACTACCAAGATGCATGTATGTATTATATCAGTAAATTAAATTATAAAAGTCATAAATAAGTTAATACTTATATTACTATATATGTATAAAATCAAGTGGAGCTGGAAAGAACCCAAACCAGATTTAAGGAATAAATGCATAAGTATAGTATGTGTACCATGATTTCATATGTGTTGATACTTAAATCACGAGGGTATTTCATAAGAAATACACTATTCTCTAAATTTATATCGTCAATTAAATGTATATTAAAGATAACAAGTCTCTAATATAAATGTTATCCTTTACTATTTATATATTAATAAATTACTTGCATACTCTATAGTTATTGAGAAAACTCAAGCTGGATATTTTTTGTGTAGTATTATTAATATATTATACACTATAAGAAAATAAGCTATTTATAACACTCATTAATAGTGTTTCTGCCTCTAATGGTATCGAAACCATATTGAATAAAAATTTATAAAATATTAAACGCTATGTGTGACCTTGGCGGCAAATTAATTTCCCTTTTCATTTCTCGCCACGTGAGACGCCCATTCTTGTCATCCCCTTTATTCTCGTTTAACTCCTCCTCCCTAAAATTGAACCCTATCTTTCGCTTCGCACCCATCTTTCTCATTTTCTTCTCGCAACTCGCAAATTTCGCCGTCTAGCTTTCAATCCATCGCAACACATAATAGGTTGAAGCCATTCAGATCTGAAAAGGCTAAACCCTAAATTTATTCTCAAAGGTTTTAGGTAATACGTTCGCTTACTTGTTCTTGAATAGGCTGTAGTTTGATACTAAGAATATAATATAATTTGTGTCCCATTTTTGAAAGTTATGCATTTGATTCAACTTTGAGATGTGTTAGATATTTTGTTATTTTGTATCAGTAAAGCATGGATTTCATCTTCACTCTCAGCCAAATAACGTTGTGCTTTCCTCTTTTTGTTGCCACTGCATTTGCACAGCGCTACCTAGTTTTGAAGGTAATTTATTGCTCAACACCGACCTATTTGTGTTGCCAAATATTATGTTGTTTTATGTTATTAGCACATTGAATGGGCCATGGACGAGTTAGAATAAACTTGGATTTTCTTCTCTGAATTTTCCACTTCTTCTGCATAAAATTAGAATTTAAGGTATTGCTCTTATTTGGTAGCTTAAAATTTCTTATTTGGCTTACCTGATTCCTAGTTGGCAATGACGTACTTGCATAAGCAATATTCAGTGCTTCCTTTATTACTGTACTTGATACTTGATGCATAGTTTTTATTACAACAAACTATTTCGATTTGTAGCATTGTCAGATTTTGATAATATCGGATCAAAGGTCATGGCATATTTAGGGGTGGGCACGGTCGGTTAACCGAACCGCTCGGTTAATTAACCGATTTAACCGCCCAAAAAACACGGTTCGGTTAACCGAACCGGTCATGCATTTGGGCAGTTTCTACCGACCGAACCGCCCAAATTTAACCGCGGTTAACCGTATTAAAGTATTGGTTAACCGCTCAGCTAAATCGGTTAATTGAAAACCGGTTAACCATGGTTAACCGAAAATTTGTACCAGCACAGTCAAGTCAACAGAGGCATACACCAGTAACCAACTAACCCACACTCAAGTCTCACTAGTACTACTCAATGCTCATACCAATACATAAAATAACATTACATAATTCATAATACAGCAGCAGCCAGGGCCATAACAACTACAGCCTGTGAGCCACCAAGTGCAAGGCAGCAATAAGAACAAGAATCCATTTTTCATAATTACTCTGCAACAGCAAATTGAATGGCTGCTAGTATGACCACCTCAATGTAGGCCTATGGATGGTGATCGATTCTCCGTTGAAGTTTCCACGGTTAAAGAAGTTCTCGAACCACGCCCAGTTCTTCTTACATTGTTAGGCTCTACGACCAGTTCTTCTTCGTCATCACTGTCCTCATGAATTGTTTCTTCTTTCACCCAATCTTTGTCCAGTAAATCAGCAGTGCCAACTTCCATCTGAAAATAATAGAATAAACATTGATCATAACATTGTATTCATTAAAGTGTTAATGAACTGGTTTATTTACATAACATTGATCATACCATATATCATATACTACATTTATTTATAAAACATATCACATACAAGCTGAACTTATTTATTTACAAAAACTGAATTAGCAATAGCAATATATAAACAATTCAAGAGTATAACTTACTCTTACAGATAACAGGTAATAACAGCACTTAAGTTTGTATATTAGCAGATACACATTTATCATTCTTTAATTGTCACATAATAATTTTTATTTTCAGCATAAATAACTTCCTCATAAAGAATATGACAGGTGAAATATATAACTCAATTTCAATCCACTATGTTTAACTTCCACTAACAGGTGAAATATATAACTTAATTTCAATCCACTATGTTTAACTTCCACTAACAGGTGAAATATATAACTTCCTTAATGGTCACATTCATTTATGTTTAACTTAATTTCAATCCACTACAATGCTTTCAGCTCATTGACACGTGTTAGTCTATTGGAGATTGCTAAGCTAGACTTTTTCTTTATTTTTTGACTAACCAATTCAAACTACTGTTGATTTCCCAGTACTATGATTTTGTCACTATAAATTTTAGTACATCAGATGCATGTATATGTGTGTGCGTTGATTTTTATTTTTGGCCTAAACACTGTTTAAGATCTCGTTCATCTCGTCCGAGATCTCGCTCGAGATCTCATTTTCGAACTTGAGCGAGACGAGATTTAGCGAAACGAGACATTAATTTTTTTAAATATATTACTTGACGCTCATCTCATCCAAGATAGTGAAATTTGTGGTGAGATCTCAATAGAAGCTCCCATAGAAAGTATGTTTTTTCACTTACATTTTTTTACTTCTTATGTGAGAGCACAATAAATTGCACTCTAATGACTTTTTACTTACACTCTAATTCTTCTTTTATCGTTTAATGAATGAGCAAAAAAAACTTATTATTTATTTTTTAACTTTTAATATTCAGATGATTAGAGAATTATTTAGTTAATACCAAATCAATCGTGTTATCACTCTGATCTAAAATGTAAAACTAATATTATCATTTTATATAAATTATGTATGTTAAAAACTTTTATATATATAGATAACAGTTATTACAATAATCTTAAAAATATCAAATTTAGACTTAAGTTACTCCGAGATAGTCCCGAGATGGACTTTAAATTCCGAGATGTCAATCCGAGATGTACACCCGAGATACACTCATCTCACCCGAGATCTCGTCCGATACGAGATAATGTGTGTAAAATTTCCGAGACGAAACGCGACCGAAATCCGAGATTTAAAACCTTGGGCCTAAAACAGTTCATTGCCTTGCAACAAATATCCATACTAGATTACATTTATTTCTTAGACATATGAAGCCAAAACAATGCATCCTATTGTTGGTCATATTCAAAGGATCATCACCAGTTCTTACTGGACTCCATTTACATCAATTTCATTGAGGTGGAATTTTTTTGGTGTAACTCATCCGTCTGTTGAAGTTTTGTAAAACTCCAAATTGTACGTGAATGTTTGAAAAAACAAATCAATTATGTTTTACATTTCTAGCATAGAAGAATGCACCGGTGCATTTCATTATGTGAATGCAGAAAAAAAATCTGTATTTCAGAATAAGTTTCATAATTCTTATTTTTTTATATTTATTCTTTTCTGAAAAAGAAAAAAAAATTGGATAATGAATTTTCCATCTTTAATTTTTATTGCGCCCTACTATTATTAAAGGTTTATGTAGATTTGTTTTATACAATTAGTGAAAGGGCTAGATACTCCTCGGTTCTCATCTTCTTTCGAATGCAGCCATTTGTTCTTCATTTTCAAGTATTTGGACTGATTAATTTAGAAGAATTGATGATTTAAAGGTTGCTTTCTAACTTAAGCTCAACAAATGAGTGATCATTGTTGCATTTGACCCAAGAAAAGAGGAACCCTTAATAATTGCAACAATATTGCTGTAATGGCAAAGAATGTGCAGTGTGTTAATAAATTTTAAATGAGTTAATATAAACCATAACATGCAACTTTTAAATAGATTATATATATGCACTATCATTTAGGTATTTATCTTTATTTTCATAGTTCTGACTATTGATTAGGTATATCAATGCTATGCTATCCCAAAGCATAAATAACTTCGTTACTAATTTACACCTGTTAAGCTATGCTGTAATTGAAATATATAACATAATAACAACATCAATTACAAAGTTAGTGATAACAGGTGTAAACTCAGATAGCTTTGGGATTGAAAATAAAAATTAGTGACAACAGGTGAAATGTATAACAAAATCAATTACATCCTAAATAATTATAGCATAAATTAGTGACAACAGGTGCAATATACAGATATCATTTAGGCATTTACTAATTATTGAACTAGCCGAAATCGACAATAAAATAATAACAGCAATTAACTAGCAAGTAGCAACTAGAAAAGCAAATTAGCAATCTAGATCTAGCATATTAAAAATTTATACTCACATGCTTTCTCTTTCTCGTCGTCCTCGATGGATTCGACGCCATGTTTGTCTGCAGTAGTCGACTCGACTCGAACTCGAACAGTTGATTGGGATTTGGGAGCAGCCTAGCACTCAACAATCAACAGTAATCGCAGCGGCCTAGCACTCAAAGTCTCAAACCCAAATACACTTCGAACTCTAACAGTTGATTGGGATTTGGGAGGAAATACACTTCGAACATGAATCAAGACTAGCAGCCTAGCACTCAATAATCAACAGTAATCGCAGCGACGAATCGACGATCGATCGATTGGGATTTGGGAGGCTTCGACTAACTTTTACTAACGAATTAGAATAGATCTAGGGTTTTTTCCCTTCGTGTTTTCTATTTTGAACTGAAGTACGAATTTGCAGGCAAGCGATAATACTCGAAACTAGGGCACGGGTAGTGGGTATAAAATTGGGTAGTGGGCTCTGCGATCTGGGTTGGGCACGAAACGAAATAGATTAGAAAATAGAAAATAGAAATTGGGTAGTGGGCTGTGTTGCATTTTGGACTGGTTCACTTATATTTCGTCGGTTTACGGTTAACCGACCGACCTAATTTTTGTTAACCGTTAACCGAACCGAAAATATTCGGTTAAGGTCGGTCGGTTAACCAATGATGTCGGTTAATCGATTTTAGCGGTTAAGTCGGTTCGGTAGTGGTCGGTTAGGTCGGTTAAGTCGGTTAAATCGGTTAAATGCCCACCCCTAGGCATATTGGTAAAATTTACCATTTTAAAATAATATACCATTTTCAAATAGTTTCCCTGAGGAGAATTTATAGAGTTAAAAAGATTTTTTACTTCAGGTTATAAGCCAAATTATATCATATATAAGGGTTACTATTCGTTTTCTTTTTACCCTAAGAAAGGAAAGTTAAATGCCTAATATATAATCAAACCATCTAGCTTAGGAACTGTGGTTGTTCCAAATTAGGAAATTTTAATGATTTTATAACTGGGAGTTTGAAATTATCTTTCGATGGAATTAACTAAATTATAAAGTTTATAAAAAATAACTAAGTTTTATAAAGGTTTAACTAGATTAATTAAGTTTTATAAAAAGTGCTAAATTTAACTAAGTTGACTAGGTTTTATTAAAATTAACTAAATTTAAAAATAAATTTAATTAACTGCAGCTTATGAAGAAAATTGCAAAAAGTGAGGTAGCTCATGAAGAAAAATGCAGCAAGAATGTAGACAGCGATACAAATGCAAAATATGCACTACTTTCAGCCAAACTACCTAATCCATATAATGAACTATCTTCCACTTTTCCCCCAACTATGATTTTTTTATTATTAAAAATATTAAATAAAAATAAAATCAAGTTATATAAAAAGCTAAGCTTCCAAAAACTATATATAATAGTGATAAATAGAAGATTCTGCAAACTAACTCAGATTCTGCAAACATCATTGCATACTAACACAATTCACTTCAACATCTACAATTGCAACTGTGCACCATATATACACTCCAGCTGCTAAGCAGAAGAGGATCCATTTTAATATGATGAGGCTAATCAATTTCATATAATTGGAAATAACACAAAAGAGCATGAGAAATCAGTAAGAGTGTCTCCTATTTATATTTTCCTGAATAGTTTCATCTTTTACAAATTTTAATTTTATAATTATGGTCTTTGGATACAGCAACGAAATAGATGGATATACCTTTACTTAACTATTAGTAGCTATACAAACTTATGAATTAAAATTTATATGTATGTATATCTATTTACAATTAATTAAATGAATAGCTATTTATATTCAAATTTGTAGACCTATATATAAAGTATACATACGAATACACACAGATGTACTAGCTCTTATTGAAGGTTTTGAAAACTCAGTTTGGTATGTTAGTTTAATATCTGATATCGATACTTGTTATACTACATATAACTCACTGGTTGTCTAATTTGGATGCTAAAATATGAAGTTCTTCAAATGGTAAATGAATGATGTTTCGTGTTGGTACATGAGTCAGTTGCCTAAGTTTTGCATCTCTCACACTCTGTCTTCTATTTATATTATTCCCACCCCTAGGCCATTATGAAAATTTGAAAAATCTTATGTTATGTATATAAATTGGAAATTGAGTAGTTGGTATATATAACCTTGGATAAGAGTCTGTTGGCAATAGTTGAGGCTGTAGAAATACATATGGATTTACCTTTACTTTTTCTAGACATTCCAAGAGCTTTGGTTATCATGTTCTTGTTTGTTAATATTACCAAGCTTTCAACATTACTATGATTTTTTGAAGTCTTTATGGCATTCTTCCTCTTTTGACACAGCAATGAAAGTAATTCACTATTTGTTTTGGATCCTGCATACCATTCTTAAGTGGAACTAGAATTTTCTATTCTTTTGATTGTAGACTAATTGCTCTTGCTTAAAGTCAACTTTTCACATTTTAAAAGTTAAGAAAAAATAGTAGCACTTGAACAACTACTTTGAAAAAACCCATTGATTAATTTGAATTTAATTCAATGGAAATTTGTTGCTGAATTTCATGTAAGAATTAATTGTATATGAGATCGCGCCTGTTGATTAATTTTTTACTGGAAATTTTTTGGATGTATTTTTGAGTTTATCGTTGGTCCGATGATTTATATTATTTAGCATCTTTGACACCTAACATATATTCACACAAACACACACACACACATATATTGCGGGCTACTAGGCTTTTTCATAGTTCTTTGCCATGTATAATATTAAAGTATGAAATATTAACAATTACTAACATCTTGATTTCTTATTTGACATAAACAGGACCAACATTGCAGATGTCAAAAGAGAAAATATCAAAAGCAAAGCAAGATGAAATCAACTATTTAACTGGTTATAAGTAAGTTGTTAATGCAAATATATATGAAGTATTATGTATAGACATGGGTAAAGATGTTTGAATGATATGTATAAAATATTATGTAAGAACATGAGCAAAGATGTTTGAACGACATGTATGAAAATGGAAAAATTGTTTGAACATGTATACATATCGTGCTTTAATTTTCATATTTTTTATATGTTTAAATCTTTTGTATTTATATGCAAAGAAGAAATGGGTATGGATGTTATATAGGTGGAAAAGTTAAAACAGCAATGAAAAAATTCAGGAAATCAGTATAACATTTGATAGCCTTTTATAAAGGCTGTCATTTATCAAACGCTATAGAAATTAACACGCTATAGAAAAATACATAATAGAATTGATAAACACTTTAGAAATGTGCATAAAAACGCTGTAGAAATATGTATGACAAACGCTATAGAAAATAATCATGGATATATTTCCTATAGCGTTTTTTCTTAATAGCATTGTTCAAACGCTATTGAAAATTTATTTTTCATAGCGTTTTTGCTTCTGCTATTTAAAGTTTACGGTCTACTATAGCATGTCGTTTCACAACGTTCTCTGAAACGCTATAGTAAGGCATAATAGCGTTTTTAAACGCTATTAAAGCCCCGGTTTGTTGTAGTGTTAGATGAGGTAAGATATATGCACATATCTATTGAGAAAACTCAAGGTATATGCATTATACTCATGCCGTCGTGAAATAGTAGGTATGAGTGAGTAATCTCTTTTGATTTATTGAGCAAACTCAAGGTCAGGAATGAGATTAGGCCAAAGTTTGCGGGTTAAGGGTTGTATATGATACAACCAATAAAGTGTTATCCATTGTTTATGGTTCTATGATTTGTTGAGAAAAATCAAGGTCAGAATCCAAAGGCAAGCAAGTTCTAATGCCCACTTGAGAAACTAAAAGATTTCTATGTTTTTCCTAGAGTTTTGAGAGACATAAAAATCTGGTGAGAGCCTTGTTAAAAAAAATGAAATGGTATCATTTAACCTTCCTAAGATTGTAAGACTATATGCTATACAAGTCAAAAATAATCTATTTAGATAAATTTGTGCAATCACTATAATTGATAAAATGTTTAACTATTAAAATATACAAGTATGATGAATTTAGATTGACATAGAAATATAAAAAATATACTTACAATTGAAATATTTTGGCATATTGTCTCTTCAAGATCCATGCAAGAGCCACTTTTTACAACCACTAAAGCATTCGTGCCTTGGTTGCTTAACTATTCATTTGTACAAAACTGTGTATTGTCTTTTATGACCAATGAACTCTAATAGTAATACAAGAATATTATCTTTTATGTATCATGATATGTTGAAATATGTTCAACATGAAAAAATTTATAAAGGGAATTCTTTGAAATTTTCAGGGATATTTTGAAAAGATATTAGAGGCAATGGAAAAATGTATTTCCATGCATTGGCAAGCCAAAATTATTTAAATATTTTTCGTTGTTATCTTTAACGTTTTTCCCAATGTTGAAGCACTCTTCTTCAACCAATAATAACTTATCAAATCATCCAAGATTTTCAAACACTTCCTAACAATTTTACTACCTTCATTACTTTCAGAGGAAGCTTTAATAAGTCGCTGAAAGGGGTTTGTTTTGAAATAATAATAATTGAATTTCAGTAAACCCTTTCCTTTTTTAAAATTTTTTCAATCATTTTAATTAAATCCATTATGCTACATTGGTATTGCATATTTCCCTTACTTTGCTCCCTTTTTTGATGTTCCTTTTCTTTTGCATTGTCTATTTTCCTTTTCTTTAATTGAACATTTGGCAGTTTCCTACAAAAATTAAGTAAAAAAGTTTCACTAATAATTATGCATGCAAACTGATGAATATATAATATTGCTTTTTAATATAATTAAAGACCAAAATATATTGAGCTCTTGAAACTACGATATAGATTTTTTAAACTATATAATTGAACTTCTCTAGTTATTTAGCATTATTAGACATATGCATGCTTATGTTACATGCCAATGTATTATAAAATGCTAATGCTGAAGTCATATAACATTTTTTATGAGTTATATATGCACACACTATGCCGTCTTAGTGCTAATGTAGTTTTGTATTACTGGAAATGATGTAGGCAAGTGAATTACAAAACCATAATGCTAGAATCATATAGCATTTTTTTAAATTAATAATGCTTACACCATGTAGTAACAATGTTGATGTCTTTTGCATTACTAGAAATGATTTTTGTAATGCATTATAAAATGACAATGCTGGAATATGCTAGCATTTTTCAATGTTTAAGTATGTATACAAAATGTAAATACGGTGCTAATATTATTTAGCATCACTGAAGATTATGTAGGCTAATTTATTATTAAATACTAATGCATGTATCATCTGGCGTTTATAATATATCAATTGTGATTACAATACGTAGTAACAATGTTAATGTCTGAAGCCTTACTAGAAATGATTTAATCTAATGCATTATAGCTTAATGTTAGAATAAGCTAGTATTTCCTAGGAGTTAAGTATGTTTACACAGCGAAATTGAAATTATAATGCAAATATCATTAGCACTACTTGAATTGATGTAGACAACTGTATTATTAAATCATGATTAGAATCATTATCATTTCTTACAATTAAACGTGATTAGACTATGCAATAAAAATGCTAATGTCTTTAGCAACATTGCAAATGATTTTGACTCATGCATTAATATAACCATGATGCTCGATGTGAGGATAAGTGATATGATATTTATAGAACAAAGTAGAGAGGCGTCATGTGGAGGTGCAAAGAAGATGGAGTGGAAAAGAGATGAAAGGGGAAAGAGAGACTAAAGTCTGTAGCATTGGCTATAGACTTCCAATCGACTGGTATAATCTATCGATTGATTGAAACTCTTTCCAATAGACTAATAGACCTATCATTGACTAGAAAATTAGCCAACCTCGAAATTATACTAGTGCATGTGTATTAGTAAAGATTAATTATTAATTACCAGGCTTAAAAATATAAAATGAGGAGCAAAGCAAGCAAACAACGTAAATGACACAAGATGTAGAGTGGTTCGGTCGAGATTTTCCTGCATCCACTATGAAGATCTTTTATTATGTTTATCTCTTACAATTAAAAGAAATTACAAGAGAATAATAAGAGATTTAACAGTTAAGCTTACAGTGATACTAAACTTAAGAGCTTTGAGAAGATTTTTTGTTGTGAAAGAGTAATTATGTATTTAGAAATAATAAGAATTCAATCTAATTCCAACCCCTTTGATGTTGTTTGGAAAGGGGTATTTAGAGTAGGTGATATGGTAATGGATGGTTGAGACTGCATTATAAATAAGCAAGAAATGCTCTCAGCCATTGATCCGGTCGTTTGGATGGATGTAAGACTGTTGGAAAGGTGGTTAGAATATGTTGCTGAGAAGCAAGTCGGTTGTAATTCCGTATGAGGCGCGTGCATTGTGCTGAGAACGGTAGCACGCTACATGAGTTGGTATGGTTTTAGTGGATAGGCTACAGTAGTGAGTTTACTAAGGTACTAGGCAGTACTTTTCGACATCTAGCATACTTTCTAGGTAGCAAGGTTGGAGAGAAGTTTCTTGCACAGTAATAGTTGGTTACTTATGGCTAAAGATAGGTGGGAACAAAGTTGAAAATGCTAAGGCTAGAGCATAAAGAGACGGGCCAAGACATAGTGACGAGACAGGTTGGTTGGGACAGGTCGTAGGTGGGCTGAGAGAGTCGAGCTATAGATGGGTCGCTTTGAGCCGTGTCAAGTTATATGAGATGGTCGTGCTGAATCGTGACAGGCCAACCAAGGCACATGAATTCAGTCCGATTTATCCGTGACTTGCTTGGATTTTGCTAGGATAAAGCCAAGTTGAATGCGGGTCGACTGGAATTGGATCAGACTGAGTGCTAGCTGTCCTGGATCTGAGCCGGATCTTTATATGCTAGCCAGCTAATCATACTTGCTAGAAATTTTAGCAACATTTAGCCACTTAGGCCCGTCCTCGTGAGCATGGACAGACTAGTCAAATCATAGTGATCCTGTTTGATCGGCTCTTTTGCTTTGCATTTAATGCGTGCCACATATGGAGCTACACCATTGGCTGAGACGGTTCACTTTTCCAGACATGGCAGGGATGCTCACGTTTCCAATATGTGTGATGTGACATTGTAGTGATTGTACATAAACGATTGAGATCCGATGGCTTTTCGAA
Organism: Allium fistulosum; assembly: GCA_030737815.1. Classification (NCBI taxonomy): domain Eukaryota; kingdom Viridiplantae; phylum Streptophyta; class Magnoliopsida; order Asparagales; family Amaryllidaceae; genus Allium; species Allium fistulosum. The sequence continues at coordinate 635,454,402 of CM060908.1, read as the reverse complement.
TCCAATGGCAGAGATCGAAGGGGTAGGTATATAAATACCCCTCATCTTCTCCATCTTCATTCTTTAACTTAGCTGGAAATCAAATTGCTACCATTAATATTTTTAGGAAAACTCCCCAAACTTTTCAAAGCTTTATTCTTCCTCTTATTAACCAAACAGTAAGCACCTTGACCTTGATTCCTTCTTCGAGTTTGAAAGTTAATGGAACTTTTTCCATTAGAAAAAAACTTTTGCTATTTTGTTTTCTATTTTTAATAATTCTGATTCCATGCAGTTGCTTGGCTAAAATACATGCTTTTTGGTCATTTTTTAGACGTCGATCGACATTGCTGCCATATCACTGGTGGTCGATCGATGTTGATGAACTTTTCAGTGGCCTATGATTTTTATAAAATGTACCAGTGTTGGGCTGTAGATTTAGGACCAAATTGATAGCCTTGAGCTTTAAGTGAAAAATAGAATAATTTATGTAGGTCGTAAGGCCTGCAACTTAGCTCAGGTGTTTCTGAGTCATGAGCCGACCTTCAAAGGGTGTACGGCCCAAGCATGTCGTAAAGATGATTGTCCAGCTTCCCTCCTGGGGCATTGTGTTTGGTTGTTTCTAGGCTTAGATGTTGGGAACTTGTTTAACAGAGGCCGCTTATCTTTCAGATGGCGACCTCTGGATCTACCTTTTCCAGTGTTTATGGCCTCATATATAACTTCTAAGTTGCCAAATGGAAAAACAAACTTAGCCAAGAGTCTAGCCATGGATGCGATATCGGGATGGCGAGATATCCCACGGCCCTTGATTGGCCATACCATAATCCCTTGGGCTTCTTCGTATTTTCTCTTGGCTAATTTAAGGTAGGAGTCATGTAGCTTCTCCACCCCTACTTTGTCTTTATCCTCAATGCTTTCAAGCTTTCTCCTAGCAGCTTACTCTAAATAGCTACTGGTTTTTATGTAGGCTCTATGTTGTTGAGCCAACCTCAATCCTCCTGAGTCAACCACTCAATGTTCTTTTCCAACTGTATAATGAAGCCTGGTATATAGGCGTCACTTATTTCTGCTTTCAACAAAACATTAGGCCTATTGTTTTCTTGGGCATTCCGAGCAAGGCTGGTTCAGGCTGGATGGGGAATTACTTCTTCATCCCTCACGGGGTTAACCCGAGCAAAGGAACATTGAATTCTGAACCCTCGGTAAGTTCCATATTCCATTGTCATTTCTTTATTCATCTTTCTCCTATTTCTTTTGTTTAACTCATCCTTTGATAAGCGCTTCTGAGACGACCCGCCCTTCTCGACTCTCGAAAATCGACACAAAATTTACCACAGTATAATATGCCGACGATCGAGTGCCAGAAAAGAAAGATTGTTGAGGAAAAAGAAAGAAGATAGAAGAAATAACGAACTAAACAAACATCAGAATCTCACAATCGCAGCGGAATAAAATATAATAGATAATAACAGATCTTTACACAAAATGAAACCATATCTGTTTAATATAATACATCATCGGAGTATATCACAAGAAAACAACAATTACCAGCCTGGCAGTTATAACAGCCTGTCTCACAACTGCTGGCAATTTCAAACAACCATAGCAGCGGAATAAACAAGTACGAATAATACGTCTCGGACTCCAGCTCCACACCTAAGCTCCAAAGTATCAAATCCTGAATCTGAAATACTCGGTCTGATCCGAGCATTATAATGAAATCACACCCGAGTCAGTCTGGAATACCAGCGTAAGAGAAATACATCAAAACTGATTATTAAAGTTTCAAAAATCCTTTGAAATCAAAAGCATCTCGTAAGACCATGCCACAAATAAACATGTCGGGTTTTTACCTTACGATAGCCAAAACACCTTTTATCAAAATACTCTGATATTATAATAGTGTCTATATACAAATACTTATTCAAATAGCTGAAATTGTTACATGATTAAATTCCAGCATACTAGCCACAAAGTAGGTAATACAAACAAAACCCGTAAAGGCACGTAGGAAGAATGGATTTCCAACTAATGACTAGGCACTGGGGTACCACCTGTCACAATACCTGGTCTAGATCAGCGTACCGAGGATGCACCCTAAATCCTCTGCAACATAAGACCGGAACCATCCCTTACTGGATAATTCCGAGTAAGATCACCCCACGGTTGTGATCAGCAACCGCACCACTAAGTCGAAATAAAAAGGGACATCTAGGCAGGGATGACCTCACCCTAATGGGTGCGACCCACATAGCCTTGCTGCATAACCCCTGATTTTCAGTCATTCCCGGTTGATGAGGCTTGAGGCTAAGCGTTACCTTTATAGAGCATATCCCTTAGAATGCCCATCGTCCACCTGACGATGTTCCGAAAGCATTCATCCATACAAGTCCGTCCCAGGTTCGAACGGAACCGAAGGCACTACTCCTACTACATCCATTTTGGAATCACCCTCAGGATTAGTAGCGACTAGCCCTTACACTTCACTGCTCCATCTTTGACTCCAAACTCGTTTTCCACGAACACGTACAAACCGAATCGAAGTGGTTTTTGAGAAATTAATCTCGATCCCGGTCTCTTCGAAACGATCAGCGCATTGGCCAATATTGATAGTCGGTTATTTAACTATCAAAAACATTCACAACATCCACCAACATAAATAATTCCTCAAATTTATGTTTTCCTCAAAATATCTTCGCAAGATATATTTCTATTTTCAACCCTTTGAAAACAGTTTAAATCCACTTACTTTTACGGAAATAAATTCCCAAACAATTTTCTATTCCCCACTGAAATAGCCAAGTCCAAATACTTTAGATTTAAAATAATTTAAATCACTTTATTCAAAATATAATAAAAGTAAGTCAACTAAATTTTCAAAATAAGAGTTACAACTTTTACATAAGTTTCAAATAAAACTTTAACAATCTATTTTTAAATAAATCCATTTTTATACATATATATATATATAATAATAATAATATTTCTTTAAAACATAATACCAATTTATCCTTTTAAAGAATTACTACTATAACTAATTTAGTAAATATTTAATTTAAAATTCTTACAACTTAAATAATAATTTCTTGAAAAACATCCTTTTAAAAACAGATTTAAACTTTTACTTTTATTTAAAAATCTGCTTTAAAACGTACTTGGCTTTCCAGGGAAATACACTTCCATTCCAGAATAACCCAAAGAATTCTTTTTATAAATCCCGCTGGATTTATCTCAATTCAAATTTACGTTAAATCCCGTAAATTTATCCAAACTCTTTAAAAATAAAACTCCCCTTTTATTTTTAAACACACTTCCCATTTCCTGGAAATCACTTCCAAAATATTTGCTTCAATTATTTAAAATGAGTTTCCAAATTCTTTATTCAAAACGTACTTTTGAAAAACTATAAAAGTTTATATTGGGTAACTTAAATCAAAAATTTCTTTTTAATATCAAGTTATTATATCAAATACTTAAAATCAAATTTCCTTTAGAAAACATAATACCAGTTTACCTTTAAAATAATGAAATATCATAATTCTTAATAAATACTTATTTTTCACCTAAAAATAATTATAGATAATGATTTTTCTAAAATATTCTAAAAACACATTTTTAAACTTTCCAGTTTATACTCTGAATGTTCTCTTTTGAAACATACTTCATTTCCCAGGAAAAGTACACTTTCCATCCTTTTAAAAATAATCTCACTATTATTTTTAAAAACAATTTTCACCTCTTATAGAAATTCCCACCGGAAATCTATCTTTCAAAATTTATCCACCGATAAATATTTCATTTCATTTATAAACCCAGTTTATAAATTTCCGTTTCTCCTTTCCCTTACACAGTTTCAAAACCATTTACAAATTCAAACCAATTTCCCGAATTTAATTCCTTTAAATTCATTACTTAAAATTACTTTTCATTCCCCTTTTTACTCCCATTTCATTTTATTGATTTTTAAGATACCAAATTTTATTGTCCAACCATAACACAGCAAAAAAAATTCCAAATTATTTTATCACAGGATATAAATGAATATATCACAGATTATAATTATAATTTCTATATTGTGAGGTATCCAGTTGGATCCCTCCAACCTATTTCCCTGCATCCACAGATGTTAGCACAACAACAAATATCAATTCAATTTGATAACAATTATCACATTCAGCTAATCAACCAATCAATCATTTAAATATTAGCTAATTTACCCGCCGTTCGTAGCTCGGTTGGTTTGGGAGCTGGGAGATGGGAACCAAAGGACTGCGTCCGGGCAGGTTCGAATCCCAACGCCAAACCATCAGTGGGAGTTTCAACGTTAAGCATCCGTGTGCGACGACTAAATAAAAGCGGGGTAGACACACGGCGTGGTTTACTTAAGTGAGTATCAATGAATACCATGATCTTAAGGTTTCCCATGAACTCAAAAAAAAAATATTAGCTAATTTAAAATTAACTGGCATCCAGATGTGAGTGAGATTTACTCACCTTGAATTGTCGAGCGTTTAAATTCTAAATTAAATCGAGTCCGTTCGATTTAATCCAAAATTCTTGCTTGCCCTAAACACGCCCAGATCTGCGCTGCAGCATAGATCTCGTTGCTGCGATTCCGGCGTCGCCAGTTTCGTCGAATTCTGATAACGTATGTAAGAGATATGTTATTTTAAACATTTCAGTGTAATTTATAAAACAAAATTTTTTTTATTACCAGAATAAATCGTGGCCGCACGTTCTGAAATCAAGGCCGGAGCCTTTATCTTCCTCACGCGATTTTTCCAGGCCATGCGAACCCATTGCCGCTTCATAGGGTCTCAAAACGCACCCCCAACGATCCACTTGAACGCGATCAGGACCCACCACTCCGAAGTCCATTGCCGCCCCTACCATCGCCCCAGATGCGGCGAAGCTCGGTCCCCTCCCGTTCGTGAATTTCAAGCACGAACGCTCTGTCTTGCCGAGCAATTTCCGGCCTCCTCGTCAACTCGTTGGCGATCTCCACCATTAGATGCCTCGGCCTCGCTACGCTCTTCGATAATCTAGTTGGAAGTTCTTGATATTAATGCACGGATCAAGGGAAATCGAGGGGAGAAAGAGATGAGTTTACGGCCATAGATGCTTAGGCCGGCGGCTAGTAGGAAACTAGGGTTTCCTGAGCTTGAGCGTATATAAATACGTATAACGAATTATAATAATATTATTTTCCCAAAATTACTAGATTTTTCGGACGAACTCCAAACTAGACGTGCCGCCAGACATTTACAAGGTTTTACCCACCTCCCGAACACAATGGAACGTGTTTCAGAGCCCAATTCAATCATATGTGGAAGATAGCTTTTTGAATCGATTTAAAATATTAAATTATCGATTTAAATCTCAGCGCGTTTCTCACCCGTACGAGCAAACGGTAACTCCAAACGTTACGAAATTTGAAATACGATAATAATTAATTATTATGGATCCAATGGAACTGGTTTCGTTGAATTCCAAGACTGTGCCCCGAAAGGCTATTTTAACTCGTCGGTTAATTCGACCGATTACCAAAATTGTCGAAATAATTTAAAATCCACTTTTAAAATTTTACTAACTTGATTATAAATCAAATAGAATTTATATTCACATTAGAAATCATTCTGATTCATTTCGAATCAAAATCTGATTATTTGCATTATTATATTATTAAATTCCATTATTAAATTAATATAAAATTCCAAATTTGACTTATCGACTTTTGATTCCATCCAAAAGTCCAACATTAAAATTCAAATCAAACTAGACTCAAAATGAATCTTAGAAACCATTTTCATAACCATTTATATCCAGATTCACCAATTATCCTAATTTCAAATATTAAATTATTATTTATCCAAATCTAATTAAATTTCCATATTTGAAATTATAACTAAATTTATCGATTCAACCAGATCTTTGCATTTCAAAATCAAATTATAATCCACATTCAACATTTAAAATGAATTAAATGTTCAAAATCTAACGACCGAAATTCCGGGTCGTTACATTCCTCCCCCCTTATAAAAATTTCGTCCCCGAAATTTGCTAAGGTAGGAAAAATGCTACTAAACTCAATAACTTATCCAAAACCCACTTAATTACAACTTACATTCACTTTCCAAAATCTTTAGCTCAATTCCAAAACCATTTGCTTTATTACTAACTCAAAAGCTTGTTTCAACCTCATTTCAAAAAGAACTTTCCTTGTTAACCAAAATTTTCAAAATTCCCAAAAAAGTTTCTAACTTCCAAAAAATTTGAAAAACTTTGACAGCGTCTTCTTTGTACGGAGAGCCTTTTACAATATCACAATAGATATAAATATGTATACATCGACCCACACGGTCGAAAACACAAAAACAGTTCATATTTCCTATTTTTATTGCGTAGGCGTAACTTAGATTAGCATTTTAAAAGCAAGCGGCTAATTTATATTGCATATTCATGCTCCAACTCTATCAATTACCTCTCATACGTGTACTTACTCAAACAAGCATATCAGTTGTCAAGAATATGAGATTTTTACAACGTTCCATTCATTAAACTAGCCAAACACATCAATTTCATAACCTATCCAACCAATTTCCATAATTCTACATGCTAACCTTATTTTATAAGCCATCACAAGGTTTTAACACCATTTTAATCTTCTTCACAAATTCATATTTCATTTTACCCTACACAAAAGGATTTATAACCAAGTTTGCTACATTCAATTCATATTTACCACGACCAACTCATATTCACTTCAATATGATCAACATGTGCCCTTACTTTCATTAATTCACTTCAATTCAATTCCAAATTGATTCACAAACAAATTTTATTTTCAATTTGATATACTTGCATTTCTTTAATAATCCACTTTCATTTATATGCAAAACCACTTAATTATATTGCACTTATACCAATTAATTCAAAACCAACTTTATTTGCTTCTTCAAATAAATTCACTTTCGTTTACAACAAAACGACCAATTCCTATGCAAATTTGTGGTTATCCAACAAGTAAACATTTCTCAAGCTTATAACCATTTTAAATTAATTCCAACTTAAATTTATATTAATATTATCCCATTCTGGATCATTCACAACCCAATAATTTTTTTACTTCATCACAATAATTAATTAAAATTCTTTCACTTGCATTACAATTTTATTATCTAAACAAATTTCATTCAAGACCACTCAGAAAGCTCGACCACAATCATTTTTCAATTTGCTTAAGTTATTTCAATTTCACCATATTTCCATTTCTTCTTACATCAATTTTATCTCCATTCCAATTTGATTCTCATCCAATCGAATTCCAATCCATTTACTACTTTTAATTCATTTAGCTTACACATTCAATCCATGTAAATTTCAATTCACCTTCACAATTCATTCCTGAATTTATTCTATTAATAAACATGGCCATTTTCAATTATTCTATACCCAAACTGGATTTATTCTGCTTCTCAAATTTTTAATAAGCTACCAAAATTTAATCCATTCCAATACAATTTCCAATTAATTCAGCTTACTCTAGATTCATCTTTATACTATTCTTTATTTAATTTAGCTACGCTAAATTCATCTTCAAACAATCCTTTGGATTTAGTTGAGTGCAAATTTAATTATTCAATATCATTTCAACTAAATTAAATTTTCTTTCAATTTTAATCCTTTCCGAAACTTTAATTCAAGTTCAACTAAATTTTTATTTAGCCAACTTAAATTCATACCATTCCCTTACTAATTTAAGTAAGAATTTAATTCCCTTCAATACTATTTATAACACAGCTGAATTTTAATTTCAATTCAATCCAAATTCAACTAAAATTTACTTCTCAATTCAATTTAAAATTTTATTTTCCAATATATAAGTCCAAAACTTATTCTCCAACCTAAGTCCATTCACCCTTTTATATTTCACCTTGTCTTACCTCACTTAACATTCCATTTTGGTTTTACATTACATTTAGGATTAAATTTAGAATTTTCCATTCTATTTGCCATAACATTCAACCATTTCTATTTAGGTTTTACAATTCATTTCTTATCCATAAGTTCACCAAATTATTTATTTAAAAGCTTATATTACTCATTTTATTCATTTCACCTTATAATCACAATTCCAGATTACATATATAACACTTAATAACTTATGGGTATAAAATTTCATTACACCATTATAACCCATAATTACAATCATTTTACATTCCAACTTTATTCAAATCAATTCAATTCCAATTTCAATTTATTTAACTTACCCTGAGTTAACTGCAAATATATTTTATTCACTTTCATTCACTCAAGTTAAATTTTAATTCCAGGACTAAAATTTTGCTTCCTTATTTGGATCAACTTCATTTATAATTTCAATAACTGATTTCATCTTAACCTTTCACATTTTATATTTAACTTATCCGGAGTTAAATCCGAATAGATCTTATTCACTTCCCTTTACTTAAGTGAAATCTTAATTCCATGATTAAGAGTTCGTTTTCCCTTTCTCATTTAAATCAACTTTACTTCATAAATTCCATAGTTGATTCACCTTAACTTTTCACATTATTTAAATAGAATTTCCAGAATTCAATTGCCCGGTTTTATTTCAACCCATTTGAAATCATAAATAATACATACCTACTTAGTGTATCAAATCAAATCTCCAAATTCCAAAACAACTTGTATACCCAACAAGTTCAAATAATATCATAACCAATTACCACGGTAGCAATCCATCACTTTAGAAACTTGAAAATCAATTCCGATGATGTGGCCATCATCACCAAGATTATTTTCCAGCGACTAGGGTGAGTTCAGTGCTTCTTTACTTCCACAATTCCATTTCAAATCAATTTCCATTCAAAAATATTTCCCAAAATAATACTCCATTATCTTCTTCAAATGATTTGGAAAACATTTCAAACAGTTCCAAGACCTTAAATTCCCAAACCTTTGTTTTAAATTCATTTAAAACACTTTCAAATTTTCCGGGATTTAAATTCTGGTTTAAATCAAATTTTAGTTATACTTCTTTTGGATAAGTCATACTTATAGAATTTTATTGGTTATAAACCATTTGAAATTTATATTCTTATTTGATTACAATATTAACAACCAAACATTCAAATATATATAATAATTCCAGAAAATCATTTCTTTTATATCAAAATATAGTTTTGGGTAAAATTATTTCATTTACCCCTTTTTAAAACAATACTATGTCGGTTTATCTTGTTTAAGAGTTTAGAAACCCCTATCGATACGGTTGTACTTCCTATACCGACCATAATTCATAAACACTCAACCGATAAGTCAACACAGTATAAAAACAGTTTTATATTCACTAACAAGTACGCTCTCATAGCTATTAATACACTCGACTCATTCTAGAGTACTTCTGACTCTATTTCTAATGAGTAATTTTCCCCACCAAAGCCTAGGTTATCACTAACCTAAGCTCTGATACCAAATGAGACGACCCGCCCTTCTCGACTCTCGAAAATCGACACAAAATTTACCATAGTATAATATGCCGACGATCGAGTGCCGCAAAAGACAGGTTGTTGAGGAAAAAGAAAGGAGATAGAAGAAAGAAGGAACTAAACAAACATCAGAATCTCACAATCGCAGCGGAATAAAATATAATAGATAATAACAGATCTTTACACAAAATGAAACCATATCTTTTTAATATAATACATCATCAGAGTATATCACAAGAAAACAACAATTACTAGTCTCGCAGTTATAATAGCCTGCCTCACAACTGCTGGCAATTTCAAACAACCATAGCAGCGGAATAAACAAGTACGAATAATACGTCTCGGACTCCAGCTCCACAGCTGAGCTCCAAAGTATCAAATCCTGAACCTGAAATACTCGGTCTGACCCGAGCATATAATGAAATAACACCCGAGTCAGTCTGGAATACCAGCGTAAGAGAAATACATCCAAACTGATTATTAAAGTTTCAAAAATCCTTTGAAATCAAAAGCATCTCGTAAGACCACGCCACAAATAAACATGTCGGGTTTTTACCTTACGATAGCCAAAACACCTTTTATCAAAATCCTCCGATATTATAATAGTGTCTATATACAAATACTTATTCAAATAGCTGAAATTGTTACATGATTAAATTCCAGCATACTAACCACAAAGTGGGTAATACAAACACAACCCGTAAAGGCACGTAGGGAGAATGGATTTCCGACTAATGACTAGGCACTGGGGTACCACCTGTCATAGTACCTGGTCTAGATCAGCGTACCGAGGATCCACCCTAAATCCTCTACAACACAAGACCGGAACCATCCCTTACTGGATAATTCCGAGTAAGATCACCCTACGGTTGTGATCAGCAACCGCACCACTAAGCCGAAATAAAAAGGGACATCTAGACAGGGATGACCTCACCCTAATGGGTGCGACCCACATAGCCTTGCTGCATAACCCCTGATTTTCAGTCATTCCAGGTTGATGAGGCTTGAGGCTAAGCGTTACCTTTATAGAGCATATCCCTTAGAATGCCCATCGTCCACCTGACGATGTTCCGAAAGCATTCATCCATACAAGTCCGTCCTGGGTTCGAATGGAACCAAAGGCACTACTCCTACTACATCCATTTTGGAATCACCCTTAGGATTAGTAGCGACTAGCCCTTGCACTTCACTGCTCCATCTTCGACTCCGAACTCGTTTTCCATGAAAACGTACAAACCGAATCGAAGTGGTTTTCGAGAAATTAATCTCGATCCCGGTCTCTTCGAAACGATCAGCGCATTGGCCAATATTGATAGTCGGTTATTTAACTATCAAAAACATTCACAACATCCACCAACATAAATAATTCCTCAAATTTATGTTTTCCTCAAAATATCTTCGCAAGATATATTTCTATTTTCAACCCTTTGAAAACAGTTTAAATCCACTTACTTTTACGGAAATAAATTCCCAAACAATTTTCTATTCCCCACTGAAATAGCCAAGTCCAAATACTTTAGATTTAAAATAATTTAAATCACTTTATTCAAAATATAATAAAAGTAAGTCAACTAAATTTTCAAAATAAGAGTTACAACTTTTACATAAGTTTCAAATAAAACTTTAACAATCTATTTTTAAATAAATCCATTTTTATACATATATATATAATAATAATATTTCTTTAAAACATAATACCAATTTATCCTTTTAAAGAATTACTACTATAACTAATTTAGTATATATTTAATTTAAAATTCTTACAACTTAAATAATAATTTCTTGAAAAACATTCTTTTAAAACAGATTTAAAGCTTTTACTTTTATTTAAAAATCTGCTTTAAAACGTACTTGGCTTTCCAGGGAAATACACTTCCATTCCAGAATAACCCAAAGAATTCTTTTTACAAATCTCGCTGGATTTTTCTCAATTCAAATTTACATTAAATCCCGTAAATTTTTCCAAACTCTTTAAAAATAAAACTCCCCTTTTATTTTTAAACACACTTCCCATTTCCTGGAAATCACTTCCAAAATATATGCTTCAATTATTTAAAATGAGTTTCCAAATTCTTTATTCAATACGTACTTTTGAAAAACTATAAAAGTTTATATTGGGTAACTTAAATCAAAAATTTCTTTTTAATATCAAGTTATTATATCGAATACTTAAAATCAAATTTCCTTTAGAAAACATAATACCAGTTTACCTTTAAAATAATGAAATATCATAATTCTTAATAAATACTTATTTTTCACCTAAAAATAATTATAGATAATGATTTTTCTAAAATATTCTAAAAACACATTTTTAAACTTTCCAGTTTATACTCTGAAAGTTCTCTTTTGAAACATACTTCATTTCCCAGGAAAAGTACACTTTCCATCCTTTTAAAAATAATCTCACTATTATTTTTAAAAACAATTTGCACCTCTTATAGAAATTCCCACCGGAAATCTATCTTTCAAAATTTATCCACCGATAAATATTTCATTTCATTTATAAACCCAGTTTATAAATTTCCGTTTCTCATTTCCCTTTCAAACACAGTTTCAAAACCATTTACAAATTCAAACCAATTTCCCGAATTTAATTCCTTTAAATTCATTACTTAAAATTACTTTTCATTCCCCTTTTTACTCCCATTTCATTTTATTGATTTTTAAGATACCAAATTTTATTGTCCAACCATAACACAGCAAAACAAAATTCCAAATTATTTTATCACATGATATAAATGAATATATCACAGATTATAATTGTAATTTCTATATTTTGAGGAATCCAATTGGATCCCTCCAACCTGTTTCCCTGCATCCACTGATGTTAGCACAACAGCAAATATCAATTCAATTTGATAACAATTATCACATTCAGCTAATCAACCAATCAATCATTTAAATATTAGCTAATTTAAAATTAACTGGCATCCAGATGTGGGTGAGATTTACTCACCTTGAATTGTCGAGCGTTTAAATTCTAAATTAAATCGAGGCCGTTCGATTTAATCCAAAATTCTCGCTTGCCCCCAAACGAGCCCAGATCTGCGCTGCAGCATAGATCTCGTCGCTGCGGTTCCGGCGTCGCCAGTTTCATCGAATTCTGATAACGTATGTAAGAGATATGTTATTTTAAACATTTCAGTATAATTTATAAAACACATTTTTTTATTACCAGAATAAATCGTGGCCACACGTTCTGAAATCAAGGCCGGAGCCTTTATCTTCCTCACGTGATTTTTCCAGGCCACGTGAACCCATTGCCGCTTCCTAGGGTTTCAAAACGCACCCATACGATCCACTTGAACGCGATCAGGACCCACCACTCCGAAGTCCATTGCCGCCCTTACCATCACCCCGGATGCGGTGAAGCTCGGTCCCCTCCCCTTAGCGAATTTCGAGCTCGAACGTTCTGCCTTGCCGAGCAATTTCCGGCCTCCTCGTCAGCTCGTTGGCGATCTCCACCATTAGATGCCTTGGCCTCGCTATGCTCTTCGATAATCTAGTTGGAAGTTCTTGATATTAATGCACGGATCAAGGGAAATCGAGGGGAGAAAGAGATGAGTTTACGGCCATAGATGCTAGGCCGGCGGCTAGTTGGAAACTAGGGTTTCCTGAGCTTGAGCGTATATAAATATGTATAACGAATTATAATAATATTATTTTCCCAAAATTACTAGATTTTTCGGACGAACTCCAAACTAGACGTGCCGCCAGGCATTTATAAGGTTTTACCCACCTCCCGAACACAATGGAACGTGTTTCGGAGCCCAGTTCAATCATATGTGGAAGATAGATTTTTGAATCGATTTAAAATATTAAATTATTGATTTAAATCTCAGCGCGTTTCTCACCCGTACGAGCAAACGGTAACTCCAAACGTTACGAAATTTGAAATCCGATAATAATTAATAATTATGGATCCAATGGAACTGGTTTCATCGAATTCCGAGACTGTGCCCTAGAAGGCTATTTTAACTCGTCGGTTAATTCGACCGATTTCAAAAATAGTCGAAATCATTTAAAATCTCACTTTTACATTTTTACTAACTTGATTATAAATTAAATAGAATTTATATTCACATTAGAAATCATTCTGATTCATTTCGAATCAAAATCTAATTATTTGCATTATTATATTATTAAATTAATATTAAATTCCAAATTTGACTTATCGACTTTTGATTCCATCCAAAAGTCCAACATTAAAATTCAAATCAATCTAGACTCAAAATGAATCTTAGAAACCATTTTCATAACCATTTATATCCAGATTCACCAATTATCCCAATTTCAAATATTAAATTATTATTTATCCAAATCCAATTAAATTGCCATATTTGAAATTATAACGAAATTAATCAATTCAACCAGATCTTTGCATTTCAAAATCAAATTATAATCCACATTCAACATTTAAAATGAATTAAATGTTCAAAATCTAACGACCAAAATTCCGGGTCGTTACAGCTTCCATTGATCTTGCCAGCTTTAATGTCGGAACGTTGAGTGAATATGTCCAGCGATTGAAGACGCTGTTGATGATTCTGGTGACTAACAACAATCTTCATCTGGTCAGGCTAATTAGGGGAATTCAGACCATGGTTTTTGAGCTAGTTGCCCTCTCAAAGAAGATGGCCAATGCGAAGCGCGATTATACCAAGATCAAATTTTGTGACCCTCTAGCCGGCCGATCATGGACGACAACCAGTGATATGATTTTGCCATCTAGGGTGAGGGGATGAGAGAGTGGCAACAAGTTGATTATGAGAAGCTTAGTGATATAGTGTTGATGTCATAGTGGGAACCCTTTGACCCACAGCAGTTGGTTGATGTCTCGATTCCACTATGTGAGACACCAGCAGATGATTGGGATATGAGGAGAGCTCTGAGGAAAGTAGTGTAGGGGGAGGGTCATAAGAACCGAGCGTCAGTAAGGATGCATGTCCCTCCTCGGAGCCATATCTTGCTTATGTTCCCTTATATCCCAAGCAAGGAATTGATCATGGCTCGCATGGCCCTTGGCGGTTCAGGTAGGCAGTCCCCATGCAAGAAAGTGAGCACGTAATACACACCCTTCGTTGGATAGCTTATAGAGGTGGAAGTCCCTAAACACGAAAGTGAATGCACGATAATTCACCCTTATTGGATAGTTGATCGGCAAGGAGCGGAGCAGGGCTCGTGTGGTCCTTAGTGGTAGAGGTCGACAGTTCTCAAGTAAGGAAGTGAGTACATAATAAATCACCCTTCATTGGATAGCCTATAGAGGTGGTAGTCCCCGAACAAGGAAGTGAATGCATTGGTAATTCACCCTCGTTTGATAGCCGGTCGGAAAGGAGGGGAGCAGAGCTTGTGTAATCCTTGGCGGCAGAGGTCGACAGTTCCCAAGTAAGGAAGTGAGCACATAATAACTCATGCTTCACTAGAGAACCTTGGTTGTGTTGGCAGAAATGGCTTTGAAGTCTTTGTTATATTCTTCAAAAAAATTGTTATAACAACCTTATAATTTCTACTCATATATAATAGGCCTGGAGGTTCTCTAGTTTTTGAGTATGGGATATGTGTGTTCCATCTGGGCGTGAGAGACGGTACATGCCATTTGACAATGTGGCACTGATGACATAGGGCCCCTCCCAATTTAGTTTAAGCACCCCTTCAGCCGGGTTCTTTGTGTTTGCAAACACCCGGCGTAGTACTGGGTCGCCAATAATGAATTTTCAGAGCTTCACTCTTGAGTAGTAGTGCTTGATTATCTTCCTTTTGTTGATGACCTCTACTTGTCCATTTGGTTTAGAGTGATTGACAGAAGAAAAGCATTTCTTGATCCCATTTCCTGCAAAGAAGTCCTGAAAGAGGCTGTTCTCAAATTGCGTGTTATTTTTGATGATTATCCTCTCTGGCAGAATAAACTGCCAAAGGATGTTCTTTATGATGAATTTCAGTACCTTAGGACCATGACCCCATTGGGGGCTCGACCTTAACCCATTTGGTGAAGTAGTCGATGGTGATTGTGGCATGGTAGTATTCTACCTTGATATTTGGCATCTTTCCTATCAAGTCAATTCTCCAAGCGTCGAATGACTAAGGTGGAGTCATCAGAGTTAGGTGGGAAGGAGAGGCTCTAGGGATCTTGGCAAACCATTGGCATCGGTCAGATTTTTTGATGTAGCTCATTGAACCTTTGAACATGAAAGGCCAGTGATAGCCTTGTTGGGCAATCTTCTTGGCTAGGCTCTTTCCCCAGCATAATCCTTATAGAATCCTTCATGTATGTCTTCCAGTATCTAGTCGACTTCATCTTTAGACACGCACCATTGAAGTGGTGTCGAGTTCCCTCATCTATAGGGCTTCTCATCCATAATTATGTAATAATGAGCCTGGCAGAGGACTTTTTGAGCTTCTTTGCAGTCGGTTAGAAGCTCTTCATCTACTAAGTATTTGATCAGGGGAGTCATCTAGTTGTCCATGGTCGACGTATCAATCTCCGTTGTTATTGCTCCTGGCTCATAACAAGGGGAGTCTCGGAGACCAAAGGAGTGGCTTATTCTGGATTGCTCGTAGCCTTGGCTAGCTGATAGACCTTGGCATTTTGCTCCCTAGGTATCTGCTCTAGCTTGAACTCGGTGAAGGTGCGGATCGTCTTCTTGGCTGCTGCTACATACAAGATCAATGTTTTGCCTTTGACTTGGAAACGATCTCCAATTTGATTGACGAACATTGATAAGTGGCTAAACACGTGTATGGAATCTACGCGTAACTCTCTTGCCATCCTAAGACCGACCGGGCAATGTTGAGCTCGATTTCATTGTTAGTGCCTTGAAAGTAAGGCAGACCACTAAAAAAAAGTTATCTTCCTTTGGGGATGACAAGGACCATGTCAACCCATGTCCTCTTCTCATTTGATGCCATATCCACATATATGCACAAAGCTTGTTGATTGTGATGGTTTCTTCTTCTCTATTGTCTGGACTTGTGCACTAGACAATGAAATATGCAATGGCATGACCTTTGATAGAAGTGTGAGGCTGGAAAGAGATGTAATATTGCCCAAGCTTGATGGACCACTTCAGTAGCCGACCCGCTACATCGGGTCCGCTGAGACTTTGCTTAAATGGTTGGTTGGTTAGTGTTGGATGAATTTTCATAACCGAACCGGTACCACCGGATCAACCATCAAACGAAGCCACGCCGATCTACTCGTCTCCCACTACCGGACCAACTCCACCAAAGCTCCACTACCGAACCAGCTCCACAACCGGACCAACTCCACCAAAGCTCCACAACCGGACCAGCTCCACCAGCTCCACAACCGGACCAGCTCCACCAACTCCACAACCGGACCAGCTCCACAACCGGACCAGCTCCACCAACTCCACAACCGGACCAGCTCCACAACCGGACCAGCTCCACAACCGGACCAGCTCCACCAACTCCACAACCGGACCAGCTTCACAACCGGACCAGCTCCACCAAAACTCCACAACCGGACCAGCTCCACTGCCGAACCAAGACCTCATCTCCACCCATCTACTACCGAACCAAATTTGCCAGGCCAGATTGTATCAGCCCGGGCCCATCAATAGGTGTATACATCCAAGACCCCTACCCCCAGCCTCACTCTATAAATAGAGGGGCAGGGGTACAACAATGGGGGACAAGTTTGAGAGCTCAAGCACGGAGAGAACTTTCAAACAACTTTCTTTTACTTGTATCAGAGCTTTGTACTTGTAATCAAAACAAGAGAAGAGAAATAACATATAAAGTGGACGTAGGCACATTCTGGCTGAACCACTATAAATCTGCGTGTCTTTTTACAGTTTAGCCCCTGCTTTTCATATATTTGCATAAATCACTCAAATCACTAAGAACAACATAAGATCTACTAAATCATACAACTTTGAGGTGTTTGTCCATTTTTTGTGCAAACATTTTTGGTGCTTTCACTGAGAACTAGAAGCTCGAAGCTTCAGCTTCATCCACTTAACGAGTTTTCCTAACAGCATCGTCCGCCACTTGGAAAACATGCCTCCCAAATAGAGAAAAGATGTTAACAAAGGAAAAAACATCGCATCCAGCAGTCTTCCAGATCCAGCTGTCATGAATCAAGTAAATCGTCCTCCTCCAGCAACAGTAACAAATGAAGGACAGGCTAACCCAACCACTCCTGCCACAGAACAGCCTACAGCAATTACTAGGGCAGATTTGGACAGAGTTGTGGTTGAAGTAACTAACCGCTTCACGTCCCAGCAGGAAGCCTTGGTGGACCATCTCATGTGACGCTTAAGGGACGCTGAAGAATCCAACCGCAACACTGAAACATGGGGCGAGTCCCAGTCTGGAGGATCTCAGAGACAACAAAGATCTTCCTTCTTCGAAGGAGCTAACGGCAGAAGTAGCCATGGTAGGAGCCGAGACCGAGCATAGCCCGAAGTTAGGCCTGAGGAAACGTTTGGTACCGAACCCAACGGGGGAGGTACCGGACGGAGGTCAACTGTAGCTAAGCCTGTCATACTGCCTAACCACGGAAACGCCGGTGAACGGGGCCGAGCTAGAGTCCAGCCCGAAGTTGGACCCGAGGAAGTGCTTAGATCAGAACCCAGCAGGGGGAGATCAAGGCAAGGGCCAACTGTAGCTGACCCTAGCATGCTCCCAGAAGATCAAAGGCAGCCGCTGGAGAATATGAGGAACGATAGACGATACCATCCCTACAGGTCATCTGGACGGAATCAATCCCATAGAACAGAACCAAACTCGTTTCTATCTGCTCCAAATTCTGATGAAAGGATGGCGCGCTTATTCAAAGAGTGCGTCCAATGGGAGCAAAGAGATCGAGGGATAGGCGTTAGGGTGACCAGCCCTTTCGCCCGCAACATTGAAATTGCTATCACCCCCCGAGAATGGAAGATGCCAACAATGGAACCTTACAAGGGAACCTCCGACCCCATCGTACACTTACAAAGATACACACAGCACATGCTCATGAGTGGAGCAACAGAAGGAGTACTGTGCAAATGCTTTCCACTATTCTTAGCAGATCTCGCTACCTCCTGGTTCTGTCATCTACCCCAGGGATCCATCAGCTCGTGGGAAATGTTGAAAGAAAAGTTTATCAATCAGTTCCGCATCCATGTGGAACAACCTAAGGACGCTTATTCCTTATCCAGCGTCAAACAGAAACCTGGAGAAAAACTGCAGCAATACCTAACCCGATTCAATGCCGCAGCAGCCGCAGTCCAAGATGCCGATGAGAAGCTTATCCTAATGGCCCTCTGTAGTGGTGTGCATCCGGACACTAAATTTGCTAGAAGGTTGACGAAAGAAAAACCAACTAATTTACCCGATTTCTTCCATGAAGCCGGGAAATACATGAGGCTTGAGGATGCTGCCGTTGAGGGGCAGTCAGGATAGCAAAATAAGGCAACTCACAGCAACGCCCCCGCTGTGGCAAGGGACGTTCGAATAAATGATTCCAGAGACAATGCTGGGGGCAAGAAGGGAGAAAAGCGCCTATATCGGCCTGGACCGAGATTCGACACTTACACTCCTTTGAACGAGACCGTCGAAAATATCTTCCTTGCTACCCAAGGCGAAGTTAGATACAAACGCCCACCATACAAGAAGGAATCAGATAACGTGCAGAAATCTGGAAAGTTCTGCCGCTTCCACGAATCTCACGGGCATGATACCAATGAATGCCATCATCTCCGGGATCTGATTGAGGAACACATCAGAAGGAAGAAACTGGGACGTTATGTAAAAAGTCAGGACAGGACTCCAGCTCCTGCCAATGAAAACCCAAGGCTACCCTCACCGGACACCGGCAGAGGAAACCGCAACGCTAGCAGCTCTAGTCAAGAGAAAATAGTAGTCCATACCATCTCGGGAGGACCGCACATCGCGGACAGAAGCTGGAAAGAGATGGAAAGGTATGGAAAATCGCTTAGAGACAATAAAGACTGTGTCAATTCGGTTATAGAAGAGCGCCACCCGAAGCGGAAAGAAAGTAATGACATCACATTCGGTAAGCGTGACCTAGAAGGAAGGCAGTACCCTCACATGGATCCCATGGTCATCTCTGCCCGACTCGGTCCCGCCGAAGTTTACCGAATCCTGGTAGACATTGGAAGCTCAGTAAACATCCTGTTCAAACATGCATTCGACAAAATGAAGCTATCAATGAAGGATGTATCTCCCTGCGATAAACCACTACACGGCTTCACTGGAGATGCGAAGATGCCCCTCGGGCAACTGGACCTCTTTGTTGAGCTTGGAAGCCATCCCCGCTCCGCTGTACGGAAACAGACGTTTGTGCTAATAGAAAACCATTCGGCCTACAATGCCTTCTTAGGAAGGCCATCCTTGTCTGACTTCCAAATTGTCCTAGCCCCATGGTGCCTAAAGATGAAATTTCAAACAGACAATGGAGTAGGGGAAGTGGAAGGAGACCAGGACGTTGCTCGAGACTGCTATGTGACTGAACTTCGCAACAACCACAGGAAGGATAAAGGGAAGGGTGTAGAGATTGCCCTTTGCACAAAAAGTCTAGAAGCATAGCAACTAAAGAAAGCCCCTCCTCTTCGATATACCAGCGACCCTTTCAATGAATTAGACCCTAGGGACAAAGAGGAGGAGGCCACCGCCGAGCCTGCAGAGGCTATGGAGTTTATATCTGTAGACAAGCACGACTCAAGTAGACTATTGAAAATTGGGTCCCAACTAAAAGCCGAATTAAAGGAACAACTCATCGATTTTCTCCGCCACAACTTGGATGTATTCGCATGGTCACACGCTGACATGACTGGAATCTCCCCCGACATAGCCTGCCACGTATTAAAAATTGATCCTACCAAGGCGCCTGTAAAACAAAGAAAGAGAAGTATGGGGGCAGAGCGATCAGCAGCCCTCGATGAAGAAGTAAAGAATCTACTCGCCAATGACTTCATACGAGAAGCTATCTACCCGGAATGGATCGCCAGCCCGGTGCTGGTAAAGAAGGCTAATGGGAAGTGGCGAACCTGCATTGACTTTTCCAACCTAAACGACGCCTGCCCAAAGGATTGCTTCCCACTTCCCAGAATCGACCAACTTGTAGACAGCACAGCTGGGCACGAGCTCCTATCTTTTATGGATGCATACTCAAGATATAACCAAATTCCTATGCATGCTCCCGACCAAGACCACACTAGTTTCATCACTGACCGGGGTTTATACTGCTATAAAGTAATGCCTTTCGGACTTAAAAATGCAGGAGCCACCTACCAGCGCCTCGTCAACAAGATGTTTGCAGGGCTAATAGGACAGACTATGGAAGTATATGTGGATGACATGCTGGTGAAGTCAAGGAAAGCCAAAGATCACGTAAACCACCTAGGCAAAATGTTTCAAGTACTCCGCCAGTATGGAATGAAGTTGAATCCTCTAAAATGCTCCTACGGAGTGTCATCAGGGAAGTTCTTAGGATTCATCGTTCATGCCAGGGGGATTGAAGCGAACCCTGAGCAAGTCCGAGCGCTAAGGGATATCAAGATACCTTCCACCCGAAAGGAAATGCAAAGCCTAAATGGAAAAGTGGCCGCCCTAAGCCGATTCATCTCCAAGGCAACGGACAAGTGCGTCCCCTTTTTCGAAGCTCTAAAGAAAGACAAAGGAAAGTTCGAATGGACTGACGAATGCTTAACCGCCTTCCTTAACCTAATCGAACACCTCCAGAAACCACCGGTACTCTCGACTCCAAGCGAAGGCGAAGAATTATACCTATACCTTGCTGTGTCATCTCAGGCCCTAAGCGCTGCCTTGGTAAGGGAAGACAACCGCACGCAACGGCCAGTTTACTTCGTCAGCAAAAGGTTTACTGGGGCAGAAGTCAGATATCCTAAACTTGAGAAGCTAGCATACTGTTTACTAATCACATCACGGAAACTGCGTCACTACTTCCAGTCCCATTCCATCAAAGTTCTGACCGATCAACCACTGAGGCAGGTACTCCATCGTCCCGACACTTCTGGGCGACTACTTAAATGGTGCATTGAACTAAGTCAGTATGATATCACCTATCACCCTCGCACCGCCATCAAGGGACAAGCCATGGCTGATTTCATTGTAGAATTCACTACCAACGAAGATAAGGAGCAATTGGAAATAGCAGAAGATATCAAGTGGAATGTCTTTGTGGATGGTGCATCGAACGAACAAGGCTCGGGGGCAGGTGTGGTAATAATCACTCCCAGGGGAAAAAAACTGCACTATGCTATAAGGTTGGAGTTTGCTGCCACCAACAACGATGCGGAGTATGAAGCAGTGATAGCCGGACTAGAAATTGCCATAGAAATCGGAGCCAATTCTTTGTGTCTTCACAGCGATTCTCAACTTATTGTTAATCAAATACTAGGAGAATTCCAAGCTCGAGAAGAACGACTCATAGCATATTTAAAGAAGACCAAGTTACTTCTCAGCCGATTGGACCACTACTTAGTCAAACACATCCCTCGGGAAGAGAACCAAGAGGCCGACGACTTGGCGAAGCAAGCAAGTGTGAGAGACATCACCATCCTCGGGGCAGTAACCATCTCAAAGCAACTGGCCCCAAGTTTTGAGCAAGTGAATCTGATAGCTGCAACCGAGGAAGCAACTTGGATGACTCCCATCCGAGACTACCTACAAAGTGGCACACTACCCAACGGGCGTAACGAAGTCAAGAAAATCTTGAGGAAAGCATCCCGCTACACAATACAAGAAGACATCCTCTATCGGCGCGGATTCTCTAACCCGTTATTAAGGTGTGTCGCTGGGAGGGAAGCCAAGGAAATCTTATCCAACATCCATCAGGGAAGCTGCGGAGATCACACCGGAGGGCAAACATTAGCAAAAAAGATACTCCGATATGGATATTTCTGGCCCACCTTAAGCAAGGACGCCTTAGATTTCGTCAAAAAGTGTGACAGATGCCAGAAGTTTGCTAAGATTCTGCGGCTACCAACCACTGAGATTACTCAAATGACCAGCCCTTGGCCCTTCGCAATATGGGGAATTGACTTAATCGGCGAGCTACCAATGGGCTGAGGCAGGGCCAAATATGCTATAGTGGCAGTCGACTATTTCACCAAATGGGTGGAAGCGGAACCTCTGAATAAAGTATCTTCAGCAAAAGTTATTAACTTCTTGATCAAAAATGTTCTGTGCAGGTACGGAGTCCCACTCAAAATCATATCAGACAATGGACTTCAGTTTGACAGCGAGGAATTCGCCAACTGGTGCCAAGAGCACGGAATTCACAAGAGCTTCTCATCCGTAGCGTACCCCAAGCAAACGGACAAGTCGAAGCCGTCAACAAAATTCTGAAAACTCTAATAAAAAAGAAGCTCGAAAAGTTAAAGGGCGCTTGGGTGGATGAACTCCCTACGGCACTATGGGCCTATCGCACATCTTTTAGAACATCAACGGGGCACACTCCTTTCTCTTTGGCATACGGATCGGAGGCTATGCTCCCAGTTGAAACCATTGTGCCTTCCCACCGTAGAATCCACTATAACCCAGAAGAGAACGAAGAACTCCTTCACATGTCTTTGGATCTAATTGAGGAGAGAAGAAATGATGCCGGCCTTAAAACTGCAGCCCACAAACAAAAAGTGGAGGCACAATACAACTCCAAAGTCAAGCATCGTACCTTACAAGAAGGGGATCTTGTCCTCAAGCGAATCTTCCCTCGTCCCGGAGCACTAGACCCAATCTGGGATGGACCATATGTAATTCATAAAGATCTCCACAACGGAGCCTATATTTTGTCAACAGTGGACGGAGAGGTGTTCTAGAGGGCATGGAACATCCAACACATCCGTCGTTACTTTTCTTAACTTGTATTGCCCATATGAAGTGAATTAACAAAGAGAATCAGTGGAGATAGGCATTTTCATGCCGAACCACTTTAAAAAACCTTGTCTCTTTTTTAACTTGTTCCTTTGTATCTTGGCTGCTTGTTAACTTTATCCTTTTCTGTTGAACAAAATCCTGAGCATATAGCATTTCTATTCAAAGCACTTCACAACGCAACTTCACCTGGACAAGACCTAAACAGGTACTATGCGAATCTATGCCCTCGCCAATGAGACACTTTTGCTCCGGCATCCCTCTGCTGTGGGTTAACTCATTGCTCGCGACGGCCCTCAAAGCCAACTGTAATGAGCCGATTATAAGCCACCGAGAAGGCCGACTATAGCCGAGGCAGCTCATTACGGCGTTAGGCTTGCCGGCAACTGTGAACCGACTATAAGCCCCAACATAAGGTGTGGCCAGCCAGGGGCAGTTCACAGTTGACGATCGGCACCCACGCTAGCCGGCCACAGTAAATCGAATAATACCCACGATTGTGGGCCATAATGGCCCGGGTAGTTACTGTGCGCGATCTCGGCTCCGATGTGTCTTAAGTGTGGCTGTGGTAAAAAAGAATTAACTCCCCGCGGAGGCGTAAGATGGGTGACAAATGTCTCCAAGACCCACAGCTAGGGAAAGTGACTACAAAACCCGTTTGCCACGAACTTAAGCACATCGAAGGCCTTCCGTGATTGGAAGTTTTACTTTTTCACATATTTCAATTTTACTTAAGAAACTTCCCTCCTATCCTCTATAACAATCCCTAAAGTACAGGATACAGAGTAGGAGATACTCGCCAATGGGTGTAGGGACTCACAATTGGATGGCAGGGCATTCAACTGCGTTCCATGCTCGGTCATACGAGATATTCAAAACTGCCATCTACAATTAGAACATGGAAGGCGAGTTTTTCCAGGTATAATCAAGGGGCCGGTTGCATTGGAGTTTTATCCTTATCCTGTTGCCCACCTATCCAGACAGAGAAAGGATTCATTAGTGAGGAGCAACCAAGTTAATGGGGAAACTAAAAAGGAAGACTTACCAGCACCTGCTTCTTGGCCATCCTGGTCGTCATCCTCTACTTTCACACCTGCCTCCTCAGCAGCAAGCAACCGCATACCCTCCTTCACCGCCACCTTCTCCTCCTTGGCAAACTGGGCAGTGACCACATCCATGCTGAAGGCCACACCACCATCTTTATCCGCATCAGCCTTAGCGTCCTCCAGAGTCCGAAGATAGATCTTAGCCATGACCCTAGGATAATCATCCATCCAAGATAGATTGCCCTGCTTCCAGGTTCGGAAGTACATGTCCTGAAGCATTTCGTCCATCATCCCCTCATTCTCCTCAAACTCCCTCATCCGGGCCTCGGAAGCCGACAACCTTTCAACAGCGGCATCTCTCTCCGATCGGTATCTCGAGCAATCAGCCAGAAGGGATTTCCGCATTGCCTCCATCTCCTCCCTCAACTTGGCTTGAGCAAGCTCTGCAGCCTCAAGTTTCCCGGATAACTCCTCTATCTGCTCAAGATCCGCTTTCCGAACCTCGTCCACCGTGGCAATAGCCATGTCGATCCGTTCCTTGCAAGTAGCTTCCATTTTCCGCAGTTCGGCCCGGCTGGCCTCTTCCATGGTTTTCTTTAGTCGTCCAGAAGCAGCCTCATGCTGAGAAATCTGAATGGCCTGATCAGCAAGCTGTTTGGCCTGATCTGAAACCACCAATCGTAGTTGGATGTTGGCACTCCCAATCTCCTCTCCAGCCTTAACGAGCCGGGCATGATGCCCCATCAGCTTCCTAGTCTCCTCCACCACCCGATCAATATTAGCCTTGGCCTCGTCTCCCATGGTAATTATCCGAGTAGTAAGTAAATCGAGATCTAATGACTTAGCCTCATCGAGCACCCGTACCATGGGATTGCGGGGAAGAAGGTGCTCACCGGTAACTTCGTCAAAGGTAATATCATGGGAACTTGGATCCAGGTCAGGATGACCCGCAAATGGATTCCGAGCCAAGTCAGGGTGATCAATCTGAGTGACGGTAGGATTTTCAGACGGGTGCGGAGAGAGTACGAATTCAGTATCCTCCTCCGTGATATCATGAAGAGGCTGAACTGGGGGCTGAGGACCAAGTGAAGACTCGGATAAGGGATGGCTCCTCTTTCTCTTTTGAATGCCCTCGTCAATAACCCCGAGAAGAGGACGGTAGCCGACTACATCCCCGGAACGGTGGGCCGAAGGCTTCGGCTTGGCGGAAGCTTTGGAGAGCTTGTACTGTTCAAGCCTGTGCCGAAGATCTGAGGCTTGGCCGTTTTACCTGCTCCTGATATGAAGAAAAAATGTCACAAGCTTACATTGATCCATAATTCGAGAAAACACGGTAAATTAAAAAAAATAAAAGAAGAAAGAAAACACATCTGTGGTTGTACAAACCCTGGGGAGGAGTAGGATACTGCAATAAGTCCTGGATCTCATTCCAGGACGGGAGCGGGTCATAAAATATTCCTAAGTCCCTATCATAAATGGAGTCCGCAGGAGTCAAAAGTTCACCTTGAGTCGTCGGAGCCACCTTGGCTGGAATAGTCTGAGGAGGCTCGCTTGCACCAGTCCCAGCCTTGTCAGCTTTCCCGGATTTCTCCATCGAAGCCGGTTCCCCGTCCAGCCCCTCAAAAGCTTGGTGGAATGCATCATCCGTCCACTCCTGAATCTCGCCTGCTTGCCCAGGAAGCAAGGCCCCGATGCCATCACCACCATCGCCACCTTCCCGGTCACCTCCACCCTCACCTCTCTCCTCCTCTACGTCTTCCTCCCCCTGGGTAAGTGGACAATTGCTGGGGGAAGGACCGTCCGACTTCTTAAGTTTCTTACCTCCGACGGCTGGAGGTTTTGTGAAAGGTTTCCTTTTGCCACTCTCTACCGTGACACCTCCCTTAGCCTGAGCAGCTGCCCTCTCCTCCGCCGTTTCCCTCAGCTTGACTACTGACTGCTGTGGAAGGATCAAGTTATACTCCAGAAGGGTCGCATTTCTGATCAGGTAGGACGCTGATCTATCTCTCCCGGGGATAGCTTCTATCTCAGCCGCCGTCTGAACCAGGCGATCAGTCTCCAAAACCGCAAAGCCACCTGTCGCTAGCAAAAATGAAAACGTATGAGAAGAAGCGTTGCAATCAGAATGGAAATTATAAATAAAGCATCGACTTACATCCAGAAGTAAAACGCCGAATAGAAACAGAGTCGTCCCTGATAAAGAACCACTCCTTCTTGAACATGCTGAACTTAGAATACAGGTCCAAGACCGGCTTGAAGGTTACAGCTGACTCCAAGCTGATATATGGGGACCCCTTCTTATAGCCCCTCAGATTATATAAGTACCGGATCTCCCGGTTGGAAGGAGCACGCCCATGCTTCCTCTGGAAGATGACGAAGAGGCTCACCAGTATAGCATAGGAGTTGGGTTGAAGCTGGAATGGGGCCACCTTTAGATATGTAAGGAAGCTGGCTACCCAAGCATTAAGAGGCGGAATGGCACCACACATGTAGTGGTATCTGCTGTAAGTAAAGTACCCTTCGGGAGGGTCATACGGCATAACTTCTCTCCCTGGCAACAGCATGCGCGTTCTATCGATTCCAAAAGAACGGGAGATGACATCAAGCTGCTCTTCCTTAAGGGAGCTGGGAAAGCAATCAGGTGGGGAGTTCAGAAGCTCCTGAGGGCCGTACCCGTCCACTAGTGATCTCGGGGCAGGTCCGTGACGTTCTGGTCCTGACTGAGCAGGGGGCACTGTGGAAGATTCTCCTTCGCCCTGGGATTTCTTTTTATCTGATCGAGTTTCTGCTTTTCAAGACATTTATCTGCAAACACAAAGAAGTGCGTCGTTAGAATAAAAGAAGTAAACAAGCAAGTGTGTGCAGTCTGGAATTTCGCTCATAGTTCAAGTCTACAAGGTCATTCGGCACCCAGAGTACAAGGTCATTCGGCATTCCCAATACTACGAGTTCATTCGGCATTCCAATACTACAAGGTCATTCGGCATTCCTGATACGAAAAGGTCATTCGGCATTCCCAATACTACAAGGTCATTCGGCATTCCCGATACGAAAAGGTCATTCAGCATTCCCAATACTACAAGGTCATTCGGCGTTCCCAATACTACGAGTTCATTCGGCACTCCCAGTATCAGAACTCATTCCACACTCAAGTACTTATGGTGCAGATTCATTCGGTAATTGAAAACATGAGTACCATTCGGTAACTACCTGATTCGGTAGTCGAGGATGATCCGGCAATAACTTTGATTCGGCAGACAAGAAGTTCAATTTGGCAAACGGTAAGGGATGGTAGTGACACAAGTCCCATACTTATAGGGGGAGGTTATTTGACCGGACCAGACGATTCGGTTCTCAGGCCGAATGAGTTCGACAAGCTAAAACAAAGCACAGCATATGTTAAACATATGCCCTACTTTGGGGGGCAAATGTTGGATGAATTTTCATAACCGAACCGGTACCACCGGATCAACCACCAAACGAAGCCACGCCGATCTACTCTTCTCCCACTACCGGACCAACTCCACCAAAGCTCCACTACCGAACCAGCTCCACAACCGGACCAACTCCACCAAAGCTCCACAACCGGACCAGCTCCACCAGCTCTACAACCGGACCAGCTCCACCAACTCCACAACCGGACCAGCTCCACCAACTCCACAACCGGACCAGCTCCACAACCGGACCAGCTCCACCAACTCCACAACCGGACCAGCTCCACAACCGGACCAGCTCCACCAAAACTCCACAACCGGACCAGCTCCACTGCCGAACCAAGACCTCATCTCCACCCATCTACTACCGAACCAAGACGATGTCGAACCAAATTTGCCAGGCCAGATTGTATCAGCCCGGGCCCATCAACAGCTGTATACATCCAAGACCCCTACCCCCAGCCTCACTCTATAAATAGAGGGGCAGGGGTACAATAATGGGGGACAAGTTTGAGAGCTCAAGCACGGAGAGAACTTTCAAACAACTTTCTTTTACTTGTATCAGAGCTTTGTACTTGTAATCAAAACAAGAGAAGAGAAATAACATATAAAGTGGACGTAGGCACATTCTGGCTGAACCACTATAAATCTGCGTGTCTTTTTACAGTTTAGCCCCTGCTTTTCATATATTTGCATAAATCACTCAAATCACTAAGAGCAACATAAGATCTACTAAATCATACAACTTTGAGGTGTTTGTCCATTTTTTGTGCAAACAGTTAGGGTTTTGGTGGGAAGAGCTTGGCAGTACAGCCAGAGTTTCAGGGCCGCCATGAGCAGGTAGAATGCTAGCTTTTCTACCCGTGTATATCCTGTCTCGGGGCCTGACAATTGCTGTAATAGTAGATCTATCATTGAATCTTCTCGCCTTCTTCGATTAATGCAGAGCTGACCGCATGGTCAGACACTGCAAGTAAAGGTACAAATCCTTCCTGTCGACGGGCTTGGACAATACTGAGGATGTAGTAAAGAGCTGCTTTAGTTCTTCAAATGCTTTAGTTCACTCGTCTTTCTAAGTAAACGAGTTTCCCTTCTTGATGAGGTTGAAGAAGGGTAAACACCGATTGATTTTTTAGAAACAAACCAACTCAAGCTGCAACCATTCCGTTTAGGATTTGTACTTGCTTCAAAGTTCTCAGAACTTGCATATCTCAAATGGCTTGGATATTGTCAGGGTTAACATCAATTCCCTTGGCACTCACAACATATCAAGGAACTTCCTAGACCGAACAACAAATGAACACTTCTTTGGGTTCAACTTCATATAATATTGATGTGGGATATTGAAAGTCTCGACCAGGTTCTGTAAATTCCCCCAACCCTTCTCTGACTTCACTAGCATGTCATCTACATATACCTCCATAGATCAATTTATCAGTTCTAAGAACATGGGATTGACAAGACACCTCTAGGCAGTGCTTGCATTTCGTTACCTAAATGGCATGGCACGATAGAAGTATAGGCCAACATTGGTGATGAAGGAAGTGTGTTTCTGATCCGAGCCATGAATACTATCTACTTATACCCAGAATATACATCTGTGAAGGTGAGGAGCTCATGTCCACTGAGCGCACCTACTAGTTGATCGATGCGAGGCAATGGAAAGCTACCTTTAGGGGCAGGCTTTTTTAAGGTCAAAGATGTTAATGCAAGTTCTCCAGGACCCATTTGGTTTTCTAACCAGTACTGGGTTGGATATTCAGATCGGATATTCTACCTCCCAGATGATGCCATTGATCAGTAGCTTCTCCACATCCTCCTTGAGAGCTCATTACCTTTCTGGATTGAGTGGTATGAGTTTTTAGTGGATGGGAGTTGCCTTAGGATCAATGTTCAATGCATGAAAAATGATTCTAGGATCGATGCTGGTCATATCAGCATGCCCCTAAATGAAGAAAATTTTATTTTCTTTGAAAATTTGACTAGCTTGTCTTTGATTTTTAGGCTAAGCTCGGTGCCGATCTGGACAACTTCGCTAGGGTTGGCGCTATCTATAGATATTAACTCGAGGGGAGTGGTCGGCCTGCCTTTATTGTTTGAGCTGCCCGTGCGAGGGTCGAATCCACATTAGGGTCGGTTTCTATATCGCATTGGTCCAGCACATAGTTCATGCTCTCTATGACATCCTCAAGTGGGACAGACATCTGTGCTTTAGTCAAGTGGTTGAGGTTGCCCCTAAATCTCATATATGAGCCATCGGCATTGAGAGGGTAGGAGTTGCTATGTTGGATGTCTTCACTTGCTAATGGGGTGCGACTTGCTCATTATGTGATACGATGAGTTCTTTTTATCTTTAGAGAGTGACCAAGGAAATGGGATTCAGGCCATCCCGGTCTTTAATGTAGTTGGCAGTAAAGGCATGAACCAGAGCACTACTAGGGTCGATGGTTCTCTCGGGTGGCACACAACCAGTTGATGTAGCTCAGCCTTGGGTAGTCCTAGCATGAAATAAAGCGCTGATAGGCTTGTAGTTACTCCTAGGTGACACAACGACAATAGATTCTTCATGGAAAAGGGCGGTCCTGGAATGAGTGGGAGCACTGACCGGGTCAACCACTCTCTTGGGTGACATGTCACTGATAGCAGCTTCTTTAAGGGTTAGGACGGTCATGGCATGAGTATTAGCACCGACCGGCTCGAGCACTCTCCTGGGTGACATATCGATGATAGCCACAACTTAAATATGTGGGTTGTTCATAGGGGAAGCTGTTGATGTAGATGCCCCTACTTCGGAGCTGAAGGTGGTTCGGCACAAATCGGAGCGCTAACCGACTTGACGATTCTCATGAGTGACTCACCTTTGATTGTTTCAAATTCTTATTGAAGCATGAGGACAACCTTCTTTGCTTATATAAGGGAGGTCCCATAGCACTCCCTAGCTTTCAGTTAGTTTCCTTCGATCTCTCCAACTCCGCCTTAAACAGAAACTTAATGACAATCCAATTGTAAGAGACAATCACATCAAGTTTTAGGAGGGCCGGTAGTCCTATCAAGAGATTATAATCGAATGAGCAATCAACTGCTATGAAGTTCACTTATATCTTAATGGCAATGGGATGTTTGCCGAATGTAGTCATGAGAGAGGTTGTTTATAACATCCCCCACTTCGAGACCCGAAAATAATGTCAATGATGCCACAGTCATCACTGGAATCATTTTCCAGTGACAAAGTGGGTCCAATATTAGTTTGCACAACTTAAGTAAACATAGCAGCTAAAAATATGTTTCCATCACATTACAATGTTTACATAATTCATCACATCATATTAACTTAAACCCCACACATGGGTAAATACAAATAGAACATAAATGGAGTGCCATGCTCGACATATGAAGATGCCAATATGAACATTTAACCAGTTATAAGTTCTGGTTTTACACAGCATAATTTTCAAAATACTTTTATTTTCAGAATCAAGCCTCCTACTTCGTCTTCTACTTCTTCATCCGTCTTCCCAACACGGTACTTGTCGATACCATAAACTCAATCCACGCAAATGAATACACGTGAGTTTATGGAAAATAATAAAAACACGGGCCAGGCATAAAGCCTGGTAGGAGTAAACTTTACCCTAACGAACAATCGTATAGTGGGACCATGTCGCTAAAGCACGAAATGAGTTTTTCCCTCAATGTTCTGATCATAATCAATTTACATCATACCATGTCATGAATAAACATACATCATCAATTTATCATAAGTGTGAGATTTCCTTAACATGATTTCGAATAGTTTTTATAGTCAATTAATTTTAAATTGACGTGTAGGTCTTATTCTTAGTTTCAAATTTTTACTACCAACAGATAATTAGGTTGCCATGAAGGCCATGTACTTTCATTCACATATATTGTCATGAACAGACATTTGGGTGCCACGTAGGACTCATACCCTCATTCTCATATAATGTCGTGAATAGATGCTTGAATGCTACAAAAGACTTATTCCATTATTCTTATATATTGTCATAAATAAACATGGGTTCTCTACTAAGGCCTTCCATCAACATTACCATGTTTAATGTCATGAACAGACATAGGACAGACACAAAGGCCTTCCATCACATTATCAAATATAATGACATAAATAAACATTTGTTAGCCACAAAAGCCTTCCTTCACATTACCAAATATAATGTCGTGAATATACATTTAGTAGACACAAAGGCCTTCCATCACATTACCAAATATAATGTCATGAATAGATGTATTAGTGCCACAAAGGCCATATAACTACATTTTCATTCTTTAAGTAAGCTATTTCATATTAACTTATTATTCATTATTGTCATTTCATCCTTATGAAATTCTCAGCCATCACTTAGGAAAGATAGCTTCCACGTGCGATGAAAGTTCATTTATTACTTTAGAATTTCTTAGCACCTTTGGCTATCATAGCCATTGCATGTTAATGACTACGCAAGTTGATAAGTTTTGTAGCTATCTACTATTGAGATTGAAACCATCCACCGATGAGAATTAGCCATCGAACATTGAGTTTTAGAGCCATCTACCGATGAGAATTAGCTATCAAACGTTGAGTTTTAGAGCCATTCACTGATGAGAATTAGCCATCGAACTTTGAGTTTCGAGCTATGTACCAGTGAGAATTATCCATCGAATGTTACTTTTGGAGCCATCTACCGATGAGAATTAGCCATTGAACCTTGAGTTTTGAAGCGATCTGCCGATGAGCCATCGAACATTGAGTTTGGAGTCATCCACCGATGAGAATTAGCTCTCGAACATTAAGTTTGGATCCATTTACCGATGAGATAGCTGTTTGGTAATTAACTTGAATACTATTTTGTTTCCATTCAAAGGAACTACTTTTTACCTAACCCTGTCAAATTATCATTGGTTTGTAGGGCTTTATGCAGTTTTCTTTTCAGAAATTATTAATTACCTTCTTAATTAATTAATCAATTAACCTTTTGTAATTAGCTCTTCCCTTTGCCATATAATTCATATAAGTTTGAAAATGCATGAAAAAATCCGAAAAATTCACCAAAAATCTTAGTCATCATATTTTGCCTAGTATAAAATTTTCAAACCAAAATAATTACTTTTAATAGTTTAAATAATTAATTCTCAAAATTAGGCATTTCCGTAATTTAGAAAATTCATATAAATTCAAAATAGTTTCAAAAAATTATGAAATTGAAAACCCACCTCCACATTATTACTCTACACATTTTATAAAAACTTGAAGTGATTTGCAGAAGTTTTGATTCATATTTTCCCTTGAAAACTTCATACATCATTCTCTTCATTCTAAACATGAACAAATATTTTCTAATCTTCGTAAATTCGTTCATTAACATTCCAAACATAACAAATACATATAATCCATATTCATATGGGTATGGAAAGTTTTAGTGCAAGAATTACTCACCTAGGTTAAGAAAACCTTGTTAAATCTTCCTTTTTCCTTAAAGTGAATGGTTGATCTTCTATCTTTTAATTTCTCTTCTCTCTAGCAAAAATGGTGGCTGGCCTAAGCTTGTTTCCTTTTTTGTGGAATAAAGAGAGAATGATGGGAAGTTGGAATGTAAGGAGTTAGGAATTTGGGCTTTGGGCTAGAACTCCTTTATAATCTAATCTTAATGAATCCGTAACTCTACTTCCTTCCTACATTTACATTTTTTTAAATAACTTGTCTTTGTTTTATATTATGGTTTAATTTAATAATGTTTATTTATTTAATTCCCCATATTATGGTACTCCAAAGTATGGGGTGTTACATTGTCCCCATTAGAACAATGACATCACCCCCAAAGTCGTAGATCGGTAGGCTCAAGGTAGGTAGCTTGAGTGCCTCAAACACATGCTTAAACATGACGTTGACTGAGCTACCCTCATCCACTATGGCTTAATGTGAAGAAACCAGGCTAGTCGGAAGCGGGTGAAATAGGTAGATTTCAAAAATAATTTCTATTTTGGATATATTGGCCTTATGAAGTCTAAAAGGGTTATACTAGATCCAATCTAGTTTTAAACAGAATCTTATTTTATTTAATTTTAGTGTATATACTTGTTAATTAAACATGTTAACATTTCAACTAAATGCTTCATTAGGAATGCACCAATATAAATTCAAACACATAACAACATAAATGAACTAATATAAACATGTGTGCGTGTGTGTATGTACATCTAGGTATAGGGATTTATATCTATTATGTGTGTGTATTACTTACTTACTTATATATGTTATACTCTCACATGCATATTGGTAATATACGTGCCTAATGATATACATATGTTTGAGTATACTTCAGCATATGTATATGGTTTGTATACACATATTTACAGTATCACATATATATAGGTTAGACATATATATACATAGATGTAATCTTTGTTGCACTTATATTTTACACACACACACAGATATATATATATATATATATAAAGGTATAATGATAATTCACATAAAGTAGACAACTAAAATAAGAGTAAATTAGAAGAGCGAAAATGGAAAGGTAATTTATGTTGCAATTAAATCTAATAAAATCTAAGCTAAAAAGGGAATAATCATGTAGTGTAATTCTACTTTACTTTTCTTCTACAATCACAAATTTAACAATTAATTTAATACCATATTGAATTTCAAACTTAATTATAACAAACATCCAAACCATTGAAAAAAAGAAGTTTATGTTATACCTAAATCTAAAAGGACATATACTTAGCATAAAGAAAATTAAAAGTTTTACATCTAATGACATAATTGAATCTGAAACATAACTTTTATATTTAGATATATACATGTATGTAATAAATAGAAATTTAGTTTTAAAACATGAAACTGAATTAATCTAAAACAAATCAACCAAATAAAATTTAGTTTTAATATTTTTTACAATTTCATGGTTTGAAGAATTGATTAATACACACATACACACATGTGTGTGTGTATGTGTATTGTATATACATACACACACACACACACAGAGTTTCATGATTCAATATCATAAAATGAGATCCATGATTATAAGGGATAAGTGTGACAACAAGACTAATTTATTGAAACGAAGAAGATTTATAATAACACATAATAAGACAACAAACAAGATGATTGGTTTTAGATCTCAAATTAAATGAGACATGAATTATTCGGTTAGGAAAATCATTAACCAATTATGATATTATTTTCAAAAAATCAATTCCATAATAATTAATTATTTCATACCTAATTAAATCATCAACATTCAAAACCATACACAAATTAAACTCACAGCCAAATACAATACATAGAATATCGATCTTAATAAGTGGCTACAATATACATGAAAACTTTATTTTAAACATCATGAATGAATTACAAACTTATTCAATAAACCTTGTCGTTCATCACACCTTGATTTGTGGCTCCTCCTCAGATTTAAAGCAAATCAGCATCCCACCTTATAAGAGAATGATCAACCACCTTTCTTTACTTTAATTTGTTGTTGATTTGAATTTGTTCGAAGATTTTTTTTAAAAGAATTCTTGGCCATGAATGATAAAGAAGAGAAAGAAATGTTATGCTCTGTTAAAAAATCAAATGAGAAGATTTTGTTTCAATAGAATTAAAGGAACCCTTCATATTCTCCTTATCGAAACATTTTTCTTTAATTCCTTTCAAATTTCTATCAACTCAGTTAACTGATTCCCTCCACTTACATGGTCAGCCCTAGCACATTCTTAATATGCAAATTTCCCAAATAAAAACTTTTATTTAATTATTTAATCATTTAAACCTTATTTAAAAGTATACCAATATCGTATATTGATATATGCAAATATAACTTTATATATACATTTAAATAATTACCAACAACATTCAAAACAACAAATAAATTAATAATAATCAATATTTCCATAAATATTAATAATTTAATCAATTTATTACATTTTACAAATTAATTAAATTGTGTGGTTTTCGAAGAAATCACAAATGCAGTTGTGCGACTCAGAGGTATGAATTCAGTTAGCGATTAATACTGAACAATTCAAATATCAACATTCAAATGTCACCTTAGTTATTTGTGTGACAATTTGGCCGAGTTCATCACTTATAGGTCTTTTTGGTAAAATTGAATTTCAGAATCACTTAAGTGGTACCTTTTAGTCACGATAATTTACACAAATTCTCTTCGTTAAAACTATATCATATTAGGACTTATGGAGTTTAGTCTTTGGTCACAATTCTATCACCAAATTCCACTTTGTAAGTCCAAGCACAAAATCCTTGATTTAATAATAACAATTATTATTAATCGTATTGCTTTGGCCAAAGACTTTGACTTTGAGTTGACTATAGTTGACGGTGATACTAACCTCATATAACCGAGGAGATGAATTCTCTATTGAATAATGTTCCACTTTCAATGCTTCAACTTAGATCCAACTATAGATTTTAGCTAGAAGCCATGCCATCATTTAACTATAATCAAAGTGGAGTGTCTATAGCGAAGTTCCATGGTATTCTCAAGTCGAGGGAACTGTGTAACATTGTCACTTTGAGATTGTCTATTTGATCTTAGTTATATTAACCAAAGAACTCTCGAGTGATTCATTTCATAGTTATCTAATAACTATCAGTAAGTAACCCTTTGGTGCTTCCAACGCCCATGAATAATACACTGTCCAAATTTTTGAGAGCGTTATATACTCTAGTCTCAACAGGTGAATAAATATCATATCTTGAAACATCTTGACTAAGAATATTTAAACAATATGTTATTTTTTAATATTATAAATTCTCATGATTACAACACATTATAACTACTATCACATAACATATCATTTAAAGATTTTCTATTTAATACACTTTAGATTAATTACTTAACTAATTATATCAAAATATAAAAAGTATACAATAGAAATAAAACACCTTTTATTTTGAACATGATTGGTTATCAAGTTAGATATATATAACAAGTTACATAATTTCCCTTGTGGCAGACCCCTAACTCTACTAATTTCTCACTTGCACTTATGGTCAATTATGGAATCTTATTCTAACTTCTTCGATCAGTTTTCTCAAAACTAATTAGGCCAGTCCCTTAGTTAACGAGTATCTATTTTGTTTTAATTGTTTACTTTGTCAATCAACTCTCTCCGTCACTGATAAACTGCGTTTATCATGTGCAAATATTCGGAGTATGTCTCTTGACTTTTGGTGGGCTGTAGGTTCTTATTCAAGTTATATAACGATATTTTTATCATATAACAATGTCACGAGATTCTCAATATTTGAAATCACTCCTAGCTTAGTTATAAATTTGTGCATTTATTTATACAGGAAATTATTGTCAAGGACAAAATTTCTCAGCATTTTTGCCTCAAGGACAGGCCTTCAATATTTTATCCTGAAGGACAACTTTATTTAAGTATCAGTTTTTAGTCATTGATAGCAGTTTTTAGGTATCAGTTTGTAGTTATCGATAGCAGTTTTTAGGTATCAGTTTTTAGCTTGGTAGCAGTTTTGTTGTCCTTATGAATAATTTTGAAAAATGTTTGTCCTTATGAATAAATTTTAGAACAATGTTTGTCCTTGTGGTAAAAATATTGATGTTGTGTCCTTGAGGCAAAAAATATACAAATCTTTGTCCTTTAAATTAATTCCCCCTTATTTATACTTCTTTTATTGTAGCGCTTATTCAAGGAAATGTATTTTACCTTTGGTTGAATCAGCTACTAATTATTGTTTGGAACATTTCCAACTTATAGTTCTTTGCTTAAGTTTTAATGTGAAATTAGGATTGATGCGCTATACTCGATATCACTTACGAAGTTTGAATCTGCCCACTCCTTCTTAAGGAGTTCATAGTTTCTATAAATAATTCTCTAGTATTTCGTAAATACTCGAGAACATCGTCAATTTTCATATAGTAATTTTAATTCGGATTTGATATTCACTCCATATATCAAATACATAAGCACATTGTGATATATTGTAAACAATATAGCATGTATAATAATTCCTATTGCTAATGCATAAGGAATCAATATTATATGCTCCATATTAAACAATTTTAATACCATGTCTACATATATCATTTTGAGATAATCCCAACATATTTTTATACCCACTTTAAAAGATTTCATTTTGAATTCCAATGTCGAATATTAAACAACCAAACTAACATGATTTTAGCTTAAGTGCATCATTTACAATTATAAGTTTGTTGTTTACTTATAGTTTTAGAAATATTTTGTACATATTAATATTATTTCTTATAGAAACATGCATCCTATACACTTTGACTAAAAATTAAAATATTTTATTTTTTTGTCAAAATACTTGCTTAACTCTGATGCTTATCGAATAATACATTCGTATCATTTCTTGGATCATATCCAAAATCCATAAACTTAAATTCGCTCCCACTGACTTTGAGATAGTTTGATTATTAAGCACAAACATCATATTCTAAACCATTATTCAGAATTTCTACTTCATATCCCAAAACTCAAAATCATATCGAGCACTAATTTTGTGAGTAAAATATAAATTAATTTAAGTACACTGAATGACAAATCTATTAAGGTAATTTCAATAATTGAAACTTATCTTTTCAACATAGCTTACTATATTCCAACTGCATTGGTCTTTTTCTTAAAAAATACTTTCGTGGCCAATGGATCGTATCATTTTGGGTACAACCATCAAAATAATATTTTGATAATGTATTTGGAATATATTCGGATCCACGCATCATGCCATATGGTAGAGTCAATACTCTTAATGGTTTGTCGATAGCTGAGGAAATTCTTTCCTCGATGTCGATTAAAAATCATGGTTTGTCTTTAATGTGTGAGAGACCTTATTAGACATTCTAATTAGCTGTGTCCGTTTAGGCTGGTCAATTTCATTCCATCCTTTGAAATCAGTTTTATCTTTGGATTGTATACAAATCCATTTTACTACCAATAATTTCTAAAAGTAATTCCTTCGTCATGGAGCCGGTGTTTCTTGAAAAAAGCATTGTTTCTCAGTGCAACGGAATATGTATTCATAAACATTTTATGAGCAGCCTATGTGTGTGTGTGTGTGTGGGTGGGTGGGTGTGTATAAAACTGATTTGGTTTTGGGTTTATGAACTTATGTTCATAACATAAATTGGCTAATCAACATTGATCGGCCCCAAACTTCTTTGGGGTGGTTCACACAAAATCCCTCATGAGTAAATATAACATGCAACCTCTCAACTCACACAATCCTATCAACTCGTTGACCAAGGATATGTAGGGGTCGTTTCATCAACTCTTATTTTGTATGATTTTGTAAACTTTGTTTTAGATGAAATTAAACTTAACCTTATGTACTTACTTTTAAGTACTTGACCTTATAGAAAGAAGTTTACTCAACTTTACTCATTATGAGTCATAATTTGTTTAACAAAGTCCAATTACTTCTTATTGTTATAACATTATGCATTATAGGGAGACATGAGTTTTGAGGTTGAATCTTTATTCATTTTTAGGTACTTTTGTAACCATTTTCTTATATACTCGCCTATTCAATCAAATCGATTTATTTTTCTTTTTTACATTACTTTTTCGACTCCTATTTTATCTTCAAATAAACTTATCATAAATACATTACTTATGTATCAAATACACATGTTTCTTTTATGGTATGTCATTTATGTATTAAATGAGGTATGTGGAAGCATTTCAGTATCATTGGACTTTCCGCTGCATACATCTTTATGTAGCATTCCGAAGAGTTCACCAACTTTTATGTCACACCCATTAAATGGGTGCTTTGTCTTTAAATCCAAAATAATTTTGAAAATCTCAAATACTTCTATATTTTCCTATGCATCACTTTTGTTGTGAAAACAAATACGAATATTATTGGTTTTCCTTGTAATGAATATTCATATTGAATTAAAACTATATCTATTTTCAGTTAATACTAAACATTATTATTTCATAAATAATATTTGGTATATTTATGAAAACAATTTTTCGTAACTTGATGCATCCACTAAGAAGGGTTATGTGGTATGCTCCTACTATTTCCTCCAATACTACAATAACTACAAAATACGAAGCTCCATTTAACCCCTTAATATAGAATTTTATTTCATTTACTATAACTAGTTTACAGTCATGAGTTTTTGATCAAATATCTTAAACTCGAATAAATTAATTCCATAGACAACAATTTTATATATGAAAATACTCTTGGAGTTAAAAAAACCATACTTCTCATCCATATTAAGTATCCTTTAAAATTTTAAACAATTCTTGTTTTTGATGTCCGTTATGAGGGAGAAGTGTCAACTCACTCCCTTTCTCCTAAATATGCTTACATTACATCAACTCTCAAACATTCGCTTTTCTTTCAGATGATCGAACTATTTAAAAGAAAACTTTACTACAAGATTGCACGAATTTTTTTACATAAAGGCATTTGTATATGCTTAATATTTTAAGAATATTAAATAAGTTGCACTTAATTAAACCGATCAAAACTGACAATTCAGTAATCAAATTCCTAGGTAGGTCTTTAGTGCTTGGTCCTTTTGTCGTTACAAAATTACGGTTGTATTCAACTATATTGTATACATGATTTTGCACTATTGTTTATTTTCTCATTTCGAGTGAATTCTCTTCATCGATATTTCATACATCACAAACGTGACTATTCACTATACAACTTTTATATGTGATCTATATGGATCAAACATCCATATTCTTATATTGCTTTATAGTTCAAAACTCATAGAAGACAATATACAGTTCGGGTAAATAAATACGCACAAATGTTTTTATTAGTTGTATAACTTCGACACAAGCAGCAACATGCCAAAAATTCAAAGTTGAGCATAATTTATATTTCTTTATTTGTTTTTAATTTAGTTCATTTGTGTATCTTGGATGATTAAAATTTTATCAATTTTATTAGTTGCATAAATTTATCGATGTAGATTATTTTAACTTTATATTACAAATATTCTTACAGTATTAGAAAGGTTAAGTGTTACCATTTCATTTTTCTAATAAGGCTCCCACTAAAATTTTATAGTTTTGCAAAACCCTAAGTAAAACATAGAATTTTTTTGATTTCTCTAGCGAGTTTTAGGACTCGCTGGCCTTGGGGTTCCGACCTTTAGAAAAGCTCAACCATCATAGGTCCGTAAGCGATGGATAACACCTTATTAGCTGTATCAGATACAACTCCTAACCCGTGGTCATTGTCTTAATCTCATCCTGACCTTGAGGAAAGCTTAACAAATCAAAAGAGATTATTCACTTATACCCACCATTTTGTGACAGCTTCAGCATAATGCACATACCTTGAGAAAAGCTCAATAAATAAGTGCATGTATCTTACCTCGTCTATTCAATATATTAATAGTACCCATAACACCTCTTGCTTGAGGAAAGCATGACAACTAAAGAGTATGCAAGTAATCTATTAATATATAATTGGTAGAGGATAACTTATATATATATATTAGAGATTTATAATCTTTAATATATTTATTTTGAGTGATATCGATTTAGTAAACAATGGTTTTCTTATGAAATACCCTTGTAATTCAAGTGCCGGACACATCATAAATCACCATATACAAATAATACATATGTATTTATTCCTTAAATCTAATTTAGGTTTCTTTCTATTTCCACATAATTTATATACATATATAGTTATATAAGTATTAGCTTAGTTATAACTTTTATAATAATTCAATTATATAATATATACAGTATTTTATCTATTAAATTATTATTAATTAATTTTAATTCTTATTGATTAAATCATATTTAATTAATTTAATTTATTTTATATAAAATTTCCAAAATTTTATGTTACTCATCTTAACCTATTTAAAATAGTTAATCAACCATATCATTATGTTTACGTATCAATATATGTATACATTTTTATTAACTAAATTTTGATTAATTTTTAATAAATTTTATTTAATTAAAAAACTTAATCAAATATTTTCATTAATTTGAAATTTTAATTTAATTTATCATAAATAATTTTAGGATAAACAAATAACTACAACATTTATAGTTATACACATATATCAATATAAATGTTCTAATCAATTAACTTTTAATTTATTATTTTATTAATCATATCAATTAAATTTTAAATTTAAAAATTTAAAAATTAATTATTTAATTTCTTAACACAGTTTTGAAAATTTTAAATGCGTTTTATAACTTTAACAAAAATTTCATTTATATTGTAACATAATTTTTAAAATTAAAATATCTTTAAATTCTCAAACAGAATTTGAAAATTAGCCTAATGCTCAACATTAGTTCAGGCCTTTACATTAGGGATAAGCTTTAGGCTTATTTCACCCTTTGGGTTAGGCTAGCAGCTAAGGAGGGAAAAGTACTTGATTACCCAAGCCGAACCTTCAACGCTAACTTTTTAGACACCTTGCTAAATGTGCAGGCTTTAATTAATTAGCCCCAAACATTGCTAATTTTAGACCGCATAGATTATTAGGCTCTGATGCCACTGAAGGAACCAGACCAGTCAGAAGCTTGTGAAATAGGTACCTAATTTTTTTCTATTTTGGATATATTTGGCATATGAAGTCTAAAGGGGTTATACTAGATCCAATCTAGTTTTAATAAAATCATATTTTATTTAATTTCATTATATATATTTATTAATTAAACATGTTAACATTTTAACAAAAGGTTTCATTGGGAATGGTTCAATATACACAACTAGTATAAACATGTGTGTGTATGTGTTTGTATCTATATGTATTTATGTACATTTAGATATTGGGATTTATATCTATTATACATATAATATACTTACATATACATGTCATGCATATCGAGAACGGGAATATAAGTGCATAAGTATGTACATATGTTTGAGTATACTACAATATATGTATATGGTTTGTATACACATATTAACAATAACAACTATATATAGTTTACACATACACACACACACACACTCACACATGTAATCTTTGTTGCCACTTATATTTTATATATACATATATAAAGGCAAGGAAATAGTTCACATAAAGTAGACAATTAAAATAAGAGTAAAATAGAAGAGCAGTGATGGAAAGGTAATTTATGATGCAATTAATTCTAATCAAATCTAAGTTAAATAGGGAATAATTATATGGTGCAATTCTACTTTACTTTTCTGCTACAAACACTACATCAACAATTCATTTAACACCATATTGAATTTCAAATTAATTACAGCAAACATCCAAACCATTAAGAAACAAAAGAAGTTTATGTTATATCTAAATCTGAAAAGACATATAATTAACATAAAAAAATTAAATTTTTTACGATTTAATCGATTGATCCCAGTGACATAATTGGATCTAAAACTTAAATTTTATTTTTAGGAACATACATTTATGTAATACACTAAAATTTAATTTTAAAACATGAAATTGGATTAATCTAAAATAGACCACTAAGTATGATTTAGTTTTAATACTGGTTTACAATTTCTAAGTATGAAGAAGAATTGATTAACACACACACATATGTATATGTATATACATACATATACACATATAATTTCATGATTCAATTTTCTAAAATTAGATCCATAATTAAAAGGAATAAGTATATCAACAAGAGTAATTTATTGAAACAAAGAAGATTACATAATAGATGAACAAACAGGATTTGTTTCAGATCTCAAATGAAATAAAACATAAAATTATTTGGTTAGACAAATCATTAACCAATTATAATAGAATTTTTTTCAACAAATTGATTCCATAATAATTAGTTATTTCAGATCTAGTTGAATATCAACACTTAAAACCATACACAAATAAAACTCACAATCAATCACAATACATGGAATAATTTTAAAACCTGTCTTAATAAGTGGCTACAATTTACATATATGTAAAAACTTTTTTTTAACATCATGAGTGGATTATAAACTTACCCAATAAACCTTACCTTTCATCACATCTTAATTAGTGGCTCGTCGGATTTCAAGCAAATCAGCATCACACTTTGCAAGAGAAGGATGAACTACCTTTCTTTAAT
Source organism: Allium fistulosum (assembly GCA_030737815.1). NCBI lineage: Eukaryota > Viridiplantae > Streptophyta > Magnoliopsida > Asparagales > Amaryllidaceae > Allium > Allium fistulosum. The sequence continues at coordinate 635,410,497 of CM060908.1, read as the reverse complement.
TTAATTTGATGTTGATTTGAATTTGTTTTGAGGGTTTTTTGAAAGAATTTTCAGCCATGAATGATAGAGAAGAGGAAGAAAAGTTATGCTCTGTTAAAAAAACAAACGAGGAGATTTTGTTTTAATAGAATTAAAGGACTTTCTTATTCTCCTTACCAAAACTTCCATCATTAATTCCATTTCTAATAATCAATTCAGTTAATTTATTTCCTCCACTCACCATTACATGGCCAGCCCTAGCACATTCTTAGTGTTTAAATTTCCCAAATAAAAACTTTTATGTAAGTATTTTATTATTTCAACCTTGTATAAGTATACCAATATCGTATATCCATATATGCAAATATAACTTTTATACATGCATTTAAATAATTACCAACAACATTCTAAACAAAAAATAAATTACTAACAACTAATATTTCATAGATATTAATTTATTTAATCAATTTATAACATTTTACAAACTAATTAAATCGTATGGTTTTTAGAGAAATCACAAATGCAGCTGTGTGATTCAGAGGTGTGAATTCAGTCAGCAATTACTATTGAACAATTCAAATATCAACGTTCATACGTCACCTTAGTTAATGGTATGATAGTTTGGTTGAATTTTTCTCTTACATGTCTTTCTAGAAAAATCAAATTTCATAATCACTTAAGTGGTACCTTTTAGTAACGATAATTTATAACAATTATCTTCATCAAAATTATATCACATTAGGATTTATGGAATTCGGTTTTGGTTAAAATTCCAACATCATCCTCATTCAACTGTGTATGTTCAAACACAAAATACTTGATTCAACAATAAAAATTATTATTAATTATATTACCCTAGCTAGAGACTTTGAGATTTAGTTAACTATATTTAATCGTGATACTAACCTCATATAACCGAGGAGATGAATTCCCTATTGAATAATGTTTCGCTTTCGCGCTTCAACTCAAACTCAACTATAGTCGTTTGGTGGAAGTCATGCCATGATTTAACTATAATCAAAGTGGAGTGTCCATATTGAAGTTCCATAATATTCTCAAGTTGAGGGAATATTGTAACATCGTCACTTCGAGATTGTCTATTTGACCTTAGTCGTATTAACAAACAGAGAACTCTTGAGTGAGTCATTCCATAATTTATTAACCATCAGTACGTAACCCCTTATTTCCCCTGATAACCATGAATAATATATTTTCTAATATTTGGAGAGCATTACGTACTCTAGTCTCAACGGATGAATCGATATTCTCGAAACATCTTGACTAGGAATATTTAAAACAATATGTTATTTTTCAACATGATAAAATAATCATGATTACAACAATTTGTAACTACTATCACGTGACATATTATTTAAGGATTTTCTATTTAGGATACTGTAAATTAGTTACTTATTTAATTATATTGTAATATAACAAGTATATAATAGAAAGAAAAAACCTTTTATTTTGAACAAGATTGATTATTGAGTTAGATATATGTAACAAGTTACGTAATATCCCCTTGGGTATACCCCTACTCTATCATGATGTACGGTTGTATTGACCATAACTTGGGTAATGACCATGGGGTTATGATGGGGGTAGGAGATGGCTTCTCTGTCTTCAACCGTGAAGGTGAATAAACTTGGCTAGTATATCCACTTCTCTTTAGTATCGAGACTGTGCTCACTGGTTGCTTCCAGCCATATATAGGCCTTCGCAGATAGTCGGAATATTATTTATAACCATGATATTGTTGTTGAATTGTTGGGGTTGAGCTGGCTGATTGTTGTAGGCAATCCTCCAATTGACATGCCGCCGAACTAAATCTAGAGAGTTCCTTCTTGAATCGGTCTTTTTATCCCATCCTTTACTATACGACACTCATTGTTGGAGTGGTCGTTGATTAGATAGAACTCGCAGTATTCGTCGCTAACGTGAGTTCCTCCCTTCTCCCAGCTCTAATGGTGGATGGTCTTTGGAATTGTACTCGATCCCTAGCGAAAAGATATATGGACTTCATATCTCGAGTCAAGATGGCATAATGAGCACACCTAGGTTTGTAGCAGGTGCAATCTTCTACTTATTATTCTGGTTGTTGTTATATTGTCAACCAACTTCGATGGTCGGTTGTCTCGTTGGGTATGGTTTTATTTGAACATCGGGCTTCATCTTCGCTGTTCGAAAGATAGGCTTCCTCTATCCTCATAATGCCATTCCCCTATTAATAGAAATCTGGGAGGGATGTGGTGGTTTCTTTTGTAATTCCTTATACATTTTGGACTTGTACCTGACGTTGAAGTAGAGGGCCACAACCATGCTATTTGTATCAATTCCCCTAGTCTGGGTAGATTCATATTGGTCAGCCCCTGTCTGATATTACCTAGCTTACTAGCCATAAAACATAGGTCTTGGAAGCAAATAACTTGGTCTTGAAGTCGATATAGATCTAGGCCCAGAAGTAGATGCTTCTTGGTTGTAGATGTAAGAAATAGGGGAGGCTAGTCCTATAAGAGTGGATGGGAGGAGCAAACACTTTGCAGTTGGAAAGCGGCCACCCTATACCACCACACCTGATATACCTGTATAGTGCACTATAGCGGTGCCCGGTCGATGCAGGATAATAGTCAAGGGTTGTAAGTAAAACAGTCACAGATCCTGTCATATATCTCATAGCTCATCGAATAAAATATAATAATAAACATTTCAGGTATAAAATAGGCAAGATAATAAAAAACTGAATGAATCACAAAATCAAAGCACACAGATCCATATAGTACACGGTATAGGAAATAGGGTTATACATTAAATAATAAATCATAAATAATTGTCTCTAGATAATAAAGGCATTAGCAAGCTCCATAGTGCCGTGCGGTGGAATAACAAATAAGTAAATGTAGAAATACGAGAGCACAGCCTTTTGCTCACCACTTGTCCAGCTCCACGTGCTCTCTTGACCTGATATCCCTAATCTACCCATTTAAGAGTACCTAAAGTAATAGAAAACAAAGCATAAAACCCCGAGTCAGATAACAGTCTAGTGCGAGCGGTATAAATCTCAAATACTATAAAGTCAATATACTAGGATATATGGTATGGAATTCATACCCGATCTGTCCCTGCATCCACAGAGTTAGCACATAACACAAAATATATTATACTCTGTAATAATCATCATGGGTGTACTATACATCAAAGTACTAAGGGGTGTCTAGATATCTGCACCGATAATATCTACATATATGACATCCTTAGTGTGATAAGAAAACATAGCATCCATCATCACGTTCACTAACTCAATGCGTTGGATATATGATAGTCATATAACCTCCCCATATAGTCAAGGACTACACAAAGTCCAGATTTCTCGTTACTCAAATCCATGCCACTTTAGTAGGCTAGGAACTAGACTACCATCGCACTCAATCTTGGGTAAGGCAGGTTCTAGCATCAACAAACTCTACCTCTCATCACTAGGTCCTAATGTCAACGGGCTCTAGTAACATATGTGATCTAGGTCCTAACGTCAACGAAATCTGATCACGCTAATATACCCTTGCTTTAGGAGTACCCAACAAAACCTACGAATAACAATGATTACTTTGCACATCATCTGTAGTAGAGCTCATCCTAGAACTGTCCTTACAACTCTCATCTGAAGTCATCGTAGTTGGAAACTATTCTGGACAACCATCGTTAGTCATAGAATACATCGTTCATCCCATAACCTTCCTCCAACAATTCCTTCAATCCGCTTCATAGCTACCTACTCTGCATCTCAAAGTACAGCTATCCATCATCAAAGCCAACATTTCACATCATGGAATCATCATCGTCGTGTCATGAGTCATCATCGTCGAAAATTGTCAATCATCAAAAAACTCAACTCATAATTTGCCTAAGTTTTGGCCCAAAGCAGAGCTTGAGAATTCCTAGATTTGGCCTAAATCAAACCTTGGTCTGAAGTAATGCCTGGGTAATTTGACCAAATGCCCAAAGCATGCCCTGCATTGATTAAACTTATGGTTCCGATCCTTGAGAAGGGATCGGTACCGATCCATAACTTAACTCATTTTTCCCTTTCCTTCACTGATCCGAAAATGCCCTAAGTCATGCCCGAAGTTTCTACCTTGCTGGCCTGAAGCACACCCTACACCGATCCATGACTTAACTCCTTTTCTCTTGCCTTCACTGATCTAAGAATGCCCTAAGTCAAGCCCGGAGTTTCTGCCTTGTTAGCCCGTAGCACACCACACACCGATCCATGAACACCGAGCCATCTTCTTTTGCCCATAACTCGAGCATATGAACTCCACACAACTTGAAATTTCAAACATAGCTTTAGAGGGTACTTCTTGACCTACCCTTTAGATCGCATGTCATTTGGACAATTGACATTTATAGGCCATCATCGATCCATTAACACTGATCCATCTTCAATCGGCTATAACTCGAGCAAACATACTCCAAACGACTTGAAATTTGAAACATAGTCGTATGGGGCCTTCCTTGTTACCTCATATTGATAGCATATGATGTGGGTCAATATTTATGGATCAGAGCCAATCCCTACATACCGATACCTAACTTGTTTCTAAAGCTAAATCGTTATTCGATCGGCATTTTCAACCATTCAAACATTAAAAAATCATACATACATCATATACAAGCAATAATAATAGCCAAACATCCAAATATATTCATTTATAATAATCTAAGTCTAAGAGTGAAGGTCAAGTATCCTTAAGAATACATTTCCAAAAATTAGGTCCAAATCATCAAAAGTTCACATATATGGTTTGCTATGGTCTGAAAACATTTTTAGTACTTTTAAATAAATTTTAAAACATCGTTTAGGGTGTATAATGACCTAATTACCAAGTGAGAGATCTAATCACTCGGCTAAATTCAAAGAAAATACAAATAGGCACGAATCCTAAGATGAACAATAGCTCCTAGTGATCTTCAACAACACATCTTCAAATCCAAGTGCTAATCTCACTAATCTCTCCTTAATGATAAGATTTGGCTAATTAAGGTAAGAGATATGAGTGGTTTAATGCTAGAGAAGGAGAACTTCTATCAGCCCCCTTTGGGTGCTAATCCTGAAATGGGCCTTGGTCTTAGCCAATAATCTCCTTAATTACCTACTAAGTTGTTCAAAATCGAGTGAAACTTCAAATAGCAATATCTTCCAAAAGGTAAGTCTGTTTTTCTGTTATGATCATTCCACAGAAAGAGAAAACATTATCCTAATCTAGTGGAAGTGATTTTAGACCGTAACTCAACTCCTAGAAAAATTTATAGTCCATATAATATTTTTAAGGTCAAAATCGTTTGATCAGAATCCTAAAGATGGAAAATGTCTCTAGTCATACAACCCTATAAATTATTTTAAATTAATATTTTACGATCTTCCGATACGTAAAATACAGGTCGTTACATTCTTTCCCCTTTTTAGGAATTTCACCCCCGAAATTCCATAAACAAGTCTATTGGGTCGTCCTGCATGCCTAGCAATCATATACAAGCATAGGCAACCATCACACATTAAACATGCAGCATAGCAACAAATGAAAAGGGATACATCCAAGCTTATCCTAGCATGCAGGGTACTACACCATGATATATTTCATCATATCATTGGTGAAAGTAAAAGCGATAAATAGAAAATCTCACCAAGTAAAGAGCTCTGGATAAGCTATCATCACGCTCTTCTTGGTCTTCCAAGTGCAACCACCTTCGTTTTCGCTCCACTGAACCATCGCCAACTTCACCGTCTTCCTCCTAAGCTGCTTCGTATCACGTCTAATGATACGAATAGGCCTACAAGGTTTCAAAGCATCAGGCTCAACCTCTATATCATCTAATTGATCCGGTGCGATAGTTACACCTGAGTCGTGCTCAAACTTCCACAAATGAGGAACATGGAAGACATTGTGCACTCCCGTCATTCTTTGAGGCAAGTCGACCCTATAAGCAAGGTTTCCAATCCTCTCTATTATTGAAAAAGGACCTACTAATCTCGGTGCCAACTTTCCTTTACTACCGAACCGAATTACATTCTTTTACGGAGAGATCTTAACAAATACCAAATCCTCGATAAAGAACTCCAAATCTCCACGTCTCTTATCAGTGTAGCTCTTGTTTGTCTTGGGAAGCTTTCATCCATTGCCAAATGATCTTGATCTTCTTTGAGGTTTCATAAATAATATCTGGCCCATGTATTGGCTTTTTGCTTGCTTCCCACCAGCAAGAAGAAGCTTTACACGGACAACCATATAATGCCTCAAATGGTGCTATACCGACGCCGGACTGATAACTTTTGTTGCATGCGAATTCAACGAAATGCAAGTGATTATCCCACGTGCCTTCAAAGTTGAGTATACAAACCTGCAAGAGATCCTCTAACATACAATTAACTCTTTTTATTTGGCAGTCAGTTTGAGAGTGATAACCTGTATTGAGGTGCAGCTCTATCCCTAACGTCTCATGTAAACTCTTCCAAAATCCTCTAGTGAACAATGAGTCTTGGTCACTCATAATGTTCTTCAGCACACCATGGAATCGTACTATTCATTTCACATACAATTCGACCAATTAGGATGCCTTTCTACTTGCCTTGATGGGTATAAATCTAGCACTCTTGGTCAATCTATCAACTATGGACCAAATGCTATCGTACCCTGCTCGAGTGCTAGGTAGTCCATCGATGAAATCCATGGATACTTGTTCCCATTTCCACTTGGGAACTTCTAGTGGTTGCATCAAACTACTAGGCTTCTTCTGCTCCGCGTTAACCAACTGGCAGTTCGTGCACCTCAAGATGAATGTCCCAGCGTCTTTCTTCATCCCTTTCTAATAAAATGTTTGCCACATATCACGGTACATCTTATTATCGGTGGGATGTATAGTCAATCTCGAGTGATGGTAATCTCGTAGCACCTCATCCCTTAACCCATCAACATTAGGAACAAACAATCTCCCATCTTTATGGAGCCAACCGTCTCGATGAAATCTGTACTATATCATCTCCTAAGACTCTACGCCAGCTTCAATCTTACAATGATCTTAGCTAATTTGGCATCGTTCCTCTGACTAGTACCAATCCGCTCAATCAAAGTAGGCTTAATAGTCAAGCTCGCCAATATCTCTGCTCTAGCTTGCATCTTGATCGGAAATCATAACCATCAATATAATCTAACTGTGTCCACTCGATGAACATAGCTCCCAAGCTGGCATGTCTCCTACTCAATGCATCAATAACTGCATTCCCTTTTCCCAGTGTATATGCAATATTCCGTACTCCGGGACTTAGAGTTATTTTGGAGAGCAGTCATATCATATTTTCTGTAACTAATTGATTTCCCCCTAGGATTAGGGGTTTAATTTAGCGAGCGATCTGTCGTGTCACGACCGCTCTTATTTTATTTCAATCTCGTCGTGTAACTGATACGTAATGCTGTAGCAGGCATAAATATAGAGGAGTCCAAGGCTTTATTTGCTGAGTAGAAAAGGATGACATAATCTATCTTATTACATATCTGGAAAATCAAATGATAAAGCAAACTCTGAAAGCAAATACAACCAAAATGAAAAGGAATTAAGCTAAGCGAAATAGCGTCGTAAATGCTTGCTATTCCAAGCCCTTGGAAGTGTGATGCCATGGACAGTCGCTAGATTGAAAGTTCCCTCTCCAAGCCTCTATTCAATAACATATGGTCCTTTCCAGATCAGATTCATGTGCGATGGGGTAGGAAAAACCCATTTCAGAACAAGATCGCTGATTTCAAAGGTTCTAGGTCGGACTTTAATGTTGTAATACTGGGCGATTCGGTGTCGATGCGCAGCTGCCCTCAGATTGGCTTCCTCACGCTTCTCATCAACAAAGTCAAGAGATTTCAATAGAAGATCTTTATTCATTTTTGGATCGTAGTAAGTCACTTGATGAGACGGACCTCGAGCTCAATAGAAATGACGACTTCGGAATCGTAAGCAAGGACGAATGGAGTATGGCCAGTCACGGACTTGTGGGTGGTCCTGTAAACCCACAGTGCTGTAGGGAGTTCGTCCACCCGCTTGCCTTTGGCCTTTTCCAATCGCTTCTTCAAAAAGGATTTTATGATTTTATTTACAGTTTCAACCTATCCATTTGCCTGAGGATGAGTGACTGTTACAAATCTCTTTTCAATATGATACCTTCGACGGAAGTCTTTGAATTCAACACTGTCGAATTGAATCCCATTATATGTTACAATAGTTCGTGGTAAACCGAATCGACTATGATGTTTCGAACAACAAAGTTGATCACTTTCTTGGTGTGGTCGTGGCTAAAGGTTCTGCTTCGGCCTATTTGGTAAAGTAATCTACTGCAATGATAGCATACTTTGTGCCACCTTTAGAGATCGGTAAAAAGCCGATAATGTCTATGCCCCACATGGCAAACGGCCATGGACTGACCATTTGCGTGACTTCCATTGGCAGAGTCTTGGAATTTTGCATATATCTGGCACTTATCACATCATCTTACATAATTAGCGGCATCTCGATTTACGGTTGGCCAATAATACCCGTAACAGAATATTTTCTTTGCTAGAGTTTTCCCCCTAGTGTGATCGCCACATTCCCCTTTATAAACTTCTCTTAGAATACATTTTATCTCATCAGACACACCGGAGTAGGTGAACAGAGAAACCTTCCCTGTACATAACTCCTTCTTGCATAATATACCGTAAAGCTTTGCGAAGGACCAGCCACTTTTCATATCTTTTATCTGGTAGGACTCTATGTAGTAAATAGTCTTTGATTGGAGTCATCCACGATTCCCCTTTAGGCTCCACTTCCAGTGTCTGGTCGATTTCTATCATGTTTATACTTGGGGTATTTAATACTTCAACTGGAACCAAGCCTATCTTCTGTGCATCGCCGGTACTAGCAAACTTTGCCAATGAATCCACTTCTCTGTTTCGATCTCGTTGAACATGCAAAATGTCATAGTACTCAAATTCTGTCAACAACTCTTGAACTTGGGTCAGGTATGGAGCAAGCCATTGTACCTTGGCCTGATATTCTCCCCTAACTTGATATACTACCAACTGTGAATAGCAAAAGATTTTGAGAGATTTTATTCCAAGTTCTCTAGCGAGTTTAAGTTCAGCAATCAGAACTTCATATTCAGCTTCGTTATTTGTTGCTAGGAAATCAAGCTTTAATGCATAATAGATTGATCGATTTTCAGGAGTTACAAGCACAATCCTAGCTTCGGAACAATGATCGTTAGATGCTCAATCAGTATACAATTTCCACCTATTGTGGAGATTTTGCTGCCTTTCGGAGGATCATCCTACACAGTAAACTCTGCTATAAAATCTGCCAAAGCTGGCCCTAGATAGCACTCCGAGGGAGATAAGTAATATCAAATTGACTGAGCACTATATTCCACTTGAGTAACCTTCCAGACGTCTCAGGTCGCTGTAGGACTTGTCGTAACGGCTGGTCGGTGTAAACGTTAATCGGATGTACCTGGAAGTATGGACGAAGCTTCTGTGATGCAATTAGTAAGCAGTGTGTTTGTTTCTCTATTTTTAGATAATTCCTTTCAACTCCTATTAGTCGTTTGCTGACGTAATACACCGGCCTCTGGATTCAGTCCTCCTCGCGAACCAATGCGGCACATACAGCGTGTGCCGATACAGCCAAATAAATGTACAGATCCTCATGATCCATTGGCTTTGACAAGTTGGAGGGTCTCTCCAAATGATTCACCAGAGCTTGAAATGCTTCTTTACAATCCTACGTCCATTCGAAGTTTCTTATCCCTTTCCTAATTAAATCAAAGAAAGGAATGCATTTGTCGGTAGCTCTGGAAATGAACCGGCTTAAGGCAGCAACTTTCCCAATCAGACTCTGCACTTGTTTAATAGTCCTTGGCGCTTGGATATCGCGAATAACCCGAATCTTCTCGGGATTAGCCTATATTCCATAGGAATTGACAATAAAGCCCAATTTTTTTCCTGATGCAACACCAAAGGAACACTTCAAAGGATTAATCTTCATCTTGTAATATCGAAGGATGTCAAATATTTCTACTAAGTCTCTAATGTGGTCGCTTGATCGTCGTGATTTCACGAGCATATCATCCACATACACTTCCATTGTCTTTCCGATCTGATCTTTAAACATCCTATTGACTAAGCTCTGATAAGTTGCTCCCACATTCTTTAATCCAAACGGCATTACTACATAATAATACAATCCAACATCGGTAATGAAGCCGGTGTGCTCTTGATCGGGAATGTGCATCGGAATTTGGTTATATCTCGAATATGCATCCATGAAAGATAGAAATTCGTGTTCCGCGGTTAAATCTACCAGCTGGTTGATCCTTGGAAGGGAAAAACTGTCTTTTGGACGCTCATTGTTCAAATCTGAATAATCAGCGCATGTTCTTCACTTCCTATTCACTTTCTTCACAAGCACATGATTAGATACCCATTGAGTGTAGAGGGCATCGTGGATAAACCCGGTGTCTTTTATTCTATCTACCTCCTCTTTGAGAGCAGTAGATCGCTCCAGATCCATGCCGCACCTTTTTTGCTTTACCGGGACATACTTGGGTTAATATTCATTGCATGGCTCGCAATGGTAGGCGAGATTCCATTCATGTCAGAGTGAGTCTAAGAGAATACATCTAGATTCGCTTGGAGAAAACCAACAAGTTCCTTCATCATTAGGGGGCTGAACTACGATCCCATCTTTAGAACTCGTGATGGATCGTCGTGGCTAACCATAATATCGATTGTCAGCCCAACCGGCGCAGCCTTGGTCTCTTTGGGCTCCTCTTCGTTATCTCTTGAATCTTATCTCTATAGAACCGACTGTGGCACCCAAGCCAAGGCTTAGGCCCTAGTTGTCAATCTTCGATAGCTTGGATGCAGACAGTCTTGTCCACACCCTTACCTATTTCTTTACGCTGAGCTTCCCTCAACTCAGCTACATAGCATGCACGGGCAGTCGCCTGATCGCCATGAACAAATCCTACACCATTATCCATCAGAAACTTCAAAGTCAAACACCATGGGGCAAGAGCTGCCTGAAATTCAACTAAGGCCGGTCAACCCAGAAAAACATTGTATAGAGAGTCGACATCCAAAACAACAAACAGCAATATTCGCACTCTCATTCGTTCACCTTCTCCCAACTCTATAGCTAATTCCACATAACTAACAACTTTAGACGGTTTTAAGTCTTTGGCTTCCATCCTCATCTGATCGTAAGCCTTTTTGAAGATTATATTTACTGAACTTCCACAATCAATCAATATCCTTCTCACCAAAGCGGGGCCAATCGTGGCCGATATGTCCATTGGGTCGATTGTTGGAGCCTCTACTTTATCTGCATCTCTGTTCCTAAACATAATATCATCTGTCATCGTACGTTACTGTTTTTCCGGAGCTCCATCTTCCATATTCGAACAACATTCAAAATCCATATGCCTAATCACGTTAGCATAGCGCTCCATCTCTTGCCAACCCTTATCTGTCGGGTACAGCCCCCCGACTATTGTGTTTATCACCAGACTTCCACCAGTCCGCGCAGGCTCCTTAACTCTACGCGGAGCTTATCCTCGATTGGGGTCAGGAGAACCCTGCCCGCCATTCTATGGAGCTTTCACAAACTGTTGTAATTTCATTTCTCAAATCAGTTTTTCTATAACATCCTGGAGATGCCTGCACTTATTTGTATTATGCCCATAATACTTGTGGAACCGACAATATTTCCCAGTCTGCTTCTGCTTCTCTGTTCTTTCGGAGGCGGCTTTCTAAACTGCATGGTATTGCAGGTAGAAGATAGATATTCTCCAGGGTGTATTCAACGGTGTGTAATTATCATACATTGAAATCCTAGGCTTTAACGTTCCAGAATCCTTCCTTCATTCTCGGTTCCTATCTTTGCCTCTCTTTTGCTGATTTGGTTTATTCTAAACATTCACATGGACTTTCCCATAACTATCATTAGATTTATTTATTGCAATGCTACTATACACTCTTGCTCCACTTGGTCCCGCAACATTCTTCTTTCTGGGGTCCTGGCTTCTCCTTTCTCAAATATTGAGCCGCCTTTGCATAAAAGCATTCCAACGTTGTGGACGGCTTGCCGGCTAACCAATCACCAAACTTAGACTCTGGATCAATCCATCTTGTCACGACCATGAGTATCGCATGGATTACTGACCTCCGTAATAGATGTATGAAACCTCTCTAAATAATCATTCAACGACTCTCCTGAGCCTGAATCACACTGGAAAGGGAGATCACGTCTTTAAGACGAGTTGCGTGCATCCGGAATTGCTCCACAAACTTGGTTGCCAAATCTTTGAATCTAGAAATTGATCGTGGGAGTAATCTCGTGAACCACAACATCGCTATTCCAGGGAGAGTTATAGGAAAGCATCTGCGCTTGGTCGCATCATCGCCTCGTGCATAATCCATCAGCCATTCGTATCTCATAATATGCTGCAGGGGTCGGTTTTTCCTTCGTAGACAGGCATCAATGGCATGTTGAATCTCCTTGGTTATTCCACATGTAGAACATAATTAGTGAACGGGTTATGGCTTCTCGAGATTCCCCGATCATCATTAGTCAAGCCCTGGTTCTCCCTCACCAATTGTTTGACTATTGCTGATAAGTCCGGCAATTGGATCGTTGGTGCCAAGCAGTGGTCGTGTTCCACCTCATGTAAACAGTCCGGTCGATGTCTGCGGCCCGTTTCACGCCTTCTGGGATCACCATCTTTCTGATGCGCGCCTTGTACATTCATTTCACCATCATTATAGGGAAGAACCCGGTTAGCATTCAATTAGACTCCATCATCCAAACTAACCGTTGCAGCTCCAGTTTGGGTCCCAACATGCATAGGCAAGTTTCCTTCTCTAGTAGAGGGATCAACACTAATCATTCTTGGTAGACCACGACGGTCTACCTGTTGACGTCCTGAATTTTCTACATGGTAACCGTCAATTCTACGGTGCCTATGTCTATGATATTCATTCGATGATCTAGAGCTTTCCGATGCCGAGTAAGGGGTGGGATCCCTCCTAGCTTTGCCCCGTTGCTGCCGATAGACTTGGTTCATCAAGTCGATATTGGTTTGAATCTGCTGATTTAGCTGTCGATGGCTCTCCATTAGCTCTCTCATTAAATTATGAAATTCAGCTCTTGTAATAGAATCAATGGTATTCTAAATTTCAACCGGATTAGCATTCACATTTGTAGGTTGATTGTTTGGGTCTCCTTGCTGAATGCTAGCAGTCTCATTTCCATCCACATTCTGAGATGTAGATCTAGTATGTCTCACCATTATCAATCTCCTTACTTATATTTCAACAAATCTGAGTAGTATAAGCAACTTTGTGAAGATAACTATGGATCTCCTTCGAAGGATTTATCCAATCCAGTAGCAAAAAAAGGATCCTAGCAAGCTGAGAATCAAGGTTCTCAATGAAAGCACTAAAATCTTTGCACCAAAATTGGTCACAAACACCCAAGAAAAACCGAGGAAAAGATTAAGCCAATAACAAATAAAGAGCAGTAATCAGGAACACAGAGATTTATAGTGGTTCGGCGTTGTCTGCCTATGTCCACTTTGAAGCTTTGGCCTTTATTAATCACTTATCAATCTGATTACAATGGAGAAATAAAGATAACACTTGATTACAATGAAGTCTCCTTTAACCAGCAGCATAAAGATCCAGTAAATGAACCATAAGGCCTATATTTATAGAGAGAGATGATTAGATATTTTGCTACGACTTCGGCAGAAGGCTCTTTAGGTCCATAGGGGCCCACCATAACGATCGGTGGACTCAACTTGAAAAACAAGAATGATCGGCTAAACTTACACCGTTTGTTTTTCTTGCATCCAATTCGAGTGCGATCGTTTTTAGGGGGGTTCCACATGCCTCTTGACATTGCTCCTAAAATATGGAATCATTCTGACTTGTAACTTGGGAGATATAGATCGATCTTTGTTGTACTTGGATCATGCAATGAAATATGCCGATCATTTTAATTTCTGGGCAAAAACGATCAACCAACAACGATCGGCCAACCTCTAATTTCAACTTTATGAGCTGTGATCATTTTTATAGGCTTCAATCTTCATTTTGTTGATGCTCTAGAAGTTTCAAATGAATTGGCCTTGTGGATCTTGAGATATTGATCATTCACCGATGATTTGAGCTGTTTTATGGATTGTTCTCGATCAATCCTTACAAATCTTTGCTTCATCCGTAACTCAAACATACGAACTCCGGTCGACTCAAAATTTAAAATATAACTTTTTGGGGCTATGCAAGTCACTTCATGCTGATTGCACCTCGATTGGGACCCGGTCCGAGTTTTCCTGACCATCGTCTATAGTGTTGTATGTAATCAATTCTTAAGGCTGATGACCATCCGTTCCTAGCTAAGTTGATGATATCACGGCCTTGCCAAATGGCGGGATAACATCTGTAATCAATTCTTCATAATAAAATTATTTTTTTCTTTCTATTATATATTTGTTATAATGTGTTATAAATAATTAAATACTTAATTGATATATATTTAATAGAAAATCCATAAATGGCGTGTTTGTGATAGTAACTACAAATAGTTGTAATCATGAGTATTATTTCACAATATTATAAAACACATCATTTTAAATGTTCCTAGTCAAGATGCATCAAGTTGGATATTGATGTATTCGTTGAGACTAGAGTACGTCACGCTCTCTAAATTGTGGACAGTGTATTACTCATGACCATTGAGGGCATCTAGTGGTTACATGCTAATAGTTATTGAATAATATGGATTGACTCCCTCGATAGTTTCCTATTGGTTAATCTAACTAAGGTCAAATAGAAAATATTGACATGACTGCTTTACACGGTTCTCTCGACTTGAGAATGCTGTAGATTTTCAATATGAAAGCTCTACCTAATTATAGTTAAATCGTAGCATTGCGTCTATCCAGTGACTATAGTTAGGTCGAGTGGAAGTATTGAAAGTGAAACAATATTCAATAGAGGATTTGTCTCCTTAGTTATATGGGGTTAATATCATGGTCAACTCAAGTCAACTCATAGTTAGAATCTCTGGCCAGAGTAGTTCATTTAATAATAATTGTTATTATTGAACTAAGTACTTTTTGTTTGGGCTATAGAGTTTAATATGGATGATACTGGAATTTTTACCATTACCAAATTTCATAAATCCAAAGTGATACAATTGTGATGAAGAGAATTACCGTAAATTAAAGTCACAACCAGGTAATGCTTAACAAAGTAAAATTGGATTTTACCAAAACCAAGTACGTAATAAATTTGACCAAAATATCACACTACCTGCTAGGTGACGTGTGAATGTTAATATTCGAATAATTCGATATTAATCGTTGACCAAATTTACACTTGATAAGTCACATAACCAAAACGATGATTTCTCCTTTAACCAAACAATTTAATTAATTTATAATTGTTATAAATTAATTAATATTAGTGAAATATTATTTATAAATTTGATTTTGATTTAATAAAAAAATATTAAATGTATTTATAAAAGTTATAAATATATTAACTGATTTACGACATCGATAAGCGTTTTAAATTAGATTTAAAATGCAAAATTATTTATTTAGACCATAGATGGGTTCATGGCCCAAGAGATGGGCTAGTAAATTCGACAGCAACATAGGGTTATGGGCAGCTAATACATGTATACATAGGCTTGATTTTGGATGATTTAGATGGAATTAGATTGAGTAAAAGATGAGATCTAAAATTCTCTCATTCCTTTCCTCTATTTAAGCATCTCTACCCTCATTTACTATGGATTTTTTGGAGCCTCCATCCCTACAAATTGCTGACCAAATTCTCCCTATAGTATCCCTATTTTCTATAGCTCAAATCAAATCGATTAAACTACTATCGATGGCTGCTGGTCAACGGTTCAAAGACTAGCACTCTTTTGGATCGAAAATTGTTTCATGGGGCATAATTTATCATTTCAAGGGTACTTCAAGACCTTAGAAGTAAGGTATATTTTTGACCAAAATATAATTGTCCATGATTAGATAGAATGTTTTATTATATATATATATACTGTTGGCAAGGTGACGATTTTGATATGCAAATTATACTGTCGCAATTGTTTTGGTTGTATGTATGTATATACTTATAAAATAAAATAAAAAATTATTTTGTTATGTACATACCTATAATGGTACGGCTCAAAAATAAAAATAATTTTTTTATTAAGAATATATATATTGTAAATATACGCATATAAATATAGTTTATAATTAATTACTTCATCGTACTTAATATATAAATATCATATAAATTCTATATATAGTGTGTTATACATATATTATATTCGACAGTACTAATATATATATATATATGTATATATATATGTTTTTTATTATTTAATTAATATTTAAATCATTCAATTACATAATAAAATAAATTAATATATATTATATAAAAAAATATGTTTCTCATTTTCTATTATAATAAAGTACATGTTTGGTAGAAAAATAAAAAAACATTTTTTTATTAATTAAACATATTTTAAATATAAGCCAAAAATCAATAATTAATTATAAAGATATTTTTAAATCGTAAATTACAAAATAAAATTTTCTATATATAAAATATCAATTAAAATTTTACTAGAAATCTAAATTTCCAAGCTATATTTTGAAATTATTTTATATTAATATTTTAAATTTAAATTGTATGAAAATAATTAAAATAATATTTAAAATTAAAAAATAAATAATTTTTGAGTTATCCGCAAGACCAGGTAAATTTTATTTAAATTTTTTTTATACATCTATAAATCTTAATATATATTTTTAATATATATTTATAAAAAAGGAATTAATATAATATATATATTAAAAATATATATTTTATTTACATTTGTATGTATTGTTCTCGGTTTATAAAAAATATTTTTATTATTTATTTTAGTTAATGTATTTATAATTGATTTAAACATATTCAAATATTATATATATATATATTCATATGTTAATATTTCATAATTATGTTTATAAGTGTGTATATATACACATTTATATTTATAAAACAAATAAAAAATGTATTAAATCTTTTATATACACATATATATCTAAAATATTTTGTGTATAAGTGTGTGTGTGTGTGTGTGTATAATACATTGAGATAATATATTTGCATATTGGATGGGCTAATGTGTCCGTTGCGATGTAAATCCCAACATCTATACACAAGCATGTTATACCTTACACGGATTGATATATTACACATGCACACATTTATATGTGTATGTAATACACGTTCATGTCTATATATATATATATATATATAAACATAAGCTAAATAAAATATATCAATTCATAAATTTAAATAAAATAAAAGATTTAACTTATATAAAATTTAGAAATTTTCTAAATAAACTAGACTACATAAAACCAATAAAGGTCCAATATAGTAAAAAGATTGAAATTCACCTATAACTTTCACTGTGGAATGGCCAATTCCAACAATAGTATCAGTGTCCACTGGCCTATCCGATCTTAATTAGCCATGTTAGGGTTAACAATTATGCTTACAAACCAAAGTTTGTCCCCGATAGAAAATACCCAAATTTGAATTGGGTCTTGAACTAATTTTCAAAATTGTTTGAAAAGTAAAAAAAATATAAGATTTTAAATTTAAAGTAAGATATAAACATATTATAAAAGTTATAATATAATAAAATATTCAAAATCGTAACAATTATTATTAACAAAGTTTAAATCCCTAAAAATGGTCTCCTGGCGATTTTCTGTCCGCGTTTTCCTCTTTTCATCCTGACTGCTTCTCCGTCCCCTCATGTCCTCTTCCCCTCCTGGTTCCATTTCTCTGCGTCTCCCCTCCCCCTCCTCCACTCGATCAGGCCGCCGTTTCCGGCCCATGGATGCAGTCGCTCTTCCTGACCGGCTCTCTGCCCAAGATTTTCCCCCCCTCCGTGCTAATGAATTATCCACCTCTGCAAAATCTTCCGACCAGTGCAATTTTGGTGCTCGTGCAGCTGCTTCCTCGCATTCAGCGGTGCCTGCTGGGTTGTCGTTTCCCGATTTTACGGCTATGCAGCTTCTGTCTGACTCAAATGTGAGTGCTGATGATAGGCTAGGTAGTGTCTTGGGACTAAATACTTTGGTTCCTATGACAATCAATAAAGCACCAGATAGTAAGTATGGTGAAGTAAACGGCTTGGACGTATCTGGTGTGTCTGAATGCTGCAAGGAAGGTGTTTGTTTGAATGCGGCAGAGGGCTCTATCCCTATTGCCGGTGCTGATCGTCTGGCTTCCCCTTTTCGTGACACAACTCCTGTTCCTTCATATGTTGTGGGTTGTCCTGCTGCTCCTAGCCCGCCTGCCCCCAAATCATGGTCATCTCTTTTTACAACATTGCCTCGTAATGCTGGAGTTTATGAAGCGGTTGAGTTTGACATCGTTGAGGAAAACGGAGTGATGATCCCTCCCCCTTGTGTTATACAAGCTGGTTTGGACTTTTGGTCAGGTTACGTAGTTGGATTCTTTCTAGACCCTAATCATCGCCTTCGTGATGTGGCAGCTGCCTGTCGTAGGGCCTGGAGACTTCAGGGAGGGCTTAAAGTTAGGATGGTTGATTCCTTGTACTACCTATTGTTCTCCTCCTTTGAGGAACGCTGTCGTGTTCTTGAGTCTGAGCCTTCCTTTTTTGACGGACAGCCTTTTATTCTTACCCCCTGGTCTCCGACGGTAGCTAGTGTTCGTGAGCAAGTTTTTTCTGTCCCTGTTTGGGTTTATTTCTCCCATATTCCTTCAGCTTTACAGCCGTTGCTAGGCTTGAATTGGCTGGCGTGCAATATTGGTAAATTGAAATGTTTTGACTCAAATACGGTTGCACGTGAAAAGCTTGTATATGCAAAAGCCTTGATTGAGATTACACCCGATAAGCCTCTTCCCACCTCTATTCCTGTCCAGCTTGCCGTTGGTCATGTGGTGGATGTTCGTGTTCGTTATGGATGGGTCCCTGACATTTGTTCATCCTGTCATTCTTTTGGTCATATTGTATCTGATTGCGTGCGCCCTGCTGTTCCAGCTGCTGCTCCTAAAATCCCGCTGCCTCGTCCCCCGCTTAGAAAATGGGTTCCCAAAGCTCCTCTGGTTCCTGCTGTCTTTGGTCCTTCCCTTTCCTTAGTCCATCATGTTTCCCCTGTTCCTGTTGCTGTTCCACTTGTACCCCCTGCTGTTCCGGTTCCTTTTTCCTTAGTGAATCCTGTCTCCCCTGGGGAACCTCCGGTTCCCCCTGAGGTTCCCCCCGAGGTTCCGGTATTCTATCCGCCGCATGTTGTTTGGGCTGCGTCTGAACACTGTTGGGTTGATTGTCGTTCTGATATGAGATACAACCCCGTGGATGACTCATATTTTCGATTCATATCTGATGATGTGTTAGATCTCCGATGCCTTTATTATAGTATTTCTGGTGATTCCTTGGTTCTGGACAAGGATGGTTCGTTTGCTGCGACGAATTCTATTCTTCTTGCTGATTCTTCCTGGGATCGTTCCTTTGTTTACTCTTCTGGCACTGACTGTTATGATCCTTCCCTTGCTGCTCTATTTCGACCCTATATTGGAATTCTAGAGGGTGGATCTTCGAAATCTTCCAAGGATGCTGTGGGTGTGGGTGATTCGTCCTCTGCGGAGGAGAACTAGCCGTGATATATTATTCTTGTAGTTGTGACGTATCTGTCATACTCCTATGCTGTTTTAGTATCTGTTCTAATTCTTAGTAGCTAAGGTGCCTCTACCTTACTCCTGTACATCAACTTATTACTTTCGTAATAAAAGTGGTCGGTCCACTATAAAACCGTCGGCCTTGCCAAAAAAAAAAAAATATTCAAAATGTTTGAAAAAATATATATTAATTTCTAAAATTTAAAATTTATTAATAAGATTAATAAAATAAATTAATTAAATAAGTTAATTAATTAATAGATGTATACATGTATTATATATTATGATATATGTTTTGTTATTTTTGAAATGCTTAAAATAACATAAATATACATGTATGTATATGAAATGAATTTTGAAATTAATATAATTAAATTAATTTTTTTTAATTAAATAAATTAATTAAAAGGTTAATTAATTCTCCTTGTGAGTATCACTCATTTTTCTCAAAAAATATAAGGTTAATTAATTAAATGATATACACGTGTATATGATAAGTGTGTAATACTATAAAGGTTATAGTATACAATAAATATCCAATATAAATGTTATATTAAGATAATATGAAATTAACTAAAATGTTAATTAATTAAAAATTAGTTAAATAAGATTTAATTAATATAATATTATACATAAAACTATTATATAAGTAATATGAAATATAAAAATCGTATAATAATAAAACTTTTATAATATAAATGTATAAATTAAAGGTGGAACATTAAAGAAACCCAAATAGACTTAATGAATAAATACATACGTAAATGTACATATACCGTGATTTCCAATGTGTCTGACACGTTAATCATGAGGATAATTCATAAGAATTTCATTATTTCATAAGTTGATATCTCTCAATGTAATATACTGAAGATTATGAATCGTCAATATAATGTTATCCTCTACCATATATATATATATATATTGAAAAATTACTTGAATACTCCTTAGTTATTGAGCAAACTCAAGCTAGGGATGTTATATGTAGTGTTATTAATATATTGAATAGATGAGATAAGATAACTATACGTATTTGTTGAGTAAACTCAAGGTACATATACTACACTTAGGTCATTGTGATATGGTAGGTACGACTGAATAATTTCATTTTGATTTATTAAGCAAACTCAAGGTCATGGTGAAATTAGGACAAGGTACCAAGGGTTAGGAGTTGTATATGATACAACCGATAAGGAGTTATCCATCATCCATGGAGCTATGATTTGTTGAGCAAACTCATGGTCAGAATTCCAAGACGGACGAATCCTAATACCTACTAGTGAAGCCGAAGACTTCTATGTTTTGACTTAGGGTTTGGCGAAACTTAAAAGACTAGTAGTAGCTTGTTAGTAAGATGAAACATAAAGTTTAGCCTTACTAATGTTGTAAGCAAATCTACTATAGTTTGTCTTAGTAATCTACCACTTAAAATTGCAGAAAACGTTTGCCCCAAAAATGGTTTTGGAAAATGACAAGTTTACCGAACCTAACTATACCGACTGGCTAAGAGAAATTAAACTAGTGTTGACATATGAGCGCTTTTGGACTGCTATCACATGCGAACCAAAAGAACAACCCGCTAATGATGCGGATCTCGAACTATGACTTTCTTATGAAAAATGGGTGTCAGGCCTAGAGATTGCCCAAGTTATCATCCTGTCTACATTAGACAAGCCATTGTTAAAGCAGCACAAAAATATTTATGTCCATGAGATATTTGATTCTCTCAAGACATTGTTTTGTGAACGGTAACATTTCGCAAGGTACGAGCTTATGAAGAAGTTGTTCGATACCAAATTGACCAAAAAACAGAAAGTGGATTTGGTCCTTGGTCCTCTTACTCCTCAGTATGAGCTATTCATACTGAATTATAAAACGAATCAATTGAATGTGAATCTCATGGAGCTCCTCAATATGTTGTGGTCGACCGAGTCACAATCTAAGGATTAAGGGATGGAACTTGCGGTAAAGGGTAGCACATCATCTTCAGAGTTCGAAGAAGTGGAAAAGAGAGGGTAAGAAAAATAAAATTAAGAAGAATGAAGATAAAGGTAAATGTCACTAGAAAAAGAATTATCCTGACTACTTGAATATTGTTATGGAAAAGAAGCAAAATGGTTCTGTGGCTCCATTTGGTACATTTATAATTCAAAATTATTTTGTAATCAATAAAATGTCTTGGGTCTTAGATACTAGATCTGGTACTCTTATATGTAACTTGTTACATAGGCTTAGGAACTGGCACCACATGGCAAGAGGAGAGATGAGGCTCCAAGTTACTGATGGATCTATCGTGGATGAAAAGCAGTAGGAGGGTATCATTTGAATTTGTCTAGTGGATTAGTAGTAGTATTAAATAATTGCCATTTTGCAAGAGACTTTATTTGTGTGATTATTTCTGTTTCCAAATTGCCTGAGACAAGATATATATTTCATTGTGTAAATAATGTTAGGAACATTAGTTTGAATGAAAATAAAGTCTGCAATGGTATTCTTGAGAAAGACATTTATGTGATTAATACTAATTATGTGTGTTCTGTGAATAGTGCCTCTAATAATCTAAATGATAGTTATCTTTGGTATTGTAGGCTAGGTCATATTAGTGAGAATCGACTATAATGATTGAAAACCGAAGGTATTCTACCATCAATTGATTTTGAATCATTTGATATGTATGATTTGTGTCTCAAAGGTAAAATGACAAAGCACCCATTCAGTGGGAGCAATGAAAGAGTTGATGAACTTTTAGGGTTTGTACATAGTGATGTATGTAGCCCGATGTCTGTAATTACCAAAGATAATAGTATTACTTTGTTATCTTCACTAATGATTTCTCAAGATTCAGATATGTGTATCTTATGAAGAATAAATCCGATGTCTATGAGAAAATTTTCGAATATAGAAGTAGAAAAAAAGCAAATGGGTCGTAAGATTATGATTCTTTGATCAGACCGAGGAGATGAGTATGTTAGATAGGATTTCCAACAATACTTAAAAGATAATGGGTTTATCTCTCAGGTTACTCCACCATATACTCGGCAACACAATAGTGTGTCGGTGCGAAGGAACCGAACCCTATTAGATATATGGTTTATTCCATGATGAGTAAGGAAAAGTTACCTTTATCCTATTAGGGATATAGGCTAGAAAACGCTGTGCATATGTTGAAGTTGTCACCCACTAAATCTGTACCTAAAACACCATATAAGATGTGGTATGGTAGAAAACCTCAACTCAAATATTTTAAGGTGTGGGGTTGTCCGACGTATGTTAAGAATGTTGGTTCGAATTAACTAGTGGTAAGATCGGTACTGCGCAAATTTATAGGATATCCTAAAATCTCGATAGGATATATTCTACAATACCAAGGAACAAAAGTTATTGTTTCTCGACATGCCGTCTTTTTAGAAAAGGAATTTCTGTGAAAGGAGACTAACAATAAGGTTGTAGACTTGGATGAGATTCAAGGAATTAACACTTAGGTCGAACTAGTGAGAGAACCAAGTTCACCCATATACGAAAACATGCAACCTGTTAGAAGGTCTAGTAAGGAATCTCATGCACTAGAGGATACTATGGTTTTTATCATGGATGGCTAGAAGGAGGACAGTGTCTTAGATAACAGAACTCATTTATCTTTCCAACAAGTATTGCAAAGTAAAGACTCTGCACTATGGCTTGCAGCTTTGAAATTCGAGATGGATTCCATGTACGAAAATAAAGTTTGGACTTTGTCAGACATACCCGAAGGGATAAAACCCATTAGCTGCAAATGGATGTTTAAGAAAAAGCTAAATGTGAATAGAGAAGTACAGACTTATAAGGAAAGACTGGTTGCGAAAGGATTTGTCAAATTCAAGGTGTTGATTATGACGAGACCTTTTTGTCCGTAGCCATACTTAAGTCCATCCGGATTATGCTAGCCATCGCTACATTCTATTACTATTAAATATAGCAATGGATGTAAAGATGACATTTCTAAATGGTGATTTAGAAGAAACCATATATGTCATAGCCTGGGGGTTTTGTGGTCAGTGGGAGCGAGGGCAAGGCTTGTAAGTTGTTAAAAGTCCATTTATGGACTTAAACAAGCTTCAAGGAGTTGGAACAAGTGCTTTGATAAGGTAATCAAACTGTTTGGTTTTTATCAGAACAAAGAGGAAGCGTGCATACACAAAAAGGAACATGGAAACGCTATCGTATTCCTATTGCTCTATGTCGATGGTCTATTATTGATTGGCAATGACACTTCGTTGTTGCAATCAGTGAAAGCTTGTCTTTCCAAGAATTTCTCTATGAAGGATTTGGGAGAATAAAACTATATACTTGGTATAAAGATCTATAGAGCTAGATCTAAGAGGCTATTAGGATTGTCCCAATTACTATACATAGACACCATACTGAAAATGTTCGGTATGGAGAATTCCAAGAGTGAAAATGTTTCAATGTAGTCTGGAATCTTCCATTCTAAGAAGGATGCTTCTCATACCGACGAGGAGAAAGAGCGTATGTAGAGGGTCCCCTATGCTTCGCCATAGGATCCATAATGTAAGCTGTGCTATGTACTCGGCCAGATGTGGCATATGCATTAAAATGCGTTAGCCGATACCAGTCTAATCTTGGTGAAAACATTGGATGACCATAAAATGTATACTGAAGTATTTAAGAAATACTCGAGACTTATTCCTTATATATGGGAAAGGAGATCTCCTTATGAAGGAGTATATATATTTGAGCTTTCAAAGTGATATAGATGATAGTAAATCGGTGTTTGGTTATGTCTTTATGCCTATGCAGTTAATGCCCCGCTATAACCCAGCTATATCTCACTGCGGATTTCTACCGCTACGATTTTTCCATATAGCCCCAAATATAGCCTTTCCGCTTTAGCCCTGTTATTTCCACTATATCCCATTATTCTCGCTATATTCCGCTTTTCCGCTATATCTTCTTTTAAAGAAATGAATTGAAAAATAACATTTATACAGTATAAAAATTATGAAATTAATTTATTTAATTGAATTTTTAATATATTTTCAAAAATGAAAATACTCTAATATTCTACTAAATTCAATTATGTTATATAACAGTTTTACGTTTATTTACAGTATATTTGCACATGTTTCTATTTAAAATTATTTATGTATTAATTATAATTCAATTGAATGTTAATTTTTCATTTAATTACCATTTATGTATTTGTAAAAATATTAAGTATGAGTTTTATATGCTATTTTAGAGTCATCCGCTACATCCCGCTACATCCTTGCTGTATCCCCGCTATGAATTTTTGCACCTCCGCCTCATTGAATCCGCCGAGCACTTTAACTGCACAGCTTTATGCTTAATGGTGGATCCTTTAGTTGGAAAAGTTCCAAGCAAGAAATAGTTACTAATTCCACGATGAAGGCCGAGTAGATTGCTCTCAATGAATCAACTAAACAGGTAGTCTGGATGCACAAGTTTTTGAGAGAGCTCGGGATGATTCCCGGTACCGAAAATCCTATAGCATTGTTTTGTGATAACAATGTAGTGATGAAAATCGCAAAGGGGCCTAGAGTAAACAAGAAGTCACGACATATTCTTTGGATGTTCCACTTGATTAGAGAATTTGTTGAGAAGAAAGAGGTCGTGATACAAAGGGTAGATAGCAAGGACAACGTAGTAGATTCATTCACTAAGGGTCTAGCTCTGTTGGATCTCAAGAAGCCGATTAAAGGGATGGGATTGAGATTCCATAATTGGCCCCAAGTTCAAGTGGTAGATTGATAGAGTTAGGGGTATGCCCTGTAATTTATTGTAAATAAATTTAACTTTGTAACGAGTTCTCCTTCGTAATAAAGGTGTTTTTTCTTTCTGTTATAAATTTGTTATAATATGTATAAATAATTAAATACTTAATTGAAACATATTTAAAAGAAAAATCCATAAATGATGCGTTTGTGATAGTAGTTACAAATAGTTGTAATCATGAGTATTGCATCACAATATCATAAAATGCTTCATTTTAAATGTTCCTAGTGAAGATGCATTGAGATTGGATATCGATGTATCTGTTGAGACAAGAGTACGTAACGCTCTCCAAATATTGGGTAGTTTATTACTCATGACTGCTGGGGACACCTAAAGGTTATGTACTAATAGTTATTGGATAACTATGAAACGACTCGTTCGATAGTTTTCCATTGGTTAATATAACTAAAGCCACATAGAAAATATCGATGTGACTGATTTACATAGTTCTCTCAACTTGAGAAAACTGTCGATCTTCAAATTTAAGCTCTGCTTTGATTATAGTCAAGTCATGGCACTGCATACATCGAGTGACTATAGTTGGGTCGAGTGGAAATATGGGAAGTGAAGCACTATTTAAGAGATTATTTGTCTCCTCAGTTATATGGGGTTAGTATCATGGTCAACTCAAGTCAACTCAAAGTAAAAAAATTCTGGTCAGAGTAGTTCGATTAATAATAATTGTTATTATTGAATCAAGAACTTTGTGTTTAGACTATAGAGTTGAATATGGATGATGTTGGAATTTTGACCATTACCGAATTTCATAAATCTAAAGTGATGCAATTTTGACAAAGATAATTGGTATAAATAAAAGTCACAACCGAACAACGCTTAAAAAAGTAAAATTGGATTTTATCGAAACCTAAATTTAGCGAAAATTCCATACCAGCTGCTAAGTGACGTGTGAACATTAATATTCTAATAGATCGATATTAATTGCTGACTAGATTTAATATTGCTGACCAGATTTACACCTGATGAGTCACACAACCGAAATGATGAATTTTCCTTTGACCAAATTTTTTAATTGTTATAAGTTAATTAATATTTGTGAAATATTATTTATAAATTTGATTTTAATTTGATAAAC
Source organism: Allium fistulosum (assembly GCA_030737815.1). Classification (NCBI taxonomy): domain Eukaryota; kingdom Viridiplantae; phylum Streptophyta; class Magnoliopsida; order Asparagales; family Amaryllidaceae; genus Allium; species Allium fistulosum. Next base: position 635,383,839 of record CM060908.1, on the reverse strand, counting down.
AAATACTAAATGTATTTATATATCGATATGCGTTTTAAATTAGATTTAAAATGCAAAATTATTTGTTTGCACCATAGATGGGTTTATGGCCCAAGAGAGGGGCAAGTAAATTTGGCAGTAACATAGGGTTATGGGCGGCTAATACATGTAGAGATAGGCTTGATTTTGGACGGTTTAGGTGGAAGGAGATCGAGTAAAAGATGAGATCTTAAATTCTCTCATTCCTTTCCTCTATTTAAGCATCTCTACCCTCATTTGCTATGGTTTTTTGAGCCTTTATCCCTACAAATTGATGGCCGAATTCCCCCTACCTTCTCCCCATTTTCTAAAGCCTAAATCAAATCAATTCAATTGTTATCCGATAGCCCGTGGTCAACAATTCAAGGACTAGCACTCTTTTGGATCGAAAATTGTTTCGAGGAGCATACTTCATCATTTCAATGTATACTTTAAGGCTTTGGAAGTAAGGTATATTTCCAACCAAAATATAATTATCCATGATTAGATATAATGTTATATTATATATATATATATATTATTGTTAGTTAGGTGACGATTCTTATATGCAAATTATATTATCATAATTGTTTTGGTTGTTTATATGTATATACTTATAAAATAAAATATTTTAATATGTACATACTTATGATGACATGGCTTAGAAATAAAAAAAATCTTATTTTAATCATATATATATATATATTGTGCGCGTGTGTATGTGTGTATATTTATATATTGTAAATATATGCATATAAATATATTTTATAATTAATTATTTCATCATGCTTAATATATAAATGTCATATAAATTTTATATACAGTGTATTATAATTATATTATATTTGGTAGTAATAAATATAATTTAAACAATATTTAAATCATTTAATTAGGTAAATTATATATATTTATATATACATATATTATATAAAAATTAGGTTTCTCGTTTTATAAAATTATATTATCAAAAAATACATGTTATGCAAAAAATACAAAAAAAACTTTTTTATTATTTAAAAATATTTAAATATAAGCCAAAAATCAATAATTAATTATAAAATTATTTTTAAATCATAAAATTACGAAATAAATATTCTAAGTATAGAATATCAATTTGAATTTAACTAGAAATTTAAATTTTGAAATCATTTTATATTAATATTTTAAAATAAAATCGTATGAAATTAATTAAAATAATATTTAAAATTTAAAAAAAAATATATCTACGTCATTCGTAAGACCTGCTAAATATTTATTTAATTTTTTTGTGTATTTATGTATATTAATCTATATTTTTAATATATTTATAAATAAGCATTTAGTATAGTATATATATATATTTAAATAAAATTGATTTTTTTTACATATATATATATATATCTTGTTATCGTTTTATAAATTATTTATTTATTTTATTTAATGTATTTGTAATTGATTTAAATACATTAAAATAATTATATATATATATATTCATATGTTAATATTTCAAGATTATGTTTATAAGTGTACATATATACATTTATATTTATAAAAAATTATTTTTTAAAAGTTTATATATGTTTAAAATACTTTATATATTTAATAAAAGTATATATATATTCAGACAATATATTTGTATATTAGATGAGCTATCGTGTCCGTAGCGATGTAAATCTCAACATCTATACATGAGCATGTTATACCTTGCACGAATTGATATGTTATACATGCACACATACATACACATATAATGATTATGTTTATAAGTGTATATATATACATTTATTGTAACAACCCTGTTGTAAATTACCTAAGTAATTACGATTAATTAGTGTGATTAATTTAAATTTGGAATTTTGTAATTTATTTACAAAGTTTAATCAAATTTGAATAAAATGATTTAAATTATGGAATTTAGTTTAGTAGAAAAAAAAGTTTATTGGATTTTTAAATTTTAAATATAGTTGTTTGTAAAAATTTGAATTAATTCATAGAAGGTAATCTAATCTAGCTTGGTTGATTTAATTAGTTAGGCTAATTAAATCTATTGATTAAGCTAAGTATTGAACTAACTTATTTTGTTGGGCCTTCTTACAATCATTCTAGCCCACTAGCCTTTTTAATTCATTTAACTTCCTAAAATCAAATCCCTTAGAAGAAAAAAATTACCAGTTCATATAGGTTGGTTCTCTTCATTCCCAGGGAAGCTAAAAATTATTTTATCTCCCTTCAAGCAAATAAAGCTCTAAATCCCATTTTATACTAATTTTTAATCCCTAAATCAATCGTGAACAACTTCGGCATGAGGCTTCAAGCACGTGAGCGACGAGGGAAGATCACGACGTGACCTGGGTGGTTCTTTGACGAGCAGCGAATCGATGAAGGCGGCTGCTGGTGAGGGCAGGAAAGGGCGAGGTGGAGGTTGGCAATCGTTTCAGGTGGTGGGGAAAATCATGGTTGAGTAGCTTGCTGATGATGGCAGATGGAGGCCTGTGGTAGACGCGAACTTCGAGGTAGCAATGTGGTCGCTGTTTTAGTGTGATTCACACATCATTAGTAAGTAAAATTCTCACATAAGCTATCTGTATGTATGTTGTTGTTTGTTTTGTTGAAATGAACTACTGCTTTCAGAGAATAACCAAACTAATTGCCATGTCAATGAAATTGGGTATGCTGAATTTCAACCCCTATATAACTCGAAAAATTATGTTCTAAGATTGTTATTTGATGCTTTGTTGTAAGGAAATTGATGATTGCATGTGTGATTAAACCCTTGCCATCAACTTGGATAATATATTACAATGAAACCATGTTGCATTTTCAGTTAGTTAATAGTTAAATTGACATGAGTATGAATACTCAACGGATTATTTCCAAAACTAAGGAGTCTACCTGTTAATGAACAATTGTATTGCATATTAACTAGTGAACTATTAATATGAAATATGAACGGAAAGTTAGTGAATTGTTTTGTAAACCTGGTGCCTTGTGTTGTGAATTGTTGCCTATATGTATATATAACCATATAATACTCTTAGTTCTAACTGTAAATCTTGGATAGGAAATTTGTGAACTTTGTGAACTTTTGGAATTCTCTTGTTTAGAAATTTTATAAATATATATTTATCTATTATATCAATAGTATGAATACAAGTGATTTTACAAAAGAAAGTTTTATAATTCACCGGTTCAAACAAATTTTTATACCAAATCAAATTCTTTTATAAATGATTTTAACAAATAGAGAGTTATATATAGTGTTGTTGTTATAAAAGGATTACGGATTTGGAAATGTGGTTTTAGGAAAATATGAATCTAAATTCATTTTTTTATAAAATGGATTTACACTTGAGTGGATTTGGAATAGAAATAAAAGTGGTTTTATAAAATAAATGGATTATGAATATGGTTTTGAGAATAGTATCGACTAAATGAAAATTTGAGATAACATTGAGTATACAAGTGAAATTTTAGAATAAATAGAGTTATGGGATATTTTACTCAATAAGTGAATATTTTACTAAAGTTAAATAATAAATGGGTTTATGGAAAATTATATAATTATTTATAAAAAATAAACTCAAAATGATAAATGTTTTGAGAACCTCAATTCTATAATTTGGAAAGTACTATAATCATTTTAGTGTTATCGATTGGTTTGAATTCTTTCGAATAACGCTTCGTCGAATATGGTACAACTCATTTAATAGAATGTTTGAGTGGAATTTACTAACCCATTAGCGATTACTCGAATTCCACCGGGCAGTATGGGATGCCTTGGTTAAATTCTTGTGATCGTATTTGGGAAAGTACTTAACACTTTAGAGTTGTATTCTCTTCTATTGTGCGACAATTGGTTGCTAGATCCTTAAGAGAATGTAGTTCAGGTTTTCCAGTGGTATCCGTAATAAGTAATATTTACTAGCTTTTAGTAAATACTTGGATTTCACCATACGGTGTGGGACGTATTGATTAAATCATAGTAATTACTGAAGGCGATAGTATTTGGCACTTTAGAGTTTACTCTCTTTTGGTGTGCGGCAAGCGACTGCTAGATCCTTAAGAAGTTTATTCCTGGATTTCTTTTGAACGTAATAATATAATAATATTAAATAAATGTAAATTTATCGAGTCATGGTTTCTACGATCATCTTGATCGGTATGCACTATCCTTAAGATCATTCTGTGATTTTTGTGTTCCCGGTCTGAGTACGATCCTTTGTATCAGATCGGTTCGAGTGATACCAATTTGTTTGTTTGGTTGCCACGGGTTTTGAGTACAATCATTGTGATTGTTTTGGACGATCATTACGATCGGTTTGGATTAAGATCTCTTAGATTTTGGATGGATTATGTGGCTATCTTGTGTTAGTGAAATATATATATATATATATATATTCTTGTGTCTTGTGATGGATGCTAAATTAAGTTAATTTTATTATTCTATGTTTAGTGACTAGTTCGTATCTGTGACTTAAACTTATAACCCTGTTCTGAGTTAAATTAATTCCCTAACTTGTTATACCTTGGACATTTGTATTTACTTATATATTGTTTATTTTTGTGTTATATTCTGTTCTCACCTTATTGGATATTTAGAGATGGTCTGACCTGGGTGTTATTTTGCTTGGGGTCAGACCGAGACTTTCAGGTTACAGGATGAGTAGACCTATGGATGGTTGGACTAGCAAAAGTTGGACCTCTGATATTTAGTTATATCACTTAGGAATTTTGTTTGAAATTGAGATGTATAATTAAGATTAGAAAACCATAACTTGTACATTAATTGAGTTTAGTATTTCTTTTTGTAAACTCAAAATTTGTATATGTATAAGTTGAGATTTTATTCCGCTGTGATCTGTGACTGTTATTTGTATTATATATTGTTCTGATTCTGAGAAATCGGTGTGTCTATTACTTTGTATTAATACTGTACACGTCAAATTCAGTTCAGATATTAAGAGAAAAGGTATAAATGACGTGTCGGTATTATTATAAAGATATATTCACATTCGATCGCCCTTAATAAGCCGTATTCTCCAGATTAGCAGACGACATTACTTGTAATGTTCTTTGCTAAACTAGGTATAGCGGTCGGGTGGTTATAGCTTGGTATCATAGCATTGTCAGAACATTATAGCACATAAAATCACAAATCTAGACCTAGTGAGACTTAGAGTCATGTTCCATAGGTTGTGTGGTAGATAGTTATAGTAATTATCTATATAGGTATAGGAATATAAAATGATTATGGGGATAATCATTTGGTTCATATTTTGATTTTAATCGGTTATATTAAAAATAATATTAGAGTTATTTGGTTTTGATTGACTGATTGTTAGGAATTGATTACTTGGTTGTATTTATTTACATTGGAGGCATGGATGCTAGTGATAATAAAATAAATAAGGAAAATTTATGATTATCTATTGTGTTGACTTGTCTAGACATTGTTTAAGGATTCTGATCAATATGTGGGATGCCATGTTATTGATAAGGGTTCCTAAACATTGAATGAAACATTCCAACATGAGAAATAATTAATTTGGAAAATAAGTGAGTTTAAACACAATTTAAAATTATATTTTAAGCCCTCGAGTAAATTATGAGAAGTGGAAAGCATGGCGTGGCAATGTTGATATTATATGTTATCAACTTTGTAGCCAAATAACAAAGTGGCTCACTAAATTCCGAGGCTCTATATTATTTTATATGTATTGTGGTGTGTTGATGGAAATAATTATTACTATAAGAAAAAGAAAAAAAAAGATTTATAATTTCCAGAATAATTAATATGGTAAATAAGTAGATGATATTCCTGAATATAAGGGAATCATGGAAAAGAAATTTTTAATTATTTTATATGGTTTAAAAAATGAGCATTTAATAAGTGATAAATTATTCTATAAGAATTTATCTTATATCCTTGAATTAAATTATGGATACATGTGAAGGTGAAATTATTAAATTGCTTATGTGATGAGTATATAAATAAATAAGAGAAGTATTTAGGTAGGAATGAGTTCTGAAAATTTTAATTCGGTGAAGATGAAGTTTTAAATTTCAAAAAAATCAGATTAATTTTATAAAATGAGAAAGTAAATTAGGAAATATTAATTGTGTAAGTGAGGGAATAAAATTTTTGTTGAATTTTGTTAAATTTTTTATTAACCCTCTTGTAGAATTTCAGTCATAAATCTTCCGTTAATGATTCGAATATTGTATTTATAGTCTTGTTTGAAAGGTAAGATAATAAGAAGAAACTTTTGTTTTGTGCTCTTTTTGAAAATTTAGAATTTTTTATTTTTAAAAGTTGTTTGAAATTAAATTAAAAATTTGGGCTGAACTTGAAAAATCTGGGTAGATACCCATAGTTATTTGATCATATATGTTAGCACCAGAATTGGTTACTAACACCCAAGAGTATATTTGTGTAGAGTGATTGATGAAGATAGTAAATTTAAACAGAGGAATATATGCAACAGAAACTGCAGAAATAAGAACACCAAAATTATAGTGGTTCGGCGTAACTGCCTACGTCCACTGTTAATGTAATCTTTATTGCTTTTCTTAAAGACTTGAATACAGATTCAATCCGTAAACAAACTACTCGCATACAAGTTTGAATTAAAAGAAATGAGTACAAAAAATGGCAGAGTGTCCCCAGAGTTCTCGAAAAAAGGTCCCTTTCCACTGCGCCCCTGCCCCCCCTATTTATAGACGAAGATAGGCTAGACTTCCTTTCCGGGCCTAGGAGCAAAGTACCTGGGCCCATCTATGGGAACCTTGAGTCGACCGACCCAGGCATACCGAACGGGGTACACCGAACGGGAAATGCCGATCCAGGATGGCCGAACGGTGAAGTGAACTCTTTAAGGACTCGGAGTAAGTGGTATAGTGACTCGAAGCAAGGAGATGCCAGCCGCGCCACCCTGTTGCAGATTGAAGAGTTAACTAACCTCTACAAGATTTGCCGAACCAGGGTTTGCCGAACCATGCACACTGAAACACAACTGATGGTACTGTTTTGGCTATGTTTATTTGACCAAGCGGCATGTGACTTAGTTCTTCTGAAACCGGTCCACGACCAGGCAAACCATTAAGATCAAACCTCACCCATACCGAGCGACTGAGGCCGAACCCTTCTTGGCCGATCTGCCTTGTCCTTCTTATCTCGGCCGAGCGATGAGTGTGCCTTCCAAGCTGAACGACGAATTAACCTTCCAGGCCGAACGACGAATTTACCTTCCAGGCCGAACGACTTGTTCTCTAGCCGAACGACTTGTTCTCTGGCAGAATGACATTTTAACAAAACTTCTCGAGACCGAACGAGACATGCTGAACCATTATGACCGAACAAGGCATTACGAACAATCCAAACCAAATGACGTAATGTATCCCCTAGCCGAGTGATGTTCATTAAGTTCCTAGCAACACCTTTCTTTGGCCGGGCGACACATGATATCCTTCCTCGGCCGAACCATACATATTGGACAAATCTCCATATAGGACGAACCATGAATACAGGCCAGACCATGTATATAGGTCGAACGATGGATCTATGCTGAACTTCTCAATTCGAGTCAATCTTTTTACATTTTTCGACCTCCCGTTGGCTCGAGCTTCATTTTGGTTCAATTGAACCCCCTATAATTAACATCTTGTAGTCGGGCCAAGCAACCGGGTAACATTTGCCCCCCCAAAGTGTGTCGCGTGAAGTAACACGACATGCTTTGAATCAGTAATCAGTTCTCGCTTTCAAAATCCGAACGTATACGATTTCGTAAAGGTTGAAACATGGCGGACCTTCCTAGTGCCTTGCACAATTTGGATTTCTTATTTTGCTTTCTTCCTCCTCCTTTTCCTCTTCTCTTTTTCTTTCTCTCTTTTTTTTTATATGACATTGGGCAGGTCGGCATATAGAGGCCGAGACACACAGTCGGTTTATTTAAACAGGAGCAAGTACGTTTGGCACCCAACTTTTGAAAGTACGATGACCGGTTCTTCGGGAAATAGCCTGTTCACCTCCCCTTTCCCATTTATAAGGGCATTTTCTTTCTTCTTCTCTCCACTTTGTCTTTATTCCTTCGAGACCTACTAACCTACTCTCCCCCAAACCTCAGCAACTACTCCAACCTTCCTTTCTCCTCCCGACTCTAGGACGTTTTCTCCGCAACTCCTTCTGTTAATAAACCTAAGCGAGTTTCAACCCCAAATCCGCAACTCCTACAATCCTCAATTCATTCCTGTAGGTATGAATCTCTCACTTGACCCATTTTCCCAAATTAGGGGTTTTGCACGAAGCTCAAGTTCACGAGTTTTCTTCAGATTATGATCAATAGGAGTTGTTGTAGACGAGGGAGGACGAATTAGAGATAGGAACATGTGTTCGGCTAGGAGCTTGATATGGCTTTAACATATGTGTGGTGAGGGGAGAAAAAGAAAATGATATCGGTAGTCACTTGGATGTAGGTTCTTGTTAGGCCACCGAGCGAGGGAGAGAGGTTGTTAGGTTAGTGAAATAGAGCTAAATTGGTGATCAAAGTCATCCGGTGGTTAGGGAACGAGAGAGAAGAGAGTGTGAACGTTTTGGTATTTTGGGTGGAAGTCTGTTGTTTGGTAGATCTCTTGTGGGAGTAGTGCTAGGGAGGTAGAGGGAGAGGGCGTCGTTCGGTCTAGAGAGAGGGAGTGAGTGTCGTCTGGTCTAGAAAGAGGGAGTGAGTGCCGTTCGGTCTATAGAGAGGGAGTGAGTGCCATTCGGTCAAGAAAGAAGGAGTGAGTGTCGTTCGGTCTATAGAGAGGGAGTGAGTGTCGTTCGGTAAAGAAAGAGGAAGTGAGTGTCGTTCGGTCTATAGAGAGGGAGTGAGTGTCGTTCGGTCATTAAGGAGGAGTAACGAGTGTGTGGGTCGACATTGGTAATCCGACGTATCTTAACCCGATCACAAGGCACATTTGAGTGACTTATCTCCATAACCAACCTTAAGCAAATTGGATGAAGCATGACAAACAAGAAAGCATACAACCCCAAGCACTTGACTTAAACTAACTCCCTTGCAATATGAACGGTCTCAAATGCAAACTTAACTTAACAAATGCGAATAACAGGCTTCACATCCTATGATGCCAATGTCCAATACTGTCAACCATAGAACAAACTGTAGGAGACAACCAGTGATGACAGTTTCTGAAGACAATAACTTAAAATTCTATCAAAACACATTTGCGCCTCAAACTTTAATTTTTTCTATGCTCGCACTTCAGTTGTAGCACTAGTGCACACACAACACGGGGGGATATATTATTATTTGTTATATCTGATATCGATTGTATTTCAAGTATAGTTTAAACATGATTTTATCCATATCCATTGCTCTTTAAAGATGTCCAGAAAGTCGAGCTCTGCTACAGTTTCCGATAAGCCTGATCCAGGCTCTCAGTAGGAGGTAGTAGGTACTTCGGACCCACCGACGACTTCCACGCAGGGTATTCTGGATCCTTCCGCTGCAATTATTGTCCCGGCACCCGATGTTATAGATGGAGCAATTATCCTGGACAATCCAACTGATTCTCAAGCTTCAAGAATTAATGAAACCGTCCTTCGCCGGCTATGTTCAATCCACAGAATCCCTTTTGACGACGTATTAATTCCATCGAGACAAGATCGTCCTCACCTACCCCTAGCTAGATATACAGCTTGTAACAAATTCATGTGCTAGGTTGGGAGTGTGCCACCGTTCAATTCATTTCTTCGTGAGGTGCTGCAGTACATCGGGATCGCTCTGGCACAACTTCACCCCAACAGTCACGTATTTCTCCATAGCACTTGCATTCTCTTTATGAGCATCTTATTCAGGCTCCCCACTCTTGAGGATATTCGCTACAATTATTATTTTAAAAGACGATCTGACAGCCCCTCTTTCATATTCCTTGAACCATACTTTAATTGTCAGATCCTGATGGGGGCATGGAGTAAATTCTCCCAATATAAGCAGGAATGGTTCTACATGCGCTGCCCCCTGGCTTTGCGAGAAGATGGTTGGAAGGGAGTAAGCTCCATTTCTGGACTCGTTACTTATCTAAGGCATGAAGTGCATTTTTTATAAACTTCCTTTGGTCTTTTGCAGGCATTAGCCCACGTCCCGAAGGTACGAGGTATTTTAAGGTCGTCGAGGCCATTCGTGCTACTCCCGTGAAGGATCGGGAGATCAAATTCGTTATTTCCAATGAGTCACTTCTAAAGTTTGGGCTATTGGCGGAAGGTTGTCGAACTAGTCTCCCATCCAGCGCCACTACAACCCGACACGCGGCGGAGAAGGGTAAAGAACAGGCCGGGTCTTCGGTGCCCCCTACAAGCGGGGCCTCCGACATGCCCGAGGAAGGTGAGATTAGAGAGGTTGGGGTTCCGGGAGCGTCCGATGAATATACAAGTCCTCTCTCAGAACCGGTGACCGATGCACCCGGCATCGATGAACCGCCTCCTCCATCAAATGGGAAAAAGAAACTAGCCTACAAACTAAGGAAGAAAATAGTGGGCGGAACCTCGAAGGTTACAATTACTCCGATGGAGAAAGCGCCATCTCCACAACACTTAGAGGGTTCATTAAAAGGCTTATCAGATCTCACCGTCCCTGATGACTTACTCAATTACGGCTTCGACAATCCAGAAGCCCTAAAACTTCACTCGCACGTGAGAGGCGACGAAGGCGTTCAAGCCCATCACCAAGAAGAAAAAACTCCGATAAGTAAAGCTAAAGAAACTGGTCCATCGGGGAGAAACACTAGGACACACACTAACACTCACACTCCACCCCTCACTTAAGTTTCAACCATCATGCAATTTCTCACTAACTCTTCTTCGCTTGACTTCTATGCAGGTGATATGGGACGCACACACGGCTTCGACCGCCTTCGCGGGTCCTCTATCTTTCATCACTCCAACCGAGACTCGGGGCCTGGAAAACGCCGAGATAGATACGACAACAGCGATAGAGACTATCGTCTTTGAGATTCATCGTCTCGAAGGAAAACTTACAGCCCCTCTTCCTACCCAACGATCCTCCTCCTCAACCAGAGTATAGTAGGGAGAAATCTTCTCAAAGGGGTCTCAATCTAAAGCTCCTCGTGATCAATACTATGGTTCATCAAGCACTAGGCAATCCCGCGAGCTTCACATGAAATCTGTAGTTTCGACTAGACAAACTTCCTCTGGCCCTGCACATGATCCATCGATAGCAGAAAAGCTAGCTGAGCTTAAAGCCACATTTCCAAAAATATGCTTTGATGGACTAAAGTTTCTTCCGGCGATCCATCCTATTCCAGAGCATTTTAAACAAAGTGCCATTGCTTGCAATAATGATGTCTATGTCTAGCACGACGCATTCGTTCATTTGGGGGAAAAAGTTTCAGAAGTTTCTATGGAACGTCAGCATGAAATCGATCGCTTGAAACTCGAAGCTATCCATGAAAAAGACATTATCAAAGCCCAGGATGAAGAGCTTTCCTCATATAAATCTCAGCTTGAAGCCGCTCAGAAAAACGCTAAAGACACAGCTGAAGCAGTTAATCGTTTGGAAGCCGCACACAAAAAGGAAATCGATGAGGCAGTTCAACGCTGTGGCGCTTTAGCCTTAAAAAAGGATTCCTTCGAAAAAGAAAAGGATCTTCTCGCTCAGTGAGTTAAAGAATTGGAGGAGATATTCCTCAAAGAAAAAGAAGAAAAAACTGCAGCTCAAGAGGAGTCACAACAATATTGTGACGAGATTGTCGCTACACGACTTTTAAAAGCAAAGCTTGATGAGGAGCTCTCCAAAGCTGAAGCGTTGAAGGACGCGGCCTGTGAGGAGGGCAAAAGAATGGCGCTCTCGAAAATCGATTCTCTCCTCGAGGCGGCTGCTGAGGCTGGTAGGGAGGAAATTAAGTGCATGTTTGATCCACTCATAGCCGAGTATAATGCTCGAGTTCTCATGCATTGCGACCTAACTTTTCTTGGCGAGGGTTACCTCAAATCTTTGGCCAAAGCATGGGACACTCTAATAAAATTTAAAAAGGTCGAATTGGGAACTGTAGAGGTGGATGAGGAGTCTCTTATGAAGGAAATGCTTCACGAGAATGAGCGCACTGACCTATCTGTGGTAAAGGCCCTTTACGGAAGGGACTCTTCCTCATCAAACGGAAAAAATGACACTGTCGGACCATTCGGAACCGAGTCCTCAGTTCCTCCTCCTATTCAGCCAACTGGTCGCCCATCACTCAATCCCTTCGAGCAGCATATTGGCTATGACCCAGAGAAGCCTGGACTTGATATTCATGCTCTATCTCCTATTCCGGAAGGTGAAACTCCCCGAACAGTTGAGAGTCAGCCAGCAACTGGTACATCACTTTTCTTCCTAAAGTTCAAAGGGCCATCGTTTTTGGTGAATAGTAAATGTATCCTAACATTTGTCTCTTTTGATTTCGTGTAGGCTATTCTGATCCTGAGCCAACTCCAAGGAGCGATGCCATCGCAGAAAAGGAGGAGAAAACGGGAGAGGCAATTCAGACTGGAGAGACTCCCGGACCTGACGCTCAAGTGATCGAGGCACTCGATGAAGACAAACCTGAAAATCTATCGCCCGTGGAGGAACATGATGAAGTTGAGATTACGGGCGCCTCTGAACACACTTAAAAATCGAGCATGGAGGAGAAAATTGTAGAAGAGAAGAAGAAGAAAGCTGAGATTAAGGTTGAGCCTTAGGTGGTGGAACTTGATGATCCATTGAACATGCCCCTGAAGTTTATTCTCCCCGGTGGAACCTCGCCACTAGAAGTTCCTCTTCCTTCCCCAGGTACCACTTCCCTAGTCAGCAAGGCATCCAAGAAAAAACGCTTAGGGGAGGAGTCTTCAGAGAAACCGAGGAAGGAGAAGAAGTCAAAAAAGTAGCTATCATGCCTCGCTCAATGTGAATAAGCCTGGATTATGTAATTATCTCTATTTATTTTCGTAGTCGTTGTAAATAGATTTTTTGCTCCGAGTTCAGGAGAAGTTGTAGTGAAATTGAATCCTCGATTAGTAAATAATTTTTTTTGATGATCTTTGCTACTTAGCTTTACCATCCATCTTGTACCTGAAATCCAAGGTTGTGTGGGTCACTCAAGCACTCGTTTGTTTTCGCATGACTCGGAGATTTCTAAATTGCTTATATTTTAGCCTGTGCTCCGGAGGCTGAGAGATTTTTGAATCGTTTATACTCTAGTCCGCACTCTAGGGACTCAGAGTACTCTAGTCCGCACTCTGGGGACTTAGAGATTTTTAAATCGTTTATACTCTAGTCTGCACTCTAGGGACTCAGAGTACTCTAGTCCACACTCTGGGTACTTAAAGATTTAAAATCGTTTATACTCTAGTCCGCACTCTGGAGACTCAGAGTACTCTAGTCCGCACTCTGGGGAATCAGAGTACTCTAGTCTGCACTTTGGGGACTTAGAGATTTTTAAGTCGTTTATACTCCAGTCCGCACTCTGGGGACTCAGAGTACTCTAGTCCGCACTCTAGGGACTCAGAGATTTTTAAGTCGTTTATACTCTAGTCCGCACTCTGGGGAATCAGAGTACTCTAGTCTGCACTTTGGGGACTTAGAGATTTTTAAGTCGTTTATACTCCAGTCCGCACTCTGGGGACTCAGAGTACTCTAGTCCGCACTCTAGGGACTCAGAGATTTTTAAGTCGTTTATACTCTAGTCCGCACTCTGGGGACTTAGAGATTTTTAAGTCGTTTATACTCTAGTCCGAACTCTAGGGACTCAGAGTACTCTAGTCAGCATTCTGGGGACTTATAGATTTTGAAGACTTTTATACTCTAGTCCGCACTCTGGGGACTTAGAGATTTTTAAGTCGTTTATACTCTAGTCCGCACTCTGGGGACTCATAGTACTCTAGTCCACACTTCGGGGACTTAGAGATTTTTAAGTTTGGGTGTTCGTTCATGCGCCAGACAGAATAATGTAATTTAATTTTTGTTACAGAATTGTAACATACGGAAACATCAATAGTTCATGGAAAAGACGGCTTCAAGCCTTTATTGATCATAACAAATGGAAACAAACTGAATTGTCTTATTACATGTCGAAAACTAAGGACAACAAAATCAACATACACTGGAAATAATTGCAACTAAAATGTAAAAGAAATAGACTAAGTGTAATAACGACGCAAATGCTCGTTGTTCCATGCACGGGGAAGTGTCACGCCATCTACGGTCACTATCTTGAAAGTTCTTTCTCCAAGCCTCCGTTCGATGACATACGGACCTTCCCATGTGGGATTCAGATGTGATGGGGTCGGAAAGACTCGCTTCAAAACGAGATCACCCACATCAAAAATTCTCGGCCGAACTTTTTCATTATAATATCAAGCAACCCGGTGCCTATATGCAATCGCTCTTAAATCAGCTTCTTCGCGTTTTTCGTCGACAAAGTCCAGTGATTCCAATGAGTGATTCTGATTCGTCTTAGGATCATAATAAGTTACCCGATGAGAAGGAACTTCAAGTTCCACGGGTATCACAGCTTTAGCATCGTATGCCAAGTTGAACGGAGTGTGGCCAGTCGCGGACTTGTGGGTGGTTCTGTAAGCCCAGAGCGCTGTCGGAAGCTCATCCACCCACTTGCCTCTAGCCTTCTCCAAACGTTTCTTTAATATTAATTTGATTATTTTATTTATGGCTTCAACTTGTCCATTCGCTTTAAGGTGAGCGACTACCGCAAACCTTTTCTCAATGCGATACTTTTGGCAGAATTCCTTGAATTCCTTACTCTCAAATTGAGTTCCGTTGTCCGTGATGATAGTTCGTGGGAGGCCAAAATAGCATATGATGTTTCGTACAACGAAATTAATTACCTTTTTGGTGGTGATCGTAGCTAAAGGCTCTGCTTCTGCTCACTTGGTAAAGTAACCGACCGCAACAATTGCATATTTTGCACCACCTCTGGAAATTGGTAAGGAACCGATTATATCGATCCCCCAAATTGCAAATGGTCAGGGACTAACCATTTGTGTGAGTTCCATTGGTGGAGCTCTCGGGATTTTCTCATACTTTTGACATTTGTCACATCTTCTTACGTAGTCCACAGCATCCCGATTTACAGTTGGCTAATAGTATCCATAGCGGAGGATCTTTTTTGTTAGGGTCTGCCCCTCAGTATGGTCACTACATTCTCCTTCATGAACTTCCCTTAAGACTCGTTTTATCTCATCGTGGGCGATGCACCGAAGTAAGGGAACCGAGAATCCCCTCCGATACATTATTCCATCCTGCATTATATACCGTGAAGCTTTGCGAATGACTTGTCGTCTTTCGTTCTTTCTTTCGGGCAAAGTCCCATGTAGTAAGTATTGTTTGAATGGGGTTATCCATGACTGCCTTTCAATTTCTGTTTCTAGCACAAGATCTACTTCCATCTCGTTTATACTTGGAAATTGTAAAACTTCAACGGGAACCATGCCCATCTGCTGTGCATCGCCAGTACTTACGAATTTTGCCAATGAACCGGCTTCCCTATTTTGTTCACGCGGGACATGCGAAATATCGTAATATTCAAGGTCTGCCAACAGTTCTTGAACCCGAGCGAGGTATGAAGCAAGCCTCTGCCCCTTTGCTTGATAATCTCCCCGCACTTGGTATACCACCAATTGTGAGTCACAAAAGTTTTCAACCAATCTTACTCCGAGTTCCCTGATAAGTTTTAAGCCAACAAGCAATGCTTCATACTCAACTTCGTTATTCGTAGCTTGGAAAGTAAGCTTCAAAGCATAACAAATTGATCGGTTTTCAGGGGTTACAAGAATGACTCTAGCCCCAGAACAACGGTCATTGGATGCCCCATCGGTGTATAGTTTCCATCGAATGGAGGGAATAACATCATGACTGTTTGGTTCGTCTGATATGGTGAATTCTGCGATGAAGTCTGCTAGCATTTGCCCTTGTATGGCCCTTCATGGCAGGCAGGTGATATTGAACTGACTCAACTCAATATTCCATTTTAACAACCTTCCAGAGGTTTCTGGTCATTGGAGTACCTGTCGTAGGGGTTGATCGGTATAAACATTGATCGGGTGTACCTGAAAGTACGGACGAAGCTTGCGTGATGCAATCACCAAATAGTAGGCTAGCTTCTCAATTTTAGGATAATTTCTTTCTGCCCCCGTTAAACATCTACTGACATAGTACACTGGCTTTTGAACTCGGTCCTCCTCGCGAACCAAAGTCGTATCGATGGCATGTTGAGATACGACCAAGTATACATACAACACTTCATGGTCTATAGGCTTCGACAGCACTGGGGACTTTCCAAATGTTTTACTAGAGCTCGGAATGCATCCTTGCAGTTGGGCGTCCATTCAAAAAATTTCTTCCCTTTCTTTATTACATCGAAGAAGGGAATACACTTGTCTGTCGCTCTGGATATGAATTGACTCAGCGCGGCCACTTTTCCGTTCAGGCTTTGTACTTGCTTTATAGTTCTGGGCACTTGTATGTCTCGAATAACCTGAATCTTTTCTGGGTTAGCTTCAATTCCCCGTGCATTAACAATGAAACGCAAAAACTTTCCTGACGCAACGCCAAAGGAACACTTCAGAGGATTGATTTTCATTCCGTAATACCTGAGTAGACCAAACATTTCCGCCAAGTCTCGAATGTGATCGTTTGACTACCGTGACTTCACGAGCATGACATCCATATAGACCTCCATCTTCCTACCAATTTGGTCTTTAAACATTCGATTCACCAGACGTTGATAAGTCGCTCCTGCATTTTTCAATCCGAAAGGCATCACTACATAACAGTACAGTCCAACATCTATGACAAAACTAGTGTGTTCCTAATCTGGAATGTGCATCGGGATTTGATTATATCCCGAGTACGCATCCATAAATTACAATAACTTGTGTCCTGCTGTTGAGTCGACCAGCTGATCAATTCTGGGTAAAGGAAAACTACCCTTAGAGCATGCTTTGTTCAAATCTGAGTAATCCATGCAGGTCCTCCATTTCCCATTCACTTTTCTCACTAGTACGGGGTTAGAGACCCAATCTGGGTAGAGGGCATTGCGTACGAACCCATTGGCCTTGAGCTTGTCCACCTCCTCTTTGAGAGCAGCGGACCTCTCCGGGTCCATGCCTCTCCTTTTTTGCTTCACCGGCATGTATTTCGGGTCTATGTTCAACATATGACTCGCAATGGCGGGAGATATCCCGCACATATCGGAATGCGTCGAAGCGAAGACATCCAGATTCGCTCGGAGGAAATCGGTAAGATCTTCGATCATCGAGGGGTTGAGTTGTGATCCAATCTTAAGTACCCATGATGGGTCATCGCGGCTGACTAGAATGTCAATCGTTAGTTCAGCCAGTGCTGCTTTTGCCTCCTTGGGTTCCTCATCATCGTCCCTCGGATCTATTTCTCTATAGATCCGATCATGTTGCCCGAGCCAAGGCTCGGGCATTACTTGTCAATCTTCAGTGACTCAGATGCGGACGGAGTTGTCCACAACCTTTCCTTTCTCTCTTCGTTGGGCCTCTCTCAGCTCAACCACATAACACGCACGAGCAGTCGCCTGATCGACATACACAACACCAACTCCTTTATCCGTCAGAAATTTCAAGGTTAAACACCACGGGGCCAAAGATGCCCTAAACTCTACCGGGGCCGGTCGACCCAGAAACACATTATACGGAGAATCGACATCCAATACGATGAACGGTAGGATCCGCACCATCCTACGTTCACCTTCTCCAAGTTCAACTGGCAATTCAACAAAACCCACTGCATTAGTAGCCGTACCATTAAAGCCATGAATACGGGCTTTAGATGGTTTTAGATCCTTTGTCTCCATCTTCATCTGGTCATATGCTTTTTTGAAGACGATGTTAAAAGAACTTCCACAGTCAATCAGTATTCTTCTCACAAACGCTGGCCCAATAGTCGTCGAGAGGACCATCGGGTCAATGGTAGGTGCCTCCACCTGATCGTCATCTCTGCTTATAAAACTATATCATCCGTCATCATTTGCTGCTTCTTAGCCGGAGTCCCATCTTCCGTGTTTGAACAACATTCAAAACCTGCATGCTTTAGGGAACTAGCATAATGCTCCATTTCTTTCCAATTCTTTTTTGCAGGGTGAGGCCCACCGACTATCGTGTTTATGACTAATCTACCTCCAGCCCAAACGGGTTCCTCAGATCATCGTGGAGCCTGTCCGTGATTGGTGTCGGATGTCCCATGTCCGCCTTCCTGAGGATTCTTTACAAACTCCTGTAAACTTTTTTTGTCGAATCAGCTTTTCAATAGCATCATGGAGGTGCCTACAATCCTCGGTATTGTGCCTGTAAGTCTCATGGAAGCGGCAATACTTCCCAGTTCGCTTTTTCTCCTCGGTGGACTCTTTTGGGCGTGGCTTTCGATATTGGAAAGTATTACAAGTCGATAGGTAAATATTTTCCAGAGATGCGTTCAAAGGAGTGTATTCATTGCAAGTTGGGATCCTTGGTTTCCACTTTCCGGCTTCCCTTTTCTTTTCGGAATTTCCTCCCCCGGATCCTTTTGACTGCTCAGGCTTGTTTTGAACATTGACCTAGACTTTTCCAGAGTTGTCACCAGATTATTTTAAAGCAATGTTGCTCTGCACAGTCTCCTTGTCGGGTCCTGGTGCATTGTCTCGCCTCGTCCACCTAGTTTCCTCCCTTCTTATAAAATGGTGTGCCTTTGAATAAAAACGTTCTAGTGTAACTAGAGGCTTTCCCGCCAGCCAGTCACCAAACTCCGAATCCAGATCTACTCCTCACATCACGGCCATTAAAATGGCATGGTCATTCGGGTTGCTAACTTCAGTAGCAGCAATGTGAAATCTTTGTAAGTACTCCTTTAATGACTCCCCTGGGGCCTGAATTACACTGGACAAGGACATAATGTTCTTGGGACGAGTGGCATGAATCCTGAACTGCTCCACAAATTTCGTCGCTAGCTCATCAAAATTGGAGATAGACCGTGGAGGAAGTTGGGTGAACCACATGGTAGCGATTCCAGATAAAGTTATTGGGAAACACCTATATTTAGTTGCATCATTTGCCCTAGCTGAATCCATCATCCACCCATACCTCATTACATGCTGTCGGGGATCAGTCTTCCCTTCGTAGGCCGAAATAGTCGGCATATTAAACTTCCTGGGGTACTCAGCCTGTAGGATAAAATCTGTGAACGGAGTGTGACTCCTAGATACGCCCCAATCATCATTAGATAAACCTTGATTTTCCCTCATCAGCTGTTTGACCAATGCTAATAGGTCTGGGGTTTGTATGGAAGATGGCAAGTTGGAATCCGTCCTACGGGACCGTTCCGGTTGGTGCCTCCTCTGTTGGCGATCTACCAAACATGTATCTTGGGGACCTACTTCATCATGACCTTAGTGAGCCAGTCATCCAGCTTCCACTCGTGCTCCAGATCCTAAGTTTCCTATTTCAGCTTGAGCACGATTTCCCTGGTGTAAGTGAGGGGCCATGGCTCCAGGTAGGGAACTAGGACCATCCCTGGTTGATCGTTCAGCTGCACCTGTTTGCGTTGTTTCAGTTCTACGGCGTCTACGCTTGGAAGGTTCATCAGACGAAGCAGAGCTGTCGGATGAGGAGTAGGAAGCGGGACTTCCTCCAGCATTCTGATGCTGTTGTTGAGTAAGCTGAGTCATGAGGTTGGTGTTAGCTTGAATCTACTCGTTAAGCCGTCCCTTGCTTTCCACGAGTTCTCTCATCAGCTCGTTGAACTCTATTCTGGTGACAACTTCCGTTTGGTTTTGGGCGGTGACTGTCCCTGCGCCCGGATTAGCTTGTTGATTGATGGGTCCTACTTATTGGACGATAGCGGTCTCGTTGACATCCACATTGTGGGAGGCTAATCTAGTACGTAGTCTTCCCATTGTAGAGTTATCGGTTGGAACTCTGAGTAGAATCAATGGACTTCTTGTGAATGAACTTGAATCTTCTTTGGTGGATTTCTTCAATCCAGTAGTGACAAAGTAGATCATATCGACCTGAGAATGCAGTTCTCGGTGAAAGCACCCAAATGTTAGCACCAGAATTTGTTACTAACACCCAGGAGTAGATTTGTGTAGAGAGATTAATGAAGATAGTAAATTTAAAAAGAGGAATATATGCAACAGAAATGCAGAAACAAGAACACCAGAATTATAGTGGTTCGGCGTAACTGCCTACGTCCACTGTTAATGTAATCTTTATTGCTTTTCTTGAAGACTTGAATGCAGATTCAATCCGTAAAAAAACTACTCGTATACAAGTTTGAATTAAAAGAAATGAGTACGAAAAATGGCAGAGTGTTCCCAGAGTTCTCGAAAAAAGGTCCCTTTTCACTGCGCCCATGCCCCTCTATTTATAGACGAAGATAGGCTAGACTTTCTTTCCAGGCCTAGGAGTAAAGTACCTGGGCCCATATATGGGAACCTCGAGTCGACCGAAATAGGCATACCGAACGGGGTACACCGAACGGGAAATGCCGATCCAGGATGGCTGAACGGTGAAGTGAACTCTTTAAGGACTCGGAGTAAGTGGTATAGTGAATCGAAGCAAGGAGATGCCAGCCGCGTCACCCTGTTGCAGGTTGAAGAGTTAACTAACCTCTACAAGATTTGCTGAACCAGGGTCTGCCGAACCATGCACATTGAAACACAACTGATGGTATTGTTTTGGCTATGTTTATTTGACCAAGCGGCATGTGACTTAGTTCTTCTGAAACCGGTCCACGACCAGCCGAACCATTAAGATCAAACCTCACCCATACCGGGCGACCGAGGCCGAACCCTTCTTGGCCGAGCCGCCTTGTCCTTCTTATCTCGGCCGAGCGATGAGTGTGCCTTCCAGGTTGAACGACGAATTAACCTTCCAAGCTGAACGACGAATTTACCTTCCAGGCCGAACGACTTGTTCTCTGGCCGAACGACATTTTAACAGAACTTCTCGAGACCGAACAAGACATGTTGAACCATTATGACCGAACGAGGCATTACGAACAATCCGAACCAAATGACGTAATGTATCCCCTAGTCGAGCGATATTCATTAAGTTCCTAGCAACACCTTTCTTTGGCCGGGCGGCACATGTTATCCTTCCTCGGCCGAGCCATACATATTGGACAAATCTCCATATAGGCCGAACCATGAATACATATATTCTTGTGTCTTGTGATGTATGCTAAATTAAGTTAATTTTTTATTCTGTGTTTAGTGACTAGTTCATGTCGGTGACTTAAACTTATAACTCTGTTCTGAGTTAAATTAATTCCCTAACTTGTTATATCCTGGACATCCATATTTACTTATATGTTGTTTATTTTTGTGTTATATGTCGTTCTCACCCTATTGGATATTTAGAGATAGTCTGACCCGGGTGCTATTTTGCTCGAGTAAGACCGAGACTTTCAGGTTACAGGATGAGTAGACTTATGGATGGTTGGACTAGCAAAAGTTGGACCTTTGATATTTAGTTATATCACTTAGGAATTTTGTTTGAAATTGAAATGTATAATTAAGATTAGAAAACCATAACTTGTACATTAATTGAGTTTAGTATTTCATTTTGTAAACTCAAAATTTGTATATGTGTAAATTGAGATTTTATTATGTTGTGATCTGTGACTGTTATTTGTATTTTATATTGTTCTGATTCTGAGAAATCAGTGTGTCTATTACTGTTAATATTGCACACGTCAAATTTAGTTCAAATATTAAGAGAAAAGGTATAAATGACGTGTCGGTATTAGTCTAAAGATATACCTTAACAAGCCGTATTCTTCGGATTAGCAAACGACAAGTTACTTGTAATGTTCTTTGCTAAACTAGGTATAGCGGTCGGGTCGTTACATTTATATTTATAAAAAATAATTTTTTTTAAAGTTTATATATATTTAAAATACTTCATATATTTAGGCAAAAGTATATGTATATTCGAACAATATATTTGTACATTGGATGAGCTAACGTGTCCGTTGCGATGTAAATCTCATGATCTATACACGAGCATGTTATACCTTGCACAGATTGATATGTTATACATGCACACACATAGATATATATATATATATATGTGTGTGTGTGTGTGTGTGTGTGTGTACGGTACATATGTGTGTGTATATATATATATGATAACATAAATTAAATTAAATATATCAATTAGTTAATTTAAATAAAATAAAAGATTTTATTTCAATAAAATTTAGAAATGTTCTAAATAAAATAGACTTCATAGGCCCAACAAAAATCCAAATATGGTAAAAGAATTGAAATTCACCCATAACTTCCGCTGCGGGCTGGCCTGGTTCCAACAACAGATACGTTTACTAAGGGGCTAGTTTGATCAGTTCTAAACTGATTAGAGTGAGATTAAGATTTCATAATCGATCTAAGTTGCAAGTCGGAGTTTGGAAGAGGCCTTAGGGGCAATTATTTAATTTGTTCCATATATCTAACTTTGTTGTTAACCTTGTTCGTAATAACGGTGTTTGTTTTCTTTCATATACTTTGTTATATTATGACATAAATAATTAAGTAGTTAACTTTAGGTATAATTAAAAAAATTGTTATATAAAATGTTACATGATTGTAGTTGCAATCGTGAGTAATTAATCATAAAATGAAATAACATTTTTTTGAATATTCCTGATCAAGATGTTACAAGAAAAGATATCGATGCATCCGTTGCGACCAGGTTATGCAATGCTTTTCAGAAGTTAGACACTGTATTACTCGTGCCTGATGGGGACACTTAAAGGTTACGTACTTATAGTTATTGGATAACCATTGAATGACTCATCCAATAGTTTAATGTTGTTTAATGACAACTAGGTCAAAATGGAAACCTTAGCGTGATGATGTTACACAGTTTCCTCGACCTGATAATACTAGCTAGGAACTTCAATGTGAATACTCTACTTTGATTATAACAAAACATGGTATGATGATCCATCAACTGACTATAGTTAGGTCTGAGTTAAAGCATTAACAGTGAAGCAGCGATCAATAGAGAACTTGTCTCATCGGTTATATGAGGTTAGTATCACGATCAACTATAGTCAACTAAAAGTCAAAATCTCTTGCTAGAGTAGAACGGTTAATGATAAATGTTATTATTGAATCGCAAACTTTGATTTTGGATAAACAGAGTTGAATGTAGATAATATTAGAATTTTGAGCAACACCAAAATTCCATATCCTAAAGTGATATAGTTTTGACGAAGAAAACATGTGTAAATTATCTTTACTAAAGTTACTTCTTAAGAAAACATAAAATTGGATTTTATCGAAAAGGTCAATAAGCGATGAATTTAGCCAAACTGCCACACCATGAGCTAGGGTAAGTGGAACATTGATATTTGAATTGTCGAATATTAATCCTTGACGGAATTCACACCTTCGAGTCTTACAACCGTATTTGTGAATTATCTGAAAAACCAGATGATTTGATTAGTTTATAAAATGTTATAAATTAATTAATATTAATGAAATAATAGCTATTGTTAGTTTATTTAATATTTTGGTTTTGGTAGTAATTATTATAATGCATGCATAAAGTTATGTTTACACATATCGACATATGATGTCGGTATACTTTTAAACACATTTTAAATAAGAGATAATTATTTGAATCGTTTTTAGAAATTTTGCACCATAAAAATAGAAACATAGGGCCGACCATACAAAGGGAGAGATAATGGTGGAGTGATTGAAAATTAAAGTGGAATCAATTACAAATTTTTAATTAAGAGAATGAGAAAGTTTTCATTCTTCTCATTAAAACAAATCCCTTGACTTTATTTCCTTGACTAATTATTCTTTCTCCTCTTTTCTTCCATCCATGGCCTCTATTTCCTTATCCCTCTTTTGTAAAAAAATCAACTCCAAAACTGATCAAAACATCAAATAAAATTAAATGCTATGTGGTTCATCGAATTCCAACAAAGTTAGGTGTTGATTTAAGAATTGTCAAAGCAAAGTGTCACTAATAGACTGGATCTTTAAGGTACAATCTCAATTTGATTTATATTCTTAGTTGTAATATACTTATCACAAATACATACATACATATATTATTGTCTCAACTTAATTTGGAATTAAAAATGCAATCTGAATGACCAATTAAATTACATTATCTTATTTAACTTGATAGATTAAAACCAAAATATATATAAGCTTAATATATGTATCTAGGCTATGAATTTATGTTTTTAAGTTACATATATTATTATTCTAAATATAGTATACAATTTTAGTGATTTAAATGTTTTGCTTGAATTTTTAATCAATCCTAAATCATAGAGTATGTTAATATTTTACTTAATTAATGCATGTAATTTTGATTTTATAATATCATTTGATTGTTATCTTACTAAATTTAATGTATGTAATTTTGATTTTATAATATTTTTGGATTGTTGAAGTGAAACGAAAAAAATTTGGGCCAAAGCATTATTTGTATATAAGTAGACATATTTATATGTATATATTTGCAAATATACCAAAAAAGTTTAGTGTAATAAGTATGTATGCCTTGTCAATTGGAACTTATTTTGGATTTACCGTTAGAGCATCTCAAACAACTAAAGGGTTTGATATTCTCCGGATAAATATTTGCCACTGAAAATTAAAAAAATTTGTCGAAACATATTATATATAGACCTTAATAGAAAGATAATAAAATTTGTGATTTAATGGTGAAAACGAAACTGAAAACCAGTAAATCTATTGAAATATATCACATTTTTAATATTGCAACTTAAATTGTTCATGAAAAGTAATATTTGACTAAGCGGTACGGTATAAATTACAGGGACTAAATTTATAATGCTGAATTCGGAGGGATGTGCGCCTAATTTTTTTGTAAAAAGGGATGTGAGCCAAAATTCTCCAATTAATTATTGACAACTGGTGGAAAGAAAAAAAATTCATACTATAGATACCTATTAAAAAATGCTTAATGCTAGATGTCTATTAATAGGAGCCCTATTAAATAGACGCACGAGACATATTCAGAATTATGAATTGATCCCTGACCATTACTCATAATATTACGTGTAGTGTGGACTGAGCTCTTCCTTTATTTTGCTCAATATAAAGGATGAATAAAGCTATCTTGGAGATGCTATTACATTTAAATACATACACGCGCGCACAACCCTAATTTTGCAATATGAATACATACTTAATCAGAAATGGTTTATATTAGTTAATGTCGATGTAGATCAGAATTTAAATATACTAACTTTATTGCTAACTTCATCTCTTCCTTTCACTCATCCCCTTCACCACTCGTTAACTGAAGCAGTTAAACATCAACACTACCAGCAGCCACTGTCGCTCATGTCTCCTATATAGCCCGTGAGCCATTGACCAATCATTGCATGAGAAAGAGTATATGCTTTTGATGCGGAGAAAAATTGCATCTAGTTAGGGACCGTCAAAACTCTTTTAGATGTTTTGGTTATGGGATAATGAGGAATAGACGCGCATACTGCTTCTCAATCAGAAAAGTGGTCTCAAGGAAAATCAGTCTGACACGGAAGGAGCAAGGAGATAATGGGTTTCACCTATCTTAAAAATGCATGAGATTAAAGATTATATTGTTAGATGGCTTGTAGCACAACAGAGAAGTGAGTATTAGACTCCTAGAAGACATTTTTCAAGACTTTAGCGTTGTTTTCTGGTCACCTGAGCAGGAATAACCAATGGTCGAGCTTGTAGCAAAGACTCTCGATCTTATACTAGAAAAATTGGCGTGTTCGTGGAGATTTTTTGTTTCAGGAGAAGGGACTAGATGAAGGCACGTATGCATCAAGAGGAAGAGATAAGTATGCTTAAGGTAAGGGGGAATGGCATGTATAATCCAGGTCTCTTGTTGCTTTAGAAAGATTGGTTTTAGATGCATCATCGGTTCAGAATAGAGATGATGTATACACTTAAGATGGAGTTGATGTTATGGTAGGTGATAAGTTTCAGTTTGGGGAGATGTATCAGGCAGAATTAATGCTACAGGAAAAGTTGGCATTATTATTCTTGGTGAGGCGGAAGCTAGTAATGTTTCGAGCTGGAGAACACTGGCCTTATCAGATCTAGATTGTATACTAATGCAGCTGTTTTGGATTCATTGAGTTCGGTTAGGCCAGTGGTGGTTTCGATAAGGGATTTGGGATTCGATTTGGACGCGTTAACTCTCAATGTGGTTTTAGATTTCGCGATTGGGGATCCCCTTCTGTACTATGGTTGAGCTTGAATTTGGAACAAAACACTCTTTTAAGCGTAAATCCCTACATTTTGGCAGCTCGGTGTGGAGTCCTCGGCTCCATGGTGCTCATTCTTGCTTGGCTACTATTGCTTCTGGGTCTAGCTCAGGTTTAGTAGATCTTTTAGGTAGCACTTGATGCCGTACAATATTGAATGACTTGTCTATAAGTACTATGCTTAATTTAGATAGAAAGACGTTTTGTTTTTAATATATACCAGTCTAGTATATAATATATTAAAAAAGGAACTTGAGAGAGTCTAGAATGGAATACATCAGCAGGAATGATCTATATAAATGCAATAAAATTAAGGTTTTCTAAGGATAACAATATCGACATTGCTCTATTGCAAGAAAGTAAAATAGAGCATCCCGATTACCATTTATTTAGATGCTTAGGGGGCTTTGTATTAATAACTGAGTTTGTCTTCCTGCTAGGGGTACTTCATAGGGATTAATGTTGGGATTGAAACAAAATTGTGTTAAACTCATTCAGTCGATTATTAGCATTCACTCGATGCATCTTATTTTCGATGATTTAAGTGATGACTCGCTTTTAAATGTCTCAAATATTTCTGGACCACATAATAAGAGTTATAGGATAATCCATTCGAAAGAGTGTCTAGAGTTCAAATACCATTATGTAGGCCCTTGCATACTAGGAGAGGATTTCAGTGTGACTAGATTCTTAGATGAGCACATGCCCAAAGAAGGTGTCATCTCCGCTATGGAGGAGTTCGACCAGTTTATCATTAATGGTAGTTTAATTGAATTACCACTCAATAATAAGTAATTTACTTGGTCGAACTTAAGAGAAATCCCTTTGATGTTGCTCCTTGATCGTAATCTCATTAACGAAGAAATGAAGGATATGTTCCCCGCTACGCATGTAATGGGCTTCCGACAGTATACTCCAATCACTGTTCTATCGGTCTTTTTAGCGAGAACCATCACTTATATTTCATAGAACTTTTAGATTTGAAAATATGTGGCACTTGGAAACTAATTTCACTA
This sequence comes from Allium fistulosum, assembly GCA_030737815.1. Classification (NCBI taxonomy): domain Eukaryota; kingdom Viridiplantae; phylum Streptophyta; class Magnoliopsida; order Asparagales; family Amaryllidaceae; genus Allium; species Allium fistulosum. The sequence continues at coordinate 635,356,538 of CM060908.1, read as the reverse complement.
ATTTAGTTACTAATAAATGGCTCTCTGTAAGTAACAATAATTTCCAGTATTATGAAAATATAGCGAAAGTATTTGTTAGTAAACTAGTAGACTTAATATCATTTCTCAAAATATAGAATAAAGACATTTTTGGAAATGTTAGAATTAAAAAGGAAGAATTATTTTTTAAAATATTAAAATTTAATAAACTTGTAGAACGTAGAGTCCTAAACACATCAAAGCGATACATTCTTGTAAAACTTAAGTAAGAACTAGTTAAAATTATAAGCAGAAGGAAATAATATGGAAGTAGTGGTCCAAGGTCCAAATGATGGATGAAGTAGATGGAAATACCAACTTTTTTCATAAAATAGCTAATGGCCGCTAGCGTAGTAATACCATAAAGTCCTTACTTATTAATAATATGGAAATTTTTGATCAAAATAAACTCAATAATGCATTCGCTAACTAATACAAAAATATTTTTATGACTAATAAAGGTCATAGAATTAATGCTAGGTGGAACAAACTTTATTCTTCTAACTCAAGGATTTCTTTGGATGACTTAGATATCCCACTTATCGAGGAGGACATCATTACGGTTGTCGATGATATGCCTAGTGACAAATCATCGGGTCCTGATGGATTCCCTATTTTATTTTATTAGAAATTTTGGCATATTTTAAAAAATGACTAATCATAATGTTTAATATAAGTTTTATAATGGTAATTTACAATTAGGAAGATTTAACTTTGCTAAAATAATTCTTTTGGATGAGAAAGTGGGTGCCATAAAACTCAAGGACTTTAGACATATCTCATTAATAAACTTGTCACTCAAAATTATTTCAAAAGTCACAGCTAATTGGTTAAGCATAAAAATAAACAATTTAATTGACAATACCCAATCTGCAATCATTATGGGCAGAAATATTAGGATGGGGTGATAGCAGTACAAGAATTTATAAATTATTATTGTAAAAATAATATCACTTGTGCCCTAGATAGGTGATTCATGAAAGATTTATTACCAGCTATGGTTTTGGCTCTGGATGGGTAGATTGGATTATGTCTTTACTTAAAACAAGGAGCTCTAGTATTATCGTTAATGATATTCCAGAAAATAAAATACAATCAAAATATGGTTATAGCCAAGGCGATCTTTTATCTCCTTTACTTGTTTAACCTAGCAGCGGATGTTTTCTTTACGATCATAAAATTATCTTTCAATAACGAGGTTCTACGAAGTGTCGGTAATGACATCACTAGTGATAGCCTATCAACTCTAAAATTTGGTGACGGCACCATGCTTTTTTACCTCTCATTTACCTCGCTACATTTCAGCTCTCTGAAATTCTTTTTTGCCGTAAGATTAATTTTGACAAGGGTTCTGTTTTAGTCATGTTATCTAGTTTTTGGACCAAGCGGTTATCAAATGAATATGGATGTTAGGATAAAGACGAGATGGTTTGAGGACTTGGGAATATGCTTGGAAGGGCATTAGAAAGTGATTCAAGAGTTGAGAATCCAATCGGCGTCAAGGAAAGAGGTCGGTACCGACCTCTTTTAGGTTGGTGCTGAGAACTTTTTATGCACCTTATTGACTTATGGAGCTATGGCTTATGGACTACTAGCAAGAGGGATTGTTCTGGGGTCCATTTCTGAAGGAGTAGGTGAAAAACTCAAAGAAAGCTCTAAAGAAAAAGAATAAGTATTAAAAATAACAGAACCTCTCAGCAATGACTTAGTTTTTAAGGAAAACTGATCGGGGTTCGATGGATCGATGACAGAAGATTAAAGGAAGGAAGATGGCACAACTTGCCATTAAGAAATCAGATCGTTACTGATCACTTCTAATCGATACTAAGATGATATTATTGGCTGGGAGACCTTGTCTCCCTCTCATACATTCTCAGATCTTAAATTTAGACTTGGTATACCGAGATCTGACAATTCTGTTGGAAGATTTCTCTATAAATAGCAAGCATATGTCAACTCAAAAACGACTTTTGGTACTTCATCTTCTTCATTCTCTTTTGCTACATGACCCTAGTCACAAATAAAGCTACCTTTTACCATTTTAGGTTGTTAGATCGGTAAAAACCTTGTACTTGTGACCAATATGTATAAGCAATAACATTATAGTGGGCGCAGGTCTTCGGTTTGCCGAACCACTATAAAATATTTCTAGCTGTCTTACTTTATTTTGCTAGATCTCTTTATTTCAATTTTTTTGGGGTGTTGTGCCAATTTTTGTTTAACATCTTGGTGCTTTCATTGAGAAATGCGTTTCTCAAGGATAGATCTAGCTACATATTGTGGATTAGAGCGTCCAGTGGGTAGATCCAGAAGGTTTTATACCTAAAGTTTAAAGGAATTTTAGTTTGGAATCAATGGCACCATTGAAGAAGTTTGGTAGATCTGGAGCGATAGCTAGTGCAGATGAAGGACTTCTCATCATATTGAAGTTAACAACCAGCCGGCAACAGGGTTGTCAGAACCATTTGTTCCTCAGGAAATGGTCACAAGAGTAGAGTTTGATAAGATGATGGTGGAGTTGAATTAGAAGATGGAATATATTCAAAAGGTTTTACTTGAAAAAATGGATGCTAGCATAGCCTTGCTGACCCAGTAGTCACAAAGGATCAAGAGGAGCAGGGGAGAGATATCACATGCTGGATCTGAAGAGGAGAACTCATATACTTCTGGTCATAACAAAAGGAATGGAAAGCAAAAGCAGAAGGAACCGACTATTGAAGTAGTAGGGAGAAGTAATGGAGGGACTATAAGAGCCCCTACCAATGTCATTTAGATAAGTACCGACCAGAACCAGGTCGGTATCGACCTGAAATTGAGGCCGTTGGATGGGCAGGAAGCCGAGGCCGTCAACTTATTTGACTCTAAGGATGATTTGCAACATGTTGGTGATGATGATGGTCTGGATGTTGAGGCATACGATATTTGAGCTCAAATAGTTTCTATGGAATTAACTAGACGTTAGAGAAGAATAGAAGGAGTGGTTCTCCCAAAGACTGGAGAACATAGACGTCAACAAGCAAACTGAGACCATTTACGGAGTCAAACACCCGGTGCAATTCTTGATAGTCATCCTTTGGAGTTTCAAGCTAGCAAGTAGCATATAGCTGACATGATTAAGTGGTTAATGGTGAAAAATAAGTGGAGAAAGAATAAGGACTGGGGTTCTGTGCCTAGCAAAACTCCATTCACGTCGAATATCTTAAGGTAAGAGCATCCCAGGAAGTTTATGATGCCTATGATTTCATCGTACAACGGGACTACTGATCCCATGCAGCATTTATTTAAGTACGGATGGCACATGGATGGTGCTAGGGCAATGGATGCAGTTTGATGCAGGTGTTTCCACATCGACCTTTGATGAATTAGCAGAGAAGTTTCTGAAGCAGTTCAGGCTCCATATTGCTCAGCCTAAGGACGTAATGTACTTGTCAAGCCTTTCTCAAGGACCTCGAGATTCATTGAAGAGGTTCTCGAATAGGTTTAATATCGTAATTGAAGTTAATAGTCTGAACGGGAGTATGGTGTTGGTCTGGGGCATACATTCAGACACAGACTTTGAGAAATGGCTGAGAATGAAGCATCCGACAATTATGGAAGGGTTCCACTGAAAATTAATCAACTCTTGCATTTGGAAGAAGTAAGTCAGGTTGCTGGAAAGTCCGGTGGTAGACAGTCGAAGAAAGTGACTCAAAGTAATGTGGAAATTAAACAAACCAACAAGAGTTTTGATAATATGGTTGTGAATGTTGGTAGTTTTGGTGATCAATGGAAGAGAAACCAAAGCGTTAGGGCAGGTGGAACGAAGCCAAAATGCGCCCGAGGAATATGAGGTTGGCCTATTATATTCCTCTGAACAATACACCTAAAAATATCTACCTTGGTACATAAGGCATGGAAAGATATAAAAAACATCTAGGAAGGAGGCGACTAAGAAAGAAAGGCGCTTTGGCAAGTATAGTTGGTTTCACAAAACTCATGGGCATAACACCAACGAGTGCCGACATCTTAGAGATTTCATCGAGGATTTGGTAAAAAAGAAATTACAATAGTATGTAAGAGAGCCATAGGATGACGGACACAATGCTAGACCCCAAGGGCCGAATGTCCAAGTGAACCAACTAAGACCCAATGGAGAAGGTCCCAAGCAGCCAAATGGAAGGATAGTTATTAGTACCATAATTGGAGGACCTCATCCAGCGGAGAAAATCTGGAATGAAATGGAATAATTTGCGAGTTCGTTGACGAACATACTGTAGGAAAGTTGCTTTGCCATCGAGGACGAAGCTCTGGCTTAGCAGCAACGGATGATGACCGGTGATTTTGTGTTTTGGAATAGGAATTCTGATGGGGATTAACACCTTGAGGAATGTAATTGCTTAAACGATGAAGAAGGAGCTGCAAAGCTTAAATGGGAAGGTTGCCGCATTGAGTCGGTTTATATTAAAGGGAATAGACAAGTGTATACCGTTCTTTAATGCTTTCAAAAAAGGAAAGAAGAATTTTCAATGGACAAAGGAATGTCAGGATGCCTTCAAGGAATTGCCGAGGCATATGGAAACACCATCATTTCTATCCAAACCATTGGAAGGAGAAGATTTGTTCATCTATTTGGCCATGTCAGCTCACACCCTAAGCACAACGTTAGTACGTGATGAGGAAAGGATTCAAAGGCAAGTTTACTATTTCAGCAAGCTGTTTACCGAAGCTAAAAAGAACCATCCAAAGTTGGAGAAAATCGCTTATTGCATGCTGATTGTGTCGAGGAAGTTGCATCCATATTTTTAGGCTTATTCGATTAAGGTGCTTACGGATCAACCTTTGAAGTAGGCATTGTATCGAACCAAGACTTTAGGAAGGTTGCTGAAGGGAATATTGAAGTAAGCCAGTATGATATCACTTACCATCTAGGAGGGCAATAAACAGATGAGAGTTGGAGGATTTCATAGCTGAATTTACTGCAGGAGATGGTGAAGAGGAAGACGATATGGTCACACTTTCTCAATGGAAGCCTTTTGTAGATGGAGCTTCTAATGAGCATAGTTCTGGGATAGGAGTGATACTCCTAACTCCAAAGGGACGATCGATTTACTATGCACTAAAGCTAGAGTTCGCGACAAACAATGAGGTTGAGTACGAAGCGTTAATAAGGGGACTGGGGATAGCGAATGAACCGGGGGTAATGATTATAAATATAGTGACTCCTAGTTGGTGGTTTTTCAAGTGAAGAAGGAATTCCAGGCTAAGGGTGCAAGATTTGCCCCCTACCCGATGAGGAATTTAGTACTATTGGATGATATAAAGCATTACACGATTACGCACATCCCCAAAGAGGAGAACACAAAGGCCAATTAACTGGCTAAGTTAGTTCTGGAGATATGCGATTGTAGGGATTAGTTCCAACATAGGTTTTCTTAGCTCCAAGTATCAACCAGATGGACGTCGACTAGATTTTGGAGGCCGAAGAGGAGAAGGAGCCATGCACGACTCCAATCAAGGATTATTTACTTAAAGGAACCCTTCTAAGAGGAAGTGACGAATGATAGAAACTCCTTTGTAATGTATGCGGTTTGTAATGCAAGGAGGGGCTATACAAGAGATGATTTTTGACCCCCATGCTTTGGTGTGTAACCATGGATGCGGCTAGGAAAATCCTTATGGATGTCCATGAGGGTAGCTATGGCGATCACATCCGGAGGTAGACATTAGCGAAGAAGATACTTTCCTATGAATACTTCTGGCCAATAGTAAACCATGATGCTATGGAATACACTAAACGGTGTGACCGAAGCTAGTGGTTTGCATAGTTTACAAGAGCCCCATCAACATAGCTTACGTGAATGGTTAGTCCTTTTCTTTTTACGGTTTGGGGAACTGATATAATCGGCGTGCTACTGATGTTGAAAGGAGGAGCTAAATATGCTATTGCTACGATGAATTACTTCACAAAGTAGGGCCGAAACAGAACTGCTTGCCACGATCAAAATGAAGAAAGCGATTAACTTTATGACGAAAAACACTATCTGCAGATTCGGAATACCTAAAAATTATAGCGGATAATGGAACTCAGTTTGAAAGTATCGAGTTTAAGGATTTCTATAACCTCATACAAGATTGAGAAAAGCTTTTTGGCAGTAGCACACCCACAGGCAAATGGACATGCAGAGACATTGATTAAAATCATCAAAATTACCTTGAAGAAACGGTTGACTAAAGCTAAGGGCAACTGGATTGATGAGTATCCACCGGCACTGTGGGCTTATCGGACGACCCATAAATCGGCAGTTGGACATGCACCATTCACTTTAGCCTATGAATCAGAGGCTATGATTTCGATTGAACTAGAAGTCCCTTCTCATCGAAAATGGCATTATGACCCTAAGGTCAATGGGGAACTTTTAATTGAATCCCTCGATTTAATTGATGAAAAATGAGAAGAGATAGAATCAAGGGTAGCTGTTCACCAGAAAAGAGTAGCATGACATTTCAACGTCAATGTCCGAAATCGTACCTTTAAGGTAGGGGATCTCATTTTGAAAGGAGTTCTCTTAGGTATAGGGGCACTTGGTTCACATCCTTATGCAAACAAATAGAAGCTTGGAGATTGAACTTTCAAGCTAGCTACTGTTGATGGGATCCTAAATCCGTAGGCATGGAATAGCAATTTATTATGACATTATTTTAATTTTTTTCATTAGATAAGCCACCTAAGGATTCTGGGGGCAGTGTAATAAGGCAGGGCTTGCCGCATCTTTCGTTTATCAATAAAAGTTAGCTTCTTGAATCAATGGAATCGTGTCCTTTTAAGCAAAATCGTGTACTATGTGATTAGCAATGCAATTAGGTACCCAGAGATAGGTACCGACTCCTTTAGTCCAGGATCAAGACAAAGGAGCATAATCACAAAGGTCGATCTTATAATTTGACCCTATTCCTTCGGCATGGACTATTTTCCAGAAATAGGCAAGGTCGGTAAGAAATATCTGAGGTCTGATAGCTAAAAGGCTTGTCTCTGAAGGTAGAGACTGGTGCATGGATGGAAATTCAATAACCATGCTTGCGGCCTTGCAAGACGTACTGGGCCGAGAATAAGCGAGGATGGTCAGCGAATATTTTCGGTCAACACCTAGAGATAGGTGAGACTAAGGGCTGATGCCTGGAGATAGGCATCTAGAGCATCAGTTCCCAGAGATAAGAACTCGTGCACAATCAGAATTTTCACAACCATGCTTTTGGCCGAGCATGAGATGCTTGGCCGAGGATAAGCAAGCATGGTTTGTGAATGCTTTCAATCAACGCCCGATAATAGGTGAGGTAGAATATCAAAACTCGAAAATAGGTACCATCAGACCCCTCCAATCTAGGATCGAGATTGAAAGAGTATAATCAGACTAAGGGGAATCAGATAATTTTCTCCATGCTATCAACCTTCAACCGATGCTCGAAGTAGGCCGGATTAGAAATGGTGCCGAGATTCTGGCATCAGGAATGCCAAGTCCCAAGACAGGGCTCGGTATGAGGTGGAATTACAAAAGGTATGGTTTCACTCATGGCCTAACGGGACACACTTGGTCGAAGTTGAGTGGTGGATTTCTATGGATAATATCAATCACGCTTGGTTATTGGTTAGATCAAAGACGTTAGGATACGAACGTCTAAACCATTATTCCTCGGAGATAAGGAACAACATGAAAATCAGTTTATATATAACTTGTCAATAGTCGAGAAAAACTCAACCTAGAATAAAAAATAACCACAGAGTTGGCTAAATAATATTTTTGTTTAGCCAAATTGAAACACTTTAGTGATGATAAAATAGAACTGAATAATGGTAATAACTAAAGCAATTGCAGAAATTCAATTTATATGTACAGAGTTACAGTAAGTAAACGCGGTGCACAGACACAGGCATGCATATTATGGATAAATTATAGTACAAACAGTTATACCATATAAGCAGGAAGTTGTATATAGGCATGAAAAATATATAAAGTGTAGAAATGTAAACTGAATAAAGATTGAAATAGAAAAGAAGTATTTCATTACATTCAAACTTTATATACAACAGATGCAGTGGTCGGTCCTGCACAAGCAATTCTTATGTATAACAGGAGAACAAAAGTACATCCCAAAATTTGACAAAAAGACGCTTTCTTATCATCATTGAAGACTAACTGAGGAGCCTACTTCTTGTGCCCCTTCTTTTCTTCTTCCTAACCTTACCACCTTTGTTGCTCGAGCCATCACGAAGTCTCTTCTGGGCCTTCTCACCCTTAGGAGTGTTGCTTTTGAAAGGAGTGGTCTCTCCTTCTGTGAAAGTGGTTGCAGGATCTTCAGGACGGTCAATTAGGGCTCAGAGGTCTCCGTAGTGGTGCCGGTGCCGCTGTCCTTTGGAGCCCTTATATTAATATGAAGGATTCTTGGAGATGGCTTCGGCTTTTCAGTCAGTAAGCTTTTCAATTTTAGGCTCAGTCTTGATTTTGAATTTGGAGATATCAATCTTCAACTTCTCCACCATGAAAATGGATATGATCGGACCCGAGGTGCTAGTGATGGTGATGCCTTGCCCAAGGGAATGGAAAATGTCATACAATCCCTCCAAAGTTGTGATTATCTCTGAATCGGGACCAAGGATAGAACTGGAGAAAAGGCTTGGGACGGCCAGTCCCATGGTTATGGAGGTTGACTTGTAGTTATTACAATAGAGCCCAAGCCTTGAGTAAACGGTGGTAGAGGAGGTGGAAGAGAAGGATGACCTAGAGGATTACAAACAAAGTGGTAAAGGTTACTGACAATCTCGAGTGAGAACTGAGGATCTTGAACATTAGTGAGACGAGGGATATACCCTCACTGGTTGGAGTCTCCTTAGTATGAGACATGGTAATCTCACCCTCTACTGGGGATGACAGAATGGATTGAGAGATAGAAACATGAATGTATGGCTCTACAGAAGTAACTGCTACAAAAGCCGGGGTAATTTGGGTGGCCTCGGAGCTGGCTCTCTTAGACGATTGAATCTTCATTGCTAGATCTTGGATCTTTATAGATGATGGTTCTGCTTGGCCCGATGCACTTGGACTAGTAGGAGCTTCAATAATAGCTTTAGCAGTAGTGGTGTCCTTTGTAGTCACGATAGCTTTTCTCTCTTCAAGTTTTTCTATGTCTTCGGTGTCGAGGTACTTGGCTTTTAGCTCATCTTCGATAAGGCCTTCATAGAATGCCTATGCACAACGTAGACATCAATGAGAGTAACGACATATGTACTACCCAACCAATTTAATTTCTTGTATTGGATGACATTAGCAAAGAACCGTTGAAGGGTGGATTTTAGTTCTTCTTTTTCTTTGCCCTTTGCTGCCTTTGTAAAATTAGGTCATTTATAGTTGCAACATGGTCAACCAAAGCCTCCAGTGTCTCTGCTTTTGAAAGAAGAAAGGCGGAATCAAGCTTCTGCTTTTCAACATGAAGCTCCTAGATCGCGGCTTCTTTGTCCTTGATGGCCTTATCTTTCTGTAGGAGGGCCAGTTCCTTGGATGTTAGCTGCTTTTTGAGATCAACATTATCTTCATGAGTAGGTTTTATAATATTCTTCATTATGATCTTGACCTGATTGTGAGTACGTTTCATCTCTTCAACCAAGTTTTAGGCCTTCTGCTCAGATTCCCGAGCCGCATCTCTTTCTTTTTTAACCTTCTCTAAGTCCGTCTTGTATCCTTCTATAAGAATATCATAGGTTTTCTTCTCTGACTCAAATGATTAGACGTTCATTTGATTAATTCAGTTGACGTTATAGAGGGCGAAGCAAAGTTTTTTCCATTCATAACCTTGGTCAATAAACTCTTGAATCCTTCCAACTATACGATTCTCCTCTTCCCTTGAAATGTCTTTGATGCCACGGTCGAACATGACATTAGTCAGTAAAAGTTTTGGGAAGGCAACTTGCATTCGGCTCGACGGGGTTGGAGGAGGAGTTGGACAAATAAAAACCCCTTTGGATTATGGGGGTATAGAAACTGTGGTAGTAAGAGGAAATGACGTTGAAATCTCTTATTGTGGAGGAAGCTATGGTTGGGATTGAGGTGAAGGAATACTAGAAGAGGAACCATGGTGGTCGCGTGAATATTCATGTCTCTTCCTAGGGTCATGGTACTATTAAATTTCGGCCTGCCTTTTTTCCTATCTCTTTCGCTTGGAAGTCACTTTCCGCCATTCTTTTCGGCATGCTCTTTCTTCTTCTGTTTCTTGCTCTTTATGAAAGCTAGAGTAAGGAGGATATGGATCAGGAGTACATTTCCTTTCCTTAGAAATTCCATGATGAAGATAACATAATTAGTCTTTGCCCATTTACCTGAAAGGTTGAAATGAAAGAAAGGGTCGTATCAGTTTGGAACATTGGAATGTAAGTGAGTGCAAAGAATGTGTGTTCATGATCCTAGAACTGTGAAGAGTGCTGGTGTCCCTCTAAGTACTCTAGATACCATGTTTGGAAGGAAGTAAGGATATAGCCTAACCTCCTTTGACTAGGATGCCCTCAAAGGAAAAGCTGAAGCCAGGAGATAAATCCTTAAGCTGATCAGCAGTCAGAATGTCAAAATCAGTCAATGAGCCAAAAATGTCCTCCAAAGAACTAATTAGAGGACTCACCTCAGCTATTGGCGTCATGCTTGGTTCCAAAGTTTGTTGGGAAATCTTGATGGCTATTCATTTTGGGTGTGGCAAAGTAGGAAGTTCAGCGCCTTCTAGAGACGTCCCTCCGTATGACTCATCCATTTTTTGTAGAAATCTTCGTCATCATCACCTTCTCCAACACTTTCTTCTTCTTTCTCTTCTCCTTCTTCCTCTCTTTCTTCTCCTCGCTTGGGAATTTTTTCCATTTCGACTCTTCCCTCTCCTTATGCTTGCACTTTGCTAGCAACATGTGCTTTTGCTGCTCTATCTGCAACTCACCGACATTTGTTAATGTTGTGTCGATAGGCCTTTAATGCCCCTAGATGTGTTAATAGGGCAGAAAACCTAGTTGGCATCCTAGAACTACTTGGCATAGTATTGGAAGGAGTGGAAAAATGATTGGGATGTTGAAAGTTGCATCGACGAAGATTCTCCGGGAGGTAAGTAGTAGTGCAATATCGAATGTTGATTCTCTTAAGGGTTTGAAGAGTCTCGGATTGTCAATGCTCATGTCTCAAGCTAGAGTATCTATGAAGAAAGGAGATAACCATTTAAACACTTGAATGGAGAGAATCCAAGTACGGGAAAGAATGGAAAAGAAGAAGTCTTGCTTCCAAAGAGCGAAAGCCTATTGAAGCCATAAGGACATGGAATGAAGTATGAACGTTTATTGTGGAGCACTTAGATAACTTTACATCGGCACCAAGCTTCAATAATCATCAGAGAAGTCGACTAACTTCGTTGTTTGATGCTCAAGACATGTGTTAGTTTTTTGAAGGTAGGAGGTCGCTGGAATTGGTTCATGAACAAGATGTATAAGGAGCTCAACAGGGAATAACTATTGGGATGGATTTGAGTAGGAGCAAGCCTAAGCTCCTAGAGGAACATTCGACGGAATGGATTGAAGGGCGGTACAATGCTGCCTAAGCACATGTATTTGTTACAAGCTGTATAGCCTATCAGAGGATTATGCACCCATTGATTTTTTTTTGCAAGTAGGACAACATCTTCAGGAATTTAGTGGTGACGACATATGGTCCGGATTAATTTGGTGATAAGGAATATCAACATTTGTTTTGGAGGATCATTCAGAACTCTCAAACTCACATGGACATTAATGGAAGGAGGCTGGTCTTGGATTAGATCTGCTGGTACTATCATTCTTTGTAATTAGCAGTTATCAAGCGTCTAGGTCCGGCAGGTGTGGAGGTTGAAGCCTAAGTTGTGTTAGACCCGTCTTTAAGAGGAGTTGATGACCCAGCGCCAATGTTGAATCTAGGAGAATGACGTGTCATTCTAGATAGGAAAACTTGATATTGAACACAGTTAGGTATGTTTTATTTCAAGATTCTATTTTAAATGTGAACCTGAGTGACCGACGCTTAGAGCCCAACAGATGTCGTCATGTGTTGACTAATCAGATTTTAAATATCAATTGGGGTGTAACACCCCTAAGTTTAAATAACATTATTCAGGAGATTTAATTAGATAAATTAAATAGAATAATGTAGAGACTAGAGTGATAAGGGGATTGAGATTTGGAAACTAAATAGGGTTGTGCCTTAACTAAATGAGTTTACAAAATGGTTTTATAAGTTAAATACCTAATGGAATAAGGCAAGGGTAATATGGGAATAGCCGTATAACCCCATAACCCCTAAACCATTATCTCATTCTCATACATACTTTCATAAAACAAAAACATAAACAAAAGGAGAACAAGACCGACGATAACCCTAGGAGAAAAGGAGATCAAAATCAATTAGAAGCTAAGATTCAAGCAAGGAAGAATTAAGCAAGAACAAATCTCAAGTTCCTTATCCAAACAAGGTGAATGATAATCTAAACCATCTTATACATGTCTTAATGAACATCTTAATTTCGAGTTTAAGGTTTTAAAATCGTTTGGATGTATTGAATGATGATATGCTTTGATTATATGCCATGTTTGATTTAAACAAGTATTTTAGTGTAAAGGTATAATTCGATTTTAAGGTTAAAATCATGTAAAGTGGGTTTCATAGGGATTGAATATGTTATGTAAAACATTATTTTAGAGATTGGTTTAAATTTTCATAATAATCCAAGCTATGGATAATTTATTATGAATTTTGAATGGAAGAAATAGATAATTTGGGTTTAAAATTAATTACAACAATTATATAAAGGACTTCTGGTCTGAAATTTATATATGTTAGAAAACATATTAAAAGTGAATTGTGATGATTTTTGGAGATTTTTCCTAAGTGATTTACTATGAAAATTAAATTTATTAAGTTTGGAGACTTAAATGCTTAAATGTTTTATGGAAGGGAATGGCTTATTTGTTAAAATAATTTCAATTATAAATTAGTGAATTCGGCAGCCTTTTTAGAAAATGATTTTGATAAAGAATTTGGCAACTAATCATATTTTGACAAATTGGGTAAGTTAGGTAAAAAAGAATTTCTTTTATTGGCTAAAAACCGATTTTGTTTGGATTTACTACTTCGCCACTTCCATCTGTTAGCTTTCGACACCATTCCTCCACTACGAATCCATTCGAAACCAAAACACATGGTATCAAGCCATTAATATGTAGTGCATTGGAGAAAGGTGGAAGGGATAGTGTTGAAACCTTACTTTCAAAGGGGTAGAAGCTATTCTTATTAAATTTGAATTACTTCTGTTATAAATGATGCTTTCGAAGGGGTGACAGCCACCTATATTAGCTTTTGAATCAATTAACTTTCCTTTTTTTAGAAAAGAGCCTTCGAAAGGGTTGCCACCTTTTTGTTTTAAGAAAAGATTTCGAATGAGTTGCCACTTATTTGGTTTTGAAAAGGAGCTTTCGAAAGGGTAGCTTCTTTTGAACCTAGTAGAAACCTAGCTGCCGGGTGCATGCCTTTCGAATTAGTTAAAGGATGCTTTCTTCATAACTTAAATCAATGCTTCCGAAAGGGAAGCTTTCACCCTTGTAAAATTTGAAGCCACCTTCCTAATGCTTTCGAAAGGGTCCCTGTAGCCGCTTTTATCAATGCTTTTAAATGGGTAGTTTCGAAGCTATCATTTTCCCCCAATTCTTTTATTTGAAGATCAATGCTTTCAGAAGGGTTACTTTCGCTTTTATTTTCTTTGGCCTAGAAGTTATATCTAATGTTAAACCCAATGGTTTTGAAAGGAACACTTTTAAATGGTTTTTGTGAAGCTTTCGAAGGGAATGCCTTAAATATTCCAAAAAGTAAGCTTTAAGTATTTCGAAAGGTAAGCTTTAAGTATTTCAAAAGGAAGGTTTCCACGATTTCGAAAGGAATGTTTTGAGTATTGAAAGGTATACCTTTAAGTGTTTTAAAAGGAAGGTTTGAATACTTTTGAAAGATATGTTTTAATGGTTTCGAAAGTGAAGGCCTAAGGTTTTGAAAGCCTTAGTTTTTAAACAAGACACCTAGTCTCTATTTTTAAAGGTAAACCCATGGCAATATGAAAGATTTTTTAAATGGCATTTAACTTTGGTGTTTTTGAAGAAGCTTTCCTTGCTAAATATAACAAGTTAAAGGTATTAACCATGTTTCATTTGAAAAATGATTACAAGGAAATTAAACCATAAATGTTTATATTATTATCTTATGATCAGTTATCATGTGTGCTTCTTCTGTAATTATATTCACTTTATAATTAACCCATACCTGCATTTTGGAGGTGTTAAGGGCAGAATAACCAACTAGGTTGACCTAGTAGTGAATATACATTGAGTTAACTTCTGTGTTAGTAGAATTGCATCCAGAAGGTCAGATAGACCAAAATGTAGGTTGCCCAAAGGCTGATCAAAGAATTATTGGTTTAGACAGGTTCATAGAAATTGTTATTGGCAGGGAGCCAATAGGTTCTTAGTGATCCCATGAAAACTATATCCAGATTAAGTTATTGACAGATATCAATAGGTTCATAGTTAGCCCATGAAAACTATGACATGAGAGAAGTTATTGGAGAAACCAATAGGTTCACAGTGAGCCCATGAAAATTATAATCGGATGAAGTTATTGGTAGATACTAATAGGTTCTTAGTGATCCCATGATAACTATGAAATCAGACAGATAGTCCATAAGCATGGAATAGGTTATTAATTAGCCCATGAAAACTAATAGGTTAATATTGACCCTAGAAACTATTACTTGAGACAGATAGTCAAATGAATGATGATGGGAAATCCAGACCATATTGCATGTTTGCATATCATCATGTTACATTTTATTATGTTATGTCTTAACCATTGTGGATGCAGGTGCACAGTATAGGGTTATTATAGATTAAGTTAGGATACTAGTAAGGGGAAAACCCGTTCCGCTAAGCGGCGTGGTCTCACTAGATATCTATATGGTTTGAGATGGTAGGTTATTATTCATATCGGACTTTTTGTCTAACTCGAAGTTTATGTTTTCCCCTTAAACTCTTGGTGCTCAATTAATTTTGAGTAGTTTGAGAGTTAAGGTTTTCAGGTTCTCCTTTAGATGAATAAGCTTTCGAAGACATGTAGGAGGCAAGCTAGCTAGTAGGAGTTCTTTCTATTTGATTCCACTGTGTTTTGGTTGTAATGACAAAGTTGTTTATTTGCCTATATTTGGACTCTGATCAACCAAGTGGGCATCTTCATATGTCGTTCTTGGCGTATTTTGTAATAATTACAGTTCTCTGAACGTGGTTTATGAATTGGGATTATGTAATGAATTTGAAATATGATTTGAAGTTAAACAAGAAATTTGTTTTATGATTTAATTTTTTTCCATATCCATGTGTTTCTGTCCTATCAATGTATCTAACATTACCGCATTTGGTCACAAAGAATTAATAACTATGGATGACTGCAACATCTGTAGCAATTAGTTTTGGGCCTCCAAATGAAGGATGTTACATAGGAAAATTGAAAGTGCCAATCTATAGTGTGGATCCTATGTCTCGTACACGACAAATAGACCATTCTTTGTAAATAGCCCGCTCATGTTGGAAAACAAGCCACGTAGCTCGCTGAAATTGTGCGTCGAATCTTACCCATTATTGTCGGATAATCAATAATAGAACCGCTATCCGGAGCGATGTAGATCGTTCTTTTGTAGGAACACAGGAAGTGCAGTAGTTGAAAATATTATGTGATGGAATTTTTCAAACAACATAGTGCACTCGACGTGACTGTTCTTTAGAAAAGATACGTCCTATTGGAGTTTGTAACGACAAGTAGTGAGCGATCAACTTTGGTAGAAAATAGTTCATTCACTTTGCAAATCAAAAAAATTTGGTTGCGGCAAGATGTCATGTTCTCTTGACCGGCCTGAAATGAATTAATGTCAAAACCAAGCCGATATGGAATAGTCAAAATTTTTGGATTTGTATATGGCCACTTCGAGCTAAACATGAGTTCAACCTAGGGGAAACTTGGAGTAGTAAACAACTAAAAGAAAAGGGAAGTGATCGATCATTAAATTGAGGCTCCGATCAACCATCAACCACGACGAACTCAGGCCATTACCGGTGGCTTGCTTCACCACCATGAAACGCTAACAACTTACTTTAGGATAGACAACTTGGACCTAGGGTCTGTTAAGGTTGGGGTCGATCTGATTCGAGATATTAGTGGTGGTTGGAACAGAAATCAGTTGGTGATAGCATCTACTAGGGGTTAGTGGCGGCTCAGAACAATTGACGGCATTTGAAATGGGGAAAGGAATTTTTCTTAAAGGAAATCAACACCAAGAGATATACTCAAAGGGAAAGGAGAATGTGAAGGCGTGGAAGGGAAGTGTGCTAGTAGTTGGTACTTCAAAGAAATTTTGAGCTTGAGTGACTCAGCAAAAGTACTCAATACTGACTAAATCAGGTTGGTGCTGAGTTTAATTTTTGGCTAAAAATTTAATAAGGGAAAACAGGAAGGTAGTGTGTACTTGGTTAAGGCATAGAACGATCTCCGGAATGATAATCTTGTCCATAGCACAAGGAATGGAACTTCTACTATATAAAGCAATTGAACAAATATTTGTGGAATATAGACACCACTTTGAAGCAACTCTTGAATAACCAATAGAATCGTATGGACGATGGTATATGATTTTTTGTTCCATAGCACACTTTGTTTCCAACAGAAGCGTACTCTAAGGGGAAACTATTATCCAGCTTTTGGACCAAGCCACTGTCAAACGAATCTGGACGTCGGGATGAAGACGAGACGGTTTGAGGACTAGGCAATATGCTTGGTAGGGCAATAGGAAATAGTTTCAAGAGTTGAGAGTTCAATGGTGTCAAGGAAATTGGTTGGTATTGATCCCTTTTGAGTTGGTATCGAGCACTTTTTATGCGCCCTATTGACTTCATGAGCTATGGCTTATGACTACTAGCAAGAGCGATCATTCTGGGGTTCATTTCTGAAGAAGTAGGTGAACAACTCCAAGAAAGCTTTAAAGTAAATGAATAAGTATCAAAGATACTGGAACCTCTCAGCAATGACTTCATTTCTATAGAAAAGTGCTCGGGGTTTGATAAATCAAAGATAGAAGATCAAAGGAAGAAAGATGACATACAGTGCCATCAAGAAATTAGATCAGCATCGATCACTTCAGATCGGTACTGTTTGTACCAAAAATGGGCACAACACTCTTCGGAAGTTTTTGAAGAGATAAAAATGAAGAATAGAAATGTAAAATGTGGATTATCTAACAAAAACCCAAAAAAACTGATATGTAAATGCATAGACACACAGCAATTTAGAGTGGTTCAGCGTATTGCCTACGTCCACTATGAATTTTGATGACTTTATTGATATCCTTTGAATGAATACAATTGATTGCAGTAGGTTACATCGAATTAAAGTTGTTAAATTCGAGTACAACAGCAGTAATGGAGTATGAAATCGAATCCGGCAGATTCTGGGCGTTGGAGTGTCCAAAGATCCTTTTTATGTAGGCCCTGGGGCTCTATTTATAGGCGTAGGATACAAATATCTCGCTCAGATCTCGGGAGACTTCTTCTGGCATGTGGGTGGGCCCACGCGATCGATCCGATGAAGTTTCGGCCCGATCTGTGATCGATACGAACGTAATACGTATCGATCAAGATTTTGTCCGATGGAGTCGAAACTTGGTGTGAACATTCTTTAGCTCGTACGTAAGCTCCTGTGAAAATTTCATAGCATTTGGACTTGTGGATTGCGAGATATGATCGATACAAGCTGGTGTTCTTCGACGGGCTGTTTGGTTCGTATCGATGATTTCGAACAAAGCCTTACACCGGATGGATGCGACTACTGTAACCTGATGGATACAAAATGGAGCTTGCTCACTGATGGGTTCGAAATAGGATCGATTCGAACCAAGGCTTAATGATGGATACGAAACGGGGTTATTTCCTTTGATTTGCGTCGATCATAACTTGAGCATACGAACTCTTATTGACTTGAAACTTGGGATGTGGGCTTTTATAGTTTTGCTTGTCATGCCATATCAATCATAGCTTGATCCGGACTTGGACAAAATTCATCGACATCCATAGCAAACTTGCACATTCTCAACATTCGGGATCAACGATCCTTGGTTTTCAGTCAATTCCTTGATATCTTGGCCTTGCCAAAAGGCGGGATAACATTTGCCCCCCAAAGTACGTTTTGTGTGAACATGACGTGCTTTGAACAGTCGCTTTTTCCTTCCTGAATGGTTTTGTCCGGCTTGCTGAATGATTGTCGTCTTTTCGTTGAAATTTGTAATCTTTGACTGATTTCCTCAGTAATGTGCACCGTTGATTATCAACCGTCGTACCCTGTATCGTTGTAACTGATTGGTGTATGATAGTGATTAGTTGTTTATCGCAGTAATCGTTATCAGATGAGTATCCAATTCGTGTGGATGTTGAAAATTGAATATTAGTCCGACATATATGCATATATGTTAATCTGACTCTTGTTAAAGTTGCACGTTCGTGAGTCGTTGTCAGTTCTCTCGTATCGAATTCCGTATCGATCCTCTCCTGAACCAATGTGAAATTCGAATTTTAATAATGCTCGATGGTTGTTTTAGAATGTCCCTTCGTATCGATCCTCTCCTGGATCGATGTAAAAGGTTGAAAGGCGGTTTCTCGTATTGATGTGATTTACAGTGATGGATACGAAATAAGCGTTCGCATCGATGGATACGAGTTTCAGTGTACTCCATTTCGAATCGATGGACTATTGCTATTGTGGGTCGAGTGCTGATGGATACGAAATAACCATTTTGTATTGATGGAGTTTACTGTTTTCAGAACAGCTCTCGTTGCGCACTTCGCATCGATGAATTCCGTGTTACTGGATACGAATAGCCAATTCGCATCCATGGATGTAGGCCTTTGGAGTGTTTGACTGAATCGATTCGAACAGTGAAGTTCGCACCAATGAAATGTGGTTGGAGTCTAGAACAATGGATACGAACAATGGTTTCGTATCGATGGACCTTGTGTCTCAGACAAATCTCTATTGACAATTTCGTCTCGATAAAAGCTCAAGTTTATGGATTCGAATAGCTTGTTCGAATCGATTCAGTGGTGGACCCTTTGTAACCAGTCGAGTTTACCGGGAGGCGAAACGTTTTTCCTTTCACACTCGAGTCCATATAAATACTTTTTTGGACTAGGCATTTTTTCCTTACTTGCTCACTTCTTTTCGTCAGCCCTTCGTATCGGTCAGATTTCGAAAGCAAAAAGACTGCGTTCGCCTTCAAATCGACCTAAGTCCTAATCCTTATACTAATCACTCGTATTAGGTAATTAATTTACGCATTCATGTAGACATTGACAAGACTCGAGATTCAACGCCAGTTCATCCAAAGCCACGGCCTATTCCAGCGCCGTTGATGCCGGAGTTGGGTCGAAGTGAGGTTGAGGAGAGGGTAATGGTGTTCGCGTTGATTGGAGAAGAAGGAGTGAGGAAAGAGATGAAAGAATTGCTCGGTTTGGATTTCGTATCGATGGAGGGTTAGGAAAAACTGGAGCTTCGTATCGATCCCCCTACTGTGACTTCGCATCGATGGCTGATCTTTCGATTTTGGATTTGTCACTTCGAATCAGTATGGATACGAAGTATAGTCGTGATGAGTACGAACAGTGTTGTAACCCGATGGATGCGAAATCAAAGCGACCCGATCGATACAAAGCTATCGGACTTCAATTGTTACAAAGTTGAGGCTTTGATGATTGATACGAAATGAATGTTCTGGATCGATACGAAGTGAATGCTTTTGATTGATACGAAGCCTCCAATTAATGGATCGATGCGAAACCTATCGTTCTGGGTCAGTATGAAACATAACAAATCCTGATCGATGCGAAGAGGCCGAGCAGTGATCGATACGAACTTTACCATTTTGATCGATTCAAAGTTGCTGGCCCTGAGTGTTAAGAAACACGATCCCTTCCAATCGATGCGAAATAAACTTCGGGTGATCGATCCCAGCCTGGACCTTAATGGATAAGAAACCTTGCACAATCGAACATTTGACTCCGACGAGCTTTATCCTTGCATAACTGGACTTAACCATTTCACTGCATATTTAACCATCCTTCAAAGCTCGTCGATGGAACTTTGACTTAACGAACTTACAACAAACTTCAATTTGGATCAATTGCTAACGTTTGGATGGCACGGTTGTGACGGTCAGCGATGACGGTCACTCCAGCTGTATTTCGAAGTCTCGTCGCTCAAATATTTATTCATACTATGTTGAATCTTTTCAAGTAGCATAAAGCACTGCACTTGCACAACACATTCACACACTTTACACTGGGGGAAGCACGAGTGTCATTTTCGTCTAATGATGATTTCTCGTAAGTTAGTTAGTTATGGAACCTTCAAGCTCACAACAGCAGGAAGTTCAGGATTCATCTTCTTCCATCCTAGAGATTCCGGCTATTGCGGCCGAAGTTATAGATCTAGCTCCGGATGAGATACCGGGCGCTATCTTCATTTGCGATCCGCCAGATTACCGTCCAATGTCTCTGAAGACATGTTGGGACAGATATGTTTAAGGCATGGTTTGTCACTGGACGACGTGCTATTACCATGACCAAGTGATAGACCGCACTATCCGTCGGAAGGGTATACCGCTTTCAATAGACATCCATGCGCAGCGGGAACACTTCCGCCATTCAATCAATATATAAGGGAAATGCTATCCTTCCTTGGAATCGCCCCATCCCAGTTACATCCCAATGGGTATGCTTTGCTGAATAGCACTTTCATTGTTTTTATGGAGCATCTCTTCCGACCACATATGCCGACCGAGATTAGATATCTTTTTAACTTCAAGAGTAGGGGAGATAGTCCTTCGTTCACATTCTTGGAAGCGGTTAGGAATTGTCAAATAGTAACGGGGTCTTGGAACAGGCTAAGTTACTTTAAAACATAGTGGTTCTATGTTCGATGCCCCCCTGGATTTGCTAGGCGATGGTTGGATAGACGTAAGTGTTGCAGTCTTTCCCAAGAGTTACCAAGATAATAATAATCGTTCTCAAAACTAATATCCTTCTTTTATTTTATAGCCGCAATCTCACGACATGAAGGTGGGTATTTCAAAGAGATAGTTCGGGTCCTTCAAGAAGTCCCGGGTGAAGAGAGGAACATTGACTCGGTTCTGACAAGCAGGAATTTGAGAATCGTCGGGTTAATCGAGCGTGGCCAAAGTATAAGACCTGTGGGAACACTAAGAGTAGCCTCAAAGAAGCGGGTGAAACGCAAGACACCCGGTGTTGTAATAGCCGAAGGGGTTGATTCGGAGAGAACACCCACTGATGAAGAACTTATAGCTGGGCCTTCTGGTAGTTTTCAGGGCTCGGAAGGAAGGAGAAAAGGCAAGGAAGTTGCTCATAAGCGTTCCAAATCCATGAGATTGAAATCTGTGGTTGTGTCTTTGCCTGTTCCGGGAATTAGAATTTCGGAGGCTCCTCCCCTGCAAGTAGAGAATCCTTTCGAAGGGCTTGCTGATATTTCAATTCCGGATTATGTGTCATTTCAACATGACACTGGGTTGGAGGAGCTTGATAGTGCCCTTGATCTAAGCGAGTTGCTTGCTATAAGTGCGGTCGACATTTCCGGTTGGTCGGGAGGTTGCACATACATAGACTTCACAACACTACACGATTTACAATCGTAAATTTTCCAATTCAAGAGATCACTAACTTTTCTTTCGTTTCTCACTTACAGGTACGATATCCATGAGAGGATCGATGTTAGGGAGCCTTCGTTCGGCTCGAAAGTCTTCTACTTACTACGAGCCCCGCATGAGAGATTCTGATAGAGACCGCGATCGCGGGTACTCTAACCAAGAAAGATATGAGCAGGATAGGGACAGAGACTATAGATACCGATCTAGGTCCCGTTCTCCACCTCCTAGAATTCCATCACCACCTCCCGTTCACGCTTCACACCCATCAGAGCCTCCACGACATAGACCGTCTTCTCAAATTTCTAGGCCCGAAACTCATCGCCAGAGAGCTGAAACTATGGTCTCCATAATTGCAGAGCAGGTCATAACCGAGCCCACGAGGGAAGGTGCAATAAAGATTGCCCAACTTAAGAAAGATTTCCCAAACATTTTCTTTGACGACTACATCTTCCCCCCTCACCTAAAGAGAATCCCTTTGGAAGCCGAAAATACAATGCATGATTACATTCATGACATAAACGCCCAGTATAGAGAGTGGATGAAGGCCGCAGAAAAAGCTTCGAAGGTGGCCTTTGAGCAGGCTAAAGTGATTGCAAAGATGGAGACTGAACTTTCCCAAAGGGACCGAATCATCCAAGTGCTCAATACCGAGGCTGAGTCTTCTCGGAAATCCGAAATTGAGGCCACCAAAAAAGCTAATGAAGTGAATGTAGCGATGGAGAGATTGAGGCACACACACGTTGCCTTGGTGGAAGAGATGGGCCACCGAAATACTACTGTCACGGCCGAACAGGACGCGACAATTAAGGAACTCAATGAGCTTAAAGCCAAATTCTGTAACATTGCCAAGGAAAGGGACGACACGAACAACGTAGCCCAGGAGGCGTGCGAACAAGCTGTCTTGCTTCGGGGTGAACGGGATGAGGCCATGGCTAAGGTCCGTGAGGTGGAGACTAAGGTTGAGGAGGAGGTGAAATCGGCTGAGTCCAGGCTAGAAGCCGATATTGAAGATCTTCTTGTTGTCTACAACGCCAACGTCTTGAGGCACAGAGATCTAGACTGGCTCGACAACTACCCGGCACACTTATACAACGCCTGGGGCCGATTGGTTGAGGAGGAGAAGGCGGTGCATCTGGGTGAATCATTTGACGAATTTGAACTTGAGAATCGCATTCTGAATGAAGATGAAAGGAAGATTCTCCATGAGTCAATGATTTCCTATAAAAAAGAGAAGCTTGGCACCCAGCACTTAGAAGTGGGAGAAGGCTCAGGGGTTGAACACCACGACGTAAGTCTTGAAATTCCAACGTCAACCCAACCTGAACCCTTACCTGCGGTCGATCCCGAAGATGTTCCTGCCTACAATCCGGATCAGTCGCAAATGTCTCCGGCTATAGAGCAAGTTGCTGAAGTTGTTCAGGCATCTACAAGCCAAACTGAGGAAGGTACTCTGAACATCCTATATGTCTGTCTTAAGTCGGAATCGTCACTCGAATTAAGTACTTACAGTTCTCTTGTTTTTGTCCAGTGATTGATGCTGCACCGGTCGTGCCTCCTGTTACTCAAGAATCACATCATATGCAGGAGGCAATAATAACTGAAGCCACCACCACAACGACCACGGCTTTGACCGACGGAACGCAAGGATGCACTCCAGTTTTTGATGAACAGATGATGGAGGAACTTCTCGGTCATCACAGCGACCCTTTTGCGGACCTGCCATTTGTTATGGGCGGAAGCGCCCCTGCTACAGGCTCTTCAATGCCAACCACTGATGCTCCTAGCGAGGCCCAAGCGATTAATGAAGAGGAAATATTGGCCGAAATTGACGCTGAAATGGAAGCAGTGGCTCGTGGTGGTAGTTTTGGAGGTGGGATGGCGGCACCTGGTCCAGCTCCGCTTAGAATGATATCACCTGGAGGTACAGTCATTGGCACTAGTGTGTTCATTCCACCTCCCACAATTGATCATGTTCCTAGGACTCCGCCCATAGGAAGTATCCCTATTCATTCAAGCTCGGAGGAAGACATCGAGATTATGCCCCCGCCTAGAGACCGACCACCGAAAGGTAAAGGCTCAAAGAGGAAAGTTAGTGGCGGCTCCAACGGGTCTACACTGAGGAAGAAGCCGAGAGAGAAGAAGAAATAGATAGGCCTCTTTAGTTATCTCTGAGTAGATAGGGATTTATTTTTGGTTTTCCTTTCGTAGGCCGTGTATAGATGCGGGTTCGGCCCCTGCTAGTAGGAATTTTTTGGAATAAAATTGTACATGAATTTCTTTCACAAACAGTAGAAATGAAACTCTTCTTTTTTGGCTTCTTCTCAGTTATTGTGTATTTGCTTAAGTGTTTGAATATTTGAAATGCACTTGTGAAGTTTTAGCTTCCGAGTCAAGTTTGTTTTTATTCGCCAGGTCCGGAAATTGTGGACACGATTCATGACCGGGAAGTGAGTTGAATTTTGGCATCGCACTGCTTCAGTCAATGGTCAACACTTAAGTTCTGCACCCCAGTCTTGGGGATGAGTTGTAGAACATTAGCCAGCGATTGCATCTCACTTATAACATGCTGAGTTTAGTGCCACTGAATGAATGTTTGAGACAAACAGAGATTGAGTGGTTCAACCACACTTGTTTGATTATCGATGATCATATCCTCACTCCGGGGATTTTCATTTGTTTGCTGGCAGTTGGTTACGCCGTTTTAAGTTTTAATTATCTGTCCGCGCTCTGGGGACTTGAAGTCGACATTTATACTCCGACTCGCACTTTAAGAGTTTGGAGTTGGTGTTTATACTCCAGTTCGCATTCTGGGAATCTGGAGTCGATGTTTATACTCCAATTCGCACTTTGGGAATTTGGAGTTGAGGTTTATACTCCGTTTCGCACTTTGGGAATTCGAAGTTGGTTGATGTTTATACTCCGTTTCGCACTCTGGGAATTCGAAGTTGGTTGATGTTTATACTCCGTTTCACACTCTGGGAATCTGGAGTTGGTTGATGTTTATACTCCGTTTCGCACTCTGGGAATCCGGAGTCGATAAACAAACGGTCAGTCACATCTGTTGCAAGTTTTTTGGATTTCGCTCGCACTCTGGGAACGAAAAGTGTATCAGGATCATGGATGGTCGGATCACATCCACCCCGAGTTAACAAGCGAGGTCGTTAGATGGACAGGTCCACCCTCCTCAAACTTGGTTCAGATACGGACGAAGTCATCAGATGGACGGATCCACCCTCTTTGTATTTGTAAGTTTATACTCCAGTTCACACTCTGGGAATCTGGAGTTAAGTAAAGGATTGTCGTGTATCAATACTTTTTTAACTTTGGTGTGATGGCTTGTCCCCGAGCTCGGGTTTCACTTAGCGAGTGACTGGTTGCATCACAGTCACTCCCTATTTGAATAAATCCCACCGTATGGTGGAACTTAGCTCTCTGTGCATGGTGATGATCATATGAAGTATTTCAAGTAAATCACAGCTCTGGCTCGAAGAGAATGCATTTTATTGCTGAAATAAGAAAATATGACAAAGTCAGTTGCCTTATTACAAATACTATTTTCGAAACGCAGAAACAAATTGTAAATGAAAAATAAACTAAATGAATATACATAGCCTATTATGTGTAGTAGCGACAAAGACTCTCGCTGTTCCAGGACCTTGGTAGAATAGGACCATTAACAGTTGATAATTTGAATGTGCCATCTTCGAGCTTTTGTTCAATAACATACAGCCCTTCCCATGTTGGCTTCATATGCGAAGGACCCGGATAAATTCTTTTCAGGACGAGATCGCTGGGTTCAAAGGTTCGCGGGCGGACCTTGGCGTTGTACAATCGGGCGACTCGACTTCGATACGTGGCTGCCCTCAAATCAGCCTCTTCACGTTTCTCATCCAGTAAATCGAGAGATTCAGCAAGTAATATAGCATTTGTCTTCGGATCATAGTATGTCACACGATGATAAGGTACTTCTAGCTCGATTGGAATAACAACTTCTGAACCATAAGAGAGAGAGAATGGAGTGTGACCGGTCGCGGACTTGTGGGTTGTTCGGTAAGCCCATAAAGCCATAGGAAGTTCATCGACCCATTTGCCCCTGACCTATTTCAGTTGTTTTTTCATAATGGACTTTATAACCTTATTGGCTGCTTCGACCTGTCCGTTTGCTTGAGGGTGTGCATTTGCAGAGAATTTCTTTTGAATGCGAAATCGTTTGCAGAAATCTTTAAATTCAACACTGTCGAATTGGGTTCCGTTATCAGTGATAATGGTGTGTGGGAGACCAACTCGACAGATAATGTTGCGGACTACAAAGTTGATCACTTTTTTCATCGTTATGGTAGCAAGAGGTTCAGCTTCAGCCCACTTTGTAAAGTAATCAACTGCAACGATGGCATACTTCGCACCACCTTTTGCCAGAGGTAGAGAACCAATGATGTCGATGCCCCATATTGCAAATGGCCATGGGCTAACCATTTGAGTTATCTCGGTAGGTGGGGCTCTAGGAATTCGATCATGCTTTTGACATTTATTACATTTCTTGGCATAATCCGACGCATCACGATTTACAGTCGGCCAAAAATATCTGTATCGAAGTACTTTCTTGGAAAGTGCTTGCCCCCCGGTGTGATCGCCACATTCTCCCTCGTGTACTTCGTATAATACTCGTTTAATTTCATCATGAGCGATACACCGAAGTAAAGGAACAGAGTACCCTCTTCTGTACATGACTCCATTCTAGATGGTGAATCGTGAAGCCTTCCGGAGGACTTGTCTTCTTTCATTCCTGCGCTCCGGTAGGATTCCATGCTCAAGGTAATTTTTGAATGGAGTCATCCACGACTCCTTATCGGGAGCGACTTCACATATCCAATCTGCTTCTACCAAGTCAATACTTGGGGAAGATAACGTCTCTATGGGAATGAGTCTCATTTGTTGTGCTTCACCCGTGCTGGCTAACTTTGCCAATGAATCAGCTTTCTGATTGCGTTCTCGAGGTATACAATAAATGGCATAATAATTAAACTGATTTAGTATTTCCTGAACCCGAGCTAAGTAAGCAGCCAGCCTTCGATCTCTCGCTTGATATTCTCCCCGAACTTGATATACAACTAATTGTGAATCACAGTAAATCTCCACAGCAACAATTCTCAAATTCCTGGCAAGTTTCAATCCAGCTAAGAGGGCTTCATATTCAGCTTCATTATTGGTTGCATGACAATCGAACTTTAAAGCATACATATAGATCGGCCTTCGGGGGTTTCAAGTACAAC
This sequence comes from Allium fistulosum, assembly GCA_030737815.1. Classification (NCBI taxonomy): domain Eukaryota; kingdom Viridiplantae; phylum Streptophyta; class Magnoliopsida; order Asparagales; family Amaryllidaceae; genus Allium; species Allium fistulosum. The sequence goes on along the minus strand of CM060908.1, from coordinate 635,329,434 downwards.
CCCAGCGCCCAAGCACCGGTCGTTTGATGCACCATCAGTGTACAGCTTCCAAACGTATTCGGGAGATTCACTGGTTTCGGGCAAGTCCTCTGGAATGGTAAATTCAGCTATGAAATCAGCTAGGATTTGTCCTTTAATGGCTCGCCATGGAGTATAAGTAATATCAAACCGGCTTAGTTCGATGTTCCACTTGAGTAATCTACCAGTCGTCTCAGTCCGCGTAAGGACCTGTCGTAACGGCTGGTCGGTGTAAACGGTGATTGGGTGAGCTTGAAAATATAGGCGGAGCTTCCTTGAGGCAATAACAAGGCAGTAAGCCTACTTTTCTAGCTTCGGATAATTTCTCTCAGCTCCGGTTAATCGTTTGCTTATGTAATAGACCGGCTTTTGTATTCGGTCTTCCTCCCGAATTAGGGCAGCACTTATTGCGTTTTCTAAGACCGCTAAGTAAACATACAACTTCTCATGATCAATAGGCTTTGACAGAATAGGTGGTGTGGATAGATGCTGAATTAATGCTCGGAACGCGCCCTCACACTCCGTGGTCCATTCAAAGTTTCGTTTTCCTTTTCAGATCAGATCGAAGAAGGGAATGCATTTGTCAGTGGACTTTGAGATGAACCTGCTCAGTGCTGCTACTTTCCCATTGAGACTCTGGACTTGCTTTATAGTTTTCAGAGTTTCAAGATTTCTGATTGCCCATATCTTTTCAGGATTAGCTTTGATTCTTCGAGCATTGACGATAAACCCAAGGAATTTTCTGGATGCAACTCCAAAGTGACATTTCAGTGGGTTGAGCTTCATTCTGTATTCTCGAAGTATGTTGAACATTGATTCCAGGTCTTTAACATGGTCAGTGGAAAATTGTGACTTCACAAGCATGTTGTCTACATATACTTCCATGGTTTTCCCGATTTGATTGGTGAACATCTGATTGACCAATCGTTTATAAGTAGCCCCGGCATTCTTGATTCCGAATGGCATAACTTTGTAACAATAAAGTCCCAGATTGGTTACGAAGCTGGTGTGTTCCTGATCAGGTAAATGCAATGGTATCTGATTGTAGCTAGAATACGCATCCATGAAGGATAAGAGTTCGTGTCCAGCTGTTGAGTCTACAAGCTGATCAATTCTGGGAAGCGGGAAACTGTCTTTAGGATAGGCTTTATTCAGATCGGAGTAATCGACACATGTTCTCCATTTTCTGTTTGATTTTCGGATAAGCATGGGATTCGACACCCACTCGGGATATAAAACATCTCGAATGAACCCATTCGTTTTAAGCTTTTCTACCTCTTCTTTAAGGGCGGCAGATCTCTCTGGATCTATGCCACGCCTTTTTTGTTTGACCGGGACATGCCGCGGGTCAATATTCAAAGTGTGGCTCGCGATGTCCGGCGAGATCCCATACATATCAGAATGTGTCCAGGCGAATACGTCAAGATTCGCCCGTAGAAACTCAACCAATTCCTCTTGAGTCTGCTGGTTTAGCTGAGATCCAATCTTTATCATCTTTGAATCATCATTATCGTCAATTGGGACATCGATTGTCAGTTCGGCCGGGGAAGCTTGACTTTCTTTAGATTCTCCTTCATCTTCAGTTTCTCTTGGGTCAAGATCCCTTTGGAATTGGCTGGGGTGCCCGGGCCTAGGCCCAAGCATTAATTGTCAATTATTAGCAAAACAAATGCAGAGAGATTCCTCTACGCCCTTTCCTTTCTCCTTTCGCTGCGCCTCCCGCAGCTCGGCAACGTAACAGGCTCTCCCAGTAGCCTGATCTCCTTAAATGACTCCCACTCCACGATCAGTGGGAAACTTCAGAGTCAAACACCACGGGGCAATAGCTACCCTGAATTTAGCGAGGGTCGGTCGACCTAAGAAAGCATTATAAGGGGAGTCTATGTCCAACACAATGAATTGCAGCATCCGGACTCTCCGGCGTTCTCCAACTCCCAACTCTACTGGTAGCTCCACTACTCCAGTGGGTATAGTAGCGCTCCCATTGAAACCTTGGATTCGAGATTGGCAAGGCTTTAGATCTTTAGCCTCCATCCTCATCTGATCATAAGCTCATTTAAACAGAATATTCACTGAGCTTCCACTGTCAACCAAAATCCTTTTCATCCAGGCTGGACCTACTTGAGCTGAGATGACTAGTGGATCAATAGTGCGGGCTTCGACTTTATCGGCATCTCTATTTCTGAATACGATGTCATCAGTCATCGTCTTCTGTTGTTTGGCCGGAGCCCCTTCATCAAAACTACTACAACACTCGGAGTCTGCATGCCTAATAGAGCTGGCATACGACTCCATTTCCTTCCATCTTCGGTCTGCTGGATAGGGACCACCACTTATTGTATTAATAACCAATCTCCCACCAGTACGAGCATGTTCCTCCTGCCTTTCCTGGTTTGGTGCACGATTCTGATTCGATGGGCCCGCACCTCCTGACTGCGGCGCTCGCACAAACTGATCCAACTTTCGTTCACGTATCAGTTTTTCAATGAGATCTTGTAAATGACGACACTCATTTGTATATATTATGGCCATAACTTTCATGAAATCTGCAAAACTTCCCTGTTTGGATTTGTCTTTCCGTTGACGGCTTCGGGGCAGGTTTCTTGTATTGCATGGTATTACAGGTCTGCAAATACACATTTTCCAGCGACGTATTCAATGGAGTATAATTGTCGAACATGGGAGCTCTACGTCGTGGACCACGATTTTGATCTCGTTTTTTACCTTGATTTCCACTGTCCCTCTGCTGGTTCTGTTTGTTCTGTATATTCAACTAAACTTTTCCGAAACTCTCCCCGGATTGTTTAACTGCAATGTTACTTTGAATCCCTTCCATGCTGGGCCCTACGTCATCCTACTTCCTTGCTGGGCCCTACGTCTCCCCGGACTATTTCGCATCCTCCCTTCTCAAGAATTGGCTGCCTTGGAATAGAAATGGTCCAATGACGCAGGTGGCTTCCCAGCTAACCAATTTCCAAACTCGGAATTAGGATCAATCCCCATAGTTAATGCCATCAGGATAGAGTTGTCATTGGGATTGCTTATTTCTGCACATACAGCATGAAATCGCTCCAAGTAACGTCTGAGTGTCTCTCCGGGAGCTTGAGTGACACTAGACAAAGTATTAACATCTTTAGGTCTCGCTACGTGCATATGGAATTGTTCAACAAACTTAGTGGCCATCTAGTCGAAATTAGAAATGGATCATGGCGGCAAACGAGTAAACCACATAGTAGTAATGCCCCTTAAGGAAATGGGAAAACTACGGCATTTCACTGCGTCATCAGCCCTCACAGCATTCATCATCCATTCGTATTTCAGGATATGTTGATTGGGATCAGAACTTCCTTCATTGACTGGTAAAGTTGGCATCCTGAATCGCCAAGGTGGTTCAGCATATAATATATCATCAGTGAAAGGGGTATGACTCCGAGAAATCCCCCAGTCGTCATTAGTGAGACCCTGACTTTCATGGATCATCTGATGAATCATCGTCGGTATATCTGGCATCTGGATATTTGGTGCATGTTGTGCCAAGGTGTGGTCGGGTTCTACAATGCGAGGCTCGACCGGACGCGATCGATGGTCCATGTCTTGCCTCTTTGGTTCAAGATTTTCAGGGACATACGGTTCTGGAGTGTGTTCTCATCGACGATGATGCGGATCTGCTTGATTTCTAGCATCAACTCCTTGTTCGGTAGTGGTGGTGGTAGCAAGGTTGCCTGTGACGTGGTAAGGAATGGTACCCCCTTGGGAGGAGGGTCCGGTCTGATGGCCGGTAGATGGTCCAACCCTTGGTTGTCCAAGATTCAGGGCAGGTTGGTGTCCTGTGGCCTGGGTGTAGCATACGTCCAGCCGTGGGCGTGTAGACCGGTGATGATCATCAGAAGAGGCTGAACTCTCCGTGGAAGAGTAAGAAGCTTGATCTCTCTTGGATCTCCTTCGCCGTTGGCGCTGCAGCTGGTTGGTCAATTCCACGTTAGCGCGGAGTTGCTGAGTAAGTTGCTGACGACTATGAGTTAGCTCTTGCATAAGCATTTGGAACTCTTGTCTGGTGACCGGGCCTGATGGATCTGAAGGTCCGACGGCATCTTGGTTGGATGGAGGCAATTGTGCGGGATTCTATCTATCTCGTCCTTCTTAGTCTGCGGTAGTGGAGGCAGTCCTTGTGCTAAACATTGTGGATAATGAAGTCCTTTCCTAGATCTTATGCAAATCTGAATAGGGTGGAAGGATTCTGAACTTGAGATCTGGATCTTCTTCTTGGATTTGTGCAATATGGTATCGAGAGTAGATCCAAGGAGCGGGAGAAAACTGGGTTTTTCTCAATGGAAGCACCAAAGTGTTTGTACCAAAAATGGGCACAACACTCTTCGGAAGTTTTTGAAGAGATAAATATGAAGAATAGAAATGTAAAATGTGGATTATCTAACAAAAACCCCAAAAAACTTATATGTAAATGCACAAACACACAACAATTTAGAGTGGTTCAGCGTATTGCCTACATCCACTATGAAGTTTGATGACTTTATTGACATCCTTTGAATGAATACAATTGATTGCAGCAGGTTACAGCGAATTAAAGTTGTTAAATTCGAGTACAACAACAGTAATGGAGTATGAAATCGAATCCGGTAGAGTCTGGGCGTTGGAGTGTCCAAAGATCCTTTTTCTGTAGGCCCTGGGGCTCTATTTATAGGCGTAGGATACAAATATCTCGCTCAGATCTCGGGATACTTCTTCTGGCACGTGGGTGGGCCCACGCGATCGATCCCATGAAGTTTCGGCCCGATCCGTGATCGATACGAACGTAATTCGTATCGATCAAGATTTTGTCCAATGGAGTCGAAACTTGGTGTGAACATTCTTTAGCTCGTACATAAGCTCCTGTGAAAATTTCATAGCATTTGGACTTGTGGATTGCGAGATATGATCGATACAAGCTGGTGTTCTTCGGCGGGCTGTTTGGTTCGTATCGATGGTTTCGAACAAAGCCTTACACCAGATGGATGTGGCTGCTGTAACCTGATGGATATGAAATGGAGCTTGCTCGCTGATGGGTTCGAAATAGGATCGATTCGAACCAAGGTTAATGATGGGTACGAAACGGGGTTATTTCCTTTGATTTGCATCGATCATAACATGAGCATACGAACTCGTATTGACTTGAAACTTAGGATGTGGGCTTTTATAGTTTTGCTTGTCATGTCATATCAATCGTAGCTTGATCCGGACTCGGACAAAATTCACGACATCCATAGCAAACTTGCACATTCTCAACATTCGGGATGAACGATCCTTGGTTTTCAGTCAATTCCTTGATATCTCGGCCTTGCCAAAAGGCGGGATAATAGGTACCAAGATGATATTATAGGCTGGGAGACCTTGTCTCCCTCTCCTATATTCCCCGATATGAAGTTAGACTTGGTATGTCGAAATCTGGCGATTTATTGGACGATTTCTCTATAAATAGCAAGCATATGTCAACTCAGAAATGACTTTTGGCACTTCATCTTCTTCACTCTCTTTTTCTACATGACCTTAGTCACAAAGTCAACTTCAGAGAAGATTAAGGTTATTCGACAATGAATGAAAGCTACTCAGGATCGACAGAAAAGCGATGCATATAAGAGATGAAGAGATTTGGAATTTTCTGTCGGAGATATGGTTTTTGTGAATGTTTCTCCTTTGAAGAATATAGTTCAAATATGTAGAAAGGGAAAGTTGATGCCGAGAATTGTAGTTCCTTTTCCAATAGTTGAGAGGATTGGGAAGCTAGCATATAGGGTCAACTTACCTCAAAAAATAGCAGGCGTGCACAACGTCTTTCATGTCTCTTATCTATAGGAGTTTATGCATGACTCGGACGTGATGATGATTACAACGAATTAGCTAGAAAATGTTGAGATAGAACCAGAAGTTTCTAGATCTCGTAGGCCGCTTCATATTGTTGGGTACGATACGAACAACTTAGGAGAAAGTCGGTAAAGCCAGTGAAGGTACAATGAAGCGAAAGTAATGGCGATTATACATTGAAGATTAAAGAGAGCATGAGGACCACGTGTATGGAGCTCTTTGAATGGTAGGATCCACTATTTATCATATCTACTTTCACCGTTGTATATTATATTTGATAGGTTAGTATTCTGCATGCGAGGGTAAGTTCACATATACCATAGACTACATAGCTGCTTGTTTGAGATGTTTGAAGGTTGATTATGATTGGTAAGCATACGGGATAACTATGGTTCCTTATACTTTGGCTTGTCTAGGGATTTCAGAGGCGAAATTCCGAAAGGGGCAGAATGTAACGACCCATATTTTACGTATCGGAGGATCATAAAATATTTTTATTTTGCTCGTATAAAGTCATATGATTCTATAATTTTGGGATATGGCTCTTAGAGACATTTTTACACACCTATGATTTTTCCTAAATTTCTATTTGACCATTTTGACCTTAAAAACCTTGTTTGGGCTGTAACTTTTTTATAGGCATTGACTTAAGGTCTCAAACCAATTCTATTGCTTCAGTATGATGGTTTTTCATTCCGTAGAGTGGTCGTAATAGAAAAACAGACTTATGGTTAGGAAGTTACGTATGTTTTAAGTTTTAACAGTTGCTGGTCAGGATTAGTGTGTAATTAGTTAAGCCCATTAGTCTAATTAATACTTTCTGCTCTCTCCCAAATCAAATATAAACCCCTATTTACGCTATATTCATCCAAATTAGCATAATTTACTCTCTAAATCAAGCCAAATTGAAGGTTAATGAATAGATCATTGATTAGAAGATTAGAGATAGTTGATTTGGTTGATTTGAATTGCTTTTCATTGCTGTCCACTTTGGTTTGAGAATCAAATTCGTTGGATTCGGTAATTGGTCAGTGGTTTATACCTTTTCGCTATCCTATACAAGTTTATATGGTAGAATTATAGGTTTTAACATGAATTTTAACCATTAAAATCCTTTTCTAACTTCAATGACATGTTAACATATGTTTATGACCTAAATTGATGAATCTTAATGTGATTTATAGAATTGGCTTTGTGATTCACCTTACTTATAATCATATGTTCATTGATTGTTTAGATTTGGATTAGAATTTGTTTGATTGCTATAATTCTATGTTTTGCTTTTTTGAAAGGATGTAATTGCATGTTATTCCATGTTGGCATGTTGTGTTTTGATGTTGTTTGCTAGTGTTTTAGATGTTTAGGAAGATAGGTTAGTGAATTTGGAAAATCAAAGGCAAAGTTGGTCGGAATTGGATGAAACTTGGAGGAGAGGCTCTGAAGTATGGAGGGAGCCTGCAGCTTAAGTTGCACATCCAGAATGGTTAAGTACACCACTCGGTATCGAGTCATTTAACTCGGCACCGAGCCTTTTCTTTTGCCCGGTTGGGTTGGCGATTTTGGGGATCTCTAGAGCATGACTAGTGGTGATGGTCCATGGCAAGGTGCATGAGATTGGTTAAGTTTTGGATGAGATGTCGAGTCGTTTCGAGAATTTGGAGTTGAGTGCTTTGGATTGGGGGTCGAGTTGTTTTAATGGATGGGTCGGGGTCTAAAGCAACTAAGGATGGAGTTCTAGAAGCATGAGAGATAACTTAGCCAAAATTGACTAAGTATATGACTCGGCGTCGAGTCATTTTGACTCGGTACCGAATGATTTTTATGCATGAGTTTGAGGTGGAACTTTTGGGCAATTGAGTAGAGTTTTTGTAGATCGTGCTAAAGGTGTTGGCTCGTTCGCGTCAGGTTGGATGGCGGTGTAACAACATGATGAAAGCTATGTATCTTCGTTTATGACTCGATAGGAGTAGGTACCGAAGATAGAAGCTCAATAAAGGAGAGAAATGTAGAATGAAGAATGTGGTGGGTTCCTGGATAATGGAAACTACATTAAGCAATAGAAGAGCTTAGAATCTGAATGGAGCAAAGGAGGGCTCGAATGTGAATGTGCTAAGAAATCGTTGATGCTCGAAGTATTTTCTGTTGTACTCAATGCAGGGGTATTGTTAGTGTGAATGCCCATGGATCATGTAGGGATCTATATACCCTGGACCAGTGGCTTTGGGTCTAGTGTCTAGCATTGGGCTACGAGACACGTATCATGCTTTGGGCTGCATGATACAAGAGTACAATGAAAATTGGGATTTTCATTAGTCGCTGGCAGTAAGAAGACTATACGAATTATCATATATTCATAGCATAAGGATGAGTGATAGCAAGAATTTTTTGATTGATGCTATGGTTGCTTTTTTTAGTGGGTTATCACTCGTGGATATCATTGGAAGTAGGTACTGGAGATAGGGGTATTTGGACATCCATCATTCTATGTTATATAGTACCTTTATGATATTGTAGAGTAGCATATTATAGTGTTATGTGCTAACTCTTTGGTTACATGGACAGATCAGGTATGGTTCATGTACTCTTGTTCCTTACCATATTTACCTATATAGTACTTTGAGAGTCATTTACCGCTCACACCAAACTGTTATCTGGTCCAAGGTTTTATGCTTTGCTTCTTATTATCTTAGGTGCTATTAAATGAGTAGACTAGATAATAGGACTAGGTGATGTAGTTGATGTTCGGAGGACGAGCTGGACGGGGTTATCTCGTATTATTTACATATATGGATTTCTACACTTTTCCACTAAGCAACATTGTGGAGCCTATGGCAGTGCTTGCTTATTTCTATTTTTTGAGACAGTTTATTTAGTTGATCCTGTTGTATACTATGACATTTGATATATAAATCTGTGGATATTATACTATGATGATTGGTTCATATTTTTATTACTGTCTCTTTTATTGTATTTGTGATATTATATTTTATCCATACATTTTGAGATATATGATAGGTTATATGATGTATCTGTTTACTTTTAAATTTGATGATCATCCTATATCGGCCGGGCATGACTGTAGCACACCACTTGTGTACTATTGGTGTCGGTGGTATAGGGCGGTCGTCACAGGTTCATTCGTAGGAGTGTATCTAAGTAAGGAATACCTATATTTTTTACCATGAAGGCAGATGTTCTTTAAGACTTTATGTGGATTACCATGAGTTGAATAAAGTGATGAGGAAGAACAAGTATCCAGTCACATGTATTGATGACTTGTTCGACAAGCTTCATGGGTTAAAGTGATTTCTCGGTTAGACTTAGCGACGATGTCCCACCAATTAAGATTGGTGAAGGAGAGTGTGTCGATTGCTGCATTCATCATTATGACTTTATACGTGGTTTGTTATGTCATTTGGGCTAACCAATACATCCACATACTTTGTTGATCTAATTAACCTTGTTTTTAGAGATCAAGTAAATAAATTTATACTTGTATTTGTTGATGATACTCTTATCTACTCATGGAAGGAAGAAGAACACAAGATGCTCGAATTGTTCTAAAGTTGTTGAGAAAGCACCAGTTGAATGTGAGTTTTCAAAGTGCCACTTTTGGAGGAGGGAAGTGCAATTCTTAGGTCATGTTGTTTCGAAGCAGAACATCACATTAGATCTTACCAAGGTAGCATTAGTCCAAGATTAGGAAAGACACAAGAATGCTACAAATGTAAGAAATTTCCTTGGACTAGCTGGTTATTATAGACGATTCATAAAGGACTTCTTAAAGGTAATAGCATCGTTGAATAACTTGACAAAGAAGAATCAGACTTTTGCTTGGGACATGATTTGCGAACACACGTTCATTATTCTAAAGAAGAGGTTGATAAGTGCACCAATGTTATTAATTTCTAGTGGGAATAAGGAGTTGAAAGTATACACAGATGCTTGTGGTACTAGATTGGGGACGTTATTGATGAAAAGATGTAAAGTTGTCGTTTATGCTAGCTGGAATCTAGAACCGCATGAGAAAAAACACTCGACCACAAGTTGTAGTAGGTAGCGATAGTGTTCACATTAAAGATATAGTGGCATTACTTGCTAGGAGAAAAGTTTGAGTTATTTATTAGCCACAAATCATTGAAAATTATCTTTTCTCATAGAAGGACCTTAACCTTTGTAAGTAGAGACGGTTAGAGTTCTTGGCCTCCTATGACTTTGACATTTCCTATGCGCCTGGTAAAGGAAATGTAGTTGCAGATGTTTTGAGTAGGTGACATGCCAACTTGGGAGCTATGTTTCCAAAGTAGACGTAGTTAGAGTGTACTACTGGTTATGATTTTCGACCTAGATTTGTGCTAGAGCCAGAAATGTTAGCAAGTTTGACTATTAGACCTACTTTGATTGAGTGAATTGGTAATTATTGGAGACATGATGCTAGACTCGTATAGATCACTCCTAAGATAGAAACTAGAATAGCATCTGAGGAGATGATATAGTATGGACCCAACCGAGATGGTTTAGCCTCGCAAGGGAGTGTTTGTACCCCATGTCGATGGACTTAGGGATGTGGTGCTATGAGAGTGCCATTATTCAAAATTGACCGTACATCCCAGAGGAAATAAAAATGTATCGAGATATGAAGTATGCATTTTTTGGGAAGGGATGAAAAAGGAGTTTGGGGTATTTATATTGAAGTGTATGAATTGTTAGCTAGTGAAAGTTGAGAAGAAGAAGCCAAGTGGTTTGTTATAACCACTTGAGATTCCCTAGTGTAAGTGGGAACATATATCGATGTATTTCAATGATGGGTTGCCGAGGATTAGAGGAGGCTATGATAGCATTTGGGTCATAGTTGATAAATTGACCAAAAATGCTCAATTCATACCCATGAAGTCCAGGCAAATGACATCGAAGATTGTTGAGTTATATGTGAAGTGGATAATGCGATTCCATGGCATACCAAAGAGAATTTTAAGAAATTAAGACCCATTATTCATGAGTAGATTTCAGAACAGATTACAAGAGGCATTGAGGATAGAGCTGCATTTAGTATACCTTATCATCCACAAACTAGTGGACAAACCAAGATAGTGAATCGTATACCTAATAAACTCTTACGGGACTGCATTCTCGAATTTGGAAACTCATGGGATGATTACTTGCATTTAATGAAGTTCATGTACAATAATAGTTATTAGTCGAGCATTGCTATGGCACCATTTGAAGCATTATATAGCCGACCATGCAACACCCTTTCGATAAAGAATGAAAGCTGCATATGACAGACAAAAGAGCTATGCTGATAAGGGACGTCGTGACCTTGAGTTCTACATTGGCGTTATGATGCTTGTCACCAAGACTTGTATGTCCTTTATGATACTCGAGGGAGGATTTGGAACCTAGTACATTGGATCGACTTACATTAGAAAATAATGGGTATGCACAATATGTTCCATCTTTCTCATCTTAGGAAGTTTGTGCATGACTTAGGCTGACTCTTACACCTGATTGTTGGGATGATATTGAAGTTGAACATGAAGAATCAAGACCTTGAAAGCCAATTCATATAGTCGAGTAGAATATGAATCAACTTAGGAGGAAGACAATGAAGTTGGTAAGGGTTTAGTAGAGTGAAAGAGAAGGCGATAGAATTTAGGAGACCGAGGAGAGCATGATGTCCACTTATCCTAAGCGCTTGACTTAGTAATACTCCTTTTATCGTTAGCTTTGGCATTAGCATTTTATTTGTCATAGTTTAGTACCTTGCATTCTAGCGTATTGGCGCATGTTTATTTTTTTTACTTGTGTGTGCATGATTGATGGTTTTCATGCTTATTTGATTGTTAGGCATGCTCAGTATCTATATTATGTTGGTTATGTTTTTTTGGTTGGAATTTTAAGGGTGAATTTCTTTATGGGGTAGGGGGAGGATGTAACAACCCACATTTTACATATCATTGGATCATAAAATTATTATTTTTAGAGTCAAATTTGGTCTGATTAGGCTATAACTTAAGGGAATATTGAGTATTAAATAGACAAGTTGATTCTAATCCCATTTAAAAGTTCTCACGGTTATGCGTGGTTAGAAGATGCTTGAAATTCATTTTTTTTATATAAAAATTGGGAATAGTACGAATCTCATTTAAAAGTCCTAACGGTTATGCATGGTTAGTAACTATTCAAATTCCTGATATAAATATACCACAAATAGACGCAACTATATGGTTATATATGCCAACATCACCCCTATCACTCTAAAGTGGAATATGTGCCTAACAGAGTATTTATGATTTTTATTTGATTTTTTATTGAAATTTAATATTTATACTCGATTGGGTAATAATATTGTATTAATGTCTATCACTTGATCTCTATTTTTCTAACACTGTTACTCTTTTGCTGATAACAAAAGGGGGAAAGAGAAGTTAAGATTTTGGCAAATAAATTCAAATGTCTTATTTTGCATATTCTCATCTATTTGCATAGCATATTCTTATATAGGCTCATTGCAATTGTTTTTTATTTGCATATTTTTCATGCATATATGAAGTGGGAGCTTTGGAGTACGTGGAGCATTCAAATAGAGGGAGCAAATGGAATTCATCAAGGTCAAATACATTTAATAGAGTCAAAATCTTAATATATGTTTGTTATCATCAAAAGGGGGAGATTGTAGAATACAATAGCCTATGATTTTTGTTTGATGATAATAAACATATATATATATATTTTTAAATGTATTGATATTGTACTATTTTATTTTTCACATAATTAAATAAATATTTGATGAATAAAATAAATAACACAGAATTCATATTCAAACAAATATTTTATTCATACAAATATTTTATTACAAATTCAAATAGTACAAGTTTGACCTCTCACTACATTTATACATTTTCAATTTCAATTAAAACACATCTTTCAATCTACAACTTTCACCTCGCTACATATTCACTCACACTCGTATTTTTATCTTCAACTCTATTCCAGTTTGTATCCAACATCTGAATTATCTGCAAAAATAAACACTAACGCAGTAAAATTGAAAAAGAAATATTTTTGCAGTGTACAATTAAAGTGTGTGTTTTGAAAATGTTATTTGCCTCAGTTATTTGGGTTGTTCGTCATTTATTTCTTTGGAATTCATCTACACGAACAACTTGTGACATGCACAGTGTATCATTGTACATGCCACAAGGCCGTGCACAACGATATACACTTGGTAAAATACAGGGACAGGTGAGCACAAGGTCAAACCCGAGCCATGGCTGGATTCAACTTAGGTGCAATACATAAAGACTTCAGACCATCATAACCCAAGCACATGAAAACAAGTCTGGTCACAACAAGTAACATATGTATACATATGCATATGGTCAGATACAAGGCAATGTCGAAGTCTGAAAACAATGCAGACACATACATATACAAAGTTTTCATAACAGCATACATATATACATGCATGTTCATACATGTATACATGCATATATACAGTGACAAACATATGTAACAGAAGACACAGCAGTTTAGTTCAGAAAGAAACATGTAGCTTCATGGATTCAGCAACTTATAAACAAGATCATCAAATAAACAAAATGTACATGCAAACATGGAACTAGTACAAGGCAAATGTAAGAGACTCCAAGTCCAGATATACAACATAGACATGCAACTGGACGATTTAGCTCGAAGCTATTCAAGTGGAACCACACAAGAACAGAACAAGACTTCATAACTGAACCACTAGACATGTATGCATACATGTGACAACTATACTCAACACATGCAAGTGAAACAAGACTCTAGAGAATGATGAACCAGACCAGTGGAAATGTGCAACAACAAAGTCAACATGCATTCAGACATCAAAACCAAAGTACAATGCAGCCTAGACTTCAAACATACAAACCAAAACTCCATGATGCAACAACAATGCAAACCAGCAACCACATACTACAAGACTCAAATGCAACATAGATGAAGCTTCTGATCAAACAGTGATGAACCAGATTACAATTACTTATGCAACAGAGCTCGAGCCTCACCAAAACAACATGTCCAGATCAATGCATCTGGAACAAGACACAATACAATATCAAATGGCACAAGTATATGGAAATTCCAATAAGTCAGTGAATTGAACAAGCCAATGGTCAAGACAATATGAATTGAATGAAGCAAGTGGACAAACTCGAGTGAACATGCTCAATGAGATAGACAGAAGTTCAATGACACTCGAACTCAACCAAACAACTGACAATATTGGACTCAATGCAACAAGGCAACTCATCATAAAGTGTACCAAGACCAAACTGCACATGTAATCAGACTCAAGTGAACACATTAGTAATCCAGATTCAACATCAACCAAGTGCAACATCAACACAAAACAACACGACAACAAGCTCACGTGAAACCAAGTCGATATGCATAAAAATCATACACATATATACATACATATATGTATGTACATACATGATTATATGGTTACAGTAACCATAGTTGCTAGTCACAGTAATGTTGCAGTGAATTTCAAAATGAACAAGTCAGAGCAGAAAGGAATTGAACAAGTCAAAGTTAGGTTTATCTCATAAATTCACGATGCCAAAGTCATAGCAGAAAACTACGGAACCAAGTCAATTATCTTAAGAATTCAAATGCCAGAAAAGAACGAAAAAAAATCCAACCGAATATAAAATGAACGAGTCAAGAATCATACAAGCGTTCGATTGCAAATCAATGGCAGAGGATAACAAGGTGAAGAATTCAAATAGAAATATACGAACGAAAATTTAGGTTTTTAATCCCCTATAAATCAAACCCAAAATAATCATCGACGGTTATTGGAGTTCGAAACGGAAAATCGAGAAAGCATACTTTGAAAAAAAACCAATAACTCCAATCAAGTTCGAAAGCAAGTTCGAATTCAAGCAAAATAACAGAGCAATAAAGTACAAAAGCACGTACCAATTTTATACTTATTTTGAACTTATCCTTGAAGCAGCCGAAGAGAATCAAAGAGTGGTAAACGAAGAAGCATGGAAGTACAAAAACACAATTTCTATCAATCTGAAATTCAAGCGGCGGCTGTAATAATCACAAAACCCTAGTTTTTGAAAGAAGAATGAAGCAGACATTACAGAGCAAAAGGAACGGCCGCATATACAAAGAAAGGGAGATTATTTTCTCAAGTTATAATTTGGGCCAGCCTATTTTATTTGGGCTAGGGTTTAAATTGTTTTACTTGTTTAAATTACTTCTATTGTTTTAAAATTCTCGTTTTTAAGTTGTTTATGAACTACGGTTGTGTAGTTCAAGAATTCGCAACTCAGCGGCTGAGTTGTGGCAAGGTTTTGAGCGTAGAGTGAGGTTAGTCATTAGCGGGTGTCACAAATTTACGTGTGTAAGCGTCTGACTACTTAATTTCTAGTAGAAACCTTGGGGGCAGCACGTAGGCAGGGTTTTGCCGAAGCTGGGTAAATCTGTGTTGTTCTATTTCTGCTTTTATTATTCTGCTGTTATCTGTGCTACAATTATTATATATATATATTTATATATTTCTGCATTAATTTTTATTATTATTAGTATCACCCTATTCACCACCCCTCTAGGGTGAAATCAATCCTACAGTCCAAACACAAAATCCTTGGATCAATAATAACAATTATTTTAACCGAACTACTCTTGAATAGTGCTTCACTTTCAATACTTCCATTCAACCCAACTATAGTTACTTGATAGACGTCGTGCCATGATTTGACTATAATTAAAGCCAAGCTTTCATATTGAAGATTGAAAATGTTCTAAAGTCGAGAAACCTGTAGGATCAATTTCACCCTAGAGGGGGAGTGAATAAGGTGATACTAATAATTATAAAAATTTAATGCGGAAGTTTATAAAATAATTGCAACATAGAAAATAGCAGCACAGATAATAGCAGAAAATCAAAAACAGAAATACAATAACACAGATTTACCCAGTTTCAGCAAAACCCTGCCTACGTGCTGCCACTAAGGTTTCTACTAGAAATCAAGTAGTCAGACGCTTACACACGTAAACTTGCGATACCCGCTATCGACTAACCTAACTCTACGCTCAAAATCCTACCACAACTTAGCCACTGAGTTGCGAATTCTAGAAACTACACCACTGTAGTTCGTCCTCCAGTCACACGACTAGAATTTACAAAAGTTTAAAAGAGAAATACAAATTTAAAAAAAAATTAAAAAAAACCCTAATTTCAAAAAATAAAGCCCAATTAATAATTAAAAGAAGCCGGCCCAAATTAAATAAGGAATCCCCTTTTTCTTTTCTTATGTCTTCGGCCTGATTCCTTGTACTTCGTTGCTTTGAAAATGGCTGCCTCTTTTTCGTTCGTTCCTCTTTCACAAAATTAGGGCTTTGCGAATTTGAGCACGCCGATTGATTGTTGATCGATTGAAGTTCTCGCGTTGCTTTGTTGATTGATCGTTTTGTTGTTTACTACACTCGGCAGCTTCAATTTGTCGAGTTCGATTTTTAATTGGTATGTGATTTTGCTTTATTCCTTTCATTGATATGCTTGAACTCGATGCTCTTTTAGGCCGATGATGATTGGTTTTATAGGGCTGAAAACCCTAAATTATCGTTCGAATATATTTATTTGAATTCGCCAATTAATATGCTTGGCCGTTCGATTTAACTTGAATGTTGGTGATTAATCTTGACTTGTTCAATTCGTATATTTTCGTTGCTTGATTATCACGACTTAGATTTTGGCTTGTTCGATTTTTTCTTGGTCATCACGGCTTTGATTCTCTGGCATTTTGACTTGACCTGGTTATTTTGAAACTGCTACCTACAAAAATGTTTGGCCTCGAACATTTTATCATTTGATTGATTTTTGACTCACGGCTTGTTTAGTTTTTGACTTGACTTGTTCGATAATTTCACTGTCTGGACTGCTTGGTTGCATCTGTAGTTTGAAGTTACCACTGTCCACTTGGTTGCATTGCATTTTAACTCATGTGCATTGATGTATGTTGAGTAAATTTACCTGCTTGATTCGAAGTCTGGTCTTTTCCATTTGATTCATGCGCATATCACATATATGTGTACTTGTGATGCTTTGCTTGACTTGATACTCTGCTGTTACCTTGAAGTCTGGTCTGGATTTGTGCATATGCATAGATATATGTATACATGTGTGTATGCATATGTGTATATATATATATATGTATGTATTTATGTTTGTTGCACCTTGTAGTTGTATATACATATGTCTGTGTGTTCGAAACTGTTTTCACATTTCCTTGAGTCTGGTTCTATATGAAGTCATTTTATGCATACTAGTGTAAATTGCACGTACGTGCATCTAATAATTAGAAATATTTACTTTTTATTTAATAAATTTTCTTATGGACGAATGTGTGCTTATAAGTGCAAAAACTTTGTTTGTCCTAGCATATTTATTGTAAGCAAATTGACACTGAATTTTCGTTGATTGGTGGTTGGTAAGGGAATGACGATGGAGGTTGCAAACCGATAGTGAAATTCCGTTAATTGATGTAGATCTTTTTTAGAATTTCAAAATGACACTGTGAAAATCTTATTTATTGAATTCCCTTTATTAACAGTAGAGATGTGCTATGTCGTTTTAGCGTGGAACCATCGTGCCAATTTATTACGTTTGCAAAGTTGTCACCTGGAGATATAAATATATAACTTTTATGTACATTTTATAACCTTCATGCCCAGGCTTTCAAATTTAACATGGTTTGAAGCTTGTACATATTTTCCTTCACGTTTGCAAAGCTTGTATACATTTTATAGCCTTCACGCCCGGTTATAATTCGTGTTCATTTTATGGCCACGTGTATAGTTAATCACACCCAATTATACTTTGCGTAATTAATTAAGGCTATAAATATATATTTTTCACGTAATCATATATATGTAATATGTCCCTTTATATATATTTCGTGACTGTTGCTATAAGGGTGTGTGTGTGTATTTACGCATGTATTTGATCATTTCTTTATTGTCAGTGACGTGTGTCCATGTGAAAATATTTATATCTTGCCTTCGTGTTAGTATTGCCTGGCTTTGCATATTCGCATATATATTTACATGTGAAAATGTAGACATGTATATATTTTTTTACAACACGTTTGCATGTAGTATATTCTGGCCTTCGTGTGCACCAGTCTAGCCTATCGAGAATAGTAATTTGCACGAGACAAAATGAAACGCGATACGAAATGAGATAAGGGTAAAAGGGTATTATCGGAAATTCCAAAAAACACGTTTGAATATAATTCATTGAATTATTAGTAAAGATAAAGATAAAGATTAAAGCAAGCAATTTGCCATTTCAGCATTCCGAAACCAACAAAGTTTGCTTCTGAAGATTTGCTTCTTTCTCGTCTTCCCTCGTCACTTTGAATCCGATAATGCAAAAGTGCGCAGTGAAATTATTGTAGAAAAAAGGAAAGAAAAAAAAGTAGATAATGGCAGAGAAGATGGACAATGTTGTAAAAGGGGCGCTGTTGGTCGGCGAATTGGCAGTACAAAACTCTTCGATTCTGGCTAGATTTGCTTCAAATGTATCTGCTTGGACTGGAAGGCAAACATATTTTAGATTCCAAAGCTTATTGCCATAAAAGTGCAAAAGCTGGGATTCGGGTTGCAGCTGAAAGGCAAAATATATGTGATGTGGCAAAAAAAATTACTAAAAAATAAGGGAGCAAAAACATTTCACAAGGTAGGAAATGAGATAAGGGTAAAAGGGTATTATCGGAAATCCCAAAAGACACGGTTGAATATAGTTCATTGAATTATTATTATTAATAGTAAAGATGAATATGTATACTTGTGTGTTCATGTAGATATGTATATTGATATTCCAGTGTGTCTTTGTGTTTGCACTGAGTTGTTGCTTCGAGGATTGCTGCTTGGTTGCACTGTCCATTTCCTAGCATCACCCTTTATACATATGCCTTGTAGAAATGTTGCATTCACCATGCTTGTACCTGATCTTGTTTCACTGGTGCATCCCTTATTGTCACTACCTCGTTAGACTTGGTCTTGTAGTCTGCATTGCACTGTCTACTGCCGTGTGCTTCAATATGCATTGTTCTCAGACTTTGTCTTGATGTTGTAATTCACTGTATTGATAATTTTGGAATTTGTCTTGCATACTCCAGTGTGCATTGAAGTTTATTGCTATTTTCTGGTCATTGCATTGCTTTGACTCATTTCTGGTTTGCATTGGGTTAATGTGCACTGACTTGAGTTTTTATAGGGATCGATCCCCTATTTACTGGTCTTGTTTCTGTGCTTTACTTGTGCATGCATGTCACTTTTCATTTTGTTTTCACTTGAACTTCATCTTGATTTTTGGAATTGCACCTGAGTTGAATCCATCTTATAGCTCGAGTTTGACCTTGTGCTCATGTCGTGACTATATTTTTATTGCACTTGAGTTGAACCTGGATTTTGGTTGGGTTTGACCTTGTGCTCACCTGTCCCTGCAGTTTTGTCAAGTGTATATCGGAGTGCACGGCCTTATGGCATGTACACTGATACACTGTGCATGTCACAAGCTGTTCGTGTATGATGAATTCATAAATGAATATGATGACGAACAACCCAAATAACTGAGGCAAATACTATTTTCAAAACACATTTTATTTTACACTGCAAAAATATTTCATTTTCAATTTTACTGCGTTAGTGTGTATTTTGCAGATAACTCAGATGCTAGATTCAATTTGGAATAGAGTTGAAGATAAATACGAGCGAATGAGAGATATGTAGTGAGGTGCAAATGTAAATTAAAAATTGTGATGTAATCGAAATTGTATTGTAATCAAAAATTGTATATATATAGTGAGAGCTCAAATTTGTACTATTTAAAATTGCAATAAAATATTTGTTTGAATAAAATATTTGTTTGAATTTAAATTCTATGTTATTTATTTTATTCAGCAAATGTTTATTTAATTATGTGAAAAATAAAATAGTACAATAAAAAATAAATTTAAATTAATATATATATGTTTATTATCATCAAACAAAAATCATATACTAGCATATTCAACAAGAACTATGTAAATCAACCACATCGATATTTTCTGTTTAACCTTAGTTATATTAACCAACAGAAAACTATCAAGTGAGTCGTTTCATGGTTATCCAATAACTATTAGTACGTAACCCCTACGTGCGCTCATTAGTCATGAGTAATACACTGCCCAACATTTAGAGAGCGCTATGTACTCTAGTCTCAATGGATATATCATTATCCGGTCTCGATTTATCTTGACTAGGAACATTTAAAATGATGTGTTTTATAATATCGTGATATAATACCCATGATTATAACTATTTGTAATTACTATCACAAGCATACCATTTACGGATTTTCTATTAAGTATGTTTTAACCGAACATTTAATTATTTATAACACATTATAACAAATATATAACAGAAAGAAAAACACCTTTATTACTAACGTCCGGGAATTGATTACAAAGTTAATTAATTTATAATAATTACAGAATTGCACATAGGGGTACCCCTAACTCTGTCAATCTCCCACTTGCACTTGGGGCCAATTAAGGAATCTCAATCCCATACCTTCAATCAGCTTCTCCATAGTTGATCGAGTTAGACATTTAGTGAATGGATCTGCTATGTTGTCCTGATATATGCCCTTTGTATCACGACCTCTTTCTTCTCAACAAATTTTTAATTGGGCGGAACTTTCAAAGAATATGCCATGACTTCTTGTGTACTTTTGGCTCCTTAGTGATCTACATCGTCGCATTGTTATCGTAGAACAATGCTATAGGATTCTCGGTATCGAGAATCACTCTGAGCTAACTTAAAAACTTGTGCATCCAGACTTTCTCTTAGCTGCTCCATTGAGGGCGATGTACTCGACCTCCATCGTGGAATCAACAACTATTATTTGCTTGGAACTTTTCCAACTAACGACTTTGCCATTAAACCTAAAGACATAACCAGACACTGATTTACTATCATCTATATCACTTTGAAAGCTTAAATTTGTATACCCCTTCATAAGGAGGTCTTCATTCCCATATATAAGGAATAAGTCACGAGTATTTATTAAATACTTCAGTATACATTTTACGGTCATCCAATGTATTTCTCCAGGATTAAACTGGTATCGGCTTACACATCCAAATGTGTATGCCATGTCTAGTCTTGTACATAGCATAGCGTACATTATGGATCCTATAGCTAAGGCATAGGGGATCCTCTTCATACCTCTTTCTCCTTATTGGTATGAGGAGCATCCTTCTTAAAAAGGATGATTCCAGACTGTGTTGAAACGTTTCCACGCTTGGAATTCTCCATACCAAACCTTTTCAATGTGGTATCTATGTACATAAATTGGGACAATCCCAATAGCCTCTTAGATCTATCTTTATAGGTTTTTATACCAAGTACATAGGCTGCTTCTCCAAAATCTTCATGGAGAAATTCTTGGAAAGCCAAACCTTCCCCGATTGCGACAATGAAGTGTCATTGCCAATCAATAATAGATCATCGACATAGAGCAATATAAATACGATAGCGTTGCCCTATTCCTTTCTATATACACACTTCCTTTATGTTCTGATAAAAACCAAACTGTTTGATTACCTTATCAAAACACTTGTTCCAACTTCTTGATGCTTGTTTAAGTCCATAAATCGACTTTAACAACTTGCAAGCCTTGCCCTTACTCCTACTGACCATAAAACCCTCGGGTTACGACATATAAACGGTTTCTTCTAAATCATCATTTAGAAAAGCCATCTTTACATCCATTTTCTATATTTTGTATTCATAGAATGCAGCGATGGCTAGCATAATCTGGCTGGCATGGCTACGAGCGAAAAGATCTCATCATAATCAACACCTTGAATTTAATGTAATCCTTTAGCAACTAGTCTTGCCATATAAGTCTCTACTTTTCTATCCGCGTTTAGCTTTTTCTTATAAATCAATTTGCAGCCGATAGGTTTTATGCCTTCGGGTGCGTCTAACAAAGTCCATACTTTATTTTCGTACATGGAATCTATCTCGGATTTCATTGCTCCAAGCCAGAGTGCAGGGTTTTTACTTTACAGTGCTTGTTGGAAGGATAGAGGAGTGTCTCCATCTAAGACACGATCCTCTTTCTCTCCATCCATGAGAAAATTGTAGTATCTCTCTGGTGTGGGAGATTCTCTAGTAGACCTTCTAATAGGTTACATGTTTTTGCATACAGGTGAACTTAGTTCTACCACTAGTTCCACCCTTGGTGTTAACTTTTTGGATCTCATCCAAGACTACAACCTCACTGTTAATTTCCTTTGATAGAAATTCCTTTTCTAAAAGACAACGTGTCAAGAAATAATGACCTTTTGTTCCTCGGTATTGAAGAATATATATCTCATCGAGTTTTTGGGATATCCTATAAATTTTTACAATACCGATCTTGCCTCTAGTTTATTCGGACCAACATTCTTAATGTATGCCAGACAACCCCCCACGTTTAAATATTTGAGTTAGGGTTTCTTACCATACCACATCTCATATGGTGTTTTAGGCACAGATTTAGGTAACAAAGTCAACATATGCATCGTGGTTACTGGCGCATATCCCTAATAGGACTGAGGTAACTTAGCCTCACTCATCATGAAATGAACCATATCTAATAGGGTTTGGTTCCTTCGCTTCGACAAGCAGTTGTGTTGCAAAGTATAGGTTGGAGTAATGTGAGAGATAATCTCATTATATTTTAAGTATTATTGGAAATACTGTCCAACATACCCACCTCCTTGATCTGATCAAAGAATCTTAATCTTACGAGTCATTTGGTTTTCTACTATATTTTTATATTTGGTAAATTTCCCATGGACATCTGGTTTTTTCTTCATAATATACACATATCCTAATCTCAAGAAATTATTAGTGAAGGTAACAAAGTAAGAACTATTGTCTTTGGTAATTACAGGCATTGGGCCATATACATCACTATGTACTAACCCTAAGAGTTCATCAACTCTTTCATTGCTCCCGCTAAAGGGGTGCATGGTCATTTTACCTTTGAAACACGACTCGCATATGTCAAATGATTCAGAATCAACTGATGGTAGAAAACCTTCGATTTTCAATTTTTATAGTCGTTTCACTCTAACTACAATGCAAAAGATAACCGTCATTTATGTTGTTAGAAGAATTATTCATAGAACACACATAATTAGTATTAATCACATAAATGCCATTTTCAAGAATACCATCGCAAACTTTATTTCCATCCAAACTAATATTTGTAACATTATTTGCACAATGAAATATATATCCAGTCTCGGACAATCTAGAAATAGAAATAATCCCACAAATAAAGCTTTTTACAAAATAGCAATTATTTAACACTAATACTACTCCAATAGGCAAAAAAAATGATAGTCTCCTACTATTGTTGTGTCTACAATAGATCCATCCGCAATTTGGAGCCTCATCTCTACTTTTGCCATGCGACGCCAATTCCGAAGCCCTTGTAACAAATTACAAATATGAGTACTAGATCCAGTATCTAAGACCCAAGAAATTTTATTGATTGCAAAATAATTTTGAATCATAAATGTACCGGATGGAGCCATAGAACCATTCTGCTTGTTTTCCCTAAAAATCTTCAAGTAATCAGGACAATTCCTTTTTTAGTGACCTTTCTTGTGGCAGTGATGACATTCACACTTGTCATTGGCCTTCTTATTTTTCTTTTTCTTACCTTCTCTTTTTCGCTTCTTCAAACTCTTCGATGATGATGCACTATCCTTAATAGCAAGTACAGTCCCTCGATCCTTGGATTGTGATTTAGTTGAACTTAACATATTGAGGAGCACCATAAGACTCACATTCAATTAGTTCATGTTATAATTCAGTATGAACGGTTCATACTGAGGAGTAAGTGAACCAAGGATCAAATCTACTTGTAATTCATTGTTTATTTGTACGTCTTTATGAAAGTATATCAATATAGCCCTTCACCATTAGCATGTAATTGTCCACTTTCTGTCCTTTGGTCATTTTGGTATTAAACAGCTTCTTCATAAGCACGTACCTTGCACAACATGACTATTCACTAAAAAGAGCCTTGAGACTACCAAATATCTCATGGATAGACTTATTTTTGTGGTGCCTCTGAACGACTTGACTAACGTAGATAGCATAAAAACTTGGGCGATCTATAGGTCTGACACCCATTTTTCATAAACAAGTCGTAGTTTGAGGTCCGCATCATCAACCAATTTTTCTTTAGGTTCACATGTAATAGTAGTGTAAAGGAGCTCGTAAGTCAACACTATTTTAATTGCTCTTAGCCAGTCGGTGTAGCTGGTCCGGTAAGCTTGTCATTTTCAGAAAATAATTTTGGAGCTAACATTTTTCTACAAGTTTAGGTGGTAGATTATTATGATAAACTATAATATATGTTCTTATAATATTAGTAAGGTTAAACTTTATGTCTCATTTTACTAATAAGCTCCCACCTATCTTTTATGTTTCGCAAAACCCTAAGTCGAAATGTAAAAGTCTTTTGACTTCAATAGCAAGTATCAGGACTCGTCCGTCTTGGAATTTTGACCTTGAGTTTGCTCAACAAAACATAGCTCCATGGAAGATGGATAACTTCTTATCTATCGTATCGTATACAACTCCTAACCATTGGTACATTGTCCGAATTTCACTTCAACCTTGATTTTTCTGAACAAATTGAAATAAAATTATTCACTTGTACCTACTATATTGCGATGGCCTAAGTATAGTATATGTACCTTGATTTTGCTCAACAAATACATATAGTTATCGTACCTTATCCATTTAATATATTAATAATATTACACATAACGTCCCTAGTTTGTGTTTGTTCAATAACTAAGGAGTATGCAAGTAATTTATTAATATATATATATATATGGTAGAGGACAAGATTTTATTGAAGATTCATAATCTTTAGTATATTACATTGAGTGATATTAACTTATGGAACAATGTAATTCTTATGAATTACCCTTGTGATTCAAGTTTTGGACATATCGAAAATCACGTTATACGTACATTTACATATGTATTTATTCCTTAAGTCTAGTTAGGGTTTCTTATGTTCCACCTTTTATTTATTCCTTAACCTTTTAATTAATTTATTTAATTAAACTATTTTTATTAAATTATATTAATTTCAAAATTCATTTCATATACATACATGTATATTTATGTTATTTTAAACATTTCAAATCACATAACATATATCGTTATATATAATAAATGTATACTTCCATCAATTAATTAATTTATTTAATTAGTTTATTTTATTAATCTTATTATTAAAATTTAAAATTTCAAAATTAATATATATTTTTAGACATTTTGTAATTTTTTATTATATTATAACTTTTATAATATATTTATGTCTTACTTTAAATTTAAATTTGAAATATTACATTTTTAATTTTCAAACAATTTTAAAAATTAGTCATATCCCTAGTTCAAATATGGGCCTTTTCTATTAGGGACAACCTTTAGGCTGTGAGTTCAATAATTAACCCTAACATGGCTAATTTAGATCGCATAGGCTATTGGGCTCTGATACCATTGTTGGAACTGGGCCAGTCCATAGTGGAAGATATAGGTAAATTTCAAATTTTTCTTGCCCTATCAAAATTTTATTAGGCCTATGAAGTCTAGTTTATTCAGAACATTTTTAAATTTTATTGAAACAAAATCTTTTATTTTATTCAAATTTATAAGTTGATTGAAATGACCCTCCTATTTCCACCCTAATTTCATAAGGATTTTTTTTTTTTGCTAAGAGATGATATATAGATATATCATTCATTGCAAATATCTTTTCCAAGGTCATTTTCTTTTTCCAATAAACAAAATATATCCAGGATCAAAATAACTTACCAATATAAATATATCAGTGTATATCTAATAACATACACATACATATGAAGATGTATGTGATCTTCTTATCTAAGTTCAGAGTGTATACTTCATTTTTTTGTACAAGAACATTCTGTTTGATTTAGATCTTTAGCAATTCAGATAAATTATTGTATTCAGATTTTTGGCCATAATATCCACTAGAAACATGTACTTTAGTCTGTCATTAGGATTAAGAAATGATCAAGTAATAATCAGTGGTAAACAAGCTTTTAATATAGATGATTATGTTAAAGTCTGGATAATATCAAATTCAGTATAAAAGTAAGTGGATCCTAAGTGAACACAAGCAACATCTAGGCGTAATGGAAACGCGCCTAACTTATACATGAAAGGTCACGAGTTCGAGTGCTATGCTGGTCGGTTCAAACACAATTTTTGGTTTTTCTTTTTATTTTTCTCCTGTATGGTTAGAAATCTGATACCTACCTATAATTGTGCATATATATTTGATTTTTGCCTATAACCTATCATACAAAACAATTCTTTTTACATAACTATTTTTAAAACCCATTCCTACAACTGTTTTAAGAATTTAAATTTATATTTTTGCCCAATTTATCAACATGTACACAGGTATTTATGTACATGTCATTATCTTTGCCCAGTTTCCAGAAAACTGAGTGAAACAATTGCTAAATGTACTATGCTTTGAAATGCATCTATATTTTCAAGATACAGTCTATCATGATCAACCAATACTTCATTTAGTTGAGGCTGGTTAACTCATGAGTCTTGTATATGCTATACACTAGTTCAAGAACAAGGGAGATACCTTTCATTTCATTCTATCCGAAGCTTTTAGAAAAACATTTTACTTTTCCTAATTCAATTCAGAAATGAATTCAGATTTATTTACAAAGCATTTCAGTAAAAAGAAAATAAAATCCTTTAAGTTTACTTCTTGCTAAATCCAGATTTTAGTTCTAAAACTCAGTGCTCTGTTATGTCTCAAGGTTAACTAATACATAATATAAATTATACAAAACAGTAGCTCAACTACATGTGCATATTTCTCTTCCAAACATTCATATCAATAATTAAAATCATTTCATTGTTTCCCAGTCAGATTTTTCCTTTGAGATTTTAAACCTTAGTGCATAACAATATATTTAACATGATACAACTAATTCATCTAACCATAATAGAATTCATTACATGACTGGAAGTCTTAGAAACATAATATTTTTCCTGAATACATGCAGATATAATCAATTTAAACTCTTATTGAGACTAGCTAGCATGTTCATTCACTCCTCCATAAAAGCCATAACTTCATTTTTACTTAGTGCCTGGGTTACCTAAAAGAACATAAGTGGCTGCCTCATTTTAAAATGAGACACCCCAGATGCCATGAGCAAACAAGGGTCAGATCTATGATCTGGTATGAATAACATCAATTCATTCATGATATTAAGCAATAGAGAATATAAGGGTACTAACTTGTTATTTAAGCAAATTTCTGCAATCAAATATTTTAACATAGTATAATTAAGTTGATTCAGGTATGATATATTCACTTATCATTCCTTCACTTGCATACATAATCATGCAAACATGATTATCTATTGGCATCAATTTCATTTACTGGAATCATCTTGGTTCCATACCATTCAACCTAAGAAATATCCACATTCCTATTTCTTCATTTACAGGTTGTAATATTCAATTTAAATCCCTGCCTCATCTGCTATTAAGGAATCACTGGGACACATTGCAATGAACTAATTCACATCATTGCACAAAGATCTCAGGGCTTAAACAAACCATGTGCCAACTTGCATACTTCAAATATGACAAGCATTCCAGCAGTCATCTTGGCCTTCCCTTCCCTAGTTTATTTACTAGTGTATTGTCTTAAATCCTAACATCAAATATGCTAAGTGAACATGTCACTGCAAACATGGAAACATCCATAATTTCTTCTAGCATAATTTCCCCTCAGAAATAATCAGACAGTCATTTCCTAAATGGGGTCAATATGTCTTGATCTTAGTAAATATAAGAACATTTTCAACTGTAAAAGAGGCATGGCATGTTATACTGATCTGCAAGCCTTTATGATTGATTCAGATTCAAGATCTGGTTCAATCATAATTTTAGCTTGTGGGTTTTTTTTTTTTGATTAAGGGCTCAGCACTTAGAAAATTTCTATTGCACCCTTAACATTTTTCTTTTCAAGCCTCAGCACTTATACCAAGTATAATGCAGCTCCAATCATTTTTATAAGGTTTCCATGCCATAGATCTATAACAGTTGAGAGTATTCTCTATATAATTTTTAAGATCCTAAACTTTAACATTTATGAGTATAAATAAAACAGTATGATACTCATCCAAAGACAAATGTCTCAACCAATCAAAGATCATCAAAATCATCCATATTAAATCATATCAGATTTAAAATAAAACATCCAAAAAGCATTGATGAAATCATATACATCAAAACCAGAAATACATAAATGGCAATATAAAAAGTGGCTGCCTCAACTCAGGTCTTAATGCCATGAACTCAGTGAGATTACTCACCTAAATGTTTCTTCTTATTAATCCAGAAAATTCTTGTTTGAGTGTTTTCTCCTTCCTTTCAATATTTTCTTCTTCTTTTCTTATTTTTATGCAGCTCGGGGTAAAATAATTCTACTGGCTAAACTGCCTATTTATAAGCATTTTTCCTCTAGGGTTTTATTGAAACAGAATTCCATTTCTGTCCTGGCTTAGCATCATGCATTTTTCATTCATATTACCCCGGCCATATTAACCAATTTAAAGGCTGCATTTTCTTTCTTTTACTTTTTCAGAAAATGGCCACTCACTTAGTCATGTCAAAAGTGTGACTATTCTATTTATTTTAATTATTTCTGAAAATCCCCTTTGCCATTTTTGCCTACACAAGCATATTGACTTGTATCACATTTCATGTCATTTTAATGTTATGGTTTCACTTGCTAATATATATATGTACTTTTCAGTATTTAAAAATGTATATTTGTATACATATCTTATCTAGGCTTATTTTAATTCCTCTTTTAAATTCAGAAACATATGCACCTATATGTATACAAGTTTACAAATATATATATATTATTTTCTTTTCTGGGTTTTAAATAAATTTGTTTACTGATCTTAAAGTAAAACTTACTTTTCTTATTTTCTAAGATGACCCATAAAATCTCAGAAATCAAATAACCATGTTGCAAAATCATGTTTGTATTGCTCTTTAATTCTTGTTTTAAATCCAAGAAATCTGGAGTTCTTTCTTGTGCCATTTCAGTGTGCACGTGCACACATATACTTGCACACTATTTATTCCAGAAATTTCACCATATTTAAATCTAAATATTTCAAAATTAAATCATTTTACAAAAATGATTTTTCACAAAATTTTGGGGTATTACATTCACCCCTCCTTTTAGGAATTGTGTCCTCACAATTTTTCTAACATTTAGTAAGCATCATTTTTCTTTTCTGAAAACTTATCAAATATATGCATAAGCAAACAAATTCAACCATATCAACCATGCATAACAAATAATTTTTCCAGAAGAAAAAAAAAATTACCTTTTAATTTGCAAAAAGCTTAGGATAATCCATTCTAATCTTATCCTCTAACTCCCATGTGCAGTCATTAGGATCACTACTCCACTGGATCTTAACTAGTTTCAAGGTTTTGCTCCTTAATTTCTTTTCTTCCTTGGCTATAATCCCCACTGGTTCTTTTTCATAAACCAAGTCAGGATTTATTTGAATTTTGGTAGGCTTTTCCAAAATGTCTTCCTTATCATGTACCCATTTTCTAAGTTGGGACACATGAAAAACATTATGCATTGCTTTCATCTCCTCTGGTAGTTCTAATTTGTAAGCCAATGAACCAATTCTTTCCAGAATTTTATAGGGTCCAACATACCTTGGTGTAAGCTTACCTTTCTTGCCAAATCTCATGACTTTCTTCATAGGTGAAATCTTGATGAAAACAAAGTCTCCCACTTCATATTCCACTTGCTTTCTCTTCCTATCTGCAAATTTCTTTTGCCTATCTTGAGCTGCTGCTATTCTTTTTCTTATTAACCCAATTTTCTCTGTGGTTTCTTTAACATATTCAGGTCCAAGAATAGCCCTTTCTCCAGCCTCTACCCAGCATATAGGTGATAAACATGGCTTGCCATATAAGGCTTCAAATGGTGCCATCCCTATGGTGCTTTGGTAACTGTTATTGTAGGTGAATTCAGCTAGATGGAGGTGGTCTTCCCAGTTGCCTCCAAAGTCCAGTGTACATGCTCTCAACAAATCCTCTAAGACTTTGTTCACTACCTCAGTTTGACCATCTGATTGTGGATGGTAGGCAGTGCTTAAGCACAATTCACTCCCCATAGCCTCTTGAAAACTTTTCCAAAATCTTGAGGTGAAGATGGTATCCCCATCACTCACAATGGTTTTGGGTATGCCATGCAACCTTACTACCTCTTTCATGAATATTTGAGCCAATTTTGGAGCATTTCTTTCTGTTTTAACTGGGATAAAATGTGCTACCTTAGTTAGCCTATCCACTATTACCCATATACTTGTGTTTCCCTTCTTAGATCTAGGAAGACCATCTATGAAATCCATAGATATATCCTCCCACTTCCACTGTGGTATACTAAGGGGTTGCAATAGTCCTGATGGCCTTTGTGTCTCTGCCTTGACTTGTTGGCAAGTCATGCACCTTGCAACATATCTGGCCACATCTGACTTCATCCCCTTCCACCAAAGATTTCTTTTCAAATTTTGATACATCTTGGTGCTACCTGGGTGTATGGAGTACTTACTCCTATGGTACTCATTTAATATTTCCTCTTTCAATTCTATATTTTCTGGAACACATATCCTATTTTTATTCCTTAAATAACCATTTTTATCAATTTGATAATTTATTACTTCCTCCCCTTTTGATATGAGCATTTTCTTTTCCATCATGTTTAAGTCTTGTTCCTGCATTTGTCCAATCTTAAGAAGTAAATCTGATTGCAGAGATATCATACTTAATTTTCCTTTACCTTTACCTTCTTCAATAGGCATCATTAGTTCCTCACTGTTTTCCTCAATTTCCAAATCAGTAAGTATAGACAAATCCCTAAACTCTTCTATCATCAACATGGCTACCTTGGCATGTTGTCTACTCAAGGCATCTGCAACTTTATTTGCCTTGCCTGGTGTATACAGTATATCTAGGTCATAGGCAGCTAGGAACTCTACCCATCTATGTTGCCTCATGTTCAAATCTTTTTGTGAGAATAAATATTTCAGTGCCTTATGATCAGTGTACAAAATGAATTTGGCACCTAACAAATAATGTCTCCAAAGTTTCAAAGCATACACAACTGCTGCTAGTTCAAGATCATGGGTTGCATACCTGGTTTCATGTGGCTTTAATTGCCTAGATGCATAGGCTACCACCTGGTCTTGCTGCATCAACACAGCCCCTAACCCAGAGCCACTTGCATCAGTGTACACAACCAAATTTTCATTTCCTTCTGGCACTCTCAATACTGGTGCATCAATCAGGGCTTCTTTTATTTTGGTAAAAGCTTGCTCACATTTTTCTGTCCATACAAAGGCTTGGTTCTTTCTAGTTAAATTGGTAAGTGGTGATGATATTTTTGAGAAATCTTTTATGAATCTCCTATAATATCCTGCCATCCCCATAAATGATCTAATCTCACTGATGGTGCTAGGCCTTTTCCATGCTTGGATTGCCACTACTTTGTTAGGGTTTACTGATATTCCTTTGGCAGAGATGACATGCCCAAGGAAATGCACTTCTTCTTTCCAAAATGCACATTTTGAAAATTTTGCCTTTAAATCATTTTCCCTTAGTCTTGACAAAACTAAATGCAAATGATTTTTATGCTCTTCCACTGTCTTAGAATAAATCAAAATGTCATCAATAAAAATCAGTACAAACTTGTCTAGATAATCTCTAAATATTATATTCATCAAATCAACAAAATATGAAGGAGCATTTGTCAAACCAAATGGCATGACCAAAAATTCATATAAGCCATATCTTGTGTTAAATGCAGTATACTTAACACTTGAGTCTTCAACCTTCATTTGATGGAATCCTGATGCTAAGTCTAGCCTAGAAAATATTTTAGCTTCACTGAGTTGGTCAAAGAGATCATCTATTCTAGGCAATGGGTATTTATTCTTGATGGTTACTTTATTTAGTTCTCTGTAATCTATGCACATTCTCAAGGTACCATCATGTTTTCTCACAAACACTACTGGAGAACCCCAGCAAGAATTGCTTGGCCTTATAAATCCCTTGCCTTCTAATTCTTTCAACTGATTTTTCAATTCTTTCAGTTCACTTGGCCCCATTCTATAAGGTTTCTTGATTATTGGACTTGCTCCTGGAATGAGATTAATTTGGAACTCAACTGGTCTGTGGTGTGGAACACCCTTAACTTCCCCAAACACATCCAAGTATTCATTAACTATGGGAATTTCTTCAATGGTTAGTTCACTCAGATCTTTTTCTAAGTCAACTAAATGATACAATTTCTCTTCCTTAGCTATTTCACATAGAACTGTGATTCTTTGGCCTCTAGAATCTTGCAATGATATGGTGGATGAGTCTAAATTAATTATGGCTTTAAATTGCCTTAACCAATCTACCCCCAATATAACTCCTATATTTGGGTAATTTAAAACATATAAATTGGAAATAAAAATATTTCCTCCTATGTTTAACTCCACATCCACACAATTCATGTTCAAAACACTAGAACTCCCTAGGGGACTTTGTACAAGCAATGGGGTTTCAACCAATTTGCAGTTTAATTTTAACACTTTAACTAATTCATAGGAAATCAAAGAGTGTGTTGCTCCAGTATCATATACTACTGGTATGGGTATGGCACAAATGAGTAATGTACCTTCCACTTGGCCATGATTTTCAGCATCAATTTTCACTGCAGATTTGCCTTTTCCTTCCAAAGTTGCCAATTTCCCTTGCTGTTTATTCTCAGGACAGTTCCTCTTCATATGCCCCTCTTTCCCACATAGGTAGCATTTGAAGGCTCCTCCTTTTAACTCTGGGCACCTTGGTTTGATGTGTCCTTCTTTTCCACAATGATGGCAAACCAATTTCTTCTTAGTATCATTGGCTTTAGTATCTTTACTCTTCCTGTTGTCTGCCTCCTCCTTCTTTTTATCATAAGGGTGATATCTTCCCTTATCCTTCTTGTTGTTGCTCTTAAAATTCCTATATTTCTCTCTTTCTTTGTCATGTTGTTCCAGTTTCAAAGCCAGATCAATTACTTGATCAAATGTTCTATCTGCATATGGTAGCATAGCTCTGCTAAGTCCTGGGTTCAGCCCTTTTATATACCTATCATTCTTGGATGCTTCATCTGCCACTAGCATTGCTCCATAATTAGATAGCCCCTCAAACTTTTGAGTGTATTCAGTGACATTCAAAGTTCCCTGCCTAAGTTTGATAAATTCTTCAAGCAAAATGGTCTTGGCTGATGCTGGTACAAATCTTGCCTCCAACATCTCCTTGAACTGATTCCAAGTGATTTCATTTTCATTTCTTCCAGCTATGATCACCTCCCACCAGCTTAAAGCTACCCCTTTCAGTTGTCTAGAAGCTACTTGCCTCTTTCTTTGGTCATCCAACTGCATGTCATTGAAAATCCTATCAAGTGTTCTCAACCATGCTTGAATTTCCATCACACTCTCTGTTCCTTCAAAACTCTTGCCTCCCAAATTGGAATAGGTCTTCAGTAGTTTTGAAAGCTCTTCATGTGGGTTCTCAGGCCTATGCCCAATTCCATCTCTTAAAACCCTCACAAATTCTTGCATATCAAGCATTTGAGGTGCACTGGTTCCTGCATTGTGATGAGATCCTCTTCCTACCATGTTCTGCTAACTAAATTCTGGGTAAATGGTATTAGTATATTATGAGTGCTTCTATAATTTCTAATTTCTTATCTAAATTATTTCATCCAAAACAAACAGACATTATACATTTCTATAATACTTAACAATCAATGCAACCAAGTGCTTTGATACCAACTGAAATGACCCTCCTATTTCCACCCTAATTTCATAAGGATTTTTTTTTTTTTGCTAAGAGATGATATATAGATATATCATTCATTGCAAATATCTTTTCCAATGTCATTTTCTTTTTCCAATAAACAAAATATATCCAGGATCAAAATAACTTACCAATATAAATATATCAGTGTATATCTAATAACATACACATACATATGAAGATGTATGTGATCTTCTTATCTAAGTTCAGAGTGTATACTTCATTTTTTTGTACAAGAACATTCTGTTTGATTTAGATCTTTAGCAATTCAGATAAATTATTGTATTCAGATTTTTGGCCATAATATCCACTAGAAACATGTACTTTAGTCTGTCATTAGGATTAAGAAATGATCAAGTAATAATCAGTGGTAAACAAGCTTTTAATATAGATGATTATGTTAAAGTCTGGATAATATCAAATTCAGTATAAAAGTAAGTGGATCCTAAGTGAACACAAGCAACATCTAGGCGTAATGGAAACGCGCCTAACTTATACATGAAAGGTCACGAGTTCGAGTGCTATGCTGGTCGGTTCAAACACAATTTTTGGTTTTTCTTTTTATTTTTCTCCTGTATGGTTAGAAATCTGATACCTACCTATAATTGTGCATATATATTTGATTTTTGCCTATAACCTATCATACAAAACAATTCTTTTTACATAACTATTTTTAAAACCCATTCCTACAACTGTTTTAAGAATTTAAATTTATATTTTTGCCCAATTTATCAACATGTACACAGGTATTTATGTACATGTCATTATCTTTGCCCAGTTTCCAGAAAACTGAGTGAAACAATTGCTAAATGTACTATGCTTTGAAATGCATCTATATTTTCAAGATACAGTCTATCATGATCAACCAATACTTCATTTAGTTGAGGCTGGTTAACTCATGAGTCTTGTATATGCTATACACTAGTTCAAGAACAAGGGAGATACCTTTCATTTCATTCTATCCGAAGCTTTTAGAAAAACATTTTACTTTTCCTAATTCAATTCAGAAATGAATTCAGATTTATTTACAAAGCATTTCAGTAAAAAGAAAATAAAATCCTTTAAGTTTACTTCTTGCTAAATCCAGATTTTAGTTCTAAAACTCAGTGCTCTGTTATGTCTCAAGGTTAACTAATACATAATATAAATTATACAAAACAGTAGCTCAACTACATGTGCATATTTCTCTTCCAAACATTCATATCAATAATTAAAATCATTTCATTGTTTCCCAATCAGATTTTTCCTTTGAGATTTTAAACCTTAGTGCATAACAATATATTTAACATGATACAACTAATTCATCTAACCATAATAGAATTCATTACATGACTGGAAGTCTTAGAAACATAATATTTTTCCTGAATACATGCAGATATAATCAATTTAAACTCTTATTGAGACTAGCTAGCATGTTCATTCACTCCTCCATAAAAGCCATAACTTCATTTTTACTTAGTGCCTGGGTTACCTGAAAGAACATAAGTGGCTGCCTCATTTTAAAATGAGACACCCCAGATGCCATGAGCAAACAAGGGTCAGATCTATGATCTGGTATGAATAACATCAATTCATTCATGATATTAAGCAATAGAGAATATAAGGGTACTAACTTGTTATTTAAGCAAATTTCTGCAATCAAATATTTTAACATAGTATAATTAAGTTGATTCAGGTATGATATATTCACTTATCATTCCTTCACTTGCATACATAATCATGCAAACATGATTATCTATTGGCATCAATTTCATTTACTGGAATCATCTTG
Organism: Allium fistulosum; assembly: GCA_030737815.1. Lineage (NCBI taxonomy): Eukaryota > Viridiplantae > Streptophyta > Magnoliopsida > Asparagales > Amaryllidaceae > Allium > Allium fistulosum. Next base: position 635,293,709 of record CM060908.1, on the reverse strand, counting down.
GTTCCATACCATTCAACCTAAGAAATATCCACATTCCTATTTTTTCATTTACAGGTTGTAATATTCAATTTAAATCCCTGCCTCATCTGCTATTAAGGAATCACTGGGACACATTGCAATGAACTAATTCACATCATTGCACAAAGATCTCAGGGCTTAAACAAACCATGTGCCAACTTGCATACTTCAAATATGACAAGCATTCCAGCAGTCATCTTGGCCTTCCCTTCCCTAGTTTATTTACTAGTGTATTGTCTTAAATCCTAACATCAAATATGCTAAGTGAACATGTCACTGCAAACATGGAAACATCCATAATTTCTTCTAGCATAATTTCCCCTCAGAAATAATCAGACAGTCATTTCCTAAATGGGGTCAATATGTCTTGATCTTAGTAAATATAAGAACATTTTCAACTGTAAAAGAGGCATGGCATGTTATACTGATCTGCAAGCCTTTATGATTGATTCAGATTCAAGATCTGGTTCAATCATATTTTAGCTTGTGGGTTTTTTTTTTGATTAAGGGCTCAGCACTTAGAAAATTTCTATTGCACCCTTAACATTTTTCTTTTCAAGCCTCAGCACTTATACCAAGTATAATGCAGCTCCAATCATTTTTATAAGGTTTCCATGCCATAGATCTATAACAGTTGAGAGTATTCTCTATATAATTTTTAAGATCCTAAACTTTAACATTTATGAGTATAAATAAAACAGTATGATACTCATCCAAAGACAAATGTCTCAACCAATCAAAGATCATCAAAATCATCCATATTAAATCATATCAGATTTAAAATAAAACATCCAAAAAGCATTGATGAAATCATATACATCAAAACCAGAAATACATAAATGGCAATATAAAAAGTGGCTGCCTCAACTCAGGTCTTAATGCCATGAACTCAGTGAGATTACTCACCTAAATGTTTCTTCTTATTAATCCAGAAAATTCTTGTTTGAGTGTTTTCTCCTTCCTTTCAATATTTTCTTCTTCTTTTCTTATTTTTATGCAGCTCGGGGTAAAATAATTCTACTGGCTAAACTGCCTATTTATAAGCATTTTTCCTCTAGGGTTTTATTGAAACAGAATTCCATTTCTGTCCTGGCTTAGCATCATGCATTTTTCATTCATATTACCCCGGCCATATTAACCAATTTAAAGGCTGCATTTTCTTTCTTTTACTTTTTCAGAAAATGGCCACTCACTTAGTCATGTCAAAAGTGTGACTATTCTATTTATTTTAATTATTTCTGAAAATCCCCTTTGCCATTTTTGCCTACACAAGCATATTGACTTGTATCACATTTCATGTCATTTTAATGTTATGGTTTCACTTGCTAATATATATATGTACTTTTCAGTATTTAAAAATGTATATTTGTATACATATCTTATCTAGGCTTATTTTAATTCCTCTTTTAAATTCAGAAACATATGCACCTATATGTATACAAGTTTACAAATATATATATATTATTTTCTTTTCTGGGTTTTAAATAAATTTGTTTACTGATCTTAAAGTAAAACTTACTTTTCTTATTTTCTAAGATGACCCATAAAATCTCAGAAATCAAATAACCATGTTGCAAAATCATGTTTGTATTGCTCTTTAATTCTTGTTTTAAATCCAAGAAATTTGGAGTTCTTTCTTGTGCCATTTCAGTGTGCACGTGCACACATATACTTGCACACTATTTATTCCAGAAATTTCACCATATTTAAATCTAAATATTTCAAAATTAAATCATTTTACAAAAATGATTTTTCACAAAATTTTGGGGTATTACATTGATATAGTTTTATTTGATTTATGTTATGGTATATATATATATATATATATATCATATACATATATATGTGCATGTGTAACATATTAATCCATGCAAGATATAGCATGCCCGTGTATAGATATTGGCATTTACATCGCAACGAACACGATTGCTCATCCGATATGTAAATATATTGTCCAAATATATGTTTATATACTTTATAATTTTTTAAGTATATATATGTATATATAAATATAAACTTTAACTAATTTTTTAATAAATATAAATTTAGATAAAAATGTATATATATATACATATAATTATAAACATAATTATGAAATATTAACATTAAAATATATAAATATATAATTATGTGAATATATTTAAATCAATCATGTCCGTAGGCCTAGTGCGGTTGGCAAGGGGGTATGCATCCCTCGTAGTCGGTTGAGAGTTCGAGTCTTGGTAGCCACACCGAGTCGCTCAAAAGGGCTGCTTAATTTGGGGATTTAGTTATGGCGGACCAACGCGTATTCCCCTCAGTTGTTACTAGCGAAGCCGGAGTTTCTAGGTTTCATGTATATATATATATATGTATATATATGTATATGTATATATATATTTGGATAAATTATAAATATATTAAATAATTAATTAATTTTTTTCTTGGAAACCAAAAACAATATATATACATACATAAATTTTTTTAATATATATATATATATATACTAATTACTTGTTTACAGATGTATAATAAAATATTATAATTATAAATCAATGCTTTAAATACACAAAATAATTTTTAATAAAAATATATATACTTACATGGTCTTGCGCATAACTCAGAAATATTTTTTATGATTTAATTTTAAATATTATTTTTAATTAATTCCATGCGGTTTTAATTTAAAATATTAATATAAAATAATTTCAAAATAATATATTGAAATTTAAATTTCCGACAAAAGTTCAAAATGATGATTTGTACTTTGGAAATCTATTTCATAATTTTATGATTTAAATATAATTTTATGATTAATTATTGATTTTCGGCCTATATTTTTTAAATAATAAAAATAATGTTATTTTTTTATTTTTATGCTGAGCATTTATTTTGCAATAATATTATTTTATAAAATGTGTAACATATTTTTTATATAATATATATATATATATTAACATATTTAATTCATGTAATTAAATGACATAAATAACATTTAAATAATAAATATATTTATCTAAAATTATTTTATTACCATCTAATATAATACATGTCTAATACAACATATATAAAATTTATATAACATAATTATATAAAGTATGATGAAGTAATTAAATTATAAACTATATATAAATGCATATATTTATAATATAAATATGTATATATTATTAAATAAGCATAAAATTGTTTTTTTCTGAGTGGTTCCATTATAGATATGAATATACTAAAAAGTCTTTTTTATATTTTTGTTTTTTAAGTGTATATATACATATAACCAAAACTATTTTGTGACAATATAACTTGCATATCAAAATCGTCCCCTAACTAATAATATAAAATGTATATAATAAAACATTATAAATAACCAATTATAATTATATTTTGATTAGAAATATATCTCACTTCCAATGCTTTGAAGTACACCTTAAAATGATGATATGTTCTCCTTGAAACAATTTCCAATCCAAAAGAATGCTAGTCCTTGAGCCGTTGACCACCAACTATCGAATGCAGTTGAATTGACTTGATTTGAGCTTGATAAAATAAAGAGACCGGAGGGAGAATTTCGATCAAAAATGTTTAGATATGGAGGCTCCAAAAAATGATCATCAAATGGACGAAGAGATGTTGAAATAGAGGAAGCAAAGGAGAGAATTTTGGATTAATCTTTTACTCAATCTCCTACCATCTCAGCCATACATTTTCACTCCTCTGTAGCCCATATTATAGCCGCCTCTAACCCCCTATTACAGCCGTAATAATCAGGCCCCATCATGGGCCTTAAACCCATTTAGACCTCGAATAAATATTTTGTGTTTTAAATCTAATTTAAAACGCTTATCAATATCGTATATCGATTAATGTATTTATAACTTTTATAAATACACTTAATATTTGTTTATTGAATAAAAATTAAATTTTAATTAATGTTTTAAAAATATTAATTAATTTATAATAATTATAAATCAATTACATCGTTTGGGTACATATTTTTTGTTTTAATTTCTCCACTAAACCTCCATTAATACTAACTATATATTATCTATGCATGATAAAATCAAAATAAACTCGTTTTTAAACCTTACAAGACCAAGGTAACCTATAGGGGATATTGATAGAGTTATGGATATGCCCTAAGGGGAAATTATGTAATTTGTTACATAAATCCAACTTGATAACCAATCTTGTTTGAAATAAAAGGTGTTTCCTTTCTGTTATATACTTTTTAAGAAAAAATGTTATGAATAATTAATTAGTTAATTTAAGTATATATGTCAGAAAGTCCATAAATGATGTGTTTGTGATAGCAGTTGCAAATTATTATAACAGTGAGTATTATAGCATAATATGATAAGCACATCATTCTAAATATTCTTAGTCAAGATGTTTCAAGACTAGACATTGATGCATCCGTTAAGACCATTGCATGAAACGCTTTTCAAGTATTAGGCAGTGTATTACTCATGATGCCGGAGGCACCAAGGGGTTACGTATTGATAGTTATTGGATGACAATGGAATGACTCATCCAATAGTTTTATGTTGGTTAATATAACTAAGGTCAAACAAAAAATATCTAAGTCATAATTTACATAGTTTTTTGACTTGAGAATACCATTGATCTTCAATATGAAAGGTCCGCTTTGATTATGGTTAAATCATGACACGGCGTCCATGGAATGACTATAGTTGAGTCGAGTGGAAGTATTGAAAGTGAAACACAATTCAAGAGAGGATTCATCTCCTTAGTTATAATAGTTATAAATGAATTAAATGAATTAATATTTATGAAATATTAATTATAAAATTTAATTTGATGTATTGAATAATGTTAAACAATATGTTAGTAGTTATAAATATACTGATCGAATATGATATCGGTATGAATTTAAGTTGGATTTAAATGCAGGAATTTTTTACACGAGCTTAAAGGTGTTTAAGGTCCATAAACCAAGCCATACATGGACGGCTGTGGTTAGGATAAGAGGAGGAGTTTCTTTCTTGTAAGTTTGAAATGAAAAGTTAGTCTTAATTACAAAGGAGCTGAAAAGGCTAGTAGTCACACATTTATTTCTCTCATATACTAAGACATTACCTTTTTTCATTCTCATTCATTCTTCTTTCTCAAAAAAACTCTAAACCAACAAAAGATGGCTAGCTATGGTGTGCTAAACACAAAAAAATTCCAAAGTCTTAACTACATCAATTCAACACTATTTGATAGTCGGTGGTCGGCAATTCGGGAGCCATCACCTTATGATTTGCAAATAGATTCAAGAAGACCAATTCAGCATTTTAAGGTGTACACAAGGGCTTTGGTAAAAGGTAAATACTTGATTTAACTTTATTTCATCATATTTTTATGTTATTTTATATATGTGATAGGATGTTAGATCATATGACGAATCTTGTACATCGAAATGTTATCCCAAATTGATTTGTTATATGTATATATAGTTGCATATATAATAAATAAAAATCATTTTATGGATGTTTACCATCCTAGTGTTCGCGATGAACAACAAAATTTATAATAAAATATTATTATAATTTATTTCGGTAACTAGTAATTATTTCTAAACATTATACATCATATGTTACGTGTTTTATTTTTATAAAATCTTTTTATATAAATTATACTTCCAGCAAAAAAATTATTTCATATTTTTTATTATTATACTATATACAAATAAACATATATAATTTTAGGCTATCTTAATTACAAGGAGATAAAAGGCTATGTAAACTAGTATTAATGACATATTAATGTTTACATTCAATTGCTTCTTTAATAAGAGATTGTCATTTCATTTTCATTCATTCTTCTCTTTAAACTAATGCTTTCTAGCAATAATCACATATTAATGTTTGCATTCAATTGCTCCTTTAATAAGATTTTACCATTTAATTTTCATTCATTCTTCTCTTTAAGCTAATTCTTAGATACTTTTATAATATGGTTGTGTGTGAGTGTAAACGTAGTTTATAAATGTTATACAAAATTATTCATATTTATTATTTTAACTTAAGTAAAAGTGGATATATATATATATGCACTTACTTATATTCATATACATATATTTATATAATTTTTTGATGCACACACACACACACACACACATATATATATATATATATATATATATATATATATATCTGTGTGTGTGTGTGGGTGTGTGTACACACACACACATTTAGACAGCGAATCGAATACAAGAGAGGCTAACATGTCTGTTGTAGTGTAATTCCCAGCACCTACGCATGGGTACGTTAAACCATGTACACATTATTATATAGCACATGCACGTACACATAGTGGATATGATACAAGTATTCGGAATAATAATACAAAATAATATAAAGTAAAACTTAATTTACAAAGTAATTAAATTATTGATTTTATTTAAAGAAAATATAGAAAAGTTCTAAATGAATTAGACTTCTTAGACCCATTAAAGATCCAATAAAAGAATTTATTTTTGAAATTAACCCATTTCTTCCGCTATGGGCTAGTTAGGTTCCAATAATGGTATCAGAGAGAGGTTGGTTTAGGCGTTCACCTGGTACATTGGATGTCCTAGGTTCGATCCCAGTTCTTATCTCTTAATGATTGCCCCACCAAAGCCAAAGTTCTCGCTTAACCTTGCGCTCTAATACCATGCTGTAATGACCCGCCTTTCCGAACCCCAGAATTCGACACTAAACAATCCAATGTATTCACGTGTCGAACAACTAAGTGCTGGAAAGATAGATTGTTAGGGTAAAGAAAGGAGATAGAAGATAAGAAGAAACTAAACAATCACAGAATCTCACAACGCAACGGAATAACATATATTAATCAAAATAATACTTCACAAATTCATTTAAAAAAATTATACAACAGAATCATACTAACACAATTCTACCCTTGGACAGTTATAACAGTATGCCCCAACCTAACCAATACAAGATACATATAATACAGCGGAAATAGGATAATAACTAGCTATCTATGAAGCCTCCTGCTCCAAGCTCCTCCAAAATGCATCCGTGGGAAAACCTGAACTACTTGGCTACCCATAAAAATTTGAGCACCCAAGAGTTTTAGGGTAAAAAATAAAACTCAGGGTCAGACATGGGTCTGGTGTGAGTAAACTCAAACAATTGAATTATTATGTTTTAAAAAAATCCTTTAAAATAAAAGTTATCTTGTAAGACCATGCCGCACATAAACATGGACGGGTTTTTACCTTACGATAACCAAAACATTTTATATAGAAAATCCAGTGATATTATAATAGTGTCTAGAGTACACATACTTATTAATCTTAGCCGAAATTCTTACATTATTAAATTCCAGCATACTAGGCTCTTCATTCAAAACCGTAAAGGCAAGTACTGGAGATTGGATTCCATACTATAACAAGGTAAGAAACTACCTTTCGATGGTACACCTCTAGATAAAATGTACCGAGGTCTGACAAGAATATCTTATACCCCTGCCATACAGGATTGGCCTACCACTTGACTAGTAGTACCGAATATGATCACCCCACCGTTTGGGTCCCGAAGCATACATGAGGATATAGTAACCGATCTAGATTTAGGATGACCATACCCTGATGGGAACGACCTACTTGGCCCTGCTGCATGCTCGATTTTTGTAATTTCCCGGTTGATGAGGCTTGAGGCTACGTTTACCTTTATTTAGCACTTCCCACTTGGAATGCTACAGTGCCCTCCAGGCATCAATGCAATGCTAGCATTCATCCATACAAGTTCATTCTAGGACTGAACGAAATCGAAGGCACTACCTGTAACGACCCTAGATTTTAATTTAATTTAAATTAATAATTTGTTGAATTTTTGAATTAAAATTGTATAATTTATTATAAATAGAAGCGAGTTTCACCGAAGCTTGAATAAATTCTATATTAAATCATTTAAATTTATTTATATATATATATATGTATATATATTGGATTTGAAATAAAATCTTAAATAAATGATTTTAAAAATAAATATAGAGTTAAATAATAATAGAATGTCTTTACAAATGAATTCTTATTTTTGAATAGAAATTGTCATTTCAAATTACTTATAAATATATATACATATCCTCTCTATTTAAAATAACAGGACCCCAAATTTAAAAATAAATTCATATCTTTTACACAAATCAATCTTAGACCTTGATTTTTAAAGAAAAAAAATTATTGTAAGAATATAAGTTTAATGTTAAAAAAAATAGCTTTAAGTAAATATATGAAGTATTTATTTCAAAATAGAAATTTTACAGTTCTGTTCAAATATATGTCCAAAATCAATCGATCAGAATTCTTGATTTGATTCTATAATATGATTCGAAATTGTTATTGATGAATTTTGGATATGAAAATCATATTTTTTTTGTGTTGGGTATATCGAGATTTTTTGTGATGAACGGGAAATAAGTTTCAATCAAATTATGGCAAAGCAGGTGGTAATAGTGGTTGGGGTTTGTGACGCCCCACCTCTATACCCACGCTAACCAAGAACACTACGATGTAGTGCTGTCAATTAGCACGGAGAATGAGGCTGTGGAGGAGCGACCATCCATGTAACTTCTTTGTGCGAGCACCGATACGTCAGATAGTATAGAATGCATATCTTTTAAGGAGGAAATCTGACATACCGATACAAACACAAAGCTATCACACGGTGGCTATATATAATCTTCGGAAACAAACATAGAAATAATCATAACATAAATCAGTCACAGACATCCATATCACAAAGGCGGAAGAAGATATGAATAAATATATAACACATGAAAGTGTACATCAGAGTAGTGGTCGGGAAGACCCACTATAATACAAAAGAATAGCATCACGTGCTATACAAAAGAATAGATACACAACATAGAGTCTATATCTCAAATGTGTACAATCAAAAACTACTAATCTAAGTAGTTAGCCAAAAGTCAGAGTAATCCAGAAGAGAAGTCAAGCAGAAGCACCTGTAACATCTCGGTCTGACCCGAGTATTATTTATAAGAAAATAATAAACGGATCAGTCTAACTATAAATATCAGATGACATGATATAGGATAAGGGGTATGGCATAAACATACAATAACCATGATGGCATACTACTATAAGTATGTAAATGATAATCAACAAGGGATTAATCAATGTCACAAGAATCTTCTCAAAGATCCAAACACATTAAAAGGTAATGACACACAAATTCACCAATACACAAAAACTGATATCATATCAGTGAAAACCACAAAAGTTGGTGAAGCACTAAATCCAGAAATCAACACACGAAATCCAGAACAAATCCCAGAAATCAACACACGAAATCCAGAAATCACTAAAAGGGGGAAGTCCGAACACACGGACGAGAAGCTATCTCATGGAAGCTATCCATTTAATTTTTCCGAACACACGGATGGCCCGAAGGCAAGTCCGAACACACGGACGAAGAGACATCGCACATTGCTAGTCTAAACCATAAAATGATCATCATCGATCATAAAGAAGTGTTGATTACACTAAGCTAGTAAATATAAGAGTTTAGCTTCATGTCCCATAACCACTTGCTTAACTCAAATATTTACGAACAAACTGTAGATCTTCACTAGGAAATTGTCACAAAAGGGTTCAATCGAACAAGTCCAAGAGCTAACCGACGAAGTGAACGCAAGCGTTTCATACCACTCGTTTTACTAAGTCGTTTAAGTCAATTTCTCATTCGAGTGAAGTAAAGGCTTATATATATTAGTAGATTGGAAATCGGTTTGAGAAAACGAACTTTTGATATTAAAAATAGTGTTGAAATCGATTTGTTGAAAGAGTTTTGATATTTACTACTAGTATTAAAACCTTCATATCTTTAAAGTGACAAGTCATAAAACGATTGTTGGAACAATCTATCACAAAAACTCACATTCGAAGACGTGAATAAAATCCAAGGAAATCAGCTCAAAATGCATCAAAGTGGAAGTTCTGATAAATGCTTTTCAGATAAGAAATGGTCCAGTGGTAGCATGACCGAGCTAAGGAATGGTGCAACTCAACCAGATGAACGACTTAAGGAAGGCGGGCGACTTACGACTTAAGGGAGGAATGCCACACGACCTAGCAGATAACAGGTCATTCGACCTAAGGGTAAGGTCGGAGGCGACCTACGACTTAACAAAGTCGAGCAACCTACGACTTAACAAAGTCAAGCGACCTACGACTTATGGTCAAGCGACCTAAGAGAAGCAGCGGGAATGTTAGGTCAGAGACGACCTACGACTTAAGGTCATACGACCTAACAGTTGCGAGCTAGCGGAGTTGGCATGGCCGAGCGACTTAAGAGAAGCAGCGACCTACGACTTAACGATTTAAAGCCAACGACCTAGGACTTAAGAGTCATACGACCTAGGACTTAAGGGAGGCAAGAGACTTACGACTTAAGGGATAAGGTCATACGACCTAAGTGGAGTTAAGGGAGGCGAGCGACTTAAGGTCCAACGACCTAGTGCTTAACAGAGTCGAGCGACCTACGACCTAGCAAACGAATGTCTTAACGACCTAAGCCTTGAACGACTTAACGACTTAAGCCTTGAACGACTTAACGACTTAAGCTCAAATACAAGCTACGAGCTAAAGTTGGAACGACCTAGTGAAGTTAGGTCGAGGACGACCTACGACTTAAGCCAGGGCGAGCGAGCTAACTGCAAACGACTTAAGCCTTTAACTCGTGAACGACTTATGCCTTTAGCTCCTGAACGACTTATGCCTTTAGCTCGTGAACGACTTATGCCTTTAGCTCCTGAACGACTTAACATTTTGCCTGGAGATTTTTGGGTCGGCAACGACCTATAGACGAACGACCTAACTCCGAACGAGCTAAAAATGGCCCGAACGACCTAGTAGCAGTTTTTCACCAAAATCACTAAATTTTGGAGTTTTTCGCCAATCCAATCCAAACCAAATGCAAATGTTGATGCTAGAGTGATGGGGAATCATTCCTAACAGTCCAATGACAATCATAGGCAAGATGTGAGATCAAAAATCTCACCTTTTCCACGAAATTGATGAAGATGAAGATTGAAAGCAAGAAGAAGCAATCCAAAGCTTGAATCCACAATCTTCTACTTGAATTTGATGTTGAATCTCGGATTTGCAATAGAATTTGAGTTGGGAGTTTTAATTTCTCTTTCCCACCACCATTTTTGACAAAGCTTGAAGTGTTTGAACAAATGAGAAAGAGGGTTGGGCTGAACTAAAGGGGTGCAGTCCAAACCAAAGTCAAAGGCGGGAAAAAGTGCCGAAAAGTTCACTATCTCCAAACATATCAAAGTTTACACTTAAAAAGATCGCAAACGTCATTTTGAACTCAATGGAAGTGGTCTCGAGTCCTAATTTGACCGTATGCAAAAAGTAGCTTTTCGGACTAACATCCGACTAACGATAAAATATTTAAATAAAATATTTAAATATAAAATCGATAGATATGCGGGTTGTTACAGACTCCCCTCCTTAAAGAAATTGCGTCCTCGCAATATATATGGTGGAAATAAAAAGTAACAACCATAAAAGCATATTAACACAAAAGAAATTGGAATTAAAAAGTTTACCTCAAAGAGCATGAGAAAGTAATTCTGGATGTGTACGCTCGATGAATTCTCTAGTTTCCCAAGAGCAATCCTTAGGATTTGAGGACCATTGAACTTTAACAAGCGGAACATCTTTATTTCGAAGCCGTTTGATCTCCGAAGCAATAATTCGAACAGGATGCTGCTCATAAGTTAAATTAGGTGAAACTTCAATCTCTTCCACAACACCGGGCTCAAGAGTAGAATCGGAATCCCGAAGGCACTTCCGTAATTGAGAAACGTGAAACACGTCATGCATAGCAGAAAACTTTAACAAGCGGAACATCTTTATTCGCGTATAAGTAACAGTTTAAAGAATTAAACAAAATATAGTTAATACAAGTAAGGTAGAGATGGCTTGGGAATTTCTCGGGTAAAAACGCAAATGACTCGGGTCTGTAAATATTAGTATAAACAGTTTTAAAACTTTAAAAAAATCAAGTTTCATTTTGAAATAAAATTGTTAAAACCAATTCTTTTGTGAATTTTAAGTGTTTATTAAAGTCTTGAATGGGTTAAAGGGTTAAATTATTAATTAAAGATAATTAATTAAATGGTGAATTAAATAATTAAAAGTTAATTATTTAATAATTAAAGGTTGATGAATTTTAATTAAAAGTTAATTAATTTATTATTAATGGTTAATTAATAAATGATTAAAGAATAATTAATCAAAATAATTTGTAATTTATCGACGTTGATTAACCAGGATTAGAAATTCATAAGTAATTAATCTAATTTGAATAAATCAGATAATTAACTGATCTTGCTTATGAATATTTGGATTTTTTTGGATGACTTGATTGTTTGATATCCCTGATATATGAGGCTTTGTGATACACCCTGATTTATGTTGTGATCTGTGATAAATTATCTATGATGTAATTTATTATCTGTGATATTTATATATCTATGGTCTGTGCATGAACGATAAGCGTTATAGTTTATATCACTTATCAACTATATCTTGTATTTTGATCTGTGATGATTCATTGTGTTGCACTATTGTGTTAAACCCCTGGACTACACCCTTACACACACAAATATGGATTTCACGTGGAAATCGGTTAAGTCACAGATAATTTAAATTTGATGTTTTTGAAATTGAAATTTTAATTTCAATTAATTTTGAAATTGGAAATTTGGGTTTAAAGTGAAAAGCTTTTGAAATAGAATTTCAAAGATAAAAGTTATTTTGAATAACTTAATCGAGTTTTGAAAGTTTAAATAATTTGATTTAAATTTGAATTCAAGTTTGAAATTGAATCCTATGATTTGAAACTAGGGATTAAAGATGATATAAATGTGTTTGTATGAATCTAAACCATTTAAAACTAAAATTTTGAGAATTTGGATTTAACCCAAAGACTTTAACTTGTATTAATGAATCAGATTTCCAAAATGAAAACTGTTTGTTTTCACATAATAAAAGCTTTCAGATAAGAAATGAAATTCCAGTTTAACTAAAGGAATTTCAAGTTTGAATTGAAAATTGTTTTTCCAAGTTATGAATGAATTCTTTTTGAAAGCTATGAATTGAATCTGTAATTTTTAACAAATTTAAAATGATGATTTGTTTAAACCATTCGAAATGAAATTGTTTTGAAAGCTATAAGTTGAATCTTTGTTTTAAAGATTTAACGAGTTAATCCAATTGAAACGGAAATTGTTTTGAAATCTGTGAATGGATTTTTGTGAAACTGGGTGAACTTTGTGAAATAAATCTTTTTGTTTAAAAGATTTGAAAATGGTAATTTGTTAAACCATTTGAAAAGAAAGTTTGGGTTTAAAATTGTGACTTAATTGAAATCCCATTATCCATTTGTTTTTGAATATTACGCTCACTATTCGGGTTAGCCGGGAAAAGACCTTTGTGTCATATAACCCATTCCGAATAGTGATACGTCATATATGGATAGCAATTGAAGACCGGTGATGAAGACCGGATATTCACGAGAACGAGAGGATAACTCGTCGATTGTCTCTGCACTGGGTAGCTCCTGGTATAGAGATACCCTAAGTGATGGGAAATCTGATCGGGATTGTGAATACCCGGAATTGCAAGGGCTTCGTAAGAAGTGCCTTCGGTTCTGTTCGAACCCGGAACAGACTTGTATGGTTACATGTCTGACATTACACTTTGAGATATAAAGCTGATTTCTTTCAAATACATTTCTGTTGGTGGCGGAGAATTTATTCTCTTAGCTTAACACCCTTCTCTGAGACGTACAAGCTCAGAGGTTATGTAGTTGAAGTTATCAGCGATATATTCCCAATTTGGTAATGTGACATGCTGAGTGTTGCTGTGTGATGATCATTGTTTGATCATTTGTGATATGATCATTTGTTTGATCATTTATCTTTGTGATCATTGCTTTGATCATCTGTTGACCCAAAACATGGATTTGTGACAAAGCGTAGCTTTGTGGACGAGACTTCGTCGAACCTCACAACCCGGTAATGGTCGAAACAGGAATTGTGTGGTAAGGTTTTAGGGGTAGCTTCCCTAGGGTATGACCATTCCTTCTGGAAAAGGGTAGTATCATGGTATGGAGCCCAGATACTTACTCATGTGGACACACTTTATTTATTATGTGTGATGTTGGTTTCGAGGCGCCTCGGTTAAAGGTCCCAAAGGACCGGGGGTGGCATATATGAGGTTTTGTATATTCCCCGGGAAGGGGGGTAGCCGGCCTTGTTTGGCAGAGAGCGGTTTGTCTCTCGGAGCGTCCCGCCAGAGGCGTTTCTTTCGTGGAATAGGAAGTTCCTTAGCCTGACCATTTGTTGGAAAAATCCAAAGAAACAATACGAACCCTGTACGGTTTTAGTTGTATTACCTGCCATGGAATGTGGCGGTAACCTGCTATTGAACATGGTAGCTATAGTAGGCATAAGTGCGAAATGTCTATGCTGGCTAAGATTTATATTCTACTTTCGAAATATTTTCTACACTATGCACTAATAATAATATCAAAAATGATTTGATTTTGCGTAGTAAGCATCTTTGACTATCATAAGGAGAAATCTCCTCCAATTCTGCGTTTGCATTGTGTGTGGCGGGAGGCCTTATGGTAGTTTCATTTTCCAAAAGCATTGCGAATTGACTTTAAAATTCTTTTGCTATTTGTTTTAAAGATAAACTGTTTTTGTTGCTCACACCAGTCCCATGACTGATCCGGAGTTTATTGTTTCTTTCCTAAACTCTGGATGCTCAAAATTTTCTACACGGGCAGTCTAGAGTTGGGTTTTTCAGACAGTCAGATTAGTAGATTTTCTGGAGCTAGTTCAGTCTTTGGATCGGACTGCACTTGCTTATCTTTGTGCCTCGTTATTGGTAGTTCGAGCTATTTCTGGATTGATGCTTTGAAGATGGAGATTATCCGCTGCTGATGTTATCGTTTTCTTTTCCGCTGCTATTTGTTGTATCATATCTCTGATGTATATAGATATTCATTGTATCATCATTGTATCTGGATATTGTATCAGATGTTGTATATCTATATTCTTTTTCTTTTCCGCTGTGTTGTTTACTTAATGTTGTTATAAGCTCCGACGACTCGGATTTGAACGGTTGAATCTACGGCATTCGAGTACGATGTAAAGTATGGATGTCGATTTTCGAGTGGGCAAATCCCGACTCGTTACATTTGGTATCAGTGCTAAGGTTGAACTTTAGCTCAGGAGTATAACACGTTAAGTAGCTCATTAGAGATAGGGTGAAGTATCCCTAGAATGAGTATATCCTTAAGATATTAGTTTAAACGTCTCAGTAAATTCTCTTACTATCCACTGATAGTAGATATGAGTGCAAGAAGAGGACGATATAGGGGACAGGAAATACAACTATAAATGGTCAATACCCTGCAACAGTGGAAACAACTTTCTTATCAATCTTCTTTGATTCGTTTCCAAAATTCTTTTGATTGCTTCGTATCAGCTACAAGAAGAAGTTTCGGTGCGATGATGGCCCTACGAATCGTTGTAGGAAATTTTTACTTCATATCTTGTGTTTGAGGAATTATAGGAGATCGAATCTGTCTATATCTGTGTTAATTTTCGTGCCAGCGAATTTCGAGGATGAAATTCTTTTAAGGGGGGGTAGTTTGTAACGACCCTAGATTTTAATTTAATTTAAATTAATAATTTGTTGAATTTTTGAATTAAAATTGTATAATTTATTATAAATAGAAGCGAGTTTCCCCGAAGCTTGAATAAATTCTATATTAAATCATTTAAATTTATTTATATATATATATATGTATATGTATTGAATTTGAAATAAAATCTTAAATAAATGGTTGTAAAAATAAATATAGAGTTAAATAATAATAGAATGTCTTTACAAATGAATTCTTATTTTTGAATAGAAATTGTCATTTCAAATTACTTATAAATATTTATACATATCCTCTCAGTTTAAAATAACAGAACCCCAAATTTAAAAATAAATTCATATCTTTTACACAAATCAATCTTAGACCTTGATTTTTAAAGAAAAAAAATTATTGTAAGAATATAAGTTTAATGTTAAAAAAAATAGCTTTAAGTAAATATATGAATTATTTATTTCAAAATAGAAATTTTACAGTTCTGTTCAAATATATGTCCAAAATCAATCGATTAGAATTCTTGATTTGATTCTATAATATGATTCGAAATTGTTATTGACGAATTTTGGATATGAAAATCATATTTTTTTGTGTTGGGTATATCGAGATTTTTTGTGATGAACGGGAAATAAGTTTCAATCAAATTATGGCAAAGCAGGTGGTAATAGTGGTTGGGGTTTGAGCTGGAGGTAGCTCAGAAGTCAGGCGTTTAGAAAAAAATGGTGGGTGGAATTCCTGACCACCGTGGTGGCCAGTCGGCAACAATTTAGGGTTAAATGCCCGGTTTTGGTCGTCAATATTTTCGTGAGCATTGCGTCATCTCTGGTGGATCGGAGAGGATCAGACCAGAGGGAATGGTCTCATAGGTCATCGGAGTAGCTCAGGCCGTGATCTCGAGGCGTACGGTGGTCGAAGTGGATGTGGTGAAGTGTTTTATGGTCAGTATCAGGTTTCAGTTGGGTGCTGTGTATACTCAATTTTGCTTTCAGGCGAGTTCAACTTTTCTGGGTGCTCGAGTTGACCGTTGAGGTCACCAATGATACGTTGAGAGTCTCGGCAATGGTCGAAAGGTGTGGAATTGCCTGTACACATGTACAGGTAATCAGTGGTGTCAATTGATAAAGGTTTTGGGAAGAAGAATTTTGCCTCGAAGACGATCTCAGGGAAGTTGGGTATTTACTCGGGTTCATTTTCGGGAAGATTCGCGTATAAGTAACAGTTTAAAGAATTAAACAAAATATAGTTAATACAAGTAAGGTAGAGATGGCTTGGGAATTTCTCGGGTAAAAATGCAAATGACTCGGGTCTATAAATATTCGTATAAACAGTTTTAAAACTTTAAAAAAATCAAGTTTCATTTTGAAATAAAATTGTTAAAACCAATTCTTTTGTGAATTTTAAGTGTTTATTAAAGTCTTGAATGGGTTAAAGGGTTAAATTATTAATTAAAGATAATTAATTAAATGGTGAATTAAATAATTAAAAGTTAATTATTTAATAATTAAAGGTTGATGAATTTTAATTAAAAGTTAATTAATTTATTATTAATGGTTAATTAATAAATGATTAAAGAATAATTAATCAAAATAATTTGTAATTTATCGATGTTGATTAACCAGGATTAGAAATTCATAAGTAATTAATCTAATTTGAATAAATCAGATAATTAACTGATCTTGCTTATGAATATTTGGATTTTTTTGGATGACTTGATTGTTTGATATCCTTGATATATGATGCTTTGTGATACACACTGATTTATGTTGTGATCTGTGATAAATTATCTGTGATGTAATTTATTATCTGTGATATTTATATATCTATGATCTGTGCATGAACGATTAGCGTTATAGTTTATATCGCTTATCAACTATATCTTGTATTTTGATCTGTGATGATTCATTGTGTTGCACTATTGTGTTAAACCCCTGGACTACACCCTTACACACACAAATATGGATTTCATGTGGAAATCGGTTAAGTCACAGATAATTTAAATTTGATGTCTTTGAAATTGAAATTTTAATTTCAATTAATTTTGAAATTGGAAATTTGGGTTTAAAGTGAAAAGCTTTTGAAATAGAATTTCAAAGATAAAAGTTATTTTGAATAACTTAATCGAGTTTTGAAAGTTTAAATAATTTGATTTAAATTTGAATTCAAGTTTGAAATTGAATCCTATGATTTGAAACTAGAGATTAAAGATGATATAAATGTGTTTGTATGAATCTAAACCATTTAAAAGTAAAATTTTGAGAATTTGGATTTAACCCAAAGACTTTAACTTGTATTAATGAATCAGATTTCCAAAATGAAAACTGTTTGTTTTCACATAATAAAAGCTTTTAGATAAGAAATGAAATTCCAGTTTGACTAAAGGAATTTCAAGTTTGAATTGAAAATTGTTTTTCCAAGTTATGAATGAATTCTTTTTGAAAGCTATGAATTGAATCTGTTATTTTTAACAGATTTAAAATGATGATTTGTTTAAACCATTCGAAATGAAATTGTTTTGAAAGCTATAAGTTGAATCTTTGTTTTAAAGATTTAACGAGTTAATCCAATTGAAACGGAAATTGTTTTGAAATCTGTGAATGGATTTTTGTGAAACTGGGTGAACTTTGTGAAATAAATCTTTTTGTTTAAAAGATTTGAAAATGGTAATTTGTTAAACCATTTGAAAAGAAAGTTTGGGTTTAAAATTGTGACTTAATTGAAATCCCATTATCCATTTGTTTTTGAATATTACGCTCACTATTCGGGTTAGCCGGGAAAAGACCTTTGTGTCATATAACCCATTCCGAATAGTGATACGTCGTATATGGATAGCAATTGAAGACCGGTGATGAAGACCGGATATTCACGAGAACGAGAGGATAACTCGTCGATTGTCTCTGCACTGGGTAGCTCCTGGTATAGAGATCCCTTAAGTGATGGGAAATCCGATCGGGATTGTGAATACCCGGAATTGCAAGGGCTTCGTAAGAAGTGCCTTCGGTTCTGTTCGAACCCGGAACAGACTTGTATGGTTACATGTCTGACATTACATTTTGAGATATAAAGCTGATTTCTTTCAAATACATTTCTGTTGGTGGCGGAGAATTTATTCTCTTAGCTTAACACCCTTCTCTGAGACGTACGAGCTCAGAGGTTATGTAGTTGAAGTTATCAGCGATATATTCCCAATTTGGTAATGTGACATGCTGAGTGTTGCTGTGTGATGATCATTGTTTGATCATTTGTGATATGATCATTTGTTTGATCATTTATCTTTGTGATCATTGCTTTGATCATCTGTTGACCCAAAGCATGGTTTTGTGACAAAGCGTAGCTTTGTGGACGAGACTTCGTCGAACCTCACAACCCGGTAATGGTCGAAACAGGAATTGTGCGGCAAGGTTTTAGGGGTAGCTTCCCTAGGGTATGACCATTCCTTCTGGAAAAGGGTAGTATCATGGTATGGAGCCCAGATACTTACTCATGTGGACACACTTTATTTATTATGTGTGATGTTGGTTTCGAGGCGCCTCGGTTAAAGGTCCCAAAGGACCGGGGGTGGCATATCTAAGGTTTTGTATATTCCCTGGGAAGGGGGGTAGCCGGCCTTGTTTGGCAGAGAGCGGTTTGTCTCTCGGAGCGTCCCGCTAAAGGCGTTTCTTTCGTGGAATAGGAAGTTCCTTAGCCTGACCATTTGTTGGAAAAATCCAAAGAAACAATACGAACCCTGTACGGTTTTAGTTGTATTACCTGCCATGGAATGTGGCGGTAACCTGCTATTGAACATGGTAGCTATAGTAGGCATAAGTGCGAAATGTCTATGCTGGCTAAGATTTATATTCTACTTTCGAAATATTTTCTACACTATGCACTAATAATAATATCAAAAATGATTTGATTTTGCGTAGTAAGCATCTTTGACTATCATAAGGAGAAATCTCCTCCAATTCTGCGTTTGCATTGTGTGTGGCGGGAGGCCTTATGGTAGTTTCATTTTCCAAAAGCATTGCGAATTGACTTTAAAATTCTTTTGCTATTTGTTTTAAAGATAAACTGTTTTTGTTGCTCACACCAGTCCCATGACTGATCCGGAGTTTATTGTTTCTTTCCTAAACTCTGGATGCTCAAAATTTTCTACACGGGCAGTCTAGAGTTGGGTTTTTCAGATAGTCAGATTAGTAGATTTTCTGGAGCTAGTTCAGTCTTTGGATCGGACTGCACTTGCTTATCTTTGTGCCTCGTTATTGGTAGTTCGAGCTATTTCTGGATTGATGCTTTGAAGATGGAGATTATCCGCTGCTGATGTTATCGTTTTCTTTTCCGCTGCTATTTGTTGTATCATATCTCTGATGTATATAGATATTCATTGTATCATCATTGTATCTGGATATTGTATCAGATGTTGTATATCTATATTCTTTTTCTTTTCCGCTGTGTTGTTTACTTAATGTTGTTATAAGCTCCGACGACTCGGATTTGAACGGTCGAATCTACGGCATTCGAGTATGATGTAAAGTATGGATGTCGATTTTCGAGCGGGCAAATCCCGACTCGTTACATTTGGTATCAGAGCTAAGGTTGAACTTTAGCTCAGGAGTATAACACGTTAAGTAGCTCATTAGAGATAGGGTGAAGTATCCCTAGAATGAGTATATCCTTAAGATATTAGTTTAAACGTCTCAGTAAATTCTCTTACTATCCACTGATAATAGATATGAGTGCAAGAAGAGGTCGAGATAGGGGACATGAAATACGACTATAAATGGTCAATACCATGCAACAGTGGAAACAACTTTCTTATCAATCTTCTTTGATTCGTTTCCAAAATTCTTTTGATTGCTTCGTATCAGCTACAAGAAGAAGTTTCGGTGCGATGATGGCCCTACGAATCGTTGTAGGAAATTTTTACTTCGTATCTTGTGTTTGAGGAATTATAGGAGATCGAATCTGTCTATATCTGTGTTAATTTTCGTGCCAGCGAATTTCGAGGACGAAATTCTTTTAAGGGGGGAAGTTTGTAACGACCCTAGATTTTGATTTAATTTAAATTAATAATTTGTTGAATTTTTGAATTAAAATTGTATAATTTATTATAAATAGAAGCGAGTTTCCCCGAAGCTTGAATAAATTCTATATTAAATCATTTAAATTTATTTATATATATATATATGTATATATATTGGATTTGAAATAAAATCTTAAATAAATGGTTTTAAAAATAAATATAGAGTTAAATAATAATAGAATGTCTTTACAAATGAATTCTTATTTTTGAATAGAAATTGTCATTTCAAATTACTTATAAATATATATACATATCCTCTCTGTTTAAAATAACAGGACCCCAAATTTAAAAATAAATTCATATCTTTTACACAAATCAATCTTAGACCTTGATTTTTAAAGAAAAAAAATTATTGTAAGAATATAAGTTTAATGTTAAAAAAATAGCTTTAAGTAAATATATGAAGTATTTATTTCAAAATAGAAATTTTACAATTCTGTTCAAATATATGTCCAAAATCAATCGATCAGAATTCTTGATTTGATTCTATAATATGATTCGAAATTTTTATTGATGAATTTTGGATATGAAAATCATATTTTTTTGTGTTGGGTATATCGAGATTTTTTGTGATGAACGGGAAATAAGTTTCAATCAAATTATGGCAAAGCAGGTGGTAATAGTGGTTGGGGTTTGAGCTGGAGGTAGCTCAGAAGTCAGGCGTTCAGAAAAAAATGGTGGGTGGAATTCCTGACCACCGTGGTGGCCAGTCGGCAATAATTTAGGGTTAAATGCCCGGTTTCGGTCGTCAATATTTTCGTGAGCATTGCGTCATCTCCGGTGGATCGGAGAGGATCGGACCAGAGGGAATGGTCTCATGGGTCATCGGAGTAGCTTAGGCCATGATCTCGAGGCGTACGGTGGTCGAAGTGGATGTGGTGAAGTGTTTTATGGTCAGTATCAGGTTTCAGTTGGGTGCTGTGTATACTCAATTTTGCTTTCAGGCGAGTTCAACTTTTCTGGGTACTCGAGTTGACCGTTGAGGTCATCAATGATACGTGGAGAGTCTCGGCAATGGTCGAAAGGTGTGGAATTGCCTGTACACGTGTACAGGTAATCAGTGGTGTCAATTGATAAAGGTTTTGGGAAGAAGAATTTTGCCTCGAAGACGATCTCAGGGAAGTTGGGTATATACTCGGGTTCATTTTCGGGAAGATTCGCGTATAAGTAACAGTTTAAAGAATTAAACAAAATATAGTTAATACAAGTAAGGTAGAGATGGCTTGGGAATTTCTCGGGTAAAAACGCAAATGACTCGGGTCTGTAAATATTAGTATAAACAGTTTTAAAACTTTAAAAAAATCAAGTTTCATTTTGAAATAAAATTGTTAAAACCAATTCTTTTGTGAATTTTAAGTGTTTATTAAAGTCTTGAATGGGTTAAAGGGTTAAATTATTAATTAAAGATAATTAATTAAATGGTGAATTAAATAATTAAAAGTTAATTATTTAATAATTAAAGGTTGATGAATTTTAATTAAAAGTTAATTAATTTATTATTAATGGTTAATTAATAAATGATTAAAGAATAATTAATCAAAATAATTTGTAATTTATCGATGTTGATTAACCAGGATTAGAAATTCATAAGTAATTAATCTAATTTGAATACATCAGATAATTAACTGATCTTGCTTATGAATATTTGGATTTTTTTGGATGACTTGATTGTTTGATATCCCTGATATATGATGCTTTGTGATACACCCTGATTTATGTTGTGATCTGTGATAAATTATCTGTGATGTAATTTATTATCTGTGATATTTATATATCTATGGTCTGTGCATGAACGATAAGCGTTATAGTTTATATCGCTTATCAACTATATCTTGTATTTTGATTTGTGATGATTCATTGTGTTGCACTATTGTGTTAAACCCCTGGACTACACCCTTACACACACAAATATGGATTTCACGTGGAAATCGGTTAAGTCACAGATAATTTAAATTTAATGTTTTTGAAATTGAAATTTTAATTTCAATTAATTTTGAAATTGGAAATTTGGGTTTAAAGTGAAAAGCTTTTGAAATAGAATTTCAAAGATAAAAGTTATTTTGAATAACTTAATCGAGTTTTGAAAGTTTAAATAATTTGATTTAAATTTGAATTCAAGTTTGAAATTGAATCCTATGATTTGAAACTAGGGATTAAAGATGATATAAATGTGTTTGTATGAATCTAAACCATTTAAAACTAAAATTTTGAGAATTTGGATTTAACCCAAAGACTTTAACTTGTATTAATGAATCAGATTTCCAAAATGAAAACTGTTTGTTTTCACATAATAAAAGCTTTCAGATAAGAAATGAAATTCCAGTTTGACTAAAGGAATTTCAAGTTTGAATTGAAAATTGTTTTTCCAAGTTATGAATGAATTCTTTTTGAAAGCTATGAATTGAATCTGTTATTTTTAACAAATTTAAAATGATGATTTGTTTAAACCATTCGAAATGAAATTGTTTTGAAAGCTATAAGTTGAATCTTTGTTTTAAAGATTTAACGAGTTAATCCAATTGAAACGGAAATTGTTTTGAAATCTGTGAATGGATTTTTGTGAAACTGGGTGAACTTTGTGAAATAAATCTTTTTGTTTAAAAGATTTGAAAATGGTAATTTGTTAAACCATTTGATAAGAAAGTTTGGGTTTAAAATTGTGACTTAATTGAAATCCCATTATCCATTTGTTTTTGAATATTACGCTCACTATTCGTGTTAGCCGGGAAAAGACCTTTGTGTCATATAACCCATTCCGAATAGTGATACGTCATATATGGATAGCAATTGAAGACCGGTGATGAAGACCGGATATTCACGAGAACGAGAGGATAACTCGTCGATTGTCTCTGCATTGGGTAGCTCCTGGTATAGAGATCCCCTAAGTGATGGGAAATCTGATCGGGATTGTGAATACCCGGAATTGCAAGGGCTTCGTAAGAAGTGCCTTCGGTTCTGTTCGAACCCGGAACAGACTTGTATGGTTACATGTCTGACATTACACTTTGAGATATAAAGCTGATTTCTTTCAAATACATTTCTGTTGGTGGCGGAGAATTTATTCTCTTAGCTTAACACCCTTCTCTGAGACGTACGAGCTCAGAGGTTATGTAGTTGAAGTTATCAGCGATATATTCCCAATTTGGTAATGTGACATGCTGAGTGTTGCTGTGTGATGATCATTGTTTGATCATTTGTGATATGATCATTTGTGATATGATCATTTGTTTGATCATTTATCTTTGTGATCATTGCTTTGATTATCTGTTGACCCAAAGCATGGCTTTGTGATAAAGCGTAGCTTTGTGGACGAGACTTCGTCGAACCTCACAACCCGGTAATGGTCGAAATAGGAATTGTGCGGCAAGGTTTTAGGGGTAGCTTCCCTAGGGTATGACCATTCTTTCTGGAAAAGGGTAGTATCATGGTATGGAGCCCAGATACTTACTCATGTGGACACACTTTATTTATTATGTGTGATGTTGGTTTCGAGGCGCCTCGGTTAAAGGTCCCAAAGGACCGGGGGTGGCATATCTGAGGTTTTGTATATTCCCCGGGAAGGGGGGTAGCCGGCCTTGTTTGGCAGAGAGCGGTTTGTCTCTCGGAGCGTCCCGCTAGAGGCGTTTCTTTCGTGGAATAGGAAGTTCCTTAGCCTGACCATTTGTTGGAAAAATCCAAAGAAACAATACGAACCCTGTACGGTTTTAGTTGTATTACCTGCCATGGAATGTGGCGGTAACCTGCTATTGAACATGGTAGCTATAGTAGGCATAAGTGCGAAATGTCTATGCTGGCTAAGATTTATATTCTACTTTCGAAATATTTTCTACACTATGCACTAATAATAATATCAAAAATGATTTGATTTTGCGTAGTAAGCATCTTTGACTATCATAAGGAGAAATCTCCTTCAATTCTGCGTTTGCATTGTATGTGGCGGGAGGCCTTATGGTAGTTTCATTTTCCAAAAGCATTGCGAATTGACTTTAAAATTCTTTTGCTATTTGTTTTAAAGATAAACTGTTTTTGTTGCTCACACCAGTCCCATGACTGATCCGGAGTTTATTGTTTCTTTCCTAAACTCTGGATGCTCAAAATTTTCTACACGGGCAGTCTAGAGTTGGGTTTTTCAAACAGTCAGATTAGTAGATTTTCTGGAGCTAGTTCAGTCTTTGGATCGGACTGCACTTGCTTATCTTTGTGCCTTGTTATTGGGAGTTCGAGCTATTTCTGGATTGATGCTTTGAAGATGGAGATTATCCGCTGCTGATGTTATCGTTTTCTTTTCCGCTGCTATTTGTTGTATCATATCTTTGATGTATATAGATATTCATTGTATCATCATTGTATCTGGATATTGTATCAGATATTGTATATCTATATTCTTTTTCTTTTCCGCTGTGTTGTTTACTTAATGTTGTTATAAGCTCCGGCGACTCGGATTTGAACGGTCGAATCTATGGCATTCGAGTACGATGTAAAGTATGGATGTCGATTTTCGAGCGGGAAAACCCGCCTCGTTACACTACCTCTACTACACCCATTTTGGAATCACCCTCAGGGTTAGTAGAAAATAGCCTTTGTACTTCAAAAGCCCCGTCTTCGATTCCATACTCTTCAAGATGACTTTAGTTTGAAACTCTTGAGTTGGATCGAAGAGGTTTTCGAATAACATATTCGATCCCGGTCTCTTTGAAACAACTTTCGATAACTTTCGGTAAACTCAACCTCAGTTCTTTAAGAAATAAATAGACAAAGATAAGAGCGGAGTTCAACTCCTAACCGTTAGTGGACAGATTTCCTTATCATCTATCCTAGTAGAACGAAACGAGATTTATACGCACAGTACAGCATCATCGGAGATGATTGTGCCATATAACTCACGTATTTCTCCTAGATATTTTGAAAGTTACATTTTGGTCCAGGTTTGATAGTCGGTAATTTAACTATCAAATATAAAAACATTCAAACATTGATTTAATTCCATATGGGATATACCAATCCTTTATTAATTAATCTTTAATTAATTAAAACACTTTGCAAAACTTGATCAAAAGATCTTTTTAAAACACTATTCCCAGAACCCTTTACATTCCTTTTATACTTGGAAAACATTTTTAATTATAACAAAAATATAAGTATTTACCAAAAACATTTGGAATATTCCCTTTTCTCTAATTACATATTAAATAGACAAGAAATTCCCTTTTCAAAACATCACTTACTATAAAACCCGTTCACTTTATAAAACCATTCACTTATTCCTTATAAAATTTATTTTTATAAGTTCACTTCATATTTCAAACCTCCTTATAAATCTTCAAACTAGATTTAAACTTTTTTTTAAATCTCTAAAATGGTGTATAAAATCTCTTTCCATGTATAAAACTCTTAAAAAATTTCCTTTATAAAATATCTTTGACATTACAAAATATCATTTTTAATCATTTTAAATAAACCCTTTTATTTAGTAAAGCCCTTTTTATAAATAAGTTATTATTTATAAATACTTTTATAAAATAATTATATAACTTGAAAATCATTTATAAATTTTCAAACCCCAAATTGATTAAAGAATTAGAGCAAATTTTAAAACTATACCTTATAATTTCAAAACGAAGCTTAGCAATCCTATTGGTACTTATTTAAGTTACCATTTAGTTTCAACTTCACTTTCAAGTCATTCAACAATTTATTTACATAATTCAACATATATGTAAATATACTTCATATCCAAATCAGGAAATAACATGTCCATATAAACTAACCAGTATAAACATGTCCACATAACATAATAGTAGAATGGTGATTCGTCCTGCTAAATAGACATCCAAACAATTCAATCAATTTATAGCAGAACAGGGATTTATTCTGCTATCAAATGTCCATACAATAAAATAATCAATTTATTGCAGAACGGGGATTTATTCTGCTATTATATTCTTCTATCAAATGTCCATACAATCAAACAATCAATTTATAGTAGAACGGAGATGTATTATGCTATCAAATGTCCACACAATCAAACAATCACATTATAACTCATTCATAGGAATTTGTCAACTTAATAGTACCAACATTTGAATTCCTTGAGTTCAAAACCATCTCTGAAAATGACGTACCCTTAAAACAATTTGATTCTTGGTGACAAAGAATTTACAACTTAAACTTCTTTTTAAAATAATTTATTTACAAGTTAAACCATTATCTAAATCATAATTAATCATAATTAAATCTGAACTTAATTTAATTATAAATTAAGAAATAATTAAACCTTTAATAACTAATTAAATAATGATTAACTATTATATAAATAATTTAAACCATAATTAATCCTTCTTAGTTATTAAATAATAATTTAAACCTTCATTAATAAATAATATTAATTAATCTCATTTAATTAATAAAATAACCTTTAATTAAAACTTAATTAATAACTTAAACCTTAAATAAATATTTTATTTTAAATTAAAGCCTTTATTAATTAATAATTAAAAATAATTTAACACTTAATTAGTTAAATGAATAAATAACTAACCCTATATTTAATTAATAATTTATTAAAATTAATCTTATCTTTAGAAGATAATTAATTAGAAATGAAACCACATTATTAAGTTAAATAAACCCTTTTTAATACATAATTAATTATTAATTATCAAAACTTAATTATTTAATTATTAATTATTAAAAACTTAACTAACTTTCTAAAACATCATTATTAAGTTTATAAACATTTTCAAAACACTTTTAAGTATGAATACTAAATTTTCAAAAATCTGATTTTTTTTATCGAAACTGCATCCATAGCGACTATCGCTACGGATGCAGTAATTTGAGTTTGTTTTTTTCCAAGTTGCTAACTTTCCAATTCTCCACTTCTAACTTTGTTTCATTTTAAACCATAAGGAAAAGTTTAGAGACTAAAACAAAGTTTAACTTTAAAATTTTAAAAGCTTAAATACTTTAAAACCATTTCCTTCCAAAGAAGCCAAATCTCCTTTTAACATCAAATATTAACTTATAAACATACCACATCACAACCAAGTTCACATTCATATCATATCCAAACTTACTGTAACAACCCGTAATTTTAAGACTTTGAAAATGAGATATTTAATTTATTTTAAATATTTAGATATAGGATTTTCAAATTTAAATAATTATGTTTTATGTGATAAATAAGAATGATAAACTTGCTTTTAGAATTTGATTACAAAATCAAGAAGTTTGAATTTTCATCGAAAAGTGATAAAAGCCGTTCTCGATAAATTTTAATATACATTCGAATAATTATTGTAAATGGTAAATAACTCTTTTCAATGGTTATATAATGATATGATAATAATAGAAATTTGATTTATAATGATTTTATAAACATATATACTTGTTTTATAATGATTGACAAACTTCGTCGCATTTTTGGCAGATCGACTCGTATTTTTTTAATTGGATTTAATATTATTACATATGGTTTTATAAATCAAATGAACTTGTTTTAATTATTTAAAGATAATAAAAATTTATTTTCAAGTTTTGTTAACATAAATAAATAGTTTAACAAAAAATTCAAAATGTGACCGTAAAACATTTGTCGAAAATCAACGTTTCGTTCAATATAAGATGTTGCAACATTGTTGCACATATTTGTACATATATACACATTTAACAAATAGGAATGTATTTAACAACAAAAATTTAATTAAATTATGTATGTATTAATTAAAGAAAGTAAGTAAGATATTTATATAAAAGTCAAAAAGCAAATATCAAATCAAATCACATCAAAATCTAAACAAATCTTCACTTTAATCCACTTTTCCATACAAATATATTCTTTAAGTATTAAGTAAAGATGACATAAAAAATGATGTGATATGAAGATGGTAAGTGTTGAAAAAGTATGTTTACTTAAAGGTTAAGAAGGATATTTTTGTCAAATTACATTCCTTAAAGGCTAAGGCTTCTAAGGCTATAAATATGGACCCTTATGATATTATTTCTTCATACTTTCATTCATTCTTTTCTTAGCTTTCTTCTTCTTCATCTTCCTTAGAGTTTTAATGGTTTCTTCTCTTCTCTTCCCTTACTAACTTTCTTACAAACGTATCAAACCAATTCCAAACTCCACCAAACTTTACCAAAGACCTTAAAATATCATTTAAATATGGTTTAACACCTAAAAAGTGAAGAAATGTTGGAGGAAGGGGGAGATAAGGCCTTAGTCCATGGGCATTGAGTGGTGATGATGGCTGTGAGCTTGAGATGGTTTTGGATAATGTTTTGATGGAATAGAAAACGTTAGATTAAGTGTTGTTGAATGAATATTGGTAGGAAGTAAAATGAATTGGTTAAAGGTGAGTGCCGATTTAAGAAATAAAGTATAAATTAATTCTAAAATGATGTTAAATAAGTTAACATGACTATTAATAATGGTTTGGATGTTTGGTTGGTAAATTTGTGATGATTGATGGTTGCATAAGAAGTAAGAAGAAATTTAAACATGACAAATAAGTGAGCTCCTTTATTTTAAAATTCTATTTTGTTGATTTCTATGATATTCATGTTTATATCTTTATGATGATATGTTTAAATTGACACCATTTAGTTAGTAATACGAATGCTTGGATGAAATTGGTTGTATGGTTGAATACAAATGAATGTACGATTGCAAATGTTGATTTTATCGACATCTTAGTTAAAGTTGGCTATGATTATTTTGTTAATCATGTTTGAAAATGTTAACCCATAGTTTATTTGAATCCACACTTCTTTTAAATCCTATATGGTGTACATGGTATGGTTAAGCCTCTTTTCGAATAACTATTAAAAAAAGAATTCGTTTCGAAAAAGTTAGAAATTGATTTGAGAACAAAGCATTAAAGTTAAAGGTTGGAAGTACTTTGAAAAATGGAAGTAAATGTTTTGGATTTTAAAGTTAATAGCTTTAAAAATATGCTTAAGTTGTAAATTTAGAATAGTAAATAACTTAATAATTTGAAAAGGTTTAAAGTGAATATTATAATAATTTAATATTTAAATATGTGATAAAGAGCTAAAAATATGATTTAATGATAGAACATTGTTTTAAATGAGTTAAAATAGTTTTGATATGGTTTTAAAAAAAATTTGAAGTGTTTCGGACAAGTTTCGGAACAATTCACCAAAATGGTCAAAATCGAGCCTATCGTGTAGCGGTAGTTATTAATTCTCGACCCGTAACTTTAAATCAATGTGTAGGGTACAAATTAAGTCAAAAATCTTTGAAATAAGAATTTTCCGGATCCTTATTACTATAGTTTTCAATTGGAAAAGAAAAACCAAGATTTTATCTTGTAGATTTGAAGTTATGTCCAAACCAAGTTTTTAGGAAAATTACGCTTTTGCAGTTAAGTGACCGAAGTGTAGAATTCTTTAAAATGAATATTTTTAAATGTTTAAAAATATGAAATAAATTTGATAAATATTTTAAAAGAGATTTGAGTTATAAATATGGATTTTCAAATGATAGAAAAGTTGTTTTAATCAAATAAGCTTGTAAAAGCACTTTTCGCAATACTTTTTTGCAGCGGTCTTAATAACCTTAGAAATGAAGATTTAAACTTAGCGACTCTTTCCTAAACCGTTTATAAATGCTTTTAAATAAATAATTAAGTGTTTTAAAGATGATTTGGAAGTTTTAATAAGAGTTTAAATGAATGGTTAAGAGGAATTGTTTATAACACTTAAATAATATAATTAAAATCATTACCTTGAATGTAGGAAAGATATAACAAGGTGTATAACGAAGGTTAGGGATGGAGCAACCAGTGCCTTGAACTTACCCGTCCTCTGTTTTCCCTTTCTAGGCGAGGGGTGGAACAGATCGAAGAGGAAGCCCGAATGCTCTAAAAAAGGCCTCATTTAAGTTTTTTCCAAAATAAAAACGGTTAAACAAGGTTTTTAGTAATATAAAGAATGTTCTAGTCAAACTCTGTTTAAGTTATGAGGAGGAAAATTTGTACTATCCGTGTAAATTTGAAAGGTGATTTTCCACCGTTATTCCACAAATAGTACGAGTTGAATACGCAAATTTATCTGGGTATGTTTAATATAATTTTATTAAATAGAACTGGTTTGGGTTTATAGTAAATGATGTCTCAAATAACAATGTTTTTGACCCATTTAAGACATGTTTTCGAAAGATGGAATTTTTAGAAATTAAATTACTTGAAGATTTCCAAAGTTAAATGGATTTTGATTAATCGGTAAAAGTTAAAATGAAAAGGGGCATAACAAATCCTATATACACATATTCACCTTTTTTATCGATAATTGAATTTTGAAGAAACAAGGGGTCGGATCTGGGTAATTCCTATCCGTAAACCACTTTAAACCAATTTATTTTTTGAAGTAAAACATATTGAAGACAAAGACAATTGAAGAAGAAGATCTTCATGATGTAGGGCTACTTTCCACTAGACCCTCGGGGAAATTACCAGATCATACACTTATGGTGGCAGTAGTGATCTGTTATGAAAATCTTCGATTTGCAAGGACTAATCGCTTGTGATCCTAGGGGTGATTCCCAAATAGGATATGGTAGGATGAGTGCCTTCGTTTTGTCCTGTTCCTAGACAACTTGTATGGACGAATGTTTGACATTGAATTTTAAAATCACACCGATTGATCTCTATAAACGTATCATCTGTTTGGTGGCGGAGAAGGCAACTTCTCTTAACTTAACACCCTTTCCTGAGACGTACGAGCTCAGGAGTTATATGTTTGTAGAAATCAGTTGTGTGATTATGGAATGGAAATGTAGCATTCAAAGAGGAAATTTGATGTTCAATGAAAGGTAATCGCTACCTCAATCCTCACACCCGTAAATGACTAAAACAGTGTAGATTTTGCAAGGCTATGTGGTTCGCAACCATTAGGGTATGATCATCCCCTTCTAGATATATTTCTACCCGCTATGACGTTTGGGTTTAAATTAACATGGTGCATGCTAGAGCGTGCTCGGATAGGTCGATAACGATCGAGGTGATGGCATATTCAGTACTATCTAAGAAGAGATAGCCTGGTCTTATGTTGGTAGAGGTGCAGATGCTCTGTAGCCTCGGTACATTCCTCTAGAGATGTACTGCCGGGAAGTAGTCCCTTTACCTGGTCATTTGTATGGAAATCCATTCTCCAATAAGTGTCCCCCATTTGATTGTAGAGCCTAGTATGCTGGAGTTTAATAATGGTAACAATTTCGCCTATTTGACTATATTTGCTTGAAAAGTGTTTTCAAAGAATGTCATTAAAAATAATATCAAATGATTTGATAAAAATGTTTTAGTTATCATAAGGTAAAAAACTCGTCCGTGTTTATGTGCGGCGTGGTCTTATGAGATACTCTTTCTTTTCAAAAGGTTTTTGTCAGCAATCTCTGATCTATGACACTGTCATTTAAGATTCATGTTTCTCACACTAGTTTGCTAGACTAATCCAGGTATTTTTATACCCGGGTCAGATCGGAGTAGTTTCAGGATTAGCTGAAGACGCTTGGAGTTTCCAGAGGAGAGCTGGAGATCTTCATCAACGTATGGACGTATTATATTTTCCGCTGCATTGTGTGTTGTTGTTTTTCGGCAAGTATAAGGACATGTATTAACTGTCCAAGCTATATCTAGGTTAGACTCTGATATATGTATTTTGAAAATTTCCGCTGTAAAGATTATTGTTCAATAATATATGTTATTCCATTCGAGTGAGATTCTGTTCTGCCTAGTTTTCTTTCTTACCTTTAAAGATCCATATTTTCATTCAATTTTGGTTGGACATGTCTGGTTTATTGTCAACTTAAAGGGTATGGAAATTTGACCCTTTACACTTACAACCAACATCAAATCCAAAGTTTATAAACTATATCATAACCAAAGTTACAACAATACTAAGGTAGACTTCATTTCAAGTCCACTTTTTCCATCTCGAATCATCCATATCTACAAATACCCAAACATATAACAACTCAAACACATTTCACACACACCATAAAGCAATTTATGCAACATATATCAAGTTAAAAACAATGAAATTAAAACTAACATTTATTCACCGAAAGCTTGGAAAACCATACAAAAATCACTCAGAAATAGGTCATTTTCTTCTCTATTTTGGTCATCTTACTTTTGGAATCTGGAAAAGTGGTCAAAAGAGAAGTTTTAATAAATTCTTTTCTATACAATTTCTAAAAATGAATCACTCAATTTGGATTTGTTTTGAGGGAGATATGGTCAAAAGAAGGAGTGGTATTTCCGAGCTTGGAAATATGGGTCCAAAAATGAGTCAGAAAGAAATGCAATTTTGATCCAAAAATGTTCAAAATTTGAAAAAGTGATTCCAAAAGTTGTAGCCGCTTGAATTATATATGGTTTGAGTTAAAGAAAATCTTTATTTGGAGTAGTATGGAGGAAGTTATGGCTGAATGAAATGGGAGAAAAATGGAGAAGTAAGAGTTTTAAAACATTTGAACATTTAAACAAATTTAAAACTTTTGATTTTTAAAATCTTAAAAACTAACATAAGAAGCCCTTAAAAAGGTTTAGAGCTTTAAAAGAGAAGATGAGTCGCCATGGAAAATAGAAAAATGAAAATGGAAAATAACGGGAAAAAAAGAGTGATGCCCTTATCCTTTGCCCTCCACTCACATTCTTCCACCTCATCCTCTCCTCCACCTCATCAAGTACTCACACCTCCTATAGCCTCCCCCCTTTCTAATCAAAGCCAACATAGAATTAATGCATTTACTTTAGTGTATAAACATGTTTCTCCCTAATGTCACATCATACTTTACATTTTTTTATTTTGTTTTTTTTATATTACTAAGGTGAATACATACACATATGTATATGCACATGTATACACTTCTAACATATTTAAAAATATACGTGTTATAATTATACATTAATGTTCATAACATTTTCCGACAATGAAAATTCGAAAAATGAATTCCGGTCATAGTTTTTATCTTTCTTCAAACTAAATATTTTTGTAAACAAATTTGAAAAATATTTCACCACCATTATTTATTATTAAAATAGCTTTATTTTTATTACAAAACCTATATATTGAATATTTAAAATTAATTAAATATTTGCAAGTTAAAGCAGTGCAGGGTCGTTACATGCTCCCATGTAAGTGCCTAGGGCTGATTTTGCTAAGTTGAGCAAAGATTACTCTACTTTAGGAGGAAAGCCATTTTATGGAATGGAATCAAATATAGAAGTGCAAGATTAGATTAATACTTGTGAGTGCATCTTTAGTGAAATGGAAGTTGATGACGCTATGAAGAGAAAGTTAGCTTCTAGACAGCTTTAGGGGTGTGCTATGAATTGGTGGAATGTCGTGGCTATTGCACTCCTAAAGATCAGTTCAGTTGGGAATAGTTTAAGACAAGGTTCGAGGAGAAGTTCATTCCGGCTGCCCAGAAGTCGGTATTGTTCAGGAAGTTTGCTGATCTTAGGTAAGGAGAGATGTCAGTTTCTAAGTATGTGGCAAAGTTTGATTCTTTGTCAAAATATGGGATGCCATTCATCGACACTCTATTGAGGAAGAATGAAAAGTTCATCATTGGTCTGGATGACTGTCTTGGAGAGAAGATGGTAAACCACATTGATGAACCTTTTGAGAAGCTTGTGGAGAAGGCGCTTCGTCATGAAAATCTGTACCCCAAATTTACGGCTGTTGTTGTTATTTCCATGGAGAAAAAAGAGCCAAAACCATAGCCAGGTGATGGAAACAAGAAGAAGTGGAGTGGAAAGAGGAAGTAGTCTTTTGGGAAGAATGGTTAAAAAAGGGAAAGTGGGAACTAACTTACTATGGATGCAAGGAGAAGGGCCACTTGATTAATTTGTAAGGTGAATGAGAAGAAGAAGTGCTATAACCATAATAAGCCTAGGCATTTGAAGAAGGATTGTCTAGAACTAGTGAAGGATAAGTAGGTTGTGAAAGCGTATGCTTTGGACGCAATCCTGACTTTGTCGGGTGCTCTCTCAGTGAAGGAGAAGGGGAAGGGAGTCGTCATTCAAGGTATGCTTTCTATCGGTGAAGTTCGTATTCAAGTTTTATTTGATACCGGGGCTTCATATTCATTCATATGTAGTAACGTAGTAGACATATTGGGATTGAGACCCGAGATAGTAGACCAGCCCTTGATCATGACAAAACCTATTGGAGGCTCAACTGCCTGTGCATGGTTTGTAGTGGTTTAGTCTTATCGAGTCATGGATGCTCTTTTGTTTTTGATTGCTTTGTTTTTAATTTCGTTGGGTTCGGGATTATCTTGTGAATCAATTGGCTAAAGAGGTATACGACTATAGTGGTTTGCGAGAAGCTATTGGCGACAATCAGAGATGTGGAAGGGTGAACGGTAGTGATTAGTTGCCTACTAAAGGATGTGGTGATGATTTTCTTTCTATATCCGCTAGAGGTTCCACAAGAGGGTTGTCATTCGTGCCTATCGCTAAAGAGTTTCCGGATGTGTTTGAGGAATGACTGGACTGCCATCGCATAGAGAGATTGAGTTTCAGATAGATTTAGTGAAAGAAGCCAGACCTATAGTTATGCCTTTGAGACGTATGACACTAGAGCGCAGAAGGAACCAGTGGTGCAAGTGAATGACCTATTAAGAAAAGGGTTCATTCGAAGGAGTATATCCAAGTGGGGTGCACCTGTAGTATTCATGACTAAGGCGGATGGCTCTTTGATGTTGTGCATGGATTATCGTGAGCTAAATAAAGTGACAAAGAAGAACAAGTTCAACTCCTACGCATCGATCGCTTGTTTGATCAGCTTCACGGCGTAAAGAGTTTTCTCAAATGGATTTAGCAATGGGATTTCACCGGTTGAGAGTAGCGAAGGAGAGTGTGCCTATTACTGCTTTTCGTACACCATCGAGTTTCTATGAGTGATTGATAATGCCATTTGGATTAACCAAAGCTCTGACATACTTTGTGGATCTCATGAATCAGGTTTCCAAAGACCAACTGAATAAGTTCGTACTTGTGTTTGTGGATGATGTTCTTATCTATTCCGAAATTGAAGAGAAGCACAGGATGCACTTGAGGATTATGCTAGAGAATTAAGGAAGCACACGTAAAGAGCGAAGTTCTCTTTGTGTCACTTTTGGAGAGAAGAAGTGAGATTCTTGGGTCACGTCATTTCATGAAAAGGTATATCAGTGGATCATGTGAAAGTGGTAGCGATCCAAGATTTGAACCAGCCCAAGAATGCTATAGATGTAAGGAGTTTACTAGGATTGGCGAGATATTACAAACGCTTTATAAATGACTTCTCAAAGATAATAGCACCATCGACCAATTTGACAAAGAAGAATCAGACTTTTGTTTGGGATGAAAAGTATGAGAATGCGCTTGTGAGTCTTAATGAGAGGTTGACGAGTGCACCGGTATTGACCATTCCAAGTGGAAATGAGAAGTTGACAGTATATACAGATGTCTATGGTACTAGATTAGGTGTGGTATTGATGCAGAAAGGAAAAGTTGTTGCCTATGCTAGTCGACAACTAAAGCCGCATGAAAGGAATCATCCGACTCATGATTTGGAATCGGCGGCAATAATATTTGCTTTGAAGATGTGGAGGCATTATCTGCTAGGAGAAAGGTTTGAGTTGTTCATGGATCGCAAATCCTTAAAATACCTTTTCTCTCAGAAGGATCTCAACTTTCATCGGTAATGATTATTAAAGTTCTTAGTCTCTTATGATTTTGGTATTTCCTATACACCAGGAATAGGGAATGCAATCGCCTGTGCATTGAGTAGAAGACAAGCTAGTTTGGGAGCAATGTTCTTAGAATGGAAGCGGATAGAGTATTTTGCTAGATATGATTTCAAACCTCACTGGGAGCTGAAACCAAAGATATTGGCAAGTTTGTCAATCAGACCTACTCTAATTGAAAGGATCGGTGCTAGTCAGAAGCGAGATGTTAGGCTATTGGAGATCATAGCAAGGATAGAAGAAGGAGTAGAATCCGAAGACATAAAGCAATACGAACTCTACCGAGAAGGTTGGCTTCATAAGGATGGAAGATTATTTGTTCCAGATTAAGAGATGAAGTGTTACGAGAGTGTCATCATTCTAAGTTGACTATTCATCTCAGTAGTAACAAGATGTATCGAGATATGAAGCAAACTTATTACCGAGAAGGTATGAAAAGGGATGTTGGGGCATTCATCTTGAAGTGTATGAACTGCTAGTTGGTAAAGGCGGAGCAGAAGAAACATAGTGGATTATTGCTACCTCTAGATATTCCCAAGTGGAAATGGGAGCAAGTATCGATGGATTTCAATAATGGACTGTCGAGGACTCAAGCATGGTATGATAGCATTTGGTTCATAGTGGATTGATTGACCAAGAGTGCAAGATTCTTACTTGTCAAGTCAAGTAGACCGACATCCAAGCTGGCAGAAGTGTATGTAAAGTGAATAGTGCAATTTCACGGTATGCCAAAGAGCATTGTGAGCGACCGAGGCCCGTTGTTCACCAATGGATTTTGGAAGAGCTTATATGAAGCGGTAGGGCCAAGCTGCATCTTAGTACAACTTATCACCCATAAATGAATGGGCATACCGAGAGAGTAAATGGTATATTGGAGGATCTCTTGCGAGCATGCATTATTGATTTTGGACGATCATGAGATGATCATTTGCATTTGGTAGAGTTTGCATACAACAATAGTTATCAGTCTAGTATTGGCCTAGCACCGTATGAAACATTGTACTGTCGAACATGTAATGCTCCTACGTGTTGGTGGAAATCACATGAGAAGTTGATACTTGGACTAAATATGATTACAGAGATATCGAAGAAGATTGGGGTCATTCGGCAATGAATAAAAGCTACTCAAGATTAGTAGAAAAGCTACGCTGATAAGAGATGAAGAGATTTATAGTTTTCTGTCGAAGATATAGTATTCGTGAAGGATTTTCCTATGAAGAATGTAGTTTGATTTGATAGAAAAGGAAAGGTGGCACCGAGATTTGTAGGTCCTTTTTCGATAGTCTAGAGGATTGGGAAACTAGCATATATGGTCGACATACCTCATAAGATGGCGGGTGTGCATAGCATTTTCCATGTCTCTTATCTACGAAAATTTGTGGATGACTCAGGCATAATGATTACACCATATCAGCTCAAAGATGTTGAGGTAGAACCAGAAGTTTCTAGATCTCGTAGGTTGCTTCATATTGTTGGGTATGATACGAAACAGCTTAGGAGAAAGTCCGTAAAGCTAGTGAAGGTACAATAGAGAAAGTGATATGATGACGATTGTATGTGGGAGACTTAGGAGAGCATGAGGACTACCTGTCCAGAGCTCTTTGAATAGTAAGATCCACCATTTATCGTATCTATTTTCACCATTGTGTGTAATATTTGATAGGTTAGTATTCCACATGCTATAGTAAGTTCACCTATAATATTAACTACATGATTGCTTATTTGAGATGTTTGATGGTTGATTATGTTTGGTAGACATGCAGGATAACTATGGTTACTTATATTTTGGCTTTTCTAGGGATTTCGGGGGCAAAATTCCTAAAGGGAGGAGAATGGAAGGACCCATATTTTACATATTAGAGGATCGTAAAATATTTTTATTTTATTCATATAAGGTCATATAATTCTATAATTTTAGAATACGACTTTTAGGGCCATTTTACAGACCTGTGATTTTTCCTGAATTTCTATGTGATCATTTTGACCCTAAAAATATTATTTGGACTATAACTTTTGGCAAGAGTAGAATTAAGGTTTCAACCAAATTCCATTCCTTTAGGATGATGGTTTCTCATTTCGTACTATGGTCATTATAGAAAAATGAACTTACAGTTAGGAGGTTGTGCATGTTTTAACTTTTGACAACTGCTGATTAGGATTAGTGTGTAATTAATTATGCCCATTAGTAAGCTCATTAGTCTAATTTGAGAATCACTACAAATAGAGGGTCGAAGAGTCAAATTAAAACTTTTCCATCTCTCTAAAATCAGATCTAAACCCCCATTAACCCTAGATTTATCCAAAATCTCCCACTCTCTAAATCAAACCGAATTGAAGATAGTGAATAGATCATTGATTAGAAGATAGAGATCATCGATTTGGTTGATTTGCATTGCTTTTGATCGTTGTCCATTTTGGATCTACACTCAAATTCGTTGAATTTGGAAATTGGTGAGTGGTTTATGACTTCTCACTATCCTATGCATGTATATATGTAGAATTATATATTTTAACATGATCTTTGATCTAAAAATCCTTTTCTAACTTTAATCGCATGTTAACATATGTTTATCACCTAAATTGAGAAATTATAATATGATTTGTAGAAATGGTTTTGTAATTTACCTTGTTCATTCTCATATGTTCATTGATTTCTTAGGTTTGGATTGGAATATGCTTGATTGCTATAATTATATGTGTTTCTTATTGAGATGGATGTAATTGCTTGTTATTCCATGTTTTTATGTTGTGCTTTGATGTTATTTGCTAGTGTTTTGGATGTTTAGGAAGATAGGTTGGTGAATTTGGCAAATCAGAGCCAAAGTTTGTCTGAATTGGACAAAACTTGAAGGAGAGGCTCTGGAGCATGGAGCAAGCTTGTAGCTTAAGTCATATGTCTAGAATGGTTAAGTATAGCACTCGGTATCGAGTCATTTAACTTGGTACCAAGTCATTTCTTTTGCTCGGTTGGGTTGACGATTTTGGGGATCTCTAGAGCATGGCTAGTAAAGGTGTGCCATGGCAAGATGCAGGAGATTGGTTAAGTGTTGGATGAGATGCCGAGATGTTTCTAGAATTTGGAGTTGAGTGCTTTGGATTGGGGGCCGAGTTGTTTTAATGGATGGGTCGGGGTCTAAATAACCAGGGATGGAGTTCTAGAAGCATGGGAGATAAGTTAAACAAAATTGACTAGGTATATGACTCGATGTCGAGTCATTTCGACTCGGTATCAAGCGATTTTTATGCATGCGTTTGAGGGGGAACATATAGGGAATGGAGTTGAGGTTCTGTAGATCATGCTGGATGTGTTGGCTCGTCCGCATCAAGGTTGGATGGTGATGTAACAGCTTGATAAAAGCTTTGTATCTTCCGTTTTGTGACTCGTGGTAGGAATAGGTACCGAAGATAGCAGCTCTATAAAGGAGAGAGCTATAAAATGAGGAACATGGTGGGTTCCTAGATAATGGAAACTGGATTAAGCAATAGAATGGCTCGAAATCCAAATGAAGCAAAGGAGGGCTCGGATGTGAATGTGCTAAGGAATCATTGATATTCATAGTGTTTTCTATTGTACTCGAAGCAGGGGCATTGTAAGTGAGGACGCCATGGATCATGTAGGGATCTGTATACCCTGGACCAGTGGCTTTAGGTCTAGTGTTTAGCTTTGGGTTACGAGACGCATATCGAGGTTTGGGCTACGTGATACGAGAGTACAACGTAAACTAAGATTTCCATTAGTCCTTGATAGTAAGTAGGCATACGAGTTATCATATATTCAGGGCATAGGGATGAGTGATAGTGAGTAGTGCTTGGTGGATGCTACGATTGCTTCGGTTGCTTTCTTTAGTGGGCTATAACTCGTGGATATCATTAGGAGTAGGTACTGGAGATAGGGATATTTGGACATCCACTATTGTCTTTTGTATGTACCTTTATAATATTGTAGAGTAGCATATTATAGTGTTATGTCCTAACTCTTTTATTGCAGGGACAAGTCGGGTATGGTTCGTGTACTCTTGTTCCTTACCATATTTACATGTATAGTATTTTGAGATTCATTTACTATTCACACCAGACTGTTGTCTGACCTAAGGTTTTATGCTTTGCTTCTTATTATCTTGGGTACTCTTAAATAAGTAGACTAGATAACTAGTCTAGGTGACGCAGTAGCTGTTCGAAGGATGTGCTGATGGAGTTATCTCATATTATATACATATATGGATTTCTATGCTTTTCTACTGTGCAACGCTATGGAGCCCATGGCAATGCTTGCTTATTTCTATTTGATGAGATGGTTTATTGAGTTTATCCTATTGTATACACCATGACATTTGATATATAACTCTGTGGATATTATACTTTGATGATTAGTTCACATTGTTATTGTTGTCTCTTCTGTTATATGTGTGATACTATATTTTTTCCATGTGCAGTGAGATATACACCAGTTTATATGCTACATTTGTTCATTTTAAACCCTGATGATTGTCCTATATCGGTCGGTCATGACTGCAGCACATTATTTGTATACTATTGGTGCCGATGGTATAGGGCAGTCGTCATAGGTTATGAGTTGTATATGATACAACTGATAAGGAGTTATCCATCGTATAAGAGAGTATGTTTTGTTGAGCTTTCCACAAGGTCAAAATCCCAAGATATACATGTTCTAACATCTATTAGTGAAGTCAAAAGACCTCTATGTTTCCACTGAGGGTTTGGCGAAACATAAAAGACTAGCGGGAGCCTTAGAAGAAAAATGAAATGATAACATTTAACATTTCTAATATTGTAAGAAAATATGTTATATTATGTTATAATAATCCACATTGATAAATGTATGCATTTAATATAATTGATAAAACCTTTAACAACTAAAATATACAAATTGAAATGAATTGAAGGTTGGCAAAATAGAAATATAATATATACTTACTATTAAATACTTCTTGCATGTTAATT
Source organism: Allium fistulosum (assembly GCA_030737815.1). Lineage (NCBI taxonomy): Eukaryota > Viridiplantae > Streptophyta > Magnoliopsida > Asparagales > Amaryllidaceae > Allium > Allium fistulosum. Next base: position 635,252,203 of record CM060908.1, on the reverse strand, counting down.
TTTTCTATACCCATGCAAGTGCCCGATTTTACAATCACTAAATACATTCTAACTTGGTCGCTTGCTTTTATATTTTCCCATGATCTCGTATTGCTTTCTCTAAGTTTCGAACTCTAAAAGCAATATAAGACTATGGATATTTGATTCATATACTATCACATATAAGTGTTATATGGAGAATGATCATAGTTTGTATTGTACGATACTTCAATGAAATTAGTTCATTCGAAGTAAGCAACTAAATCGTACTATGAGATCGAGTATTCAATCTGATTGATTACAGTAAAGATTGTATTATGTTAAATGTAACACTAGACCAAAACCACAAGATAGGTCAAAGAACTCAATCACTAAAATGTCAGTTTGCTCAGTTTGCATAAATTTTAACATATTTGATGTCCTTAAATGTGAAGGATGATCGAGAGCGCTTTTGTAAATACTTTGTTATGATATCATGGTAAGGATTTCTATTCATTGGCTTGACTATTTAAAAAGGAAAATTAATTTACAAGAGTAGATGTGATTTAAGATATAGTTGAGATGAAGATAGTGAATAGTCACTTTTACTTCATAAATAAACATCGAAAATGAGAATTGTAAAATAATGATTGATACTTTACATTGGAATAAGAAATATGATTTCTATTCCAACATGTATTTTCATATAGAAAATTATTTTATATGAAATTTATTTCTTTGAGTTTAAGATATTTGATCGAAGAACTCCCCACTATAAGATAGTCATAGTAATGAAAATAAATAGTCTATATTATGTGGATGATGGACTTCCGTATTTGGTAAGCTATTATAGTAATTGCGGAAATAGTGTCAGCATGCCATTTAATACTTATTAATTGCATCAAGTTACAAAATTTGTTTTCCTAAAACATAACGAACATTATTTATGAGATAATATATGTTTTTCGGTATCAATTGAAAAATAGACATAGTTTTATTTCACTGTGAATATCATGAATATTCATCATGAAATAAAACTATAATGTGGTATTTTTTACATAACAATAGTGATGCATTGAAAAATATTGAAGTATCCAAAACTATTTGAAATTATTTTGGAATTATAAACTAAGCCATAGTTTTGAATATTTTTTATTATATCACTACAACAAAATACCCTTTTTACAACGAGCAATACCGGTTGTAATAGGGATTTCGCAACGGGCAAGTGCCCGTTTTATTATGCGATGTTGTAATAGACCCAAAAGATTTTACAACGGTTTAAAACCGTTGTAGTAAACACTTTTACAAACGGTCCAGAGCCTTTGCAATAAATTCTTTTACAATGGACATGGACCATTGCAATATGCCCTAGCAACAACAAGCATCGACCATTGTAAATAGATGTCTATTACAACTGCTTTTACCCGTTGTTAAAAAAGATGCAACATTTTAAAAAAATTAGACCATTGGTGTAGCATGTATACAGATCGTACTCACAATTGCTAAAACGTTAAAACGAATTATACATTCATATCATTTCTAAAGTCGCACATTTAATTCCTCATATACATATTGTCACACATTTACAAAACCAAGAAGTAATGAAGAACATTGAATAGCAAAACCCTTCTTTATTATATTGTTGACACTTGAACAGACGCTGATAACATAATACACAAAACATCACCAATCAATACAAAAGCTACAGTAAAATTTCACCTTTGTCAAGTTTAACTAATACTCACTATCATATCTAAATACCCAACAAAGGGATATGCTAATATGATATGATTGGAGATAAAACAAATCATAAAATAATAGGATTCCAATTTGAGGAAGCAGAAAGATAATTAAAAGAGGAAGAAAACAATAATTTTACCTACAAATACAGTTGTAATTAAAATTCATATTTTTCCTTCCAAGCTGAAAGTCTAAGTGAATTATCTTCCAAGGGAGCATGTACCAAAAAATAGAATTCTCAGTAATTATACGTCATATATTGCACTGTTATGTAGTATATACTCAAATTGAGGTTTACCTTAAATTAGTGATTCGAACTTGTGGAATGATGTTGATTGTATTCTATTGCATCTCCAATATAGTGCGGCTACAAAGACAAAATTTAATAAAATTCAAACATGCAAGCTCTATTCTAAAGAAATATAATGTGACGAACATACACTACTATAGTAGTTATATGGTAAATAAAAGAAATAAATTAATATTAGTACTTGCGTAAATTAAAGTGATTGCAGAGATTACATACCTTGTATAAGAGTATTAGTTAATGAGTTAAAAACGGTAAACCGCACAAATAACACTAAAAATATTTGCTTTTGGATACCATTGAAAATACCTCGGAAGATTTGGCTTCATGAGAAAGATTATGCACGAGTCCTGTAGCTCATTTTTGCTTGAGCGTCCTATTATACAGCGCGAAAAAAACAATACAAATAATACATATTACTATTATAAATCACACGGTACTAATTTTGTTAAAAAAAATATATACCACACTACTAATTGTACAAATTATACCTGTTGATATGAAAAGGACAGTTCTGTAGAAGTAGAGGTACATCCAATATTCGAAACATGATCTAAGTCTACATTTTGTTTTCTTTCTCTTTATAGCTCTTTCTAAAGCAACCTTTGGCGTAACAAAACTAGCCAGTTTCTCTTTTTCTTTGGACTTTATGCCTCTCACATTATTGTTGTTCTCATTTATAAAGACGGGCTCCGATACATTACTATTCTGTAACAACGTACATTGATCATTAACCTGAAGAGGTTCATCATGTACAAATTTTCAAAACAAGGGAGCATTAGAGAATCATTATTTCGACACCAAACTGCCAGCATCTCAGAAGTATCAACACCAACAAAACTTTTCCATATTAGTACATCTTATCTCTACATCATCAACAAAGTTTGTCATCTCTTCTCAACTGACACCGATCACTACATTGCCTAATGCCATCTCAGGGTCATTCACTAAACAGCCAACATCTTATCAACTCAAGTTCATCCATAAAGCACCACATTTTCAACTTCAATTATCATCGACATTCAGACCACTATATCACTACACTGACACCATCATCACAAAACTCTGATTCAGTCAGACATCAACTAAAATCAATACTCACTGCAGTATCGATTTTCGCATATTCCTCAAACAACAACAAACGTAAGCATCACCGCAAGTCATCAAACACAAAACAAACTTCATCAAAACAAAGCATAGCCAACAATCTCACATCAAGGCAAAGCAACAAACACAAAAGGAAAAAATGGGATCAAACATCGTAAGCAATTCACCATATCAGACTGAGCCATCAAAATTGGATCCAATAGCAATAGCTCTGACCATGTAGTAGTGATGAGTACAAGCTTCTAGGAACAATAATCTCACATATCTATCGTTGATCATATCAACGAATCTCGGACAAAGCCGGACCGAAAGTAGAGCGTTAGTAGATCCAGCCATCACAACTGTGGATCTTGTCATAGTAGCATCTGATTTCAGCATCTTTAAATGAGTGTTAGACAGAGTAACCATCTAAGAAGCGCTTCAAGTCAGGTCTTGCGACAGAAGCTTGAGCTCCAGATCTATAAACGAAGAGGTTAATCTCTAGGACAGGCCTTCTAAGTCGCGTAGGACTGTGGTTTTTTGGGCGAGTCCTGCTATTAAGGCTTCCTGGATGATTCAGATCTGAAGTCGGGTAGCCTACTCTCATAAGCGGTGGTGAAAACGAGCTTGGGATTTAGTTGTTAAGCAGCGATTAGGGAATTGTGGGTACATGAGGATTTGGGGATTAGGGTTCTACTAAAAGTAAAAATATACCAGTGAATGAAAATTTCACTTAGGCTTTAAAATTTTGTTCTAGCGCCATGTTCACTTGGTTTAAAATTGTGTTCCAACACCTGTTCCCTTGGTTTTCTAGTTTTTTTCATTGTATTTTTCGCTGATTTGCGTATTTAGTTGATTTGAAAAAAATTGTTAGAAATGAAGGGAAAGCTTAAAGCTAAAATTTTGCAAAAAAGAGAAATAACAAATATTATTATAAATTATATGTTATTATATATTATCACTAATACATTATTATTGTAAATTATTAAGTTTAATTTATTAATATTACCAACTAATTATAATAAAATATTAATCACAAATAGTTATTTATTAAAATAATAATTATTAATTATAAATTATTAATCATAAATTATTGGTTAATAATCATCAATTATAAATTATCATTTATAAATTAATAAGTATTAACTATTAGTTAATACTTATAAATACTAATTATTAATTATAATAATATTTTAAATCATTGCGAACATATTAAAAAACTTAACTTTAATTTGTTCAACCTTCTTTTGTAGTGAATGATTCCTTAAAAGGTGTTATAGGATCATTAAATATTAATTATTAATGTTAATTATTACTTCTTAATTATTAATTATTACTGTTAATTATTACTTCTTAATTATTAATTATTACCGTTAATATTTAATTATTAAAAATTAATTATTATGTATAAACTATTAATTATTTTGTAATAATAATTAATTATTATATTAACTATTAACTATTAAATATCTATTAATAATTTTATTTATTAATAGTAATTATTTAACATTTCAAATAAATTATTAATCATTGTTATTTAATAGTGATTATTATTTATTATTAATTTTTTAATAATTATTTATTAAGTATTATTATTTAATTATAATTAAAAATTAATTATTAGTCATTACTTATCAATTATAATTTAATATTTATTATTAATTAACAAAAAATTTCTATTATTAGGCAATAAACTCATGTTGAAAAGTATACTAGGATGCATTTTCTAGCTAATTTAGTAAAAATACTCATAAATTTAAGAAAATATTTCGGTTAAAACTTTAGTAAATATATTATCCTATTAAATAAAATTATGGTAAGTGTTACCTAACAACGCTGCTAAAATTATTACGTAAACACAATGTTTAACAAAACACGAGTTTCTCAATTTTGTATTTTATTTTGGAAAACTTTGTATATAGTTACGTACTAATAACTGAAAGTAAAATTAAGTCTATTGGAATACTTATCAAATCCTATCGACGTCTAAAATAATCGAAGGTAACAACGATCAACAGATAAGAGTTGTTGAAAATAGGCATCTATTACAACGGATAGAAGAAAATAGTTGTAATAGGCATCTATTACAATGAGTAAATAGAGATGAAAACTGGTATTTAGTACAATGATAAAAAACCATTATAATAGGATTATATTACAATGGGATGAAAACCGTTGCAATAAAACTATATTACAACGGGCCAAAACCGTTGTAATAGAGCAGAAAACTAGTATCTATTACAACGGGCCAAAACCGTTGTAATAGAACTGGTATCTACAACGGGTCGAAAACCGTTGTAATAGGACCATATTACAACGGGCAGGCTGACAACGTTGTAATAGGTGCATTGGATGATGAAAAGTTACACTTATTACAATGGGCTAAAGAAAACCATTGTAAAAGATTTCTATTACAACGGTTGTTTATGGCCCGTTGTAAAACAGGCGTTGTAAAAGGATGGTTTTGTTGTAGTGTATGATTATGAATCATATGATACTAGTTAATTATATTTTAAATAATTAATGGCAAAAACCTCATTCAGTGAGCGCATCAAAATTGTTGATAAACTCCTCCAATTGATACATATAGATGTATGTAATCATATGTATGATAATACCAAAATAGTTCCATACACTTTGTTGCATTCACCGATGAATTATCACTAGCATGAATATGTGTATTTGATACATATGGAGCATGTTTATGATAAGTTCATAGAATATAAGACACATTTGGTATCCATACCAAGTCGAAAGCTAATTAAGTCGAAAGCAAAGCAGGCGCATTCTCTTTTAAAAACGAAGACACGCTTCGACCCCTTCGGAACCCCATGCTTCGACTTCATACCTTCCTCCTTAATCCAATTCACTACGTACCAAGTATTGATACCAGGCGCGTTGGTTTCGACTAAGAAGGAGGTGGAAGTAAGGCGTCGGAAGGAGGGTGCCAAAAGTGTTGAAACATGTAAAAAGCATGTTTAAACTGATTTTTAGCCTTTTAAAGTAATAAACAATTTAATTTATCTACAAAGTACCCCTTCTCCTTTTATAAATATATAAAACATTGAAGTCCCAAACCTTAAATAATTTTATATATTCATTGAAACGCTTAGGAAAATTATACAAAAATTCCTATAAATCTTTTTAATATGTTTTCTAACATATATAAATTTCAGACCCAAAACATATATAATTTAGCCGTAAATTATTTTAAACCCAAATATTTATTTTCCTCACTAGAAAATTAATATAAAATCCATATTAATTCAGAAAATTATGAAAACTGAAACCTATCTCTAAAATATCATTTTTGATCTAAATCTAGAATCACAGGACATTCGGATGTCATTTAATAGGGTTTTCACATTAGAACATATCATAAAATCCATATGAAATATCATAAATCGTCAACAAGCATGTATATCCAATTTAACCATCAAAACATTGCAAAACATTTTCAAATTAGCCCAGATTTAATCTGAAACCAAAATCATTTAAAAGCATGAGATGTAGTCATTATTCACCTTAGCTTTGTGATTAAGGAGTTTGAGATTTGAGAATGGATTAAGTTGATTTAGCTTCTTACTTTAGCTTATCTTCCTCTTATTCTTGCTTAATGGTGGACGGCCTCCTAGTTTTAGTTTTTGTAAATGAACATATGAAATGAATGAGTGTAAGGGTTTAGGGTATAAGGATCTACTTATTCCTATTTTTGCCCCTTATCTAACTTCCCTTACTTACTTTATTTTAACTCATGTTGGTTCATTTGTTAACATGGCACGACTACCCCTTGGTTTACACAAATCTCAATCCCCTAATCATTACATTATTTTATTTAACCAATTAAATATCTTAAATAATGTTACTAAAAATTAGGGTCGTTACAGACTCCACTTCTTAAAGAATTTCATCCTCGAAATTATGATAAGGTACTCAATCATTCAATCATAAAGGTAAAACATACCATCAAACAAATCAGGATAAGCGTCTCTAATCCTACTCTCAATTTCCCAAGTACAGTCTCTATCATCATCGCTCCACTGGACCTTAACTAATCTGACTGTCTTGTTCCTTAGCTACTTCTCATCCCTCGCGACTATACGAACCGACTTTCTAACTATAGTCAAATTCGACTCTACTATTAAGTCCTCTAACACAGTCGGTGCTATAGTAGTCTATGGGTCTCTAACACACTTCATTAGATGAGAGATATGAAAAACATTGTGGACTCCTGCCAAACTGTTCGGTAACTCTACTCTATATGCGAGTTTCTCGATCCTTTCTATAATAGGAAATGGTCCTACAAATCTCAGTGCCAATTTCCCTGATTTCACGAATCTAATAACACCATTCATCGGTGATACCTTAATGAAAACACGATCTCCAACAGAGAACTCTAAGTCTTTTCGTCTTCTATCTGCATAACTCTTCTGCCTAAACTAAACTTCCTTCATCCTATCTCGAATTAACTCAATCTTCTCTAACTAAATCCGGACCAACAACCAACCTATCCCCGGTCTCTAACCAACAAATGGGAGATTTTCATGGCCTTCCATACAAAGCTTCAAACGGTGCAATCCCTATACTAGCCTGATAAATATTGTTATACAAAAACTCGACTAAGTGTAGATGGTCTTCCCATAATCCTCTAAAATCTAACACACAAGCTCGTAACAAATCCTCCAAGACTTTTTCAACTCTTTCCGTTTTCCCATCGGTCTGTGGATGGTAAGCGGTACTTATTAACTTAAAAAATGGATCAACACCATGGTTTGATCGTGAAAGCACCAGCCCTGTTCTCACAAAGCAATAATGTAGATAATAGATATAGAAAAAAGCTGTAAGTGAAAGAAGACAAGAAGATTTTTATAGTGGTTCGGCTGTTAACGAAGCCTATAAACTGATTGCTATTACGAGATGTATTTGATTACAAAGCTCTTGATTATCCTTAGCTAGATTGAATCCCCAAGGTTGGAATCCACTGGAGAATCAAAGTGAACCCCTTTTTGATGATTATTGTGAGGGAGGTGAGTGAAGAAATCTTCCAGCAGAGTTTCAACCACCAGTCCAAAGAAGATCCCGTTTATGTTACAGATATGATGGTATTTATAGAGATCAGAGAGCTACTAGGCCAAGTCTATTTGCCAGCTGTTTGCAAATGGTCACAAAAAGATGCAGTGGAGCTTAGCTCGCGACCCGAGCCAAAATAATGCATCGCCAGCGATCCATAGCATTGGCTCGAATGCGAGCTAATTACTTAGCCATTTCCTCTGCTTCACTTTGTTTGGATCGCACCATTCTATGATCCAATATGGATCGTTGGCAATCCATAGTGTATGGATCGCTAGCAATCCATACACTTAGCATATTTTTGGACTTTGGTTTTTGAACTGTCTTCGTTGTCTTGTGTCGATGTTGTTCGTGTAGTCTCATTGCATATCGCCTTGTTTTGATGATGATTTACTTGCTAGTTATATTTGGCAGCTGATTGGACTGGATGGATGCTTATCTCTCGATTTAATTAACTCAAAATCTCATCAAACTCAGTCACCACCTTTAGAATATGAGGTAAACCATGATGCAAGGTGATCGAAAAAATCTTGGGTAAATCCCATGGATCGTTAGCGATCTGTGTCCTTAGTGGATTTTTCTCTTTCTTTTTTTAGCTCCTTTTTAGCTTGTTAGTCTAACATTTTTGGTTGACTTCTTAGCTAATCTGACTCCATCAAGTTGTTCCATCTTCTCTTGGATCCTGCTGGGTTAAAAATCTGGATAACATTTGCCCCCCAGAGTACGTCTTCATTGGAGGCATGCTCTGAAGTAATCGCTTTTCAATTTTTGTCCGTTGAATTCCAAGGTTGTTATGTTAGGACCTCACGAATTTGAATTAGGGTAGACTATAGCTTGTTAAATTTTGCTTTGGATTGCCACTGCTCATCAGAATAGATCAAATTTTCCTCTATAGCTTCTTGATATGTCTTGAAGTAGTGTAGGGATATCGCTAGACAAAAATGGAGAAAAACTACATGCAACCACATGGATCGCTACGATCCATGGATGATGGATTGCTAGCGACCTGACAACTTAGAAGTTTTTTTGGCACGTTTTGATTTCCTATTTAATTATTCAAGCCGATCCTTTCCTCATTCACTACACGACCCGAGCCTAATTCAACCCCTGCGATCCGAGCCAAATCCCCATAGCGAATCGATCCATCATCTTCCACGAATCGACCCAAATTTTCATCGAGGTTCTACTGTAACCTCCTCGACGCCGCCGTTCTAGCTTTGCCACCGACTCCAGAGATTCGCCGCTATCGTTCTAGCTTCGTCGTCGACTCCATAGATTCGACGCAGCCATTTCACCGTTGCTTTTAGCTTGCCTTTGTCGTTGTCGATCAAATCCTAAGATAGTCGTTGCCTTGGATCACCGTCGATCCATTCTCCGACTCACTGACTTCAAAGCTTCGAGCAATTTTGTGTTCAGATTGTTAATCCAAGGTGGGTTTGTTTATCAAGATATTCGTTATTGACTTGGCGGCAGAGTTGCATTCGTGATGTTCGTCGTGAGGAGTCTGAGTCGATTGTGGCTTAATGGAGGAAGATAGTAAATCGAGTCTTGAGTTCCTCTCGAAATGACATTCGGGCCTTGCCCCGGTGCTTGATATGTTTTGCTATCTTCATCCATTGAGCCAAAATTGACTTGTGCCAGGTCCCATAGCCGATACCGCATGACACATTGTGAATTGGTTTCGTCCGTCGGGAGGATTCAGATTGATTTTGGTTTCTTTTGCACTCACGGTGTACCTGTACTAAAAGGAACTTTCCATGTCGTTTAGGACAACGGTATAGTTATTGATCGTCGATCGATAACGGGTAAGTATAGGAGAAGTAATTTCAAAAAGAAAGTGATACGAGAAGTCCTTTTACCTCTCGGCTGCGAGCATTCTATCTACACGGGGTAGAGCGTTTGTAGTGTTCAGGGCCCGAGCCCACCATCGATAGATAACACATCGCACTTGCCCTGGTACACACTTGAAGCCCGATACATCAGTGCGAGCTGATATTTCTTCGGAATTCTAGTGTGGTACAAGGAGTTCTCATTTTAGGGTTGAATTACCTGACCGTTTCGGATGTATGTTCTATTGTTTAGAATGAAGCACCCATCCTCTCGTCGCAAGTCTAGCGGAGAAAGTCCTGCGCTTTCGAAGGTCGAGTCATCGTTCGTTACCCCTCCTCCTTCTGCTTCATGGGCTGAGTATGGCCAACTAGTTCCGGTTGGTCCGATCATGGACCAGACTCCTCCTAATTTCAAAGTCCTCCTAAATCCAACGGAGATAGCATCTTCCGTGGTCTCTTCCAAAGTCTTGCACAACATCTGCCTGCAACACGGCATCCCAGAGGAAGATGTACGCCTCCCAAAGAAGGATGAGTTCGCTCATATGCCCTCCCGGGATATACCGCTTGTCATCGGTATATGTGCTTGAACGGAGCCATGTCCCCTTTTAACAATTTCTTGAGAGAGACCCTCTTGAACTTAGGAATTGCTCCATTTCAGATTCACCCTAACGGCTACGCCATCTTAACTTGTCTACACGTCCTCTTCGTGCGAACATTCAACCGTGCTCCGACCTTCGACGAGTTGAGATACTTTCTTTCATTCAAAAGAAGAGATGAGTGTCCTTCCTTGGTCGTAATTGAGACCTAAAGGAATCATAAAATTGTATTGAGACTGCAGAGCAACTTGTCCCAATTCAAGAACCAATACTTCTTTGTTAGATGTCTTGAGGGGTTCAACCATCTTTGGACAATGAGGGGTAAGTTCCCTTTTTTACTCGTTGAGCTCCGACGTATTACTATGGAGTTTCTAACAAGTTGAATAATTCATACAGTTATTCCGATCTCGAACAGGTACTTGTCTCTCGATGGAACTTTTTGAGCCCTTAAGGCTGTCGATGCTGAGGAGAGGTCTGTTAAAGTCTTGCTGACTGACGAAAACTTGCTTCGATATGGACTGTTGCATCCAGGGAGGTCTGCGGTTCCAGTTGAGATCACATCCCCTTCTCTATCCAATGTACGCACGCAATCCACCTCCTCATCTGACGATTTCGATGGGGGTGCTTTTTAAGTACGGGAAGGCCCATCTGACGAGTCGGCTGAGGAGACTCACGAGGAAAAGGATGCTACCACGACAGGAGTTAGTTGCCCGGTTAGAATGCCTTCGATTCCGAAAGAAGGGGAATAGGATTTTAATCAGAAGGAAGGCAAGGCCGTGATGGACTTAGAAAAAGAGGAAGGGAAGATTGGGAGTAGTAGCGATGCGTCCATTTCTAGTGGTGATTTCTATGTGGAATCCGATGATGGGGATTTTGAATAATGCGACAAGACTCCGGGGATGAGTCCTGTTATTTCGAGCTCACCTTTGAGTAAAGATGCTGGCGTGGATTTTGGAGATTTGAGCAATGTTTACGTCGATTTCGACGCGATCATGGGGGAAGATTTCAAATTTAAGCAAGCGCTTCCTCGTTCGAGCCACGTTGCACCTGAAGTTAGTCCGATTCCTTTCGCGGTGCCTGCCCGATCTGGTTTGTGATGTCGTTTTAGGCTCTCCTTCCAAACACATCACACGTTTCACTAGGGTTACACTCACTTGTACACATACTTTTCATGTTTATTTTTTGTTTCTAAGGCCTTTTATTTATTCTTCGTATCAGGTATGACAAGAGGACGCGGCCTTTATAATAATCTTGAAGAATTTGCCGACTCTTAGCGCTGGTCAAAGCGATCTTCCAGCCATCACCAACTTCGCGAGACGGAGGAGGAGTACCAAAGAAGAAAAGATTTAGAAGCTGAAGTTCATTATCGAGACGAGAGAGAACGGAGCCGAATATACAAAGGTGGGTATGAAAAGAGGAAAACTTTAGACATGAGAGAGGAGCCGTCGAAAAGGTCTATATTTGATCGCGGTTCCCATTCTTCAGAACAGCAAACTTTTGCTCTGACACTCTCTTCAGCAGGTCAGGAAATCCTGGTTACTTCTGTCCTGGTTCCATCTTCAACTCAAATTCCATCATCTTCTGTTGCTTTTGCCCCCGGTGCTTCACGCCCCCAACAGAGATCCACATATATTCTTCCATCTGGTCCTCCCAGGCTTGAGGCCACGCTCCCCTAGTGGTTCTTAAGGGGGTTATGTTTGATCGTGATCTCCGTCCGGTTCATAGAGAGTCATATATGCCACATCTTTAGGCTATTCAGAATGATTTGGAGCAGGCCGAAGGGCGGGAAAAATTATGCAAGCAGCTGGCGGACACGAACCGCAATAATTATCAAGAAATTCTCTCCTTTGAATCGAAGAAGGATGATTTTGAGATAGCGTTAGCGGAACACGATGCCAGGGTCAAACAACTGGAAGAGGAAAAGGAAGCGATGCTTCAAGAAACCAAAAGGAACACTGGCTTGCTAAAGGAATTAAAAGAGGGTCATGAGAGAATAGAGATCGTCTGCATGGACGAAATTTAGAAGGCTAACGTAGAAAAGGCAAAATTAAAAGAGGAGGTGGCAGCTTGTAGTGCGATAATTGAGGCCTAAAAGAAAACCATTTCCGATCACGACCATACCGTAGAGGGGCATAATAAGACCATCTTCGACCAGGCTGAGACAAACACCAGGCTACAGGATCAAGTTGCGCAGCTTAGCGCCGATAAGTCTTGCATTGAAGTTGAAAAGGCCGCCGTTACAGCGGATTATTTGGAGCTTCAAAATGCTTTTGAAAGGAAGATGGATGAGATTGTCTTGAACTTTTATGTTAACTCCTTACTACATCAAGGGAGTCTCAACTACTTAGTCCCTAAATTCCTGTGCACTCTCACCGTGGTTTGGGAGGAAAACTTGACCCGCTTTCATGATAGCGGGGATGTCTATTTCGAGTGAGAATTGTAGAACGCTTACCTCAACGAAGAATCACAAAAGGCATTGCTGAAGGGTCGGGAGATTTTGCGGATTGAGAGGGAAAAGGAGGCTAACAATGTTGCCATGACAGCAACTGCCGAAGCGCCTTCTAAGCCTTTTATTTCTGGTGTCGGCAAAACCTCGGGGAAGCCCCGCGATTCATCAGCAAGTCTTGGGTTTGTAGCTTCCCCTCGGATTGTGAAGCCATCGAAGGAGGGTAAAGGCGGTGAATACGAAGTTAACATTCTTGGTCATTCTTCCGGTGCATGTATTCTACTTGCCTCTCCCGAGTTTGAGAATTTTCATCTCACGCCGCAAGAGTAGGACGAATTTAACGCTTTCATTTTTGATCTTATAGGTCCATCATCCTTACCTGTCGATCCAAGTGCTTCCTCGATGTCTAGGCCTATTGCTATCTCTAGTGTTTCGGTGCTCGTTTCTTTATCCGATCTGATTGTTGTGTTCGTGTCTGGTTCGCAGCCTGGGCCAGAATCCGAGAATATCACTGCATTGCATGGTTTGATGACCCGTCCGTATCTTTGGAGGGTGATTTCGCGATGGGAAAAGCTCGAGAGCAAGAAACTCAGATTGACGAGGCGCGAAGATCTCAAGAATAACTGGTTGCAGTTAAAAAGGAAAAGGTTGAAGCAATCAAGGCCTTTAAGAGCTCCCATCGATCTTGGAAGCGCAAAACGAAGGTCGAGTCTTCTGAAAAGGTTACAGATCATGAAGAAGACATCAACACTGAGGAGATCTTCGACATCACTGACAGTGACACCACTCCTGAGGCAAAATAGAAACTTCAAACAAAAGGCGGGAAGGGGAGTGGTGGAAAGAAGCACTGAAAAGCTTGGGTGGTAGCTGATCCGACTTTGATTCATTTTGCATTGTTTTGTTCAAGTGAAGAGTCCGCACTTAGTGTTTTTGTTGTGCTGTCTCTAATTTCTCTTTTTTGGCCGAAATTGTGTGGATACGGCCCCCATGTTTTGACCTTGTACATGAGAAAACTATAATTAATATACTATTGATATTTTAACTGTACCTCTACTTATATGCTCATGTGTCATGTGCACTTATGTCTATCTTGTCTACTTCCATTTCACTTTATCTAGTCCTGTGATTACTGTTAGAATTCTTTGTTTGGAGTAATAGAACTTATGAAATGTGAAATTTTTGTTTTTAAGCATAACATTTTGTTTAAGTGCCAATGTGTGCCCCCCAATTCATGGGGATGTTTACTTCAAACACTTGACAAATGACTGGTAACTTATTGTTCGAACAGATTGCATACCGAAACTTGGAATTTGACTAAGTCACAATTCGATTTTTTCCTTTTACAAGTTTTGCAACTTATGTTTTCATGCAATTCTGGAAAGTATATAACATATGCATATTTGAGATGTACACGAAAACGTAAACTTAGTGCATAACATATAGTTATGAGATTGACTATTAGAAAATTCATAAGCATACAGTTATAAGATTAACTTAATGAATAATCATTACAAATTTATGGAAGTTAAACCACTTATCACTTCTCAAAAGCATGAGTTGTTGCACTTCATTGCACTGGGCGTGCAATTATGAGTTATCTGTAAGCAGTTAAATGTTATTCGCGTTAAATGTTATAGTTTATCATGGGGTGTCAGCAATTGGAATTTTCTGTTGATTCATAGCACTCATATTTTGTTGGAGTCACGCCCGTTGATCCTGATAATGGGATTGGGTTAATCTTCGCAATTCTTGTGGTAGATGAGTTTCTCGGTATTGTCGGGGCAATTCCAGTTCTTAAAATACTTCTTAATTTTTCCAATCTTCGGGCAAAGTGAGGATTTTATGTTTTAAGTGTGTGATTTCATGGCTCGGAGAGTTGGTGAGCGGCTTACGGGATGCGCAACTTTTTATGCTTCCGAATGTTTCCTATCTTCGGACAACGTGAGGGGTTTATGTTTTTAAGAGTTAGTGCGTGACTTATGGAGTGCGCGGCTTTTAATTCTCCTCGACATTGCCTATCTTCGGGCAATGTGAGGAGTTTGTGTTTTAAGAGTTAGTGTGTGGCTTATGAAGTGTGCAGCTTTTGATACTTCTCCGCGTTGCCTATCTTCGGGCAATGCCGAGGAGTTTATGTTTGAGCCTTACCGATGTTGCCGGGGCAACACTGGTTCTTAGAAGGCGAGGATCGACTTTCGCCGATCCAACGGTTTGAGTCGATTTTCTTCCGTCGACCCCGCGGGTAATTATTATGAACACAGTTTTGTGGGCTCAAAAAGCGAATCAATTTTATTAAGGAAATTGGGCATGTTTTTCCCTATTTGCAATGCCCCCAGCATTCCGGGATGGCTTATTTGCTGAAAAATATAAGGTAAATTAGGTAATTTTTAAGTGAAGTAGCAGTGCAGCGATTCGCTGCTCTATGCTTTGGGAATTTGGACTCCATCGACGGTTGTCAATTTGGAAGTTCCGTCCCTTAGCTTTTGATTGATCACATATGGCCCTTCCTAGTTTGGTTCGAAGGTTCTCAGCATGGGATAGATCCGTTTGAGGACGAGGTCTCCCACTTTGAAGGTTTGGTTATGAACTTTGGAGTTGAAGTATTGTGCAACCCTTTTTTGGTGGGCGATGGTTCTTAACTCGGCTTCTTCCCTCCTTTCATCTATCATATCCAATGATTCGAGTAGGAGCTACTCGTTTTGCTCTCGATTAAAGTTTTGCCTTCGGTGAGAGGGGACTCCTAATTCGATAGGAATCATTGCCTCTGAGCCATATGCCAAGGCGAACGGAGTGTATCCAATTGCTGCTTTATGAGTTGTCCTGTAAGCCCATAATGCGAGTAGAAGTTCATCAACCCTGTTTCCATTTGCTTTAGTTAGTCGCTTTTTGATAGCGGACTTGATGATCTTGTTTATTGCTTCCACTTGCCCATTTGTTTGCAGATGAGCAACTGCGGAGAAGCTCTTCTCAATTCGAAAGCGTTTGCGGAAGTCTTTGAACTCAGCGCTTTCGAACTGGGTCCCGTTATCGGTGATGATTTTTTATGGCACACCAAACCTGCAAATAATGTTTTTAGTAACAAAATAATGAATTTCTTTGTAGTAATGGTGGCCAGCGGTTCCGCTTCGGCCCATTTTGTGAAATAGTCAACAACAACTATAGCGTATTTGGCTCCTCCTTTAGCTATTGCCAATAAGCCAATCAAGTCGATTCCCCATATTGTGAATGGCCATGGGCTAACCATTTGTGTTAATTCTGTTGAGGGAGTTCTTTTAATTTTGTCAAATCTTTGGCAACAATCACATTGCCTGGCATAGTCAGCTGCGTCGCGGTTTATTGTCGGCCAGAAATATCCATACCGGAGGACTTTCTTTGCGGTTTGACCTCTGGTATGGTCTCCGCATTCGCCTTCGTGCACTTCCTTTAGGATTCGCCGAGGTTCGTCGTCGATCACACATCTAAGAAGGAGGTTGAGAATCCCCTTCGGTAAAGTATCCCATCCTGTATTACGAATCGTGGCGCTTTCTGGAGATATTTTTTCCGCTGGTTCCGTTCAGTTGGAAGGGTCCCTGTAAGTAAAAAGTTCTTGATTGGCGTCATCCATGTTTCCAGTTCAGTCATGGTCTCGAGGATCCAGTCGACGTCCATTTCGGCTATTCTCGGGGCAGTCGGAGTCTCAACCGGGACTAGTCCCAACGATTGAGCTTCTTCGGAGCTTACCAGTTTAGCTAAGTAGTCGGCCTTGGTATTCTGCTCCTGTGGAATATGAATTATGGTATAATGTTCGATGTCACTCAGCAACTCTTGTACTTTAGATAGATACGGTGCAAGGTTCTGCCCTCGAGCCTAGTACTCGCCCTTTACTTGGCAGACAACTAGTTGGGAGTCACTACAGATATGGACGGATTTTATTCCAAGTTCCTTCACAATTCTCATCCTTGCTATTAATGCTTTGTATTTAGCTTCATTATTTGTTGTAGGAAATTCCAAGCGTAAGGCATAGCAAATGGCTCATCTTCGAGGGTTTCAAGCACTACTTCTACCCCCAAACAGAGGTGGTTAAATGCACCATCAACAAAGAGTTTCCATTACATCTCCATTCCCGATGGTGTTTCTTCTTCATCATCTCGTATAGTAAATTCGACGATGAAATCTGCCAGTGCTTGCCCATTGATCGCTTTTCTTGGATGGTAAGTGATATCATATTGGCTTAGTTCGATGTTCCACTTCAGAAGTCATCCTGAAGTTCCGGGTCGGTATAGTACTTGTTTGAGAGGTTGATCAGTCAGTACTTTGATTGGATGCGCTTGAAAATACGGTTGTAGCTTCCTAGATGCGATCAGGAGGCAATATGTTAGCTTCTCCAGCTTTAGGTAATTTTTCTCGGCCCTAGTAAACCGCTTTCTAATGTAGTATACAAGTCGTTGGATTTTTGCTTCTTCGCAGACAAGGGCAGCGCTTAAAGCATAAGGTGATACTGCTAGGTAAATGAATAGGTCCTCTCCATCCACTGGCTTTGATAGGATTGGTGGAGCTTCCATGTGTCGCAGCACTTCTTCAAATGCAGTTTGACATGGCACATTCCATTCGAAGTTTTTCTTTCCTTTCTTCAACGCATCAAAAAACGGTATGCACTTGTCGGTGGCTTTCCAGATAAATCGGCTTAAAGTCGTGACCTTCCCATTCAGGCTTTGCAACTCTCTCTTGTTCTTCGGGGCTTGGACTTCTCGCAAGGCCGTTATCTGCTCTAGGTTTGCTTTAATGCCCCTGGCATTTACGATGAATCCTAAGAATTTTTCGGAGGCTACTCTGAAGTGGCATTTAAGTGGATTGAATTTCATTCCATACTTTCGGAGTATTTCGAACATTTTAGTGAGATTATCCAGATGGTTGGCAGCTACTCGTGATTTAACCAACATGTCATCCATATAAACCTCCATAGTTTTCCCAATTTGGCGCTTGAACATGGTATTTACCAACATTTGATAAGTTGCCCCGGCATTCTTCAAACCGAATGGCATCACTCTGTAGTAGTATAGTCCCAGATCGGTGATGAAGTTGGTGTTCTCTTGATCAGGTTCGTGCATTAGGATTTGGTTGTACCCGGAGTATGCGTCCATGAATGATAGCAGTTCATGACCTGCCGTTCCGTCCACAAGCTGGTTTATTCTGGGAAGAGGGAAGCTATCTTTTGGGTAAGCTTTATTTAAGTCCGATTAATCGATACAAGTTCGCCACTTCCCATTGGACTTTTTGACTAAGATCGGGTTAGATACCCATTCAGGATAATTTGCATCATGGATAAAATCGTTGGCCATTAACTTTTCCACCTCTTCTCTTAACGCCTTCGACCATTCAGGACCGAGGCTGCGCCTCTTTTGCTTTACTGGTGTGAACTTGGGATCAATGTTGAGCGCGTGGCATGCGATTTCTGCTGACACCCCACACATATCGGAATGCGTCCATGGGAACACATCCAAGTTGGCATGAAGAAATTTAGTAAGTTCTAACTGCATCTTGTTTCCAAGGTGCGATCCTATTTTCAAGACTTTAGTTGGGTCATCCATATCGACTGGGACAAACACCGTCAATTTTGCCGGTGCTGCCCAGTCCTCCCCTGAACTCTTCTTTCTAGGGTCCAAAGCCTTGTCGAATCGGTTGTGGTCTCTGAGCCAGGGGCGATTCTTTAGTTTCTGTATAGAAGGTTCACGAATGTGGAGAGTTCTCCCCACATCCTTCCCCTTTTCCCTTCTTTTGGATTCACGTAACTCTTCAATGTAACATTCTATGGCAGCACGTTGATCTCCTTTGGCCACCCCGATTCCGTTTGCAGTCAGGAACTTCATTGTAAGGCACCATTGGGCCACAGTGACTCTAAAATCAACTAAGGCAGGTCGTCCCAAGAAGGCGTTATATTCATAAGTTTCATCCACAATTACGAAAGTGTGCACAAGGGTAACTCTTCAATCACCCTCTCCAAGCTCCACTGGTAAGTCAATTGTCCCTACGGGTTGTTTAGATTCGCCAGCGAACCCTTGGATTTTTGTTTGGCGTGCAGACATGCTCTTCATGCCGATCTTCATTTGGTCAAAGGTACATTTGAAAAGTATATTGACAGAACTGTCGTTATCGACCAATACCCATCGGACCACGGCGGGTCAGATTCCTACCGTCACCACCATCGGGTCGAGAGTTGGGGGTTTGATCCCTTCAGTGTCTCAGTTTTTGAATATATAATATCATCATTTAAAGTTTTATGCTACTTGGTTGGGGCCCCATCTTCTATCGCAAGACATGATTCCTTCGGAGCATGCTTTTATGAACTTGCATATCACTCCATCTCTCCCCAACTTCTCTGTGCAGGATGCGGACCTCCAGATGTCGTTCCAATAATGAGTCTCTGGTCCGTTCGCTTTGCTCCCTCTTCACTGGTTTCGGCTTGGTTTCTTTGATTCCTAGGGGCCTAAGGATCCGCGGGCTGGTCAAGATTTTGTGGTTTTCTGACTTATTGCTGGATCTTGTTCTCCCGAATCAGCTCTTCAATCAAGTTCTTCAGGTGGAGACATTCGTTCGTGTTGTGACCGTGCGTCTTATGGAAGCGGCAGAACTTCCCCGAGCGCTTCTGTTGCTCAGTTGCTTCCTTCTTAGGATGTTTTTTATATTCCTCAATCCCTTGTGTCCCAAGATAAAAAAAATTTGGAGTTTCGTTGAGAGGGGTGTAACCTTCAGGCCTAAAGCCTTTAAGGTGTTTACTGTTTCCATTTTTCTTATTGGAATTATGATTCTTCCTTTTCTGATTTCCATCTTTCCTTATGATTCCTTCGGCAATCCCGAAAGCATTCGTATTCTGGTTCATTGCCATGTCACTCTGTCCGACGTTCAATGGTTGCATGCCAGTTGACTTCCTTTCTAACTCCTATGCTTCCTCTAATCTCAGGTATTGAATTGCTTTGCAACTAAAATCCTTTATTGTAGTGGGTTGCTTCATCTTGATCCACTTTCCGAACTCAGTTTCAGGGTGAATGGCTCAGACCAAAGCCATGAAGACCATGTCTTCATTTTGATTGCTAACCTATGTCACTGCGGTATTGAACCAATTTATGAAGGACTTCAGCGATTTGTTTCATCCCTGGAATAATCCAGACAGGGACATCACATCTTTAAGTTGTGCGGTATGGAGCCTGAACTGATCAAGGAATCTGGTGACTAGTTGATTGAATGTAGAGATGGACCTCGGCGGAAGCCTAGTGAACTACATGGAAGCGATTCCTTACAAAAAAAGGGGAAAACATCTACACCGAACATCTTCTTAAGCGTTAGCTTCATCCTTGTACCAACTATACTTGTATAAATGGGGTTTTGGGTCCTTCGTCCCGTCATAGGAAGGGATAGTTGGCATCGTGAACTTTTCTGGATATCGCTCATTCAATATCTCGTCGGTGAAGGGAGTCCGACTTGGTGCGGATCCCCACTCATCATCTCTTCTATTTTATTTTCATCCATCAATAGCTTAACCATAACCACGATGAATGCCTCTGATGTCCAGTAATCTTAGGGATGGCTGTCAGTTGTTGCACCAAGTGTTTGACTATGCAAACGGTCTTGGCGAGTGAGCTGAAGCCTAGGCTCTCCTGTCTTTGGGAGAGCCACTCCCTTGGGATCCCGTTGGCTTGCGGTTGTTCTGACTAGGGCGGTTTTGGCATTTTCAGCATTGTCTAACGCTTTAGCATTCCCTTCCAACTTATCATCATAAAATTTTTCTTCACCCTCTGAATTGGAGAGGTCCATGGCTATATCCTCTCGTGGAGTTTTCACCCTTGGTTCAAGTTTAGAGTTGGTTGCCTTACGGTGAGCGAGGTACATGTATTCCCTTCTGCACTAATTCCTATAGTTCCTACTGTCCCCCTATTCTTCGATTGCTTCCCGTTTCTCTTATTTAAGCCAGAAACGAAAGAGTTTTCTTGCTCTATGGCAGCTGTGTGTTCAACCATAGTTCTTGGAGCAGGGTTTGATTGTAAGGTTAGGAGAGCATTGAGCTTATCCATCAGAGCCTTTTAACTATCTCCATTTTTTGGTTGATCCTATCAATCATTTTGTTTAACTCATCCCTTGTAATGACTTCACGTTGATTGGAAGAGGCAGGCACCTGATCTCCTATATTGGCACCATTTACTTCACTTTGTTGATGATTCATGTCTTCCTAAGCTACTACTACCCCTATGGACCTTTCAGAGGTAGTTCTTTTTCTTCCTGGAGCCATTGGTTTCAAGCAACAAATTCTTGGAGCAAAGATTGAGGATCTAACTTCTGGACCTGTCTGATCTAAAGTAGATAGTTAGACGGAACCCTGAGTTGGGTTCTCAGTGAAAGCACCAAAATGTTAACCCAAAAAATGGATCAACACCCTGGCTTGAGCATGAAAGCACCAGCTTTGTTCTCACAGAGCAATAATGTAGATAATAGATATAGAAAAAAAGTCGTAAGAGAAAGAAGACAAGAAGATTTTTATAGTGGTTCGGCTGTTGACGAAGCCTACGTCCACTTTATAGTTTTTATTATAGATTGATTGTTGTTACAAGATGTATTTGATTACAAAGCTCTTAATTATCCTTAGCTAGATTGAATCCCCAAGGTTGGAACCCACTGGAGAATCACAATAAACCCCTTTTTGAAGATTATTGTGAGGGAGGTGAGGAGTGAAGAAAGCATCCAGTAGAGTTTCAGCCACCAGTCCGGAGAAGATCTCGTTTATGTTGCAGATATGATGGTATTTATAGAGATCGTAGAGCTACTGGGCCAAGTCTGTTCGCCAGCTGTTTGCAGATGGTCACAAGAAGATGTAGTGAAGCTTAGCTCACGACCTGAGCCAAAATCATGGATCGTTAGCGATCCATGGTCTATGGATCACTAGCGATCCATAGCGTAGGCTCGAATGCGAGCTAATTACTTAGCCTTTTCCTCTGCTTCACTTTTTTTGGGTCCCGCCTATTCTATGATCCAGTATGGATCACTGGTGATCCATAGTGTATGGATCGCTAGCAATCCATACACTTAGCATATTTTTGGACTTTGGTTGTTGAACTGTCTTCGTTGTCTTGTGTCGACGTTGTTCGTGTAGTCACGTTGCATATTGCCTTGTTTTGATGATGATTTACTTGCTGGTTGTATTTGGCTGCTAATTGGACTGGACGGATGCTTATCTCTGGATTTAATTAACTCAGAATCTCGTCAAACTCATTCACTGCCTTTAGAATATGAGGTAAACCATGATGCAAAGGGATTGACAAAATCTTGGGTAAATCTCATGGATCGCTAGCGATCCATGTCCTTAGTGGATTTTTCTCTTTCTTTTTTATCTCCTTTTTAGCCTGTTACTCTAACATTTTTGGTTGACTTCTGAGTTAATCTGACTCCATCAAGTTGTTCCATCTTCTCTTAGATCCTGTTGGGTTAAAAATCTGGATAACAGTACACATCTTGAGCTTGGTTCCTAAAATTTCCTATAGACTCTTCCAGAACTCGCTAGTGAATAAGGAATCTCTATCACTTACTATACTACTAGGAATTCCATGAAGTCTAACTATATTCTTCATAAATAACTTATCTAAAATAGGTGCCATCCTAGTTGACTTAACTGGAATGAAATGGACACTCTTGGTTAGTTTGTCCACTATGACCCATATACTTTCATTTCCTCTATTAGATATTGGCAACCCGTCTATAAAATCCATAAAAATAGAATCCCACTTCAATACTAGAATATCTAATGGTTGAAGCAATCCACTTGGCTTCTGATGTTCAGCTTTTACCTGTTGACAGTTCAAACACTGCTTTACCCAAAAGCCTACATCCTTCTTCATACCTTCTCAGAAGAAACTCCTCTTCATGTCCTGAAACATTTTAGTTCCTCCCGGATGAATAGTGAACTTCGAACGATGGCATTCCTCCAAAATCTCTTTCCTTATGTCCCCCATATTTGGAACATACAACCTTCCTTTCTTTCTCAACCACCCATTCTGGTCAAGACTAAAATCCTTCAAGTCATCGCTCTCCGTTCCATCCCCTAACTTCTTGATACGTTTAACTAATACTGGGTCCTCCATCTATTTAGAAGCAATCTTTTCAATTATCACTGGTCGAACTTCTAAACATGACAACACTACAGTCTCAATACTAGGACTACTCTTATAACCTCCACTGTACACTACATGCAGTCAACGCTTCCAAATCTTTCCACTCAGCCATCATCGCTAACATTGTATTCTGATGTTTTCTGCTAAGTGCATCTGCAACCTTATTGCCTTTTCCCGGTGTGTATTCAATTCCAAAGTCATAAGTGGCTAAAAACTCTAACCACCTATGCTGTTTCATATTCGGCTTCTTCTGATAGAATAAATACTTCAATGACTTATGATCCATGTATAACTCAAATCTTTCTCCCAAAAGATAATGTCTCCACACCTTCAACGTAAAAATCAACGCAGATAATTCCAAATCGTGCGTTGGATATATAACCTCATGCGGTCTAAGCTGTCGAGATGCGTAGGCAATCAATTTACTTCTCTGCATTAACACAGCTCCTAATCTAGTTCCACATGCATCTGTATATACTACTAAACCCTGATTCCTTTTTGGAACAACTAGTACAGGTGCAATAGTCAATAAGTGTTTCAACCTCTGAAATGCATCCTCACACTTATCAGTCCAAACATACTTCACATCCTTTCGCGTTAGCTTAGTCATCGGTGCTACTATCCACAAAAAATCCTTAATGAATCTCGTATAATATCCAGACGATCCAAGAAAACTCTTTATCTCAGTCACTGTCTCGGGTCTCTTCCAATTATTCACCGCTTCAATCTTAGTCGGATCTACATACAACACTTTCTCTGAGACTACATGGCCAAGAAACTTCACTTCCTTCTTCCAAAAATGACACTTTGAAAACTTTTCCGTCAATTGATGCTGCCTCAGCATCTCAAGCATCACTCTAAGATGAACTTCATGCTCCTTTCATCCTTAGAGTATATCAATATATCATCTATAAAAACCAACATAAACCTATCCAAGTGCTCTCCGAAAATTTGGTTCATCAAATCCACAAAGAATGTTGGCGCATTAATTAGTCCGAACGGTATCACTAACCATTCGTATGAACCATATCTAGTTCTAAACACCATTAAAGAAATACTATCCTCTGCTACTCTAAGCTGATGGAAACCTGTCGCCAAATCCAACTAGCAAAATACCTTGGCTCCACTCAACTGTAAATCATCGATTCTAGGCAACAAATATCAGTTCTTTATCGTCTTCTCATTCAACTTACGATAATCGATACATAACCTCAACGATCCGTCCGACTTATGGGAAAACACTGTGGCTTCTCCCTAAGGCGAACTACTAGGTCTAATAAAATTCTTGCCTTCCAAATCCACCAATTGCACCTTCATCTCCTTCGTCTTGGTAGGCATCATTTTCTTGGCAGTCTACTTACTGGTTCTGCTCCAAGTACTAAGTATATCCGAAACTCAATGGCTCGTTTTATTGGCAGTCCTACTACAGGTTCAAATACATCCGCGAATTCTCTAACCACAAAAACCCGATTCAACTCGTCTTCTACCTTTACAATACCCAACAAAGCATTCACCTCAAAACTAAGGTTTTCTACGGTATTTACAATCCGATCACTACATTCAGGGTGTCTAAATTATATTTTCCTATCATGGAAAAATATCCTAGCATCGTACTTACTTAACCAATCCATACCCAAAATAATTTCAGACCCTTCGAAATCAAACACATGCACAAAGGTATGGCCTAACAAATCAAACTTTAGGTGGTCACACTTCATCCCAAGTGTCGCATACCCTTCTATCGGATTTGCAACCCTTAAGGAAGTAACTAAATATGAGGTTTCTAGGTTAATCTTATCTACCAAACAATGAGATATAAAAGAATGCGATGCACCAGTATTAAACAGAATGCTAATTGACATACCATGAATCTAAAGTGCACCTCCCAACACTGCTTTCCCTCTTTCCTCTGTTGTTGGCCTCGAGGTTGCTGGCTCTAATGCAAACACTTTGCCCCTTCCATCCTTAGCAGGATCTTTGCATTGGTTCTTGTAATGACCAACTTAATCACAATTGAAACACCCCACCTCTTTCTTCTCTGCAGCTTTATTTCCTTTGCCTGTCCGGTAGTCATGGGCATAGTGTCCCTTCTTGTCAGGCTTGTAACAGACCACTTCTGCCTTTACCTTCTTAGAAGCTCCACCCTTCTGAGCTCCTTTCTTATGAGAGAACTTTCTTTTTTGACTCTGCCACACCTGGACTTCTTTTGCCTTATTTTTCTCAAGAAAAGCAAGCATCTCCTTATTCCTCAAAGCCATTTCCACTACAACATCACAAGGGTCTCTGATATGCAGTAATGTAGCCTTTTCCAACTCAGGTTTCAGCCCTCTAATGAACTTCTCGTTCCTCTTAATCACAGTGTCTACAGTGGCATAACCATACCTCGCTAACTCCTTAAACCTTATTGCATACTCCAACACAGTCATCTCCCCCGCTCTAATTTAGAAAACTTCCTGAGTAAGGTGGACTTCGCCATCATAGACATGAACCTCTCCTCGAACCTCCTAACTTAGCCTATGTCATCGTCTCTTCATTCACTCCAAATGTCACACTATTCTGCCAGTATAAAGCTGCTCGTTGAAGCTGTCTCGAAGCAAGCCGTCTTTTCTGCTCGTCATTGAGCCCCAAATCTACAAAGATCCTCTCACAATGAAGCAACCAGTTTTCTACTTTAATAGAGTCTTCAGTTCTGATGAATGGCTTTCCTCCTAGCCTAGCATAGTCTCTGCTCAAAATAGCATAGTTTTTGACCACTAGAGCTTCTTGAACTCTTCCAGCATTTCCTCCGACTACTCCAGCATCAATTCCCGCATGCAACATGTTGACAAAGAACTGATACATTACTCCCATATCAACTTGCTGGACTCTAGAACCAACATTTCCAGCTTGTGCCTGACCTGGGTTTCTCCTTGTATTTGGTTTGGCATTTCCGTTTTTCGTGGTACTGCCCCCTCCAAGGTTAACTCTTCCACTTCTAGCATCCATATTTGTATTCAAGCCTTATGAGATACAAAAGAATAGCCTAAGAGAGATAGGAGAACAGAGATATAGTGTATACTTATATATAGCAAATACATGTACGTTACTATAGCGTTATCCCATGCCCCAATCTTATCTCTAATTCCTTAGGATTATGTTTTCAAAAATCATTTAAGTTTAAAGTTTTTCATAAACCTATGCTATGATACCAAGTTGTAACATCCCCTATTTGGAGGCTTGAAGCTAAGCGCTATAGATGCTGTAGTTATCCATAATATTAACTTCCAGTGACCAAATACGATAATATTAATGGTATCCATAATATCAGAAGCACTTGAATATGAAATAAAATCATCACAGATTTAAAACATTTTTCTGATTACATTTCAAAACAACTTTTCATATCCAAGTTACATAATCCCAAATGTTTCCCAGGTTTAGATCAAATATAATTATCACAAAATATGCCAAGAGCGACATATGAACATTCCCCCTTGGATGACCAGAGTACTAAATAGTCATAACCGACTTAATACAACACAACGGAATAAAAACAAAGAAACTCCTAAATATAGCTAACTTCAGCCTCCTGCTCATCTTCGGAAGCTTTATTCGTCCACCTACTAAAACCTAAAAATCCTCAACCCTTAGCCTACTCAAACCAATTTTGAGCACCCGAGAGTTTAAGGGGAAAAACATAAACTTCGAGTCAGACATAAAGCCTGGTGTGAATAATACTATACATCTCGGTTATTTGATATTAAGTGAGACCATATCGCTTAGCGGAACGGGTTTCACCTCACTAATATCCTTTTAAAACATATCTTTTGCATATCCTGCAACCAAAACTGGTTAAAACAATAATATCAATATCATGAAAGCATATAAATAAGGTAACAAATGGACTATCAGTCCGAACACTGTAATTTTGTTTGGCTAAACTACTAACCTTTGGCTGACTCGGAACTACCAGAAAAAATAGACAAATAATCTAACTTCTGTTAAATACTCCTCTTCTGGACGGTCTGTCCCTAACTTAATTCTCCTAGGGTCAACTGATCCTAATAGTTTTGTGGGCTCACCAATAAGCTATTTCTGTATATATATATATATATTCCTTTCTATATGTAACATCATCTTAGTCTTACCTGTGACAAAGCCTTAATGTATAGGACGTGACCCTATACTAGTCCCATCTGGTATTCTAATATCTGAGTCATTTTACTTAGGGTTAACTACCTATAAATTTTCCTCGAAAACCATTTCTTTCAAATTAATTTAAACCTTTAAATCATTCTTTAAACAAGGAAAATATACTCTATGCTTTACTCAAATCACCTTGCCATGTTATACATACAAAGCTTTGTTGATGAAAACATTTAACCTTTGAAAGTACCATTTTCGAACCCATTGAAAGTACCCCTTTCGATACAAGTGAAATCTTAGGCCGAAAGGCCAAAACATACCTTTCGAAACCATTTATAATCAACCTTTTGAAATCATTGAAAAACATCACCTTCGAAAGCTTTAAAACCTTAGACATCTTATCTTTAAAACACTTAACATTGCCTTCCAAAAACATTAGAAACCCTCCCTTTAAACCTTTCGAAACTATTGGGGAACCACCCCTTCGAAACCTTTGTTTAGACCTTTCGAAAACATTAAAATCCTTTGCAAGCATCAAACCTTTCGAAAGCATTTGGGTTCAAGTAAAACATGTGGAAACCTTTAGAAACCATTTAAAACTATGTTATTCGAAACCTTTGGGTTTATCTTTAAAATCTCAAAAGGGTCATAAAAGAACATGGTCGAAAGTAACACTTTCGAAAGCTATTTCCTAAGTGAAAGAAGTGATGGTGTCGAAACCATTCCCTTCGAAAGCAATGGAGAAGCGGCTTGGATTTTAAAGCAAAGGGACCTTTCGAACGCACTGCATCGAAAGGAAAAAGGCGGCAGTAGGGGGGTTTCGAACTAATCGAAATCCATTACTTAAAACAAAAAGGCGCAACCATTCCTTTAAAACAATTTAACCCAGACAAAAACTAACCAAGTCGAAAGCTAATTAAGTCGAAAGCAAAGCAGGCGCATTCTCTTTTAAAAACGAAGACACGCTTCGACCCCTTCGGAACCCTATGTTTCGACTTCATACGTTCTGCCTTGATTCAATTTGCTACGTACCAAGTATTGATACTAGACGCATTAGTTTTGATTGAGAAGGAGGCAGAAGTAAGGCGTCGGAAAGAGGGTGTCGAAAGTGTTGAAACATGTAAAAAGCATGTTTAAACTGAATTTTAGCCTTTTAAAGTAATCTTTTATACTACTCTGCCTTGTCTGTCAAAATATTATTGGTTGCTAATTTCTTTTCTAAAAGCGTTGCCAAAATTTCAGTAATAAACAATTTAATGTATCTACAAAGCACCCCTTCTACTTTTATAAATATATAAAACATTTTAGTCTCATACCTTAAATAATTTTATATATTCATTAAAACACTTAGAAAAATTCTACAAAAATTCCTATAAATTATTTTAATATGATTTCTAACATATATAAATTTCAGACCCAAAACATATATAATTTAGCCGTAAATTATTTTAAACCCAAATATCCATTTTCCTAACTATAAAATTAATATAAAATCAACATTAATTCAAAAAATTATGAAAATTAAAATTCATCTCTAAAATATCATTTCTGATCTAAATGTAAAATCGCAAGGCACTCAAATGTCATTTATTAGGGTTTTCACATTAGAACATATCATAAAATCCATATGAAATATCATAAATCATTAACAAGCATGTATATCCAATTTAACTATCAAAACATGAAAAAAACATTTGCAAATTAGCTCGGATTTAATCTAAAACCGAAATCATTTAAAAACATGAGATGTAGTCATTAGTTTGAGATTTGAGAATGGATTAAGTTGATTTAGCTTCTTCCTTTAGCTTATCTTCCTCTTATTTTTGCTTAATGGTGGCCGGCTTCCTATTTTTAGTTTTTGTAAATGAATGTATGAAATGAATGAGTGTAAGGGTTTAGGGTATAAAGATCCACTTATTCCTATTTTTGCCCCTTATCTAACTTTCCTAACTTATTTTATTTTAACTCATGTTAGTTAATTTGTTAACATGGCACAACTACCCCTTGGTTTACATAAATCTCAAATACCCTAATCATTACATTATTTTATTTAATTTAACCAATTAAATATCTTAAATAATGTTACTAAAATTTAATGTTGTTACACTTTCAGTGTTATAAACTACGGTAATCCAAGATAATACGCTTGGATACACAAACCTATTTAATGCAATAGTTGATTTCGTAAGTTTATCTTTCATCGTTTCATCTCCATTTTGCTGCTGTTAAGTAAAACAGTGATTATATTTATTTACAAATCTTTCGAGGAAGCCCATAATTGGAGGCTCAATGAATTATGTTAATTGAATTATGGTCTATAAATTGAATGTGATGGAAAATAGTGGTTAATGCATTCCATAATTATGAATGAACAAGGATGAGGATACTTTTATTTCGTAGTTTATAGACCTATCTTTCTAACTTTTAACATTGGATTTATAAATGATATCTTTTAGGTTCTAAGGGCAAAGTAGATAGCAAAGGCCAATGGATATTCTGATGTTCTGTATCTTGATTTTGTTAACAATAACTGCATTAAAGAAGTTTCATCTTGCA
Source organism: Allium fistulosum (assembly GCA_030737815.1). NCBI lineage: Eukaryota > Viridiplantae > Streptophyta > Magnoliopsida > Asparagales > Amaryllidaceae > Allium > Allium fistulosum. The sequence continues at coordinate 635,222,357 of CM060908.1, read as the reverse complement.
ATATTTTCATCGTAAAGGTATGTCAATTTTATCTTTCTTTTGTTAAATTACATGTTTTGTAAACACTTTGCTTTGATTTGTTCAATTGGTGAATAGGAAAATCTTTTACATTTTGGTTACACATTATTATACTGATAGTATCATTGTTATAATAAGTTAAACATGTCATACTGCAATTTTTGTTTTCAGGTAGATATTATGTATTTGGTTGCCTATGTTTGGTAGAGTTAACAATCATGTTCACCCACGTCTATTAAATAATCCGATAGTTTTTATACCGATTTGATTCGTGTTTCTTAAAAATAAATAAACATAAAATGTGTAATGTTGTCATTGTCTTGTATTCATTTCATCTTTATTATAAACTTAGACAGGGACATTAACCCTCTTGTATTCATTTAGTTAATCAAGTTTCCCTTTAGTTGATTACAACTTTGGCCCTCTTCATAAACTTCTCCTTTCCTATAAGACACTAAGGATATCAAATGATCATATCCAAAGGTAGGAGCAAATTAGAAAATTTAAATACGGTTGGTCATTATTTTATCTGGAACAATTCTTAGATAAGTAAATTAATTATGTGGAAATAGTATTAGAACATTGAGATGTGGAAATAGTGTCAGAACGTTGAGATAAGTAAAGGCGTATTGTGTAAAAATGAATGGAAGCACAAAAATGGAAATAACCTATATAGAACGGATCTGTAAAAAGATCTGTAAATGAATCCATATCTATATCTATCAAGGTTTAAGGTATAGTTCGAAACCCCCAAATTTCGAGTGTCTCGCATCGGTATCAACAAACATCGAGTCTAAATTAGGGTTTAAGTTTGATTTCGGCAATCATTACAAAAACATAATCATCAATGTAACCCTAAATTAAAGGAATTGACAAAGCAAGCACGAGATCTGAAAAGAAAAAGGCAAATCAATTCGAATAAAAGTTCGATCAACAACAGAAATTATCGAACGTGATTACACGGTGAAAGATTCGATTTTTCCATTTATAAATTAAGTCGAAACCGATGTAAGAAATCATAAAAGATATACAACAACTTATTCGACAATATTACCTTGATCGATAGATCTCCAAACAACAGCGAGTTGTGTGGCGGCGAAGGCAAGTTGTGCGGCGATGAAGGCGAAGGCGTCGTTGAACTAAGCATCGAGCTTCTTTTTTTTATCTACGATCTATTCTCTTTCGATTTTTTTTGGCTTTGGAACTGCTGTGCTGTGGTGAGTAGGCATGTCAATGGGTAGGGTTCGGTCCAGGTATTATAAAACCCAGACCCGAGTCCAATTACAATAATTAAAACCCAAGCCCGGCCCGAACCCGCAGGGTATTTCAACCCAATATCCGAGCCCAGCCCGCTAGGTAATAACTACATACCTACCTCAGAATATTTATGTTAAAACCATATTTTAAAACTGCAACTTTGATAAAATTTCTCTACAAACAATGTTAACATATAAATTGGACGGTGATGTAGTCAAGCTCATAACAAAAGTATGTAAAAAAATCTACATGTAAATAAACAAAATGGTAAATAAATAACATACGCACTCATGTTTTGATACGACGAAAAACTAATAGTCGGATCGGGTCCTAACCGGGTCGGGTTTTGATAAAACCATACCCGATCTGGATTGGGCCTGAGTCGGGCTTGGATAGTAAAAGGCAAAACCCGTACCCACATAAATAGGGCGGGTTCGGGCCGGGCTCGGGCCTAAACCCGTACCATTGACAGGCCTAGTGGTGAGTGAATAAGTAATTAAAGTAGAGGGGCTTCAGTTTTTGGGCTACAAGCTTTTAATTTAATGTAATAGCAGTTTTCTTACATTAAGTATAATTTATTTAATGTAATAGCAGCAATTTAACATTAAAAGAGACGGGTTTGGTAAGTTGCAATTCTCATGAACTAGAGAGGGTATTACGTATTTTATAGCCTTTAATTTAATGCACTTATGTTCGACATTCAATACTTAGTGTAAATATATTAGCGTAAACTCTAATTAAATTTGAGTTGAATTTTGTTAGGATTGTGTAAACTCTAATTTAATTTAGTTTAGTGTAATTTAATCTAGTGCAATTCAAATATAAGTTTGTTTAAATATTGTTCACAATCTCAGGTAGACTATGGACAATCAAACAAACACTACAGAAATCAGTTGGAATTACAGTAACCCGATCGATGGCAATGTTCGAAAAACAAAATACAGTTTATGTAATAAACAAATCGACAGTAGCGGTGTAACACGTCTGAAGAAACATTTGGCAGGCATAGGCGGCAATGTAATAGCATGTCCGAACGTTCCTCAAGATGTTAAAAAACTTGTACAAGCTCATATTGTTGGAAAGAAAAACGAAGGTAATAAAGGAAAACTAGAGAAGCAACGTGTACGGGAAGAATTGATGAGTAGACCCCAACAACATGACTCGAACAGTGAAGATGATGAAAACGAAGATATGATAGGGATGTTCATCGTGCTATGCGGGAAAGCAGAGGTACATATAGAGAACATGAGATGCAAAGATCTCACAGACAATCAAGGTCGGTTCTAGTCAACCAGAGCGAAATGTACGTAGTAAATCTACGAGGCTGGAGGGTTTTTTGAAACTCGCGTTGCTACAAGGATCGATTCATACAAGCAAGAAAAAGGAGGTAGTTCTCAACCTTCTATTAAATCTGCAATAAAAGGCGTTAAAAATACTAAAAATCACATAGGTCGCGCAATTGCTAAATTCTTTTACTTTAATCACATTCCACATAACATTGCAAATAGTCTTTATTATGCAACGATGGTTGATGCGATTTGAATTATCACATTCATACTTGGAAATGAAATTAGAAGAAGTTCGATCATATATTACAACTTTTCATAATTTTTGGGATGAATATGGTTGTACGATGATGTGTGATGGTTGGAGTACTCAGAACCGATGAAAAATTATAAATTTTCTTGTGTACTCCACATATGGGACGATATTTCTCAAATCTGTAGATGCTACTAATGAATTTCAAAGTGGGGAATATATATGCGAATTGATGAACGAAGTTAAAGAGTCTATTGGAGAAAATAAAGTTGTGCAGGTAGTGACAGATAATGGGGCTAACTACAAAAATACCGGTCAATTGTTGATGAAGAATAGAAAACATTTATATTGAACACCATGTGCAGCACATTGCAATGATCTGATCTTAGAAGATATCTCAAAAGAACCGTAGGTAACAACTGTCATCTCAAATTGTCAACTAATAATGACATTCATATACAATCATGGTTGGTTACTTTCTATAATGAGAAAAGAGACAAATGACAAAGAATTGATTAGACCGGTAGTGACTAGGTTTGCCACTCATTTCATTGCATTAGACTCTATTTATAAACACAAAAATGACTTGAGAAGAACGATTGCTATGAGGGAATAGGCATCTAAAATGCCTAAACTCACTGTTAAGGACAAAAGAACGGCAACCAATATCTCTGATCCGATTTACAATGATAATTTTTTGACTGTCGCTGCTTCCATCATTCTTGTATTTGATCCACTAGTCAAAGTTTTAAGAATGGTGGATGGTGACGATAAAGCAGATATGGGTTACCTTTATGAAGCATGGATCTCGTGAAAAAGTCAACTAGGAAAAACGTTGGTTCAAGACAATTAAAAAAATGGTGGGACATTATAGATAAAAGATGGGAAAAACAATTGCACCGACTAATTCACGCGACAGGTATTTTAAATTATTACCTTAGAAATAGTCAAAATTCATAACATTCATGTTTACACTGTTTAAAATATAGGTTATTTTCTTAATTCTGTCATTCAATATGGTGATGCGGTAAATGAAAGTGAAGTATTAAACGGATTCAACAACGTTGTTGAAAGAATGATCTTAGACATATTGACACAAATCGAGATTGGAAAAGAGGTAAATTACATCAAATATTTTATTCAAAACATAAATCCAATATTTAATTTTTACATCCATAGGTGGACAATTATAGAATGAAAGTTGGCGCATTTGGCTCTTCAAAAGCAAAAGCAACTATAAATACTTGTTCTCCAACTCAGTGGTGGTCAATAATTGGTAGAGAGGATGCTCCAAATCTAACACGCTTAGCAATACATATTCTAAGTCGGTCGGTTTCTTCTTCAAACTGTGAGAAAAATTGGACTACATTTTCCATGATTTATATAAAATTAAGAAATAGAATCAAAATGGAAAATCTAAAAAAACTAGTGTATATACATTTCAATATGAGATTACGAGCAAAGAATGTTAAACGTCGTGATACAAATGATCAATTGATTGATCTGAACTATATATTTCAAGAGGAGGATCCATTAACATAATGGACTACTGAAGTTGAATCACGGTTGCTTGACGACGATCCTTTGATGGTTAACATGATGAATAATGATGTTGCTGCAGATGGCATACCTGGACGAACAACAACAAGTCAAAGTACTGAAAATAGTAGTGGCTCCTCAAATGAAGATCATAGCAATACTGGTGGTTACGGTATCGGTTTAGTGAGTAATTATGGCATTGGATCTAGTGATGATGGTGGCTCGCATAGACCAACTATATTATATGTGAGAAGAAGAGGTGTGATGGTCAATCATGGCAGAAGAGACAGTAATTTGAATGTTGAATATGGACAACAACAAAATTACAATTATGCTAATAATCCATATACTTCAAATGTTCACCTAACCACAGACATTCTACTTCCGACTACACTGGAGGCTATTATTATCACGGAGCAAATGAGACATATAACAGTGATATATCAAGCGATCAAAATAGTTAAACTACATATACATACATAATGAGGAACTCTCCTCATTTGATAACATGTTGGCAACGTTTCTAGGTACATGACAAATACAGTATGGTTATCCACCATACCATACGACACAAGTGGATGAAGAAAATTATGAGAACAATCCATATACAACTTCAACAAATAGTTTTTGGATGTAGTAAATTTATGATGTTGTATATTGTATTCTATTTATTTATAGACTATATTTTACATTTTATTTATAATTATTACAAGTTTGTTAACAAACTAGTGAAAACTGAAATCTGAACCGAAGCCGAAACAAAACTAAAACTTCCAAAATTTACAAAATCATCCAAAACTAACAAAATTTGAAATGAGCGAAACCGAGACCGAAACTGAATTCTCGAAACTTGATATCTATATAAATATATACTTATCATTCTCCCTTTCATATATGTATAAAATATACGTGCTCTTGTGCATGCAACTAGAAGACTATTGGTAAATTTATGCAACTAGAAGACAATTGGTAAATTTGCGACACTTGGCTTGATATACATTAAGTACAAATTTGCAAATAATAAAAATAAAAGGACTAATGTGCTAAATTCTCACTATTATAAATAAGCCAACCTTCTTCATTTTGAGATATTATGAACCATTCTCTGAAGCACATTCTCTTCTTCTCCACTTAAATAATGTAATATATAACCATCCTCTTCACAACTTAAAATTACCCTTTTTACCTTCCATAAAAGGAATTTGCTACCGACCTACAAACGAGAAATGTACAGGACGATGTTAGCTTTAAAATGGTGTTGTTCAGCACTAGATTAAACAAAGGGAGAAATCATGGCAACATATATCGCCCGCGGCTAATATATCAGGTCGGTTTTTGACCACCATTGGTATAGGAACTGAGTACATGGGGAGATGCAAAATTTGACACTGAGTGCACTAGCAATGATCACTAGTGGGATGAGGCATGCTATAATTGGAAAGGAGGCAGTTTTAATATCAGATGGTGAAGATGACGATATGGAGACGATTACTTAACACGATTTAAAGGCATGGTTGTGGTCTTATGGAGAAATTCATCACTCTGAAGATGGTGTGTCAAGGTGTTTAATGGCCGAAAATGCAGTCTACCAAAAGTCAAAGTTCATGGGTTTAGATGCTGATCATCGCCATAGATTGTCACGTCGATCGAAGTGTAGTCTAGTCCAAGAGATTTGGGAAGCTAAGCATCGTATTGGTATTCATTTGGCTTCTAATGGTTGGACCTGTCGGTGCTAGGTGATCAAAGGTAATGATGAGCTCAATATAGAGGTGAATCGAGCTTGAAGATAGGGATACATCGGTGATGGTCTCTTCCATATGAGTGCAATAGTAGTGGATGCGTGGTTGGAGTTGGCGGAGCATGGCGAGAGAAGGTACCGAGCTTCCTACAGTTGAGAGAGTGAAAAAGAAGCAAAAGTTTATATATGTCCTCGGAATATTAATCTAATCAACCGATAGGGGAGTTTGTCTACTGTAGTATCAAATCAAATTATGTGAAGCCAAAAATCAAGAAACTGTCTTTAACATGTCTCATTAAATCTCTCAAATGCTATTTATTTTATTCTCTCCACAAATATCTTATTAAATCTCCTTAATTTTGAATTTTTTCTGACATGTTATTATTTATATTTAACCGAAATTAATGAAAAACCATATTAAATATTTTTTTTGTAAAATTGTGTAATTGAATAGTTGGTTCTCCACTGTTATACGGTTGTACTAGTATCTTTGCAGGCAGTTTACTTTTAGAAAAAAGCAAAGGTGGTCTATTACTCAATCCTCATTTTATTTGTCCACTACACATCTACCATTCATTTATCAATCATCACCATCTATTTAATATGATGGGCCCTATATACAAACTAAATAGTTGAAATGGATGGATTGAATTTAATACGGTACTCTGGAACACAGAAGTTGGGGATAGAGGAATTGAACTGTACTGCGGGGCCGTAAAATTTAGGTGCGGGAGCTGCAAATTTGTGTTAAATGGTGGTTTCGGGCCTCAAATAATTTTTGATAATTAATATATAATTTGAATTTACAAAATTATCGGTTATCCCTGTATCTTATAAGTGGGTTACCGCATGGCCCAAAAGGCGTGGGTAACAATGTTGCAAAAATTGATCTAATGGTGGATTTCGAGGGCAATTTACTCTTCAACGCGCAAGATCAGTTCACACTCTTTTTCTGATTGTAATTTCAGGCCTTGTAGTATTCTTGATCTCATAAATGCTATATCTCAAACATAATTACAAAACGCAGTTTATGTTAATAGTTATAGAATTTAAAACATTTTAGTATAATTTATTTAGCCACAAAATGATGATAGAAATTATCATTTAAAATGATAATAAATTTAGGTAATATATTTAAATTAAATATTATAATAACCATTTTGATTATGTAATCTATTCTATTATATTATCTATTATATATATTCTATTATTATATAAAAAAGAGAATAATATACTTCTGATATTCTTATCCCCCATTCACTCTCACTTAAAATACTCTTCTCTTATCAATTCAAGGGTAAGAATTCATTTACCCACATGAAATTAATGATTTTCATTTAGAACTAAATATATTTCCATTGTAGATAATAATTTCTCCAATAATGATTTCCATTTAGAACTAAATATATTTCCATTGTAAGATAATAATTTCTCCAATACATAACTCGATTTCTTATCCACCTCACTCCCTGCATTCATTATTTTTAAATAATCAAACTAATGTTCTCTTCCTCTTCTCTATACTCTGAATGCAAGAAAAAATATATTATTTTCTTGCTTATTTCACATCTTCACTTTCTTCATCCTCTCACAAATTTGTTTCTTGCCCTTCTCCAGTTATTTATATATAAAATTTAGTTCTCACAATTTTGTTTCTCATCCTTCTCCAGTTTCATATTAACAAAATTCAATTCCCATAAAACTAGAGTTCCTTTCAAATAATTTTTGTATTAATATCATACTTATTTTAGCGTGACTATAATTAGATTGAATTCATTAATAGTTCTTCAACATTGTATACTCCATAATTATATTTGAATTTATTCATGTTTTGTAGTGATTGTTTTTCTGCTTGGTGCGTTTAGGTCTTGGATTTTTATGAAAAGTATATCTAAAAGCCGTGAAAAATCTTGGTTTACTGGATTGAAGAACTCAAATTAAAGATTATATTTTTATTTTATTACCTATTTTTCCTTTAATTCGAGTTTGAATTTGTTGTTATTATCCTAAATTAACGACTTCAGTCCCTGATTCAAATTTTCTGGCACAATTCTGGTTTTCTCTTATTTTTATTTCGATTAGTATGCTTATGAATATGGTTTTCTTCATTTATTCTCTAGGAGTTTTTTAGATTTATTAATACATAAACATCTTAGTATTTAGTTATTCTAAAAAAATTATTATAGGTAAAGTTGAACTATTTTTTAATCCCTACGTATCAAAATCCATTTTCATTTGGTTTTTCTTTTTGCTGAATATTATGACTTTGGTTTTGCAAGAATTATTGTGTTTATTAACATATATGCACCAATAAACCTAAAGTAAATGAATATATAAAAAATAATTTTTCATAAATTAGTCTAAGGAAAAATATAAACGCACAAGTAACAATTTTGTATTAACTTTAATGGGCAACTTTAAAATTTTGTACGAAGTTTAGTTTTGACTATTTATAGTGAAAACTTATTTTTTAAATTCCTTTTGTAGTCTAAGTCACTTGAACTTATTTTTTGTAAATTTTGGTATTATCCTTCTTAACCAATCTAAATTTTATATATTTTCTATTGCGTTGTTTAATATACTATGAAATGTCGACAAAAAACTCACATCCATGGTTTCCACCAAATTCTTATTGATGTTACAAAATATGAAAAAATTATATGTGCTCTTTTATGAAGTTCATTTTATGTTACAAAGTTTTTATAATTGTTTATAATATTTATAATCAAACTATTTTTAAATAGGCTGGATAATATCGAATATTATCACCATGCAATTGTTATAAAAAATTAATTGATTTTGATTTTGATCAGATTGAGTTCAAAATAATTAAATAAACAATTATAATTGATTATATTTTATTTGTAATTCAATTTAATTAGAAATTTAGTTACATATTAATTCTCTTTAATGCTACTATATTATAGAATTAAACTATGATTACTTAATTCCTTATAATTATTTCCACAAGTAATTCCTTAAAACCAGTATTTTTATGTGTATCTACAAGTAATTTTATATGATGATATATTATTTCGCTTTGAATTATGTTATTTTTTGTATTGTTTCAGTTACTACGTCTACGTGTATGCTTGAAGTAAAGGAAAAAATTATTAGGTTGTTCCAAAAATTAGCCAACACAAGGTTTTTGTTTTACATACATTTATCATGTTATGTTATGTTACATGTATAAGAAAATAATACATTTTAAGCTACAATGGTGTTTTCTAATTCGATTAGCATTAAATGATGTCAAAATTATGATTAGCTCTTTGTTTCACATGTTTCTCCTTGCAACATTCTTCTTTCCATTTACAACGCCCATGCATAACCATAATTTTTCTATCATATTAGCTTTTTAGTTCTACTTAATTGCACATTCTCAAAATTTATCTTTATTAAATCATGTTGTGTTGTTCCTATTCATATTATTTCGACATTTTCTACCAAACTAGAATTATATTCAAGCGGTTGGTATCATCACAGTTGGAAGGTATAAGTTCACAAGTCAATTTTCTTTTGGATGCTAATATACTATAATGATTTATTAACCTAAATGATACGTTAGCTGTAAAGTTAGTAGGTTAAGTTATGAAACTATTAATGCTCATTTGTGCTTTCAATTTTCGAAAATAATGTTTGTTTTTTTTTAACGCTTTTAGTTTCTAAACCTAGATGCTTAGCTTAAAATATAGATTATTTTTATAAATTCACTAAATTATATGTGTAATTCAATTGATTTGACAATCCGATAGCAAGTTTGTTATTTAGTTTTTAATATTTTAAATGAATATTTTTATATCTTGCATTTCTTTGATATTGAATAAATATGTCCATTAGTGATAATTAATTAATTTATTTAGCATCAAAGAGAATTAATTTGACAATTAATGTGTAGTTAATTCTCTATATAAAAAATGAAATCAAAACAAAAGGAAATATATTAGAAAAGAATAATATTTCTCTATTCATATTGGATTAAAATATAGAGTAGTAAATTTATTTATCATGATTACTTAAAAAATTTATTGCATATATCAATAAATATATATTTTTATATTTCTATGTACAATTTATATTTATTTGTAACAATAAATATATTCATTTTTATAATTCATGTAATGCAAATCATTGTATACGATTTAATCATCAACAAATTGGATAGGTTTTATATACTTATTTATTTCCATTTATTATCCTGGTGCAAATTGAATTTAATACAACATTTATAAACTTAAATTGTATGCTTCTTCAAAAGTGAAAAAGTTAAGGGGTGAAAACATTAATTATATATGCTTTCTTTTTTAGGAATAATGTTAGCTTTGGTTTTTTTAAATGCTTTAACTTTATAAAGCTCTTACTTTCAACTTCAGTCAATTTCAAAACTATTAGGAGAAACACTTAGGTTTTTTTATAAAAAGATATATAAATATTAGAGACTATATGTAATTTGGTGAATTTAAAATTTTACATGTTTGTTATTTGGGTTCAGTTGATTATTGGTATTATTAGTTATTTTAGGATATGTTTGAATATGATATATAGTTTCATTCCATTCCTAGTATTCAGTTAATCGTATGTAATTGAATTCTCAAATTAGTGGCAATTCATTTAACAAGCATTAAGGAGAACTGTTTCTTAAATCAATATGTAATCAATTTTATAGATTAATTTTAAATCAACTATATCATAAATTTATATTGTAAACTATTCTACATCAGTTTGAATTAGTAAATATCTTTAGCTTAATTCACTTCTACTCTCAGTTCAATATGAAACTGTAAATGCCCAAATTTCTGTACCCTTTGAGTTGATAATAAACCACACATGTCCAACCCGAATTGAACGAAAAGATGGATCTTTAAAAGTAAGAAAGAAAAATAGACAGAAGAGAATCTCACTCGAATGAAATAACATATATTATTGAACAATAATCTTTACAACGGAAAATTTTAAAATACATATATTAGAGTCTATCCTAAGTTCAGCTGGACAGTTATTAATACCCATCCTTACAAATGTTGAAAAATAAACAATAAATATAGCGGAAGTGGAAATGGGAACGGACGACTATCTACAAGAAATCTTCAGCTCTAAGCTCCATCCAAATACTCCAAGCTAATCCTAAACTACTAGGCTGCCCGGGAAAAAATAAGGGCATCTAGAGTTTAAGGAAAAAGGGAAAATAAACTCTGGGTCAGTCATGAGACTGGTGTGAGAAACTCTAAATACGGATGTTTTGAAAAGAAAAGGTATCTCATAAGACCACGTCGCACATAAACTCGGAACGGGTGTTTACCTTATGTTAACCAAAAACATTTGCTACGTAAAATTATTTGATATTATTTTTAATGACATTCTTTGAAAACACTTTTCAAGTAAATATATATATATTCAAATAGCCGAAATTGTTACCATTATTATATTCCAGCATACTGGGCTCTACAATCAAAATGGCAAGCATGTAGTGGAGAATGGATTTCCAACAAATGACGAGGTAAGGGACTACCTTCCGGTAGTACATTTCTAGAGGAATGTACCGAGGCCCAACTAATGGTCCTTTACCAACACAAGACTGACCTACCTCTAACTAGATAGTACCGAATATGTCATCACCCCGGTCGTTACCGATCTATCTGAGAGCTCTCTTCGCATACATCACATCAATTTAAAAACTGACATCATAGTGGGAGTAAATATATCTAGAAGGGGATGATCATACCCTAATGGTTGCGAACCATATAGCCTTGCTGCCTCTACCCTGTTTTAGTCATTTCCGGATGTGAGGCCTGATGTAGCGATTACCTTTCACATAGAACATCAACTTTCCACTTTGAATGCCACATTGCCATTCCATAATCACATAACTGATTTCTGCAAATGTATAACTCCTGAGCTCGTACATCTCAGGAAAGGGTGTTAAGCTAAGAGAAGTTGCCTTCTCCGTCACCAAACAGATGATACGTTTATAGAGATCAATCAATGTGATTTTAAAATGCAATGTCAAACATTCATCCATACAAGTTGTCCAAAAATAGGACAAAACGAATGCACTCTCCTACCACATCCTATCGTGGATTACCCCTAGGATTAGTAGTAAGAATTCCTCGCATATCGAATATTTTCATAACAGCGCACTACTACCACCATAAGTATATGATATGGTAATTTCTCTGAGGGTCTAGTGGCAAGCAACCCTACATCATGAAGATCTTCGTCTTTAATTGTCTTTGTCTTCAACATGTTTCACTTTGAATACGTAAATTTGTTCGAAGTGGTTTTCAAATAGGAATTACCTAGATCCGACCCCAGTTCCATCAAACCAACCATTGATAAAAAGATGTTAAGTGAATAGAGAATTATTCTTTGATTGATTGATTTCTTTTTATCAAAGTATCTTCTGGAGATATATATCTTTAAAACATTTCTTTTTGATATACACGAAATCATTAAACCTTACTTTAACTTTGGAAAGTGTTATCCCGCCTTTTGGCAAGGCCAGGACATCAAGGAGTTGGGCTTCGAATGTCGTTTGTCATGGATATCGATGAATTTTGACCAAGTCCGGATCAAGCCCCAATCGATGGGACATGATCGAGAAAACTAAAGCAAACCAACGCTCCAAGTTTCAGATCGAACCGAGTTCGTATGCTCAAGTTACGATGGATGCAAGGCAAAGAGAAGAGCGCATTTTCGTATCCATCAATGAGCGGCAGTTCGTATCGATGGATTTCGTATCCATCGATGGTCCTCGTTTTCGTATCCATCAGACAGTGCCTACTTCGTATCCATCAGACAGTGCCTACTTCGTATCCATCAGACAGTGCCTACTTCGTATCCATCAGACAGTGCCTACTTCGTATCCATCAGACAGTGCCTACTTCGTATCCATCAGACAATGCCTACTTCGTATCCATCAGATAGTGTTTGCCTCGTATCCCAGGACGAAGTCCTACTCGAATCCATCCGGTCAACCAGCTTGGATAACGTGTCATTTCTCGAAGTGAACAAGGCGAAATACATGGAGATGATGCAGTCAAAGCGGAGCAAATATCGGATCGAGGCGAAGCGCATGCACCACGTCTTCTCCTGATGCGAATGCGCCGAGATGTATGGAGTCGACGCGGTCGATTCGGAGTGAAGACCAGATCGAGGCGAAGTGTGCGTTCCACGTCTTCACAGAGGCGCGTGATACCATCGAGTCGAAGCTCAAAGCGCAGGAAAATGGATACGAACCAGACAGCCTATGAGGAATTCCAGTTCGTATCGACCATATCTCGTAATCCACTGATCCAAACATGATGAAATTTTAACTGAAGGTTGCACACATAACAAGGAACGTCTCCACCAATTTTGAGCTCAATTGGAAGTAATCCTGATCGATACAAAATGATTTCCTATCGATCACAGATTGGCTTGAAACTCTCTGGAAGTGGTCGAATGGGTCCCCTCACGTGTCAGGCCAAGTCTCCCGAAGTTTGAGCGAAATCCAAGCTTCCTACGCCTATAAATAGAGCCCCAGAATCAACGGAAAAAGGATCTTTTTCTGGGAAGCGTCCAGACTCTGCCGGATTGAGATTTGCATCATACTTTTGCTGTCAATTTCGAATTCTAAACTGTAATCCGCTGTTCATCGCTGTAAACGCTTGTAATCATTGAAAGAGAATCAATAAAATCATCAAAACTTCATAGTGGACGTAGGCTATACGCCGAACCACTCTAAACTGCTTGTCTGTGCACTTTACATTCTTATTTGTTGGAGTTTTTGTTAGATAATCTCTGTTTTACATTTATAATCTTCATTTTATCTCTTCAAACAACTCCCGAAGAGTGTTGTGCCCATTTTTGGTACAAACACTTTGGTGCTTTCACTGAGAAAACCAGCTTTTTCTCCTGCTCGTTGGATCTGCCGTCGATACCGGATTGCACAAATCCAAGAGGAAGATCCAGATATCCAGTCCAGAATCCTTCCATTCTATTCAGATTTGCTCAAAATCTAGGAAAGGACTCCACCACCGACAATGGTCAGCACAAGAACTGGCGCCACCGCAACAGAGCAAGAAGGCAGAGACAGGCAAAATCCCACACAGCCGCCTTCTTCCAACCAAGACAATGCCATTCAGTCAGACTCAACGGGGCTAGTCACCCGACAGGAGTTTCAAGTATTACTCCAGGAGCTGACCCAAAGCCGTCAGCAGTTGGCAGAACAATTACGCGCCAATATCGAGCTGACCAACCAGTTAAACCGCCGGGGGCACAGAAGGTCCAGGAGAGATGATGTCTCCAGAGCGTCTACCGAAAGCTCAGCTTCATCTGATTACCACCGCCAAACTACCCGTCCTCGACTAGAGGGGAGTCGCGCTCAAGCTGTTGAATATCAGCCTGCCTTAACTGTGGGACAACTGAGGGTAGGACCGTCGACCAGTTTCCAAACCGGTCCTTCAACACGAGGAGGTACTGCCCCACAGTACACCACCGATAACCGCGCCACAACCGCCGCAGCAGAGACAAGGGTCGATACCCGAAATCAATCTGAGCCGATCAATCAACAGCGAGGACATACTCCTGAACCTTATGTCCCAGAAGACGTTGAGCCAAGGAGGCGAGATACGGGTCGTCGACAACGCCCGATCCCTACTCGCGCCGTGGAACCCGACCACGCCTTAGCTCATCACGCTCCGAATCCGCCAGTTTCAGATATATCAACCATGATACGTCAAATGATCCGCGAGAGTCAGGGGCTCACTAATGATGACTGGGGGATTTCCCGTAGTCATACCCCTTTCACGGACGAAGTGTTACATGCCGAACCCCCTAGGCGATTCAGAATGCCGACTCTCCCGATGTATGAAGGGAATAGTGACCCTAACCAGCATATTCTGAAGTATGAATGGTCGATGAGCGCTGCGAGGGCCGACGACGCAGTGAAGTGTCGGAGTTTCCCCATCTCTCTGGGAGGAATCGCGACAATGTGGTTTACCCGCCTACCACCTAGATCAATTTCTTCGTTCGATCAATTGGCCAAGAGGTTTGTGGAACAATTCCGGATGCATGTTGCTAGGCCAAAAGACGTCAACACCTTGTCCAGCGTCACCCAAGCTCCTGGAGAGACACTCAGGCGTTACCTAGAGAGGTTCCACGCAGCATGCGTCGAGATCACCAATCCCAACGATAACTCAATCTTAATGGCTCTGACCAAGGGGATTGATCCTGATTCTGAATTCGGGAACTGGCTAGCTGGAAAACCGCCCGCGTCGTTGGACCGTTTTTACTCCAAGGCCGCTCAGTTCCTGCGACAGGAGGATGCAAAACAGTCTAGGAAGCAGGACGATGCAAGGCCCAGCATTGAGGGAATACAGAGCAATGTGGCAGTTAAACAGTCCGGCGAGAGTTCCGGGAAAGTTCAGTTGAATATACAAAACAAGCAAACCCAGCAGAGAGGAAACAATGGCCAGAATAAGAAGAGGGACGAAAACCGAGGTCCACGACGTAGAGCTCAGATGTTTGACAGTTATACGCCGCTAAACACGTCATTGGAAAACGTATACTTACAGACTTGCAACACTGTACAGTATAAGAAGCCTGCTCCGAAGCCCTCATCGGAGAGACAGATTCAGACAGGAAAATTCTGTAGGTTCCATGAGAGCTATGGACATAACACCAATGAGTGTCGGCACTTACAGGACCTCATCGAAAAGCTGATTAGAGAGAGGAAGCTAGATCAGTTTGTACGGGCGCCGCAGCCTGGCGGAGCGGGCCCCTCGAATCAAAATCGTTCACAAAATCAGGAAAGAGAGGATGAACCCGCTCGTGCGGGCGGGAGATTAGTTATCAACACAATAAGTGGTGGCCCCCATCCGGCAGACAGAAGCTGGGGGGAAATGGAGTCGTATGCCAGTTCTATCAGGCATGCGGACTTCGAGTGTTATAGTAATTGCGAGGATGGAACCCCGGCAAAACAACAAAAGATAATGTCCGATGATATCGTGTTCAGGAGCCGAGACGCCGATAAAGTCGAAGCCCCTACTATCGACCCACTAGTCATATCTGCCCAGGTAGGTCCTGCTTGGATGAAGAGGATCCTGGTTGACAGTGGGAGCTCTGTAAACATCTTGCTCAAACGGGCTTACGATCTGATGAAAATGGAGACAAAGGATTTGAAACCCTGTTTATCCAGAATCCATGGTTTCAACGGAAGTGCCACGATACCCATCGGAATAACTGAACTCCCAGTCGAGTTAGGCATTGGAGAACGCCGGAGGGTCCGCATGTTACAATTTGTTGTGTTAGAGATAGATTCGCCATACAATGCGTTTCTGGGTCGACCAGCTTTAGCCGAGTTCAGGGCGGCGATCGCCCCATGGTGTCTGACTCTGAAATTTCCCACTGATCATGGGATTGGAGTTGTTCAAGGAGATCAGGCCTCGGGAAGGGCCTGTTATGTTGCTGAGTTGCGTGGGGCGCAACGTAAAGAGAAGGGGAAGGGCGTAGAGGAATCTCTCTGCGTCCGTTCTGTCGACAATTGACAATTGACGCCTGGGCCTCGGCCCGGGCACCACGACCAATTCCTGAAAGACCTGGACCCCAGGGACAACGAGGATAAAGATGAATCAACGGAGAGTCAAGCCTCTCCAGCCGAAATGACTGTGGACGTCCCAATCAGTGAGGATGATGATTCAAAGATGCTGAAAGTTGGGTCCCAACTAAACAAGCAGACACAGCAGGAGTTGGTCGAATTTCTTCGGGCGAATCTCGACGTTTTCGCCTGGACACATTCTGACATGTGCGGGATCTCGCCGAGCATTGCAAGTCACTCCCTGAATATAGATCCGCGACATGTCCCAGTGAAACAGAAAAGGCGCGGTATGGATCCAGAGAGATCTGCCGCCCTTAAGGAGGAAGTTGATAAACTACGATCGAATGGGTTCATTCGAGATGCCTTGTATCCAGAATGGGTGTCCAACCCTGTACTAGTTCGGAAACCAAACGGGAAGTGGAGAACCTGTGTTGATTACTCTGACCTAAACAAGGCCTGTCCAAAAGATAGCTTCCCACTTCCACGAATCGATCAGCTCGTAGATTCGACGGCCGGACATGAACTACTATCCTTTATGGACGCTTATTCCGGCTACAATCAGATACCCATGCATCTACCTGATCAGGAACATACCAGCTTCGTGACCGACCTGGGACTCTATTGTTACAAAGTCATGCCGTTTGGTCTAAAGAACGCTGGAGCAACATACCAACGCTTAGTCAACCGAATGTTCGCTGATCAGATTGGGAAGACCATGGAGGTTTACGTGGATGACATGCTGGTGAAGTCCCGATTCTCCACCGATCACGTCAGAGATTTGAATTCAATGTTCAGCATCCTCCGGGAGTACGGAATGAAGCTCAACCCACTCAAATGTCACTTTGGCGTTGCATCCGGCAAATTCCTTGGGTTCATTGTCAACGCCCGAGGAATAGAGGCGAATCCTGAGAAAATCTGGGCTATTAGAAATTTGCAAACCCCTAGAACTATAAAACAAGTCCAGAGTCTTAACGGGAAGGTCGCAGCACTGAGCAGGTTCATTTCAAAGTCTACCGACAAATGCATTCCTTTCTTCGACCTGATCCGGAAGGGCAAACGAAACTTTGAATGGACCACGGAGTGTGAAGGCGCGTTCCGATCATTAGTTCAACATCTCTCCACACCTCCGATCTTATCAAAACCGGTTGACCACGAGCAACTATATCTCTACCTGGCAGTATCAGGACATGCGATCAGCGCTGCTCTAGTCCGGGAAGAAGACAAAGTGCAAAACCCGGTCTACTATGTTAGTAAACGACTAACAGGAGCTGAAAGAAATTATCCAAGGCTGGAGAAACTGGCTTATTGTTTGGTCATTGCCTCGAGGAAGCTCCGTCCCTACTTCCAAGCTCATCCGCTTACTGTGTACACCGACCAGCCGTTACGACAGGTCCTTACGCGGCCTGAGACGTCCGGTAGGTTACTCAAGTGGAACATTGAGCTAAGCCAATTTGATATCGCATACGCTCCGCGGAGGGCCATTCAAGGACAAGTCCTGGCTGATTTCATAGCCGAATTCACCGTCCCGGAAGACTTACCCGAAACCAGTGAATCTCCCGAATACATCTGGAAGCTGTATACTGATGGTGCGTCAAATGATCGGTGTTCGGGCGCTGGGGTTGTACTTGAGACTCCCGAGGGCCGATCCATATGTTATGCTCTTAAATTCGACTTTCGTGCAACTAATAATGAAGCCGAATATGAAGCCCTCCTAACCGGCCTAAGGCTTGCCAGAGATTTGAGAATTATCGCTGTAGAAATTTATTGCGATTCGCAGTTAGTGGTATGCCAGGTGCGAGGAGAATACCAGGCAAGAGACCGAAGACTGGCCGCTTACTTGGCACGAGTTCAGGAAATCCTAAACCAGTTTGATTATTATGCCATCTATTATGTGCCTCGGGAACGCAATCAGAAAGCCGATTCACTGGCGAAGTTAGCCAGCACAGGCGAAGCGCAACAAATGGGACTTGTCCCCGTTGAAACTTTGGCCACTCCGAGCATCGATCGGATAGAAATGAACTCTGTATTTGAAACCGCTCCCAGTAGAGAGTCCTGGATGACTCCGTATCGGAATTACATTGAGAATGGGGTGCTACCTGAACCTAGAAATGAGAAGAGGCAGATTCAGCGAAAAGCCTCGCGGTTCGTCATCCAAAACGGAGTCATGTACAGGAGGGGTTATTCCGTTCCTCTCCTCAGATGTGTCGCCCACGAGGAAATCAAGCGAGTGCTACATGACGTGCACGAAGGAGAGTGTGGTGATCATACCGGCGGGCAAGCTCTCGCTAAAAAGATACTCCGATATGGGTACTACTGGCCGACGGTGAACCGAGATGCGGCAAACTATGCCCGGAAATGCGATAAATGCCAAATACATGCCCGAATTCCGAGAGCTCCGCCAACTGAAATAACCCAAATGGTCAGTCCCTGGCCATTCGCAATGTGGGGCATTGACATCATCGGCGCTTTGCCTTTAGCAAAAGGCGGTGCGAAATACGCCATCGTCGCAGTTGATTACTTCACAAAGTGGGCTGAGGCCGAAGCCCTAGCAACCATTACGACAAAGAAGGTGATAAATTTCGTGGTTCGCAACATCATCTGTCGATTTGGACTCCCGCATACTATCATCACTGATAACGGAACCCAATTCGAGAGCACAGAATTCAAGAATTTCTGTCAACGGTTTCATATTCGCAAAAAGTTCTCGGCTGTCGCACACCCCCAAGCGAATGGGCAGGATGAAGCTGTCAACAAAGTTATAAAATCGATCCTGAAGAAACGATTAGAGAAAGCTGGGGGCAAGTGGGTCGATGAACTTCCTATGGCATTATGGGCCTATCGAACGACCCACAAAACCGCGACCGGACACACTCCGTTTTCCCTATCTTATGGCTCAGAGGCCGTTATTCCGGTCGAGACAGAAGTGCTCTCTCATCGCGTGACTTATTATGATCCAAAAACAAACGCTATACTCCTAGCCGAGTCTTTGGACCTATTGGATGAAAAAAGGGAGGAGGCTGATTTGAGAGCAGCCGCACATCGAAGTCGGGTCGCCCGATTGTACAACACCAGAGTTCGACCTCGAACCTTTGAACTTGGCGACCTCGTGCTCAAGAGAATTTATCCAGTTCCTTCACACATGAAACCGAACTGGGGAGGGCCGTATGTAATTACACGAAAGCTCGGAGATGGTACATTCAAGCTGTCGACTGTTGACGGTCTTGATTTACCGAGGGCTTGGAACAGCAAAAGTCTCCGCCGCTACTACATATGACAGGCTTAATTTATTTCATTCTGTTTAGCAATTTGTTTCTGCATTTCGAAATTTGAATTTTGTAATAAGGCAACTGACTTTGCCGCATTTTCTTATTTCAGCAATAAAATGCCACTTCTTCGAGCCAGAGCTGTGATTCATTATGTACGATATACAACGTCACGATGCACGAAGAGCTAAATCCCATCATGCAATGGGACTTATTCAAATGGAGAGTGGCTGTGATACGACCGGCCACTCACTAGGTGAAACCCGAGCTCGGGGACAAACCATGACACCGATATTAATAGGGTTGACACACGACAATCCTACAATCAACTCCGTATTCCCAGAGCGCGAAGCGGAGTATAAACACTTAACTCCATGTTCCCAGAGTGCGAAATGGAGTATAAACATTCAACTCCGTATTCCCAGAGTGCGAAGCGGAGTATAAACTCTCAACTCCGTATTCCCAGAGTGCGAAGCGGAGTATAAACACTTAACTCCATGTTCCCAGAGTGCGAAATGGAGTATAAACATTCAACTCCGTATTCCCAGAGTGCGAAGCGGAGTATAAACTCTCAACTCCGTATTCCCAGAGTGCGAAGCGGAGTATAAACACTTAACTCCATGTTCTCGGAGTGCGAAATGGAGTATAAACATCTGACTCCATGTTCCCAGAGTGCGAAATGGAGTATAAACATTCGACTCCGTATTCCCAGAGTGCGAAGCGGAGTATAAAACATCTAACTCCATATTCCCAGAGTGCGAAATGGAGTATAAACGGTCAACTCCGCATTCCCGGAGTGCGAAGCGGAGTATAAACATTCAACTCCGCATTCCCGGAGTGCGAAGCGGAGTATAAACGGTCAACTCCATGTTCCCAAAGTGCGAACAACCGCTTACGAGATGACGCATATCCCCGGAGTGTGGATGGAACGATTCATAAGAGAACAAGCGTAGTTCGACCACTCGGTCCTCGCTTGGTGCCATCACAAGCTGATCATCACAACTTGACCCCAAAACTGGGGGCAGAAGCAAATGTTAGTCATTGCCCGAAACTATACGATGCTCAGCTCCGATGCGATCCCCTATCACAACTCGAGTCCGAAAGTTCCATACTTAACAAGTAAAATGAGCTATTCTTGAAGCAATCGAAAAATGCAAATACACTGGACCAAAGTCCGAACACTGCAATATTCAAGAATAGAAAGGAACGCAAGCTGAAGCTAAAAGACAAAATTTTATTCCAACTAAACTCAAAAACAATGCTTCATACATGAGATCTTTCCTAAAATGTTCCTACTAGCAGGGGCCGAACCCGCATCTAAACACGGCCTACAAAAGGGAAAAGACAGAAAAAATAACAAAAGTCCCTAACTGCCTATGAAAAGGATGTCTAATCCTTCTGCTTCCTCAGCTTCTTCTTCTTCTTCGAGGAACTACTGGAGCCGCCAGTACCCTTTCGCTTGGAGCCTTTCTCCCTAGGCAAGCTCCCCCCGGGTGAAGGCATAATGTCAACGTCCTCGTCTGAGCTGGACTCTATAGGGATGCTTCCCGCGGGAGGAGTGGGAGGAACAGACTCCGCAGCCGGAGGAGGGGCTGGTACATCAGTATCAGTAAGTGTGCCCTCAGGAGACACAGTCATAAGAGGAATGGGGCACTGTGCTGCCGCTCCGTCATCTACATCGCCGCCGTGCGCCGCAGCCGCCATCTCGGCATTGATCTCGGCTAACATCGCCGCTTCCCGCCGTGCTCTGGCCTCGCTAGGAGCCGTAGTAGTCTGAGACAAGGTGTCAGAAGTAGCCGTGAATCCACCCAAGCCAAATGCAAGTCCGCAAAAGGATCACTTTGACGACCAAGGAGCTCGTTTATCATCTGCTCGTCGAAAGAAAGTGAGCTCCCCTCCGTCACTCCAACTGGTGCCATTGCTGCGACGGAGGTCGCCTCAGAAATGATGGCTCCTGGCGCTTGACCTAATACTTGGGTGGTAAGAGGCGCGGCTGGTGCAACTCCTGTCACTGATCAAAGGAAAAGACATGTCATTAGCAACATTTCAACACGGGTTCTTCAATCCAAATATACTGGGAGTTAGTTCAAAGTACCTTCCTCGGTTTGGCTCGAGGTCGTCTGAACTACTTCAGAAAGATGTTCCTTAATAGGAGATAAGTGCGGTTGATCTGGGTCATACGCTGGGATAGGCTGGGAGTAGATCATTGAAGTTGGCTCAAACTGAGATGACACGACTATCTCAGAACTCGTGACATGGTGTTCTGCACCAGAGCTCTCTCCGACTTCCTGGATCTGAGCACCAAGCCTCGCCTTGTCATGGGAAATCATGGAGTCATGGAGAACCCTCTTTTCGTCATCATTAAGGATGCGGTTCTCCAGCTCGAACTCATCAGGGGCTTCATCAGGGTGCCCAGATCTCTCCTCATCAACCAGTAGGTTCCAGGCGTTATAAAGATGTGTGGGGTAATCGTCAAGCCATGTCAAGTCTCGGTGCCTTAGCACATTGGCGTTGTAAGTGACGAGTAGCTCTTCCACCTCGGCCTCGATCCTGGCCTCCGCCTGCCGTACTTTATCATCAACTCCAGCCTCAGCCTCACGGGCTTGTTGTATAGCCGCTTCCTTCTCTTTTTGGAGTGTCACTGCCTGGTCACAGGCTTCCTGCGCAGAGACATTAGCTGCGTCTTTTTCCTTAGCCATCTCTGAAAACTTTGACTTCAGCTCATTAAGCTCCTTGAGAGCGGCATCCCGTTCGGCAGTAATGGAAGTGTTCCTGTGACCCATGTCCTCGATGGCAGTGTAATGTTCTTGCTTCATCCTGACCATGGCAGCGGTCACCTCATCAACCTTCTTTAAAGCCTCCATTTCAGACTTACGAGAAGACTCAGCCTCTGAGTTGAGCGCTTTTATGATTTGGTCATTGCGACCCAGCTCCTTCTCGAGTTTCTCGATGGTGACGCCCCGCTCAAATGCTACTTTAGATGCCTTCCTCGCGGCCCGTCCCCACTCCCTATACTGGAAAAAGATGTCCGCGACATAATCATGGATAGTGGTCTCCGCGGTTGGCGGGATTCTCTTCAGATGCGGGGGGAAGACATACCCATCAAAACAGATGTCAGGAAATTCCTTCCTCATCTGTGCCAATTTGAGCGCTCCTTCGCTAGACGCCTCGGTCGGGACCGACACAGTAGCCGAAGAGGTGGCTATTTCGGTCCTGCGCGGAGGGTCGGACCTCAAAGCTTGAGAAGGCGGCCTAGACCGTGAAGTTTCGGGAGGACGTGTAACTGCGACCACAGGAGGTGCAGAGGTCCTGGGGGGAGGAGAACGAGATCGGGATCGGTGAACATGTCCCCTATCTCTGTCAGACTTCTCCTGACCAGAGTGTCCCGTGTCATAATCTCTCTCGCCCTCTCTCCTGCGTGGCTCGTGATAACGGCGCTTACGCAAACTACCAAGCACGGAACCTTTCCCAGACATCGTACCTGAAAAGAAAACAACAAAGAATCAGTAACCGTTTGCGATGTGTTGTTTATGGTTAGGAAAGTGTGTTGTGCCGTGAGGAGTGTGTGAATGTGTAACCCCCCGGACCAACCAGAAGTGTCATTCGCATCGGCAAGCTCAGGCTCACTAGCATCGACAATATGTCGCGGTCCGCCCGACCCAACATCGTGTTGCTCCGGATCAATGTCAGGGATTAGAGGGTCAGCAGGCTCTTCGAGTTGGTCTCCAGCTTGCAGGGAGGCTGCCTCCGTAATCTTAACTCCTGGCAAGGGACGTTGCAAAACCACGGACTTACGCCTCCCAGACTTAGGATGTTTCGAGGCCACTGCTTTGCCTTTCCTCTTTGCATCGGACTCCGGGGTTGCATTAGCAGGTCCAGCCGACGGTTCCTCGTCAGTATGAGTTTTCTCAGAATCGGGTTCCTCGATTATCACGACCCTGGGCTTCATCTGCTTGACCTTTTTCCTGGAGACGGTCTTTAATGCGCCGTCGAGTCTTATGCTCTGCCTCCGACCAATCAGCCCAAGGACTCTGAGATTCCGATCTGTCAATAACAGTTCAATATTCCTTTCTTCGCTAGGAATCTCTTGGAGGACCCGAACTATCTCTTTGTAATAGCCACCCTCAGGCCGCTGGATGATAGCTGAAAGAAAAAGAGAAGAAGACGTAAGTTTAATTTCACTCCGAAGATTGCCCTGTCAATTACTTGGGAAAAGAGACGATACTCACGTTTGAATAGCCATCTTCTGGCAAACCCCGGAGGACATCGGACATAGAACCACTCCGACTTAAAATAGCTTAGCCTAGTCCACGACCCCACGACAACTTGGCAGTTCCTTACAGACTCCAAGAACGTATAAGATGGGCTATCAGTCCGACTCTTGAAGTTAAACAAGTATCTTATGTCGGTCATACGGGGAGGACGATGGAGGTACTCCATGAATACAACGAACAAGCTGTTGAGTGAGGCATATCCGTTTGGATGCAATTGAGACGGAGCGATGTCCAGATAAGCCAACACTTCTCTTATATAGTCGTTGAATGGAGGAAGTGTGCCGGCTGCGCACGCATGCCGATTAAAAGCAGTATACCCCTCCGGGGGATTATGTGGCCTATCATCCGGTCCAGGCAAAAATACCTCATCCAAAGATAAACCATGCCTTAAGCATATCCTCCCCAGCATATCTTCGGAGATATTGGATGAGACGGAATCAGGTGGACTGTTAATGAAGGACGCGTTGGGCAACTCGTCCGGAGCTGGGCCAATAGCTTCGGTCTCGATGACCGGAATCTCAATTCTGGGAAGGATAGGGTTCTGAGTTTCTTGCTGCTGCGAACTTGACGGTTCCATCACTAGCTAACTCACGAGAAACCATCATTAGGTGACAAAAAGCCCGTGCATTCCCCAGTGTAAAGTGCATGAATGTGTTGTGTAGTGCGAGTGCTGTGCGTGACTTGAGCAAATTCTGCATAATTAAAGAAAATATGCAAGCGACGAGATTCTGGAAGACAGACAAACATGACCGTCATCGCTGACCGTCATGACTGCGCCATCCAGATGATAATGATCGATTCAAGATTAAAGAGTTCGTTGTACTTTTCTGTTAAAAGGCGGTTCCATCGACGAGCTTCGAAAGTCAGTCAAATATGCAATCCTGTAATCAAGTCCAATTATGCAAGGCAGAAGCTCGTCGGAATCGAATATAAGAACATGCAAAAGTTCGCTAAGTTCGTCAAATTTCAGCATGGAATCGATCGTAGTTCAAGTTCAAATTCAGTCGGAGGCATGATGTTTTTTGTACCGATCCAGTTCGAATCGATACTTTCGTATCGATCAGGTTAACTCGATACCTTTCGTATCGATGTCAGTTCGCATCGACCGGAGGAGGAAATTTCGTATCGATCAGGTAGGCTTACTTCGCATCGGCCAAGGGTTAACGGCTGTGAGACAACCAAGTGCAATAACTTCGCATCGATCTGGGGCTATCGATATGGGACCAATGAGATCTCTTGGTCTTCGTATCGATCGAGAGAGGTAGATTTTTGCATCGATCACGCCGGCTAAGCGCTTACGTCGATCATCTCAGTTCAACACAAGCCCCAACCACCTTAGATCGATGCGAACCTCTGCATCCCCTTTAACCCATCAATCGATGCGAAATCATGAAATCTGGATCGAGTCGAACCCTCCTGTCCCGGATCGACACGAACTAGTGGTGAAACAGTTACTCCAGAACTCTTTCTTCTCCGATTGAAGCGAGCATAGCCATGGCCATCCTCGACCAAGCTCTGGTCTAGATCTGGCCTTGGCACCACCAAAATCGATAATCAGCAAAGGCACGATGGATCTGAGATCTGAACTTCGTCGCTCGAATTTAGCCATGATTGCTTATTTACCTGAATCGAATTGGAGTTTGGGGAAATAATAAGGTGATGTTTGATCGATTCGAAGATTGGAGTAATTCTTCTCTCCTGCTTGTCTGTGAATCGATACGAGAAGGCAGAAGACAACAGTAAAAGTAAAAGGTAAAAAAGTGAGAAATGGCAAAGTCCCAGATATTTATATGAAGCCTAGGACGGAACCGAGTCGATTCGACTCCCAGTCAATCTGACCGGTCGCAACCAGTCAAGCAGCGCATCGATGCGAGCATTCGTATCGAACCCACTAACCTTTATCGGTTCGAAGCGCACAGGGAGGCCACGTGAATACGATGGGTAGACGCACGCGCTTTCCTCGCATCCATCAAGCTGTGCATTCATGGAGGCGAAATGTTCACCAGAAACAATCGTTTCGAAACATCCAAAGTATGAGCCACCGATTCGAAATGGAGCAGACCTGTCAATACGAGCGTCAATTTCGTATCCATCAGTATCTATCGATGCGAACATCCATTTCGTATCCACCAGATATCATCAATTCGAACCAGAATTCACCACGGTTTGTGACCATCGATACGAATGATTGTTTTGGCATCCATCAAGTCAACCCACATCGATACAAGAGAATGGCTAAAGGGTACGACTTCCAAAGTTATTCAAAGAAGGCCTGCAGCTTTTCAAAGCACGTCATGTTTTCACAAGACGTACTTTGGGGGGCAAATGTTATCCCGCCTTTTGGCAAGGCCAGGACATCAAGGAGTTGGGCTCCGAATGTCGTTTGTCATGGATATCGATGAATTTTGACCAAGTCCGGATCAAGCCCCAATCGATGGGACATGATCGGGAAAACTAAAGCAAACCAACGCTCCAAGTTTCAGATCGAACCGAGTTCGTATGCTCAAGTTACGATGGATGCAAGGCAAAGAGAAGAGCGCATTTTCGTATCCATCAATGAGCGGCAGTTCGTATCGATGGATTTCGTATCCATCGATGGTCCTCGTTTTCGTATCCATCAGACAGTGCCTACTTCGTATCCATCAGACAGTGCCTACTTCGTATCCATCAGACAGTGCCTACTTCGTATCCATCAGACAGTGCCTACTTCGTATCCATCAGACAGTGCCTACTTCGTATCCATCAGACAATGCCTACTTCGTATCCATCAGATAGTGTTTGCCTCGTATCCCAGGACGAAGTCCTACTCGAATCCATCCGGTCAACCAGCTTGGATAACGTGTCATTTCTCGAAGTGAACAAGGCGAAATACATGGAGATGATGCAGTCAAAGCGGAGCAAATATCGGATCGAGGCGAAGCGCACGCACCACGTCTTCTCCTGATGCGAATGCGCCGAGATGTATGGAGTCGACGCGGTCGATTCGGAGTGAAGACCAGATCGAGGCGAAGTGTGCGTTCCATGTCTTCACAGAGGCGCGTGATACCATCGAGTCGAAGCTCAAAGCGCAGGAAAATGGATACGAACCAGACAGCCTATGAGGAATTCCAGTTCGTATCGACCATATCTCGTAATCCACTGATCCAAACATGATGAAATTTTAACTGAAGGTTGCACACATAACAAGGAACGTCTCCACCAATTTTGAGCTCAATTGGAAGTAATCCTGATCGATACAAAATGATTTCCTATCGATCACAGATTGGCTTGAAACTCTCTGGAAGTGGTCGAATGGGTCCCCTCACGTGTCAGGCCAAGTCTCCCGAAGTTTGAGCGAAATCCAAGCTTCCTACGCCTATAAATAGAGCCCCAGAATCAACGGAAAAAGGATCTTTTTCTGGGAAGCGTCCAGACTCTGCCGGATTGAGATTTGCATCATACTTTTGCTGTCAATTTCGAATTCTAAACTGTAATCCGCTGTTCATCGCTGTAAACGCTTGTAATCATTGAAAGAGAATCAATAAAATCATCAAAACTTCATAGTGGACGTAGGCTATACGCCGAACCACTCTAAACTGCTTGTCTGTGCACTTTACATTCTTATTTGTTGGAGTTTTTGTTAGATAATCTCTCTTTTACATTTATAATCTTCATTTTATCTCTTCAAACAACTCCCGAAGAGTGTTGTGCCCATTTTTGGTACAAACAGAAAGTTATCTATTTAAATTTTAACAAAGATTTCTTAATTAAACCATGTTATCTTGGATGTTAATCCTATTATCCGACATTCTAACCCGGCTATATTGAACTGATTGCATGAGATAGATCCGACTGCTATCAAGTTCGATAACCTCGGAGCAATGATTGTGGGACTCGGAAGTAATGTATAGATGGTTATATGAAGTAAGAATTGAAAAGAATTGGTAAATAAATAATATTGAATGCTTAAGATATGGAATATAGTTTAGTCAAAGGAAGGGATCGGTATGGTTTGGCAACTTGATAGGGTTCGACATACTTTAGCTTACGAAGGAGGGATCGACATGATTGAGTAAAGAAGGGGTCGTCATGGTTGAGTAAATAAGGGATCAGCATAGTTGGCTAGTGTGGATCGACATACTTCTGTTAGCAAAAAAGGGTTCGGCATGGTTTATTGAGTTGGATTGGCATATTTCAATTCACATAAGAGGACTCGGCATAGCATAATGAGAAGAGATCCGCACACTTTGCTAGGAGGTATGGTTCGGCAGACTCTGTTGAAGAGGGATCGACATCCAACCAATTACAAGTGCCTTCGTACATTCAACAATCAATATCTCAAGATTTGTAAGTCCAAAGCATATGGAATTTGGAGAGCAAGGCACATGAACCCTAAGGAGCATACCCTAGGGACCATGCATCAAACAAACAAAGATGAAGGGATTGATATACAACCTATGAAAGGGATTGACAGAAGACAGTGCACAAGCAATACTAAATCAAAGATCATGCAATAACTTGAGCTCCTTTGGTCCAAATGACATAAGATTTTAAGGCCTAACATATTAAAGCATGCAGAAGCCGCCATAGGGATCGCTGCCCAAAAATCAAACAATAAAGGGATCGGTACTGATCCTCCTTCATGGGGATTTGGGCCTAGTGACCCCTCTGGTGGGCCCATGTGGGTTAGAAGGTCCTATAGCCGTAGTTTTAGAGAGATTGGTGGTCGTCTTCACCTATAAATACTGGCCTAAGGGGTCATTCTGAGGATCTTTACGATGCTGGTTACTTTAGTCCTTATTGTAATCAAGTTTTTACTATTCATTGCTGATGTAATCAGATTATTAATTGATCAATAAAGATAACCTTCAAAGTGGACATAGGCATACAATGCCGAACCACTATAAATCTATGTTTTTGATAGTTTATTTATTTATTTATTGTTAGTTTAGTCTATTCCTCGGTTTTAATTATACTTTCTTCATTTACTTCTTTTCATAACCCTATTCTTTGATGTTTGTGACCAATTTGGTTGCAAACTTTTTGGTACTTTCACTAAGAACCTGATTCTCAGCTTGATAAGATCCCCTTTATGGCTACTAGATTGGATAAATCTCCCGAAGGAGATCCGTAGTTATCTTCATAGTGTTTCTTATACTACTCAGATTTGGAGGAATCTAAAGCAAGGAGATTGATAATGATGAGATATACTAGATCTACTTCTCAGAACGTGGATGGAAATGAGATTGCTAGCATTTAGCAAGGAGACCCAAGCAATCAACCAACAAATGTGAATGCTGATCTGGTTGAAGTTCAGAATCCTGCTGATTCTATTACCAGAACTGAATTTCATAATCTAATGAGAGAGTTGTTGGAAAGCCATCAACAATTAAATCAACAAATTCAGACTAATATCAACTTGATGAACCAAATTACTCAGCAACAACGTGGGAAAGCTAGGAGGGGACCCACTCCTTATTCGGCATTGGAATGTTCTAGCTCAGCGGTTGAATACCATAGGCATATGCATCGCAGGATTGATGAAAATCACGTAGAAACTTCATAACGTCGCCTGGCAAACCATCGCGGTCTGCTAGGATCAATCGGTGTCGATCCCTCCCTAGGGATCAGTACCAATCCCTCCTCCAGAGGAGGGATTCCCCACACACACTTGGGGATTCATGCTAGAACTATTTTTGCAGGTTTGGATGATGGAGTTCGATTGAATGATGACTAGTTACCTCCCCGGAATGATGACAGAATGAATTACAAGATGCGCATCGAGAAGATGGTGAAACAAGAAGGCATGAAACAGCCCGCAAACATCGACCAGACCATTCACGTGAGGTGGAGCGCAACCACCACTTGGCACCACCCATCCAAATGCCGGATTTATCGGCAATGGTCAGACAAGTAGTGAGGGAAAGCCAAGGCTTAACCAATGATGACTCGGGAATCTCAAGAAATCATATCACATTCACTGATAGTGTATTACATACACGGTACACAAGGAAGTTCAACATGCCATCGATGCCTGCCTATGAGGGAAAAACCGACCCCATGCAGCACATCATGAGATGTGAATGGTTGATGGATTCCACGCAAGCTGATGATGCGAATAAGTGTAGATGCTTTCCCATAACTCTTTCTGGAATAGCAACGATGTGGTTCACGAGACTACCCCACATTCAATTTCTAGTTTCGATGAGTTGGCAACCAAGTTTGTGGAGCAATTCCAAATGCACGCGGCTCGCCCTAAAGATGTGATGTCCATTTCTAGTGTGATTCGGGCTCCAGGAGAGTCATTGAAAGATTATTTGGAGGGATTTCATACTATTGTTATGGAGGTTAGTAATCCGATTGACCATGCGATACTTATGGCTGTGATGAGAGGGATTGAACCAGAGTCTGAGTTTGGCGATTGGATGGTTGGTAAACCGCCTACCACGTTGGAGCGCTTTTATTCAAAGGCGGCTCAGTTTCTGAGAAAGGAGAAAGCCCTGTCCTCCAAAAAAGGAATGTTGCGGGACCGAATGGAGAAGCAGTATAAATTACATTGTAATCAAACAGTCCGATGACAGTTCTAGGAAAGTCAAAGTGAACGTTTAGAATAAGCCGAATCAGCAAAAGAGAGGCGGAGATAGAAACTGAGAACGAAAAGGAATTCTGGAAGGTTGAAGCCTAGGATTCTAATGTATGATAATTATATGCCACTGAATACGTCCCTGGAGAATATCTATTTGTCTACTTGCAATACCATGCAGTACAGAAAGCGGCCTCCTAACAGAGAAGCAGACCGGGAAATATTGTCGGTTTCACGAGTGTTATAGGCACAATACAAATGAATGCAGGCATCTCTAGGATGTTACAGAAAAGCTGATTCGAGAAAAGAAGTTACAACAGTTTGTGAAAACCCTGCAGGATGGCGGGCAGGGGACTTCTGACCCCAACCGAGGACAAGCTTCGCGTAGTGCTGAGGAGCCTGCATGGACTGGTGGAAGAATAGTGATAAATATGATAGTCGAAGGACCGCACTCAGCGGATATGAGTTGGCAAGATATGGAGCGTTATGCTAGCGCAATTAAGCATGTGGATTTTGAATGCTGTTCGAATTCAAAAGACGGAGCTCCGGCGAAGCAGCAACGTACTATGGCGAATGATATTGTGTTCAGGAACAGAGATGCAGATAAGGTTGAGGCTCCGACGATCGACCCGATGGTTATTTCAACTATGATTGATCTTGCGTTGGTGAGAAAGAATGTAATTGATTGTGGAAGTTCAGTGAATATAATCTTCAAAAAGGCATATGATCAGATGAGAATGGAAGCCAAAGATTTAAAACCGTCTAAAGCTCGTATACATGGTTTTAATGGCGTTGCAACCGAAGCTGTTGGTTATGTGGAATTACCTGTTGAATTGGGAGAAGGTGAACGAAGGAGAGTGTGAATCTTACCGTTTATTGTTTTGGATGTTGACTCTCCGTACAACGTTTTTCTAGGCCGACCGGCCCTGGCTGAATTCCGGGCAGCACTTGTCCTATGGTGTTTGACTCTAAAGTTTCCCACATACGATGGTGTAGGAGTTGTTCATGGCGATCAGGTGACTGCACGTGCCTATTATGTAGCTGAGTTGAGGAAGACTCAGCGTAAAGAAAATGGTAAGGGTGTGAACAAGACTGTTGTAACGACCCGTAAATTTCAGTGGTTTTATTTATTTAATTAATTGAATTTGTGTGAAATTTTAAACAATAAAATTTTGAAATATAAATTTGATATTTGGAATGCGTCTAATTAAACATAGCAACTGGTAAATTTTCATCCGAAAATATGAAAATTTATTTCGCGCGTAAATTTACTTCAATTTAATCAGTTAAAAATTGGTGATAATAAAATGTTTTCCAAACCTAAATATTTTTACATAGAAAATTTGTAAATCATCTTCTGAGTGAGACGTCATCTTTCGTTTTGTCAAATTTGGATGTCTATTACTCTGTTTATCTTAATTCTGGCTGAATAGCAGCATTTTCGGTACCGATTATCGACTTTTGATCGGATGATCGTACACCAATATTTGTATACCGTTTTGATTGTCTCGTCGTGCTGGTCTCAGCGGTATATTTATTTCTTTATTTTGAGGTCCAGTACGCGACGGAAATAATAAAACGGTTCGTTGTAACGGTACCAAAATTTCTGACTTTACTCCTTCCTTCAGTTCAAATTTCTAGCGTGCGCCTACATTAAAGCCTCTGAACAATTCAACCTATTTCTATTCCTACCCTACCGTTTCTCCTCAAATAAATTAAATATATTACTAAAAGTACAAGTTCAAATTTATGAGCAGGCTTGTGACGCCCCACCTCTATACCCATGCTAACCAAGAACACTACGATGTAGTGCTGTCAATTAGCACGGAGAATAAGGCTGTGGAGGAGCGACCATCCATGTAACTTCTTTGTGCGAGCACCGATACGTCAGATAGAATAGAATGCATATCTTTTAAGGAGGAAATCCGACATACCGATACAAACACAAAGCTATCACACGGTGGCTATATATAATCTTCGGAAACAAACATAGAAATAATCATAACATAAATCAGTCACAGACATCCATATCACAAAGGCGGAAGAAGATATGAATAAATATATAACACATGAAAGTGTACATCAGAGTAGTGGTCAGAAAGATCCACGATAATACAAAAGAATAGCATCACGTGCTATACAAAAGAATAAGTACACAACATAGAGTCTATATCTCAAAGGTGTACATCCAAAAACTACTAATCTATGTAGTTAGCCAAAAGTCAGAAATATCCTGAAGAGAAGTCAAGCAGAAGCACCTGTAACATCTCGGTCTGACCCGAGTATTATTTATAAGAAAATAATAAACGGATCAGTCTAACTATAAATATCAGATGATATGGTATAAAGTAAATGGCATGACATGAACATGAAATAACTATTACGACATACTACTATAAGTATGTAAATGATAATCAACAAAAGAT
Source organism: Allium fistulosum (assembly GCA_030737815.1). Lineage (NCBI taxonomy): Eukaryota > Viridiplantae > Streptophyta > Magnoliopsida > Asparagales > Amaryllidaceae > Allium > Allium fistulosum. Next base: position 635,189,165 of record CM060908.1, on the reverse strand, counting down.
TAATCAATATCACAAGAATCTTCTCAAAGATAAGGTAGGGTATCATACCCTAAACTTGTATTCAAAACAAGTCAATAACACATGAATTCACCAATGCACAAAAACTGATATCATATCAATGAAAATCATGAAAATTGGTGAAGCACAAAATTCTAGAAATCATCATCAGAAATCCAGAAAACACATAAAAGGGGGGAGGCCTAACACATGAATGGGAGCATGAAAACTCACCTACGCGTAAACACATGACGAGAAGCTATCTCATGGAAGCTATCCATTAAATTTTCACACAGGAATGGCCCGAAGACCGTAGGGTGCTACCCTAGAAATGTGATGGCGAAACATCACATAATCGGGGTATAGTCTCCCACGTAGACAAAGAGACATCGCTCAATCGCTAGTCTAAATCACAAAAATGATCGTCATGATCATAAGGAAGTGTCAATCACACCAAGCTAGTAAATATATGAGTTTAGCTTCATGTCCCATAACCACTTGCTTAACTTAAATATTTACGAACAAGCTGTAAATCTTCACTAGGAAATTGTCACAAAAAGGGTTCAATCGAACAAGTCCAAGAGCTAACCGACGAAGTGAACGCAAGCGTTTCATACCACTCGTTTTACTAAGTCGTTTAAGTCGATTTCTCATTCGAGTGAAGTAAAGGCTTGTATATACTAGTAGATTGAAAATCGGTTTGAGAAAACGAACTTTTGATATTTAAAATAGTGTTGAAATCGCTTTGATGAAAGAGTTTTGATATTTACTATTAGTATTGAAACCTTCATATATCTTTAAAGTGACAAGTCATAAAACGATTGTAGAAACAAATCAATTCACGTTCGAAGACGTGAGTAAAGTCCAAAGAAGTCAATCCCAAAACCATCAAAGTAGAAATTCTAATAAATGTTTTTCAGAAGAGATTGCCTACGCAGAGTAATACGGTACGACCTAGTGGAGGCAAGCTGGTCAAGCGACCTAAGGAAAAGTAGGTCATACGACCTAAGGAAAATCGCGACCTAAAAAGACCAAGTGTAAGGTCGGCGACGACCTACGACTTACAAAGTCCTGCGACCTAAGTGGGATGCGACTTAGTGGGGCATAGGTCGGAGACGACCTACGACTTAAGGTCAGCGACCTAAGGTAAATGGTCCAACGACTTAACTCGAACGACCTAGAGGGTCGAACGACTTAACTGGAGGATAAGTCGGAGACGACCTACGAGATATACTGGCCGACCTAACTCGAGCGAGCTACGACTTAGCAAACGAATGTCTTAACGATCTAAGCCTTGAACGACTTAGTGGAACGAACGACTTACGACTTAAGCTCCAATTCGAGCTACGAGCTAAGGCTGGAACGACCTAGTGGAGTTAGGTCGGGGACGACCTACGACTTAAGGTCATACGACCTAACAGTTGCGAGCTAGCGGAGTTGGCATGGCCTAGCGACTTAATAGAAGCAGCGACCAACGACTTAACGATTTAAAAGCCAACGACCTACGACTTAAGCCTCAACGACCCAAGGAGTTAACTCGCAAACGACTTATGCCTTTAACTCGTGAACGACTCAACACAGGCGAACAGAAATACAAAGGCGGTGACTTTTCAACGCGCGCGACTTAAGCCCTTAACTCGCGAACGACTTAGCAAACCCAGAACGACTTAAGGCCTGGAACAACTTAACACTTTAACTCGCAAACGACTCAAGCCAGTAACTCGTGAACGACTCAAGCCTTTAACTCGTGAACGACTTAGCACCTTAACTCGTGAACGACTTAGCACCTTAACTCGTGAATGACTTAGCGAAGGCAGAAACGACCTAAGTGCAGTTTTTCACCAAAACACTAGAATTTTGGGTTTTTCACCAATCCAATCCAAACCAAATGCAAATGCTGATGCTAAAATGATAGGGAACCATTCCCAACAGTCCAAGATAGATATAGGCAAGATGTGAGATCAAAAATCTCACCTTTTCCACGAAATTGATGAAGATGAAGATTGAAAGCAAGGAGAAGCAATCTAAAGCTTGAATCCACAATCTTCTACTTGAATTTGATGTTGAATCTCGGATTTGCAATAGAATTTGAGTTGGGAGTTTTAATTTCTCTTTCCCACCACCATTTTTGACAAAGCTTGAAGTGTTTGAACAAATGAGAAAGAGGGTTGGGCTGAACTAAAGGGGTGCAGTCCAAACCAAAGTCAAAGGCGGGAAAAAGTGTCGAAAATTTCACTATCTCCAAACATATCAAAGTTTACACTCAAAAAGATCGCAAACGTCATTTTGAACTCAATGGAAGTGGTCTCGAGTCCTAATTTGACCGTATGCAAAAAGTAGCTTTTCGGACTAACATCCGACTAATGATAAAATATTTAAATATAAAATCGATAGATATGCGGGTTGTTACAAGGCTTTACTTTTCCTCAGATCTAAAGATTCATCTTCCTCCATTTTCTCGTGACCAGCTCGAAATTTTTCTGCCTTCTCCCAAAATAAACCACGTTGGCCACCATTTACAACTTAGCCTCATCACACTTCAACCGAGACCAGCCTCGAAACCCACATCTCCAGACATCTTCCCCATCACGTCGATTCGCGTGCAGCCATACCTCCCTCCACCCAGATCATCACTTTGCTCTTCACCGACCCCTCACCATCTCGGCCTACAGCCTATCCGTTCCTCCCTCCCAAATTCACTACACCCGGCCGAAGTCCGCCGTGCTCAGCCTTATTCGACCACCTCCGCCGTTCACTACACCACCACACCTCGGGCCTCCGCCTGGACACCTCCTGAACCCGAGCCGCCCACTTCCTTTCCTTCCTTCTATCACCGAGTGGCCCGCTTTAGTCATTCCCTTCCATCCTCCCTGTTCGGCCATGCAAAGAAAAAGGGTGAGAAAAAGGTATATATATCATATGGCAGAATATATACTGTTGTTTTAAACTCTGCTTTCCAGAATTTTTTTTATAAGACTCGCTGGTAATAGTTTCATACCATATTTTATTTAGTGTATATATATAACTATATATAAGTTAGTAGAGCCGACGTGTTGTTAAGTATAAGCATAGAGTATTATAAGGATAACATATATTTTATTTAATTTTGCTTAGATCTTAGTTTGTATATATTATTTGTAAAGTATATTTGGGTCTGGGTTCGAGTAAACCATGCACAGAGATGTTATTGTATCTATATGTTATATTTTATATTTTTTTTTATTTTATTTTAAAATCTATTCAAATATATATAGTTGTATGTTGATGTTTGGTTGAGTACTTGTTATAATATAAAAAGCAGTACATAGCTACAGATATAATATATGTGTTATATATATAGAGTATATAGTATATATGTTATGTACTTGTATTGTTTTGAGATTTGTTTTATACGTATATATGGTTATAGATCAGCCAGTTCTTTTCGTGTATATGAACGTATATATATTATATCTAATATATGTTAGTGTGTATATATATATCTTTTGTTAGTAGTATATAAAGTTATTTGAGTTGTATAGTCTGTATATACATATAGTAGTTTACATACATTTGAAATGTTTGGGTTTTATGTATAGATTTGTAAAGTTATATAAGTATTTCATGACATGGGCTGTACAGTATTGTGTTTGCAGTATTTTATACTTTAAAGTACCATACCTATATATATATTATACTTTAAAAATGTGGGTTGTTGTTCTAATTGATGTTATGTACTTTGGCTACACTATTTTTATATACTTTGATTTAAAAATATTGTATGTTAGTAAGTGATGATATGGATATGTTGTTGTATATAATAGCGTACAGTTCATTTATATAATTACTTGTATATATATATTTTGCAGTTTACTTTATATGATTTACAAATGTGTGTGTCTATATATATATATATACTTAATTTAATATGTTTTGAAATTTAGAATGTGATTTTATATATATTGTTATATATAGACATATATGAATTCACTTATACCATTTATCATCATCGATCCATTTCTGATTTGATTCGTCTATTTCTATTATCAGCTTTATCCGTAAAATTTCGTACCAGTCTTGCTTTGCTTTGAAATTCATGCTTGGATCTGTAACTCTTATCATTCTCGTCCATCTCTAGCCTCGAAAGGTGAGCAATCACTCACGATTAATATTCTTATATTATTAAGTTTGATTTCAATTGAAATGTCAAAATTGAAATATGCTGATGTTAGTTATTTACATTGTTATATATGTCATTTTCTGTATCTGTTCACCTGTGACATCTGACACCATTATCTGTTATTTATATTGTTGATATATGCCTATTACTGTTGTTATTTTATTTTCATATCTGTTATCACTCTGTAAGTTCCCTGTTAGTATAGAATCACTATGGGTTGAAATGATACATACCCGAACGATCTATAGAATAGGAGAAATCGTTATGGGTTGAAATGATAAACCCAAGCGATTTTCATTGAATTGAATTTGGGATTGCGGGTTGAAAAGATATATACCCGTATATATATTTTAAATTGCGGATTGAAATGATAAATATCCGTATCACTTGACCATAGGATAGAAAATTATATACAGGCACCGTTGGTCTATATATAAACGTTTTGAAAATGATTTCTATGGTTTTGAAAAGAAATATATGGTTTTGATAAATATTGATTTTAAAGATTTATTAAAGTTGATTTAATAAAGTTGATAAATAATATATTTAAGTATTTATTTAATATCTATATTTTCAAATATAGAATTTATAATGATTTGAAATTGATTGAAATTGTATTTATTTAAGAATTATACTTAAATAAGTTTGATTTGAAATGTATTGAATTTGAAATTTAAAGAAGTGATTTACAACTTGAAATTTGAAAAGTTGACTTAAATGGATATTTCAAACGTATAATATTTAAATGAGATATTTTGGTTATTTAAATTGTAAAATTGAAATTGTATTCAAATGTTATGGAAATGTTAAGTTAATATTTCAAAACTAAATAATTGTAAAGTGAATTTGATATGTATATAAATTTATCGAATTTAGTTTTGAAATGTTGAATATATAAAGCTTTGAAGTATATTAAAATTGAAATGGCTTATTTTATGGTTTAGATACGTATTTGAAATTGATAATTTGAAATGGTTTATTTAGAAGCTGAATCGAGTTGAAACGGATGATTTGGGATTTGATTAAATTAAATTTTTGGAATTCAAGTTAATTTGAATCGATTTGTGAAATTTGAGGAAACTAATTTATTTTATAACGAAATTTTAATATCTAAACTGTTTAAAAGGAAAGTGCTATGATTTCCAGACTATGATTTCGAAAGCATTATAACTTTGGAAAGTAATATGATTTTGAAAATGGATATATTTGAAATGATAATGATATATTTTGGTTCTGAAGTTAAACTATTTTGAAATGACCACGGTGTTATAATAACGATTGGTTGGCAAAGAGACCGGGATCGGATATGGACATACTCTTTGTCGATACCGAAAACCACTTTGACAACCGTGTACGCGGTGGAGATTCCAGAATGAAGTAGGATGGTGGCGACGTTCTTAAGGTATATTACGTGGACCCAACTCCCGTGAGTTGGCATAAGGTGGCTAAAACAGGAGCGATCTCGGACCAGTGAGGTAGCACCTCTTCTCGGACACATTTCTTCGATATTATACTCTTACTTGTGATTTGACTAGATGGCCATCCTCCGATTTGGGAATGTTGTTCGAGGTGGAACGGTAGTGGCTGCTATGCGTATCCATCAGTCCGTGTGCGTAATTGGTATATCTACCCTGGCATTGCCTAGTTGTGCCGTGTCACCTACCATATCGAGCTTTACTACGATTATGATTTTAAGATCCGACCGCGTTAAGGTTCTCCATCCCCTTAACGCTATTTTCCGATATGATTATACTTTACTTATTTAGACACTATTATAATAGCGAATATTACTACATAGTAAATAGTTTAACGGATCCTTAGTGGATGGTTATCCCAAACATCCTTTAAGTTACTTGTATTTCAGTTGATATTTCACTTGAGTTGGATTTATTAATATAAGAATGTTAATCCTGACTCGAGTGTTTTGTGTTTTGCTTTACGCTCGGGTCAGACTGAGTGATACAGCATTTGGGACTCACCTTTGGAGTTGGAGCTTCTCTTGGAGATCCAGCTATCTATCGATCCTGCTTTCAGTTATTCCGTCGATCCAGTGATGTATTCAGATCTGGTATTTGATTATTGTATTGAGACATCTATTGTATTCGAGACCTCTGTTGTATCTTGTTTAACTCTGTTATATATATATAGTAGCTTCATGAACTACTATCCTTTTGTTTCCGCTGCATTATTGTTATATTACTCTGTGTCTGTGATCTGTAATTATTTTATTTACTGTATATGCTGAGTTCTGCCAAATTTTATTTACAATCCATTGTTTTGAATTATTCAAGTCCGACATGTGTGTCTGCCTATGCACTTGGAAGGTGCAGCATGATAGGGGGTTCTCGCATTTGGTTTGGTAGCGAGCGGGTGACTCTTACTCCTACATGTCCCTGCGGGGTTGGTGCAGTCGAGAGGCTGGCTGTAAAGGCAGAACACAGGTACTGCTGTATGCTACGGTGGGCATTACCCCACTGACGCGGTCCGTTACATGTGGTATCAGAGCTCTGGTTTTAGGCAAAACTCAGCATATGTAGTAAATTCAATTACAGAACCACTTTCGTTCGAGCTTGAATTCCTCCTTCTTTGACTCGGTTTCTTTGAATTTTTTGAACGTTCACTTCGGTTCCAAAGTCCACTCGTGTCTCCCTATTCGTGTCTTCTTAATTCTGGAGTATCCCATAACTCCATTTCGAATGATCTCTATAATAAATCGGCGGTCTCGCCAATCTTCGAATAATTTGTACTGGGGTGAAACTCCTTTACAACAAACATTGATTCACCGGAGATTTCTGCATCCTCGGTTTACGATGCTGCTATCTTATACTATACCCGAGTTCTACCTCTGGTAATCGAATGTCGATTTGCTTCAGAATTCTACATCGATCTTATCTATGAAGTCACGGTTGACCCGGTTAAGGTTGCCCGCGATTTATACAACTTTATCCATCTTCCTGTTTGAAATGCAATCATCTAACCTTCGTTTCGAGCCTATCTATTTTAGATTAGAATTCTCTTTGATTAGAATTCCTCAAATTTGAATCTCTATCCTCGTTTAATCCATCTTTGAATCATTGAGTGAGGGAGTGTATTTTGCATTAGTAATTAATATTAAGTTGTTGTGTTGTTTGAGTTGTTGATGTTGATTTGGGTTTTCGATCGATTCGTCTGATCAACGCTATCGAAAGGATTCCCAAAACACTTGAACAGAGCTAACTAACACAATATAATTTTCAAATTTGATAAATGAAATAAATTTGTATGATATATTATAAATATATAAGAAATATTTTCTGGAATTAAAAGTTAAATAATTTGGCTGTTTGAAATGATAATATTTGATTATCATTTATTGTTATATAAATGAATTTATAAATTGTGGTTTATAAATTTATTTGGAATTGAAATGAATTTAAATTGAGAATTTAAGAATTTAATTTCTGGTGATTTTAAACTTTGTTTTAAAGTCTTAAAATGTATATTATTTAAAGTATTTTTGAATAAAATGGTCTTCAAAGAATTTTAAATGTTTAAATCAGTGCTCTTCTCTTTGTCGCTGGAAAATAATTTCGGTGATGACGGCCGCATCATCGACATTCATTTTCGAGTTTCGAAGTGGAGAAAACTATTCTGTAGCTTTGCTACGGTTTTGTTTTGAAAAAAAAATATACTTTTGATTTGAATTTCTTCAGTATAATTTGATTTATATATATATATAGGTATCTTATTTTAAAATTAAAATTTTATATAAATATATTATATATATCTCTAAATTGTTTGGAGTAAATCGAAGATTTAAATTCTTAAATTTTAGGTTTAAAGATGATTTCAATTATAAACTAAAGTCAAAATTCTTGGATAAATAATTTAACTGGGAATAACTGAATTGTAAAATCTTATTTGTATAATACTCAATTACATCTCAACATAACTTACCTAAAATTTTCATAAGTTAAAAATGTAATCGGATAATATACAATATAAAATGACCTTTATAAATAGAATTTGAGTGGTTATAATAAATGTTATACACTTAAAATTTAGTTATAAATATCAATTGAAATAAATAGAATTATAAGTTAAGTGGATAATAAGATGAGACAAATAAATTTGTTTTGAAGGAATTAATAAATTGAAATTTGATTAAAGTATGGAAATACCTTGAATTTAAAAATCAATTATTGAATATAAATTGATTTAAACTGAAATATATGGTTTAAATTAATTTATATGGTTTAAATATATGAGAAAAAAAAATTGTGGAATAAACTTAATAATAATTTGGATAAAAGAATTAAATTTGTTGAATAAAATATGAGGAAAATAAATGATTATACAAATTGATTGATTTAGAAATTGTTAATTGAGAATGACTAGATAATAAGATAATGAATTTAGAATAGATAGATTGATTTAACTTAAGTGAAACGAAGTGGATTAAACCAAATTGTTAAATATTAATTAGTTTAATTTGAAATTTATGGTTTAAATTAATTGTTTTATCTTGTCTTTTTATCTAATTTCTTTCTGGTTGTTTCTACTCTCCTACCTCCTTCCTTTTCGGGGACGAAAAGTTTTAAGTGGGGGAGAGTGTAACGACCCATAAATTTCAGTGGTTTTATTTATTTAATTAATTGAATTTGTGTGAAATTTTAAACAATAAAATTTTGAAATATAAATTTGATATTTGGAATGCGTCTAATTAAACATAGCAACTGGTAAATTTTCATCCGAAAATATGAAAATTTATTTCGCGCGTAAATTTACTTCAATTTAATCAGTTAAAAATTGGTGATAATAAAATGTTTTCCAAACCTAAATATTTTTACATAGAAAATTTGTAAATCATCTTCTGAGTGAGATGTCATCTTTCGTTTCGTCAAATTTGGATGTCTATTACTCCGTTTATCTTAATTCTGGCTGAATAGCAGCATTTTCGGTACCGATTATCGACTTTTGATCGGATGATCGTACCACCAATATTTGTATACCGTTTTGATCGTCTCGTCGTGCTGATCTCAACGGTATATTTATTTCTTTATTTTGAGGTCCGGTACGCGATGGAAATAATAAAACGGTTCGTTGTAACGGTACCAAAATTTCTGACTTTACTCCTTCCTTCAGTTCAAATTTCTAGCGTGCGCCTACATTAAAGCCTCTGAACAATTCAACCTATTTCTATTCCTACCCTACCGTTTCTCCTCAAATAAATTAAATATATTACTAAAAGTACAAGTTCAAATTTATGAGCAGGCTTTACTTTTCCTCAGATCTAAAGATTCATCTTCCTCCATTTTCTCGTGACCAGCTCGAAATTTTTCTGCCTTCTCCCAAAATAAACCACGTTGGCCACCATTTACAACTTAGCCTCATCACACTTCAACCGAGACCAGCCTCAAAACCCACATCTCCAGACATCTTCCCCATCACGTCGATTCGCGTGCAGCCATACCTCCCTCCACCCAGATCATCACTTTGCTCTTCACCGACCCCTCACCATCTCGGCCTACAGCAATTCCGTTCCTCCCTCCCAAATTCACTACACCCGGCCGAAGTCCGCCGTGCTCAGCCTTATTCGACCACCTCCGTCGTTCACTACACCACCACACCTCGGGCCTCCGCCTGGACACCTCCTGAACCCGAGCCGCCCACTTCCTTTCCTTCCTTCTATCACCGAGTGGCCCGCTTCAGCCATTCCCTTCCATCCTCCCTGTTCGGCCATGCAAAGAAAAAGGGTGAGAAAAAGGTATATATATCATATGGCAGAATATATACTGTTGTTTTAAACTCTGCTTTCCAGAATTTTTTTTATAAGACTCGCTGGTAACAGTTTCATACCATATTTTATTTAGTGTATATATATATAACTATATATAAGTTAGTAGAGCCGACGTGTTGTTAAGTATAAGCATAGAGTATTATAAGGATAACATATATTTTATTTAATTTTGCTTAGATCTTAGTTTGTATATATTATTTGTAAAGTATATTTGGGTCTGGGTTCGAGTAAACCATGCACAGAGATGTTATTGTATCTATATGTTATATTTTATTTATATTTTTTATTTTATTTTAAAATCTATTCAAATATATATAGTTGTATGTTGATGTTTGGTTGAGTACTTGTTATAATATAAAAAGTAGTACATAGCTAAAGATATAATATATGTGTTATATATATAGAGTATATAGTATATATGTTATGTACTTGTATTGTTTTGAGATTTGTTTTATACGTATATATGGTTATAGATCAGCCAGTTCTTTTCGTGTATATGAACGTATATATATTATATCTAATATATGTTAGTGTGTATATATATATCTTTTGTTAGTAGTATATAAAGTTATTTGAGTTGTATAGTCTGTATATATATATATAGTAGTTTACATACATTTGAAATGTTTGGGTTTTATGTATAGATTTGTAAAGTTATATAAGTATTTCGTGACATGGGCTGTACAGTATTGTGTTTGCAGTATTTTATACTTTAAAGTACCATACCTATATATATATTATACTTTAAAAATGTGGGTTGTTGTTCTAATTGCTGTTATGTACTTTGGCTACACTATTTTTATATACTTTGATTTAAAAATATTGTATGTTAGTAAGTGATGATATGAATATGTTGTTGTATATAATAGCGTACAGTTCATTTATATAATTACTTGTATATATATATTTTACAGTTTACTTTATATGATTTACAAATGTGTGTGTCTATATATATATATATTTAATTTAATATGTTTTGAAATTTAGAATGTGATTTTATATATATTGTTATATATAGACATATATGAATTCACTTATACCATTTATCATCATCGATCCATTTCTGATTTGATTCGTCTATTTCTATTATCAGCTTTATCCGTAAAATTTCGTACCAGTCTTGCTTTGCTTTGAAATTCATGCTTGGATCTGTAACTCTTATCATTCTCGTCCATCTCTAGCCTCAAAAGGTGAGCAATCACTCACGATTAATATTCTTATATTATTAAGTTTGATTTCAATTGAAATGTCAAAATTGAAATATGCTGATGTTAGTTATTTACATTGTTATATATGTCATTTTCTGTATCTATTCACCTGTGACATCTGACACCATTATCTGTTATTTATATTGTTGATATATGCCTGTTACTGTTGTTATTTTATTTTCATATCTGTTATCACTCTGTAAGTTCCCTGTTAGTATAGAATCACTATGGGTTGAAATGATACATACCCGAACGATCTATAGAATAGGAGAAATCGTTATGGGTTGAAATGATAAACCCAAGCGATTTTCATTGAATTGAATTTGGGATTGCGGGTTGAAAAGATATATACCCGTATATATATTTTAAATTGCGGATTGAAATGATAAATATCCGTATCACTTGACCATAGGATAGAAAATTATATACAGGCACCGTTGGTCTATATATAAACGTTTTGAAAATGATTTCTATGGTTTTGAAAAGAAATATATGGTTTTGATAAATATTGATTTTAAAGATTTATTAAAGTTGATTTAATAAAGTTGATAAATAATATATTTAAGTATTTATTTAATATCTATATTTTCAAATATAGAATTTATAATGATTTGAAATTGATTGAAATTGTATTTATTTAAGAATTATACTTAAATAAGTTTGATTTGAAATGTATTGAATTTGAAATTTAAAGAAGTGATTTACAACTTGAAATTTGAAAAGTTGACTTAAATGGATATTTCAAACGTATAATATTTAAATGAGATATTTTGGTTATTTAAATTGTAAAATTGAAATTGTATTCAAATGTTATGGAAATGTTAAGTTAATATTTCAAAACTAAATAATTGTAAAGTGAATTTGATATGTATATAAATTTATCGAATTTAGTTTTGAAATGTTGAATATATAAAGCTTTGAAGTATATTAAAATTGAAATGGCTTATTTTATGGTTTAGATACGTATTTGAAATTGATAATTTGAAATGGTTTATTTAGAAGCTGAATCGAGTTGAAACGGATGATTTGGGATTTGATTAAATTAAATTTTTGGAATTCAAGTTAATTTGAATCGATTTGTGAAATTTGAGGAAACTAATTTATTTTATAACGAAATTTTAATATCTAAACTGTTTAAAAGGAAAGTGCTATGATTTCCAAAATACTGTGATTTCCAGACTATGATTTCGAAAGCATTATAACTTTGGAAAGTAATATGATTTTGAAAATGGATATATTTGAAATGATAATGATATATTTTGGTTCTGAAGTTAAACTATTTTGAAATGACCACGGTGTTATAATAACGATTGATTGGCAAAGAGACCGGGATCGGATATGGACATACTCTCTGTCGATACCGAAAACCACTTTGACAACCGTGTATGCGGTGGAGATTCCAGAATGAAGTAGGATGGTGGCGAAGTTCTTAAGGTATATTACGTGGACCCAACTCCCGTGAGTTGGCATAAGGTGGCTAAAACAGGAGCGATCTCGGACCAGTGAGGTAGCACCTCTTCTCGGACACATTTCTTCGATATTATACTCTTACTTGTGATTTGACTAGATGGCCATCCTCCGATTTGGGAATGTTGTTCGAGGTGGAACGGTAGTGGCTGCTATGCGTATCTATCAGTCCGTGTGCGTAATTGGTATATCTACCCTGGCATTGCCTAGTTGTGCCGTGTCACCTACCATATCGAGCTTTACTACGATTATGATTTTAAGATCCGACCGCGTTAAGGTTCTCCATCCCCTTAACGCTATTTTCCGATATGATTATACTTTACTTATTTAGACACTATTATAATAGCGAATATTACTACATAGTAAATAGTTTAACGGATCCTTAGGGGATGGTTATCCCAAACATCCTTTAAGTTACTTGTATTTCAGTTGATATTTCACTTGAGTTGGATTTATTAATATAAGAATGTTAATCCTGACTCGAGTGTTTTGTGTTTTGCTTTACGCTCGGGTCAGACTGAGTGATACAACATTTGGGACTCACCTTTGGAGTTGGAGCTTCGCTTGGAGATCCAGCTATCTATCGATCCTGCTTTCAGTTATTCCGTCGATCCAGTGATGTATTCAGATCTGGTATTTGATTATTGTATTGAGACATCTATTGTATTCGAGACCTCTGTTGTATCTTGTTTAACTCTGTTATATATATATAGTAGCTTCATGAACTACTATCCTTTTGTTTCCGCTGCATTATTGTTATATTACTCTGTGTCTGTGATCTGTAATTATTTTATTTACTGTATATGCTGAGTTCTGCCAAATTTTATTTACAATCCATTGTTTTGAATTATTCAAGTCTGACATGTGTGGATTTATTATCGACTTGAATGGTCCAAAAATAATGGGTCGTTACAACTGTCCGCATCCAAGCTACCGAACATTGACAATCGGTGCCTGAGCCTTGGCTCGGGCGCCACAGTCGATTCTATAAAGATATAGATCCGAGGGATGATGACGAGGAGCCTAAAGAGACCAAGGCTACACCGGCTAAGCTGACGATTGATATCACGGTCAGCCATGATGACCCATCACGAGTTCTAAAGATTGGGTCACAGCTCAACCCTCCGATGATGGAGGAACTTGATGGTTTTCTCCGAGCAAATCTAGATGCATTCGCTTGGACTCGCTCTGACATGTGTGGAATTTCGTCTGCTGTTGTGAGCCATGCATTAAATATTGACCTGAGGTATGTCCCAGTAAAGCAGAAAAATGCGGTATGGATCCAAAAAGATTTGCCGCTCTCAAAGGAGAGGCGTATAAACTAAAAAACAATGGGTTTATCCGCAACGCCCTCTACCCTAAATGGGTATCTTATCCTGTACTTGTAAAGCATGCGAATGGGAAATGGAGAACATGCATTGATTACTCATATTTGAACAAAGCGTGTCCAAAAGACAGTTTTCCCCTTTCGAGGATTGACCAGCTGGTTGATTCAACTGCAGGACACGAATTGCTATATTTTATGGATGCAAACTCGGGATATAATCAAATCTTGATGTATATCCCCGATCAGGAGCACACCAGTTTTATCACGGATGTTGGATTGTACTGTTATGTAGTAGTGCCATTTGGATTGAAGAATGTTGGAGCAACTTATCAGCGCTTAGTTAACAGGGAGTTTAAAGACCAGATTGGAAAAACAATGGAAGCGTACGTGGATGATATGCTCGTGAAGTCATGACGATCAAGCGACCGCATTGGAGACTTGGCAGAAATCTTTGACATCCTTCAATATTACAAGATGAAAATCAATCCTTTGAAGTGTTCATTTGGTGTTGCATCGGGAAAATTCTTGGGATTTATTGTTAATTCTCGTGGAATAGAAGCTAATCCCTAAAAGATTCTGGCTATCCGTGATATCCAAGCGCCGAGAACTATTAAACAAGTGTAGAGTCTGAATGGGAAAGTTGCTGCCTTAAGTCGATTTATCTCCAGATCTACCAAAAAATGCATTCCTTTCTTCAATTTGATTAGGAAAGGAAAAAAGAAACTTTGAATGGATGCAAGATTGTAAAGATGCGTTTCAAGCTTTGGTGAATCATTTGGAGAGACCCACTGTCTTGTTAAAGTCGGTGGATCATGAAGAGTTGTACATTTATTTGGCTGTATCGGCACATGCTATAAGTTCCGCATTGCTTCGTGAGGAGAATCGGATCCAAAGGCCAGTGTATTACATCAGCAATCGATTAACAGAAGCTGAAAGGAACTATCAAAAAATAGAGAAATTGGTATACTTCTTAGTAATTGCATCAAGGAAGCTTCGTCCGTACTTCCAGGCACATCCGATCAATGGTTACACCGACCAGCCGTTACGACAGGCCCTACAGCGACTCGAGACATCTAGGAGGTTACTCAAATGGAATATTGAGCTCAGCCAATTCGACATCACTTATCTCCCTCGAAAGGCTATTCAGGGTCAGGTGTTGGCAGACTATATAGCAGAGTTTACTGTGCAGGATGATTCTCCAGGAGCCAGCGAAATCCATACCGTATGGTGGAAATTGTACACTGATGTAGCATCTAACAATCATTGTTCTGGAGCTGGGGTTGTGCTTGTAACTCCTTAAAATCGATTAATCTATTATGCATTAAAGCTTGATTTCCCAGCAAGAAACAACGAAGCCCTGATTGTTGGACTATAACTCGCCAGAGAACTTGAATAAAATCTCTCGAAATCTTTGCAATTCGTAGTTGGTGGTGTATCAAGTTAGGGGAGATTATCAGGCTAAGGGAAAATGGCTTGCCCCATACCTTACACAAGTTCAAGTGTTGTTGATAGAGTTTGAGTACTATGACATTTCGCATATTTCACAAGATCAAAATAGAGAGGCTGATTCATTGGTAAATTCGCTAGTATCGGCGATGCACAACAGATGGCCTTGGTTTGGTCTAAGTATTAAATACCCCAAGAATAAACATGATGGAAATCGACCAAACACTGGAAGCGGAGCCTGAAAGGGAATCGTGGATGACCCTGATCAAAGAATATTTAATTCACGGAGTCCTACCAGATAAAAAAAATAAAAAGTGACAAGTCCTTTGCAAAGCTTCACGGTATATTATGCAAGAAGGAATTATGTACAGGAAGGGTTTTTCAATCCTTCTACTCTAGTGTGTCGCTCACGATGAGATAAAACGTGTTCTAAAAGAAGTTTATGAAGAAGAATGCGGCGATCACCATGGGAGCAAACTCTGGCTTGAAAATACTCTATTATGGGTATTATTGGCCAACCATAGGAGATGTCATTGATTATGTAAGACGATGTGATAAATGCCAAATATATGCAAAAGTTCCATGGGCTCCGCCAACAGAAATCACGTAGATGGTCAGTCCATGGTCGTTCGTCATGTAGGGTATAGATATTATTGGCTCCTTACCGATCTCTAATGGTGGCGCCAAGTACGCTATCGTTGCAGCTGATTACTTCACCAAATGGCTCAAAGAAGAACCTTTAGCGACGATCACAACCAATAAAGTAATCAACTATATTGTTCGAAACATCATATGCCGCTTTGGTCTTCCACGAACTTTTATAACAGATAATGGGACTCAATTTGACAGTTCTGAATTCAAAGACTTTTGTAGAAGGTATTGTATTGAAAAGAGATTTGCAGCGGTCGCTCACCCTCGGGCAAATGGACAGGTTGAGGCCATAAATACAATCATAAAGTCCATTCGGAAGAAGCGTTTGGAGAAGGCTAGAGGCAGGTGGGTGGATGAACTCCCTACAACACTGTGGGCTTACAAAACCACCCATAAGTCCACGAATGACCATACTCCATTCGCCCTCGCTTATGGTTCCGAAGCCATAATTCCTGTTGAGATCGAAGTTTCTTCTCATCGAGTGACATACTACGATCCCAAAACAAATAAAGATCTCCTCTTGGAATCTCTCGACTTTATAGATGAGAAACGCGAAGAAGCCAATCTAAGGGCAACTGCACATCGACATCGGGTCGCCCGGTATTACAACACTAAAGTTCCACCTAGGACCTTCGAAATTGGCGATCTCGTCCTGAAACGAGTTTTTCCTACCCCGTCACACATGAATCCAATCTGGGAAGTGCCATATGTCATTCTAGGAGAAGGAACTTTCAAGCTAGCGACTGTCGATGGCATCACACTTCCAAGGGCATGGAATAGCGAGCATCTTCGATGCTATTTCACTTAAATCAGATTATTAATTAATCAATAAAGATAATCTTCAAAGTGGACGTAGGCATACAACGTCAAACCACTATAAATCTCTGTGTTTCTGATTGTGGTTTTTTTTATTGTTAGTTTAGTCCATTCCTCAGTTTTAATTTTACTTTCTTCACTTGCTTCTCTTCATAATCCTATTCTTGGGTGTTTGTGACCAATTTGGTTGCAAACAAATCTAAACTAGTAAATATTAAGTGAGCAGAATATGTAGAAATCATCTAATTCTACTCAATATCAATTCCCGTATTCAACCAATACTATGGGTGGAATAACGACGAAATCACCTTTTAAATTCCACGAATAGTATGAGTTCCCTCTTCTTGCTTTAACACCAAGTATAAGAAGATTATTTCCATAAAATCCAAGTTCAAATTTGGGAAATTTAATCTTTTATACTTAACTCGTTTCTGACATTTCGACCTTATCTATCCCTCGCCCAGGGAAGGCCAGGTGAGCCAGGGCACTGGTTGCTCTTGAACATCTCCTTAGTTTAAGCACCACACCCAGATCTCACGAATAGAGAAATCCAGTCTACTCGTCGGCTTTTAGAGCCAAAATTAAATCACTTTGATTTTTTTTTACAGCTTTTCCTTAAATCATTTATTTAAACATTTTGTAAATAAATTATAAAACTTCCAAATCATTATTAAAACACTTAATTATTTATTTCAAAACATTTATAGAAGATTTGGAAAAGAATCGTTAAGTTTAAAACCATATTTCAAAAGTTATAGAAAAGTGCTACGAACGGTGCTTTTTAAGCTATATTGATCAAAACGAATTTTCTATTATATGGAAATTCATTTTTATAACTTAAATCACTTTTAAAACATTTTAAAAGATTTTTAGAATTTATTTCAAATTTTTAAACCATTTGAAAATACCATTTTAAAATAAATCCCTTTATGGATTTCGAACTGCAAAACCGCGATTTTTTTGAAAACTTGTTTTGTTCATATTTCAAAATCTACTTATCAAAATCTCGATTTTCTTTCTTTGTTTGAAAACTATAAATATAATAGTTCGGAAAATTCTTATCTCGAAGAATTCCAAGCTATATTTCATTCTATACATTTGTTTGACTTTTACGATGTGAAATCGCGAGCAACCGTTATGAGACATGCCTATTTTTGACTAAATTTTCAATTTCATTTAAACTTTGCCAAAACACTTTTAAATGTTTATATAAAATTTCTTAAACATTCCATATACATGATTTCATTAAATAAAGGAAAGTGATTTCCTTTGTGCTTATCGACATGTATTAACGTGACTTGTATATATATTCAACAACCATATTAAACATCCATATTATCATATTCAAATATGATAAACAACCATCATTAGCAATCATATCCAAACATATATATCCTCCAATAATACATATAACTACAATTTAGGAGTTTTCTCACTTTTAGTTATATGTTGCTAATTGTGGAAATTAGCCACAAGGGCCTCTTTAGCAAGTGGAATTAGTTTCTAGGACACACAATTGAAATAATTACTTTTAAGGATAAAACGTAAAATAATTAGTTTCTAAGGCCTAAAAACCTATGAAATTATATCCTTGAAAGTAATTGGACTGCTTACTTTGTCCTTGAAAGTAATTATTCTACTGACTTTGGCCTTGAAAGTAATTTCTTTGAATGTGTGTCCTAGAAACAAATTGGACTACAAAGTTTGTCCTTCTGGTGAAATGCCCCTTGCTAATTACTTTTTCAAACATTCATCAACCAAATATCCAAACATCATTATCATCCAAATAGTTATGTTAAACATTTATAACTACTTATAATGGTTTAAAGTTAGAGTTCTCACCAATATCCAAACCATTTCACGTCCTACCAACATTCAAACTAATCCACACTTCACTAACTACTTTATACTCCATTTAAATATTACCAAACAATTTCTTCTTCCTTCCTAGTGCTCGGCCAAGGCTTCAGATGGAGGTTGGCCGAAAGTATAGAGAAGAAATGGTGGAGTTTTGACCTTGAATTCTCAACATTAGATCCGAAAAATATGTCATCTTCTCTCTGGTTTTTGACCTTCTTACTCTTAAAATTTTAAAAAGTTGTTGACTGGAAAGTTGTTGCAAATTCTTTTCTCTTTAATTTTTAAAAAAATCACTTGATTTCGAGTTTCTTTGAGGGAGATATGATTGAATGAAGAAGATGTATTCTTGGATTGACAAAAAATGAAGCCCGAAAATGCACTGTAAAGAATTGGAATTTTGACATAGCTAAGCTCAAAACTGGAAGAAGTGCTCAACATGAAAGTTGTAGCCATTGGAATTTAATATTATTTGAAATAAAAAATTACTTTATTTGGATAATGTTTGATGAAGTTATGATCATAAGAAACAGAGGTATTCTCGGTCATAAAATCTGGGCCGAAAATAAGTTTGAAAGAATTGGAATTTTGACATAGTAACTCTTAGATTTTGAAGAAATGATGTAAATGAAAATTGTAGTCAACTCAATTCTCTTGAGTTTGATTAAAAGAATTTACCCATTTGGATTAATTTTGAGGAAGTTATGACCGTGAGAAGAAGAGGCAAAATATGAAAAATAGTGAGTTTGGTTTTGAGGCGAATGAATATCGATTTCATTTTGTATATATTTTAACATTATTTCTTTCTAATTTTTTTCTATGGCATGGAAGTCATTAGAGAGGCTTTGGAAAAGAAGAAGATAATGAATAAAGTGAGGAAGAAGTGAAGAATGAGATGTGAAGAAAGTGGAGAAATGGTGGTGGTATTTATACATGAAGTTTATAGCAAAAGGACCTTACTACCCTTAACCCAAAACTCATTTCTAGCCACATATTTATTCCTCCATTCCAATGCAAGATCAGATCCTAAAGTACTAGCATATAATGAGATGGAAAGTATGTGTAAGGAGGTGAAAGGTGATGGTAAGTTTGCTTTTTATTACTTAACACTTAAGTATTTTTATTTAATTATATTATGAAAATATCTTAGATATTTTCTTAATTTTTGATGTGACTAATTGTGGTGTTTTTAAATGTGTGTATGCAAGCATACATATGTGTATAAAACAACATTGTAACGATTCGAAATAACTTCTGTTTGACGAAAGGTCGAAAATCCAAAAAAGGATCGTTGATCACATTTTCAGTTTTTAATCAAACTATTTATTTATGTAAAAAAAACTTGAAATTGATTTTTTATCCTCCTTAAATAATTAAAACAAGTGTATTTGACTTATAAAACCATATTTAATAATATTAAAATTAAATTATAAAATTATGACATTGAATTTCTGATATATGGTGAAGTTTGAACATCTTTCCAAAACAAGTTTATCATTTTTAATTTTCACATAAAACATGATTATTTAAGTTTGAAAATTCTATATATAAATATTTAAAATAAATTAAATATTTTATTTTCAAAGTGGTAAAATTACGGGTCATTACAGAAACTAACTACAAATTCATCTCACATGGTATAATTCATCTAACGTGGTATTTGTTCACAAATTAATTTACTGGGATCATGTAGGTGGTGTGATATTTTTTAACACTTTAGTCATTATCATTTTCAATAGTTGTTTGCAAATAATTTTGTATCATAGATGCTTCTTTCTCAAACTGCACCATTGTATGCTTTCTATTTTAAAACTACTTTTAAACTATCGGAAAATATGCTTAGTTCAAATTTTTAAATTTCATATATTTATTATAGAATATAAACAATTTACCTAACATGTACATTTTTTAGTTTGGTTGACTATTTCTATAATTGCAGGGTGACCACTTTAAATCTTATGTTACAAAATTTAACATAAATATGACTCTCGGTAGAACTATTATTTTAACGGGTTCAATACTACACATAGTTGGTTATGTGAACATATATGTCTTATGATATATAATAAAATTTATTTTTACACATGTTTATTTACATACATACAATGAATGTGCTTACATAGTATTGATAATCTTTATTAGTTAACCAATTTCAAATAGGAACAATCATATTAAATAAATACTACCATGTAACTGATAAAATGAATTGATTGCTAACAACTCCATTTGATTTGAACTTAAACAAAATAGAGAAGTAGTTGAACTCATTATCCTAAATTGAAATTAAACTTAATGAAAGAACTGGATACATGATAATCTTATGTAATACTAATAAATTAGAGAATTAATTTTTAATCAATCATTTTCTTTTATGTAATTCCTTTTTTAGAAATAGTTTAGAAGCATTTTAAGTTTTGTCCCCATGAGGGAAAATATAATGTTTATTGTTTCATAACTTTAACAAATGCTTCTTTACTATTTTTCAATCCTTTATCTGCAAACTAATCTAAGTATTGTAAAGGTGATATATTTTATAGTTTTCTAAGAAGTTTTTTTATGCTTGAAAGGTAACAATATATATTCTTTACGTAAGGAACATGATTATATATTTTACCTTACATGAGTAATAAAATGATTCTTTTTATGAATATCATACCATGTTGATATTTTGATTTGCAAATGAATAATATTAAAGCATTAGCATCAATAGTGGATTAATACTCCAAAAAAATATTCTTGTCAATTTATGATTGGATTTGCAATGAAAACTTATGGTCAGTCTTTATAGTCGAGAATAAAAAAAGGTCAAAATGAGAAATTATTGTATAAAAAGTCAGAATTAAATGACCAGTATGTTTGAATGTTGAGTAAGATATTAAGAGATACTATTTTGATGAAGTAGGAGAGATATCATAGGGGTTTTTATTAAGTAAATTATTGCAAAGAATTTTAAGAAAAATAATGAAGGGTTTTAATGCACATAATTCAAATGCAAGTTTTATCTACGATTTTCGTGAAAAAATGTATAATTTGCCTTAGGGTAAACCATAGTTTCTGCTGATTTTAGTTCACAATACAACAAGTTAACTTTGCTTGTTTGTTGCATTTTATAAAATCTTTATTTTACTACACAAAACTTCTACTTTCATTTCAATAGTTGCTGCTTCTATGCATATGTAGAAGCTTACTTTATAAAATAATTTGTTTAGTATTATAATATAGTCAACTACAATAACTTATCCCAGTAAAAAAGATCTTTATTAATAGTTCATTTCATTGATTGTATTACCTTACACGGTTTGATCTAAGATCTTTGATGAAATTTTATGCATTATTCTCATGTTGCGTTATATGAATAAGAAAATATGGTGTTTTCCAAGCTACTTGATATTTTTCTAATGTGGTTATTATTATGTATGTCAAAATGTGTAATAAAGCAAATGTTGGAATTTCATTTCTGTTAACCAAATTTGGAGCGTTATTTCAATTAGAGGATAATTTCTTTATTTTGGATTGAAACTGCTATTGCTGTAGCGAACTATGTACATATTGAAATTTATATGTTAAATATAGGATAAACCCATATTGAACTTATGTAGCTTATACGTGAAAATTAATAAACACGCAAGTAATGTAATGACTACAATGTTAAGAATTTTAGAAAGCCGATGTTAACATTTGTTATATAAAGTCATTATGGTCCAAAAATATTAGTTATACATTCTGCATTCAAGATTACTTAAGTAGATTTATCATCAACTGTTTGTTACCAGCATTAAAGAAAAAGGTAGTCTAAAGAAAAAAACTACAATTCATGGACATATGCTTTCACCTCTTTGTAATAACAAATCCAAAAATACACCATTAAATAAACTATGTGGTGAACCCCGTGTGCACAGCATGGGTTCGCACTATTGCAATTAATGATCCATTAGTTATGTAACTATGAACCAATAGGCTTTAAATCTTAGTTAAGTATGATTTGGAGAATTTTGTTAAGTTAAGAATTTAACTTGTGATTAATTAATAGAAACTTATATAATAGATTATATCCTTTTAATATTATATTGCAATAATCCTTATAAATTGATAATATAAAATTAAATGAAGTTTTGTTGCTAAATTTATATGTAATTATGGGAATTTTATATATCTGTTTTGACATATTTGAAGAAGAATAAATGTGAATGATCCCTTAATCAGATATCCTAATGACATTTCATATTATAATATGACTAGTTGCTAAAAAAAATTATAATTAGGATTAGTTCAACATTAGAGATGTGTTAGGATATAATTTGGGGAATTTTACTAATTAAGGGTTCAAATTTATGTTTTAATCAACTAAGGGAATTTTATATGACATATTTTCCAATTATCCTTTAATGTTGCGATAAATAAACTTTAAGTATCAGTTTAAATGTGAACTTATAATTGGATCTACTTTATATTTGTTAAGAGAATGGTCAATAATTGATATAACAGATCTTAAATATTTACATTCATGGGAGTACTATATGTTAATATGAATCGTGTTACTGGAATTAATCTGATATGTGTATTAAAAGCCCTCTTATCCTTTCGCTACCAACATTCACAATATATTTGTGATACAAGTATGCCCATTTCTATCCTAAAAACACAGTCACATATTTTATGATAAAATTTTACCCACCAATGTGGCTACCTTGAAGAAAGCTCAATAAATACGTGTAGTTATCTTACCTCGTCTATTCAATATATTAATAGTACTACACATAACATCCCCAGCTTGAGGAAACTCAACAACTAAAGAATATGTAAGTAATTTATTAATATATGAATGGTAGATGACAACATTATATTGAAGATTCATGATCTTTAATATATTATATTAAGTGATATTGACTTATGGAATAATGCATTTCTTATGAAATACCCTCATGGTTCAAGTGTCAGACGCATGGGAAATCATGGTATACGTACATTTACGTATGTATTTATTCCTTAAATCTATTTAGGGTTTCTTAATGTTCCACTTTTAATTTATACATTCATATTATATAAGTTTTATTATTATATATAAGTTTTATATTTCATATTACTTATATAATAATCTTATGTATAGTATTATATTAATTAAATCTTATTTAATTAATTTTAATTAATTTTAATTAATTAACATTTTTAATTAATTTTATATTATCTTAATAAAACATTTATATTAAATATTTATTATATATTATTACCTTTAAAGTATAACACATATATCATATATATGTGTATATTATTTAATTAATTAACCTTTTAATCAATTAAAATACTTTAATCAAAATATATTAATTTTAAAATTTATTTCATATACATACATATATACTTATGTTATTTTAAACATTTCAAAACAACATAACATATATCGTAATATATACTACATGTATACATTTATTAATTAATTAACTTATTTAATTAATTAAATTTATAAATCATATTGATAAAAATTTTAAATTTAAAAATTAATTTATATTATTTTTCAAACATTTTGAAATTTTTTATTATATTATTACTTTTATAACATATGTATATCTTATTTTAAATTTAACTTTTAAATTTAAAATCTATATTTTTATTTTTCAAATAATTTTGAAAATCAGCTCAAGGCCCAATTCAAATTGGGTCTTTTCTATTAGGAACAACCTTTGGGCTCATAAATCTATTTGGGTCAGGCTGGTAGCTATGTGGGGCAAAGTACTTAATTATCCAAACACAATCCTTTGACATTACCTTTTTATACACCCTACTATCTGGGTTGTGGGCCTACTTCATTAGTTATAACATGGCTAATTTAGACCGCATAGACTATTGAGCTTTGATACCATTGTTGGAACTGCACCAGCCCGCAGTAGAAATAATGGATGAATTTCAATTTTTTTACCATTTTGGATATTTGTTAGACCTGTGTAGTCTAAGTTATTTAGAACATTTTTAAATTTCTTTTCAATAAATTCTTTATTTTATTTAAATTTATAAAATGATTTTATATTTTAATTAATGTTATATTATATATATGTGTGTGTGTATCATATACTGTGTGCATGTGTAACATATCAATCCGTGCAAGGTATAATTGGTATAATATGTCCGTGTATAGGTGTTGGAATTTACACCGCAGCAGACATGTTAGCTCATCTAATATACAAATATATTGTCCAAATGTAAGTTTATATACTTTTACTTATATATATAAAATGTTACATATATATAAATAATATTTTTATTTCAATAATTTTGTGTATATATACACATAAATATAAAACATATTAACATTGTATATATTTATAATTATATGAATCTATATTTAAATCATTTATAAAATATATTAAATATAATATATATATATATATATATTGTTGTAAGCCAAAAACAATATATACATATATATATATAAATTAAATATGTATATATATAACAATATAATATACATATAGACTAATACTTATAAAATACATAAGCCATATTTTTAATAAATATGTATTTACCTGGTCATGAAGTTAAAATTGAACTATTCGAGGATTAACGTTCACACGTCACTTAACAGGTGGTGTGACATTTTGGCCAAATTTATCACTTACTTGGTTTCAGTAAAATCCAATTTTACTTTATTAAGTGTTACCCAACTGTGACCATCATTGCACTAATTCTCTTCATCAAACTATATAGCTTTGGACTTATGGAATTTGGTAATGGTCAAAATTCCAATATTGTTCATATTCAACTCTATAGTCTAAGCACAAAGTCCTTGGTTTAATAATAACAATTACTATTATGAACTACTCTGACAGAGATTTTGACTTTGAGTTGTCTTGAGTTGACCATGATACTACCCTTATAACCGAGATAATGAATCCTCTTTTGAATAATATTTCACCTCTAATACTTTCACTCGACCCAAGTATAGTCACTCGATGGACGTTTTACCATGATTTGACAATAATCAAAGTGGATTTTTAATATCAAAGATCTACAGTATTCTCAGGTTAGGAGAACTGTCTAAATCAACCACATCGATATTTTCTATTTGACCTTAGTTATATTAACCAACAGAAAACTATCGACTGGGTCATTCCATAGTTATCCAATAACTATTAGTACGTAACCCATAGGTCCCCCGACAGTCATGTGTAATACATTGTCCAACATTTGAAGAGCGTTATGTACTCTAGTCTCAATAGATACATTGAAATCTTGCCTTAATGTATCTTGACTAGAGATATTTAAAATGACGTGTTTATTGTAGTGTGATACAATACTCATGATTACAACTATTTGTGATTACTATCAAAAACACACCATTTATGGATTTTTTGTTAAATATATTTTAATTAAATATTTAATTATTTATAACACATTATAAAAAAATAAAAAATAAAAAGAAAAGCACCTTTATTACAAACGAGAATTAACTATGGAGCTAGTAAATTTACAATAAATTACAGAATTACCCCTAGAGCATACTCCTAACTCTATCAATCTCGAACTTACACTTATGGTCAATTATGGAATCTTAATCCTGTCCCTTTAATCATCTTCTTGAGAGGACCGAGCTAGTCCTTTAGTGAATGGATCTGCTATGTTGTCCTTGGTATCTACCCTTTGTATCACGACATCTTTCTTCTCAATGAATTCTCTAATGAGGTGGAACTTTCAAAGAATGTGCTGTGACTTCATGTGTGCTCTAGGATCCTTTGCAATCTACACCACTGTATTATTATAATAGAATAATGCCATAGGATTATCAGTATCAGTAATCACTCTGAGTTCGCTCAAAAACTTGTGCATCCAGACTACCTTTTTAGCTGCTTCATTGGGTGCGATGTATTTGGCCTCCATCATTGAATCGACTACTGTTTGTTGTGTAGAACTTTTTCGACTAATGGCTCTACCATTAAGTGTAAAAACATAACCAGACACTGAATTACTATCGTCTATATCACTTTGAACGCTCAAATCTGTATACCCCTTCATAAGGAGGTCTCAATTCTCGTATATGAGGAATAAGTTCTTAGTATATTTTAAATACTTAAGTATACATTTTACGACCATCCAATGTTTTTCTGCAGGATTAGACTAGTCTCGGCTTACACATCCCAATGTGTATGCCATATCTGATCTAGTACATAGCATAACATACATTATGGATCCTATGGTTGAAGCATAGGGGATCCTCTTCATATGCTCTCTCCTCATCAGTATGAGGAGCATCCTTCTTAGAAAGGACGATTCCTGACTACATTGGAATGTCTCAATGCTTAGAATTCTCCATACTTAACCTCTTCAATATAGTTTCTATGTACAAGAATTGGGACAATCCCAACAGCCTCTTAAATCTATCTTTATAGATCTTTATATCCAGTATATAGGCTGCTTCTCCCAAATCCTTTATTAAGATGTTCTTGGAAAGCCAAGCTTTCACTAATTGTAACAACGAAGTGTCATTACCAATCAATAATAGATCATTATCATATAGCACTAAAAATATAATGGCTTTGCCATGTTCCTTTCTGTATACGCAAGCTTTCTCTATGTTTTGATGAAAACCAAACTGTTTGATTAATTTATCAAAATACTTATTCCAACTCCCTAAAGCTTGTTTTAGTCCATAAATGGACTTTAACAACTTGCAAGCCTTGTCTTCAGTCCCACTAACCACAACGGGCTATGACATATAGATGGTCTCTTCTAAATCACCATTTAGGAATGCCATCATCATGTCCATTTGCCAAATTTTGTTGTCATAGAATGCTGCAATGGACAACATAATCTGAATGGACTTAAGCATGGTATGGGTGAAAAAGTTTCGTCATAATCAACACCTTGAATTTGATGAAATCCTTTCACCACTAGCCTAGTTTTGCAGGTCTCTACTTCTCCATCCGCAAATAGCTTTCTCTTAAAATTCCATTTGCGGTCGATGGGTTTTATCCCTTTAGGCATGTCCGACAAAGTCCATACTTTGTTATCATACATGGAATCCATCTTGAATTTCATTGTTCTAAGCCAAAGCGCAGAGGATTTACTCTACATTGCTTGTTGGAAAGATAGAGGAGTGTCATCATCTTAGACATAGTCCTCCTTCTCGCCATCCACAAGAAAACCATAGTATCTCTCTAGTGCGCAAGATTCCCTATTAGACCTTCTAACATGTTGTGTGTTGTCGTATACCGGTGAGCTTGGTTCTCCCACTGTTTAAGTATCAGCGTTAGTCTCTCAGATCTAATCTAAGTCTACAAGTTTGCTTTTAATTTCTTTTGATAGAAATTCATTTTCTGAAAAGACAGTGTGTGTGGAAACAGTCACTTTTTGCTCCTCTATGTTGTAGAAAGTATATCCCTAGAAATCTTAGGATATCCTATAAACTTACACAAAGTCGATCTCGCCTCAAGCTTATTAGGGCCAATGTTCTTAACATAGGCCGAACAACCCCACACTCTCAAATAATCGAAATGGGGTTTATTCCCATGCTTTATCTCATATGGAGTCTTAGGTGCAGATTTAGTGGATGCTAAGTTCAACATATGTGTTGCGGTTTCCAATGCATATCCCCAATAGGACAGAAGCGACTCAGCTTTACTCATCATAAAACGAACCATATCTAATAAGGTTCGGTTCCTTTACCCCGACATGCCGTTATGTTGTGGAGCATAGGGTAGAGTAACCTGAGAGATAATCCCATTATCTTTTAAGTATTATTAGAGTTCTTGCCCAACATATTTTCTCCTCGATCAGATCGAAGGATTTTAATCTTTTTGTTCCATTGATTTTCAACTTTGTTTTAATACTCCTTAAATTTCTCACAGACGTCGGATTTGTTCTTATAAGATACACATATCCTAGTCTTGATAAATCATCCATAAAGGTAACAAGTATGAACTATTATCTTTGGTTACTACAGGCATTGGATCACATACATCACTATATACTACTCCTAAGAGTTCATCAACTCTTTCATTGCTCCCACTGAAAGGGTGCTTGGTCATTTTTCCTTTGAGACACGACTTACACATGTCAAATAATTCGAAATCAATTGACAGTAGAAAATCTTTGGTTTTTAGTTTATGTAGTCATTTCTCACTAATATGATCTAGCCTACAATGCTAAAGATAATTTTCATTTATATTGCTATTAGATATTCATAGAACATAGATAATTTTTATTGATCACATAAATGCCATTTTCAAGAGAACTATCACAAAATTTATTCCCATTCAAACTAATATTCATAACATTATTTGCACAATGAAATATATATCCAGTCTCTTACAATGTAATAATAGAAATAATTCTACAAATAAAGTCTTTTACATAAGAGCATTTATTTAATATCATAACAAGACCACTAGGCAAACATAAATGAAAATCTCCCACTACCGTTGCATCTACGATAGACCTATCGGCAACTTGGAGTCCTATTTCTCCCTTTGTCATGCAACACCAGTTCCTAATCCCATGTAACAAATTACAAACGTGAGTTCCAAATCTTGTATCTAAACCCAAGGCATTTTATTGATTACAAAACTATTTTGAATCATAAATGTGCCTGATGGATCCACATAACTGTTATGCTTCTTTTCTTTCATAGCCTTGAGATACAGGAGATATTTCTCTTCCAGTGTCCTTTCTTATGACAATGTTAACATTCACCCTTGTTGTTGACACCTTTCTTTTCTTTCTTACTTTTCCTTTTACCATCTCTCTTTTGCTTCTTCGAACTATTCGAAGATGACGACCCACTTTTAAATGTAAGTATAATCGATTGATCTTAGATTATGACTCTACCTACCTCAACATATTGAGGAGCTCCACGTGATTCACATTCATATTATTTATGTTATAGCTTAGTATAAACAGTTCATGTTGGGGGTCAATGAGGCTAAGATCAAATTGATTGTAGCTAATTACTTATAGTCACATCCAATGATGCAGGCTTATCAATATAACTCTTCACCTTTATCACATAATCGTCCACCTTCTATCCCTTTTGCATTTGTGTGTTGAATAATTCCTTAGTAGTCTCGTATTTTACCGAACGAGACTGCTTACCAAAAAGTGTCTTGAAATTATCAAATATCTCATGGACAGACATTGATTCGTGTTACAGTTGCAACTGTTTGTCTAGAGTAGACAATACCAACACTTGGGCAATTTCAAGGTCAGCCACCCCTTACTATAAGCAACGTGCAGATCTTCATGATCGTTATTAGCGGGCCCAGTTAGTGGAGCACAAGTTATAGACGACCAAACTCGCTCATATGTCGAAGCTATCTTTATAGCTCGTAGTCGATCAACATAGTTGTTTAGTTCAGTTAATCGATCGCTTTCATTAAGAAGTATTGGATTCGACATTTTCTACAAGTTTAATGTGTAAA
This sequence comes from Allium fistulosum, assembly GCA_030737815.1. Classification (NCBI taxonomy): domain Eukaryota; kingdom Viridiplantae; phylum Streptophyta; class Magnoliopsida; order Asparagales; family Amaryllidaceae; genus Allium; species Allium fistulosum. Next base: position 635,159,056 of record CM060908.1, on the reverse strand, counting down.
TTATTAGGACATTAACATAGTAGATATTCTTATAATATTAGTAAGGATAAAATTTACATTTCATTTTACTAATAAGTCCCCACTAGCATTTTATATTTCGCCAGACCCTAAGTCGAAATATAGAAGTCTTTCGATTTCACTAGTAGGTGTTTAGACTCGTATGTCTTAGGAGTTTGACCATGAGGAAAGCTCAACAAATCATACTCCCACATACAATAGATAACTCCTTGTCGGTTGTATCATATATAACTCCTAACCTATGGTACTTTGTCCTAATCTCGCCTTTACCTTGAGGAAAGCTTAATACATAAAGTAGAATTATTCACTCGGACCAACCATTTGCCTAAGTATAATGCACATACCTTGAGGAAAGCTCAATGAATATATGAAGTTATCTTACCTCGCCTATTCAATATATTAATAGTACTACACGTAACATCCCTAGCTTGAAGAAAGCATAACAACTAAAGAATATGCAAGTCATCTATTAATATATAAATGGTAGAGGACAACATTATACAGAAGATTCATGATCTTCAATATATTATATTAAGTGATATCAACTTATGGAATAATGTATTTCTTATGAAATACCATCGTGATTCAAATGTCGGACACATCAGAAATCACACTATACGTATATTTACGTATGTATTTATTCCTTAAGTCTATTTAGGGTTTCTCAATGTTCCACTTTTAATTTATACATTCATATTATATAAGTTTTATTATAATATAACTTTTATATTTCATATTACTTATATAATAGTCTTATGTATAATATTATATTAATCAAATCTTATTCCATTAATTTTAATTAATAAACATTTTTAATTAATTTTATATTATCTTAATAAAACATTTATATTGAATATTTATTATATTCTATAACTTTTATAGCATTACACATATATCAATATATGTGTATGTTATTTAGTTAACTTTTAATTAATTTATTTAATTAAACTATTTTAATTAAATTATACTAATTTCAAAATTCATTTTTTAGCAAGGCTAGTCGGCTTTATAATGGGCCGTCCACTTTTATTAATGAAATTTAACAGGTGTTCTACACAAGCACATAATAACTATAGAACAATTAACACATGAGTTTGGCAAAAAGGCCCAAACTACTAAAACACCATGCAAGGTGCAAAGAACTTCAAGCTGCACAAAGGAGTCACAACACCACGCATGGTGCATACAACATACAAACACTCACACTAACTCTTACAACGATTACAACAAGGTAAAACAAAAGTTTGCCAAACTATGACCGAAAGGAGACAAAAAGCTTCACACTATGACAGCATTGCCAAAAACTCTAATACCACAAATCTAAAAGCACCAAAGCGTAAAATGACAAGTAAGTTCTAAGCCATATAATACCATAATAAAACACATTCCAACAACACACTAAGCTAGTACTGATCTCAATTGCAAAAACAAAGCACAAGTACACAAACCAAATGCAAGGCAGACACCATAAAGCAAGGAAGAACAGAACCAATACGAACAAGGCAGAGGAAAAAAACCTGCAGCCAAAGCAAAGATAAAGGCAACATAAGTCAGAGACAGGCAAGAGACCGCCAAAACACCCATTAAAGTACCACAAGCTACCACAAGAAGAACCCCCGTTGCCGGAGCAATCGCTAAGGTCGCTATTGTAGTAGCGAATAAGATGATAAGGCAGACAAAGACCAAAAGACTCAAAACGAAACCAATAACTCTACCTTAGCAAAATAAGCAAGATCCTCAAAGCAGATTAACAATCATCGGATGATAAGGAAAATAAACACCATGGCCATAGGAGAGCAATCGAAAAAACGATCGGCAAGTAAAGGAAGTTGGGAAAACAAAAAAAAGCCCAAGCAAATTTAGCATCAACTAGTCACAACACACCCCATGCTCGTTAGGACACTAAGAACTGAAAGCGCGGTTGGGGTTCTCGACAAAGAATCAAGACAAGATGATAAAACCTAACCAAGTTACACCTCGAACAAAAATAGCGATTGCAGGCACCAAAATAACTAGGGCGCCCGTCTAACAACCTCCAAAACATCCATGAGAGACGGCAACCAGCCAACCACAACCCGAAAAGCAAAACCTAATGTGAAGTTCATAATGGCAACTTTGAGATCCAAACTAAGAAGCATGAAGAAATTTTAGATCACTAACTAAGGAAAAATGGTTTTCACAAGTTGGCGAATTAGATCAAATCGATATGGAGGGGGTCAAACGCGACAAACTAATGAGGCGTAAGCAGTAGGATGGCGCAATTTCAAAATTCATTTCATATACACACATGTATACTTATGTTATTTTAATCATTTCAAAACAACATAACATATACCATAATATATAGTACATGTATATATATTTTTAGTTAATTAATTAACTTATTTAATTAATTTACTTTATTAATCTTATTAAAAAAAATTGTATAAATTTCTTATATTATTTTTTCAAACATTTCGAAAATTTTTATTATATTATAACTTCTATAATATATGTATATCTTATTTTAAATTTAAATTTTAAATTAAAAATCTTATATTTTTAATTTTCAAATAATTTTGAAAAGTAGCCCAAGGCCCAATTCAAATTGGGCATTTTCTATTAGGAACAATTTTCGAGTTCACATATATGTTCGAGCCAGGTATTGTATAGTACTTGATTACCTAAACTCAATTCTTCGGCACTACCTTTCTGGACACCAAACTATTTGGGTCATGAGCTTACTTAGTTAGCCCTAACGTGACTAATTTAGACCATATAGGCTACTGGGATTCGATACCATTTGTTGGAACTGGGCTAGCCCACGGTGGAAGTATTGGGTGAATTCACAATTTTCTACCATTTTAGATCTTTGTTGGGTCTGTGAAGTCTAATTTCTTTAGAACATTTCTAGATTTCTTTTAAACAAAATCTTTATTTTATTTAAATTTATAAAATGATTTTATATATTAATTAATGTTATATTATATATATATACATGTATCACATACAAATATATCTCTGTACATGTGTAATATATCAATCCATGCAAGGTATAACATGCTTGTATATAGTTGTTGGGATTTACACCGCAACGGACACGTTGCCTCATATAATATACAAATATATTATCCAAATATAAGTTTATACACATTTATTTATATATATAAAATGTTTCATATATATATATACTATAATTTTATTTAAATAATTTTTTGTGTTTGTGTATATATATTTATAAACATAAATATAAAACATATTAACATTGTATATATTTATAAGTATATGAATTTATATTTAAATCATTTATAAAATATATTAAATACAATATATATATATATTGCTCCAAGCAGAAAATAAGATATACATATATATATAAAAATTTAAACACATACACATATATTTGTATATTAAATACTTATGTACATATATTGTAATATAATATAAATATAGATTAATACTTATAAAATACACAAAATATATTTTTACTAAATATGTGCTTACCTGGTCATATGCATAGCTCAAAAAAAAATTTATTTTAACATCTTTTTTATTAGATATCCGTACGGATAATTTTTAAATATTAATAAAATATCATTTGTGAAATGAAATTTTGAATTTTGAATTTCCAATAAAATTCTAAATGACATTTTGATTATTTATTATATAATTTTAATTCTCGGCTTAAAACATAATGATGTTGTAACGACCTACAAATTTATCAATTTAATAAATTATATTTATTTTTAAATATTCAAATATAAGTTTTTTTTAAAACATAGATTATGATGTTTTGAATAGGAATGATGGTAATCTTATTTTGAATAAATATTTACAAAAATATATACTTTGAAAAATATATCGCTAAAATGACCAAAAACCGTTTTATCGATAAATAACTCTATAATTATCAGAAGTCGTGCATGGAGCTGGATACATATATTTATTTATCCGTTTAAACAAGAATATGAAATAAAAAAAATTATTTTATTTTTGAAAATAAAATGTATTTATGACATCATCAATAATGGCATCATATTTAATAATTGATTTATGAATTTAAACTGAGATTTTTGATAATTGTAATTATTCAAATAATTGTCTTAAAATGATCGTAAATCATTTTAATTATTATATAGTGATAATAAATCATTTATAATAGTTTTATAAAGAGATATACTTGATTTCAAAATATAAGAAAATTAGTATCGCTTTATTGATATAACAGAACTTTTTATAAACAATTATTTAATATTAATTTATATGGTTTTATAATCAAATGTGATCATTCTAATTAGTTGAAAATGATAAGAAATTAGTTTTCAATTTTTTTACATTTGTATGTAAATTAATTTATAAGTGAAAATGTGACCGGGAATCGACTTCTCGATTTTCAACGGTTTAACGACTGAAGTTGTTCAAAGTTGTTGCAACCTTGGTTATATGTCTTGTGCACATACATAACATACACATGCACACCCTAACATATACATGAACACATATATACATAAAAATATACATACACACACAGATATATATATATATTACAAAGATCTAAGATATTTTCTGTCAAGACCCGCAAATCCGTACCTCTTGATTAACCACTAATCTCCATTGATTAACTCAAAATGAACGGAAATACGAACCCTGAGGGTTTTAAAAAGAAGAAAAGAGTAGAGGAGGAAGAAAATAGAGGAAGAAGAAAGAAGAACAACAGAACACACAGAACAGAAACAATATCAGAATCTCACATTCGCAGCGGAACAAAATATAATAGATAAATCACTAGTCTTTTAAATAAAGAACTATATCAGTTTTATACAATACATCAGTCATCAGAGTCAATATACAACTCAATACAGCAATGGACAGTTATATAAACTTGTCATCATACAGAATACACAGCGGAATAAATATATCAGATACAAATACTACGTCTCGCCATTCAGCTTGCTTCCAAAGCTCCAGAATATCCAGAGTATCCTGATAACCTAACTCTAGACTGCCCATGTGGAAATTGGTGGGCACCTAGAGTTTAGAAGGGAAACAATAAACTCCAGGTCAGTCATGGTGACTGGTGTGAGATCGTAAAACAGTTTATCTTTAAAACAAAAGCAGGATAATTTTAAAGTCAATTTCGCAATGCTTTATGGAAAATGAGACTACCATAAGGCCTCCCGCACACACACACACAATGCAAACGCAGAATCGGAGGAGATTTCTCCTTATGATAGTCAAAGATGCTTGATACGCAAAATCAAATCATTTTTGATATTATTATTAGTGCATAGTGTAGAAAACATTTCGAAAGTATAATATTAATCTTAGCCAACATACGACCAGTATCGTATGCCTACTATAGCTACTATGTTCAATAGCAGGTTACCGCCACATTCCATAGCAGGTAATACAACTAAAACCGTACGCGTCACGTATTGTTTCTTTGGATTTCCAACAAATGGTCAGGCTAAGGAACTTCCTATTCCACGAATAGAATGCCTCTGGAATGATGTCCCGAGAAATAACCTAACATTACGGTTAGATCTCTGCCAACACAAGGTCGGGTTACCTCTGCAAAAATAGGTAACTACTGACACGCGTATGCCATCCCCCGATCGTCACCGATCTTCCCGAGGATCCTCGATTTCCAACTACCACAAAGTAATAAACTCGCAGCATCTACAGAGGTTAAGTATCTGGGCTCCATACCATGATACCACCTTTATCCAGAAGGAATGACATACACTAAGGGGCGCTACTCCCTAGAACCTTGCCGCATCCTTCCTGTTTTGACCATTTCCGGGGTGTGAGGTCCGACGAAGTCTTGTCCACAAAGCTACGCTTTGTTCACAAAGCCATGCCTTGGGTCAACAAATGATCAACCTATGATCACAAAGATAAATGATCAAATAAATGATCATATCACAAATGATCAAACACTGACCATTTCACAGCAACACTCAGTATGTCACGTTACCAAATTGGGAGTATATTGCTGATAAATTTCAACTACACAACCTCTGAGCTCGTACGTCTCAGAGAAGGGTGTTAAGCTAAGAGAATAAATCCTCCGCCACCAACAGAAATGTATTTGAAAGAAATCAGCTTTATATCTCAATTTGTAATATCAGACATACAATCCATACAAGTCTTTTCCGGGATCGAACAGAACCGAAGGCACTTCTCACGAAGCCCTTGCAATTCCGGATAATTTTCAATCACGTCCAGACTTCCCGTCACTAAGGGTGATAAAACCTCTAAATCGAAGATCAGTCGATGTAGAGTAACTTGACGGTAATCCTTCCATTTTCAAAAATATCCGGTCTTCAACACCGGTCATCAAATGCAATTCATTACGACGTATCACATATTCGGAATGGGTTATACGACCCCATGGTCCTTTCCCGGCTAACCCGAATAGTGAGCTCTTATTCAAAAATAAGTGTGGCATTCAAATTCATCCAATTCACAACAAATACCATTCAAGGTAATTATTGATAGTCGGTTATTTAACTATCAATAAAGATGCACAACATCATCAGATTCCAAATAATTTTCCCAAATTATTTTATCTTCAAAAATATCTTTACTAGATATAAAATTTCCACACTTCAAAAATAAATCAATATTTATTTTTAAAACGAATTCCCATTTCTTTTATAAATTCCATAGTGCATTTATATTTTCAAATATCTACAGATATACGAATTCAATCGATTTCAATATTCACTTTCGATTTATCTTTAGAAAGATAAATTCTCAAAAACATTTCGTTTCATTTTGAAAAAAAAAACATTCCCATACTTATTTAAAGATAAGTAATTCACAAATCTATTTATTTCCAACATTTGAAAATATTCGATATACTTAAATCAAAAATTAAGTATATATTCATTCTTTAAGGAAAATATTCTTTTAACACATTTATTTGGGTCAAAACGAATGTTGCGTAAAACATCGTTACGACGACCCAAAATCACTAGTATAGGGATTCAAATTTTAAGATAGATATATAAATCCCAATACTATATAAAACATTTCCTTTCGAAAATCATTTACTATAACAATAGTGTTATAGTCCACAATTTCCTTCAATTTCTCGAAAACGTCTATTTCAACAATGAATGTTGAAATCTATGGTTTCGATATTTAATCATTTTAAAACATCGTTAAAACAATTAACTTCATTTTAAAATATTCATTTTCCCAAACATATCCATTTTGTTCAATAATATATTCACTGTCCAAAATCGTGAATATAATTTACTTAACCAAATTTCAATCATCTCTACACATTTTATTTCAATAATAATTCGCTATCTAAAATCGCGAATATATCACCTTTAATAACCCTCTATATTTAATTTATCAAATTCAATTGATTTCGAATTTATAAAACAACGTTTATAAATTCTATTCCTACTTTATAACAACTTCGATTTATCAATCTCCTTTTATTAACTTCTAGAATTCACTTATCAAAATAAGTGATTTCGGATTTATAAACAACGTTTATAAATCACATTTATATTTATAAAATCTTCAATTTATAAATCTCCTTTTATTAACTAATTCAATTCATAACTAAATTTTTATACCAACTATCCATATTATAAGTTGAATACTTATAATTCATTTATTCTACAAAATCATTTCCATTTATAAGTTCACCATTTATAAATTTCTTTCACTTATAAATTCTTAAAAATTCATTTTAACACTTATAAAAACTCGTTTTATAATCCCAATCTTTCAAAGTTATAAATATCAATTTTGTACCTCTTTTACATACATCGTTTTTAATAATTCAAAAATTCCAATTAAAATCATTTTATAAATTACTTAACTATTTATTTCAAAGGAAATTACCTTTCGGTTATATTTCACAATGATCTTAACTTTTATAACTCTAAAAATTTATACGTTTATTTATTTAAGATGAATCAATTCAAAATTTTAATAAAACGTATATTTTCAAAAATCACTTAAAAATCCTTTTTAAAGTAAAAATCGTTATTTTTAAACTTTAAAAATTGAATCCGATGATGCAACAACACCAATTAGTCAATCACAACATTCAATATCATATATCAATATGATAACAGAATATACATCAATATCTACAAATAATAATATTGGTGAGGAATCCAGTTGGATCCCTCCAACCTGTTTCCCTGCATCCAAAGACGTTAGCACAATACCAATTCCACTTCGAGGTGGAATATCACGGTATATGGGTTTTATAAAATATCATCCGCTTAATAACGGTGCAATAGGGTCTCATCCGCTATATAATGCGGGAAATCAATCAATCCAATATATACATATGCCAATATGTATATATTGCTATATATATATATATCCTACTATATCTAATATCACATCCAAATAGCAATCAAATCAATCAATAACTGCAAAATCATTTTGAGTGAGAAAATCTCACCTTAGCTTTTAATTTGCGATCCATTTCTAATCCAATTTGTTTCCTTGACTTTATTCGACCTTGTATAACAATTTAGATAATTTATTAATATCTGAACTGAATCGAATAATAAATTTCCATTTAATTGATTTATTTAATCTTAAACTGATAATTAATTTCCTTAAACCCATTTTCCTTTCTAAATTTAATTAACTAACAATTTTCACTTAAAACTAACACTTTTAATTATCCAATGATTTAATTTCAAACTAATTCTCTTTAACAAATTTAAATTAACAAGTGATTTTATTTTAAACCAATATTCTTTTAAATAGATTGATTTAACTAAAAATTAAATTTTAAGCTAAATCCCTTAATAAATTTTCTGGTCTTAACTTACACATTACATTCAAATAGAAAAATTCTTTTAACCAAATTTCTTTTACTGTTAGTTTATCATTTTTCTTTCTGCAAATTAAAACAGTAATAAATTTTACTGTTAACATTTTTTTATTTTTATTTTTATTTTTAAACCTTATCTATATATAATAAAATTTAAATTAAATAAAATTAAATAGACAATACCTAACTGCCTGCTCGAGAACCACCAGCGATGCCAGTCGCGATCGCGAAACCCTAGCTCCTATGTCGCGAATAACCCTCCTTGAGCGCCGCCTCGACTCTCGGTTGCCACCGCGATTCCCCAAGCCTCCCAAACTGTCACCTCCTACTCGCGACTCACAGCCCCATCGCCACGATCTCCGCGAACAGTCGCGAGCGCCACCGCCTCTCGTTCTACTTTCGCGACCCCTACCCCTAGGCACCGCTTTGCTCGACCCAGCTACTCGAGCTCCCTCCCCTTCCTTGGCCTCGCGAATGCCATCGCGAATCCTCGAGACTGCCGTGATGGGAAAAGATACGCGATCGATCCCCTTACTCGCGTGCCCCCCTTTTATTTTTAAACGAAGACGATTTTCGTTTTAGGGATTGAACTGGACATTAGATTTTTTTGATTTCTTTTTTTCTTTTTATATATAGAGGGAGAGGCCGAACGATTAAATCTGAAGCCATTATTTGATTTATAGAAGAGGAAGTGCGGCCTTTATTTTCTTTTGAACGAAGAAAGCCTTTGTTTATTTATTTTTTTCTTTCTGTTCGCCTGTATGATTTCAGAAGTGGGAAATGAAAAGGAAGGGTACGAAGAAGACATAATGGAGGCAGTTGTACTTATTGTCGGATAAAGAAAGCATTTATATTTTAGTTAAATTCAATTTGCCTTAGAATAAATTTCTATACGTTTATATATCATACGCTCATACCACAACTCCAAATGTTACAAAAATTGAAGTCCGGTAATAATTTAATATTACGGACCCAATGGAACTGGTTTCGTCGAATTCCGAGAGTGTGCCCCGGAACACTATTTTTAAATATCGATTCGAACGATTTAATTTCAAACCTGAACAAATCACTTTCAAATTTGATTCTGAAGCTTCTATTATCTTCAGTATTATCAATATGAATTTTAAAAGCTTTCGAAATATTTTTCCTCAGTTTAAAATTGAAGATTCAAATTTCTATTCAACTTTCAATAGACTAATTTTAAAATTTAATCGCCAAATTCAAAGATATATTGGGGATTCAAATTAAATTATCGTTTCAAATATTTAAAATTAATTAAATATTTTCAATTTAATTTGTTCAAAATTCTGGGTCGTTACAAACTTCCCTCCTTAAAAGAATTTCGTCCCGAAATTACAAGTTAGGAAAAAAAAAGTCCTTAACTCGTCTACTATTTTTCACAATCCAATAGTTTTATCAATTTGTCAAAAAAAATCTTTCTATTAAAGATTCGTTACTAATTCAACTAACCTTCCAATTTCAATTATAAGTTTCAAACAACATTGTTTACTTCAAAATTCAAATTTAAATTCAAATTCAAATTTTTAACTTTCAAAATTTTCTCAAAAATTTTCTAACGCCCTAAATTTCCGAAAAATTTCGCCAGTGTCTCCTTTGCACAGCTAATACGGCACGACTACAAAACGTCCCTACGGACTCTCAGATTTCAAAAAGAAAAAGAAAAAACCAAGCGGCTAGAGAAGAAATCAACAAATCTCATATAGAAATTTAAATACTTACCTTTTGTCGAGCAATTCGAATTTATCTTTGAAATCAAATTTCCAATTTCCTTTATAACACCTGTATCCTACTAGCCATAATATCTAGTTACAGCATTCAATTATTTTGCACATTTCATTATACAATCTTCAATATATACTTCTTATATCATCTCTAATTCACTATTGAAGTTATATATTCTTTTTCATTCAAATTTTACATTTCAAATTTCATTTGAATTCAATTTACAATTTCAACTCTATTTGGATTCAGTTTAACTTCTGAATATTGAATTTATCAACTATCTTTCATTCACAACTGCACTATTTTAGATTAGTTTCAATTACTAATTCATTACCAATTTTAATTCACTTTATTCAAATTTGTTTTCAACATTCAGTTTCAATTTCAGTTTTCTTCTTTTGTTCATTCCCAAAATTTATTTTCAATTTACTATTTTGGTTTATAACCACTTATATTTAAATTGAATTTCAAATTCCATATGAATTTTAATTCATCTTTCAATTCACATTATTCAATTCAATTCATTTGCTTACAAATTCTAAATGAATTTCAACTTTCAATTTCATTTTCATTTAATTGATTCACTTGTACTTACTTTATTTTAACTTCATCCTTTAAGTTAAATTATTCTATCAAAATTCTAATTGTATAAGTTATCAACTAAATAATATAAATATTTTTATATAGTATTCCAGAGTCTTTTCAACTTTTTCAAAACCATTTTTGAAAACAATTCAAATTATCCTTTGAATTTCCAAAACAAAACCCAATTTTCCAAACAACTTTCATTTAAAACAATTTGGCAGCAATTCCTCTTTTAGAAACCCGAAAATGAACACCGGTGATGCCATGATCATCATCGGAATTATTTTCCAGCAACCGAAAAGAGTTTAGAGCTTTCCATTCCTTCAGTATACCTTTCAAAACATTCGAAATTCATTTTCAAATCAAAAAGGATTTAAACTTTCCAAATCTCCAAAATTTCAAATTCTTTTCAAAATATTTCCAAATACTTCTCTGGAATTCCGTTTCAAATTACAAATTACATTTATAATTTACATTCTTAAATTTCATTTGTATGTGAATTTATTTCTAAACTTTGGAGTTATGATTTCCATTTCTTATTTAATTTCATATAATAATGATAACATTTCAATATTATCACTTTCTTAACAAACATGCATCCATATACTATAGAAATTCATAGAAAATCGTTTCTTTTCTATACAAAATAGCTTTGGGCAAAATTATCTCATTCACCCTATTCAAAAACAATACTGTGCCGAATTGTTCTATTCGAGTGTTTAGAAACCCCTTCGATACAGTTTTGCAGACTGTGCCGCCGAAGGTTCATATGCCACTCAATAAACCAATCATCACAATACAAAACAATTTTATATTCACTAATAAATACGCACTCGTATCTATTATTACTCTCAACTCATTCTAGAGCACTACTGACTCTATCTCTAATGAGTAACACCCAACAGAGCAGGGTTTTCGCTTAACCATATGCTCTGATACCAGCTGTCAAGACCCGCAAATCCGTACCTCTCGATTAACCACTAATCTCCATTGATTAACTCAAAATGAACGGAAATACGAACCCTGAGGGTTTTAAAAAGAAGAAAAGAGTAGAGGAGGAAGAAAATAGAGGAAGAAGAAAGAAGAACAATAGAACACACAGAATAGAAACAATATCAGAATCTCACATTCGCAGCGGAACAAAATATAATAGATAAATCACTAGTCTTTTAAATAAAGAACTATATCAGTTTTATACAATACATCAGTCATCAGAGTCAATATACAACTCAATACAGCAATGGACAGTTATATAAACTTGTCATCATACAAAATACACAGCGGAATAAATATATTAGATACAAATACTACATCTCGCCATTCAGCTTGCTTCCAAAGCTCCAGAATATCCAGAGTATCCTGATAACCTAACTCTAGACTACCCGTGTGGAAATTGGTGGGCACCCAGAGTTTAGAAGGGAAACAATAAACTCCAGGTCAGTTATGGTGACTGGTGTGAGATCGTAAAACAGTTTATCTTTAAAACAAAAGCAGGATAATTTTAAAGTCAATTTCGCAATGCTTTTTGGAAAATGAGACTACCATAAGGCCTCCCGCACGCACACACAATGCAAACGCAGAATCGGAGGAGATTTCTCCTTATGATAGTCAAAGATGCTTGATACGCAAAATCAAATCATTTTTTATATTATTATTAGTGCATAGTGTAGAAAACATTTCGAAAGTATAATATTAATCTTAGCCAACATACGACCAGTATCGTATGCCTACTATAGCTACTATGTTCAATAGCAGGTTACCGCCACATTCCATAGCAGGTAATACAACTAAAACCGTACGCGTCACGTATTGTTTCTTTGGATTTCCAACAAATGGTCAGGCTAAGGAACTTCCTATTCCACGAATAGAACGCCTCTGGAATGACGTCCCGAGAAATAACCTAACATTACGGTTAGATCTCTGCCAACACAAGGCCGGGTTACCTCTGCAAAAATAGGTAACTACTGACACGCGTATGCCATCCCCCGATCGTCACCGATCTTCCCGAGGATCCTCGATTTCCAACTACCACAAAGTAATAAAGTCGCAGCATCTACAGAGGTTAAGTATCTGGGCTCCATACCATGATACCACCTTTATCCAGAAGGAATGACATACACTAAGGGGCGCTACTCCCTAGAACCTTGCCGCATCCTTCCTGTTTTGACCATTTCCGGGGTGTGAGGTCCGACGAAGTCTCGTCCACAAAGCTACGCTTTGTTCACAAAGCCATGCCTTGGGTCAACAAATGATCAACCTATGATCATAAAGATAAATGATCAAATAAATGATCATATCACAAATGATCAAACACTGACCATTTCACAGCAACACTCAGTATGTAACGCTACCAAATTGGGAGTATATTGCTGATAAATTTCAACTACATAACCTCTGAGCTCGTACGTCTCAGAGAAGGGTGTTAAGCTAAGAGAATAAATCCTCCGCCACCAACAGAAATGTATTTGAAAGAAATCAGCTTTATATCTCAATTTGTAATGTTAGACATACAATCCATACAAGTCTGTTCCGGGATTGAACAGAACCGAAGGCACTTCTCACGAAGCCCTTGCAATTCCGGATAATTTTCAATCACGTCCAGACTTCCCGTCACTAAGGGTGATAAAACCTCTAAATCGAAGATCAGTCGATGTAGAGTAACTCGACGGTAATCCTTCCATTTTCAAAAATATCCGGTCTTCAACACCGGTCATCAAATGCAATTCATTACGACGTATCACATATTCGGAATGGGTTATACGACCCCATGGTCCTTTCCCGGCTAACCCGAATAGTGAGCGCTTATTCAAAAATAAGTGTGGCATTCAAATTCATCCAATTCACAACAAATACCATTCAAGGTAATTATTGATAGTCGGTTATTTAACTATCAATAAAGATGCACAACATCATCAGATTCCAAATAATTTTCCCAAATTATTTTATCTTCAAAAATATCTTTACTAGATATAAAATTTCCACACTTCAAAAATAAATCAATATTTATTTTTAAAACGAATTCCCATTTCTTTTATAAATTCCATAGTGCATTTATATTTTCAAATATCTACAGATATACGAATTCAATCGATTTCAATATTCACTTTCGATTTATCTTTAGAAAGATAAATTCTCAAAAACATTTCGTTTCATTTTGAAAAAAAAAACATTCCCATACTTATTTAAAGATAAGTAATTCACAAATCTATTTATTTCCAACATTTGAAAATATTCGATATACTTAAATCAAAAATTAAGTATATATTCATTCTTTAAGGAAAATATTCTTTTAACACATTTATTTGGGTCAAAACGAATGTTGCGTAAAACATCGTTACGACGACCCAAAATCACTAGTATAGGGATTCAAATTTTAAGATAGATATATAAATCCCAATACTATATAAAACATTTCCTTTCGAAAATCATTTACTATAACAACAGTGTTATAGTCCACAATTTCCTTCAATTTCTCGAAAACGTCTATTTCAACAATGAATGTTGAAATCTATGGTTTCGATATTTAATCATTTTAAAACATCGTTAAAACAATTAACTTCATTTTAAAATATTCATTTTCCCAAACATATCCATTTTGTTCAATAATATATTCACTGTCCAAAATCGTGAATATAATTTACTTAACCAAATTTCAATCATCTCTACACATTTTATTTCAATAATAATTCGCTATCTAAAATCGCGAATATATCTCCTTTAATAACCCTCTATATTTAATTTATCAAATTCAATTGATTTCGAATTTATAAAACAACGTTTATAAATTCTATTCCTACTTTATAACAACTTCGATTTATCAATCTCCTTTTATTAACTTCTAGAATTCACTTATCAAAATAAGTGATTTCGGATTTATAAACAACGTTTATAAATCACATTTATATTTATAAAATCTTCAATTTATAAATCTCCTTTTATTAACTAATTCAATTCATAACTAAATTTTTATACCAACTATCCATATTATAAGTTGAATACTTATAATTCATTTATTCTACAAAATCATTTCCATTTATAAGTTCACCATTTATAAATTTCTTTCACTTATAAATTCTTAAAAATTCATTTTAACACTTATAAAAACTCGTTTTATAATCCCAATCTTTCAAAGTTATAAATATCAATTTTGTACCTCTTTTACATACATCGTTTTTAATAATTCAAAAATTCCAATTAAAATCATTTTATAAATTACTTAACTATTTATTTCAAAGGAAATTACCTTTCGGTTATATTTCACAATGATCTTAACTTTTATAACTCTAAAAATTTATACGTTTATTTATTTAAGATGAATCAATTCAAAATTTTAATAAAACGTATATTTTCAAAAATCACTTAAAAATCCTTTTTAAAGTAAAAATCGTTATTTTTAAACTTTAAAAATTGAATCCGATGATGCAACAGCACCAATTAGTCAATCACAACATTCAATATCATATATCAATATGATAACAGAATATACATCAATATCTGCAAATAATAATATTGGTGAGGAATCCAGTTGGATCCCTCCAACCTGTTTCCCTGCATCCAAAGACGTTAGCACAATACCAATTCCACTTCGAGGTGGAATATCGTGGTATATGGGTTTTATAAAATATCATCCGCTTAATAACGGCGCAATAGGGTCTCATCCGCTATATAATGCGGGAAATCAATCAATCCAATATATACATATGCCAATATGTATATATTGCTATATATATATAGATATATCCTACTATATCTAATATCACATCCAAATAGCAATCAAATCAATCAATAACTGCAAAATCATTTTGAGTGAGAAAATCTCACCTTAGCTTTTAATTTGCGATCCATTTCCAATCCAATTTGTTTCCTTGACTTTATTCGACCTTGTATAACAATTTAGATAATTTATTAATATCTAAACTGAATCGAATAATAAATTTCCATTTAATTGATTTATTTAATCTTAAACTTATAATTAATTTCCTTAAACCCATTTTCCTTTCTAAATTTAATTAACTAACAATTTTCACTTAAAACTAACACTTTTAATTATCCAATGATTTAATTTCAAACTAATTCTCTTTAACAAATTTAAATTAACAAGTGGTTTTATTTTAAACCAATATTCTTTTAAATAGATTGATTTAACTAAAAATTAAATTTTAAGCTAAATCCCTTAATAAATTTTCTGGTCTTAACTTACACATTACATTCAAATAGAAAAATTCTTTTAACCAAATTTCTTTTACTGTTAGTTTATCATTTTTCTTTCTGCAAATTAAAACAGTAATAAATTTTACTGTTAACATTTTTTTATTTTTTTATTTTATTTTTAAACCTTATATATATATAAAAATTTAAATTAAATAAAATTAAATAGACAATACCTAACTGCCTGCTCAAGAACCACCAGCGATGCTAGTCGCGATCGCGAAACCCTAGCTACTATGTCGCGAATAACCCTCCTTGAGCGCCGCCTCGACTCGCGGTTGCCACCGCGATTCCCCAAGCCTCCCAAACTGTCACCTCCTACTCGCGACTCACAGCCCCATCGCCACGATCTCCGCGAACAGTCGCGAGCGCCACCGCCTCTCGTTCTACTTTCGCGACCCCCACCCCTAGGCGCCGCTTTGCTCGAACCAGCTACTCAAGCTCCCTCCCCCTCCTTGGCCTCGCGAATGCCATCGCGAATCCTCGAGACTGCCGTGATGGGAAAAGAGACGCGATCGATCCCCTTACTCGCGTGCCCCCCTTTTATTTTTAAACGAAGACGATTTTCGTTTTAGGGATTGAACTGGACATTTGATTTTTTTGATTTCTTTTTTTCTTTTTATATATAGAGGGAGAGACCGAACGATTAAATCTGAAGCCATTATTTGATTTATAGAAGAGGAAGTGCGGCCTTTATTTTCTTTTGAACGAAGAAAGCCTTTGTTTATTTATTTTTTTCTTTCTGTTCGCCTGTATGTTTTCAGAAGTGGGAAATGAAAAGGAAGGGTACGAAGAAGACACAATGGAGGCGGTTGTACTTATTGTCGGATAAAGAAAGCATTTATATTTTAGTTAAATTCAATTTGTCTTAGAATAAATTTCTATACGTTTATATATCGTACGCTCATACCACAACTCCAAATGTTACAAAAATTGAAATCCGGTAATAATTCAATATTACAGACCCAATGAAACTGGTTTCGTCGAATTCCGAGACTGTGCCCCGGAACACTATTTTTAAATATCGATTCGAACGATTTAATTTCAAACCTGAACAAATCACTTTCAAATTCGTTTCTGAAGCTTCTATTATCTTCAGTATTATCAATATGAATTTTAAAAGCTTTCGAAATATTTTTCCTCAGTTTAAAATTGAAGATTCAAATTTCTATTCAACTTTCAATAGACAAATTTTAAAATTTAATCGCCAAATTCAAAGATATATTGGGGATTCAAATTAAATTATCGTTTCAAATATTTAAAATTAATTAAATATTTTCAATTTAATTTGTTCAAAATTCTGGGTCGTTACATTTTCACACTTAAAAACCGAACTTCACTTCACTTTTAGACACATCAACTCACACACATGGCTACACATGGGGGTGTTCGGTCATGCATAGTGATGGAGGAGGAGGAGGGTGTGGTGGTGATGAAATGGGGATGTATATGCACCTAAATATCATGATATTTTAGTTCACATTTTTGCCAATAATTACCACCCTCCATCTTCACTTCATTTTTTCATAACTTTCTAAGCTTCTTCATCTCTTTATATTCCTCTTTAATGGCTTCTCTACTTAAGAAAATTATGAATAAAAATTAGTACAAAAGAAAATAAATTTATATAAGTATATATACATTAGCAATCCACTTCAAAACAAGCTCAAACCACTCTTTCCTCCGCTCAAAACCCACGGCCACCACCTCCTACCACTTAAGGCCGAGCCACTTCCACTTGCAAGCTTAGGCCGAGCTCATTCAAAGGTACAAAGCTTGATTCCATAGGCTTTGATTCGATCGTAGCAGAGTTATATCGAATTTTTGTAAAGTTAGAAACCAATAAAGGTGAGAAACTCTATTTATATTATGATATTGTGGATGATATATATGTTTGGCTATGCTTGGTTGTGATGATTGTGAACCATGTTTGGATATGGCAATATGTTTGTTTGGATGTGTAAATGATTCATGTTTAATACACATCGAATATCACGAAGGAAATCACTTTCCTTTAATAAATAAAATGGTGTATATGAGATTGTTAAACCTCTTTAAAATGGTTTATAAATGTTTTATAAACACTAAAACCCAATTTGGGGAAGTTTTGAAAAGTTATGAAAATTGAGTCAAAAACAGGCGCGTCGCGTAACGGTAGTTCACGATTTCGCGCCATAGAAAGTTAAATTCATTTATACGATGGAATCAGAGTCGGAATTCTTTCGAATAAGAATTTTTTGAACCGTTATAATCATGGTTTTAAAACAAAAGAAAATGATCAAGATTTCGTTTAGTAGATTTTGAAATATGAGCAAATCAAATTTTCAAAATAGTCGCGGTTTGGTAGTTCGGAAACTAAAGCGATAAATTCTTTAAAATGATATTTTAATTCTATAAAAATATGGAATTAATTCTATAAATATTTTAGAATGTTTTAGAAGTGATTTGAATTATAAAAATGAATTTCTAAATAGTAGAAAAGTTGTTTTAATCAAATAAGCCTTAAAAGCACTATTCGTAGCACTTTTTGCAGCGGTTTTTAATAACATTTGAAATATGGCTTTAAAATTAAGTATTCTTTTCCAAATATTTTATAAATATTTTCAAATAAATAATTGAGTATTTTAAAGATAATGTGGAGGTTTTATGATTTATTTTAAAGAGTTTAAATAAATGATTTAAAGAAAAGCAGTCATAAATAAGTGATTTAATCTTGGCCTCTTTCCTGGGCGAGGAATAGATAAGGTCGAAATGTCGAAAACGAGATGAGTATAAATGATTTAATTTTTTCAAATTTATTACAACTTGGACTATATAAAAATAATCTTCTTATACTTGATATTAAATTCCGAGGAGAGAATTCATACTATCCGTTTGAATTTAAAAGGTGATTTCACCGTTATTCGACGAATAGTAAAGGTTGAATACAAAAATTGACGTTGTTTAGAATTGGTATAATTTCTATCGACCCTTTTTACTCAAAAAAAGGTTTTGCAATATGATTTACGAGAAATGATTTTGATTTGGTATTTCCAAAGTTAAGAGAGGTTTAATGATTCTGTATATACCGAAAAGAAATGTTTAAAAGATATATATTTCTAGAAGATAGTTTTTGATAAAGAGAAAGTAATTAACCAAATGATAAGCACTTATTTACTTAACATCTTTTTATCGATGATCGGTTCGAAGGAACCGGGGTCAGATTTGGGTGATTCCTATTCGAAAACCACTTCGAACCAATATACGTCTTTGAAGGTAAAGACATGAAATGATAATAAATGGAATTAAGGGCTATTGTCACTGACCCTCGAGGGAAATTTCCCATATCATATATATGTGGCAGTAGTATCTTCATTTGATTTTCGATGCAAGGGCTGCTCCCTACTAATTCTAGGGGTGATTCCTGACAGGATGTAGTAGGAGAGTTCCTTCGGTTGTTCTATTCCTAGAAAACTTGTATGGACGAATGTTTGACATTGCATTTCTAAAATGTGCACACATTGATTTTTACAAACGTACATCTGTTTGGTGGTGTAGGAGGTAACTATCATATAGTTAACACCCTTCTTTGAGACGTACGAGCTCAGAGGTTGTACATTTGTGGAAATCAATAGTGTGTGATGGAATTGGCAATGTGACATTCAAAGTTTGAATGTACCATGTGAAAGGTAATTGTCACCTCGGGCCTCATCGCTAGGAAATGGCTTAAACAGGGCATGCCGTAAGGCTATGTAGTTCACAACCATTAGGGTATGGTCACCACCTTTCTAGGTTACCCTCTATATATCAGGTATGTTGTGTATGCTATGAGAGATCTCAGATAGGCTATGCTATGAGAGCTCTCAGATAGGTCAGGAACGACCCGGGTGATGTCATATTCGATTCTATCCACCGCCAGATGGGTCTACAGGTAGGCCGGTCTTCCGAGGTGCAGAGGTTTCAAAGGTGTTGATCCTCGGTACATCCCTCTTGAGATGTAATGTTAAGGAAGGTAGTTCCTTACCTACCATTGTATGGAAATCCATTCTCCAATAAGTGCATTCGGACTTGATTGTAGAACCTATTATGCTGGAATTTAATCAATGTAACAATTTCAACTAAGATTATTAAGTTTACTTGAAAAGTGTTTTCAAAAGAATGTCATTAAAATAATATTACCAAATTTTTCATAGTAAAGATTTTAGTTATCATAAGGTAAAATCATATTTCGTGTTTCTGTGCGGCGTGGTCTTATGAGATACCGTTTGTTTTCAAAGATCCATATATTGAGTTTCTCACACCAGTCCCATGACTTACCCAGAGTTTATTTTCTTTTCCCTTGAACTTTGGGTGCCCTATTTTTTGGGCAGCCAAGTAGTTAGGTTTAACTTGGAGCATTGTGATGGAGCTTGAAGTCTGGAGCTGAAGATTTCCTATAGATATTTCTCCATTTCCATTCCCGCTTCATTAGTTACTGAGTGTAATCAGCATTTATAAGGATAGAGAATTATAACTGTACATGTTGATTTATAAGATAGACTTTGATAAATGTATTGTAAATATAGATATATTGAAATAATATATGTTATTCCATTCATGTAAGATTCTTTTCTATCTTTATTTTCTTTTACTCCATGATAATCTACCTCTCCGGCACTTGGATTTACAGCACGTGAATACTGAGGATGTATTACTATTAATTTCTGAGGGTCGAGGAGACGGGTCGTCGCATTTGGTATCAAAGCTTAGGTTAAGCAAACACCTTAGCCTGATAGGGGTAAAGTCTCATCTAAGATAGGGTTAGTAATACCCTAGGATGAGTAACTCATTAGAGATAAGGTCAGTAACACCCTAGAATGAGTTGAGCAAATTATATAAGAGCGTGTATTTGTTAATGATATATATAAAATGTCGTTTTCAAAATTGGTAAATGAGATAATTTTTCCTAAGGTCATATTTTTAAATATATAGAATATATTTTGGAAAATATTGTTAGTTGTGATATTAAAGTCATAAACTGGATAACTATTTTAAAAACAAGTTAGTTAAATAAAGAATAAACATCTTGTGATTAGAATTTCACATTTTGACTATAAGATGTTTAATAATGGTATTGAGAGGACTAAGAATAGGGAGGAAAACCTAAGATTTGGATGTTAAGAACTTTTATCCAAAAGTTTTTTTTCCTTAGAAAGGATTTTGAAAGTCGATGATAATAACGTTCGAAACATGTTTAAAGAATCAAAAGGATTTTTGGAAGAAGATAGAACATTTTGATAAAGATCTCGATTTTTTCCTAGGTGTTAGTCGAACCTTGATTTGAAAAGCGGTATACTTGTTAAGTTAGGATGAATACTTAGTGTCTGCTTCTAAGTATTTGTGTTTATATTTGTAGAATCCATACAAAGTGAAGTATTCAAATGGAGAAACCTCAAGTGCAAATTGGGGGTGAGAAAGATGATCTAATCATCCTTTCAAGTGATGAGGAAGAGCCCATATAAGAGGAGTATGATCTGTATACTCGTAGAGACAGAAATGGTTACCCAATAGCAGGAATCCTCATACTTCCCCTAACTCCAGAACTGGTCATAATATCTACTAACGCTAAGGCCGTTCCAGCCTCGGAAGGAAGGGGGATCACTGACCCTGAAACGGTTCGGAAGTCGAACCCGAAGAAGAACCCATGGAGGAGGAGTTTAAACCAGAGGAGGACCAGAATGATATGATGCCAAATGAATCAAACCACAGGAGTGAGGGCAGCAACATCATATAGGAGATGGAGGAGGATCATGTTATTTGGTGCAAGGAGTCATCAAGTTCGTACATTCAGTGGGATAATATGGAAGTGGATGAAGTAGAAGCTGAGGAGGAATTTGAGAATCCCTGGGAGATGGGAATACAAGGATTGGAGAAATTGGAGGAAAGTGAAATGTTGCAGGAAGTACCAGTTGGACTTGGACATGTTCCATGGAATCAGCCCTGGCTACCATTTGGGGAAAATGAAGACGGAAACGAAGCTAACAATGAACAAAGGAGTGAAGATGAGGACGTGCGGGAAATTTCATTGGAGTTTGGATATTGGAGTGCACCATCAGCTACAGATTCAGAATGATGATTGAGAATGGAATTGGAGACTAGTTATATCTATCTAATATTAGATATTAAGTAGTAGTTTATAAGTATGGCTTGTGGTAGGATGATGTTGTGGTTGGCCATGTAATTGTATTTGTATTATGAACTTCAATTATGTACCAAGTACGATTGGGATAGCTTGAGAATGACCAAGTGTGGTAGAAGTAATGAATGTAAGATATAAGGATGTATAATATAAATATGATCTTTCATTTTAACTTCATTCATTTGCAATTATACAAGTCACTTAAGAAAATTTTCAAGAATTATTGATAAAGGAAACAAAGCTTAAAAGGAGAATTTTCCTTGTAAGATAAAAGTTATAAAATAAATTATGAAAATTAAAATGGGATTTATTGACAAAGAAATTTCAAAAGAATTTTGAAATAAAATTATAATAGTATTATTTCAAGTAAAGGATAATTGATTTCTTTTGAAAAGGAGATAGAAATATTTTAGGGAAAATATTTTGAAATGACTATCAATGAGTTATAATAAAAGATGGTTATTATAAATTTTAATGGAAAAGGTATTTACCTTATGTAATGAGATGTCTTCCTTTAAGAAGAAATATTTGGAGAATATATATATATATATGTATATGTATCTATAAAAGAGTTTGAATCAAAGTTAAGATTTTATGAAATGTTTTCATAAAAATATTTTAGTTAAGTTAATAAGTATGTATATTGTAAGCAGATCATTTCATCGCACGATTCTGATCTAAGATTCGAATGCAGAACTTTGAGGTAGTTATACCAGTCCGAAAAAGGATTTATCATCTAATTCTTAACGATGAACATTGATGAGAGTTTGTGGTTGGATACTTGAGTTTTCTATCATAGTTGAGAGCTATGCAAGGAAAACTAAAATTCTGATCTGAAAGCCTGATCGGAGTCCGCACTAGAGGATCATGGGATCAATACTAGTTCGGAAGTAAAGTTATGGATTTGAATAGTAGATCGAATAAGATACTATGTGCAGATGATCTATATACATCGTACGGGTGTAAGTTTAAAAATAAATATTTTGGGCAAATACCTTTAGGTTTGCATTATAATTTCGAGGATGAAATTCTTGTAAGGAAGGGAGTATGTAACGATCCGCAAATTTATCAATTTAATAAATTGTATTTATTTTTAAATATTCAATATAAGGTTTTTATAAAAAATAGATTATGATGTTTTGAACAAGAATGATGGTAATCTTATTTTTGAATAAATATTTACAAAAATATATACTTTGGAAAAAATATCGATAAAATGATCGAAAATCATTTTATCGATAAACAGCTCTATAATTATCAAAAGTCATGCACGGAGCTGGATACATACACTTATTTGTCCGTTTAAATAGGAATATGGAATAAAAAAATTATTTTACTTTTGGGAATAAAATGTATTTATGCCATCATCAATAATGGCATCATATTTAATAATTGATTTATGAATTTAAAATGAGATTTAATGATTTAATAATTGTTGTAATTATTTTAATAATTGTTTTAAAATTATCATAAATCATTTTAATTATTATATAGTGATAATAAATCATTTATAATAGTTTTATAAAGAGATATACTTGATTTAAAAATATAAGAAAATCCATATCGCTTTACCAATATAACAACCCTTTTTATAAACAATTGTTTAATATTAATTTATATGGTTTTATAAATCAAATGTGATCATTTTGATTAGTTAAAAATGATAAAAAAATTAGTTTTCAAATTTTGTTTATATTTATATGTAAATTAATTTATAAGTGAAAATATGACTGGGAATTGACCTCCCGATTTCCAGCGGTTTAATGAACGAAAGTTGTTCAAAGTTATTGCAACCTTGTTTATATGTCTTGTGCACATATATAATATACACATGCACACCCTAACATATACATGAATACATATATACATAAAAATATACATAGACACTTATATATATATTACGAAAGATCTAAGACATTTTCACACTTAAAAAGCAAACTTCACTTCATTCTTACACACATTAACTCACACACATGGGGATGTTCGGTCATGCATAGTGATGGAGGAGGAGGGTCGTGTAACGATCTGCCTTTCTTACACCTAAGTGGACACTTAGTACATCCTCAGTATTCATGTGCCGATCATTTAAGTTTCCGAAAGATAGGTCGTTTGGGGTGAAGAAAGAATAAGACGGAAAAGAATCTCACAAAAACATGATGAGTAACATATAATATATATATCAAGTATTTACAAAAGAAAGAACTTTATTATAAAACATCATCAGAGTATATTATTATATTATCAACCTTGACAGTTATAACAATCTGTCTTTACAAATGCTAATAAATTCAACGATCAATACAATGGAAAAATAAAGGAATATATAGATACAACTTGGGCATCCAGCTCGTCTCCTGAACTCCAAAGCATCTGAAGCTAATCTAGAAAATATGCTCGGTCTGACCCGAGCATTAAAATAAAATAACACCTGGATCAGTCTGGTAATACCAGCATGATAAAACTCAAGTAATAGGGTGACCATATAATAATTCTATGAAATCACGCCGCTAACACAGAACGGGTTTTTACCTCACAATATCAATATTCATAGATGAAGAAACAGGAAACAAATTAGAACAACAATCCAAACAAGAATAAATGAGCATAGACACGGTAAAAATCCAAGTTTAAAGAATAAACACAAATAATTGAACATCGAGAAGAACCTTAATCACTTCTCGGTGCAACTAAGAAAGAAGTTAAATTATAAACTAGGATCAAAGGAAATAATAAAGAATTTTTTCAACAAATGACTAGAAGGGTGTGCCTTCCTATACCGAGAGTATACCTCTAGAAATATACTTGAGATGGCCAAATACTCTGTGGCACCTCTCGGGAACTCCAAGCCGGATCCCGCCAACCTTAACGAGAATCCGAATATTTCAAATCTCAACGTGCAAACCGAATCCAATCTAGAGTAGGTGTGAATATACCATGATAGGGGCAACCCCAAATAACTTGGCACACACTCGCTCTTTGGGTTTAGTCATTTCTGACAAAGGATAACAATGCTAAAAAGAGCAACAAATCGTTTTTTATGGTAATGATACACCATGAAAACAGTTGAACCGATAGTTAATAAATCAACTAACGGGGATAATTAAAAATGATCGTATATGGAAATTAATTTTGTAACGACCCGCCAATTTATCACTTTGATAAATTTTATTTATTTTTAAAATTTTACAAATAAAAGGTTGATAATACAAATAATATTGTTTCAAGTGATGATAATTAATAATAAACTTATTTTTAATAAATATTTACAAGAATATTTTCCTTGGGATTTATATCGATCAGTGGCATCGTATTTAAATATAGATTTATTTAAATTAAATCAAGTTTTAATGATTTAATAATTATTTTAAATTATCTAAATAATTAATTTAAATAAATGATAATTCATTTTAAATAACTATAAAGTGATAATAAATCAATTATAATAGTTATATAAGGAGATATAATTGATTTGAAAATAAAAGGAAAAATCGATATCGCTTTATCGGTATAATAGCGATTTTTATAATTAATTTTTAATATGAATTTATATGGTTTTATAATTCAAATGTAGTCATTTTAATTAGTTTAAAATTATAAGAAAATGTTTTTTTTTAATTTTGTTTAAAATATAGATATGTTAGAGTATAAGAGAAAATGTGGCCGATAATTAGTTCTTCGGATTTCAACGATTTAACAAACAAAAGTTGTTCGAAGATGTTCAGAGTGTTATAGACGTACATATACATACATTTATATGTTACATACACATGATAACATACATATAAACATACATATATAAATATAATTAAGTATAAGAAATATCATATAAAATAAATTATATTTTAAAGATTTCTTACTCCTTAAGCATAAATAAGTCAACATATGTATACATGAGATGATGGAAGTGATGTGCACATGGGGGGGCTTTGGCCATTCATTGTGAAGAGGGAAAGTGTGTTGAAGAAGCCTTGAAATGGTGATAAAACTGATGTGTATATGTCTTCTTTTATACTCTTCCCTTTTCCTATAAATACCCTACCATCTTCTCTTCATTTTCATTTATCTTCTTCTTCATTTTTCAATATTTTGCTTCCACTTTAATGGCTTCCATCCTAAGAGAAATAATGTCAAAATTTATTTCAAAAAAATTAAATTATAATATATAGTTATATATAATTAAACACCTCAAAACAAGCTCAAATCTCCATCTCTCCACCTCCCAAACCCAAGGGACCACCTTCCACCGCCCTTAGCCATGAGCTCCACCCCCTTCCCAACCTAGGCCGTGAGCAACAAGGCTAGGCCAATCCATTTCAAGGATCCAAGCTCGGTTTCGTGGAGTTTAATTTTGAGATAGCGGAGCTATATCCGTTTTAAAACTAGTTCGAGTGAAAATGAAGGTGAGAACTCCTAAACTATTATACTATATGTTGGATGATGATATGATGATTTAAATGGATGTTTAATATGCTTTGATCATCAAGTTTGGTTGTTTTCATATGAATGTTGAAACTATATGCAAGTCAAGAATATACACGTAACACAAAGGAAATCACTTTCCTTGAATTAATGAATTGGTATATATGGAATTGTTAAATCTCTTAAAAATGGTTTAAAATGTATTTGAAATGTTTTATAAACATTTAAAAGTGTTTTTGTGAAGTTTGAAAAGAAATAGAAAATTTAGTTAAAAATATGCGCGTCGCGTAATGGTAGTTCGCGATTTCGCGCTATAAAAGTCAAACAAGTGTAAAAGTTGGAATATAGCTCAGAATTCTTCGAGATAAGAATTTTCCGAACTATTATATCCATAGTTTTCCAACGAAGAAATAAAATTGAGATTTCGATAAGTGGACTTTGAAATATGAGTAAAACAAGTTTTGGAAAAATCCTAATTTTGTAGTTCGGAATCCAAAACTGGATTTCTTTGAAAATGATATCTTAAAATGTTTAAATAAATCTTATAAATGTTTTAAAATGTTTTAAAAGTGATTTGAGTAATAAAAATTAATTTTCAAATGATAAAAAGTCGTTTTGACCAATATAGCTTAAAAAGCACTTTCCGCATCACTTTTCCGCGACGCTTTTCTATAACTTTTGAAATATAGTTTTAAACTTAACCACTCTTTTCCAATTATTTTATAAAAAAAATTAAATGATTAATAAAGTGTTTTAAAGGGAATTTGAAGGATTTATGAAATGATTAAAATGATTTAATGATTTAGAGGCGATCAAATAACTTGACCGCCTTATGGGTGTCAGAAAGATAGTGTCTAGGCTTAGGTTTGGAAAACCAATTTCCTGCTCTCCCTGTTATCCGGACTGGCTCGACGGAGGGGATAGTAAATTTGGTTTACTCGGATCAAAATTTTCCAAAGGATAAAGAAAGATATTTTTCCAAGATTTAAACAATTTATATTTTATAGAGATGATCTTCTTGTACTCGGTGTTAAATCCCGAAGAGGGAACTCGTACTATTCATGGAATTTAAAAGGTGATTTCACCATTATTCTGCTCATAGTATTTGTTGAATACGGATATTGATATTAAGTAGAATTAGATGATTTCCATAGATTTTGCTCACTTTATATTGACTGGTTTTGGATTAACATCCTAGATAACATGGTTTCAACTTAATCAAAAATATGAGTTTTGAATTAAGAAATCTTTGTTAAGATTTAAATGAAATGATTTGGAATTAATTTAAATTCCTATACTTAAAATTTATTTGTTTTGATTTATAGTAAATGATGTCTTGAATATCATTGTTTTTGATCCATGTTAAAAGTTATGATTTCGAAATCTTTGTTAAGATTTAAATAAATGATTTGGAATATTTTCCAAAGAAAAGATGAAATGATTTGGAATTCAAAAAGGGTTTTATGAAATCAAAGGATTCAATAAGAGCGGTTTAGTGATTCCGTATATACGGGAAAGAACGTTTTAGAAATACATATCTCCAAAAGAGATTTTGATAAAAAGAACTTAATTAATTAAAGAATGATTCCCTATTCATAAAATCTCTTTTTATCGATGATTGGATCGAAGGAACCAGGTCGGATCTGGGGTAATCTCTATCCGAAAACCACATCGAACCAATGTATGCGTTCGAAAAAATAATGAAGACTTGATAAAGAAAATGAAGCATGAAGACCAAGGATTTTCGGGATGAAAGGACTGCTTGTTGATAATTCTGGTTAGCTCCTAAATACTAAAGTAGCAGTGGTCCCTTCATTTCTGAAACTCTTTGGGTTGTAAGGACTTTTCGCTACTAATCCTAGGGATAATTCCTGACGGGATGTGGTAGGAGAGTGCCTTCGGTTTCGTTCAATCCCAGAATGAACTTGTATGGATGGATGTTTGACATTGCATTCTTGAGATTTCATCATTGACTTTTATAAATATACATCTGTTTGGTGGCGGTGAAGGCAACTTGTCTTAGCTTAACATCCTTCTCTGGGACGTATGAGCTCGGAGGTTGTATGTTTTTGGAAGTCAATAGTGATCGATGGGATGGCAATGTGGCATTCAAAGTGGAATGTGCAAAAGGTAATCGCTACCTCAAGCCTCACACCCGGAAATGGCCAAAACAGGGTAGATGCGATAAGGCTGTGTGGTTCGCAACCATTAGGGTATGATCATCCCCTTCTAGATATATTTCTACCCGCTATGACGTTCGTGTTTAAATTAATGTGGATGTATGCTACGAGGATCCTCAGATAGGTCGGTAATGACCGGGCGATGACATATTTGGTATTATCTAAGGAAAGGTAGGATGGTCTTGTGTTGGTAAAGGTGCAGATGTTCTATTGACCTCGGTGCATTCCTCTAGAAATGTACTGTCGGAAGGTAGTCTCTTCACCTGGTCATTTGTATGGAATCCATTCTCCAATAAGTGCCTGCCAGTTTGTTTGTAGAACCCGTGTTTGTGGCTAGTATTGCTGGAATTTAATCAATGTAACAATTTCGACTAAGATTGATAAGTTTACTTGCAAATGTTTTCAAAGATATGTTATTAAAAACAATATCCATTATTTTTACATAAAAATGCTTTGGTTATCATAAGGTAAAAACCCGTTCCGTGTTTATGTGCGGCGTGGTCTTATAAGATACCTTTTTGTTTTCAAAATGCATATTTTGAGTTCTCACACCAGTCCTATGACTGACCCGGAGTTTATTTTTCTTTCCTCAACTCTGGGTGCCCTAATTTTCTCCGGGCAGCCTAGTAGTCAAGTCTAGAAGAAAGCTAGATGGAGCTTAAAGCATGGAGTTAGAAGATTTTTCTGAAGATTGTTTTCCCACCACACTTATGTAGTATAATATTCCACATTGTAAGGATAGGAATTTATAACTGTCCATGTTTAACTCTGATAAATGTATTTTAATTTCCGCTGCAAAGATTATGTTGAAATAACATATGTGAGATTCTGTTCTGTCTTATTTTTCTTTCTTACCTTTGAGAATCTGCTTCTCCAGCACTTGAATTTACCGCACGTGAATACCGAGGA
This sequence comes from Allium fistulosum, assembly GCA_030737815.1. Taxonomy (NCBI): domain Eukaryota; kingdom Viridiplantae; phylum Streptophyta; class Magnoliopsida; order Asparagales; family Amaryllidaceae; genus Allium; species Allium fistulosum. Next base: position 635,129,034 of record CM060908.1, on the reverse strand, counting down.
TGTATTAGTGTCGATTTCTAGGAGTCAAAGAAACGGGTCCTCACGTTTGGTACCAAAGCTTAGGTTGAGCAAACACCTGAGCCTGATAGGGGTAAAAGACTCATCAGAGATAGGGTTAGTAACACCCTAGGATAAGTAACTCATTAGAGATAAGGTTAGTAACACCCTAGAATAAGTTTGAGATTATTATATATGAGCGTGTGTTTGTTAATAAAATATACAAATGGATTTGATTTTATTTGAAATCATTTTTACTTAAAAATATATAAATATGTATTTGAAAAGAAAAGAATATTTTGGAAAAATTTTCTAAGAGTTTTCTTGAAATAATAAATATTTTATCCAAAGAACTTTAAAAGACTATCTATAGAAATAAATTCTGAAACACTTTCTGAGCATTGACCTAAGAATATGCCAGACCACATAGGGAAGTTATGCGAAAGAGGAAACCTCTAGGGCAAATTAGGGGTGAGAAGGATAGCCTTATAGTTCTCTCTAACGACAAAGAGAAACAGCCAGTACATCCGCCTAGCAATGGTGGATCTCCGATTAGGAAAGACTATGCCTTGTATACACATAGGGATGAAGATGGGTACCCTGTTGCCAGAATGCTTATACCACCCCCAGCTCCAGAAATAATTATGATCTCTAGCGATGATGAACCCGGGCAATCCTCGGAGGGAAATTGGGTAGTGGATCCCGCTAGTTCCATTATGGAACCAATAGAGGAGGATGAGCCGATGGAGGGGGAATCGGAACCTATAGAAGATGGGTAGAGCCAATGGAGGAGGAATCTGAGCCAATGGAAGACCCGAACGCTATCATATCGAGCGAGTGCAGCAATGTGATATGGAATATGAGCGAGGAGAATGTTATATGGCAGGAGGCATCATCCAGTTCATACATAAACTGGGATGCAATAGAAAGCAACAATGAGGAGACAACAGAAAAGGAAGAAGAGGAGGGAGTCGGAGAATTTAAAAATCCATAGAAAGAAAATGTGCAAGGATTAGAGGAGTTGGAAGAAGGAGGAATCTTACCGGGAATACCAGTAGGCTTGGGACATGTCCTATGGAATCAGTCGTGGTTACCCCAGGAAATTGAAGAAGCACAAGAGGAGGACGGCAACGAGGCCGATGATGAGTTGGATAGTGAAGAAGAGAGAGAAGGGGAGGTAATGATTGATTTGAGATGTTGGAGTCCGCCTTTATCTTCGGACTCAGAAGAGTAGGAATGGAATCTGAGAAGTTGAGTACATATGAGTGTGATGGTTGTTTTTGATGTAGTATTTTGAGTTGTAATAGTTTAGGGGGAGAGGGGAAATCTTCTTTTTTGGACCCTAGTGTTGGAAGGTTTAAATGATGTAAGAGTGTGAAGTTTTATAATATGATGATTGTCCTAACTTTGCATTAGTACCACTCTTAAAGTAAATATTTAAAGTTAATAATGAATGGTTTTGGGTTGGTAGTAAATGATGTTTTAGCGACATTTGTTTTTAAACCTTTGAATAACACTTTAGAAGAAATCTTATGGGTATATTTAGATCTTTAATAATGAGATTTTTAGGATAATAACAAATATTGGGATCTTTTATATAAAAATAGAAAATGTTATAAAAAAGAGAAGTTCATTATAAAAATGTTTTGGTAGTAATTGTTTTAATCTCTTCAATTACATTTTAAAGTAAGTAAAACTCGTTAAGTAAATTATGAATATACTTAAAGCAACTGAATAATCATATGAATACTTTTATATATTGAAACTGTAAAGGTAAAGAGAATATATATATATAAATAAATATATAAAGGAAGTTTTAATTAATAAAGGAGTGTTAATTGATAAAGGATAAACAAAAGAATGTTTTCACATTTGATATTAGTTAAAGGTAATTTATGGTGATTTATCAATTCAATGAATTATTTTGAAAATGAGTTTTTCAGAAACCATTAAGGTATGTTTAGAAATGTGTTATAATAATAAGATATTTATCTTTTGAAATAAATGTTTTCTTAAAGTTGAAATATTTGGAAATATAATGTAAAATGGTTGTGTATAAAGAAGTATCTTTGTAAAAGTTGAATAAAAGATGAAAGTTTTATGAAGTATTTTCATAAGAATTTTGGGAAGGTTATTAAAAACATATGAAGTGTGTGGATTGTTTCGTCGCACGATTTAATCTAAGATTCGAGTACAGAACTTTGACATGTTTGACACTTATCCAAAAAAGGATTTATCAGTTGATTCTTGACACAAACATTGATGAGGGTCTATGGTTAGATGTTTGAGTTTTCTATCATAGTTGAGATCTCAGTAAGTAGAACTAAAGTTCTGATCAGAAAGTCTGGTTAGAGTCCATACTAGAGAGTTGGGGGATCAATACTATTTCGAAAGTAAAGTTGTGGATTCGAATAGAAGATCGAATCAGATATTGTGTACGGATGATCTGTATACATCGTATAGAAGTGAGTTAAAACTAAATATTTTTGGGGAAAACCTTAAGGTTTTTTTTTAGGTAATTTCAGGGACGAAATTCTTTTAGTGGGGAAGTCTGTAACGACCCGCCAATTTAGCACTTTGATAAATTTTATTTGTTTTTAAAATTTTGCGAATAAAAGATTGATAATACAAATAATATTGTTTAAAGTGATGATAAGTAATAATAAACTTAGAATAAATATTTAAAAGAATATTTTCCTCGGGATTTATATCGATCAATGGCATCGTATTTAAATATAGATTTATTTAAATTAAATCAAGTTTTAATGATTTAATAATTATTTTAAATTATCCAAATAATTAGTTTAAATAAATTATAACTCATTTTGAATAACTATAAAGTGATAATAAATCAATTATAATAGTTTTATAAAGATATATAATTGATTTGATAATATAAGGAAAAATCGATATCGCTTTATCGGTAAAATTGTGATTTTGGTAAATAATTTTTAATATGAATTTATATGGTTTTATAATTCAAATGTAATCATTTTAATTAGTTTAAAGTGATAAGAAAATGTTTTTTTAAATTTTGTTTACAAATATAGGTATGTTAGAGTATAAGAGAAAATGTGACCGATAATCGATTCGTCGGATTTCAATGATTTAACGAACAAAAGTTGTTCGAAGACGTTCGGAGTGTTATACACCTACATATACATACATTTATATGTTACATACACATGATAACATACATAGAAACATACATATACAAATATAATTAAGTATAAGAAATATAATATAAAATAAATAGTATATTTTAAAGATTTCTTACTCCTTAAGCATAAATGTAACGTCTCGGATTTTTCACGTTCGAAAATCGACATCCGTACTCCACATTGTACTAGAATGCCGCAGATTCGACCGTTCAAATCCGATTCGCCGGAGCTTATAACACCATTAAGTATAACAACACAGCGGAATAAAGAAATAGATGATATCATATATATAACATTGATACAATGACAGATACAAAATCTGATACAATATGATACAACAGAATGATACAACAGATATCAATATACATCAGAGATATGATACAAGAAATAGCAGCGGAAAGAAAATAGATAACACCAGCAGCGGATAGAATATCTCCAATAGAATGCTCCAATCCACAGCTAGCGGAAAGCAAGGTCAGTCGTCCAAGGACTGACTAGCTCCATATAATCTACTCAACCTGAATATCTGAGAAACCCAACTCCAGACTGCCCGTGTGGAAAATGGTGGGCACCCAGAGTTTAGGAAGGGAACAATAAACTCCGGATCAGTCATGGGACTGGTGTGAGCAACAAAAATAGTTTATCTTTAAACAAACACAAAGAAATTTTAAACATTGAAACCGCAATGCTTTTGGAAAATGAAACTACCATAAGACCTCCCGCCACACACACATGCAAACGCAGAATTGGATGAGATTTCTTCTTATGATAGTCAAACATGCTTACTACGCAAAAGAAAACTCTTTTGATATTATTACTAGTGCATAGTGTGGAAAACATTTCGAAAATACAATATTAATCTTAGCCAACATACAACCATTATTGTATGCCTACTATAGCTACTATGTTCAATAGCAGGTTACCGCCACATTCCATAGCAGGTAATACAACTAAAACCGTACAAGGCTCGTATTGTTTCTTTGGATTTTCCAACAAATGGTCAGGCTAAGGAACTTCCTATGCCACATGGGAACGCCTCTGGCGGGATGCCCCAAGAGACAACCTGCTCTCTGCCAACACAAGGCCGGTTACCCCCTTCCCGGGTAGAAAACCTGAGATATTCCATCCTCGGTCCTTTGGGACCTTTATCCGAGCGTTCGGTAACCAACATCACACATAATAAACAAAGTGTGTCCACATGAGTAAGTATCTGGGCTCCATACCATAATACTACCTTTTTCCAGAAGGAATGGTCATACCCTAGGGGAGCTACCCCTGAAACCTTGCCACATCCTCCTGTTTCGACCATTTCCGGTCTGTGAGGTTCGATGAGGTCTCGTCCACAAAGCTACGCTTTTTTTCACAAAGCCATGCTTTGATCACAAATGATCAATAAATGATCAACTCACAGCAACACTCAGCATGCCACATTACCAAATTGGGAGTATATCGCTGATAACCTTCAACTACATAACCTTTGAGCTCGTACGTCTCAGAGAAGGGTGTTAAGCTAAGAGAATAAATTCTACGCCACCAATAGAAATGTATTTGAAAGAAATCTGCTTTATATTTCAAAATGTAATGTCAGACATGTAACCATACAAGTCTATTCCAGGTTCGAACAGAACCGAAGGCACTTCCAAAGAAGCCCTTGCAAATCCGGATAATTTTATAATCACGTCCGGACTTCCCATCACAAAGGGTGCTAAAATCTCTATATCGGGGCCAGTCGATGCAGAGACATTCAACGAGTTGTCCTTTCATTTTTGAAAATATCCAGTCTTCACCACCGGTCTTCAAATGCTATCCATAATGTCGTATCATTATTCGGAATGGGTTATATGACTCAAAGGTCTTCTCCCGGCTAAACCGAATAATGAGCGTGATATTTTAAAACATATGGATATTGGGATTTCAATTAAGTCACAACTTATTACCCAAAACTTTTCTTCAAATGGTTTAAACACATTACCATTTTAATCTTTTAAATAAAAGATTTAATTCACAAAGTTCACCCAGTTTCACAAAGATCTGTTCATAGATTTTCAAATCAATTTCCATTTCAATTTGGATTAACTCGTCCAATCTTTAAACAAAGATTTAATTGATAGCTTTCAAACAATTCCATTTCCAATTCAATTCTTTTATACAAAAGATATATCATTCATAGTTTTCCCAACTATTTTCATTTCAAATTTGAAATCCTTTTAACACAAATTGAAAATCCTTTCCTTATATGTGTTATCCCGCCTTTTGGCAAGGCCGTGACACCAAAAAGTCGACTGGAAAACTAAAGACAGTTCATCGTAAAAGATCGTTATACACTGTTTCACCATGGATATCAATGAATTTTGTCCGAGTCCGGATCAGGCTACAATTGATAAGACACGTCAAGGGAAGCCATAGGAGCCAGCATTCAAAATCTCGAGTCAATCTGAGTTCGTACGCCCAAGATATCATCGATGCAAGTGAAGGACATAGCCTTGTGTTCGTCTCCGTATGGTTCGTATCCATCAAGGTCGACTCCATCAAGATTGACTCCATCCCCTTCGTATCCCTCAGAACAAACCCTTAGCTCGAATCCATCGAACTTCCCTACATAACTTCGAATCCATGAGAAGTACCATTGCTCCGACTCCATCTAGGCAGCCTCGACGTTCGAATCCATCCAAAGCCTCCCTCAGTTCGAATCCATCAGAGTATTCCCACCTTCGAGTCCATCAAGGGGAAACCCTTCGAATCCATGTAGTTGTAGGGACTTCGACTCCATCTGATAACTGTCTTCGAATCCGCCCTGAAGCAAAATTCGAATCGATCAGTGGTGGCATACCCTGATCGATTCGAACGAACGCTGGTCCAATCGATTCGAAGGAGGCGCGTCTTCGTATCTATCACATCGAATCCACCAAGTCCACACAGCTAAAACCAAGGAATAGACCCAGTAAACTCGGAGCACAACTCGGGTCGATACGAAGAAGGCACGCCACGTCATCGCGAAAACACACTGAATCGAGTCGAGGCAATCGATTCGAACGAATCAATTCGAACTAAGGTCGATTCGAACTAGGCAGGTCAACCAGAAACGCGATCTTGAATCGATCATAACTCGAGATCTACAAGTCCAAATGCTATGAAATTTTCACAGAAGCTTAAGCACATGATGAAGAATGTCCACGCCAAATTTCAGCTCGATTGGATGATTTCTTGATCGATTCGAACCAAGGGTCGAATCGATCCCAAAGTGGGCCCGGATCTCCATATTTCGGCCATGTGGGCCCCCTGACGTACCAGAACTGGTCTCCCCTCATTTTAGGCGAAATATCAAGCCTCCTACACCTATAAATAGAGCCCCTGGTCATTCAGAAAAGGGGTCGGAGAATTCTAAGTACTGAAGAGCGCCCAGATTCTGCCAGATCTACTCCAGAACACCGCCGCTGCTTTAGATTGACACTTAGCATTCTCATTCAGTTGTATTACATTATAAACTACTGTAACCTTCAAGTATCGAGCAATAAAATCATCAAACTTCATAGTGGACGTAGGCAAAACGCCGAACCACTCTAAATCGCTTGTCTTTGCAATTCACTTTCTGTTATTTGGAGTTTTTGTTAGATAATCCACAGTTTTAATTTTCATTCTGCGCGTTTATCTCTTCAAAGACTTCCGAAGAGTGTTGTGCCCATTTTTGGTACAAACACTTTGGTGCTTTCACTGAGAAAAAACCAGCTTTTTTCTCCTGCTCCTTGGATCTACCATCGATACCGGATTGCACAAATCCAAGAGGAAGATCCAGATCTTCGATTCACAGTCCTTCCATTCTATTCAGATTTGCATAAAATCTAGGAAAAGGATTTATCATTCAAAATGGTTAGCACGAGAACCACTTCTACAGCTGCTGGACAAGAAGGTAGGGATGGACAGAATCCTGCTCAACAGCAGCCATCCAACCAAGACAACAGTGCCCACTCGGATCCGTCTGGGGCAGTCACTAGACAAGAATTTCAGGTGTTACTTCAAGAGTTGACTCAGAGTCGGCAACAGTTAGCCGAACAGTTGCGAGCCAATATTGAATTGACAAATCAACTGAACCGCCAGGGCCGTAGGAGGTCCAGAAGGGATGATGTTTCCCGCTCATCCACTGAAAGTTCTGCCGCATCTGACTATCATCATAGATCTACCCGTCCCCGATTAGACGGAGATTATGCTCGGACTACGGGATATCAGCCCGCCCTGACTGTCGGGCAGTTGAGGGTAGGACCGTCAACCAGCTTCCAAGCTGGGCCATCAGCGCGAGGTGGCCGCACTCCACAATACACTACGGACAATCATGTCACAGCTGCCACAGTAGAAACAAGGGTCGATACCCGATATCTTCCAGATTCGAGTAATCAACAGCAAGGACGTACTTCTGAACCATACGTCCCGGAAGACGCTGAGCCAAGGAGGCAAAACTTGGACCGTCGACAGCGCCCGGTCCAAACTCGCATTGTGGAACCCGACCACACCTTAGCTCAGCATGCTCAAAATGTAGCAATGCCAGACATCTCGACTATGATACGTCAGATGATCCGCGAAAGCCAAGGCCTTACCAACGATGACTGGGGACTTTCCCGTAGTCATACTCCCTTCACAGACGAGATACTGAATGCAGAACCCCCTCGGCGATTCAGAATGCCAACCCTTCCTATGTACGAAGGAAATTCTGATCCCAATCAACACATCTTGAAATATGAATGGTCAATGAGCGCCGCAAGGGCCGATGACGCAGTAAAATGTCGAAGTTTCCCCATCTCTCTAGGTGGAATTGCAACGATGTGGTTCACGAGATTACCACCTAGGTCTATCTCTTCATTTGATCAATTGGCTAAGAAATTTGTTGAACAATTTCGCATGCATGTCGCTAGACCCAAAGATGTCAACACCTTATCCAGTGTTACCCAAGCTCGTGGGGAAACGCTAAGGCGTTACTTAGAGAGATTCCATGCGGCGTGTGTGGAGATTAGTAACCCCAACGATAACTCAATCTTAATGGCATTGACAAAGGGGATTGACCCTGATTCTGAATTTGGAAACTGGTTAGCTGGAAAACCGCCCGCATCGTTGGACCGTTTCTACTCCAAAGCCGCGCAATTCTTACGACAAGAGGACGCGAAACAATCTAGGAAGCAAGACGATGCGGGACCCAAGAGTGAAGGGATACAGAGCAATGTAGCAGTAAAACAGTCCGGTGACAATTCCGGAAAAGTTCAGTTGAACATACAGAACAACCAAACTCAGCCAAGAGGAAACAATGATCAGAATAAGAAAAGAGATCCAAATCGAGGTCCACGGCGTGAGGCTCCAATGTTCGATAATTACACACCATTGAATACATCGTTGGAAAATGTGTACCTACAGACTTGCAATACTATGCAATACAAGAAGCCGGCTCCGAAGCAATCGTCGGAGAGGCAGATTCAAACAGGGAAGTTCTGTAGATTCCACGAAAGTTATGGCCACAACACCAATGAATGTCGGCACTTGCAGGATCTCATTGAGAAGTTGATCAGAGAGAGGAAGTTAGATCAGTTTGTGCGGACACCGCAGTCTGAAGGGGTGGGCCCCTCAAATCAAAATCATGTACAGAATCCAGAAAGACAGGAAGAACCAGGTCGTGTCGGAGGAAGACTGGTAATTAATGTTGTAAGTGATAGTCCTCGTACAGCGAAGCGAAGCTGGGGAGAAATGAAATCATATAACAACTTGGCTAGACGAACAGACTTTGAGTACGATGATAACTTGGACAATAAACCTTCGACCAAACGAAAGAGAGCGACAATTAACGACATCACTTTCCGAGACAATGATGCTGATTATGTCGGAAGCCCGACTACTGACCCACTCGTGATATCGGCACAAGTAGGTCCAGCTTGGATGAAGAGGATACTAATTGACTGTGGGAGCTCTGCGAATATCCTTTTCATACATGCTTATAATCAAATGAGGATGAATCCCAGGGATTTGGAACCTTGCCAAACTCACCTCCATGGATTCAACGGTAGCACTACCGTACCTATTGGGATGGTGAAGTTACCAGTTAGGTTGGGATCTAAGGAACATAGGAGAGTTCGAACATTACAGTTCACTGTGTTGAACATAGTCTCGCCATACAACGCTTTCTTAGGACGACCTGCCCTTACTGAATTCAGAGCCGTAATTGCCCCGTGGTGCTTGACCTTAAAGTTTCCCACCGTCAACGGAGTTGGAGTCGTCCAGGGCGATCAGGTTGACTTGCGAACAGTCATACACCGAAAACGAGTCGCCCGATTACGCGATGCCGAGGACCGACTTAAAACTTTTGAACGCAATGAGATTGTCATTAAAAAAGAATACCCAGCACTACTACACATGAAACCAACATGGAAGGGATCACATGAGATTAAGCAAGAGCTCGGGGATGATGTATATGAGATGATGACCGCTGATGGTCTAGCTTCACCAAAGGCCTTGGATAGCGAAAGACTTCGTCGCTATCGCACATAACAGGCTATGTTTATCTATTTAGTTTCAATTCTGTTTTAGAATTTGTTTCCGCATTTCGAAATTAGAATTTGTAATAAGGCAACTGACTTTGCCATGTTTTCTTATTTCAGCAATAAAATGCCATCTCTTTGAGCCAGAGCTGTGATTCATTAAATACAATGTACAACATCACGATGAACGAAGAGCTAAATTCCATCAAGCAATGGAATTTATTCAAGTAGGGAGTGGCTATGAAGCAATCAACCACTCACCAAATGAAACCCGAGCTCGGGGGCAAGCCATCACATCAGGCCAGGAATGGGTTGATACACGACAACCTTTTCCTTAACTCCGTACTCCCAGAGTGCGAGGCGGAGTATAAACATTTTCCTAAATCCCAGAAAACTCCAAGAGCGCGAGCTGGGTACAAAACTTTTTACTTAACTCCGTACTCCCAGAGTGCGAGGCGGAGTATAAACATTTACAAAACCCCAGAGTACTCCGAGAGCGCGAGCTGGGTAAAAAACTTTTTAACTAACTCCGTACTCCCAGAGTGCGAGGCGGAGTATAAACATTTTCCTAAATCCCAGAGTACTCCGAGAGCGCGAGCTGGGTATAAATATCAACAAACTCCAGCTTCCGAGAGCGCGAACTGGAGTATAAACATTAATCAACTCCGTACTCCCAGAGTGCGAGGCGGAGTATAAACATTTACAAAATCCCAGAGAACTCCGAGAGCGCGAGCTGGGTACAAACTCATTAATCAACTCCGTATTCCGAGAGCGCGAACCGGAGTATAAACATCAACAAGCTCCAGCTTCCGAGAACGCGAACTGGAGCATAAACATTCAACTAACTCCGTACTCCCAGAGTGCGAGGCGGAGTATAAACATTCAACTAACTCCGTACTCCCAGAGTGCGAGGCGGAGTATAAACATTCTTCTAACTCCATACTCCCAGAGTGCGAGGCGGAGTATAAACATTCATCTAACTCCGTACTCCCAGAGTGCGAGGCGGAGTATAAACATTCAACTAACTCCGTACTCCTAGAGTGCGAGGCGGAGTATAAACATTCTTCTAACTCCGTACTCCCAGAGTGCGAGGCGGAGTATAAACATTCATCTAACTCCGTACTCCCAGAGTGCGAGACGGAGTATAAACATTCATTCTACTCCGTACTCCGGAGCGCGAGACGGGGTATAAACATACGTCAACTCCACACTTATCCCCAATACAGGGGGCAGAACCATAACACATAACAAGTTGAAGACAGAAAGGGAATAGATTTTCATTTCCACTATCAACAAAAAGAATCTGATTACAAAGTGTTTACGAAAAATTCTGCTAGTGGGAGCCGAATCCACATCTATACACGGCTATAGAAAAATCAACAAAATGCTACCCTACGCAACAGAGATTTAGAGAAAGAGTTCAATCTTTCTTCTTCCTTATCTTCTTCTTCGGGGTAGCTCCACCCGATCCGCTGCCCGACTTCTTCCTCAATCGCTTGCTCTTTTCAGGCTTGCCCTCCGGCAGCGATATAATGTCGACGTCTTCCTCAGAGCTGGAGGCGACGGAAGTTCTTCTAGGAGGACGAGCTGGAGGCATGGGAATAGTAGCAGGAGGAGGGACAGGAGCGGTCTCGATCAATACAGTACCGCCCGGCGAAATCACCATTAACGGGGCAGGCCCGGGCGGACTAGCACCAACATTCCCTGCTGCCATCTCGGCAGCAATCTCAGCAATAACGTCATCCTCACGAGATACTTGGGCCGCATCGGATGTGCCAATAGCTGGCATAGGTAAACTAACAGCTGGAGCAGCCTCACTCACAGCATCGGACGGGTTGGCAGAGGGATTGATGGGTTCATTGAGAAGCTCCTCAATCATTTGAGCGCTGAAAGAAAACATATTTGCATCTCCCTCTTCGCCGATCAAGGTAGAAGTCGTGATGGCTTCAATAAAAACAACCCCTTGTGTTTGATGTGGAACTGATAGAGCAAGAGACGCATAAACAACGACTTCAGTCACTGAAATGCGACAAAACGAAGATTGTTAGCCAAGTGTGTTGCTTAAAGTTCTCCACAACTAAACTACGAGAAGCGTTCAAATACCTTCCTTAGTCTGGACCGAAACGTGGGAGGAATCATCGGCTGAAGATAATAACGGTTGGTCAGGATTATATGCAGGAACAGATTGGGGATCTACCGCACCAGTGGTTTCGGGCAATGTTGGGATTACGGCTCCAACACTTGCCTCGTGATGCGCGGTCCCCGAACCTTCGCCTGTCTCTAAAGATTGAACGCCAAGCTTTTCTTTCGCCATAGAGATCACCACCTCATGAAGGGTCTTCCTCTCATCCTCGGTGAGCAAACGCATCTCCAGCTCAAAGTCGTCAAATGTTTCATCTGGATGCGCTGCTTTCTTCTCATTCACCAGTCGGGTCCAGGCGTTGTACAAAATCATGGAGTCATCTCCCAGCCACGCTAAATTTCTATGTTCCAGCACATTAGCGTTGTACGTGACAAGGAGATCGTCGAACTCAGCGTCCAGCCTGGACCTCTCCTCCAAAATCTTTTCCTGGATTTCTGCTTCCGCAGACTTGGACTTGACCGCCACCGCAGCAAGTTCGGCCCTGAGAGATACTGCTTGGTTGCAAGCCTCTTGAGCAGTGGCGTTCGCATCATCCTTCTCCTTCACCATTTCAACGAATTTGGCCTTGAGCTCGTTCAGCTCTTTAACGGCTGAGTCTCGCTCAGCTGCAACGGTGGTGTTGCGGTGGCCCATCTCTTCTACCGTGGCGCAATGTTCCTGTTGCATCCTAGCCATTTTGGCCACGGCGTCCTCGTGTTTCTGGAGAGCTTGAAGTTCAGAATTCCGGGACGTCTCCATTTCAGATTGAAGAACTTCAATGATGCGTTTCTGTTTAGCAATTTCAGCATCACGTTCAGCAATAATCTTCGCCCTGTCAAAAGCTACTCTAGAAGCCTTCACGGCTGCCTTGTACCACTCCTTATACTGAGCATAGAAGTCATGGATATAACTATGAGCGGTGGTCTCAGCTTCCGGAGGGATTCTTTTAAAGTTAGGAGGGAAGATATAGCCATCCATACAAATTTCCGGGTAGTCATTTTTCATTTGGGCAAGTTTAGCAGCTCCCTCGCTTGTCAACTCAACCGAAGCTTGTTCAATTATAGCGGCTGCCGTTGGTTCCATTCTTGGCCGTTGAGCATCAGGCCGAGAAGACTGAGAAGGCAACTGTTGCTGATGAGATGGCCCTGGGAGATCTACTGGAGCCCTGGGAGGCGGAGGAGAACGAGATCGGGGTCGGTACTGGTATCCCCGGTCTCTGTCAGAGTAATCATAGCCAGAACGGTTACGCGAGTAATCTCTGTCTCTATCATAACGTTCTTGACTCGAATAGCCTCGCCCATGATCCCTATCTGTCTCTCTCCTACGGGAATCGTAAAATGGAGAAGATTGGCGCACATTCCGAAGCCTATCTAGAGTAGAGCCGCGTCCTGACATCTCACCTGCGATAAGAAAGAATTACGGATTAAAATCCCATAAAGCAATGTTTACTATGCAGAAGTCATGAAGTGCCATGGAAGTGTGTGTAAATGTGTAAACCCCCAAACCGACCGGAAGTGTTGACCGCACTTAAAGGAAAGGACTCGTTCACGTTTAGAACATCTTGAAATTCCTCCAACCCAGGATCATGAGAAACCGATATATAATCTGGGATAGGAATATCGTCTAGCCCTTTGAAAGAATCTCTCGAATGAGAAGGGGCGGCCTCAGAAATCATGACCCCGGAAGCGGGAAGAAACGCATCTATAGATTTTCCCCCCTTGGACTTAAGTTTTTTGGAAACGGCGGCCTTGCCTTTCCGTTTTTCTCCCGATTCATCAAAGTTTCCCGAGAGATCAGCCATCGGCTCTGAATCTGTGTGGGTTCTTTCTTCATCACCCGCCTCAATTATTCTGATTCCGAGTGACTTCTTCACTTTTTTCTTCTTGGTCTTCTTCTTATCTCCCTTCTTGGAGGCAGACTTTGCAAAGCCTTCAACGACTATGCTTTGATTGATGTCGATCAAACCAAGGACTCTTAAGTTGTAGTCGTTCAGCACCGAGTCAATATGCCTCAACTCGCTTGGGACTTCTTGAAGACTCCGGACGGTACCCTTGAAACGCCCTCCATCGGGCCTAGAGATAATAGCTGTAAAAGGAATGAAATGTCAATTTTAACACCGAAGAGCTATTGGTCAAGGAAACAGGTTAAGACGCTTACGTCTAGACAACCATCGCCTGGCGAAACCCGGAGGGCACCGAACGTAGAACCATTCGTTCTTGAAATAGCTCAGTCGAGTCCAAGCTCCAACTACAACTTGGCAATTTCTAACTGCCTCCAAAAATGTAAACGACGGGCTATCACCCCTGCTCTTGAAGTTGAATATGTGTCTGATCTCGGAGGGCCTCGGCGGGCGAAAGAGACAGTCCATAAATATGATAAAGGCACTGTTCAGTAACGCGTGCCCGTTGGGATGAAGTTGTGAAGGAGCGATTCCTAAATATGATAGCATCCCTCTGATATATTGATTGAAAGGGGGAAGAGTTCCAGCCGCACAAGCATGACGGTAGAATGCTGTATATCCTTCAGGCGGATTGTGCGGTCTATCAGTGGCGCTGGGCAATAATACATTGCCTAGAGATATGTTGTGCTTTAGGCATATTCGCCCCAATAAGGATTCAGAGATGTTAGACTGAACCGAATCGACAGGGTCCTCAATAAATATAGCCTCTGACAATTCGTCTGGAGCTGGATCGATTACATCGGCAGGGATTTCAGGAATCTCAAGAACCGGAGGAGTCGAGCTCTGTACCTCTTGTTGTTGGAAGCTCGAAGATTCCATAATTAGCTAACTCATCAGAAAGCAACGTTAAGTTCATAACTAGCCCGTGCATCCCCCAGTGTAGTGTGTATGAACGTGTCGTGCAGTGCAAATGCTGTGCATTACTTAAGCAGATTTAATAGAATAAAGCGAGATGTTCGTACGGCATAACTTGGGAATTTGAGAATGAAAATGACCGTCATCGCTGACCGTCACTTCCACACCATCCAAACGCTACGAACCAACTTCAAGTATAAATCAGTTGTATTATTGGTTAAGTCATAGTTCCATCGACGAGCTTCGAAGGAAATTCAAGTTCAAGTTTTTCAGTCAAATTCGATTATGCGAGGCCGAAGCTCGTCGGAGTCAAGTATGCTAAAATTCATTAAGTTCGTCAGAGAATAACTTGAAACTGGTCGTAGTTCATATGATGGAGCAAGTCATGAAAGTTAGGTTCTCTAAACTGAAAGCGTTCGAATCCATATGGATCGACTCGATGTGCTTCGAATCCAAATAGATCGACTCGATATACTTCGGGATGGAGAAGCGCCTCGAATCCATAGGCACTGAGTGACTTCGAATCGATCGACCTTCGATACCTTCGACTCGATCAAGGTATAGTTACATCGAATCGATCGACACGAGGCTTTTTCTTCCTTTACAAGAATCGATTCGAAGCTATGCATCAGAAAACGATTCGAATCACTTGTTCCTAGATCGATGCCCACCGAGTCGACCCACTCCATTCAGATCTCATCACTCAGAGTTTTTTGAGACGAAGATAGTTCTAACATTTTCATCTCGAATCAATCCTTTAGTTACCTGATTCGATTGCAAGTGGAAGCGGGGACGAAGTCGATCGTTTCGAGGAAAGCCCGTTAGTTTTAGCTCTGAGAGATCGATTCGAAGAAACGGCTGAAGCAATGGTAAATGGTAAAAAGTGAGAAGAGAATAGTACCCCGGTATATATAGGAGAAAATAGACGATTCGCCTCCCGGTACAACTGACCGGCTTTAACAGGTAAGGGCATCGACTCGATTCGTTATGGCGACTTCGAATCGATCATAACCCACCACTTCGAATCCATCTCCTGCGAATCTCCTTGGATGTTCGAATCCATCTCAACAACGTCGATGCGAGACAACATCGACTCAAAGCACGAGCCCCACGAACCATCATTTCGAAAGTACATCGGTTCAAGCATTCACGACTTCGACTCCACCAACTCAGAGAACTTCGAATCCGCACAGTATCGATTCGAAGAAACATCGATTCGAAGCAGTCGACAGAGGATGAACGTGGGTCGCTATGCCCCATCGATTCGAAGTGTCTACTTCGTAACCATCAACGCGAAGCGGATCCAGAAACATTGCTTCGCATCCATCAAATACCACCGGTCAAATGGACGAATCGTTTCCATATGAAAAGTTGCTTGTCCACTCTTGTACCGATTCAGGAGAGGATCGATGCGGGAGGATGACCATAGACAATCATAAAAGTAATGGTTCAACTCAAATCTCAAATCGGTTCAGGAGAGGACCGATGCAGATTTCGATAACAAAACCGAACTGACAACAACTTGCGATCGCGCAATGTTAACCAAGGTCAAGATAATACACATATACACGTATTTTTGACTAATGTTTTGGTCTTTATCATCAACAGGAATCAAATGTTCATCTCGTCATGACTCAAAAGCCCAAACAGCCAGTCACGATTATACGACAGTCGATTACTGCAATACAGAATGCAACTTTCGATAAAGCATGTTGTAGCAATCCAACGAGAGACTACAGCTTTTCAAAGCACGTCATGTTTACACAAGACGTACTTTGGGGGGCAAATGTTATCCCGCCTTTTGGCAAGGCCGTGACACCAAAAAGTCGACTGGAAAACTAAAGACAGTTCATCGTAAAAGATCGTTATACACTGTTTCACCATGGATATCAATGAATTTTGTCCGAGTCCGGATCAGGCTATAATTGATAAGACACGTCAAGGGAAGCCATAGGAGCCAGCATTCAAAATCTCGAGTCAATCCGAGTTCGTACGCCCAAGATATCATCGATGCAAGTGAAGGACATAGCCTTGTGTTCGTCTCCGTATGGTTCGTATCCATCAAGGTCGACTCCATCAAGATTGACTCCATCCCCTTCGTATCCCTCAGAACAAACCCTTAGCTCGAATCCATCGAACTTCCCTACATAACTTCGAATCCATGAGAAGTACCATTGCTCCGACTCCATCTAGGCAGCCTCGACGTTCGAATCCATCCAAAGCCTCCCTCAGTTCGAATCCATCAGAGTATTCCCACCTTCGAGTCCATCAAGGGGAAACCCTTCGAATCCATGTAGTTGTAGGGACTTCGACTCCATCTGATAACTGTCTTCGAATCCGCCCTGAAGCAAAATTCGAATCGATCAGTGGTGGCATACCCTGATCGATTCAAACGAACGCTGGTCCAATCGATTCGAAGGAGGCGCGTCTTCGTATCGATCACATCGAATCCACCAAGTCCACACAGCTAAAACCAAGGAATAGACCCAGTAAACTCGGAGCACAACTCGGGTCGATACGAAGAAGGCACGCCGCGTCATCGCGAAAACACACTGAATCGAGTCGAGGCAATCGATTCGAACGAATCAATTCGAACTAAGGTCGATTCGAACTAGGCAGGTCAACTAGAAACGCGATCTTGAATCGATCATAACTCGAGATCTACAAGTCCAAATGCTATGAAATTTTCACAGAAGCTTAAGCACATGATGAAGAATGTCCACGCCAAATTTCAGCTCGATTGGATGATTTCTTGATCGATTCGAACCAAGGGTCGAATCGATCCCAAAGTGGGCCCGGATCTCCAGATTTCGGCCATGTGGGCCCCCTGACGTACCAGAACTGGTCTCCCCTCATTTTAGGCGAAATATCAAGCCTCCTACACCTATAAATAGAGCCCCTGGTCATTCAGAAAAGGGGTCGGAGAATTCTAAGTACTGAAGAGCGCCCAGATTCTGCCAGATCTACTCCAGAACACCGCCGCTGCTTTAGATTGACACTTAGCATTCTCATTCAGTTGTATTACATTATAAACTACTGTAACCTTCAAGTATCGAGCAATAAAATCATCAAACTTCATAGTGGACGTAGGCAAAACGCCGAACCACTCTAAATCGCTTGTCTTTGCAATTCACTTTCTGTTATTTGGAGTTTTTGTTAGATAATCCACAGTTTTAATTTTCATTCTGCGCGTTTATCTCTTCAAAGACTTCCGAAGAGTGTTGTGCCCATTTTTGGTACAAACAATATGAAAGCCATTATTGTTTGTAAACAATACTTTTTGTTTCAGAAAAATCCGATCAAATTTACACAAGTTATAGCCTTTTAAATTTAAACTTGGGTTGAATTCAAATTTCCAAAACAATACTTTTTTTTAAATGTTTAAAACTCATATAAACACATTTACAACTTGTATAACCCTTTTTTTACCCATAATTTCCAAACATGGAATTCAATTCCGAAGTTTGAATTCGAATTCAAATTAAATTATTTAAATTGAAAAACTTTACCAAGTTATTCAAAATAACTTTTATCTTTAAAATTCCTTTTCAAAAGCTTTTAACATTTAACCCAAATTTATTTCCAAAATCATTTGAAATTAAAATTTCAATTTCAAACATTAAATTAAAATCGTCTGTGACTTAACCGATTTCCTCGTGAAATCCACAATTGTGTGTGTAAAAGTGTGGTCCAAGGGTTTTACACAGTATAGTGCAACATTACCAATCATCACAGATTCAAATACAGTAATATATTTGATAAGCGATATAAACTATAACGCTTATCCCCATTTACAGATTCACAGATAAAGTCAATTTATCAATCACAAGGATTCATCATTACGATTCGATGTGGGTTTCGGATAACAAACTGGAATCCGACTCCCTGTCGCATCGAAATTCAAGTGTCGTTTTACGTCCAAAGGGTTTTCATATTCACATAGCAGTATATATCACAAAAACAGAAATCACAGCTCAGCACAAAGTAATTTATATCACAAAGCATCACAATCACAAACAGGGATATCAAACTACTCAAAGCATTTCAATAATAATCAATCATCACATAATTATATATATATATATATATTTCTCTTTAATTAATGATTAATTATTCTAAATTTTCAAATTAATTAATCCTTAATTATTAATTAATTAAATCTTAATCACCTTCATAGATTAATTATTTCTTAATTAATTACCTTAATTAATTTATCTTTGATTATAAATTTATTAACTTAAATTAATAATTACTCACTCTTAAATTGATTATTCTGTAACTATCAAGTAATTATAATTCATCAATTATTTAATCAACATTAACCAAACATTAATTGAATTACTTTAAAGTTAAGTTAAAAATGTAAAATATTTAGTCATCTCCTTAATTACTTTGTTAAATTTTGTTTAAAAATAACTTCTAAAAATATAAGAAAAAAAATACTCTTAACTTAAATAATTTTAAATTATCTTAAAACCTTTGATTACCATTTTCAACTTATCAACAATTATTCATTTGAAAAGAATAGTTTTAAAAAATAAATTTTGACTTAGAATTTAAAGTTTAAAACTGGAAAACGTATCACCCTGGAGCTGCTTCGAGTCACACCCGAGAACTTTCCTAACTTGCTTCGAGTTTCCCGCAAAAATTACCCGATAGCTTCAGTTTTAAAAAATATTTGTTTTAAAGAAAAACAACCCGGTATACACTTAAAAGTACACGAGTCTACACTCGAGCCAGAACCCAATTTTCCCGAAGAACACTTCGAGTTTCACCGAGCTTCTTCTTCTCTTCCCTTTTTACTTTGTTCCTCAGTTCTATTTACCTACCTGCTACATCCAGATGCACGCATCCGCTGTGCATGTGCACACTCCATCGGAGTCGTTCCGACCATCGGCGACCCCACCTTCCAGTCACCCTCGACGCTCACAACCTCCCATGCCATCCAAATTCCACGATGATGCTCGATATAAAAATCGAGTTTACCCACCATCACCAGCCAAGAAAACACCTCTCCTATTTCACCTCACACCACCATTCGCGACCACTAGAACCCACACCGCCCTGCCTGGAACTCCGCCTAGCACCCTACTCCCTTATCCCCCTATACCGCAGCCTCCCTGCGCCATCACGATGCCGCAAATGCCATCGAAACAGCATCGTCCCAAAAACTGGCCCAAACCCTATATCTCTTTCACCTCGCCACTACGTCGATCAGAAAAATGCGTCTCCGTTTTTCTCGTGACCCCCGACCTATAACCTTCCTCTAGCCATAATCCTGATGCCCATCTCCCCTCCGGTCGTTGGTAATTGATGAAAACCCCAATAACGTTCAACTCATTACTTATAGACAACCAAGATACTAAAAATTATGAAACCTATATCAAAAATCATGATTTTCAAATGCAAATCAAATTATGACTTCAAAACACGAAATTTAAATGATTGATTTTCTGATTTTAATTTGCTTTTACTGAAATTTTCTCCTCCCAGTAAAAGTACTTGCTGTTTATACTTAAAAAAAAATTTAAAAATAAAAACAAGTCATTCCAAACATAAATTCTTTTAACATCACGATCTATAATAGTTTATGTAAAGAGGAATCGAATTTCGAATGAGTTTATGGTCTTTTGAACAAAGCAGAGGCATGTACATCTATGCACAGTCATACAGAAGCATATATATTTCAGGCATAACACATTTATACACATATATGCAAAATATTTCATAACCATTACTACCGTGATTATCATATGCAACAGAAATCTAAAGAAGATTTAGCTTTTAAGGTGAAGTTTACTCACCTGGATTTGAAAGACAGAGTAGATTGTAAATTTGAAAAACTGGGAGAAGATATTGATTTCTGAAAATCTTGATTTACTTGGATCTGGAAGTTGCGTTTGAATCAGGTTGAAGAAGAAGCTTCCTTTTCCTTTGATTCTCTGATTTATATTGAATTAAATTGTTGTTTAAACTGAGATGTTTTAGTTGAAGCTTAGTTAAATTTTGAGTGGTATTTGCTTTAGATTTTCTTTTCTTCTCAGTGAAAATGAACGAACTGGAAATGAGAAAGGTTGATGTATATATGAAATGAGAAGTTTACAGAGTGTTCATTTGTTTAGTACTGGGTGATAAATTTGTACAGGGTTATAATATTTGTTTGTACAAATTTTTAGCAGTGATATTTTTCTTGCTTGTGGCTGATGAGAACATTTTGGGTGCTAGCATTAATTAACATGTACTAATTCGCTTTTTTTTCATTGGTTTATCAAACAAGATCTCGGCTGTATAATATATGAGATGATTGTGATGGCTACCTTTTACAAGCTTTCACACTTGTATTTTATCTTGTTTGTTTGGTTTCATTTGCAGGTGTACTTGTTCATATTTACCTTTATATAT
This sequence comes from Allium fistulosum, assembly GCA_030737815.1. Taxonomy (NCBI): domain Eukaryota; kingdom Viridiplantae; phylum Streptophyta; class Magnoliopsida; order Asparagales; family Amaryllidaceae; genus Allium; species Allium fistulosum. Next base: position 635,108,025 of record CM060908.1, on the reverse strand, counting down.
TTTGTTTCTTTTGCTAAGTCTAATTGCTTTATATCTACATGAGATTCTCTAGTCAATATGCTATTGGAATTTGTCAAATTATTTCTAACTTTAAATATTTATTTTATTTATTTATTTCTAATTTTATTTTCTTTTCCTTAGTCTTTATAATATTACTTTATAATATAAATTTCTATTTTAATTTTGCTTTACTTTATAATATTCATTTTTATAGTTTATATAATTCTAGAATTATATAATATGTTCATTTCACATTTTTATATAACTATAAATTTATTGGAAATATTTGTTTAACATCAACACTTATTTGAATTCTATAAGTATATTTTTATAAACTCAAATTATTATTATTAAACCATTTATTTCCAATTTAAATTCAAATCAAATATATATATATACATATTTATCATTTCAAATTCACTCATATATGCTCAAACACATATATATTCACATATATATAATAATTACAATATTTTTAAATTTAAATGATTTATACAACATTTATTTGACTTCGGGGAAACTCGCATCCATTTATCAATTTATTTCACAAATCTTTATTCAAAAATTAATTAATTATTAATTTAAATATATATAAAATTTGGGGTTGTTACAGACTTCCCCCCTTAAAAGAATTTCGTCCTCGAAATTGCTAAGGAGACACGAAGATAGATGAAAAATATTTCATCAAATCAAACTGAATATTTATTCTGCATTTGGCTTACCAAATCAGAATATCAATAACAGATACAAGAATGAATCTGTTTTAACATTTCACAAATACTCGGGTTATCCGGATCTACGAAATATGCAGGGGCATTGGTCAGTTCGAAGGAATAACTAACCATTCGTAGAATATACTGGGACCCAAAGAAATAGATAGATATATGGATACAATTTCAAAATTTTCAGTTTAGAAACTAAATTATACCTATCAACCATAGCAATCAAAGCAAACAAAGCAACCAATACATCCAAACAACAATTTTGGCCTATTTGGAGTTTACGTCCCATTTTAATATATCGAATCTCCTTCCTTGATCTACCAGAAATTATCAAAGAATTGAGAAAAGATGACGAACAAAGGAGATTGATAGAGCAAAGATTATTTCCCTGTTGTTACAGAGTATTGACCATTTATAGTCGTATTCCCCTGTCCTCTATCTCATCCTCTTCTTGCACTCATACTCCCTATCAGTAAATAGTAAGAGAATTTACTGAGGCACTCGAACGGATATCTAAGGAATACTCATTCTAGAGTATACTTCACCCTATCTCTAAGGAGTTACTTAATGTGTTATACTCCTGAGCTAAAGTTCAACCTTAGCTCTGATACCAAATGTAACGCCCTAGGCTTTTCAACCGTCGGTAGCAGCCACCGGTAGGCTTTGCAACCATCCCAGTCCCACCATGGCTTACACTAGCACCTCGCATTTACTTTTACGGCCAGCCTCTCGACTATCACGGCCTCTGCCTAACCAACCCATCCCTCTCAGGGACATGTAGGGGTGAGAGTCTCCCGTTCGCCACCAAACCGCGAAGCGAGAACCCCCTATCATGCTGTAATATAGCAAATGTGATCCATAACGTCGTATCATTATTCGGAATGGGTTATATGACTCAAAGGTCTTCTTCGGCTAAACCGAATAATGAGCGCGATATTTTAAAACATATGGATATTGGGATTTCAATTAAGTCACAACTTATTACCCAAAACTTTTCTTCAAATGGTTTGAACACATTACCATTTTAATCTTTTAAATAAAAGATTTAATTCACAAAGTTCACCCAGCTTCACAAAGATCTGTTCATAGATTTTCAAATCAATTTCCATTTCAATTTATTTAACTCGTCCAATCTTTAAACAAAGATTTAATTGATAGCTTTCAAACAATTCCATTTCCAATTCAATTCTTTTATACAAAAGATATATCATTCATAGTTTTCCCAACTATTTTCATTTCAAATTTGAAATCCTTTTAACACAAATTGAAAATCCTTTCCTTATATGAAAGCCATTATTGTTTGAAAACAATACTTTTCGTTTCGGAAAAATCCGATCAAATTTACACAAGTTATAGCCTTTTAAATTTAAACTTGGGTTGAATTCAAATTTCCAAAACAATACTTTTTTTTTAAATGTTTAAAACTTATATAAACACATTTACAACTTGTATAACCCTTTTTTTTACCCATAATTTCCAAACATGGAATTCAATTCCGAAGTTTGAATTCGAATTCAAATTAAATTATTTAAATTGAAAAACTTTACCAAGTTATTCAAAATAACTTTTATCTTTAAAATTCCTTTTCAAAAGCTTTTAACATTTAACCCAAATTTATTTCCAAAATCATTTGAAATTAAAATTTCAATTTCAAACATTAAATTTAAATCGTCTGTGACTTAACCGATTTTCTCGTGAAATCCACAATTGTGTGTGTAAAAGTGTGGTCCAAGGGTTTTACACAGTATAGTGCAACATTACCAATCATCATAGATTCAAATACAGTAATATATTTGATAAGCGTTATAAACTATAACGCTTATCCCCATTTACAGATTCACAGATAAAGTCAATTTATCAATCACAAGGATTCACATTACGATTCGATGTGGGTTTCGGATAACAAACTGGAATCCGACTCCATGTCGCATCGAAATTCAAGTGCCGTTTTACGGCCAAAGGGTTTTCATATTCACATAGCAGTATATATCACAAAAATAGAAATCACAGCTCAGCACAAAGTAATTTATATCACAAAGCATCACAATCACAAACAGGGATATCAAACTACTCAAAGCATTTCAATAATAATCAATCATCACATAATTATATATATATATTTCTCTTTAATTAATGATTAATTATTCTAAATTTTCAACTTAATTAATCCTTAATTATTAATTAATTAAATCTTAATCACCTTCATTGATTAATTATTTCTTAATTAATTACCTTAATTAATTTATCTTTGATTATAAATTTATTAACTTAAATTAATAATTACTCACTCTTAAATTGATTATTCTGTAACTATCAAGTAATTATAATTCATCAATTATTTAATCAACATTAACCAAACATTAATTGAATTACTTTAAAGTTAAGTTAAAAATGTAAAATATTTAGTCATCTCCTTAATTACTTTGTTAAATTTTGTTTAAAAATAACTTCTAAAAATATAAGAAAAAAAAATACTCTTAACTTAAATAATTTTAAATTATCTTAAAACCTTTGATTACCATTTTCAACTTATCAACAATTATTCATTTGAAAAGAATAGTTTTAAAAAATAAATTTTGACTTAGAATTTAAAGTTTAAAACTGGAAAACGTATCACCCTGGAGCTGCTTCGAGTCACACCCGAGAACTTTCCTAACTTGCTTCGAGTTTCCAACAAAAATTACCCGATAGCTTCAGTTTTAAAAAATATTTGTTTTAAAGAAAAACAACCTGGTATACACTTAAAAGTACACGAGTCTACACTCGAGCCAGAACCCAGTTTTCCCGAAGAACACTTCGAGTTTCACTGAGCTTCTTCTTCTCTTCCCTTTTTACTTTGTTCCTCAGTTCTATTTACCTACCTGCTACATCCAGATGCACGCAACCGCCGTGCATGTGCACACTCCATCGGAGTCGCTCCGACCATTGGCGACCCCACCTTCCAGTCACCCTCGACGCTCACAACCTCCCATGCCATCCAAATTCCACGATGATGCTCGATATAAAATTCGAGTTAACCCACCATCACCAGCCAAGAAAACACCTCTCCTATTTCAGCTCACACCACCATTCGCGACCACTAGAACCCACACTGCCCTGCCTGGAACTCCGCCTAGCACCCTACTCCCTTATCCCCCAATACCGCAGCCTCCCTGCGCCATCACGATGCCGCAAATTCCATCGAAACAACATCGTCCCAAAAACTGGCCCAAACCCTATATCTCTTTCACCTCACCACTACGGCGATCTGAAAAATGTGTCTCCATTTTTCTCGTGACCACCGACCTATAACCTTCCTCTGGCCATAATCCCAATGCCCATCTCCCCTCCGGTCGTTGGTAATTGATGAAAACCCCAATAACGGTCAACTCGTTACTTATAGACAACCAAGATACTAAAAATTATGAAACCTATATCAAAAATCATGATTTTCAAATGCAAATCAAATTATGACTTCAAAACACGAAATTTAAATGATTGATTTTCTGATTTTAATTTGCTTTTACTGAAATTTTCTCCTCCCAGTAAAAGTACTTGCTGTTTATACTTAAAAAAAAATTTAAAAATAAAAACAAGTCATTCCAAACATAAATTCTTTTAACATCACGATCTATAATAGTTTATGTAAAGAGGAATCGAATTTCGAATGAGTTTATGGTCTTTTGAACAAAGCAGAGGCATGTACATCTATGCACAGTCATACAGAAGCATATATATTTCAGGCATAACACATTTATACACATATATGCAAAATATTTCATAACCATTTCTACCGTGATTATCATATGCAACAGAAATCTAAAGAAGATTTAGCTTTTAAGGTGAAGTTTACTCACCTGGATTTGAAAGACAGAGTAGATTGTAAATTTGAAAAACTGGGAGAAGATATTGATTTCTGAAAATCTTGATTTACTTGGATCTGGAAGTTGCGTTTGAATCAGGTTGAAGAAGAAGCTTCCTTTTCATTTGATTCTCTGATTTATATTGAATTAAATTGTTGTTTAAACTGAGATGTTTTAGTTGAAGCTTAGTTAAATTTTGAGTGGTATTTGCTTTAGATTTTCTTTTCTTCTTACTAAAAATGAACGAACTGGAAATGAGAAAGGTTGATGTATATATGAAATGAGAAGTTTACAGAGTGTTCATTTGTTTAGTATTGGGTGATAAATTTGTACAGGGTTATAATATTTGTTTGTACAAATTTTTAGCAGTGATATTTTTCTTGCTTGTGGCTGATGAGAACATTTTGGGTGCTAGCATTAATTAACATGTACTAATTCACTTTTTTTTCATTAGTTTATCAAACAAGATCTCGGTTGTATAATATATGAGATGATTGTGATGGCTTCCTTTTACAAGCTTTCACACTTGTATTTTATCTTGTTTGTTTGGTTTCATTTACAGGTGTACTTGTTCATATTTACCTTTATATATTTTGTTTCTTTTGCTAAGTCTAATTGCTTTATATCTACATGAGATTCTCTAGTCAATATGCTATTGGAATTTGTCAAATTATTTCTAACTTTAAATATTTATTTTATTTATTTATTTCTAATTTTATTTTCTTTTCCTTAGTCTTTATAATATTACTTTATAATATAAATTTCTATTTAATTTTGCTTTACTTTATAATATTCATTTTTATAGTTTATATAATTCTAGAATTATATAATATGTTCATTTCACATTTTTATATAACTATAAATTTATTGGAAATATTTGTTTAACATCAACACTTATTTGAATTCTATAAGTATATTTTTATAAACTCAAATTATTATTATTAAACCATTTATTTCCAATTTAAATTCAAATCAAATATATATATATATATATACATATATATCATTTCAAATTCACTCATATATGCTCAAACACATATATATTCACATATATATAATAATTACAATATTTTTAAATTTAAATGATTTATACAACATTTATTTGACTTCGGGGAAACTCGCATCCATTTATCGATTTATTTCACAAATCTTTATTTAAAAATTAATTAATTATTAATTTAAATATATATAAAATTTAGGGTCGTTACAATAAATAAGTCAACATATGTATACATGAGATGATGGAAGTGATGTGCACATGGGGGGGCTTTAGCTGTGCATTGTGAAGAGGGAAAGTGTGTTGGAGAAGCCTTGAAATAGTGATAAAAGTGATGTGTATGTGTCTTCTTTTATACTCTTCCTTTTTTCCTATAAATACCCTACCAACTTCTCTTCATTTTCATTCATCTTCTTCTTCATATTTTCAAGCTTTTGCTTCCACTTTAATGCCTTCCATCCTAAGAGGAATAATGTAAAAATTTATTTCAAAAAAATTAAACTATAATATATAGTTATATATAATTAAACACCTCAAAACACGCTCAAATCTCCATCTCTCCTCCTCCCATACCCAAGGCACCACCTTCCACCACCCTTGGCCGTGAGCACCACCCCTTCCCAACCTAGGTCATGAGCAACAAGGCTAGGCCAAGCCATTTCAAGGATCCAAGGTCGATTTCGTGGAGTTTAATTTCGAGATAGCGGAGCTATAGCCGTTTTAAAACTAGTTCGAGTGAAAATGAAGGTGAGAACTCCTAAACTATCATACTATATGTTGGATGATGATATGATGATTTAGTGTTTAATATGCTTTGATCATCAAGTTTGGTTGTTTTCACATGAATGTTGAAACTATATGCAAGTTAAGAATATACACGTCGATAAACACAAAGGAAATCACTTTCCTTGAATTAATGAATTGTATATATGGAATTGTTAAATCTTTTAAAAATGGTTTAAAATGTATCGAAAATGCTTTATAAACATTTAAAAGTGTTTTTGTGAAGTTTGAAAAGAAAAGGAAAATTTAGTTAAAAATATGCGCGTCGCGTAACGGTAGTTCGCGATTTCGCGCTATAAACGTCAACAAGTGTAAAAGTTGGAATGTAGTTCGGAATTCTTCGAGATAAGAATTTTCCGAACTATTATATCCATAGTTTTCCAACGAAGAAATAAAATTGAGATTTCGATAAGTGGATTTTGAAATATGAGTAAAACAAGTTTTGGAAAAATCCTGATTTTGTAGTTCGGAATCCAAAATTGGATTTCTTTGAAAATAATATCTGAAAATATTTAAATAAATCTTATAAATGTTTTAAAATGTTTTAAAAGTGATTTGAGTAATAAAAATTAATTTTCAAATGATAAAAAGTCGTTTTGACCAATATAGCTTAAAAAGCACTTTCCGCATCACTTTTCCACGACACTTTTCTATAACTTTTGAAATATAGTTTTAAACTTAACCACTCTTTTCCAGTTATTTTATAAAAAAATTTAAATGATTAATTAAGTTTTTTAAAGGAAATTTGAAGGATTTATGAAATGATTAAAATGTTTTAATGATTTAGAGGCGATCAAATAACTTGACCGCCTTATGGGTATCAAAGAGATAATGTCTATGCTTGGGTTTGGAAAACCAGTTTCCTGCTCTCCCTGGCTATCCAGACTGGCCTGATGGAGAGGATAGTAAATTTGATTTACTCGGATCAAAATTTTCCAAAGGATAATGAAAGATATTTTCAGGATTTAAACAATTACGATTTTATGGAGATAATCTTCTTGTACTCGGTGTTAAAGCCCGAAGAGGGAACTTGTACTATTTATGGAATTTAAAAGGTGATTTCACCATTATTCCACCCATAGTATTTGTTGAATATGGGGATTGATATTGATTAGAATTAGATGATTTCTATAGATTCTGCTCACTTAATATTGATTGGTTTTGGATTAACATCCTAGATAACATGGTTTCAACTAAATCAAAAGTATGAGTTTTGAATTAAGAAATCTTTGTTAAAATTTAATTGAAATGATTCAGAATTAATTTAAATTCCTGTACTTAAAATTTATTTGTTTGAATTTATAGTAAATGATGTCTTGAATAACATTGTTTTTGATCCGTGTTAAAAGTTATGATTCGAAAATCTTTGTTAAGATTTAAATAAACGATTTGGAATTCAAAAAGGGTTTTATGTAATCAAAGGATTTAATAAGAGAGGTTTAACGATTTCGTATATACCAGAAAGAATGTTTTACAAATACATATCTCCAAAAGAGATTTTGATAAAAAGAACTTAATCAATTAAAGAATGATTCCTTATTCACCAAACCTCTTTTTATTAACGATTGGATCAAAGGAACCGGGTTCGGTCTGGGGCAATCTCTATCTAAAAACCACTTCAAACCAATGTATGCGTTCGAAAAAAATGAAGACTTGATAAAGAAAATGAAGGATGAAGACCACGGATTTTCCAGATGAAAGGACTGCTTGTTGATAACTCTGGTTAGCTCCCAAATACTAAAGTAGCAATTATCCCTTCATTACTAAAACTCTTTGGGTTGCAAGGACTTTTCACTACTAATCCTAGAGATAATTCCCGACAGGATGTGGTAAGAGAGTGCCTTCGGTTTCGTTTAGTTCCAGAACGAACTTGTATGGATGGATGTCTGATATTGCATTCTTGCGATTTCATCGTTGACTTTTATAAATATACATTTGTTTGGTGACGAAGAAGGCAACTTGTCTTAGCTTACACCCTTCTCTGGGACGTATGAGCTCAGAGGTTGTATGTTTGTGGAAGTCAATAGTGATCAATGGGATGATGATGTTGCATTCAAAGTGGAATGTGCAAAGTGAAAGGTAATCGCTACCTCAAGCCTCACACCCGGAAATGGCCGAAACAGGGTAGATGGGGCAAGGCTATGTGGTTCGCAACCATTAGGGTATGATCATCTCCTCCTAGATATATTTCTACCCGCTATGACGTTCGGGTTTAAATTAATGTGGATGTCTGCTACGAGGATCCTTGGATAGGTCAGTAACGACCGGGGTGATGACATATTCGGTACTATCTAAGGAAAGGTAAGTCGGTCTTGTGTTGGTAGACATGTAGATGTTCTATTGACCTTGGTACATTCCTCTTATATAAATTGATTTATATAATATATATGTTGAACTGTTAAGTTTTAAAGGTATTGATTCAAAATTTATTATTATATATATGTGTTTGACTTTAATATTTGAGTTTTAGTTTTAAAACAATGGATTTTGATGCCGGAAGGTAGTCCCTTCACCTGGTCATTTGTATGGAATCCATTCTCCAATAAGTACCTGCCAGTTTGTTTGTAGAACCCTCGTTTATGGCTAGTATTGCTGGAATTTAATCAATGTAACAATTTCGGCTAAGATTAATAAGTTTACTTGCAAATGTTTTCAAAGATATGTCACTAAAAATAATATCCATTTTTTTACGTAAAAATGCTTTGGTTACCATAAGGTAAAAACATGTTCCATGTTTATGTGCGACGTGGTCTTATGAGATACCTTTTTATTTTCAAAATGCGTATTTTGAGTTCTCACACCAGTCCCATGACTGACCCAGAGTTTATTTTTCTTTCCTTAAACTCTAGGTGCCCTAATTTTCCCCGGACAGCCTTGTAGTCAGTTTAGTTTAGAAGAAAGCTGGATGGAGCTCAAAGCATGGAGTTAGAAGATTTTTCTAAAGATTGTTTTCCCACCACACTTATGTAGTATAGTATTCCGCATTGTAAGGATGGGAATTTATAACTTTCCATGTTTAACTCTGAAAACGTATTTTAATTTCCGCTGCAAAGATTATGTTGAAATAACATATGTGAGATTATGTTCTGTCTTATTTTTCTTTCTTACCCTTGAGAATCTGCTTCTCCAGCACTTGGATTTACGGCACGTGAATGCCGAGGATGTATTAATGTCGATTTCTGGGAGTCGAAGAAATGGGTCCTCACAAATTTCATATTCTTACCACTACTCGTAGATTCCAAACAAGTGTTATCCCTTGATTGAAGATGAAGCCGGGAAAGTTAAGGTAGTGTTACCTCTAGACATTGCCTTGACAACATTTTTAATTTTCAAGATAGAAATGAGTCCAAGACTCGACATTTAGTGTTAAAACTATGACTAAATTCTTTCCATATAAGTGATATTGGATTATGGAAACTTCCTTTTCATGACCGAACCAAAACTTTTACTTTTAAAAACAAACTTGTGATGGGATATGTTTAAACAACTTTATCAAAAAAGGATTGATTAACTTTAAGCCAAAATTTATTACTTTAATATTATTATTTAAAATAATCAATTAACTTTTAAAACAATGGCTAATTGTTTTATACAGCTTTATTTAAATAATTAATTAGCTTTAATCCTGATTCATTACTTCAAAACAACACTATTTAAAAAGATTAATTAACTTTAATCATCCTTGTTTAAATGGTTAATTAACTTTAAACTTTTATTATTAAAAATAATTTATTAACCTTTAAAACTTCATTATTTAGAATGATTAATTAATCTTAAACCATCATTAACAAAATGATTACTTAAATTTAAGACATTATTATTTATAGTGATAAATTGATCTTAAAACATTAATAGCAAAATGATAAATTAAATTTAATACCTAATTATTTAAATAATTAATTAGCCTTAAACATCATTAGTTAAAATTATTAATTAATATTGAAAACACCAATGATATTATAATTAATTAATCTTAATCCCATTATTATTTAAATTAATTAATTATCTTTAAAACATCATTATTAAAATGATTGATCAGTTTTAAAACATCACTATTAAAATAATTAATTGATTTTAAATCATTATTACTAAAATAATAAATTACTTTTAAAACATTATTATTAAAATAATTTATTTATTTTAAACCATCTTTATTTAAATAATTATTTATCTTTGTAAAACCCATGTACAAGATTTAGCAAAATACTTCAAAGGGGATACCATTTCAATTCAAATATCACATAGCTTAAGTATGAGGATATGTATACAAAAGAAAATAACAACTATGCATATATAGAAAACATCACTTATCAAATTTTAGTCTACCAGCATACAATTCAATGTTCAAACAATATAATAGCAGAACTAGGGTTTATTCTGCTAAACAGATGTCTTTTATATTTTTCTTATCAGATGATAGCAGAACGGTGTTTTATTCTGCTAAACAGCTATCATTTAAAGCATTCATAATTATTAGTCTAACTTAATGGTACAGACAAGAGATCCCTAGTTTACAAATCAATTTACTTTTAAAAGCGAGTTCGTGCTTAGGCTTCACATCACAGGTATTAACTTTAAACAACCTTGTTAAAATGTTTCATTAACTTTAAAACACCGTTATTGAAAAGATTTAATAGCTTAAAATATCGTTATTAAATTGATTGATTAGCTTTAACTATTATTAATAAGAATGATTAATTATCTTTAAACTTCATTAATTAATTTGGTTAATTAACTTCAAATACCTTTAATTAAAAAGGTTAATCATTTTTTAAAAAATCATTAATTAATTTATTAAATTTAAATGTCATTAATTAAATCAGTTAATAAAAAATTAAATATTATTAATTAAATTAATTAATAAAAATTAAATATCATTAATTAGAAATGATTAATTAATTTAAGACATCATTAAAGAAAGAGATTAATTAAATTTAAACTAATTAATTAACTTTAAAAAGTCGATAATTAAAAAGGGTTAATTAATTTTAAAGCACCATTAATTAAAATAATTAATTAAATTTAATCCATCATTATTAAATGCTTAATTAACCTTAAACATCATTTGATAAAATGATTAATTAATTTTAAATATCATTAACAAAGTAATTATTTAAATTTAAACTCATCATTATTAAGTTAATTGATTAACCTTAATCCACATTAATTAAAATGATTAATTAAATTTAAAAATAATTATTAAAATGGTTAACTAATTTTAAACTCATCCTTATACAAAAACATAACTAACACTATGAAACAAAACCCAAGCCGGAGAATAAACCAAAAGGTTTCGAAAAGATGGTATTTTTTAAAAGTGTCGATATAGCGATAGTCGCTATATAGACGCTTCGATAACTACTACAATGTCATATTGACTTTCATCCAAGCATCACATCACATAGCATAACAATGACATATATACAAAGTAAACAATATTTATGAGCATAAAGAAAAACATCACTTAAACAATTTACATCAAACTTTTTAACAAGTTTAAGTTACTAATTAACTACTAAAGGTGTCGTCTTTTTATAGCACAAACCAAGTCAACAACATTCATTCAAATATAACTAACCAAGCAACTAAAATGGCGACTATAATATGAAGATCATAAAGTTCAAAACTATTAGTTAAAAAAACGAGCTTTACTCACCTAAAAGCTAACCAAATAACCAAGAATTTAGTCATTTCTCATAGATTTTTGGCTATGTTACTCTTGGAATTTAGAGAAGTTGTCAAAGAGAAAGTTCTTGAAAATTCTCTTCTTCACCATCTGAAAAGGATAATTACTCAATTTGGATTTGTTTGAGGGAGATATGGTCAAAAGAAGAAAAGGTATTTTCGGACTTGAAAATCTGGGTCTGAAAATGAGTCTTGAAAGAAATGAATTTTTTGACCCAATAACACTCGAAAATTGAAGAAATGGTGCTAATGAAAATTGTAGCCAACTTAATTATCATGAATTTGAAAAAAAAAATTCTTTATTTGGAGTAGTTTAGAGGGAGCTATGGCCGTGAGAAAAGGAGGTTAAATTTGGGAAGAAAATGAAAATGAGAGCATAGAGTTGCTATTTATAATCTCATGCAAAGTGGATAATTCCACTTATACCCTCCTATCCAAGGTTGCCACATCACAATGATTACCTCCTCCCCTTGTCCTTGAGCCACCTTCTTGTCATCCTCTCCTCCCTTTGCTCCAACATGCCATAAATGCTAATGTACTTTATGTTTTTCCATAGGTCATTTCATGTTTTAAACACTTTTATTATATAATTACATAAAGTGTCATATTACACATTTATATATCACTTAACAAAATTCATATACGCACAAAAATATCTAACTTATTTTTTAATGAATGTGTATATTTATAATCTAGGGTTTACAATGTTTCTGACAACTTTTATTCGACGAAAAGTCAAAAATTCGAAAAATATATTCCGGTCACATTTTCGATTTTTCTACGAACTATATATTTTTATAAATAAATTTTGAAAAATATTTCACCATCATTTATTTTTTAAAAGGGTTTTATTTTAATTATAAAACCTATTATTTGAATCTTTAAAATTAATCAAATATTCCCAAATTAAAGCGGTGAAATTCCGGGTCGTTACAGGTGTGGTGGTGATGAAATGATGATGTATATGCACATAAATATCATGGTATTTTAGTTCACATTTTTGCCTATAAATACCACTATCCATCTTCACTTTATTTGTTCATAAATTCCTAAGCTTCTTCATCTCTTTATACTCTTCTTTAATGGCTTCTCTACTTAGGAAAATTATGAAGAAAAATTAGTACAAAAGAAAATAAATTTATATAAGTATATATATAATATCAACAATCCACTTCAAAACAAGGTCATGCCATTCTTTCCTCCACTCAAAACCCACGGCCACCACCTCCTACCTTCCAAGGCTGAGCCACTTCCACTTGCAAGCTTAGGCCAAGACCATTCAAAGGTCAAAGGCTCGATTCTATAGGCTTTGATTCGATCGTAGCGGAGCTATATCGAATTTTTGTAAAGTTAGAAACCAATGAAGGTGAGAAACTCTATTTATATTATGGATATTTTGGATGATATATATGTTTGTCTATGCTTGGTTGTGATGATTATGAACCATGTTTGGATATGATAATATGTTTGTTTGGATGTGTAAATGATTCACGTTTAATACATGTCGAATATCACAAAGGAAATCACTTTCCTTTAATAAATGAAATGGTGTATATGAGATTGTTAAACCTCTTTAAAATGATTTATAAATATTTTATAAACCTAAAACCCAATTTGGTGAAGTTTTGACAAGTTATAAAAATTGAGTCCATGATTCGCGCCATAGAAAGTTAAATCCATTTATATGATGGATTTGGAGTCAAAATTCTTTGAAATAAGAATTTTCCAAACCCTTATAATCATGGTTTTAAAACAAAAGAAAAGGATTGAGATTTTTTTAGTAGATTTTGAAATATGATCAAATCAAGTTTTCAAAATAGTCGCGGTTTGGTAGTTCGAAAACAAAAGCGATAAATTCTTTAAAATTAATATTTTTAATTCTTTAAAAATATGAAATAAATTCTAAAAATATTATAAAATGTTTTAAAAGATATTTGAGTTATAAAAATGGATTTCTAAATGATAGAAAAGTTGTTTTGTTCAAATAAGCCTTAAAAGCACTATTCACAACACTTTTTGCAGCGATTTTTAATAACTTTTGAAATATGGCTTTAAACTTAAGTATTCTTTCCCAAATCTTTTATAAATGTTTTCAAATAAATAAATGAGTATTTCAAAGATAACGTGGAGGTTTTATAATTTATTTTAATGAATTTAAATAACAAATTTAAAGAAAAGCCGTTATAAATAAGTGATTTAATCTTGACTCTAAAAGCCGATGAGTAGACTGGATTTTTCTATTCGTGAGATCCGGATATAAAGTGCTTAAATAAAGGAGATGTTCAGGAGCAACTAATGCCCTGGCTCACCTGGACTCTTTCCTGCGTGAGGAATAGATAAGGTCGAAATGTCAGAAACGAGATGAGTATAAAAGATTTGATTTTTCAAATTTAATACAACTTGGATTGTATAGAGATAATCTTTTTATACTTGGTAATAAATTCCGAGGAAGGAACCTGTACTATTCGTGTGAATTTAAAAGGTGATTTCACCATTATTCGACGGATAGTAAAGATTGAATACAGAAATTGATCTTGAGTAGAATTGGTATAATTTCTATCGATCGTTGTTACTCAAAAAGAAAAAGATTTTACAATATGATTTATGAGAAATGATTTTGATTTGGTATTTCCAAGGTTAAAGAAAGGTTTAATGATTCTATATATACCGGAAAAAAATGTTTAGAAGATATATATCTCTAGAAGATATTTTTTGATAAAGAGAAAGTAATTAATCAAATGATAAGCACTTATTTACTTAACATCTTTTTATCGATGATCGGTTTGAAGGAACCCGGGTCTGATTTGGGTGATTCTTATTCGAAAACCACTTTGAACCAATATACCCGTTCGAAGGTGAGGACATGAAATAATATAAATGGAATGAAGGGCTATTGTCACTGACCCTTAGAGGAAATTTCTCATATCATATATATATGGCAGTAGTATCTTCATTTGATCTTTGATGCAAGGGCTGCTCGCTACTAATCCTAGGGGTGGTTCCTGACAGGATGTAGTAGGAGAGTTTCTTAGGTTTGTCTTGTTCCTGGACAACTTGTATGGACGAATGTCTGACATTGCATTTCTAAAATGCACGCACATTGAGTTTTAGAAACGTACATCTGTTTGGTAGTGCAGGAGGTAACCCTCATATACTTAACACCCTTCTCTGAGACGTACAGGCTCAGAGGTTGTACATTTATGGAAATCAATAGTGTGTGATGGAATTTGTAATGTGACATTCAAAGTGGAGTGTGCTATGTGAAAGGTAACCGTTACCTCGGGCCTCATCACCAGGAAATGGCTTAAATAGGGCATGTTGTTGGGCTATGTAGTTCGCAACCATTAGGGTATGGTCATCACCTTTCTAGATTACCCTCTATATATCAGGTTTCTTGTGTATGCTATAAGAGCTCTCGAATAGGTCGAGAACGATCGTGGTGATAGCATATTCGGCTCTATCCACCACCAGATGGGTCTGTAGGTAGGCCGGTCTTGCCAGGTGTAGAGGTTTCAAAGGTGTTGAAACTTGGTACATCCCTCTAGAGATGTACTGTACGGAAGGTAGTTCCTTACCTACCATTGTATGGAAATCCATTCTCCAATATGTGCCTTCGAACTCGATTATAGAACCTATTATGCTGGAACTTAATCAATGTAACAATTTTGGCTAAGATTATATAAGTTTACTTGAAAAGTGTTTTCAAAATAATGTCATTAAAAATAATATTACCATATTCTGCATTGTAAATATTTTGGTTATCATAATGTAAAAACACAGTCCATGTTTATGTGCGGCGTGGTCTTATGAGATACCCTTTGTTTTCCAAAATTCATATTTTTAGTTTCTCACACCAGTCCCATAACTGACCCGGAGTTTATTTTTCTTTTCCCTTAAACTCTGGGTGCCCTAGTTTTTTTGAGTAGCCAAGTGGTCAGGTTTAACTTGGAGCATTATGATGGAGCTTGAAGTTTGGAGCTGTAGATGTTCCTATAGATAGTTCTCCATTTCCATTCCCACTGCATTAGTTACTGATTATATTCAGTATTTATAAGGACAGAGATTTATAACTGTCCAGGATGATTTATAAGATAGACTCTGATAGATGTATTTAAAATTTCCGCTATAAAGATATATATATATATATATATATATATAATATATTTTATTCCAATCGTGTAAGATTCTTTTATGTCTTTATTTTCTTTTACTCCTTGATAATCTGCCTCTTCGGCACTTGGATTTGCGGCACGTGAATACCGAGAATGTATTAGTGTCAATTTCCCAAGTTTGAGGAGGCGGGTCATCATAGATGTTTTTTATTTTACTACTGAGAGTATGTTATGTGTTATTCTAATTTTATAAAACATAATTTATATAATATATATATATTGATATAATTAATTTATGTAATTAATTAATTTAAATAATATATATTAATATTTTTATTACTTCCGAAAATATTATATCAATGACACTTTATATAAAAAATGTATTAGCATATTTATATAAAGTATGATGTGATATTCAAATTATAAACTATATATATTTATTTAAATGTTATATATTAAATTATTAAAATAAAACAAAATTTTAATTGTTGAGCCTATTGTTATAGGTATATACATGATAATTTTTTATTTATTTATCATACAAGTATATGGAAACATACAACTAATCCAACTGTAACAATATGATTATATACATCACCTAATATATATATATATAAATAATATAAACATTATATCTAAACATTAATAATCATACATTGGTTAGAAATATACCTTATACCCAATGCTTGAAAGTATACCTTGAAATGATGAGATTTGCTCATTGGAATGATTTTCAATATAGTAGATTGCTATTCTCTGAATCGATGACCAAAGTTATTGAATAGGATTTAATTTAATTCTATTAAACTTTAGAAAATAAAGGGATAGGTGGAAGAGTTCAGCCAGGAATGATATAGGTTAGGAGGCTTGCTAAAAGTTCTAAAACAAGTGTGGGTAGAGATGTTTATATGGAGGAGAGTTTAGAGATAATTTAGGATCTAGATCCTCCTTTAGTTGTTACCAATTCTCTTCTATCTTAACCATCCATCCTTAGCCTCCCTAGCCCATCACATGGTCGACTTTCATGCCCTGTTAGAGCGAAATCAACTAGCGCCCCATATGGGCTTTATACCCATTTAATCCCAAACATAATATTTTGCAATTAAATCTTAATTTAACGCATATCAATATCGTATATCAATCTATATATTTAGAACTATTATAAATATATTTAATAATATTGTTCATCAAATCAAAATAAATTTTATAATTAATATTTCATAAATATTATTTAAATTAATATTTTATAACAATTACAAACTAATTAAATCATTTGGTCAAAGAAATATTCATCGCTTCGGGTCACAGGTTATGTGACCTATTAGATGTAAATTTGGTCAGCAATTAATATCGAACTATTCTAATAATAATATTCACACATCCCTATTCAAATAAAAAACTCTTCCACCTTTGTTGGAGTAGTTGAAACAATGACAGATCTTATAATAAGAGATATTTGCTCAACATGACCAACATCTGGAGTGCAATTTAATATAATTTAGAAATATTTAGCCTTCTTTATTCTCTTAAGAATTTTATTTTTAATTTCATTTTACAATGTGAATATTACCTCATTTTCAATCTTATGTCCAAGATGATGTATACGTTTCTTTCTGTTCAATTCGTCGAACATGTTCCCACAATATTGGATCGAATTATGCTATCATTTCAATCAATTTACAAAATGTCCATTTTTTGTTCATAAAGATTTTTGTTCTTTCCAAATGCTAAATTATTAGAAGTAAGTGTTTTCACAACAATGATTATTCTTACTAACACATTTTCCAATGTTTTTTTAATTTGACCTTGTATACTTCGATCTATGATTGCATTGACTTTCAATCTTGTTTCCAACTCAAACCAACGTCTTTTATTCAAGAGATTATCTCTACCACTTTCATGTAGTTCCAACTTAAAACCAAGATTGCGCCAATCATTAATTCCTTCATTAACAAGACGACTAAGTATTGTTTGACTTGTGAATAATTTACAATAGAAACAAAAGAATTTATCTAGTGAATTTGAATATCCCAATCATTTTGTACCTTGTTTATCCCCATCAAGCAAATGTTTGTTATACAATAAGTAGGAAAAATGCCCATTAATAGTATTTTTTAGTACTCTACAAGGAACTCTTTCCACTAACAAGTCTCTCAATGGTTGATCAATTTTTTCTATGTTCTTAGAGATTTGACACTTCATTTGTATTCTCCACTTATATTGATGAATCAACGTTTGCATCCAATTCACTGATATTTTCATCACCGCGTTGGTTCAATAAATTATCATCGTCGTCGTTATTATTTGTAACTTCAACAACATTTTCCATTTCACAATTGACATGAGCATTCCCCACTTTAATACTGGTAATATTATCTTTAATTACTTCATTCTCATCGATAAGAGTAGCATTATCAGCATTTAAATTTGAACTTCCTATTTGATTATTTTTAACAAAATATTTATTAAGAGCATTTATCTATGAATTAGTGAGTTTATCCAACCTTCTTTAACCCTTTTAGTGTGTTACAATTCTTGTTTGCACAAGTGTAAACACTATAAAATAATAAACATATAGAAAAATATATTGTATCAATAATAATTAACAAAAATTTAAGATAATGCTATTTTCTAATTACATATATTTCAAAAGCTATTAAATAGATTATCATAAACAATCATTTACATGATTAATACAAGTATATATGTAATGACCAGCTTTTTTGACCCCCAAATGTCGAAATAATACATTCGCACTATTTATGTGCCAAACACCCAAGTACTAAAAAGGCAGATTGTTAAGGTAAAAAAGTAGAAAGAAAAAGAACAAGAAAGAATAGAACAAACATCTGAATCTCACAACAGAACGATAACATATAATATCAAAGGACAGTACAAAGTGTAACTCTAACATACATAGCATATCAAAGTCACAAGCCTAAGTATTATCATCAACCTAGATAGTTATAACAGCATGTCCTCACAAATGTTTATATATATACTAGTAGTGCAGCGGAAATAAGAATACTACAATATGTGAAACATCAAGCTCACCTCCTTGAGCTCCAAAGAATATCCAACTAAAATCCATATTTCTTAAACTACTCAAAAGAGCAGTCAAGTAATTAAGGGAAAGATAAAACCACAAGTTAGACATAAACTTGGTGTGAGAAACTCAAAAAATATAATGCATTCATATAACAATATCTTTTGAGACCAACCGAATCACCGAAATGGTTTTTCCTCAAAGGAACCAAACCATCTAATAAGTATATATGGTGATATAATAGATAATGTCTAGGGTGTAGAATATAAATTAGAAAATAGTTGCGCTGCGTGTACAAAACATGAATATTAAGTTTACAATCAAAACCTCTAAGGTTTGTTCGTATATGGATTTCCGTTGGAGGTGCCCTTAGTACATCGAGAATGGGCCTCCTGAAAATGGTTAGAAATATCCTTTCGAGCAACATATATCTTTAGATAAAATATACCATAAGGTAAACATCATTGGTTCACCTCTATAACATGTGATACCCACTATCATCACTCTCTCTAGGAACCCGTAATTAACTCTAGAATAGAGCTGATATATCTTTTGGTTAGCTAAACCCCTGGCTATGCATCATACTCTTGTTTCTATCATTATCGATGGTGAGGTCATTCAACATTTCAAGACATGAGTCTTCACCACTCGAACAGATCTCGAATCTCTACATGGATTCCAACATCTCGAATAGATCTTAAATCTCTATGTGGATTCTAGCATCTTGAACAGTTCACGAATTTCACCATGGATTCCAACATAAGTCCTCCGATGATTACTAACGTTGACCTCTCCCTTGGAGTTAACCTTAAGGTAGACAGTTCAACTCTATAGCATTTTGCTTCACAACCGCTTCCAAAACATAAAACGCGTATATCGGTTTTGAAGTGGTTATGGTTTCGAGTCATCTCATAGAAGTACACTCTCTTGCTTACTGGATGCCTCAAAACCAGTCAATTGATTTTCGGTTAACATAATTTTGGTTCCTTTAGAAATAAACAGACAGTGCATAAGGATGAAGATCATCTCCTATTCAGACGGATTTCCTTATCTCTTGTCCTAGAAGAGCAAGACGAGATTATACATAGGTTATAGCATCACCGATAACAATGAGAATGATCGCATGATTCTCATGTTTCATCTAGATATTTCCTAAGTTAATTTTGGTCAAATTAAATAACAATGAGAATGATTGCATATGCAAACCAAGTCTCGTATACTAATCATGTTTCTGACCTTCTCAACTTACACCATCCCTCAGTCAAGAGTGAAGCCGATAAGTTAGAGTAATGTTTGCTTCTAAGCCCTACTTGAACATGATTCTTAACTCTCATAGGTAGAACAAGCCTACTTTGTCGGCTTTTAATGATAAGTACACGACTAAATACTTCCCATGGAAAAGTAAACACACAAAGCACGATTAAGTCACATAAAGCACGATTAAGTCACACAAAGCACAATTAAGTCTCACAAAGCACGATTAAGCCACACTAGCAATTTTAATCCCCTTTTATTAAATAATTATTATTTTATCATTTAAAACTTCTTTTATCAAATAATACTTTCTTTAGAAGTAAGTGAACGGTATATAAGAACCTTCCCTTGGGACCTTGAATACATACATTCTAAAAGCAAGACGTTTCATACGAATGAGTCTTTCCCGGGGGATCTTCAAACGTATGAATACATGATGCTTTTAGTCTAATTTTAAAAGAAATTAATTTGGATTTTTGAGTTAAATATTTTAAAATTTAAATAAATTGGAATTTAAATAACAATTTTGGGACATTGAGTAATATAATTTTTCAAATTCAATAAAATGGAAAATTTTGTGAAATTTCAAATTTTGGTCAAAATTAGTCAAACTGGTTGAAAATTTAGAAGTTTTAAAATTTAAATTTATTCTTTTTTTTCTAATTCTAGACTGAATTCTGGTATGGTATTCACTTTTCATTTCGTTAAAATCTGATTCCTACATCTTTAAATCTACATTTTTCGGCGTAAAAACGCGCGTTTATTTGTGTGTATTTTTCCTATTTTCTTTTATTTGGGTTTTGGGATTGATTATTGGACTTGGTTTTTAGGCTTGGATACTAAAGGTCACCTAAATGGGTATGTACCTTTTCCTGAATGGACATATCTGTTGAGAAAAGGAATGTCGCTTGTTTTTCTGACTATCTCTTCCTCCTCATTTGATCAGTAACTTACAGAACTCCATCTCCTCCAAAATTTCCTAAGCCTAGCCTAGCCTTCCTTTCTTTCCCTTCCCTTGCTCTCTCTCTTTTTCCCTCCTCCTTGTCGCCGCCTACACTTCCCCTAGCCTTGCTGCCGACCACCATCCCCTACCCTACCCACGGCCAAAACCCCACACCCACTTTGGCCGAGCACACACCTAAGCCACACCCCTCCTCCATAGCTGAGCACACCCACACCCATCCACCCACCTACCCCACGGCCACACCCCACCTACCTACACACCCACTCGCCTGCACCCACCCATACACCTTTGGCCACCCCACCCAAGCCATGTGCACCCATAGCCGAGCTCACCTAGCCTAAGGCCAAATCCCTATTGCCTCCTCTCTCCTCTTTTATAAAAGAAAAAAAAAATATTATTTTTAAAGTTATTGGATCTTGGATCGTGTTCGTGTCTTTTGGATCGTATTTGCTTGGCTTGTGGTCTCTATCTTCGTATCTGCTTTGTGTCCGTTCGTGTAGTTGTCACCTTCGTTAGCCACGAAAGGTGAGAACCACTCACGACTAATTTCTTATGTTTAAGTGAATGGACATCTTTTGAAATGTAAATTGAAATGTTGTTATAGTTAGATTTGCTTAGTTTATATTATATGATATGATATGATGCTCACCCGTGACACGATATGATATGTTATATGATATACTCTGATATGTTATGATTATTAGTTTATTTACATCACACTGCAAGTTCCTTAACTATGGGTTGAAATGATACATACCCGAACAATCTTATAGATTAATGAAAATCATTATGGGTTGAAATGATAAACCCAAGCAATTTTATATTGGATTTGGGATACGGGTTGAAATGATATATACCCGAAAATTTAATTATAATTTTGGGTTGAATGATATATACCCAATCACTTGACCATAGGGTAGAAAATTATATATACAAACATCGCTGGTCCGTTTTAAATTATTTTCTAAGTTATAAAGTATGTTTTGATTTAATAAATTTGATTTTAAAATTTAATATAATTTAATGATTATATTTAAATATTTACATTTGGAAAATAATAATATTTTTATATGTTTTAAAGTTTTAAATTATAAGCTAAATACGGTTTAAATGTAATTTTAAAATTTTTAACTTATAATTTTTATTTGGTTCTAATATATATAATTTAAAAGTTAATTTATTAAAATATTTAATATAGTATTTAAGAAATATATATTTTTAATTTAATTTAATATAATAAATATAATTTTATTTTAATATAATAAATATAGTTTTATATAATATAATAAATATAGTTTTAATTTAATATAATAAATATAGGTTTTATATAATAAATTTAAGATGTTAAGCAGAGAATAAATTGTAATTAAATTTTATTTAAAGGATTTAAATTTAAATAAGATTTTATTTAAGTTTAAATGATAAGATTTTTGGAATGTAATAAATTGATTTAATATGAATCGTAAAATAAATGTTTAAATCTAAAATATAATTGAAGTTGAATATTTTAGTATTGATTTAAATTGTAATTTAAGATTTATTATTTAAAGTTTTATAAAATGACCACGGTGTGAAAAATATAAGCGTTTGGTTGTTAAAGAGACCGGGGTCAGATATTGTCATACTCTCTGCCAATTCCGAAACCACTTTAACAACTGTGCACATGGTGGAGAATCCAGAATGAAGTAGGATGATTTGACGGACGCTGCTGGTATAAGGTAAGAAACGCAGCACTGACCCTCTGGTCAGCTTGATATGACTAAAACAGGTAGCTATACCGGGCCAAGTTAAGTCGCTCCTCCGATCGAGCATGCTTCTTCGAAACCATCTCCATTACTTTGTGATTTGATTTGGTGCACACCTTTGATTATGGGAGTGTGTCTCGAGGTTGGCGGTAGTAGCTGCTACGCATTACCACCGGTCCAGGAGTGCAAAACTGTAGAATCCTACCCTGGGCATAGCCTCGCGTGCCTTGTCATATGCCTTATCGAGCCCACTATGATTTTGGTTTGTGTCGTACCTATGGAGTGCTCCCTGATAGCCCACCAGGTGGTGGAGTTTACAGTACTGTAAAGACTACGACATTTATAAAAATGTGTTAATGGGGATATGGGTAACGTCTTAACGCTACTTTCAATATTATACTTTACTGCTAGACATTACATATATAGCGTATATTACTACATATGTAAATAGTTTAACGGACCCTTAAAGGATGGGAATCCCAAACATCCTTTGAGTTATTGTTGCATTTCATTTGTTACATTTCACTTGAGTTGATTTACTTACATGAGAATGTTAGTTCTGACTCAAGTGTTTTGTTTTTACTTTATGCTCGGGTCAATCTGAGTTTCACAGCATCCGGGATTCACCTTTTGGAGCTGGAGACTTTGCTGGAGATCTATCTACCTATCTGCTTAGTTATTTCATTTATTTCTGTTCAGACATTTGTTATTTGCCTATAGATTAGCGAACTTTCATGTATTTGGATTTTTGTTGTATTTGCTTCTGACTTTGTTGTTTATGTAGTAGCTTCATGAACTACTATGTTTTATTTATTCCGCTGCATATTTTGTGTCTGTGATTCTGTGATTGATTCTATTCACCCCAAAATATATATAACAATCTGTTTTTTTGAATGATTCGAGTTGGACATGTGTGGTTTTATTGTCAACTTGAATAGTTCGAAATAGCGGGTCGTTACGGCTGGTATCAGAGCTTTGGTTTATGCAAACCTTAGGCTATGGGGTAAAAACTCATTAGAGATAGGGTAGTAATATCCTAGAATGAGTAGAATTAATTACGGAATCACTCTAGTTTCAGCTTGATTCTTAGTTAGAATTCTCTTAGATTAGGATTCCTTTGAATTTGAATCTCTTCCTTTATTCTAAAATTCATTCTTGAATTTCCAGGATGAATAGTAGGAATGCCAGAGGTAGGGGTCGAGGAATTACCCCAGCACCCGAACCCGTTGCACCAGTCAAATTCACCACTCTCTATAAGGAGTATACTCAGCTTTGTGGTACCAAGTTTACTGGAGCAGAGAGCATCATTGAGGCCCAGCAGTGGATGAGGAGTTTAGAAAGGATCTTTACAGGTCTTGAGAGTACCGATGCTCAGAAGCATCGGTTAGCCGCTTAGCAGTTGCAGAAGGCTGCCTAGGATTGGTGGGAGTCTGTTACAGCTCACACTATTGAGGTGAATATCACTTGGGAGCAGTTTAGGTATAAATCTTGAGTTGGATTCAAAATTTGGTTAAGTTATCCCTTTGGAATCTACCTTAAGTCTTGAATACCATATTTCAGGGATTCTTTTGTAGCCAAGTGGATGCCCGAATCCGGGAAGTCTCAGTTATACAGGGAATTTATGGACCTTAAGTAGGGGAATATGACATTTTCTGAGTATGAGAGGAAGTTCAATGAACTGTCCAAATTTGGCCCTAGCTTGATTGATACCCCTCTTAAGAAGAATGAGAAGTTTATAGTTGGAGCTCGCCCAGAGTATTATGATCGTTTGATTGCTCATGTGCATAGCCCTTTTACTAGATTGATAGGTATGGCTATTAGGTATGGGAACCCCACTTCTAAGGAAGCAACTGTTGTTTATGCACCTCCATCTCAGCCTTCTTCCAGCAACTCCAAGAAGAGGAAGTCCAACTTCCTTCAACAGAAGAAGAATTGGTAGAAGACTCAGGGTATTGGATATTCTTCTCAGAGGCAGCCTATCGACTTATCTTCCATCACCTGCTTCAAGTGCGACCAGAAGGGGCAGTATGCCAACAGTTGTCCATCCAGAGCCGCTATTTCTCTAGCTCATATGCCAGGAACAACCTTTGCCACATTTGCTTGCAGCCTGGCCACTTCAAAAAGGATTGTCTCACTCAGCAGAAGGCCAAGTCATCCATAGTTTTTGCTTTGACCTCTACCACTCCTACTCCTAGTGATACCCAAGGTACTCTTTAAGGCACCTTTTCTTTTCTTGATTTTCCTGTTCGTGTTCCATTTGACACTGGAGCATCTCATAGCTTCATTTCTGTTGATCTTTGTAATAAGTTTGAACACATCTTGCAACCCAAATTGGCAACTATATCCTTATGTGTATCTAATCCCATCGACGGTCCCGCCAACCTCAGTATGATTTGTAAAGGGATGAAACTCCTTTACAATAAGCATCGATTCACAGGTAATTTCTATGTTCTTGGTTTTGATGCATTTGATCTCTTGCTCGGAGGTGATTGGTTAAAGAGATTTGATGCAGTTATCTCTTGCAAAGCCCGAACCGTTTCCTTAGTAGACGACCAGGGTAATTCTTTGGTGATTGCATGCCGAATGCCTCAGGATTATGCTGGCAGTTTTATCTTTTCTCTTGATTCTCATCCTAGTGACCTTGGCTCCACTCCTGTTATCAAACTCTTTCCTGATATTTTTGGTGAAGTCACTTCTTTACCTCCTAAGCAGGAAATCAAATTCTGCATTGATCTTATTCCTGGAGCCCGACCTGTAGTTCTGCTTCCTCGTAGGATGGCACCCAGGGAGAAGGTCGAGTTGAGGAAGCAGATTGAAGATTTATTTTCCAAGGGTTTGATTAGGCCGAGTCATTCAGAATGGGGAGCAGCTATGGTATTTTTCACTAAGTCCGATGGTTCTTTGAGGGTGTGTGATGATTATAGGGAGCTGAATAAGCTTACTACGAAAAACAGATACCTTATGCCTCGAATTAACGACATGTTCAATCAGCTCTATGGAGCTAAAGTTTTATCTCAGCTTGATCTTGCCACTTCACCAGCTCAGAGTTGTTGAGGAGAGCATTCCTAAAATGGCTTTCCGTACTGAGAATGGTTTCTATGAATGGTTAGTTATGCCTTTTGGTTTGACTAATGCACCAGCCTTCTTCTTTGATCTTATGAATCGTGTTTTCCATGATGTTCTCAACAAGTTCGTTCTTGTCTTCATTGATGATATTCTTGTCTTTTCCAAGTCAAATACGAAGCATGAATCGCACTTGAGTTTTGTTCTTGAAACCCTTAGGAGTCATCGATTGAAAGCTAAGTTTTCCAAATGTCATTTCTGGAAGGATGAAGTCTGATTTCTTGGGCATGTTGTTTCTGGAAATGGGGTTTCGGTCGATCCTTTTAAGGTCGTCGCAATCGTTGTAAGTCTATCCACCTTTCTTCCTTTGTAATTTAATTATCTTATCTTTCTTTGAATTCAAACACCCTATTCTGTTTTAGGATTGGGTATGACCTAAAATTCCTTCTGATATTCGTAGTTTCTTGGGCTTAACTGGTTATTATCGAAGGTTTATTGAGAATTTTGCTCGGATTGCTGCACCTCTTACTGCTTTGACTCGTAAAAATGCTAAGTTTGTTTAGAATGATAAGTGTGAAGCTGCATTTAATGAGTTAAAGTGCAAGCTTACTTCCGCAACAGTTCTTACCGTTTTGAATGGAAGTGAAGGATTAACAGTATACACCGATGCTTGTCGAGAATGTTTGGGAGCTGTCTTGATGCAGAATAGGAAGGTTATTGCTTATGCCAGTCATCATTTGAAGACTCATGAAGCCAATTATGCAACTCTTGATTTGGAATTGCTTTCTGTAGTGTTTGCTCTGAAGTTATGGAGGCACCATCTTTTGGGAACTAAGTTTGAGCTCTTTACGAATCACCAGTCACTGAAGTATATTTTCACCCAGAAGGATTTGAACCAAAGGCAAGTTAGATGGCTCGAATTCTTAGTAGCTTATGACCTCGACATCAACTACACTCCAGGGAAGGCTAATGTGGTAGCCGATGCCTTAAGTCGGAAAAGGCAATGTTATGTCAGATTGTGGTTTCTTCATCCCGTTTGGATCGATCACAACCAAGCAAAATGAAGACAGAATTCTTAAGCTCATGAAGGATAATGTTCGTAGTAGGGAAGGTGGTAACCAAGGTGAATTGGGAGCACAAATCGATCAAAATGGAATTCTAAGGATTAATAATCGAATTTCCATTCCGAATGTCGATGGATTAAGGCAAGAAGTGCTTAGGGAAAATCATCAGTCCAGACTCTCTATCCATCTAGGAGTTACGAAGATGTACTAGAATATGAAGAAGTTGTATTGGTGGAGTGGTATGAAGCGAGATATCTCCCTTTATGTCAGTAGATGTGCCACTTGTCAACAGGTTAAGGCTGATCATCAAAAGACTGCTAGATTGTTGCAACCCCTTGAGATTTCCAATTGGAAGTGGGAATAGATTTCAATGGATTTTATAGATGGGTTACCGAGGATGAGAAGGGGTAATGAGAGTATATGGGTAGTTGTTGATAGACTGACCAAGTCAGCTCATTTCATTCCAGTCAGGTCTAATCGCACTGCTTCGAGTTTAGCTAGGATTTATATGAGAGAATTTGTCGGGCTACATGGTGTTCCATCCAGCATTGTTTATGATCGAGATCCTATCTTTACTAGCCAATTTTAGAAAGCATTTCAGGAAACTCTGGGTACTCGTCTGAATCTGAGCACAGCTTATCATTCGTAGACCGATGGTAAGACGGAAAGAGTTAATCAGATTCTGGAAGATCTTCTTCGTGCATGTATTCTTGATTATGGAGAATTTTGGGAAGATCATCTCCAACTTTTTGAATTCACTTATAATAACAGCTATCAAGTATAACTTTAATTTTTAAATTAAGGTTACTATAAGCGTCAATCTATTTAATCCCATCCTTTGAATTCAGGCTAGTATCGCAATGTCTCCATTTGCCGCTCTTTGCGGACGACCTTGCAAATCTCCATCTTGTTGGATTGAATCTGATAATCGTTTGGTTCTTGGACCCAATATGATTCTAGAAGCATCCAATAAAGTTGAGGAGATCAAGAGGAAGATGAGGATTTCTCAGGATAGGCAGAAGAAGTATGCTGATATGCAGAGAAGGAATTTGGAATTTTCTGTAGGCGATCAAGTTTTTCTTAAGATCTTGCTGCTGAAGAATGTAATTCACTTTGGTAGGAAATGGAAGCTTGCTCCTAGATTCATTGGTTATTTTCGCATCCTAGAGAGAGTTGGTCCTTTAGCTTATCGAGTGGATTTGCTAGAGAAGCTATCTGGAGTGCATAATGTGTTCCATGTTTCGCATCTTCGCAAGTATCTTCATGATCCATCTTTGATTGTTCAACCTGCTTTACTTGAGAGTTTGGATGTTAAGCCAAACCTCACTATCGAGAGGAAGCCATTTCGTATTGTCGATAGAGGTACGAAGCAGCTGAGGAGGAAATCTGTCAACCTGCTTAAAGTACAATGGAGTACAGACGATCGGGATTGTACTTGGGAAACGGAGGAAAGCATGTGTACTTCGAATCCTGAACTGTTTGTATCAGGTACCATTCATTTCGAATCTATCTTATCTTTTCTGTTTGTTTCTATTCTCCTTTTTCATTCCTTTTCAGGAATGAAAAGTTTTGAGTGGGGGAGAGTGCAACGACCCGTAAATTCAGTCTAATTTTAAATTTGGATTTTTGAGTTAAATATTTTAAATTTTAAATAAATTAGAATTTAAATAATGATTTTGGAACATGGAGCAATATATTTTTCCAAATTCAATAAAACGGAAAATTTTGTGAAATTTCAAATTTTGGTCAATATTAGTCAAAGTTTGACTTTTGGTTGAAAATCTAAAAGTTTTAAAATTTAAGTTTGTTCTTTTTTTCTAATTCTAGACTGAATTCTGATATGGTCTCCACTTTTTATTTCATTAAAATCTGATTCCTACATCTTTAAATCTGCATTTTTCAGCGTAAAAACGCGCGTTTATTTGTGTGTATTTTGCCTATTTTCTTTTATTTGGGTTTTGGGTTTTGGGCTTGATTTATTGGGCTTGGTTGTTGGGCTTGGATACTAAAGGTCACCTAAATGGGAATGTACCTTTTTCTAAATGGACATATCTATTGAGAAAGGAATGAACGTACTTGTTTTTCTGCCTATCTCTTCCTCATTCTCATTTGATCAGTAACTTACAGAACTCCATCTCTATTTCCTCCAAAATTTCCTAAGCCTAGCCTAGCCTAGCCTTCCTCTCTTTCCCTTCCCTTCCTCTCTCTCCTTTTTCCCTCCTCCTTGCCCCCGCCTACCCTTCCCCTAGCCTTGCCACCGACCACCATCCCCTACCCTACCACAGCCAAAACCCCACACCCATACACACACCCACTTCGGCCGAGCACACACCCAAGCCACACCCCTCCTCCATAGCCGAGCACACCCACACCCTCCACCCACCTACCCCACGGCCACACCCTACCTACCCATACACCCACTCGCCTACACCCACCCACACACCTTTGGCCACCCCACCCAAGTCATGTGCACCCATAGCCGACCCCACCTAGCCTAAGGTCGAACCCCTATTGCCTCCTCTCTCCTCTTTTATAAAAGAAAACGAAAATCTTATTTTCAAAGTTACTGGATCTTGGATCATTTTGGATCATGTTCGTGTTCACGTCTTTTGGATCGTAGTTTCTTGGCTTGTGGTCTCCATCTCTGTATCCGCTTTGTGTCCATTCGTGTAGTTGTCACCTTCGTTAGCCATGAAAGGTGAGAACCACTCACGACTAATTTCTTATGTTTAAATGAATGGACATCTTTTGAAATGTAAATTGAAATGTTGTTATAGTTAGATTTGCTTAGTTTATATTATATGATATGATGCTCACCCATGACACGATATGATATGTTATATGATATACTTTGATATGTTATGATTATTTGTTTATTTGCATCACACTGCAAGTTCCTTAACTATGGGTTGAAATGATACATACCCAAACGATCTTATAGATTAGGAAAAATTGTTATAGGTTGAAATGATAAACCCAAATGATTTTATTGATTTGGATTTGGGATACAGGTCGAAATGATATATACCCGGAAATTTAATTATAATTTTGGGTTGAAATGATATATACCCAATCACTTAACCATAGGGTAGAAAATTATATACAGACACCGTTGGTCGATTTTAAATTATTTTCTAAATTATAAAGTATGTTTTGATTTAATAAATTTTATTTTTAAAATTTAATTTAATGATTTTACTTAAATATTTATATTTGGAACACAATAATATTTTTATATGCTTTAAAGTTTTAAATTATAAGCTAAATATGGTTTAAATGTAATTTTAAGATTTTTAACTTATAATTTTTATTTGGTTCTAATATATATAATTTAAATAATTTAAAGGTTAATTTAATAAAATATTTAATATAGTTTTTAAGAAATATATATTTTTAATCTAATTTAATATAATAAATATATTTTTATTTTAATATAATAAATATAGTTTTAATTTAATATAATAAATATAGATTTTATATAATACCTTAAAAAATAAATTTAAGAAGTTAAGTAGAGAATAAATTGTAATTAAATTTTATTTAAAGGATTTAATTTAAATAAGATTTAATTTAAGTTTAAAAGATATGATTTTTGCTTTGCCAAAAAAAAAGATATGATTTTTGGAATGTAATAAATTGATTTAATATGAATTGTAAAATAAATGTTTAAATCTAAAATATAATTGAAGTTAAATATTTTAGTATTGATTTAAATTGTAATATGATTTATTATTTAAAGTTTTATAAAATGACCACGGTGTGAAAAATATAAGCATTTGGTTGTTAAAGAGACCGGGGTCCGATATTGTCATACTCTCTGCCAATTCTGAAACCACTTTAACAACTGTGTACGTGGTGGAGAATCCAGAACGAAGTAGGATGGTTCGGCGGATGTTACTGGTATGAGGTAAGAAAAGCAGCCCCAACCCTCTGGTCAGCTTGAAATGGCTAAAACAGGAGCTATACTGGGCCAAGTGAGGTCGCTCCTCCGATCGAGCACGCTTCTTCGAAACCATCTCTATTACTTTGTGATTTGATTTGGTGCGCACCTTTGATTATGGGAGTATGTCTCGAGGTGGGCAGTAGTAGCTACTACGCATTACCACCAGTCCAGGAGTGTAAAACGGTAGAATCCCATAGTCTTGCGTGCCTTGTCATATGCCTTATCAAGCCCACTACGATTTTGGTTTGTGTCGTACCTATGGAGTGCTCCCTGATAGCCCACCGAGTGGTGGAGTTTACAGTACTGTATAGACTACGACATTTATAAAAATGTGTTAAGGGCGATATTGGTAACGCCTTAACGCTATTTTCAATATTATACTTTACTGCTAAACATTACATATATAGCGTATATTACTACATATGTAAATAGTTTAACAGATCCTTAAAGGATGGGAATCCCAAACATCCTTTGAGTTATTGTTTCATTTCATTTGTTACATTTCACTTGTGTTGATTTACTTACTTGAGAATGTTAGTCCTCACTCAAGTGTTTTGTTTTTACTTTATGCTCGGGTCAGTCTGAGTTTCACAACATTTGGAATTCACCTTTTGGAGCTGGAGACTTTGCGGAGATCTATCTATGTATCTATCTGCTCAGTTATTTCAGTTATTTCTATTCAGACATTTGTCATTTGCCTATGTATTAGCGAACTTCTATGTATTTGGATTTTTATTGCATTTGCTTCTGACTCTATTGTTTATGTAGTAGCTTCATGAACTACTATGTTTTATTTATTCTGGTGCATATTCTGTGTCTGTGATTCTGTGATTGATTCTATTTACCCCAAAATATATATAACAATATGTTGTTTTGAACGATTCGAGTTGGACATGTGTGGTTTTATTGTTGACTTGAATAGTTCGAAATAGCGGGTCGTTACAAAACAAATATTACTAAAATACTGTATAAACCCAAAACCATTTGTACTTATTGTTAACTTTAAAATGTTCTTTTAAATATTTAAGTATACTTATTAAAGCTAATATACTTTTAAATAATTTCTCAAAACCATTCATTATAACTAAATGTTATAACCAAACTTCCTTTATTTTTATAAAATACTTCATTTACTTTTCCAAACTTATATGTATAAATACTTTAAAATTACTTATAAATATGTTTTAAATATCTATATAAAATTTTATGTAAAAATAACTAATTTAGAAATTTTAAAAAACCATAAAAAAACAAGTTTTATGTAACAAACCCTTTACTTTAAAAATTCATAAATAATTAATAAAAAATACTTGAAAACACTTGTAAAATACTTTAAAATCTACCACTAAACTTCCTTAAAAATATTTCATAAAAATAATTAATTTAAATATCATTTTAAACACATTTAAAAACTCAAAAATATCTTAAAACAACACTACACCAATAGAAAGTGTTGTTGTAGCTCAAAGGCAGCATTTATAAATGATGGAAATCCTACTCGACAAAGAACATTTTAGAAAAAGCATGAAATTTATGGCCAGTTTTCTCCACTCAAATAAATGATCTAAGATCTGACATTTTTATAATAAATACTATACATAAAGTAATTAAAAACCATGCAAAGAAACAATTAAGGATATCTTCCAAAATCATATATATTAAAAATTTCCAAAATCAAGCCATTCAAAGTACTCATATAGCGACCTTTTCGCTAATAACTTTTGCCACTTTGTTCAACCAGTTTTGAACTTACTGAAACTCTAATATTTTTACAGTAAGTGCTATATATATAGGACTTAATAAAATAGCAAAGAAATCCCTAAAGACGACTTTCAAAATAATATTAAAAATCGTCGAAAACAAGGTATTTACAAAGTGCATTTATAGCGACCTTTTTGCTATAACTTTTGCAACTTTGTTCTACAAGTTGTATAATTTTCAAACCACTTTATCATTGTCCCATACACTGCTATAAGTGTAGTACATACCAAAATATTTACTTTCACAATATATTCACATATAACCATTTTAAGAAAGTTAAACACAAGGGATTTCGAAGTGCATTTATAGCGACCTTTCTCGCTTTAACATTTTCAAACACTCTTCAACTTCACACACAACTAGAGAAAATATGTAAACACAAAGTTAAGGCCACATTACATATTTTAAAGGGTAATAGAAGTGAATATTACTACATATAAACTTGTCGCTTGCTTTCTAAAGCAAGTTGACCCAGAAGTGATAACTTGCATTGTTCTTTACTTTACTTCATATTCAATCACAACAAACACATATATATATATATATATATATATATATATTCACAATATATATCATTCACTGGTGAGCTAACTCACCCCATAACCTTGCGACAACCATGCATAAGCCTCAACCTTGAGCACAACTTCCTACCTTAACCAAAACAAGCTAAAGACTTCAGCTTTCCTTCTTAAATGCTCTCGACCACATATTCCCATCATACGTTGCTCACGACCTGGGTTGGATCTCCACCTTATGCCCCTTTTCTTCAAGCTTTGTGATGCTTATCCATGATCCTATGTTGTCTTAGGACCATTTCCAAAGTTTGGTAAAGTTTGGGCTTCATTTGCATTGATTTGGAATTGTTAAAGAAAAAAGAGAAGAAGATGAAGAAGGCTAACATTTTTGGTTCATACTTAAGCAAATGATTTTTGTGAGCACATGTGGGTATTTGTAGGCTTCACAATAGGTTAGCACTACTTCCTAAACCCTCTATGGCTGGCAAAAGCAACCCTCATATACTTTGAATACCCTATAACTATAGTTAGTAGGCTTTCGAAAATGCATTCAAATCATTGTCTGATTATTATTACTTGTAAAAATCAACAAATAATACATGAATATTTAGATTTGAAAAAAATTGTATATGGAAAAATAATATGCAAAATCAATTATATAATAAATGGCTTTCAATGAGTAATAATGAATACAGATATTCGAGTAACATAGCTAAAATTTTCGTAAGCAAATTAAGAGACTTAAATTAGAGTAAAGAAGGTTTTGGCAACATTAGAGATCATAAAATAAAATTATTTTCTAGAATTTTAAAAAATTAAATAAATTAGATGAATTAAGAAATTTAAGTGTTTCTAGGGAAAATGTATTTTCAAATCTTAAAAATGGATCAAATAAATAATTACATAAGAGGAAATTAAATGGAAACAAAGGGCCAAGGATTAGTGCATGAACAAGGAGGACAAAAATTCAAATATTTTCATATGGTAGCTAATGGGAGGAAGCATAGTAACATAATTAACTCTATTCTAACTAATAATATTGAAACTAGTGACCAAAATGAATTAAATAATGCTTTCACTAACTATTATATAAAATTTTGGAACAAATAAAATCCATAGGATTAAAGCAAAACATAATGATTTGTATTTGAAGATACTACGATAGATCTAAGTGGATTAGTGTTTTGGTTCTATCTCAGTCATATCTTATCCTGAATTAGTGTTTTGGTTTTATTAATAACAGTAATATTTTTACGTCTTAACTCTTGGTATCAATATCTCTACCTTGGTATGGTAGTTCGATACTTGGATGTGGAATATACGTGCATAAATAAACTCGATTTTTCCTAGGTTTTTGATATGATTGATTGGCTTTTCCTTAACAATTTGTTAGTAGCTATGGGATTTTGTACTATGTGGGTTGGATGGATAAAAGCTATTCTTAAAACATGAAACTCAAGTATAGTGGTCCATGGCATTTTAGGTAACAAAATTCAATCTTGAAGATGGTAAAAGAAAGGAGATACATTATCGATGTTATTATTTAATTTAGTTGTTAATGTATTTACTAGAATCATGAAACCATATATTAATAAGAGGTTCTAATAGTTAAGGAATGATACTACGAGTAATGGATTTTCGGTTCTTCGGTTCGCAAATGACACCATGTTATTTGGCACTCATTTTCCTCACCATATTGTTGTCCTTAAGTTTTCTTTCTAGGTTAAAAATTAATTTTGAAAAAAGTTCGATTTTGGTTTTTAATGATTTTGAAAGTGTTGAGAATCTTATTCCTAATACACTTAGTTGTAAAATTATGAAATTTCCTATAGAATATTTAGATTTTTTTATTGGACCAGCTAAACTGATAAACTTAATAGAGAAGTATCTAGTTAGAGCGGTAAATTTTTATCTAGGAGGGTATTGAAACAGTCCATTTGGCAGCGGGTAAATTGAGTATATTTGAAAAAAGTCCATCTATAGACATTTGTTAGGCTTATATAAACAATTTAATTTAGTATTAAATTAAATTTAATGTTGTTTTATTTCATTTTCAATGTAACAATTACTCACGTAGAGGTATATCACACATACATCAATCTATGTATAACACAAGGTCACACACACACTACAAAGATACAATAACATGAGTATAAAATACATATCCATGCCTATAGTTATTGGGATTTACAACTAATGTATGCATACGTATACTAAACTAAAATATATATGCATATGAGGTCCTTCATATATATATGGGTGTCATATACATACATATATACATATACATATACATATACATACACACACTCATAAATATATACATATGTGTTTGAAATTAATATACATACATATGGATTGTTATGCATATATATAATATCATATGTATATACTACGTGTGTGTATCGTTATTATTTCAGCTACATATACATACAATGAATATGGTTCATAATTTTAAATCTCCACTTTATATCATATATGTGTGCATACACATATTTAAATAACTTTTTTATTCACTTAAGTAAACTTATAATGGTTATATTTAATGATATATATACTTATATTTTATAATAAGGCCAAGAATCTCATACGTATACATGCATACATACATACATATATATATATATATGTTATAACTCAAATATTATTATATATCTATACATGCATAACTTTATATTTGTATTATAATATATATATATGGTTTAATTAATTAATGTATATGTACAATTTTGATTGTATTCAATCAAAGCCATGATTAAAATCATTCGAAACTATAAATAATTCTAAACATGTTTGTCTGTATATATTCTAAAAAAGATTTCCTTAATATATTACTCTAAACAAATATACAATTGTATAAATAACACTTTGAACAATATTATATAAAACTCAAAACAAATATGCAATTGTATAAATTACATTTTGAACAATATTATATTGAATATATGAACATATTTATTATGTAAATTCCTTTTTATATAGTTGTATATGTAGTTAGGTCTATGTAATAAATATTTCCCTTTATATACATGATCCATATGCAATCAGACCTATGTATATTATATACATAGTCGGATTTCTACTTATATAAATTTCTATCATTTGATTACAAATACAGATAAATAATTATCAGATCTATTTATATTTAACATAAGTTCATGTTAATATGTAATATATGCATATTAATGGTTGGAACAAACATGATAATAGGTTAGGGAATTTGTATTAAACCAAAAAATTACCTTTTGATCAAGGACCTTTAGCTCAAGTGGTTAGAAGTATACCACTTTAGACAAAGGTTCTATAGGTCATGGGTTCAAGCCCCCGAGACATAATAACGAGTGCTCTGCTTGAATAAAGTATCACTTTTGTTATCAAAAAATTACCTTTCGAATTTGCCTATTCGTCACACCTTGACTTAGCAGTCGCTTCTTGGAAATTCTGAATTCCAACAACTAGGATTTGCAAAGCTCTAGTTGAATCACTTTATGAAGGTTTGTAGTATTAGGGTATGAATTTTGGTAGAAGGCTTGAGATTATCCATAAATTAGAATGAGGAGAGAAGGCTCAATTTATATAGAGAGGTTATAAAATAATCAATAATTGATAGTTTCTTCTTTTCTTCTACCGTTTTTCTAATAGTTCCTTCCATATATCAATATATAGGCCGACCTCCCTTTCCCTCTTCCAAAATTTGTAACAACCCTGTATTTTGTGATTATTTTAATTATATATTTTAATTACTTTAATTTAATTTCCTGATTTAAAAACTTTATTTTATTTATTTAAATTAGATAATCCTTGTTGTTTTAAATACAAACTTTGATTTTGATGTAAATTAGAATTTCAAACCTGAATAAATAGAATATTTTCAGAAAAGTGAATTTTGGTCAAAATAGTCAAACTTTGACTTTTAATTTAAAATTTTAAAAGTTTGAATTATGAATTTTATCTTTTATTATGAAATTAGATTAAATTTCAAGAATACTGCTTTTCGTTTCGTCGAAATCTGATTTATAATGTGAAAGTTATGCCATTTTGAATACTGTGTGTAATTTGCAGTATTTAACAAAATTGTTTATTTTAAATTATATAAATAATATTTTATTTGGTCGTGTAATGTTCTAATATAGGTAAAATAACTTGTTATGTATATATGTTGGTTTTAAAACATTTTTCAAAGTGTAATTGACATTTTCCAATGTCAGTTGTATTCTATTTATAATTTCTAATTTCCAGTTTCAATTAATTAAAGAAATTCTTTATTTATTCCTCTATTTCCTTAAGACCTTTTTTTATTAATCTCCACTTTGTTTTGTTCATCATTTATTTTACTTATTTGACTTTTTATTTGTTTTAAAGTGAAAAAGAAATTTTATAAAGCAAGTAATGTTTTATTTGTAATTTTAAGCCTTGTTTTAAATTAAATAAACTATTTCTTTATTCTTTTTCTATTTTCTCTAAATTTAATTATTTATTTCACTTTAGAAATGATAAATGAATTATTTATTTCAAAGTTTTGCTTTAGAATATTTTTAAAATGAAGTAGATATTTTCCAAAGTCAACGGTGGTTTATTTGAAATTTCTGGACATTGTTTTCAATTTTTAAGTAATTTCTTATATTCTTTTTCCATTTTCTTTAAAATTTATTATTTATTTTTATTTTATATTACTTTGTTTTGGTTTTTCAAGTCAAATTACTGATTTTATTTTTGTTTTATTTGTATTAAAGAAAAAGAAATATGAAGAGTTTAAAGAGTTTTAACCTAAGTCCTTTCATTTCCAAAGACTTTTCATTTGCCCGCCTTTTCCTTTTCTCTTTTTGGCCGTACATCCTAAGTGTTTTAGTCATGTATTCATTTTGTTTTTCACGTGAATACTTTAGTTCCTCACTTCATTTCATGGCTAAGAAGTTTTGGGTAATGGCCTCCTCTTTCCTTCTACTTTTCTTCCTTTTCTTATTGTTTTTTTCCAATGTTTTGCCTTGGATTCTCTTGCTCCGCTCGGCCTAACACCTCCACCGACCATCACCACTTCTTCCCCACCTAATCCATGGCCACACCAGGCCCCTCCTCTGACCTGAAGGTGCCATGGCTTTCCCTTGATCAAAACTTCACAAAAATATTGAAAAAAACAACTTGAAACCTTGTCTAGTCAACCTTATGATCACCTCCCCTTCATTGTTTTCCACGGCCACCTCCTTAGAATCCACCACCACCACTTGTACACCACCTGAACATCCCCCTCTCCTCTGATCAGACCTGTAGCAAGTCATGGCCGAGCCTAGGACCTTGTAGACAAAGCCAAAGATGAACCAAAACTCCACCATATTGCATAAAACTCTTCACATGCCTATGTTGTAAATTCCCCATCATCTCTAGCTTGTAGTCGTGCATCCCTTAGTCCAAACCAGACCCAAACCATGATCAAACCTGAGCCAAAGCATGTCCAAACCTGAACCAAAACATCCCCTAGGCCGTGCAAGCATATGTAGAAAACAAGGCAAAAGTTTGTGTGTTCGATTTGCTTTTCATTTCAAAGTTATTCAAGTTCAATATTGTATTGAATTTTGATTTATCTTGGTTTTGTTTTAGGTTGTAACACATGTTCCTTAGCTTGGTTCTCTTCCACTTGAATCCATCGTTGTGTCATCGTGCTTTCTGGTATCCGTTTGTATCATTTGAATTGATAACTTCAACACAAAAGGTGAGTCTTTCTCACTCTGACATTTATACTTATGAAAATGTGAATTGACAACAATTAAATGTGTAGAATATTATATATGTTGTTATAACTGCCTATGATTATTAATTATATGATGTTAAACCTGTTATTTTACCTGTCATATTATCTGTTACTGTTATTTATTGTTAAACTGTTCATTTTATATATGTTTATCACACTGCAAGTTCCCTGTTAGTATAGAATCACTATGGGTTGAAATGATACATACCCGAATGGACTTTAGAATAGGGAAAAATCATTAAGGGCTGAAATGATAGGCCTGAACGGTTTTTATTTATTTTATTTAACATGGGAATGCGGGTTTGAAATGATAGAACCCGGTTTTTCTTTGTAAACTACGGATTGAAATGATACATATCCGTATCACTTGACATAGGTTAGAAAACTATATACAGGCCCGTGGTTATTTTATAAAGTATTTTGAATATTTTAAATATGTTTAAAAGTGTAAATCTATGCTAATTTGATTTAAATTGGATTTTAAATTGTTTAAATCAGAAATTATGATTTTTCTGTAAGTTAAAAATGTTGAATAAATGACTAGTTAAATTGAAATTGGAAATATAACTTAAGTTTGGAAATTTGGAATATTGGTTTTAAAATGATATTTAAGTTATATAAATAAAATGGAAATTTAATTATATTTGGAAAATGGTAAATATGATAATTTGATTTGAATTTGAATTTAAATGATTTAATAAAGTGTTATTGAGTTTTCTATGTATTACAATGGTTAAATAAATGAATGCTTAAAAGTGTGATTTTAAAATATAACTTGACTTGGAAATGTGAATTTGGTTTTTATTAAAGGTTTAAGTTAATTAAACAAAATTAAAAATTTAGTTTAATTTGTGAAATGGAAATAAAATATAAGTGTTAAGTTTATTTGATAAAAATGTGAAGAAAAGAAAATTTTACATTTGGATTTGTTAAGTAAAATTATTGGAAATTTGGATTTTACTGTAAATGTTTCTTATAAAAGTCATAAATTAAAAGAGTAAGTTTAATGAACATTTTTGAATGTCAAAATATGATTTTTATAATGTTTAAAAGGTTTAATATTAAAGTTTATTAATTGCTGGAAATACACTTAAATCTGGAAAATTACTTTTTATAGCATTCGGAAATGTTATGATTTCTGTAAATGAACTAAAACTTAAATAAGAGGCTATTACAGCAGTTCTGTAATGCTGTAGTTGCTGAAGTAAATTAAAAGGCTAAAAACTTGATAAAGGCCTATTATAGCAGTTCTG
The DNA here is from genome assembly GCA_030737815.1 of Allium fistulosum. NCBI lineage: Eukaryota > Viridiplantae > Streptophyta > Magnoliopsida > Asparagales > Amaryllidaceae > Allium > Allium fistulosum. The sequence continues at coordinate 635,067,530 of CM060908.1, read as the reverse complement.
TAATTGTTGTAGTGGTCTGCTGTCTTTGCTGAATTTAATGAAACCCTTTAATTTGAAATCTGAGCTATTACAGCATTTCTGGAAATGCTGTCTTTGCTGTTTTAACTAAATTTCAACTAAAACTGAGATTTAACAGCATTTTTAAATGCTGTCTTTGCTGAATTAAAATGTTTTCAAGTATAACTTATAACAGCTTTTTCTGAATGCTGTGAAAGGCTGAAATTTTCAATGTTAATGGTTTTTAACTTAGTAAATGAACTCAGAATAGTTTAAAACTTTGGAAATTGAATACTTGATTGGAAAGTATAATAATTACACTTTTAAATGGTTTAGATGAATTATTTTGATTGAAATATAAACTATTTAAAAGGTGGCTTGAAATGATAATAAATGAATGATATCTTTGAATTTAAAAGGTATTTAAAGTTGAATATTTGGATTTGAACTCAAATGATGATTTGATAATGAAGTTTTGAAAAGATATGATATTTTGATATATTAAATGATTTGAAATGAAGTTTTGAAAAGATATGATACTTTGATATATTAAATGATTTGAAATGAAGTTTTGGTAAGATATGATATTTTGATATATTGAAATGAAGTTTTGAAATGATATGATATTTTAAATATATTGAAATGGTTTGGAATTGATTTAATCTTTATTTTGGTAAAGTTTTGGATTTGAAATGATATTCTATTTTGAAGTATAAAATATTATTTTAAAATTATAACCACGGGTTATAATAACGATTGGTTGTTAAAGAGACCGGAATCAGATATGGACATACTCTCTGTCGATATCGAAAACCACTTTAACAACTATGTACACGGTGGAGTTTCCAGAATGAAGTAGGATGGTGACGACGATCCTAAAGGTATATACGTGGACCCAACTCCCGTGAGTTGGCATAAAGTGGCTAAAACAGGAGCGATTGGCGGGCCAAGGAGGTAGCACCTCTGATCGGACACACTTCTTCGATACCATTCTATTACTTTGTGATTGATTGGGTGCACCCCTTGATTTGGGAGTGTTGTTCGAGGTGGGCGGTAGTGGCTGCTATGCGTCACCACCATCCCAGATGCGTAATTGGTATATCTACCCTGGCATTGCCTAGTTATGCCGTGTCACTTACCATATCGAGCTTTACTACGATTTGTGATTTCTCCCGTAGCCTGTGGAGTATCGAGGGTAGCCCCCATTTTGGGAGTATGCTAATAGTGGATAGACTACTAGGACTATTACGTGTAAAGGTGGAAAATGTAAAGCCTTAATGCTATTTAAAAGTATGTTTATTTTATGATTAGACATTATTATAATAGCGAATATTACTACATAGTAGATAGTTTAACGGATCCTTAAAGAATGGGCGATCCCAAGCATTCTTTAAGTTACTTGTACTTTTATTACAGTTCACTTGAGTTGGTTTACATTGTATAAGTATGTATGTCCTGCCTTGAGTGTTTTGTGTTTTGCTTTACGCTCGGGTCAGACTGAGTGATACAGCATTTGAGGCTCACCTTTGGAGCAGGAGTTTTGCTTTAAAGATCCAGATATCTATTCATCTTGTTATCCAGTTGATTTTGGTTGTATTCTGAGTTGTACCTGATTACCATATTGTCACTCCTGTTGTATCTTGGTATTCCTATTGTATCTTACTTAACTCTGATGTATTTATATAGTAGCTTCATGAACTACTATTTCTTTGTTTCCGCTGCATTATTATATTACTCAGTGTCTGTGATCTGTGATTATTTATTTACTGTATATGATGAGTTTGCCAAATTTTATTTACAACGCGGTATTTTGAGCAATTCAAGTCCGACATGTGCGGATGCGAATGGTTGAAAATATCGGGTCATTACATGTGGTATCAGAGCTCTGGTTTTAGGAAAACTCGGCATATAGGTTAAATTTAATTATAGAATCACTTTCGTTCGAACTTGAATTCCTTCTTCGATTCGGTTTCCTTTGAATTTTGGAACGTTCCCTTCGGTTCCAAAGTCTATTCTAGTCCTCCCCTATTCGTGTCTTCTTGATTTTGGAGTGTCCCATAACTCCACTTCGAATAATCTTTCTAATGAATTGGCGGTCCCGCCAATATTCTAATGATTTGTAAAGGGGTGAAACTCCTTTACAAAAAGCATTGATTCGCCGAAGACTTCTATATCCTCAGTTTAGATGCTAGTATCTCTTATTATTCTGAATTCTATCTCTTGAGATCGAATGTAGATTTACCCTAAAAAATCCACAACGATCTTTTTCGTTAAGTCACGGTTGACTTGGTTAAGGTTACCCGCGATTTATATAGGCTTACCCATATTCCTATTCTGTTATTTAATCGTTTTATCTTTGTCTCAAATTTATCTACAAAAAAACAGAATTCTCTTTAATTTGAGTCCATCAATTTGAATCCCTATCCTTATTTTGGAAATTAATCTTGTATTTGAAATTTTTATATTTTAAAGATGTTTTATATATTGTTTTGTTTGATTTGTTGATGTTGATTTGGGTTTCCGATCGATTCGTCTGATCAACGCTATCGATAGGATCTCCAAAACACTCGAATAGAGCAAACTGACACAATATGGTTTTCAAATTTAGTAGATAGATAAATTTTGTATAATTATAATATGTATAAGGTTAATTTTCTGAATTTTTATAATTAATGGAATTGGGTGTTAAGAAATAATATTTAACTTTGCATGTATTTTATAATCATTGGCTTTAGTTTCATATCTAAATAATTAAACATAGTCATAAATTAATTTGGAAATTTAAATGGATTTAAATTAAGAATGTGAGAATTTAATTTCCGATGATTTCGAACTTTGTTTTGAAAGTTTTAAAAGGATTTATTATTTAAAAGTATTTCTAGTAGAAATTATTTCAAAGGATTTTTAATTTGTAAATCAGTGCTCTTTTTTTTGTCGTTGGAAAATAATTTCAGTGATGACTACAGCATCATCGACATTCATTTTCGGGTTTCGAAGTGAAGAGACTATTATGTAGTTTTGCTACGGTTTTTCTTTGGAAAATTAAATTGATTTGAATTTCTAAATATCACTTGACTTATAATATATTGATATATAATTTAAAATTGATTTGATATATATTAAGTATATATATTTATTTATCTCTAAAATAGTTTTAAGTTAATCGGAAATTTAATTCTTAAATTTTATCTTAAAGGATAATTCCAATTATAAAAAAAAGGAAATCAAAATTTGAATAAATATGTAAACTTGAATAATTAAAACTGAATAATTTATCTGTATAATATTCTATTACATTCCAATATAACTTACCTAAATTATTCAAAAGTTAAATATACAATTCGAAAACATACAATATAAAGGGGATTTTATAAATAAAATTTGAGTGGTTATAATAAATGTTATACACTTAAATTTTATTTATAAAGGATCAATAAAGGTAAATAGAGAAAAAGGGTAATTGAATAATTTTCATTACAATGATATTTAAAAGAAATTATAAATTGGAATAGTCACAATAAGTGAAATACACTTAATATATATAGGATTAGATATATTAAGCGGAATAAATTTAATAATAATTTGGAATAAAGAAGAATGCAATTTAATGAATAAAGATGAAATATAATAAATGATTGTTCAAAACTCATGACTTTATAAATTGTTGATCTGATGATGAGATAATGAGATTTAAAATAGTTAAAATTTATTTAACTTAAGTGAAATCAAATGAATGAAATTAATTATTAATGTAAGTTGAAATTTTCATGGATTTAAATTTATCATCTTATTCTGTTTTCCAATCTATATTTTCTGGTTGTTTCCATGCTCCTACCTTCTGAGTATGAAATCAAATTCGAATTGGTTAGCCTTGGTGCTACTGTTCTCTTTCAGCTTGATCTTGCCTCTGATTTTCACCAACTCAGTGTTGTTGAGGAAAGTATTCCCAAGACTACTTTTTGTATTGAGAAAGGTTTTTCTATGAATTGTTAGTCATGCCTTTTGATTTGACTAATGCTCCTACTCTCTTTGTTGATTTGATGAATCGTGTTTTTCGTATTGTGCTTAATAAGTTTGTTCTAGTCTTTCTTTCTTTCTCTTTTTTCTTTAATCATTTAACTTTTCTATCTCTTCTGTGGTTCTTACTTCTTCCTATTCTGAATCTGAGCACTGCTTACCATCCACAGACTGACGGTCATACAGAAAGGGTGAATCAGATTCTCGATGATCTTTTTTCGTGCTTGTGTTCTTGATTCTGGAGAATCTTGGGAAGATCATCTTCACCTTGTTAAACTTACCTATAACAACAGTTATCAGGTATAATTTCAATCTTCTTGTCATCTTGTCTTAATCTTATTTCATTTTTATCTTTTCTGTGCTTTTCCGTACCTCATTCCTTTTCGGGGACGAAAAGTTTTAAGTGGGGGAGAGTGTAACAACCCTGTATTTTATGAATATTTTAATTATATATTTTAATTACTTTAATTTAATTTCCTGATTTAAAAACTTTATTTTATTTATTTAAATTAGATAATCCTTGTTGTTTTAAATATAAACTTTGATTTTGATGTAAATTAGAATTTCAAACCTGAATAAATAGAATATTTCCAGAAAAGTGAATTTTGCTCAAAATAGTCAAACTTTGACTTTTAATTTAAAAATTTAAAAGTTTGAAATTATGAATTTTATCTTTTATTATGAAATTAGATTAAATTTCAAGAATACTGCTTTTCATTTCGTCGAAATCTGATTTATAATGTGAAAGTTATGCCCTTTTGAATATTGTGTGTAATTTGTTGTATTTAACAAAATTGTTTATTTTAAATTATATAAATAATATTTTATTTGGTCGTGTAATGTTCTAATATGGGTAAAATAACTTGTTATGTATATATTTTGGTTTTAAAACATTTTTCAAAGTGTAATTGAAATTTTCCAATGTCAGTTGTATTTTGTTTATAATTTCTAATTTCCAGTTTTAATTAATTAAAGAAATTCTTTATTTATTCCTCTATTTCCTTAAGACCTTATTATATTTAATCTCCACTTTATTTTGTTCATCATTTATTTTACTTATTTGACTTTTTATTTTTTTAAAGTGAAATAGAAATTTTATAAAGCAAGTAATGTTTTATTTGTAATTTTAAGCCTTGTTTTAAATTAAATAAACTATTTCTTTATTCTTTTTCTATTTTCTCTAAATTTAATTATTTATTTCACTTTAGAAATGATAAATGAATTATTTATTTCAAAGTTTTGCTTTAGAATATTTTTAAAATGAAGTAGATATTTTTCCAAAGTCAACGGTGGTTTATTTGAAATTTCTAGACATTATTTTCAATTTTTAAGTAATTTCTTATATTCTTTTTCCATTTTCTTTAAAATTTATTATTTATTTTTATTTTATATTACTTTGTTTCGGTTTTTCAAGTCAAATTACTGATTTTATTTTTGTTTTATTTGTATTAAAGAAAAAGAAATATGAAGAGTTTAAAGAGTTTTAACCTAAGTCCTTTCATTTCCAAAGACTTTTCATTTGCCCGCCTTTTCCTTTTCTCTTTTTGGCCGTACATCCTAAGTTTTTTAGCCATGTATTCATTTTTTTTTTCACGTGAATACTTTAGTTCCTCATTTCATTTCATGGCTAAGAAGTTTTGGGTAATGGCCTCCTCTTTCCTTCTACTTTTCTTCCTTTTCTTATTGTTTTTTTCCAATGTTTTGCCTTGGATTCTCTTGCTCTGCTCGGCCTAACACCTCCACCATCTCCTCCACCGACCATCACCACTTCTTCCCCACCTAATCCATGGCCACACCAGCCCCCTCCTCTGACCTGAAGGTGCCATGGCTTTCCCTTGATCAAAACTTCACAAAAATATTGAAAAAAACACCTTGAAACCTTGTCTAGTCAACCTTATGATCACCTCTCCTTCATTGTTTGCCACGGCCACCTCCTTAGACTCCACCACCACCACTTGTACACCACCTGAACATCCCCCTCTCCTCTGATCAGACCTGTAGCAAGTCATGGCCGAGCCTAGGACCTTGTAGACAGAGCCAAAGATGAACCAAAACTCCACCATATTGCATTAAACTCTTCACATGCCTATGTTGTAACTTCCCCATCATCTCTAGCTTGTAGCCGTGCATCCCTTAGTCCAAACCAGACCCAAACCATGATCAAACCTGAGCCAAAGCATGTCCAAACATGAACCAAAACATCCCCTAGGCCGTGCAAGCATATGTAGAAAACAAGGCAAAAGTTTGTGTGTTCGATTTGCTTTTCATTTCAAAGTTATTCAAATTCAATGTTGTATTGAATTTTGATTTATCTTGGTTTTGTTTTGTAACACATGTTCATTAGCTTGGTTCTCTTCCACTTGAATCCATCGTTGTGTCATCATGTTTTCTGGTATCCGTTTGTATCATTTGAATTGATAACTCCAGCACAAAAGGTGAGTCTTTCTCACTCTGACATTTATACTTATGCAAATGTGAATTGACAACAATTGAATGTGTAGAATATTATATATGATGTTATAACTGCCTATGATTATTAATTATATGATGTTAAACCTGTTATTTTACCTGTCGTATTATCTGTTACTGTTATTTATTGTTAAACTGTTCATTTTATATATTTTTATCACACTACAAGTTCCCTGTTAGTATAGAATCACTATGGGTTGAAATGATACATACCCGAATGGACTTTAGAATAGGGAAAAATCGTTATAGGCTAAAATGATAGGCCTGAACGGTTTTTATTTATTTTATTTAACTTGGGATTGCGGGTTTGAAATGATAGAACCCGGTTTTTCTTTGTAAACTGCGGATTGAAATGATACATATCCGTATCACTTGACCTAGGTTAGAAAACTATATACAGGCCCGTGGTTATTTTATAAAGTATTTTGAATATTTTAAATATGTTTAAAAGTATAAATCTATGCTAATTTGATTTAAATTGGATTTTAAATTATTTAAATAAAGAAATTATGATTTTTCTGTAAGTTAAAAATGTTGAATAAATGACTAGTTAAATTGAAATTGGAAATATAATTTAAGTTTGGAAATTTGGAATTTTGGTTTTAAAATGATATTTAAGTTATATAAATAAAATGGAAATTTAATTATATTTGGAAAATGGTAAATATGATAATTTGATTTGAATTTGAATTTAAATGATTTAATAAAGTGTTATTGAGTTTTCTATGTATTACAATAGTTAAATAAATGAATGCTTAAAAGTGTGATTTTAAAATATAACTTGACTTGGAAATGTGAATTTGGTTTTTATTAAAGGTTTAAGTTAATTAAATAAAATTGAAAATTTAGTTTAATTTGTGAAATGGAAATAAAATATAAGTGTTAAGTTTATTTGTTAAAAATGTGAAGAAAAGAAAATTTTACATTTGGATTTGTTAAAATTATTGGAAATTTGGATTTTACTGTAAATGTTTCTTATAAAAGTCATAAATTAAAAGAGTAAGTTTAATGAACATTTTTGAATGTCAAAATATGATTTTTATAATGTTTAAAAGGTTTAATATTGAAGTTTATTAATTGCTGGAAATACACTAAAATCTGGAAAATTACTTTTTATAGCATTCAGAAATGTTATGATTTCTGTAAATGAACTAAAACATAAATAAGAGGCTATTACAACAGTTCTGTAATGTTGTAGTTGCTGAAGTAAATTAAAAGGCTAAAAACTTGATAAAGGCCTATTACAGCAGTTCTGTAATTGCTGTAGATGAAAACCTTTAATTTGAAACCTGAGCTATTACAGCATTTCTGGAAATGCTGTCTTTGCTGTTTTAAACTAAATTTCAACTAAAACTGAGATTTAACAGCATTTTTAAATGCTGTCTTTGCTGAATTAAAATGTTTTCAAGTATAACTTATAATAGCTTTTTCTGAATGCTGTGAAAGGCTGAAATTTTCAATGTTTATGGTTTTTAACTTAGTAAATGAACTCAGAATAGTTTAAAACTTTGGAAATTGAATACTTGATTGGAAAGTATAATAATTACACTTTTAAATGGTTTAAATGAATTATTTTGATTGAAATATAAACTATTTAAAAGGTGGCTTGAAATGATAATAAATGAATGATATCTTTGAATTTAAAAGGTATTTAAAGTTGAATATTTGGATTTGAACTCAAATGATGATTTGATAATGAAGTTTTGAAAAGATATGATATTTTGATATATTAAATGATTTGAAATGAAGTTTTGAAAAGATATGATACTTTGATATATTAAATGATTTGAAATGAAGTTTTGGTAAGATATGATATTTTGATATATTGAAATGATTTGAAATGAAGTTTTGAAATGATATGATATTTTAAATATATTGAAATGGTTTGGAATTGATTTAATCTTTATTTTGGTAAAGTTTTGGATTTGAAATGATATTCTATTTTGAAGTATAAAATATTATTTTAAAATTATAACCACGGGTTATAATAACGATTGGTTGTTAAAGAGACCGGGATCGGATATGGACATACTCTCTGTCGATATCGAAAACCACTTTAACAACTATGTACGCGGTGGAGTTTCCAAAATGAAGTAGGATGGTGACGACGATCCTAAAGGTATATACGTGGACCCAACTCCCGTGAGTTGGCATAAAGTGGCTAAAACAGGAGCGATTGGCGGGCCAAGGAGGTAGCACCTCTGATTGGACACACTTCTTCGATACCATTCTATTACTTTGTGATTGATTGGGTGCACCCCTTGATTTGGGAGTGTTGTTCGAGGTGGGCGGTAGTGGCTGCTATGCGTCACCACCATCCCGGATGCGTAATTGGTATATCTACCCTGGCATTGCCTATTTATGCCGTGTCACTTACCATATCGAGCTTTACTACGATTTGTGATTTCTTCCGTAGCCTGTGGAGTATCGAGGGTAGCCCCCATTTTGGGAGTATGCTAACTGGATAGACTACTGGGACTATTACGTGTAAAGGTGGAAAATGTAAAGCCTTAATGCTATTTAAAAGTATGTTTATTTTATGATTAGACATTATTATAATAGCGAATATTACTACATAGTAGATAGTTTAACGGATCCTTAAAGAATGGGCGATCCCAAGCATTCTTTAAGTTACTTGTACTTTTATTACAGTTCACTTGAGTTGGTTTACATTGTATAAGTATGTATGTCCTGCCTCGAGTGTTTTGTGTTTTGCTTTACGCTCGGGTCAGACTGAGTGATACAGCATTTGAGGCTCACCTTTGGAGCAGGAGTTTTGCTTTAAAGATCCAGATATCTATTCATCTTGTTATCCAGTTGATTTCGGTTGTACCTAATTACCATATTGTCACTCCTGTTGTATCTTGGTATTCCTATTGTATCTTACTTAACTCTGATGTATTTATATAGTAGCTTCATGAACTACTATTTCTTTGTTTCTGCTGCATTATTATATTACTCTGTGTCTGTGATCTGTGATTATTTATTTACTGTATATGATGAGTTTGCCAAATTTTATTTACAACGCGGTATTTTGAGCAATTCAAGTCCGACATGTGCGGATGCGAATGGTTGAAAATATCGGGTCGTTACAAAAAAAATTCCCTTGCATAATTGGTTCACGAATTGATTTGTTTATTAATATTAAACCCTCATTCAATATTAATATCTATTTTGTAAATTTACCAAACATGTACATAACAATTATACACATATTTAAATACTTTCCAAAGGCCACCAAAACTCTCTAAAGTCTACCGAACTTACTATAAGCACTCACTATAGTTAATATAACATATATATTAATTAATTAAGTAATTTACAACACTTTAAATTAACTAAATTAGGTTTTATTTCAAAACTACTCGGTTTTGGTTATGCAATGATGTGCACGTAAATGTGTATATTTTTACCACCATATTTAATCTATTTAAATTAAATAAATGATCATATTGGGTATTTTAACTTGTTTCAACCAAAATCCATATTAATTCCAAATTGTCACATATTCATCTTCATCCAAGGGCAAAATAGTCATTTTTGTGCATAAATTAACTTGAGAAAATTTAATTAGAAATTTCCATACTATTTTGTAGGAATTTGATTTCAATTACAAGTGGTTTTATGAAGAAGATATGCATGCACAAAAAGAACACAAAGGAATGAAGATAGAAATAATTCAAAGTGAAGATTATGGAGGACCCCACCTACCCACCTACCTTAATGTATAAATTAGATGCTAATGCACATGCTTATGGAATTAATGGCTTCATGTACACTTAAATGATGATTAGTAGAAGCTAATGATTACTTGACCTCCACACTTTCTCAAGGGTATTTTGGGAATTCCCCAAAAATATGAATTAGGGTTTAACACATGTATAAATACCCCTTATGTTTCATGTAACCCTCTTCTTCCTTAGTCTCTCTTTAGTTAGTTTTTAGCTCAAAAATAAAAGAAATATCTCTTTCTCTTTTCATGGCTACTTAGCCATTTTTATTTCATGTACTTTTCCTTTTCTTTTATGCAATGTAATTATTGTTTCCTTTTAATTACATGTTCATTTCCTTTCATGCTAGTAGTGTATATTTTCTTTTATGCAATTGAATTAGTTTTCTTCTCTATTAGCTTTCATTTTGCTTTCATGTTGTTAGCTACATTTGTTAATCAAATGACAAATATGAGAGGCTAAACCACTTCAATTTAGGGGTAATGAAGCTCTCTAATTATGTAGCTTCAAATATTTGTTAATTCATGCTCTCTTTTTGTGCTTAATGATGATGATAGAAATGGTTTACTAGTTGTTTTTGCTTTGAATTTGATAGCCTATATTGTTGACACCAAATAGGCTATGCTTAAACAATCACTAATATTAATTGTCTCTTCATCAAAATATGATTATGGAAAAAGAAAGTGATTTGATATTAAAATTTGATGGTCTATATTTCTAATCAATAGTTAATAGATCATACTTAAAATAGATTTCATTGTCAAGTTTCATGAAAGTTAGTAAGTGGTTTAAGGGGTGTGTTAAAGTTTGATGGCTTATGTTGGGCTAATTAATAGCACAAATATGTCATACTTATGTTAAGCACATCAATTAAAGCACTAATGACCATAAAAGAGATATCATGATTTCATGTATTGAACTATGTGATCTAGAGAATGGAATTATTCTCTAAATTGTCATTTAACTCTTATATTTGCATCTCTTTTCTTTTAGTTAGTTAGCTAATTTTCTAATTCTCTAGATTAACTTTCATTCCAAATTGGTATAAGTTGATTAAATAGCATTTTTAAAATCATCAATTCCCTACGGATCGATCCGTATTCACCACGTACTACAAGTGTACGCCGTGCGCTTGCGGATATTTTAATTTGAAATTTTTCGACGGTTATCTAACTCGATAGAAATTCCGTCGTTGAACAAGTTTTTGGCGTCGTTGTCGGGGAATGGTTTTGATTTTATTTTCTATTCTTAGAATTATTTGTTGTTTGATTTTATTGTGTGTTAGCTTGCATTTTAAGAAAGAAAAAAAATATTTTGTGTTTGTGTGATTTTTGATTGCATTTTGATTGTGTTTGTCGTTTTCTAGTTCATTTGCATTTGCATTTCTTCTTTTTATAAAAAAAACATACACAATTTATAAAAAAATTATTTTTGCATTTGAATTTACATTTACAATTTTTCTTTGTACAAATCTATGCACTGTGCACAACTGTTCTCTGTTTTACTGTTCATTGTTACATACATATTTCCTCCTTCTACTGTTGCTTCCCTGTTACATACATATATCACTACTACACTTATCCATCAACTCCCCACACTTCTCAACCTTCTCAACATCACAGCAGCCCTCTGACATACCATCATCCATCAAACTTACTCATCACTTCACATACCAGACATATCAGTGAACAACCTGACACTTCACCACCCATACCAAAAACTACTGCAATTCCTCCTCTGCCATAAATCACTACTACAACACATAGCCTTGTCACCAACATCATCAGTCAATACTCTCCAGTCAGTCACTGTTTCACTACATCAAAATTCAGCTACATCCATACCCCCTGAACAAACTATCGCCACCAAACCCCTCTGTCCTTGCTTACTCAACCATCAACTCAAACATCTACCTCCTCACCTGACTGCCTACTACTCACCATCACCAGGCAGCTTTCTCACCATCCAAGCTTCACCACTTTCTGTCTCTACAAACTGCAGTCACATCTCCTTCTACAACCTATACTCCAACAACCAGATCACTGCAGTGCACAAAAATCACACTGCACTTCTTCATCTAACAGTCATTTGCCACAAAACATTGTCAACACCCCCACGTACATTGAACTACTCTTCACATCAACTAATGCACCCACCTTGACCATCATACATCTGCCTCTGCCTTACTTCACCAAGCTCAGTCAATCCCAAGCTTCCCACTGCAACAGTGATCAACATTCATTGTCTATATCACTAATACCACAAATTCTCACACAATCACTTCTACTTGTTACTCCACCTCTGGCAACTGCAAAATTCAACAGCCTGCTTCAACCAATTCTCACAAACTACATTACAACTCACTTTAGATCATTTACTTCACTCCATACAACAGTGTTGCTCCTTCCACTATCCATATCAAACTACTATTGCCTGTACACACTTCCTCCTTTCAATTATCATTGACCACCATCAACCACTTGCACTGTTCAACCACTTGCACCCCAACATCATACAACAGTGCCATCTACATACGTCACATACACAGTCTGCCATCCACCTTCTTGTGCATCTACATATAACACTTCCACCTGAAACACTTCAATATAGCAGCAAAGCGACACTGCCTACCTTCCTTCGATCAAAATAACAACGACAAGCCATAACAGCCACCAACCTCAACAACCATTACAGCCACTGTAATCCCCACAGCTACAACCAAATCCCAAATCCAAACCGAACATCATCTCCAACCAAAAAACCCACGGGGTCTGAATCACCAACCTCGACCTGAAAACAAACTACACGTGACCACCTCTTCAAACTCGAAGTTCGATCCAATTCCCAATTCGACAACCCAAATTGAATCTCCTCCAGATACTTCAATCTAGACTCGCGACCAAAACCACAAACAGGTGCACAAGCGATTTGCGAAATTTGAGAATTTATGAAGTGATTGCGAAAAAAAATTTCAAAATTGATTTCGGGAAAGTAGAAATTCATGGTTTTAGGAATTCGTGGATTTGATAAATTGTGAATGAGTGAAGCTAAGGAGGATAATTTTTTTTGTTCTTTTGTTTAGACTGGGCCGGGCCAGTGCATTAGTGTTGAAGTATTTCTTTGTTAAGTTATCTCTTTTTTTTAGCTTCTTTCAAAAATAAAAAAATAAAAAAAATCTGCTCTTTGATATATAAAAAAACATTAGTGTTGTTTAATTTGTTTTAGCTTTGTTTAATTTACTATATCCTTAAAAAAAAGTTTGTTTTAGTTAATGTTGTTTTAAATTGTTATAAGTTCCACTCTTATATATTATAATAAAATATAAAAAAATTGTTTTCAATTGTTTTTTTTTGTTTTTAATTTATTTTTCTTTCTTTGATAAAAACTTGTATATATATCTTGTTTTTATTTATAGGTTGCCAAAGCAGAATTGCAGAAGTGATTGCTAAAATAAATTGCTAGCTTGGCTGAGCTTGCCAAAAAAATAACTGCTTGCTTATTTATAATTTTCATTTTATTTGCCTTGCATTGTATATATCTATTGCTTTTGTTTTTTTTGCACTATTGTTTACTTGCATTTGAAAAAAAATTCAGAAAACCAAAAGCAAAATCAAAATCCATTCGTAGTTGCATTGTTAATACATGTTTAATTTATGCTTTGCATTTCATTCTAGAATTTTTTTTAGTAATAACGGTTAGACATCGATAACACTTAATTGTATATTGGCAAATCGTCTTATTTGAACAATTTAATTTCTTGGTTCTAGGCTACGGTAGAGTAATAACCATTTATAAATATTACGGTGATTTGTAAATATTATAGTGGTTGTTCCTCTGAAGGTACTTAAACCTTCGGCTGTATTGCTACGGTGATTCGTGGTGCACTGATAACTCCTGCCTGTTACCTGGCTGAGAACTATCTTGTTAGTTTAAGACAAAGTGTGATTATACAATTTTGTGTTAACTTAGGATAAATCATTTGTAATTAGCCCTTGCATTTATTTACTTGTATTAGTTCATGCATATTTAAAAAAAATTCAAAATCCAAAACAAAAAAAATTGTAAATATTCCTTTTCCCTTTCCTTTGAAATTTTTAAATCCTTTTTCTTTGAAATTTCAAAAATCCAAAAAAAAAATAGGAAAACCAAAATCTAAAAAAAATTTATAAAACCCTTTCAAAAACAAAGAAAAATTTGAAAAACAAAAAAAAAATCAATTTCCCTTTTGAAAAATAAATTCTATTTGTAAATATTTTTCCTTTATAAAAAAACAAAACGTTCTTGAAAATGTCCGAGTTCCCCACTTACGTGAATTTTACAATAGTTGTGAAAATCAATATAATCCATATGATTTCACTCCAAATTCGTATGGATATTTTAACAACAACTATTGTTTAAATGATTCAAATTTTGAACCACAAAATTTTCAAAACGATGACCAACCCTCAAATCTTGAAAAGAGCATTTCGTCTTTACTTGAAATCTCTACACAACAAAATCAAATGATAAATGATTTGTGTAATTCATATTTGGGCAATGATTCAAATCAAAGTTTTCAAAATAATCAAAATTTGAATTCACTTCAAAATTCAAACGATTTTGAGTATAACCCATGCCAATTCAATTTTGAACTCCAAAATGAATTTCAAAATCAAAACGAAAATATGATCCACTTTTCAAATAATTTTGGCAATGGGAATAATCTCGACTATGATGCAAGTGAAAATTTTTGTTCTCAACAAATCCAAATCGAAAATCCTTAAGCTAATAATTATAAATTAGATTTTGTTGAACAAATGAACGAAATTTACGATGATCACACAGATTCGTTATTTGAAACTTATATGAAACAACGTGAACAACAAAACCAAATCCCAACGTGTGACGAGTTAAGTAATAGCCATCTTTTACCCAAATCGACGATTTTCAAATAACAACTTTTGAAATTGAAAATAATAATCTTAATGAAGTTGTTGAAAACATGGTAATTGAGTTGGATTTCAATTCTTTTGAGGGTGTGGAACCAAATTTAAAATTCGATCTTCCTTTTCTCAATTTTGAAAATTTGAATACAACAACTTTGGATTTTGAACTTGAGATACGCAATGAAGTTGTTGATAATCCAACAAAGGAAGACGAATTTAATGAACACGGATTTTTTAGACTTTTCGATGACGAGTTGTTAAATTCCGACGGGGAAGATTTAAATCATCACTTTGATTTTGAAATCAATAATTCTGAAGAATTTTTCAATGAAGAGCTTGAATTTCAATTTGGTGAAAATAAACTTGAACTTCAATCAATTGTTTTATCGACCCTAAAAATCATCGAAAATAAAACAACTCGTACGATTTTTAATAAAACGACATTCGTTTTTCCAAATCAACGTTCAACTTCGAAATCTTTTACGGTTTGGTTTTTCGAGCTTAAGTTGTGTCTCGTATACTTGACGAGACAAATGAATCGGACTTTGGAAGACCGTTTCATTTACTTTTTAACGATATACTTTCTGATGTCATGTAAATAATCATCTTTTCATTTTCATTTAAATAAAGGTTATGTTTTTATTTTTCTCCTTCCAATTGGGTTGACTGTGGGGACACAATCAAAATTAAGTGTGGGGGGAGACTCATCTTCTTTTTGATTTTTCATGATTAATTTTTCATTTTTTCTTCCAAAACTCAAAAAAAAATCAAAATTTTAAAATACAAAAAAAAATTAAGCATTTTGATTTATTTTTAAAGAAACACTATAGGATAAATATATGGTTTTGGTTAATTAAATTGAAATTTTTGAAAATTTATTCGTCTTAACAAAAATAAAAATGAAGATTTGATTACAAATAACGATGGTTTAACTAGTATATAGGAAGATTCATGGAGATAACTATGAAATATATTCTAATTGAAAATCTTAATTTTAAAAAGTGGTTGATTTAAAGTAAAGGATATAACATTTTTTTGTCTTCTAAGTTAAATGGTGCTAAAATGATTTTACAAAACTCTCTCTTTGAAAAAAAGAACAAAAAGAAAAAAATACAAAAAAATGTTTCTTGTATATATGTATAGTTTTTAATAAACACCTAGAGTCATGTGTTCACACTCGTGTGTTCACTCGACATGCTCTGTACCCTTCTCACGTAAGCCCAAAAGGCAGTGCACGATCGGTATATCTTGCCTCGGTTTATCTGAGTTAGGTGTGTGTATATAAAAATTCTTTTACTAATAACGCCTACAGTTAATAAGTGTTCACACTTGTGTGTTCACTCGCCATGCTCTGTATTCCCCTCACATCGGTCCGCAAGGCAGTGCATGGGTAATATATATGGCCTCAGTTTACCTGTGTTAGGCATATAAATATTGTAAATATCAATAAAAAATTTCAAAAATACAAGAGAGAGTAAGCAATTGAAATCAAGCACTATTTTTAACTTATTCGATTTGACTTGTTATTGAAAAGAAATGAATATACCACTTTGATAAACTTTGATAATCAACTAAGGATCCATTTTATAATTACACTTTTTATCAACCGAAACAACGAGTTAAACTATAGTCTATTTGTTATGATAACTTGATTTTTGTTGGAAATTTTGACGAGTAAATGACTTAAATTTTCAAGATAATAACCAAAACCTATATTTAACTTATGTGTGTCAATTTAAAAGTAAATCCTTTATTGTAAATATTTTCAAAAACTCGTATTCATCTCTTTGTAAATAAATCTTGCATTTTGTAAATATTTTCATCCTGCATTTGGATTTTGTGGGTAGTATCCGCTGAAAACCCTCACGAGACAACACTCGTCCTACTGCGGACATCCAGAGGTTTAACGGCTTGTTGCATACGCTCAATGCAATCGTTCTCCCTACGAAAACGGATTTATCTAAGTTTTTCTTTATTCGAGTACGAATAAAAAGATAAGTGTGGGGGTATTTGATATGCACGTAAATGTGTATATTTTTACCACCATATTTAATCTATTTAAATTAAATAAATGATCATATTGGGTATTTTAACTTGTTTTAACCAAAATCCATATTAATTCCAAATTGTCACATATTCATCTTCATCCAAGGGCAAAATAGTCATTTTTGTGCATAAATTAACTTGAGAAAATTTAATTAGAAATTTCCATACTATTTTGTAGGAATTTGATTTCAATTACAAGTGGTTTCATGAAGAAGATATGCATGCACAAAAAGAACACAAAGGAATGAAGATAGAAATATTTCAAAGTGAAGATTATGGAGGACCCCACCTACCCACCTACCTTAATGTACAAATTAAAGGCTAATGCACATGCTTATGGAATTAATGGCTTCATGTACACTTAAATGATGATTAGTAGAAGCTAATGATTACTTGACCTCCACACTTTCTCAAGGGTATTTTGGGCATTCCCCAAAAATATGAATTAGGGTTTAACACATGTATAAATACCCCTTATGTTTCATGTAACTCTCTACTTCCTTAGTCTCTCTTTAGTTAGTTTTTAGCTCAAAAATAAAAGAAAGCTCCCTTTCTCTTTTCATGGCTACTTAGCCATTTTTATTTCATATACTTTTCCTTTTCTTTTATGCAATGTAATTATTGTTTCCTTTTAATTACATGTTCATTTCCTTTCATGCTAGTAGTGTAGATTTTCTTTTATGCAATTAGATTAGTTTTCTTCTCCATTAGCTTTCATTTTCCTTTCATTTTGCTTTCATGTTGTTAGCTACATTTGTTAATCAAATGACAAATATGAGAGGATAAACCTCTTCAATTTAGGGGTAATGAAGCTCTCTAATTATGTAGCTTCAACTATTTATTAATTCATGCTCTCTTTTTGTGCTTAATGATGATGATAGAAATGGTTTACTAGTTGTTTTTGCTTTGAATTTGTAGCCTATATTATTGACACCAAATAGACTATGCTTAAACAATCACTAACACTAATTGCCTCTTCATAAAAATATGATTATGGAAAAAGAAAGTGATTTGATATTAAAATTTGATGGTCTATATTTCTAATCAATAGTTAATAGGCCATACTTAAAATAGATTTCATTTTCATTTTCATTGTCAAGTTTCATGAAAGTTAGTAAGTGGTTTAAAGGGTGTGTTAAAGTTTGATGGCTTATGTTGGGCTAATTAATAGCACAAATATGTCATACTTATGATAAACACATCAATTAAAGTACTAATGACCATAAAAGAGAGATTATGATTTCATGTGTTGAACTATGTGATCTAGAGAGTGGAATTATTCTCTAAATTGTCATTTAACTCTTATATTTGCATCTCTTTTCTTTTAGTTAGTTAGCTAATTTTCTAATTCTCTAGCTTAACTTTCATTCCAAATTGGTATAATTTGATTGAATAGCATTTTTAAAATCATCAATTCCCTACGAATCGACCCGTATTCGCCACGTACTACAAGTGTACGCCGTTCGCTTGCGGATATTTTAATTTGAAATTTTTCGACGGTTTTCTAACTCGATAGAAATTCCATCGTTGAACATGCAACTCACAAGTGTAAATTCGATTAGTAATTAATTCGGAACACATTAAATATTAAAGTCCATATGTTACCTTAGCTGATAGTATGACACTATAGCCAAATTTATTGCTTAAAGATTTTCAAGGTAAAATCATATTTTAAATCTATTAAGGAGCAACCTTAACCATCGATATTATATGCACATTCTTTTCGTCATCACTTTATCACTTTAAATGGTTAGAGCTTGGTCATGGTCAAAGCTCTAATAATATCCACATACAACTATATAAATCCATATATAACTATACAGTCTAATTTCAATGTTCTAAGTTCAATAATAATATTTATTATTAACTGATGTACTTTGGCCAAGGATATTGATTTTGAGTTGACTATAGTTGACTGTGATGCTAATCAACCTATGACAAATGAGATGAATTCTTTATTGAATAGTGTTTCACCTCAAACACTTCAACTCAGACCCAACTATAACTGTATCATAAAAGCTATGCCACGATTTGACTATAATCAAAGTATAGTATTGACATTTAAGTTCCACATTATTCTCAAGTCAAAAGAATGACATATAATGTCACGCTAAGATTTCCTATTTGACATAGCTATAATCAAGCAATATGAAACTCTCCTTGAGTTATTTTGTAGTTATCCAATAATAATTAAGTAACCCCTTGGTATCTTAACGGATACATCATTATCCTTTTCCTTGAAATATCTTAACCAGGAATCACTTAAAACAAAGGATTAGTTAGTTTATGATTCAGTACTCATGGTTACAACATTTGTAACTACAATCGTATAATTTTTTATTTCGGTTTTCTACTTATATATGATTAATAATTTTAGTCATCATATATATCACATATAACAACATGTATAACAGACCAAAAAAGCAGAAGCTAACTTCATTTTGAACAAGTTTGGTTTCAAAGTTAGTTTATGTAACAAATTACATAATTGCCTTAAGGCATGTCCTCTAAACTTTCAGTAGGTAAGGACATTCTAATTAATTTTATTTTATGCACATTACCCATTTATTTGATGCCCTTTTACCTATTTCTAAAATGATTAATCGATAAAATAGTTAAAATTAGGAAGAATTTTCTATGGAGTGAAGAAAATTCCTATAATAGTATGAATTTCCTAGTTAGTTAGGAAACAATACATAAATCAAAAGAAAAAGGTGGCTTAGGGATTATCAACCTTCATAGCCTTAACATTTTTATTAAGAAAATGTTGTGGAAATATAGTTATAATAGTGAAAACCTCATTTGGAAAGAAATAATATCTAATGAATTATATGGGGAACATATAACTTACATAATATAACGTCTAATAACACTTATAATATGTTACACTTTCAAATATCTATTTTAAAGAATTTTAATATTTTTAACGAAGGATTAGTAACATCATCCACTCAAAGAATAACAAATCTTTCTAGCATGATTACTGGATATTAGGTATTCACCTTAAAGTGGAATTTAGGGAATTGTTTGAAATCTGTAATGTTAAAAATGTATTAATTTATGAAGATTTTAGACCTGAAATTAATTTTCCTTGGGACTTTAACTTTAATCGTGCACTAAAAGGTATTACTTAACTCAATTTAATCTGCTTTGTAATACATTGGAGTTGTATAACATTATTAAATTAAATGATATCAAGATTTAGTGTTGGGATAGTAGCAAATGCTTTTCTTCTAGTTCGTTTTACAAATTTTAAACTTTTTTGGGACTAAATCAAATTTATTTATATGGGTTTTTT
Source organism: Allium fistulosum (assembly GCA_030737815.1). Classification (NCBI taxonomy): domain Eukaryota; kingdom Viridiplantae; phylum Streptophyta; class Magnoliopsida; order Asparagales; family Amaryllidaceae; genus Allium; species Allium fistulosum. Next base: position 635,047,047 of record CM060908.1, on the reverse strand, counting down.
GCAATTTGGAATAGCAAATTATTACGCACTTATATTATTATTATTAAACTAATTCTATTCTTTTAAACATTCTTAATATTTTTTATTTTAATACGGTTGCTAATGATATTAGCTGTAGTTTTTATTGGAGTTGCATTGTATTTTATTACATTAGTGACCAAAGAACCTTATTAGATACTATTTATACCATTACTTATTGGTACATGTGGTTTGAGAGAAACTAAAGAATCTTTAATAATATTGATACCCCTAGTGAAAATTTGATTTAAGATATTGCTTTATTATTATAGTTGGATAGCTAATCCTAGTTATAAATTGGCTAAAAATGTTATGTTTAAATAGTTCCTTAATAAATTTAAAAAACTATATAGATTCTTTAAAAGAAAAATTCGTTTTCAAAATCAAAAAATTAATAATGTATTAAATATTGTTTTTATGAATGATTTTAATGGTATTCTTTGGATTCTTTACTCTTACTAAAAAATTAACTTAGTTATAGATTATATGTGATGATTGTGCATTTTTCTTTCTTATTTTCATGTATATTTTCATTTAGTTTGTTTTTTATTTTTCTATTTTAGTTATTGTGTTGCTTCAACATATTTATTTTACATAATCTCAATGATATAGGAGTTCCTTATATATACGCTACCAAGATGTATTTAATTACATTAATTTAGCTACTTATAAAGAACTTATGATTAATAATATACATTAATAATAATAAAGCTTTGTTTTACTTCAATAGATTTTAAGTTTTAGCATCTCACTGTAGCTTGTTTATTTTTTATCATGTGTTATTATTGGAATTCTTAATAAATTATTTTAAAAAAATTAATGGTAATTAAATTCATAATGAATGGCGACGTATAATGGTAAGATATTTATGAACTATTATTATTGAGCCATTGCAAAAATTAATTGTAATAAAATTCGTAATGAAAACGTTGTATAATAGTAATATATTTATGAGTTATTATTACTGAGCCATTGCAAAAATTAATGGTAATAAAATTCATAATGAATGACAATTATTTCATATTCGTTAATAATCACTCATTTCAGTAATTCATACAATTTCCATTCTGCCTATTTAAACTATAGATAGGCAGAAGGAAAAATACAAGGCAACACACGATTTTCTTTCTTCTTCTTCTTCCTCTGCCATCAATTGACAATTTCCTTTCTTCTTCTTCTCCCCATGCTATTTCTCTCTCTGTAGAATTCTTCTAAGCAGTTAACTAGAAAGTGCTAAATTGAATAATTTGTTGTCATGCAAACATCAAATCAATCAAATTTTAAAGGCATTTTTATCATAAGGACGGAGCGGTTGATAGCTAGCCTTACACCTTGGAGCTAAGCCGTGAACCATCTTAAAGAAAGCGGCGAAGTACGTGACTCAGCCATTTACACTAGTTGACTCCAATAATTTAAGTCGTTCCACCTGCTACAAATAGCCATGATCGATGATTTCACCAAAACAGTACTACTAAACACCAATGAGCCTTTCAGATTCGAGGGGCTGCACTTTAAAAGATGGTGGTAGAAGATGTAATTTTTCTTGACAATGAAAAGAGGCGGTCTATGTTCTGACCACTGATAAACCACCACTGTCTAATCTACCCATCGAAGTAGAGACCAATGAGCAGCAAACATGGATCGAGCATGAATACCTATGCAAAAACTTCATTCTGAATGGCCTCTGCGATGACCTATGCAAACATAGACAAAGCGGCTAAGTTGATATGGGAGGCGCTATAGAAGAAGTATGACACATAGGAAGCTAGAGCAAAGAAATACACAATCAGCCGCTAACTCAAATATCAGATGTCTGATGGCAGGTCAGTAGAGACGCAATCTCACGAGCTTTATAAAATAGCTCATGAGATCGTCTCCGAAGGTATGAGTATTGACGAACAGGTTCAAGTTGTAGTACTTATTGATAAATTTCCCTTTAGTGTGAGAGAGTTCAAAAATAAGCTTAGATATAAAGTTAAAGAATTTTCACTTGAAAGTTTGATTACTAGCCTTTGAATTGAGGAGGAATCTCGAAATAGGATATGAAAGAGGAAGTGCTTGCTATTTGTAGCAATACTAAGAAGGCTAAGGTTATGAAATCGAATCCCAAAAGTTTTAAGAATTAGAATCGTAAGCCAAACCAGAATCGCAACAAGAATGAGAACCTTCAAAGGAACCATACTGCTATATAGCAAAAACCACCCTTAAAGAATGATTCTAGTCAGTTTATTTGTTATAACTCTTAAAACCAGGTCATATGAAATGGAAGGGTCAGAACGGGCCTCATCCTGCTCCTCAGGAAAACCTAAGTGAAGAGCAGCCGCTAGCTACTATGATTACAAAGATCAACCTTATAAGGGGATAAAAAAGACGGTGGGAAGGTGTTGGCGGTACACACCATGTCTGCTATGATCGTGCTATGTCCAAAACATATATGGATGTTGAGGATAAGAAAGTGCTGTTATGAGACTCTCATACCACTACTATTGTTGGGATTGGAAGTGTTGAGCTAGAGTTTTCCTCTGGAAATATTGTCATACTGAAAGACGTGATGGACACTCCAGAAATGAGAAAAAACTTAGTTTCGGGTAATCTTCTCAATAAGGATGGCTTTACTAAAAACTACATGGATTGATTTGTACACCATCACTATGAATGATATGTCTGTGGGTAGGGGTTATGCTACTGAGGGCATGTTTAGGTTGAATGTTGAAAGTAATAAAGATCTCCTTCTACTTATATGTTAGGTTCATTTAATATATATGGCCTGCTAGACTCTGTCACATTAATAATCGTATAGTAAAGAATATAAGTAGCTTAGGATTAGTTTCTAATATGTCTTTAAAAGATTTTGAAAATTGTGATTTTTGTAATCAAACCCGAATTACAAAAAACTTCATATAAATCTGTAGTTAGAGAATCTAAAACTTTAGAGTTGATTCATTCTGATATATGTGAGCTAGATGGAACTTTAACTAGAAATGGACATCGCTATTTTATCACATTTATTGGTGACTGCTCTAATTTTACTTATGTATACCTAATGAAAAATAAAAGTGATGCATTTGAAATGTTTAAATCTTTTATAACTGAAATTGAAAATTGATTTAGTAAGAAAGTGAAAAGATTACGTAGTGATAAAGGCACTGAATATGAATCCAGTATGTTTATTGAATTTTATAATTCACATGGTATAATACTTGAACGAACTGCACCTTACTCGCTTGAAATGAATGGTAAAGCTGAAAGAAAAAATAGGACTTCAATTGAATTAGTTGTAGCTATTTTACTTAATTCAGGTGCAGCATCACAATGGTGGAGGGGGGGAATCTTGTTAACTATATGTTATGTGTTGAACAGAATTCCTAAATCTAAGAGTAAAGTTTCTCCCTATGAGATTTATAAAAATCATAAATCAAATCTGTCATATTTTAGAACTTGGGGTTGTTTAGCGTATGTTTGTATCCGGCCCTAAAAGAATTAAATTAGCAAGTAGAGCATACAAATATATATTTATTAGCTATGTTATTAATAGCAAAGCATATAGATTTTGTGATTTGAATGCACGTACTATAATAGAATCTAATGAAACTTATTTTTATGAACTGACATTTCCTTTAAAATTAAAGAATAGTAGGGGCATATCTGGTAATATTATTTCCATAAGAAATGAACAAAACAACTCTTTTGAAAACAAACCTAGGAGAAGTAGTAGAGCTAGAATTGCAAAAGGTTATGGTTTAGACTTTTATGCTTACACTTTAGAGGAGGAACCCTTAAACCTCCAAGAAACCTTATCTTCATTAGATGCCCATTTTTGGCAAGAGGCTATAAATGACGAGATGGATTCCCTTGAATCCAATAAGATTTGGCACTTAGTTGATTTACTACCTGGTTGTAAGACCATAGGCTACAAATGGGTACTTAAAAAGAAATTAAAACCCGATGGAACAGTTTATAAATATAAAGCCTATCTAGTAGCTAAAGGTTTTAAGCAAAGAGAAAATGTAGACTTTTTTGATACCTTTTCACCTGTAACTAGAATTACATCTATTTGAGTATTAACTTCACTTGCAAATTCATGATTTGATAATACACCAAATGGATGTTAAAACCGCATTTTTAAATGGTGAATTAGAAGAGGAAATTTATATGGACCAACCTAAAGGTTTTGTAATACATGGACATGAACATAGGGTTTATAAGTTAGACGGCTCTTTAAATGGTCTAAAACAAGCACCTAAACAATGACATAAATTTTGACAACTTGATATCTCATATGGTTTCAAAGTTAATGAGAGCGACAAATGTATTTATTATAAATATGAGAATGACATTTTCCCTATTATATGTTTGTATGTAGATGATATACTTATTTTTGGTTCAAAAATTCATGCTATTAATATAGTAAAATATCTTTACGTGCTAACTTTGATATGAAAGACCTAGGAGAAGCATATCCTTGGTATTAAGATCACTAGGTCTAATAATGGAATTTCTTTGGATCAATCTCATTATATTGAGAAGATATTAAAGAAATACAATTACTTTGACTGTAAACCTACTTGTACATCTTATGATCCAAGTGTAAAACTATTTAAAAATAGCGGTGAAGGTGTAAGACGGTCTGACTATGTAAGCATCATCGGCAGCCTTTGGTATGCCACTGATTGTACTAGACTCGACATAACGTAAGTCATGGGATTATTATGTAGATTTTCTCGTAGACCTGGTATTGAGCATTGGCATGCTATTGAAAGAGTCATGAAATACTTAAAATGAACCAAGAACATTGGATTACATTATGGAAAATTTCCAACTGTACTTGAAGGATACACCGATGTAGACTGTAATACTTTATCCGATGATTCTAAAGCAACCAACAGCTATATTTTTAGCAAACTGGTGGGGTCATTTCTTGTAAATCAAAGAAACAGACTATTTTGGCTCAGTCTACTATGAAGTTTAAGATGACAGCACTAACAACATCTAGTGAAGAAGTAGAATGTTTAAGAAATCTGCTAGCTGAGATTCCTTTATGGGAAAAACCGATATCAGTTGTGTTGTTTCATTATGATAGTACCACGGATATTGCAAAAGTTCAAAACCGTTATTATAACTGTAAGAGATCACAGATACGTCATAAGCACAACATTGTAAGAGAGTTACTCTCTTCAGGTGTTGTTAGAGTGGATCATATTCCCACTAATGAAAATTTGGCAGATCCTTTGACGAAAGGATTGGCCAAGGAGAAAGTCCATAAAACATAAAAAGATATCTTTGTTTATGCACAATCCTATATTTTCGAAAATAGCTTGGAAATGTTTTTTTAATAATTCAAGTAGGGGATTGCTAGAATTTCAAGTGAATTAATAAAAAAATTAATGGTAATAAAATTTGTAATGAATGATATTATATAACGGTAATATTTATGACGTTGTATAATGGTAATATATTTATGAGCTATTATTATTGAGCCATTGCAAAAATTAATGGTACATGAATGACGTTGTATAGAAGTAATATATTTATGAGCTATTATTATTGAGCCTTTGCATAAATTAATGATAATAAAATTCATAATGAATAACAATAATTTTAGATCCATTGACAACCCCACATTTCAGTAACGTATACAATTTCAATTCTGCCTATTTAAATGATAGATAGGCATAAGGAAAAATACAAAGGCAACAAACAATTTTCTTTCTTCTTTTCTCCCTCTACCATCAACAGAGAATTTCCTTTTTTCTTCTTCACACTTTGTCATTTCCCTCTCTATGGAATTCTTCGAAGCAATTGAATTAGAAAGTGCTAAATTCAGAATGATTTGCTATCGTGCAAACAACATATCGACCAAATTTTTGAGGCTGTTTTAGCCTAGGGATAGAGCAGTTGATAGCCAGCCTTGCACCTTGGTGCCAAGTCGCGAATCATCTTAAAGAAAGTGACGAAGTACGCGACTCAGCTATTTACAGCAGTCAGCTCCAATAGTTATTATTAGTTTTAATTTTGTCTTTCTCATTATATGTATATAACTCTGTCTGTGTGTATAGCTATTGAAATATTTTGATTATATGTCGGAATGTGAATTGCTTGTTAATATATAAACTAGTAAATAATTAAACATACATTGATACTTAAATAAATATTTGTGTACATATATACATGCATGCATGCATGTATACACACACATACATACCTACACACACAATACACAGACATACACATACATACATACTTACATACATATATACATACATATAAATATGTGTGTGTGTGTGTTTTATAACATTTGCTTTTCATGTTTTGGACAGTCATATATAGTAGTTACTGTTATTGGCATTTGCTTTGTCGATGTCGTTGTTGGGTTGCTATTGTTCTTTTAATGAGCAATTGTGTTAGTTGAGGCTTTGCTAATAATGGCTTCGTTATCTCTTTTCTTTTATCTCTTTGATGTATTCTCTTCCCTGTTGAGTTTACTTAGGATATATTTTATTATTATTTTGTATATTTCCATGGACTCTAGTTATTAGGTTTGAGGAGTTTTTTTTATGTTGTATGGGTTCATGAGGTAGAGCTACTGGCCAGGCTTGTTGACAGCTCCTTTTAATTGTATAATAAGTACATGAGTGCTACCCTCAAAAAAGGATCACTCGTTTTCTATAAAAATAAACAATTAATAACGAATGATTAATAATTATTAACTAATATTCAATAATAGTAATTTAATGAACAAAAATATTGAACTTTTATAATACAATAATTCATTCAATTGATAGTTACTACTTTAACTTTAACAATTAACTAAAATATGAGTATAATGTTGGTAAGTATGTTTTTCACAACTACTAGCGTGTAACCTATGCATTAGATATGGTAATATTGTAAAATATAGACTTTATAGTTTTAATGTTAAAAATAGAACATTGTTATGCTACATAGAATAAATTTATTAGAAAGAATGATTATAAATCAAAATTGTTATTATTCTTTGTGTATAATTTATGTTATTTAGCTTATGTATCTTTATGTTTGAGTAAATAAATAATTTTATTATTTTTTAGTACAAATATGATATACATGTTGAAATTGACATATTTTAATGATTTATTAAATGAAGTAAAAAATATTATTTAACTTATTCTTTAAATATGTTAAATTTAACATTACTTAATTAGTTTAAATATATGGTCTTAAAGGTAAATACAATGAAATAATTGAGAAGGGTTTTTATATGATAAACTTTTTCGATAAATGATTCTTGTTATTTTACAAATTAACTTTGTTATTATTATGTTTATAGTTTAATGTTTGCGATATAAATATCTTTATAATTGAATGGAAAAAATAATTTCCCTATTTTTTAAATATACAAACATAGACATACTTATTAAAATTAAATATGTACATGCATATATATATATATATGTGTGTGTGTGTGTGTGTGTTAAAATCGATATATATTTTTAGTATTTATTAGAAGAATAAACTAACTATTTAACTAAGATTATTTAAAGTTTAAAGTTGAGATTTCATATAAAGTAGTTTAAATACATTATCCAAATATAAAATATTATGAAAGAATTAAGGAGGGGGATTTGTTGTAAATAATTATTGAAATGCTAAAATGTGGGTATTTGAAGCTAAAAAAGAATATTACAACGCAATATATGATAAATTTATTAAGATAAATGAATAATTGATTAAATTTGTTAATATTTTTTATTTATATTATTTATGCTATCTGATTTTTAAATCATTTTTTTGAATTTTTTTTTATCACCTTTGTTTATATGAATATGGTATACATATTGAAACCATTATATTTTAGGATTTATTAGGTGAATTAATGAATATTTATTGATTGAATTTATTCGAATAGTTTAAATTCAAATTACATAATCAATTAAAATATAATGACTTAAATGTACAATATTTATTGATATTGAGGAGGGTTCTGTAATAATCGTAGAAATTTCTAAATGTAAGCACATTAAAAAAGAATTTTACAATGTAATGCATGATAAATATATTAATATAAATAAATTATAAATTAAATTCATAATTAATATATATAGTGAGTTATGTGACTGATGTATTTATATATCAATGAATTTTATACTATTTTTTAATATGGATATAGTATGAATATTGAAATTTTCATATTTTTATGACTTATTAAACAAATCAACAAATAATAGTTTATTGGATTCATTAAAATAGTTCTAAGATTATGTGATTAATTCTAATTATATGGAGTTGAATGTAAACTATTAGAAGGAAACTAAGGGGTTTTTGTAAATGATTACATAAATTTTAAATTGAATGTATTTAAAGTAAAAAACATAATTTTATAATACACTATATGAATTTATCGAGATAAATGAATAATAAATTGTGTTGTTATCATTTTTTATTTATATACTTTATTTTTTTAAATATATACTTTATGGTGTATGACTAATGTCCCTTTTTATTAATGAGAATGCAATTTTACCATTTTTCCAAATATGATTAACATCGAAATCTTTATACTTTCATAATTTAGTAGATGGACTAACGATATTATTTAATTATATTTATCAAATTAGTTTTAATTTAAGATTGCATAATTAATTTAAATACATGGCTTAAAATATAAAGTATTAGGAGATTAGTAAGGTGGGTATTGTAGATAACTGTGGTGATTTTAAATGTTTGTCTTTGAAATTAAATGTAGAACTTTACAATGTATTATTGACAAATTTATTGAGATAAACGAGTTTCAAAATAAAATTTTATTATTGTTTTTTGTGATTTATATATCATAATCAAATAAAAACTAATTTTACCATTATGGTTGGTACAATATTGGTATATATATTTAAATTGTCATTCTTTAGTATTTATTGGAAATATTAATAAATGTTGTTTAACTGAATTTACTTAAATAATTTATGTTTTTGATTATGTAATTAACCTAGATATACGAACTTGAATATAATACGTTAAGAGGTATTTGATGGACTATTTGTACATAACTGTACAAACATTTTAAATGTACCAGAAAGTAAAATAATGGTAGAGATTAAGTAAAATATGCACGAATTGATAAATTAAAATATTTAAAAATAGAATATCAAAAGAGTATTAAGGAGAAGAGAGAAAAATATTAGAATCAATGAGAGAGCTAGGAATTCTTCTGCCTTACTATTATTTTATAGATAACAAGGGGTTGAATAATTAGAACAATGTCATTGACAGTTGAAAGTTCATATATCAATTTAGTTAGTCAATGAAACTTGGACAAGTAAGATGCTATCTTTAAACATGATTAATGATGCAATAAGATTTGATCATCGGATTCACAACTTAGAGGCTTACCAAAGTACTAATTATCGAAAATGCTTATTTGGAATTTTAGGAGCCTTCTTGCCAGTATATAAAATTGGTTTTTAAATAATGATTATTAAAAGGAGGATTTTTAAATTTTAAATATTAAAATTTAAAGGCTTTAAATTACAAAAAAACGAATTAGGAAAAATTTAACTGTACTACAAAAAGAATTAAAAAAATGTTAATTTTGAAAGGTTAAATTTTCAAAATTATTAATTATAATTTTTTCTAATGTTTGAAGTTATCATTTTTTTAAATAATGAATTTGCAGACTGTAATGACCGCCCTACACCTCCGATGCACATATAACCGAATAGCGCACTACTGGAGCTTCCGACCGATAGAGAATGATTGTCAAGGGAAAGAAAAGAGGTAAAGAAGGGAAATAGAAGAGAAGAAAAGAGAAAAAAATATCAAACAATCACAAAACCTATCGTATATCTCATGGCGCATCGAATAAAATATAATAGTCATCACAGATATAAAACAGATGAGATAGTAATAACTACATGAACCACAGAATCATGATACACATGCTTATACAAAATAGTAATAGAGTTTATATAACTGGTAAATAAAATCAACTGATAAACTGTATCCAATAGTATTATCTCAAACACTACCAAGGCTCCATAGTGTAGCACAACAGAATATGCAATAATAAGCCTAAAACACAAGTATGAGAAAGCGCCGCCTTCTGCAGAACTCCATATACAGTTTACACTTGTTATATAATCTACTCATTTCAGGGTATCGAATGTAATAAGAAGCAAAATATAAAATCTCGAGCCAGAAAATAGTCTGGTGTGAACAATAAACAATCTCAAAATACTACGAAAATCGATATAGTATATGAAATATAGGATATAGGGAATCATGCAGACCTGTCCTTGCACCCAAAGGGTTAGCATATAATATTAGTAATATGCTACTCTACAAACATCATAAAGAAGTACTCCATACTAAGAACAATGTCAGAGTGCTAGCATCCCTATCCATAATACCTACATTATGCGACATCCCTAGAGTGAGAGACTACATAAAACAATCATGGCAAACGTTGGCATCCATCAAACAAACCTCACTATCACTCAATGTGCTTTGGATATATGATTACTCGTATGACTAAACCTCTGTCAGGGATTAATGGAAAAATCCTTGTTTCCAGTGTAGTCACTTTATCCCGAAGCTAATACTAGACCCAAATTCACCGGTCCAGAGTATACGGATTATATTATCTGTGTTATTGTTATATCTAATGTCCTAAACTATTATGAACCATTGTAGTTTGTTTTATACTGATAGTTGGGTATGTCGATGGGAGTAAATAAATAAGATGAAAAATGAAAAGTATATACCACTCCTATCGAGGTAACCGATATTAGTGTAAGGCCAACTACGGATGGCCGCTCCTATCCAGCCTTAATCTTTGTAATAATAGACAGTATTTCCTTCAATACTCTTTGTTATTATGAGCATAGAGGTGGGGCGTCACAGATCCAAACAACCGATCCGAGGTAGCCAAACAAAGTACCCATGAGCGCACTCACAATACCCCTACTTTAAGTACAGCAGAAAACACTCTGTGTATCAATGATACCTTAGTGCGCATCTCCTAGCCCTTTCTTGGTACCATTTAAGTTCCATTATTCTCAAGGAACCATTCCTACGTTCCTCCATTCCACGATAGAATCAAACACCGTTCTATCCATGGGTCACCCTTCCTAGAACCCACCTTTATGGAAAATCATCACGACTCCCATTATCATCAAGTCGTCATCATCGAAACACAACTCTTATCACCATCGAGTCATCATCATCAAAGTCCTGAAGCCATTACGTTGAAGTGTCATGTCATTGCTTCACCATTGAAATTGGTCATCGTAGAGAGATAACATCAAGACCCAGAGTCGATCGCACGAATAAATCACTACATCACACTCCTCGAAGCCTCCTCACCGTCCATACCAAAGATCAACCAAATCGGCCATCATCAATAATGATGGGCACCGACCACTCTACAGTGGTCAGTACTAACCCCTTTGGTCATGTATTTAGCCAAAAATGGATAAGTACAAACCAAATAAAAACCCAACGTGCCCTGAGATATACGAATCTCATCTAAGTCTGTTGTCTTCCATCTTCATATCGGTCGACACACATCCCAGTGCCCTTTTACAAATTATTCCATCTGTTTGGGTTTTCAATCAATGCACGAAACCCAACGTGCGGGATATTCCCCAACGCTAGATCGCCAATAAATTGGCGTTTTCAACCAAAATGGACAAATAATCATACATGTAACCAACAAGCATACATACATCCAATATAGTATACACACAACATGTATAATGCATCTATATCAACCAACGTGGGATTCATATCAAAAATGGCTTAAAACTAGCAATGTCCTAAAATAGCATGTTAATGAGAAAAATGTGATGCTCGATTTAAAACCATTTTAAAATACTTTAATTTCTTTTATAAAAATAAGATGTGTGTTTAAATATATTAAAATCACATTGTAAAGTTAGAAATCATTTCAAAACACCTTTTTTATACTATACTAACAATCATAGTATGGCAAGAGACAATATCACTCAACTCAACAATAGTTGACCAAACTAATGCCAAATCGTAGAGCTCTCCATTACGAGCGCAATGCAAAAAACCACATCTGAAACAGACCTCGTATGCAAAAGATATGAATTTTATAAGGGACAAGATAAAATAAATTAGTGCTTAACTTAACTAACTAATTAACCCCTAATTACCTTCATTATCCACTAATCCTTCTTCCCTAAATATTGATACACTATGCACAAACAAACCCACTTGCATGCACACCCTCTCTTATCTTTCCTCACTCCATAGTCCACGCATCGATGCGCGGTCTTCGCCAACGAACTCTATTACACGTCCTCTTCACGATGCACCCGAAGATGCATGGCTCAGTCGTCTCTAGAAAATCATGACCTGAAGCTTCCTCCTCATCATATGAAAAGTCGCATTCCACTATGAAGCACCGCACCTCCCCATAACGTCACCGTTTACTCCTCTTCACATAAGAAACGCAACGCCACTGTAACACCCCTAATTTTGCTAGCATTATTCAGGAGATTTAATTGGATAAATTAAATAAAATAATGTAAATGTTAAGTGATAAGGGGGTTGAGATTTGAATAAATTTAATTAAGGTCGTGCCTACTAAAATAATTAATGGGCTTAAGAATGGGTTTTTGGGGTAATCGAATTACATAAGGGTATATTAGGAAATTGCCGCCCATAACCTTTAACCCTTATATAGTCTCATTCCTACCATTTCATTCCCATTCACGTCATTTTGAAACGTAAATCAAAAGCTTAAGGAAGGGCCGGCCATTAAGAGAAAACGAATTTAACTAAAGCTAGAAATTCAAGCTTAGGGGAAATCAATCTCAATCTAATCTCCTTATCAAAATCAAGGTGAATAAAAATTTCATCTCTATTTTGTTTTGAATCATATGTTTTCAAATTTAAGGGTAAATTTGTTTTTATGGTGAATTGGATGATGATATTCTAGAATATTAATTTGTTGAATTTAAACAAGATTGTTTAAAAGGAATTATACACGCATTTACGGCAAGACCGATTTATATTGATGTTTAAATGCCATGGAAAATTTTTATGTTGTATAAAATATGATTTTGGAGTTGGGTTTCAATTTTGTTAATTTTCCAAGCTATGGAAAGATGGTTATGAATTTTCAAAGGAAAATATGGTTATTTGGGTTTATAAATTTATTTTGGAAAATATATTAAGAATTTGGGTCTGGAATTTTGATATGTCAGATAACATGATTAAAGTGAATTAGTGAAATTTTTTGGGATTTTTCCGAAGCGATTTGCTATGCAAATTAAATTATTTTTAAAAAGGGACTTCTTTGCAATATTGTTTTTGCTTAATGAAAGGGCTTATTTGATTAACTTAACCATGGTTTAGTTCTTAAATTAGTGGCAGTTATTCTAGTAAAAATTTACAAAAGGTTAAGGCAACCAATCTGGTGTTGACATGTGGCAGGTTGGTTAGAAAAAGGTTTTCTTTTAGTATTAAACCAAGTTTACTCAAAAAAGATGGTTTTGCCTACTTTGGGGGTACCTTTGGACATAGAGCTTCTGCCTTCAACCCAGCCGAAACCTACTAAGCCGAAACCAATACACAAGGTATCACAAAGATGGTACATAGTGGATTGAAGAAAGGCGGAAGGTAGGGTATCGAAACGTAGCTTCCGAATGGGTCGAGATCTTTGGTTTGTTTTCTAAAGAAAAGCGCCTGCCTGTTTACAAAGAGGTTTCGAAGGACTCGAAACTAATGCTTGTGAAAGGGTACTTTAAAACAAGTTTTCAAAGTAGCGCTGCCGCCTTTTTTAAGAAGTAGCTTCCGAAGGAGTTACTTAGTTTTCGAAATTGAAGCTTTCGGAAGGGGTAGTTTCGACCAAGTCAAAACCCTTCAGTAACTTTAAGCCTTTCAATGGTATTGAAGATATCAATGTTGTTGAAAGTTGCTTTGTGTTTTATAAATATAAGCCACTTCTAATAGCTTTTGAAAGGGGTTAGGAGTTTCAAAGGCAATGGTTTCGAAAGGGGTTTCGAAGCCAACCTTCCAATATTTTACCCAGATGTTTTATGCTTTCGAATGGATGATGTCGATGCCATCGTGTTTTCCCCAATATTTGTAAATGATAAAGGATGGTTTCGAAAGAGATGCTATCGCCTATATTCACTTTGACCCAAATAATATTTTAAGTATACCCAATGCATTCGAAAGGGGGACTTTCAATGGTTTCAGAAGGGTTACTTCCAATGGTTACGAAATGGGTACTTTCAAATGATTTCGAAACTATGCTTCTAAAGTTATATGTTAATACTTTAATATAATCGAAAGGTTTCGAAAGGAAGGGTTTCAAGTATTAGAAAGGCAGAAGCATAATGTTTTAAAGATAGATTTTAATGCTTTCGAAGGAGGTCATCCTATGAAGTCGAAAGTAAGGTTTCGAAGGTTTTGAAAGGTTTTGCAACCCAAACTCTATTTTTAAAAGGAGAAATCCATGGCTAAATTAAAGGAGTTTTGAAATGATTTTATGAAGAGGCTTTTCTTGATAAAATTATATGTTAAAGGGACTAACCATATTTTATATCAGAAGTGTTTCAAGGACATTAAACCCACAGGAGTGGTATTGTTTTGTAATTATGTTTGCTTCTCCAAATATGAACATATTCACATTATAATGGACCCATAACTGTGTTTTTGGGATAAATGGTAGAAGAACTAGCTAGGTTAATCCAGTAGTGAATATAAACTGATCAAATTTCTGGATGAGTAGAATTGCATCCACGAGGTCATGGAGACCAGAATATAGGATGCCTAAATATGGAAGTTGTCAGGGAGACATGTTCATAGTGATTCCATGAAAACTATGATTAGAAAGTTATTGGAGTTACAATAGGTTTATAGTGATCCTATGAAAATTATGTTATAAAGAGTGGTTGGCAGGTGCCAATTGGTTCATAGTGATCCCATGAAAACTATGTCCATATTAAGTTATTAACAAATGTCAGTAGGTTCCTAGTCAACCCATGAAAACTAGGATAAGAAGAAAAGTATTGGCAGGGGCCAATAGGTTCCTAGTCAACCCATGAAAACTAGGATAAGGGAGAAGTTATTGGAGTAACCAATAGGTTCAGGGTAACCCATGAATCAACTAAACCCACAGGAGTGGTAGTGTTAAGTTAATTGGCAGGGACCAATAGGTTCATAGTGCACCCATGAAAACTATGAAATAGGACAGGGAGTCTATATATTATATAAAGGTTATCAGTAAGCCCATGAAAACTAATAGGTTAATAGTGATCCTAGAAACTATAAATATGTCAGGGAGCCAATTAAACAGAGGATGGGAAATCTAGTATGTATTAACATGTTTGCATATCATCATAATATTTTGAAATTATTATGTTTTAACCATTGTGGATGTAGGGGCACAGTATATGGTTTTAGGATACTAGTGAGGAGAAAACTCGTTCCGCTAAGCAGTGTGGTCTCACTAGATATCTAAATGATTTGAGATGGTAGATTATTATTCATACCAGACTTTATGTTTGATTTAAAGTTTATGTTTTCCCTTAAACTCTCGAGTACTCATTTGATTTTTAGTAGTTTAAGAGTCGAGGTTTTAAGGTACCTCTTAAGACGAATAAGCTTCCGAAGACATGCATGAGGCATGGTAGCTATTTAGAGTTCTCTTTTCTTTTGATTCCGCCATGTTGTTTGTAATGGAAAGTTATTATATTGCCTATATATACTCTGATCATTCAAGGGGGCAACTTCATATGTCGCTCTTGGCGTATGTTGTAATAAATATATTTTCTTTGAACATGATTTGCGATTGTGGGATTATGTAATGGATTGGAAATATTTTGAAATGAAATGTGATTTTGTTTGAAGTTTAAGTTCTCTCCATATTCATGTGTTTCTGTGTATCAATGAATCTAACATCGCTGTATTTGGTCGCCGAGGATTAATAACTACGGATGACTGCAGCATCCGTAGCCGTTAGTTTTGGGCCTCCAAGTAGGGGGATGTTACAAGTTGGTAACCGAGCATATGTTTATGAAACTTCAAAAGAAAGTTAAATCTAAAAGATTTTCAAACATACTCCAATGAATTTGAAAATATGATCGGAGTTTGGGTTAACGCTATAGGAACGTACTTGTATTTGATATATATATATAAGTACGTGTTCCCCTCTCTCTTAGACCATTCTTCTGTATCTTACTGAGTCTCATATGTAGATTTAGGAGAAAGAAGATATGGAAGCAGGAAATGGAAGAGGAATCTAGGTGGAGGAAGCACCACAACCAACGAAAATGCTCGACCTAATACCAGGAGGAACCAAGGTCGATAGGCTAATGCTAATCCAAATGTTGAAGCCATTAGAAGGAATGAGAGGTTCATTTGAGGATTGAGACCTGAACTTGCTAGATGACCATGACCATTTCCGAGAACCTTGTAATGTGGTGGTGGAGATGGTCATTTTCCATGAAGAGATGCTGGCTGGCTGTGTTAGAGAGAAGCTAGCTGAATCCCAGGGTCCTCAGAGAAAGAAGAGGAAATTCTTTAAGAAGAAGGGAGCCCATAAAGGAGATGCTTCCAAGAAGGCAAAGGCTAATTTAGTATGCTTCAAATGTGACAAGAAGGGTCATTATGCTCATGAGTGTCGGTCAGGCAAGGGGAAGAAGGCTGCAGATAAGAAGAATGTGAAGTGCTTCAACTATGATCAAATTAGGCATTATAAGAACTAGTGTCCAGAGCCAGTCAGGGTGGACAAGGGAAAAGTTTTTGCTGTTGGACCATCTGCTAATCCAACTGCAGCTGATAAAGGGAAGACTGTGATGGAAGGTACGTTTTTGATTCAGAGTATACCAGTTAGGATACTATTTGATACTAGTACATCACATTCATTTATATCCTCGTGTTTGGTTGATAGGTTATGCTTAGAACCCACATACCTTGTTACTTCCTTAAGGGATGCAAATCCAATAGAAGGGTATGCGACTCTAGGGATGAGATGTGACCAGTTAGAACTTGATTTGTTAGGTCATATGTTTTCATGCAGTCCTTATGTTTTCAATTACGTAGATTTCAGAATCATTTTGGGTATGGATTGGTTGAGAAGGTATGAGGCCAGGATATTTTGCCAAGATGGGGAGAAATCTTTTAGACACCCTGATAGTCATAACCGAATTATATTCTCAGTAGAGAATTCTGACCAGAGTAGTTGTGCTCTGTTAAGTGCAATGGAAGTGGGAGAAGATCTAAGTCGGGTTCGAATAGCAAGAGAGTTTGCAAATGTCTTTGAGCCAATCACGGGACTACCACCAAAACGAGCTGTTGAGTTTCAGATAAATCTTATGATAGGAGGCTTAGGAGCTGAACCTGTAAGTAGACCACCTAGCAAGTTGACACCGACTGAGATGAAGGAATTGAAGGTTCAGCTAGTGGATCTTGAAGGAAGGAATTTTATTAGACCAAGCAGTTCGCCTTGGGGAGCGGCCGTGATGTTCGTGAAGATACCAGATGGATCGTTGAGGATGTGTATCGACTATCATAAGCTGAACGAAAGGACGATAAAGAATAAGTACCCTCTACCGAGGATAGATGATTTGTTTGATCAGTTGAGTGGAGCCAGAGTGTTTTCCTAGTTGGATTTGGGACAAGGTTCCATCGGTTGAGGGTGGCGAAGGACAACATTCCTTCGACAGCATTTCGAACTAGATATGGTTCGTATAAGTGGTTAGTAATGTCATTCGGGTTGAAGAATGCATGTACTTTCTTTGTGGATTTAATGAACCAAGTCTTCCGAGAGTATTTGGATAGATTCGTGTTGGTGTTTATAGATGACATTTTGGTATACTCTAAAGATGAAAGAGAGCAAGAAGATCATCTTAGAGTGGTGCTAGAGACGCTGAGGCAGAATCAGCTAAAGGCGAAGTTTTCCAAGTGTCATTTTTGGAAGAAAGAGGTTAAGTTTCTTGGTCATGTGGTTTTAGAGAAAGGGTTGTCAGTCGATCCAGATAAGATTGAAGCTATGAACAATTGGAAGAAACCAGAGACGGCGACTTTGATCAGAAGTTTTCTTGGACTTGCTGGCTATTACCGGAGATTTATTAAGGATTTCTCGTGGATAGCAGCGCCTTTGACTAAGCTTACTAGGAAGGAAGTGAAGTTTATTTGGTCCGACAAATGTGAGGAAGCATTCCTTAAGTTAAAGCATTTGTTGACTAATGCACCAGTGTTGGTAGTTCCAGATGGAAACCAAGGTTTGGTAGTATACACTTATGCATGTGGGACAGGATTAGGAGCAGTGTTGATGTAGAGGGGCAAAGTCATTGCCATGCATTAAGGCAGCTTAGACCGCATGAAGTGAGATATCATACTCATGATTTGGAGTTGACTGTGGTGATTTTTGCCTTGAAGATTTGGAGGCATTATCTCTTAGAGGAGAGATTTGAGTTGTATACCGATCATAAGTCTTTAAGATATTCATTCTCTCAGAAGGAGTTGAATATGAGACAGTAGAGGTGGCTGGAGTTTTTGGCTGCTTATGATTTTGGTATAGAGTGTACACTAGGGAAAGGTAATAAAGTGGCTGATGCTCTTAGCAGATGACATCAGAATGTGGTGTTGGCTGTGTTGGCAGAGTGGAAGGATATAGAAGCTTTGGCCAGTTGCGGTGTACAGTTAAGATCGACTGTTAATTCTAATCAGAGTACTGCCATGTTGTCCTGTTTAGAAGTTCGACCAGTGTTGATCGAGAGAATTGCTTCTAAGCAGAAGGAGGATACATTATTAGTCGAGAAGATCAGAAGGTTTGAGGTTGGAACTGAGATCGATGATTTGAAAGATTTTGTCTTAACCAGAGAGGATGGTTGAGAAAGAAGGGGCGATTATGTGTTCCAGATGTTGAGAACTTGAGGAAAGAATTTCTTGGGGAATGTCATCGATCTAAGTATACGATTCATCCTGGAGGGACCAAGATGTATCAAGATATAAAGAGGAGCTTCTAGTGGGAAGGCATGAAGAGGGATGTTGGCTTGTGGGTTAGGCAGTGTGTAAGCTGTCAACAAGTGTAAGTTGAACATCGGAAGCCGAGTGGGGTGCTTCAGCCTCTAGAGATTTCAGTTTTGAAATGGGATTCGATAACCATGGATTTTATAGATGGGTTTCCAAGGTCAAGCAGAAGAAATGAGAGTATATGGGTCATTGTGGACAGGTTGACAAAGAGTGCCCATTTCATTCTAGTAAAGTCGACCAGGACGACACCTGTCTTGGCTAAGTTGTTCATGAAGAATATAGTTAGACTTCATGGAGTTCCTAGTAGCATAGTCAGCGACAGAGATGTTTTATTCACTAGCGAATTCTGGAAAAGTTTACAGGATGTGTTAGGCACTAAGCTCAAGATGAGTAACGCATATCACCCACGGACAGATGGGCAGACAGGGAAAACCAACAAGGTACTCGAGGATTTATTGAGAGCGTGTGTGATGGACTTTGGTGGACCTTGGGAGGATCACTTACATTTGGTTGAGTTTTCCTATAATAGCTATCAGACTAGCATAGGAATGGCGCCTTTTGAAGCTTTGTGTGGAAGGCCATGCAAATCACCCGTATGTTGGTTGGAGAATGGAGATAGATTGGTCTTAGATTTGGTTAGGGAGGCGTCATATAAGATTGAGTTGATCCAAGAAAAGAAGAAGGAAGCTCAATCCAGATAAAAGAGTTACGCAGATAAGAGGCGTAAAGACCTAGAGTTCTCAGTTGGGGATAGGGTTTTCATTAAGGTATCACCGATGAAGGGAGTTGTACGGTTCAGAAAGTCAGGTAAACTGGCATCGAGATATGTTGGTCCATTCCAGATTATAGAAAGGATTGGAAAGCTCGCATACAGAGTAGAGTTGCTTAGCAGTATGGAAGGTGTCCATAATGTATTTCATGTGTCTCATCTTCGCAAGTATGTGCATGATTCAGAGACTACTATTCCTCCAACAGGGTTGGAAGATCTAGTAGTAGAGCCTAATTTGACTTTTGTGAGACAACCAGTTCGGGTTGTTGCGAGAGATGAGAAAAGATTGAGGAACAAGACAGTCAAGTTGGTGAAAGTTCAGTGGAGCGGTAACAAGAAGGACTGGACTTGGGAGACAGTGGACGGGATTCGAGATACTTATCCTGATCTGCTTTGAGGGTATGTCTATATTAGATTTATATAGATAGTTCCTAGTCAGGTAGACTAGTATGGTTGTTAGGAGTCGTTACAAATGATTGCTATGTTCAGTATTTAGTCCTTACTGAATTTCGAGGACGAAATTCTTTAAGGAGGGAAGCCTGTAACACCCCTAATTTTGATAACATTATTTAGGAGATTTAATTAGATAAATTAAATAGAATAACGTAAATGTTAAGTGATAAGGGGGTTGAGATTTGAATAAATTTAATTAAGGCTGTGCCTACTAAAATAATTAATGGGCTTAAGAATGGGTTTTTGGGGTAATCAAATTACATAAGGGTATATTAGGAAATTTCCACCTATAACCCTTAACCCTTATATAGTCTCATTCCTACCATTTCATTCCCATTCACATCATTTTGAAACGTAAAAGCTTAAGGAAGGGATGACCATTAAGAGAAAAGGAATTCAATTAAAAGTTAGAAATTCAAGCTTAGGAGAAATCAATCTCAATCCAATCTCCTTATCTTATTCTAGGTGAATAATAATTCCATCTCTATTTTGTTTTGAATCATATGTTTTCAAATTTAAGGGTAAATTTGTTTTTATGGTGAATTGGATGATGATATGCTAGAATATTAATTTGTTGAATTTAAACAAGATTGTTTAAACGGAATTATACACGGTTTTAGGGCAAAACCGATTTATATTGATGTTTAAATGCCATGGAAAATTTTTATGTTTTATAAAATATGATTTTGGAGTTGGGTTTCAATTTTGATAATTTTCCAAGCTATGGAAAGATGGTTATGAATTTTCAAAGGAAAATATGGTTATTTGGGTTTATAAATTTATTTTGGAAAATATGTTAAGAATTTGGGTCTGAAATTTTGATATGTTAGATAACATGATTAAAGTGAATTTCTGGAATTTTTGGGGATTTTTCCAAAGTGATTTGCTATGCAAATTAAATTATTTTAGAAGAGGGACTTCTTTGCAATATTGTTTTTGCTTAATGGAAGGGCTTATTTGATTAAATTAACCATGGTTTAAATCTGAAATTAGCGACAGTTATTCTAGTAAAGAACTTGAAAAAGTTAAGGCAACCAATCTGGTGTTGACATGTGGCAGGTTAGTTAGAAAAAGATTTGTTTTAAGTAGTATTAAACCAAGTTTACTCAGAAAAGATGGTTTCACGTACTTTGAAGTTACCTTTCGACACAGAGCTTCCGCCTTCAACCCAATCGAAACCTACTAAGCCGAAACCAATACACAAGGTAACACAAAGATGGTACACAGTGGATTGAAGAAGGGCGAAAGGTAGGGTGTCGAAACATAGCTTCCGAAGGGGTCGAGATCTTTGGTTTGTTTTCTAAAGAAAAGCGTCTGCCTGTTTACAAAGAGGTTTCAAAGGACTCGAAACCAATGCTTGCGAAAGGGTATTTTAAAACAAGTTTTCAAAGTAGCGCTACCGCCTTTTTAAAGAAGTAGCTCCGAAGAGTTGCTTAGTTTTCAAAATTGAAGCTTTCAGAAGGGGTAGTTTCGACCAAGTCGAAACCCTTCTGTAAATTTAAACCTTTCGATGGTATTGAAGATATCAATGTTGTCGAAAGGTACTTTGTGTTTTATAAACATAAGCCACTTCTAATAGCTTTCAAAAGGGGTTAGGGGTTTCGAAGGCAATAGTTTCGAAAGGGGTTTCAAAGTCAACCTTCCAATATTTTACCCAGATGTTTTATGCTTTCGAAAGGATGGTGCCAACGCCATCATGTTTTTCCCAATATTAGTAAATGATAAAGGATAGTTTCGAAAAATATGTTTTCGCCTATATTCACTTTGACCCAAATAATATTTTATGTATAAACCCAATGCTTTCGAAAAGGGGACTTTCAATGGTTTTAGAAGGGTTACTTCCAATGGTTTCAAAGCTATGCATCTAAAGTTATATGTTAATACTTTAATACAATCGAAAGATTTCAAAAGGAAGTTTTTAAATTATTAGAAAGGAAGGAGCATAAATTTTTAAAGATAGATATTAATGCTTTCGAAGGAGGTCATCCCATAAAGTTGAAAGCAGAAGGTTTCGAAAGATTTTGCAACCCAAACTCTATTTTTAAAAGGAGAAATCCATGGCTAAATTAAAGGAGTTTTGAAATGATTTTAAGAAGAGGCTTTCCTTGACAAAATTATAGGTTAAAGGGATTAACCATATTTTATATCAAAAGTGTTTCAAGGACATTAAACCCACAGGAGTGGTATTGTTTTGTAATTTTGTTTACTTCTTCAAATATGAATATATTCACATTATAATAGACCCATAACTGTATTTTGGGGATAAAGGGTAGAAGAACCAGCTAGGTTAACACGGTAGTGAATATAAATTGATCAAACTCCTGGATGAGTAGAATTTCATCCAGGAGGTCAGGGAGACTAGAATATAGGATGCCTAAATATGGAAGTTGTCTGGGAGACAGGTTCATAGTGATCCCATGAAAACTATGATTAGGAAGTTATTGGAGCTACCAATAGGTTCATAGTGATCCCATGAAAATTATGTTATAAAGAGTGGTTGGCAGGGGCCTATTGGTTCATAGTGATCCCATGAAAACTATGTCCGG
Organism: Allium fistulosum; assembly: GCA_030737815.1. Lineage (NCBI taxonomy): Eukaryota > Viridiplantae > Streptophyta > Magnoliopsida > Asparagales > Amaryllidaceae > Allium > Allium fistulosum. The sequence goes on along the minus strand of CM060908.1, from coordinate 635,024,271 downwards.
ATTAAGTTATTGAAAAATGTCAATAAGTTCCTAGTCAACCCATGAAAACTAGGATAAGAAGAAAAGATATTGGGAGGGGCCAATGGGTTCCTAGTCAACCCATGAAAACTAGGATAAGGGAGAAGTTATTGGAGTAACCAATAGGTTCAGGGGAACCCATGAATCAACTAAACCCACAGGAGTGGTAGTGTTAAGTTAATTGGTAGGGGCCAATAGGTTCATAGTGCACTCATGAAAACTATAAAATAGGACAGGGAGTCCATATATTATATAAAGGTTATTAGAAAGCTCATAAAAACTAATACGTTAATAGCGACTCTAGAAACTATAAATATGACAGGGAGTCAATTAAACATAGGATGGAAAATCCAGTATGTTTTAACATGTTTGCATATCCTTATAATATTTTGAAATGATTATGTTTTAACCATTGTGGATGTAGGAGCACAGTATATGGTTTTGTAAAGGTTTTAGGATACTAGGGAGGGGAAAACCCGTTCCGCTAAGCGGCGTGGTCTCACTAGATATCTAAATGATTTGAGATGGTAGATTATTATTCATACCAGGCTTTGTGTCTGACTCGAAGTTTATGTTTTCTCCTTAAACTCTCGGGTACTCAATTGATTTTGAGTAGTTTGAGAGTCAAGGTTTTCAGGTACCTCTTAAGATGAATAAGCTTCCGGAGACATGCAGGAGGCATGATGGCTATTTAGAGTTCTCTTTTCTTTTGATTCCGTTGTGTTGTTTGTAATGGCAAAGTTGTTATAATGCCTATATATACTCTGATCATCCAAGGGGGCATCTTCATATGTCGTTGTTGGCGTATTTTGTAATAAATATATTTTCTCTGAACGTGATTTGTGATTGTGGGATTATGTAATGGATTGGAAATATTTTGAAATGAAATGTGATTTTGTTTGAAGTTTAATTTTTTTCATATTCATGTGTTTCTATGTATCAATGAATCTAACACCGCCGTATTTGGTCGCCAAGGATTAATAACTACGGATGACTGCAGCATCCGTAGCCATTAGTTTTGGGCCTCCAAGTAGGGGGATGTTACAGCCACCCTCAGATTTTCTTATTTCCTCCTCTGACTTCGATGAACCTAAACCATAATCACAACCCAAAATATCTTGCTCAGCCAATCACAACTGCATGCCACCCCGTCATACCGATGTGAAGCTCTTCTCCATTCAAGTTCAACGGATCTAATTTCGTAACTTATTGTTGAGAGAATCTTTCGATTTAATTTGGGGAAGGGTTTAAAGAGGAGTGGCCATTTCTTTGGTTTATAAGAAATGGAACAATGAATGAGTGAGAGAGTGAAGGGTGTTTGTTTATATTAATATAATATTCTATTTATTTGATTTTTCAAATAAATCGTCGTATGTTTCGATTTTGTACAATTACACGATGCGTCCGATCACGATGAAACTCGTCGACGTACATCATCTCATTTTTCTAATCCCAATGGTATAAATTTCATCGCTATCCGAGACAGCGCTCTGGGATGATAATTTTGTGCATTTCGAGATCGTTTTGGCCATCGGATCGTACGTTCTTCAAATATAGTGATATTTATACTTTAATTCGCAATGTCGATTCAGACTCAACCGAAGTGGTCCCGAGTCCTAATTCGACCATATGCCAAAAAATTATATTTTTGGACCTTCAATTAGTTAAGATTCAATATTTAAATATCATATCATTAAAAATACGGGTTGTTTCATTCTCCCCTTCTCAAAAGATGTCGTCCTCAAAATTCCCAAGGTAAGGGAAAATGTCTCCAAACCCATATGCTTTCAAAGCCTCTCTTATTTCAGAAAAATTCGGCTGCACCTCCTTTGCGTGGCTATGTCCAGAAAAATCATAAAAGAACATAGATATATATACATCTCCAATCTGAGGCATCTCATTTTTGAGGACAACCAAGCATATATACCTAAGTCTACACTACAGATCTTACGTATCTCTTTTATAGCAGGAGCATATCATTTAGATGCGAATAAAAGCGAGTAAGCATGTAAATAACCAACACTTGCTTCCATGTACTTGAACATGTATTCAACAAAGAGGATTAAACACAATAGCAATATCATCATGTATTTATGCATACTAAATCATATATGTAGCAATCATCTCAAATAAATATGCTATATCAAATTATAACTATCCCGCATGCCTAACAACCATATAAGCATAAGTAATCGTATCAAGTACCAATAATCAAACATCAAATAGGCACATATAAAACCAACTATCAAAAAGTAACATCCATGCCTATCCTAGCATGCAGGATACTAAACTATCTAGTATAAGGCATCAAATATGATATCCAATATGAAAGCTGATGAAAAATGAAATCTAATCAAGTGAAGAGCTCCGGACAAGCAGTCCTCATGCTCTTATCGGACCCTCATGTGCAATCGCCTTCGTTTTCACTCCACTGAACCTTTATACTACATCGCCTTCCTCCTAACATGTTTCGTATCATGTCCTATGATACAAAATTCCTATGAGGTCTTGAAGTTTCTAGTTCAGTCTCGATATCATCTAATCGATTCAGTGCCATATTTCCCCATGCTTCTTGTAAGTTCTCCCAAAACCCACTAATGAACAGCGGGTTTCGGCTGCATATAATGCTCCTCAACACACCATGGAATTAGATAATTCACCCCGCATACAACTCAACCAGTTTAGATGCCTTCAACTAGACCTAATGAATATAAATCTAGCACGCTTCGTCAATCTACCAACTTTTACCCAAATGTTATCATATCCTCTTATGGTCCTTGTTAATCCATCGATGAAGCTCATAGATATCTGCTCTAACTAATACTCGAGAACAAATAATCTCTCATCCCTACGGAACCAACAGTCTCGGTCAGGCCCACACTGCATCACCTCTACAGACACTACTCATTCCTCTAACTTACCCATGATCTCCACTAGTCTAGCTTCATGCCTCCGACTAGTACCGATCCGCTAAATCAAAGTAGGTCTGATGGTCAAACTAGCCATCATCTTTGGCTGTAGCTTACATCGAATACTGAAGTCATAACCAGTGATAAACTCGAGTTATGTCCACTTTAGGAACATCGCTTTCAAATTGGCTTGTCTTCCACTCAAAGCATCAAGTACTTCATTTCCCTACTGGGCATATAGGAAATGTCAAAGCCGTAAGAGGCCAAGAACTCTAACCATCGTTACTGGTAAAGATTAAGATTCTTCTCGGAGAAGAGATACTTTAATGATAGAGGATCAATGAACAACCCGAACCACTTTTCTAATAGTTAGTGCCTCCAAATCCCCAAAGCGTATACTATCACTGCCAACTCAAATCATAAGTCAGATACTTCCTCCCATGCAGTTTCAGTTGTCGACTAACATATGCGACAACCTTACCTTTCTGCATAAATACCCGCACTAGTTAAGTACCACAGGTATGGTGTGTACTATCAACTCCTCATTCCCACTCGGAATGAGTAACATCGATGCATTCATCAACCCTTCTGGCACACTCACTAACGCATGTCCGCAACTCACGTCTTAAATAAAAGTCCAATTCTCTCTCGTCAGATCGGCTAACGGTGCCACTACCTCTAAGAATTTCTTGGTAATATGTCTATAATGTCCCACTAATCCAAGAAAACTCCTCATGTCCATAGCATACTTGGGTCTATTCCAATCCTGGACTGTCGTAACCATCGTGGAATCTAAATAATGTCCTACTCCAAAACAACGAGACCCAAGCATCTATCTTCACTCCTCTAGAAGTGATACTTCGAAAATCTCACCATCAATCGATGTTTTCTCAACACCTCCAATACAATCATCAATCGTGTCTTGTGCTCCTCTTTCGTCCATGAGTAGATGAAAGTATAATCAACGAGCATAAGCACGAACTTACTCAAGTGATCCCTCGAAACACGGTTCACGAGATCAAAAAAGCACTCCGACTCATTGTTAGCCCGAACAGCATAGCCAACCAATCAAAAATCAAAGTAGCATACAAAACGTTACGATCGGCACACTCTCTCTAGCTACTCTCAGTTGATGAAATCCCATCGCAAGGTCCAACCGAGAGAACACCTTTGCACCATAAAGCTGATCGAACAAGCCATCAATAAGCGGGAGTGGATACTCATTTGTCATCTCATTCAGCTCATGGTAATTAACATACAACCTCAAAGAGCCATCCGCCTTAATGGCGAACACTATAGGTGCATCCTACTCAAATATGCTCTTACAACCGAACCCTTGCCTCAACAAGTCATCTGCTCGCACCTCTAGTTTCCTCTGCTCTTTGGGCATCATATGCCTCAAAGACATAACAACTGGTCTAACATCTCTAACCAGATCAATATGGAACATAATCCTTATATGGTGGTAATCCAATCACCTCATCAAATGTGTTCGAACCCTCTCTAGCTACAAGCATAGATGACAACTCATCGTGTTGGATATCGAGCGAATATAGAAATCCAACCATCACCTCATCACCAGATAAGTAGTCAAACACCGCCTCCTGCTCATCGTCAGTCCCTATCGCCACCAACAGCCTCTCACAATCCACCACTATTCTGTACCTCTTCAGCTAGTCCATTCCCAGACTATAATACCAAACCCAATTAACCCAAAACAAATCAATAACAAACAAACAAACATCCACGATGCGATAAGGCTAAGTCTAGACAAACAACGCAAAGGCTGGCTGAGCCCTCAACAAGGTTCGTCATAAGTAAAAGGTCGGTCAACTATCTCGGGTCTCAATCCCAATCTATCTACCAAATCACTAGATATAAAGGAACGTAAACCCCCGATATCGAATAAAACACGTATGAAACACCATAAGTGGAAAGCATACCCTGTATAGTAATGTCATTGTCCTTCTCTTTCGTTGATGGAGCACTCGATGAAATCATAACAACATTAAACGTGTATGCTTCCATTATCTGCCTTTGCTTAACTGGTTTGGGACAGTCCTTCTACACTAGGTACATGCATTTGCATTGCAAAGCCTTCTCGATCAACTCCACGAATCTCTCATCAATATTACCAATCCATCACTTCACAAGACGATCGCTCAACCCAGTGATAAACTTTCCATTCTTTCCGAGTGGAGTATCAATGAAAGATAGACCTAGCACATCAAATTCGGCCACATACTCTGGCATAGACATATCGTGTTACTTCAATCCTCCGAACTTCTTAAACAACACCGACTTTTGAAAAGTCAAGATAAATTCTCTTCCACGCGAGCTATGAACTGACCCAAAGTAAATTGATCCTCAAGGGTCGAAGCTATAAGGACAGTCCACTAGTCCAAGCTCATTCCTGGAGTTATCTAGAGGTCAACTTCTACCTCGCAATGTCATTTAACTCCAAGTTATTGAAGATTCCTTCATAAGTATCCTTCCAGCCTTGCATCTCAATAGTTGACTCTGTTTCAAGGAACGACCTGCCTCTCAGACTCATGTGATCCTTATACAGCTCGGCAAAGTCAACTCTAGGTAGTCACACTTGAGCACCATAACTATTTGGAGCAACCTAGGCATTCTAGATAATGATTCACATCATCCCTATGAACATATTCTGTCAATTATAGTTAATGACCCCTGATCCAGCCCACTCCTCTACTCCAGAGATGGAGTCAATAGCAGCATTTCTCGTATGCCAAATCATTCCTAATCTACAATAAGGATGATCGTTCTCTCATAAAGAAAACTGCATCAATAGTGCTCGTGCGTGTAATAAAACTTATATACTATATACTACTATATAGTTTTGAAAACCAAAGTGTATAACAAATATGTATTCTCTTGTATATATGTATACTCTAGATCAAGTCTAAGGCGATAACTCCTACCCCATCTCTATTGGATAAGGATATCAACTCAAGTTAATCAAGTAACCTAAGCTCTGATACCAAATATAAGGACCACCCTACACCTCTGATGATCATATAACTGAATAATGCGCTGTTGGAGCATCCAGTCGATATAGGATGATTGTCGAGGGAAAGAAAAGAGGTAAAGAAGAGAAATGGAAGAGAAGAAAAGGAAAGAAAATATCGAACAAGCACAAAACATGTCGTATATCTCACAGTGCATCGAATAAAATATAATAGTCACACAGATATAAAACAGACGAGACAGTAATAACTACATAAACCACAGAATTAGAGTACACGGGCTCATACAGTTATATAAAATAGTAATAGATTTATACAACTGGTAGATAAACTCAACTGATAAACTACCTCCCTTAGTAGTAAGTCAAATGTTGTCAATGCTCCACAGTGTCACACGGTAGAATATGCAATAATAAGCGCAAGACACAAGTATAAGAAACCGTCGCTTTCTGCTAGTTCATTTACAAAACTCCTTGTACTGTTTACACCTATTATCCAGTCTACTCATTTAAGAGTATCCAAGACAATAAGAAGTAAAGCATAAAACCTCGATTTAGACAACAGTCTAGTGTGAGCGATAAACAATCTCAAAATACTATGAAAGTCGATATAGTATATGGAACAGAGAGTAAGTGAAATCATACCTGACCTGTCCCTACATCCAAAGGGTTAGCATATAAAATCAATAATGCTACTCTACAAACATCATAAAGGGGTATTTCATACTATGTACAATTTCGGGGTGCTTAGGTATCCTTATCCATAATACCTACATTATGTAGCATTCCTAGAGTGATAGACTACATAAAACAATCATGGCAAACATGAAATTCATCAAATAAACCTCACTGTCACTCAATGTGCTTTGGATATATGATTACTCGTATGACCAAATCTATGTGAGGGATTAATGAAAAAATCTTGGTTTTTAGTGTACTCACTTTAGCACGAAGTTGATACTAGACTCAAATCCACCGGTCTAGGGTATACGTATCCAAACACCCGATCCGGGTTAGCCTAACAAAGTACCCATAAATGCACTCATAATACCCTTGCTTTAAATACAACAGAAAACACTTCGAGTATCAATGATCCCTTAGTACGCATCTCCAAGCCCTTTCCTGGCTTCATTTAATTTCCATTATTCCGAAAGAACCAATCCCATGTTCCTTCATTCCATAATAGAATCAAACTCCATTCTATCCATGGGTCACCTTTCCTAGAACTTGCCCTTAGGGAAAATCATCATGACTCCTATCATCATTAAGCCATCATCATCAAAACGCAACTCCCATCACCATCGAGTCATTGTCATCAATGTTCCGAAGCCATCATGTCGAAGTATCACGTCATCACTTCACCATTGAAATCACTCATCGTAGAGTGATAACATCAAGAACCAGAGTCGGACGCATGAATAAACCACTACATTGCAGTACTCGAAGCCTCCTCAACGCTCATGCCAAAGATCGAAAAAATCAGCCATCATCAATAGTGGTGGGCACCGATCACTCTATAGTGGTCAATTCTAACCACTTTGGTCATGTACTTAGCCAAAAATGGATAAGTACAAACTAAATGAAAACGTCCAGTGTCCATCCTGAAGTTCGAAGCCCATCCAAGTCCATCGTCTACCATTTTCAGATCGATCGGCATGCATCCCAGTACCCTTCAACAACTTATCCCATTTGTTTGGTTTTCGATCAATATGCATGAAACCCCAATGCGTGGGATATTCCTTAATGCTGGATCGCCAATAAATCAGCGTTTTCAACCAAAACAGGCAAACAACTATACATGCAACCAACAAGCATACATACATCTAATATAGTATACAAAAAACATGTATAATGCATCTATATCAACCAATGTGGGATTCATATCAAAAACGGCCTAAAAATAGCAATTTCCTAAAATAGCACATCAATGAGAAAAATGTGATATTTAATTTAAAACCATTTTAAAACACTTTTGATTTCTTTTATAAAAATCAGATGTGTGTTTAAATATATTAAAATCACATTTCAAAGTTAGAAATCATTTCAAAACACTATTTTTATACCATACTAACAATCATAGTATGGTAAGAGATAATATCACTCATAGCAAAAGCTAACTAAACTAATGCTAAATTGTAGAGCTCTCCATCATGAGCGTAATGTAAGAAACCGCATCCAAAACGGACCTTGTATGCAAAAGGTATGGATTTTATAAGGAATGAGACAAAATAAACTATTAATTAACTTAATTAATTAATTAACCCCAAATACCGCTAATCCTTCTTCCTCAAATATTGATACATCGAACACAAACAAACCCACTTGCATGCACACCCTCTCCTCTTTTCTCACTCCATAGTCCGCGAATCGATGCACCGTCTTACCAACGAACTCGACTACGTGTCCTCTTCACAATGCACCCGAAGATGCAAGGCTTGGTCGTCTCTAGAAAATAGCAACCTGAAGCTTCCTCATTATCGCACACAAAGTCGTGTTCCACCATGAAGCGCACCTCCCCATATCGTCACTGTATACTCCTCTTTGCACGAGAAACGCAACGCCCACCCTCGGTTTTGCCTATCTTCTCCTCTAACTCTGATGAACATAAACCCTAATCATGGCCCAAAATATCGAGCTCGGCCAATCATGGCCGCACGCCACCCCGTCACCACCGATGCGAAGCTCCTCTCCATATAAGTTCAACGGATCTGGCTTCGTAATTTATCGTCGAGTGAATCTCTTAATTTAATTTGGGGAAGGGTTAAAGAGGAGGTAGCCATTTCTTTGGTTTACAGGCAATGAAATAGTGAGTGAATGAGAGAGTGAGGGGTGTATGTTTATATTAATATAATATTCTATTTATTTGATTTCTCAAATAAATCATCATACGTTTCGAGCTCGTACGATCACACAATACGTCCGATCGCAACAAAACTCATCAACATACATTACCTCATGTTTTCAATCCCAATGGTATAAATTTCATCGCTATTCGAGACAACACTTTGGGATGATAATTTTGCGCATTTCAATATCGTTTTCGCCATTGGATCATCTAATTTTCAAATATAGCGATATTTATACTCATTTTAATTTGCAATACTGATCCGAACTCAACGGAAGTGACCTCGAGTCCTAGTTCGATCATGTGAAAAAATAATATTTTTGGATCTTCAATTAATTAATGATTCAATATTTAAATCAATTATTTAAATATCCCATCGTTAAAAATACAGGTCGTTACATAGACTTTTAATTTTTAAAAAATTCAAATTGTTACTTATAACAAATAATTTTTGAAAATTTTGATTCAATAAATTCAAATTTATAAACTTGAATTTTCAGGTTTAGAAATTTCAAAAGGTAGATCCTAGCTTAAAATGGATTTTGGAAATTTGAATTCTTTAAAGTTTGAAATTTCAAGTGTTAATAGTAATATTTTGAATTTGCATTAGATTTATGGATTTTGACAAGAGTATAAAGAAAATAAATTATCATTCAGCATTTAGAACTATGAGTAAGATATGAAACAATTCTAAATAAATTTTGTCTAAATAAGTGGTTTTACTTAGAAAATCGGTTAAAATCAAACAATAAAATAGTTATGAAATGGGTATTCTGAAATGGGTATTCTTAAAGGGGTAAGTTCACGAAAATGGAATGCGTTTTTCAAGTTACGAAAGGGGCATTTGAAATGGGTATTTTTATGAAAGTTGTGTTGTATTAATTTGTATTAACATAAGTAAGTTAAATAGTAATCAAGATATAACAATTTATGATAACAAATAAAATAATGCATAATTGAAAATACATTTTTGGTTCATACAATGAAGAATAATAAATATAAATGCGATATAAAAAGTAATTCAGTGAAGTGCTACAATAATTAGTTCATCCCTTATGTTATCTTGAACCAATGCCATATTATTTCCTTCAGTCCTTTGATCTGGTTCATTCTCATCTCACAAGTAGCTTGAAGTTTGTAGTTTTCTTCAAGGTATTCATCCAAAATAAGATCAACAATAAGATTGGTAGGTCGTCTGGTATTATTATATCTTTGGACATTGGCAACTCTAATTTTAGAATAACATGAAAATAAACACAAATAGTGCTAACCGATCTTTGAAACATTCCTACAACTTGATGTGTTGGGAGAGCTAGAGCTATAACTTACATAAATATTGCTATCACTTTTTTAAATCAAATTTCTTTTATAGTCGTTAGACCGTAAGATTCCAAGTGGTCACACAACACAATAAAGCAAAGTCATTTCATACAGAAGTTTCATTGACAATGTTTTTGATGTCGAACAAAATACCAGAAACCGAATGCATTCCAGTATAAGTCGAGGTGTGCATTTGAATATTTCAACATTTTAGTCCATCGAGAAATTCTTATACGGTCGACAATGTAATCAAATCTTAATTGTCAGAATTAACGTCGGACATTATACTATACTTGCAAAAATGGTATGAGTGTAGAAAAGAAGAAGAGGGTGGAAGAAAAGGAGAAAAGGTGGGAGGTTCACATGGTTGAAAAAGTGGTTGAAGAAAACACCCTAAGTCTGCACGGTCGGTTAACCGATTAATTCGATTAATATTTTCGGTTAACCGAAATTATTACGCGGTTCGGTTAACTGGTGGTCGGTTAAGGCAGTCATCGGCCTATCGACCGAACCGGTTAATTTAAACCGTGGTTAACCAGTTAAATCAACCGGCTAACCGAATAATTTAAACGGTTAACCGTTGATCGGTTAACCGTTCAAATTAATCGGTTAACCGGTCAATTTAACTGGTTAACCAAGTGAAGTATTGAACTGCTGCAAGCCGGCAACCGTTTTATAGCAAGCCTGCGATCCTACAACCATAATTTATAGCATTATTCGCATGTCAGATCCAAATACCCATTACTGGCATTACATACAACATTGTATAAAGTTATAATCTATAAATTGAAATATATTAATAGAACCGACTTCTAGAAATACATTACATACAACATTTAGCATTATAGTAAGAGCAAATCAACATAATACAATACATCACATTGATTACAATTCAAAGTTTTAAACCCCAAAGTCCAAACATGAATATAAATACATTAATATAATAATTACAACAACAAAGGGTCCAAATCAAATAACATAAAATTACTAGAATAAACTGCCAAAGATATTGCAACTTCGGTCTTCAGTCTCCAAGCCTCTGTCCAAAGTTAAATAGATATAAGTTAATCGAACTAAAATGAAAGATATATGGTGTACTACTGCAACGGAGAGCATTGGCACAAAAATTGAATTAACTTGTTTAGTGTTTACTATAAATGACTTCATGAACTGAATATTAACTTAGTTCATGACTTAGTTCAAATGCATATACAAGCTTAGTTCATGACAGTAAAATGAACTGAGTATTAACCAAGCATGATAGTAAAATGATATATGAACTAAGTATTAACTGAAATGAAAGATATATGCTTGCATGAAAATGAACTAAGTGTGATATACAATTGACGGTAAAATGCATATACAAGCTTAGTTCATGACTTCATGATAACTAGCATAATAGTTTATACGAGTAAGTTAGTTCTATGTATCATGTATATGCACATGCAAGCTTAGGTCATACAAGCTTAGTACATACAAGCTTACTGTAATAGTGTAATATGCTATAATAGTGTAATATATGCATAATATTTTATTTACAGTATATACATTAGTTGAGTATTAACTATATACTAGTTTACATTATATATATATATATATATAATACAAGTAATATATACTAGTTTGCAGTAAATTCATATAGGTAAGATCATCTCTTAAATACTGACTAGATGTTTCAAGGAGAAAAATTCGTTATCACAAAGTAAAGGTGTCATTTATTATGCTAAACTAACTATAAAGCATTCTCTATTTCAAGGTAGGATCATCTTCCCCTCTGCCTATACTCAATAGTCCAGGTTGTTTAAGATATAGATAAGATAGCATTAGTGTAAGTCTAAATTATATCAGTATGAACAGGCAAAACCTAATTACTTAAGAGGGATTCTAATAGTAACAAACAATCATATAGAGCTAATATCAAACTTAATATACCTAATATTCAATATATTACACATTTAGCTTAGCTAAGCAGTGTTATGACATTGAGTAAAATTACTCAAGCCAATTATCTGGCTTTGTAAACTATTAGCAACAAACAACTTTATAATTCAAACTATAAGTGTGAATAGAACACTCTCTATAAGTTGGTCCCCAAATGGTTGAATTATACTATGTGGCTTGGGTCATAATTATTTTCTAAATTATCCAACCAATCACACTTCTATCTAAGGTCAATCAAATTACAGTCACATTTAACCTTTGTTAATACAATAAGATAAAAGCAATTGATAACAACAAATTGAACCATTTTTAAACGTGATCTTAATATATACAACCAATGATTAAATGAGCAAAAGGACACAATCTAGCATGTTAAAGAGCAAACTGAAAGAGCAAACGATAACCATAACCATTGGGATATATTATTGACACCATATCATAATATTACTATTATATTGAATATATGAGTGTGCAACTGAGTTATGCGTGCAAACTGAATGTGCGTGCGCACCTGTATGTGTATGCAAACTAAATTATATGTGCAAACAAATAACAATTACAAAGTATAATGTTATACAGTTTAATAGTATGACAGAAATATGAACTATACAATTGCAATCTAGTATCCACTATAGATATAAGAACTGACACAACTTAGTTAAACTTGGTATTCAAACTGTTTAATTAAATGTAAATAATAATTACACAGTTTAATTAAACTTAGTATTAACTATAGATATATCAACTATAGGTATATCAACTATACATATATGCAATACACAGTTTAATTAAATGTAAATAACAATTACAACTAATATACATTCATAACTATATTCAGTTTAAGTCACAATAGCACAACTATATCAGTTTAATTAACAATTGATATACAAACTGAGTTATACATGTTTGCATATACCTCAAAGTTGAAGTAACTTGGTATTAACTAATATTTTTACAAAGTATCATGATATGTTCACCTGATCACTCCCAATAATTTAAAAAAAAGCAAGGATGACGATGGATATGAACTTCATAGACTAATATAAACTTCACCAAACTGATTGCATTTGAAAAATTACGCTTATCAATATAGTTGAATCAATTTCGGCAATTCACTTGTAAAAAATACTTCTAATTAAAGAAATGACGTGCATACTTTGTTATATACACTTGGATAGACTTTGTAGCATGGAGCTTTGAATGTTTTCCACCGAAACATCAATTTGAAATATCAATTCCAAGAGGAGTCCATGTTCTATTACTAAGAATAAAATTATTTTACGCACGATTACAGTTTTACTCTTGGCATTATAAATGACTACATTAGTTTGGTTTAAGCCAATAATGTTTACGTACAAAATGAAATCACATGATATCCTAAATCAAACCTGAAGCCATCATCCTAAAAATGTTCATTCAATTTCAAATATAATTTGCATATTCAAAACCTTAGCTTTATTGTTTATCCAAAACTATGTAAAATAGAAAAATTATATAAATACACATCCATATATCTTGGTTGCGTGAACTGCAAAACCAAATAATCAGCATGCATACAATTTACAGTTATAAATGCAACCATACCAAATTACCTCAGATGTAAAATTATTGATGTACTCAATTGGCATTCTCACGTTGCCTTTTGCTCTCAACTGGACATGTGTTTCAATACCTCTTGATGAACAGTACAAAATGTAGATAGGCGCTCAACTGATCTTTATCTTCTAACTTGCTGAATTCAGAGAACTGCTAAAGCAAAGCCACTCAAAAGTCCTAATGGGAAAATATATGCACACTACTCACTCAGCACTGCACTGTTGAAACACATCATTTTGCTCCACATTCATTAAAATATTACCTACCGAAATGGATAAATTGCAATATTTTCTCAGGTGTATAACTAAAGAGCCCACATAATACACTAATTTAATATAAAACATTGTCACTTCCTGAGCTAGTGTTATCTTACCAACTGGAATACAGATCACAAAATAAAAAAAGGCGTATTACCTTCAACAAAGATGCAAAGATAAATTGCATCCCCTCGTTCCATGTCCAAACTATCATCTCCATTGTGTTCAAGGGACTCGAAAACCAAAGATGAAATAGGAACAAAAATTCCAGCTCAACAAATTGACAGCCAACGACCCACCAGACAACTCGAAACCAAGCAAGATAGGCCCAACTTTGGATTGATTTGAATTTTGAAGGTTGATGAGATCTACAGTTTTGTTGAATGGAAAAATATAGATCTAGGTTTTTTAAAGAAGGAACGAGATGAAAATGACGCCAAATGAAAGCAGTATGAGTAATTAATCACGTTTGGGTTATTGGGTTGAGTGGGTCGGGTTTCACATGGTAATGGTAAAAATTATTTTCAGTTAAACGGTTAATCGATTTCATAAAATCTTTAACCGTTAACCGATCCGATTTTGGTTGGTTAACATCGATCGATTAACCAAAAGTTCGATTAACTGATTTTGTCGGTTAAATCGGTTCGTAAGGTCGGTTAAGTCGGTTAAATGTCAGTCGATAGGTCAGAAGTTGAATATCAGTAAACCCTCCTATTAAGGGGTCAACAAAGCAAAAGTAATTGTCATTTTTGGTGTTATTTGTGCTTAGATTGTGAGTCCACCGTACAGAAACCCTTTCTCGAATCCCTTCCATCATCAAAAACCCTAAACGCAGAATACGAATGAATCGATTTCTTTTATGCCGATCAATCCGCGCCCCGAAACTCCGTTTCTTCTGCTCAACCCCGAAATCCGGATCCGGATCCGAATCAACATCCATATCGGATCCAGTACCAAAGTCCGATCCACCAACAGTTGACGTAACGAACTCCGATTTCAAGCGCCGGATCGAACTCTACCTCCAGAACAAGGACGAGCAGTCCCTTCCGTCAATAATGGAGGCCACCTTCTCCCGCATCGCCTCCGGAAAACATACCGAAACAGATGATGAATTGATGGAGGAATTGAAGCTGAAGCAGTTGGACAATGTTAAGGATAGAGAGTTTGAGGAAGACTTCGAAGAAGTCCATGACACAGATGAGGAGTTGGATGATTTGTATAATGCCAAGGAATACGTGGAGAGGAAGATGGTTGGTGATGATTTTTTTAATATGGATGATAAGAAATGGGAGGAGATGGTCAAGGAGGGAATTGAAGGATCTTTCTTGAAAGATACACGGGAATGTGAGGGGATTCTTGAAGATATGATGAACTGGGAGAAGTTGCTGCCTGGTAATTGTCTTGTTCTACGATTTTTTTTTCATTCCTTTTTTCCTTTTCTTTTGCTATGAATACTAAAAAATATCACTGAATAAGGAGTCTGAATATAAATAATAAGAGGCTGACATTTTTTTACAAAAATCTAAAGCATTACGGTGCAAGTTATCTAGGTATAAAGCTGATACAGAGGCAATATGTTCTAAAAATTTACTCATTATTAATTATTTTTTTGGTGTAACTGTCCTTACATTAGTATTAGTCATATTATACTTTATGGTAAGTTTGTTGATGTAGGTGAGCCAAATATCTTAGGTTTAGGCAATGGTTACTGTTTTGATTTTAGCTTGTAATATTACTAATTTATGTGTCATTTTATAAGTTATGGTATTTATCCAGTTTTTAGTTATTTGATTTGTTACCATATCACTTGTTTCAGACTAATGCTAGTTTTAAACATATCATTCACTTCAAATTTTGCAGGTGTATATATACAGCAAATATGATTTTAGTGATAGGGTACATATGACATATACTTTCCTCCTTATTGTTTTCTGATTTATCCACCTGTGAGTCATCCAGGTTTCATCCTTTAATCGTCATAGGAAATTGAGAATGATGCACTTATTTAATTGAACATGCCTGTTCTAAAGTTAGAATTGTTTATGGACAAGCCACTTTGGGAACAACTTTTTGTTAACTACTTGAAACTAGTATTGAGTTGTAACTCTTAATTTTAAACGGTAAAAAATTGTAAGTATTTGGACTGATAACTTCAGATTTGGTAAAAATTAGTTGTTAAGAATAAAATAAGTCGTAATAAAATATTCTTTGCTTACGACTAATCAAGCTTTAAGTAATTTATATATTCTTCGTATAAGTTGTTGCCATATACTCAATACAAGTAACTTATATGTTGTTTTAACTTACATATGATTAGTTGCACGACAATACTTAATAGTCATATTTTCCTTCAATGAGGCACGAGTCATAATAAACTTATGTTATATATACATGTCAGAATTTTAGAAAATATCAATTAGATTATCGAGCTGTCGACTTTCAAAATAAATGCTTTATTCGTAATGTTTTCTTTAGGCTTTCATTCTTACTGTCTCTACCAGTCTACCCTTTGGCTTTTATTTGCTACTTTGGGGTAATTCATGTTAGATAATGATCACACACACATACACTGTTGTAAAAATCCTTCTAGCCTCCAACTAATCTCCATCCAGACGCTAAGCTGGGCATACCACCTAGTATCTGCCTAAGCATTAGACGAGGCTTATGGCCTCAGGCCCTCAGTTAATCATCTATGTTAGGTATGAGTAAATATTCATTTTTCATAGTTGTGGATGAAAACGTGCTAAATAGTGTGAAAAATTAAGTTGAAAATAGAATATTGTCTCCATATCTGACTGTAGAAATGAAAATTGAACTTCAATGTTTCATATAGTTCTGCATGAAGTATCTAACATTTGATTAAATATACGCAAGTTTATCAAAAATGTCCAGTTTAGAATAATCCTCGATTAACCTCCACCCAGACGTTTAGTCTCTAGTCCAAACCCACCGCCTAGCGATTTTTACAACATTGCACATGTATATGAATGCGTGTGTGTATTTTGCTCTCCCTCTCTCTCTATGTGTGTACGTGCGCACGCATGCGTGTGTTTTTTCAGAGTATTCTCTTTGAGAGTAATCATATGAATCGATGAAAAGCAGAATGTGATCATATCAAGGTCATTCTGTTCATACTCTTCATTCTGTCAACCTAGTAGATGTAAGATGGTCATCCAAATATTAATCTCTACCCCTAATATTCACTTTATTATTATTTCAAAAAGTTATTGCTTAACGGGCTCTATTGTTTAACATTATTTTTTTGTAGAAGCTGTCTTCATCCTTGAAGTATTTCTTAGTCATGAATTTGTCATTTATTACGCCAGTTATCTATAATGCTTCTTTACTATTTTAAAGCATCTTATCTACTTTTGCTAATCGGAAACTGAACGCAAACAGAACGAGGTGTTATGTTTTTTTCACTTGATGCATGTTCTTTGTTGCGTTACCCCATAATTCTCCTGGTCCACAGTCATTCTCAAGTTTTGATAATGTATAGTAATAGTTAGTAATTTTTTCAGCTTTGAAGTTTATAAGAATGAAACATGTTACTGTACTCACGTTCTATTTTATGAATAACATCGCATTTTTCAAAAACTATTGTTGAAATGCGTTTTTCAAGGTTTACGACACTTTCGTAGTAGGTATTGTAATTTCTACCTTGCTGAGTTATCAGAGAGTTTTAGAGTCACAGCTTTGGAATACGATGCATTATAAATGCAGAAAAGTTTGAGATCTGAGCTGATTTGAGTACTTCTTGAAACAACAGCAATTTGATTTCACGAGTTTTCCAGCACAGCCAGGTTCAGAAATGTGCAAATTTAGCATGGGAATCACATAAATGCTGAATCTATCATGTCTAGGCTATCTCACATTTGAATATTTTTGGGCTACTCTCAGTATATCTACTGCTGGTTTACTATATATCATTTTATATAGAAACTTAAATAAGCACGCGACTTAATGGCCAGAGAGTCTAGTAAAATATATGTACTATGTGTGACAATAATCAAAGAAGTCTAAGTTCTTAAGCTTAGCATAAGCTGGTTGTGAACTGCTCAAACATGAGATATAGTTGAGACAGCATTTAGGCCAGAAATATTTGTGACCATATGCTTGCTTAGGTTTGCCTTTAAAGCCAATTCTGCATAGCTATTAGATATACCTCAAGTTGACCATGTGGTAGCATGCCCTAACTCCTAAATGTTTTGGATAGACGATGATAGAAGCCTCGTTTTCAATTCTAATTATTAGCTGAACCATATCATGAAGTGTACCATATATCTTTATGCTCTCTAGAATGCTAAGGTGCAATTTACATATTTAGTTACTGTTGCCAACTCTGATTGTATGTGAAATAATTTTAGAAGTGGGAAATTTGAGATATAGTTGAGACAACATTGAAGCCAGACATATTAGTGACCATATATGTTTGCTCATGAATGGCCTTCTACATAGCATGTAGATGCTGCAAGTTGATGTAGTTACCATGTTGCATTCTGTCCTGAATTTTCGAATAGTGAATGACAGTAGCCTCTTTTCTTATTCTAGTTCTAGTTATTAATAGCTAAACCAGATCATGAAGTTTACTCTTATATCTTTATGCTTTCTTGGATGGTAAAGTGACAAATTGCACGGTTAGTTACTAATGTGAATCCTGTTTTCTGCGTTGGTCCTACCTCTAAACTTAGATTATTTGATGTAGAATCTGAGTTAGGAATTTAGCATCTATTATTTTACGTGTATGTGCACACTGATTTGTATTTTCCATATTTTACATTAACCGTCCTAATTTTGTGCGCTTGTCATTGTGTTTGATTCTAATATATGCAACTTTTTTGCAGATGAAATAAAAAAGAAGGTTGAGGCAAAGTTCAATGAGTTAGGAGGTATGTGTGAACGTGGAGAGCTAGATCCTGAGAAAGCTTATGAGCTGTTCAAAGAGTTTGAAGATCAAATGGTTCTGGAATGTCAAGAGTTAATGAAAGAAGAGCAACCAGCAGAAGAAGAGGGAGTGGTTGTCAAAGACAAAAGTCCAGAACTAACTGATCCACCAGGCAATGGTCCCATTTTAAGATGGGAATCTCGAGTTGTCTTCGCACCAGGTGGGGATGCATATCACCCAAAAAATAGAAAAGTTAAACTATCAGTAACTGTCAAGGAGCTTGGGCTTTCTAAATATGCTTACCTTAGATTGAGGGAACTAGTTGGAAAGCGGTACCATTCAGGTAGAGATGAGCTCACTATCACAAGCGAAAGGTAATTTAAGCTATATGCCATATCAGTTAGTATTTTCGTAGTTTAATTCGTTTACCAGAATAATGGTTATGCTATTTTAGTAAATTTTGTTATTTTGCTAAATATTTAATTAAATTGCAGTTTTTATGGCAGCTTAATTTATGAATATCATCTAGTGACTTAACATCCTAATGGTAGCCCAAAAATGTCTTTATGGATGTTCGATAATCTTAATTCATGAATGGTCGTAACATCTCTTCACAAATACACACACAAAAATCTTTTATTATAATACTAATTAATGGAGGTGGCTATTTGAACACAAAATAGGACGCATGATATCTTGGCCATTGGATCTGGTTGTGCTTACATATAAGGTTGAAATTAGGGAGAGATTTACTGGTTGAGATCAACCGTGTCACAAAATGTGTCAGCTATTTGTGCTCAAATAGATGCAACTTCTGTTTATTTTTGTTGTGTATGTAAATCAAAATATTGGTTTTTTTATCCATGTCATTTCTTCCAATAAGGCTATTGTTTGATTTTCTGCCACTTATTATAATGGTCGTCCCACTAATCCTAAAGTCACATATATAATACCAAGTAGATGTGTTTCTTTGTTTTTTTTTCTGCCCTGTGGGATGCATGTTGACCGTTGTGAACGCATGACTATTTACGAATGTCCAACAATCTGAACAAACATCGGATTACCATTTGCACCGTTTACCATAAAAGCAGAATAACTTCTTGCATTAGCATGTTATACCCGAACTGAAGAAGTTGATATATATACATATACGTATACATATACGTATACGTAACGTATAATTATACGTAACGTATACATATACGTATACATATACATATACGTATACATATACATATATACATATATACATACATATACATATATACATACATATACATATATATATATATATATATATATATATATATATATATATATTCATGCTATTTATTCGAGCTATTAATTCTCATCTTCATTTTCATCCTCATATCCATAGATTTGATCACCGGGAGGAAAACAGAAAGGATTGTTTACGAACGCTCTATGCACTAATAGAAGATGCTATGAAAGCTGATAAATTGGTGGAAGAAGCAAGAAATGCTTACATCAAGGATAGACTTCGATCCAATCCTCAGTTTATGGAGAAATTAAAGGCCAAGGTTGCCAATATGCAAGGATCTACTGAAGTATCTATGTAACCTACCATATTTGTATGTTGCATCAAAATTTTGAAGTTATATTTTTTGGTCATCTCCTAGTTATTACAGCCTCTTAATTACTGTTCAAGATTGCTGTAGGCCACCTGCAATTTGTGGGGTATGAATGACGTTTTGAGTAGAAATTGATACGTCACCTGTATGTTGAATATTTTTTTCTGTAATAAGCAAAGCAGGTAGGTTGTATGCTGCATTACATCTGTGGTGCTTGTTCAAATTCTTTATTAACTAATTAGGTGAATAATTTTTTGGTGCAAGGGTAACAGCAATAAACAATTTTCTAGCCCTGAGCGTGGCTTATTGGAATATTCGAAGCTGGTTATGTCTTTTGTAGTTTCGCATATTGGAAAGATTTTGTACTCTTTGTCCCTTTTAACTTTGCCTGATTAATAGTCGCTGGAGAACATGCATGTGTGTTTGAAATTCTTGAGTTTTTGCATATTGGATTCATACAAGAATTACTAAGTTCAGTGTTGTATCAGTAATTATTTAAATAGACCAAATCAGAATGTATAATTTCGAAATTTATACCTGTTGAAAATCTGAAATTTACACCACAAAGTAGACAGCATATTCATGGTGTCATGGTATATCTTAATTTTAGCACCAGGCAACCGGTAGACGTTACAGATCATTATTTGTCATCACCGCCTTTGAATAAAGGAATGATTGCTTTGATTTATGGCAAATCGTTTTTTTAAAACTAAATAAAACTTAAGAAGTTAATTTTTTTACAGGAAATTATTGTCAATGACAAAATTTCTCGGCGTTTTAGCCTCAAGGACAGCCCTTCAGTACTTTAGCCTGAAGGACATCGTTCTTTAGGTATCGGTTTTTAGTTATTGATAGCAGTTTTTAGGTATCAGTTTGTAGTTATCGGTAGCAGTTTTTAAGTATCAGTTTTTAGTTAGGTAGCAGTTTTGGAAGAATGTTTGTCCTTATGAATAATTTTGAAAGAATGTTTGTCCTTATGAATAATTTTTAGGGAATGTTTGTCCTTGTAGTTAAAATATTGAGATCGTGTCATTGGGCTAAAAATATACAAATTTTTGTTCTTTTAAATTAATCACCCTTTTTTTAATCGACCATGGTTGCACTATCAAAATCGATTCAAACCATCCAATAAGATTACTCTACTAATAAAGTATCCATTTGTAACATGTAATAATACAAATTTGATATAACTTGGGAAAAATTTAAGAATTCATAAATGGAGAAAGAATTAGATGGGAGTAATTTTGAATTTCTTTTTGAATGGTTTGGACATCCCGTATTAATAATTATTTAAATTTTGTACAAAAATCTAACTTGCCCAAACTCGAACTAGGTTGGACGCACGATGCCAGCGCACGAGTGTCATAATGCATGGTCTCCCAATTCAATCTCAGAAAAAATATTTGAATGCTCAAACGGTCAACTCTTTCTCTTTCGAAGCCTATATTTAAACATATATGGTTTTAAATATTTTATGATGTGGGATTTATGCCTATTTCTTGTTCGTCTTCCTCTCTAAACCTCTTTTTCTCGAAGAAACAAGAGACTTGCTCAAATTTATAAAACTTCACTAGCATAACACACTTAAGTGAATATACTTTACAACTGTGGTAGTTTATGTAGGTTCTATAGTGTACTAGAGGCAACCAATAGCGATAGGAGATAAGACGGGACTGTTAAATAACTACAATAAAACTATAGTCTTTTAATTTACACGACCTTTTTTATTTTATGTTAACGGTGATCATTTTATATTTATGTAATGTTTATTTATTTAGGCTATTTATCTGTGAGAGACATACAGGAAAAAAAAATTACATTCATGTTTTCTTTCATCTTCTCTGCTTTCTCTCACTCATTTGGAAAAAATTACAACGAACAAAATCTATCTTTATCTTTTTCTCTCCACAAATTCATCCAGAAACAAAATCATCTTTCAAATATATGTAAACTTCTAGCCAATGGTTTCTGTAAATATCCAAATCTTTCAATCTTGAGTACATAAATTTGAAGGATCATAGTTGACCTTGAGGCATGGAGACGATTATCAATTACAACATAACCGCGTTGAATTTGCCTTTCAAAGCGGTGATTCGTCCGGGACACAACAATGTCCCATTGGTATCTTTATTAGTCATTCATTAATTTTTCAACAATTCATGTGACATGATCTTATTATTCCGACCCTATAATTCCAATAATTTGAAAGTGAAATTCAAATTATAAAATAATAATACATATGTAAAGGCTAAAGAGGTTGATCACTGATACATAATATAAAGTGAAGTTAGTAACTATAACTAAAATGGAAAATTTTGCTAAATTTTGAAATGTGTTATAATATTAATTTAGTCAATTTGGATATAAACGATGGTAATGTAATGGTGCATCCAACAATTTGAATAAAATCAACATAATATATAAAGCAAACTGTAGTTTAATGGGGTGCTAGGTTTTTCGCTGCCTCTCTGCTTTCCGTTGTTCTTAAACCTTTCCGCTTCGAATTCATATTTTTTCACCGCCTTATTTTCTCGATCCTCCCGTTAATCATTCTTCTTCGCCTTAGCTCCCTTTTCCTTCGTTTTGTTCTTCGCTTGCCTACTACTGGCCTTTTCCATGCGCCCCTCAATCATAATCCCTACTCACCCCAGATCTACTTTCTTGCCGACATCTCGCTCACCCATCGATCTTCTCCACGTTGTGCTTAAATCATAGAGGTCCTGGTCCCCAGCTTTCGTTGATTTTGGATCCCTACCACTCCTTTTCTCTATGTAATAGCTTTCCAGTCACTTTGGGAATATTTCAAATTCGCCATGGTGCCCTGTCTCGTCTATCTTGTAATCTATGCTACTCGCCTCTGCCTTGATGTAGTTTGTATCGTCTTTGTTTGGGTATCGATTTGTAGGTTGCTGTTGTGGTTTATGATTGATATATTTTTATGGGTTTCCTTTTTGTGTGGACATGGATTTCTATTAAGCCAAGAATTTGACGTAACTTAAATGCTTAAGAATGAGATTGAATGTTACTTGAGGAGCTCCTCTACGACATGTATGCAAATACAAAGTAAAAGAGTCCTTTGTCATAATTTATTAATTATGATTTGACCTAAACAACCATTAAAGTCCAACTCAAGCTTTTATTTATGCCTTAGTTACAAATGAAGAATGAGGGAAGAGAACATAGGAATTCATCCCTTCTTAAGTAGGGGGTACGTCTATTTATAAGAAAATTACATCACTAGATCTTTGACGTGTAGTAGATATCATCTTTGGGTAGTTAAGATCATCTTGGATGACTGATAATGTGACACGCTGTCAGCATGACATATGACACTTCTAGTATGAGTTACTTCTTTTCTTCATTTTCATGCTCCCGTGGCATATCTGGAATAACAAGGAGTTGATACGTGGATAATTCTAGCATTTACCATGACTTTGATAGTATTTTGCTAGAGGTTTAATAAATATTTTTAGACCTTAGATAACCTTTACATGTAGACTTGCATTAGCACTACCCTTGAACTTCTGATATTCTCTCTTAGTTCACTAATAGCCACTAGTTGTGATAGCCACTTCTTTATAGCCTCAATAACTTCTTCTATAGACCTACAATAACCTTCATTTTAGATATGAGATAGCGAACTTCCGATAGCTTGCACTTTTATTTATGCGATAGCCTTCTCTTTAGACATATGATAGCTCTATCCTTAAACATGTAATAGCTTTATCTCTAGACATGTTATAGCTCTACCTGTAGACATGTGAGATCTTTTTTCTTTACACATGCTATAACTTTACCTTTAGATATGTGATAGCCTTCTGTTTAGGCATGCTTAGATCTATCCTTAGACATGTGATAGTTTTAACTTTAGACATACCATAACTCTACCTTTCTCTTTAGACATGCGATAGCTTTCTCTTTAGACGTGCGATAGTTGTATCTTTAGACATGCGATAGCTCTTCTATACTTTCGATAACTTGTCTATGGTCTTTTGATAATTTGCTTACTCTGGTTATGCTCCCTTACTTCGACCTTGCTATTATTTTCCTTTCTTCCCATTAAAAAAGATATAACATTTTCCTCCCGAAGAGTTTGCTTCTGCTTTAGCTTAAACTCGTTACTTCTTTCTCTTATTCCAATTTTATTTGACTTTACTCTTAGCCACAACAGATTTTCTTTTTTTAGAGCTACTTATTTCCTTTAGCTTGAAGCTCCTTTGATCCTGCAAATTCACTAAACGAATCAATAAACACTTATTTTTGAACGAAATTCTTGTTTTTCATATTTAGTTCCTGTTTTCCTTTGACCTTAGTTGGTTTGGTCATGTTGTCATTTTTTCCTTAAAATGTTCTTCCTTAAAGTGGCCACTTATCTATAGATAATCCATAACTTTTCATATGTTAATTCAACTCTTGAGGTTTTGCTTGGTTTACGTGATGAATTCCTTATTAATAAATCCTTTCTTATCAAGTGCTAATTTCATCAGTCTCTAGCTGGACAATCTTTATGTTCTATTTGTTCTATTTAATTGTTTGTCATCCATAATCTTTCTTCTACATGATTGCTCCGACTGCGCACGAATGGCAGCGCCAAAGGGTTATTTAAACCATTCTTAGTGTCCTTCATTGGACATTACAATGGTTTCCTTTGAACTGATACCAAAGGCTTTCCAATTTTTTTGATGGGTGCTTTAAAACTTGATCAAGGGCTTTTAACACCATCGAGTATAAGGTATGCATTTGCTTAAAGAATCCTACCGACCTCATTAGACTGGAAACTTTATTAAGCATAATGCATCTTAAACCAAGGGTCGTCTCATTATTTATACTCATTGAGGGTATGAGTAAATATTTGTGTGGAATTTCTTCTTTGTAAGGTTTTTGGTTGTTGAACCAAGGTTAAGTTTTTGAAAACTGGTTTTCAAAATATTTCGTTTTGAAAATTGGATTCACAAATTTTCTTTTAACCAGGCCTCCAATGGGTATACTGAGGAAACTTTTGTTGTTTTCTTTAGAAATTGAATTTTCAAACACTAATTTTGGAAATTTCTTTATTGAAAATTGTTTTCTCGAAGACTTTTCCTTAGATTGCAGCATTTCCTTTATTCCAAAATTCTTTCTTAGTAGACAAACCCAAAATCAATCTTTATTTCTGCCTCCGAGGCTAAATTCGATTTGAATTATGAATGCACTTCTTCGGCCACTAGACCTATTATACATTGTTTCTTTTTTCCTATTCATCAATTGGCGTGAAATATGGTCTCAAATGTCCAGAATTCCATGTTCTAGCTATGATGTTTCCATCTGGTATGTTTAATCGGTAAGCTCCTAGAGGTATAACTTCATGGATTACTAAGGGCCCTGCCCAATTTGGCCCTAAAGATCCATCTGTTCGGTTTTTAATATTTTCCATTACCCTTCTAGGTACCATATCTCCCTTTGGAATGCCCTTCCTCTCACTTTCAAGTTATAATATCTTGAAATTCATCTTTGGTACTCCATCGTTTGCATGATGGCCTCATCTCTTAACTTATTGATTAGGTCTAAGGATTCCTTTTTTAATTCCTGATTAGGCCCATACGCATATGCCACTCATTAATGTGATGAAATTTCAACTTCGACGGAATATGGCCTCAATTCGGTATGTCAAGGAATATGGTGTATGTCCGGTTACTATTTTAGCTGAAGTTCTATATGACCATAAGATGAGAGGAAATTCGTCTACCTAGTTTACCTTAACTCGATTTAGCAACTTTTTGAGAACATTCTTAAAGATTTTATATGCATCTTTTACTATCCCATTTCCTTTGGATGAGCTACCAAAGAAAAAATCTTCATTATCCCATTATTTTCGCTAAAGTGAGTGAATTCTTTGCTTTCGAACTAGGTTCTATTGGTAAGATTTTTCATCTCACAACACTCAATTGATTACAAAGTAATTATGGATCAAATCACTTCTATAATTATGAATCAACAAATTTAGATGGTATTAAATTTTCCTTAAGGTAATAATTATGTCGCTGTTTGTTTACATAATTTTGAAGAAACACTTCAACTTTTGTTAACCTGCTTAGATTAGCTTAGATGCCAAATTTAACAAAGTAGGAACTAAACAGAATCTACTAAAAATAGAAAATGATAGGTGCAGTAAAGTAAAGTACATAGAAATTTATGTGGTTCAGATTTTAGAGAATCCTACGTCCAGGGTTCAAATCCATTATTATCTTTCTTCTTCCTTATATACTGATTTTAATGGAAGAAAAGAGTACAAGAATATCAGGTAATTTTAAGAGAATTAATCCAAAAGTCCTTTTCTCTGCTATAGTAATTTTTCATTTATAGCATAAAATCCTCACAAATTACTGGCATCACTCCAATCCCTACCATCTGATTTTTCTACGTGTCTTCCATCTGTTGATTACCGCAATGTGCATTGATTGTTGACGTGGCCATAGGCAGGAGAATTTATTTTTGCAAGGGAGATTTGGGTTTAGGTGGGATGATTTGAATTTGAAATATTGTGTCTAAAATCGATAAATTGATTGATTTGCGGTTACTTTCGTACTCCGTGCAGCCTAAATGGGTCATTGATAGAGAGTTAGGGGTATGTCCTAAGGGCAATTATGTGATTTATTACACATATCTAACTCGATAACGAATCTTATTTGAAATAAAAGGTGTTTTCTTTCTATTATATACTTGATATAATGTGTTATATATTAAATAATTAATTTAATTAAAAGTATATTTAATATAAAATCCATAAATGGTATGTTTTGTGATAATAGTTACAAAGTGTTGTAACCGTGATAATTTATCACGATAAAAATAAATATACCATTTTAAATATTCCTAGTCAAGATGTATCGAAATAGATATCCATACATCCGTTGAGAGTAGTGTACGTAATACTCTCCAAATGTTGGACAGTGTATTACTCATGGCTACGGGGGCAATAAAGGGTTATAGACTGACAGTTATTGGATAACTATGGAATGGCTCACTTTATATTTTTCTATTGGTTAATATAACTAAGGTCAAATAGAAATTATCAATGTAACTAATTTACATAGTTCCCTCGACTTGAGAATACTGTTGATCTTCAATGTGGAAGCTCAGCTTTGATTATAGTCAAATCATGGCACGTCGTCCGTCAAACGACTATAGTTGGGTCGAGTGGAAGCATTAGTAATGAAACACTATTCAAGAGAGGATTCGTCTCCTCGGTTATATGAGGTTAATATCATGGTCAATTGAAGTCACTTAAAGTCAAAGTCTCTGACCCGAGCATTTCAATTAATAATAATTGTTATTATTAAACCAAGGATTTAGTGTTTGGATTATAAAGCTGAATATGGACGATACTGGAATTTTGACCATTACCAATTTCCATAAGTCCAAAGTGATATAGTTTTGATGAAGAGAATTGGTGTAAATAATCGTCACTATTAGATACCGCTTATAATAAGTAAAATTGGATTTTACCAAAAAGACGTGCAAACGACAAATTCATCCAAAATGTCACTCCACTAGCTAATGTGACATGTGAACGTTAATTTTTGAATTGTTCGATATTAATCGTCGACTGAATTTACACCTATATGTTACACAACTGTAATGATGAATACTCTGAATAAACACACGATTTAATTAATTTATAAATTATTGTAAATTAATTAATATTTATGAAATATTAATTATTGAACTTTATTTGATTTATTCGAATATCATTGGCATTTCAAAAAGTGCATATATAAAAGTTATAAATGTGCGTATTGATATACGATATTGATAAATTATTTAAACTGGGTTTATATTGATTAATTGCTAAGTTGTTTTGGAATTATTTGAGGCCCATAGGCATGATGAAAAAGGGAAGAGTTTTCAAATGCGATTTGAAAATCCAAAGGAGCAATTAAAAGAAGGCATTAAATCTCCGTCCTTTACTCCTCTTTATGACTCACTTAAATCTTATTTATAAAATGATTTTTGTCATTTTCTCTTTAGTTCTATTTCTTCTTCCAAAAATATAAATAGGAGGGAAATGATTTGATTGGATTTAATTATGAAGGTTTTAAAAGGGAAAATTGAAAGGTTTTAATGTTTTCGTTAAAACATATTGTCTCTTATTTAATCCATCATTATTATTTTCCTAACAAAAAAACATCCGATCTTCTTTCTCTTGCTCTCCACCTCTCCTTTAATGGCCTCTGTAAAAAAAATTCTAAAAAAAATTCAAATATAAATCAATAACATACAGGGTGGTGATTAATCTAGATCCTTGCAAAATCTAGAGGCTGATTCAATCGAATCGGAGTTTTATTCTTCATTCAAGATGCAAATCTTAGGCTTCATCTTTAGGTAATTCTAATTTTATCTTATTATGTGCTCACCATGTTAATGAAGTTTAAATCCTACACATGCTACATCTAATCTCATCATTTGTTTATTATATTGACCTAAAGTTCAGATATGATATATGTTAATTGATTGTATATTTATTATGATAATATAAGTAGATCCTACATTTGCTACAACCTTTTCATCATATGTTCATATTATATGTATATATTTGATCTAATTCATTTTGCAACAAATTTATATATGCTTAATTTGTCCAATCTAATTTTGTCATTGTTTTAGAAATTGTTATTTTATAAGAAGGGCAAAAAAATAAACAATTTTAGATTGAAAAATAATTTAATTAATTGATGTATTTTGCACCTCATTATATGCACAAATATAAATTTACTATATATGTAAATTATTTAAAATTAGTTTGGAGATTGAATACATATTTCACATATTTGTTGTTTTGAACACAATTTTGGTTGTTGTTGACATTTGTTTAAAAGTTATTTCAATTAAAAATAACATAAGTGGAATTTTGTACAAAAGTTATAAACCCTTTGAATCCCTCTTAAGTTAAAGTAGGTTTTAATTTGTTGCTTTAATTTTAAAATGTAATAGATTACAAAGTTTTTACACACACACACATATGTTATTTTAATTTAAAATATAGTTTGCATTTATTCATATATGCATGCATATATGTGTTTGAGTATTCAAATTGTTTTGAAATAGCATTAAAAATAAGTTAATGAAATGAGATTACTCCTCCACCTTTTCTCTCCTTATTAATTGCTTTCTTTAACATTATTGATTATCCTTTTATATATAAGTAAACTTTTGATGATGTAAAATAACCTTCTGACATATTATGCATAAGTAAATATAAATAAACTAATAAAATGAGATAACTCCTCCACTTTTTCATCTCCTCATTATTTGCTTTCTTTAATATAATTGATTGTCCTTTTATATGTATATAAACTTTTGGTTAGATAAAATAACTTTCTAACATATTATGTAGAAGTGTATATAAGTAAACTATATATATACATATATTATTATTTTATATAATTTCACAATAAACTATGGACAACAAAGTTATATATAAAGGGTGAATATGTCTGTTGCGATATACATTCCAAAACCTATATACGTACATATTAACTATGTACACTACTTATATGTTGCACTTGCACTA
Organism: Allium fistulosum; assembly: GCA_030737815.1. NCBI lineage: Eukaryota > Viridiplantae > Streptophyta > Magnoliopsida > Asparagales > Amaryllidaceae > Allium > Allium fistulosum. The sequence continues at coordinate 634,994,369 of CM060908.1, read as the reverse complement.
TACACACATGAATATATTTGGTATATCCATTATTATATATTTGAATTCAAATTTGTTAGTCGCTATGCACAGGATCAAAGATGGCCAATCAGTAGTAAAGAATGTAAATGCACCAAAAATAATATAGTAGATCATACGGTCGATTTTTTACCGATTCAGACCTCCAATCCTACGTGCAGTCCCAAAGCTCCATTTTGGTATTTCTAACCAAAATACCCTTACTTCACTCGAAGGAACATGTTTATAGACTCTGCCTGAACAACCAAACATGACTTCAACAACTATTACAAGCATTTTAACAAATGTTACTTTCTGACACAATGTATATTGATATACAAAATGTCACTTTGATGTACAATGACTCCTATAACCAAACCAAATGATGTTGAGTGGAGGTGTAGAAGCTAAGGAGTTTATTCGACTAGAATATGAGATATGGAGTTAAAGCACACTAGTCAATAATCTCTTAATCACATAAATCTCTTGAAGTTTGGACTCTTGCTTTTGGGATTGTGAGAAAATCAAAGCATGGAGTAGAATATTGTTGTATGGTAATGTGTAGTGGTTCAAGGATGGTTAGGGGTTTTTTATAGGTATAGGGATGCTAAAGTAGGGTGCAATATTTCAGATTCGCTATTGACGAAGAGAAGCAACTGTTGGAGCGAAGAGAAGCAAAGACACCACTTCAAAAACTAGCCATTTCAGTCGATTCAGAGAAGGCTTCAATTAACTGGCTTAGTGTAAAATTCAAGTCAGAGACGACTATCAAAAAGAGTAGACAAGACAGTGTATTCAATCGACTGGATTTATTTTCAGTCGACTAAATCATTACAAATTCCAAAAACTTGTATGGTGCAATGGTAAAGGCATGTGCTATTGTCTCAACCCACCTAGGTACAAATCCTATTTTTGCAAATTTTTATTCATTTTATTTTCCAACTTTTCTATCATAGTTTTCACCTGAAATATCTCAGTAAACACATTAGTAGCATTGTTGTATGGTTGTTATCATAAAAATGCCATATATATATATGATTCTAGCATTCTCCCCCCTCTTAATGATGACAACCACACAACTTTATAATATAAAATAATAGCTCTTCCTAAATATATTCTATATATATAATAAGTTTATTTCCCTCAACTTTATATAAACTCAATATAAAATATGTAAAGCACACTTCTTCTCCCCTTTTATCATCAACAAAAGAGATAAGAGCAAAGGCATATTATATGTTATAAACTCCCCCTAAATATAATATTTCTCTTAAGAAATGAGTCTTTATGCTTTTCCTATATACATGTTCAACTTTTCTCCCCCTTTGTAAAAAGAGATAGGAAGTATCATAGATAAGTTAATTTTTTTTATAACATTAATGCAAAGAAATGAGTATCTAATAGATATGTTAAGTGTAAGCAAAATGATACTCATTTTTCTAAAAATATAGGGTTCACGACTTAGGAAACCATATCCAGTTGGATGTGGTTGATTGCTTAAAATATAGTTTTCATTATTAATCAAAGTGTCATAATATTTGCTAATATATATTTGTCTATCATGGTTAGTTAGATTAGCAGGAACCCATATATTAATAGTCATTGATTTAGTATTCAAAGGATGTTTTCTATTTCTAAGTGATATATTATCATGACATGAAGTGGTTTTATAACTCTCTATTTTTAGTACTAGCATTAAAACATGAATCCAAGATGCATATCTAGTACTATTTTTACAATTATCCTGTTTATAGCCTAAAATTCTATTATTGTGAGCTTTGATATTCATAATTAAGGAAGATAAATCATCTTTTCTATAGAAATTTGTGATTTCCTCATTTAATTTATCAAAAACAACTTTAGAATCACAAATTTATTTTTGTAAAATAATGTTATTATCCTTTAAAAGTTTACACTCTTTAATTAATTCTAGATTCTTATCATTTAAAGTACTATTCTCTTTTTCAAGGGACAAAAGTGTAGAATTAGAATCATTTAAAGAAATTAAAAAAAAATACAATTTTGTTTTGCAAAACTTCAATTTCCTTCAAAAGATCAATATTTTTATCATTTAAACGCTCATTATCTTTTATAGAAATTCTTTTTGTAAAAGAATTTCTTCCAATGTATTTTTAAAAACTTCAGTTTGTTTTACTAAAAAAGTTATTTTCTTCCTTTAAAATACTAATTTTACGCTCACAATTTAGCTCAAGCAATAAAATTGACATTTTGTGACACTTTAAAATCTTTTAATAAATTCTCATGCGTTTGTAAAAGAACACTGTATAAAGAATCTAAGTGTACTGATTTTGATCTGAGATTAGCCACGCAACACAAGTACCTTGATTCTATTGACTGTTGCCTGCTTTCAAAATTTTCTTTTTCTCAATTGTCTTTGAGCTCGATTGGATCTTCTCTTTCTTGCCAATATTCTAGAATATTTTTATGATTGATAGAACATCAGGCTCCGATACCATTTGTTAGTTTCTATACACATGGTCGAAGATGGCCAATCAGTAGTAAACACTGTAAATGCAGTGGAAATAATATAGTAGATCCCATAATCGACAGTCCATAAGCTCTACTTCATATTTCTAACTAAAATACCCTCACTTCACCCAGAGGAACAAATTTACAAAACTTGCCTGAAAAACTGAACAAGACTTCAACAACTATTATAAGCAATGTAATAAATGTTACTTTCTGACACATTGTATCTTGATATACAAAATGTCACTTTGATGTACAATAACTTATATAACCAAACCAAATGATATTGAATGGAGGTGTAGAGGCTAAGGAGTTTATTTGACTAGAATATGAGATATGGAGATGAAGCATACAAGTCAAGAATCTTTAAATCACATAAATTTCTTGAAGTTTGGACTCTTGTTTTTGGGATTATGAGAAAATCAAAGCATGGAGTAGAATATTGTTGTATTGTAATGTGTAGTGATTCAGGGATAGTTAGGGGGTTTTATAGGTGTTGTAGATGCTAAAGTAGGGGTGCAACCTTTCATATTCGCCGTTGACAAAGAGAAGCAACTACTAGAGCGAAGTGATGCGATGAAACCACATCAGAAAACTAGCCATTTCATTCGACTGGGGAAAGGCTTCAGTCAACTGGCTAAGCGTAATATTCAAGCTCGAGACGACTGTGAAAAATAGTAGACAAGACAGTGTATTCAGTCGATTGGGTTTAGTCGAGTGGATTTATATTCAGTCGACTGAATCACTATAAATTCCAAAAACTTGTATGGTGTAGTGGTAAAGGTGTGTGCTATTGTCTCAGCCCACCTGGATTGGATTTGAATCCTATCTTTATAAATTTTTAGCCATTTTATTTTTCAACTTTTTCATCATCGTTTTGACCGGAAATAACTCAATAAACACATTAGTGCATTATTGTATGATTGTTATCATCAAAACACCATATATATGGTTCTTTCAAAATTAAATTTAAAACTCCTTTTACTTATGAAATAAAAAAATAAAATATTGATTTTATTTAAAGGAAACTTAGAAAAATTCTGAATGAATTTAGACTTCATTGGCCCATTAAAGATCCATAAAGAATTTTTTTTGTGAAATTTACCCTTTAGCTCTGTTGCGGGCTGGCCCAGTCCCAACAATGGTACTAGAGGGAGGTTAGTTGAGGCGTTGGATGTCCCAAGTTCGATCCCTACAACTAACATAATAGGGGGTTCTTACATTGTGCTCTGCAATGAAACATTACCGCTTGCCCTTACATGTCCTATGATGGTTGTGCTAGTCACGAGGCTGCATGTAAAACTTGCTCGTGAGGTACCTAGTTCTGTCACCCTAAAGGAGTTTAGGCCGGAGCAACAGTGGTATTAGAGCCCAAAGCCTATGCGGTCCAAATTAGCCATGTTAGGGCTAACTAATTAAGCTTGCCTTCTTAGTACGATGTCTAGAAAGGTAATGTCTAGGATTGAAATTAGGTAATCAAGTACCATGTCCTACCTGATTACCGGCCTGGCCTGAATGGTGAAGTGAGCCCAATGGTTGCCCCTGATAGAAAAGCAAAATTGTTTTCAAAATTGTTTTGAAAATAAAAATAAAAGATTTTAAATTTAAAAGTTAAATTTAAAATAAAAATAGTTTTATTATTAAATTTATAATACAACATAAGTTTTCTAAATGTTTGAAATGGTTATGATATTTTCAAAATGTTTAAATATATTTAAATACTAATCTTGAAATTTAAAATTTATTAATAAGATTAATAAAATGAATTAATTAAATAAGTTAATTGATTAATACTTACATACATGTATTATATATATTGATATATGTTATGTTATCTTAAAGGTGTTTAAGATAACATAGTATACACGTTTGTATATAAAATAAATTTTGAAATTAAAATAATTTCATTAAAATTGTCTAATTAAATAAATTAATCAAAGGTTAATTAATTTGATTAATTAATTCAAGGTTAATTAATTGAACAGATTGATTAAATTTTAATTATTTAAATAAAAATACACATATATGAGATATATGTGTTATACTATAAAGATTATAGTACACACACACATATGTATGTATGTATGTATGTATGTATGTATGTATATGTATGCATGATATATAGGTATTACTATAAATGTTATAGTAGACATGTCCAATATAAAAGTTGTATTGGAATACTAATATAGAATTAATTAAAAGGTTAATTAGTTAAAATTAATTAGATAAGTTTTAGTTAATATAATATCATATATAAGACTATTACATAAGTAATAATATGAACTATAACAGTAAGATGATAATAAAACTTATATGATATAAACGTATATAGTAAAGGAGGAACAATAAAGAAACCCAAATAGAATTAAGGAATAAATACATATGTAAATGTACGTATACCATGATTTCTATTATGTCCAACACCTGAATCACGAGCGTATTTCATAAGAAATACATTATCCCTAAGTCGATATCACTTAATATAATATATTGAAGATTATAAAACTTCAATATATGTTTTCCTCTACCAAATATATATATATATATATATATATAAATTACTTACATGCTCCTTAGTTATTGAGCGAACTCATGCTAAGGATGTTATTTGTAGTATTATTAATATATTGAATGGACGAGGTAAGATAACAATGTGTATTCGTTGAACAAACTCAAGGTACATATACTATACTTAAGCCATCGCGATATGGTAGATAGGAGTGAATAATCTCTTTCGATTTATGGACTAAACTCAAGGTCGAAATGAGATTAGGACAAGGAACAAAGGGTTAGGAGTTGTATGTGATACAATCAATAAGGAGTTATCCATCATTTGTGGGGCTATGATTTGTTAAGCAAACTCAAGGTCAAAATCCCAAGGCAGACGAGTCCTAACACCCACTAGTCAAGTCGAAAGACTTCTATATTCCATCTTAGGGTTTGAGAAAATATAAAAGACTAGTGGGAGCCTTATTGGAAAAATGAAATGGCAATGTTTAACCTTTCTAATATTGTAAGAACATATGCTAAATAATGTTATAATAATCTACATGGATAAATTTGTGCATTTAATACATTGATAAAACTATTACCAATTAATTAAAATGATTGAAGATTGACAAACAGAAATATAATATATACACACACTTACTATTAAATACTTCTTGCATGTTAATGTTTTCTACACCCATGCAAGTGCCTAATTTTACAACTTACTTAATACGTTCCTACTTTGGTCGCTTACGCGTTTATTTGGTCGAGACCGTGTATTGCATTTAATGAGTTTTGAACTCAAAAGCAATACAAGACTATGGATATTTGATCCATATTCTATCACATATAAGTGTCATATGATGAACGATCACAGTTCGTAATGTATGATACTTTGATGAAATTAGTTTATTCGAAGCTAACAAATAAACTGCACTATGAGATCAAGTATTCAATTTGATTGATTACAATAAAGATCGTATTGTCTTAATTGTAACGCCAGACTAAAACTACGTGATAGACCTAAGTACTTGATCGTTGAAATGTCAGTTTGATCGGTTTATGCAAAGTGCAACATATTTGATGTCCTTAAATGTTAAGGATGGAGTTCGCTTTTATAAAGAGTTTGTTATGATGTGTAGTAAGGGTATTCTTTTGAATGGTTTGACCGTTTAGAAAAAAAACGAATGTACAATAGTACATCTGATTTAAGGTACAATTGGGATGAAGAGAGTGAATAGTCATTTCTACTTCATGAAAAACATCAAAAATGATAATTTTAGTAATAATAATTGATACTTAACATTGGAATAAGAAATATTATTTCTATTCTAAAATGTATTTTCGTATAGAAAATTATTTTCTTTGAGATTTATTTATTTGAGTTTAAGATGTTTGATCAAAGAACTCTCCATTATAAACTAGTTACAGTATATGAAATAAATTATCTATATAAAGTGAATAATAGACCTTCGAATTCAGTATGCTATTATAGTAATGACAGAAATAGCGGGAGCATGTCATATAACACTTACTGATTGTGCTAAGTTACGAAAATTGTTTTCATAAAACATACCGAACATTATTTATGAAATAATGACTATTTTTCAATGTCGATTGAAAAAATGACATAGTTATATTTCAATGTGAATATTATGGATATTCTTTATGAAATAAAACTATAATGTTGTATTTGTTTTGATAACAAAAATGGTGCAATGGAAAATAAAGAAATATCTAAAATTGTTTACAATTATTTTAGAAATATATGCTAAGCCATAGTTTTAAGAAATAATTTTTATTATATAGTTACGAATCATATGATACTGGTTAATTATATCTCAAACAATTAAGGGCTATGCACCTATTTTGTGGAAGCGTCATAAGAGTTGATGAAATCTTCGGATTGATACATATAGATGTACGCAATTGTAAGTCTATAGTACCAAAATGGTTCAATGTACTTCATCATATTCACCAATGAATTATTACATACATGGACATATGTATTTGATACGCATGTATAAGTCAATGATAAGCTCATAGAATATAAGACGGAAGTAAATAATATAACATGCATAAGAATTAATTCAATTTGATCGAATGGGTGAGTATATTGGAAAGAGTTCCATTTGCACCTAATATGAATAAAGGTTCAGTCTCAAAGGTCACTCCTTCCTATAATACATAACAATGTATTAATAGGAGTAATCGAGCTTTGTTGGACAAAGCACAATTAATGATGAGTAAAGTTGAGTTAAATTCTTTTTGTAAGGTGTGTACTTAAGAGTAGTACATGAGGTTAAAATTAATATCATCTAAAGAATAGTTTACAAAACCATACAGGATATGGGATTATAAGAAACCTCTAAATTTCCTAGGCCAAGGAGTTCACAGGTTGTCTGACTCGAAAGACTGCACGTAATAATTGTATGTAAGAGATCTTGTATGAATCGTCCAAAGAGAATTTTGGAAATGATAGTCATTAGATGACTAATTTATATTGAGAACATAAATCTATTGTGAACTAATGCAAATCAGTTTTATGCAAGGCAATTCATAAAATGTTTATGAATGCTCATTTCTTTGCACTGAGAAATAACTGTTGTTTCGAGAAATACCAACTTCGTAATGATGGAATTTCTTTAAGAAATCAGTAATATAAAATAGATTTGGATATGGTTTAAGGATAAAACCGATTGTAAGGGATGGAATGAAATTAACCAAACCTAAATAAACACAACACATTAGAATGTCTAATAAGTATTTTTGTACATTTATGAGTAACTATGAGTTTCTTATCAATGTTGAGAAAAACAATCCTCAGCAGTCAACTAAACCATCGAGAGTATCGACTCTACAAAATGGTATGATGCACAAATTCGAAATAGATTCCAAATATGTTATCATAATATGTTTTGAAAGTTGCACCCAAATGGATATGATCCCTTAGCCGCAAGTGTCTCTTTACGAGAAAGACAAATGCAATTGGAATATAGCGAGCCAAATTGATCAGAATAATACCGTAAATTTCAAGTATTGAAATGAACTTAACAGACTCACCACTCGATGTGCTCAAGTAGGTTCGGATGTTACTTACAAAATTATCACATAGTATGACTTTATCTTTTGGTACGTATGTGTTGAAACTGAAAATTATACATAATGATTTAGAATAAACTATTTACACAAAATAATTAAAGTGTCTCGAAGTTATTGGGAGCGATATTGAGTTTGTGAGTTTTTGAATACGATCCGAGAATGAATACAAAGGTATCATTCAGAAAAGCATCAAAGTTAAACAAGTGTTTTGGTAGAAATATCAAATAGTTTGATTATTAATAAAAATGTGAAGGAAGCATGCGTTCATAAGAAAGAGCGTTAAAAGGTACATTGATATTTCTAAACTATAAATAAACAACATGTTGCAGATTTTTTAATGATGTACTTATGTTAAAATCGGCCTTAGTTGTTTTAGAACTCGATGTTGGATTTGTAAATGATGTGTTTTATAGTAAGTATAAAAGATATAGGGAATGTCCCAAACAATATGCAAGGACACCTTATTAAAATGTTTAATACAGAACATGTAAGAAGGATTTCTTATGTATTGGAAATAGGAATTATCATATGTGTTATGTTGTCTACGATATTGTGATTTGTTTGAGTATTTGATACATGAAGCAAATATCAAATCCAAATTGATATCACTAAATGGCTGTTTAGGTTTTCTTGTGCATTTATGAAATACTGGAGAATTGTTTATAGAAATAACAAACTCTTTATGAAGGAGTGTTCGGACTCAAATTTTCATCAGTGATATTGAGTATAATATGTCAATAATGAATTCAGGTTAAGAATCTTTAAGTTGAAAATGTTCCATGAAAGACTGTGGTTGATTCAATGAAAAAGGTTAAGTACATCGTCTTGAATAGCGCTGCAATAAAAACAAAATATATAAATATAAATGCACAAATTTATAACTGAACCGGAGGTGATTCCAAATGTTGAGAATTTCACAACATTGTTATATGATAACAATATCACGGAATGGTTCACAACAGAACTTAGAGCTCACTAGAAGTCGAGAGACATACTCCGAATTGTTCTATATGATAAAGGTAGTTTATCTGCAACGGAGTGAGTTGATTAACAGAGTAGAAAATTGAAACATAATCACATACCCGTTCATTGAGGGGCCAACCCAGTTTGTTTTGAGAAAACCAATTGGAGAAGTTGGAATGAGATTCCATATTGACCCTAAGTGCAAGTGCAAGTGGGAGATTGATAGATTCCATAATAACTATGGAATGACTCACTCGATAGTTTTATGTTGGTTAATATAACTAAAGTCAAACAAAACATATCGATGTGACTAATTTATACAGTTTTCTCGACTTAAGAATATTATTAATCTTTAATGTGGAAGCTCCACTTTGATTATGGTTAAATCGTTGCATGGCGTCCATCGAACGACTGTAGTTGGGTTGAGTAGAAGCATTGAAAGTGAAACACTATTCAAGAGAGGATTCTTCTTCTCAGTTATATAAGGTTAGTATCATGGTCAACTTAAGTCAACTCTAAGTCATTGTCTCTGGCCAGAGCATTTTGGTTAATAATAATTGTTATTATTGAACCAAGGATTTTGTGTTTCGACTATAAAGTTGAATATGGACGATAACCACTACCAAATTCTGTAAGTCTAAAGTGACATGGTTCCGACGAAGAGAATTGGTGTAAATAATCGTCATTATCAGGTACCGCTTATAATAAGTAAAATTAAATTTTACCAAAAAGATGTGTAAGCGATAAATTCAGCCAAAATGTCACATCTCTAGCTAAGTTGACGTGTGAATGTTATTGTTTGAATTTTTCGATATTAATCGCTGACTGAATTTTACATATTTGAGTCGCACAACTATAATGATGAATACTCTGAATAAACCACACAATTTAATTAATTTATAAGTAGTTTTAAATTAATTGAATTAATTAATATTTATGAAATATTCATTATTGAACTTTATTTGATTTGTTTGAATATCATAGCATTAAATAAAGTGCGTATATAAAAGTTATAAACACGCGTATTGATATACAATATCGATAAAATATTTAAACTGTTCTTAAATAGATTAATTGCTAAATTGTTTTTGGAATTTTTTTAGTCCCACATGCATGGTAAAAAAGGGAATAATTTTAAAATGCGATTTGAAATCCAAAGGAGAAATTAAAAGAAGGAATTAAATCTCCGTCCTTTACTCTTCTTTATGACTCACTTAAATCTCATTTATGAAATGATTTTTGTCCTTTTCTCATTATTTCTATTTCTTCTGCCAAAAATCTAAAGAGGAGAGAAAGGATTTGATTGGATTTAATTAGGAATTATACAAGGAGGTTTTAAAAGGGAAAATTGAAAGGTTTCATGTTTCCTTTAAACATATTCTATCTTGTTCAATCCATCATTACTCTTTTCCTGGAAAAAAATGTCCGATCTTCTTTCTCTTGCTCTCCTCCTCTCCCCTAATGGCCTCCATGAAAAAAATTCTCTAAACAGATTCAAATATAAATTAATAACATTCAAGGTGGTGATTACCTCTAGATCCTTGCAAAATTCAGAGGTTGATTCAATTGAATTGGAGTTTTATTCTTCATTCAAGGTGCAAATCTTAGACTTCATCTTTAGGTAATTCTAATTTTATCTTATTATATATTCACCATGTTAATGAAGTTTAAGTCCTACACATGCTACATCTAATCTTATCATCTATTCATTATGTTGACCCAAAGTTCAGATCTGATATATGTTAATTGGTTGTATATTTATTATGATAATATAAGTAGATTCTACATTTGCTGCAACCTTTTCATCATATGTTCACATTATATGTATATTTAGATCTAATTCATTTTGCAACAAATTTATATATGCCTAATTTATCCACTCTAATTTTGTCATTGTTTTATAAATTATTATTTTATAAAAAGGGCAAACAAACAAATAAACAATTTTATATTGAAACTAATTAATTGATGTATTTAGCACCTCATTGTATACACAAATATAAATTAACATATATGTAAATTATTTAAAATTACTTTGGAGATTGAATACATGTTTGACATATTTGTTGTTTTGAATACGATTTTGGTTGTCTTGACATTTGTTTAAAAGTTGTTTCAATTAATAAAAAACATAAGTGGACTTTTATGCAAAGTATTATAAACCCTTTGAATCCCTTTTAAGTTAAAATAGATTTCAGTTTGTTACTATAATTTTAAAATGTAATATATTACAAAGTGTATACATACATACATACATATATGTATGTATGTGTGTGTGTAAATATATATATGTATGTATGTATGTATGTATGTATGTGTATAAACTTTTGATTCGGTAAAATAACTTTCTAACATATTATGCATAAGTAAATGTGTGTAAACTAATGAAGTGAGATAACTCCTTCAATTCATCTCCTCATTAGTTTCTTTCTTTAACATAATTGATTGTCCTATTATATGTATGTAAACTTTTGATTAGGTAAAATAACGTTCTAACATATTATGAATAAGTAAATATAAGTAAACTATATACATACATATATTATTATTTTATATTATTTCAAAATAAACTATGGACAACAAAGATATATATATATATATATATATAAAAAGGGTGAATATGTCTATTTGCAGTGTAAATCCCGACACTTCTATACGTACATATTAACTATGTACAGTACTTTATGTTGCACTTGCAATATATACACATGAATGTATTTGATACATTTATTATTATATATTTGAATTCAAATTAAATTTAAAACTCCTTTTACTTATGAAATAAAATACAATATTGATTTTATTTAAAAGAAACTTAGAAAATTTCTGAATGAATTTAGACTTCATAGTTCCATTAAAGATCCAATAAAGGAATTTTCCTTAAAATTTAGCCTTTAACTCCTCTATGGCTAACCCAATTCCAATAGTCATCGCCGTACTTTGTAATTGGATTGTTTGGGAATTGCTCGGATAAGAGATAACGTCATATTCATGGTTGTTGTGATGGTGCAGTCTCACTTTGAGATGGCGGCTCAGTTTCTCTATTTTGAATCGTATTTGAGTATTTGGTTCGACCTTGGCACTGCTCCATATACATCTTGGTGACGTGGTTCTACATCGATTATTTTGGTAATCAAGCAGATCATGAAACATATCTACGTTAACAGTTCTACCTTCGTTTTTTTCTTGCTTGTATAATTGTTTTGGTATGTGGCACAATCATATACGATGGAGGCATACTCTGCTTTGGTGTTACGTTGTGATTTTATTATAAGGCAAAGATGGTTTTTTTAAATGATGGTGCAGGTTTTGGAGATGGATCGCGGCCTAGGAAATGACAACACTATCTAAAGGTGTGACGCGTAGTGTTTGTCGAAGATGGCGTCATAGTCTAGTATGTAGGCTGCATCGACCCTGGGATGTTCTGGAGTTTACTTTGTTTTATAGCAGCGTGGTTGTTTTTTGCATTTTCGTATGCTTTGTTAATGCATACTAGTTATTTAATATAAAGTATCCTTCGTGATACGACTTACTTGCTATTCAGAGAGATTACCGCGTTAGTGATCTGGCTAACCTTTTTATCCTGTTTACTTTGTTCTACTAAACTTTGCATATAGTGTTTTCTAGGGATCCGTCTAGTCTGGTATATGCATTTTGTGTCTTTCTGCTATACTTCGCAATCCTTTCACTTTTAGGATCGTGCTCCATACATTGTGATAAAAAAATGGGTGAACATTTGCCCTCCAAATATGAGCTAATGCTTGTTAGGGCACTTGTGATTTACTATACCTATTTTTCATACCATCTAATCAATCAATCTGCTTGTATTTAATGCTCCTTACACCTATCACTATATGGGCAACCATACTCTACGTACATGGTCAGTCACGTTACTTCATTTTCAGAAGATTTGCTTAGTTTTTCATGAAGATCCCCTCTCATCATTTAACGGTTCTGATTTACAGTGTCGTTTGAATTTAAGGATTGAGATTCTCTAAATTAATTTATACTTCTCCATTCTTCTTGAATTTCATTTTCACTTGCTCAACAAACATAAAAAAAATTCAGGCAATTTACGAGGTTCACTTTAACTTCCTCTTACCAAGCCTCGACCAGTGTTAATCTGTAAGCCATTTATTTCATTTCTTTGCTTTTTTATTCTTTGGGTGGTTAATCAAATTTGTTTGTTTATCAGCGCTACTAGTATAAATTGGTACATTTTTCTATTTTTTTAAAGAAATCATTCTTAGGGTTTTATTACCTTACCATTCGATCTTTAAATTTGTGCAATCATGTATGCTTTCAAAATATTTAATAAAATCTTGATTTTATTTGTTTAATTAATCGGTTTGGTCTTTGATTTGAAATATTTTCCTTACATATACGAATTTCTTATTTTTGCTTGTCTACTATTTGATTTGAAGTGGTCTTTATGGGTTTGATTCTAATTTGCCCCTTCTTTTAGTTACCAATGGCCTCCGACGACCTTTTTAGCCCATCAGGCCATGATTTGTCCTTTCTAAATCTAACTTCGCGCATCTTGGAAGAAAGTCAGGTTGAGGAAATCTTGACTAAATTTGGAGTTGAGGGCTATGGGTTTAGGGTCCCTACACCCTCAATTTGTATTCACCTGCCCCTAGAGGTGTATATTTCCCTTACTTAAGAATATATTCAATGTGGCCTTTATCTTTCTATACGCTATATTATTAAAGAATGATTGGCTATTGTTGGTCTATCCCCCATTCAGTTAGCCCTTATATCTTATCAACACCTTGCTTGCACCTACATTTTATACATTGAAAACTCTGCTCCTCATTCTTGTCGAGAACTGCTCTATTTATATTTGATGCGTAAGCTTCTAACCTCAGGATGCGTTGGATTTTATCATATTCAAACTACCAAGTCTCTTTTTTCGATAACTCCGCAGAAGACTATAAGTGGGCGGATCGGTTTCTTTTCATTTCGAACCTGGACGGCTTTATTCCCTCGTTTGGGGAACCTAGTACTACCTTGATTTTTCTTTCTTATTTTAGCTCTTAAGACTTCCTTCACTAACTTGAATCTTCTTTTTCTTTTTTTAGTTAATTTTCATTATTTTACTAAAAGAGAACGAGAGCTCTTTTCATCTCAGAGGACGACAACACTTAGTTGTGGTGCGGAGGTTCGTAATTGTTCAAATCAATTCAAGGAAGACCTACTACGCAGACATAACTTCCTCCACCCACGTCACCATTTTTGTCATTCTATTTTCATTTACACTTTCGACAAGGCTGCACCAAGTGGTATACTTTGGTTATATGTATTTTAGTTAGTTTTTGTTATATATATGCCTATCTCTTCGTTTTTTATTTTGCATCGTGTGGTATATTAAGCATATTGTTGTTGCTTAAATTGTGTAGGTACCATGTCTTCGAAATTAGTCACTACACTGAAGAAAAAGAAAGATGCAAAGAGACCCAAGGATGATCTGATTGTGATAGACGACCCGGTTAAGAGGAAAAAAGTCGACCATCCCTCTTCTTCTAAAGTTATTCCTCCTACTCCAATCCAGGTGTCTACTATTAGTATGCTTCATTCTCCTTCCTGCTTCCTATCTACCTAGGGAGAGGGCACCATTACTGATTTGATAGAATAGATGAGGCGCCTTCTCATTGACGTCATGACTGCCTTGCCCCCTACCTTGCTGGTGTCTCCTCCTCCGCTTACTAAGGACTTTTTCTCTAGCTTTCATCATGGTATTTTTCATGTAAGTTTGTTGATAATTCATTGATTAACTTAATTTAGTGTAAATTCAAAAGTATTTCTTATGCTTTATTAGTCATTATACTCAGGGTATGGTTTCTGTGATGGAGCTGCATAAGCGACTCCTGAACCTGGAAATTGTGTCAGCTAGGGACCAGGTGGATATTACCAAATTGAAATTGGACATTGAGGCAAGGGTGAAGAGGGAGAGATATGCTAAAACAAGATTAGGGGATACCACTAAACAACTTGACGGTGTCAACAGAAAACTTAAGGAAGCCGAGCACCTAACAGTCAAGGCCAGGTAAAGAACTAGCAGGTGAAAGGAGAAGGCAAGGGAGCTTAAGAAGAAACTTATTAAGATGGAGAGAGATGTTAATACCACTACCTTCAATGTTCTACACAAGATTTATGCTCATGTGAAGAAGCAGTTCATTTTTGGGATCGGCTCGACGTGTTGGATGAGGAGGTTAATTTGGATTTTCTTTGCAACCTCGAAGCTATTATGGATGCCTTGGATTACTATAGGAGGAAGTGGTCCTGAGAGCGTAAGTGGATTCTTGATTCCCTTCTAAGGTAGTTCAGGAGGAGGTGGTGCTTGATGATTCTGATGCAGAGCAGAACCCGATAAATGCAGGAGTGCAATTTGGACTCAACTTGCAGGGATCTTCAGATGATGCAGTAATAAATGCTTGACCATCCTTGTTATCTTATTTTATATTGTATTGATTTGGTTATACATCTGATGTCTTGTATATGTATATGGTGGTTTTATAAGATGTTGATTGTTTGCCTTCCTGTATTTTGCCTTATTTTATTATGAGCAATAGTGTATTTTGAACTTGTGTTCTCCTGCCTTTTCCTCCTAGTTAAGAGAAGTAGGCATTGAGAAAACTTTATGGAAGGGATAGGACTTAGTTCAACACTTAAGGAAATGCATCGAGTGTCTTGAAAAGCAAGCTATAAATAGGTTGTCAACAGAGATTGACCTCTTACATATAAGGGAAAATAAATTAAAGAGGTCAATAGCGCAATTAAAGAAAGAGTCTCGGGGTATGTTTTGGATTACCTAGGTCATTCATGAGAGAAATGCGCTTTATGACTTTGTACTGCACAGATAAGGTTCTTTACAAAAGAATGAGCCTCTTTCTTTGGACACCCACATCTGTTGTGGTTCAAAAATATACTAAGTCGTTAGCGAGTGTAATGTTTGTTTCTATGTATCTTCGACCATTAATTGAATAAGACAATTCCCTTGTTGTTGTATGTGTGTATCTATATTATTTAGTTTGCCCATTCATTGTTTTCCTTCTTATTTACCTCATATATATTTCTTTTAGATTGCGTTCATTTATCAAACCAAGGCTATTCAAATTGACTTTCCTGAAAGTGGATGTCCTTCGCATGCCTTTCATACTCCTTGATTGAAAGAACTAGCTTTTAATTTATTATTGAAGACAATGAAATCTGGATCAAAGAATTCGAAGCTGCCAACATAGACCTTATTAGGGAATAAGAATTTATTGCTGATAATGCTCGAAATGAATTACACATTTGGTATGATGAAAAAGCGCTGGAATTGGAAGAATCTAAAATGGCTACTCTTCAGTAGTATGCCTGTATCACTAAGCAATGTGCTGAGATAATTGAATTGGAAGAGAAGCTTAGGTCTGTTCTGGCTCACATACTAAACTAGAGGAATTGCTAAAAGACACGGAGGGTTGTTACATGATTATTTAAGAGGATGAGATCAAAGAACTTAAAAAAGAAAATGATAAACTGTCTCAACAGGTTGCTATCCGACTATCCAAGGAAGACGACCCCAATGCCCTCCATTCCCAAGCGGCTCCTGTCCCTCCTTTGAGTATGGATGAGGATGAGGCTTCTTAATGGAAGAGGCAATTCATGGCGTATTAGCCAAGTAAATTTGATAAACTAAAAACTATTTACAAAACACAATTGAAAGACTTGACTAGTGGAGTGAAGGTTGAGAAGTGTTCCTTCCCTTATAATGTGTTCGGCCCTTTTTAGAAAAAGACTTAAAAGATGAAAACATATATTTTGGATAACCTTTAGCATTTACACTGTATTTCTATCGAGCGGATTAATTTCTTTAAAGAGAAGATACTACGCTCAGATTCTACTACATTGACTTTGGCTACGTCTTCCTCCCATCTAACTACACTTACGCATGTGAACCTTGATTTGGTCGGGAAGCTAAAAGAAGAAAGGGTTAAGCATGTCATGGCAAAGATTGTCTTAGAATGTGTGATTGACGTCTTTTCACACTTACACTAAACTTGGACTTAAGTTTTCTCTATAATTTAGATGACCACGTGTTTAACAAACACAGTCTTGATAACCACTGGGTAGGGGCCAACTACGATCCCCATATTACTTTTGGTGGCACCTGATGTTGCTCTTTAGTAGTAATTTCCTAATCAATAGATCTCCCTCAATCTTCAAACCATATTGAAGATTTCACCTTAGGCCCTGCGCTGCCCGCTCGACGACATATTTTCACTCAGTGGATTTCTCACAATAGGAGAGTCATCGTCAGTGATCCCTCCGACCCGAACCCGCACTCATAGTGTACTTAGCATTTGTATCGGTTGTTTGGTTAAGTGAGTAATTTCTTTAGCATTAAACTCAAATTCTAATATTCTATATCCATGCATGATGTGTGTAAGAGTGGGTTTAGATAAAAGTAGATTATAATTTTAGTGTTTACCTAGTGGGCTTTATGTATATTTTGAGATTGGACCCGAATTGTTTGTTGTACTGTGTTCCATGCACTGACTTTTTCCGTCATTTTTCATTGATTTCAAGTGTAGATATTTGTATTATCCAGCCCATGCTTCCTGAACTTGGCATTTGACATTCATGCCTTGTCTGCGCTAGGCATGGTCTGCTCCATCGATGGTGCGGACTGACTGTGTTTTTTGATTGAGAAGTTAAGTCATGTATTTTAAAACCCTTTATAGTTCATGGCATGTCTTTTAATAGCTGGTTCGGGCCGTCTAATTTCCCTACATCCTGTGCAGTATGTGGCTGACAAGCCAAGCTTCAGAATTAAAGTTCATATGATTTGTATGTATATGAAAAGTAAATTGTACACATTGATTTTTATACTAGTTCGTACCGTCTATTATCCCTACATCCAACTAATATCTTTTATTGCACAAATTCATCATTAATGATCTTTTACACATTTAAAAAGTTAAAAAATGGGGAGAAACATCTCAAACGTAATACAGTATAAAGTGTTCTGAGTTCCAAGTTCTTAAAACCAAATTTCCATTGGGTCTGGAGAGATGATATATTCCATTTGACATATCTTCTACGATAACTAATGGTCATTCCCAATTTGGTCCTAGCACCCCTTATGTAGGATCCTTGGTGTTGGCCATTACTTTTCTTAACACTAAGTCTCCTTATAGAACTTTCTTTCTTTTATATGTGAGTTGTATGTCTTTTCCATTGGCTGTCTATAGACAACAAACCTCACCGTAGCTTCACTCTTCTTTCTTGAGTTTGGTCTAAGGCATCTTCTTTCAAGCATGAATTCCTTTCCACTGCATAATATAATCGCTAATGTGATGGTATATCCACTATAACTAGAAGCATGGCCTCATACCATATATGAGGGAAAATAGGGTGTGTCATGTGGGTATCCCATTGATATTCTATATGCCCATAAAGCCAGAGGTAGCTCTTCTACCCATCTGCCTTTAGCTTTCGTTAGCCTCTTTTTTAGTAGTTTCTTTATTGTTTTATTGGCGGCATCAACTTGTCCATTGGCCTGACGGTGAGCTACGGAGGAAAAACTTTTTATGATCCCGTTCCTTTCACAAAAGTCTTCGAACTTCTTACTCTTGAACTGCGTTCCATTTTCTAACACTGTGTTATAAAGAATTCCAATTCTGGTGATGATATTTCATACCACAAAGGTAACCACCTTCTTTGCTGTAATTGTTCCAAGGGGCTCATCCTCTACCACTTAGGGAAATAATCTAGTGCCACGACGGTGTACTTCGCTCCTCCTTTGGACATAGGGAGAGGCCTTATTAGATCGATTCCCAATACATCAAATGGCTACGGACTGACCATTGGGGTTAATTCATGAGATGGGAGGCTTGGAATGCTTGCAAACCTTTAGAACCCTATTACATCTTCACATGAATTCACGCGAGTTTGCCAACACAGTCATTCAGAAGTATCCTTACCTTAAGATCTTCTTTGCCATCTTAGTCCCTCCTGAATGATCCCTGCAGTTTCCCTCATGGATCTCTTTCAAAAAGTTGACTCTCTCCTCCTTGGTTACATATCTTAAGTAAGGGGTGAAGTATCCTCTTTCATAAAGCATCCCATCAAAGAATGTATAATAGGGGGCTTGATACTTATCTTTCTAGCTTCACTTCCGTCTCTAGGCAAAATTCCTTCTAGTAGAAAATGCTTGATAAGGGTCATCCAGGACTCTATTTCTTCCTAAGCCATAGTCAATGGGCTATGTTCCCCTTGATTCTCTCTTTGCCCTTCCTGCCCCTCCCATGTATAGCCGTGGGATCGTTCTACTATGGCCAATATTAGAACCTGTTGTGCTTCCGAAATGCTTAGCTCCATCAACTACCCTACCGGGATTGCCTTTATTTCATGCACAACCTTAGTGCTTGCTGCTTTGGCTAAGGTGTCTGCGGGTGAATTTTCTTCCCTTTAGATTTGTTCAATGTTGAATTGCTTAAACTAAGAAAGTAAATCTTTAACTAATTTCACATATTTGGCCAAAGTCAGATTTTTCGCTTTATAGTTACCCTGCACCCGATTACCTAAAAGTTGAGAATCACCATGAATTTTTGAAATGAGTTATCTTCATTTAGGCCTATGACCAATGCTTCATACTCTGCTATGTCATGAGTTGCTTTAAATTCTAACCGGATCGCTCCATAGAGTTTTTGTTTATATAGGGTAACAAAATGCTCGTTGGATGCACCATCGGCGTGTAACTATCAACCTAGCGGGACGACTTCCGGTGCTGTGCTAGATTGTTCTTCCTGTAGGGTACATTATGTAATGAAATCAGCTAACTCCTGTCCCTTAATTGCTTTATGGTGGCAATATGTGATATTATATTGGCTCAGTTCAATGGCCCATTTAGAATGTGTCTTAAAGTCTTTGGTCTTTGCAGTATATGCTTCAAT
The DNA here is from genome assembly GCA_030737815.1 of Allium fistulosum. Classification (NCBI taxonomy): domain Eukaryota; kingdom Viridiplantae; phylum Streptophyta; class Magnoliopsida; order Asparagales; family Amaryllidaceae; genus Allium; species Allium fistulosum. The sequence goes on along the minus strand of CM060908.1, from coordinate 634,974,387 downwards.
TCGCAGACCACGTTCAGATAATATATAATTATTACAAAATATGCCAAGAGCAGCATATGAAGATGCCCCCTTGGTAGAGCAGAGTAGGTAGATAGGCAAGAAAACAATTTGCCTTTACAAATAAAACACACAGCGTAAATAAAAGAACTCTAATAACAATCTTGCCTCCTGCACGTCCTCGGAAGCTTTTATTCGTCTAAAAGAACACCTGGATACCTTAACTCTCAACCTACTCAAAATTAATTGAGTAGCCGAGAGTTTAAGGGGAAAACTAAAACTTCGAGTCAGACATAAAGCCTAGTATGAATATTAATTTACCATCTCAAAGTATTTAGATATCTAGTGAGACCTCGCCGCTTAGAGGAACGGGTTTTCCCCTCTCTAGTATCCTAAATCATTTATAAAACCATATACTGTGCCCATGCATCCACAATGGTTAAAACATAATATTTCAAAATATTATGATGATATGCAAATAAATCAATTCTGGATTACGCATCCCCATTCATTCTGACTATCTGTCTCAATTATAGTTTCTAGGGTTACTATTAACCTATTAAATGTTAAGAGCTATCTGTCCAATTATTTAGTTTTCATGGGATCACTAAGAACCTATTGATAACTCTAATATCTTATTTCTTATCCTAGTTTTCATGGGCTAACTAGGAACCTATTTGCGGACTGTCAATATCTTAATCCGGATATAGTTTTCATGGGCTAACTTCAAATCTATTGTCCCCTACCAGTATCAAATCATAGCTTTCATGGGCTGACTATGAACCTATTGGCCCCTACCAATATCATATAATTTTCATGGGCTTACTGTAAACCTATTGGCCCCTGCAAATATCTTTAAATAAATTTTTAGCATATGTTAAGTTATATTAACTACTGGGTCAACCTAATTGGTTATTTTACCCTTTCCCCTAAATACAGTCATGGGTTAATAACAATGTGAATAACATTTCAAAATCTTTATTTATGCCATGGTTATTACTTTAAATTGAGATTGGGTTTATGTTTTGAAACCATAACAACATCTCTTTCGAAACCTTTGGATAGCCTCATTCGAAAGCAAAGTCCTCTTTTACAAACATTGTATACATACCTTTCGAAGCCCTTATAAACATTCTCTTTCAAAACCTATTATACCTTTCGATGGTATCAAATTATCTTTTTAAAATATAGAGCTTCGAAACAAATGAAAGTACCCCTTTCGAAAGTATTGGGTTTACTCTTTAAAACATCATTTGGGTCAAATTGGTTATATACGAAAGTATCTCTTTCGAAACCAATAAAAATTAGTTTGGGGAAAAATTGATGGTGTTGGAACCATCTTAGTCGAAGGCGAAGACCTTTAAAATCAAAACCTCGAAGGACATAGTCGAAACCCCCTTTCGACTCCATCACCTTCGAAACCCCAACCCCTTTCGAAAGCAATTAGGAAAAGGTTTAGTTTAAGGTAAAAATAAGGGTAACCTTTCGAAAGCATTACTGGTCAATATAGTAGAAAGGTAGAGTAGTGGCTAGGTTTCGACTTGGTCGGAACCTACCCTTTCGAAAGCAATTATTTAAAGGAAAAAGTTACTCCTTCGAAATCAAATACTTTAACACAACATCACAACCTTCTTTGAAAGCTAATTATAAAACCTTTTCGAAAGCATATGTTTGGACTGTGTTGAAAGCTTTAGGTAAAATTAGGCAAGAATGTTAACTTATGAAAACAAAGCAGGGTTTCCACTCCATCGAAGGCTAACCTTTCGACACTAAGGCTTCCGCCCACCTTCCAATCCACTGCATACCATCTAAGTGATATCTTGTGTATTGGTTTCGACTATCGTGATTTTGACTGTGTTGGTTTTGATTGGGACGGGGCAGAATCAAAGAGTCAAAAGGTCCTTACTAATAGAGGCGGAATGCCTTTTTCTGATTTAAAGGCTGAATTATAGCAACTTTTAGTAATTACTTTTTAACAACTTGCCTATTTGTAATCTATTGATTGGTTGTCATAAAAACTTTTCAAATACTTTACCTTTATATCTGCTGCATTTATTTAAATCCAAATTAAAGGATTTTTAACGTTAAAACCTTTCCATATAGCAAAACTGACATTTTGCAGAAAAGCCCTTCTTTTAAAATAATTTATTTCCCTAAATAAATCAACTAGGAAAAATCTCCAAAAATCACAGATTATCGATTTCATCATGTAATCAAACATATTAAAATTTTAGACCCAATTTCTTCCTGAAATTCTTGCATAAATTTTAAACCCAATTATATCATATTTTTCAATAAAAATTCATAATAAAATTTCCATAGCTTGGAAAATTATGAAAATTTAAACCCATCTCCAAAATCATGTTTTACTTAACATAAAAAATTTCCATTGCAATCTGAAATCATAAATTCTTAGTTTCATGTCAAAACCGTGCAAATTCATGTGCTTATGAATTAAAACAAATCATCATAATATAACTCAAGCATATCATCATCCATTTTATCACAAAAATGAATTTAAGTCATAAATTCGAAACCATATAATCATAAATTAAAAATGGAGATGGTAGAGGATTATTATTCACTTTAAACTTGATAAGGAATTTGAGATTTGTTGTTGATTAATCCTCCCTAGCTTTTGATCCTTAACTTTTGATTAAAATTTCTTCCTTTCTTCCTTGGTAATAGCCGGTTTTAGTTTAAGTTTTGGATTTGTATTTGTGACTGTGAGAAATGAGATGTGAATGGACAAAAATGAGAAGTTATAGCCATGTGTAATTATTGGCTAATTTAATAATAAGCCTATGTGTAGTTTAATTAAACTTTGCTAATTTAAAGCCCATTTACTTTGTTAATAAGCACAGCCTTATTATGTAATTTATTCAAATCTCAACCTCCTTATCATCATTATTCTATTTAATTTATCTAATTAATTTTTTTGAATAATTTTATCAAAAATTAGGGATGTTACAGGCTCCCCCCTTAAAGAATTTCGTCCTCGAAATTCAGTAAGGGCTAAATACTAAGCATAACAATCACCTATAACAACTCCTAAAAACCATGCTAGTCTAATTGACTAGCAACTATCTATATAAATCTAATATAGACATACCCTCAAAGCAGATCAGGATAAGTATCTCTAATCCTGTCCTCTATCTCTCAAGTACAGTCCTTCTCGTTGTTGCTCCACTAAACTTTCACCAATCTGACTGTCTTGTTTCTTAATCTATTCTCATCTCTAGCTACAACCCGAACTAGTTGTCTAATAAAAGTCAAATTAGGCTCTACCACTGAGTCATCCAACCCTGTCAGAGGAATAGTAGTCTCTGGATCATGCACATACTTGCGAAGATGAGACACATGAAATACATTATGGACACCTACCAAACTGCTCGACAACTCTATTCTGTATGCGAGCTTTCCAATCCTCTTTATAATCTGGAATGGACCTACATGTCTTGGGGCTAACTTCCCTGACTTTCCAAATCGTATCACACCCTTCATAGGTGATACCTTAATGCAAACCTTATCTCCAACTGAAAATTCTAGGTCCTTACGCCTCTTATCCGCGTAACTCTTCTACCTTGACTTAGCTTCCTTCATCCTTTCTCAGATTAATCCAATCTTCTTTGATGCCTCTCTAAACAAATCTAGACCTAAGACTATTCTTTCTCCAGTCTCCAACCAACATGCTGGTGATTTGCATGGTCTTTCATATAATGCTTCAAATGGTGTCATTCCTATACTAGTCTGGTAACTATTATTATAGGAAAACTCAACCAAATGTAGGTGATCTTCCCAAAATCCACCAAAGTCCAATACACAAGCTCTCAATAAATCTTCGAGTACCTTATTGACTCTCTCTGTCTGCCCATCTGTCTGAGGGTGATATGCAGTGCTCATATTGAGCTTTATACCCATTACTTCATGTAGACTCTTCCAAAATTAACTAGTGAACAATGCATCTCTGTCACTAACTAAACTACTAGGAACTCCATGCAGTTTAACTATGTTCTTTAGGAACAACTTAGCTAAAACAGGTGTCATTCTGGTTGACTTAACTGGAATGAAATGGGCACTCTTGGTCAATATGTCCACTATAATCCATATACTTTCATTACCTCTATTTGACCTTGGCAACCCGTCTATAAAATCCATGGATATCGAATCCCATTTCCAAACTGGAATCTCTAAAGGCTGTAGTATCCCACTTGGTTTCTGATGTTCAGCTTTCACTTGTTGATAGTTTGTACACTGTCTAACCCACAAGCCAACATCCCTCTTCATGCCTTCCTAATAAAAGCTCCTCTTCGTATCTTGTACATCTTGGTTCCTCCAGGATGAATCGTAAACCTGGATCGATGACATTCCCCAAGAAATTCTTTCCTTAAGTCTTCCACATTCGAAACACATAACCATCCCTTCTTTCTTAGCCATCCTTTCTGGTCAAGGCTAAAATCCTTTAGATCATCGGTCTCTGTTCCAACCTTATGCCTTCTGATCCTTTCAGCTAATACTGGATCCTCCTTCTGCTAAGAAGCAATTTTCTTAATCAATACTGGTCGAACTTCTAAACAAGATAGTATGGCGGAACTCTGACTAGAACCAGCAGTTGATCTTAATTATACCCCGCAACTGGCTAAAGCTTCCAAATCTTTCCACTCCGCCAACATAGCTAACACCACATTTTGATGCCTGCTAAGAGCATCTGCCACCTTATTACCTTTTCCTGGTGTATATTTTATACCAAAATCATATGTAGCCAAAAATTCCAGCCACCTCTGTTGTCTCATATTCAACTCCTTCTAAGAGAATAAATACCATAAAGACTTATGATCCGTATATAACTCAAATCTTTCCCCTAAGAGTTAATGTCTCGAAATCTTCAATGCGAAGATCATAACTGCCAACTCCAAATCATGAGTAGGATATCTAACTTCATGCGGTCCAAGCTGCCTAGATGCGTAGGCAATGACTTTACCATTCTGCATTAACACCACTTCTAATCTAGTTCCACATGCATCAGTATACACCACCAACCCTTGGTTTCCGTCCGGAACTACTTACACGGGTGCATTGGTCAACAAATGCTTTAACTTAAGGAATTCTTCCTTACATTTGTCAGCTCAAACAAATCTCACTTTCTTCCTGGTTAGCTTAGTTAAGGGTGCTGCTATCCATGAGAAATCCTTAATGGATCTCCGGTAGTAGCCAGCAAGTCCAAGAAAACTCCTGATCTCAATCACTGTCTCTGGTACCTTCCAATTATTCACAGCTTCGATCTTATCTGGATCGGTTGACAATCCTTTATCTGAAATCATGTGACCAAGAAACTTTACCTTTTTCTTCCTGAAATGACACTTGGTAAACTTCGCCTTTAGCTGATTCTGCCTCAGCATCTCAAGCACCACTCTAAGATGAACTTCATGCTCTCTCTCATCCTTAGAGTATACTAGAATGCCATTTATAAACACCAGTACAAATCTATCCAAGTACTCTTGGAAAACTTGATTCATCAAATCTACGAAGAAAGCAGGAACATTCGTCAATCCAAATGGCATTACCAACCACTCATATGAACCATATCTAGTTCGAAATGCTGTCAAAGGAATACTGTCCTCAGCCACCCTCAACTGATGGAAACCTGTCGCCAAATCCAATTGGGAAAACACTCTGGCTCCACTGAACTGATCAAATAGATCATCTATTATTGGCAAAGGATACTTATTCTTAATTGTCCTTTCGTTTAACTTATGATAGTCAATACACATCCTTAACGACCCATCCGATTTCTTTACGAACACCGCGGCCGCTCCCCAAGATGAACTACTTGGTTTAATAAAATTCATTCCTTCTAGATCCACAAGCTGCACCTTCAATTCCTCCATCTCAGTTGGCATCATCCTGCTAGGTGGTCTACTCACAGGTTCAGCTCCCGGCATAAGATCTATTCTAAACTCAACAGCTCTTTTCAGAGGTGGTCCAGTGATTGCCTCAAAAACATCTTCAAATTCTATTGCTACCTGAACCTGACTTAACTCATTTCCTACCTTCATAGCATTAAGCATAGTACTAACACTCCGGTCAGTATTCTCTACTGAGAATATCACTCGGTTATGACTATCAGGGTGTCTCAGTGATATTTCTCTATCCTGGCAAATTATTCTAGCCTCATACCTAGTCAACCAGTCCATACCCAAAATGATATTGATATCTACAAAATCAATAACATACAAACTGCATGCAAACTTATGACCTAACAAGTCAAGTTCTAACCGATCACATCTTAACCCTAGAGTTGCATACCCTCCTATTGGATTCGCAACCCTTGAGGAAGTAACAAGGTAGGTGGGTTCTAGACATAATCTATCAACCAAACACTGAGATATAAATGAATGTGATGCACCGGTATCAAAAATTACTCTAACTAAAATACTCTGAATCAAAAGCATACCTTCCATCACAATCTTTCCCTTATCTGCTGCAGTAGGCCTAGCTGGTCCTATAGCAAAAACTTTTCCTTTGTCCTCCCTAACTGGCTCTGGACACCGATTCTTGTAATGCCCAACTTGATCACAGTTGAAGCATTTCACATTCTTCTTAACTGCAGCTTTCTTCCCATTTCCTGACCGGCATTCATTAGCAAAGTGAACCTTCTTGTCATACTTATAACAAACTACCTCAGCCTTTGACTTCTTGGCAGTATCTCCTTTCTGGGTTCCCTTCTTCTTAAAGAACTTCCTCTTCTTCCCGTGAGAACTCTAAGTTTCAACCGACTTCTCTTTAGCTAAATCAACAAGTAACTCCTCATGGAGAATGGCCATCTCCACCACTATATTACAAGGATCGTAGACATGGGTCATGGTCATTCTAGCAAGCTCGAGCCTCAGTCCTCGAATGAACTTCTCATTCCTTTTAATGTCAGTTCTATTATAGCATATCCATATCTAGACATCTATTCAAAATTAGTAGCATACTCAACTACTGACATCTCTCCTTGTACTAAATCCATAAATTTCCTCATCAGCTCAGACTTAGCAAACTCCGATACAAAATTCTGCTCAAATCTCATTTTAAAATCATCCCAAGTTAACCGCACTTCCGGAACTCCGACAGTGACACTATTCCACCAATGCAGTGCTGAGCCCTGCAACTGCCTGAAAGCCAAACTCCTCCTTTGCCCATTATTCAGTCCCAAATCGGTAAATATACGCTCACAATGCAACGCCAATTCTAAACTTCTATGGAACTCTCTGTGTCCAAGAATGGCTTCCCATCTAGACTGGTGTAATCTCTACTCAGCAAAGCAATATTCCCAACTGGAGCCACAGGATTAGCTCCTCCACATTTCCAGCTACACAAGTAGCAGCTCCAGCTTGCATCAAGCTGACAAAGAACTGATACATCGCCCCTATATCTACTGGTGGATTTCCAGCACCCACATTGGCTTCAACATTGTGGTTACTAGCATTAGTCGGTCGACCCGGGTTTCTCCTGGTTGTGGGTCGAGCATTTTCATTAGTTGTGGTGGTTCCTCCACCGAGATTTCCTCTTCCGTTTCCTGCTTCCATATCTCCTTTCTCGTAAATCTGCATACGAGCCTTAGTAAGCTACAAAAGAACGGGGGATACGTACTTATATATAACTATATATAGAAAATACAAGTACGTTACTATAACGTTAACCCAAACCCCAATCTTATTATCTGATTCGTTGGATTATGTTTGAAAAATATTTTAGGTTTAGGTTTCTTTTTAAAGTCTCATAAACCTTGCTCTAATACCAACTTGTAACATCCCCTAATTTGGAGGCCGAAACTAACGGCTATGGATGCTGCAATCATCCATAGTTATTAATCCTCGGCGACCAAATACGGAGACATTAGATTCATTGATACACAGAAACACAAGAATATGGTAAAAAAATTTAAACAACAAACAAATTCCACAATCCATTTTAAAATATTCCAAATTGATTACATAATCCCAATTCACAGACCACATTCAGATAATATATAATTATTACAAAATACGCCAAGAGCAGCATATGAAGATGCCCCCTTGGTAGATCAGAGTAGGTAGATAAGCAAGAAAACAATTTTCCTTTACAAACAAAACACACAACAGAAATAAAAGAACTCTAATAACAATCTTGCCTCCCGCACATCCTCAGAAGCTTTTATTTGTCTAAAAGAACACCTGGAAACCTTAACTCTCCACCTACTCAAAATTAATTGAGTACCCGAGAGTTTAAGAGGAAAACAAAAACTTCGAGTCAGACATAAAGCCTGGTATGAATAATAATTTACCATCTCAAATCATTTAGATATCTAGTGAGACCACGCCGCTTAGCGGAACGGGTTTTCCCCCCACTAGTATCCTATAACATTTATAAAACCATATACCGTGCCTCTGCATCCACAATGGTTAAAACATAGTATTTCAAAACATTATGATGATATGCAAATTAATCAATTCTGGATTACCCATCCCCATTCATTCCGACTATCTGTCTTAATTATAGTTTCTAAGGTTACTATTAACCTGTTAATTGTTAAGGACTATCTATCCAATTACTTAGTTTTCATGGGATCACTAAGAACCTATTGGTAACTCCAAAATCTTATTTCTTGTCCTAGTTTTCATGGGCTAACTAGGAACCTATTAGCTGACTGCCAATATCTTAATCCGGATATAGTTTTTATGGGCTAACTACAAACCTACTGGCCCCTGCCAGTATCAAATCGTAGTTTTCATGGGCCGACTATGAACCTATTGGCCCCTGCCAATATCATACAATTTCCATGAGCTTACTATAAATCTATTGGCCCTGCCAAATATCTTTAATTAAAATTTTAACATTTGTTAAGTTATATTCACTACTGGGTCAACCTAATTGGTTATTCTTCCCTTCCCCAAAATACAGTCATGGGTTAATAACAATGTGTATGCCATGGTTATTACTTTAAATTGAGATTGGGTTTATGTTTTGAAACCATAAAAACATCTCTTTCGAAACCTCTGGATAGCCTCCTATGAAAGCAAAGACCTCTTTTCAAAACATTATATACATACCTTTCGAAGCCCTTAATAAACATTCTCTTTCGAAACCTATTATACCTTTCGATGGTGTCAAATCATCTTTTTAAAATATAGAGCTTCGAAACAAATGAAAGTACCCCTTTCAAATGTATTGGGTTTACTCTTTAAAAACATCATTTGGGTCAAAATGGTTATATACGAAAGTATCTCTTTCGAAACCAACAAAAATTAGTTTGGGGAAAAATTAATGGTGTTGGAACCATCTTAGTCAAAAGCGAAGACCTTTAAAATCAAAACCTCGATGGACAGAGTCGAAACCCACTTTCGACTCCATCACCTTCGAAACCCCTACCCCTTTCGAAAGCAATTTGGAAAAGGTTCAGTTTAAGATAAAAATAAGGGTAATCTTTTGAAAGCATTACTGGTCAATATAGTCGAAAGGTAGAGTAGTGGCTAGGTTTCGACTAGGTCGGAACCTACCCTTTCAAAAGCAATTATTAAAGGAAAAAGGTACTCCTTCGAAAGCTAATTATAAAACCTTTTCGAAAGCATATGTTTCAACTGTGTCGAAAGCTTTAGATAAAACTAGGCAAGAATGTTAACTTATGAAAACAAAGTAGGGTTTCAACTCCATCGAAGGCTAACCTTTCGACACCAAGGCTTCCACCCACCTTCCAAACCACTGCATACCATCTAAGTGATATCTTGTGTATTGGTTTCGACTATGGTGGTTTCGACTGGGATGGGGCAGAATCAAAGTAGTCGAAAGGTCCTTACTAATAGAGGCGGAACGCCTTTTTTTGATTTAAAAGCTGAATTATAGCAACTTTTAGTAATTACTTTCTAACAACTTGCCTATTTGTAATCTATTGATTGGTTGTCATAAAAACTTTTCAAATACTTTACGTTCATTACTGCCGCATTTATTTAAATCCAAATTAAAGGATTTTTAACGTTAAAACCTTTCAATATAGCAAAACCGATATTTTGCAGAAAACCCCTTCTTTTAAAATGATGATTTATTTTCCCAAATAAATTAACTGGGAAAAATCCCCAAAAATCACAGAAAATCGATTTCATCATGTAGTCAAACATATTAAACATTTTAGACCCAATTTCTTCCTTAAATTCTTGGAATAAATTTTAAACCCAATTATATCATATTTTTCAGTAAAAATTCATAATAAAATTTCCATAGCTTGGAAAATTTTGAAAATTAAAAACCATCTCCAAAATCATGTTTTACTTAACATAAAATTTTTCCATGGAAATCCGAAATCATAGATACTCGGTTTCATGTCAAAACCGTGCAAATTCATGTGCTTATGAATTAAAACAAATCATCATAATATAACTCAAGCATATCATCATCCATTTTATCACAAAAACGAATTTAAATCATAAATCCAAAACCATATAATTAAAAATTAAAAATAGAGATGGTAGAATATTATTATTCACCTTAAACTTGATAAGGAATTTGAGATTTGTTGTTGATTAATCCTCCCTAGCTTTTGATTAAAATTTCTTCCTTTCTTCCTTGGTAATGGTCGGCTTTAGTTTAGGTTTTAGATTTGTATTTGCGACTGTGAGAAATGAGACGTGAATGGACAAAAATGAGAAGTTATAGCCATGTGTAATAAATGAGCTAATTTACTAATATGCCCATGTGTAGTTTAATTAAACTTTAAACCAATTTAATGCCCATTTACTTTGTTAATAAACGCGGCCCTATTATGTAATTTATTCAAATCTCAGCCTCCTTATCATCATTATTCTATTTAATTTATCTAATTAAAATTACTGAATAATGTTATCAAAAATTAGGGATGTTACACCTGCTCTATTTCTTCCAAGTCGTCCAACGGTTCTAGGCCCTTTCCCTTTATTCCCAACCTAGCACTTTTAGCCTCATCTTCTTTAGGTGAGCTTTCCGTACTTTCCGCCGAGAGATTATTTGACAGATATTGTGCATACACCGAGTCACATTCATTTGTTACAATCATGTGCAAGTGGGTCCATTTAGAATATGCCATAGGTATTGTGGTCTTAGAATGACCTGTTTCAGTACCTACCTTGGAATTTATTCCAATGCAGTTATTTTAACTGGCTTTTCATTTTTTTCTTTTGTTATTATTTAGCTCATATGACACAACGATATAGTTTGAAATAATTTTATTGCTAGAATTCATGGTTGCATTGTAAAGTTCCCTATTTAAGAATTGTTCTCCCCTCACACTTCCTATCCCTGCAAAGGTGGGGGACTTCATTAGTAAATCCTTTTGCACACCCGACTCTATTAGCGTAGGTTTCCCTAAGAAGGAATTATACAGAAACCGCTGGTCGATGATCGAAAAGCTTGTGTAGAAGGACTTGTGAAGAGGGGAAGTTCCAGCAGTTACGAGCAGTCTTGCCATACCCGTTGGAATTGTCATCGTGTTATTGAAACCATTAATCAGTTCAGGGCTTGGTTTTTTATTTTCCCCTGGTAAGTGCATTTTAGCAAAAGTCGTTTTGAAGATAACTTTCACAGAATTTCCCAAATCCACAAAGACTTTTTTCACTGTGTAGTTGGAGACCTGCACAGTTACTGCGAGAGGATCTTAATGTGGGAATATTACCCATAGTTGAGTTTGAAGTGATGTCTGGAATTGCTTTATGCTTGATGCAGTATATGGTTCGATGTTCTGTGCAAGCCTCTCGCATATATCTTTCTTATGCCTTTTTGCTCTACCCCGCTAGGTGAGGTCCTCTATATATGGATGCAATAAGGTTGGACGGGTTACCTGCCAAACTTCTATTAGGGTCAGGGGACTAGCTTTGCACTGGGGTAATGGAATCATCTTTCACATAGGTTCCTAAATATCCCTTTTGGATCAACCTTTCTATTTCGTTTTTTAGATGGCAAGAATTATCGGTATGATGCCCATTGACTCTGTGGAATCTATGGCATGCGCCTCCTTTGTTTGGCTCTGCCTTCTTCCATTTGCTTGCTACATTATAAGCTAATTCAGTTTTAGTTACATCAAAAATTTGGCTTGGCGCATGAGTGAGTAGAGTCTTGAGTGTGAAGTTAAATTCCCTTGGTCTCTTCATCGAAAGGTTTCTATACACTTTTGCCCCCCCCACTTCCTTTCTCCAGTAGTTTGAACTGTCCTTTCGACTTGAGTGCTTCCTGAAGCCTTGGCCTCCTTAGTTTGTATGTAACCACTGGCCCTCTTATAAAAGGCTTTCATGCTATTGCATGGCTTTCTACTATATTTGCCCAATATGTCAGTATTTCTTCTTATTCCAGAATACGCTGCTATCAAAAGTGCTTCCTCATTTGTAACTCTAATTCTTACCGATTCGTCTTTGAAATGCTTAATGAAACTTCACGAGCTTTCATTCTCTTGTTGCCTAACCGTGGATAGGTTATAAAGATCTGGTGAGCTTTTGCAACTGGCATGAAACCATTTATGGAAATATGTAGATAATCGTGCCCTAGGAATGGATTTCTCCCGAGGTACATCTTCTGAACCATCTTGATCATGTTCCCTGTAAGGTACATTGGGAACAGTTTGCAGCGGGCCAGCCTTTTGACCTTGAAGATGTCTATATAATACTCAAATGTGCATAAGTGATCAATCAGATTCATTAACCCATCATATTTCTCAATGGTTGGAGCCCGAAAGCTATCTGGCAAATCTTCTTCAATAATCATACTGATGTAGCTAGGAGTACAACACCACAAAAACATTACGCCAACTACATGCCTACTCCAATCGCTAGAATCCCCCCATCACTGCTGCCTAGTCCTACAGTTCTCCATTGTAGTAGCTAATCACCATCGCCTACATGCCCAAATCATCATTAAGCCTATACTACATAGTGCCCCAAAAACGTACCATCACTCATCGATACAGACTTTGCTTCCTCTTTCCTTGCGTCACCTTCAGCCACGGCTTCATTGCCGAAGTTGATGGCCAAAGCTTGGGCCCACTAGCCATCGCGGCACACCAGAACGTCGTCGACGTTGCCTCGTGTAAGTGCCTCCGTGCGCGATAACGTATTTTTTGAAAATTTTGAAATCGCAAATTAAGGATTAAGGGATTAAGGCTACAGTGCTCGGGTGCGTGTTTTGCAATAAGAAAGGGAATGGTAAAGAAAAATGGATGGACCTTATGAATGATCTTGGGCTTCAATTATAAAAAGGGCTAGATTTAATTCTTTATTTACTTTTTAAATAATTCATGTATTAATTTGCAATTAAATTTCAATCTAGTTTAACTTAATTTACACATCAATATACATGAATATATTTCGATAACCACTCAATTTCACTCAATTCGATGTCCGCTTATTATTTAGCTATTTCATTGGTATAAAAGTTATTTACACCTTTAAAATATTTTATATTTAATCAAAACATTTATTCAATTTTAAAATATTATCCAAAAAGAATTTATTAAAATAAAATATTTTATTAAATAGCCCTCAATTAAACAAATATGTACTTTCAAAAATAATAATTAACAGATATTGAATTTGAATTTTTTTATTTTAACTTAAATTTATTTAATTAACACGTAGAAAGCAGGATTGTTACAGACTTTGCCTCTTAAGAAAATTGCGTCCTCGTAATTTCTTATAGGGAAATGTCATACACCACTCAAACCATGGACTTTCTTCATATCTACAAACTTCACATCATCCTCTATGTGGCTTTCACTACTTCTCAACTTATCGTATGCCATACTTAAATAGACTCATTCAACGACATTCTATTTTTGCGTACGATAAAATTGTGAATTTTTTTTCTAAATGTCTGATTTTTTGGAAATTTTTTATAGTCTCCTTTGTACAAAGAGCATTCCAAAAAATCAAAACACATAATGTCGCAAATAATATACAGCCCAACCAATGGGGAATCCTGAACAGGGGGAAAACAATATAATATCACATATATACCAATATATTGTAAAAACATACATTTTTATTAGCATTTAAGCGAGCTATTTCGCATTTGTTTGAGCAAAAGCGAGCTTTTACTGCAAACCAATTCAAATAAACACCAAAAGTATCTATATTTAACTCAATTTAAACATTAGTCGCATACTAAAAAACAAAAGAATACATTCATGTAAGATAAAAGAAATATATCATCCATATTTAACCCACTTTCCGACTAACTTTCAAAGGCAAAATACAAAATTAGGGATGGGTTTCATAAGCGAAGTTGTAGCTTAATGTATTAGCTTTCAAAAATAATTTTCGGATCGCAAAAATGTTAAGTAGAACTCAAGTTATGACTGTTTTCCTTTTGGTAGTGAATTCTGAAATGAAAACATAAATGCAAGCCCAATTAAGAAACACGAATATTTAGCTAAGAAAATGACAAAATTTTATGAAACACTTAAAACAAAAGTTTCTGCTTAAGTTCTTAGCTTTCCGGAATGGGCTAAATCATCTAAATCGGACAAACCGTTTGAAAGATATGCTCAAATGAATTTTGCGCTGTTATGTGGTGTTTGCATTTTTAGGACAGCAACATACATTGTTTTTAATTCATGTTCTAAACATAGTTAAGCTCAAAATTTTGCATTTCATTTCAAACAAAAATTACTCTCTAATAACATAGATTTCTTACAAAATTAAATTCGTCGTAAACGAATTGATAGTTTGAGATCTATGGCCAAAACATATCATGGGTTTTAAGTCAAAGTTTTCATATACATTTTTAATATCTCTTCTATTCTAAGTGCATTGTACAAATTTCAAGTTTAAGTTTAAACTTCAAAGGTAAAGTCCTATCTATTCTATTACTTTAAATTAAGGCAGGAACCTCCCCAAGATGACGTGGACTACTGTGCCTTTCTCATTTCAAAATAATGCTTCCTTATCCACTTCCGCGTTTTTTTTAACTTGCCTCAAACTACTATAGCATGTGACTGACACCTCATCTTCCTTCTCTTTCATGACGTTGTTGCCCATCCAACTTCTTCTCTTTCTCATTCAGCAACTGCTCCCAATTACCCCCCTGTCCACAATTGCTACTACAATTCTGTCACTCTGTTTCTCCTCCCTCTCCCGCTCCATCACTTCTTCCCCTCCCTCACCGTATCTCCACTCTACCAAAACTCCCCACTGTACATCCCCTTTCCCAATCAATGTCAGATTTAAGCATTTGACTTTCCCAAGCTACAGATTTCGTGTAACCAATCTTCATGATGACTAGCCAATCGAATATGGACTGATTTGCCAGCGTCCTCTCGCTCGCCACTCAGTCGACTGTACAGGTAATTGCTTTCTGTGTCACGTATATGAACGCATTTTTTTAGGCGGATTGATTTACTATCTCTGTTGTCATCTTCTTTTAATTAAATTAACCTCGCTTTGTTTTATACTGAATTTACCTTGCTTCTACACGTTCGATTTTGTTCACATAGCAAGAGCGCAATGTACCTCCCTGTCTTGCAGTTGAGTTAAAACTAAAACTGCATACCATGCCTGCTTTGCCAACTACTGTACCCAGATTTTGAATGTGCGTTCTGTTTCTTCCACTACTTTTAACCCACTGTTCATATAAGATGGTGGGATTAACAACTGCGCCCAATATGATTTGGCATCCTGTTTTGTTGTGCTTATTAAAATTGACATTTCTGCTATCATCTGACCATTTTCCGCTCTCATTCTTCTTTTGATTGTGAATTGATGTTTATTTATTTCTACGACCGACCATAACCTGGAGGGGTTGAGACTGATAATTGTGTCAAAGTCATATTTATATAGGCGCACTGCTTACGTTGTTTGTGTTACTGCATTATAAAAGAAGTTCTGCTTCTACATTGAAATAGCTGCATGCGTACTGCGATTTATTGGGTTCAACTGACTATTTTGGTATATTTTTGAATCTGAATATATTGATAAAGACATTGAGCGGTAACAGTGTTTTTGTTCCAAACCAATTTTAGCTCTGATTGAATTTTCGACAGTTGCTTTTGAATTGTGTAAACATCCGAGGTCTACTTGTGCATAAAGGTACATGCATACATAAATATTTCATTAGAGTGTATAATCAATTTTGTTGAACAACTATAGTATATGTATTTAGTTGATTAACAGTGTGTGCAATCTAATTGGTACTATTGGTCAAAATATGTGCCTTCGTGGTTTAATTATTCACTCGGATGTTTTACCACACATCCTTCATTTCCTATATTATCACATTAACATGAAACAACTATTTGTACTGTTTGTTATTCTTCAACTGCTTTTTCATTAAATCAACTATCACCTAAGTTAATATTGTAGGCAGATCCGAAAACCAATAGAAAAATACAAAAAAGGTTGATTTATTGTCCATAAATCTAAATTTTGTTACATGTAAACATTATTTACTCATTACTTTTTTTTTGGTTTTCTAAGGATTCACTGATAGAGTTTGAGAGTGGTTTCTAGGTGCAAATTGATTTTTTTTTTTCAACTTACCGAGTCAACAGGATGATAATATAAGGACAAATGTTTATTGCTACCCATGCTTTGGTTTTCACAATTACGAATTTGAATAATTCTCCTTTCAAATGATCGTAGTTAAGAATTTTATTTTCACCGTATGAACTATCATAATTGTTTGAAGCTTTTTTTCATGTTACTGAATATGGTACTACTTACAATGGTAGGGTAAATCGAACTGTTCGTTATTGTATACTTATGCAGGAGTTTCATTTATGATAACTTTTTTGGTAGCCAGCCACTCAAGCCTGAGCATATATCTTATAATTTTCAAATCATATATAATTTTTATGTGATATACTTTGTAACTTACTTTTTGAAACCAAAGAATTTTAAATTTTGTACTTAAACTGTAGGTAAAAAAAATATAATTTCTATTTTTTCCTGATTTTCTATGGTTTACTATTACATATTTGATTGATGGTTTGTTGGTTGTGTGGGTGATATATGTTTAGTCCTTATTCATTTTTTGGTTGCTTCATCCTGATTATTTTTTATATCGATAGATGGTGCACAATTCATTGTATATTAGTAACCAATTCTTTATTTCAGGTTCAAAATAGTCTTAGTTTCATAGTTAAAACTATGAAACTGACCTTAAATGATAATCTGTGTATCTTTGGTCAAATAGCATCAAATACTTGGTGAAGAAAGAAAATTCCTTTTTGTGTATGTTAATACACTTAATTGAACCAACCTTACAATGTCTTAGAACATGTAATTATTTAATAATAAATCTGCTATTATGCCTTAAAAACTTACTCTGTCATGTTTTAGTATGTCAAAACACATTACAAAGTATATAATGGTTATGTGAACATAAAGTGTACATGTATCTTAAAACTCAATCCTAACCAAAAAACAAACTTTAATATAATATTTATCTAATTTTACTAGATTTTGCTGAATTTCGTTCTTATGTTTAGATATATACTGCATATACATTGCCTCGGCTAGATCCGATGAAATTTTTTTTTATGTTGAAGGGGAAGGAGTCTTTGAACTTATGATAAAAGGGCCAAGTCTATTACATAAAAATTGTAACCAATTGACGAGCGATATTTATCATAAGGATTCCTTCTATTTTGATGCATCATAATATCAGTAGATGTTAACCAGTCATACTTTTCTCTCATTGTAAAGAGTAAATTAATTCACGGTGAATCATTGAGGTTTTTACAATAATTTTTTCCATGGTTCCTATGTTTTATTGCATTATTTGTGCACATGATATTAAAGTCCCTTTATCAGGTATGAATTATTATATTTTAGTCGAAGTCATTCTTTGTCACCATTCACGTATAAGAAAATTGAGTTTATATGTAGATTAGCAAATAAGTAATAAAACAATTGATTATGCGTTAGTACTGTTTGTATACTGGGTATTACACTCAAGTTTGAAACTTGAACATATATCTTATTTCCGCGGTTTATTACTGAAAATGCAAGATTAGTAGTTGCATGTAATATGACAATGAATTGCCACTTATTTCTGTATTCATTCAGTAATCACTTTGTAAATAATGGTTTTATATCCGAGAAGAAGACTATCACCTTCTATTTTCAGACATAAGCATATTGTATTAATTATGGGTTTAAGAATGGTACACTGACGCTATCATACAAGGGAAACCATATTGAACAACTATGACTACCATGGTTCTTCAATGTCAATATTTTCAAACTGATGTCCAATGGAGGCATGACATGCATAAAAAACAGTTGAAGTAGCTTTTATTTGAAACCTGTATTGCATTCCAACTGCAGATAATGTTTTATATTTTTATTTCTGTTCTTAAATTTGTTTATTTATATGTTTTGTGAAATGCTTCGCAGGAATAAGAAGTGAGGTAGATAGCTATGACTAAGTTTGGTGATGCAGTTATACGGATGTGCAACATCTCCGCATGAGTGTTTAAGGTAACAAAGTTGATGGTATATGTTATTTCCATCATTTTCTTAAAAATATAATGTTTATATACTGACTCTATTTTTTAATTTCATTCTCATAAAGTATTCAATTTTTTATTTATTATATTACTCCAAGTTTTTTAGAACACTTTATGTGTCTGTTGTGGAAAAAATAACAGTACATTCATGCAGTGAATGAATTGTTAATTTGTTCTTATTGCTGAAGTTAGGAAACTAACAGTACATACAACATTTCTCTGTTCAACTCATATGGCATATGCACGATGAAAAACATTATAGTTCAGGACTTCTATATAGGACAAGATGAACTGGTTTAGGATATAAACAAAGAAGAAAATGGTTAGCAATCAATTTTAAGAATAAGATCGTAACAACCCATAAATCTTAGTGGCTTTATTTTTTTAATTAATTGAAATTTTTTGAAATTTTTAAATAATAAAATTTTTGAATTAAAAATTTGATATTTGGAATACGTCTATTTAAACATAGCAAATGGTAAATTTTCAATTAATAATATGGAAGTTTATTTTATTATGTAATTTTATTTCAATTCAAATCAGTTAAAAATTAATGGTAATAAATTTTTTTCCAAACCTGAATATTTTTATACAATAAATTTGTAAATCCTCTTTCGAGTGGGACGTCATATTTCGTTTCTTCAAATTTGGACTGCTATTGCTCCGTCTACCTTAATTCTGACGTTTTAACAGCATTTTTGGTACCGATTATCGACTTTTGATAGGATGATGGTACCACTGATATCTGTATACCATTTTGATCGTCGCGTCGTGCTGATCTCTGCAGTATGTTCAATTCTGTGTTTGAAGTCCGGTACGCTGCGGAATCTGTGAAATTGTGATCGGTATCGGTTGAGCTTTCTAAATTCTTGTGTCTATTCAAATTTCCAACGTGTGTTAAGTCAACAGCTATTAGTTATAAATATTTCCTGAATTCAAACGGAAGGCTTTTGCTATCATCTATGTGTTGATATATTGTTGCTCGGTTCAGTTTCTTTTTGTTCTGTTCATCTATTCGTACTGTTTTAAAGAAATTTATATATATACAAACTATATTCCGCGTGAAGACTTCTGGCTTCAGCAAATTTCTCTTCGTCTTCATTCTCCACCAATTCCTCCCGGTTTCAAACCCATTCTTTCCTGCTCATGTCACCCTACCTCGGCCGCACGAACTTCCACCCTCGTCCTCTGCCTGTTAGCCAGAGCAGCCTTCATCCATGTCCACCACTTCAAACCATTACCGTCCGAAGCCCTTCCACCTGCTGTTGCCAAGCCCAGCCTTAACCTCGACCACCATTCCCTGACTAAGCACTCACCCACAGCTTCGACTCTGCCCCTGCCAAAGCCCAAACCCAATAGCCCCTGGCCTCTCTTCACGCGGAGCCATCCACCAAACTCCACCCCTCCTTGCCGATCATGCATGCTACTTCTCGCCTAGCCTTCTACTCACTCAGCCATTCTTATGTAAGTTATAAGTGATATTGTATATATGTAAGTTATGTAAAAGTTTTATATATTCTGTTATATATATATATATATAGATTTATATAAGTTTATATATATTGTGTTGTCGACTTTCTTCTCGTTTACCATATTATAGGTATATATTACCTATGAGTTATGGCACGTATTATATCATAGAGGACAATTTTTTAAACCAAGCCCGAACAAAAAACATATTTCAATTTTAGACCTGAATCGAAACTTATTATAAAAATAGGCCTCATTTTGCACAAATATGGATTGCGCAAGTGTATTTTTGCTAAAAAATAATTATACATGCGCAAATTTGGATTGCGCAAGTGTTATTTTTTTTATAAAAAAAAATTGTGCTTGAGCATTTATGGATTGCGCAAGTGTATTTTTGCTAAAAAAAATTATACATGCGCAAATTTGGATTGCGCAAGTGTTATTTTTTAAAAAAAAATTTGTGTTTTAGCATTTATGGAATGCGCAAGTATAATTTTTGAATTTTTTTTAACACTTGCGCATATTTGGATTGCGCAAGTATAAAACGCTGAAGAAAATAAAACGAGGCCTAGTTTTGCAATTAGTTTTCTATGATGCCTATTTCTACAATATGTTATTTTGTCAAGCCCTGTTTAAAAAATTGTCCTATCATAGACGCAGTACTATCTATGCTTAAAGTATATATATAGTAGTTGTCTTGTCTCGGCTAAAGGAAAAGTTTATATAATTAATATATGGGTTCTATATTGGTTTGAAAAAAATACGCATAATATATGTAAGGTTATGTTATAGTTTATATATTAGTTCACAAATATATATATGTATATGTTGATAGAATTTTTGAATAGAGATATATTATATGTTAAAATATACGTATATCATATATTTTGTTCAATTTGTCAGAAGTTATATACATATTAAAATACATATATGTTGTTTCGAAAGTATAAATTATTGGTTGTTTATACCTGCTTGTGTCTATATATTTGTGTGTTGTATATCTAACGTATATTAACGTTTTGAAATAAAAATATCTATGTAATATATAAATCTCTTGTAGTCTACACTTGTATATAAATATATATATATATATATATCTGTTACTTTGTATTGGCTGTGTTGGTTAATTATCTGATTTTATACATGGTATATAATTATATAACTTATTTTGTATATTTACAGGACCATATGTATAACTATATGTGTATAATTGTCTGCATGTATATTGTATATATTTAGTCTATGCTCTTGTAAGTGGCATAAGTATATGTGAGTCTACATATTTATAGATGAGAGATATGCATATGTGCACGTTAGTTAGACATATAGTTTGATTAGTGATATATAATGTCAGCTTATATATAATATACATTTATGTAGCTTAGTAGGTCTGCAGATGTTATGCATATTTGTGTTAAAGTCGCATACAACATAATATATTAATTTACATATATTTGAGCTGGTTTAGGTATATTTATATATGTATGCATATGTTAGTATATGACTATCTAAAAATTTTAGGTTAGTTATAAGCATGTTTACAGCACACATATATAGTTACAGAAAATGCTTACGGGTCATGCATATATTTATATTAGCTTTTGCAAATAATTAAGTCAGTTTGCCTGTATTGTTTCTGTTGTATATATATATAAGTATTTATTTCAAAATATATTATATATATATGTTTGAGTTTAATATATGTGTTTTAATATAAAACAATGATTTTATTTACATATGTATTTTATTTTAATATTGATTTGTTCTCATCAATTTATGTTATCAGTTTTACTCGTCAAACTCATGCCAATCTCTTTTTGCTTTGGAATTCGTGTTTGGATTCACAACTCATTTCATTATCTGTCGAATCTCTCTAGCCTCTAAAGGTGAGCAATCACTCACGATTAACGTTCTTATATTTATTAAATTTGATTTCAATTGAAACGACAATTGAAATATGCTGCTAATTTGAACTGTTATTTATTTAATCGTTATATATGATATGCTATCATCTGCAATTGTTCACCTGTGGGATATGACACCATATCTCGTTGTTTATATTTTGTTTTATTTATCACTGATGATATATCCTTGTTGTTGATATGTTATATTAATTTCATAACTGTTCTAACTCTGCAAGTTCCCTGTAAGTATAGAATTCCCTATGAGTTGAAATGATACATACCCGAACGATATTGTAGAATAGGAGGAAATCGTTATGGGTTGAAATGATAAACTCAAGCGATTTTCATTGAATTGAATTTGGGATTGCGGATTGAAAAGATATATACCCGCAGATATTTATATTGCGGATTGAAATGATAAATATCTGTATCACTTGACCATAGGATAGAAAATTATATACAGACACCGTTGGTATATATATATATATATATATATATATACTGAAAATGATTTCCAAGGTTTTGAAAAGAAATACATGTGGTTTTAATAAATATTGATTTTACGATATTATATTTTTAATATAGATTTTATTATAATTTTTAATAAATTAATTTGGAAAGAGAAATAGAAATTAGTTTGAAATTTATTTGAATTTTACTAAAATAAAACCGATTTGAAACTTATTAAATGTGAGATTTTAAAGATATGATTTATAACTTGATTTTTGATTTAAAGTGATTAAATGAATATTCAAGTAAATAAATTGAAGGGAATATTAGTTTATATAAATTGTAATTTAAGGTTTTATTTAAATGATATTGGATTGCTAAGTGAATTTTCAATATTAAATAATGGTAAAGTTGAGTTGAAAATATAAATGAATTTAAGCTGTGAAATCTATTGAAATTGAAATGGTTTAAATTGTAGTTTATATATGTATTTGAAATCGATATAAATAAATTGTTTTGAACTAAATTGAAATTGGTGAATTGAGATTTAATTTAAATTGAATTTTGGAATTCGAGTTGATCTGAATTGATTTGTGAAATTTGAGGAAACTATTTTATTATATAAAGTATTTTAAAATATATTTAAAACTATTTTAATATTTTACTTTATAAATTAACTGAATATGAACTATTTTAATTTTTAACTATTTTTAATATACTAATTATTTATTTTATAAACTATTTTATTATACAAACTATTGTATTATATAAACTATTTTATTATATAAACTATTTTATGTATATATATATGTATGTATTATTTTAATATCTAAGCTGTTTAAGTGGGAGTAATATGATTTCAAATTGCTATGAATTTTCAAAGTGTTATGATTTCCAAGTGTTATGATTTCCAAGTGTTATGATTTCCTAAGTGTTATAGTTTCAAAAATGTTATAATTTCAGAGGTGTTGAAATTTTGGAAAGTATTATGATATTGGAAATGAATATTATTTGAGTGAATAATGATATCGTATTAATATGGTTTTGAAATAGATATGATATTTTGGTTTTGAAATATGATTTGAAATGAAATGACCACGGTGTTATAATAACGTTTGGTTGTTAAAGAGACCGGGATCAGATGTTGTCATACTCTCTGCCAATACCGAAACCACTTTAATAACTGTGCACGTGGTGGAGATTCCAGAATGAAGTAGGATGGTTTGGTGACGATTCTATATGGTATTTACGTGGACCTGACTCCCGTGAGTCAGCTTGATGTGGCTAAAACAGGAGCTACACCGGGCCAAGTGAGGTCATTCCTCCTATCGGACACATTTCTTTGATACCATTCTATGCTTTTGTGATTTGATTGGGTGCACCCTTTGATTTAGGAGTGTGTCACGAGGTGGGCGGTAGTAGCTGCTATGCGTTACCACCTGTCCGGATCTGCAAACGGTATATCTTCCCTGGCATTGCCTCGAGTGCCGTGTCGCTTGCCTTATCGCGCCTTCTACGAGTTTGGTTTGTACCATACCTATGGAATGCCCTCTGATAGCCCTCCAGTTTACGGAGGAATTACGGTACTGTATGGACTATGGGAATATATAAAAATGTGTTAAGGGGGATATGGGTAATGCCTTAACGCTATTTTAATACCTTTACTTTACTATAGACATGTTATAATAGCGTATATTACTACATAGTAGATAGTTCCACGGGTCCTTAGAGGATGGGAATCCCAAACATCCTTTAAGTTACTTGTATTTCAGTTGACATTTCACTTGAGTTGAAGTTATTAATATAAGAATGTTAATCCTGACTCGAGTGTTTTGTGTTTTGCTTTACGCTTGGGTCAGACTGAGTGTCACAGCATTGAAGACTCACCTTTGGAGTTGGAGCTTCACTTGAAGATCCATCTGTATCTATTCAGCTTTTAGCTATCTAGTGGTTTTGTTCATACTTGTCATCTGTTTGTATTCAAGACTTCATTGTATTTGAGATATTCTATTATATTTTATTTCAAACTCTGTTGTTTATATGGTAGCTTCATGAACTACTATTTATCTATTCCGCCTCTTATTGTTATATTACTCTGTGTTTGTGATTCTGTGATTTATTTATTTACTGTATATGATGAGTTTTGCCAAATATAAATTAACAATCTGATATTTTGAGAAATTCAAGTCTGACATGTGTGGATGCGAATGGTTGAAAATATCGGGTCGTTACAAAGATGCTAACCATTATTGTGCTAAATGTGGACAAAATATAATCACAAGGGGAAAAATAAAAACTGGATCTTTTCTGCATACGTGCCATTTGCAGCTATCGAATTCCAATTTGGAAAAAAAGAGTGTATACCATTTTTTATCCTGACCTACAGTTGTTTATCACTACATTTAATTTAGTATAGTAGTTGTTGGATATGGCGACTTATGATACTAAAAAAATGCTTTCGACTGCATAGTGCAAAGGAATACAAAATTGGTGAATATTCTGCCTTAATTTCTATAACTAGCTAAACTGTCCAACAAATTTTTTGGTTCTAAGTATAACAACAGTCTTATCAATGACAAAAAATTTATGGTCGACCTCTGGTAACGAGTGGACTGATGGGAGGACGATGATTTTATGCGCATGCTGTTCTATTTTGATCACTATGTTATGAGTTCCTTTTGCCCTTCCTCAGCCTTGTGCTTCTAACCATATATAACCATTACTGTTATTTTTTATTTTTTTTAAACCCTTTTTTCCCCTGCCAATTGTCCTCGACTCAATGCACTCTTCATATCCAAACTCATTGGTTTGGGTGGTTGATTTTGATGCGAGACAGCAGAATATCACACATGCGTACATGTCAGTAGTCGGTACGCATATTTTGTCCACCATCTTTATAAACAGTGTACCAACATTTACAACTATCTTTATGTTTCTTGACGTTCTTTATGTTGATATATTACATTTGCTGCGACTGTCCTGAAGTTGAAATAATTTGTAAATCCAGGTATGCAAGTCTGCAAGAGCGAGATGTAGATTGCTGCTGATGTGGAAACGGGCAAAAAGATATCATACAAGCAGGTGGATGCGGTACAACAACCGTTGTCATGATTTCGTAGACATGTCCCTACATGATTTTTCTGACTTTCTTTGTCGACAACATGAGGAGGACGTCAACAAACTGCTTTCAATCGAGCAATCTTACTGTCGACAGAGTTAGTACAATTTTACTATCAGCATTTTTTATAGCCCTCTGACTATGCGTACTATGCACAACCATTTATGATATGTTGTTTTTTGTTTGAAGTTTGTCAGATAAATCATCATCACAGACATCGAAAACTGAGGCATAAAAAAAAGTGGAAGGTGGCTATATGTATGATCGATATTATTTTCCACATGTTGTAGCCATTGACATATATATATACGTCTGCTGTACAGTATGATTGTTACAGGTAATTAAAAATTTTGAACGTTCTTAGCGCTATTATTTGTTATTGCACAAAACCACGACTTGACGGGTGTCCCACCGACTCATTTCCGACATCATCTGACGCAGCTCATTGGGGGAACAATATACCTACGTGTGCTGTTTCACTATGTACTCGTCCTTCCGCACTAGGGAATTACGGGCAGCGTATGTTACGTAGTTTAACTTGGTAATTGCAAGATGAATTGGTTGTTCAAACCTTTTCTTAATTTTTTGGCTATATCTGCAGGTAAAATGTTTTCAGCACACAATTTTGGTCCTCCTACGTGTACATGTTCGTATTGTGGAGCAATGCTTTGGTTTGAAGAAAGGGTAAAAAAGGGGAGTACGAATGCAAATCCAAGATTTTCAATATGCTGTCAAAGGTAAAGGTTCAGCTGCCGTCCTATTGACCCGCCCCTAATTATTTGATGGAGCTTCTTTACTACAATGGAGGTTCTGTTTCAAAGGGATTTCGGCAACATATACGAGCTTATAATTGTATTTTTGCTTTTACGTCAATGGGTGGAATTGTTGATAACTCCATAAACAATGGTCGTGGTCCATATGTTTTCAGATTAAATGGTCAGAACCACCACCGAATAGGCTCGCTTTTGCCGACGACGGGTGAACCAAAATATGCTCAATTATATTTTTATGACACCAGTAACGAAGTCAGTAATTGGGTTTCGTCGTTTGGTAAAAGTATGACGCAAAATTTAGATGTGGGTATTGTGAACAATCTAATACGCATGTTCAACCACTGCAACGAGTTGGCTAAAGTGTTTAGGATGGCTAGAGATAGATTTCATGCATTGGAATACCAACCTATCACCATTAGGCTCTTGGAGAGACGTTATAGGGATGGACGACAGTACAATTTACCAACTACGTCGGAGATTGCAGCATTGATTGATAACTCAAATGTGGATTTGTGTGGCTGTCGTGATATTGTGATTGAAGATAGCAATGAGGTACTGAAATGGATTAGTGAAAAGCATCTTTCTTTTATGTCCATGCAATATCCAATTTTGTTTCTGTATGGTGAGGATGGTTTCAGCTGTGATATAGAATACAGAGTAATTGACGTATGCTTACCAACTAAAAGAACGACTGTTATAGTGAGGGAGTATTACGCCTACCTTATTCAGTGCAGACGAGAAGATGCCTCGGTTTTGTTATGGGGTGGCAGGCTTTTCCACCAGTTGATCGTAGACAATTATACATGTATTGAAGAAGACAGGCTGCCGTGGGTGAAGAGTAACCAAAGTACGTTAAGATGTGAATTGTACAGGGGTATGCAAGATGCTATTACGACTGGTGACACGACTGCACGCGCGATAGGAAGAAAGGTTATTTTACCCTCCTCTTTCACAGGAGGTCCTAGGTACATGGTACAAAACTACCAAGATGCTATGGCCATATGTCCGTGGGCGGGATCCCTAAATTTTTTGTAACGTTTACATGCAATCCAAAGTGGCATGAGATTGAAATGGCTTTACTAAACATTCCCGGTCAGAAAGCTGAGGATAGACTGGACATTGTTTCACGTGTTTTCCACATGAAGCTTATGGAGCTAATGCGCGACATAAAGACCGAATGTCATTTCAGAAAAGTCAAAGCATGTAAGTTCGACAAATTATTACTAATTTTTTCACACTTTTTTTACTATACTTCCGCTGACATAACTTATTTTTTGTTTTTCTCTTTCTGTTTTTTTACAGTTGTTTACACAATTGAATTTCAAAAAAGGGGACCAACGCATGCTCATATACTTATATTTGTGTTTGGCGATCAGAGACGAAAGACTGTTAGTCAAGTTGATGCAGTAATTAGTGTTGAGATACCAGATAAAGAAGCGGATCCATTTGCTTATCAGCCAGTATGTCAGTACATGATTCATGGTCTTTGCGGTTACGCGAATCCTGGATGTGCTTACATGGTGGATGGTTCTTGCTCCAAGCATTATCCTAAACAATATAGCAACAAAACCAGTTTTGACAAAATTGGATTTCCTATTTATAGACGACGGAACAATGGGTTGTCAATGGAGACGGCAAATGGGTTTGTGCAAGACAATGGTTGAGTTATACCTCATAATGTGGATTTAGTTGTCAAATATCAAGTGCATATCAATGTAGAGATATGTAACAGAGCAAGGCCAGTTAAATACCTATTTAAGTACATCAACAAGGGTCATGACAGAGCAACTGTTGTTATTGAAGACAGTCCAAACAAAGAATGCACGTTAGTTCGGGAGGTCGATGAAGTAAAAACTTGTTTGGACTGCAGATATATTTCAGCTTCAGAGGCATCTTGGAGAATATTTGAGTTTGATGTTCAGTACCGCACTCCAATGGTGGAGAGGTTAATGTTTCATTTGTCGGGAGAGCAAACTGTGTATTTTGATGAAATAGAACATTTAAATGACATCCAAGGCAGGCATAATATTCACAAAACTATGTTTAACCAGTGGTTGGAGACTAATAGAACGTGTGATGCAGCTCGACAGCTTACCTATGTCGATTTTCCTACTAGGTGGGTATGGGATAAGTCTACAAAGGAGTGGAGGATGAGGCAGAAAGGAGAATGTATCGGTAGGATATACCATGCACATCCTATGTCAGGGGAGAGGTTTTATATGCGTATGCTTTTAAATATTGTTCACGGTCCTACATGCTGTGAAGACATTAGAACAGTGAATGGTGTTGTTTTCAATACCTTCAAAGATGCATGCCTTGCATGGGGTTTGTTAGAGGATGACAATGAGTGGGATGAGGCATTGACTGAAGCTGCAACATGGGCATCCCCAAATTGTATAAGAGAAATGTTTGCAATGTTGTTGTGTTTTTGTGAGGTTTCAGATCCTAAACAACTGTAGGATAAACATTGGGAGAGTGTAGCGAGGATATGGAATGGAGGTACGTACGCAGGAACGAATGTGGGTCACATGAGCTGTCTTCAAATATGGTGAGATCAGAAGCATTACTTGCTCTAGAAAAGATTATGCTCAGAAACAATAGATCGCTAACCGAGTACTGGTCGTTAGGGGAAGCCGACTCGCAAATTTTAGTTCGGTAGATAACACACTACTATCTGATGAAGTGGACTATGACTATGATTTATTACGCATGGAAGCCGAACAATCAGTGCCATTGCTAAATTCAGAGCAGAAAATGGTTTTTGACGCCATAATCTACGCTGTTCGCAACCACAGTGGAGGTTTTGTTTGTCTACGGAAGTGGAGGGACAGGGAAGACATTTTTATGGAATACTTTAGCATGCACTGTATGGGCGGAAGGTAGAATTGTATTGGCAGTAGCATCTTCTGGCATTGCATCACTTCTACTTCCCGGTGGAAGAACTGCACAGTCGAAGTTCAAAATTCCTATAAATCTCGATGACATGTCCACCTGCAATATTTCCAAGGAGTCGTGTTTGGCTGATTTACTTAAACATACAGATTTGATTATTTGGGATGAGGCTCCGATGGTTCATCGAAATGCACTTGAAGCATTTGAGAAGCCATTGTCAGATATAGTCTCCTCTGACTCGAATAACGATGATGGTCACATTTTTGGTGGGAAGACAGTTGTACTGGATGGGGATTTTAGGCAGACACTGCCTGTTTTTAGTAAACGCACAAGAGAGATGATTGTTCACTCTGCTATAAATTATTCACCTTTGTGGAAAAAGTGTAAAGTTTTCACTCTAACAATAAACATGAGATTGAAAAATAACAACTTAACAGTTGATGAAAGAGCAAAGCTGTCATCGTTTTCTAAATGGATTCTAGATGTGGGCGAAGGGAAGGTGACGTCTATGTCCTTAGACGTGGATGATGAACCTACTTGGATTCGAATACCTGATGAATATCTTATACCGGACGCAGATGATGCCATTCATACAATTGTGGAAATGACGTTTCTTGATTTGGATAAGAATATTTTAAAAAAATCTTATTTGCGAGAAAGGTGTATCCTGGCTTCAACAAACGATTGCGTTGAAGAAATTAATTCCTATGCAATTGATCTGGTAGGTGGTTCCATGCAAACTTATTACAGCACGGATTCAATCAGCCCTATGTCCGATACAACCGAAGAACATCATCTTTTGTATCCTCCTGAATTTTTAAACACACTAAAACTTTCAGGTCTACCGAATCATGCGTTACGTTTGAAGGTGGGTGTGCCGATAATTTTGATGAGGAATCTTAACCATAATTTAGGTTTATGTAATGGTACGAGAATAATTGTTACGCAACTATCCATGATCGAAGATGAGATTGTAACTGGGAAAAATGTAGGTAGGAATGTATTGATTCTGAGGATAGTTTTAACCTCTGACGATACGAAGTGGCCATTTGTCCTGCGTCGACATCAATTCCCAATTAAAGTCTGTTTTGCAATGACAATTAACAAAAGTCAGGGTCAAACTTTGGAGCAAGTTGGAATTTATTTACCAAGGCCTGTTTTCACACACGGACAACTTTATGTAGCAATTTCTAGGACGACATCACTGTCTGGTCTGAAGATATTGCTCGGCGCTACTAAACCGGGTTTTCAAAAATACACGCAAAACATTGTTTATAAGGAAGTCTTTACAAATCTTGCCGGTATGATGTTCTTTATCCATGATTTATGATTTTTAATTACTAATTCTAACAGTCACAAACTATTATTATAAACTGATGTTCAATGTGTTTCCTACGATCTAGGTGTGGAAGGCGCAAATGATGCCTTGATGATTTATGACTGACGTCGCATCTGCTGTCAAAGGTAATTTCCTTCTAGCTTTAAACTGTTATTGTCTGTCTATATATGCGTAAGTTGATTTTGCTATGACTTTCATAAACCGGCTTGATTTTGTTTGAAACCAACTTTTATCACCGCTGCACAAACAGCTATGTTACGTCAACGCTACATTTTTTATGCACCTTTCATATTCTTTATTGCTTTTTATTTGTCGACCAACTTTGACACGGTTACTGTTGTTTCATGAGGGGATTGGTTATATTCTGACTCTCTGTCCACTTTGCTATTACGTATCAAACAGATGCAGCTGTTCTCATGCGGTTAAAATATATGAAAAAAGAAAGTTATCACAATATGGCTTGAATTTTGGTAATTCTATTTTCGTATTGTGCATACCCAGATACAGTTTTGTACTTGATTAACGGGCATATGTTTTGCGTTTACAAAAGGTAGTTCACTACTACAAGAAAAACTTTGTTTGCAAATTATTTAACTGTAAACAACCAAAACGAATGGCCTCTGCACTTTATTATCACTGGCGTTACAACCTACTTGGTTTGGTAAAACATGATTGCTGTGCTCACTACCCAACGTCTGGCTGCCTGAATTTCAGACAAATTTGACAACATCTTTGTGAACCAATTATCAGTAAAATTAATTGCCCATTTGCTTAACTAAGATGTGGCTCATTTACTTACTCCATTTAGGCCTGTCAAAAATCAATAAACCCATTTAACCCGACCCATTTAACCTTATTTTAGACAGAATTGGGCCTTCTTCAACTTATTTTCTTACCAACCCGTTTAAGCTAGCTATTTTTCACGTAACCTGTTTAACCTTATTGCCGACATTCCAAACATTCCAAACCCTAAATCAGTGGCGATTGTCGTCGATTCAAACCATTCTTTTGTCGGATCGAGTTGATTTGTTCTTCTTCACACCTACGGGTCTTCTTCACGTTGATTTTGATCCCAGTTCACATCAAACAAGGCCGTAAGCAAGGAAGAGGTATTGTGTTGATTTTGTTATTTGATCCGCACTCTTGGGTTTTTGAATTACCGAGTTATTGTGAACCTTTCATCTTTTTTTTTGTAGAACCTCCAATCATAAATGAAGTAGATTCGAAAAGAATAGAGAAAGCGAAAGTAAATGAAGTAGATTCGTGTGCAGATATTATTCTTGCTCATATACGAAACTGAAACGAAGTAAGATCCCATAATGTAGCGGTGGCAAAATTAATTTCCCCTTCATTAATTTTGTTCTTCCCTGTTTGCTCATTTCGAACTGTTAAAGAAGTTTGATTTTCGTACTTGACCATTTATTAAGTTAACCATGGTTTGACTTGAGCAGTGTTTGTTAAGAAAATAATAATGCAGCTGAACCGATTCTTGTTCGTCCCGTCAATTTGATTAGTTAGTATTAATGAATTTTAATTGTATAGTAAGTATGATGTATCATGTTTTATATTTTATTATTTGGATATCTCTGCCCATAAATTTTTGAATGAATGATGTTTGAAAACCCATCCTCCTCCGGGCTCCAGCATTATTTGATTCATGGGAGGAGTGGTTACTAAAATATAAACTGTTTGAAAGATATCTTGGTGCAGGGGACTTTCCCATTTATTTCTTCTTGATGGGGTTGGTAATTTGTTTCTTCAACTATTACTCAATTCCAGATACTTAAGTATTTATATTGTTTTGTTTGCATGTATGGGTTGTAAATTGTAGATATTTTGTTCCAGATACCGTGAAGAATATATCGGAAATGATTTTTCTAAAACCAATATTCTCCCTTATCCGATGTTATTCTTATCTGCCTATTCAATACATCGTATTACTTAGGCTTGCTACTTCAAAGAAAAGCCTTGAAAACAATTTGAACCGGTTCTAAATTAATTTGGTGTACTGTAATTGTTGTGGATTGGGTCATTCCACATATTGTGAAAATTATCTTATACTAAGTTATCAAACTGTCCATAAGTTCTGTAAGTTATTTTTCAAGAAAAATTATTTGATAAGTGCTGCTGAGTATGTGACAGATAACTTGTGCACTTATGTAGAATGATGACAAAATTGCCTTGGAACCTCAATTTTTTAAGCATGTTGATGATATACATTAATATGGTCTAATATCTGTAAGTGTAACAACTAGATAACGAACTTTAAACATGCAACTGTTCTTAACTCCGCAAAGCTTTTAAGGCCTATCCCTCCTTCCATTTATGTTATACATATTTTAATCCATGTACCTTTGTGTTTTTTATGCTCAACTGCATCCCCTCCCAACCTTTGAGTTATGTCACAGATGCACTACACACTTTTTTGTATAACATAAATTGAAACATTTATGTTATACATATTAAATCAACCATTGCTTGCATTTTTGATCCGCGATACAAAACAAATTTCGTTCGGTTTTCTTATAACACATTGTATGGCGACTGCTTAGAGTTTGAAAGGGTGGAAAGAAAGTTGGAAGCACTATATGATGAGTATAGGGAAAGGGTGAGAAAAGAATCATCCATTGAAACATGTGTCGTGGAAATCGTGGAATCCACACAATCATTTACGGGTCCTTACTCGCAAGAATGCGAAGATATGATGGATCGATTTGATTATTCCGAATTTGCTAGCAATCCTCGCAAGTCCGAACTTGATTCTTATTTGGAAGATGGATTAGTTGATCGTAAAATGCAATTGGATATTCTTTCATTTTGGAAATCGCAACAATATAAATATCCAATTTTATCTCTCATGGCAAGAGATATTTTAGCTGTTCCAATTACTACCGTCGCTTCTGAAAGTGCATTTAGTATTGGTGGTAGAGTTTTAGATGACTATCGCAGTTCACTTAAGGAGGATGTTGTTGAAGCGTTACTTTGTTCAAGAGATTGGTTGTATGGAACATCTATAATGTCAACAATCGAAGATCATACGGAAGATGTTACTGTTCTTGATAACGAACAAGCTACTTAATTTTTAACTCCTCTTTTAGCTGATTGATGCATTGTTAGAGGTACACTACTTGATTTATAGTTATCTTTCATTTTATGTCTTTTGGTCAAATTGAAATTGTTTTGTTGCTGCTGCTATTTGATAATTGTATCAAAAGTTCAAACATAGTATGAGAGAAGTACATGCAGAAGTGTATCTTTGAAAGCTATAACCACATACTAATATGTACTTCCTCTTCAACCAATCAATCATTTTCTACAAAGCACGACTAGATTGGAAAACAACAGTATCCCTCTAATTACAACAAAAGATGACTAGTAGGAATTTTAACCACTATAGTAGGCATATGTTAGATATTAGCAGGTTACATTTCGAAAGTATATAGATTTTGAAAATGCATAAAGTACATATACGTATGATTGCAAAAAGTATGAAGGACTCGTACATAGCAGGTACTTTCAACTGAAGGATGGTTAGTGTATGAATAATGAAAGTATTGAGTATAAAGGGAAATGGTATTACCACATGCCTGTCTAAGCATGACAAGTATACTTCAACTGTACTTTGTAGTACAGGGAGATGTATATTTTTATAAAAGAAATTATTTAGCCACTCATTATGTTTTAACTACAAGTTTGTGATAATTCTTTATGATATTTGATGGCAGTCCTTAATATTGCATATGCTAGTTTATTTCATAGTTCATTTTTCCCTTGCCTATGTTCCATTTCATGATTCAAATCTTTATAATTTTTGCTATTGTTGTTCACATTGCAGGAAGCATGGCTAATTGGCTAATGGCTATGAAGTATGACTAAATGTTTTTGTTGCTGACTTCTTATTGCTAGTTGCTAGGACTATGGTTGCTGTCTGAACTTGATGAAATATGAACTGTGCTAATGTATTATGTAATGTATTAGCATGAACTTACTGAATATCATGTATGAACTGTACTGTAATAGCTGTGTAGTGTGTAATGTTATCTTTATTATTATGGATTGCAATGTGGACTGTTGTATATGGGTCATAAGGGTTAATCCATATTAAAAAAGGGTTAATAGGGTTGGATTAAAAATCATGTCAAAAAAGTTGGATCAATTTATATGCAACCCTTATGCAACTCAGTTTCACCCTTTTGACACCCCTAACTCCATTTGTTTATTTTCTATTGATATATGCCGTTTTTGCATCTTATCATAATCCGAATATGGATGACCTGCTGTTACAGCTGCTGATGAAATAGTGAAACTTAATTTTATTGTACATGCCAATATAAAAAAACTGTTCGCTGTAGGCTGTCGTTGTACTGTGTGTTTCAGTATTCCAACGGTTCACATACTCTAATAAAGATTATTTATCTCTGTTTTCAGGAATTACGCGTTCGTAGGATTGCACAGAAACAACGGTGCGCAATGCCTGGATTGTCAACACGCTGCGGTCACATCGCATTACGAATTACTCGGATATGATCATTTTAACTCTGTTACGCTGGTGGAAGAAGTTAAATATCTATATGCGAATTGTATGTAGGATAATTACGTATAAGTTTGTTATTGGTTATCTATGACCTGTACACGTTCAACGTGCTGGTTAACAATTTGTTTCTGCATGTTTTTGGCCTTCTACGTATGTATCACAACGAAACTGTACTACCTACGATGTTCCAAATTCACACTTGCTATATATATATATATATATATATATCTCCTGTCGCATTTCACCTACACCTACTCACCCGTCCTACACTTCAGTCAACTTACTTTTGAACATTTATTTTTTCAGCTTAACTACGTTTTCTGACTGTCATTTCCTGAACTATGTACAATATAATGTTTAGTACTATACTCAGTGAAACTGTTCCATATGTATTTAATTTTAAGTCACACATTCTCTGCTGTTGTGGTGATCCTGTCCGCAACGTGTAACTACCATCTTCTCTTTTGCATGGAATACTACTTGCGTCTTTTCCTGAGTAACCTCTTCGTATGCATATTTTGCAATTTACACAACAATCTTCATTACTATACGTTGCTGAACCATTATATATTTAATGTTGTCACTATGGATCTGAGTTTTCTGACTGTCCACTACAATCAGTATTACAGTTCATATTGCTAGATTCAGGCTATAACAATTGCGGTTGTCTATAAGCTTATTTATCATTTTTTGACACAAATATTAAGGTAGTAGTTATAATTCCTCTTCTCAGCCTACAAATTTATGGGAGTTTCTTAAATTAAAGCATGAAAATTGTATGGTTAACATTTGAAGTGCATCAGTTTCGTAGTATAACTCTTTTTTGTTCATCTAACAGACCAAATGGCACATGATGCATAAACTTAAGGCAGTAGGTGTTTGTACAGGCGGTAGTGCTAAATTTACTGTATGATATTACGCGTTTAATTCATGTTCAACTACTTACTTTACTAAGATACTAAAAGGATATAAGATTTGCTTAGGTGACACCTTGAATGTAAAATAAGTAAAAGGTAGCACATGCTATATTTCACCCCTTCATTATATTCAGAATAATGTTGTATTTATTTACCATTTTATGCTCTGAAGTACATGCGATATTTAAAATGAAATAAAATGTTTGCTATAAACAGAAGTACTTCTGAATGAAATTGAAAAGTAAATCAATGTTGATGTAACTACGAAAATGAACTTGGTTTGTGTTTTGACCGTAGTTATAGTTTAAAAAATTATCTGTCAAGCATATATTACAACCAAACTATTTTGTGTGCCTTAATATGTCTATTAACTATGCTACGGGTATGAACTGTAGCAATAGGGCCGATAGCCTATGTAGGTTGAGTAATGGACTAGAGGCGCATTTTTCATGAAAATTGAACTTAATACAGCTCTAACTATCTTGCCTAGTTGTATGCGTGCCTATTTGATAAGTAGATGCAATTACTCACAAAATGCAGGAGTGTGGCTGTGTTGGTTCTAATATTTCTATATTTTTTTCCACCGTTTGACTACTCACAAAATGTACTCTAAATAAAAGAATTACTACCGCATAAAGTGGGAAGGTGAGTTTACGTGTACCATTATAGTGGCGGTTTACCCACGTTCCTATATCACACACCATTTTACCACAATAGTCTAAACTCTACTCTCTCCATTTCATAAACCTGCAATAACTTCTATCCTTCTTCTCACTTTGCTTACTACAATGGATGGGAACAACCTGTTGCTTTCGAAACTGGTATTTGGTACAAATTGGGCTACCTTTCGTGTCCGGGTGGCTAGGCTATGGAAATTGGTCAGCCAGGGAATGAATGAAGTTTATGTATTGAACATGCAGTTTGTTGACAGCGAGGTATGTTATTGTCTACTGTTGCTGAGTTGGGTAGTATGGAATGATATATGTACATAACAAATATTTAACACATGTTCACTAACCTGTGCACTATTGTATTAAGTTTGATTCTACTTCTTCCTTTTATAACCGTGCTTCCCCTGGCCCACAAGCATGCGGTGGTACTAAAATGTGTATGTGCACACATGTGAAGCCATTTGTTTTTTTCACTTGCAATTTGCAACTGGGACATTTGTAGTATACGGTTTATACCTGACAGCAAGAACATCTGATAACAGTTTGCTAATTTACATTTGTATATTACCATTTGTCAACTTTGGTGTGCGACCATTGTCCTGCCAGTCTATGTAGTGGTACATGCGTGCGTTATTTTCCGTCGCTATATGGATTAGTCCACATAGCACTACCTATATCCTCCCAATCAAAATCAGTGTTATTTGTGACAGTGAAATGAGAAGGTGGCAACAGTTCGAAAACATATTCTTCGCTAGTGAAAGCGTGTTTGAAAAAACTTCGGTGTATGACGTGACATGGTTCAACATTCAAAATGCTGAAACAACATACAGAACTGTACATGACGACTGGATAATAGTTCTACAAACTGATACCCGAGCAGTCAAGGTAGCAGATGCAGTAGACAAAATACCATGGTATAAGTTTGCATTTGCTGATGAAAGCACGCTTATAACCACGCTATGCCATATAGATAACCTTACAGGTACTTTTTCTCCCCTCCATATATATCTCTTGTTTCCATTAATGTAAGTACGCGCACTCATGTCCTACATTCATGACTTAGTACAGATTTGGGTGGTTTATTACGTGTTGTAACTAATGTATTCACTGTAACTTCTAAAAGTGGAACCCAAACACTGAAACGAGAGTTGCATGTGGAAAGCAATAGGTGCTGCCATTTTGACCTTTTTTGTATGCAATCAATTAACCGCTGTATTAATTTTATTTATCACACAGTGGAAATACAAGCGTCGTGTCACTATGGGATAGCCAAAGGGATTTACTTGACCAATCAGTGGTAGACAAGTTTGAGAAATCGCCTACGGTTGTTGTCACCTCAATGACAGTCACAACATACACCCGTATACTATTGATCACTGTACTTGCTTTCCACCATCGCAAAAAAACCGTCCTCTAATTTATATTTTACTTTGTCAGGTGCATTTACTTTCAGTTCTACCAAAGCGACAAAAATATATTTGGACATTGATTTGCCTGAACTAGTTGACATTAAAAGCAGGTATGCTTTTTGTATATACTAGTTGTATGTTTAACCCTTTAATTGCATTTGCCTTTATTTTTTTGCACCGCATAGATCCAACCAACATGATGGGAAAAAAATCGATTACATAGACCACTCCGCTCCTAACCATGCTAGTGTGTTAGAAAGGATCAACACTACACTCACCCAGCTTTTGAACGATATCAGGATAGCAACTGTCGGGTAAGTTGTGCATACAGATAATACAGGCACATGCATAACATTTGTCTACCCCCATGCATACCCTTCAACTGATTGACCATATTTTTCACACTTTCTTTTAGACAATGGTAGTGGTATGTTCATTCTCCAGTTTTGAAAAAAAAAAGAATGAAGTCTAATCCGCTTGCCATTCTTATGTTCAACATTTGCATTTTTAAATTTAAATATTTATGCAGATATAAATAATAACTTATTTAAACAACACTTTTATTTAGGGTAAAATAAATGTCATGCCCGCAACCATTGTGAAATTGAAAAGTTCTACCTGGAGCTATCTTTCATGTGCATTCTGCAAATCAACGGTTCACTTTGAGAGAACAAACTACTTTTGCTTCGGATGCCACCGAATGGCTGTGCAACCCATAAACAGGTAACATTTGACAAATTCTTTGTTCAATTTTTTTTATATTAACTGCTATCACCAAAAATTTGTTTGGTAGGTACCGTTTAAATATGGATATATTGGACTCCTCTACGTCCACTACTATCATCACTTTTGACAAGGAGACCGAATGGCTGCTAGGACATAAGGTTGACGAGATGCTTGCCATTCTTAACACGGTAAAAAAGCATATTTATACATTTTAGTGTTGTGTTCGTTTTATTCTGCTCAATTTAATGTAAAATATATATATATATATATATATATTTTATGTTATAGGATTTTGTTCAAAACTGAGTTTGGAAACTTAGTAATACCATATTACTGCCCTGTTATTCCCATTAGGGTAGACAAATTTTTCAACATTAATTTTGCAGTGCAACATTATTTTATTTCTGCTCATATTATGAATAATGGTTTGCAATTTCCTACCGCATTAAGGTGTAACATGATACAATGGTACTGTCATAGTTCGATAACAGGCTGTAGACGTAGGACACCAGATCTACAGGTGAACATGTAGGCATGCTCTCCATACGGCTAGCTAGACTGTGACAGTTTACAATTGATATACACGTTATGTTCCACCCCCTTCCACTTACCCTTGAATTATTTAATAACTTTTAGTTCTCACCTTACTGTTTCCCCATACTGCAGTAAGCACACGCATTAGCCACAACTGAAATTACATTGTCCTCTCCCACGTTGCGTGTCAACCAAAAAATTACATCTCATACGTACGCACTTATGTATTGCTCCACATCTGCACAGCTACGTTGACAATAACATCGTTAACTGCAAGTTGTACACAGTTTGCCCCAACTTAAACTGTTAAATGCTGTAGGAAAATGGGGTACAAAAAATTGATAAGATTTTCCACCATCTCGCGGGGTCTGAAGCGATATTTGAATTTAGACCGAGTAACTATGAGATGAATAATCCGGACGCTTACCTCACTACTAGAAAAATCACAAAATACGTCGCTGTGATTGAGATGGTAAGTTCTCAAACTCGATTAGCTATTTAATTATAATTTACGTACTTACCTCTTCACTCTTATTCACGTATTTTGTTGTTTTACATTATTTGAAATTTACAGTTAACTCCACCTAGCGATCAAAGTTCTAACTTAGTTTGTACCTCAAATATGGATAAGCATAACATACAGTCCGGAACAGACATCAAAGGAAAGAAACAGATTGCTCAGGTTTGATCTACAGTCTTGGTCGCTTTTTTGTCTATATTCAATTGGTGGCATAGCAATGTCAGGTTGTTATGTTTGGCAGGACGACGGTACTGTGAACCATCTGGTAGTACGGGCTTCTGATCCACCACTTCCTAGAAAGACACTAAGAAGAGGAAATGCAATTTAGGTACATATTTTTTCACTGTTTTATTATCCATTTACTACTACCATTAATTAGTTAACAACATGCACATTTTCTGTACACACAATACTTGTGTCTACTAACACCTATTATATGTCACGTTCAATGTTGCATTGTACATCCTATGCTACGTTGTTTTACCGAATAACAGTACATGACTTTGTCTTTACCAAATCCTACTTGATTGTTGTACTTATGGATACTCATACTTTGAATTGTTATACCTTTCAAAACTATCATGTAACTATGTGTCTTAACTTGATATTAATAACTATTGTTGCTTCAACATGTTTCCTGCTAACAAACTTAAACCGTATCTTATTTCCCCTATCCGCAGGATGGTGATACAGAGCAACAGACTACAGCAGCTCATGGGATCAAGATTCGAGAGAAGAAGCAAAGAAATTAATTTCTAGCATTTTATGATTTCATGTTTGTGGTACATTTACGTTTTTATGTCTACTAATTTTGTGTGTGTTTTCCACATCTTCCCTTTTTTTCTCTGCCACCTCATTTTGCACTTTTCTTACAAGATTGTACGTCACGACGTATGACGACTGAATTAGTTTGCTTTCGCCTGCATTACATATGTGCAATTTTTTTAAATCGCAACTCCAGCTTTGAACTAGCATTTCTATTTGTCATGCTCAGTTGCACTAACGCTTTAACTGCATACCATGTCTGTGCTGACATATGTATTCGTTGTACATTGTGCATGAATATGCATACGAACGATATGGTCACTCTTCTGTCCTAACATTGTCTTTCACGTGTTGCGATTAAACTTTATGGAGTATAACAATGCCCATGTGCGTAGCACGGGCTACTCACTAGTTTAGCATTAATTACAAAATGTTTTCTTTTTCTATTAAGAAACAATTCTTTCTTCCTTTTTTTCAAATCTTCCTTCACTTACAAAATTATAAACTTATAAAATTGAAATAAATCTTTTCCCACATATTTATCCTTTGTTTTGGAACAAATAAACATATATTTTCCAATGATTTTTTTCTTCAAAGAACTCACTTCAAGCTTAAGTAAACACTCATAATTAAAATTTTATTAGCATTTCACACAAATTTTTTTTCAAATTAAAACAATAAAAAAATCCACTATGTTTCATAAAAGCTTTTCTACTTCAAAATCCGTAAAAATATTTATCTTATAAATTTATCTTCAACAATTTTAAATTCAAACCAGATATAAATCATATTATTTTAAACTAAAAATCAATTCAAACTTAAAGTCCATTAATTCCGAACCAATTTTCAATTTATATAATAAACTAAATACCTCCCTTGCAAATTAAAATTACTAACTAGCTTAAATAAAATACAAAATTTTCTTTCAAACTACTTCATTGTTCTCCTTTTCAAAAGCTCAAACATCACCTTTTTTTTTCTTCGAAACATTGTTTTCTTCTTTAAAACATTTCACTCAATCTTCAAGATATTATTTATAACACTTCCAAAATCTCTACACTTTTTTTTTCTCAAAATAGAAATTCTCGATTTTCCAAAACATTATGTTGAAATATCTCGTTCTAGTGTTTAGAAATCCCTATTGATAACGTTGGCCAGATGCATTAACCAAAACTCATAAATCACTTGACGGACAGGTTAACACTAAAATGCACTATCAAAACATTTTCACTCACTTGATAAAATCAAACTCATTTTTATCAAATAATTTGCTTGTTTGAATAAAAATATTTATTTTTAAAATTCATATACACATCCAATTCATCAACTATTAACAATAATGAAAATCATCACACAACGTCCTTAAACTCAAAGAAGCATTATTCAACAATGCATGCATTTTCTAACAAGAAAAAAATGCCTTCAGTGGAAAGCTATATATCTATTTTCGCTCTGCCACTCTGATCACTAAAAGATCCTCTTACACAACTAGCCACATCACAATTTGATATTATGAAGTATTTAAAATGCGTGAATCAGATTAGGGTCTTTTACTGTTTCCCTAATCGAGCTCTTACATTCCATTTCAAGCCACATAGTGGTCCGTTCATCATCATCAATGTCAATACTAATCGTCGGACTAACAACTCCTTACTTCAGTACCTCCCTCAATGTAACGACCCAGAATTTTATCATTTTAATTTGTAAATATTTAATTTAATTTAAATATTCGATTAGTTGGTTTTTATTAATATAATAACCCTCTTTTAATTTATAACCGATAAAATAAAATTTATTTTTAAATTTTGTGTAAATAGTTTGACGGAA
Source organism: Allium fistulosum (assembly GCA_030737815.1). Lineage (NCBI taxonomy): Eukaryota > Viridiplantae > Streptophyta > Magnoliopsida > Asparagales > Amaryllidaceae > Allium > Allium fistulosum. Next base: position 634,932,057 of record CM060908.1, on the reverse strand, counting down.
AACTGGAAATATGACCGAAATGTATTTTTTTGGATTTTCTGCTTCTTATCGAACAACGGGTTATTTTAAGTCGTAATGTTTTGGTTTTGCTTTAAAACAACATTTAAATTGATAAAAAACTTTTATATTGGAAACAACATAATATTAATAAGTGTTTAAATAAAAGGTTTTATTTAAAATTTGAAAACATGAAAGATTTGACATGTTATGAAATCTTAAGTGTAAAACTAAACTAAAGTACTAGGATTAGGCTATTACCCAATGTATTTTCAAAAGTTTGTACTTTGATAAGTTTGAGAAATAACGGCATGGTTGAAATTTAGATCTAAGGGCAATTTGGTCTTTTTCCCCTCTTTCATTTTATTTTCACCCTATATACATATCCACCTTTCATTTTCTTTTCATTTCAAAACTTCATCTTCTTAATCTTCTTCCTACATTTTCTCTATTTCTTTTAAATTTAAAAATCTTAACTTTTTAGTTCAAACTCCTTTTCTTCAAGATCAAAACCTTAAAATGCTTAAACATTTGGATTTGGAATTTCCAAATATAAATCATGAGCAAAAGGTAATCTTATTAAATATTTGAATGTGCATATTTTGTTAGTAATATTTGTTGTAAATTGGATAAATGTTCATTTATATAATTTTTTTTAAAATTATGTTTTTATTTGGTACTTAGCTTAAAATTTTAGAAGGTAGTTTACTGTAAACAAAATTTTAAACATACACTGTTCTATGTTTATTTGCAAATTAAGCTAAACCACATCTTTTAAAATCAATAACTCTCAAACCGTCTTGAATTCTCACTTGCTGTCAACTTGAGATTTTTTAGTTTTCATCCGTAGTTTATTTTAAAAATTGTTGTCGAATTTTTTGTCAAATATATTTTGAGAAATTTTAAAAATACAGTAAGAAGTCAATTTATATTAGCTTTTCAATGATCACAAATCTACGAACGAAGTATATAATCATGATCATCTTAGCAACACATGATTTTTAGAGTTAGTCTTATGATTTTTAGTATTGTGGTTTGGTCGTAATTGATATTTGATTGGATTTGGGATAAATTCCAATTTCCAGTTGATGTAAGGCCAAGCGGTTGGAGGTGGAGCTGCCCGGGGACATGGTGGAGCTACATTTAGTGGTCGTAAGGGAGGCAGTAACCTGTGGTGATGGGTCGAGGTCAGTTTAGGGTTTAAGGACCCTATTATTTGTGTTGTTGGATCGCCACTTGATGAGCGGTCTAAGGAGCATCGAGTTCGTCATTGTCGAGGCCAAAGGTGGGGACGCGTGTGGAGGTTCAATCGGTGGAGTCAGCGAGTCAGATATGATTGGGAAGGAGGTGATTTCGATTGCAACCATGTTAGGGTTTGTATGGACTTGTAAAGCACTCTTATGGAACCACTTGACCCATATGTTATTGTATAATTTAATGGTAAATCAATATTAGCTGTGTTTAATTACACTATTTAGCAATTATATTATATCCCTGGCATTTGTTTAGCAGAATAAATCACCATTCTGCTATTATGTAAATTTGGTTATCTATTAATCTAACAGTTGATTTATGTCGATTTTTATCAATCGATTGATAGTTGTAGATAGTATTTGCATTTTATTGTTTATGTAAATATCTGTGTATTGACTTGAATGTCTATTTAAGTACATTGGTAGCTTGCTTAAGTACCATTGAGATTGTTAAGCCTCTTTCCAAATTGGACAAGTGATGGATTTGAAATCGATTTAATTTTTAGAACAATTTAAAGTAAATTTTTGAACTTAATAATAATGTTTTAATTGTAAATTTCATTAATAATGTTTTAAAGTTAATTTAAATTAAAAAGGTATCAGGTTAATCGTTGTTTAATTAACAAATGTTTAAGTGATTATTATTTAATTAATAGTGGATTTAAGTTAATTATTATTATTTTAATTAATAATGATTAAGCTAATTATCATTTTAATTTATGATTTGTCTTAAGTTAATAATTCTTTTATTAATGATGATTACAAGTTAATCAATTATTTAAAATAAAGGTTTTTAAAGTTAATTAATTATTTTATTAACAAGGTTTGATTAATTAATTACTTATTTAAAAGGTATTTAGAGCCAATCAATTATTTATTATAATGATGTTAAATTTAATTAATCATTTTGTTAATTGTATTCAAAGTTAATTAATTATTTTATTAAATGGAGTTTTAAGTTAATTTAGTTAACTTAAGAATATGTTTTAAATAATAATATTGTTTTATAAAAAGGGTTTTAAGCTAATTAGTTTGTTTTATAAAATGGGTTTAACTTAATAAAAAGAATTAAGTAAAATAGTTTATAATTGGGAAGAGATTTTGAAACTTGATAATAGATGGGTTTTATAGAACCTTGTTTAACTAAATTGTATATGAGACTTATGAATTCAAATATTATTTCCATAAACGATTTAGTTTGAATCTAAGACAAACTTATGAATAAATAACCAATCCTTCTTAATTATGGTGGTACGGAAATGCTCTTTCCATACTTATAACTAAAGGATGAGTGGTTTTGGGTTTATAATAGACAATGCTTTAAATGACATTTGTTTTCGACTCATTTAATGTGACTTTAAAATTGAAAATCTTTCTTAATTGGTTTGTGAATATACTTATAATGAAGAGATAAGTATATGAATATTTTGGAAAATAATTAAAGAGATTTAATTAATGGAAGATTAATTAAACGAGGCTTAGTGGTTTCCACGGGAAAATAAATCGGTGACTTATGTGTGTTTATTTGATAGTTAAATAACTGAATATCAAAATCTTAGCCATTTTTTAAATCTGGAAATATCTAGAGGAAACACGAGAATTATAGAGTATAGTTATCTTAGATGATATTACTGTATATATAAACCCGTTTTGTTCTTCTAGGACAAATGATAAGGAAATCCGTCCACTTAAATGGTTAGGAGGTGATCCCCACTCTTATCTTATCTGTTTATTTCCAAAACAACCGGAGTTGAGTTTACCCGAAACTGAAGAATGTTGGTTTGAAGAGGCTAGGATCAGATAAGTACGTATGAATTATTCAAAATCCATTTTGAACCAACTCAAACATTCGAATTGGAAGCATCTTAAAGATGATGGACTCGAAGACTGTGTTTTTTGAAGCACAAAGGCCACTTACTACTAATCCTGAGGGTGATTCCAAAATGGATATAGTAGAAGTAGTGCTTTTGGTTTGTTCATATCCTGGATAACTTGTATCAATGAATGCTAGCATTGCATTGTTGCCAGGAGGGCAATGTTAGCATTCCAAGTGGGATTGCTGTCTAAAAGGGTAAAACATAGCCTCAAGCCTCATCAACTGGGAATGAGTAAAACATAGGATATGCTTCAAGGCTATGTGGGTGCACCCATTAGGGTATAGTCACCACTCGATCTAGATCGATCTTCTCAGACGTTTTATGCTAGTAACCTAGGTACGGTTGTTGATCACAACCGAGGTGGTGATATACTCGGTACTATCTAGTAAGGGTAGGTCGATCCTAATTTACAAGGGGTCTATGCGAAGCCCTCGGTACATTTTATCTACAGGTGTACTATGATAGTTGGTACCCTAATAGCCTTGTTATTGATGAAATCCATTCTCCAATACGTGCCTTCAGACTTAGTTGTATACCTATTATGCTGGAATTTAATTACTGTAAAAATCTCGGCTATGATTCATAATTTATTTTAAACCCTATACATAATTATAATGTCACTAGGTTTTCTATAAAAATGGTTTGGTTATCGTAAGGTAAAAACCCGTCCGTGTTTATGTGCGGTGTGCTCTTACGGGATACCTTTATTTTCAAAAGTTTTCATGACATTAATAAACCATTTGATTGTGTTTCTCACGCTGGTTTTACCAGACTGATCCGGGCATTGTTTTCTTATAATGCTCGGGTCAGACCGAGCATGTTTCTAGATTTAGCTTGGATGCTTTAGAGCTCAAGAGACGAGCTGGATGCCCAAGACGTATCTCTTGTATATTCCTTTTTATTTCCACTGCATAGTTTTTTTGCATTTTTTTAGCATTTGTAAGGACAGGCTGTTAAAACTGTCCAGGCCGATTATAGGTTAGTACTCTAATTATGTATATAGAGCTTTTCTCTTGTTTAAAGATCGTTTTTATATTATAGATTATTCGTTGCGTTGTGGGATTCTGTTCTTTCTTTCCTTTTCTTTTCTCCCAACGAACTATCTTTCTAACACTCAGATGTTCGTCACGTGAATACCGTTGATGTAATAGTGTCGACTTCTAAAGGTCAAAAAGGAGGGTCGTTACAGCATTATATCAGAGCTTAGGTTGAGCGAACACCTATGCTTTGATGGGGTTGACTCATTTGTAATAGGGTAAGTTAGACACTAGGATGAGTTTGAGTATATTATACAATGAGAGCACGTATTTGTTAGTGCTATAAAAATGTTTTATATTTTGTTGATTTATCGATTGAGTGGTTTATGAATTCTGGTTGAGACGTAGGATGCCACTGTTTCGATAGGGCTTTCTAAACACTTATACCAGGCAAATCGACACAGTATTGTTTTGAAAATTAGTAATGAAATATTTTTACCTAGGATTATATTATATATATAAAGGAATAATTTTCAAAAATATAATAATTAGAGTTATTTTTGTTGTTATTGTTTGTTAGGAAATGTTGATGTTTATTTATTATCATTTGTTTGTTTTCTTATGCTTAGTTAGTTTATGAGCATTTACTGGTTGATTTAATTTAAAATTTAGATATGAACACCTTGTGAATTCAGTTTCATGATTTGACTAGAAGGCGTTCGATGTTAATGTTGGGATAAAATTTAATTTTATTAAGAGTTGTTTATTATATTAAACAAGGATATACAATTATGAAATGAAATTTTATAAGTATGGTTTATAAATATGGTTTATAAAATAAAATGGATTTAAACTGAAAATTTGAGAATTTGAATCTCGGTACTTTGAAAATTAGTTTCCAAAGTTTTAATAAAATAATGATGGTATTATTTTATAGTATTTATGATTATAAATATTTCAAAGGATTTTAAAAGAATAGAAAGCACTGAACTTACTTTGGTTGCTGGAAAATAATTCTGATAATGATTGTAGCATCATCGGTGCTTATTTTTAAGTTTCGGGGGGGATGCTACCATAGCAGTTTTATTTCAAGTGTTTTGGTAATACAAAATCTCGATTTATAATTCCAAAGGTATGATTTGATATACTGAAAGTATAAGAATATATATATATATATAATTCAAATTGATTTGAAATAAAACCTAGGTGTTTAGTTCTTAATTTTTTGGCTAAGTCATTATTTGGACTCATGTAACCTATGCATTATGGTAGATTGGTTGTGCATCTTATTATGGTATGTGGTTTGATATTTTCCATTTGTTAAAAGATATTTTATTAACAAGAACTCGAGTTAGAAAATGTTAATAAACTCAAGTTAAGTTTTATGAAATGTTTTTCATAAATAATTTTAACAGAAAAAATTGGCATTAGTGAGAACCAATAAAAGAAATATGTAAGTTATACGTAGATCATTTCTCTTTTTCACATAGTTTTGGCCCAAGATTTGAGTACATGACTTTGAGGTGTTTCACACCATTCCAATAAGGACTTGATTTATTAACGGTGAACACTTGGTGAGGCTTATATGGAACCAAAGTTTTCTATCATAGTATATGGCTATGTAAGAATAACAAAGGTTTCTAATCAAGGAGCCTGATCGGAGTACGCCCTAGAGAATCAGGTAAGCGATACTGATTCGGAAGTGAAGTTATGTATTCGTGTAGAGATTGAATCAGATTTTTCATATGGATGGTCTATGAACGTCATACAAACTTATGAAAAATATTGGGTACTTCTGTGGTGAAATTTCGGGGTTGAAATTCTTTTAAGAAGGGAGAATGTAACGACCCGGAATGTTATCATTTTAATTTGGGAGTATTTAATTTAATTTAAATATTTGATTAATTGATTTTTGTTAATTTAATAACCCTTTTTTTAATTTATAACTGATAATAGAAAATTTAATTTTAAATTTTGTTTACATAATTAAATAGTTCGATGGAAAACTGGAAATGTGACTGTAACACAATTTTCGAATTTTCAGCTTATTATAGAACGACAAGTTATTTTAAGTCATAATATTTTGGTTTTGTTTTAAAACAACATTTAAATTATTAACAAACTTTTATTTTTGAAATAACATAATATTAATAAGTGTTTAAATAAAAGGTTTTATTTAAAATTTGAAAACATGAAATATTTGACATGATATGAAATCTTAAGTGTAAAACTAAAATAAAGTACTAGGATTAGGCTATTATCCAATGTATTTTCAAAAGTTTGTACTTTGATAAGTTTGAGAAATGATGGCATAGTCGAAATTTAGATTTAAGGGAAATTTGGTCTTTTTTCCCATTCATTTTATTTTCATCTTATATACATATCCACCTTTTATTTTCTTTTAATTTCAAAATTTTAACTTCTTAATCTTCTTCTTACATTTACTCTATTCTTTTATATTTACAAATTTCAACTTTTTAGTTCCATATCCACCTTTCATTTTCTTTTAATTTCAAAACTTCATCTTCTTAATCTTCTTCTTACATTTTCTCTATTTCTTGTAAATTTAAAAATCTCAACTTTTTAGTTCAAACTCTATAACGATCTGCCTTTTCGAACATCAAAAGTCAACACCGGATACATCCACGGTATTCAAATACCGAACATCCAATCGCCGGAAAGGCAGATTGTCTGGGTAAAATAAAATGAAAAGAACAGAGAATGGGGAAATCAGAATCTCAAAGTGAAATTGACAACATAATATAACAAGACTAAAAACTATCACTCTAAAATACAGAGTACATCAGAGTTAAAAGCAAACCTTATTATCTGGACAGCTATAAAATTTTGACCTCACAAATTACTGATAGGTATAACATATAATACAGCTGAAAATAAAACGCTACGATAGGTGAATATCTAGCTCTTCTCCAATAACTCCATACCACCAAAGCCAACCTGGGAAAAACTCGGTCTGACCCGAGAATTATAATAAAATAACAACCGAGTCAGTCTGGAAAACCAGCGTGAGAAAACTCAAGTAATATGATGAACATATAAAAAAATTATGAGACCACGCAGCTAACGCGAAATGGGTTTTTTCCTCACAAGAAAAACATCCATAAATGAAGAAATGGGAAACAAATCAGAACAAAAATCCAACCAAGAAAGAATGGAAATAAAAAATAGAAATAATTCAATTAAAGGGGTGGGTACTAGTAAGAACAAATCCCATGCTGAATGAATGGACATAAACAATATCAAATTCTAGACTTGAAAGAATGGTCACAAATAATTGAACATAGAGAAGAGCATAAGGAAGTTCTCCATGCAATTAAGGGAACAATTCAAAGATTTAAATTAACAACAAGGGAAAAAGAAGTTTTTCCAACAGTGATTAGAAGGGTGCACCCCCCTTACCGAAAGTATACCTCTAGAAATATACTTGAGAACTCCGATGGTTCTCGGGCATGTTCAAGACGGACCCCGCCAACGGTTACCGGAAATCCAAGTATTTCACATCTCAATGCGCAAAACCGATTCCAATCTAGAGTGGTGCGACAATACCCTAATGGAAGCAACCCCACATAGCTTGGCTTCCACTATCTGTTTGGGTTTAGTCATTTCTAAAAATGGATAACAAAGTTCAAATGAACAACACATCATCTTAGAGTGACAAAATATAAAGAAGAAAGCAAAATCAAAGTCGATAAATCAACTATCGGGAATGGTAAGTGGTTGTTTTCACTTAAGCTTGATTTTTCACATCATAATACTTTTAAAGACACTTTAAAAACACTCTTTAAAATATTCTTTTAAAAGGGGCAAATTATATTTTCTAAGTGTATTAAAACCAAGGTTAAAATAAATGTCAAAACATTGTTTATTATAAGCCCAAAACAATTTACACTTAGCTTTATTTGAAACAATTCATTTTTTAAAAGATCTTCTTGTTTATAAACTACTATTTATAAATTTTAAACAATATATATTATACCAAATGATAATAAAAATTAAATTACTTTTACAAATTAAAACAAATGCTAATCATCCTGAAGGATAATTTATAACATCCTTTTATAACTTTAAAATCAAATTAATTTTCCTAAAAAAATAAATCAAATTTAAAATCCCTTTTATAAATTTAAGCCAACATTAATTGTCCCGAAAGATAATTAATCAAATTTATAACCTCTTTTAATCAATCGATCAATTATCTTAATTTAAACAGTTAATTATTTCTAAAACACTTTTACTTAATCAGTAAATTAAATTTATAACACTAAATCAGTTAATTCACTTTCAAACACTTTCAAGAAATTAACTTTAATCACTTTTATTAAATAAATTAATTGACTTAAATACCTTTGTTAAATTAATTAATTAACTTTAAATATCATTAGTTAAAATGATTAATTACATTCAAATACCATTAATTATAATGACTATTTAAATTTCAAATATCATTACTTAAAATAATTAACTAAATTCAAATATCATTAATTAAAATGATAAATTAGATCTAAATATTGTTAATTAAATTGATTTACTACATTTAAAACATCATTAATTAAAATGGTTTATTAATTTCAAATATCGTCAATTAAAATGATTAATTAAATTTAAACATCTTTAGTTAAAATGATAAATTAAATTAAAACATCATCACTTAAAATGATTACTTAAATTCAAATATCATTAATTGAAATGATTAATTAAATCCAAATATCATTAACTAGATGGATTAATTAAATTCAAACATCATTAGTTAAAATGATTTGATAAATTTTAAACATCATTAATTAAAATGATCAATTAATTTAAATATCATTAATCAAAATGATTAATAAATTTAAATATCTATTTTGTGAAAATACAAGCTCAAGACAACACACACGAAAGGTTTAGAAGACGATATTCAATAATTGGCGTTATAGCGAAAATTGCTATAAAGACACTAACAATTTAAATAGAATATCGCGATTAATTACCACTAACGTCAATATAAGCTGCGTCAGAAAATAAATAACAATTATTGGCGAGAAACCCCTTAGGGCCTCTCTACAAATATTCCCTACAAAAAAACGGTTACGGACAATATATATAATCATATGGGTTCACAGCTGTTTGCAACCAAATTGGTCACAAACACCCGAGAATAGATTTTAGTAGTGAAATAAATAAAGAAATTAAATTAAAATTGAGGAATAACGCTAGATATTAAGGAAATTATTACAGAAAGCAAAAACAACAAGGTTTATAGTGGTTCGGCGCTGATTGCCTACGTCCACTCTGAATACTTTCTTTATTGCTTCACAACTCAATTGATTACAGTTACAATCAACCAGAAATAGCTTGAGAATAGGTTAGAACAAAAGGAAACTAATTACAAAAATGGCACAGTTTCACTTGTTAGCCAAAAAAAGAAGTCCCTCAAAATGGCCCCCGCCCCTGTATTTATAGATGAAGGCAGCCTCCAATATGATTGAAACTTCAGCACCCGGACCCCCTCGACAATATGGGCCCACCATAGGGAGGGCTAGGCCCAACACTCCATGAGTAGGGGTCAGTACCGACCCCTCCTTGGGTTGAGTTTGGACTAGCGACCCCTACAGTGGCTTTCTTACAGTCCATATTGACGTTGCCCCAAATATCATAGCACTTGGACTTGTGAATCTCTGGTTCTCATCATGTTTGAGTTATAGCCCCAATCTGATCAAAGTAATGCCGATCGGAGGTGCCTCCTTCAGCTACACCGACCCATCCTTCTTGGATTATGCCGACCCGATCCATTCTTCATCTATATGGTATCGAGCCCAACTCATTATGCCGATCCATATCATCATGCCGAACCAAACAAGACCTTGCCAATCTGATACCATGCTGATCTGATACCATGCCGATCTGATACCATGCTATACCATGCCGACCCGATACCATTGCCATACCAACCCAATCTCGTATATGCCACTAATATGTTGATCCATTCATACACCCTTCAACTTGCCAAACGTCTATGCGGACCCCTATTCCACCAAGCTAACCTTCATAATTCTGACGTCCTACATCATCTATTCATCGACCTTATTTACCCTAGGCTAGATGTAACTGTCCGGATATCATACTCTGGTCATATTGATGTCGTCTCGTGGCCATCTTTCCCATCAATAGTCAAACCTGGTCTCTGTAATCACCTTTGCGTAGCCGGGCCAAGGTACCGGGTAACAATTGCCCCCCAAAATACATCTTGTGAATAACATGACGTGCTTTGAATTGGAGAAAAATCTAGGTTCTCGGGGGCAGGACTACCCAAGTCGTCGGTTGATCGTTGTTCTTTATTATTCTTCGATGAAACAGGTCTGACGTCCCGTTCCATTTGAATACATAAATTTGGTCATATGAAGTCTTCTGGTTTCCTCCCGGCTTAACCTTTTAAAAGGTCGAATTCACAGATTCCTTCCGTGCCCGTCAATAGTCATGTTTCTATTGTACCCTAACTTTCACGACATCGGTTGCCATTTGGGTTTTCCAAATATCTACTATTGTCCTCTTGTTCTTCTTCCTATCTCACATATACCCATTATTCAAGCACATCTTTCCTCTTCCTTCATTGTTTACTATATATATATATATTATATATATATATTATATATATATATTTAAGGGGTCAGCATTTTGTATGCTGACCCTTAGTTATCATGCTCGGATAGGTGTCAGTACAGTTTGAGGATGACCCCTTTTTCAACCATATGACCGAGTCACTTGGAGTGACCGGTTCATATTCCTCTTTCATTGCCATATAAAAGCCCACTCCCTTCCTTCTTCCTCTTTTACTCTAACTTCCCAACACTTGCAAACCTTGTCCACTTCTCTCTTCCCAACCGAACGCTCCAAAGCAAGACTAGAAACCCCCTTCCTTAATTCGAATTCGACCACAAGATCATATTTTCAACCTCCATCGACATCGATTCACTTCTAATCCAAGTTTCGGCCTTGCAATCCAAATCGAATAGGTATAGCTTCTTCCTTATTTGTGTGGTTGGGTCATGAGCCTTCAAGTTTAGATGTGTTTAAGTGTTGGTTAGGCGTGTTATTCAATGGAGTTAATTATGCTATGCAGTAGAGGAGGAGAAGGCGAAGGAGTAGGAGAAGGAGGAAGAAGAAGGAGGAGAGAAAAAAAGGATGAAGAAGGAGGGTTCGGTAGTAGGCGAGGGATCGGTGTAAGGTAGTCAATGAAGGAATCAACATTAGGGATAGGAAGGGTCGATAGGGAACATACAAACTTGAGGGTTCGATATATTGTTGTTGGGAATGGATTTGGTGTTAGAGACGTAGGGGTCGGTGTACATAAGGATATTTGGAGGGATCAGTGTGTAAGTTAATAGGAAGGGATTGGCAATTAGCTGTAGATAGGGGTCGGTATTTCTATGCAAATCTAAGTATAGGGATCGGCTATGGGATTAGGACGTAGGGATCAGCATACATAGCTGGGGTCGGTATTGACCAACTAAAACCATCTTAACTCGAGTGATTCGATCATATGACTGTACACTGCCTCACCCAAGCATAAAGTGACTGATAACAACACGACTAGCATATACGGATCAATGAACTTAAATTTGAACGAAAAATTCCCGATCTACTCAACACGAACCAAGTATAAAATTGGCCCAACATACTTGAATAACGAACTTCATAATCCAGAGCGTCAATATCTGATCCTAAAGCTTTTGTTGCCGATCACCTTTTACGTCGTTTGAGATGGTTAGTGATGACGATCTCTCTGGACAAAACCTCTAAACTTTAGCGTTTTACTTTTGCTTTTCTGATTTCAAACTGCTTACATTCATTTCATATTGCACTGCACTAGTTCACACTCATCATGGGGGGACAGGTTATTATTTCTAATATTGATTGTCTACTGAGTATAGCTGACACAGATCTCGAGTTAGACGAAGTTTCCAACCACAATGTCTTCTGAATCAGTTATGAAATCAAGCTCCGCTACCTTGTTTGACAAGCCTGCACCAAGTCAGCAAAGAGAAAAATTAGAGACATCCGATTCATAGGCAAATCTTCTTTTCGACACCCCAGTTCTTCCTATAGAATTTATATATCTAGCTTCTAATGTCGTGGAGGGTGCCATTATTCTAGACAGTCCGGTTGACTCGCAGGCATCCAGAATCGGTGAGGTCATTCTCCGCCGACTATGTTATATCCACAGGATTCCTTTTGAAGACATTCTTGTCCTGTCGAGGCAAGATAGACCACACTTGTCCCCCGCCGAATATACTGCATGCAAAAAATTCATGTGCTGGGCTAGATGCATGCCACAGTTTAACTCTTTCATTCGGGAAGTTCTGAGATTTAGGGGAATTGCTCCTACTCAGCTACACCCTAACAGATATGTCTTTGTTCATGGCACCTTTCTCCTCTTCATGAACGTCCTATTTCGCCCGCCAACTCCCAAAGACATCTGATACATTTACAATTTCAAAAGACGGGCCGATAGTCCTTTGTACGTCTTCTTCGAACCTATGCCCAAATGCCAGATCTTAATGGGTGCGTGGAATAAGCTCTCCTTATTCAAACACGAATGGTTCTATGTACGGTGTCCTCCCGGCTTTGCAAGAAGATGGCTAGAACGACGTAAGTACTACTTCAGCCTTTGCCTTTAACCCAAAGATTCAAATTACAATTTCTTTCTCAGCCATACTTATTCCTTCAATTCTTTCAAGGATTTGCCCTCGTCCTGAAGGCGTCGGATATTCAAAGGTCGTCGTAGCCATCCGCGCTACTCTGGTGGAGGACCGGGACATCAAACTCCTCATCACCGATGAGTTGCTCTCTTTATTTGGGTTGTTAGAGGACAACCGTAGGATTGGCCTTCCTGGAAGCAGAGCAATTCCGAAGGTTGTCGCCGAGAGAAGAGAAGAACCAAACGCTCTCGTAGTGCCACCTATTGAGGGAATCCAAGAAGGCACCGAAGAGGGAGAAATAAAGGAAAAAGAAGATGTAGGGCCAAGAAACGAAGACGCGGGCCTCAGAAAAACATCGGCAGTTGAAGCGCCATACACTAGCCAATCGCAACCTCCCTCGAGAAGGGGAAAAAGTTTTGCGTACCAGATTCGAAGAAGAAGAACGGGGCAACCTCTAAATTTTTCATAATTCCAGTCGAAAAAGGATCGTCTTCTCAACAGATGAAGAGCGTGTTTAAGGGACTTTCCGATATTTCGATCCCGGATGATCTATTAAAGTCGAAAAAGGATCGTTTTCTCAACAGATGGAGAGCGTGTTTAAGGGACTTTCCGATATTTCGATCTCAGATGATCTATTAAACTACAACTTCACCAAGCTTGATGTCGAAGGGCTTAACTCACCCGTGAGAAGCAGTGAAGGTGTGCAACCCTCCAACAAAGGGGAAAAAACTCGGATGAGCAAAGCAAACGTTACTGGTCCGTCGGGGGGGGGGGGGAATCACCAGGACACACACAAGCACTTGCACTTCACCATCCACTTGTGATTAACTCTTCACACAATAACTCCTAACATATCCCCGTTTGGTTCTTTTACAGGTGCAATGTCTCATTCACATGCATTCGATCGCCCCCGTGGCTTCTCCACCTACTACTGCTAGGGTCGGGATTCTGATCTGAAAGGCGCCGAGACAAGGATGAAGTACGGGATAGAGACTATCATTCTCGAGAATCTTCTTCTTCGTCCAGAAGGAAGTCTCAAGCATACACTCCATGCTAAAGTGACCCATCTAACCTTCCTTCTCACAATGGAAACAAGTCTGCACATCGAGGTTCTCAATCTGCCGCTCCTCGTGACCAACACTCTGGATCATCGAGTACCAGGCAATCTCGTGAGCACCGTAAACTACCATTGGTTATGTCTGAACAAATTCCTCCGATTCCTCCCCGTGATTCGACCACAGCGGAGAAACTAGCTGAACTTTAAGCTACCTTCCCGAAAATTTGCTTCTATGGGCTCAAATTCCTCCCCTCCATACACATCATCCCTGGAACTGCCAAAGAGAGTTCACTAGCATGTATGAATGATGTGTACTTTCAACATGAAGCATTCATCCACTTAGCCGAAAAAGTCTCAGAAGTTTTTATAGAGCACTAGCATGAGACTACACCATAGATGACCTTCTGCAACATTTTTGCAAGGTGTTGCCAGCTAAAATGTTGCGATAGATATAAAATTTTGGTCCTACTGCAACGTTGTATTTTTGGTGTTACCTTAGCCATAAAAATGTGTTGCTCTAGCTAAACAAGTGTAACACGATGCAACATTTTTATATAGTGTTGCTATAGATGTATTCAAATTAATAAAATTAATAAAATTAGCAATCCGCGTGAATACGATCCAACGATCTATATTTAATCTGATTGTTAAAATGGATCACCGCTACAATTTGCCCTAAATTTTCGTTTCCCTGCCTTAACTCCAGTAGATCACTTTCGGTTTTCATTTCTCAAATAAAAAGCAAATAGAATACTTCAATGAAATTTCGAAAATCCTAAAATGATTACTCGCACTGTGTTCATCGATTTGAATCGCAAACATCACCGTTCAAATCATGGAATCTGTAGCCCTCTCCTCTTTCAACACCCTCTTCTTCCGCCGCCAGATTCGCCGTCCTTCCAAACTTGTTATAATGACAAAGCGCGAAAAGAACGTGTATTTCTTAAATCAAAATAAAAAACACTCAATCCAAACTTGTTCGAACCCAGACAAAATTCTCAATCAAAATAAAATTGTTTGATTCAAGCGACTTAGGTGATTTAAGGTTTAGGGTTCGAAGAATTTGAGGTTGCGGTTTAAGAGTTTCTGGAATTAGAGGGGGCACGGAGGTGGTTTTAGATTTGGAGATCGTGAATTGGGTCTGGTCGCGAATGCAATCAGCGATTTGTGGCTTGATGATTTGTGGTTTGAATGAAGTCGCTAATGGAATCCGGTTCAGGTCGTTTGGATTTTTTGTGTTTTTTTTGTTTTTTTTTGAATTGGTGGTCGGGATTGCTGAGAAGATGGTCGATGTAGACAAAGTGAAGGCTGTTTTGGTGGTAGACTGTGAATGTAGGTGTCGTGAATGCTGTGAGGTGGTTTGAGGGTTTGGGTAGTTTTAGGTGGGATGAAGGAAGTGTTGTGATGTATGAAGGCAGTGATGGTTTATTGTATGATATTCAACATGTCTGATCACACTGTCTTCTTATAGATTGTTGGTTTTGTCATTGGACTAATACCTCAAATCAGAAACACATTGATTGGTGAAGGTGCTCCTGTTCATGTAATTCAAGACTCTGCTTCATTATTAAGGCATTTTCTACTGATTTAACCCAAAGTAAATGCTGATTATTATTCTAAAACTTAGTTGGTGTTGATTATTTTCCAAATTATTCAATGCAGTGATGGAGCAATTCCTACTACCACTCTAATAATGGGAGGAAACCCTATCAAAGGTGAAGTTTTTATTAGTCAAGCAATGTTTCCTTTTTATAGAAAATGATGTGATAAAAATTATGTTTTTAATAATATGATTTTCAGGTTTAAGGGGATCAAACCTTTGCTTATCGCTTATATTTGGAGTTCTAGCTGTTCGTTATATTTTGCTGCCTTTATTCGGCATAGTTATAGTCAAGGGAGAAGTGCATATAGGACTTGTGCATGCTGATCCATTGTATCAGTTTATCCTACTACTGTAGTACTGTTTACCACCTGCAATGAACATAAGTAATGCTTAAGATTTATACATATATTAGTCATATTTCCCGAGATATAACAGTGATTTATAATTAAATTTTTTGATAATGGTAGGTACCATTACACAGTTATTTGGAGCTGGAGAAAGTGAGTGCTCAGTTATATTACTATGGACGTATGCCTTGGCTTCTGTTTCGCTGACTTTGTGCTCTACCCTTTTCATGTGGCTTGTATCTTAAGTAGCTTATACCGGCCTCCTCGGTTTGTATTAAGTTATTGATATCTCATAGGTTATTATTCTTTATTCCTTATAAGAACCACAAATACACAGGCTGAATCTATACTGCAATTTTGTGTTAGACCCATTGCCTGTTTAAATGTAATATATTAGTAAGGTATTGTGTAACAGATTGAAAGTTATTTTGGAAGTGTTGATATCATACAGACAATATGTAATCACTCAAGACACGACTATTGTTGATGGTGAAAGTTTTACGTAGGATATACCAGAAACTTCAACAAAGTAATGGCCCATCAGACCCCCGCCGGCGCTGTGCCCGGACCCGCTACTCGGCTCGCCTTCGGCTTGACACTCGGCTCGTCATATATTTGTCAGTGTCGGTGTCTGTATAAATTGAAACTGCATATGTAATGAGTGAACTGAGTGATGTAGTGAGGAATATCTGTATATGTGAATATCAGTGTTATATATCATTGAATTGTAAAATAGTGGAGTCGGGAATTTGTACTATTTCAAATGTTGAAATAAAATATTTATTTAAATAAATTACTGTTTAAATATTAAATTCTGTGCAATAGCATTTTATTAAATAAATATTTATTTTTATTAAAAAATCAAATATGCTCTACATTGTGGGCCCCATAAATTCAGAAAGTTAATATCTATAGCAACATTTTGGAATGTTGCTACAAATACCTATGGGTGTTGCTATAGACACAAATAGGGTTCTATTGCAACAATATTACTTATGTTGCCTTAGATAGTCAAAATGTTTCCTTTGAGGTCTAAGGCAACGGCAAAAATTGCATCACCCGAAAAGTGTTGCCATAGACCTATGGCAACATTTTTTGGGCTTGACCCAACATTTTTTTTGTGTTGCAGAAGGCCATTTATGGCATAGTGATGAGATTGATCGCCTTAAGCTAGAGGCCATTCACGACAAGGATATTATCAATTATCAAGATGCTGAGTTGCTCGATGTTAAGGCTCAACTTGCCGAAGCGAAGAAAAATGCGAAGGAAACAGCTGAGGCAGTGAGTCGCTTAGAGACTTCACATAAGAGGGAACTGGACGCCGCACTACAACGCAGTGGCACCCTAGCTTTAGAGAAAGACTCCTTATAGAAGGAGAAAGATGTCCTAGTCCACCGCGTTGAGGAGCTGGAAAAATTACTATTCAAGGAGAGGGAGGAGAAAGTACAGGCACAAGAAGAGTCGCAAAAATATTGCTAGAAGATTGTTGAAACTGGAAATTTAAAAACAAAACTTGATGAACAACTCTCCCAAATCGAAGCCATAAAAGAAGCCGCCCGTGAAGTGGGTATGAATGAGGTGCTGGCAGAAGCCAACTCCCGAGTTGAGGTAGCGAATGAGTCCGGCAGGGAAGAGATTAAATGCTTATTCGATCCACTCATCAATGAATATAATGCAAAAGTTCTCCTTCACCGCGACTTAACATTCCTAGGCGAGGGCTATCTCGAATCACTCGCCGAAGCTTAGGAGATCATTACAAAGATCAAGAAAGAGAAGTTGGGGATGGCAAAGCTTGATGAAGTGGCACTTGTGTAGGAAGTGCTTCAAGGAAATGAGCCATCTGACTTGGCTGCCACAAAACTTCAATTTGGCAAAGCTCCTACACCGCTTAAGGAAAAGGAAGATATCGTAGGGTCTTCTAGAACTAAGCCCCAGGGTCCTCCTCTTGTTCAACAGGCTAGGATGTCATCCGAGCAATACGTTGGTTATGATTCAGACAAGCCCGGGTTTGGCCTACACATGTTGTCTCCCATCGTTGAAGGGAGCACCGTGGCGACCACCGAAAGCCAACCGGATGCTGGTACCGTATATAAGTCCTTCGAATTGAAAAAGTTGATTTTTCTGACACATAATGGCTATAGACTAATGTTTGCGTTTATGAAACTATGTAGGTCATCCCGGTCCTGAATTAACTCTTAGGAGCGATGTCGCCACGGAGCAGGAAGAAAAAGTGGCCGAGGCTCCGACTGCCGCTGATACTCCAGGGCCCAACGCTCAAGTAATTGGGGCACTTGATTAGGACAAGCCCGAAGACCCATCTTTTACTAAGGAGCACGATGACATTGTGGTCACGGGTGCTTCGAAGCATATCGCTAAATTCAGCTTGAAAGAACAAATTGAAGAAGTGGAAAAATCAAAACTAAGGTCAAGGGTGAACCCGATGTGGTGGTGGTTGAAGATCCTCTTCATTGGCCTTTGCAATTCATCCCACCCCGTGGAACAACTTGTATTGCATCCTCCTCCTTCCTCAAGTACTTCCACTCAAGGCGACAAAGGGTCTCGAAAAAGACACCCGACCAATTTGACCCCCGAAAAGCCGAAGAAGGAAATAGTCAGGGTCTTGTGTTATTGTACTTAGTCCAAATAAGTTAGACATGTGTTGTTTTCCCTTTTTTTTCTTTTTAGCAGCACATGTACGGGCATGGATCCCGAACTCTCGAATAGTTTGTAAGGAAATTTTGAGATTGTAAATAAAAGTTTTTGTTCCTTAGTTAATCATTGAGTGAATTATTACTTCAATAGTAGAGTAATTTCTTCCCATTTCAAGTGCTTGTTATAATTTTCACAAGTTTCATTGATAATTCATTATCTTGATCTTGGAGCTTCTTTGTAGGATCCATCTTAAGTCACAAGTGATGCCAAGTCGGAACCATAACCAACGGTTGTATTCCGCCACTACCAGTTCGAGCATCTTCCGTTGATCTTAGATCAGAATTCATGGATAGCGAACGATTGAAAGCTCACCTGTCTATCCATTGGGTTTTTGAATTACCTGTGGTTTGGGGACTTGGAATTTTTAGTCCGCATTCAGTGACTTGAGATTTTTCGTTGAATGGTTTTCATTCTAGTCCACTTTAGGGGCTTAGAAATTTTTCTCAAGCGGTGTATAATCTAGTGCGCTCTTTGGGGACTTTGAGTACTCTAATCCGCACTTCGGGGACTTAAAGATTTTTCTCAAGTCGTTTATACTCTAGTCCACTCTCCGGGGACTTAGAGGGCTTTAATCCGCACTTCGGGGACTTAGAGATTTTTCTCAAGTCGTTTATACTCTAGTCCGCGCTCCGGGGACTTAGAGTACTCTAATCCGCACTCCGGGGACTTAGAGATTTTTCTCAAGTCGTTTATACTCTAATCCGCGCTTCGAGGACTTAGAGTACTCTAATCCGCACTCCAGGGACTTAGACATTTTTTTCTACTCGTAGCATCGGCGATCTTTATTCCTCATTGCGAAATTTGCTTTTTGGTTCACCCATGGAAATCACCAGCCGAGCAAACTTACCAAAAAAACCCCTTTGTTCATTTTCATCGAGGGTCGGTATAACTGGTTGAATTTTAACCTTACATATCTGTACATACATCGCATATATCGATATCAGTCAGTTCCAACACACACTTAACATAACATGCAATGATAGTAATTTATGCAAAGGAAGCTTCAAGCTTTTATTCATCACAAAAATAAGAACAAAACAACTTTCCTTATTACATATCAAAAAAGTCAAATACCAAAGCCAATATTGAAAACAAATACTACTGAAATATGAAAAAAATAGTCTAGGTGAAATAGCGTCGTAAATGCTCGCTATTCCATGCTCTTGGAAGCATTACGCCATCAATGGTTGCTAGATTGAAAGTTCCTTCTCCAAGCCTCTTTTCAATGACGTATGGCCCTTTCCATGTCGGGTTCATGTGCGATGGGACAGGAAAAATTCGTTTTAGGACAAGGTCACCCACTTTGAAAGTTCTCGGTCGGACTTTAGTATTATAGTACTGGGCGACTCAGTGTTGATGTGTAGCCGCTCTCAAATCGGCCTCCTCACGCTTCTCATCAATAAAGTCTAATGACTCCAATAAGAGATTTTGGTTTGTTATGGAATCGTAGTCTGTTACCCGATGAGAAGGTACTTCGAGTTCTAAAGGAATGACTGCTTTAGCTCTATAAGCAAGAGCGAATGGGGTGTGGCCAGTCGCAGACTTATGAGTGGTCCTGTAGGCCCAGAGTGCCATAGAAAGTTCATCCACCCATTTGCCTTTAGCCGTTTTCAAACGCTTTTTTAAGATGGACTTTATAATCTTGTTTACAACTTCAACTTGTCCATTCGCTTGAGGGTGAGCGACTGCCGCAAACCTTTTCTCTATACGATACCTCCGACAAAACTCCTTAAACTCGGCACTATTAAATTGAGTTTCGTTATCAGTTATGATAGTTCGCGTTAGACCGAAATGACACACAATGTTTTGAACAACAAAGTTAATGACCTTCTTGGTTATGATCATAGCCAATGGCTCCACTTCGGCCCATTTGGTGAAGTATTCAACTGCGACAATTGCATATCTCGCACCACCTTTGGAAATCGGCAAAGAGCCAATAATATCGATTCCCCATATAGCAAATGGCCATGGACTAACCATTTGCATGATCTCTATCGGCGGTGCTCTTGGGACTTTTGCATATATCTGGCATTTGTCACACCATCTCACATGTTCTGCGGTGTCCTGGTTCACGATCGCCAGTAGTACCCATAACGGAGTATCTTTTTAGCTAACATTTGCCCCCTAGTGTGATCGCCATACTCTCCCTCATGGACTTCTTTCAAGACATGCTTTATCTCGTCATGGGCGATACACCTGAGTAAGGGAATAGGGAATCCATTTTGATACATAGTTCCTTCTTGCATAATATACCGTGTGGTTTTACGATTGACTTATCGCTTTTCGTTCCTCTTCTCAGGCAAGATTCCATGTAACAGGTATTCTTTAAATGGAGGCATCCATGATTCCCTTTCGGGTTCCGTTTCTGGTACTTGATCAACCTCCATGACATTTATACTTAGGGTATATACTGTGTCGACTGGAACCAAGCCCATCTATTGTGCATCGCCAGTGCTTGCGAATTTTGCCAACGAGTCGGCTTCTCCGTTCTGCTCATGCATGATATGTGAAATGTCATAGTATTCAATGTCTGCCAACAACTCCTGAACACGAGTAAGATATGGGGCAAGCTGTTGTCCCTTTGCCTAGTAGTGCCCTCTAACTTGGTACACCACCAGTTGCAAGTCGCAAAAGATTTCAATAGATTTCACCCCGAGCTCTCTAGCAAGCTTAAGTCCAACAATTAATGCCTCATACTTGGCCTCGTTGTTCATAGCAGGGAAATCAAGCTTCGAAGCATAGCAAATTGACCAGTTTTCAGGAGTTACAAGAACGACGCCTGCGCCGAAACAATGATCATTGGATGCTCCATCTGTATGTAGCTTCCATCGTACAGTAGGGATTACACTGCTCTCTAAGGGCTTATTCTGCATGGTAAACTCCGCTATGCCTGTCCTTGGATAGCTCTTCGAGGCAGATATGTGATGTCGAACTGATTGAGCTTGATGTTCTACTTAAGCAGCCTCCCGGACGTCTCGCGTTGTTGTAGGACCTGTCATAAAGGCTTATCAGTGTAGACGTTGATTGGATGTACTTGGAAGTTTGGGCGAAGTTTGCACGACGCAATCACCAAGCAGTACGCCAATTTCTCTATCTTCGAGTAGTTTCTCTCTACCCCCTTTAATTGTTTACTGACATAGTACACCGGTCTCTGGATCCGGTTATCCTCACGAATCAATGCGGCACTTATGGCATATGGCGATACTGCTAAGTAAATGTACAACTTCTCATGGTCTACTGGCTTTGACAAAACAAGGGGTCTCCCCAAATGACTAACTAAAGCTCGGAACGTGCCTACACGGTCTTACATCCATTCGAAATTCCTCTTCCCCTTCCTTATCAAATCGAAGAAAGGAATGCATTTATCGGTCGCCCTGGAGATGAAACGACTTAGGGCAGCGACCTTCCCGTTCAGGCTCTACACTTGCTTAATAGTTCTGGGTGCTTGTATATCCCGAATGGCTTGAATCTTTTCTGGATTCACTTCGATTCCTCGTGCATTGACAATAAAGCCCAGGAACTTCCCTGATGCAACACCGAATGAGCACTTCAAAGGGTTGATTTTCATGCTATAAAATCGGAGGATATTAGACATCTCTGATAAGTCTCGAATGTGGTCGTTTGATTGCAGTGACTTCATGAGCATACCATCCACATAGACTTCCATCGTCCTCCCGCTCTGATCTTTGAACATTCGGTTAACCAAACGCTGATAGGTAGCTCCTGCGTTCTTTAATCCGAACGACATTACTACATAACAGTATAATCCAATGTCCGTGACAAAACTGGTGTGCTCCTAATCTGGGATGTGCATCGGGATTTGGTTGTACCCCAAGTACGCATCCATAAATGACAACAATTCGTGCCCTACAGTTGAATCAACTTGCTGATCAATTCTAGGCAGGGGAAAACTATCCTTAGGGCTTGCCTTGTTCATGTCCGAATAGTCAATACATGTTCTCCCATTCCCATTTGCCTTCTTCACCAGCACGGGGTTAGATGTCCATTCGGGATAGAGGGCGTCGTGAATAAACCCGTTAGCTTTAAGTTTATCCACCTTCTCTTTAAGAGCCATGGATCTCTCCGGATCCATACCTCGTCTCTTCAGCTTCATAGGAACATACTTCAGATCAATATTCAATTCATGGCTCGCGATGGCAGGCGAGATCCCACACATGTCAGAATGAGTCCAAGAGAATACATCCAGATTTACTCAGAGGATTGGTAAGTTCTCTCATCATCAAAAGGCTAAGTTGTGATCCAATCTTCAACACCCGCGATGGGTCGTCGTGGCTGACTGAGGTATCAATCGTCAGTTTAGCCAGTGCTTCCTTGGCCTCTATGGGTTCCTCCTCATCATCCCTCGGATCCATGTCTCTATAGAACCGTGCGTGGTGCCCAAGCCAAGGCTTAGGCGCTACTTGTCAATCTTCAGTAACTTGGATGTGGACAGACTTATCCACACCATTTCCCTTCTTTTTCCGTTGAGCCTCTCTTAACTCAGCCACATAACAGGCACGGCCAGTTGCCTAATGACCATGCACAACACCCACTCCATTATATGTTGGAAATTTCAACATCAACCACCACGGGGCAAGGGCTGCTCGAAATTCAGCCAAGGCCGGACGGCCCAGAAAAACATTGTACGGTGAATCAACATCCAAGACAATGAACGGTAGGATCCGCACCCTCCTACGTTCACCTTCTCCCAGCTCAATCGGTAACTTGACATAACCTACTACCTTAGTAGCCACACCGTTGAAACCGTGTATACGAGCTTTAGATGGTTTCAAATCCTTAGCCTCCATCCTCATTTAATCATAAGCCTTCTTAAAGTTGATGTTCATAGAACTTCCACAATCAATCAAAACCCTTCTCACCAGAGCAGGGCCAATCATGGCAGAGATAACCATCGGATCAATAGTAGGGGCCTTCACTCTATCGACATCTCTACTTCTGAATACTATATCATCTGTCATTGTATGTTGTTGCTTGGTCGGAGTCCCATCCTCCGTATTCGAGCAACATTCAAAGTCTACATGTCTCATTGAACTAGCATAACGCTCCATTTCCTGCCAACTTCTGTCCGTAGGATGCGGTCCACTAACTATCGTGTTTATTACCAACCTCCCACCGGTCTGAGTGGGCTCCTCAGGCCGGTGCGGAGCTTGTCCTCGATTGGGATCAGACGTTCCATGTCCGCCATTCTACGGATTTTTGACAAACTGCTGCAACTTTTTTCTGGCGAATCAATTTCTCAATGGCATCATAAAGATGCCTACATTCGTCAGTATTGTGCCCGTAGCATTCATGAAACTGACAGTACTTCCCGGTTTGCTTTTCTTCCTCAGCCGATTCTTTCGGATGCAGCTTCCTATACTGGAAAGTGTTATAGGTCGACAGACAGATGTTCTCCAGAGATGCATTCAGAGGTGTATAGTCGTTATACGTAGGAATCCTTGACTTCCACTTTCCGGGCTCCCTTTTTTGATCAAATTTCCTTCTCTGCTCCTTTTCTGTTGACACGGCTTCTTTTGAACATTAACCTAAACCTTTCCAGAGCTTTTGCCAGATTGCTTCACTACAATGTTGCTTTGTACCGCTTCTCCGCTTGGGCCTGTAGCATTGCTTCTTCTAGACAATCTGGCCTCTTCCTTTCTCATGAACTGGTTTGCCTTCATGTAGAAACGCTCCAGCATGGCTGACGGTTTTCCAGCTAGCCAATTACCGAACTCGAATTCTGGGTCAACCCCCCTTATCACAGCCATAAGTATGGCGTGGTCATTTGGGTTACTAACTTCAGTGGCAACAACATGAAATCTCTACAAGTAATCCTTCAGTGATTCCCAGAAGCCTGGATTACACTAGATAGTGACATGACATCTTTGGGCATGTAGCGTGAATTCGGAACTGCTCTACGAATCTAGTAACCAGCTCGTCAAATCTTGAGATCGATCGTGGGGGTAACCTCATGAACCACATTGTAGCAATCCTGGATAGAGTTATAGGGAAGCATCTACATTTGGTTGCATCATTCGCTCTTGCCGAGTCCATCAACCATTCGTACCTTATGACATGCTGCCAAGGGTCAGTCTTTCCTTATTAAGCAGGCATTGTAGGCATGTTAAACCTCCTGGGATACTCCGCTTGTAAAATGTTGTCGGTAAATGGAGTATGACTCCTAGAGACTCCCCAATCATCGTTTGTCAATCCCTGGTTCTCCCTCATCAGCTGCCTGACCATTGCGGATAAGTCCAGAGTCTGGATAGGTGGTTCTAGGTTAGGGTCCATCCCATATAAATGTTCTGGCCGGTGTCTCCGGGGCATCTTACGCCTCCTTGGCCTATTGTCCTCCAGATGTGTATCCTAAGGATTCGCCTCATTATCATTCTAGAGAGGTTGTTGACCATCATCCATGCGTGCTCCAATGTCTAAGTTCCCGGTTCCAAGCTGAGTATGACCCCCAATTGCAGTTAAGGAGCCGTGCCCCTGGTCGAGGGATCGATACTGACCCCTAGGGAGGGATCGACACCGACCCGGTTTGGCAGACCACGACGGTCCGCCAAACGTTGCTCCATCGCTCCAGCTCGTGTTGTTTCAATCCTGTGGCGCCTACGCCTGTGGTGCTCATCCAATAAGGTTGAGCTATCTGACGTTGAGTACGAAGCGAGACCTCCTCCGCTGCTTTGGCGTTGCTATTGAGCAATTTGGTTCATCAAGTTAGCATTTGCCTGATTTGTTCATTTAGCTGCCTATGGCACTCCATCAGCTCCCTCATCAAGTCATTAAATTCAGCTCTAGTAATGGAATCAGCGGGGTTCTGGACTGTAGTAGGCTCCACATTCGCATTAGCAGGCTGGTTGCTTGGGCCCCCTTGTTGGACACTGGCAGTTTCGTTGGCATCAACATTGTAGGTGGTAGATCTGGTGTGCCTTACCATCTTGAACCCCTTTGCTTAGGTCTTGAAAAATCTAAATAGTATCTGCAACCTTTTGAAAGTGAACCCAGATCTCCTTTGGGGGATTTCTTCAATCCAGTAGCAACAAAGGAGATCCTATAGCCTGGGAATCGACTTTCTCAGTGAAAGCACCAAAATGTTTGCAACCAAATTGGTCACAAACACCCGAGAATAGATGTTAGTAGTGAAATAAATGAAGAAATTAAATGAAAACTGAGGAATAACGCTAGATATTAAAGAAATTATTATAGAAAGCAAAAACAACAAGGTTTATAGTGGTTCGGCGCTGATAGCCTATGTCCACCCTGAATACTTTCTTTATTGTTTCACAACTCAATTGATTACAGTCACAATCAACCAGAAATAGCTTGAGAATAGGTTAGAACAAAAGGAAACCGATTACAAAAATAGTAGAGTTTCACCTGTCAGCCAAAAAAGGAAGTCCCTCAAAATGGCCCCCTGCCCCTGTATTTATAGATGAAGGCAGCCTTCAATCAGATTGAAACTTCAGTACCTGGGCCCCCTCGACAGTATGGGCCCACCATAGAGAGGGCTAGGCCCAACTCTCCATGAGTAAGAGTCGGTACCGACCCCTCCTTGGGTTGAGTTTGGACTAGCGATCCCTATGGTGGCTTTCTTACAGTCCATATTGGCGTTGCCCCAAATATCATAGCACTTGGACTTGTGAATCTCTGGTTCTCATCATGTTTGAGTTATAGCCCAATCTGATCAAAGTAATGCCGATCCGAGGTGCCTCCTTCAGCTACACCGACCCATCCTTCTTGGATTATGCCGACCCGATCCATTCTTCATCTATATGTTATCGAGCCCAACTCATTATGCTGATCCATATCATCATGCCGAACCAAACAAGACCATGCCGACCCAATACCATGCCGACTCAATACCATGCCGATCTGATACCATGCAGATCCGATACCATGCGGATCTAATACCATGTAGAACTGATACCATGCCGATCCAATACCATGTCGTCCCAATACCATTGCCAACCTAATACCATGCCGACCTAATACCATGCCGATCTGATACCATGCCGACCCGATACCATTCCGATCCAATACCATGCCGACCTGATACCATTGCCATGCCGACCCAATCTCGTATATGCCACTAATATGCTGATCCATTCATACACCCTTCAACTTGCCAAACGTCTATGCCGACCCCTATTCCACCAAGCTAACCTTCATAATTCCGACGTCCTGTATCATCTATTCGTCAACCTTATTTACCCTAAGCTGGATATAACTGTCCGGATATCATACTCTGGTCATATTGATGTTGTCTTGTGGCCATCTTTCCCATGAATAGTCAAGCCCGGTCTCTGTAATCACCTTTGTGTAGCCGGGCCAAGGTACTGGGTAACAACAACGATTAAGTTAATATGTCATCCATTTTCCAAAACATGATTTTTAACCAAACAATCAATGCACAACAACAACAATATCTAAACTATCAACCATGCATTCAACAGTAAATCTATAGCATCACAGATATTATATAGCTAATTTAAAGATGAGTAAACTCACAGAAATTTCATTTATCACCGAATCGTTCTGGTTCCGACTAGCGTTCAATTTTAGCTTGAAATTCTAAAAGCTCCAAACTACTCCAATCCAATTCCATGGCGTAGCTAATTACAATACGAGTTCAATGCAACCGACCGCTTCCTAATCCGAACTCGTATGAGAGAGATAAGAATTTTATAAGTTTTTAATTTAAATTATTCATTATCAGTCAATTAACTAAACGCTAATTAACATGACCCCTAAATTCATCTTCCCCAACACAAACTAACTCCTACACACGCAAATGTCACAGCCTATTCTAGGCCCGCACATACACACAAGATCACCATCCCCTGGCCACCATTCGACAAACTGCGATCGTCGTTGAACTCCCCTTCTCGAGCTCACCTAAATAGACCCCACAACCTCCACTTCAGCTATCCCAAACAAAATGCGACATAGTGGTCTCATTTTTGTCCGTATGATGGATGGAAACACCCCACTCGACCAGACCACTTCATCTCCTCACCGTTGGTGCTACTTCGAACGAGACAAACCCTGCCACCCTCCATTTCCACTAATACCACCTATAATGACCTCAATCACTGACCCTAGCCTCCACTGTCTAAAATCCTGCAACCCAAAACATGCTCGAACACAAAGAAATGGTTGTGGAATCGAGAGCGTGCGCACATGAGTCCAAGAAGTCCCATATCATGTTTTTAGAGGAGTATACTAATTGATTTTTAATTTTAAAGTTAATGGCCATTTTATTACTTACTGGAAGATGAAAGAATACATAAGAGCAAGGACGAAAAGTGAAAGTGATTTATGTGCCGAGTTCATTTGATTTTATAACCAAAAAAATAAATAAAAACACAATGATTGTGTTTTATAAACAAAGATCCACATTTCCTTGCAACAAGAAAACATGTTTATGTGCGGTGTGTACTTATGTGTTTATTTCTAAATAAAATATTTTAGGGTATGACGCTACACAGAGTTCTGTTCTCGTACAAACTGTAAATGCTAAAACAAAAATACCATCGCACATAGAAATGCGACACTATCTCAAATCGATAATAAAATACACTAGTTATTACATTATGAGAAATCTCAAAAATATCATCGCTTGCCGAAATATTGTCAAACGAAAATTTAAATATTTTCCAAATTAAAAATTATGGAAAAATTCTATAAATTAAATTAAAAATACATCATCAGAAATCAAGTCATTTTATTTCAATTTGATTTTACTATTATTTATTATATCTGAACCATTTATTATTGTAAATAAATTTACAGTATGAATTCACCATTATTATTTATTAATTAAAAGAAGTTAAATAAAATTATTAAATCCATTTAATTGATATTCAATTAGCAAGTCTAAATATTCAGGTAATCCCTATATATGAATATAAGTTATTAAATTCCAAAATCCAATTATTTAACTATTTAAAATTAATTAAATATTTAAAATTCAAAGACCAAAATTCTAAATTGTTACATTCTCCCCCCTTAAAGAATTTCGTTCCTAAAATTTCCAAGGAAGAAAATGTCACTACACCCCTAAGGTTTGAAAACTTATTAATTAAAATGAGTTATTAAACTTATTACTTAATTAATTCTCAAATAATACAAAAAAATTTAGCAGCATCTCCTTTGCGTGGCTCGATCGGAAAAAATACAAATTCCCTCTATGGGCCCCAAACCAATCAAAAGAAAACAAAAGCCAAGTGGCCTCCCATATCTTGGGCATAAAATCATCAATCTATTTAAATTTCTAAATCTACTGTGTACCTTTTTGCGTTTAATTTTGAAATTTTTTGCAAGCAACTTATTATCTTGATGCAAATAGAGGTGCACAAGAATCAAATAATAATCTCTTGCTGACCTAAACTTACGTAATCCAAAAGAGAGTCATATTGAATATACTAGCTATCTCTATCATAAATTCAAATAGTATAAACAATGTAACAATATGCAACAAGGTAATAAGATGCAACTGATAATAATGAGGCAACCGTACATGCAAAAACTAGCATGATATAAATCTATGTACAACTCTAGTATGAAATAAAGCTACATGCAACCAAAAGCAACATATCAACCATATTCAACAAAATATAGAAAATATTCTATAACAAATGCTATGCATCCAATATTTTCAAACCATAAATTTACAACCAAATGCCCTAGTTTAATATTAAAAACAAATATTTTAAAACTTTCTCAAGAAGAAATATATCAAAACTAGATCCAACATGACTAGGAGGGTGCGCCCCCCCTTTCAAGCATGGTATAACTCTAAACAAAAACAATGGAGTCTTCAGTGGTATTCTGGTACCTCCTAAAATCAATAGAGTGGATACACCTAGCGAGTTTTAAAATGGGGAAAACTCCCAATTGCGCTTTGATTTTAGTCATTCATCGCAATAGATAAAAATATTTGTAAAACACTTTGCAAATGTTTATTGGAACAAATTCCAATTTTTATCGAAATAATAATATTCCTCAAATACTTCAAATTATACTATTATTATTTCTTTTCATAATTATTCCAAAAATTCTTTTAAAACTATTTCAAAATTACCGGGATTTAAGTCCTGATAAACAATAATTCAAAAACCTCTGTTTTTAAATTCAAACATTATAAACCATGGTATATAAATCATACAACCAATCAAATCAAATCAAACCAAATTCCATTTAAGAATAAACTAACATTATCAATTCATCAAATTTTATAAGGGAAAAATCTAACACTTAACATCATTTATAATGTCAAATGACTAATAACTAGTTTAGAATTTTGCTTAAGTTCACAAATTTTTTTTAAGTCTTATACTAAGTATACAATTATACTTAAGTCAGTATAATATACATAAATCAACCATACGCTATTTTTGATCCGATCCCTTGCTCGGATACATTGACTTCGACTTTCGAACTAGTCTCACCCACTCGACATCCCTTAGAGCGGACTCCGATCATATTTCTTGATTAGAAACTTCCATTCTCCTTGCATAGCCATAAACTATGATAGATAACTTCAGTATCATATCGAGGATCCGAATCAAGTGTTCGCTAATAAGAATCAAGTGAGAAATCCTTTTCCGGGCTGGTGCGAATCACCCGAAGTTATGTATTTGAATCCTAGATCAAGAACCATGCGAATAAAATGATCTACATATAACTTACGTACTTGTTTCTTAATAATACCAATCTCTTTCTAAACCCTTATATTTTCTACTTAGTATTTCATTCACTACTAAAATTAACAAAAACTATGGTTTTAATTAAATAAATTTACAAAAACCTTTCTATCTAATTTAACCAATTCAAAACTTGAGTTAAATTATTTCCTTTCTATCCAAGAGTTTTAAAATTTTCATTTATCAAATTATTATTCAATTTTTTTATTTTAAATCCGTTTCCTTTAAGGAAACTTAAGACTAATTTACTTTAAAATTCATTTTTCAGAACATAATACATATATTTCCTTTATGAAATAACTTCAACCATTTATTCTCTAAAACCCATTTTTGGTTCGTTTGTATTTGAACTCATTTCGATCGCACAATGATAATGAGAATAATTTACTAAGTTCGCCTAAGCAAACGTTCGATCGTTACCTAGAAGATTATTCAGAATACCATAAAACTAATCGAGACGTTTTCCTCCGAATTACCTTGAAGAAAACACATTTCATTTAAATTTTCACTTCCAAAATATTATTATTTAGAAATACTTTCAAGTAGCAATACTATATTTTTTTCAAAAACCTTTCGAAATTATTTCAAACAACTCCGGGGTTATATAAAATCATTCATGTATAATAATTCTCCTTTATTATAATAAAATTTTCTCAAATATTTATTCTCTAAATGTCTTATCCTACCATTTATATTATTTTAAACAACCTTATTAAAAGAGTACTTTAATTTACATTTACTCCAAACACCTTATAGTCAAATTATGAAACTTAATTCTCATGGGTTCGTCTTAATGTGCTTACAATTATATAACAATATATGCTCATAAGCTAGTTAAGCATGGATTAACAAATCAATAGTCAATGCTCCTAAACTATCTGGCATGACAAATCAAACAATAACGATAATAAAGAAGTATTATCATTAACAAACAAACACTATAAATAATTATATATATTTGAAAATTATTCCTTATATATAAAAATAGAGGTAAAATATTTCATTTATGAAATTTTCAAAAATCAATATTGTGTTCGTTGTTCTTGTTCAGGTATTTAGAAATCTCTTCGACAATGTAGTATCCTACATTCTCGACCTGAATTCACAAACAACTCAATAGAGCAATTAACACAATACGTTTTTATAACAATAAAAAATATACTCTTATATATAATACTCTCCAACTCATTCTATGGTGTCACTAACTTTATCTCTAATGAGTTACTCACTCTAGGGCATTAATAACCCTATCTCTAGTGAGCCATACCCTACCAAAGCTAAGGTTCTCGCTTAACATTCAGCTCTGATACCAAATTGTAATGAGCTGCCTCTTCGACCATCGAAATTCAACACCGAGTACATCCACGGTATTCAAACGTCGAACATCCAATCGCTGAAAAGGCAGATTGTTAGGGTAAAATAAAAAGAAAAGAACAGAGAATAGGGAAATCAGAATCTCACAGCGGAAATGACAATATATAATATAACAAAGATAATAAAAACTATCACTCCAAAATTACTGATAGGTATATCATATGATACAACGGAAAATAAAATGCTACGATAGGTGAACATCCAGCTCTTCTCCAAAACTTTATATCACCAAAGCCAACCTGGAAAGACGTGGTCTGACCCGACCATTATAATAAAATAACATCCGGATCAGTTTGGAATACCAACATGAGAAAACTCAAGTAATAAGATGAACATATAAAAAAAATTTGAGACCACGCCGCTAAAGCAGAACAGGTTTTTTCCTCACAAGAACAATATCCATAAATGAAGAAATAGGAAACAAACCAGAACAACAAGCCAATCAAGAAAGAATGGAAATAAACAAAAGAAACAATCCAAATAAAAGGGTGGTTACTAGTAAGAACAAATCCCATACTGAATGAATGGGCATAAACAATATCAAATTCCAGACTTGAAAGAATGGTCACAAATAATAGAACATAGAGAAAAGCATAAGGCAATTCTCCATGCAATTAAAGAAACAATTCAAAGATTTGAATTAACGACAAGGGAAAGAGTAGTTTTTCCAACTATGACTAGGAGGGTACGCCCCTCTACCGAAAGTATACCTCTAGAAATATACTTGAGAACTCCAACGGCTCTCGGAGACGTCTAAGGCAGACCCCACCAACGGTTATTGAGAATCCGAATATTTCACATCTCAATGCACAAAACCGATTCCAATCTAGAGTGGATGTGAAAGTAATCTAATGGGAGCAACCTCACATAGCTTGGCTTCCACTCGCTCTTTGGGTTAAGTCATTCCCTACAAAGGAACAAAGCTCAAATGAGCAATTCATCGTTTATAGTGACGAAATATAAAGAAGAAAGCAAAATCAAAGTCGATAGTCGATAAATCAACTATCAGGAATAGTAAGGTGGTTGTTTTCACTTAAGCTTGATTTTTCACACCACAATACTTTTAAAGACACTTTAAAACAACTCTTTAAAATATTATTTTAAAGGGACAAATTATATTTCCTAAGTGTATTAAAACCAACAAAACAAATGTCAAAACATTGTTTATTATAAGCCAAAAATAATTTACACTTAGCTTTATTTGAAACAATTATTTTTTAAAAGATCTTCTTGTTTATAAACAATTATTTATAAATTCTAAACAATACTTATTATCCCAAAGGATAATAAATAAATTAAATTACCTTTACAAATCAGAACAAATGTTAATCATCCTGAAGGATAATTTATAACATCCTTTTATAACTTTAAATTCAAATTAATTTACCCAAGAAAATAAATCAAATTTAAAATCCCTTTTATAACTTTAAACCAACATTAATTATCCCAAAAGATAATTAATCAAATTTATAATCTCTTTTAATAAATCGATCAATAACCTTTATTTAAATAGTTAATTATTTCTAAAACACTTTTACTTAATCAGTAAATTAACTTTAAAACACTAAATCGGTTAATTCACTTTAAAAGCTTTCATTAAATTAATTTTAATCACTTTTATTAAATAAATTAATCGACTTAAATACCTTTGTTAAACTAGCTAATTAACTTTAAATATCATTAGTTAAAATGATTAAATACATTCAAATACATTAATTATAATGACTATTTAAATTTCAAATATCATTATTTAAAATAATTAACTAAATTCAAATATCATTAATTAAAATGATAAATTAGGTTTAAAAATTGTTAATTAAATTGATTTACTACATTTAAAACATCATTAATTAAATTGGTTTATTAATTTCAAATATCGTCAATTAAAACGAGTAATTAAATATAAAGGTCTTTAATTAAAATGATTTATTAACTTAAAACATTATCGCTTAAAATGATTACTTAAATTCAAATATCATTAATTGAAATGATTAATTAAATCCAAATATCATTAACTATATGGATTAATTAAATTCAAACATCATTAGTAAAAATGATTTGATAAATTTTAAACATCATTAATTAAAATGATTAATTAATTTAAATATCATTAATCAAAATGATTAATAAATTTAAATATATATTTTATGAAAATACAAGCTCAAGACAACACACACGAAAGGTTTAGAAGATGATATTCAATAATAGGCGCTGGAGCGAAAATTGCTATAAAGTCACTTTAACAATTTAAATATAACATCACGATTAATTACCACTAACATCAATATAAGCAACATAAGAAAATAAATAACAATTATTGGCGAGCAACCTCTTAGAGTCTCTCTACAAGTATGCCCTATAAAATAATGGTATAGACAATATATATAATCATATAGGTTCACAGCAATTAAGTTAATAGGTCATCGGTTTTCCAATATGGGATTTTCAACCAAACAATCAATCACACGACAACAACAATATCTAAACTATCAACCAAGCATTCAACAGTAAATCTATAGCATTAGAGATATTAAATAACTAATTTAAAGGTGAGTAAACTAATAGAAATTCCATTTACTGTCGAAGCGTTCTGATTCTGACTAGCGTTCGATTTTAGCTTGAAATTCTACAAGCTCCAAACTACTCTAATCCAATTCCATCGTGTAGCTAATAACGATACGAGTTCAACGCAACTAACCGTGTTCGAATGCGACCTTGTATGAGAGAGATGGGAATTTTATAAGTTTTCAATTTAAAATATTCATTAATCACTTAATTAACTAAACGTAATTAACATTACCCCTAAATTCATCTTCCCCAACACGAACTAACTCTTGCACATGCAAAGTTCACTACCCATTGCAGGCCCGTACATGGACACAAGATCACCATCCCTTAGCCACCGTTCGAAAAACTGCCATCATTGTTGAACTCCCCTTCTCGATCTCGACTAAATGGACCCCACAACCTCCACTTCGGCCATCCCAAATGAAACGCGACATAGTGATCTCATTTTTGTCCGTACGATGGACGGAAAACACCCCACCCAACCGGACCACTTCTCCTCACCGCTGGTGCTACTTCAAATGAGACGAATGCTTCCACCCTCGATTTCCACCAATATCACCTATAATGATCTTAATCGCTGACCCTAGCATCCACTGACTAAAATCGAGCAACCCAAAACACGCTTGAACACAATGAAATGGATATGGAATCGAAGAGCGCATTCACACGAGTCCAAGAAGTCTTGTTTCATGATTTTTTGAGGAGTATACCAATTAATTTTTAATTTTAAAGTTAATGGCCATTTTATTTATTACTGGAAGATGAAAGAATGAGCAAGAGCAAGGATGAAAAGTGAAAGTGATTTATGTGCTAAGTTCATTTGATTTTATAACCAAAAAAATAAATAAAAACACGATGATTAGGTTTTATAAACAATGATCCACATTTCCTGGCTACAAGAAAACATGTTTGTGTGCAGTGTGTACTTATGTGTTTGTTTTTAAATAAAAGGTTTTGGGGTACGAAGCTACATAGAGTTCTGTTCTCATACGAACTGCGAATGCTAAAACAAAAATACGGTCGCACTTAGAAATGCGAAACAATCTCAAATCGATAATAAAATACACTAGTTATTACATTCTGAGAAATCTCAAAAATATTATCGTTTGCCGAAATATTATCAAATGACAATTTAAATATTTTTCAAATTAAAAATTATGGAAAAAATTCTATAAATTAAATTAAAAATACATCATCAAAAATCAAGTCATTGTATTTCAATTTGATTTTCCTATTATTTATTATATTTGAACCATTTATTATTGTAAATAAATTTACAATATGAATTCTCCATTATTATTTATTAATTAAAAGGAGTTAAATAAAATCATTAAATCTATTTAATTAATATTTAATTAGTATGTCCAAATATTCAAGCAATCCCTATATATGAATATAAGTTATTAAATTCCAAAATTCAATTATTATATTTAAAATTAATTAAATATTAAAAATTCAATAACCAAAATTCTGGGTGGTTACAAACTCCTTATTCATTCAAGATCAAAACCTTAAAAAAGCTTAAAGATTTGGATTTGACATTTTCAAAAATAAATCATGAGCAAAAGGTGAGATTTGACATCTTGTTAAATATTTAAATGTGTATAATTTTGTTAGTAATATTTGTTGTAATTGGATAAATGTTCATGTGTATAAATTGTTTTAAAAATTAGGTTTTCATTTGGTACTTAGCTAAAAAAATTAAAAGGTAGTTTACTATAAAAAAAAATTTAAGCACATACCATTCTCTGTTTATTTGCAAACTAAGTTCAAGCACATCTTCTAAAATCAATAACTCTCACACCGTCTTGAATTCTCACTTGCCGTCAAATAGAGAGTTGTTAGTTTTTATCCGTAGTTTATTTTAAAAATGGATTTTGAATTTTTTGTCAAATATATTTTGAGAAATTGTAAAAATATAGTAAGAAGTCAATTTATATCATTTTTCGATGAACATAAATCGACAAACGAAGTATTGTGATCATCTTAGCAAACCATGTTTTTTAGACTTAGTCTTATGATCTTTAGTATTGTGGTTTGGTCATAATTGTTATTTAATCGAAGTTGGTTTAAATTCCAATTTTCGATGATCTAGTTGATGTAGGGCCGAGCGGTTGGAGCCGAAGTTGCATGAGGATGTGGTGGAGCTACGGTAGTGGTCATATGGGAGGCAACAGCTTATGGTGATGGGTCGAGGTCAGTTTATGGTCTAAGGACCCTGTTATTTGTACTATTGGGTTGCGACTTGATGAGGGCTCTAAGGAGCATTCAGTTTGTCATTGTTGAGGCCGAAGATAGGGTCGTGTGTGGAGTTTCCATCGGTGGAGTTGGCAGACCAGGCATGATCGGGGAGGAGTTGATTTCGATCACGACCTTTTGGGTTCGCATGATTATTTCGGTTGCGTGGGTCATTTTGGTTAGAGGAGGATTTAGGGCACAGGAGTTAGCTCGGGAGGAGGTGTGGGTTCAGGTGAACTCGTGGAAGTGGTCGTGGAGGGTGTCGGTGGCGCGAGTTAGTCGTGCACGTGCGTGGTGCACGCATGCGTGCGCGTATGTGTTTCCAGGTTTTCAAAGACTTGGTATGTTTCCTTTAAGTGCTTGGTTAGAGAAGGAAGAAGCAGGTAGGGAAGTTGGTTCTTGGGTCTGGTGGGCTTTGGGTAGGGAAGTGTTTAGTTAGGTCAGACTTTAATGAAAATTAAGTTTTATTTTAATTAATGTTCAACTTTAAAATTTCATGTCTCACTCGTTCGGAATCCGTTTGACATGCGGTTTCCAACGTAGGGTTCATATAGACTTGTAAAACGCACTTATGAAACCACTTGATATATATGTTATAGTATAATTTAATGGTAAATTAATACTGGCTATGTTTAATTACATTATTTAGTAATTATATTATATCTGTTATCCCGCCTTTTGGCAAGGCCGTGACACCAAGGAATTGACTAGTAACCAATGACGGCCCGTCCTAGAGATCAGTTATACACATGCTCACTATGGATATCGACAAATTTTGTCCGGGTCCGGATCGAGTCAAAATTGGTAGGAAATGACAAGCTAAGCCATGAGAGCCAACGTTCCTAATCTCGAGACAATCCAAGTTCTTATGCTCAAGTTATGAACGATACAAAATTGGACGAAAACCAATCACCGGTCGACTCGCTCCCTTCAACTCGCTCCACATCCCTCAGATGCCTACTTCGACTCGCTTTGCATCCACCAGAAATGACTCCTTCGATTCGCTCCACTTCGTGTCCATCACGGAGCCTTTGTTCGAATCCCTCAAGACACTCCACTTCGACTCGCTTGACCAGTGCACGCTTCGACTTGCTCGACCAATGCTCACTTCGACTCGCTCCGCCTCAAGCCATACTTCGACTCGCTCCACTTCGTCGACTTCGCATCCATCTGAAGGTGTCTACTTCGTGTCCATCAATGAGGACCAAAGCACAGCAGTCAATACAGGTTAGCACCACGTCACCGAGTCACGCAGAACCGAGTCACGCAGAACCGAGTCGAACAGAGCGAGTCGAATAGAGCGAGTCGAACCAAACATCCTACCGGGAATCCCATTTCGTATCGACCATATCTCCTAATATACAAGTCCAAATGCTACGAAATTTTCACTGAAGACTACGTGCATGCTAACGAATGTCCACGCCAAATTTCGACTCCATTGGATGAGATCTTGATCGATACGAAATCTGTTCGTATCGATCACGATCGGACCGAAACTTCATGGGCTTGGGCACGTGGGCCGGGTCACGTGCCAGAGATGGTCTCCTGAGATTTGAGCAAAATATCAGCCTCCTACACCTATAAATATACCCCCAAAGCCAACAGAAAAGGGGTTCTTCTTCCTCTTTGAGATCTCCAATGCCCGGACTCCGCCAGATCCAGATCTGAACTCCATTGCTGCTGTTACCAACGAATTTCACTGCTGCAAATCATTGTTATTCGCTGTAATTTGCTGAAATCAATTGTAAACATAAAAGAAAGATCAATAAAGCAAGCTACTTCATAGTGGACGTAGGCAACACGCCGAACCACTCTAAATTCTTGTGTCTCCCTGCATTTTTCTTAATTTCATACCTGAGATTTGTAGTTTTTGTTAGATAAATCCTCTTTTTACATTTATTTTCTTCACTTTATCTCTTCAAAGACTTCCGAAGAGTGTTGTGCCCATATTTGGTACAAACAATATCCCTAACATTTGTTTAGCAGAATAAATCACTATTCTGCTATTATATTAATTTGGATATCTATTTATCTGCCAGTTGATTTATGTCGATTGTTATTAATCGATTGATAGTTGTGGATAGTATTTACATTTTGTTGTTTATGTAAATATGTGTGTATCGACTTGAATGTCGATTTGAGTATAATGGTAGCTTGTTTAAGTACCATTGAGATTGTTAAGCCTCTTTCCAAATTGGACAAGTGATGGATTTGAAATCGATTTAAGTTTTTATAATGATTTAAAGTAAATTGTTGAATTTATTAATAATGTTTTAATTGTAAATTTCATTAATGATGTTTTAAAGTTAATTTAAATTAAAAAGGTTTCAAGTAAATCATTATTTAATTGACAAATGTTTAAGTGATTATTATTTAACTAAGTGGATTTAAGTTAATTATTATTATTTTAATTGATAGTGATTAAGCTAATTTTCATTTTAATTTATGATTTTTTTTAAGTTAATAAATCTTTTATTAATGATGTTTACAAGTTAATCGATTATTTTAAATGAAGGTATTTAAAGTTAATTAATTATTTTATTAAAAGGGGTTTAGGTTAATTAATTACTTATTTAAAAGGTACTTAATGCCAATTATTTATTTATTAATAATGATGTTTAAATTTAATTAATCATTTTGTTAATTGTACTTAAAGTGAATTAATTATTTTATTAATGGTGTTTAAGTTCATTTAATTAACTTAAGAATATGCTTTAAATAAGAATATTGTTTTATAAAAAGGTTTAAGCTAATAAGTTTGTTTTATAAAAAGGGTTTTACTTAATAAAAAAATTAAGTAAAATAGTTTATAATTGGGAAGAGATTTTGAAACTTGATAAGAGAAGGGTTTTATAGAACCTTGTTTAACTGAATTGTATATGGGACTTATGAATTCAAATATTATTTCCATAAACGATTTAGTTTGAATTTAAGACAAGCTTATGAATAAATAAATAATCCTTCTTAATTATGGTGGTATGAAAATGCTCTTTCCATACTTAACACCGAAGGATGAGTGGTTTTGGGTTTGTTGTAAATAACATTTTAAATGACATTTGTTTTTGATCCATTTAATGTGACTTTGAATTTGGAAATCTTTCTTAGTTGGTTTGTGAATATACTTATACTAGAGAGAAAAGTGTATGTATATTTTGGAAAATAATTAAAGATATTTAATTAATGGAAGATTTTAAATTAGGCTTAGTGGTTTCTATTGGAAATTAAATTAGTGACTGATGTGTGTTTATTTGATAGTTAAATAACCGGCTATCAAAATCTTTGCCAGTTTTTAACTCTGGAAATATTTAGAGGAAACATGGAAATTATAGAGTACAATTACCTTAGATGATACTAACGTATGTATAAACTCGTTTTGTTCTTCTAGAACAAATGATAAGGAAATCCATCCACTTAA
This sequence comes from Allium fistulosum, assembly GCA_030737815.1. NCBI lineage: Eukaryota > Viridiplantae > Streptophyta > Magnoliopsida > Asparagales > Amaryllidaceae > Allium > Allium fistulosum. The sequence goes on along the minus strand of CM060908.1, from coordinate 634,892,232 downwards.
ATGGTTAAGGGATGATCCTCACTCTTATCTTGTCTGTTTATTTCCAAAAGAACGAAGTTGAGTTTATGGAAAACTGTCGAATGTTTGTTCAAAGAGACTAGGATTGGATAAGTATGAATTATCCAAAAATAATTTCGAACCAACTTAAGTGTTCGAATTGGAAGCATCTTGAAGATAATGAACTCGAAGACGGAGCCCTTTCAAGCGCAAGGGCTACTTGCTACTAATCCTGATGGTGATCCTAAAAGTGATGTAGTAGAAGTAGTGCCTTCGGTTTGTTCATATCCTGAACAACTTATATGGATGAATGCCGGCATTACATTATTCCCTGGAGGGTAGCGTTAGCATTACAAGTGGGATTGCTATCTAAATTGTAAAACATAGCCTCAAGCCCCATCAACCGGAAATGACTAAAACAATGGATATGCTTCAGGGCTATGTAGGCGCTCCTATTAGGATATAGTCACCACTCAATCTAGATCGATATTCTCAGACTTTTTATGCTAGTGACCAGGGTCTGGTTGTTGATCGCAACCAGGGTGATGATATATTCAGTGTTATCTAGTAAGGAGTAGGCCGGTCCTAATTTGCTGGGGGTCTATGTAAGGCCCTCGATACATTTTATCTAAAGGTGTACTGTGATAGGCGGTACCCCTGTAGCCTTGTCATTGATGGAATCCATGCTCCAATAAGTGCCTTCGGACTTAGTTGTATACCTATTATGCTGGAATTTAATTAGTGTCACAGTTTCGGCTATGATTCATAATTTATTCTAAAACCTAGACATTATTATAATAACACTGGATTTTCCATAAAAATGGTTTGGTTATCGTAAGGTAAAATCATTTAAAAATCGGTCTGTGTTTATGTGCGGCGTTGTCTTATGAGATATCTTTATTTTCAAAGGTTTTCAAAATATTAATAATCCATTTGATTGTGTTTCTCACGTTTGTTTTACAGACTGATCTGGGCGATGTTTTCTTCTAATGCTCGGGTCAAACCGGGCATGTTTCTAGATTTAGCTTTAGATGCTTTAGAGCTCAAGAGGTGAGCTGGATGCCCAAGACGTATCTCTTGTATATTCCTTTTTATTTCCACTACATTGTTTTGTTGTATTTTTAAGCCTTTATAAGGATATGTTTTTATAAATGTCTAGGCTGATTATATGTTAGTACTCTGATTGTGTATATAAAACATTTCTCTTGTGTAAAGATCAATTTTATATTATTGATTAGTCACCGTGTTATGAGTGTTCTTTCTTTCCTTTTCTTTTCCCAACGAACTGTCTTTCTGACACTTGGATGCTTGGCATGTGTATATTGTGGATGTTATAGTGTCGACTTCCAAATGTCAAAAAGGTGGGTCGTTACACTCAATAACTTCCATTTCACTTAGAAACAAATACATACAGAAGAGGTATTTATAAGTGTAACGACCCGTAAAATTTTATTTATTTTATTAACGTAATTAACTAAATTTTTTTTGTGAACTTTTAAATAATAAAATTTTGAATTGAAGATTTAATATTTGGAATACGTCTACTTAAACATAGCAAATGGAAAATTTTCATCTGATAATAAGGAAGTTTATTTTATTGTGTAATTTTAATTAAATTCAAATCAGTTAATATTTGATGATAATAAAATGTTTTCTAAACCTGAATATTTTTATACAATAAATTTGTAAATCATCTTTTGAGTGAGACGTCATATTTCGTTTCTTCAATTTGGACTACTATTGCTCCGTTTATCTTATTTCTGTCAAATTAGCAGCATTTTCGGCACCGATTATCGACTTTTGATCGGACGATCGTACCACTAATATCTGTATACCGTTTTGATCGTCTCGTCGTGCTGATCGCCGTAGTATATTAATTTGTGTGTTTCAGAGTTCGGTACGTGATGGAATCTGCAAGAGGGTAATCGTATCAGTACCCGTTTCGTGCCTTTCGAATTATTGTGTCCATTCATTTTACACCGTATAATACATATAGCCATCATTTTATTTTTCTCTGAATTCCACGTTTGACTATTACTATTCCCAAACGTTCAATTTATTGGTCTAGTTCATTTTGATTCGTTCAAATTCTTTTCGGTGCATATTGCCGTTTCAGAAAAAAATATTAATAAAGTTTGGACATTGTTCTTCTTCTCTTCAACCAGATCTGCCTATTTGCAAAGTCACCCATCAGGCTTTCCTCCTCCTCAATATATACATCTTCATCCGAGTACGTCACTGGCCCACGCAAACTCCACCATGCGCCTCTGACCTTGTCCACATCCATGCTTCCCTGGATCCGAGCACCTGACTTCGGCTCCACCACCAGACAGCCCTCTCTGCACCAGAAAGCTCCCACTCGCCATTCTTTCATTTCCGGGCCAAGCTGCTCTGTTATAGATATACATTAAGGTAGATTGTAATTATATATTTATAGGTATATTTTTTTTGATAGCTTATATTAACATACGAATGATTATATATGTTATTACGTAAGTCTATATATATGGAAGCTGGTTGTTTAAGCCGGTTTATATATATATATACCATGTTGTCTTATGTTATATATTTAAATAATAAGATTTGGTTATATATGTGGTTATATATAAACTTTTATGTATGTCTGTATTTATAATTTAAAATAGGCTAGTATATATATTTCTACATATTTGCTCAGAGATATCTCGGGTAGTCCTGCTCTCTCTTACATGTTTTATAAATTATATAATAGTCTGTTAGCTTTATTATATAGTACGTGTATTATATTTTTAAAGTATATGTGTACTTGTTTAAATAGCTTTACAGCAGCATATATATAGTGTTCAAGTTATATTAGCTTTGTATTGGATCTGTAAAGTACATATATATAGTTTATATGAGTCTCTTATAAGAAATGTTATATGTGTTGTATAGAAGGCAGTCTGCTTTTTTTACGTACACTTGGTTCCTATACATGGATAGTCTGCATATATTTACATTTATTTTGAGTATAAGTTTATACTAGTTTTATAATATATTAGTATATTTTATATATAGTATCCGTTCGGGTATATATATGTATTAAGTCTGTGATATATATATATATATATATATATATTATTCTATGCTGAGTTTACATATATATGGTTTATATGTTGAAAACTATGTTATGTATGTTACTCATATATATAGCTTATGTCAATTTATATGATTTAAATTATGTTATGTTGTATTAAAACTGAGTGTGGTAATAATAAGATATGTCAGTTTTCCAATATAAAATGTTAGTTATATATAAGCTTCGACAGTGTATATATGCTAGTATATATATGCCATTTTGTATATGTAAAGTTTACATAAGTTTTATGATCGGTGGATACCATATTATATATGTATATTTTATCTCTGCATTTTTATAAAGATTTTATATATAACATATTAGTTTTGGGTTATATAAGTTTAGCTATAGGTTTGTTTTATATATATTTTTATATACTGTTGTTACAGTATTGTATATTGGTTGAAACAGTTTTGATATATATTAGTATATAATGTTTTGTATACAATGTTTGTATATATTAGTATGTATATAAGATTTGGTTTTAATATATATATATATATAAACCATTTGGTTTCAAAACCGCTTTACACATACGTGTTAAGATTTTGTTTTGGTAATGGTTGTAAGTATTATATATATATATATATCTTTGATCCTTAATGCTTGAAGAACAATGATTTTGAAATTTATATATTATTTTAATATTTGTCTTAAACTAAATTATTGAAATTATATAATAATAATAATGTATATGTTTCCAGTTTATATCAAATCAGATTTTAATTTGTTCCCATCAATTTCTGTCATCAGCTCTATAGTCGAATTCGTGCCAATCTTGCTTCACTTTGGAATTCGTAGCTTGTTCTGTTGTCTATCCTCTCTAGCCTCGAAAGGTGAGCATTCACTCACCATTAACATTCTTATATTTATTAAATTCGATTTCAATTGAAACGACGATTGAAATATGCTGATGTTAGTTATATACATTGCTTTATATATGCTAATAGCTGTATCTGTTCACTTGTGACATCTTACACCATTATCTGTTATTTATATCGATGATATATGCATGTTATATTATTATCATATCTGTTATCACTCTGCAAGTTCCCTGTTAGTATAGAATTCACTATGGGTTGAAATGATACATACCCGAACGATCTGTAGAATAGGAGAAAATCCTTATGGGTTGAAATGATAAACCCAAGCGATTTTCAATTGAATTGCATTTGGGATTGCGGGTTGAAATGATATATACCCGTATATATTTAAATTGCGGATTGAAATGATAAATATCCGTACCACTTGACCATAGGATAGAGAATTATATACAAACACCGTTGGTCTATATATAAATATCTTGAAAATGATTTCTATGATTTTTGGAAAGAAATATATGGTTTAATATAAGTATTGATTTTAGATATTATATACATGTTATTTATATATAGTTAAATTCTTGATTTTTAAGATATGTACAAATTTGTTTTAATATAAATAAGTTTAATAATAAAGTTTGATTTAATTTAAATATAATATGGTTAAGTATTTATTTAAAATTATATTTTATAATGATAATTAGAAATTAAGGTTGAATAGATAAATAGATATCGATTTGAAATTTATTTGTTAAGGGTTTTATTTAATTAAATAAATTTGAAACTTAGTGAAGTTGAGATTTTTAAAGGATATGATTTTATAAATTGAATTTGATTAAAGTGATAAATTGAATATTTCAAGTTTAAATAAATTGAAGAAATATCTAGTTTATTTCAAATGTAATTTAAAGTCTATTTAAATGATATTGGATTGATTAAGTGAACATTTCAAAACTAAATAATAATGAAATTGAATTTAGATATATATGAAATTATCAAACTTAGTTTTGAAAATGTAGAATATTTAAAGCTTTGAAATATATTGAAAATTAAAATGGTTTACTTAAGGTTCAAATCTGCATTTGAAATCGATAAAATTTTGAAGGGTTTATTAAGAAACTAAATTGAATTGAAATTAATGAATTGAGATCGAATTAAATGTGGAATTTGGAATTCGAGTTGATTTGAACTGATTTATAAATTGAGGAAGCTATTTTATTATATAAAGTATTTTAATTTATATTTAAACTATTTATATATTTTACTTTATAAATTTCAATATAAACTATTTTAATATACTAATTATTTTATAAATTATTTTTAATATAAATTATTTTAATATAAACTATTTTAACTTATAACTATTTTTAAATAAACTATTTTATTATATATACTATTATTAATATCTAAACTTTAAGGGAAGTGTTATGATTTCAAAGTATTATGATTTCAAAGTGCTATGATTTCCAAAGTGTTATGATTCCAAAGTGTTATGATTTCAAGTGTTATGATTTCAAGTGTTATGATTTCCAAGTGTTATAACTTTGAAGTGCTATGATTTTTGAAATGAATATTAATATAAGTGAGAAATGATATCGTATTGATATGGTTTTCAAATAGATATGATATTCTGGTTTTGAAGTACGATATTTTTATGACCATGGTGTTATAATAACGTTTGGTTGTAATAGCGTATATTTCTACATAGTAGATAGTTTCACAGATCCTTAGAGGATGGGTATCCCAAACATCCTTTAAGTTACTTGTATTTCAATTGATATAAGAATGTTAATCCTGACTTGAGTGTTTTGTGTTTTGCTTTACGCTCGGGTCAGACTGAGTATCACAACATTTGAGACTCGCCTTTAGAGTTGGAGCTTCGATTGGAGATTCATCTATCTATCCAGCTTTCAGTTATTCAGTTGACTCCACGAATATATTCTGATTTTTTATTTTACTACTGCATCGAGACTTCTGTTGTATCTCGTTTAACTCTGTTTATATATATAGTAGCTTCATGAACTACTAATCTTTTATTTTCGCTGCTTATTGTTATATTACTATGTGTTTGTGATTCTGTGATCATTTATTTACTGTATATGTTGAGTTTTGCCAAATATAAATTAACAATATGATATTTTGAGCAATTCAAGTCCGACATGTGTGGATGCGAATGGTTGAAAATATCAGGCTGTTACAGTTGGTATCAGAGCTTTGGTTTTAGGCAAAATTCAGCATATAGAGTAAATTTAATTACGGAATCGCTTTCGTTCGAGCTTGAATTCCTTTCTCTTTGATTCGGGTTTCCTTTGAATTTTTGAACTCTCCCATTCGTTCTAAAATCCATTTTGTCTCTCCTTATTCGTGTTTTCTTTGATTCTAGAGAATCCCATAACTCCACCATATGATCTATAAAGGGGTGAAACTCCTTTGCAATGGGCATTGATCCACCGGTGATTTCTGTATCCTTGGTTTAGATGCTGCTATCTTTTACTATACCCGAATTCTATCTCTTGCAATCGAATGCCAATTTACCTCGGAATTCTGCATCGATCTTATTTTTGAAGTCACGGTTGACCCGGTTAAGGTCACCCGCAATTAATATAAGGTTATCCATCTTTATCATTTGTAATTTAATTATCATATCTTTCCCCCGAGTCTATTTTCGTGATTTGAGTTCTCTTCGATTTGGACTCCTCTAATTTTGAATCTCATATGGCGTTTCATACAACGAAATTAATCTTGAAAAAATATATTTTGACTCTTGTATAAGACAGACTTTATATAAGTATAAGTTGATTTTCAAAACTGTTGATTTTGGATGATATTTGATTTGAAGAGATAAATCTTATATATAACGAAATTTATATAAGTGATTTGATATATTTGAGATTATTGATTTAGGAAAGTACTTTATCTGAAAATGAAATCTTATATATAATGGAATTTATATAAGTGCAATATTTGAAGTTTTGATTCTGAAAGGGTACTATATATGGTATATTATATTTTGAAGTAAGAGGTATGGGGAAGTACCCTCCATGAAGAAGTATCATATGATATGCTTCGACCCAGATGGACTGGGGGAATCTAGGAATGGATTTGACTGATAAACCTTAATGGACTTAGGTGTATTCAGAAATGGATTCGAACTGATATGGTTGTCCGGACTTAAACTCATGAGTTCCTCGATTTTTTTTCAGGGTAAATGGTTCTTTAATTTACCCAATGGAGGCGCTTTCGATCCTGGGATCTGTTGTTTATGGATCTTCCGGGAAGGAAGTGCATCCATTGCGTAAATCATTGAATCAGCAACGTACCACTGCAGCAGGGGTCGATGGTCCCTTGTTTACGAACTGGCCACGATATTTTTATGGAATCCGAAAGGTGGAAGGATCTTCTGGAAAGTTTTGTGTCCATTGCGTAAATACTGGATCAGCAGCGGGCCACTGCTATCGTATTATCATCATTTGACATTGGATTTTTTTAGCGGTACTTCTCATACCTGTTTTTAAGTATTTTTCACTGGATGTTGAAACAGGTCTGCTAAGTACTTGGAGATTTCTAGTCTTACGCCTGATCAACGTACGACCAGAGTCTGCAAGAACGAGGATAAACATGTTAAGACATCGAGTTATAAAAGTATTTTGATAAAGTATTATATAAAGGTTATTTTGATTATTTTCTTTCTAAATAATTTAAAATGTTTAAAATATTGTTTATTTATATACTACATAGTTTAATAGAAAATTATTAGTGTTGTAAATATTTTAGAAGTTATTAATTAAATAAAACTTATTTAAAGTAAATGATTATTGATTTATTAATAATGTTTGAATAGTATCTTGAGATAAAACTAATAAATTTATGAAGTATGGATTTAATGTTTTCAATAGCTTCTTTGTAAATATAAGTAATGATGTAAATAATTGTTTTCAAATAGTTTACATATATTTATAAAGGTGTTATTTAAATATTTAAATGGTATTTATGAATGAAGCAATAAATTTTACAAATGAGTTTGAAAAGTATTACTGTATTAATGATAATTGATTTGCAAATGAAGCTTTCAAATGAATATTTCAAGTAAAGTTTATATAAGTTTCTTTGAATGTATAATTTAATGATATTATATAAATGGAAGAAAATTTTGGTTTGCGAAGTTTATTTATAGTAATATACTTGACAAATAAATTTTAATCTCTACTTTGGAGCTATAGTTTGGAATATTTACTTGATTTCGAAGTACTAATAATAAATTTAGTAGTTTATTTACTGTTTGAAATTTTATATTAAACCATAATAAATGTTTTTCCATGATTTGAATATTCATTTTTAACAAGTGTGTAAAATTAATTATGAAGATATGAAATTTTATGCTTTGATTTAGAAATTTGATGTAAGATTTGAAGTATACTATTAGTTCTAGTTTAATAATCTTGAATTTATAATTATTTAAAAAAAAATTAAAGCTTATTATAATGTTTTGGTATAAATTTCTAACATTGTTTTAGACTTTTGAGAAATCTTTGCATAATGCTATGATGATGTTTTAAATATATCTTATATTTTTACTAAGTGAATGGAAATCAATTTAAAACTAAATGAAAATTTTATGACCTAAATTGACTGTTTGAACTAACAAATTTGAATCGAATGACTATTTATGGATATAATAAAATGGGTTTAACCAAATTATTGAATATTAATTAATTTAAATTGAAATTTATATAGTTTTAAATTAATTGTTTCTCTTGTCCCTCAATCTATTTTTCTTTCTGGTTGTTTCTATTCTCCTACCTCCTTCCTTTTCGGGGACGAAAAGTTTTGAGTGGGGGAGAGTGTAACGACCCGTAAAATTTTATTTATTTTATTAACGTAATTAACTAAAAAAATTTTGTGAACTTTTAAATAATAAAATTTTGAATTGAAGATTTAATATTTGGAATACGTCTACTTAAACATAGCAAATGGAAAATTTTCATCTGATAATAAGGAAGTTTATTTTATTGTGTAATTTTATTTAAATTCAAATCAGTTAATATTTGATGATAATAAAATGTTTTCTAAACCTGAATATTTTTATACAATAAATTTGTAAATCATCTTTTGAGTGAGACGCCATATTTCGTTTCTTCAAATTTGGACTGTTATTGCTCCGTTTATCTTATTTCTGGCAAATTAGCAGCATTTTCGGTACCGATTATCGACTTTTGATCGTACAATCGTACTACTGATATATGTATACCGTTTAAATCGTCTCGTCATGCCGATCGCCACAGTATATTCATTTGTGTGTTTCGGAGTTCGGTACGCGATGGAATCTGCAAGTGGGTAATCGTATCAATACCCGTTTCGTGCCTTTCGAATTGTTGTGTCCATTCATTTTACACCGTGTAATACATATGGCCATCATTTTATTTTTCTCTGAATTCCACGTTTGACTATTACTATTCCCAAACGTTCAATTTATCGGTCTAGTTCATTTTGATTCGTTCAAATTCTTTTCGGTGCATATTGCCGTTTCAGGAGAAAAAAAATTATATTAATAAAGTTTGGACATTGTTCTTCTTCTCTTCAACCAGATCCGCCTATTTGCAAAGTCACCCATCAGGCTTTCCTCCTCCTCAATATATATATCCTCATCCGAGTACGTCACTGCCCCACACAAACTCCACACTGTGCCTCTGACCTTGTCCACAGTCGTGCTTCCCTGGATCCGAGCACCTGACTTCGGCTCCACCACCAAACAGCCCTCTCCGCACCAGAAAGCTCCCACTCGCCATTCTTTCATTTTCGGGCAAAGCTGCTCTGTTATAGATATACATTAAGGTAGATTGCAATTATATATTTATAGTTATATATTTTTTTGACAGCTTATATTAACATATATACGAATGATTATATATGTTATTACGTAAGTCTGTATATATGGAAGCTGTTTGTTTAAGCCTGTTTATATATATATAAATCATGTTGTCTTATGTTATATATTTATATAATAAGATTTGGTTATATATGTGGTTATATATAAACTTTTATGTATGTCTGTATTTATAATTTAAAATAGGCTAGTATATATATTTCTACATATTTGCTCAGAGATATCTCGGGTAGTCTTGCTCTCTCTTACATGTTTTATAAATTATATAATAGTTTGTTAGCTTTATTATATAGTACGTGTATTATATTTTTAAAGTATATGTGTACTTGTTTAAATAGCTTTACAACAGCATATATATAGTGTTCAAGTTATATTAGCTTTGTATTGGATCTGTAAAGTACATATATATAGTTTATATGAGTCTCTTATAAGAAATGTTATATGTGTTGTATTGAAGGCAGTCTGCATTTTTTACATACACTTGGTTCCTATACATGGATAGTATGCATATATTTACATTTATTTTGAGTATAAGTTTATACTAGTTTTATAATATATTAGTATATTTTATATATAGTCTCTGTTCGGGTATATATATGTATTAAGTCTGTGATATATATATATATATATATTATTCTATGTTGAGTTTACATATATATGGTTTATATTTTGAAAACTATGTTATGTATGTTACTCATATATATAGCCTATGTCAATTTATATGTTTTAAATTATATTATGTTGTATTAAAACTAAGTGTGGTAATAATACGATATGTCAGTTTTCCAATATAAAATGTTAGTTTTATATAAGCTTCGACAGTGTATATATGTTAGTATATATATGACATTTTGTATATGTAAAGTTTACATAAGTTTTATGATCGGTTGATACCATATAATATATGTATATTTTATCTCTGCATTTTTATACATATTTTATATATAACATATTAGTTTTGGGTTATATAAGTTTAGCTATAGGTTTGTTTTATATTTTTTTTTATATACTATTGTTACAGTATTATATATTGGTTGAAACAGTTTTGATATATATTAGTATATAATGTTTTGTTTATAATGTTTTTATATATTAGTATGTATATAAGATTTGGTTTTAAAAAATATATATATATATATACCATTTGGTTTCAAAACCGCTTTACACATACGTGTTAAGATTTTGTTTTGGTAATGGTTGTAAGTATTATATATATCTTAGATCCTTAATGCTTGAAGAACAATGATTTTGAAATTTATATATTATTTTAATATTTGTCTTAAACTAAAATATTAAAATTATATAATAATAATAATAATGTATATGTTTCCAGTTTATATCAAAGCAGATTTTAATTTGTTCCCATCAATTTCTGTCATCAGCTCTATTAGTCGAATTCGTGCCAATCTTGCTTCGCTTTGGAATTCGTAGCTTGTTCTGTTGTCTATCCTCTCTAGCCTTGAAAGGTGAGTAATCACTCACCATTAACATTCTTATATTTATTAAATTCAATTTCAATTGAAACGACGATTGAAATATGCTGTTGTTAGTTATATACACTGCTTTATATATGCTAATAGCTGTATCTGTTCGCCTGTGACATCTAACACCATTATCTGTTATTTATATTGATGATATATGCATGTTATATTATTATCATATCTGTTATCACTCTGCAAGTTCCCTGTTAGTATAGAATTCACTATGGGTTGAAATGATACATACCCGAACGATCTGTAGAATAGGAGAAAATCGTTATGGGTTGAAATGATAAACCCAAGCGATTTTCAATTGAATTGCATTTGGGATTGCGGGTTGAAATGATATATACCCGTATATATTTAAATTGCGGATTGAAATGATAAATATCCGTACCACTTGACCATAGGATAGAGAATTATATACAAACATTGTTGGTCTATATATAAATATCTTGAAAATGATTTCTATGATTTTTGGAAAGAAATATATGGTTTTATATAAGTATTGATTTTAGATATTATATACATGTTATTTATATATAGTTAAATTCTTGATTTTTAAGATATGTACAAATTTGTTTTAATATAAATAAGTTTAATAATAAAGTTTGATTTAATTTAAATATAATATGGTTAAGTATTTATTTAAAATTATATTTTATAATGATAATTAGAAATTAAGGTTGAATAGATAAATAGATATCGATTTGAAATTTATTTGTTAAGGGTTTTATTTAATTAAATAAATTTGAAACTTAGTTAAGTTGAGATTTTTAAAGGATATGATTTTATAAATTGAATTTGATTAGAGTGATAAATTGAATATTTCAAGTTTAAATAAATTGAAGAAATATCTAGTTTATTTCAAATGTAATTTAAAGTCTATTTAAATGATATTCGATTGATTAAGTGAACATTTCAAAACTAAATAATAATGAAATCGAATTTAGATATATATGAAATTATCAAACTTAGTTTTGAAAATGTGGAATATTTAAAGCTTTGAAATATATTGAAAATTAAAATGGTTTACTTAAGGTTCAAACCTGCATTTGAAATCGATAAAATTTTGAAGGGTTTATTCAGAAACTAAATTGAATTGAAATTAATGAATTTAGATTGAATTAAATGTGGATTTTGGAATTCGAGTTGATTTGAACTGATTTATAAATTGAGGAAGCTATTTTATTATATAAAGTATTTTAATTTATATTTAAACTATTTATATATTTTACTTTCTAAATTTCAATATAAACTATTTTAATATACTAATTATTTTATAAATTATTTTTAATATAAATTATTTTAATATAAACTATTTTTTTTGGCAAGACCAGCGGGGTTAGAAATGGACCCCTACCATTTATTGATATACCAAGAGAGAAGTACAACAAAGAAGGAAACAAAGCTACCTAAAAATAAATAGGTAGGTAAGCAACAAAGAAACAAGAAAACAAAGAAGAACAGGCATATCAAAAGCAAACTAAAAAACATAACAGAGGAACACATAGACAAGCAATAATCATGAGAGGCCGGACAGAAAAGCAGGTTCAAGCTCATGGCTAGATGCAGCAATACCAAACCTCAATCCCTCTACAATGCTATCTTTCATTTGCATAAATGTTTTCTTTTTTCTACCAAAAATTATTGCATTCCTCTCTTCCTAGATCATCATTATGAAAACTTTCAGGGTGAACAGCAAAACATAGGTAGATTCACCTTTCCATCTTGTTGCTTTGAAAATGAGATCCCATTCTACCTCACTAACTAAAGCAACACTCCTGCCAGTGGTGATAGAATTTGTCAAGCACCATAACATGTTGACGTGAGGACAACTAAAGAACAGGTGAAGTGTATCCTCTTCCTCAGCTTGGCAAAAACTACACGTAGTATCAATATTAAGGCCTCTCTGTCTCAGTTTAGTTTTCATTTTCAAAGCATTACTAAAAAATTTCCAAAGTAAAAGGTTTTGCCTCTCAGTGTTGTGATTAAGCCAAATACGCTTATGCCAACTGAGAGTAACACTATTATTTTGCCAAACAAGATGCTTGTACATGTCTCCAATCATGTACTTGTCTTTACTACATGACCAAGTAATACCATCATCAGGAGATAACAGAACATGACAACCACTCAAAAGATTCCATTATCGTCTGACAAACTGATTACTAGAGTGTAATACCAGTTTGCACATGTTGGTTAGAAGAAAGAAGGTGGCACAGAATAATGCCAACCTTCACCCACGGGTCATGCCAGAATGAAATACGACTATTGATACCAATTCTACTCATAGCATAAGGAAGGATAACAGATCTGAGTTTGAGAATACATCGCCAAGTCCAACTACAAGATTGAGGAATAGCCATAGTCCAGAAATTTTTATTACCAACGATATACTTGTAAGACCATTTCACCCAAATACTGTCTTTATGATTCAGGAAGTTGTCAATGTGATGCACCATGGCCGCACGGTTCCACAGAAGCATATTTTTAATTCCTAGTCCACCTCTAGACTTCGGCATTTCAAGCTTGGAGAATGCACAAGGAGATAGCTTTTTGGAGTTAATAGATCCATGCCAGAAAAAGTTTGACATAGCACTCCTAATCATTTTGATCAACTTGATAGGAAGAATGAAAGATCTAGACCAGTACACAGTCATGGAGAAGATAATGGATTTGATAAGAGTAAGCCTACCAGCCTGACTAAGCATCCTATTTGTCCATAATGAAAGTCTAGTTGTTATCCTCTCATACAAAGGATTACATTGAGCGAACGAAATTCTCGAAGTAGCCAAAGGGATACCTAAGTACATGGATGTATCGGTTCTATGAGTGATGGATGTGAAGTTAGAGATTTGGGAGATCAAGTCATTACTCACACCAGCTATCATTAAATCAGACTTAGTTAAGTTAATAGCTAAGCCAGTAATTTTGTAAAATTTATTGAGACCATCCATAATAGATCTAACAGTCAACATAGTTGGCTTGAAAAAAATAACCAAGTCATAAGCAAACATTAAAGAAGTGATGAGGGGATTCCTACATTTCGGGTGAACCAAGAAACTACCATCATGAACATGTTGGATAAGAATTTGAGTTAGCACTTCCAGAACAAGAATGAATAAATAGGCAGACATAGGGTCACCCTGCCTAATACCCTATTTACTTTGAAAATATCCCTTAGTACAGTTATTGACCATAATGGAGAACCTAGGAGTAGAGATGCAAGATTCAATCCAAGCCACAAAATGTTTGGGGAATTTCATCAGCCCCATGATTCTAACGATAGAGTCCCACTGCAATGAGTCAAAGGCTTTCGAGATGTCAAGCTTGAACATAGCTCTAGGAGAAACATAAGAGGTGTTGTAACCCTTCAGCAATTCATGAGACATCATAACATTATCGAGAATGCTTCTGCCAGTAAGAAAAGCAACTTGATTGGAAGAAATGACCTTAGGAAGAACCATCTTGAGCCTATTAGCTATAATCTTAGAAATGCACTTGTAAATGGTATTACAACAAGAAATAGGCCGAAAATCAGAGACACTGCAAGCATTTTTCACTTTAGGAATTAGGGCTATGTTAGTAGCATTGATGGAACCAATCATTTTGCATTTGTTGAAGAAGTTATGAACAGCCTTCAAGAAGGAAGGGCCAACAATTTCCCAACAAGATGTAAAAAATAGCATTGAAGCCATCAGGACCTCCAGTGGAATTAGAATTAAGAGAGAAAAGGGCAACTTTAATTTCAGAGTCAGTTATGGCAGAACATAGGAAGTCATTGTCTTCAGAGGAAATTCTGGGAATGTTGATCGATTCAAGATAGTCAAGCGAAGGAGTGAATTGATTACTGTTACCAAGCAACTTGCTGAAATAATCAAGAAACATATTAGCAATAAGGGGATGGTCAGAGATGTACTCACCATTATCATCAATGAGAGTACTAATTAACTCTCGTGACTGCTTGGCTTTTAGATAGGAATGGTAGAAAGAAGTGTTTCTATCACCATCCTTGAACCACTGCAACCTAGTCTTCTGTTTAATCATTGAGCCTTCAAGCTTTAAGGCCTTAAAGAGTTGGGAAGATAAGGTACCTTCCTGAGCTGCCAACTCACCGTTTAAAGTGTCAGTCATCGTGGATTCCTGAACATGTTGGAGTTTGTGTGAGAGGCAGGAGGACGCCAAGTTGCCATTACCAAATTTGCTCAATGACCACACTTTCAAATCAGATCTGACAACTCTAAGCTTACACTGCAAAATATACATAGGATTACCAAAGAAATTAGCGGACCAAGCCTTGTTAACAATGTGAAAAAATTCAGGTTGAAGAACCCAGGCATTAAGAAATTTAAAATTTGAATTGCTTTTTCTCATGGCAGCACCAAAGGATAATATTTAGGGAGAGTGATCAGATAGGCCAGGCATAGGAAGAAGATTAAACATATTAGGCCATTTGGATAGAGCATTATGATTAGAAAAGGAGAAATCAATTTTGGAGAAGGTTTGCGGAGAAGATCTTCTAGAGTTGTTCCAAGAGAATGGGGCACCCACAGTAGAAATCTCAATAAGTTCAGAATGGGAGATTGAACAGCTAAGGGGTCTAATTTGACGAAGAGACAAGGGATTGCCACCAAGTCGATGAGATAGAAGGAAGGAGCAGTTGAAGTCTCCGATTACTAACCAGGGATGAGATTCTTGTCTGAACGATGGGAGGAGATTAACTTATAACTATTTTATTTTATAAACTATTTTATTATATATACTATTATTAATATCTAAACTTTAAGGGAAGTGTTATGATTTCAAAGTATTATGATTTCAAAGTGCTATGATTTCCAAAGTGTTGTGATTCCAAAGTGTTGTGATTTCAAGTGTTATGATTTCCAAGTGTTATAACTTTGAAGTGCTATGATTTTTGAAATGAATATTAATATAAGTGAGAAATGATATCGTATTGTTATGGTTTTCAAATAGATATGATATTCTGGTTTTGAAGTACAATATTTTTATGACCACGGTGTTATAATAACGTTTGGTTGTAATAGCGTATATTTCTACATAGTAGATAGTTTCACGGATCCTTAGAGGATGGGTATCCCAAACATCCTTTAAGTTACTTGTATTTCAATTGATATAAGAATGTTAATCCTGATTCGAGTGTTTTGTGTTTTGCTTTACGCTTGGGTCAGACTGAGTATCACAACATTTGAGACTCACCTTTGGAGTTGGAGCTTCGATTGGAGATCCAGCTTTTAGTTATTCAGTTGACTCCACGGATATATTCTGATTTTGTATTTGACTATTGTATCGAGACTTCTGTTGTATCTTGTTTAACTCTGTTTATATATATAGTAGCTTCATAAACTACTAATCTTTTATTTTTGCTGCTTATTGTTATATTACTCTGTGTCTGTGATTCTGTGATTATTTATTTACTGTATATGTTGAGTTTTGCCAATTATAAATTAACAATATGATATTTTGAGCAATTCAAGTCCGACATGTGCGTGTGCGAATGGTTGAAAATATCAGGCTGTTACAATAAGGAATATATATAATAGGAAAAATAACAAGTACATCTCCAGATGATTACTGTTGAAATCATTATATACTCATACTATCCTTTTAATATAGGGTAACTACCATGCACCTAAGGGGAACAGGGACTCTAAAACCACTCTAAGGCCAAGACTCATATCGTAAATATTCTATGTTGTTCTGAACTTGCTCCAATATCAAACTGCAATGCCCTACCTCTATACCTATACTACCAAAGAGATTTACTAGGTAATCATGCCTGGTAATACAGAGAATGAGGCTTGTTAGGAACGACCACACAAGAATATTCCTTTAGGCTATCGCTGGTACATATTAAAAATCACATATAATACATCCATACATAATCGGTATTGGCACAAAGCAATAAACACATGGGTTTACCAGGACATAACAACATACAACATATACAAATGAACACAGTGTCATGGATCATAGTAGAAAAATATAATATATAACAAATTGATATCAAACTGTAATGGTGTCTTACTGTGACAATATATAACAAGTCAAGTTCACAATACACAACTCTTGGCCATCTCTTCAGAATAAATACAAGGATACATCCAAAGGAAGATATACATCGCTAACTCAAACATGATTTAATAATCATATATTGTCTCCTCTAAAGCCAAATCATCCATAATAGCTAGTGTTTGTACCAAAATTGGGCACAACACTCTTCGGATACGTTTGAAGAGATAAAATGAAGAATATAAATGGAAAATAAGGAAGATCTAACAAACACACCAATCGATAAATAAGGAAATCACACAGAAACACACAGATTTAGAGTGGTTCGGCAGATGGCCTACATCCACTATGAAATGGCTAACTTTTATTGATTTTTGCTTGCTGGTTACAATGAATTACAACAGTACAATCCAAGTACAATAGTGATTTCGGCAGAGTCTGGACGTAAAAGAGCCAAAAGTCCTTTTTCAGTAGGTCCTAGGCTGCTTTTTATAGGCATAGGCAGCAAATATCTCATCCAGATCTCGGAAGACCCCTTCTCTCACATCGGTGGGCCCATGCGGTCGATCCTCGGTTGTTTGGGCTCGATCCGTGATCGATACGAATGAAATTCGTATCAATCAAGATTTAGCCCAATTGAGTCGAGATCGATCATGAACATTCTTGTAGTTGTACGCAAGCTCCTATGAAAATTTGGTAGCATTTGGACTTGTAGATCTCGAGTTATGATCGATGCAAGTTTGAATTTATTGAAGGCTGCTGAGTTTGCATTGCTTCTGTTCGTATCGCTTCTGTGTACGAGATGGCCGATGACGTGGTGCTAACTTTTAGGTTCGATCCACTTTTTATGCCGAGCGACCGAGTCTTCCACTTCTATAGGCTTTTTTCGTATCGACCTATTGCATTCATTTCGTATCGATGCCTTCATCTCCATTTCGCATCGATGTCTGAGGCCACTTTGTATCGATGAATTAGGGGATGTTTCGCATCGATTACATGCAGATGCTTCGTATTGATGGTGCTTGGCTTGTTTCGTATTGATAGAAGATATTATTTCATATCGATCGTTCGGTGGCTCATTCGTATCGATCACTGATCGATCGATACGAACTGTGCAGTTGGAATTGATACGAATTGATCTTAATTGATGGATACGAAGCCGAGTAAATGTGATGGATACGAAATAGAACCAGAAAAAGTGGATACGAAGTAGAGTAGGTGTGATGGATACGAAAGGGATCGATGCGAAATAGAAAGATACGAAATGGATCGATGCAAACCGATGGATACGAAATGGATCGTTGCGAACTGATGGATACGAACAGAACGTGCTTCTCACAGAATTTGATCGATCCATAACTTGAGCATACGAACTCCGATCGACTTGAAATTTGAAATGTTGGCTCTCATAGCTTTGCTTGTCATGCCATGTTAATTGTAGCTCAATCCGGACTTGGGAAAAATTTACCAGCATCCATAGCGAACCTATGTACAATAGATCCCCAGAATGGACCATCTTCAGTTTCCAATCAATTCCTTGGTATCACAGCCTTGCCAAAAGGCAGGATAACAACTAATGTCCCTGTATTTGAAAAATCTTGGACTAATCCGACTATTATATAAATAATAAATGGGTCAGACTATATCTAAATCCCAATGTGAGTACAGAACAATAAGCATGCTATCAAAAAGTCAAGTAGGAATACGACTCACTGAAACATCTATCATATAGCATCATAATAATAATATACCATGCCATACATTCCAAATATCACCCAAGGAATACATACAAGCAAGTAAGAATCACAACATCTACAAATCAGGTGTTAGCAATAAAATTCATCAAAATCTTGAAATACCATGGATAAGCGCACAACGTATCCAGAAAACCACAACAAAGGAATGAATCTTGAATCAAACCAAATTCAAGGGTCTATAACCAAAATATCTTGACTTACGTCCTAATAGAAGTGTAGACTTCCAACTCTCAAGCCTTAAAAATATAAATCAAGAATGGCACATCCCAAAAAATAGTCAAAGCATCAAATCTCAGCTTATAACCCTAATAAAAGAAATAAATCCCGACTGTTAAGCCATAAAAGATAAATATGGACATATGGAATCCAAATAGAACAAATTCCAAGCCAAATGTAGTAATTAGTATCCAAGAATACTATCTCAACTTACAGTCCTGATGGAAGTGAAATCTTCCGACCATTAGTCCTAGGAGATAGCAAGAAGTACAAACTCCAATAAAAGCACAACTCATACAAAATATCGAAAGCAATATCCAAATAATTATCTGGACCTATAGTCCTAATGAAAGTGATAACTTTCGACCGCTAGGCCTTCAAAGATATCAAGAAATGTAAACTCAAATCAATATCAAAACCAATCAAAAATTAAATATACGAAATCATATATCTTGATCCTCAGTCTTTAAAGAGGCAAAACTCTCGACTGAATGGGCCTAGGAGATAGAAACATCAAACATACAAAAAGGGGATCTCTTAGCCATATGCTCTTATGAGAGAATGACAAACAAGCTCACAGCAAGCCTCTAATGTCATGGATAGACAACATGTAATACGTCATGATTTTACAACAGTGAATTAAAAGAAATTTAATAAACAAATAATAATGCTAAAAAAATAGATTTTTGTAAATCTTAGAATTTGGCTACGAAACTTATACCACTCGGTTTGTGCGATTTTCTGATCAATTTTCATATATAAAAATTTTCGATCGAAGTTCAAATGAAAAATTTATTAACGTTTGAAGTTTTTAAATCGAAAATAATTGTATATGTAATTACAGTAAGAAAAGTTGATTAATGCTAATTGCTAACACTACTGGAAAAATTAAATGTTAAGAAATGTTAACGTTAAATCAAATCAAAGAGGATATATACATATATATAGTGGTAACAAACTATATCGGTGCATTAAATATAGAATAAAGCATGAACAAACCGCACAACAAAATTAACAAACAATAGGTCGACCACCAATACACCCAGGTCGATCGGTAGCGGTCGACCATGGGCTTTAGGCGGTCGACCGTTGCCTGTGTTAAATCGTGGTTTTAAAATAAAGGATTGATGAACGTGATGAAATGTAATATTTTACTTGCACGCGAAGCAATGAAGATGTCTTTGATTACAATAAAGATCGCCTAGGATAAATCTGACGTTCCATGTTAACCCCAAACCTCTATAAATACAAGCATAGTTTCTCACTTCTCTTCTTATATTTTCTGAGTTATAGTGCGGAGCTCTGCCATTCTCTTTTCTCTACAATTTATAGAATTCTAAAAGTAGTGAAATATTATATGATATATATGTATATAAGTGGAGAAAAATGGGAAATGAGAGAAGAGAAGAGTAGAAGTAATTCAAAATGGAAACAAAGATAAATTCATAAATTTGAAACTTATTTAAAATTGATTCAATCCTTTCTCCATATCTATAGATTTAATAGATGTGCACTCTTTTTTATTATTTTGGATTTGAAGTCAGAGGGAGTCAAATAAAAAGGAAATGAATCCAGATCTGGAGAATTATAGCTAATTAAAAGATGAGTGGAAAATTACATGTTTTTTAATAAGATTAGCTTTATATTGTTGAAATACATTTCATCTGTGTTTAAAATTGTTTTGGATATTTATTGTAAATGCGAAAGGAATAGATATAAATATCGGTTTGAAATTTTTAATTGGATACCCATATTAATTGGAATAATAAATAATGAAGTGGATGATAAATTATATACGCGTAATGGTTATGGAATAGACTTAATGAAATTGGTTATGAAATAAATTGGGAATAAATAACAGTTTAGAATCAGATTAGAATTCCAGATTTGATTTGACTATTATTGGGATTGATTGTAAGGTTGGGATTTGACTTATTTTAATTCATTGGAATGAAAAAGGGTAATAATATAAGTCTCTATGAATCATCCAAGTTACAAATAAAAGTGTATTGTTTGAAAATAACAAGGAATGTAAACGTAAAGAAAAAGATGTACAAAATAAGGAAAACCCCGTATTCTATACTGTCTATTTTAATAAAGTAAAATATAATTCCTTGTAATTTCACACAAAACACAAATCCTCTTTTAAGCAATTTATAGAGAATTATAGCGTTAACATTTCCTTTTGAAGGGGAAAGTAGTTCCAATGCATTAAAATATAAGAACTTTAAATATAATAAAAAGTGAAATAAATATGAATAAGAACAATAGTTAGAAAGGAAATTTAAAATACACATTTAGACAAGGGGCATTTCACAAGAAGGATAAACTTTGCAGTCCAATTAGTTTCTAGGACACACATCCACAGAAATTAATTTCAAGGCCGAAGTCAGCACAATAATTACTTTTAAGGACAAAGTTAGCAGTCCAGTTACTTTCAAGGACATAATTTCATAGGTTTTTAGGCCTTAGAAACTAATTATTTTGCATTTTGTCCTTAAAAATAATTATTTCAATTGCATGTCCTAGAAACTAATTGCACTTGCTAAAGAAGCCCTTGTGGATAATTTCCACTTTAGACAAAATAAGAAATAAACAATAGAGGGAGAAGAGATGATTAAACTAGAAAGGTGACTAAATGCTCAATAGGCAGCTAAAGATAACTAGTAATGAATAAACAGTAGAATACGGCCGAAAGAGTTAAGTAAACTTAATATAATAACAAGGAACATCTTAGTTTGTAAATTAGAAACAGTAATGAATGACAATGGACAAATGTAATTAAAAGGTAAGTTATGTAAGAATTATTGAACGTCAATGATTGAAAATAAAGAGAAGTAATAATTAAATGTATACAAATTCAAATATACATTATGACGGCGTGAAGTATATAATTTTGTAAATAACTTAATAAATAAGATGACATAGCCATTAAAATGGGTTGGAATGAAAATTCAGTAGTATAACACAATAGAAGCCTACCCACCGCAAGGGGCTACTAACTGTTGTGTATACATCATACTGATGTGAGACATATCCAACTATAGGACCCATGGAAAGTATATGCTTGCGAATAAATAAAAGGGATACCCCAATAGAAAGTGGAGTCTGCTTCAAAAATAGGAAATGAGAGGTATTGTCTTGATTGTGTTAGGCAATCTAAATAGGATGGTGAGCAGGTCGACGCTATGTCAGTAGGTGTAGTAACAAATCAGCAAGTTGAGTGCATCATCGGTCCAAGGCGGTCAAAATGGAAAAGACAGGGCTGCACCTAATGGACTACGCCTCCTACTTGGGTAAGCCACGTTAGGTAATGCACAACCATAGTTGTTTGCTAGTTTGTTTGTTAGGGAAATGCTAGTTAACCCATAGGAGAGTTCTTTTAAAAATGAATGGGGTAGTCCATGGAGCCGAGTCCAAAAACAAAAGTAGACAAGTTAGTAAATCCCCAAGGCGAGATATTATGCGGCTAAACATTCTTACGCTACTATTAGGCATTAATGGGAGGTTCTACTTTGTACGTGGGAAATTTGGCCTAAACATTAATGACGATGCTCGATGGTGCAGAATTATAGTTACTAGCGAGGATAGTATCTTGGTCCAAAGGGGAACTGTGGTACTTATATATTTATATATATACATAAGTGGTTATTGAAAGTGCTGCTAAGGATCGTGTAATATGAATATTATCTAAACTACTTGTGCAGAATATAAAGTAATTAAATAAAGCAGTAAAATAAAATGACACTAGAGATTTTTATATTGGTTTGAACTTCATGTTCTACGTCCAATCCCAGACTCCTTTTGGAATTAAACTAGCAACCCTCACTTAACCCGGAAGAAGAGGTTTACACCGCCTGAGCAACCGAACAGGACTTTGACCACCCGAGCAACTGAACAGGATTTTTCCCTCCTGAGCAACCGAACAGGACTTTGATACAAATAAATTCTTTTCTTAACTTTGTGTGTTCTTGTTACAAAACAGATTTTTCGAATGAAGTACACCCTTCCTATAATCTTTTACTCAAATATGATATGTATATTTGTGTGTCCATGAAGATAAGGAAAGTATAGATTGCTTTAGAAATGAAGAATTATAAGCATGATTTCACAAACTCTAAACAATAAGAAGTTCTAAATATTCAAGAAAGTGGAGAATAGAAAAGTTTGTTTTTTTGATCTTGAATGGAATGTATATTTATAATGAATGAAGAGTTACAACACTTGGTAAAGAGTTTTGATGAACAGAAATGGTTGCAACTCTTCCTGGAAGAGATTCCTTTTTAGGAAGAGGAGTGTCTCTTCAGAAAATTTAAAAAGTATGGTAGCTATATCATATTTAGTCGACTAAATAAGATCAACCAGTCGACTGAATTAAAACAAAAGGTTTTAGTTCGAATATGGCACATTTCAGTCGACTGATCATGAATATTTAGTCGACTGAATTGTGCAATATATAAAATTGCATGTGCATAGGTCAGTCGACTGACTGGATGGTTCCAGTCGACTGACCTGTATATTTTTAGAAATGCAGGTTTACTTGAGGATAGATTTTAACAACAAATACTAACTTAAATTCTAATAAACCATACTTATCGAATATTTGATAATCCTTTTTCTATCTTGAACTCCTTGTCATGAATCAAAAGCATGAAGTCCAACATTCTTCCAATTTTTGGTTGATGAGAACTTCATTTGAGATAAATTTCGACAAAAATCTATAACTCCCCCTGAATCCGTGCCGGTATCCTGTAATCCTACATATTTTGTTAGTGCGAAACTTCTTCTCCCCCGTTATCATGGGCAAAACGAAGAGATATATATATATATGATTATGTTTACACAACATATGATAATACATAACAACAATAATGATAACAAACACACAACATATGACATACAACAACAAAAACAATTGTACCATGTACTAATAAAGTTAATAAAGTACTTAACACAAAATAGCACAAACAATAACATTTAAGTCAAAATACAACATAGTTTAAGAACATAAACCCAATCAGATAAAGTCAAATAAAAGATAGAAAATAACTTACTCTTTCCCATCACCATTTAAGCTTTTTTCTCCTTCTTCATCATCACCTTCCGTTTCTTCATCACCACTCGCACATGAATTTTTACCTTCACCGCCTTCTTCTTCTTCTCCAGAGGATGACCATGTGAAACGAGGTTGCGGTCGCTTCCCCGGATCTGTAGGAACATGGACTGCCATGGAGGATGGACCACAAGTAAACACGTCCCATATGTTATTTAAGAAGCCTTTGATACGATCGAGTTTGAAATCCATTTTGGTAATGGTAGTTCAACTCAGATAGTCGCCTATCTAATATCTTTTGGTTTCTAGAAACAATCATTTAAGCTTGGCGTGCTTGTGTATCTATTCCAATTTCTTCAATCTCATGAAATTGTCGTGGAGCTTGAGAAGGAGAACCAATTTCGGTTTGAGTAGTATGTTGATGGGAAGAAGGTTGAGGTTGTCCCGCGGCTTGATTCTCTTGCCAATGTTCAAAAGTTATGATTTTATGACTTTGGAAGTGTTTAGGAAGACCCATAAACTTAAGGTCTTGGTTTTAAGAGAGCCAATCGTAGGAATGTTCGAGTCGGGGAGAGGGATTTCAAAATGTAGAATAAGTCTCTTTATATAAGCTCCGTAATGAATGGTTTTCATGCAGCCTTAGTTAAAGGTTTGAAATTCTTCGAGAATGACCTTTGCCCAATTTACGGATCGTTGTCCCTATATAGCATAGAGTGATTGGTAATCTCGCTTATAAATTTTCTCGTAGCTTCCGGTACAAGGGTTAATGGAGTGAGTAAGAGCACGATGCATGATTCTTGCTTTTGGTCGGAGCTCTATTGCCTTAAGTTCTTTTCAGTCATCGAAAAAAAAAGGTGACTTACTCTATCTCGATGATCCATATCAGCCTCTATCTTGTCTAAATTCTCGCCTTCTGAAGTACATTGCAGGATCCTTCCTATTCTAGAGATGGGTAAAAACATCTTCACTCCACACACAAGTGTCCATACACAATCGTCGGTATTATGAATCGTGTGATGATCCAAGTTTAGATTAGCATAGAACAGCTTGATCAAAAGGTGATTAATTTTCAGGTTGTTGGCATTATAATCAAGCAATGATTCTAGACCACTTCTTCTTGCTAAGTCTTGAAATGCATAGGAAGCAAAATCAGGGAATTTTACAAACAAACCTTCGAAAATCCTAGAGTTATTCATCTTGTTGAACCTTTGAACGGCCTTATCATTGTATAGCCAACTTCTAATTTGAGCTCCGGTAGGTCCTACTGAAGAGGAGGAAGGTCTAGCTCTCTTGAGTGGCATTATGATTAGGGTTTTAAAGAAGATGAGCTTGGATAATTTTGAGTAGTTTTGGATTAAACTGAAGTTATTTTAAAGAGAGTGAATGGGTATGGAGGTAGGTGAAAAGATAAGATGTTAGAATACAGAAATGGAATGAAAAGGAGCTATCTTTTTATATATAAAAATTTGTTTTCCAGATTTAGTCGACTAAAAATGCAAGTTCAGTTGACTAAATATTGACTCGAGGCCAAAAATTTATCAGGCCAGTGATTCAGTCAACTGAATATATTGTTTCAGTCGATTGACTCTATCCAGAATCTTTTTAGTTCATTGTGGGTATGATTCAGCTGACTGAAAAAGTTTTTTAGTCGACTGAATTTCATGCATAATTTTTTGTTAAAACAGTATTCATTCGACTGAATGTACCAAGTTAGTCGACTAGTGCTGTGAAAAACAGAATATGAACTTTATTGACTACAAAAAGAATTGCTAATTCATATATATATATATTATATATATAATATATAATAGATAAAAACAAGAAAATGCAGTCTAAGAAGAGTAAGTCAAATTCTTCGGAGTCTCACATTCTTTCGGCTCAATTTTAGCGCGTTCTCAAGCTGGTTGAATTATTGAGCGTTCCCATGAATTTAGAGAGTATAGAGGCCTCTTGGGTAATGGAACATGAACATTATTGTTTGTTGGTAAAGCACCACAGAACTGTAATGCACACTTTTCCAGAAAACTAAGTCTCCAAGCATGAACTTTTTGTTCATAGTACATTTCTCGTTGTAAGCTTAGCGTTTCTTTTTAATAATGGTGAATGTCATCGATCTTATCGTTGACAGATGGTGAACTAAAATGTAGTTTCCATCCATGCTTAGCTTCCAGTATGATAATTTGAGGGCGGTACAATAGGAATAGGTTCATATGCAGGAGTAGGAGTTGAAAAATTAGAAGAATTGGTGGACGGAGAGCTGTAGTCAAAGGAAGAATATTTTGAGCTTTCTTGAGAAGACATAATGACTTGATAATTATTTGCAAAATAAGGTATTTGATACTGATATAAAAATGAAAAGATGAAGATTTATATAGTAGAATGAATGAACAAAAATAGAAAGCAGGTTTATGGTGAGAAACCAGAGAGAAAAATTGATGGAGATAAACAATTGTCTAAAACAATGTATGGGTAAAAATATAGCTACGAAAATAGAATGTGTACAGAGAAGTGAAGTTCAGCCTATGGTGTGAAAAAAAACATATAGCAAAATTTCTAATATTATTATTATTATTTTTATATTTTACAAATATTTTAAAGATAAAATTCCTAATTCTCTTCTTAATTTTATAAAAATATTTTCATTTAAAGGTTTTGTAAATATATCAGCCAGCTGGTTTTCAGAAGATACAAATTCTAATCTGACTACATCCTTTTCAATATTATCATGAAGAAAATGATGACGAATGTCAATATGTTTTGCTTGTGAATGATTGACAAGATTTTTAGGTAAGTTTATAGCACTTGTGTTATCATAGAAAATAGTTGAATTAGACAAATTAATTCCAAAATCTTGAGGTGTTTGTTGCATGTAGATGACTTTAGCACATGCTAAAGCAGCTGAAATATATTCTGCTTCACATATCGAGAGTGAAACACAATTTTGTTTCTTGCTAAACTAAAGTGATAAGTCCCACTCGTACTTTTTCGATCTGTCCGACATCCTCCAAAGTCAGCATCACTGTATGATACTAACTCGAAAGGACATTCTTTCAGATAAAAGAGTCCAAAATCTTTGGTTTTGCTTAGATAACGTAATATGCGTTTCACCGCTCACATATGTGATTCTTCAGGATTTGCTTGAAATCGGGCACATAAACAAACACTCATCATTATGTAAGGTCTACTAGCTGTTAGATAAAGTAATGATCCAATTATACTTCGATATAATTTTTGTTCAACACTTTTGCTATCTTCATCTCGATCGAGATGAATTGTTGTACTCATTGGAGTTGGTTTGGCAGAAGTATTTTCCATACCAAAGTGTTTAATTAGATTGTTACAATATTTTTCTTGATTAATGAAAATTCCATTATCTAATTGTTTAATCTGTAATCCAAGAAAATATGATAATTCTCCCATATGTGACATTTCAAATTCTTTGGTCATTATATTAGAAAATTCCTGACATAACTTATCATTTGTGGAACCAAAAATAATATCATCAACATAAATTTGAACAATTAAAATATCCTTTTTAGCACATTTAATAAAAAGAGTTTGATCAACCTTCCCAATTTCAAAACCAAAGTCTATAAGATAGCTTTTAAGACGTTCATACCAAGCACGAGGTGCTTGTTTTAGACCATATAAAGCTTTCTTAAGTTTATAAACATGGTCTGGAAATTTTTCATGTAAAAATAGAGGAGGTTTTTTAACATAAACATTTTTTTATATATATCCATTTAGAAAAGCACTTTCCACATCCGTTTGATAAAGTTTAAAATTGTGAAAACATGCAAAGGCCAATAAGATATGTATTCTAGGAGGAGATAAGTTTCTTCATAGTCAATTCCTTCCTCATGATTATATCCTTGTGCAACTAATCTAGCTTTATTTCTAATAATATTTCCTTGTTCATCAGCTTTATTTTTGAAGACCCATTTAGTACCAATGACTGTTTGATCACTTGTCTAGGAACTAAGTCCCAAACTTCGTTTCGTTCGAATTGGTTTAGCTCTTCTTGCATAGTTATAATCCAATAGTCATCAGTAGAGGCTTCTTTAGCATTTTTAGGTTCAATGTTAGAAAGGAATGCTACATGGCCCATTTGATTAAGTTGATTTCTAGTTCTGACATTTGAATTAATTTCTCCAATGACATTTTCTATAGGGTGATCTCATAAAATCCTAGGAGGTGATCTTAATCCATTTTCATTATGAACAATGTTTTCATCTTCTTCAAAATTATTTTAAGTATCAGTATTTGTGATTACCTTAGTCATTATCTCATCATCTTTAAGACTTCTATTAAAGTTAAAATTCTCAACGAAGGAGACATGAAGTGTTTTCTTGATTGTTTTAGTTCTTTTATTGAAAATTCGATATGCTTTACTTCGTTCCAAATATCCTACAAGAATTCCTTCATCAGATTTTGGATCGAATTTTCCAAGCCAATCTTTTGTGTTTAAAATAAAAAATTTTGAACCAAAAACCTTAAAACATGAAATATTTGGTTTTCTTTCATTAAAAAGTTCATATGGAGTGTGTTTTGTTAATGGTCGGATGGAAACACGATTCAAAACATAACAAGCAGTTGCTACAGCTTCTACCCAAAAATGTTTAGGTAGAATGCTTCCATTTAATAAAGTTCTTGCACATTCTTGTAAAGTTCTAATTTTCCTTTCTACAACTCCATTTTATTGTGGTGTTCTAAGAAAGAAAAATTAGGGTAAATTCCCTTTTTATTACAAAAATGCTCAAAAGCTTCATTTTCAAATTCACTTCCATGATCACTTCTAATGTTTTTAATCTTTAAATTTTTGAGATTTTGAATTCTTTTAACAAAATTTTTGAATTTCTCAAAAGTATCACTTTTATTTTTCATAAACGTAGTCCAAGTATATCTCGAAAAATCATCTACTATTACAAACACATATTTGCTATGGTTTATAGATTGAACTTGAGTTGGGCCAAAAAGGTCCAAATGCAATACTTCAAGTGGTTGTAATGTAGAAATATTTTTCTTTGATTTAAAAGATGATTTTGTTAATTTACCTAATTGACAAGCATCAAAAATATAGTTTACTTTAAAATTCATTCTTGGTAAACCTTTTACTAAATCATTCTTAGATAATTTGTTTATAGCTTTGAAATTCATATGACAAAACCTTCTGTGCCAAAACCAAGGATCATTTTCTTTGGCTATTAGACACATATTTGTGTTGTGATTTATATTCATATTTAACACATATATATTTTTATCTCTAATACCTTCAAAAATAAGATTTTTATTTTGATCAAAAATGCTACACTTATCTTCAGGGAAAAATATATTGAATCCTTTGTCACACAGTTGACTGATGCTAAGTAAATTGTGTTTTAAATTCTTAACTAGCAAAACATTTGTAATAAGAGGTAAATTAGATGTATCGTTATTGCTTACATCGCCTTTGCCGATGATGTATCCTTTGGAATTGTCTCCAAAAGTGATAGAACCTCCATCCGAGTAAATAATGTTAGTCAACATGTCTTTGTTTCCTATTATGTGTTTTGAGCAACCACTGTCCAATATCCATTTTCCTCTCTTTTTAAGTGGTACCTGTAAAAATATAAAAATAACAGTGGTACCCACCTTTTGTTAGGGTCCTAAGAGTTAGGTCTTTGAAAACCAAACCCAAGGGGGTTCAGAATCCCCTTTGTAAATAAAATCTTTATTTTTGTGAACAGTTTCTATGAAAGATTTAATGTATTTGTTCCTAGTCAAAGAATTGTTGGTTTTATGAACCCAAATCTTAATAGATTTTGACTGGTTTGGAACTTTTGAAACTAATTTTTCAATAATATCATTATTCCTTTTAAAATTATTATATAAAAATTCTTTTTCTTAGGAATACTTTTTGGTACTTGCTTATATCCTAGTCCCTTTTTATTTAAAACTGTCTGAGAATTTTCTATAATTTTAGAAAGATTCTCTCTTTCATTGTTAAAATTAGAGACATTTTTAGTAATATCATCTAATTTTGTTTTAAGACTAAATATCTAATTCCAATGTTTTAATTTTAGCTTTCAAATCATGATTTTCAACTAAAAGAGCATCATCCTTTTTCTTTTGAGTTTCCATTTCTTGACTTGACATAGAAAGTTGAGAAGTTGTATTAGAACAAGATTCTTGAGAAGTTTCAAGTTCTTCTTCTATTTTTTTTTCATTTCTTAACATATCTATCTCAATTTCAGTCCTATTCAATTTTTCAAGAGTGTCTTTATATTTTCTTTTGATATTTCTTAGCTTATCAAGTAATTCTGAATTTATATCAACTAAATCATCAAAAGTTAAATCAATTACATCATTAGTAATTTTGAGTCATCCTATGTAATAGAGAAGGCTTTCTTTTTGAATCTGTCTTTCTTATTCTTAAATTTGTCTTTCTTTTCAGGACAGTCTTTCATGATGTGCCCTTTCTTATGACATTCATAACATTCAAGGGCAGAGGACGATGGCTTATTGTTGTTATTATTACTGCTGAAGCTATTCTTCTTGTTTTTGAATTTGTTGCTCTTTCTGAATTTCAAAAACATTTTGAAATTCTTGGTAATAAACACCATATTTTCCTCATCTGAATCTGATTCATCCTTTTCTGCTTGGAATGCTATATTCTTCTTATCTTGTGCCTGTACTCATTTTGCTTGGAGATTAACTTCATAAGACATTAGATTTCCTATCAACTCTTCTGCTTTATTAGTTTAAATGTCATTAGCTTCTTCGATTGCTAAGACTTTTCGTTCCCACTCATCCATTAAAGAGTTGAGGATTTTTGAAACAATATCAAAGTCTGAATATATTTCTCTTAATGCTAAGAGGGAATGATATATGACTTGAAATCTAGAATACATTTCATTTATTGTTTCATCTTGCTTCATTTTGAAATTATGGAACTGATCTTGAGCATAGAAATCTTACTTTTCTTTACTTTATTAGTGCCTTCATGTGAAACTTTAATTGTACG
This sequence comes from Allium fistulosum, assembly GCA_030737815.1. Taxonomy (NCBI): domain Eukaryota; kingdom Viridiplantae; phylum Streptophyta; class Magnoliopsida; order Asparagales; family Amaryllidaceae; genus Allium; species Allium fistulosum. The sequence continues at coordinate 634,860,893 of CM060908.1, read as the reverse complement.
CCAAATTTCATAAGCAGTAGTACACAGCCTAACTCTATTAAACTCATTTTTGTCTAATGCATAAAATAATATATTCATAGCTTTGGCATTTACAGTAGCATCTAGTTTTTGTGTGTTAGACCATTGTGAATATTCAGTAGTAGGTATGTGATATTCTGCTTGGGTAATATTCCAAGTATCATAACCATTAGCTTGCATATAAATTCTCATTCTTGTAGACCAATAGTTATAGTTCAAACCGTTAAATAGTGGTGGTCGTGTAGTAGATTGACCTTCAACAGTTGTGCCAACGTTGTGTTCCATATTACTAAAAAATCATATAACTGTGTTACGGTTATAAGATGACTAGCTCCGATACCAAATGAAAGTGCTGCTAAGGATTGTGTAATATGAATATTATCTAAACTACTTGTGCGAAATATGAAGTAATTAAATAAAGTAGTAAAATAAAATGACACCGAAGATTTTTATACTGGTTCGAACTTCCCGTACTACATCCAGTCCCAGACTCCTTCTGGAATTAAACTAGCAACCCTCACTTAACCCGGAGGAATAGGTTTATACCGCCTGAGCAACCAAACAGGTCTTTTGAACACCTGAGCAACCGAACAGGATTTTTCCCACCTGAGTAACCGAATAGGACTTTGATACAAATAAATTGTTTTCTTGACTTTGTGTGTTCTTATTACAACACAAATTTGTCGAATGAAGTACACCCTTCCTATAATATTTTCCTCAAGTATGATATTTGATAATTCTTTTTCTGTCTTGAACTCCTTGTCATGAATCAAAAGCATAAAGTCTTATAGTTATAGTCTACTTCTCGTAGATAGGGCGTATTGTACATGAACGTGGAGTTGAGACAACTAAGTAAAAATTAAAAGACATAACATGTAACTGAAGACAACCGTCAAAATTAGTTGTAACACCCCATATTTTTAGTAACATTATTTAGGAAATTTAGTTGGTTAAACTAAATTAAATAATGTGAGTTGATCAATGGATTGTGAATTGGAACTGATGAACATAGCATCAAAGACTTGGTGCGCAGCAAATTGGAAAGAAGGCGGAAGGTATGAGGTCGAAACCCAGGGGTTCCGAAGGGGTCGTAGCGCTACTTTATTTTAAATAAAAATGCACCTGCTTTGCTTTTGACTGTATTGCTTTCGACACAGTTAAAAGGTTTTAAAGTAATGGTTGCGCCTTTGTTTTGAACAAACTTCTTTCGATCTAGTTGGCTTTCGACTAGGTCAATGGTTTAAAAAGAATGGATTTAAAGGGGTTGCGCCATTGTCTTTAAGTATAGGCTTTCGACTAGGTCGAAGCCCATTAGCTGTCGCTTCTTACCTTTCGAAGCAATGCCTTCGAAAGGGTATACTTGCTTTTATAAAACCCTATCGCTTCTCCAATGCTTCCGGAAGGATGGTTTTGACACCATCACTTCTTTGCTTTGTTTTTGGCTTTTGAAAGTGTTGCTTTCAACCCTGTTGTTGTGACCCTTAGAGATTTTTAAAGATTAACCTAAAGGTTTCGAAAATATGGTTTTGAAAGGTTTCAAAAGGTGTTTCCACATGTTTTAAAATTGAACCCAAATTATTTCGAAGGGTTTAAGGTTTTGATGCTTTCGAAAGGTTTTAAGGAAGATTTCTAAGGGGTGGTTCCCCAATGGTTTCGAAAGGTTTAACCAAAGGTTTTGAAAGGTTTAAAGGAAAGGTTTTTCCAATGGTTTCGAAAGGCTATGTTAAAGGTTTTAAAGATAGGATGTCCAAGGTCTTTAGCTTTCGAAGGAATAGGTATTTCAATAGTTTCGAAAGGGTTATGTAAATGGTTTCCAAAGGAAGGTTTTGGCGTCTCGGCCTTGATGAAGGAAAGGGTTTATTTGGTTATGAAAGGGATACTTTCAATGGGATCGAAAGGGGTACTTTCAAATGTTTAAAGGTTTTCATCGACAATAAAAATTTAGATAAACTATATATATTTAACATGGCAAGGTGATTTTGAGTAAAGCATAGAGTATATGTGTTTTCCTTGTTTAAGTTTGGATTAAAAGGTTTTAAATCAATTTCAGATGAAAAGGTTTTCAAGTAAAATTTTGGGAAGGTATCCCTAAGTAAAATGACTCAGATATTAGAATACCAGATGGGACTGGTTTAGGGTCGCATCCTATATATTAGCTATTAGCCCCAGCTAATTTAGTCCAAAATTCCAGTGTGTAGGGCTTTGTCAGGGGTATGACTAAAATTATGATTACACATAGAAGGGAATATATGTTTGTATACATATAGGTTATTGGTGAACCCGCAAAACCATTAGGATCAGGTGACCCTGGGAGATGTTAAGTTAGGGACAGACCGTCCAAAAGAGAAGTATTTAACAGATAGTTAAGGACATACCATCTAGAAGAGTTATGTCTAACGGATGTTAGATTATTTTGTTATATTTTCTAGTAGGCCCTAGTCAGCCAAAGGTTAGTAGTAAGCCAAACAAAACTATAGTGTTCGGTAGATAGTCCATTCGTTACCTGATGTGTATGTTTACATAATATTGCTTTACAGTTTTAATCAGTTTTGGTTGCAGGATTATGATTTGCAAAAGATATGTTTTAAAAGGATATTAGTAGGTGAAAACCCTTTTCTCTAAGCGGCGTGGTCTCACTTAATATCATATATCCGAGATGTGTAGTATTATTCTCACCAAGCTTTATGTCTGACTCAAAGTTTATGTTTTCCCCTTAAACTCTCGGGTGCTCAAAATTGATTTGAGTAGGCTAGGGTTGAGATTTTACAGGTTTTAGTAGGTTAACGGATAAAGCTTCTGGAGACGAGCAGGTGGCTGACGGATAGCTATTTAGGAGTTGCTATTTTGTTTCGTTTTATTCTGTTGTGTTGTATTTAAGACAGTTATGTCTATATAGTACTCTGGTCAACCAAGGGGGCACATCATATGTCGCTCTTAGCGTATTTCTGTAATAATTATATTTTATCTGAACCTAATAAATGATTATGGGATTATGTAATTTGAATGTGAAATATATGTTTTGAAATGTAATCAGAAAAATGTTGTTTTTTGAAAATCTGTGATTTTGTTTCATATTCAAGCGCTTCTGATATTATGGATACCATTAACATAGCCATATTTAGTCGCCGGAAGTTAATACTATGGATGACTACAGCATCTGTAGCGCTTAGCTTTGGGCTTCTAAATAGGGGATGTTACAACTTGGTATCAGAGCATAGGTTTATGAAATACTTTAACTAAAAATGATTTTGAAAACATAATCCCTAGGAATTAGAGTTAAGATCAGGGTATGGGATAACACTACAGCAACGTGCTTGTATTTGTTATATATAAGTATACACTATATCTTTAGTTTCCTATCTCTCTTAGGTTATTCTTCTTTATCTCACGAGGCTTGAATACAGATATGGACGCAAGAAGAGGAAGAGTTAATGGGTTATGTCAGACCACCACCAATGGAAATGCCCGACCCAATACAAGGAGGACTCAAGGTCAGGCTCAAGTTGAAAATGTTGGTGCTGGAGTCTTACAAGTGAATATAGGGGCTATGTATCGGTTTTTCGTAAACATGATGCAAGCTGGAATTGCCGCTGGAGTTGTTGGAGGAAATGTTGCGGGAGGAGTTCAGGAATCTCCGGTTGTCAATCATTATGCTAACTTGAGTAGAGACTATGCTAGGCTTGGAGGAAAGCCATTTATTGGAACTGAAGATGCTATAGAAGTGGAGAATTGGTTGCTGCACTGTGAAAGGGTATTTCCTGACTTAGGGCTCAATGACGAGCAGAAGAGGAGCCTTGCTTCGAGACAGCTCCAAGGAGCAGCTTTATTTTGATGGAATAGTGTAATAGCTGGTGTGGATGAAGAGACAATGACATGGGCAGAGTTTAGGAGAAGGTTCTAGGAGAGGTTCATGTCGGTGATGGCGCAGTCTATTTTGATCTAGTAGTTTGCTGAATTGGAACAAGGAGAAATGTCTGTTTTGGAGTACGCTAGTAGGTTAGAAGAGTTGGCTAGATATGGGTATGCCACTGTTGTTACTGTGCTAAAGAGGAATGAAAAGTTCATCAGGGGGTTGAAGCCTGAGCTGGCAAGGGCTACATTACCTCATATTAGAGACCCTTGTGATGTGGTAATAGAGATGGCTTAAGATAGGAGGAGGCTTGCTTGTCTAGAGAAGAACAAGGCAAAGGAGGTCCAGGTTGGGCAAAACCAGAAGAGAAAGTTCTTTCACAAGAAGGGTGCTCAGAAAGGTGGAGCAGCAAAGAAAGGGAAGTCTGAAGTGGTTTGTTACAAGTGTGATAAGAAAGGTCATTATGCTCATGAGTGCCGGATAGGCAAAGGAAAGAAGGCTGCTGAGAAAAAAGGAGTTAGATGTTTCAACTGTGATCAAGTTGGGCACTACAAGAACCAGTGCAAAGAGCCAGCTAAAGGAGATAAAGGCCAAGTATATGCATTGGAACCTGCTACTTTGAAGCCGATAGTGCAGGAGAAAGGAAAGGCGGTTTTGGAAGGTACGCTTCAGATCCATGATATGTCTGTTAGTGTTTTTTTAATACTGGTGCATCACATTCTTTTATATCTCAATGTTTGGTAGATAAGCTTAACCTAGAACCCACATATTTAGTTACTTCCTTAAGAGTTGCAAATCCGATAGGAGGGTATGCGACACCTAGGATGAAATGTGACCACTTAGAGTTTGACTTGCTAGGTTACACCTTTGTTTGCAGTTTGCATGTATTTGACTTTGTTGGGTTTAGAATCATATTGGGTATAGATTGGTTAAGTAAGTATGATACTAGGATATTTTGCCAGGATAGGAAAATATCACTTAGACACCCGGACTGTACTCATTGGATTGTATGTACCGTAGAAAACCCTAGCTGTAAGGTGAATGCTTTGTTGGGCGTTATGGAGTTGGAAGATGAGTTGAATAGCATTTTCGTGGTTAGAGAATTCACTGATGTCTTCAAGCCGATGGTAGGGTTGCCACCGAAAAGAGGCATTGAGTTTTGGATAGATTTGGTGCCTGGTGCAGAACCAGTAAGTAGACCGCCAAGCAGGACGTCGCCAACAGAAATGAGGGAGTAGAAGGCTCAGTTGATGGATTTGGAAGGCAAGAGTTTTATCAAACCGAGTAGTTTACCTTGGAGAGCAGCCGTAGTATTTGCGAAGAAGCCGGACCGATCGTTAAGGCTATGTATCGAATATTGTAAGTTAAATGAGAAGACGATAAAGAATCGATATTCGTTGCCTAGGATTGACGATTTGTTTGATCAGCTGAGTGGAACCAAGGTATTTTCTCAGTTAGACTTAGCAACAAGTTTCCATCAGCTTAGAGTAGTAGAAGATAATATACCTTTGACGGCGTTTAGAACAAGATATGGATCGTACAAATGGTTAGTTATGCCGTTCGGACTAACTAATGCGCCGGCATTCTTTGTAGACTTGTTGAACCAAATTTTCAGAGAGCACTTGGATAGATTCATGTAGGTGTTCATAGATGATATTTTGATATACTCTAACGATGAGAAAGAGCATGAAATTCATCTTAGAGTGGTCCTTGAGACTTTAAGAGAACATCAGCTGAAGGTGAAGTTTTCGAAGTGTAACTTCTGGAAGAGAGAAGTGAAGTTTCTTGGTCATGTAGTTTTAGAAAGAGGATTGACAGTAGATTCAACTAAGATCGAAGCAGTGAATAGTTAGAAGAGACCAGAAACAGTGACCGAGATAAGAAGTTTTTTTGGATTGGCTGGATATTATCGGAGGTTCATAAAGAATTTTTCATGGATAGCAGCACCGATAACCAAGCTAACGCAAAAGGATGTGAAGTTTGTGTAGACTGATAAGTGTGAGGAAGCATTCCAGAGCTTGAAACACTTATTGACCTATGCACCTGTATTAGTTGTTCTGGAGGTGAATCAAGATTTGGTAGTTTATACAGATGCGTATGGAACTAGGTTAGGAGTAGTGCTAATGCAGAGAGGTAAAGTGATTGCCTATGCTTCTAGATAGCTTAGACCGCATGAGATACCCGACTCATGAGTTGGAGTTAGCTGCAGTTATTTTTGCTTTGAAGGTGTGGAGACATTACCTTTTGGGAGAGAGGTTTGAGCTTTATACGGATCATAAGTCGTTGAAATACTTGTTCTCTCAGAAGGAGCTGAACATGAGACAACAGAGATGGCTAGAGTTTATTGTTGCTTATGATTTCGGAATTGAGTACACACCGGGGAAAGGCAACAAGGTTGCCGATGCGCTTAGTAGGAAACATCAGAATGCAGTGTTGGCTATGATAGTAAAATGGAAAGACTTGGAAGTATTGTCGACTTATAGAGTGGAGTGGAGATCTGAGGCTGGATCTTGGGGAGAATCTGCTATGTTATCTTGTTTAGATGTTCGACCGGTATTGTTTGAGAAGATTGCTTCAAAACAGGAAGAGGATCCAATGTTAGCTGAAAGGATTAGGAAGTTAAGGGATGGAACGGAGAACGATGACTTAAAGGATTTTATTCTTGACCAAAGTGGGTGGTTAAGAAAGAAAGGGTAGATTATGTGTTCCAGATGTGGGAGACATAAGGAAAGAAGTTTTGGAGGAATGCCATCGTTCGAAATTCACTATTCATCCAGGAGAAACAAAGATGTATCAAGATAAGATACAAAGAGAAGTTTCTTCTAGGAAGGAATGAAGATGGATGTTGGCTTATGTGTGAAACAGTGTTTGAACTGTCAGCGGGTAAAAGCCGAGCATCAAAAGCCAAGTGGTTGCTTCAGCCATTGGATATTCCGGTATGGAAGTGGGATTCTATTTGTATGGATTTCATAGACGGGTTGCTGAGATCTAATAGAGGAATTGAAAGTATATGGGTCATAGTGGACAGATTGATCTAGAGTGCCCATTTCATTCCAGTTAAGTCAAATAAGATGACGCCTATTTTAGAGAAGTTATTTATGAAGAATATGGTTAGACTTGATGGAATTCCCAGCAGTATTATTAGTGATAGAGATTCTTTATTCACTAGCGAATTCTGGAAGAGCCTACAGGAAAGTTTAGGAACCAAGCTCAAGACGAGTACCGCTTACCATCCACAGACAGATGGGAAAACGAAAAGAGTTAACAAGATCTTGGAAGACTTGTTAAGAGCTTGTGTATTAGACTTTGAGGATCATGGGAAGACCATCTACACCTAGTCGAGTTTTCATAAAACAATAGTTATCAGACTAGTATATGGATGGCACCGTTTGAAGCTTAGTATGGAAGACCATGGAAATCTCCCGTATGTTGGTTAGAGATCGGAGATAGATTAGTCCTTGGTCCTGATTTGGTAAGAGAAGCAGCAGAGAAGATTGAGTTGATAAGGGCGAGAATGAAGGAAGCTTAGTCTAGGCAGAAAAGCTATGCAGATAGAAGACGGAAAGATTTAGAGTTCTCTGTTGGAGATCATGTTTTCGTCAAAGTATCACCGATGAAAGGTGTTATCAGGTTCGGGAAGACAGGGAAGTTAGCACTAAGATTCATAGGACCGTTTCCTATTTTAGAGACGATCGGAAAACTTGCGTATAGAGTAGAGTTACCGAGTATTTTAGCAGGAGTCCACGATGTTTTCCATGTATCTCATCTGAGGAAGTGTGTTAGGGATCCAGAAACTACTATAGCACCAACTATGTTAGAGGACTTAGTAGGGGAACCATACATGACTTTAGTTAGGAAGCCTATGCGGATATTCGTGAGAGATGAGAAGAAGTTGAGGAACAAGACAGTCAGATTAGTGAAGGTCTAGTGGAGTGACGTTGATAAGGACTGTACTAGGGAGACCGAGAGCAGGATTAGAGACACTTATCATGATTTGTTTGATGGTATGTTTTACCTTTGATTGTTTTGTTGGGTACCTTATCGTAATTTCTAGGACAAAATTCTTGAAGGAGGGGAGATTGTAATACCCTATATTTTTAGTAACATTATTTAGGAAATTTAATTGGTTAAATCAAATTAAATAATGTGGGTTGATTAATGGATTAGATTTGTGATTTAATTAAGGGGTAGCCGTGCCATGTTAATGAGTAAACAATGAACCAAAGAATTAAAGTGTTAGGAAATAAAGGAGGGCAAATTGGAAAATGAGTAAACTTATACCCTAAACCCTTAGGAAATCAAAACATAAGTTCATTTTATAATTTTTCAAGAAAAAACATATCTAAGACCTGTCACCATTAGCAAGAAGATAAAATAGGATTCAAGAGGAAGAATCAAATCAATTAATCAAGATCAAACCTTATATCCTAAATCACAAAGCTAAGGTGAATAATGACTACTACTCATTTCTTATGGTTTTCGGTTTTAAGTTAAATTCGAAGTGTTTTGCAAGTTTATGTCATGTTTTTAAATGATTAAATGTGTATATATGCTTGTTGATGATTTATGCTTGTTCATATGGATTTTATGATATGTTTTGATAAGAAAACCCTATTAAATGACATCCAGATGCCTTGCGATTTTAGATTTGGATCAAAAATGATATTTTGGAGATGGGTTTCAATTTTCATAATTTTCTGAATTGTTGTGGATTTTATATAAATTTTCTAGTGTAGAAAATGATTATTTGGGTTATAAATTATTTATGGCTAAATAATTATTTATTTGGGTCTGAAATCTATACATGTTGGAAAACATATTGAAAATGATTTTCTGGAATTTTTGTAGAATTTTCCTAAGTGTTTTGATGAATATATAAAACTATTTAAGGTATGAGACTTAAATGTTTTATATATTTATAAAAGGAGAAGGGGTATTTTGTAAATAAAATTAAAGTGTTTATTTCTAAAATTTTGGCAGTACTTTTAGAAAAGAAAATTTGCAACCAATAAGATTTAGAGAAATAAGGCATGTTAGTTAAAAAGATTACTTAAAAAGGTTAAAGAATTAGATTTTTCATGCCAAAAGCACGTTTCGCCACTTTTGGCACCTTACCTTCGACTATGATGGCTTTCGACTTAGTTCCTCCACCTCCATCACTAACCAAACCAATGCACATGGCATCAAAGACTTGGTGCGCAGCGAATTGGAAAGAAGACGAAAGGTATGAGGTCGAAACCCATGGGTTCCGAAGGGGTCAAAGCGCTGCTTTATTTTAAATAAAAATGCGTCTGCTTTGCTTTCGACTCTATAGCTTTCAACACAGTTAAAAGGTTTTAAAGTAATGGTTGCGCCTTTGTTTTGAACAAACTTCTTTCGATCTAGTTGGCATTCGACTAGGTCAATGGTTTAAAAAGAATGGATTTAAAGGGGTTGCGCCTTTGTTTTTAAGTATAGGCTTTCGACTAAGTCGAAGCCCTTTAGCTGTCGCTTCTTACCTTTTGAAGCAATGCCTTTGAAATCGTATAGTTGCTTTTATAAAACCCTACTGCTTCTCCAATGCTTTCGGAAGGATGGTTTCAACACCATCACTTCTTTGGTTTGTTTTTGGCTTTCGAAAGAGTTACTTTTGACCCTGTAGTTGTAACCCTTAGAGATTTTTAAAGATTAACCCAAAGGTTTCGAAAGAGATGGTTTTGAAAGGTTTCAAAAGGTGTTTCCACATGTTTTAAAATTGAACCCAAATGCTTTCGAAAGGTTTAAGGTTTTGATGCTTTCAAAAGGTTTTAAGGAAGATTTCTAAGGGGTGGTTCCCCAATGGTTCTGAAAGGTTTAACCAGAGGTTTTGAAAGGTTTAAAGGAAAGGTTTTTCCAATGGTTTTGAAAGGCTATGTTTAAAGGTTTTAAAGATAGGATGTCCAACGTCTTTAGCTTTCGAAGGAAAAAGTATTTTAATGGTTTTGAAAGGGTTATGTAAATGGTTCCGAAAGGAAGGTTTTGGCCTCTCAGCCTAGATGAAGGAAAGGGTTTATTTGGTTATGAAAGGGATACTTTCAATGGGATCGAAAGGGGTACTTTCATTTTTTTAAAGGTTTTCATCAACAATAAAAATTTGGGTAAAGTGTGTGTGCATATATATATAACATGGCAAGGTGATTTTGAGTAAAGCATAGAGTATATGTGTTTTCCTTGTTTAAGTTTGGTTTAAAAGGTTTTAAATCAATTTCAGATGAAAAGGTTTTCAAGGAAAATTTTGGGAAGGTATCCCTAAGTAAAATGACTCAGATATTAGAATAACCAATGGGACCGGTATAGGATCACGCCCTATACATTAGCTATTAGCCCTAGCTAATTTAGTCCAAAATTCCAGTGTGTAAGGCTTTGTCACAGGTAAGACTAAAATTATGATTACACACAGAAAGGAATATATGTTTGTATACAGATAGGTTATTGGTGAGCCCGCAAAACTATTAGGATCAAGTGATCATAGGAGATGTTAAGTTAGGGACAGACCATCTAGAAGAGTAGTATTTAACAGATAGTTAAGGACAGACTGTCCAGAAGAAGTGTGTCTAACAAATGTTAGATTATTTTATTATATTATCTGGTAGGCCCGAGTCAGCCAAAGGTTAGTAGTAAGCCAAACATAACTATAGTGTTCGGATAGATACTATTTGTTATCTGATATGTATGTTTACATAATATTGCTTTACAGTTTTAACCGGTTTTGGTTGTAGGATTATGATTTGCAAAAGATATGTTTTAAAAGGATATTAGTGAGGGAAAAAACCCGTTCCGCTAAGCGGTGTGGTCTCACTTAATATCATATATCTGAGATGTATAGTATTATTCACGTCAGGCTTTTTGTCTGAATCGAAGTTTATGTTTTCCCCTTAAACTCTTGGGTGCTCAAAATTGATTTGATTAGGCAGAGGTTTGAGGTTTTACAGGTTTTAGTAGGTTGATGAATAAAGCTTCCAGAGACGAGTAGGTGACTGACGGATAGCTATTTAGGAGTTGCTGTTTTGTTTTATTCCGATGTGTTGTATTTAAGATAGTTATGTCTATATAGTAATCTGGTCAACCAAGGGGGCATCATCATATGTCACTCTTGGCGTATTTATGTAATAATTATATTTTATTTGAACCTGGGAAATGATTATGGGATTATGTAATTTGAATGTGAAACATATGTTTTGAAATGTAATCAGAAAAATGTTATTTTTTGAAAATCTGTGATTTTGTTTCATATTCAAGCGCTTCTGATATTATGGATACCATTAACATAGCTGTATTTAGTCACTGTAAGTTAATACTATAGATGACTGCAGCATCTGGAGTGCTTAGCTTTGGGCCTCTAGATAGGGGATGTTACACTAGTGTTATGTACAAAAATGTATAATTCACCAGTCACCAGAATGTTGTTCTGACCCCCTCCTCATTGCAACTCACATGATAGCTTTAAAAGGACAGATTTTGGTACAAGGTAGGAATGGTGGAAGGATAGGTTTCCTAATGCATGCTCGGCACTAACAAGGACATTAGACATTGGAAGTGTCAACCTTGGTCAGTAACTATATGTTCTATTATATTTTACTATTTTACTGTGAGATATATCGATAATGCTTTAATATGCAATTATTTTTTTATTTGCACAATACCAAACCAACGATCTGTACTTTGGTGGACTTGGATTTTCAATTTAGCAAATATTTGAGCACACTGAGGTGCGGGTTGTTATACAACACGCGCCTATCTTAGGTTAGGCTATCTCAAATGATAGATTAACATGCAGTAGTCTCTAATGTCATATGATCATCATCTCTAATGATATGATAATATCAAATATCTCAAATATAATAGATCTACCTAAGTCATCCAGATGGAGACCGACATACTGTAACATTGCTCCATGAAACGCTAATGACCACAGCCCATTTCCAACCATCCCTAAGTTACTCCTAAAATCGTGACACTCACATCTGTCACATGTCATAAACATGCTACCGGACTACGCCAAGCATTCTCCACAACTCCTATTTTCCCTTGGTAATGGATTATTCATCCTTAAGCGACGTCGGGGCAATGGCTCTAATGAGAGAAATAACTCGCATTACCCTACAAACTCACATGTTGACATCGTGGATCCGGGGCACAACCCCGCAATCAGAACCGCTAGGATGGGTAACTAGCCTACTTGGTGGGTCTTATTCACAGGCTCTCCATAGTGGCGTGAAACCTATAACGTAGATTCCTAATAAATATTCTTGACTATATAAGTCACAATGAGAGTAATAACTAATACTCGACTCTAAGAATCCTGACGAGAGTCACAACAACTGCTCTTGACTCGATAAGTCCTATTGAGAGTGATAACTAATACTCTCGACTCATGAGTCCTAATGAGAGTCACATCAAACACTCTCGACTCTAGAAGTCCCGATAAGAGTAATTGCTCTCGACTATTTGAGTCCTGATGAGAGCATCTCAACTTATCAAAATCCTCGACTACTATCCCTAAGAGTAGGTAGCGATACTCGACTAGTTAGTCCTTAGAGGATGCAACAAAATATACTTTCGACGAGACGAGTCCTAATGAGAGAAATAATAAGTACTCTTGACTCCATGCATCCAAGAGCATCACAACATATTAATTCCTCGACTACTAGCCCTAAGAGTAATATAATATAACTCGGTTAGTTAGTCCTAAGAGGATAAATCTATAAATCCCAACATATCTCCGGCTTGTAGCCCTTAAAGAGTAATATAACTCTCGACTACCAAGCTCCAAGGAGTCACCTCTAGACGATATCACAATTTCCTAACCCATCTCCAGAATATAAGTGATGCCTACTCACTAACAGTAATTGAACAAGTATCACTTGAGTGTCCCATACCATTCAATATTACTTAAACGTTTACTCGAAGCTAATAAACTACACCCATCAAATCAACAATTATTCTATAATATGAGTTAATAGAATAATCGAGAAATATTACCAAGCGTCCAATACCACTCGGTGCTACTAATCCGTTTATTTAACATCCTCGTTATATAGAATTAAATCGCAACACAAATCAAATATTCTTATAATATAGGATTTCTTATAAGATCCAATAGATTAATTTTGAACCAATAAATATATGTACGAGAAGGGATTTATACTTTAAAACTCTTAAAACCATTTGAATATATTTCGCAATTGGTTTATCTTCAAAATAAGCTATATACTCATAACTTCCATTTCGAAAACATCTCTTGAATCCTATTTATTAAACATATAATTTATAAAACAAATTCCTTTTCGAAAATATTATTAAAACCTTTCAATTATGCAGAATTATCAAATAAACAAATTCTGAACCAATAAATATATAAAATGGGGAATAAATTTCAAAACTCTTAAAAATAGATTTTTATTAATAAAAAATATATGTTTTAAAATTATCTTTAAATCCTTTAAAATATTTCTTGAAGCTTTTAAAAATATTTTAAAATGGGAAAATCAATAAATCGGCTAAACTATAAATTATACAGCAAAATACCCTAAACTCAACCATAAATCATCAATATAAATTTTATCGTCTAGCCTAGTCAAATTCCATCGGATTTCATCCATCTATAAATGCACATACACAACAAATAAAACTTCATTCTCCATCTCCACATACAGCTCTAATAAGAGGAAACACTCTTAATTGAATAGCCCAAAGAGATGTAAAATATACAAATTCAAATGCAATTGGACAACGTCTCCTTTGCATTTTGGACAATCCAACATACACAAATCTTACAATCTAATCCAAAATCATATCCAATATCTCAAACAAACATTTCATCCAAACAATTCAATCAATAATCTCAATCAATGTAACCAAGCAATGCAATCAATTATCTGGATAAATATATATATATATATAGTAGACAATGAAATAGATATAGATTGAGTGAGAAAGCTTACCGAAACAATGCTTGAACTACCCAATAGCGACTACCCTCTCGAACCCAAATATTGTCATTGCCAACCACCTTCCCTTTGTTGCAACTTATTATCGTTGCTCCATCATACTGTTGTAGCCATGAGTACAACACCACAAAAAAACTGTGCCAACTACATGCCTGCTCCAATTGCCTGAATTCTCCCATTGTTGCTGCCTAGTCCCATAGTTCTCCATCGTAGTAGCCAATCACCATAGCCTACATGCCCAAATCATTACCAAACCTATACTACGCAGTTCCTTAAAACGCAGCATTACTCGTCAGCTCAGACGTCGCTTCCTCTCTCCTTGCATCACCTTCAACCACCGCTTCATTGTTGAAGTCGACGACCAAAATTCGCGCGTACTGGCCATCGCGACACCTAGAACATCGTCGACGTTGCATCGTGCAAGTACCCTCCATGTGCGATAATGTATTTTTTAATTTTTGAAATCATGAATTAGGGATTAGGGTATTTAGGCTACAGGGCTCGGGTGCGTGTTTTGCAAGAAGAAAGGGAATGGTAAAGAAAAATGGATGGTCCTTATGAATGAGCTTGGGCTTTAATTATAAAAAGGTTAGATTTGATTCTTTATCTTCTTTTTAAATAATTCATGTATTAATTTGCAATTAAATTTCAATCTAGTTTAATTTAATTCACACTTTATTATACTAAATATATTTCGATAACCGCTCAATTTCTTTCAATTCATTGCCCGCTTATTATTTTCCACTTTTAAAATATTTTATATTTAATTAAAACATTTTATTCAATTTCAAAATATTATCCAAAAAGAATTTAAAATAAAATCTTTTATTAAATAGCCTTCAATTAAACAAATATGTACTTTCAAAAATAATAATTAACAAACATCGATTTCGAACAATTTTATTTTGACTTATATTTATTTAATTTGTGGCGTAGAAAGAAGGGTTGTTACTAGGGCTGTTAATGAATACCCGAAAAATCTGAAATCTGTCCGCATCCGTATCCGAAAAGCAGATAATATCCGATATCCGAAAAAATGGATGCGGATACGAAGACATCCGCATCTGAAAATTATCTATCCGGTCTTTTTCAAGATTATAGTATAAATTATGTGTATTTTAGTATAATGAAAGATATTTATTTATTGTTTTATTAAGGTAGTAGTTTATATTATATGCACTTAATGCTTATTAACTGCTCAAAACTATTTATTATCGCCATATTTGTTTATATTTAACACTTTTATAATCAATTGAATTGAAAAAAATGTATGTTAAACTTAAAATTTATATTTATATTTCTTGATTTATCGGTCGTTAGCAGATAGGATAATTATCCGATATCCGTCCGTATCCGCGGATGCGGATATCCGATATCCGAAAATCATTTCGGATGCGGATGCGGATATGGCACTATCCGCATCCGAAAGTATCCGTTGACAGGCCTAGTTGTTACAAGGCACCCCTATAGGCTGAGTTGGCTTCATTCTTCTATGCAGTCTGGTTCTTGTTTTTCTCCAACAACAGCGGGTTGACATTCACAGGTTCATCTTTAATATTTGGGTTTATTAATGTTTTTCCATTTTCTTTTGTCCCCAAGCTAAGTACTTCGGCGCCACCATTCTCATTGATGAGAGTGCCATGTCCCCCTCCTACCTGCATTTTATGTGCAATGGGAGAAGTTTGGAGATGTGTCATGGTACTATGCAAGTTTGAAGATTTGTTCCGATTTTGAGCTACCAACTTCTTGATACCAGTCATCCTTTCATTGATCTGAGCAAAGATGGTGTTGTGTGTGACAAGGATGGGGTCTGAAGCTATTTTTTAGGGTGTATAATTTATTTTTGATGAGATTACAAAGGGTTTGTTCCGTTTTGCAACTAAGCGCTCATGTTCTTGTGGTGGGTGAGTAAAAGAATTTCCTGGTTTCATTGTTTAGGGTTTCTTAGGGAATTTTAAGGAAGGGTTAATTTATGACTTCGATCAAGGTTTGTTGTGAGGGGGACCTCGTTCTAGCATCAAAATGTTGATGAGATTTTTCACCTCACAACACCCAATTGATTATGGAGTAATTATGGAGCTAATCACTTCTATAATTATGAATCAACAAATTTAAGTGGTATTAAATTTGCCTTCAAGTAATAATTTTGTCGCTGTTTGCTTGCATAACTATGAAGAGACACTTCGACTATTTGTTAAAATGCCTAGGTTAGCTTAGATGCCAGATTTAACAAAGTAGGAACTAAATAAAATCTAGTAAAAATAGAAAATGATAAGTGTAGTATATTAAAGGACACATAAATTTATATGGTTCGGATTTCAAAGAAACCTACATCCACGGGTCAAATCCATTATTATCTTTCTTATTCCGCATACACTGATTTTAATGGTAGAAAGGAGTACAAGAATATTAGGTAATTCTTCAGAGAATTAATCCAAAATTCCTTTTCACTACTAGAGTACTTTTCCATTTATATCATAAAATCCTCACGGATTACTAACGCCGCTTGTAACGCCCCACCTCTATACCCACGCTAACCAAGAACACTACGGTGTAGTGCTGTCAATTAGCACGGAGAATAAGGCTGTTGAGGAGCGACCATCCATGTAACTTCTTTGTGCGAGCACCGATATGTCAGATAGGATAGAATGCATCTTTTAAGGAGGAAATTCGACATACCGATACAAACACAAAGCTATCACACGGTGGCTATATATATAATCTTCGGAAACAAACATAGAAATAAACGTAACACAAATCAGTCACAGACAATTCATATCACAAAGGCGGAAATAGATATGAATATAACACATGAAAGTGTACATCAGAGTAGTGGTCAAATAAGATCCACTATAACACAAAAGAATAGATACAAGTGCTAACCAAAAGAATATGTATACATCAAGGAGTCTAATCTCAAATGTATACAAACAAAAACTACTAAACTAGAGTAGTTAGCCAAAAGTCAGAAGATGGCTCCAGATAAGAAGTCATGAGGAAGCACCTGTAAATCTCAGTCTGACCCGAGTATTATTTAAGAAGAAAATAATAAACGGATCAGTCTAGCTATAAATATCAGATAAAGTGATATAGAATAAGAGGTATGACAAAAACGTATCATAACCATAATACCATACTGTGATAAGTACGTGATTGAAAATCAACGAGAGATTAATCGATATCACAAGAATCTTCTCAAAGATTAAAAAGAATGTCATATTCTCTATTTAATTCACCAAGCCACAATAAATGACATACATATCAATGCCCATCGTAAATGCTGGTGAAACATAAATTCCAGAAATCAATATCCAGAAATCAAATAATCCGAAGCAACGACGTCGTACAGCGTAACGTCCGATGATCCAGAGACAAAAATAAATAGGAACAACGACGTCGTACAGCGTAACGTCCGATGAACCAAAGCACAAATAAAAGGAACAACGATGTCATACAGCGTAACATCCGGTGAACCAAAGCATAGGAAAATGGAACAACGACGTCGTACAGCGTAACGTCCGATGAACCAAAACACAATAAAAGAGAAAAGGAACAACGATGTCGTACAGCGTAACATCCGATGAACCAACACGTAGTAAAGTGGAACAACGACGTCGTACAGCGTAACGTCCGATGAACCAAATCACCATAAAAAGATAAGGACAACGATGTCGTACAGCGTAACATCCGATGAACCAAATCACGATAAAACGGGACAACGACGTCGTACAGCGTAACGTCCGATGGACCGAATCAAAGAGACATCGCACATTGCTAGTCTAAATCACAAGAATGATCGTCATGATCATAAGGAAGTGTCGATTACACTAAGCTAGTAAATATAAGAGTTTAGCTTCATGTCCCATAACCACTTGCTTAACTCAAATATTTACGAACAGATTGTAGATCTGCACTAGGAAATTGTCACAAGAGTTTCAATCGAACAAG
Organism: Allium fistulosum; assembly: GCA_030737815.1. Taxonomy (NCBI): domain Eukaryota; kingdom Viridiplantae; phylum Streptophyta; class Magnoliopsida; order Asparagales; family Amaryllidaceae; genus Allium; species Allium fistulosum. The sequence continues at coordinate 634,843,109 of CM060908.1, read as the reverse complement.
TCCATCAATTAACCGACGAAGTAAACGCAAGCGTTTCATACCACTTGTTTTGCTAAGCCGTTTAATTATATTTTCTCATACGAATGAGGTAAAGGTTTGTATATACTAATAGATTGGAAAACAGTTTTATAAATGAGTTTGATATTGAAAATCGAGTTGAAATCGTTTTAATGAAAGAGTTTTGATGTTTAATACTAGTATAGGAAACCTTTATATTTTGAAGTGACAAATCATAGAAGTGATTGTAGAAACAATCAATCGTAAAAATTCACGTTCGAAGACGTGAGTAAAGTTCAAAGAAATCAATTCCCAAAACCATCAAAGTAAGAAGTTCTGTTGAACGCTTTTCAGATAAGATTGCCTACGCAGAGTAATACGGGGTTCGACCTGCCCGGTCAGGTCGCGGGGGTCCAGGGGCAGCGCCCATGGCGGGGTGCGGGGCAGCGCCCCGTCACGGTACGACTTAGTGAAGGCAAGCTGGTCCAGCGACCTAAGGAAAAGTAGGTCATACGACCTAAGAGTTCACGCGACCTAACAAGACTAAGGATAAGGTCGGAGACGACCTACGACTTAACAAAGTCCTGCGACTTAACAAAGTCGAGCGACCTAAGGAGTTAGCAGGGTCGAGCGACTTACGAGCTACGACCTAAGGTGACGAGGGACTTAACAGTTTAAGGGTCTACGACCTAACGGGTTAAAAAGGTCCAACGACCTACGAAAATTAGGGTCATACGACCTAAAGAGGTTCGCGACATAAGGTTGTTCGCGACCTAAAAGTGCACGACCTAAGGTCTTACGACCTAAGCCTTGAACGACTTAGTGGAACGAACGACAACGACCTAAGCCTTGAATACGAGCTACGAGCTAAGGCAGGAACGACCTAGTGAAGTTAGGTCGAGGACGACCTACGACTTAAGCCAGGGCGAGCGAGCTAACTACAAACGACTTAAGGCCAAACGACCTACGACTTAACTCGAGACGAACGAGCTAACTGCAAACGACTTAAGGCCAAACGACCTACGACTTAACTCGAGACGAACGAGCTAACTGCAAACGACTTAAGCCTTTAACTCGTGAACGACTTATGCCTTTAACTCGTGAACGACTTAACATTTTGCCTGGAAATTATAGGTCGGCAACGACCTACGACTTAAGGGCCAGAACGAGCTAAAAATGGCCAGAACGACCTAGTAGCAGTTTTTCACCAAAATCACTAAATTTTGGAGTTTTTCGCCAATCCAATCCAAATCAAATGCAAACAAACATGCTAACGTGATGAGGGATCATCCCCAACAGTCCAATGACAATTATAGGCAAGATGTGAGATCAAAAATCTCACCTTTTCCACGAAATTGATGTTGGAGAGCTTAAGAGCAAAGCAAGAATCAGCCCCTAGCTTGAATCTATGTTCTTCACCTTGAATTCGGAGTTTGATGTTGAATTTACTAAAGATCTCGAGCTTGGAATTTTAATTTCTCTTTCCCTCCACCATTTTTGAAGAAGCTTGAAGTATTTGATGAAGTGATGAAGAGAAGGAATGGGTTGGGCTGAGTTAGAAGAGGTGCAGCCCAAACCAAAAGCCCAACACAAAAAGTGACGAAAATTTCACTATCTCCAAACATATCGAAGTTTACACTCAAAAAGATCGCAAACGTCATTTTGAATTCAATGGGGGTGGTCTCGAGTCCTAATTTGATCGTATGCAAAAAGTAGCTTTTCGGACTAACATCCGACTAACGATAAAATATTTAAATATAAAATCGATAAATATGCGGGTTGTTACACCGCTTTTCTACGTTCTTCCCCTACCGTCCGATGTTGCCATGTGTCTTCCATCTGTTGATCACCGCAATGTGCATAGACTGTTTACGTGGCTATAGTAGGGATACACTTTTTTAGCAGGGAGATTTGGGTTTAGGCAGGATGATTTGAATTTCAAATATTGTGTTTGGAATCGATAAATTGAGTGATTCGCGGTTGCTTTGATACTCCATGCAGACCAAAGGGGTCATTGCCGTGCTTCGTACTTGAATTGTTTGGGAGTAGCTCAGATAAGAGATGAAGATGCAGTTCAAGGTTGATGAGATAGTGCAGTCTCGCTTTGGGATGGCGGTGTAGTTTCTCTATTTTGACTCGTATTTGAATATTTGATCGACCTTGGTGCTGCGCCATATACATCTTGGTGATCTGCTTCTGCATTGAACATTTTGATAATCAAGCGGATCATGAAACATTTCTATGTTAATAGTTCTAACTTCTTTTGTTTTCTTGCTTGTATAATTGTTTTGGTTTGTGGCGCAGTCGTATACGATGGAAACATATTCCGCTTTGGTGTTACGATGTGATTTTATTATAAGGCAAAGATGGTTTTCTAAATGGCGGTGTAGGTTTTGGAGATGGATTGCGACCTAGGAAATGACGACACTATCTGAAGGTGTGACGCCGTAGTGTTTTTCGAAGGTGTAAAGGCACAGTCCAGTATGTAAGTTGCGTCGACCCTATGAAGTTCTAGAGTTTACTTCGGTTTATAGTAGCGCGGTTCTTATTTGCATTTTCGTATGCTTTGTTAATGTGTTATAGTTATTTTAAATGCTTTAGATATACACATTATGCTTCATAGCATGGATTACTTGTTGTTCAGAGAGATTACTACATTACCACCCTTTGAGATAGGTAAGAGTTCAATTAAATCAATCCTCCATACATCGGAAGAACATGGACGGGTTACAGTGTCAACTCACTGGAAGGTAATTGAGAAAATCTTGAGAATCGCTGACATTTATCACATAATTCTACATAAGTTAGGGCGTTTCGCTCATTCATGGCCAATAATACCCTTGTCCCGTTACTTTCGTTGCTATCTTTATTTTGTTAGAGTGATTACCGCAAAATCCTTCATGAGCTTTAATTAGTAGTTTCATTAATCCTTTCTATGGTGTTATCCATCGAAGGTACATGACAAAGTATCATTTCTTATACAATATTTTGTCTATTATAGCATAATATAAAGCTTGGTATCTTACTTTCTTCGAGTCATTCCTACCTCTTGGTAGCATCCCTCTTTCCAAATATTCTATTATTAGTGTCATCCAACTATTCCTGTATTGATTGTCTCATCGATTCCTGTTTTTGTTTGTACTTAACCTTCCATAATTTATTTCTTGATTAACATCTCCCTCAGATTGATTCCTATTGCTTTTATTTTGTTAGGCTTATGACCAAGTTACTACTAAGACTTCCTCATTTGATCCTTCCTCTTTTGACATCATGTTGGGATCCTTTACGAATCCTATATGAACAGTATTCACCTCGGGGGCTCCCCACAAACTTGCCAATTTTGCTAAAGAATATACTTGGGCTTATTTTCTCCTAGCACTTAATTGACTGAAAGCTAACATTTCATGGACTTTCTTTACATATTTAGGCAATCGTGGGTCCTTTTTCGATAAACTGTGCTTATTTAATTCACCTTTGATTATGAATCATTAAATACTTTAATTCTTGGGAATTTCAATTTGCATGCTAAAGCTAAACCGGCTATCATGGATTCGTACTCAGTGATATTATTAATTGCATAAAATCCTAATTTCATGGCATAATGGATCTGATGTCCATCTGGAGTGATTATCACATAACCTGCTCCGGCCTCCTGTTCATTTGAAGCTCCATCGACAAATAACTTCTAGTTGACTTACTTTTTCTTTTCTTTTCTATTTGTTCCTCAATAAATCATGTGCACTCAATTATTAAATCAACCAATGCTTGCCCCTTTATTGCCACTCTAGGCAAGAAGGTTATATCGTATATACTGAATTCCATTCCCCATTTTATTACCCGTTTGGATGTTTCTGGCTTAGTAAACACTTTCTTAAGCGGGTAATTTGTCAAAACTTTTTGTAACATCCCCCATTCTGAGGCCCAAAACTAACTGCTATGAATGCTGCAATCATCCATAGATATTAATTCTCGATGATAAAATGCGGCTATGTTAACCATATCAATAATCATAAGCACATGAATATGAAAAATTTTCAAACACGGTTTAATAATAAATTTTCACATTTTATTTCACAAATAATATTTCATATTCGTTACATAATCCAAATCGAAAATCCTAGTTCAGAGAAAATATAATTATTACAAACTACTCCAAGAGCAACATATAAGGATGCCCCTTTGGTTGATCAAAGTCAAATACTTGGCAATCATACAACTTTGCCATTACATCCAAATAGACAACTTAAACAACACAACGGATTAAAATAGAACTCCTACATAACTAGATTACCTCCTGCACATCTCTGAAAGCTTATTCGTCCAACTAGGAAACCTGAAAAACCCTTGCTCTTGACCTACTAAGATTAATTTTGAGCGCTCGAGAGTTTAAGTGGGAAAAAAACATCAAATCAGACAAAAAGTCTGGTGTGAATAATAATATGCTGTCTCAAACCAAATAGATATGCAGTGAGACCATGTAGCTGAGTGGACGGGTTTTCCCCTCACTAGTATCTTGTCAAAATATAACGACCATATACTATTCTCCTGCAACCACAATGGTTAGAACATAGAATATCCCATTTAATCATGCAATACATTGGATTATCCATCCCAATTCATTAGATTATCCATCTTAATTTCAAATGACTACCCTTCATAATTTCAACTGATTATCCATCTTATTTTAATCTGACTACCCGTCTTATAATTATGTGTACTACCCATCTCCTTTAAACATATTCAGAATTATGTGGACTATCCATCTCACATTTAAATAGATTCCATTTGACTTGAAATGATGTGAACTATCCACCTCACATCCCATAGTTTTCTTAGGATGACTATGGATCCTTCTTCATCCTCATAGGGACTATCCATCCCACATCCCATAGTTTCCCTAGCTATGAACACTTTGCTCGGCCTTTTAATTCATGTTACCCATGTATCTGTTTAAATCATGTTACCCACATGTTTATCTTTAATCCATGTTACCTACATGTTTCTCTTTAACCCATGTTAGCCACATGTTTCTCTTTATAATTTAAGATTTCTAAGTGACATGCATTGGTATCCCCAAATGTTCCATGTCGAAGTTTATAATCATTGGTATTCCCAATGATAGTGTCGGAATCATAATTTAAATTAACATTGGTACCCCCAAGAATTTAAAGTCAAAACATATATCATATGGCTCTTCACCATTTATTACTTTAATATAGAAACAATATTGAAGTTCATATTTTAAAATGACATTGGTATCCCTAAGGACGTCGTCGCTATAGAAAACATAGGCTCTCCACCTTAAATGAAGATAGGCGACATTCATGTCATGCTATGCCTCAACAACCCTCCACCCAAGGTAAAACCAAAATTAAATCCTTTTAAGTATAAAATCATGTCGAAGATGACGTTGTCGACTTTCATAAATTATAGGCTACCCACCTATTTAAAACAAAGCTTTCACTTTTATAAGTTATATGGCTATCTGGCGAAGACATAGGGTCTTCGACCCTCTTAAAACATAGGCCTCTTCTCCCCTTGTGAAAATAGTTTTGGTTAACATAAAAGCAAGCCTCTTTGGCATTCAAAAGATGAAGTTCAATGTCGTGGTCAAGGGCATCGACATCATTGACCCCAAGACCCTCGTCGATGTTATAACCTTTATATATTTAAATCACTTCGGCTATTATGCCTCTTCACTTATAAGGTCGAATCAATAAAAGCGGCTTCACCGCCTTAGCCTTGAGAACAACGTAGTGATTAGGTGCAACATAATTTAAAACAATGGTGAAGATATGCGACGTCGTCGATGTCGACTGTTAAAGCTTTTAAAACACTTAAATGGATCATGAAGACGTCATGCCGCCACTTGTCTATTGCCATATTGTCCACTTCGATGTCGAAGAAGCCGCTCTATAGATACTTAAGTATCTATCATGCACTTCATCCTTCATCAACGTCAACCTTCATTGAAGCGGCATCCCATTAGGCTCGAAGAGGTGCATGCGGCATGTCATCAATCATAATTGATACGAAAACTAATTTATTTCTATTGAAAGAAAATACTTTTCACCAAATCTTACACTTTGTCAAATTTCTATTGGTTAATAAAATCTCCTTACCCAAAACTTTTCAAAAATCCACCGCCTTACATTTTTAAGTAACAAAACATATTTAAAATAATTAATTTATACCCTTAATTAGTTAATCCTTTTGCATGCTTATTTAGTAAGATAAATTTATAATAAATTAAAATCACTTGGAAAAAATACCAAAAATTCACAAAAAATCATAAATATGATATTCTTTATCATATAAAAATTTCAAGGCCCAAATCCATATGTAATTATTTTAAATAATTAAAACCCAAAATTAAGCTATTTTCACCTTAGGAAATTAATAAAATATTCACTTTAATTTGAAAAATTATGAAATTAAAACCCATCTCCAAAATAATATTTTACTTAACAGATCTAAAAATCAAATCATTTGGAGATAAAAATTTTAGGTTATACCCTTAAAACCCATTTAAATAATTCCATAAAATTCCAATAATCATTATTCTATCCAAACAATGATAAAATCAACATGGCATATCATAATGGCATAAACGAATCAAAGATCCTTAAGATTAAAAGTCAAATAAAAAAAGAATGAGATGGTTTCATCGTTATTCACCTTGATTTAATAATGGACTTGAGATTTGATGATTGATTAGGTTCCCTAAAGCTTCCCTCTTGAATTCCTAAGCTTTCTCCTCTCCTTCTCTTTTCTAATGGCCAAACTCTTCTAGGTTTTCTTTTGATTGCTTGTGTTTTATGAAAAGTGAGAATAAATGGAAGAGGAGAGTTTAAGAGAAAAGGATAGATCTATTTTCTAAATTGCCCCTCATATATTCTCTTTATGTTTTAAGTTATAAATCAATCTTATCAATATATAAAGTTAAGGCCCGGCCTTAATGTTTATCAATCCTTAATTCCCTTATCTCACTACACATTACATTATTCTATTTAATTTACCCAATTAAATCTCTTGAATAAAGTTAATTAAAATTAGGGTTGTTACACTTTTATGGGATGCATCTGTAAATAAGACCTTGACTTTGGCCCATTAGTACTAAGCAATAAGATGAATTCTCCATAACTAGGTGTTTGATTTCTGCATTTTCAAACTTTTATTTATGTAAAACACTGGTGATCAAGTTCCATTTTCTTCCCTTACTAAAATTGAGCTTTTGGCATGTTATACATTGCTATATATAAGACTAGATCTTCACCTTCCACTTTGACTATAAAATACTGGTGGCGTTTCTAAATAGTCTTTTAATTCTTGGAAAGCCTTCCAAGATTCATCTATCCATTTGAAAGTCCTAAGCTTTTTAATCACATCGAAAAATGTGATACATTTGCTAGTTGATTTTTATATGAACTGATTAAGTGCAACCACCCTTTAGTTCAAACTCATTACATCTTTGCTTGTTTTAGGCTCTACCATGTCTCTAATTTCCTTTATTTGGTTAGAATTAGCTTCTATTCCGTCCATACTTACTATATATCCTAAAAAAGATTCCTGGTCGTATTCTAAAAGAATATTTTTGTGGATTTAACTTCATATTGTACTTATGCAAAACTTTAAACATTTCATCTCTATCTTTTATGTAATCAACATTTTTGAGTTGACCAACATATTTCCTACATACACTTCCATAATTTTCCCGATTTGATCCTTAAACAATATGTTAACCGAGCGCCAATAAGTAGCTCCTGCATTTTCAGCTCAAAATACCTTACTTTGCATTAATAGTTCTCAATCGGTTATGAAACTAGTATGCTCTTCATCAGGCTTAAACATTGGGATCTGATTATAACTCGACTAGGCATAAATAAAGGATAATAGTTTATGCCCACTAGTTGCACCTACTAATTGGCCGACACTTGGGAGTGGGTACCAATCCTTTCGACAAGCTTTATTCAAAATTTAATAATCAATACACGTTCTCCACTTTCCATTTGACTTCTTAACAAGCACTAGATTTGCTAACCACTTAGGATAATAAACTTCCCGAATAAATCCATTTTATAGCAATTCTTAACCTTTTCTTGTAATGTGATTGAACAAACATTATCTAACCGCCTTTTCTTTTACTTAATCGAAGTAAAGCTTGGGTCTATGTTTAGTAGCATGACACATTATCGTAGAATCGATCTCAACTATGTATGTGTGGGTCCATGCAAAGACATCGTTACTTGGTTGAAGGAATGAAATTAGTCTTTCTCTCATATCCGTATTCAATTCCTTTAATATTTTAACTACCTTTATTAAATCGTGAGGATCAATGTTAACTTCCTCAAATTCTTCTGCTAATTTCACATTCCCTTGAATTTCTCTAGAATCAATTTCAGGTAAAATTATTTCTTTTTCTCCTTCTTGGCTTGCCTCTAGATTTGTTTTGACCACTTTATCATGCTTTATTTTTCTTCCATATTCATCAATCTTCCTACATGAAACCTTAAGTTTACTAAGAGGAAATTTTTATTTTTTAGCCTTAGGCATTAATTCATGATGCTTGATAAACATGGGCTTTGAGTTTTTATTCTCTTTGGGTTTTTTTAAAATAAAATCATAAAAGGAACCATTTTCATTATTAGTTATTCTACGGTGGCAAAATGCATTTCTCGAGCATTAAATTGCTCACCACTCACAGTTCCTCATCCAGCCTTAGAAAAAAACTTTAAAGTTAGGTGCTTTGATGAGCAAAAGCATCCATCTCATCCTGGCCTCCTAAAGAAAGCATTATGGTAGGAAGGTTGGCTTAGGATTACAAAAAGCATTTCAAAAGTCTGGGTGAATAGGGGAATCCCTACTTAAACATACATCTTGATTTGCCATACAAGAGTAGATCCCTTATTTTTGAACTCAAAAATTTGTTTGACACCCGTTCAAGCTTTTCTCCTCAGATATCTGTTTGATCAAAGGTGTGACCAACGTAGGATTTAAACCCTTACCGCCCCTGAAAGCTTCACCATGCACTTATCATGGTGCTAAAAGGTCTTTTTGTCAACTTTCTAAGAGGGATAATATAGATTACCTCCTTAAAGAACCCAAAGTTCCTGTTGGTTCGTCATCACTCACCCCCCCAGCGTTGTGTTTGTAACCCACATCAGTACTATACCTACTGACATCCATAGCAATACAATACACAATTTTTGCTAGGTACTGGTTCTGATACCAAATATGACAACCATGGGATTCAAACCCCTACTACCTCGGAAAGCATCACCATGCACTAACAACTATGCTAAAAGATCTTTTTTTCAACATTCCGAGAGGGATGTTTCAAAAGACATGTTTGAAGATTACATCCATGACACTTCCTATATTCACCCGAACTTTGGATACTAACGATAGCCCAATTTGTGTCGTAATCATTACGGGGTCATTGTGTGGATACCTTACTCCTCTTAATCCATAGCATTTATTATCAAGTTTGGTATCGATATAGCAATTTCGTAGGATTTTATTAGGGTTTCCCCCATGAAATACATTCCTTCTTTTGCCTCCATAATATATCTAGCTCTTGCCCTTTTACAGTCCCCCGCAACATGCGGGTCTTCATGGATTACGTCAATGCAATTCATCGGCGGCTGGAATTCCCCTTGGGGCTCACCTGTGCAGTTAAAGCACTTGGCAGATTCATTTTGGCGGAGGTGCAAAAAGTCATAGCGGAGATACAGTGAGGATACAGTGGGATATAGCGGAAGACTCTAAAATAGCATATCAATCTCATACTTAATGTTTTTACAAAATATAGATGGCAATTAAATGAGAATTAACATTCAATTGAATTATAATTAATACAGACATACTTTTAAATAAAAACATGTGCGAATATACTGTAAATAAACGTAAAACTGTTATTTAACATAATTGAATTTAATAGAATATTAGAGTATTTTTATTTTTGAAAGTATATTAAAAATTCAGTTAAATAAAATAATTTCATAATTTTTATACTGTATAAATGTCATTTTTCAATTCATTTCTTTTAAAAAAGATATAGCGGAAATAGCGGAATATAGCGGGAATAACAGGATATATCGGAAATTGTGGGGCTTAAAGCGGAAAGGATATATTTGAGGCTATATGGAAAAATTGTAGCGGTAGAAATCCGCTATGAGATATAGCAAGGTTATAGTGGGGCATTAACCGCACAGGGGCTTACAAGATGTTAGTGTTGTTTGCCTTAGGATTTGCACTGCCATCAAGTCGTGGTAGCTTTTGATAGCCTTTACTAAATTCTTTCAACCCACCCCTTTTGATCATGTTTTGAATTATTCCTACCAAAGTGCAGTAGTTATCGGTTTATGCCCATTGGCTTTATGAAAAACACAATAATCTCTTTCCTTATTTGGCTTTAGATTGGTTTAAGCTTTGAATGGAGCATGGTATTTTATCTCATCCTACGTTATGGCATATATACATGAAATAGGTTGGTTCAAAGATACAAAGTTATCCATTTGGACTTCTTTCCATTTCCTTTATTTATTTGGGCAGAGAAACCGATCTTATAATTTCTCACATTTTTTGTTGTAACTTCTTCTTCTCGTGGAAATTCTAGTCAAGCGGATGAATTCGCCAACTTGGAAATGGAAATCTGGGAGTCTTTACAACCACAAATGTATAATTCCTTCTAAAATGGAGTATTTTCGATCAACCCTAATTTAATGGTCATGACTTCTTCTTTGTCACTTACCTTTTCAACTCCAGTGGCCCCTTTATTGAACCTTTTCAGATAATCTCTCAAAACTAACTAAGACGTTGTTTGATACACTTGAGTCTATTGTGGAATCTTTTAAAGTACCAAAATAAGCAAAAAACTAAGGGGTCGTTTGGTTTATTTTGTATTTTATGTTTTGAGTTTTCAACATGAATTACAAAATATAAGAAGAATGAAGGGAGGTCGGAAGGGATGAACGGAAGATTGAAGGGGACCACGAAGTGGATGGAGGAACGACGGAAGGATGAATTGTTGCTCGTGCTTCCGTTTTTCTCAAAACACGAAAAATGAAAAAAATTGTTTTCTATTTTGTGTGTTAAATTTGTTTTCTAAAATGACCATTTTTCATAATATACATGCGTTGTTCGTATTTTTGTATGGACGAAAACTCAAAACTAAAAACGGTAAACCAAACATAGCCTAAGGTTTTTTCCAGGTATTATCGATACCATTAACTTACAGCCCCAAGAAAATTTGCAGGGAATAACCTACACCTCACAGCTCCAAGTGCATCATAAATATCATTTGGCTTTCAAAAGCTAAAAAGCGATCATCAGGGTCTGACAATCCACCGTAACCAGGGAATTTTGACATGTGATGGAATCAGAACTTCAGTTATTTCCCATGTGAATGGGGCTCCTCTAAAGTTATTATGAGTTTTGGGCCCATTTTTCTTTTTCCTTTTAAATCCAACGTATCCTTAGACATCTTGTGTGCTACGTCCCTATAACAACCAGCCTTTTTCAACCCTTGGATTTAACGTTCAAACCGACATTAACTTCCTAGGAACCAAAAACGACAAGTCGTTAAGATATAAACACTTTTCTTCTTTAATGGTGTCTTGAACCTCTTGCCACTCTTCTTCTCCTTCCCACCACCTCTCTGTCTCCTCCATCTCTTCCACTTCATCCCCTTCCACCTCCTTTCCCTCCTCCTCCACTCCATTGAATTTCCTCTATCTGATGATGCGGTTCCTCCTATTTCCTTCCCTCTTTCTTCCTCTTGCACTTCCACCTTCTCCATTCCTCCTCCAATATTTTACTCCATTGTTCCTGCCTCGTCATCGACCATGTCATCTATTTTAGGCTCTAAACATGTTCTTTTTTCATGGAAGTACTTGTACTTCTACTGTTCTACCTTGCACTTTTCTCAAAGTACCATGTAATTGCTCTTTTAAGGTTACCAACCATGCACCTTTTTCAACTATTTATACCGCCAGTGTCACTTCGACCTTACCTACACAACCCTCCTCTTTTTTTGCTGCCGCTTCTCCATCTTATCCACCTCTGGGCCCATTCCTTCCTCCCTCATTTCTCATGACATGAACACCAGTAATTTCAACTGGTCATCCTCATTCAAGCATAAGCCTAAGAACTCTGGCTCTTATATTCCATAGCATTTTGACCTTGTTTTCAATGGGTATGATATTGTTCCTCCACCTGAAGTTGTTAGTGTTGGCCACGTGTATTGGAAACACAACCTAATAGGGATTCTTTCTTGATAAGAATTTAGCTTATTCTCTGGTGGTTGCTCATCTGAAATCTGTTTGGAAGTTGCAAGGGGAAGTTGGCATTAAATCTAATAAGGATATGTTTTATTTCGACTTCAGTAATGCCGCCGACAAAGCTAAATTTCTTGAATCTGAGATAATAATAATTAGAGGTATAGTTTTTTCATTACTAAGTGGAATCAATGTGACAAACCCTAGAGCTGCTATTAAATCAATACCCTTATAGGTTCATTTGGAGAAAATACCATCCACCTATTAGTCGTTATTAGGCATAAATTGGTTGGATTGTTATGTTGGAAGCCTTGTTTGTTTTAATCAATCAACTGAAAGAATGAAAATTTTTGAGTTTTTTAAAGCATTGACAAAAGTAACCTCTGAAAAGAAATACCGTGTACTATTCTTATTGAAAATATACAAGGTGGGATTGATTATGTGCAATTCTCATACTCTTGGATGCCTTTAATCTACATTGCATGTAAAACTTTTGGTCATGATAATTTTGGTTGCCCTTTGCATGTTTTTGATGATGGGCACATGCAAAATGATTCCAATGCCATGCACAAGCAACCTGATATTATGTCTCATGCAAATATTCAAAAACAAATGCCTCCTTATAAGGTAAAGTATACCAAAACTCATCAGCAAACTTATGCCCCTCGTAATCAAAGTAATTTCAATTCTATTTCTTTAAGCAATATACTAATGTAATAAATACTACTTCAACATGACAAAAACTCATAAGGAAACTAGCATAAAATAAGGGGAAATCATCTTCTTCTTTTGCACATGAAACAACTTCTACCAAATCCCCTAATAATACGTCCCAGCTGCATCTTGATATGCAACATACAACAAACACAAAAGTCACATAGTCTAATAACATTCAACTTGTTCCTCTTCAAAACAAATATGACATAATTAACAAAATTTAAGAGGATGCTTTACAAATCTTTCACCCTCCTTCTAAAGCAAACAACCCTACTTCCACCTCACCCCTTGATTCATGCAATCCTAGTGCTTCTGATATTAATAGTCTTGCTTCTATATTAGATTCTAAATTTAAAGAAGGAGAGGTTTCAGATTATAATAATGATCAAATTGAAGAACTCACCCAAAACCATGCTACTAACTATTAATGAAATTTTTTGTCTTAAAAACACCCAAGTATTTTTACGAAGTTATCACGATGCCGAATGCTTTCATGATTATGAATCAACAAAATTAAGTGATCTTAATCCTGCCTTAAAGAGAGGTAATTGTATAACTTTATGCTTACATTATTATAAAGGGGGAATATTTAAAGTACCAGGAATTAATTTGCTATCTCGATATAAGAGCCGATGGAGTAAAAACTATAAAGTACCGAGAATAATAAAATGACATGGAAAATTTACGTGATCAGATGTTAAAGAATCCTACGTCCTGGGAAAAACATTACTTTCTTCTATTTTGATTCTTAGTACAAACAATAATGGTAGAGAGTATAAAGTTTATGTTTTTGTGTGTCTCTAAAAAAGGTAAAGGAAATATTCCCCCTTCCCTGCTACAAATACTTATTCATTTATAGTGTATAGATATTCACATAGATTGCCGATGTCACTTTTCCGCTCTTTAGATTTTTTCCGTTGGATTGCGCCATGTGTAAAGCATCCATCTTGAGTATTCGATATGCATGGATTGTTGATGTGGCCTTCGATGAGAAATTATGACTTGAGCGGTTGGATTTTGAACTTTGGCGAGAAGCTTGAAATTGAAGCTGGAATGCTTGAAATTGAAGCTGGAAACTCAAATTTGAATAGGTTGTGCATTTCAAATTCCAAGAGGCACTAGACCTATGAATTGCACATGTGTGTGAATGAAATTGCAACGAGGTACTGCTCTTTCCTTTAGGGTGAGCTGTGTCATTATTAGCACTCTTGGGTCCTATTCTAATTTTTTTAGAGTTGTGCCTTTGTCATGTCCAGAATAGTGATGTTGTATGACCTTTGTACTGCATTGATACTTGCGAAGCGGTGCTGCACTATCCAATCTGCGATACTTGCATAATATTGTGTTATAGATAGTTGAAGTTAAGTTGCATGGCTTAGCAGATTAGACCATGTTGCGGTTTCAAAGGTTGATTGGCTTGTGTGATCCTATTCTAAGTTGCTCTCTACATCAGGGGTGTTGTGCCATCAACTTTGTCATTGAATCAGATTTGATGACTTTTGGGGATGAATTTAGGTTCTCTCGATGGCGATGCAGCCTTTTCCCATTACTCATCCCTTGAGTCCCCATGTTTGCCATATAAGAATGGCGGCGCATTCTTCATTATTTTGATGTTGATATAGGATTGTGATGCTGTTTTGCCATATCGGTGTAAAATGGTGGCGCATCCCTATAGCCTTTTGATACAAAATTTCGATGCAAACCTACTACTTTTGGATGTTAGTTTAAGAGTGTAGTACATCTGCGTTTGCATATAGTCGCTTAAGGGGTTGTGCTATAGTCCTGTATTGTTAGTCTGGGCTTTGGTGCCATGGTACAACTTTTATGTCTCGTTATTACTTAGAAACCATGTCGCAGTTCTACTTATTTAAGCAATTGTGATGGTTGCAGATTGGTTCCTACACCTTGTAGCCATTTCAGTTTATAATGCCAGCGCTATGTTGAATAAGTGGGTGCAGTACCATCAAGATTTTGTTTTTGTATCTTTTCCTTATTCTAACTATTATTGTGGGAGCAGCTCTTCCGTCTTAGTGCTATCATTTATTTCCCCTCGACTGTGTCTAGGAAATATAGGTATAAAACTTGCCCCTCAAGTCTACAACAATCGTAGATGGGTATGGACTTGCCTCTTTCCTTATATTTTCCCTATAACCCATCACTTCTACCTTTCCTCTCCCCTTCTTTCAAAAGGAGGAAAAGTCTTTGTAGTCATTTTGCATTTAATGTTGAAGTACACGTGTCCTCTCTTTATTGGTCGATCTTCTAAAAAGCTGTAAATTTAGTCTTTTCGTTTCCTATAAAAATCCACCTTGATTCTTGTGCTTATTTTCTTTGTCATTAATCAACTGACATTTGAGGATTTTCTTCATCATTCTGATTGTGTGGCTGTGATTTTTACCCAGGTAAGTACCCCTCTTCTTATTCTATTCTTTTACGTGCTTTCAAAAAGAAAATACCTTAGCTGCTAATCTCGTGTTCTTCAAGATTCGTTCCTCTTTCAAATCTGAAGTAAGGATCTTCTTTTCTTTGTAGTTTCCTTTACACTTTAACAGTAGTTGATAATCAACCATGTAGTTTGGATATAACATCTTCTTCCTCCTCTTCTTTATCTTTACAATCTAAGATAACTCAACTAAGAAGCATAGAGGGTATCTTGGACCATTTTGGGTCATGGGTTATGAGACTAGAGTTCCATGTCTCACAAATGCATCCATACTCCTCCTAATGGGTTTATTTCTATCACTCCTGAGCACATATAGTATGGACTTTATCTACCCCTAATCAGATTCTTCGTGAATAGCTAATTGCTATCGATCTCATTCCTATCCAACTTGCTCCCCTTTCCAATTACCTTGTAATTGCTAGCCTTATTCTTTATGCATAGAATGGTTCTCCACCCACCTGTGAGAAGCTTCAATTTCTATTTGACATAAACGAAAGTCCTTCGGGGGGAGATGTTAGGTTTTATTATGCCTAAGCTAAAAAATTGATCCTTACATCTGTTCCCTGCAAGAACTAGAAATGGATCGATTGATATTTCTTTATTTTGAATTTCAATAACCTTCCTCCTTCCTTCCGTCCACAACTTAAGTGACCTATTTTTTCTGCACATGCCCTTGAGTCAATTGAGTCCCTTAGAAACTGTATCTTAGGATTAGGCAATAATGAGAGGAAAACGATTTTTTTTTACCGAATCGATGCTACAAAAGCATTACTTTCTACACCCGAACCACAACTTCTCTCGTTCCAATTTTAAGTTTCCCTCAATTTCGAATGAACCTAGGAGTATAATTTACTAAACATGGATTAAAGAATTTTTATCTTGTGGTCCCGAACCTTGTAGGGATGCTTACTAACCTTGGAATTTTTGTTATGTGCAGGTGAAATGGCCGAAGACCTTGCTGATGTGTTTCTCGATCCTAAGAAATCAGCAATGGCAAAGAAGAAAAGTCTAAAGAGGAAACCTGATGGGGGTGGAGCCTTTAACCAGCCTCTAAAGAAGCCTATTACATCTGCACCCGCTCTTACTTCAATGGCACTTCCTGTTCTGCCCCTTCAGTCCCTCCAAGACCACCATATTCACTATTTTCCCTTGCGTAAGTGTGCCGATACTGATCTTGCTGAGAGATTAGGGTAAGTCACTCTTGGCAACCTATCCAGCATTGCTTCTGCTTTGCAATCTTACCCTCTCACCCTTCCACTTCCTGCACTTTCCTTCTTTGAGATTGCTGCTGAGCTCGAAAGATCTTGGACTTATATGTTTTTTGGTGGTTTTCTTAACTACCCTTCTCCTAATTTTCTCTTTATTTGTAATAGTTTGGGGCCTTAGCAATTGAAGTTTGGAAGAAAGTGGAAGACGGTCAAGTTGCAGCCATTTCCCGTACTGCCAAGCTCGAGGCATACCTTGCTGAAACTATTTCTAACAAAGCTAAAATCGAGGAAGAGCTTAAAACCCAGCAGGTGAAAGTCAAAAAGGTAGAGGTGGCGGTGAAAGCGACCGATAAGGCCTTGACGTTGAAGGATCAAGAATTAGGGGAGAAGGAGAAGGCATTAGATGAGTCCAAAGGCAAGCTCTCATGAATTACTTACTGCATGCTTTACCAACTGTATGCCTTAGTCTAGCGTCAATTCTCCATCGAGGTCGACCTTAGCTTCCTAGAGGACCCTGAAAAGATCAAAGACACTCTTGCTTACTGCAGGGTCCGGTAGGTTGAGGAGCTAACTGTGGTGAATGCTTCCCTTTCGGCTTCCCATGATGCCTTTTTGCAGCCAAATGAGGATGTTGAGTCCAAGGAAACTGAGATCACTTCAACTCCTCAAGCTCGTGTAATTACCTTACTTTTGTATATGATCATAAACTCCCTAACATGTAATAAGGATAAATTCATTACTTAATTTTGTTGTGGCTAATTTCCATAGTTGTTGTTCTGTTTTGGTACCGCATTATGAATGATTGTGTCATCTTCATTCCTTTGTTTCTTATAGTCTTCTAAGGAAGTTATACTTGCTAAAATTTTGAAGGAAAGCAAGGACAAACTCCAAATACAAACCATAAATCGCCTTGGTCATAGTGCGCCAATGATTCGTAAGCATGAAAAAGAGTTAGACGAGTCGTTCACGCAACTTAGAGAGGAAACCTATGGGTTGTTCTCTAAGATTGATCAAATAGTTAAAGAAGACTAAGCACTTAGTGATTTTGTACTGCGTCGGTGGCAGTATACTTTAGAGATTAGCTATTTCCCACCTAATAGCCCTTACATAGAGCAGTTTAGGCTTAAGCTTAGAAATCTGAGTAGGGACTAAGCACTGCATATTATTATCACTTCTTGTATGTGGATTTGTTGGACTTACCATGTAAAAATGTTCTTTATGAGATATGTTTTAATCTAGTCTTGACTTTGTGTACTTTGATCTCCTTTAAATCAAATTTTAATTACTATCAACTAGGTCGATCCCTCCGTGGGCCTCCATCCAAATTTATCAGATCCTTTGAATCCAATATACCCTCGGCCTTCATCATTTATGGCTCAGGTGACACAAGTATGCCCGAGTTTGAGGTTGTGGCCAACACTTCTATTATGGCCTGGGAAGATGAGAATATCCATCTAGAAATTACCAAACGAAAGGGTTGAAAAATATTTGAAGGAAGCCCTTTCGAAGTTTAAAGAAGCTAAGGATGCGCTAAATCATTAATATCAACACAATGTCAAGTTGCATGCTGAGCTTGAGGCTTCTAATTTAAAGGTGAAAGAACTGCAACAATCATTGAAAGATGGTGAGGCACTCTATAGGATTGTCTATGACGCAGAGAAAAAGAAACTAAATAAAACTATAGAGGATATGTCTCTATAAGCTGCTCATCAAATTGAAGAGAAGGAGCATGTTGAAAGAGAAGAGGGGACATGAGAGCTTAGTTTAGGTGCGTCCCTTGCTCCCCTTATGGGTATAGACCTTATATTAGTCGATGAATGGAAGCGGAAAGTGGAGGTACACTAGGGTAAACTTAAAGAGATGGAAGCTCACTACAAGCAACAAATGGAGTGACGGGAGCCGAAGGTGTTTTCTCACTCATAGTGGAAGGGGTGGATGTCAGATGCTCTTAAATACTTTAGTGGCTTTCCTAGAAACACAAAGAGGACTAGGGTTGAACTGATTGATACTTTAGAGAAAACAAGAAAGGATGCCGTGCTCAGGATCTATGAGCTTGAAGATTCTTTATGGAATGCTCAGGCTATCCCCAGTTTCGTAGTAGCACTAATCAATGCGCCTAGGCATGATGGGATTGTTGTCCTCGTAGAAAAACTTAGAAAGGAGAATGTTAGGAGTAAGATGGGGCAGGTCGCTTTACAGCGACCCATAGATGTCTTTAGTTTTCTCTACCATATGCTTGACCCGAGCTTCCTTTGTAAGACAGATGGTTTAAGTTGACTACAAAGGATCCGATGGACCATTGGGCTGGTGCCAATTACGATCCAAGAAAGACAGTCCCGCCCCTGGCCAGCATGCCTTAGGTGTTTTTATAGTTAACATAGTGTTTTAAGATCCTATAACTTAGGATAATTCTGTAATTTTATGTTGTAGAATACTTTTTGGTCATATAAGTACTTAAAAGTGTGCTAAGTAAATTTAATTCCATTATGAAGGAGTGTAAGTTTCTTGTGAGTTTCTTGCTTGATTGCACTTCCTTTTAATTTTTGGTTTATTTGGGCTTGCTTGATTTTCAACCCACCCCTACCGATCGAGGTCCGAAGATGGCTAACTTGGAAGAAAAGCTCAGTCTGCTCTGACTTGGGCTATTGAATAAGAGGGTTAATGAAAGATGTCAAAGGTGTTTATAAGGCTTTATATGAAGATGAAATCAAAGCATTGAACAACAAATCAAAAAGTTGTCTCTTTAGAATGCCAAGCAATTCAGTGCAGAGGACGATCCTATTGTGTCCTTAGCTCTCGATGTCATGTCAAGGCCTGGTGCTACTTCTTCATCTTTGCTGGGTGCTGATTCTTATGTCGTTTCCTACCGGAAGAAGTTGGAACAGTATTTGAAGAATTATTACGAGACCAAAATCTATGAATTAAAGAATTACTACAAAAATGGCTCGGTTCCGGCTCCTTAAGCAAGGGGCGGTTTTGGTCAGCATCCTTCATTAGGCGACCGCATGTCTGTTGCGAGACAATCATAATTGATGATTCCTTTGAGGATAAGTTGGAGCCATAACGTAGTTTATTTTACTAAGAGCTGAAGTTTTGAATTTAACATTTGAAGTAATTATGCGTGATAATAACTTTATCTTTACTTGTGATGTGTATGCAAATGTGAAGAATCATGCAAACATGAGTCAATTTCAGTAAATAATAGTAAATCTTAGTTTTTAGCATTTACCTGGAAGCTTTATTTTGTTTCTGGAATTACACCTAATTTGTAGGTTGTTTTGCGTTACATGCGTCATCTTTTCTTGCCATTTTGATTAATTCCTTACGTAGTTCATGTTTCCTGGAACTAAGCCTTTGGTATTCATGCTTTGTTGTATCATTGACATGACCTGCCCTGATTTTTGGTGGCAGTGTCATGTTCGTGCGCTTGGCACAGCCCGCTCCATTATTAGGGAGTGTACTGTAATTTGGCTGTGAAGTCAGGTCATTTATTTATAACCTTTTCAATTCATGCACATGGTTTTTTATATTGGTTCAGACCATCCAATATCCATATGTCCAGTGTAATTATTTGATTGAGAAGCCGGGTTCTGTATAGTACAACCCTATGTTATTAGCTATGTTTAGAGAGATTTTTGTACTAGTTCAAGCTATCTAATATCCCTATATCCAGTTCATTGTATTACTATTTTTCATAATAATTACAATGTTCGTCATACAAGTAACACATATTATATAAAATAAGGCTTGAGGTGCTCTGAATTTCATGTTCTTGGAACTAGATTTCCATCAGGTTTTGATAGCCTCTAGGCCCTTTTGGTGTTGGCCATTACTCTTTACAGCACTAAGTCTCCCTTGTAGAAGTTCCTTTCCCTGAGCCTAGTATTGTAGTTTTTTCCATCCATTGTCGGTATTCGGCAGATATAACTGCTATGTTATCTCTTTTTTCTTAAATAAGATCTAAAGCAGCTTCTTTTAATTCTTTATTTTGTTTCGCTGTATATGATATCCTTCTATGCAAGGGGAGCTCTAGTTCGATCGGGGGCATGGCTTCATAGTTGTAGGTTAAAGAGAAGGGTGTGGCCGATTGGGGATCTAGGTGAGGTTCTATAGGCCCATAGTACCAAAGACAATTCCTCCGCCTACTTCCTTTTTGCTTTCTACTGTCTTTTCTTAAGCAACTTCTTGATAGTTTGTTTGTTGCTTTGACCTGCCTATTTGCCTATGGGTGTGGGACCGTGGAAATTTTTTTTATTATCCCATTCCTTTTGTAGAGCTTTATGAACTCTTTGTTTTCAAATTGTGTTCCATTATCTGAAATTATTATGTGGGGAATTCTAAACCTAGTAATTATTTTTCTTACCACAAATGTGACTATCTTCTTTGCAGTGACGTAGCTAGGGCTTCTTCTTCTACCCATTTTGTGAAGTAGTCTATTGCTACCAAGGTGTACCTTGACCCCCCCTTTTAAGATAGGAAGTGGACCTATCAAATCTATACCCTAGATGTCGAATGACCATGGCCTGGTTAATGGGATGAGCTTGTAGGAAAGCTGCCTTTGGATACTTACGAACTTTTGACATCTGTCACATTTTCTCATATATTCTTTTGCAACCTGAAGCACAATAGGCTAGTAAGAATTGTGCCTCGGTACCTTTTTGCTAATTTAGCCCCTCCAGAATGATCCCTGCACTACCCATCATGTACTTTGCTCATGACCTATATTCCTTCCTCTTTGGAAACACTTCTAAGATAAAGGGTAGAGTACCCCTCTTGTATAATATGCCTTCGAAGAAGGAGTAATACAGGGCCTGATATCTTATCTTTTGGGCTTCATTTCTATTTTGGGGTAAGATTCCATTTGTCAAGAACTGCTTGATATAGGTCGTCCATGTGCTCTCTTTTACCTATTAAGGCATAGGCTTAATTGGTGGTTGCTCTAGATTTTCTTCCGTTTCCTGGTCCTGAGCTTCTCGGATCATTGCCCGTTGGGCCCTAGTCGGGACCAGAATTTAGTTAGCTTCGGCGATGCTTGGTTCAACTTGATGCCCTATCAAAACAGAATTCATTTTATTTACTACTTTTGTGCTAGCGAGTTTTGCTAATAAATCAGCAGAAGATTTGTTCTCATGTGGGATTTATTCTATAGCAAACTGTTCGAACCACTCTAATAATTTCTTGGAAAGTTCCACGTATTTAGCTAAAGTTGGCTCCTTCGCTTGGTAATTACCCTGCATCATTTTCACAACTAATTGGGAATCACTATTAATTTTAATGTTGGTTACCTTTATTACCTAAGCCATTCTTAAGCCTATGAGGAGAGTCTCATATTCTGCCACATTGTTAGTGGCTTTGAATCCTAGTTGCACTGCTCCATATAGTTTTTGATTATTCGGAGTGATCAGCACATATCCAATTCATGCCCCCTATTCGTTGAAAGCTCCATCCACAAATAATTTCCAAAACTAAGGGGTGGGCGCTTCTTCTTTAATTTGGGGTTCAGTAAGTAGTATGCATTCCATGATGAGCTCTGCTAATGCTTGACCTTTGATTGCCATTCTTGGATAATACGAGATATCATACTAACTGAGCTCCATTGCCCATTTCAGCAAGTGACCCGAAGTTTCTGGTTTTTGCAGTATTTGCCTTAGCGGTTTGTCTGTAAGGACTTTGATGGGATGTACTTGGAAGTAAGGCCGTAGTTTCCTTATTGTAAGGAGTAGGTTATAAGCTAGCTTTTCAATGACTGAATAGTTGAGTTCTGCTCCTGATAAACGTTTGCTTGTGAAGTAGATAGGCTTCTGGGTTTTCTTATCTTCTCGAAACCACTGCAGCACTTACGACTTTATCAGTTACAGCTAAATACACGTATAAGTCCTTACCTATTACCGGTTTTGATTGGATAAGGGTACAGATCAGATGGTCCTTTAGATTCTGGAATGCGATTTTTCATTCCTTAGCCCACTTGAAATTTTGCCCCTTCTTTACTTGATTGAAGATCGGTATGCGCTTGTCAGTTGCTTTGGAAATGAACCTACTTAGAACAGCTACTCTGCCGTTTAGGTTCATGATATCCTTTGGTTTTGTTAGGACTCCCATCTTCTTAATAGCCTAAATCTGCTCTGGGTTTGCTTTGATTCCACGAGCGCTCACTATGTATCATAGGAACTTTCCTAACTGAATAGAAAATGTGCGTTTTAAGGGCTTTAGCTCCATATTATACTGCCTTAGAACTACAAACCTCTCCTATAGATCGTGTACATGATTCGACGCTGCCATTGATTGACTAACATGTCATCCACATATACTTTAATCTTGTTAGTCTGATCTATAAACATCATATTTACTAGCCTTTGGTATGTAGCTTCTGCATTCTTCAAATCGAGTGGCATCACTGTGTAGCAGTACAATCCTTTGTCTGTTACTGTTCATGATCTGGTTCAAACATGGCTATTTGATTGTAACCTAAATATGCCCATGAATGAGAGCAACTCATGACCACTAGTTGCATCCACAAATTAGTCAATTCTTGATAATAAAAACTATCTTTTGGGCAGGCCTTATTGAGGTTGGTAGTCTATGTAGGTCCTTCATTTTTCATTAGGCTTCTTCATAAGAACTAGGTTAATTATCCACTTTGGGTAATGTACTTCTCTAATGAATCCATTAGCTTTCAGCTTCTTGACCTCTTCATGTAGAGCATTATACCTTTCCTGCCGCGCTTTTTTTTGACTGGGTGAGCATCGGGATCGGTGTTATGTGTGTGGCAGATGATGGCTGGATCTATTCCTACATATCTGACTGCGCCCAAGTAAAATCATCTATTGATTTCTTCAGGAATTCTATTAATTCGATTTTGGCTTATGCGCTGAGGTTTCTTCCTATTTTGAGAACCTTTGTGAGGTCTTTCGGATCTATTCATACATCTTCAAGATCGTCTGCTGGCTTCAACTCTTTCTTGGTTGCTCTTAATTATGGTTAGGTTAAGAGGCGGTGGAGGATATATGTTTATGAGATTCTTAAGAAAAATACTGCTCATATATTGAGTTATACTCGACAATGCCAATCATATGCATATATATTCTCTTTCCCTTCCTGGCCAATGCTATGGTTGCAGAGTGACCTGCCTCAGCATTAATCTCGACATCCTATACCGATGTCATTTTTATAACTAGCTTAACTTCTTTTTTATTAGCACCATCATAGTTATTAGAGGAGACGACATAATAGTTTAAACATTTTTATTTCTATGATGGTTTACATTATACAACTCTTTAATCGACAACTGTTCTCCCCTAATTGATCCTATCCCAGTAGATGTATGAAACTTCATGGACATGTCCTTTTCAAATATAACTGCACCCGAGTCAATTAACGCGGGTCTTCCTAAAAATGCATTGTTTTCCAATGGCCGATCGATGATCAGGAAGCTTGCATGGTAGGATTTGTGAAGGGGAATGGTTCTGGCCGTGACGAGTAGGCATGCTAATCCAATGGGAATGATTGCGGTGTTGTTAAAGCCATAGATCAGTTTCCGGCTGGGCTTTAATAATTCAGCTGGAAAATTCATTTTGTTGAATACACCTTTGAAGATGACGTTTACTGAACTTCCAGAATCAATGAAGACCATTTTCATGGTGTAGTTTGAGATCTGCACCATGATAATGAGCAAATACTTATGCGGGAAGACTACTCCAGTGGTATCAGCTGTTGTGAAGACTATGTCCTGCGATGGCTTTTGCTTAACATGAAAAATGGTTTTCTGTTCCACTCTCACTTCCTGCACATATTGCTCTTGTGCCTTCCTACTTTGTCCTACTAGGTGCGGTCCTCCTTGAATTGAGGCTATGAGGTTAGAGGGATTTGCTGCCAGGTTTTTATTTGGGTTTAGTGTGAGGTTTCGTGTCCTCTCTCTATTGTTTTCTTTCTGGAAGCTGCCTAAGCACCCTTTCTAAATCAATCTCTCTATTCCATTCTTCAGGTGTTTGCAATTGTTAGTGTGGTGGCCGTTTACTTTGTGGAAGTGGCAATGTGCTCCACCTCTATTCTGCTTTACCTTTTTCCCTTTGTTCGAAACATTATAGGCTAGTTTGGTCCTGGTCATTTCATATAGCTACCAGGGGTATGAGTGAGAGAAGTTTTTGTAGTGAGGTTAACTTCCCTTTATCACTTTGCCGACAGATGATATCCTTCTGCCCCCATTTTCTTCTCATACTGAAGGACATAGGTTCTTTCAGGATGTGCTTTGTATTTGGCCTCTTCCATTTTGATCAGTCGCCTACCCTTTTGTAGAAGGCCTTCATGTCGTGACATGGCTTTCTACCGTTCTTCTCCCACATGGCAATATCCCTTCTAGTCCTGGAATGTGCTTCCATTAATAATGCCTCTTCGTAAGTTACCTCGATCCGGAGTGCTTCAGATTTGAAACATTTGAAGAAGTTGCGCAAACTCTTATTTTTGCCCTGCTTTATGTAGGATGTAGTGTTTACATCTGGGAAAGCTTCCTTTCCCGAGTTAAATTGTCTTAGAAAATTAGCAGATAACCGCCGCTAAAAACGGACTTCTCTTGGTCCTTAACTCCTGAACAACCTGGAGACAGCACTAGCTAGATAAACTGGAAAGAGTTTACATTGAGCCATCCTCTCTACCTTCAAAATATCAATATAGTACTCAAAGGTGCAGACATAGTCATCTAGGTTTGTAGTTCCATTGAATTTATCAATTGTCAGTGCTTTGAAGTTGTCAGGAAAATTCGCTTCTACGATGGTTTCACTAAATGGGGAAGAACCTTCCTTCATTACTTCTTCTCCGTTATTTTGTCGACAAAGTTTTTCCAACTGCTCTACATGTACTTTTAGCTATTCGATCTCTTTTTCACTAGGATCCATTTGAGATGAACCATCCCTGTAGAATGAGGTAACTTTATCGTCATTAGGAGCAGTTCATGGTTGCTTTTTTAGCAACAGTGAATTGATGTTAGCAGGCTTTGTTTTCGATTCTTAGTACAAATGTAATGGTAGAGAGTACAAGTTTCTATTTTTATGTGTCTCCAAGAAAGGTAAAGGAAATATTCCACCTTCCCTACTATAGTACCCTATTCATTTATAGTACATAAATATTCACGTGGATTGCTAATGTTACTCTTCCGCTCTCTAGATTTATGCCGTTGGATTGCGCTATATATCAAACATCCATCTTGGGCATTCGATGTGCACGGATTGCTGACGTGGCCTTCGATGGGAAATTGTGACTTGAGCGGTTGAATTTTGAATTTTGGTGGGAATCTTGAAATCTAAGCGCGAATGCTTGAAATTGAGGCGGGAAACTCAAATTTGAATAGGTTTTGCATTTCTAATTCTGAGAGGCACCATGCTTATGAACTGCACATGTGTGTAAATGAAACTGCAATGAGGTACTGCTCTTTCCTTTAGGGTAAGCTGTGTCATTATTAGCACTTTTGGGTCTTGTTCTACTTTGTTGAGAGTTGTGCCTTTATCATTTCCAGGATAGTGAAGCCGTATAACCTTTGTATTGCATCGATACTTGTGAAGTGGTGCTACACTGTCCAATCTGCAATACTTGCATAGTACTGCGCCAGGGATAGTTGGAGTTGAGTTGTGTGGCTTAGTAGAAAAGATTGTGTTGCTATTTCAGAGGTTAATTGCCTTGCATGATCCTGTTCTGAGCTGCTCTCGACATTGGGAGTGCTGCACCATCGCCTTTATCTTTGAACCAGATTTGATGATTTTTGGGGATGAAGTTAGGATCTCTTAGTGGCGGTGCAGCCTTTTCCCATCGCCTCATTAGCCTTTTCCCATCGCCTCATCCCTTGAGTCCTTATGTTTGTCATATAAGAAGGGCGATGCATTCTTCATTATTCTAATGTTGATATAGGATTGCAACATCGTTTTGTCATGTTAGTGTAAAATGGCGGTACATCTCTATAGCCTTTTGATATAAAACTGTAGTGCAATTCTGCCACTTTTGAATGCTAGTTTAAGAGTATGATACATCCCCGTTTGCATATAGTCACTTAAGAGGGTGTGTTGCAGTCCTGTATTATTAGTGTGGCTTTTGGGGCCCTGGCATAGCTTTTATATTTCATTAGTACTTAGAAACCATGCCACAATTCTACCTATTGAAGCAATTGTGATGGCTGTAGACCGGTTTCTGCACCTTATAGCCATTTCGGTTTATAATGTCAACACTATGTTGAATAAGTAGGCATCGTACCATCTGGATTTTGTTTTTGTGTCTTTCCTTATTCAAACTTTTATTGGCGGGAGCAGCTCTTCCGGCTCGGTATTGTCATTTATTTCGCTTTGACTATGTCTGGAAAATATGGGTATAACACTAACCTTGATGATGAAGTAACCTACCCTGATCCTTTAAACTACCTATCACCTCCAAAATCAAACATTCTTCCAAATAGCAAGGGAAACAGCTATAAACCATCTTGTCCAAAAATAAGAAGCATGGCCATAAAATAAAAAACAAAGGAAAAATGCCAAGAAAAATTTAGGTAGCGATAATGATGAAGGCCGCTCATTTAACATAAATCAAACTTCCATTACCTTCGATACACTTTTTGAAACAACATTGACATATAACAATATCACAACAAAGATTCCACCATAAAAGGCTATGTCCTTCACCAAAAAACCAACAATACCCCAATTTTAGAAAAAATAGGGGTTTGGAATATCAGAGGTGCTAATCACCTTAGCAAGCATCTTGAAGCAAAGCAACTCATTGGAAGGGAACATATCTACATCCTAACCGTTCTTGAGAATAAACCGGACTTTGAGAAATTATGTCATGCAAAGAACCTTATTTGCCCTAACTAGAATATGGAACACAACCTTCTTGAAGCTCCTTATAGTCGGATTCTTGTTATGTGGAGCCCTCTAACTTATGACTTATCTACCATTTCCGAAACTTTTCAGTTCATCCACTGTCTCTTAACCCATATTCCCTCACAATCTTCTCTCGATGTTACCTTTGTATATGGAAAAACCTCCTACTCTCAAAGAACTTGCTTCTTTAATCATCTCCCCTCCTAAAATAGTAACAACCGTTGGCTTTCTATTAAGGATTTCAACTACATGGCCTCTTCTTTTGAAAAACATGGTGGTATACCTTCAGGGTCGGCCCAAACACATTCAATGCCCTAGGCCAATAAAGAAATTATGTTTTTGTTGCCCCAAAATTTAATAAACAACAATACACTTAAATGTATGAAACAAAATGTAAATTCTATGATAGAAAGTTAACATTGATTACAAAATACTAGACAAATCATTTAGATCACATAAAAAAAACTAAATGTCAACTTGATATGAAAATACATAAATGACAACGCCGATTATACGCATAAGTACTTTTTTCCAACGTTGTCTCTCTTGGTCAATTTGAGCTTCCATTGCTTTATCAATTGTTTTCTTTTGTTGATGTCCCTTATGCACACAACCCATTTTATAAGATTTGCATTGTGCGATGGATTACTTTCATGCTTTCTTAGCTTTTTAGATAAATTATGTCAATCATTGCATCCTTCACAGGCCAATTGAGATACCTTTTGTGTATGCTTGAAAAGTTTACAACAAAAACAATAAACTTTATCACATTTATTTGAATATACAAGCCATTTTCTTTCATGCTCTTCTCTACGTGGATAGCTGCTAATGTAATGTTTAGAAGAAAAATGTCTACCATCAATCTTGCTTCTTGGAAATGCATCATTTTCTTTTAAAATCTTAATCGGACCATGTTGAATTAGCATAATTCTTTTGGTATCACTAATTATTCCCCATAATCTCGGATCATAATTAACATCAACGTCTTTCCAAGATCAATTGTGGTTGCATCATTACTGTCTTCATCAAAAGAATTGCCAACATCTTCATTATGTTCATCCTCCATAACTTCTACAATATGTTGATTATCAATTTCTACATAAACATTTTCATTTATAGGCTCTTAATCATTGTCAATATTAATATTTATATTCTCATCCTCCTCCCAATTGGTTTCTTCAATTTGACTTGAAGTCTGAATTTTTTTATTTCTTGCTTGAAATAAATTTGATATTGAGCCAACTAATGACTTTGTTTCTTCATCTCTCCGTTGCTTTTCTTTTCTATTTTGATATCCAGAATTTTGTCTTTGATTCCTATCTCAAATTGATATAACACAATATTAATATACAAAATTTCAATTATGTATTATTTACGTTTTAATTGCATAACACAATAATTCAAATGTTTTGAATAAAAGTTTCATTATTTATTTTGAAGGAATTTTTTTTAAACAATCAACTGTTAACTAGCTAATTAGTAATTAACATCAAATAGCATAAAATAAATTATCAACTGTTAACTAGCTAATTTTTTGAGCCTCTTTTTTTGTAATTTGGATCCTACCCGAAAAAATTACTTTTTGGAAATTTGGATTGTACCCGAATAAAGTTTAGTTAACATTTAACAGCCAATTCTTACGCAATTATACACAAATTAGTGAAATGACAAATCAAAAAAATAATTTAGGGATTAGGGCATTTGATTTCTCTTAACTTAGTCTACGATTTGGAAAGAAACAATAAACTAAGATATAAATATAATCCAATGGACGATCAATTGTTTTCAATTTGTTATATCAATAAATTAACAAACTTAGTCTCGATCGATCGTTTTAGCTTAAAGGATTACAGTAAACTAAATCCTAAAGAATTACTTTAAATTAACAATCAATTGTTTGCGACTTTCATTGTAATTCATATTTCAAAAACTAACAAAGTTATCAAAATCGGTATTCAATCAACAAACAATCAATACCTCATAAACTGATAATTGATAAACATAAATTCGCATAATTTAGAAATTAGGATTTGGGAATTAGGGCAAGAGACAAATCGACCTGACACAATTGACGACGAGCCAGCGATGGACACCAAGACAAGGCAGCGACGACGGACTTGAGGATTGAGGGCCTGAGGGGAAGCTAATTTGTCAGTTGAATGGAATTCGGTGTGGATTGCAGATTCGCGTTTTGCAGTAGAATACGAGAATCGATTTTTTTCTGATTTGTTGCCCCTGCGTGAAGTGTTGCCCTAGGCAAATGTATCGCTCGCCTATGTCATGGGCCGGGCTTGATCGTAGGTCCGATAAAGATTATGGTCTTTGCATATATGTATTGCTACTCCAGTGTCAAGCCATCAATCATTTTCTATGCCACTAATGGAGTTTGCCTCTTGCACTATAGCTGTAAGCTTTTCCTCGACCATATTCATTTTTTATTTCTTTCGTTGACGACAATCACGAGCAGTGGCCTGACTTGTTGCAAAATAAACAAGTACACTTATTTTTTCCATTCTTTGCTTTTATTTTTTTGTTTTCATTCTTTGGCTTTGATGGATGAATTTCTTCAACATTGTTGGTCTTGGAATGAAATTTAGTTTGTTGACTATCGATTTGTTCATGTTTATGTGAGTCTTCTATGCGAAGATGATGTTGTTCTAAATCATAGTCCAATTCGATAGTTTCTTCTCGTAATCATTCCAAGAAAAGGAAAGTCAGGATATAATAAACTCAACTACGAATGATTCAGGAAGCTCTATATTAGTATCTTTAAGATGATTGACAATAAGTGAAATCTAAATTTACTTGCTTGACGGTCATTTTATTGTCAATCATCTTAAATTTCATAAAATTACTAATAGGAAATTTCTTGTTACTTGTCTCAAAAATGCAATATTTGTTCTCCAATGCAGTCCATAGCGCCTTCACAGTTTCCAAGCTTCGATGTGCATTGTACACGGATGTAGACAGTGCATTCAATATTTGTCCTCTACACAAGAAGTCATCCTCCTTTCGCTTATGTCGTTTAGCTTTTAATGTAATAGCATCCGCTGGAGTATCAGCTGGTAATTCTTCAAAGCCATCTTCTAGTATGTAAAAAAAATTCATAGTAATAAGAATGAACTTCATTGTCTCTTGCCAATGAGTATAATTCTTGCCATCAAAATGTTCTAGCATTGTTAAATGTTGATTCATGACTTGAAGTGTATTATAGTTGCTTGAACCCTCCATTTGTTGATAATATTTTCTAAAAATTGATGGAATATAATGTGAATACCATTGTCGTACTTCTGATTTTGAGGATCTATTGTAGATTCTTTTAGAAAATAGTTCAGCTCTATCAAGTACAAAAAGACTATCGAACTATTCTCGTCATGATTCAACAAAGCCTTCTAAAGACGTTGCTTGATTCAAAGTTTTGAACTACTTTGATCAAGCCAAGAACACAGTAGTAAATATTTTTGAAAATTGCCAAGAAAGAGTCGTCAAACTAGAGAAGAAGAAGATGATTTAATCACAAGATTGGACGTTAGATGCAAGGGTTGATACCGTATATAGATGATGTTTGGATGTGAAGAGGGGTTGCTTATTTTCAAAATAACTATTAGAAAAGCCTCTGAATGAAGAGTAGCGGCCATCAGCAAGAGTTGCAACTCTTTGAATGGACATGGTAGTTCACAACCGCTATTTACTTTGTAAGCGGTAGTACCACCGATCGATCGATGGTACCTGCATATGCACGTTAAACAACTGTGCGGATATGTATCCTTCTTCGTTCCATTTTTGATCATATTTCTTC
The DNA here is from genome assembly GCA_030737815.1 of Allium fistulosum. Classification (NCBI taxonomy): domain Eukaryota; kingdom Viridiplantae; phylum Streptophyta; class Magnoliopsida; order Asparagales; family Amaryllidaceae; genus Allium; species Allium fistulosum. The sequence continues at coordinate 634,811,811 of CM060908.1, read as the reverse complement.
CCTTCTTCTAAACATACACTATTCTTCTTACTTCAAAAAACATGTTTCCAAAAAACCCCATTTTGATATTTTTAAAATATACAACAAAGCTTATCCAAATCAATCTTCTCAAAAACAAAATTCGAATCCACAAACTTAAATCTTCCTCCTTAAAAATCTTTTTGCATCTGCCTTTGGATTTGAAAGTCTAGTAGATTATACCTAATATGACTTGTGTATTAGTATGTGAGTGTATACCAATATATGAGCTAAATATAGCAATGTAACAGTATAAAAAGCAAAGTATAAAAACGAGCACACCAGAGTGTTATTCATCGTTTTGAGTCGGCTATATTGAACTGATTGAACAATTTAGATTCGACTGCTATTAAGGCCGATGAGTCCAGAGCGTTGATTGTGGGGTCCAGAGGTCAAGTACGAATGGTAATATGAAGCCATGATTGAATGGAGTTGAGAGATATGTAGCGCAGAATGTTCAAAGTATGGAATATGGCTCAACATATGGGAGGGATAGGCAAAAATCAACTTACAAGATAGGGATTGGTATATTCCAAGGAGCAAGTGCTTTCAATAAAAAATAATTAATATCTCAAGATCCACAAGTCCAATGCATATGAAATTTTATGAGCATGATAGGGGGACCCTAAGGAACCTACCCTAGGGATTGCACCTCAAAAGAATGAAGTCAGAGGGATCGACCCTCTTCCCTTAGTAGAGATCAGTTGATATCAGCAGCCAATCCATGTTGAAGCAGAGATCAAGCAATAACTTGAGTTCCACTAACCCAATTGGTATTAAAATTGGAGGCTAAGCATGTTTCACATGGGGAAGATACCATAGGGATCGCACCTCCAAATTCCACCAAAGTAGGGGTCGGTACCGATCCTTATTCTTTGGGATTTAGGCTATGCGATCCCTCTTATGGTCTATATGGTTCTGGAGGTCCTTCTGCCAAGTTTTCAAGGAGATATTTGGTCATCTTTGTCTATAAATACATGCTTGTTGTTCATTTTTGGGACTTGTACGCTGCAAATTGCTTTGTACTCTATTGTAACTAAGGATTTTCACCCGATCCCTATTGTACTCAGTTTCCAAAGTGATTAATAAAGCAACCTGTTCAAAGTGGACGTAGGCGCATAACGCCGAACCACTATAAATCGTTGTGTTCGTGTTATTGCTTCAATTTACTGCTATTTCTTGGATATTATCCTCTGTTTCTATTTTATATTCTTTATTTATTTCTCTTCAAAACTTCTACTGGGTTTTTGTGCCAATTTTTGGTGCAAACATTTTGGTGCTTTCATTGAGAACTTTGATTCTGCTTCGTCGGGGAGACGGGAACGTCAGAGAAAAGGTCGACCGACGGGCCATAAACCTTCAGTTGTTTAGTTTGATGACCAGGGGAAAGTCTGCCAGATATAGTTGCAGAACTTGACTCGGCTCCGGGATTGCTGTGTTATGAAGTTGGTCCGGAAGACACCGTAGCTAAACGCTCTTAACGTCTGAAGTCCATATCAACTAAACTCAATAGATAATCGAGATTAGAAAAGTTTACCTGTCCCCCTGTGCGAAGTGTAAGCTAGTGTGGTGCAGTGTTCATGTAGTGTAAAGGTAAGCAGCTTAAAATAAAAAAGCAAAATTAAATGACGAGACTTTGGATCCCGACCAGAGTGATCGTCATCGCTGACCGTCTCAACTGGCGAATAGATTGATCTATTGTGTAAACTTTGGGATTAGCCATCCACATATCGAAGTGTGAAATCCATTATTAAAGTCCATATGTTCACTTTTATTTCAAGTTCTAAGTCCCCGGGATTTGGTCATTCAATTCCGAGTTCGATATCGAATGTGCAAGTCCTATTGTCCATCATCATCATATGTTTAAGTTTATTAGGATGGAATTGGTTTTCAAGTTCAGTTCAAAGCCTAGAATTGGCCAAGTATAAGTAGCCGACCCCTATATAGCCAATCCCTACATATGCCGATCCCTATTCCAAAACAAGACGACCAATCCCTCTCTCCAAATTATCCATGCCGATCCCTTTAGGCAAAACAACTAATCCTTATCACAAAGCACAACTACTGATCCCTCCGTCCTTAACACACTACTGCTGATCCCTCTACTCGGGCGCCTTTATAACCCTCCAACATTCCAACTAATCCCTCCTCCATTTAACGAAACTACCGATCCCTCCATTCATGCACACCAACAAGAATACCGATCCCTCTCCTTCACCATACGGTCGATCGCTCTCCTTCCACGTCCTAGTGATTTTCCTCAAACCTTTTAACCGAACCTTACTCCATCCCACATCTCGTCCCCTCCAAGTAGCTTCGACCATCATCCCTCCATTACGTTAAACTCCAAACCATTTGCCAATGAAATGGAACCCATCGTCTCATCATAAAATAAAAAATTAAAGGCAAGCAAACCTACCTAAATATATCAAAGACGAGTTGTATGAGGAGAAGTATCAGATTCGATGGAAGGCGAAATGATAATCTAAAGCACAATAGGAAGGCAAGTTTATAAAAGGAGGTGATGTTTGAGTTGGAAGGGATCGGGTTTTTTCAAAACAAAGAAGGGTTCGGGACCGAGCTTAAAGAAAGTATGGAGGGGAAAGTAAATGGTAAGAAGATGGATATGTGAAGGTTGGAAGGAAGGAGTACTAGCTTATATATGGGGATGAGGTTCGGCCTATGTCTTCGATTCAAAGTAGAGGAGGGAGGGATCGGCTAAAAAGATAATGATCTCTGTAAACATATAAAAGAGGAGGGAGGGAACGGCTAGAAGACTATCGATCCCTATGAACGTTTTTTAAAAAAAAGGAGAAAAAGAAGGGATCGGCTATGGGCTTTTGCACCTGTAAACATAGGCATGAAAATTATGCAAATCACATAAATACAAAGTGCAATGAAACCGTATCTAACTTAATGAAAATTGGTGATGACCCGTGAACGTATAAACACATCCAGGAGCCAATGATAAGAACGTGTGCCCGAATATGCACGTGGATATTCTAAAAGTTCAATTTTTGAAATCGACAGAAATTGAATTCAAACCTGAAGCCTTCAAGTTCGAGACTGGATCAGATAACCTAAGCTTGTTAGTCTCATGGAACTGAACATAGACATCAACTGATGGAATATAATCCTAAATTTATACTATCGGTAAATGACTAAGCATCATGACGATTGAAAAGAGATATAACACTTTAGGAAAATAATTCGATGGAGGGATAACGACTGTTCAGAAAACTGGATGGATTTCTTTCCGACGACTCTAACTTGCTTCGATTCAAAGCACGTTGCGTTCAGCACAAGACGTACTTTGAGGGGCAAGTGTTATCCAGCATTTTGACCCAACTATATTGAACTGATTGGACTAGTTAGATTCAACTGCTATCAAGGTCGATGAGTCCAGAGCGATGATTGTGGGTTGCAGAGGTCAAGTATAGATGATAATATAAACCCGTGATTGAACGGAATTGAGAGATATGTAACGCAAAATGTTCAAAGTATGGAATATGGCTCAACATATATGAGGGATCAACAAAAATCAACTTCCAAGATAGGGATCGGCATGTTTCAGGGAGCTAGTGCATTTTAATAGAAAACAATTAACATCTTAAGATCCACAAGTCCAATGCATATGAAATTTTGTGAGCAAGATAGGAGGACCCTAGGGAGCCTACCCTAAGGATTGCACCTCAAAAGAATGAAGTCAGAGGGATCAGCCCTCTTCCCTTAATAGGGATCGGTTGAAATCAGCAGACAATCCATGTTGAAGCAGAGATCAAGAAATAACTCGAGTTCTACTAACCCAATTGACATTAAAATTGAAGGCAAGTATGTTTTAGCATGGGGAAGCTACCATAGGGATTGCACCCCCAAATTCTACCAAAGTTGGGATCGACACCGATCGCTATTATTTGGGATTTGGGCCATGCGATCCCTCTTATGGGTCCATATGGTTCTGGAGGTCCTTCTACCGAGTTTTCGAGGAGATATTTAGTTATCTTCGTCTATAAATACAGGCTTGGTTGTTCATTTTAGGGACTTTTTACGCTGCTAATTGCTTTGTACTCTATTGTAACTAAGGATTTTCACCCGATCCCTACTATACTCAGTTTACAAAGTGATTAATAAAGTAATATGTTCAAAGTGGACGTAGGCACACTACGTCGAACCACTATAAATCGTTATGTTCGTGTTATTGCTTCAATTTACTGATATTTCTTGGTTATTATCCTCCGTTTCCATTTTATATTCTTCATTTATTTCTCTTCAAAACTTCCATTGACTATTTGTGCTAATTTTTGGTGTAAACATAGAGTTTTTATATTGGATCAGATCTCCCATCCTACTCCAGTCCCAAGCTCCCCTTCGGTTTTTCACTAAACAACAATTCTCGCTTCGCCCGAAGGAATAGGCTTATACAAAAGTAGTTAGTTTGAAAAGCGTGTGTTCTACACAACGCTGATATTGACTGCTGATACAAGTATTCCTATAATCTCTCCTTGAGTATGAGTGTGTGTGCATGTGAATTTGTAGGAATGCTTATCACCAAAAGTTATTTGATGATGTATAAAGATATTTTGAGATTGTTATGAAAGTAAGAGTTTGAGATCAAGAGTAAGATTAGAAAATAGTTAAGTTAGTTTTTGAATCTCAAAACTTGATTGTATATATAGATTATCTTGAGTTTTGTCTAATGGATGCAACTGTTTAATTCATCCCTTTTTATCTACAATTTTAACCATTGATAAGAGTTGTGTCTATGTGGAGAAGAAAAGAGGCGTCTCTTCAGAAATATTGTTGTTGCAGTCGATCATACGTCTGAAATTTTTTGGCCAGACTTCTGCTTGTTTGTAAATTTGTAATATAAAATTGACAGTATTTAAATATAAAAATATATGTCGCCATACGTTTGATGGATGTCCTTAAATGTCCAGTTACCTGATTATCTCAATAAATAGTAAAGCATGTTTTGTGCAGAATTTCGGGATATGTGTTTGTGTGCTCATGTAACTCAAGGAAGACTGTATAAGATGATCTAAGATATTAAACACGTATATGACCTTATTTTCAATCCATCTTGATGTAGCTCTTTACTCTAGTCTTCCTTTGATCAACCGAAATCTAGAGCTCTTCCTTCTTTGATAATCCTGTATATAGTCAAGATATTGTATAGTATGATTGTATAGTTGTTGTCATTAAAATCCAATAGAATAGATTCTAACAGGATTCGCGTTACTTCAATAAATATATGGGTTGATGATATATTCTTAACTAATGGGACGTTGTTCACGTTGCTCTTGTTAGGTGGTTGCGACTTCGATATTGAGATCTGAGGTGGTGTAGATAGCTGCCCATTTCATTCCGTGTTAAAATCGAGATGTGAATGTCACAATGTCAGGTAATGCCGATGTAGATATTGTTGATGCTAAGATGGTAACAATTATTGTCAACGATCTAAACACGATGCCATCAATCTAGAGTTGCATTGATAAGAAGTTTTGGTGATGTTGCATGATGCTCGGAGATTGTATGTTGCAAGGTTAAAGTATGGAAGCAGTGTTTTTGATGGTGATTAATTCTTTGGCTTGTCAACTATACCTATGATAAGGTTTTTGCTGAAGAAAGTTTGTGATCGAATCTCTGATTGTTGATGCATAGTGATAGTTGATCAAATGGCTAGAATATTGTATGTGCCTTGAAGTAGAACTTTATTTGAGAGATGACCGTGGATGGTAGCTTGGTTTCTGAAGTTTATGAAAAAAACCTTCTTTGATTTGATTGGATACCATTGTATTGGAGATGAACAGTGAATTTTTGTTATGAGGTGAGCTTGTAATCCGATGAAAAAGAATAATGATGATAGCCTTTATATATACAAGTGGTATTGATAGATCAAATCTTTTCAAAAAATATTTCTCTTGATATTTTCCTTGTTTGAGATGGATGGTAAAAGAATTGTGTCCCTTTTGTGAAAAATAAGAATCAATATAAGAGAAACAGATTATGATGTATCTCCTAAAATATATCATTTGATTGTATATATATTTCCTTGCTTCCGATCTCTATTTCTTTTCTTTTCATTTTATATATACAGCCTCTGATTATATATCAATATTTGATGCAGCATTCGAACTGATTTGATTGGAAAGATATTTCAATAGCAATTGAATCCAATTATATCTCTTACTAAAATCACAACCTGTAAATACACATCACTAAACAAACATATTAAATATAATATATATTAATTAATATCAAACAGAAATTAACTGCAATGCTTGACAATATTTTTTGTTTGATAATAATAATAAATACATATTATTTTTACAGATAGAAATAGATGTGTGTTTGAAATGTGGTACGTGTAAATCAAGCATATGAGATATAATAGATGACAATTTAGTTAGAAACAAAATTGTGCTTTGATGATTCTTAAACTGTAACACACTCTGAAAGCAAAATCAAATATAAAAATATATGTTATCATCGAGCAAGATGTATACTCTACAATATATGAATTCTTAGTGTTATTACCCAACCGGATCCGAACTGACCCGATCTGATCAATACCGAAGCTCGGATCGGATTGGGTCGGATCTAACTTTTAAAATGTATAGTTTGAACCCGACAAAACTTAACCCGTCGAGTCTGGTTCGGATCCATCGGGTCGGACCTAACTGACACCCATATCCACACTAATTCGAATTCCATAATACCCACACCAGAATGAATGACTAGAATTGTGTCCTAGACCACCCACTCATGATACCATCACAATCCTACAATCATGATTGGAGATGAACTTGATTATTTAAACTCCGTTTTATTCATTGAATATCTTTAATAATAGTTGTAATAGCGTTTTCTTCATTGAATATCTTTAATAATAGTTGTAATAGCTTTAGTGTCACACTTTTTTGGTATCAGCATGAACTACCAAAAACGTCCCTCTATATATTATTAAATCTTAATCGCTTAAAAATAGAATCTAATATTAAATTTCTTTTACAAATTCAAACGCCCCTAAAAGTAGGATCTAACAATTAAACATGCTTCACAAATTCAAAACGCTTCTAAAAATAGGATCTAAAATTAAACATCATTTACAAATTCAAATTACTTTTTTTACAAATATACAAATCTTAATATCATTTGAAAATAAAAAAAAATCTTTTTTTTTACTGATTCAAACATATGTAATTTATAAAGAAAACAATTCACACGCGAAGCGCGTGCCATAACACTCGTATCTAAAACCAAACTCCATCTGTTGGCTTCCTAGTGTACCGCTATCGGCATTTTTTTTTTGTTAATGACCACCACGTCGACAGCCAACCACCACGTGAACCTCGTTGACTTCAGAAGTTGTTCGTCGACCACAGTTTAAACTTTTTTTGCATGGTGACATGAGGTGGGGCTGAAAGTAGTGCACTTATTTACAAGGTCTGGAATCTAGATCGCACTACGTACACCACAGTCGAATTCTCCCATTCGGGACTTCCTTCTGCAATCAGGGACTTCCTTCTGCAATCAGCTTCTCCCGTTCTCCGTTATCATTGCGCACTCTTGATATTGATGATTTCAGGCTTGAAGAAATTCAGCTGAAAGATATAGAATCAGATAGCCCATTGCCAACGTCTCTCCATGTCTTGCCGCAACCATTGGATCTGAACGTTTCTCCAACAGAAGAAGAACCGACACTTCCACCATTCGACTGCAGATTAGCATGGGTAGGTGGCGATTGCTGGGAAGCCTGCGTCTCACGAGCCAAAATCTCTGTCATTCGAATATGTTGAGGTTCCCTAACTGCCGCTTGAGAATCATCTATCTTTGAGATTGACTGTCGATCTCTCTTACTCTTCCTCTTGCTGGCAACAAGAATAAACCCGTCTTCATATACTCCTGGCGGCTGGCGAGAGAATAAGTCCGAGTTGAACGAAGAGCTTGAAGCGTTGTTTCCTTGGGTAGATAGAAAGTTTGACGCCTTTTGACACGAGAAAACTGGATTTTCAACTATCAAAATTAGCGCTGGTTCGGTCGGCATATGTTGGATATCTTTGTTTAAAATTATTACATTTCATTTAGATGACATTGTTACATGCAATCCGGTTGTCGGTATTTTACAAATTATAATTTTTTGTTTCTTAGTTTACAAATACTTCTTTGTCATAGCCATAGGAACTTTGCCAATGGTTGTTTAGGGAAACTGTTTAGGGAAACGATTACAGTATTTTCTTAGTTTTTTAGTTTCGTACTCCAATTTGCAAATCTGTAACCTTGTTGATCAGTAAAATTTTGGATGTCATTTTTGAATATATCATAAACTTAAATTATAGACATAATTTGACTAAAAGTTATACCACTGTCCTTCATCCTAAAGTTGTAGTTCTCTCCTTAAAATCCTTGCTATTTCGAGAAAAATGCAATTACTCAAAACTTCTTTACTGTTTAGTAAGATCATACAATAAATGCAAAACATCAGTAATCCATGAACATCTATATGTACTTTGTTTGTTATCTAATAAAACGTGCAGACAGTTTTACATAAATGGTTCTTAAGTCAATCCTAATAAGGTGATTAAATGCCAGATTTTTATTGGACCAAATAGGTTAGTATATTTTAAGCAAACAATAATTTCCTTCCTTAAAATTTCCAAAGATCCGATCCTTACAATAACTAACGGAAATTGAAGAATGAACGAGAAAAGGACTTATCAATGCAGTGAAAATAATGTAGTTTGGACCATAGAAGTATGAAATGTTCTAGTCTAAGATTGGATATGAAAGGCTCACAAGTGCCCACCAATTTGTTTGTTGGTGGCACTTGAGAGTCCTCTCACTTAACATGTGGCCTTTATTTTCTCTCTATTCACAATTAATTTGTCACTTCTCACTTTGATTCTACTTTTCTCTGATTTCTGCTCTTGGTCTTCACTGTAAGCATTTGTCTTGTGTTAATATTGTAGATTTATTGCTGGTTTATACTGTTTCTTTATTTTCTCGGATCCATTATTTTGCTTATTACCAATGCAAATAAGTTATCATTGAAGTTTTCTGAATCAATATGTTAGATTGGGTGCCAATGAAATTTGGTTCTCCTTGGCATATGTTACAGCAAAGTTTAGTCACATAGTTATGTTTGAGTCTAACCGTTGAGGTTCAAATATAATCTTCTTTTCAGTGTGGTTTGTAGATTTACATATGTGAACATATAACTTGCTTGTATGGCCAAATATTTTACCATGAGAGGTTGATGTATTTATCCACTCGATGGGTTTTTTAGTTTTGTTTTTTTTCCCCAATTTTAAAAGGCTAGAATTGTTAGCTATATGGAAGTCATGTTCTTATCACTTTAAAATCAATATAATAAAACCATTTAACTAATAGTCTCGTATTTCACTTTTCTTAAATCATGAAACCACATATCTTTTGACTAGTAGTGAATTGTTCAATGAAAGTATTGAACATGGTTGCATTTTTGTTTCAGGTTGAAATTCAAACTTGGCATGTGAAAATTGTAGCCACATTATAATAGCAGTGAAAGCTCTTTTACATTTATGGCAAGCAACTCAGTAGCTTTTGATAAGACCATTCTCGCTGGGCAATATAGATTACTCAAGCCACCTTCTAAAACATTGCAGTGTAATTCTGCAAGTCTAAAGATAGATCCAAGTAAATATAGTACCCTTCTCTCTAAAGCAAGACTTTTGTCATCCTCCAAGAAGAATTTTATTACATGTTATTCTACGGGTACACAAAGTAATGAAACTAAAGAACATGCAAGGAGTACAGACGATGCAACAAATATATCCAAGTACGTATTGTTACATTAACCATCTTTATTTTTGTTATGCATGTATGTTTTCTTATAATATCTGAAAAGATGAATGTGGACTACAAAATTGGTTTACATGTATTTCTTCTGTTCTTTGACTAAACATCAGCAGACTAAAGTGTATATGTATTCTACTATTTTGACATGTAATTACATCGATATGGATAATTTACTGACGTTCTAACATCTATATGTTCACAGTGAGAAGCATGAAAACGAGCAAGTTGGAGGAAGCAGTATTCAGTTTCGTGACCAAGCCACTAGAAAAATTACTTCCACATATTCAATTGTTTACAATGATGCAATATATATAAATGAAAGAGCACGCAATGATATTGTGTTGCTTTCTCGGTAAGTTCAGTTTCTATATATATGTATGTTAGTTTACATGCTGAGTGTTGTGTAGTTTCAATGTTTCATTTTTGTTCCTATATGTCAATCTTTATACCAAGTATACGGTCATATGATGTTTATTCTATTTCAAAGGATGACAACAAATCTAGGATTAATATTTGTCGTTCCTTGTTCAATTTTAGCGAATTGAAAGGCACTTAACAACAATTGACTTTTCCAACTTAGTATGCATAGCAATTATTACTTGCTAGCCTACGGTTTCATGTTTTAAAACTTTCCATATAGGAAATATGGCATCACATATTAGTAATGGATATGGGAACATCCTATGAAATTTCATACAATAAAAAATTAATTTTCGATAACATGACAAGTTAACTCTGTATATGCATTTTTACTCACACTTCACTCTATTTAGTTAAATTTTCATTTATTGGCTGCTACTATCTGACAGGGGCATAACACAACTGGATGATCGGGCACGCCAGGATGTTGCTGTACTTGGATCGGGGATTTTGAAACTTGATGGTACACTTTTAGTTTGTATATTCTTGCATTGTAATTCTTTATAGAGGTCTATTTATTTTATTATATTTTTCTATTGTTCCTTGAACATGACATAGACTTATATTCCAGGTTTTCAAAATGGGGTTCAAATCATAAATCGTCAAATTTAAACTTTAAATTGAAACGGGACTCAAATTGTAAATTGGAGATTCAAAAAAAAAATCCATTTTTTAAACTTTGTATGCATTTGAAATTGGTTTTGATGTTTGAACTTCTACATCAAAACTTAAAACTCGATTTCTCTCATGTTCCATTTTTATTATGTTTAAAAAACAGTAGAATTAGAGTTGTGGATCCCTATAAGTACTGAATATATCAATATGAACTGAATCATTTTTCTCGTTTTCGGTTTTAACTAGGTTTGAATCGGAATGTAAATAAAGGAGAGATCCAATTTTGATACAAGATTTAAATTGTAAGATTTCAAGATTTTTAACAACAATGCTTATATTAGCATTTAAATTTCAACCCTCTCAATCAAACTGAGCTATTGTCAATATTCTCCCAGACCAGAATATTAGTGTTAATTTCACTGTTAAATTTCAGATAATCACTAGAAAGGTAGAAAAATTAAATGATCGATTTGGATTCTGATTTGTATATTTGACACTAATCTATTAAATAATAGTAAAGCAGAAGAAATTAAAGCTCTCTCATTAATTATAGGAATTTCTTCCTCTCTCCTTAATTCTCTCTAGATATTTTATTTTTGCATTCCACAATTTATTGTTATTATAATTATTACAATGTTTCTACTTCTCTCTTCTATCATTAAAATTTAATACTAATTTTAACAATTATTTACAGATTTCTTCCACATTTTTTTTGTTATTTTACATTTAAGTCCATATATATTAAATTTAGTTTGCAGATCTTAAATTTAAGCTCTTTAAATAAATACAATTAACGAGTGTCCATTAATTGATCTAATAAATTTTTAAAATGACAATTCAATGTGTACACGTATTTGTACTGACATAAATGGTAAAACTATATTTTCATTCAAGTCCATATAATATAATAATTTTCATAATCATATACAAAATTATCTTTGATACTTTTACATTTTTCTACATTTAAGTTCATAAAATTTCTTTATTTCTAAAATTAGTTATTTAGTACAAAGAAATATATACATAAGTTTTTCTTTCTAAAGTTGGTATTTCATTACAAACAAATATATACATAAAATTGGTTTTCAAAATTGGTATATCATTACAAAAATATATAACATTTTTCCTTCATAACATTGATACGTCAAATGTACTCTTATCATTATTAAATTATATTATTTGAAGAATAACATTACAATTAATGATAAGCGATGGATGTTTATATTCTGTAATATTGAAAAAAGAATTTTTTTTTGAAATAGTACGTTTTTATATAAAAAATTACATTTTAATTATTTAGATTCGTAATCTGAGTTAATGAATGGACAAAAATTATACCATATTTTGATTAGAAATATTTTTCTTCTATATTTTATTATCTTTTTTACATAAATGTTAAATAATTTTTGAAATATTTTATAATAAAATAATAGTAGAAATGTATGAAATCATGGATTAAAAATCATTTTTTTACATAATTATAATGACAATGTGATTATAACGTTTCATGTCTTATTTTCACTTGATATATCTTTTAGTAGTTAAATAAATATTTTTTATCACTATGGTAATATCATATAATTATTTTGGTAAATATGTGCTGCGAGAACTATAAATGCACACAAATACATTGAGTCTTTGGTATTACACTTCTATTTTTAGGTATTTGTCGTCATTCTTTCAAATAATATTTGAAATTTAATGTATACATCGTATATCTTTTAGTCAAATGTATCAGAACCTAAATGTCAATTTCATAATATATGCACATAAATATTTATTTATGAAATTTTATAAAAAAATTAATTTCAAAATTTATTAAGAATACTTGTTTTCATTTATTTGATTGATAAATAATGAATTCTAAAAAATAATAAACCGATATATAACTCATTTTTACAACAAAAATGATAATTTAATTTTTATTTAAATATAAAAACATACGAATCTCATAACAAAAATGCACAGTTATAAATATAGTAATTTCAATTTATAACTCATTTATCCTAACAAAATTCATCAAATATTGCGTAATAAATTATATTCTTCAAAAATAATTATAATATTATTTTTCTATAATATACCGTGTACAACGCACGGGTTACACACTAGTCATATATGGAGTAGAGCACCTTACAGTAAAGGGGTGCTATCGATAGAATCAATTCATATAAAGGCAATCAGTATTGTTTCTTTTTCTTCTTCTTCCTTTTCTGATAAAGGCATGATCATTTTTCCATAAAAAGTGCACTGCTTTTGGTGGAAAGTTAAGAGAAAAAAAAAGAAAAAAAAAATGAATAAAGTCATAGTTTGATGTTGCTTATATCCAATTGCGCTTTTATCCTACTCAAATATGTAGATGCAATCCTCTCTGATAAATACCTAGATTCGACGTGACAGTAAATAGGTTGAATTTACACAATATACCCTTATCATTCCAATCATGCATAACTGGAATTTGTAACTGTAATTTTTCTATAGCTCGAGCAAGGAAAGACACTGAGAAAATCGATCATGGAATGAAGAAAAAAGCTGCACGCTTGCACCATATAACTACAGTATGTATCCTATCTCAATTCTAAAAATTTGGGTTCTGGATCTCAGTAATCTGTATTGTAGTCATGCTTATCTATTCGTACAGATACTAAAAGACAGAGCTGGATCTAAACTGAAAAGAGTAGCAGACCAGCACTGGAGTGATGGTGCCTTGGAGGTATAAAAATAATATTTATTCTCATTTTGAATTTCAAGCTATTTTCATATACAAAATAAAATGAAGTTTCCACCAAGCAAGAATGAGTTTGATTAATTCACACATGCATACTTTCTTTTTGTTTACAAACTAGTGTTCAGTTTCCAGAGAGAGACGATTTTGATTTCATAGCAAGCTTTTGTATAAAAAGGTCATACTAAAGTGAAATGAGATCTTTTACTGCTAAATAACACTCAGCTTGTTAAGTTCCCTCATTGTGTGTGAAGCGCGTGTTTCCTGTTAAATGACCTAGTGGAAGTCAGGTTATCGAATAAGCAATAGAAAAGGAAGAACAAAAACTTCTTAATTCGACAATCATACAAATATATGCCTAACTTTAATTGATTCCACACATTTGATCATCTATGAGTGCCTTAGAGGAATAGACGATAGGAGGAAGTGAGCGTGCTTGAAACAACATTATTTTCAGCTTATAAAATAGCTCAGTGAATTTATCCACTTGTAGCACTAAATATGGCAGCTTAAAATTTATGAATGTGGTCATAACTTAGTATTTGTAAGTTTCTCTCCTTTTTAATCTTATATTGGTTTGTTCTTAAGGCCGACTTAAAGCGAGCTGACTTTGCTGTTAGGAGACGAGCTATGGAAGATGCATTCATGGCTTTAAAGGTTCCTTACTCGTTTATTCATGTTACCCATTCTCCCCTACCAATCATGACTATCAGTACCATTCAGTTTATCACTGTTTACTCAAATATTACTACTGCTTTGAGCATATAGTACTTCCTTACATTGGCAAAGGAGGAAATATTTGGAGAACTTTTTTTTTTAAATATTTACTTTGATGATCTTACAGTTTGTGAAGAACATTCATGACACAATGGCAAGTAAATTGTACCAGCAGTAAGCTCCCTTACCATCCATAAACTGAAATTGTGAATTCCATCAATTTCATTGAAAAATCTTACATCTCTGGAGGTTTGTAATTGTGCTGATTTATATAGGCCTTCTCAGAAGCAAGGTTCTTTTACTGAAGACAGTACATTAGGATTTATAACCTTGCAGAAGAATGGGAAATCTCTCGATCTTTTGAACAAGGATGTTTCCACAGACCGCATCAATGCAATTCAGGTTTTTATCTATTTTCGTAATGATTGTTACAAAAATATTAAATGTTGAACTCCATGGAAATTTTTTTCGTCGTACGACACATACAAGTATGTAACCATTTAAGGTACCTTTAAATTGAATTTGAATTAATGATATTCAGGAAGCTTATCTGACTATGGCGTCTGCCTTGTCTGAGGCTGATGGAATCGATTACACTGATCCTGAGGAGGTAATATTACAAAGACAGATTAATTATTTTCAACTGTGATTATTTACATCTTTAAAATTTAAACTGTTTTAAATAAAATGAGTTTTACAACTTTTGGATGCAGCTTGAATTGTTAGTAGCAGCTCTTATCGATCTTGATGCAATGGATGGTAAAGGCAGTGTCTCTCTTTTGGCTGAATGCTCGAGTTCACCTGATGTTAACACGAGGTACTATCATCATTCACAGATTTTCAATATGATAGTTTACAATATACAATATTGAATTTTCATTCTCCAAACTACATCCAGACATATATATAAATTTTTTTTGGAGGGGGAAGCGCTGATACAACTGTTATAGAAATATTTTAGGAAGAGGGGAATAATAATACTTTTGGCGGAGAAGGAAATTCTTATACAACAAACTTTCTTTTTTTCTATTACTTCTTTATTGCTTATGTGCTTACATAAAATGGCTTGAGTTTACATGTACGTACACATACCCACACGTGTGCCCGCACTCACACACACACACATATGACAAATGCTTAGACAAATGTGAAACTCACACTTAATTCCTAATTAATTACCATATGTATAACTGGATATACTAATGGACTAATGCATACCCGATCTTTTAATGCATGAGTAAATTATGGAAATAACTCATACATTAATGTGTGACCATTACTATTATTTAAATGGTCAATTATCATGACTTCTCATATTTTAGTTATGCATGATTGTTAATGCTTAGTTAATTGCATGACAAAGTTTATTTTTCAACACTCCCCTTTAAACTTGTCAGCCCGCTTAATATGCTTCGTAGATCCAATACGAAAAATAAGACATTAGTTAAATGTTCACCACCTCAAACTCCTTGAATGTTGTTTGCTTGAACTCCATGGGCACTGTCACTACTTCCAATGTTGAATGCATAACTTGATGTCATTTTCCAATCATCGACACTTTCGCAAAGTCACTATTAAGGTACCCAACAAATCTTACCAGAACATTCTCTTTAATGAAAATACAAAAAACAATCGACATATCTTGGTATGAATAAAACTATCATGAATATGTGGAGTTTCTTAACAGATCTGAAGATTTTCAAAGAGAACCGACGCTCCTTTAATTCATGCATTTTATTCTGCGTCCTACTTTGGAAATAATCTTTTTCATATTGTGAAATTGTTGCTCGTGGTTCTTATATGTTTTGTTAATGTCTTTCATGTTGTCTTTCCATGTTTCATTTTGGTCCAACTTTTCCGACAAATTTGACTCAGAAATAAAGTTTTTTGAAACATAAATTGTATAATCTTTGCTCACCTCTTTTGCCAGATTCAGATTTCACATTCTCTTGTTCGTATACCACATCAGCCTTTTGATTTCCATTATCGATGATCGAGCTAATTTTTGTAGTTGTTTCGTTATCATCAACAATAATAATTTGTGTCATATTTTCTTCTTCTTCAATGAAATTTCCATGAAATATGTCATTATCTTCTTTCAATTACTCGTTGCATTCTTTCATCTCTGGCTCAACATCTTCCATTTTTATATCTTTAGTTGTCTTCTCTTTTGCTTTCTTATTTTTTTGCAGGTTCCTTAGTCTTTATGTCTTCAACTTTCTTTTCCTTGGTTTTCTCTCCCATACCATTGCTCTTCTTCTCCTCTTCATTTGTTTTCACCTTTTCAACTATTTGCTTTTCCACTTCTTTTATTTTTATATGCTCTTCTGTTTTCACTTATTCGTCTTTCATTTCAACCTTCATCTTCCTCTTCTTTCATTATTTCCACTTTTGGCAGCTCTTCTACAGCTTTCCCCTTCTCATCAATTGAATTGTCTTCTTCTATTTTCTTTCTACCTCGTTCTTTCCATATGATTTTTTCAGTAAATTCCATGATCTCCTACACATCTTGTGCTAATAATATGATCAGATGTCGCCTCGTTGATACCATCGTTCAGCATAATATGGGCACTACTATCATTACACAGCAACCTTGCAAATGCTTTATTTTGGCCTTTCAAGCTTTCAAAAAATTTTCCATTTGTGTCAAACTTTCTAACTCTTTGGCCTTTCAACACCATTCTCAGTAATCTCCATAATATTGGATATCAACTTTCTTTCTTTATAATGCTCCATCCTTTACAATTCTCCTTAGTCCTTAGTGAGAGTGAACAACGGTTCTAACCAAAAAGTCATCATTTTTAATTCCTAAGTAATTACCAAACGCATAACTAATGCTTAGGCAAATATGACTAATGCATACCCGATCTTTTAATGTGTGAATAAATTATCGAAATAACTCCTACATTGATGTGTGACCATTACTATTATGTTAATGACCAATTATTATGACTTCTCATATTCTATTTATGCATGATTGTTAATGTCTAATGGGTTTGGTTAATGTGTGACCTAAGGGCACATATTAAGGATGACATTTATGTGCTAAAAGACAATATTAATTTCAAATACCTATTTTATTCTTATAACATAAAAATAGGTGGAATTCGGGGGGTTAATTTAACCAATATTAAGATGTGCCACATGATAACATTTCCCATGTCTGAATAATTGCATGAACAAGTTTCTTTTTCAACACATGTTCTGGTGTATATGTTAAGAGCCTTGATACAAAAGTTTTTATTTTATATTTTAGGCAAGCTCTAGCAAATGCACTGGCAGCAGCTCCATCTATGTGGATTCTCGGAAATGCTGGCATGGGAGCTTTACAAGTAATTATTATATCATCATCATCATCATCATTTAAAAAGCAGAGTTATAAATTTAAGAAGTGAAAGTAACAGAAATTCTTCTTTTTTTCCCCCTTTATTTATTTATTGATTTTTTACTTTTATTTTAAAAAATATATGCAGAGATTAGCACAGGATACCAATCCTGCTATTGCAGCTGCAGCATCGAAAACCATTGAAGAACTGAAGCAGCAATGGGAATTAGAAGAGGGAGATAGTCTGAGATTTATGATGAACAATAAGCCTCAAGAATATGGTTCTGATGCAGGTGAAGAAGGAAATTACTAAGTGGAGATATCTCAGAAGATCTAATACTGTTAATATTAACAAAATGATTGTAAAAAACTAAAAATAGAATTCTAGAGACTTCTGTGATTATTGATAAGCTAGCTGTAAAGAAGTTATCATCTGAATGCTTCCAAAAAAGACAAAGCAATATCAATGGAAGTGCGTTTATAGATAGCCTGAACGTTCTCTCTTTATTTCAAATGTATGTTGTATATGTGGTGGAGTTTCCTCTGTAAACCAAAATTTTATTTACTGATATGCAAACCGAAAGTTACAAATGTTATTCTATTTTAAGCTAAGTCAGAGTAACAATGTGACTTCAATACATTAGTTTTACAGAAAAATACCAGCTTTCACCCCTAAAAGGATTTATCTTTTATTGTAAAGTCAACAATTTACCTTCAAAAGAACGTAAAGTCCAGAGCTATAATGTGGACCATGTAACAATAGGTGTACAACAATACAAAGTTTTGGTTTTTCCTTTGGTCGATGACAAGTAGTGTATACCTATCTACTTTTAGGAACTGATGGCATAAGGCGATGGTACCAAGACATCTTGAATGATGACAAACAACCAATGATAATCCTATGACCCTAACCCCTAAGAACATCCCCATCACTACCACACCAAACACTTATAAATAACTAATATAACACACTCACACATCTCAATCATCACAACACAACAAATTAATTTGGTCATATCTAGTTACCCAGCATTTGTAAAACTGGATAAGTTTGTTATCACATGAACTAGGATTCTCCACCTTCGGATTGCTAGAATTTAACCACGAAATTATTCGGTTTTTAGAAAGCCGCATTATGTTGTCTTCTTAACAAAAAAAACCTAGTCTTGTAAGTTCCTCTGTTTCACAAGCCGTTTTCAAACAACTTACTTTTGTGGAAAAAAAAAATTGAAAATCAAAACCATATTTTCACCATATCTTTATTAATAGTTGACTTGGAAGCGCAATCTTTTGGTCCGACGGTGAACAACCTAAAATACCCTTCACTCATATATAATTCAATTATTATCTGTATTACTCTCTTTACAATCACCTAAAACAAAAAATAATTTATGTTATTTCTAATCTATTATTTTTACGCTAGATTTGAACAATTCAAACTAAGTTAAAACTTGAATATTTCAATGAATATATTTTTAGGTTTGCGTGTTCGTTGAAATGAGAATATGTCAAATATGCATATCAGATAATAAAAGATTATTCTAGATAATTCAACACATCTTTAATAATAGTTATAATACCTTTGATGTCATATTTTTTTTAGTATTAACGTAAACTACAAAAAAATGCTCATTCATCTTAATATCACTTAAAAATTTGATCCAACTTCTTTTATAAATACAAAATTCTCCTCTATAAATATTACTAATTCCTAATATCCCTTAAATATAAGATCTAATAAATAAACCTCCATAAATATTATTAAATCTTAGTGTAGCTTAAATATAGTATGCAACAAATAAATTTTCTTTACAAATTCAAAACTTCTCTTTACAAATATTACCAAATCTTAATAACACTTAAAATAAGATCTAACAAATTGACTTCTTTTACAAATTAATAGAAACAAAAATTAAAACTACCACCAATATAGATGTTGCAACTAAGATAGAATCAGAAAAAACAAAAATTCAAATTAACAACAAATAAACTTTTTGAATATGTAAAACATATTAACTTTATAGAAAAACAATTCACGCGTAAAATGCGTGCCATCATCACGCATGAAGCGCGTGTCGTAACACACTAACGCTCTTTTTAAATAAATAAGACGAGTGATGAATTTGTTTCGAGGTGGTGATAACAAAGGAGGAAAATTTGAAATTGGTGAGTGGCGGTGGTTGCGACGATGGCGCTAGCTCAAGTTCTACAAGAAGCCAAAGAGTACCAGAGGGAGCTAGCATGTCTAGATGGAGGAGGATGAACATTATATCTGCAAATGTTTCTCTTGACCCATACATCATTATTTATCATTGAATGAAGTTCTAGCAATCTTTTGTGGATTTTCGAATACGTCAATGCACTCGTCAATTGGGATGTAAGTTCGTTCAAATTTCTACATGTGGTTAGATTATATTTTAAATTAAATCAAGTTATATTAGTGTACCTAATGAAAACATCCAATTAAAGTCATATCTTTTTAGCGATCTTAAATTTTCGTACATTAAAGTAATTGATTACAGCCATGTCTCTATTAATAAAACATTTTAATTCGATTATAGTAGAAGTTACACAACTTTCATCAAAATGCTATAAATTACTACCATTAATCGAGTTTGAAAATGTTATTTTAGTATCTTTATGGTACTTCGGTATCACTTTATTTGTGTTTGAATGTAATCCGAGTATAAATAAGTTGTAAACATGATCAGCTAACACAAATAGTACCACGTTCTTCATACGATAATACAAAGCTAAATACATACTTAGAAAGAAAATACAAATACACATACATCACCATACTTAGAAAGAAAATACATACTTAGAAAACAAATACATACCTTTAAAGAAAAATAAATACATACTTGGGAAGCAAAATTACATTACCTAATAATACTTTCAAACATGGTTTTAAATGTTCCAAATTGTATAAGGTAACTATCCTAAGTTCAAAATGTATCATGACCAATGAAATCAGTATGATATTCAAGTGTAGTGAAACTCATCTTCATTTTTTTTAATTCAATGATAAACAATATCGGTCAGCTCTACTCAAATTTGGAGTAGTCACTTCTAGTTTCCAAATTTCTATAGCTTGTCCTATAATCTAGTCGACTACTATGAACTTTATTCAATGCTTGCCAAATATCTCGACTCAATCCGCCATATATATTACAATTTTCCTTGATATATGATTTTACTAAAATTACAAAATAATGTGCAAATCATTGTAAGCTTGCATTTTGGTAAATATGACTGTTTTGGTTTAGGCTTATTGTAAAATGATATTCTTAATAATTAAAAGTGCATAACAAGCGTCCGGTTTTGCGTAACTTATTAATGCTAATTGATGAAATATGTACAACAAATGTTTATACAAATACAAAATGTTTATGGAAAATGTGTGGTCATGTTGAAATGTTTATTACTAATGATCCATTTTTACCCGCTTTTTGACCAAAGCAGCTAACTTAAAATGGACCTAAAGAACTCATACGCAGTCGGACTGACTTGAAATTTTGGAAGAACACTTAAAAGACATAAATGAAGGCACTCATAAAAAATGGGCTTGATTAGATAAGGGTAGATGGATTGCTAGCAATCCATATAGAGTGGGCCCCACCACCTGAATTTTGAGGGTAGGTCCCAGACACCCTCTAGAGTGTACCTGCAAAGTTTCATCTGATTTCGTTAAGTTTTGAGTGAGTTATAGATGATTCTTCTAGACCAAATGGCTCATGAAGACGGATAATCAAACAAATTCCAAACGACTTGATATTTGAACAAGGCATTCAAATGGATAAAAGGAAGACAACCCAAAAGGGTAGACTCAAAAATAGTTTAAGGGCATGTGTAACATCCCCTATCTGTAGGCCCGAAGCTAAGCGCTACAGATGCTGTAGTCATCCATAGTATTAACTTCTGGTGACTAAATACGGTAATGTTAATGGTATCGATAATATCAGTACCACATGAATATGAAACAAAATCATAATTTTTTTTTAAAATAATTTTTCTGATTACGTTTCACAAAAAATGTTTCATATTCCATTACATAATCTCAACCATTTTCCAGGTTCAGATCAAATATAATTGTTACAAAATACGCCAAGTGCGACATATGAAGATGCCCCCTTGGTTGACCAGAGTACTAATAGTCATAGCTGACATAATACAACACAACGGAATAAAACAGACAAAACAAATCCTACATAGCTAGCCGTCAGCCTCATACTCGTCTTCGGAAGCTTTATTCGTTAACCTACTAAAACCTGTAAACCCTCAACCCTCAGCCTACTCAAATCAATTTTAAGCACCCGAGAGTTTAAGGGGAAAAACATAAACTTCGGGTCAGACATAAAGCCTGGTGTGAATAATACTACACATCTTGGTTATTTGATATTAAGTGAGACCACGCCGCTTAACGGAACTGGTTTCCCCTCACTAATATCCTTTTAAAACATAGCTTTTGCAAATCATAATCATGCAACCAAAACTGGTTAAAACAGTAAAGCATTATCATGTAAACATACATATCAGGTAACAAATGAACTATCTGTCCGAACACTATAGTTTTATTTGGCTAACTACTAACCTTTGGCTGATTCAGGCCTACCAGACAATAAAAACAAATAATCTAACATCTGTTAGATACTCCTCTTCTTGACGATCTGCTCCTTACTTACTTTTTCCATGTCAACTGATCCTAATGGTTATGCGGGCTCACCAACAACCTACCTCTGTACAGATATATTACTTTCTGTGTGTAACATCATTTTAGTCTTACCCGTGACAATGCCCTACACACTGGAATTTTAGACTAACTTAGCTAGGGACTAACAGCTAATGTGTAGGGTGCGACCCTATACCAGTCCCATCTGGTATTCTAATATCTGAGTCATTTTACTTAGGGTAATCTTCGCTTAAATTTTCCTTGAAAACCTTTTCTTCTCAAATTAATTTAAACATTTAAATCATACTTTAAACAAGGAAAATAAATTCTTTGCTTTACTCAAATCACCTTGCCATGTTATATATACACTTTACACAAATCATTTTTGATGAAAACATTTAAAACCTTTGAAAGTACTCCTTTCGATCTCATTGAAAGTATCCCTTTCGAAACCAAGTAAACCCTTTATAACCTAGACCGAAAGGCCAAAACATTCCTTTCAAAACCATTCATATAAACCTTTCAAAACCATTGAAAAACCTTTCTTTCGAAAGCTATAAAACCTTTCGACATCCTAACTTTAACACACTTAAACATTGCCTTTTGAAAATATTAGAAAATATTTTCTTTCAGACCTTCCGAAACCATTGTGGTACCACCCCTTTGAAACCTTCATTAAAACCTTTCAAAAGCATTAAAGCATCAAACCTTTCAAAACCATTTGGGTTCAAGCAAAACATGTGGAAAACCTTTAGAAACCATTTAGAACCATCTCCTTCGAAACCATTGGGTTCTACCTTCAACAGAACAAAAGGGTCATAAAACCTTTAAGTCGAAAGCATTCTTTTGAAAGCCATTCCTGAGTAAAGAAGTGATGGTGTCGAAACCAACCCTTCAAAAGCATTGGAGAAGTGGCTTTGATTTTTAAAACAAAGTATACCTTTTGAAACCATTTGCTTCAAAAGGTAGAAAGTGGCAGTTAGGGGTTTTGACCCCTTCGAAAGCATTCTCTTAAAACAAAGGTGCAACCCTTTTCGAAACCTTTCCTTTAAAACATTTGATTCGGTCAAAAACCAACCGAGTCGAAAGCATTCCTTTCGAAAGCAAGGCGGACACATTTTCATTTCAAAACAAAGTAACGCTTCAACCCCATCGGAACCTCATGTTTCGACCCAGTCCTCCTGCTTATGTCCAATTCGCTACATGCCAAATTTTTATATCATGCGCATTGGTTTCGATGGTGATGGAGGCAGAAGTACTAAGTCGGAACCCTAGGTGCCGAAAGTGGTGAAACAGATAAAAAGCTTATAAAACCTGATTTTAACTTTTAAAAGAAATTCTTTTCAACTAACCTGCCTTGTTTGTCAAAATGTTATTGGTTGCTAATTTTCTTTTCTAAAAGTACTATCAAAATTTCAGAAGTAAACAATTTAAATAATTTACAAAATACCCCTTCTCCTTTTACAAATATATAAAACATTTAAGTCTCATACATTAAATAATTTTATATATTCATTAAAACACTTAGGAAAATTCTACAAAAATTCTAGAAAATCATTTTTAATATGTTTTCTAACACATAATAATTTCAGACCCAAAACATATATTATTTAACTGTAAATAATTTTTTAACCCAAATAATCAATTTCCTCACTAGAAAATTAATATTAAATCCACATTAATTCAAAAAATTATGAAAATTGAAACACATCTCTAAAATATCATTTTTGATCTAAATCTAAAATCTCAAGGCATTTAGATTTCATGTAATAGAGTTTTCACATCAAAACATATCATAAAAGTTATATGAATAAGCATAAATCACCAACAAGCATATATAAGTATTTAATCATTCAAAAACATGGCATAACCTTGCAAAATAATTCGGATTAACCTTAATTAAAACCGAAAACAACAGAAAATATGAGATGTAGTCATTATTCACCTTAGCTTTGAGATTAAGAAATTTGAGATTTGAATGGATTTGATTTTGGTTAATCTTCCTTCCTTTGAATTTCTTTATCTGCTTCCTCTTGCTCTTGCTAATGGTAACCGACCTCTATTTTAGTTTGGTATTGCAAATGAACGTATGAAATGAATCCCTATGGGTTTAGGGTATTAGAATACTCTTATTCCAACTTTGCCCCTCACCTATTTCCTTTACCCATTTTATTTTAGTTATTTTTGGTTCATTTATTCTCTTAGGCACGACTACCTCTTAGTTTAATCACAAATCTCAATACCCTAATCATCACATTATTTTATTTAATTTAGCTAACTTAATATCCCAAATAATGTTACTAAAAATTAGGTTCATTGTAGACTTCCCTCCTTAAAGTATTTCATCCTCAAAATTACGATAAGGTACACAACAAATCAATCATAAAGGCAAAACATACCATCAAACAAATCAGGATAAACATCTCTAATCCTGCTCTCAGTTTCCCAAGTACTATCTCTCTCATCGTCGCTCCACTGGACTTTCACTAATCTGACCGTCTTGTTTCTAAGCCTCTTCTCATCTCTCGCAACTATCTGAACTGGCTTTCTAACTATTGTCAAGTTTGGTTCTACTACCAAGTCATCTAATACAGTCGGTGCTATAGTAGACCCTGGGTCTCTAACACACCTCCTTAGATGAGAAACATGGAAAACATCATGACTCCTGCCAAACTATTCGGTAATTCTACCCTATATGCGAGTTTCCCGATCCTCTCTACAATAGGAAATGGTCCTACGAATCTCGGTGCCAACTTTCCTGATTTCCTGAATCTAATCGCACCCTTCAATGGTGATACCTTAACAAACAGATGATCTCCAATTGAGAACTCTCAGTCTTTCCATCTTCTGTCTGCATAACTCTTTTGCCTAGATTGAGCATCCTTCATTCTAGCTGGAATCAACTCAATCTTCTCTATGGCTTCTCTAACCAAATCTGGACCAAGAACCAACCTATCCCCGATCTCTAACCAACAAATGGGAGATTTACATGGCCTTCCATACAAAGCTTCAAACGGTGTCATCCCTATACTAGCATGATAATTGTTGTTATATGAAAACTCGACTAAGTATAGATGATCTTCCCATGATCCCCTAAAATCTAACACACAAGCTCTTAACAGATCCTCCAAGACTTTGTTAACCCATTCCGTTAGCCCATCAGTCTGTGGATGGTAAGCGGTACTCATTTTGAGCTTAGTACCTAAAATCTCCTATAGACTTTTCCAGAACTCGCTAGTAAATAAGGAATCTCTATCACTTACTATACAATTGGGAATTCCATGAAGTCTAACTATATTCTTCATAAATAACTTAGCTAAAACAGGTGCCATCCTAGTTGACCTAACTGGAATGAAATGGGCACTCTTAGTCAATCTGTCCACTATAACCCATATACCATCATTTCCTTTATTAGATCTTGGCAACCCGTCTATAAAATCCATAGAAATAGAATGCCACTTCCAAACTGGAACATCTAATGGCTGAAGCAACCTACTTGGTTTCTGATGTTCGGCTTTTACCTGTTGGTAGTTCAGACACTGCTTCACCCATAAGCCTACATCCCTCTTCATACCTTCCTAGAAGAAACTCTTCTTCATATCCTGATACATCTTAGTTCTTACCGGATGAATAGTGAACTTCGAACGATGGCATTCCTCTAAAAATTCCTTCCTAATGCTTCCTACATTCGGAACAAACAATCTTTCTTTCTTTCTCAACCACCCGTTCTGGTCGAGACTAAAATCCTTCAAGTCATCGCTCTCCGTACCATCCCTTAACTTCCTAATTCGTTCAGCTAATACTGGATCCTCCATCTGTTTAGAAGCAACCTTTTCGATCATCATCGGTCGAACATATAAGCATGTCAACATAGCAGTTTCCTTACTAGATCTATAGGTTAACTCTTCCACTTCTAGTGTCCATATCTGTATTCAAGCCTTGTGAGATACAGAAGAATAGCCTAAGAGAGATACGAGAATAGAGATATAGTGTATACTTATATTTAGCAAATACAAATACTTTACTATAGCATTATCCCATACCCTGATCTCATCTCTAATTCCTTAGGATTACGTTTCAAAAAATTCATTTTAATTTAAAGTTTTTCATAAACCTATGCTCTGATACCAAGTTATAAAATCCCCTATCTGGAGGCCCGAAGCTAAGCGCTACAGATGCTGCAGTCATCCATTGTATTAACTTCCGGTGATCAAATACGGTAATGTTAATGGTATCCATAATATCAGTAGCACATGGATATGAAACAAAATCACAAATTTCAAAAAAAACTTCAGATTACATTTCACAAAACATGTTTCATATTCCATTACATAATTCCAATCGTTTCTCAGGTTCAGATCAAATATAATTATTACAAAATATGCCAAGAGTGACATATGAAGATGCCCCCTAGGTTGACCAGAGTACTAAATAGTTATAACTGACTTAATACAACACAACGGAATAAAACAAACAAAACAACTCCTACATGGCTAGCCGTCAGCCTCCTGCTCGTCTTCGGAAGCTTTATTCGTCAACCTACTAAAACCTGTAAACCCTCAACTCTCAGCCTACTCAAATCAATTTTGAGCACCCGAGAGTTTAAGGGGAAAATCATAAACTTCGGGTCAAACATAAAGCCTAGTGTGAATAATACTATACATCTCGGTTATTTGATATTAAGTGAGACCACGATGCTTAGTGTAAAGAATTATCATGTAAACATACATATTAGGTAACAAATATCCTTACTAATATCCTTTTAAAACATAGCTTTTGCAGACCATAATCCTGTAGCCAAAACAAGTTAAAACTGTAAAGAATTATCATGTAAACATACATATTAGGTAACAAATGAACTATCTGTCCGAACACTATAGTTTTGTTTGGCTAACTACTAACCTTTGGCTAACTCGGGCCTACTAGACAATATAAATCTAACATCTGTTAGATACCCCACTTCTGGACGGTCTGTCCCTAACTTACTTTCTCCAGGTCAACTGATCCTAATGGTTTTGCAGGCTCACCAATAACCTACCTCTGTACAAATATATTTCTTTCCGTGTGTAACATCATTTTAGTCTTACCCGTGACAAAGCCCTACACACTGGAATTTTGGACTAAATTAGCTAGAGGCTAACAGCTAATGTATAGGGCGCGACCTTGCACTACTCTCATCTGGTATTCTAATATCTGAGTCATTTTACTTAGGGTATTCTTCCCTTAAATTGATTTAAACCTTTAAATCATACTTTAAACAAGGAAAATAAATTCTATGCTTTTCTCAAATCACCTTGCCATGTTATATATACACTTTACACAAATCTTTGTTGATGGAAACATTTTAAACCTTTGAAAATACCCCTTTCGATCTCATTGAAAATATCCCTTTTGAAACCAAGTAAACCCTTTATAACCTAGACCGAAAGGCCAAAAAATTCCTTTCGAAACCATTCATATAAACCTTTCAAAACCATTGAAAAACCTTTCCTTCGAAAGCTATAAAACCTTTAGACATCCTATCTTTAAAACACTTAAACATTGTCTTTCGAAAACATTGGAAAAACTTTCGTTTCAAACCTTTCGAAACCATTGAGGTACCACCCCTTCAAAACCTTCATTAAAACCTTTCGAAAACATTAAAACGTCAAACCTTTCGAAATCATTTGGGTTCAAGCAAAATATGTGGAAAAACTTTTGAAACCATTTAGAACTATCTCATTCGAAACCTTTGGGTTCTACCTTCAGCAGAATAAAAGGGTCATAAAACCTTTAAGTCGAAAGCACTCTTTCGAAAGCAATTCCTAAGTAAAGAAGTGATGGTGTTAAAACCAACCCTTTGAAAACATTTGAGAAGTGGCTTTGGTTTTTAAAACAAAGTATACCTTCCGAAACCATTTGCTTCAAAAAGTAGAAAGCGGCAGCTAGGGGTTTCGACCCCTTCGAAAGCATTTTCTTAAAATAAAGGGGCAACCCATTTCAAAAACTTTCCTTCAAAACATTTGATTCCGCCGAAAATCAACCGAGTCGAAAGCATTTCTTTTGAAAGCAAGGCAGGCGCATTTTCATTTCAAAACAAAGTAAAGCTTCAACCCCATCAGAACCCCATGTTTTGACCCAGTTCCTCCCGCTTATGTCTAATTCGCTTAATACCAAATTTTGATATCATGCGCATTGGTTTCGATGGTGATGGAGGTGGAAGTACTAAGTCGGAACCCTAGGTGCCGAAAGTGGCGAAACATGTAAAAAGCTTATAAAACCTGGTTTTAACTTTTAAAATAAATTCTTTTCCACTAACCTACCTTGTTTGTCAAAATGTTATTGGTTGCTAATTTTCTTTTCTAAAAGTACTGCCAAAATTTAGAAGTAAATAATTTACAAAATACCCCTTCTCCTTTTATAAATATATAAAACATTTAAGTTCCATACCTTAAATAATTTTATATATTCATTAAAACACTTAAGAAAATTCTACAAAAATTTCAAAAAATCATTCTTAATATGTTTTCTAACATATAATAATTTCAGTCCCAAAACATATATTATTTAACTGCAAATAATTTTTTAACCCAAATAATCAATTTCCTCACTAGAAAATTAATATTAAATCCCCATTAATTCAAAAAATTATGAAAATTGATACCCATCTCAAAAATATCATTTCTGATCTAAATCTAAAATTGCAAGGCATTTGGATGTCATTTAATAGAGTTTTCACATCAAAACGTATCATAAAATCTATATGAATAAGCATAAATCACCAACAAGCATACATAAGTATTTAATCATTCAAAAACATGGCATAACCTTGCAAAATAATTTGGATTAACCTTAAAACCAAAAACAATAGAAAATATGATATGTGGTCATTATTCACCTTAGCTTTGAGATTAAGGAGTTTGAGATTTGAATGGATTTGATTTTGATTAATCTTCCTTCCTCTGATTTTCTTTATCTTCTTCCTCTTGCTCTTGCTAATGGTGATCGACCTCTATTTTAGTTTGGTATTGCAAATGAACGTATGAAATGAATCCCTAAGGATTTAGGGTATTAGAATACTCTTATTCCAACTTTTCCCCTCACCTATTTCCTTTACCTATTTTATTTTTGTTCATTTTATTTCATTTATTCTCTTAGGCACGGCTACCTCTTAGTTTAATCACAAATCTCAATCCCCTAATCATTACATTATTTTATTTTATTTTATTTAGCTAATTAAATATCCTAAATAATCTTACTAAAAATTAAAGTCATTACAGCATGGATCATTAGCGATCCATCATGTTAGCTCGGGTCGCCTTGAGTTTTTCCAGACTTCTTCCTAGCATTGAGTAGAGGCTTCTAGCAAGTCAGCCTTGGCCCAACTGCTCGCTTACCCCTATAAATACAATCCTACCTGCAACATAAAGAGGATCTTCGGGACTGGCTGCTGGAACTCTGCATATATTATTCTTCACTTTTCTGCTCTCACACAACAGTCATCTAGGTGTTCACTGGGGTGTTCACTGTGATTCTCCAGTGAACTCTTGCAGTTGTGACTTATTCTAATCTCATCAAGTTGTAATCAAATTTAACTTGTAATAGTAGTCGGTCGATAATAAAGCTTATAAAGTGGACGTAGGCTTCGTTAACAGCCGAGCTACTATAAAAATCTTCTTGTCTCTTTACTATTTCTGCTCTTTGTACATTTATTTTCTATATTATTGCTCTGTAAAAATGGGGTTGGTGCTTTCACACTCAATCCAGGGTGTTGATCCATTTTTTGAGTTAACATTTTAGTGCCTTCACCGAGAAAACTAAACTCAGGGCTAGATCTAAAGACTTGAACTTTGAATCTAAGACCTGGAGAAGATGAGCATACCTAATACAATATCTAGAGCCAGAGCAAATCAACTAGAGCCTGTGGGCAGCCAGGATGTGTCCTCAAATTTTTATCAACCCAACTATGTGATTACAAAGGAGACTGGAAGGATGATGAAAGAGATATGGGATGAAATCTTAGCTAGACAATAGGAGATGATGGATGGCTTCTTCCAGAAGATTGAGCAGCAAGGGATGGCTAGATCTGCAGAGAATAGGAATCAAACTACAGGGAACAACGTAGGAGCTGCCGGAATTGGATTGGAATAAGATGGAGTCTTGCCTCCATGCCCAGAGCAACCGATACTTAGGGGCAATGCCAGACGGAATTAACATGGGAATCAATCCCAATGTCAGGGTGACTGTTGAAACACCATAAACTGATGGTACGGGAGGTAATCCAAATACTTGGATGCAACCGACAGAAGAATATGTACCAGAACTTTCTTGACGAAACGTAGGTCTGAATGAAGCTAGAGTTATGAATCAAAACACAGGCGTGCGGCCGAAAGAGTACATCCCGGGTGACCCACACTGGAATAGGGGGAAAATATTGCTTTAGGATGGAGGCCTTCATTGGATGGTGAGAAACAAATTGTTGAATTGGTAGGAAGGTTCATTAGAGGAGGACCCCCAGATTAGGGTCTAGCAGACGTGAACAGGAATCTGTTTACTACTAATATTTGGAATGCAAGAAATCCTCCAGATTTAAAGCTTCCGACGCTGGAAATGTACGATGGGAAGACAGATCCGACGATTCATATTATGAGATACATCCAACACATGAAGGTGTTGGGTGATTCTGAGGAGGTAATGGAGCGGTGCTTCCCATTATACTTAATGGCTTTGGCTACAATGTGATTAAGATAGTTGGAGAATGGGTCCATAAGCATATGGACCAACTTGGTGAGCAAGTTCTTGAGACAGTTTAGAGTTCATGTCTCACAACTGAGGAATGTCCTTACGCTCTCAAACGTAAAACAAAGGCTTGGAGAGTTCTTAAGAAGTTATTTAACAAGATTCAATGCACCAGCGGCTGCGGTCGACAAGCCGTATCCATCATTTATCCTAAAGGCAGCAGTATCTAAAGTCTCGAGTAAGATTGATTTCAAAGCTGCATTGAAAAGGGATCCACCGATGGATCTTGTGGAATTCTACTACGAAGCTGAGAGATATTTGCATCAGGAAGATGCTGAAGTCGAGGATAAAGATGAGGATGCTGAAATAAATGCTGTGGAGGACAGGGGACCGTCTGGAGCTGGAATTAGAAAAGACAAAGGGAAAAGAAAAACCAATGACGACTTCGAGAAGCTGAAACGACAAAGGAAGGATCCGAAATTATCTTCATACACTGACACGACTGAAACAACGGAGTGGATATATTTGGATACTAGGGGGCAGAACCTCTACCAAAGGCCACCTAGGAGGGAGCACACTGATCGAGAGAAAAGATCTGAAAAGTTTTGCATCTTCCATGAGTTGAATGGGCATGAAACGAATAAGTGCCGACACCTTCGTGATCTGATAGAAGAACTGGCTCAGAACAACCGGCAACCACAGTATGTGAGGAACAAAACATGGTAGAATTGCAAGAATAGCCACCATCCATAGAAAATGCATCAAGAAATGCCCTGGGATTTGAGCCAAAACAAATTATCCCATGATCGGGGTAGATGGGAGTTGGATCCGCCTCCCATGCTTTGCTTTTTTGTTTCTTTTTCCGCACTTTTCTTTTGGTATTTAGACAATAATAACCTCAGGCCGCTTACACGTGTATGGAATCCCAAATGGTCCCTAGGCACGCTCAGAGTCAAATGCCTGAGATGACTATTTAGGACAATAATAACCTCGGACCGCTTACACGTGTACGAGACCCAAATTGGTCTCTAAGCATGCTCTGGGTCGGATCTTCGAGGCGAACATTTAGGATTTCTGCTTGTTTTGATTCCCGCTTGTTTGTTTTGATCTGAATATTTGAATTTTGAAAAATCCACTTTGATTGTGATGACTAATATTGATCGCCTTAGAGTCCCTACACGGGACTGGAGTGCAAGGTGCAAGTCTCCCTGGATGGAATTATATGATATTAATCGCCTTAAAGTCCCGACCAGAGGGACGGGACCGGAGTACAAGAAGTAAGTCCTCTCACTAGAGAGTGAGCGGATGGGCTTATCTAATCCCTTTTAACTTAACAAACAAACGATCCGAAGAGATCATCCCCCTTAACTTAAACATTAAACTAAACATTAAATGATCCAAAGAGATCGAACCGATTTGAATTAATAAAAAAATTTGAATGCCTTATAAATAGAATAAAACTGATAAATCCTGGATGAACACAGGATGATTTTGATATTTGATATGATTTCGATATATGATGTGATGTGATTTTGATATATAATACGATTTTGATATATGATGTTATAACTCTGAATGAGAGTCAGAATGATAATAATGTAAATCTCGGAAGGACACGGGATAATTAGAGATGTGTGATGTAATAACTCTGAATGAAATCAGAATGATTGTGATGTATAGATTACACTTAGGCAGAGTCTAAAGTCTTAGGATGTAACAGGTTTGGAAGACTTGTGATTGGCAAGAGAATCCGAAGGAACTGGACGATTCACCAGGGCTGAAGCAGTTAGAATGCTAAAACTATCGAAGACCAGAGATGAAGAACTTGTTCTTAAATAAAGAACACCTTTCATTCAAAAGGCGTACTTTGGGGGAACAAATGTTCACCCGCTTTTTGACCAAAGCAGCTAACTTAAAACAGACCTACATAACTCATACGGAGTCGGATTGACTTGAAATTTTAGGAAAGTACTTAGAAGATATAAAGGAAGGAACTCACCAAAAATGGGCTTGATTGGATAAGGTTAGATGGATCGCTAGCGACCAAACTAGATGGATCACTAACGATCCATGTAGATTGGGCCCCACCACCTAAAATTTTTAAGGTAGGTCCCAGACACGGTCTAGAGTGTACCTGCAAAGTTTCATCTAATTTAGTTAAGTTTTACGCGAGTTATGGATGATTCTTCTAGACTAAATGACCCATGAAGACGGATGATCAAACAAACTCCAAACGACTTGATATATGGACAAGGCATCCAAATAGATGAAAGGAAGGCAACCCAAAATGTACACTCAAAAATATTTTAAGGGCATGGATCGCTAGCGATCCATCATGTTAGCTCGGGTCGCCTTGAGTTTTTCTAGACTTCTTCCTAGCATTGAGTAGAGGCTTTCTGACAAGTCGGCCTTGGCCCAACTGCTCTCCTACCCCTGTAAATACAATCCTACCTATAACACAAAGAGAATCTTCGGGACTGGCTGCTGGAACTCTACAGAGATTATTCTTCACTCTTCTTCTCCCACACAACAGTCATCTAGGTGTTCACTATGATTCTCCAGTGAACTCTTGCACTTGTGACTTATTCTAATCCCATCAACTTGTAACCGAATTCAACTTGTAATAGCAGTCAGTCGATAATAAAGCTTATAAAGTGGACGTAGGCTTCGTTAATAGTCGAACCACTATAAAATCTTCTTATCTATTTACTATTTCTGCTCTTTTTATATTTATTTTCTATATTATTGCTCTGTAAGAACAGGGCCGGTGCTTTTATACTCAATCCAGGGTGTTGATCCATTTTTTGGGTTAACAACCCATATGTTAGGGTTTTTGTTACACAAAAACCTAATAAAGAATAAATATGTTGCAGAAGCCTATTCCAAGCCCTTATCACTCAAGTCACGGAGAGATGATATTGGATATAAATAATAATATTTGAACACAACCATTAGCGGTGATTGTTTCAATACACACAAACTAATCAAAAAAATTAACACATAGAATCACCGTTTATACAGATTCTAAAAAACAATTGTTTACAATTATTCTACCAAATAAAACTAAATAAAACAAACATAAAGGAGCCTAACTGAGAACAGAGTCTTGATCTCCATGACAATGATTTCTTAGTTTCAAGAAGAAGAACAAAGTTGGAACTAGAGAGAAACACCAAATATTTTTCCATACTTTTTCATATTTTGTTTGATAAAGAATGTGTTGTGTTTCGGTACTCCAATGCGTCCCCATAAACGTGCGCTTCATTGTTTTGAAATGGTGCCACCTTTAAAGCTTCTGATGTGTCAGCGTTCCAATTGACCATCCCTTTCACCACCTTCCGAAATGAGCACATACATGGTCTTGGCAACACTTGCTTGTAACAAAAGAAATTTCCAATGTTACGTACCACCAATCCCACATATATACCACGTTATGCACCATATTTCTTACGATATAGGACTTTATTATTCAACCCACACACTCATAATGTTATCCATACCTAATAGAATGAATGTTATATTTATAACAATCAATTACTTGATCTCCAGGTCAAATATAGCAATAAATAAATTGATTAATCCAATTAGGAAGAGTGAAATATTCATATCCATATGTGCCTATTTATTTAGTAAACTCCAAATTTATTCTTTTCTATATTGGTTCCGCCTTTTAGATGTGATTTAATATCACATAAATATAACATTATCATGTTTTATTAATAGCTTTACTACGCATCATGTGATTTCTATAGGTAATTGTGTTCATCAAAGTTGTGCAGTTAAAGTACTTAGTAGTTCTATAGCAGTGAAGGTCTAAAATTTTATAGCAGTGATATATTGAGGATATAACGGAAAATAACTTAGGTCTAGAAAGCTTTATTCAATATAAAATCCAATTGTTTAAATAAATTTATTATCATGCATCATTGGTGCTAAATAGATGAACATTTTTTTACTTTGATATAACTAAACCTAAGAATGCATTAATCCATACAATTTAGACTTCGGATTAAAAATAGTGATTTAACTTATATCAAGTGATTGGGGCTTGAACTTAGGCATATACCCAAGTCTAGTTAATTATATTTCAAAAGGAACCGGACAAATGTATTAAGACTACTAAAGCGAGTGCTAATACAATGATTCGGTGGGCATAGTTATTATTCTCAGGCCTCCAAGTTGATCTGCTATTTAGGAGCGTTAAGATGTGAAATGGTAGCAGTCGAAGAGCCCTAAGCACTTTACCTCCACTTTATTAGAGCTTTAGAAGGAAATTAACTACATTCCATCAAAATCATTATTTTGTATTATAAAAGAACAACATATTTGTAGTAAATCAACATCAAAGTTTTTGGAAAAAAAATAGGAAGCTTACCATGGTCAACATATGATATTTTAGTTTTAACAAAATTATATATCGATGCAGAGTGTAGGATTGAGGAGGAAGGATGCTAGAATCAAACTAAATGGATCATTTCGATGAAAGTTTGCAAAAGTTATTATGAATACAGGCGAGTAGATACAACCTTAGAAACCAAAAAGCCTTTTAATAAATTACTTAAGCTTGTGAATGGTATAGTAAAATTATTGATGAAGCGCTAGAGAAAA
The DNA here is from genome assembly GCA_030737815.1 of Allium fistulosum. Lineage (NCBI taxonomy): Eukaryota > Viridiplantae > Streptophyta > Magnoliopsida > Asparagales > Amaryllidaceae > Allium > Allium fistulosum. The sequence goes on along the minus strand of CM060908.1, from coordinate 634,776,156 downwards.
ATGAGTTTGTTTGTACTAGGGTTTTCATGTACAATCACAGTTTCATTAATCATGATGTACTTAAACATGGATAGCCTTACTGCACGATACAAAAGAGATTAGTGTATGGTTGACTATAATATACTATGTTTGTCTTTCTAAACCATGTTTTAAAAATTATGTATCCATGTAGTTGTTTTATAAGTATGTCTTGTCATGTTCTTATGTTTGTATTTTTATTATAATAGTTATCAATATGGATGTAAGGATAAATTAAATATATAAAGGTAAATAGAGTTGTGCAGTAATGTTCATGCCAAATGAATTGATAACACATGACATAAAACTCAACTATGTAACTTTCCCCATTAGCGATTATTAATATTTCAAAAACTCATAAATTAATTACAAAATGACAACCCACATCTTTTAAAAGCCTTGAAAACTCATAAATTAATTACAAATGGGAACTCACATCTCCAACATTCATTTATCTATTTAAAGGATTGAAAATAATACTTCACCGTCCATGAAGACATTTCACCATAAATGGATAAAGAGAATTTTTTGTTGTTCTTCCTCCACTTCTTCATCTTCTGTTGATGATTATCTACAGTGTCATAATCGTCAACAACAAATGCTAGCAATACAAGAAGTTGAGCTTATAGCTCCTCAAGAAGTCAAACTATCTAAGTAATATAAGAAGGGAGCATAAGTGGTTTAAGGGACATGTTGAGAAAAAGACTGTTAATCCCAACCTCTGTTTCGACATGGATAAGCTTCGCCGAAGATATCGTATGTGTTAGCACCAAAATTGGTCACCAACCTCGTAGAAGAAGATTGTGAAGAGATATAAGTGATGAAATCAAATTAAACAGAGAAGACAGTACTAATTTAAATACAGAAAGTAAGAACACCAAATTTATAGTGGTTCAGCATAATTGCCTACGTCCACTTTGAGGATAAACTTTATTGATCTTCTTTATAGTTGATTACAAATACAATTCGTGAATCAAATGCTTGAATGAAGTTGTTAAGTAGAGAAGATGAGTCTTGAAAATGGCAGAGTTTCCCCGGTGTTTTCTCTCCAAAAAAGGATCCATTTCACTGTGACCCTGCCCCTCTATTTATAGGCAAAGATGGGCTGGACTTCCCAAGTGGGCTGATTGCCGAACGCTCCAGCCCGAGTACAGTGGTCGCCGTATGCCGAGCAAGGTTCGCCGATCGCTCTGCGCCGAACCATCCCTTCTAAGCCGAACGGTGTGTTGGTGTCGTGGGAAATGTGGGATGGTTGTCTGTTGAGGCCGAACGCTCTGTGACGAACCATCCCTTCTAAGCCGAACGGTGTGTTGGTGTCGTGGGAAATGTGGGATGGTTGTCTGTTGAGGCCGAACGCTCTGTGCCGAACCATCCCTTCTAAGCCGAACGGTGTGTTGGTTAGTTGTGCTGAATGTCTCCTTGATGTCGAGTATTACGCCGAACACCATGGGATGCCGAGTACTCTAGTATGCCGAGTACCCTGTTACGCCGAGCAGTCTTGATGCCGAGTACTCTGGTATGCCGAGCAGCCTTGATGCCGAGTACCCTGTTATGCCGAGCAGTCTTGATGCCGAGTACTCTGGTACGCCGAACAGTCTCGATGTCGGACACTAATGGATGCCGAGCAGTCTTGATGCCGAGTACTCTGGTACGCCGAACAGTCTCGATGCCGGACACTAATGGATGCCGAGTACTATGCCGAGCACACTTGTCGCCGAGCACTCATGGATGTCAGTTGCTTCGCCGAACACTCCTGGATGGCCAGTGCTTCGCCGAACACTCCTTGATGCCAATCGCTCTCTGATGCCGAGCACTTATTGCCGAGTACTAGTTGCCTGGTCAAATCCCCAGGAAACACTTGCCCCCCAAAGTGTATTGCGTGGCCGAACGTGATGCGCTTTGAATCTGATACAATCTACCTCGGAGGTACCTTCTCGAGAATGCTAGTGAAGGAGGTGCAAGACGAACGAGATTTAGATGCCGAACGATACGCTCGAAGCCGAACGTACCTCGTGTGCCGAACGTCACACTGCTACGATGCCGAACCCTTCGGTGTTGACCGGTCCTACCGGGTATAGCCTCTTCAACTTCTACCTCCCTCTATATAACCAGGTCCTCACCGTCTCTCTTCCCTTTACGCCTTCTCTTTAGCCATTCCTTAGAGACTTTCAACTCTTCCCATCCTACCAGATATAAAGCCTTTATAATCCATTCTCAACTTCGATCGTCGAATTAGGTATCCTTCCTCTAACAATTGCACTACTTCCATTTTAGGTTCATCGTGGTTTGCTCGTTTTGAGTTGTCTAATTGGGGATAGCTCCTCCGTGCCGAACGATAGAAGGGTAGATGGGGTGTTGAACGGCGTAGTCTTTGCCGGGCGATCCGTCTCTGTCGTTCGGTGTGGATGGAGAAGGTGTAGGGTAGAGTTGAAATCGTGGCGGAGCACCACTTTTAGCTGAACGATGACATTAGCCGATCAACATATTTGACATGCCGAACAATGACTTTAGCCGAACAACATAACTGACATGCCGAACGATGACTTTAGCCGAACAGTATAACTGACATGCCGAACACTGTCTTTAGCCGAACAGTATAACTGACATGCCGAACACTGACTTTAGCCGAACAGTATAACTGACATGCCGAATGATGACTCTAGCCGAACAGTATAACTGACATGCCGAACAATGACTTTAGCCGAACAATATAACTGACATGCCGAACGATGACTCTAGCCGAACAGTATAACTGACATGCCGAACACTGACTTCAGCCGAACAACCCTTAGGTCGAACCATTACCTTAGTCAAACAAAGCAATTGCCGGACAATTCTTGGGCCGGATAATGTCTTTAGCCGGTCAATACAAATGCCGAACAACATTAAAAATGCCGAACAGGATAGGTGTCTAACTACATTTTAAGCCGGTCACTTTAGAAATCATATGTCTTCTGAATCTGGGACTGTAATCTCCTCAAGGCGAGCTTTCTGAGACGGTCAGCGATGACGGTCTTCGAAGGCGATGATTCGAAGCTAAATATTAAATCTTTAGAACCTTTAGATTCTTATTGTCTGCACACAATTGCTTGCACTAGTTCACACACCACACGGGGGGGAAAGATCGTGTTGCTAATTCTAACGTTCAACGTTTTTTAAGTATAGCTCTCTCAAGCATTTAGCTAGGTTCTTTATTTATTCGGGATGTCGAGAAAATCTAGTTCTGCCACCATATCTGACAGGCCTGGGCCGTCAGCAAGGCAAGGAGCCGCAGATGCTTCCAACCCGTCAATCTCTCCCGCTCATAACTTGGCGCCTGATGCTCTGGAGTCAACCATCTTACTGGACAATCCGATCGATTCTCAAGCCTCGAAGATCAACGAGGCCGCTCTGCGACGGATATGTTCCATTCACGGGATTCCCTTTGCTGACGTGTTAGTTCCTTCGAGACACGACCGCCCTCATCTGCCCCCAGTCGGGTACACAGCCTGCAACAAGTTCATGTGTTGGATGGGCAGCGTGCCTCCATTTAACTTATTTCTCCGGGATGTGCTGCAGTATATAGACATTGCTCCGTCGCAGCTGCACCCGAATGGCCACGCGTTCCTATATGGGACTTATTTACTTTTCATGGCCGTCTTCTCCAGACCTCCAACCCCCGGTGATATCCGATACATTTATATGTTCAAGAGACGGAAAGATAGCCCTTCCTTCATGTTCCTCGAGCCATATCACAAGTGCCAGATCTTGACAGGGGCCTGTAGCAAATTCGCCCTGTACAAACAGGAATGGTTCTATGTGCGATGCCCGTCTGGTTTTGCTAGGAGATGGGTTGAAGGCAGTAAGTCTCTCTGCTGAATCGTTATTCGTATTTAATGGGAGTCATGTTTTTCCTAACTCTTCATTTCATCTTTTCAGGTATTAACCCGCGTCCGGAAGGCCGAGGATATTCTGATGCTGTCGACGCGATTAGAGCTCTTCCGGCCGAGGATCGAGATATTCGAGCTATCATTTCAAATGAATCGCTGTCGGGGTTCGGCTTGCTAGCTCCTGATCGTCGGATCAGCCTTCCAGAAGGTGTTACAATTCCCAAACCTCCATCTGGTAAAGGGAAAAAACTTGCCGGCCCGTCGTCGCGTCGCGCTCCCGACACGCACGAAGAAGGCGAGCGCAAAGAGGATGATGCAGCCGAAACTCAGGGCGAGAACGTGGGTCCCGCTTGGAATCCGGCAATCGAAGTTCAGGATATCGAGACGTCGTCCTCCCCTTCGAAGGGAAAGAAAAAGCTGAAATATACGGTTCAGAAGGAGAAAGTTGGTGGCACCTCAAAATCTACGCCTACCCCTCCTGAGAAAGAGGCTTCTTCGCAGCATCTGGAAAGTTCTCTGAGGGGTCTCTCGAACCTCTCTATTCCCGAAGACATACTTAATTACGGGTTCGATGATCCTGAAGCTCTCAAATTCTCCTCGCCCGCTAGAGGCAATGTAGGAGTTCAACTCCCGGCTCAAAGAGACAATACTCCGATTAGCAAAGATAAACGAACGGGTCCGTCGGGAGGAACACTTAGGACACACACGCACATGCGCATTCCATAATATACTTCAAGTCTTTTTAATTCGTGAATTCTCCTTAACTCGTTGTTATCTTCCTTCTTTGCAGGTGATATGGGCCGCTCCCACGGACTTGATCGCCTTCAGGGGTCTTCTATATTCCATCACTCCGGACGAGATTCCGGTTCAGGCAGACGCCGGGACCGAGGTGATTATGAAGATAGGGACAATCGTCCGCGCGAGTCGTCTCACCGCAAGAAAGCACACTATCAATCTTCCCAGTCCCGCGATCTTCCTCCTACAACTGAGCCGGATAAAGAGAAGTCTTTGCAGAAGGGTTATCAGTCTGATGCTGCTCGAGAACAACATTCCAGTTCATCGAGCACGAGGCAAGTTCGAGAGCCGCGTAAAAGAACGGAATTCTCTAAGCCTCCTCCTCCTACTCCTGCCGTGGACCCAACTGTTGCGGAAAAGATGGTCGACCTTAAGGCCAAGTTTCCGAAAATCTGTTTTGACAGTTTGAAATTCCTCCCGGCCATCCATCACATTCCTGGGCACGTGTAGCAAAGTGCCATTGCCTGCAACAACGACGTCTATGTTCAACATGACGCATTCGTGCACTTGGTGGAGAAGATCTCAGAAGTATCTGTCGAGCGTCAACACGAGATTGACCGTCTGAATCTGGAGGCTGACAGCGATAAGAAAATCATCAAACTCCAAGATGAAGAACTCGCCTCTTATAAGTCAAAGCTAGAAGCCGCCGAACAAGGTGCAAAAGATACTGTTGAGGCAGTTACTCGCTTAGAGGTGACTCACAAAAAGGAGCTTGACGAAGCATTTCAGCACAGCGGCGCCCTTGCCCTAGAAAAAGACTCTGTCCAAAAAGAAAGGGACGCGCTCGCTACTCAAGTCAAAGAGCTGAAAGAACAACTCTTTAAGGAGAAAGAAGACAAAATAGCCGCTCAGGAAGAATCACAGCGGTATTGTGATGAGATTGTTGCTACCCGACTCCTGAAGGCAAAGCTCGACGGTGAACTTGCCGGGGTCGAGAAAATGAAGGATGAGGCCCGTGAGGAGGGCAAAAGAATGGCTGTGGAGGAGCTTGATTCTCGCCTTGAGGCGGCCGCAGAGGCCGGCAGGGAAGAGGTCAAAAGTATGTTTGACCCGTTGATCGCCGAGTACGGAGCCCGCGTCCTTATGCACCGCGACCTAACATTCTTGGGTGACGGCTACCATGAATCCCTGGCTGAGGCATGGGAAACTCTGATAAAGATCAAGAAAGTCGAGTCAGGCTCCGAAGAAATCGACGAGGATGCATTGGTGAAGGAGTTCCTGAGGGGGAATGAGCCATCGGATTTATCCGCAGCATTGGCTCTTTATGGAAAAGGCTCTTCCCCTTCGAAAGAGAAGAATGACGAGGCTGGCCCGTCAGAGGCCGACGCCACTACTCCTCACATCGCCGCTCCTTATGCTGCTCAATCGGCTGGTCGGTCGACGCTTGATCCATTCGAGCAGCATGCCAGTTACGATCCCGAAGATCCCAGGCTCGGCGTTCATATGCTGTCACCTATCTTGGAGGGTGAAACCCCGCGCGCCACCGATAGTCAACCTGATCCTGGTAGGAGATTCTTCTTTCTCTAGAAGTCGAAGAGATCCCGTCATTTTTCAGCAGTGGTTATTCGTTCTAATGCCCACTTCTTATGTTTTCGTGCAGGTTGTTCTAACGCTGAGCTAACTCCGAGGAGCGATGACGCCAAGGAGGAAGCGGGGAAAACAAGCGACGTTGCTCACGCAGGGGTGACTCCCGGCCCAGATGCTCAAGTGATCGGGGCGCTTGATGATGACAAACTTGATACTTCGTCTCCTGCCGAAGGAAGCGACGAAGTTAAAATCACTGGCGCCTCTGAACATACTTCAGAGATGAGCATGAAGGACCGTCTCGCCGACGAGGAGAAGAGAAAAGTCAAAGTCAAAGTTGAATCCGAAGTCCTGGAACTCACTGACCTGCGGAACAGACCTTTGAAAATCATTCTCCCGGGCAGGTCCAAACCACTAGATGTTCCATCTCCTACTCCTGACTCTGTCTCTTTAGCAAGCAAAAAGTCCAAGAAAAAACGTGAGGGAGAGGAGTCGTCGGAAACACCCAAGGCAGACAAGAAGAAGAAGTCGAAGAAATGATCGATGCACTTGTTCAACAAGTTTTTGCTTAAGTTTGTAATTGTTTCTATCTTCCATAACTTGTAGTTTGTATAGGCCCGAATTTTGTAGGAGTGATCTTGTATCCCCATTTTGGACTTATCGAATAAAATTTTAGTTTCTTCTTGTTTGAATGATTCTCTTGTCTTTATTGGGTTTGCTGACACTGTGCTCCGAGGACTTGGAGACTTGAGACTGTTCATACTCTAGTCCGCGCTCTGGGGACTTAGAGTACTCCGCTCCGCACTCTGGGGATTCGGAGATTGGAAATCGTTCATACTCTAGTCCGCGCTCTGGGGACTTAGAGTACTCCGCTCCGCACTCTGGGGATTCGGAGATTGGAAGTCGTTTATACTCTAGTCCGCGCTCTGGGGACTTAGAGTACTCCGCTCCGCACTCTGGGGATTCGGAGATTGGAAGTCGTTTATACTCTAGTCCGCGCTCTGGGGACTTAGAGTACTCCGCTCCGCACTCTGGGGATTCGGAGATTGGAAGTCGTTTATACTCTAGTCCGCGCTCTGGGGACTTAGAGTACTCCGCTCCACACTCTGGGGATTCGGAGATTGGAAGTCGTTTATACTCTAGTCCGCGCTCTGGGGACTTAGAGTACTCCGCTCCGCACTCTGGGGATTCGGAGATTGGAAGTCGTTTATACTCTAGTCCGCGCTCTAGGGACTTAGAGTACTCCGCTCCACACTCTGGGGATTCGGAGATTGGAAATCGTTCATACTCTAGTCCGCGCTCTGGGGACTTAGAGTACTCCGCTCCGCACTCTGGGGATTCGGAGATTGGAAGTCGTTTATACTCTAGTCCGCGCTCTGGGGACTTAGAGTACTCCGCTCCGCACTCTGGGGATTCGGAGATTGGAAGTCGTTTATACTCTAGTCCGCGCTCTGGGGACTTAGAGTACTCCGCTCCGCACTCTGGGGATTCGGAGATTGGAAGTCGTTTATACTCTAGTCCGCGCTCTGGGGACTTAGAGTACTCCGCTCCGCACTCTGGGGATTCGGAGATTGGAAGTCGTTTATACTCTAGTCCGCGCTCTGGGGACTTAGAGTACTCCGCTCCGCACTCTGGGGATTCGGAGATTGGAAGTCGTTTATACTCTAGTCCGCGCTCTGGGGACTTAGAGTACTCCGCTCCGCACTCTGGGGATTCGGAGATTTGGAGTCGTTTATACTCCAGTCCGCGGTCTGGGGACTTAGAGTACTCCGCTCCGCACTCTGGGGATTCGGAGATTTGGAATCGTTTGTACGAGCCTGTACGTCGCGCAGAATAATGTAATTTATCATCCAATTAAGAGATATAGAAACTTCATAGAAAATGTGGCTTCAAGCCTTTATTAATGAAAATCAACTAAATTGCTCGATTACAACTTCAAAAGGAAACCAAGTCATTATTGAATGGAAACATGCAGAAAACAATAGTGCCTATAACAAAAAAGGGAAACATGCTAAATGTAATAGTGCCGCAAATGTTCACTGTTCCATGCTCGGGGGAGTGTCGCGCCATCAACGGTCGCTAGCTTGAATGTTCCTTCTCCAAGCTTCCGTTCAATGGCGTATGGACCTTCCCAGCTGGGATTCATGCGTGATGGTACCGGGAAGACTCGTTTCAGAACGAGATCTCCCACATCAAAGATTCTTGGGCGGACTCTACCGTCATAGTAACGCTTGACTCGATGTCTATGTGCCGCCGCCCTTAATTCAGCTTCTTCCCGCTTTTCATCGATGCAGTCCAGTGATTCCAGCAAGAGGTTTTGGTTTGTCTTGGGATCGTAGTATGTCACTCGGTGCGATGGAACTTCAAGTTCCACGGGTATAACGGCTTCAGAGCCGTATGCCAAGGCGAACGGAGTGTGGCCGGTTGCGGACTTGTGGGTAGTTCTATACGCCCATAATGCTGTCGGGAGTTCATCTACCCATTTGCCTCCAACCTTCTCCAGACGCTTCTTTAGTATGGACTTGATTATTTTGTTAACGGCCTCGACTTATCCGTTAGCTTTTGGGTGTGCAACGGCGGCGAACTTTTTCTCGATGCCGTACTTTAAACAAAACTCTTTGAACTCTCTACTTTCGAATTGCGTTCCGTTGTCTGTAATGATGGTGCGTGGAAGGCCAAAGCGGCATATAATGTTTCGTACAACGAAGTTAATGACCTTCTTAGAGGTGATAGTGGCCAAAGGTTCTGCCTCAGCCCATTTCGTGAAATAGTCGACTGCAATTATTGCGTATTTCGCACCACCTTTGGATAGAGGCAAAGAGCCGATTATGTCGATTCCCCAGATCGCAAATGGCCAAGGACTGATCATTTGTGTGAATTCCGTTGACGGAGCCCTCGGGATTTTTGCATATCTTTGACACTTGTCGCATTTTCTTGCGTAGTCCGCGGCATCCCGGTTTACAGTGGGCCAGTAATACCCATAGCGGAGGATCTTCTTTGCTAGCGTTTGCCCCCCAGTATGGTCGCCGCATTCCCCTTCGTGGACTTCCCTCAAGACTCGCTTTGTTTCATCATGAGCGATGCACCGTAACAATGGGACTGAGAATCCTTTCCGGTACATGGATCCATCCTGCATTACGTACCGCGCAGCCTTTCGAAGGACCTGTCGTCTTTCGCTTCTTTTTTCCGGTAAAGCCCCGGTTGTCAGGTACAGTTTGAATGGGGTTATCCACGAGTCCTTCTCGATCTCTGTTTCCAACACGCGATCGATTTTCATCTCGTCCACACTCGGGGCATGCAAGACTTCAACGGGATACAATCCCATTTGTTGAACATCGTCGGTACTTGCGAACTTAGCCAACAAGTCGGCTTCTTTGTTTTGTTCTCGCGGGATATGTGAAATGTCATAACGCTCAAGATTTGATAGTAGTTCCTGGACCTGAACGAGGTACGGAGCAAGCTTTCGTCCTTTTGCTTGGTAGTCTCCTCGTACTTGGTAAACCACTAACTGCGAGTCACAAAAGATTTCGACTGATTCGATCCCGAGTTCTTTGATGAGCTTCAAGCCAGCGATCAGTGCTTCATATTCAGCTTCGTTGTTCGTAGCTGGGAAATCGAGCCTCAGGGCATAACAGATTGATCGGTTTTCCGGAGTTATAAGAACTATGCCCGCGGCGGAGCAGCGGTCATTTGATGCACCGTCAGTGTATAATTTCCATCGAATGGGGGGAATGATGTCGTGATCGTCCGGTTTGATGGGTATGGTAAATTCAGCGATGAAGTCTGCTAACGCTTGCCCTCGGATGGCTCTCCGTGGTAAGTATGCAATATCAAATTGGCTCAACTCGATGTTCCATTTTAGCAATCTTCAAGAAGTTTTCGGTCGTTGAAGTACCTGCCTCAGGGGTTGATCGGTATAAACGCCGATTGAATGCGCTTGAAAGTATGGGCGCAGCTTGCGTGATGCAATCACCAAGCAATAAGCCAATTTCTCGATTTTAGGGTAATTCTTCTCTGCCCCCGTTAAACGCTTGCTAACATAATATACCGGCTTCTGGACTCGATCCTCCTCACGAACCAAAGCTGCGCTTATCGCATGAGGGGATATAGCCAAGTAAACGTACAGCATCGCATGGTCAACTGGTTTAGATAGCATTGGTGGGCTCTCCAGATGCCTTACCAGGTTCTGGAATGCTTCCTCGCAGCTAGACGTCCATTCAAAATTCCTCTTTCCTTTCTTTATTATGTCAAAGAACGGGATGCACTTGTCAGTTGCCTTGGATATAAATCGACTCAGCGCAGCTACTTTCCCGTTCAAGCTCTGTACCTGCTTTATAGTCCTGGGCGCTTGTACATCTCGAATGGCTTGGATCTTTTCTGGGTTGGCTTCGATTCCCCTAGCGTTGACGATGAATCCTAAAAACTTCCCTGATGCAACGCCGAAAGAACACTTCAGCGGGTTGATCTTCATTCCATAGAACCTGAGTATGTTAAACATTTCAGCTAAGTCTTGAATGTGGTCGTTTGACCGCCGTGACTTCACGAGCATGTCATCCACATAGACTTCCATGGTTTTTCCCAGCTGGTCCTTGAACATTCGATTCACCAGACATTGGTAAGTTGCTCCAGCATTCTTTAATCCAAAGGGCATCACTACATAGCAATACAGCCCGACATTTGTAACGAAGCTGGTGTGTTCTTGGTCCGGAATATGCATTGGGATTTGGTTGTATCCCGAGTACGCATCCATGAATGACAATAATTCATGTCCTGCTGTGGAATCGACCAACTGATCGATCCTAGGCAACGGGAAACTGTCCTTAGGGCATGCTTTGTTCAAATCGGAATAATCTATGCAAGTCCTCCACTTCCCATTCGCCTTCTTTACTAGCACGGGGTTGGAGACCCACTCCGGGTAGAGGGCGTCGCGGACGAACCCATTTGGTTTGAGTTTGTCCACCTCCTCTCCAAGAGCGGCGGATCTCTCTGGATCCATTCCTCTCCTTTTTTGCTTGAATGGGACGTATTTCGGGTCTATGTTCAACATATGACTCGTGATGGCGGGAGAAATCCCACACATATCAGAATGCGTCCAGGCAAAAACATCAAGGTTTGCCCGGAGGAAGTCGCTAAGGTCTTCAGTCATTGCGGGGCCTAACTGTGATCCGATCTTCAGTATTCGCGAAGGGTCGTCACGGCTAACTGAAATGTCAATCGTTAATTCAGCCGGTGCCGCCTTCTCTTCCCTGGGTTTCTCATCGTCGTCTCTCGGATCTATATCTCCGTAGATCCGAGAACTATGCCCGAGCCAGGGCTCGGGCACTACTTGTCAATTATTCGTATTGAGGATGCGGACGGGATTGTCCGCAACCTTTCCTTTCTCCCTCCGGTGGGCCTCTCGGAGCTCGGCCACATAACAAGAACGACCAGCTGCTTGGTCACCGTGAACAATGCCTACTCCTTTGTCAGTCGGAAACTTCAAAGTCAAGCACCACGGGGCTAGTGCCGCCCTAAATTCAGCCAGGGCCGGCCGACCCAAGAAAACATTATACGGAGAGTCCACATCCAAAACTACAAAGGGTAGAATTCGTACCCTCCGACGCTCGCCTTGTCCCAGTTCAACTGGTAACTCGACATATCCTACTGCATCAGTCGCAGCGCCGTTAAAGCCGTGGATACGAGCTTTGGATGGTTTCAAGTCTTTTGTCTCTAGCTTCATCTGATCATAGGCCTTCTTGAAGATGATGTTGACTGAACTTCCACAATCAATCAAAATTCTTTTTACATATGCTGGTCCGATCGTTGCAGATATGACCATGGGATCGATGGTCGGAGCCTCTACTTGATCAGCGTCTCTGTTCCTGAACACAATATCGTCTGTCATCACGCGCTGCTGCTTAGCAGGGGCCCCGTCCTCTACGTTCGAACAGCACTCAAAATCTGCATGCTTCAAGGAGCTTGCATATCGTTCCATCTCTTGCCAGTTCTTATCTGCGGGATGAGGTCCGCCGATAATTGTATTTATAACCAGTCTTCCAACAGTCCGGGCAGGTTCCTCAGGATGACGTGGAGCTGGTGCACGACCTGGGTTGGACGTTCCCTGTCCCCCTTTCCTGTGGATCCTTTACAAATTCTTGCAACTTCTTTTGTCTGATCAATTTCTCGATAGCGTCATGCAGGTGTCTGCATTCTTCCGTGTTGTGTCCATAAGTTTCATGGAAGCGGCAATATTTCCCAGTCCGTCTTTGTTCTTCAGTTGATTCTTTTGGACGTGGTTTTCTGTATTGAAAAGTATTGCATGTGGATAGGTAAATGTTCTCAAGTGGGGCGTTTAGCGGAGTGTACTCGCTGTAGCTTGGAATTCTCGACTTCCACTTTCCCGCTTCTTTCCTCTTTCCCTGACTTCTTCCTCCGGACTCTTTGGGCTGCACAGGCTTACTCTGGACATTGACTTTGACCTTTCCCGAATTGTCTCCAGATTGCTTCACAGCAATGTTGCTCTTAATTGACTCTTGGGCAGGTCCCGGTGCCTTGTCTCGTCGTACCCACCTAGCTTCCTCTCTTCTTATGAACTAGTGTGCCTTGGAGTAGAAACGCTCTAGCGTAGCCAGAGGTTTTCCTGCCAGCCAATCTCCGAATTCAGAATCCGGATCTACACCTCTCATTACAGCCATTAGAATTGCATGGTCGTTGGGATTACTGACTTCAGTTGCCGCAACGTGGAATCTTTGTAAGTACTCCTTCAGCGACTCTCCGGGATTTTGGATTACACTTGACAGAGACATCACGTCCTTCGGGCGTGTAGTGTGTATCCTGAATTGCTCAATAAACTTCTTTGCCAACTCCTCGAAATTTGATACGGATCGCGGAGGAAGTCGGGTGAACCACATAGTAGAAGTCAGGTGAACCACATAGTAGCGATCCCAGATAGAGTAATCGGAAAGCACCTACACTTGGTGGCATCATTTGCTCTGGCTGAATCCATCATCCATTCATACCTCATTACATGTTGTCTGGGGTCAGTCTTTCCTTCGTATGCAGGAATGGTTGGCATGCTAAACTTCTTGGGGTACGCCGCTTGCAGCACAACATCTGTGAACGGAGTATGACTTCTTGACACTCCCCAGTCGTCATTTGATAAGCCCTGATTTTCTTTCATCAGTTGCCTGATCATGGCTGTCAGATCGGGTGTCTGTATGGAAGCTGGGAGGTTGGAGTCAGTTCTACGCACCTGTCCGTGCTGATGCCTCCTTTCCTGGCGATCTGCCAATCGTGCGTCGTGAGGTTCAACATTGTTAGCATTTTGATGATCTGGAGCTCCATCCTCCATCTGTACTCCGGTTCGGAAGCTTCCAGTTCTGGCTTGGTCGCGGTCTCCTGCTGTTCGAACAGCAGCATCTGCCCTTGCAGCTTCAGTCTTACGGCGTCTGCGCCTGGGTGGTTCATCAGAAGAAGTTGAGCTGTCAGAAGAGGAATAAGCAGCTGGATTGCCCCCAGCATTCTGTTGCTGCTGTTGAGTGAGTTGTGCCATCAGGTTGGCATTAGCTTGCATCTGTTCTCCCAGTTGTCTCCTGCTTTCCCTAAGTTCTCTCATCAAGTCGTTGAACTCCACTCTGGTGACAACTGGAGTCTGTTCTTGAGCGGCAATCCCTGCACTCGGGATCGCTGGTTGATTGCTAGGTCCTGCTTGTTGCACGTTAGCAGTCTCTCGGGCATCCGCATTAAGAGAAGCTGACCTGGTACGTGGTCTTGCCATTGTAGAGTTATTGGTATGAACTCTGAGTAGAATCAACGAATGTCCTATCAGTAAGTCGGATCTTCTTTGGGGGATTTGTTCAATCCAGTAGCTTCAAAGTAGATCCTTGAGGTCTGAGAATTCGATTCTCAGTGAAAGCACCAAAGTGTTAGCACCAAAATTGGTCACTAACCACGTAGAAGAAGATTGTGAAGAGATATAAGTGATGAAATCAAATTAAACAGAGAAGATAGTACTAATTTAAATACAGAAAGTAAGAACACCAAATTTATAGTGGTTCAGCATAATTGCCTACGTCCACTTTGAGGATAAACTTTATTGATCTTCTTTATAGTTGATTACAAATACAATTCGTGAATCAAATGCTTGAATGAATTTGTTAAGTAGAGAAGATGAGTCTTGAAAATGGCAGAGTTTCCCCGGTGTTTTCTCTCCAAAAAAGGATCCATTTCACTGTGACCCTGCCCCTCTATTTATAGGCAAAGATGGGCTGGACTTCCCAAGTGGGCTGATTGCCGAACGCTCCAGCCCGAGTACAGTGGTCGCCGTATGCCGAGCAAGGTTCGCCGATCGCTCTGCGCCGAACCATCCCTTCTAAGCCGAACGGTGTGTTGGTGTCGTGGGAAATGTGGGATGGTTGTCTGTTGAGGCCGAACGCTCTGTGCCGAACCATCCCTTCTAAGTCGAACGGTGTGTTGGTGTCGTGGGAAATGTGGGATGGTTGCCTGTTGAGGCCGAACGCTCTGTGCCGAACCATCCCTTCTAAGCCGAACGGTGTGTTGGTTAGTTGTGCTGAAGGTCTCCTGGATGTCGAGTATTACGCCAAACACCATGGGATGCCGAGTACTCTAGTATGCCGAGTACCCTGTTACGCCGAGCAGTCTTGATGCCGAGTACTCTGGTATGCCGAGCAGCCTTGATGCCGAGTACCCTGTTATGCCGAGCAGTCTTGATGCCGAGTACTCTGGTACGCCGAACAGTCTCGATGCCGGACACTAATGGATGCCGAGCAGTCTTGATGCCGAGTACTCTGGTACGCCGAACAGTCTCGATGCCGGACACTAATGGATGCCGAGTACTATGCCGAGCACACTTGTCGCCGAGCACTCATAGATGTCAGTTGCTTCGCCGAACACTCCTGGATGGCCAGTGCTTCGCCGAACACTCCTTGATGCCAATCGCTCTCTGATGCCGAGCACTTATTGCCGAGTACTAGTTGCCTGGTCAAATCCCCAGGAAACAGTATGCTTTAAAATGATAATCAAGAACTAGAGAGACTAAACAAGACAAACATTTATGTTACTCATAGATCAAATACTTGTGCACAGTTAGGTTTATCATCTCACCTAAAGATGGTTATGCATTGTGCATGTTAGATAATAGAGAATGTGCACATTAAAAAATCAAGTGTATGTTCAAATTAGGAAACTCTACTGCTAGCAAGTGTATGAAAGAGTTTTGTAAATATAGTTTAGAGAAGAATATACAAGGATGTTAGATTTCAGTGATACCATAGTTCCAAATTAAGTAGATTTTGGAGAAATTGTGAGTAAATGTGGAATTGTGACTCGAATATATTGTCTTTTTTTTACAGATTTTGTAAATTTTAGAGAGTGTTAAAGAATATTAATTGCACCTTTTATTGCATTAAAAAAAGCAAAGAAATGAGAGTGATTTATTTTGGGAGATGGAAATAATAAACGGTTGATTAAAGAAGACATTTTATCAAAACTATTATAAATATACATGTATATGTTTCATTGAATGTGTGTGAAAAAATATTATTTTTCATGGAGTTTGGGGATTGAGATATTCTCAATTTTTAGGCTTTTTCCTTGTGATCTTTGAGGGAATTAATAAAGGATTTGTTTGGAGAAATTTCTTTGTCTATTATTTTTTTTCACTTCTTATCTCTTCTAAAATCTAATTGTGTAGGAATCTAGAATAATCACTAATAGTTAATATCAAAGCCCACTATGTAAATTTTTTGAAGAGTGTTTTGGTTCTAGAGAAGATAAGTGTTGAAAAACTTAATGAGAGAAATTGAGATTATGGAAGTCGAAGATGAATGATTTTCTATATCTCAATGATCTTTACCAACCATTAAAGAATGAAGGGGAGAAATCTAGTAATGTATCCGAAGCAAAATGGAAGACTTTAGATAGGAAGGCTGTGGCGACTATTCGATGGTTTTTTTTGGAGAATACGATGTTTCGTATTGTTGCTAATGAAACATCCGCTTATTCAATTTGGAAGAAATTGGAAGAAATTTATGCAAAGAACTACATAACGAATAAGGCTTTTCTTATGAGAAGATTGGTGAATCTGAAATTTAAGGAAGGTGGGTCAATTGAAGAGTATCTTAAAGATTTTCAGACAATTGTGTACCAATTGATAGCCATAAATTACAAGATGGATGATGAGTCACAAACCAAATGCTTATAGTTGCATTGAACAACTCAAATTCGTATGAGGTTGTTTGAATATGATCGGTGGTCAGTAGTCTGCCTAATAAGGAGATGCAAAGGATGAACCTTATGGAAGGAAAGGGTAAGAAGGAAAGGGAAAGTGGAAATTCGATTGGAGAGGTCAATCTTGCTAGGAGGGATAACCATCCGAATATGGAAAGACAATTAAATAGATCGAACATGGAAAGCGATTTCGTTTGCTATTACCATGGAAAATCTAGTCACTAGCCAAGATATTGTAAAAAGCTTAAAAAGGACAAAGAAAGGATGAAAGTATTAGAGGAAGACAAGGATAAGCTTGGTGAAGGCAGCTATGACAAGGCGAATTTTGGTATTAGTAATGACATTCTCTGTGTTGACGGAAGAAAAGGAGATGAGTGGGTGCTTGATTGGGTGCATGTTTTCATATATGCCATCAAAAGGAAGCATTCATCTATACTATATTATTATTAGTGAGTTGAATTTCAAGCTCACACAGGCCCTTTGAAATTTGGCAACTGAACAGTCGCATTTTTAATTTCTTTATATTCCAAACTTTAAAATGTGATAACTTTTTCTACATTGATTGGATTTAAGAATCGTTTTCACTATTAAATCTCAAATTTAATTTTCTTTCCAATGATTTCCATTGTTGATAGCTAAAAAATAATTTTTTTTTAAATCATAATTTTATATAGCAGCTTTAATTGCACAATTATTTTGTGTCACCGTTGTGTACCGCGTTTCTGTAACAGCATTATTATGATGATCATAAACATTACATAGTAGTTTTACCTAGATTATTATAATGTATTTATTATCTTTTAACATATTTGAAAGGAATATTTTTTTTGAATTATACAATTATGGTTGCCTTTGAATATTGTAACTACATTATGTAATAAAGTAATAGTCTTGATTGTGTTTGATAGTATTCAAACTTAGTGCAGTTATAATTTAACCCCATCAAAAAATGGTGTAATAATTTATAGGCATTTTTTGAATTAATTTAACTACGTTAGCATTTTTTTTATTGCATTTACTATTGATGATTTTGACTATATTTGATAATTTTATTCAATTTTAAAACAGTTATAAATTAATGAAATTAAGAAAATGCAATTATAATTTACCAACAAGTTTTGGGCAAATTTAACTATATTTGAAGATTTTTAACCACATTTATGTGATGAAGTAATAAATTTGGCTACATTTCAGGAATTTATTCAATCTTAATACAATTAAAATTTAACTACATTAATAAAATGCAGTTATAATTTAATGACAATTTTGAATTATGCATGGTAGAAATTGAATATTTCAGCTATATTTATGTGATGCAGTAATAATTTTGGTTGTACACGATGATTTATTCGAGCTTACTGTAGTTAAAATTTAAATGCATTAAGCAAAAGCGGTTATTATTTTGCAGTATTTTTGGAATTAAGCAATTATTGTTTTTGAATATTTTAACTACATTTGTGTGATGCAATACTAATTTAGCTGTAGTAATAATTTTGTTTGATGTTAACGATAGTTATTTAACCGCATTATGAAAATATAATTGAAAAATGAATTTTGATTTTTGATAGCTTGAGATGATTAAATAATGACTTCACATAATTAATGCTTGATTCAACCGTGCAGCTCAGCGTTTAATACATTGCTTCCAGGTTTGATGACATAATTTGGCTAAGTTTACTCAATTTCGTTTACAATTACGATGATCAATAATACAATAAGCATATAAGTTGTTGTATTCGGGCTTAAGGTAGATGCACAGTTTAAGTGCTGGGTCAAAACATGTGTTGTAGTGAGAATAATGTTGATAACTACCTAAAAGAGTTTATTTTTTATTTTTTGCAGTAAATTCTAAAATCACTTGCACCACCACCATCGGAAAACTTCTAGAAAACAATTGATGAATGTATCTTTGTATAGATGATTATGTAGTCATAGTTTGATTATTAGATATAGTTAATAGGTTAGACGAGCAGTGAGAGAATTTAGTAATAATACTGCATCAATGACACTTTTGCCTTTTTTGGCTGCAGGTACAAATACCTTCAATGGTTAAAATAATTGACTGATGTAATGCATCTATTAAGGCCAAGAAAACATCACCTATTTGCGCTCAAGCCAATATCATACACGCGTTGTTAGCAGTTATTTCTGAGGCTAAAAAATGAATGTACTTCTCACAATTGTTCTCTTCTGTATGTTTTGGATATTTTCAAATATTGGTTACTGCGACCAGCTGTATGCCGTGTTTTGTACCTTGCATCGACATAGATCAGATTCGGTGAACAATAGTAATTTATATTGGAACCCATGTTATTTTCTTATTGCATCATCATTTCTATTTCAATTGAATCTTCTGTTTTACTACTTTTCCCCTGTACTACATCTGTTGCTTTTTTCTTTTTTCTTTTGCTCCCTTTTTTCAGCTGTTGACAAATACTTTTCCTGACTGTTTACAAATTTCATCCTATTACTATATTTCTCCCCATTGCAAAAAACTTTTGTTACTCTTATTTAATTGAATCAAACTGCACTGTGTCTTTGTGTCTGTAGTTCACAGTGAATACTTCAACTATATCTATGCACATTGAAGCAGCTGTGTAATTGCAAAAGCAACAACACTGGCGTTATATGCCACAGTGAATATATCTATGCATTAGCGGATAAATTTTTAACACATTATCCTCTAAATAGTCTGTGAACTTTAACATATTCACTGTAATTGTTTTGTTCGATTTTAATTGTGATTATCGTAACCAAATATATCTATGTATTCTTTATCCTACCAAATTGTTATTCATGATGTAACACTATCGTTCAATAATGTTTTTTCATTACCACCGTATTAAATTTCTTATACATTTGGATATGACCTATGCAACAACAATATTTTTTCAACATCCGTGTGCGAAGCACGGGTTCACACTAGTTGATTATAAAAAACAAGAGAGTAAGGTGGAGTCCGCTGGTGGTGGAGATGTTGAGGTGAAGGTTATAGGTTTAGTTAGGATGAAGATGTATGATAGAAGAGAGGTGAAACTCATGTGAGTTAGACATGTTTTAGAAATTAAAAAGAATTTTATTTCAGTGGAATAGTTAGAAGGAAAAGATTACAACTTTTCGACTCAAGATGGAGTTACAAGGATTTGGAAGGTTAATAGGGAGGTGGTGTGCCCAAAAAAGGGAAGCAATAATGTATACAAGTTGCTTGACAGAACGGTGAAGAATGAAGGGACTTCTCCAAGTGATGTTGGAGAAGCAAATTTTTTTGAATTAAGGTGGAGACAACAACGAAAAGCCGCAAAGTCCACACGGAGGCCTTTGTGGTATTATAAGCTTTTATGAATTATTGATGGTATGCATGTTCAATTGAATAACATGCATAATTAGGTCGTTTGGAGGTTAGTTAAAAAATTTCTTTTGGGGTTGGAGACATTTGTTTCCATAGTGGTATTGGAGTTTAAGGTTAAAAGTGGAGTTTGGATGGCATTACGAAAATATAATATCAAAATAGAGATTTTTAGACTTCAATGATACCATATTTCCAAATTAAGTAGATTTTGGAGAAATTGTGAGTAAATGTAGAATTGTGACTCAAATATGTTGCATCTTTTATAGGTTTTGTAGATTTTGGAGAGTGATGAAAGAATATTAATTGCATCTTTTATTGCATTAATAAGACAACATGAGAATGGTCTATTTTAGAGGATGGAAATAATCAATGGTTGATTAAAGAAGGCATTTTATCAAGACTATTATAAATAGGCATATATATGGTTCATTAGATGTGTATGAAAAAAGGTTATTTTTTCTAGAGTTTTGGGGATTGAGACAACTTCTCAATTTTTAGGCTTTTTTCTTGTAATCTTTAAAGGAATTAATAAAGGATTGAGATAACTTCTCAAATTTTAGAAAAATCTCTAACAAAAGACCCCTGTCTTTCATGAATTGACCAATTATTAATAATAGGAGCTCAATGTGGATTTTCAAGTATGTTGGCCATTTCAAACTATATAAATTGGAGGTATAAGGAATGTACATATGCTATGCAAGAACAATACAATGGTCATTACAAAAGAGAAAAAGTAGTTGCTTCTTTTGACTTACACATTTGATGCCTTTTTTCAAGGAAGTGAGTTTTTTTAACAATATTAACATCCTAAGAAAATATTATTTATTTAAGACTTATCCAACGATTTGGCATCAATGTGTATATTACATGATAGAAGATCAAGAACATACTATGGTTTATTATTAGTTGATGTAATTTATCCACAGTGTAAAACGCTAGTGTAAGGTTTCCAAAAATTGAATAATCAAAAGGAGAGAAAATTCACTTAACAGTAAGCAAGTTTTAGGGAAAAAATTAACGCGCTTTTAGAGTTCTTCAAGGTAGGTTTCACATTCTGAGAAAAGTAGTGCGACGACCGTGATCTAGTTGCTATATCTGATATCATATGCTACTATATTACATTCCATAACATGATTATTGAAAGAGAATGGGATGGTTATAAATTATAGTTAAGGAACTACCTTGAAATTGCTCAGTCATTACCATGTAAATCATATAAGGATCCTAATACATTTGTTGAATACATGGAGGGACGTAAAGAGATTAGATATCTAGATACCCACGTTGACCTTTGAAAACAACTAGTTGAAACCACATCGATTTATAAGAAATTAATGAAGTTCTAATATTGTATATTAATATTGTTATATGTTCTATTTACGACACTTTATTTATTGATTATTCTTTTCAGTTTTTGCAATGTACTTCAACTTCAGTGAACTGACTTGATTATATGTTATTATGTCACCTAATATTTTGTTGTTAGTCCAGTGTAATATTATATTATTCGGTCAGTAAGACATTCCCAACATCTTTTTATACTAATCATAAAAAAATGTCTTTTCAAATTATATAAAGAGAATTAAACAACCAAACTGAAATGATTTTAACATGCATACATCGTTAACAATCATAAGTTTTTTGTTTACATATAGATTTTAGAAATATTTTAGTACCTATTAATATTCTTTCTTATGGACACACGTTTCCTCTATATTTTGACTGAAATTCAAACTATTTGATTTCTTTGTCAAAATGCTTGCATAACTCTGATGCTTATCGAATAACACTTTCGTATCAAGTCTTGGATCGTATCCAACACTCACAAACTCATTTATTGCTCCCACTGACTTTGAGACATTTGGGTTGTAATGTACAAATAGTATATTCTAAACCATTATTTAGAATTTTTGTTTTTTATATATGTACCAAAACTCAAAGTCATGCCAAATGATAAATTTTGTGAGTAAAATCCAAATTAACTAAAGTAAACTAAATGACGAATCTATTATGTTAGTTTCAATAATTGAAATTTATAATGTTATTCTTATCAATATTCTTATATTCCAACTGCATTGACCTTCTTCTTGAAGACAATTCTGCATCTGATGGATCGTATCTTTTCGTGTACTAATACCAAAATCATATTTTGATAATGTACATAGAATTCATTCCGGATTTGTGCATCATGCCATATGGCAGAGTTGGTACTCTTAATGGCTTATTTAAGACTAATGAAGTTATTTTTTTGACGTTAATAAAAATTCATAATTTCTCTTTACTGTGCGAGATTTATTATTAGACATTCTAATGTGAAGTGTCTATTGGTTCAGTTAATTTCATTCAATCCTTTGTTATCGGTTTTATATTTGGATTGCATCAAATCCATTCTACTACCAATAATTTCTTAAAGAAATTCTTTTGTTATGAAGTTGATGTTCCTCAAAACATTAATTGTTTCTTAGTGCAATGGAGTAAGTAATCATAAACATTTTATGAATTAATTATATGTACATGTGTGTGTATGTATAAATCTGATTTAGTTTTTACATTTTCAAAACTTAAATTCATAACATAAATTAATCGATCAATACTGGTCAGTTCTAAATTCATTTGGGGTGGTCCATATAAGATCCCTTACAAAAAAGTATTATATGTAGTCTTTCGATTCACACAACCTATCAACTCTTTGACCTAGAATATGTAGTGGTTTCTTGTAAACTTTTATCTTGTACAATCTCAAAAACTTTGTCTTATATTAAATTAATTTTTACCTTATGTACTTACTTGTAAGTATATGACCTTATAGAAAAAATTAACTCAACTTCACTCATTGTTAATTGTACTTTTTTCAACGATGTCCAATTACCCCTTAATGATACATCATTATGTGTCAAAAGGAGGAATGACTTTTGTGGTTGAATCTTATTCATTTTTGGATACTTTTAGAACCCTTTCCAATACACTCACCTATTTCGATCAAATCGAATATTTATTTTCTTTGCATGTTATGTTTTCTTCTTTCGTTTTAAATTCTATGAGCTTACCACATACTCCATGTGTATCAAATGCACATATTTATGTCTGCGATAATTCATTGATGAATTTAACGAAGTACTTGGAACCGTAGTGGTATTAGTAGACCTATGATTGCTAACATTTATGTGCATCAATCCTAAGAGTTTGCCAACTCTTATGTCACTTTCACTGAATGGGTGCTTCGCCCTTAACCTTTTGAGATATAATTTATCGGTACCATATGATTAATAATTATACGGTTTTCTCAAAATATGGCTTAGTCCATAATTCCAAAATACTTGTAAAACTTTAGATATTTCAGTGTTATGTACTAATGCAACGAAACATTATTCTAAATTTATTTAATAATAAATATTTGTAACAATCATAAAAAAATAAAAATATTTATATTTTCAATCAATACTGAAAATATTTATTATTTCATATATAATATTTGGTATATATACGAAAATAATTTTTTTATCCCGATGCAACCATTTATAGGTGTCATATAGTACGCTCCCACTATTTTCTCTATTACTATAATAGCGTATGATATGAAGTTCCATTCAACTACTTATTATGGGCTATTTATTTCTTTTACTGTAACTAGTTTATAGTCGAGAGTTTTTGATCAGATTTTTTAACTCATAGAAATGACCTTTATAGAAAATAATTTTCGATATTATAATACCGTTGGAATAGAAATCACATTTCTCATTCAATATTAAGTATCTTTTAGTATTTTATACAATTTTTGTTTCCGATGTCCCTTTATGAAGTAGAGGTGGCCATTCACTCTCTTCATCCCAACGATGCCTTAGTTACATTAACTCTCATACACTAGCTTTTCTTTTCAAAATAGTCGAACCATTCAAAGGAGATCCATATTATAATCAGTCACATTGAATACATGACTTTGCATTATGGTTTATTTGTTTAATTCTAATGAACTAGTTTCACTGAAGTTTCATACATTACGAATAGCGACCGTTCACCCTTTAACATTTATATGTGATTTAATATGTATCAAATATCCATATTCTTTATTTCTATTAGAGTTCAAAACTCACAAAAGACAATATACGATCTTCGTGAAATAAGGATTTGACCAAATTATGAATGTATTTAGTACTGTATAGTTAGGTTTTTGCATGGGTCTTGAAGCAACAACTTGCCAAAAGATTTAAGGTAAGTATATTTTATATTTGTTTGTCAATCATTAATTTAGTTCATTTGTATATCTTAATCAATAAATATTTTATCAGTTTTATTAGTTGCACTAATTTATCGATGTAGATTATTTTAATTTTTTATAGTAAATGTTTTTACAGTATTAGAATGGTTAAATGTTACCATTTCATTTTTCTAATATGTCTCACAATAGATTTTTTATGTTTCTCTAAATCCTAAGAGAGTACATAGAGTTCTTTGTATTTCTCTAGTGGGTGTTAGGACTCGCATGCTTTGCGATTCTGACCATGAGGAATATCAACAAATCATAGGCCCGCATGTAGTGGATAACTCTTTATCGGTTGTATCATATACAACTCCTAATATGTGGTCCTTGTTCTAATCACTTCTAGGCCTTTAGGAATATCAATAAATCGAAAAGATTATTCACTCGTAACCATTTTACGAACAACCTAATTATAATGCATGTACCTTGAGTAATATCAACAAATACAACATGTATATTACCTCGCCTAGTAAATATACTAATAGTACTACACATAACATCTCTAGCTGGAGGAATATCAATAACTAAAGAGTATGAAAACAATCTATTAATATATAAATGGTAGAGGACAACTTATACATATTAAGGATTCATAATCATTCGCGTATATATACAAGAGTGATACCAAAATAAGAGTAATGTATTTCTTAAGAAACACCCTTGTGATTCAAGTGTCAAACACATCGAAAATCACAGTATGCGTACCATTCATATTTATTTATTCCTTAATTCTAATATGGGTTTCTTATAGTTCCACTATATTTAATTAAATCATATACAATTTAATTTTAATTTTAGTAATTAAATCAAATTAAATTAATTTAATTAGTAATTTAATTAACATTTTAATTAATTGAACTTAAATTTCAATTATTGAATTTTACTTCATTCATCCTTTGCAATTTAAAGATGAATATGGACTGTAACATTTATAATAATTATACGCACATATCATTATACATGTACACTATTTATTAGTTAACTTTTAATTAATTTAATTGATTAAAATAATTTTTAGTTAAAATATATCAAATAAATTCAAAATTTTATCTTCATTTACCTTAAACATTTTAAGACAAATATACATATACCATTATATTTGTTTTAAATATAATTAATTAACTTTTGTTTAATTAATTAATTAATTAAGAAAAAATTTGGACTTACTATATTAACTTTCAAAACTTATTTTGAAAGGTTTATAACATCTATAATATGTTATGTTTTTAAAAATTAACTTAACTTTTAAGTTAAAATATACTTTTTAAATTTTTAAAACGTATTTTGAAAAACTAGCCCAAGACCTAAAATCAACTTGGACCTTCATAACACCCAAGAAATTTAGAGGAAAATTTAATAAGAAAATTAAATTTAAATATGACAAGGGCTAAAATGAAATTTTCACAAACATTCAAATTTGATTATGAAACTTACACCATTGCGTTATAGCAGTTTTCTGGAAATTTTTTATATATAACACTTTGAAATCAGAGTTAGTATGAAAATACTACGGATGTTTGAAAATTTAAAAACATGATAAATTAAAAATAGAAACTTTACTAATAAAACAGTGTCACCGGTCGACACCCTAGGGTGTGCCAGTCGACCTGAAGTGGTCGACCGTTGACTTATGATTTTGATTATCTGGAGTGATGATCGGACGGAGACGATTGAACCAAGCATTTTTCTTCCATGCCAAGTTTCTGATGTGCATCTGTGATGAGAGCAAACATTCTCCAGATAATCCAACACACCATATCAGTTTCTAACCCCTATGAATAAACACCTAACCTAATTTCATTAGAAACTTAATAGCATATTGAAACTCTGCCAAAATTTATTCTCTCCACTTATAAATTTCTTTAAAAAACAAAGTAAAAACAAAGTAAGAGAGCACTAGTAAATCGGATCAAGGAGGGGGCAAGCTAACATGTGACGATTCTCCGATGGAGTTTAGAGTTGGAGCTTGGATCCGAGGTGAGTGGGAACAAGTTTAATAAGTTGATTATTTACAGTTAATTTTAACATATTCTATCTGATCTAGGATTTTAGTAATCAAACTGTAAACCTTAAATTGTTTAAATCTAAAATTTGAATTAGAAACTTAAATTGGTATAAATTAGCTAATATCATTTTTATCCAAGTTAAACCCCTTTTTGTTATTGAATAGAAACCCTAAAGTTGGTTAGCCTAGAATTAAACAAGTATAATTAAACTAATATAAATCTATGAATTTGATATCAATAAAAAGTAGGGTAAAATGGCAAACATTGTTTTGTGTAAATTGATGCTTAGGGTTCACTACCTAACTCCAAAATTTACCAGATTAACTAATAATTAAAAATTGAATAATTAAAAATAAAAAAACCTAAAATTTATACTGCGATCGATCGACCGTTCACCTTGAGCATTCGACCGCAAGCGGTCGACCGGTTGACGACTGAAATGAATAATCTGGACCTTGGCCTATGGCCAGGTTGGAAATAAAATTATTGGTTATATGTATAATCGTATTTTATACGTATGTGTGGATGTTAGAGATAGTTGAGAAGCTAGTTACCTATGAGACAACGCTAGGACGTTGCGGGGTTGGGTAGATGTAATTTACCAATGGTGGTCGATTATTCGACTGGGGGTGATTTTATCACAAATGACACTCAGGGAGGTACTACGGTGGACACGTAACACTGACTGATGCTTGATGAAGTGTGTGGGCCTAGCACAACGAGACTCCTTGGTATTCACGATTCTAAGCGACGTGATACTATGTTGTTGATGGGTCCCGGTGCATGCAATAAGAGGCATGTATTATGATCGAGAGGTGGACAAAGATGTAGATGATGAGATGCACCAATGAGTTGGCATTGTGGGCTCCCCCTCAATGCGTAGTTGGGTTACGTATAGTCGTAGTTATGGGAAATTTATTCCCATGTGGTAATTATAGGGAAACCTATGTGAGATAATTATCTGTAGGCATAATGTGAGATGTAGTCCTATACGAGAGAGTTGTAGGATATTCCTATATCGAGTAGCTCTAGTAGCGGTATTCCTATATTGAGTAGCTCTAGTAGCGGTGTTTCCATATTGAGTAGCTTAAGGAGCGGTGGCCAATTGTTAGATAATGAGGTTCGATCCGTAGTTTAATCCTTGTAAAAGCCTACATAATTGTTAGTGTAGGTGTGATGAATAAAGACCCTTAACTAAAGGACCCTAGGAATGCATGAACACTTATAGGACACCATGGGTCACATAGGATATAATTAAATTTAACTACACATGATCGCCATATATTAAACATGTACTCATTCACCAGACTTTTGTCCGACCCACCCTTTTTCCTTTCTTTCCCTATCATTACAGGGAAGGGCGATTCTGCCTGATTTCAATATGTGGAGAGGCGAGCTCATCACAGGAATTTCTTACCCTTTATTTACTCTCCGTGTAACTCCCTATTTATCAGTACTTAGTATTTCTTTTATAAAACTATGAGTGTTATTTCTGTGTACTCTATATTGACTACGTATTGTTTTTCTAAGATTGTGTTTTTAAGATATTTTCTAAGATGGATATTTTCTATATTTATATTTTTTCCATTCCGCTGTGAGTTCTGAAAGTATAGTATATCTTAGATCATATCTGTTTATTTTTTAATCTCTGTAATGTTATAAAAATCCAATAGCTCGTACTTCTAGGCCTTGACGCAAATCTGAAAGTAACCCTAAGCGTTGGATTAGTGTGTCGAGAGGTGCGGATTGTCACATTTATGTTGGGGATAACCTTTGGGCTTACTTCATTCTTCAGCCCATGTCATTAGTTATGTATGGTAGAGAATTTGATTACCCGTAACCAAGCCTTTGATATTACCTTTTTAGACACCTTAATAAATGGTTAGGTTTTAATCAATAGCCATAACATTGCTAATTTGACTGCATATACCGTTTGGGCTTTGATACCATTGTAGGCCTAGCTTAAACTGTTAATACCTAAGTATTGATTTTGATGAACAACCATATAAATATTACTACTAACATATCTTCAAGTTGTATGGTACTTTCAGATATATTATGGAGACATTTTATAGAGATAAAAAAAAACTAAGTGGAAGCAAATGAATTATACATATGAAGATTAATCAAAGAAAATAGAAGAACAACACTGATTGAAGAAGAATGAAATGCAAATTCTATAATGACAGAGATATTTGAAGTGATGAATAATTGTTTGAATCTTAGAATCTTTGTTAAAGACCCCATGGCCATTATACTTGAAGACCATCAACCATTGACCTCAATCGAATCACAAAATATCCACAAATATGAAGTGTTTTGAAATATGAAAATCAACCATGTATGTCAACATATCCCCCCAAGTATGTCGACGTATCCACATGTATGTCGACATATCTCCCCTAAGTATGTCGACATATGGCCGTTTTTCTATTTTTTAAAATTTAAATGAAGGGATTTTCCCTCCACCCCTTCACCAATGGACATGTCTCTTCAACCACTATATAATGGCTCTGGAAACAAAATCCACAACACAACTTTCTCATTTTTCTCCTACTCTTTCATTTCCATACATTTGTGAGAAAGATCCATTACATATTCTTTCACTCTTTTTGCAAATCCATATTCTTTCACTTCAATTCTTTGAGGATTTGCAAACCATACAAGATCAGAGAATTTGTACTTGAATTCGTATAATTCACTCTATAATCTCATCCTTTTCCTCAAAGAGTTCAAAGATATATTGTTATTGGAGGTCTAAAGGATCATTGTAGTGAATCCATAAGAATC
Source organism: Allium fistulosum (assembly GCA_030737815.1). Lineage (NCBI taxonomy): Eukaryota > Viridiplantae > Streptophyta > Magnoliopsida > Asparagales > Amaryllidaceae > Allium > Allium fistulosum. The sequence goes on along the minus strand of CM060908.1, from coordinate 634,747,320 downwards.
TGTATTAAAGATACAACTACATGCCATACTCTACTGTAGATTGTAAAGAGAAGAAAGTGTTCTTATAGCCTGTGAAATCAAGAGGGTGATCTTTTAGCCCGGTAAATCATATGGGTGCATCATGTAGCCTGTGAAATCAAGATTGTAAAGGTGTTCCTACCACCTGTGGAAAGCAAGTAGTGATAGTGAAATTCTATACGGTGTAGTGCAGAACTAGATGTAGGATTGGTCAGTCCGAACCAGTATAAAAATTTATATTGTTATTTGTTTTATTGCATCTTACTTTACTACATACTTATTCTTTGATTATTTGTTTCTATCTGCAATTTGAGTAGATAAAATTTTAAATTCATAAGTAAGTTTTAAATAGTTGAAATACACACTTCACCCCCTCTAGTTTATAAATAGCCTTAAGATCCATTCCACATTGTGTTGTAGATAACCCATTTTCCTAGATTAGGTACCAAAGTGACTGGTTTTCAAAAATTCTTAACTTGATTTTTGAGAAGTATAAATGACTAATAACACTAGTAACACTTTCTTTAACACTTTTGTAGAAAGACAATCTACTATTAGACCCCTACTATTTAATGGTAGTAATTATGCTTATTGGCCTTGTACGATTAAAATTTATTTGCAGTCTAATGGTTTAGATATTTGGAATATTACTCAAATAGAATACACTAAGCCCTAAATGAATTATACATAGTGGACCAGCGATCAAAAGAAAAGCACACAACAATATAGACGCTATGAGTATTTTATTCTGCGCATTGGATAAAAATGAGTTTAATAGAGTATCTATTAGTAAAAGTGCATATGAAATTTAGTAGACACTACAAGTCATACATGAAGGCACTAGTAAAGTTAAACAGATAAAAATATTACATGTTAACTAATCAATTTCAACTGTTTAGAATAAAACAAAATGAATTCATTTCTAATATGTATTCTAGATTTTAGGATATATTACGTGCATTAATATCATTAGGAAAGAATGTTACTGAAGAGGACCAAGTCGGAAAGATATTAAATTCACTTTCTAGTGAATGAGATCAAAAGACTCTGGCAATCGAAGAAGCTAATGATATTAGTACTATGAAAAATATAAGATTTAATTGGTAATCTAATATCCCATGAAGTACAATTGCAGGTTAGAAAATAGAATCAAGCAAATGAGAAGAAATCACTAGCACTCAATGCTACAAAAATAATTAATGCACCAGATGTTGATGATAATGAGGAAATCGATTTCATGACCCGGAATTTCAAGAAATTCTTGAAATATAAGAAGTTGAACAAACTTCGAAAAACTAACAACTGTATTGGAAATGTTGTTAAGTGTTTCGAATGTGATAAAATCAATCATTTGAAAAGAAATTGTCCAAACTTGACGAAGTCAAAGTGCTCTTCAAACACTTTCAATGAGAAGAGGAAACAGGCTTTCAATGCAACATGGAATAATTCAGATACATCATCAAGTAATGCTGATTCAGAAACTGGAAATGCTAACATGCACTTCATGGCAAATGAAGATCAGGCATGGAATTCTAATGAAGAAATTATGAATGTTTTAAATGATATGTATGAGGGATATAAATTCTTAGAAAATAATACAAGATCAGTTTAGTAGAGGTAGATAGATTAAAAATGTTTAGCGAAATGTTAATCGAAGAAAAACAATATCTAGAAGATGAAATTGGAAAAGTTAATGGACAATGATTTAAAACTTGAAAATTTTGAAAAAATAAAAGTGATAATGAATCCTTAAGATAATAAAATCTTTCAATGAAGTTAGAGATCACTAATCTAAATGACAAAATAACATTTCTGGACAACGTTTATTTAAACTGTAATAAGGATTTTGATAAAATGAAAACCAATGTTGATAAATTTAATAAAGGAAAGGATAATCCAGAAAATTTATTATCTACATCTAAACCTACTAACAATAAACATGGATTTGGATACACCCCTAAGTCCAAATCAAAGAAAAATAGTACTCAAAGTACTAAATTTGTTAATGGCACCAAGTTAAAACTAAAACCTAGAAATTAAAATTAAAATCCACAAATAAGTTCATTAATTTATGGATTCTTAGAAGGTTAGATGATAATGAGAAAAAAATATTGATAATTTTATTAATAAAGTTCATTTATGTGATGATTATATTTTGAAAGGGCATTCAAACTCTTTATGGGTTTGGTTTCCTAAAACTTAATACCATGAACCCCAAAATAAAATAGGGTACTAGTGTGCATATTTTATATTTTTTAGATACTGAACAATAGATAAAAAACAATGGATGTTCAAAGTATATGACAAGAAATCCATAGGTACCGAGCGACATTATACACAAAGATGGTAGAATTGTAAAGGATATGTTATTGGCATTGGCAATGTCGGTAATTCTAAAACTCCTTACTTTAAATATTTTACTTGATAAATTTAAAACTTATTTCATGCTTTGTATTCATTTTAATTCCCTTTAGGAGTTCTATTTATGCATATTTACATATCTCTATATATACAAACTTCATACATATAGTTTAGTTGTGCTTAAGCGATTTGTTTTTACCCGTTTTTGTTGATGACAAATGATGGAAAAATGTATAAATATACTAGGAAAAATGATAGGAGGAGTGCATAGAGTTAGGGGGAGTCAAATATAAAAATATTATATTTTATCTCTCAAATATTTATATGGTTTTCATCATAAAAAATGGTGAGATTATTATTAATACCCTAGGTATTGATTTTGATGAACAACCATATAAATATTACTACTAACATATCTTCAAGTTATGTAGTACTTTCAGATATATTATAAAGACATTTTACAGAGATAAACAAAAACTCAGTCAAAGCGAATGAATTCTATATATGAAGATTGGTCAGATCAAATGGAAGAAAAAAACTGATCGAAGAAGAATGAAATGCAAATGTTGCAACGATAGAGATATTTGAAGTAATGAGTAGTTTCTTGAATCTTAGAATCTCTTTTAAAGACCCCATGACAATTGTACTTGAAGACCACCAACCATTGACCTCAATTGAATCAATAAATAACCACAAATATGAAGTACTTTGAAATCTAAAAATTAACGCAAGTATATCGACATATCCCCCCAGTATGTCGACATATCCACATGTATGTCGACATATCTACCCCAAGTATGTCGATAAATCGATCGTTTTTCTGCTTTTTAAAATTCAAATAAAAGGATTTTGCCTCCACCCCTTCACCAATAAACATGTCTCTTCAACCACTATATAATGACTCTTGAAAACGAAATTTACAACACAACATTCTCATTTTCTCTTACTCTTTCATTTTCATACTTTAGTGAGAAAGATCCATTACATATTCTTCAACTCTCTTTGCAAATCCATACTCTTTCACTTCAATTCTTCAAGGATTTTCAAACCACATAAGATCAGAGAATTTGTACTTGAATTCATATCATTTTCTCTCTAATCTCTTCCTATTCCTCAAAGAGTTCAAGGATATATTACTATTAGAGGTCTATATGATCATTATATTGAATCTGTAAGAATCTACATTCAAGATATAACTACCTGCCATACTCTGTTATTGATTGTAAAGAGAAGAAGGTGTTCTTGTAGCCTGTGAAATCAAGAGGGTGATATTATAGCCCAATAAATCAAGATATTGCATCTTATAGCCCATGAAATCAAGATTGTAAAGGTATTCTTGCAACATGTGCATAGCAAGTGGTGATAGTGAAATTCTATACGGTGTAGTGTAGGACTGGATGTAGGATTGGTCAATCCAAACCAGTATAAACATTCCTAGTGTTATTTGTTTTAATACATCTTACTTTACTACTTACTTATTATGTGATTATTTGTTTCTGTTTGCAATTTGAGTAGTTAAAGTTTTAAATTCATAGGTAAGTTTAAATTATTGAAATACACACTTCACCCGCTCTAGTGTGTAAATAGCCTTAAAATCCATTATGTATTGTGTTATAGACAACACATTTTCCCATGGACTCCTTTGGGGTGACCCAACTAGGTACCTCACGAGCAAGTTTTACATGTAGCCTTTTGAGTATAATAACCATCACATGACATGTAGGGGTAAGAGATAATGCTTCAGCACAGATCACAATGTGATAACCTCCTTTCATGCTAGTTGTAAGGATCGAACCTGGAACATCTAACGTACTAGTTGAACACCTTAATCAATTTCACCCTGATACTAATGAAGGATTGGGCAAGTCGAAAGCAGGTTAAATGGGAGAATTTAAAAAAAAATCATTTTGCTCTTGGTTAAGTCTATAAAGCCTAAATGGACTTTAGACCCAATCTAATAATTAAAAAAACCCTTATTTTATTTATTTTATTATAAGATATATATATATATATATATATAGTTTTTTTAAGTTTTAGTCTACAAATGTATCGAATATACCTATTTGTGTGAAGTGCACGTGCTGCAGATAAGAAGTATGTATAGTTAATGTGATCGTACGTAGATGTTGGGATATACACCGCAACAGACTTATTTCCCCTTTACATGTGCCTTTATTGTCCAAGATTGATTTACAATTATTAATATATAATAAATGTGTTGAAGTATGTATGCGTGTGTGTTGTGTGTGTGTATTGAAAACATATTAGCCAATATTATATAATCTGAAATCTAAAATTAATAATAGTGAATATGGTTTCAATTAAAGAAACGTTTAATATAAATATTACATTTATTACAAAAGATCCATCTTGTGGCTTTGAATTAAAGCAACACATGTATATTACTATATATACAAATTACAATTGATGTTTCAGATTTAAAACAAATTATTTATATGTAGACATTTGTAATTATATATACACACATACATATATTAGAATTTAAAGTTAACATTTAAATTAAGCTTTTAGTTTAGAAAGAAAACTAAAATTTAGGATTTTAAACAAAATTTTAAAGTTAGAAAAGAGATAAATGATTTGTAATTTACACAAAAGTCCATTCATGAATTTTAGATGAAAAGAAAAAAATATCCTTTTTCATAAACATTATTTAAAACATTCATATTCAAAATATCAATCATATAACAAAGGAAATTAATTTTCAAGATGAAAGTTAATTAATTAACATGAATAGTTTATTTACATTTGTATATATAAATATTATGATATTATAAAATAGATCTCAATCAAATTTTTTTTCATAAATAATTTTTCCAATATAATAGAATTTTTTAACAAATTAGACATATGTAAATTCGTGTTAATAACATTAAATCTAAATAATACCGAGAACAACAATAAATTAACAAAGGAGAAAGAAAGTTTAATCATACCAATAATAATGAACATATTTTGAAAAAGGATAAAGAGCAAAAGTAGATCTGAATTAAACCAACATAATTGATATACTTTCAACAAAGTTGAGCATAAATGAATTTGAATTACTTGTTGCAAGGTGAAACATAAAAAAATCATATAAATTATATGGAATCTAAACATAGGAATAACATAAATAAATTAAATCAGATAATTAACTAGAGATGTTGCCAAAAATCACACCTTGAAACGATGAATCGATGTTTCTAGACTCAGGTGAATCAATCTTCGAATTTTGTAGGAATTGAGAGATGGGAATCACCTAATGCTTTTGATCCTTTTTTATTTTTGGTTTTGAAATTTTTTTCTAGGCCACCATTAAAATTTGGCTAGAAAATAATAGGAGGAAGGGAGAAATTACCCAATGAAAAATCTTATAAAGGAGTCAATAAAAGATTATTAAATAGGAGGTGATTTGTCTTCCTTTACTTATCTCTTAGCCTTTTCATTTCAAATTCAAAAACTCCTCTTTTTCCCCTTTTGTTGGTCGACCATAGAATGAGGGGAATGGGCCTTGATTTATTAAAAACCCAATTAGTATTTATTCCATTTAAATCCAATTTGAATGTTCTACCGATATCGTATATCGATATGCATATGCATAATTTGTATATATGTGCATTATATTAAATACTAACGGTATTCAAACATCAAATAGAATTCAATAATTAATATTTCATCAATATTAATTAATATGATTGATTACAATGATTATAAATTAATCGTGTGGTTTATTCAGAGTAATCATCAACTCTGACATGCGACTCAAACGTGCAAATTCAATAAGCGATTAGTTTCCAACGATTCGAATATTAACTTTCACACATCACCTTTGCCAGTGGTGTGACATTTTTGTTGAATTTATCGTTTACACATCTTTTTGGTAAAAATTCAATTTTACTTGTTATAAGCGGACCCGGTAGTAACAATTGGTTACACCAATTCTCTTCAACAGCACTATTTCACACTAGGACTTATGGAATTTGGTTTTAGTCAAAATTCTATTATCATCCACATTCAACTTAGTTATTCCATAAACAAAGTCCTTGGTTCAATAATAATATTTATTATTAACCGTACTAATTTGACCAGAGATTTTGACTTCGAGTAGATTATAGTTGACCGTTATACTAATACCATCTAACTTAAGAGATGAATTCTCTATTGAATAGTATTTCACTTCCAATGCTTCAACTCAGACCCAACTATAGTTGTTCAATAGATGTTATGCCACAATTTAACTATAATTAAAGTGAAGTGTAAACATTGAAGTTCGACAGTAGTTCTCAAGTCGAGAGAACTTTGTAACATCGTCACTTCGAGATTCTCTTTTTGATCTTAGTTATACTAACCAATAGAAAACTCTCGAGTGAGTCGTTCCATTGTTATCCAATAACTATAAGTACGTAATACCTTTGTGCTCTAGCAGCCATGAGTAATACATTGTCTAATATTTGGAGAGGGTTGTGTATTATAGTCTCAATGTATGAATTGGTGTCCTTTCTCGAATCATCTCGACTAGTAATATTTAAAATAATATGTTATTTTGATGTGATAAATTTCTCATGATTACAACACATTGTAATTACTATCATTTAACATATCATTTAAGGATTTTCTATTTAATATACTTAAATTATATGGCTAACTAACAAATCATAATATGTAAAGTATATAATAGAAAGACAAACACCTTTGATTTTGAATGAGATTTTATTATAGAGTTAATAATTTATAATAAATTCCAGAATTATCCCTAGGAAATATCCATAACTTTATTAACTCTAGATTCTATGATGGTGATTAACCTAGGACTTTTACAATGTGAGTCTAGTATTCTGACCTTTCGGAGAGGCACAGATTCGAGCACGAGGAAACCAAGAAGTTGAATAGTCTATGGTCATACAATGTGGTCATATAAGTTATCATATATCCAAAGGCACGATGAGTGATGTGAGATGGATTAATGGTTGCTATGTTTGCTATGGATGTCATATGATGTAGGTACTATCAATGTTAGGGACCTAGAAACCCCCATATTGTAATTTCACTTGTTGTACTCCTCATGATGATAGTATAACATATATCGGTACTATGTGCGAACTTGTTGGATGTAAGGACATGGCTGGTATGATTCTTCATATCGGTTGTTCCTTTACTATATAGACTCTTATAGTATTTTGAGATATAAATATTGCACACTAGACCAATGCCACACCCAAGGTTTTATGCATTGCTTCTTATTATCTCGAGTACTCCTAAATAATTAGACTAGATAGAAAATTTGAGATTATTGCATGAAGCCATTTAGAGGACGAATGGGAGGCTAGCACTTATCTATACTTTCACTTTGAGCTTATCATTATTCTTCTATGTAGCATAGTAAAGCTTTTATCAATGTTTAACTACTACTAGAGATGATATTGTAGTTTATTTTGATGATGTACAAACTCTATTGATGTTGTATAACTGTTCTGAACCTGTTACTCTTATTCTTTCTATGGTTCAATTTGCTTATGCATATCTACCTCATCTATTTTATATCTATATTTTATCCTATGCACTATGAGATATGATAGAGTTAGGTGTATGCCCTAGGGGCAGTTTTGTAATTTATTATAAATTAATTAACTCTGTAATCAATTCTCGTTCGTAATAAAGGTGTTTTTCATTGTGTTATATATTTGTCATAAATAATTAAATATTTAACTAAAATATATTGAATAAAAAATCCATGAATGGTGTGTTTGTGATAGTAGTTACAAATAGTTGTAATCATGAGTATTATATCATAATATAATAAACACATCATTTTAAATATTCCTAGTCAAGATGCATCGAGACTGGATATCAATGCATACTTTGAAACTAGATTATTTAATGCTCTTTAAATATTGGGCAGTGTATTACTCATGACTGCTGGGGCACTAAGAGGTTACATAATCATAGTTATTGGATAAATATGGAATGACTCACCCGATAGTTTTCTGTTGGTTAATATAACCAAGGTCAAATAGAAAATATCAATGTGACTAATTTACACAGTTCTCTCAACTTGAGAATACTGTTGACCTTCAATATGAAAGCTCTGCTTTGATTATAGTCAAATCATGGCATGACGTCCATCGAATGACTATAGTTGGGCGAGTAGAAGTACTGGAATTAAACACTTTTCAAGAGCAGATTCGTCTCCTCGGTTATATAGGGTTAGTATCATGGTCAACTCAAGTCAACTCAAAGTCAAAATCTCTGGCTAGAGTAGTTCAGTTATTATTAAACCAAAAATTTTGTGTTTGGACTATAGAGTTGAATATGGGCGATATTGGAATTTTGACCATTAACAAATTCCATAAGTCCAAAGCGATATAGTATTGACGAACAAAATTGGTGTAAATTATAGTTACAGTTGGGTAACGCTTAACAAAGTAAATTGGATTTTACCAAAACCAAGTGAGTGATAAATTTAGACAAAATGTCACACCACCTGCTAAGTGATGTGTGAACGTTAATATTCAAATAGTTTGCTAATAATTGCTAATCAAATTTACACATAAAGAGTCATATAACCAAACGTCAAATACTCCTTTGATCACATGATTTAATTAATTTGTAATTGTTATAAATTAATTAATATTTATGAAGAATTAATTATAAAATTTAATTTTGATTTTATGAACAATATTAATAAATATGTTTATAATAGTTATAAATATATTAATCGATATACGATATCGATACATGTTTAAATTGGCTTTAAATGCAATATAATTTGTTCGGGCTTTAAAGCCCATATATAGGCATGTGTATTTCGGCCATGAATGGACCAGTAGGGGCAGCCATTTAACGGGTGATAGGCTAGGGTTTCGATTGGGTTAGAGGAAAAGAACAGGTAAGAAAGAAAAGTGGATCTTGATCCTCACTTATCTCTCTAGTCTCTTTTATATAAATACATCATAACCCTCATTCTTCTACCAACTTTTGAATCCTCTGGCTTCTCTATTGCAGGTTGAAATTTATCCTCCTCTTTCCTGCATTTTCAAGTTGAAATCAAATAAAAATAAACACTATTCGAAAGTCGGCGGTCTTTAGTTCAGGAGCTAGCACCTTGTTGAATTAGAATCTTGTTTAAGGAGTCCGTATCTTCGTTTCAACGTGTACTAGTAGGCTTTGAGATATGTTAATTTTTTGATCTACAATTAGATATCAATGCTTAGATAATTTATATATCATATATTATTTTGTTAGTTAGGTGACGAGTCTAGTATATCGATATATCGTCACATTCAGAATGGTTGTTTTTTTATATATTTGTATATGAAATTTTTTTGATTTATATATGCCTTTGATACTCACGGCTCAAAATAAAAGATATTGATTTTTTTAATTTAAATTAATTTAATATACATTATTTAAATTATATTAGCTTAATTTACATATTAAATCTTATACTACACAAAAAATAGTTTTAAAATTTTATAAACATAATATCATACTTTATAGACTTTCGGCATAAATAAACTAAATTATCTATGTATTATTTAAAAATTATTTAAATCAATTAATTAATAAATTAATAACATCAAGTTATATATATATTATAAAAATATGCGTTACATCTTATAAAACTAAATTTGTACTTGACATACTTTCGACAAAAATAAAAAAATAATTTTTTTCATACATTTTAAATTTTTAAATACTTGCAAAAGTAAAAAATTGAATTTAAAATTGATTTTTAAATTATAAAATACATATACAATTATCTTTCAAAAATTATTTTTATTTAATTTTTAATTTATTTATATACGAAAATTTAATTTTTAAGTATTTAAAATTTAAAAAACCAACCTTTTGCCATAAGCATTATAATAGGTATACATATTTATTTTATATGATTTCATTTAGGTAAATATTATTAAACTATTTATAAGATATTTATATATATATTATATAATATGGACATTTATTTTACTATAAAAAATCGATTTTGATTCGAATTTTCTAGCAAAATAAACAAATAAATTTTAAGATTTTAAATATACATATACATAATTATATATATGTATATATTATAAGTTCCACATATGTATATTTAATAATTTCAATATCATGTGTGTGTGTGTGTATGCAGTATTTTGTATACATAAATTAAAGTATAAAAACATACAGTTGGACAATATACCTATATTCTACAAGGGCTAACATGTTTGTTGTGGTGTAAATTCCTACACTTATACACGGCCACGTCAAACCTTACATGGATTGCTATGTTACACATGCACACACACACATATGTATATATGATACATACATACATTCATATATATATATAATATAATATTAATTACATAATATAAAACTATATTATAAATATAAATAAAATAATAATTTTATATAAAAGAAATTTAGAAATATTCTAAATAAATCAGACCCCATACACCCAAAAAAGATCCAAAATGATAATTTTTTTTGAAATTCACTCATTACTTCCACTACAGGCTAGACCAATTCCAACAATGGTATCAGAGTCCAATAGCTTAAGTAGTCTAAATTAGTCATGTTAGGGTTAACTAATTAAGCTCATAGCCCAAATAGTAGGGTGTGTAGAAAGATAGCATCGAAGGATTGAATTTGGGTAATCAAGTACTCTACCCTACCTAATTACCGGCCTGGCCCGAACAGGTATGTGAGCCCAAAGGTTGCCCCTAATAGAAAATGCCTAATTTGAATTGGGACTTGGACCGATTTTCAAAATTGTTTGAAAATTAAAAATATAATATTTCAAATTTAAAAGTTAAATTTAAAATAAGACATACATATATTATCAAAGTTATAATATAATAATTTTTTTAAATGTTTGAAAAATAATATAAATTAATTTCGAAATTTATAAAATTTATCAATAAGGTTAATAAAATATATTAATTATATAAGTTAATTAATTAATTAATATATACACGTGTTATATATTATTATATATGTTTTGTGGTTTTAAAATGTTAAAATAACATAAGTATACATGTATATATATGAAATGAATTTCATAATTAATATAATTTAATTAAAACTATTTAAATAAATAAAGTTATTAAATGGTTGATTAATTAAATAATATACACATATATATATATGAATATGTGTTATACTATAAAGGTTATATAGTACATAATAAATATTCAATATAAATGTTATATTAAGATACGATAAAATTAATGAAAATGTTAATTAACTAAAATTAATTAAATAAGATTTAATCAATATAATATTATACATAAGACTATTATATGAGTATTATGAAATATAAAAGTTATATAATAATAAAACTTATACAATATTATGTATAAATTAAAAGTGGAACATTAAGAAAACCTAAATAGACTTAAGGAATAAATATATGCATAAATGTATGTATACCATGATTTCTGATGTGTTCGACATTTGAATCGCAGGGTTATTTCATAAAAAATACATTATTCCATAAGTCAGTCGATCTCACTCAATAATATATTAAAGATTATGAATCTTCAATATAATGTTATCCTCTACCATATATCTTAATAAATTACTTGCATACTCCTGAGTTGTTGAGCAAACTCAAGCCAGGGATATTATGTGCAATTTTATTAATATATTGAATATGTAGGGTAAAATAACTATATGTATTTGTTGAGCAAACTCAAGATACATCTATTATACTTAGACCTTCGCGATATGGTAGATACGAGTGAATAATTCCATTTCAATTTGTTGAGCAAACTCAAGGTCGAAGTGAAATTAGGACAAGGTACCAAGGGTTAGGAGTTGTATATGATACAACCAATAAGCAGTTATCCATCGTCCATGGAGCCATAACTTGTTTAGCAAACTCAAGGTCATAATTTCAAGACAGTTGAATCCTAACACTAACTATGAGGTCGAGAGACTTTTATGTTTGAACTTAAAGTTTGGCAAAATATAAAAGATTAGTGGGAGCTTATTAGTAAAATGAAACATAAAGTTTAACCATACTAATATTATAAGAACATCTACTATGATATTGCCCTAATAATCTACCAATTAAACTTGTAGAAAAATTTCAACTCTAAAATTACGTTTTAAAAATGGCAAGCTTACTTGTCCTAACTATACCGATTGTCTAAGAGTGATTAAGATAGCATTGACTTGCGAGCGTCTTTGGTTGGTTGTTACATGCGAACCTAAAGAATAACCCGCTGATGATGCAGTCCCTACACTTTGACTTACTTATGAGAAACGGGTCTCAGACCTATAGATCTCCTAAGTTTTGTGTTGTCTATGTTAAACAAGCCATTGCAGTGGTAGCATGAAAATATGTCTATCTATGAGATATTTGATAGTTTCATGTCCCTTTTTGGTGAATAGTCATGTTCCCCAAGGTACAAGCTTACAAAGAAGTTGTTCAATACCAAAATGACTAAAGGACAAAAGGTAGACGATTATGTACTATTGATGAAGGGCTATATTGATAGGCTTTTGCAATTAGAATTACAGATAAGCAATGAATTACAAGTTGATATGATCCTTGGTTCTCTTACACCTTAATATGAACTGTTCATATTGAATTACAATAAGAAACAATTGAATGTGAATCTCGTGGAGCTCCTCAATATGTTGAGGTCGGTCGAGTCTGCATCTAAGGATCAAGAGGCCGTGCTTGTTGTGATAGGTGGTGCATCATCTTCGAAAGGTTCAAAAGAAGCAGAAAAGAGAAGGTAAGAAGAACAATAAAAGTAAGAAGACCGATGTTAAGGGTGAATTTCACCATTGTCACAAGAAAGATCACTGGAAAATGAACTATCCTGGTTGCTTAAAGATTGTTAGAGAAAGAAAGCAGAATGGTTCTACAGCTCCATCAGGTACATTTATGATTAAAAAATATTTTGTAATCAATAAAAAAATTTGGGTCTTAGATATTGGAACTGGAACTCATATATGTAATTCGTTATATGGGCATAAAAACTAGCACTATGTGCCAAAAAGAGAGATGAGGTTCCAAGTTGCTGATGGATCTACCATAGATGCTATGACAGTAGAGATTATCATTTATATTTGCCTAGTGGAGTAGGTTTGATATTAAATAAGTGCTATTTTGTAAAAGACTTATTTGTGGGATTATTTCTACCTCTAGTTATCTAAAACTAGATATATATTTCATTGTGAAAATAATGTTACGAACATTAGTTTGAATGGAAATAAAGTCTACAATGGTGTTCTTGAAAATGGAATTTATGCGATCAATACTAATTATGTGTGATATGTGAATAACTCTTCTAACATTAAAAATGATAGTTATCTTTGGCATTGCAGGCTAGGTCATATTAGTGAAAAACGACTACATAAGTTGAAAACCGAAGGTTTTCTTCTATCGCTTGATTTTGAATCATTTGACACGTGTGAGTTGTGTCTCAAAGGTAAAATGACCAAGCATCCCTTAAGTGGAGCAATAAAAGAGTTGATGAACTCTTATGGTTAGTACATAGTGATGTATGTGGCCCGATGTCTGTAATCACTAAAGATAATGGTTCTTACTTTGTTACCTTCATCGATGATTTCTCGAAACTAGGATATGTGTCTATAAGAAATTTGTTGAATATAAAAATATAGTAGAAAACCAAATGGGCAGTAAGATTAAGATTCTTTGAGCAGATCAAGGAGGCAAGTAAGTTGGATTGAAATTCCAACAGTACTTAAAACATAATAGGATTATCTCTCGGATTACTCCACTTTATATTCCATTACACAATGGTGTGTTGGAGCGAAAGAATCAAACATCATTAGATATGGTTCGTTCCATGATGAGTAAGACCGAGTTACCTTTATCCTATTAGGGATATGCGCTGGAAATGATAACACATATGTTGAACTTGTTGCCCACTAAATCTATGCCTAAAACATCATATGAGATTTGGTATGGTCAGATACCCCAACTCAAGTATTTGAAGGTGTGGATTGTCTGGTGTATGTTAAGAACGTTGGTTCAAATAAACTAGAGGCAAGATCGATACCATGTAAATTTATAAGATATTCAAAAAATCAATGAGATATACTTTCTACAATACCAAGGAACAAAAGGTTATTGTTTCTCCATAGGCTGTCTTTTTAGAAAAGAAATTTTTGTCAAAGGAAATTAATAGCGAAGTTGTAGACTTGGATGAGATCCAAGAAGTTAACACTAAGGCCGAACTGGCGGGAGAACCGAGTTCGCTCGTATATGAAAACACGCAACCTATTAGAAGGTCTATTAGGGAATCTCATGCACCAGAGAGACACTACGATTTTCTCATGGATGGCGAGAAGGAGGACCATGTCTTAGATGATGACACTCTTCTGTCTTTCCAACAAGCATTGTAGAGTAAAGACTCTGCACTCTGGCTTGGAGCAATGAAATCCGAGATGGATTCCATGTAAGAAAACAAAGAATGGACTTTTTTGGATGCACGTGAAGGGATAAAACCCATCGGATGCATACAGAATTTTAAGAAAAAGAAAAATGTGGATGAGGGAAGTAGATACTTATAAGGCAAAGCTAGTTTTGAAAGGATTTTGTCAAACTCAAGGTGTCGATTATGACAAGATCTTTTTGCTTGTAGTCATGCTTAAGTCCATTCGGATTATGCTAGTAATTGCTGCATTTTGTTAATACGAAATATGGCAAATGGATGTAAAGATGGCATTTTCAAATGGTGATTTAGAAGAAACCGTCTATATGTCCTAGCCCGAGGGTTTTATGGTCAGTGGGAGTGAAAGCAAGACTTGCAAGTTGTTACAGTCCATTTATGGACTTAAACAATCTTCAAGGAGTTGGAATAAGTGTTTTGATAAGGTAATCAAATGGTTCGATTTCTATCAGAACATAGAAGAAGCATGCGTATACAAGAAGGAATAGGCAACGCTATCGTATTCTTACTACTGTACGTCGATGATCTATTATTGATTATCAATGACATTTCGTCATTGCAATCAATGAAAGTTTAGCTTTCCAAGAACTTCTCTATGAAGGATTTGGGAGAAGCAGCCTATAAACTGGGTATAAAGATCTATATAGACAGATTAAAAAGGCTGTTGGGATTGTTCCAATCTCTATGCATAGATACCTTACTGAAGAGGTTCGGTTTGGAGAATACCAAACGTGGAAACGTTCCAACGCAGTCTGGAATCATCCTTTCTAGAAGGACGCTCCTTATACTGATGAGGAGAAAGAGCGTATAAAGAGGATCCAATATGCTTCAGCCATAGGATCCATAATGTACGCTACGCTATGTATTAGACCAGATGTGGCATACATATTAGGATGCATAAACCGATATAGTCTAATCTTGGAGAAAAACATTGGAGGGTTGTAAAATGTATACTAAACTATTTAAGAAATACTAAGGACATATTTCTTATATACGGGAATGGAGACCTCCTTATGAAGGGGTATAGGGACTCGAGCTTTCAAAGTAATATAGATGGTAGCAAATCAGTATATGGTTATGTTTTTATACTTAATGGCAGAGCCATTGGTTGAAAAAGTTCCAAACAAGAAACAGTAGCTGATTCGATGATGGAGGCCGAACACATCGCCCTCAATGAAGCAGTTAAAGATGCGGTATGGATGTGCCAGTTTTTCGATGAACTCAGAGTGGTTCCTGATACCGAGAATCAAATGGCATTGTTCTGTGATAATAATGAACAATGCGGCGATTCAGATCGCAAAGGAACCCAGAGTACACAAGAAGTCACGACACATTCTTCGAAAGTTCCACCTTATTAGAGAATTCGTTGAAAAGGAAGAGGCCGTGATATAAAAGTAGATACCAAGGACAGCATAGTAGATCATTTACTAAAGGCTTAGCTCGGTCGGCTCTTGAAAAGCTAATTGAAGGGATGAGATTGAGATTCCATAATTGGCCTCAAGTGCAAGTGGAAGATTGATAGAGTTAGAGGTATGCTCTATGGGAAATTCTGTAATTTATTGTATATTAATTAACTCTATAGTCAATTCTCATTCGTAATAAAGGTTTTTTTTCTTTCTGTTATATATTTGTTATAAATAATTAAATATTTAACTAAAATATATTTAATAGAAAATCCATGAAATGGTGTGTTTGTGATAGTAATTACAAATAGTTGTAATCATGAGTATTGTATCATAATATAATAAACACATCATTTTAAATATTTTTAGTCAAGATACATCGATATTGGATATCGATGCACCATTGAGACTAGAGTACGTAACACTCTCCAAATGCTGGGTAGTGTATTACTCATGATTGTTGAGGCCACCAAGGAGTTACATACCAATAGTTATTATATGACTATGGAATGACTCACTCGGTAGTTTTTTGTTGATTAATGTAACAAAGGTCAAAAAGAAAATATCGATATGACTAATTTACACAGTTCTCGCGGCTTGAGAATAATGTTGATCTTCAATATGAAAGCTCCACTTTGATTATAGTCAAATCATAGCTCGACGTCCATCGAGTAACTATAGTTGGGTTTAGTAGAAGTATTAGAAGTGAAACATTTTTCAAGAGAGAATTCGTCTCCTCGGTAAAATAGGGTTAATACCACGGTCAACTCAAAGTCAAAATCTCTAGCCAAAGTAGTTCCATTAATAATAATAATTGTTAGTATTGAACCAAGAACTTTATGTTTTGATTATAGAGTTGAATATGGATGATATTAGAATTTTGACCATTAACAAATATCATAAGTATGAAGTGATATATTTTTGACAAAGAGAATTGATGTAATTAATAGTCACAATCGGGTATGCTTAATAAAGTAATATTGGGTTTTACCGAAACCAAGTAAGTGGTAAATTTGGCCAAAATGTCACAAGACTTGCTAAGTAACGTGTGAACGTTAATATTCAAATAGTTTGATATTAATCGCTGACCAAATTTACACCTAAAAAGTCACACAACCGAAATGTTGAATAATCCTTTGACCACATGATTTAGTTAATTTGTAATTGTTATAAATTAATTAAAATTAATTAATATTTATGATGTATTAACTATGAAATTTTATTTTGATTTTATGAACAATATTAATAAATATGTTTATAATAATTATAAATATATTAATTGATATACTATATCGATTAATGTTTAAATTGGATTTAAATGCAATATAATTTGTTCGGGCTTTAAATGAGTTTGAATCCCATATAAGGGCATATGTATTTTGACCATGAATGTGCTAGGTAGGGGCGACCATATGATGGCTAATAGGCTAGGGTTTTGATTGGGTTAGAGGAAAAGGATGGATAAGGGAGAAAAATGGATCTTGATCCTAACTTATCTCTCTAGTATCTCCTCATAAATACACCATAACCCTCATTCCTCTGCAAATTTTTGAAGACTCCACACTTTCTACAGCTGGTCAAAATTCATCCTCCCCTTTCTTCCATTTCCAAGTTCAAATCAAATAAAAATAAACACTATTCGAAAGCTGGTGGTCATCAGTTCGGGAGCTAGTACCTTGCTGAATTGGAATCTTGTTTAAGGAGTCTATAACTTTATTTCAATGTGTACTAATAGGCTTTTGATATAATGTAATTTTTTGATCTATAATTATGTAGTAAGGCTTAGATAATTTATATATCATGTATTATTTTGTTAGTTAGGTGGCAAATCTAGTATATCAATACATCATCACATTCAGAATGGTTGTTTGTTTATATCCTTGTATATATATATATATATATATATAAATTGACATGTATATGCCTTTGATACTCACAGTTCAAAAAAAATTATTTAAATTAATTTAATATGCGTTATTTAAATGATATTGGCTTCATAATTTAAATAATAAATCTTATATTATACAAAATGTAATTCTAAAATTTTATAAGCATAATATCATACATAAAAGACTTTTGGCATAAATAAAATAATTTATGTATGTGCGTGTATGTGTGTATGTATTATTTAAATATTATTTAAATCAATTAATTCATAAATTAATAATATCAAATTATATATAATTATAAAATATGTTTTACAACTAATAAAATAAATTTGTAGCCGACAACTTTTGGCAAATTTTTTTTATAAATTTTAAATATTTAAATACTTGCAAAAATAAAAAATTGAATTTAAAATTGATTTTTAAATTATAAAATACATATAAAATATTTAAACATCAAAATACCATTCAGATTTTTACTGAAAAATTAAAGTTTAAAATTATCTTTTGAAAATTATTTTTATTTAATTTTTAATTAATTTCTATACAAAAATTAATTTTTAAAATATTTAAAATTAAAAAAACAAAGTTTTGCCATGAGCATTATAGTAGGTATATGTGCGTGTGTGTATTACATATATTTTATAAGTATTTCATTTCAGTATAAATGTATACATATATATTTATTATTAAATTATTTATAAGACACTTATATATATATATTATACATTTATTTTAATAATAAAAAATTTGATTTTGATTTTGAATTTTTCCAGCAAAATAAATAAATTTTAATATACATATACATAATTATATATATATAATATAAATTCTACTTGTATGTATGTGTGTGTGTATATATATATATATAAATTAATAATTTCAATATATATACAAATTTTATATACATAAATTAAATTAAATAAACATACATTTAGACGATATATCTGTATACTAAAGGCCTAACATGTATGTTACGGTGTAAATCGCAGCACTTATACACGGGCATGTCAAACCTTGCATTGATCATTCCCACGGTGTCTTTTTGATATTCCAAAAATACCCTTATCCATCAACGGAAACACGCCATCGGTTTGCAACATCCACCACCATTCCTTCTCAACGACCCATCAACGGAATTTTACTACCAATTTGTCACCGACACCAACAAGACAACTTGAAATAAAAACGTTGTGATTACCAAAACTTTTGCACTTACAACACATATCCGCTCTAGCTACTAGATGCACGTACGTGCAGTCTATACTAGCATATATAATGTTAATTAGATAATATAAACTATATTATAAATATAATAATGATTTTATTTAAAAGAAATTTAGGAATGTTCAAAATAAATTAGACCTCATATGCTCGATAATGATCCAAAATGACAAAAAAATTAAAATTCACCCATTGCTTTCGCTTCCGCCTGACCCAGTTCTAACAAGATATACGATATGTCATGATTTATATTGGTTATCTTTACCCTTATCTGCCGCTCTGCATCTCCCGGGCACCCAAGCATCACATTGTATAGGTATATTGGGTATTGAAGGCGTAGGGTTGTCATTACAAGGCGTACCATCCTCAAACTCATTATATTGCTTTTATAGTACTCTAAACCTTATGAACATTAGTCGCATTTCCAAAAGAATCCTGAACTCCAAAAATGTCAAATTTCAAAACACAAATCATATTCTCAAACACACAACGGTTTAGACCTTAAGATAAAGGATTTAAACGTCCGACCCTACTTTCAAACGTCTAAGCCAAAAGTATGGACTTTTGAATATCCTAATTTTACACTAGAATAACACAAAATTAGATTCCCTGAAATTCAGAAATCAGAACTATGAATTCAGACATATGAATGCCCGATGAGGCCAAGATTGAATCTGGACAGGAAAACTTTCCCATAGTGGAAATTCATCCCACCTTTTTCCTATTCGTTTTTCTTTCTACCATCTTCTACATTTGGCTTCGTATCGCTAAGACACTTCGCGCTAATGTCTCTTGACTGGATTCATGCCTTTATTATAATCGTTCGACATTCTGATGAGAATAGCATCATATTCGATGAACGACTTTGAGGCAGTGAATACCATTTTAATCAACCTTTCGAGTTTAACTACTAAATATCATTCTGACCTCTATACTCATTCAACAATATTTATTATCACACATTTCACTCACTCTCTACTCTCTCCTATATCTCCAAACCAACGACAATCAATAAAATCACAATTAATCATTATAATTCCAACATCTCCAAACTTGAATTTAGATATTTGATTAGGAGTTTTTCTTTCAAAATTGAAGAAGTTGTAAATATTTAAAGTTAAAAAAACCCTTGTTTTATTTTTGAGGAAGAAGAAGAAAATAAAGATTACTTCGGGACTAACACGATGTAATTATGTGACTTTTGATGGTAGTTTAGAGATGTTTCGAACGACGACAGCTCGATAATGTGAGTTCTGATGATTGTCCAAGGAGGCAAGTTCGAAAGATGTGAGCTTGTGGAATAGGACATATGAAGTATTCTACTAGACACGTGCTAAGGGGTCGTTGATAATTTAGAGGTTTTGATGTATGCTCATAATAAATGGGTTAGTGAGGATGCTCACTATAGTCGTACGACGTGACTCTATATCTTACTATGGTGATCATCCTTGGACTTTTACAATATGAGTATAATATCCTAGCCTTTCGGACAGGCATGAATTCGAGCATGAGGGAAATCAAGATGTTGAATAGTCTTTAGTCATACGATGTGGTCATACGAGTTATTATATATTGAACGACACGATGAATGATGTGAGATGGCTTGATGGTTGCTATGGATGTCATATGATGCAGGTACTATTGACATCACTGCCTAGACACCCCCACAATTTACTTTGACTTGAAGTACACCCTATGATGATAGTATGGCATATATCGATGTTATGTGTTAACTTGTATGATGTTGGGACATGGCAGGTATGATTCTTCATACTCGGTTGTTTCTTTTACTATATCGACTCTTACAGTATTGTGAGATATAATCACACCCGATTGATGTGACCCGAGGTTTTATGATTTATTTCTTGTTATATCGAGTACTCTTAAATGAGTAGACTCGATAGCAGATCTGAGATTAGTGTATGAAGCTGTTCAGTGGACAAGTAAGATGCTAGCACTTATCTATACTTTCACTTTGAGCTTATGTTATTCCGATGTGAAGCACTATATAGTTTTTATCAATGCTTGACTTTTATTAGAGACGATGTTCGAAATTATTTTGATGATGTATAAACTCTATTGATGTTGTATAATTGTTGTGAACCTAGTATTCTGATGCTCTCTGTGGTTCATTTTGGTTATACATATATGTCTTTCCTGTTCTATATATATGTTGGTGATTATATATTATTTTATGTGTCGTGAGATATATGACAGGTTCTTATTCATATTAGTTACTTTGCCTCCGACCGTCTCTCTATATATACCGGGTACCGAAATAGCACATTATATGGGTATATTGCACACCCAAGGTATAGAGTGGTCATCACATGGCGTATCATCCTCGAGCTCATCATGTTGCTCTATAATCGCTCTAAATCTTATGAGGATCAGCCGGGTTCCAATACAAATCCGAACTCCCAAAATATCAAATTTTAAATTCTCAAATGCACAACAGTTTAAACGTCTAGATAAGGAATTTGAACGTCTGACCCTGCTTTCAAACATCTGAGCCAAAAATCCAAACGTTTGAATATCCTAATTTTACGTTGGAATAATGTAGGATTAGATTTACTGGAATTCAAATATCTGAGCTATAAATTCAAACGGCTGAACACCCGATGAGGCTGAGATTGAACGTGGATGGAAGAATTTTCCTTGGTGGAAATTCGTCCTACCTTTTTCTCATTCGTTTTTCTTTCTATCATCTTCGAGATTTGGCATCGTATCACTGAGACACTTTGCAGTAACGTCTCTCAACTTGTATTCAAGTCCTTGTTATAAATCGTTCGACATTCTGACGAGTACAATATTATACTTGATGAACAACTTCGAGGTAGTGAATACCGTTTTAAATAACCATTTGAGTAGTTAAACTCGACTATCATTCTGACCTCCATACTCATTCAACAATGTCATTATCACATATCTTTACTCTGCTCATTCAAACATCTTCAAACCAACAACAATCAATGAAATCACAACAAACCAATATAATTCCAAAATCTTCAAACTTGAATTTAAATATTTGATTTGGAATTTTTCGTTGAGAATTGAAGAAGTTACAAAGATTTAAAAGTTAACAAACCCTTGTTTTGGGCTGGAAGCACGCATCTACTCTTCCGATTCCCATTGGCCCCAAAAATGCATAACAACCTTGTTCTGAAGTCTCTTTTGACTCTATTCTCAACCGTACAAATAGCTTCTCTAGGCATAGAATCCTCTAGTTCAAATTCACTTTAATTGACTTGGCTCAACCATGTATTGCATAAGCGTGAAATAGAAAACACACCAACCTACGTTCGAGAAGATCAACTCTAGTTCAAATTCCAAGTAATTCGTGCTTGTTCGTATTTCTTCAGTTTGCGTCATCTTTGCAATATCATAGGCAAGGAAATCAAACGTTCCATCAAAATTGAAGAATTGATTGTGTGCAACTCGTCGAAGAAAACTGTAAAAATAAACAAAAAATAGAACTAAATTTTTGTCACAGCCAATACATGTTTCCAACTCCATATATATAAAATAAAATACAGTACACAAACTAATCTCAAACAGAAACATCCAAAGAACATGTCACCAGCAGCAAGGTTCTACATGATATTTGCATTTGTCACAATCTCATCCACTTTCACAATGCATTTATTGTAACAAATATCAACGAATCGCATATCTCTAAGGTAACAGATATCCCAAGTTCCAACTGTATACACCCACATCATGTTTGATAAAATGCCTAAAACGTTTTCAATACAAACAACCACGAATCAAAGAAAATCAAACAAACAGGTCTTTAAATTAAAGATCGGGAATTACAAATCGCTAGTCGGACAAGAGCTCCGGATTCGCTTGCTGCTGCTCCTCCAGTTCTGCTCTCCTCTTCATTTCTTGCTCGTACTTCTTCAGATTCTCGTTCATCTTCTCCTACAAATCAAAACCCAGCATAAGAATCGGTATTAATTCGAAGATAAATGATAAAAAAAAAATTCCTAAATTGATTTAGGGTTTTACTTTGTAGCTCTTTTCCAATCGATGCATGACGTAGAAGCCGAGTGCACCGCCGAGAATAGTTCCCGTCATTATTCTCATGTAAGCCCATTTGTACGACACCATTTTCCTTTCTTTTGCTGCTGATCGCAAGAAAATGGAGGAAGTACTGAAGTGGAGCTGGGACTAGGGTTAACAAACGGGCCGTATTGGTTTCTGGGTGGGCCGTAAGGTTAACTTTTTCGGTTAAGGACAAAAATTAGAAGAAACCAAATAAACGGGCTAAAATGGAATAATTCTCGTCGCTAAAAGGACAAAATTCACCAACCTGAATGGCGCGGGCGTTACAAATTTCGTACAAAGGTTGGTACAAATCATAACTGGCCCTGGAAACTTGTGATTCTCCTTCATTGTGAAAACACCAATTTTAATTAATTTCATTTTGCAGTGCAATCAGTGTTTAAAGACAGAGATTCTTGGAGGGAATTATTGAAGATGAAATCAGCAAGAAATTACTGTCAGATTTCATTTTCTTCATGGAAGAAATTTAAGCTTCAAACTTTTCTGTGCATGGTCCTATGGAAGTACGACAACAGGGCCTCCTTTGTTTGTAAATAATTGCATTTTCGTCTTATGTATCTTAATCTTAATTAGCTTTGATAAACTATACCACAGAGGTATGTGCCATTTGTTTGAATTATTAATGAAAACTGAAATAGATAGTCTACCTCGCTACAACATGCTCAATTGTTTCACACTTATCATCATATTTAGATTCTCATGCCTTCATTAGAGAGGCTCATTAGGTTTATGCACATGATTTACCCCTTGATATTGTTACAACGATCATATTCCCAATAAGTTAGAGCTGTCTCTTCCCTATTTGTTGTTGTTTACAAATGCATAGTTTGAAGCTTTCTATATAGTGTGATGCAAACTAAACTATTAATCAAAATTAAATGGTAAAAATTGATCCATAGACCAAAACATACTATAGAAAGTATCAACGATCTTTGATCAAACACGCAAAGATTGCATTGTCGGAAATAGCAATCTTACTTTCATCGTGTATAAAACGATCAATATGTTGTGCAAAATTTTAATTAATTTGCACTAACTTCAAAACTGCAGCGGAATACGAAGACGCAGAAGCAACCAAAAGAAAGATCTAGCTTGTCGATTACTTATTAACCATCAATTCAATTAAAATTAATCACAAAACAAAGAAAAACAGAAGAGTAGAGAACACAAAAATTTAATGTGGTTCGGTTAGATTGCCTACGTCCACGGACCCAACAACTATTCTTCATTTTACTGAAGAAAGAAAGTCCAAAAGAGAGATATTACAAAATTATAGGTAGTAAAGTGGAGAGACTAACCTATAATTACAAATTGAATAGTCGATTTCTCCAAAGACTTGTTTCCGCTCAAAACTCCTAATTTGATTTGACTACAGAAATTAGGGTTTATTGAAGAAGAAGATAATGATAGATGCTCTCTTACACACTCATATCTTTCATTTAAATAGGCTTGAGAATGAAGGATTACTTGGAGATTAAGAAAATTAATTGCCCAGTTATCTTGAAACCTTTTCAAATATCCATGATTTGATTTCTACGTAAATGGATAATGATGTCTTGATTTCCATAATTTAGCTCAATTGACTGAATCTCCATATATAAACATTTCTATCTCCATATAACAAATCTTTTGACTGATTAATTGATTAGCTAATTAATTAGTTTCCTTTCTTCAAAAGCAATCACACATAACTTTCCTCTTTTTCTTTCCACCTATAGCATAATTGATTGATAAGATCAATTAGCTAAATTCTTTTTTTCTTTGGCAAATATTTGAATCACCTAAATTTAACACTCCACATTGATTCAAATATAACAATCTCTCTTCATCGTCACATCTTAACAAATTGTTGCGTCTACGCCATATGGCGTCAAACTCAAGATGAACAAGTTTGGGCATTGTTGCCCAAACAGAACTTCGAAATCTTTCCCAAGCATAAGAAAGATAGTATACACATCAACAAACAAAATGAATACGAGAAAATACCAAAATTCTTCAACAAATCCGAGGTTGGAGACAAACATGTAGATACTAAACTTCGAGAGACCAATGGAGATTTAACAGCGCGCTTCAGCTTCTCCATTCCAAATTGAGTGAGGACATACTCAACCTTATCTACTCAACAATCTCCACAACATTCAAAGCATAAGATGAAGAATCATCGCTACATATATGCTTACAAATAGGGCCAACTGAACCAAAAGGCCTTTCTAGCAAGTGAGCTCCACCTAGAGTCTGAACCTTTGTAATCTTCTCTTCAAATATCGCATGTCTGCTAGTCACAATTCTCCTAATTGTTTTACACCACAGCATATACCTCTTCACTCCTTCTCTATGGCCTAACAAAATGTGCTTGTTTTCCCTAGACTTCAACTTATCGTGTCTCTCATCTTCTAAATAAGCTGAACAATCAAACACTTTAAGGAATGAATAATCAACATGTTCTCTTTTCCATATCTCTTCTAGGATCATCATATCTATGGCAATAGAAAGTGTATGGTTGATGAGAAATATTGCCATAGATATTGCTTCTGCCCAAAATCCCTCTTTTAGGCCAGCAGTCGTTCTCAAGCTCATAGCTCTCTCCCATAATATCCGACACATGCTCTCTGTCACTCCATAACAATGTGACTCAACAAAAATAGAAAAATCTTTAACTACATGCTCGGACGCACAATTAGTGAATTCTTATGACATAAATTCACTACTATTTCCAACTTTGAGAACCTTCAAACGCTTCCTCGACTGCTTCCCTACCAAAATCTTCCACTTAAAAAACTAGGAAAATATTTCATCTTTGGCCTTTAAGAAATAGACACATATCTTACGTGAGAAATCATCCACAAATTAGACGAAGTAATTGGCTCCACCAAAAGATGCACATGGGGTGGGTCCTCGCACATAAGAATGAACATACTCTAGAAACTCTATAGCTCTAGGTCTCCAAACATCAAATGTGACACGCTTCTTCTTTCCAAAAAAAAATCTCCACAACAGCTTGGCTTTGACTGACTAACATCATCAATCAACCCTCGCTTCTTTAATACTTCAAGACTCTCCTCATCAACATGACCTAAACGAAGATAGCATAACTGAGTAGAATCTGAAACACTGGAATCAGTAGAAACTACCGACTCTCCTAAGACCGTCTCTCCATGAAGCACATATATATCATTAACTCGCACCCCTTTCATCACTACCAAGGAACCCTTCGCCACTCTTAAATTCTCTCCATCTATTATTATCATCATACCAAGTCTACTCAAAACTCCAACTGACAGCAAACTTCTACACAGCATTGGAACGTGTCTAACATCCGTGATAGTCTTAATAACACTATCATGCATCTTAAACCTCACACTTTCGATGCCCACAATATGACAAGATGTGCCATTCCCCATACGAACTGCTCCGCCATCAATCTTCTTATAACTGACAAAACATCTCCTATCTGGCGTCATATGACAAGAGGCTCCAGAATCAATCATCCAACTTGTATGCCTTAAAGGTGAAATACTGGCTGAAAATAATGATGTATTACTATCGCTTCTATCTGCATCTGATCTAACTACTGTCGAAATCGAAGCTTTCTCCTTCTTCTCTCTCTTCTTTTTAAAAGCTGGACAATCCCATATGAAATGTGCCTTCTTACAATAATAGCAAGCACCCCTTCTAGGACCCTTGAAGTGGGACCTATGCATATCTCTTCTACCTCCAAGGCGCTTCCTCGTTTTTATCTGTTCCTCTAAATGAACGAAGTTGTTGTTGAAGAACACCGTCATTAGTCTTCACCTTCTATGTCCCAAAAACTCATTTTCTAACAAATTTGGTGATGCCACAATTTTTCATACCACTGCTAAAAGAATTTGCCATTGATAACAAATCTAGAACAAGATAGCTGGCTCTAATACCAATCTGTTGTGCAAAATCTTAACTAATTTGCACTAGCACCAAAACTGCACCGAAATACTAAGGCGTAGAAACAACCAAAAGAAGGATCTAGCTTGTCGATTAATTATTAACAACCAATTCAATGAAAATTAATCACCAAACAAAGAAAAATAGAAGAGTGGAGAACACAAAGATTTAACACAGTTCAGCTAGATTGCCTACGTCCACAGACCCAACAACTATTCTTTATTTTACTGAAGAAAGGGAGTGCAAAAGAGAGAGATTACAAAATTATAGGTAGTAAAGTGGAGAGACTAACCTATAATACAAATTGAATAGTCAATTTTTTCAAAGACTTGTTTGCGCTCAAAAACCCTGATTTGATTTGACTACAGAAATTAGGATTTACTGAAGAAGAGGATAATGGTGGATGATCTCTCACACACTCATATGAAGATGAACTTCCTTCATTTAAATAGGCTTGAGAATGAAGGATTACTTGTAGATAAGAAAATTAATTGCCCATTTGTCTTGAAATCTTTCCAAATATCCATGATTTGATTTCTACGCAAATGGATAATGATGATCTTGATTTCCATAATTTAGCTCAATTGATTGAATCTCCATATATAAATATTTCTATATCCATATAACAAATCTTTTGACTAATTAATAGATTAGCTAATTAATTTGTTTCCTTTCTTTAAAAGCAATCACACGTAACTATCTTTTTTTTCTTTCCACCTATAGCATAGTTGATTGATAAGATCAATTAGCTAAATTCTTTTCTTCTTTGGCAAATATTTAAATCGCCTAAATTTAACACAATATAGATAAGAGAAACTCTCAAATTTATAATACAAATTCAAATTTCAAAACCAAACAAATTTGTGAATTATTTCAATTAAGATCCACAAATAAAGGAACTCTATCTATGTTTATAAAATCCTTTTCTCTCCAACGAAAGAAAACATCAAACATCGCATGATTTTATGCAGTATAATTCTCAGTCATTTGTAAAAACAATCTGATTGTTGGTGCAATTTTTCGCAACTACAAAAAGACACTCGACATTCAGAAGTAAGACTCCGAAGTAATGTATGATATGGTATCGAGATGACAACCAACGTTCAAGGCCAAAAGCCGGTAGTAGATTAGTAGTAATAGTAGAAAATAAAAGGTGCAAGACACAAAAGTTTGTAGGAGTTCAAGGTGATCCTTACACCCATTTAATACAGTTGCTTTACTAGCTAGACTAATAACGAAGGCATTGCAATTGTGGCTTTGTCCGCCATTTATGAGTTTTGGTAAAATATTGAAATGGCTATTTGTAGAAAATCATAATGAAGATTATTTTTTCTTCAGTCAGTTTCAATTTTTAGATCAGGTCAAAGACCACCAACTTAACTAGTTACTTATCTAACGCTCTAGGGTGAGTTTTCAGAGGTCGTGGGTTTGAACTGCCAAGACATGAAAATGAGTGCTTTACTCATATAAATTATCACTCTTTTTTTGAGTAAAATAAGTAATCCTCTCAAGGATGAGAGCATTCATGTAATTTTATTCTATATTTAAAAAAGGTGCTACCAACAAACCTAGCTGGTAGCAAAAAAACCCCTACATAAATAAGAAAGGAAAAACCCTCTCAATCCTGTAGACTAGTGAACTAATGAAGCTACTAAAATCATAAGTAGATCTGCTCTAAGTAATGCCCAGTGGAGCTCAATATGATAGAGGGCACTGTGTGCGGACGTAGCTAACTTTTAAAGTAGAAGTCTAGATCTGCCCGTAAGGGTGCCTAATCACAGAAAGCGGTCATAGCATAATCATTCCAAACCATAATAGCTTACTAAACCAGAGAATCTCAATATAAAGTATCACTCTTATTCTGTAAAATAAGATTGCATCTCCCTCTCCTTCTTGTACACATGGGTCATCTGTTTATAGTATCTTTTAGGATCCATCACCGAAGGAGCACTTTTATGCTTTAGATTGTAGACGTGGTTTGATGTTCGGTTGTGATTGAGACACATGGCGCTATCTTGCTACTTGTGTTTTGATGCAGATTGATGAAGCGTTATTGCCTATTGAACATTGTTTGCCTTATTTCGCTTATTTTGTATAGGAGACTTCCTTATAGAGGTATTGTGGGCTTAGATTATAGGCGTTGTAGGCCTCGTTGATTTGCGTTATGCCCAGTGTTGCTAAAGTCGTGCTTTCGATGGTCAAATCTGCTTCTTTGTACCATGTAGTTTGGTCAATGAACAGACTTTCAGGCTTGACTCCATATTAAATTGAGCCAGCTTCTTCCAACATATATGAAGCATCGGGGGATTGTAAATATTTTAGGCCCGACATCTAGTTATTTCTGTTATAGTTTCAATGTTAGGCCTACGACTTCGACGCTTTACTTTCTATAGCCGATTCATAACTTTTGATAGTATCGAGATCTACCAAAATCTAATTGGTTAATATCGAATAATACTATAGATATATCGCTGATATATCTCATATTGGATTTTAAGCGATATTTTTTTGAATTTCGCTTAAAATATCATTGGGTGATATTTCAGTGATATATCACTGGTATTCACAACAAGAAAATAGGCCTTTAAAGCACTGAAAAAAATACTGTAAAAAATTTAAACAGCACAGTTATAAACTTCATACAACGACATGTTGTAAAAGGCTTTAAGCTATTAACTGCACTTCAAGAAACGCTGTAAAAGCCTAGTTATTTACAACGTCTATACTATGTTGTTATTTCTATAGCATTTATAACATAGTTCAAATGCAGTAAAATAGATTTCCAGAATGTCATAAAAAACATTGTAAATACTTTTATTAGCATGTGCTAGGATGTTGATAAAGACATGTTGAGCCTAAGGCCCTTAATCTTTTATGGTGTATTTTAAACGCCATAAATACTTTACCTTACAGCGTTTTGTTCCTATCCTGGCTTTTGCTTCCATAGTGTTTTTGTCTGCTGTTAAATTTTTTTTCCGGTTTACTAATACGTTTTCCCAACATATTGTAAACACCGTGTTTAGCTTATCATAGCAGTTAATAGCTTTTTTGTAGCATTTACTTTCTTACTGCTATATTCATATCATAGAAACTCAATATATAGGAACATATTCAAACTGAACTCAATCGAAAATCATGTAAACACATTTTATAATTCAACACAGCATAATAAACATATCCAAATTTGCACAATATCTATATACCAAGTTTGCAAAATATCCATAGATCAAGTTTGCATAATATTTATTAAATATCAAGGTGTACAAAACCAAAAGGAAATCATACGCTTACTACATCAAAAAGGACTTCTAACATTTGAAAATGCAACATTATGCTAATTATTTGCTCCAAAAGTCTTCAATTACCTACATCAATTAAAAATGTAGCATGTAATAAACATTAACTGAATGTTGTGGTAGAGACTATTGAAGCTGAAGAATAATGTAATAACCGTGACTGCTTCGGTCATCCTGAACAATGTTGCACTATGTAAAAAATTGTATATACGATGAACGGTCCAACGAATGATAGTTTAACGAGTTCATCGAACATCAATATTAGGATTATATGCTTTTATTATGATGTTCTTTGAACATTTTGATTTCAGGAAATAAGCAGGATAGGTGTAAAAAGGTTTGTATATATGCATGAGTGCTAAGGATGGCTCTAAACATTTTGAGGAGCCTGAAGCTGAGAGGAAGGGTGATTTGGTTGTAATTGAACAATATTTACCTTTGCTATATATACAAATTTGGCTATATATCCATAAGCCCCAACTAGGATATACTTTTAGAATTCAAAAATAGCCAAGTAATAAAACGTTCCTTGGGAAATTTTTGGAAGAATGACCAAGAAAAAAGTGAAATCAAAACTATTCAATCTAACAATAAACAACGTAATGAAAATCGGGATCGAATGAGGAAGTGTTTCATAAATGGGTGGAAGAAGTAGTTTTCCTACAAGGTGGTCGTGCCAATTACTCAGATTTCTTACCATTCTTACACTGGATGAACTTTGGAATTAAGAATAAAGTAGTTTTTATGTCCAAGTATAGGGACACGTATTTTCAGAATATTATAGATGATATTAAACATAGCATTAATGAAGAGTAGAACAATACAATGTTTGCAACGCTGCTTTCGCTATAGAAGACATCTCCTTTTTTATATACAACACAGGTGATAGATTATATATCACAAGCATTACTGGCCAACAACTATATTTGGAATTCAACATAGAAAATGGATTGAAACCATCTGTAGCAAGACCAAGTCTAAGATTGTAGGGATCAACTAAGAATGTTTTCCAATTTTCATCCACCATACTCCAAATTATGGTATCCGTGGGAGTTGCATTTTCCCATCATTACTTTTATTATTGAAATGCCATCTTACATCTTCCACCATCCTTTCCGATCAGAACATTCTTCTAAATCTTGGAATTATTGGAAAATATCTCAACCCCATAATTAGGATACCCTGCATAACCTCTTTTATATCTTGATTTATCTTCCATCTTGAAGAACCACATTATGGACAATTATTCAAATTTCTATACTCTTTACGAAAAAGGCAACAACCATTCTTACAAGCATGAATATTTACAACTCCTTTATCAAATACTTAGAGAAATTTATTTACTTCATATAAAATTTTAGGAAGTACACTATTCTTTGACAAAAACAAAATTTTCACATTTAAAAGCTTATTAAAACCAGTATCTGATAGTCGAGTCTCACATTTAAGATTATACAAGGCAGTGATGGCAGATAATTTTGTTAAATTTATGCAGCTCGGATACAAAGGGGTTTCTACATCTTTCAAATGCTTAAATAAATCATCTTCCCATCTTTGTGCTCCATCCATAACATTATCATCATAAAATAAAGTACGATTGACGAAGTCTTCATCTACATAGTGAATCGCTTTGGGTGGGTCATATTCATCACCATGTTTCATTTTTTACCAACATTTACTTGTTTTCCATGATTATACCACCAAATATACTGGAGCTGGGGATCCATTCCCCTTATAATCAAATGCTCAACTACAATTTTATCATCGTGATGGCTAAGATTTTGATATTCTACACAGGGACATTTTTTTCCCACATTTCCTAAATTTTTCTTCGCAGCAAGCGCATAATTCAAATCTCCTTGTCCATACTCCTTACCAGTTTTACGATTAAAAACAAAGACAACAAAATATTACCATGCAATATTAAAATAATATTTTAAATTTCAAATATAAATGTACGATTGTATGTATGATTACCCATGTAGACGTAACCAATCTTTGTGGATTGGGGAATTATGGATCTTAAGGCTAAAGTTACACTAAGGGGGTAAATAGTATTTCTAACTTATGTAAATCGTTTTAATTTTCTTTTAAGATTAATATTAAATCACATAATAACAATACATAATTATACTAACAATCAGTCGTAGATGTAATCACGGATAAAAATAAAAGCAATAAAGTAAAGTAAGAGTTAGAGAGATGACATCAAGGATTTTATACTGGTTCAGATTTCTTCTACATCCAGTCTCGTACAATTGCTTATGCAGATTTATTTTCAAATGCCAATCTTTAACCGGATAGAAGGCAAACCCAAATACAATCTCGATATCAGGGCTACGAAACACACCCTCATATATTCCAAGTATGGGGTAAACTCACTTGATTTGTACAGGCTACAAGCACAACCACTAGATTTGAATGAGCTACTAAGCACACACGCTTGATTTGAACGGGCTACAACCACACCCACTTTATTTGAACGGGTTACAAGCGCATCCAAGCAAACGCAAATAGAGTTGATAGTTTTTCCAAAGATAAATTCTTGTACTT
Source organism: Allium fistulosum (assembly GCA_030737815.1). Lineage (NCBI taxonomy): Eukaryota > Viridiplantae > Streptophyta > Magnoliopsida > Asparagales > Amaryllidaceae > Allium > Allium fistulosum. Next base: position 634,714,180 of record CM060908.1, on the reverse strand, counting down.
TGGATATAATGAATCTTATAGCCTCTTGGATAGCACTTTGTTCTTTGAATTGAGAAAGAGATATAAGTTTCCAAAATAGTAAAAAAGTAGTATTGAATTAATACAATGAAGTATGAATCAATTCTGTATAATTTTGAAGAGAATAGAATATATTTTTCAAGAGAATTTTCAAGAGAGTGAGGAGTGGGAAGAAAGTATGTAATTAGTTATCAAAAAATTTGTTTGCACTTCCCTTTATATAGTAAATTAACGGATGTGTCTTTTCATGAAGAGTTGTGCCGAATAGACACTTCTACTCAAAATTTGAAAAACCAATTGGCGGCATGTATGTCGACATATCCCATATACGTATGTCAACATATGCTAGTTAAAAATGAAAATTATTTTCTTTAAAATGTTTTGAAAGTTCTTATACTTTAAAATATTTTGAACATAGATTTTTAAATATTTCTAAACTTAAAAACTTTTATAAAGTATTTAAAATATATTTTGAATTTAAAGTAACTTAAAAATATCAAAGATCAGAAATTGGAGATGGAGATCAGAAATTGCTACCAAGGACTTTACAATATTTACTAATGACTCTATACACTAAATTATAACCTTGAAATCTTCATTTTTGTCTTTGAACTCACGACTCTTCATATCTTTACCTTAAGTCTTTATACGGTACAGTCTTTGATTCTGAAGCTGTGAAATATTCTACACTATATACTATATAACTTGGCAAAATATTAGTATCAATATTTATATAGTTGTCGTCATTAAAATCAATATCTAAGGCATTAACAATCATTTTCCATCCTCATATATACTATGTAACTAAGCACGTCTCTAAGTTTCAATGTAATGATTAGTTATTGGCTGAAAATAAAGAAACGACCATATGCAAAATTGTATGATTCAAGCACAAACATTAATATTCATGTCCTTAACCGAATCATTTTGCATATTAGAACCCACAAGACATGTACTGAGATTATTAGAATAGAAATTCAACTATTTATTGTTTTCTGTATTATTGTATAGTTTGGCATTTATGGTACATACATGGTTCGCGGTGGTGATTTAAAAAAGAAATATAGAATATGCTATTGAGCATAACAATAATAAATACACAAAACAACTAAAGATTAAATACTACTTGACTAAAAACTTGATATACAAACTAATATGAAGTTCATCATTGATTGTTTTATATGATCTATATGTTCCATGGCATCATCCTTGGAGTGGAATTGATTGTCAATTTGATAAAGTCGAACGTAGATGAAACATAGATGGACTATAATTTCTCTATCTTTTTACCTATAACGAAATTACACTTCTTTATTCAAAAAACTAGATCACACTTCCTTTTCCCAATATGCTATTTTTACTTGTATATTTGGGCCATAATTTGAACCAAACCTTCTATAAAGGAACTGAAGTATTCCTGCTTAGCCAGAATATTTGACAACTCTTACAACAAATCAGTAATTAATAATGGACCATGTGGAATTTTTCTTGACATTTACCAAACAAATTCAAGTTATAGTGTTATTTTAGTTACTATATTTGGTAGGTTTTCACCCATAAAATTTTCTCTTTCTTTTACAAAACAATCACATTAGTTAATTGAACTTCATTTTCACAATCATAATTATCACATAATGTACATGCATATATTACGATGAAACCGCCCACTAAATCAAATACATAAAAAAAGTTGCATGAAATTTATATGGTTCTATAGCTCGGGAGATTTATATGTGTTTTTTATTCTATAATAAGTTAGCAAAATAGTGCATATATGAAATCTACATGTTATTCGTTTTTCCTACTTCATTCGAAAATATTTTAACTTACACTAAATTAAGTCAGGTAAAGACCACACGATAACATGTTAATTTTTAATTCAGTGCATACTCTAATAGTAACTAGCTTGTTCATGTACACAACAAAACTGCATAACAAAACTCCTAAATTTATAGAACAAAATTCTGACCTTGTGCTGTAACTAGCTAATGTTCCCAGAAAAAAATATTGAGTAATGAAGGACACACAAGTAATGATGAACCAAATATTGAGTATGCAGGAAAAACTTATATGTTTTAACCGTGCAATAGAACATACAAATATAAAATGTTTGAACTACGATTCTCAGTTTTGATGATAGCAACTCCATGCTAGAGATTCAAATACACCACTCGGAGAAGTGTTACGGCAGTTTTAAGAAGGTAAAAAGAAATCGCCCTCGAGCTTCAAAGATCATCGATTGGCAAATATTGAAAGAGCACTTGAAGATTATAAATTTGTGAGTCGTGTTGTCTTAATTAAATGTTGTCAAAACTGACAAGAACTTTACAAAAAATCTTTCATATTCAAAGAATAATTAATACAAAAAATTTATAACTTTTATATATTTTTAGATTTTTAAAAGGCCTTTGGAAATTGAATAAGAAGTGCCCACCGGTGGACTGGTGGAAGCCGACCGGTGCATTGGTGAATACTTCGAATTCAATTTCCAAAAATGAATTTTAAACTTTTTTTACTCCAACAGTCATGATCTTTCTTCCTCTTTTAATCACGACCTTGTGCAATAGAGAGCTATCGTACCTTTTGATCAAATCCCTTCAACTCTATAAATAACTTTGTTTTCAACAAGTTTAAACTGCCGAATTATTCTCTAATTTTCTTATCTAAATTCAAAAGCCTATTGTACTATATCAGTGATCATTCTTTGATAATATTCAATTCTATGATTTTCTTACTTCCTAAACTCATGTTCATTCAACTACAAATCAATTCTTGTGAGTTATAGGAGATTGTACTATATTGCGCAAATCTATATATTGAAGACACATCTACGGCCAAAGTCTGCAAACTATCAGTTAGTGTAAAATACCTATTCATTGGCTCAGTCAAGTGCATAGGCCTATCCCTCCAGGCAAAGCAAGAGTGTTAGTGAGTAAAAGACAAAATAAGATATTCAAGGATTAAATGTAGGATGGTGGTCTGAACAAGTATAAGAAGTCTTGTATGCAAGCTTTATACTTTATTTTATTTACATTACTGCTTATAATATTGTTTATATACTATAGTTTAGCCATGTGCGATCTTACACACCTTCACTTGGTATTAGAGCAAGATATTTCATAAACCATAATACATTATTTGAAAAAAATTAGTCTGGAACACATGCACTTTTGTAGAAGGTCAGTCCACTGCACGACCACCAATATTTACTAGTATTTACTATAATTGTTGGTCAACTAGAATGGGAATTAATATGGAAGCTAACGGTTTGGAAATTTGGGATGCCACGTAAAAAAATACTTAATTCCAACCACACCTTTAACTAAGTGGATTCCCGAACAAAAGATTACGACAATCAATAATTCAAAAGCAATGAATTTTCTCTTTTTTGATTTGGACAAAAATGAATTTATATGATATGCAAAACCGCTTATTATATATGGCACACTTTACAAGTCATTCATCAAGGTACAAGCAAGGTTGAACAATCACAAATAGCTATGTTAAAAATTCAATTTTAGAATTTTGGAATGAAAGATGATGAAAATAGTTTCAATATGTATTCTTGTTTAGAAGATATTACACATGCACTAGTAGGACTAGGTGAAACCGCGTCTGAATTTGATATTATTACAAAAATATTAAATGTTTTAACCAATGATTGGGAGAGAAAAGTATTAGTAATTGAAGAGGCTAACAATCTTTCTCAACTCAAGATTGAGGAGCTAAACGGTAATCTAATTGCCTATGAAGTAAATTTGCAAACTAGAAAAATCCAAAATCATGAAAAAACGACCATAGCATTCCAAGTTAAGGAGGATTATAAACTAGACGAAGAAGAGATGACCTTTATAGCTAAAAACTACAGAAAATTCAAAAGGTAAGTTAAGAGAGAAAATGATAATAATGACAATAGCCCAGGACTCAAGTGTTTTGGCTACAACAAATGTTAGTCCTTGAGATGATGGTTTTGATGACAACAACCTTAGAATAAGATTATAAAATATAAATACTAACATTATAGTTTAGATATATATGTATATGCAGGATTTAACCATGCAAGTATCAAGAATGAAGACTGTACAGTATAGAGATTCAAGATATCAAGATTGAAGACTCGTGAGTATCAAGAATAGCAAGATTATCAAATAGTACAAGATAAGTATTGAGTCTAGAATTATGTTAAAACTTCATAATAGCACTGAAATCTTCACTCCAAATTTCATTTGGGATGGAACCCATTTCTACCTTTTTAGTGGCTTACAAACCCACGACAAGTAGCTTACAAACCTACGACAAGTGGCTTACAAACTCATGAACATCCTGGTTTTGTACAAGTTCTCGAGTCCTGATGTGATGAGATATTCTGCAGGAAGAAGCTTGCAAAACTACTTCAAAATGATTTTCAAAACTGCTTTTCAAAATGTTTTAAGCCTTAAAAATTATCTTTTCAAATGATTTTCAAAAAGATGTTTTAGCCTTAAAATATTCTTTGATTTGTTTTTAAATAAACTCTTGTTTTAAACTTCGTTTGTTTTAAACTATCTTTAATAATAAATTTAATATTTATACTTAGATTTTAATATAGAATTATAGTAAAATTTTATATATATTATTCTCTATATTTACTTATGTATTTTAACTATAGTTAAGTATATTTATAAAGTTTAAAATAGTTTTAATATAAGATAGAAGTAATTTTCCAAGAAAAACAATCACCACAATTTCCTTTGGGATGTCGACATACCCAAGTTACCCATGTCGACATAGTGGCAGTTGGTTTCAAAAATTTGAATTTCAAAAGAAGTGTCTATTCGCCATAACCTTTCACGAATAGACATGGCTATTGTTTTTCTATAAATAGGGGATGTTTTCAACGAATTTTTAACAATATTTTTCTGGTTTTCACTCCTCTTCTTCTTCCACATTTCTTTATATATATTCTTACCATTACTCTGCCGAAATCACCATTGAATTTAACTAGATCATTTCTGGTTTGATTCTCTATCACTATCTCAACAAGATCGCAGTGATATTTAGAGTTATAGGCTTCTTTGTAATCAATCAAGTGAGAAAAGGTGTGATTGTAGCCTTGGAAATCAATCAAGTGAGAAAAGGTGTGATTGTAGCCTAGGAAATCAATTGGGTGAACTTGTTGCCCGGGAAATCAAGTATCTCTACCCAGAGGATTGTGAATCTGGAGTGGTGTACCTCGTGGCCTTGAAATCGAGGGTTGTAATTGTAAAGATTGTTTTTGAAAGGAAATCCGTACTTATGTGCGGGGCTGGATGTAGGGTAACTCCGAACCAGTATAAAATCCGGTGTGTTCTTTCCTTTACTGCTTTTACTTTATATTTGCATCTGTGTTTGAATTTGTAATCATATCTATGTCTGAATATTGCATACATTTGTGTTCAAATTAATATAAACTCAAAAAGAATTAGTAATTCCTTAAAACACTATTCACCCCCCTCTAGTGTTTATACCAGCCTTAAGATCCGTAATCCGCATTTCTCACAACAAATTCAACAATATCACAAAGAATTGTCTATTACAAATAATGGAAAAAAGGAATTCAAGAGCAAGAATAGATTCGACAAGAAGAAAAAGTCCACAAATCAAACCACTTGGGATGATTCAGACTCCTTATTATCTTCAGATATCAACGGTGCTACGGAACAAGCTAATGTCTGCTTTATGTCCCCAAAAGATGAGGTGCAAACTAATTTAACTTATAATGAATTATTTGAATTTGTATAGAACAAGATGAAAATTTTAGAAATATAAGAAAAACACATAAAGAAACCATAATAAGCTTAAATAGAGCAGAATTAGAAATAACTATGTTAAAAGACGAGAAAAATATTTTCGAAGAAGTAACTGAAACTCAAAAACTGTCTTTAGAAAAATCTATGGAACATAAATTTTATTTCAAGAAAAATGGAATTATCTAAAGAATGTGAATTTTTAAAAGATTTAAATAAGGATATAAAGTTTTCTAATAATATTTTGAACTCTAAAATTGAATATTTAGATAAATAAATAAATTCCTTAGAAACTAAAAATACTAGTTTATGTCAGAAAATAAAAGAATTAGAAAACTCATAACACTCCTTGGAAAATTTGACAAATAAATTTTTTGTGCTAGAAAATAAAGTTGATTCATATAGAAATCAAAACGTCAAATTATTAAAAGAAAATTGTGAATTAACTTCAGAAATAAAACTTCTTAAATTTGGAAGCTTAAATTTTAAAGAAAAAATAGAAAAGATTTCTTCTATTGTCTCAAAATTTAATAAAGGTCCGGAGAGTTTATCAAATTTAATAAAAAATTCAAGACCTACAAACAACAAAAATGGTTTGGGTTTTAAAAGAGGCAAGTAGAAGGAGTGTCCGAAGAAAAATAGTTTCCTTTATACTAAATTTGAAACATCTAGCAATTCTAAAGGGAAATCTAAAAATAAAACCATAAAGATATGGATTCCAAAAACTATTAATAATCTCATTAGAAAGAAATATATAAATAAATTTAATACTGATGTTCATCATAATATTAATTATTCTTTTAAAGCTTCTACTAATCCCTCCTGGGTATGGTTACCAAAAACTTAACCCTAGGACCCTAATGTAGGAAGTGGGTACAAATAAATTTATTTATTTTTAGTAAGTGTCCACTCGCGTTAGTAAAAAGAGAAGATGGTATCTAAACATCGGAGGTTCCAATCACATGACGGGGAACTCCAACATGCTTGCAAATATCAAACCAATGGATGGAGGTACCGTATCTTTCAATGACAAATCAAAGGGTTACATCATCTGAATATGGGATGTTAGCAATAATAGTAATCTGAATTCGCCTTTAATTACCAATGTTTATTTAGTTAAATTTTTTAAAACATAATCTATTAAGTATTAGTCAGCTATGCGATAAAGGTTTTAAATTTAAATTTGAAAAAGATAGATGTAATATTTTTGATCAATATGAAAGATTAATCTTTGAAGATGAAACATTTATATTTTGAATGTGGAAGCTAATAATGATAATAACCTATACTTTATAGCAAATTCGAATGATCCGTGGATATGGCATAAAAGGTTTTGTCATATTAATTTTAAAATATTGAATAAACTGGCAAAACATGAAATTGTAAGATGTTTACCAAAAATAAATTCCAAAGCAAATAATTTGTGTGATGCTTGTCAAAACAGAAAACTTAAGAAATCTCCTTTTAAATCTATAAATGAAATTTCCACAAATAAACCTTTGGAACTACTTCATCTAGATTTGTTTTGTCCAACTCAGGTAAGATCAATAAATCATAATAAATATGTTTTTGTAATTATTGATGATTTTTCAAGATAAACTTGGACCTTGTTTTTATGACATAAAAGTGATACTTTCGAAATGTTTAGAATTCAAAATTTAAAAGATTTAAAAGTTAAAAATATTCGAAGCGATCACGGAGGAGAATTCGTGTAACAACCCAAAATTCTTGTCATTTGATTTTAAATGTTTAATTTATTTTAAATATTCATAATAATTGAATTTTGGAATTTAATAACTTATAATTCAAATATATGGCATGTTTAAATATTTGAATTGTGAATTAAATGTTAATTAAATGGATTTAATAATTTCATTTAACTCCGTTTTAAATTAATAAATAATATTGGAGAATCCAATTGTAAATTTAGTTAAAGTAAGTTCGAATAATAAATCAGAAAATTTATTTTTAGTTTTACGATTAGATTTCAATTGAAGTATTTTTAATTTAATTTATTTGATTTTTTCCAAAAAATTTAATTTGGAAAATATTGAAAATTATTCGTTTGACAATTATCGGCAAACGAATATTTGGGAAATTTCACAAAATAAAACAATCTGTGTAATTCACTGTTGAATTATGATCGTGTCGCATTTTAATGCATGATTATATTTTTATTTTGGTTACTCTTAGTTCGTAGTCGAACGAAATATTGCATAACATGGTACCGTAAATAACTCATTTAAAAACCATTTTAAAATCAAATCAAAATTTAAATTTTAAATAACGATTTGACGTCATGGACATTTTGGATGGCTCGAGAAATTTTTTTGTCATGGAAAATGTAAACATAATTATTTTGTTTGTTAGAAAATTTTATTATAAAATCAAACTTCATCACTTTAACCAATGTTTGTCATTCACTTTTCTTCTTCTCTGGCATTCACATCCTCTTCTCTAGCATTCACTTTTCTTCATTCACATTAAAATCAAAATGGCTGCCCATTCAAAATTCAACATATAATAATCCAACTAAAAATCACAATAATGGATTCGACGAGTTTGTGGTAGCAACAGCTTTAAGCCCATAACTGTTTCGACTTGAACGATCATGATTTGAGGTTTCACAATTTTGGACAGCAGCTAGGGTTCGATCCTGGAATAGTTGGAGACGGTGATGGACAAAGTTGGGTGTACGATCGAGTTCCTTTGAGTATCGTGTTTCTCCCCGAAATATCTGCTCGACCTCCAAAGTACCAAGGGGATTCGCGACTGTGTGTATGGCTTGCTAGGTCATATATATCGTGATTTCGAAGGGAGGTGCGGATAGGCTTTGGTGGTGACCTGGGTGATGTGCTGACGTGGGGGAGTTCGGGGAAGGTGTCAGGTGTTGATTTAGGCTATGGGTGAAGGAAGGGTTGTCTTGGATGGGTTTTAGATGCACAAATATGTCACTGTGTATGCACAAGATTAGGATTGGGGAAGAAATAAGATTTAAGGGTAATTGTGATTAATTAAGTAATTAGGGTATTTAAGTGTTTAATTAATTCAAAAATCTTGTAAAATCAATTTCTAACTCATACGAGGTCGAATTGGAATGCGGGAAGTTGCGTTGTACTCATGGAAGCAATATCTTAGTTATGGAGTTAGTTTTGTTAGATTTGGAGCAAGTGAAAATTTGGGCTACAATCGAACGCCCATTCGATTTGTCCAAACCGGAACGTTTCTCCAAAAACGGAAATCAATGTAAATTTAACTCACATTAAATTTTATTTTATCATATCAATGATGTTATAAATGTTTATTGATTGCTTGGATGATAATTAAATTGTTCGATTGATTGTCTGGTTGAATTTCCGTTTGGAAAATGGATGATATATAAATTTGATCGTTATAAACCCATATGATATATCTATATTATCCATAACCATTGTTTTGCAAGGAAAATGTGTAGAGAGACCCAAAGGGGGTTTCTCACCAATAAATTATTTATTATCATCTTTGTGCTGTTATAATTAAATTAAATCCTAATATTCCATTTAACTGGTTAAATGTCGTTATAGCGATTTCGCTATATCGTCATTTATAAAATTTCACCCCTAAAACTTTGTCGTATGAACTTTAGCTTGTGTTTCCACTAGACAGAATATTAAAATTTATTAATCATTTGGATTTATGATAATTTAAAAATAATTAATCATTTTAACTAATGATTTTGAGATTTATTAACCAATTTAATAAATGATGATTTAAAAATTGGTTTATCTTTAGATTTAATTAATTATTGTTGCTAATGATATTTTGTACTTAATTATAATCGTTTAACTAATGATTATTTGAGTCTAATTAATTATTTTAATTAATGATGATGGAGTTTAATTAATTATTTTAATTAATGAAAATTGAAATTAATAATCATTGTAATTTAATGATATTTAAAAGTAATTAATCATTTTAAATAATGATATTTGAATTTGATTAATTCATTTTAAGTAATGATATTGAACTTTAATTAATTGTTTTAAATTGATAGTTGTTTTAAATTTAATTAACTAGTTTAACTGATGGTGTCTAAAAAATTAGTTAACCATCCCAATCAACGATGTTTTATAATTAAATAAATCATTCTAACAAATGATGTTTAAATTAATTGTTTCAGCTAATGGAGTTTGAGCTTAATTAATTCAATTAAGTTATGCTTATTTGAACTTGATTAATTGTTTTAATTAATGGTATTTAAAAACATATATATTATTTTAACAAGTGGTGTTTGAGATGACTTATTCATTTTTAACTAATGATTATTTGAATTTAATAAATCTTTTTAATTAATGATATTTGAAGTTAATTAATTGATTTCATAAAAATAATTTAAGAAAATTAACTAATATGATAAAATTGTTTTAAACTAACCGATTTAAAGTTGATTTACCAATGTTATAAAAGTGTTTGGAATAATTATCTGTTTTATTAAAGATAATGGATTTGTTTATTGAAAAGAGATTTTAAATGTGATTAATTTCTTTTGGGATAATTAATATTGTTTTAAAGTTATAAAAAGGAATTGGAACTCGATTATTGGGATGTTAGGTTGGATAATCTTCTAAGTGTTCGGTCTAATGTTGGTTTAGGACTTCGGGGTCGTGCACTTGGAAAATTATTATCTTAATGTTTTAACAATCAAGAACTAATTCTAAAAATATTTTACCAATATGGAAATTAATCACAAGTTCAGTTCTCTTTTTAGGTAAAAGTTTGATATGTTTAGGGAAATAAATTATTTCCCGAAAGCGAATCATTTATATGAAAATGAGTTATTTGTATAATTAGCACTAAACATCGAAGAAGTAAATTTGTCGCTATTTCGAAAGTTAAGAATAATCGTGTGACATGACTTTGAGGTAACACTACCTTGACTTGTCCAGTGTTATTGTTAACCAAGAGATAGTAAAAGTTTGAATTCAATGAGTGGTGATAAGTATACAAGACTTAATTTCCATATGCGATCATTTTATATCCTTGATAGTTGTTATCTCAGCTATCGGTTACTTCAGCTACTTTATTATCGTCATTCTAAGACGATTTATTGCTCCATTGAGCTTTGTTATCCTTTGTCAGAAATGACTAAACCAAAAGCGCTATAGAAAGCCAAGCTATGTGGGGTTGCTCGCATTAGGGTATTTTCACATCTCATCTAGTTTGGATTCGGTTGTGCACTTAGATGTGGAAAAATTCAGATATTCGGTAAAGTCTAGCGGGGTCCGGCTTGGTATTGTCCGAGAAGTGTCACAGAGTAAATGAGCTTCTTAGAAGTATATTACTAGAGGTATACTTCAAGGGGGATTCACCTTCCTAGTCCATTGTTGGAAATTTTTCTTTCCTTATTTGATTTGAAACCCTTGAATCTCTTTTAGCTTTAAATTGCCACTAGTGGAGCCAACTCCTCACCATGGCATTTAAGTGTTTATTTAGTCCATTCTATCGAGTTGGACTGTTACCTTATTTAGTCCATTCTATCAAGTTGGAGTCTTTTCCTTGTTCTATCCATTCTGTCCAGTTTGGATTTTACTCGGTTTACTTCCATTCTTTCAAGTCTGGTTTAATATTATTTATGTTCATTCATATTTGGTTTGTTTTCCTGATATTTATTTCTGCTTTTGCCTGTATGGATGTTATTCTTGTGAGGTAAAAACCCGTTCCACGTTTGTGGCGTGGTTTTACAGAACATTTATATGATCTTCATTATTCGAGTTATCTCATGCTGGTATATCCAGACTGATCCAGGTGTTATTTATTTATAGTGCTCAGGTTAGACCGAGTATTTTCCTAGGTTGTCTTTGAGGTTTTGGAGATCGTGGATGGGAGCTGAAGATTCACCCATCGTGGTATTTTCTTTCCGCTGTATTATATAGTATACCTATCGGCATTTGTAAGGTCAGGATTTTATAACTGTCCAGCTGATAAGGTTTGTTTTTAACTCTGATATACTCTGTATGTTAAGAGTGATGGTTTCTACTGTCCTTGTTATATTATATGTTGTCGATTCCGCTGTGATTGGATGCGTGACATTTAGATACAGTGGTAGTGTTCGGTGTTGACTTTCGATGGTAAAAAAGGCGGGTCGTTACAATTCGATAGTGATGAGTTTACTAAATTTTGTTATAAATAAGGAATTAATCATAATTTATTTTTCCCAGAGTACCACAACAAAATGGTGTTGTGGAAAAAAATAGAACTTTGCAAGAGCGCTCAAGAACATAGCTAAATAATACCACTTTACCTCAAAACGTTTGGGCTGAAGCGGTTGCTACTACTTAATATGTTCTAAATTGCGTTTTAATTCGTCCTAAATCTAAAAGTACTCCTTATGAACTTTTTTATCTACATAAACAAAAATTATCATACTTTAAGGTTTTTTAATCAAAATGTTTTATTTTAAGTACTAAAGATATTCTTGGTAAGTTTGACTCTAAAGCCGATAAATGAATTTTTATCGGTTATTCATAAAGGCATACTGCATATTTAATAAAAGGACTAACTCAATTGAAGAAACTTTACATGTTTCCTTTGATGAAAATTTTAACAAAATAGATGATGATTCTAAAATAATCAATGTTAATCAACCATAAAAATAACGAAATTACTCAAGAAATAGTTAAATCGTCAGAAAAAAATAAAAATAAAGAAATTCCAAGAATTTTAAAAGATCATCCTATTGGAAATATATTATGTGACGTTAAAACTAAAGTATTCACTTGAAAACAACTTAAATGAAATGAGCCACTTAGCACTTATATCTACAATTGAACCTAAAAATTACAAGGAAGTAGGAAAAGACGAATATTGGATTTTAGCTATGTAAGAGGAATTAAACCAACTTGAACGTAATAATGTAAAGGAATTAGTCCAAAGACCTAACGATCAACCTGTAATAGGAACACAATGGGTATATAAAAATGAAAATGGCGATATAGTTTGGAATAAAGCTAGACTAGTTGCTCAAGGATACAGTCAAGGAGAAGGAATCGACTATGAGGAGACCTTTGCTCCTATTGCATGACTCGAAACAATTAGAATACTCCTAGCCTTTTCTTATCATTACAATTTTAAATTATATCAAATAGATGTAAAATGTGCTTTCTTAAATGGTTTCATAATATTTTGAACAACCACCCTTATTTAGGCACGATAATTATCTAGGTCATGTTTATAAATTTAAAAAAGCTTTACATGGTCTTAAACAAGCACTACCTACTTGGTATGTAGACTAAAAAGTTATCTAATAAATTCTGGCTTTGAAATTGGAAAGGTTGATTCAACTCTATTAATAAAACGTGAAAATAATGATTTATTAATTTTTCAAATACATGCTGACGATATTATTTTTAGTTCTATTGATGAAAAACTTTGTACATATTTTTCTGAAATAATGAGAAAAGAATTTGAAATGTCCCATATAGGTGAATTAAATTATTTTCTTGGATTACAAATTAAACAACTAGAAAACATAATTTTTATTTTATAAAATTTTTTATTGTAAAGATCTAATTAAAAGATTTAGTGTCGACAAAAACAATAAGTACAACTATTCACTTAGATAAACTTTAGAATGGTAAGGATATCGACCAAAAACTTTATAGGAGTATGATAGGATCATTACTTTACTTAAGTGCAATATGCCTCGATATAATGATGAGTGCGTGTCTTTGTGTCAGTTTTCAAGCTAATCCCAAGAAGTCACACCAAAGAGTTGTTAAAAGAATTTTATGATATCCAATCGAAACTAAGGATTTTTATCTTTTGTATCCTAAAGGATGTACATTCGAATCAATTTCATTTAGCGATGCCTATTTTGGTGGATGCCGTACCAATAGAAAAAACATTAGTGGTACTTGCCATGTTATATATAGGTCAACCTTTAGTCTCTTGGTTTAGTAAGAATCAAAATTGCGGCATGTGAAGCAGAATATATTTAGGCTGCTTTAGCTTGTGCTCGGATAATTTATATGCAGCAAATTCTAAAGGATTTTGGTGTAAATTTAACTAAATCACCTATTTACTATGATAACACCTGTGTTATTAATCTAGCAAAAAATCCTTTAAATAAAAATACATATATTACATTACAATGAGAGTTAGGAATTTGTTCAATAAACGATATAGTTCAAAAATATTTTCCAATAAACTATATATCATTTAGTTCTAATAATTTAAAAAAACTCTAGATTTCAAAAATTTAGAAAAATAAAATTAATAAAAGTAAAATTTTAATACAATCTGTCATAAAAGTTTTTAGTAATTTCATAAGCAAGATTATGCAAATTATAAAGGGTTTTTTAATTTAAAATATTCTTAAATTTAATACATACTTTCTTTTTATAAACCTTATTTTAAACAAAAAATACAAACTTAGTTCTCTAATAAAATTTATTTGTATAGAAACTAAAATTCAACACTAAAACATAAATTAAATTTTTTAAATATATATAAATAGATAGATATATATATATAAATAGATAGATATATATATATATATAAATAGATAGATATATATATATAAATAGATATATATATATATATAAATAGATATATATATATATATATAAATTAATAAATCTAGGTTTAAAATTCTGAAACAAATATACCCACCGATGCACCGGTCGAAGTTAACGGGTCAACCGGTGTCAGTTTTTTGTTTCAAAACTTAGCCCCTTTAAAACTTTTCCCTCCCTTCCACTTTTCACTTTCTCAAACCAAAACGAATTCTCAAGCCCTAGCCCCCATTTCAAGTTGCCAAATTTTGAAATAAAAATCAAATATTTGACCATCGTAAGACGAAAAAGGAGTATCTGTCCAACTTCTGTTGCATCTGTCGACGAATTACTCACCGATGAAGTTCACAATTGGTTGAAAAATAAGCAAGAGAACATCAATAAGTTTAAGGCTTTGATGGCCAATGAGGGTATAGGCGGGCATTCGGTATCCTTGAACTCTCTAAACTTATATGACATTAGGAATTTGTTTACCCATGCCGAGTTAGTAAATATGATTATTGTCACATTCAGAATTTTCGACTTTCGAAAATTCGACATCGATACTCACTTTATCGACTGCCGAGCAATCGAACGCCGGAAACTCGAATAGTGAGGGTTTTAGAAAGAAGAAGTAGAAGAAAAGATAGAAGAAAAAGAGAAGAAGAAGAAAGCATAAGAAGAAGGAAGAAGAAAGGAGAACAACAGAACAACATCAGAACAGAAAAACAATATCAGAATCTTACACATCGCAGCGGAACAATATATAATAGATAAATGAATAATCTTTAAACAAAGAACTATATCATTTTATACATACATCAATCATCAGAGTCAATATACAACTCAGTACAACAATGGACAGTTTTATACTTGTCCTCATACAGAATACACAGCGGAATAAATAATATCAGATACAAATACTACGTCTCGTCCTCCAGCTTATCTCCAAAGCTCCAGAATATCCAGAATATCCTGATAACATAACTCTAGGCTGCCCGTGTGGAAATTGGTGGGCACCCAGAGTTTAGAAGGGAAACAATAAACTCCGAGTCAGTCATGGTGACTGGTGTGAGATCGTAAAACAGTTATTTTTCACAAAGAAAATAAAACAAATTCGCAATGCTTTTGGAAAATGAAACTACCATAAGACCTCCCGCCACACACACAATGCAAACGCAGAATTGGGGAAGATTTCTTCTTATGATAGTCAAAGATGCTTACTACGCAAAATCAAATCCTTTTTGATATTATTATTAGTGCATAGTGTAGAAAACATTTCGAAAGTATAATATTAATCTTAGCCAACATACGACCAGTATCGTATGTCTACTATAGCTACCATCTAAACAGTGGTGACCACCGTACGTAAATGGCAGGTTCTACAACTAATACCGTACAAGGTGCGTATTGGAGTTTGGATTTCCAACAAATGGTCAGGCTAAGGAACTTCCTTTTCCACGATGGGTACGTCCCTGGAATAGACGACCCAAGAACCTAACCGGATCTCTGCCAACACAAGGCCGGGTTACCTCTGCAAAAATAGGTAACTACTGACACGCGTATGTCATCCCCCGATCGTAACCGATCTTCCCGAGGATCCCCGATTTCCAACAAACCACATAGTAAAAATGCAGCAACCACATAGGTTAAGTATCTGGGCTCCATACCATGATACCACCTCTATCCAGAAGGAATGACATACACTAAGGGGCGCTACTCCCTAGAACCTTGCCGCATCCTTCCTGTTTTGACCATTTCTGGGGTGTGAGGCTCGACGAAGTCTCGTCCACAAAGCTACGCTTTCTACAAGCCATGCTTCGGGTCAAACAAATGATCAACCTATGATCACAAAGATATAAGATCAAACAAATGATCATATCGCAAATGATCAAACACTGATCATTTCACAGCAACACTCAGTATGCCACGTTACCAAATTGGGATATATCGCTGATAAATTTCAACTACATAACCTCTGAGCTCGTACGTCTCAGAGAAGGGTGTTAAGCTAAGAGAATAAATTCTCCGCCACCAACAGAAATGTATTTGAAAGAAATCAGCTTTATATCTCAAATTGTAACGTCAGACATACAATCCATACAAGTCTGTTCTGGGATCGAACAGAACCGAAGGCACTTCTTACGAAGCCCTTGCACATCCGGATAAATTTCTAATCACGTCCGGACTTCCCGTCACTAAGGGTGATAAAACCTCTAAACCGGAGATCAGCCGATGTAGAGTAACTCGACGGTAATCCTTCCGTTTTCAAAAATATCCGGTCTTCAACACCGGTCTTCAAATGCGATTCATAACGACGTATCACATATTCGGAATGGGTTATACGACCCCATGGTCCTTTCCCGGCTAACCCGAATAGTGAGCGTTAATTCAAAAATAAGTGTGGCATTCAAATTCATTCAATTCACAACAAATACCATTCAAGGTAATTATTGATAGTCGGTTATTTAACTATCAATAAAGATGCGCGACATCATCAGATTCCAAATAATTTTCCAAATTATTTATTTCCCAAAAATATCTTTACAAGATATAAAATTTCCACACTTAACCATTTGAAAACAATTTCAAATCAATTTCCACATTTCATTTTATCTTTGAAGATAAAATCTCAAAACAGTTCATTTCATATTGGAAAAGCATTTCCATACTTATTTAAAAATAAGTATTTCACAAATCATTTATTTTCAACACTTGGAAAATATTCGATATACTTAAATCAAATTAAGTATATATTTCATTCTTTAAGGAAATCTATTTTCTATAACAACATCAATTTGAGTCAAAACGAATGTTACGTAAAACATCGTTACGACGACTCAAAATCACTAGTATAAGGATTCGAAATTTAGATAGATATATAAATCCCAATACTAGACAAAAACATTTCCTTTCGGAAATTATTTACTATAACAACAGTGTTATAGTCCATCATTTCCTTATTTCTCGAAAACGTCTATTTCAACAATGAATGTTGAAATCTATGTATTCGATACTTAACACGTTTTAAAACATCTTTAAAATGTTTACTTCATTTTCAATGTCACTTCTTCAAAAATGAATCCATTTTATTCAACAATATATTCACTGTCCAAAATCGTGAATATAATTCACTTAACCCAATTTCAATCATTTCTACACATTTTATTTCAATAAAAATTCGCTATCCAAAAACGCGAATATATCTTCTTTAAAAATCTTCTATATTTAATTTATCAAATTCAATCTATTTCGAATTTATAAACACGTTTATAAATTCTATTTCCATTTTAATAACAACTTCGACTTATAAATCTTCTTTTATTAACTTTTATATTTAACTCATCAAAATAAGTGATTTCGGATTTATAAACAACTTTTATAAATTTCAATTCTATTTATAAAAAAAAACTTCAATATCAATTCAATTTCAATATTGATTTCTAAATTTATTTTCAACTTTAAATAAAATTTCCATACTGATTTCTCAAAAGTTCTTTTCCAAATATTAAATCAATTACAGATTGATTTCTAATTTTATTTATCCCTACTAAAATAAATTCCTTATTTTCCTTCAAATTATTCAATATCCTGTTTTTAAATGGATTCTTTAAATTGAAATCATTTTACATTGATTTCCCAAATCATTTCAATTTACCAATTAAATTTCTAATTGGATTTCCAACTTATCTCCTTTTAAATAAATTCCTTTTTAAGAAAATAAATTTCAATTGTTTCTTTCAATCTATTTAAAAATCCAGATTTTAAATTAATTTCCTCAGTTTAAAATCACTATTATACGAAATTCATTTATTTAACATTTTCACTTTATTCTGGAAAAAAATTCGATAAGATTATAAAAATTAACTTTTTATACTTTAAAATTCCTTTCTTCGAATTTATTCAATTTCTAAAAATTTATTTACTTAAAAATTTCTATTTTGATTTCAAAAATTCAATTTCATTTATTTTTGGAATCCAATGATATCAAACATCCATTCAGCTAAATTTTAGCATTCAAATAATTTCCAGATATCAATATGATTAATAACATCAATATAATCATTCACAGATTCATACCACAGTATAAATAAAATCAATCAATGTGAGGGGTCCAGTTGGATCCCTCCAACCTGTTTCCCTGCATCCAAAGACGTTAGCACAATACCAATTCCACTTCGAGGTGGAATATCGCGGTATATGGGTTTTATAAAAATAATCCGCTTACTAACGGCGCAATAGGGTCTCATCCGCTATACGAGGCGGGAAATCAATCAATCCAATATATACATATGCCAATATGTATATATTGCTACATATATATAGATATATCCTACTATATCTAATATCACATCTAATAGCAATCGTCAATCAATAACTGTAAAAATTCCACATTCAATTTGAGTGAGAAGATCTCACCTTAGTTTTTATTAGCAATCCACTTCCATTTCCAGTTTGTTTTCTCGACTTTATTTGACCTTGTATAAATAATTTATACATTTTGTTAATATTCGAATCAACTGAACAATTAATTTTCGTTTTCAATAGATTTAATTTTCAACTAATTATTATATTTAAACTAAATTTCCTTTGATAACTTAATTATAAATTCAATTTAAACCAAATTTTCTTTTGAACTATACATATGCATACATATATGACTAGAGAGTTAATAGATTCAAAATCTAGATCCTACATAAACCTTTCAACATAAAAAAAAAATCCAGATATATATTTTTCTAACTGCAATAACTGCATATATATACATATGTCCAAAATTTTGAAAATAATAAGTTTGTTTTCCCAACCTACCGTGATTCGTATATATGTATATATTTTCTCTGTAAAGATCAAAGCAGTATTTCCCTTTACTGTAAATTTTCTATAAAATATATATATATATATATATATAAAAACTGAATTGAAAACAAAAATCAAATACCTCAGCCCTTAACAGCCTTTATCGTGGCACTACAATGATGCCGGAATCGCGTCGACCTCGTCGACACCCAGCTCCGACTACACGAAATCGACGCCTCCTTGATTCGAATTCGAACACCCTCCCATCGAGCGAAGCCTCCTGCTCGATCGAGCTTGCCGCCTCTAATTCCCAGTCGAAATTTCTCTCGCGAGAATCTCTACGTCATCGCTTCCCACCACCCCAGGCGAAGTCGCGATTTGCCTAAATCATGCTTCTTTTGACCACCGCCTGGATGCTGCGCCACCAAGCTCGCGTTCCCAGTCGAGCACGCGCGCCGCCCATCCTCCTTCGTCCATGCGACTTGCCTTAAATCGCGACTCGATTTATTTTTCTTTCAGCGACCATGATTTCAGTTCGAACGATTCTATTTGGGAGAGGATGTGAGGGACGCGGCCATTTTAATTTGATTTGGTCGAGAGGGGGGAAATGGAACGAATTTATTTACGGAGGCCATTGTCATTTCTTTCGAAATCGTGAAATCTGGAGAAGGGGAGGATAAGGTCGTTCGAGTTGAATTTTTAGAACGAGAATAGTTTTCGTTTGCCATTGTTTATCTCTGAACTGCTCGAGATTTAAATTGACAGAGAGGGACGAGATATTTAAAAACAAACGAACATACTCAGCACGATTTTCTCCCCGTGATCGATGGCGTGTTTCAAGGCGTGGTTGAGGGGAGAGCGTGGGTGTGTTGACTAACTTTTTTAAAATTTAAATTTTAAATTGAATTCGAATCAATTTTGATGCGTTTACACGTCGTATTCTCACATAACAACTCCAAATGCCACGAAATTTGAAATCCGATAATAATTCAATATTACGGACCCAATGGAACTGGTTTTGTCGAATTCCGAGACTGCGCCTCGGACGGCTATTTTTTAAATGTCGATTCAAACGATAAATTTCAAAACTGAACAAATAACTGTAAACTTCAATTCTGAAGCTTCTATTATCTTCAGTGTTATCAATACGAATTTTAAAAGCTTTCGAAATATTTTTCTTCGGCTTACAATTGAAGATACAAATTTTAATTCAACTATCAACAGATTAAACTTTATAATTTAATCGCCAATTTCAAAGTTATATCGGGGATTCAAATTAAATCATCGTTCAAATATTTAAAATTAATTAAATATTCTCAATTTAATTCGTTCAAAATTCTAGGTCGTTACAGACTTCCCTCCTTAAAAGAATTTCGTCCTCGAAATTACAAGTTAGGAAAAAATGGTCCTTAACTCGTCTACTATTGTTCACAATCTAAATAGTTTTATCAATTCATCAAAATAAATCTTTCTACTAAAGATTCATTATCATTTCAACTAAATTTCCAACTCTAATTATAAGTTTCCAAACAACATTGTTTACTTTCAATTCAAATTTAAATTCAAATTCAAATTTTAAACTTTCAAAATTTCTCAAAAATTTTCTACGCCTTAAATTTCCGAAAAATTTCGCCAGCGTCTCCTTTGCGCGGCTAATACGGTACGACTACAAAACGTCCCTACGGACTCTCAGATTTCAAAAAGAAAAAGAAAAAGCCAAGTGGCTAGACAAGAAATCAGCAAAAACTCATATTATAATTTAAAATACATACCTTTTTGTCGAGCAATTCAAATTTATCTTTGCAATTCAATTCCAATTCCTTTTATAACACCTGTATGTCCTACTAGCCATAATATCTAGTTACAACATTCAAATCATTTTGCAAATTCTATTACAAAATTTTCAATATCAGCTGCTTATATATCTTTAGCTTACTTCACTGTTGAAGTTACATATTCATATCCATTCAATTTTTCATTTCAAATTTCATTTGAATTCAATTTTATCTTTAGTTCACTTCATTTGCAATTGATTCCATTCAATTTAATTTGCATTTCATATTTTTATTCGGTTTATTTTATTAACTAAACAACTTTCATTCATAACTGCTCTTTTTTAGATTAGTTTCAATTACTAATTTATCACAAATTCCAATTTACTTACAAATTCAAATTTGTTTTCAACATTCAGTTTCAATTTTATTCACTTACAATTGTAAATTCCGTTCATTTGAAATTTATTTCTACTTACTTGAATTTATTTGCAATTTCGAACCATTCTTTCATTTAGTTCACAATTCAAGGTTTAATTTCACTAATTTAACTTTCAATTTCGCTTTCATTAAATCACAATTGATTCACTTGTACTTACATTTATTTAACTTCATTCTTTTAAGTTAAATTTATTCTATCAAAATTTAAATTGTATAAGTTATCAACTTGATAATATTTCATAAATATCTTTATATAGCATTCCAGATTTTTTTCAACCTTTTCAAAATCATTTTGAAAACAATTCAAATTATCCCTTGAATTTCCAAACAAAACCCAATTTTCCAAACAACTTCCATTTAAAACAATTTGGCAGCAATTCCTCTTCTGGAAACCCGAAAATGAACATCGATAATGCTGCAGTCGTTACCGAAGTTATTTTCCAGCGACCGAAAAGAGTTTAGAGCTTTTATCTTTCCAAAATAATTTTCAAAACCTTTGAAATTCATTTTCAAATCCAAAAAGATTTAAACTTCCAAATCTTCAAAATTTTCAAATTCTTTTCAAAACATTTCCAAATATTTCTCTGGAGTTCCGTTTTAAATTACAAATCACATTTATAATTTACATTCTTTAAATTTCATTTGTATATGGATTTATTTCTTAACTTTGGAGTTATAATTTGAATTTCTTATTCAATTTCATATAATAATGATAATATTTCAATGTTATTACTTCCTAACAACCATGCAACCATATACTATAGAAATTCATAGAAAAACATTTCTTTTCTATACAAAAATAGTTTTGGGCAAAATTATTTCATTCACCCTATTTTAAAATGATACTATGTCGTCTTGCCTCGTTTAAGTGTTTAGAAATCTCTATCGATAATATGGCGTCCCACATACCGACCAAAATTCACAAACATCTCAACGGATAAGCAAACACAATATAAAACATTTTTTTTATATTCACTAACAAATACGCGCTCATATCTATTATTACACTCAACTCATTCTAGAGTACTACTGACTCTATCTCTAATGAGTAACACCCAACAGAGCAGGGTTGTCGCTTAACCATATGCTCTGATACCACTTTGTCACATTCCGAAATTTTCGACTTTCGAAAATTCGACATCGATACTCACTTTATCGACTGCCGAGCAATCGAACGCCGGAAACTCGAATAGTGAGGGTTTTAGAAAGAAGAAGTAGAAGAAAAGATAGAAGAAAAAGAGAAGAAGAAGAAAGCATAAGAAGAAGGAAGAAGAAAGGAGAACAACAGAACAACATCAGAACAGAAAAACAATATCAGAATCTTACACATCGCAGCGGAACAATATATAATAGATAAATGAATAATCTTTAAACAAAGAACTATATCATTTTATACATACATCAATCATCAGAGTCAATATACAACTCAGTACAACAATGGACAGTTTTATACTTGTCCTCATACAGAATACACAGCGGAATAAATAATATCAGATACAAATACTACGTCTCGTCCTCCAGCTTATCTCCAAAGCTCCAGAATATCCAGAATATCCTGATAACATAACTCTAGGCTGCCCGTGTGGAAATTGGTGGGCACCCAGAGTTTAGAAGGGAAACAATAAACTCCGAGTCAGTCATGGTGACTGGTGTGAGATCGTAAAACAGTTATTTTTCACAAAGAAAATAAAACAAATTCGCAATGCTTTTGGAAAATGAAACTACCATAAGACCTCCCGCCACACACACAATGCAAACGCAGAATTGGGGAAGATTTCTTCTTATGATAGTCAAAGATGCTTACTACGCAAAATCAAATCCTTTTTGATATTATTATTAGTGCATAGTGTAGAAAACATTTCGAAAGTATAATATTAATCTTAGCCAACATATGACCAGTATCGTATGTCTACTATAGCTACCATCTAAACAATGGTGACCACCGTACGTAAATGGCAGGTTCTACAACTAATACCGTACAAGGTGCGTATTGGAGTTTGGATTTCCAACAAATGGTCAGGCTAAGGAACTTCCTTTTCCACGATGGGTACGTCCCTGGAATAGACGACCCGAGAACCTAACCGGATCTCTGCCAACACAAGGCCGGGTTACCTCTGCAAAAATAGGTAACTACTGACATGCGTATGTCATCCCCCGATCGTAACCGATCTTTCCGAGGATCCCCGATTTCCAACAAACCACATAGTAAAAATGCAGCAACCACATAGGTTAAGTATCTGGGCTCCATACCATGATACCACCTCTATCCAGAAGGAATGACATACACTAAGGGGCGCTACTCCCTAGAACCTTGCCGCATCCTTCCTGTTTTGACCATTTCCGGGGTGTGAGGCTCGACGAAGTCTCGTCCACAAAGCTACGCTTTCTACAAGCCATGCTTCGGGTCAAACAAATGATCAACCTATGATCACAAAGATATAAGATCAAACAAATGATCATATCGCAAATGATCAAACACTGATCATTTCACAGCAACACTCAGTATGCCACGTTACCAAATTGGGATATATCGCTGATAAATTTCAACTACATAACCTCTGAGCTCGTACGTCTCAGAGAAGGGTGTTAAGCTAAGAGAATAAATTCTCCGCCACCAACAGAAATGTATTTGAAAGAAATCAGCTTTATATCTCAAATTGTAACGTCAGACATACAATCCATACAAGTCTGTTCTGGGATCGAACAGAACCGAAGGCACTTCTTACGAAGCCCTTGCACATCCGGATAAATTTCTAATCACGTCCGGACTTCCCGTCACTAAGGGTGATAAAACCTCTAAACCGGAGATCAGCCGATGTAGAGTAACTCGACGGTAATCCTTCCGTTTTCAAAAATATCCGGTCTTCAACACCGGTCTTCAAATGCGATTCATAACGACGTATCACATATTCGGAATGGGTTATACGACCCCATGGTCCTTTCCCGGCTAACCCGAATAGTGAGCGTTAATTCAAAAATAAGTGTGGCATTCAAATTCATTCAATTCACAACAAATACCATTCAAGGTAATTATTGATAGTCGGTTATTTAACTATCAATAAAGATGCGCGACATCATCAGATTCCAAATTATTTATTTCCCAAAAATATCTTTACAAGATATAAAATTTCCACACTTAACCATTTGAAAACAATTTCAAATCAATTTCCACATTTCATTTTATCTTTGAAGATAAAATCTCAAAACAGTTCATTTCATATTGGAAAAGCATTTCCATACTTATTTAAAAATAAGTATTTCACAAATCATTTATTTTCAACACTTGGAAAATATTCGATATACTTAAATCAAATTAAGTATATATTTCATTCTTTAAGGAAATCTATTTTCTATAACAACATCAATTTGAGTCAAAACGAATGTTACGTAAAACATCGTTACGACGACTCAAAATCACTAGTATAGGGATTCGAAATTTAGATAGATATATAAATCCCAATACTAGACAAAAACATTTCCTTTCGTAAATTATTTACTATAACAACAGTGTTATAGTCCATCATTTCCTTATTTCTCGAAAACGTCTATTTCAACAATGAATGTTGAAATCTATGTATTCGATACTTAACACGTTTTAAAACATCTTTAAAATGCTTACTTCATTTTCAATGTCACTTCTTCAAAAATGAATCCATTTTATTCAACAATATATTCACTGTCCAAAATCGTGAATATAATTCACTTAACCCAATTTCAATCATTTCTACACATTTTATTTCAATAAAAATTCGCTATCCAAAAACGCGAATATATCTTCTTTAAAAATCTTCTATATTTAATTTATCAAATTCAATCTATTTCGAATTTATAAACACGTTTATAAATTCTATTTCCATTTTAATAACAACTTCGACTTATAAATCTTCTTTTATTAACTTTTATATTTAACTCATCAAAATAAGTGATTTCGGATTTATAAACAACTTTTATAAATTTCAATTCTATTTATAAAAAAAAAACTTCAATATCAATTCAATTTCAATATTGATTTCTAAATTTATTTTCAACTTTAAATAAAATTTCCATACTGATTTCTCAAAAGTTCTTTTCCAAATATTAAATCAATTACAGATTGATTTCTAATTTTATTTATCCCTACTAAAATAAATTCCTTATTTTCCTTCAAATTATTCAATATCCTGTTTTTAAATGGATTCTTTAAATTGAAATCATTTTACATTGATTTCCCAAATCATTTCAATTTACCAATTAAATTTCTAATTGGATTTCCAACTTATCTCCTTTTAAATAAATTCCTTTTTAAGAAAATAAATTTCAATTGTTTCTTTCAATCTATTTAAAAATCCAGATTTTAAATTAATTTCCTCAGTTTAAAATCACTATTATACGAAATTCATTTATTTAACATTTTCACTTTATTCTGGAAAAAAATTCGATAAGATTATAAAAATTAACTTTTTATACTTTAAAATTCCTTTCTTCGAATTTATTCAATTTCTAAAAATTTATTTACTTAAAAATTTCTATTTTGATTTCAAAAATTCAATTTCATTTATTTTTGGAATCCAATGATATCAAACATCCATTCAGCTAAATTTTAGCATTCAAATAATTTCCAGATATCAATATGATTAATAACATCAATATAATCATTCACAGATTCATACCACAGTATAAATAAAATCAATCAATGTGAGGGGTCCAGTTGGATCCCTCCAACCTGTTTCCCTGCATCCAAAGACGTTAGCACAATACCAATTCCACTTCGAGGTGGAATATCGCGGTATATGGGTTTTATAAAAATAATCCGCTTACTAACGGCGCAATAGGGTCTCATCCGCTATACGAGGCGGGAAATCAATCAATCCAATATATACATATGCCAATATGTATATATTGCTACATATATATAGATATATCCTACTATATCTAATATCACATCTAATAGCAATCATCAATCAATAACTGTAAAAATTCCACATTCAATTTGAGTGAGAAGATCTCACCTTAGTTTTTATTAGCAATCCACTTCCATTTCCAGTTTGTTTTCTCGACTTTATTTGACCTTGTATAAATAATTTATACATTTTGTTAATATTCGAATCAACTGAACAATTAATTTTCGTTTTCAATAGATTTAATTTTCAACTAATTATTATATTTAAACTAAATTTCCTTTGATAACTTAATTATAAATTCAATTTAAACCAAATTTTCTTTTGAACTATACATATGCATACATATATGACTAGAGAGTTAATAGATTCAAAATCTAGATCCTACATAAACCTTTCAACATAAAAAAAAATCCAGATATATATTTTTCTAACTACAATAACTGCATATATATACATATGTCCAAAATTTTGAAAATAATAAGTTTGTTTTCCCAACCTACCGTGATTCGTATATATGTATATATTTTCTCTGTAAAGATCAAAGCAGTATTTCCCTTTACTGTAAATTTTCTATAAAATATATATATATATATATATATAAACTGAATTGAAAACAAAAATCAAATACCTCAGCCCTTAACAGCCTTTATCGTGGCACTACAATGATGCCGGAATCGCGTCGACCTCGTCGACACCCAGCTCCGACTACATGAAATCGACGCCTCCTTGATTCGAATTCGAACACCCTCCCATCGAGCGAAGCCTCCTGCTCGATCGAGCTTGCCGCCTCTAATTCCCAGTCGAAATTTCTCTCGCGAGAATCTCTACGTCATCGCTTCCCACCACCCCAGGCGAAGTCGCGATTTGCCTAAATCATGCTTCTTTTGACCACCGCCTGGATGCTGCGCCACCAAGCTCGTGTTCCCAGTCGAGCACGCGCGCCGCCCATCCTCCTTTGTCCATTCGACTTGCCTTAAATCGCGACTCGATTTATTTTTCTTTCAGCGACCATGATTTCAGTTCGAACGATTCTATTTGGGAGAGGATGTGAGGGACGCGGCCATTTTAATTTGATTTGGTCGAGAGGGGGGAAAAGGAACGAATTTATTTACGGAGGCCATTGTCATTTCTTTCGAAATCGTGAAATCTGGAGAAGGGGAGGATAAGGTCGTTCGAGTTGAATTTTTAGAACGAGAATAGTTTTCGTTTGCCATTGTTTATCTCTGAACTGCTCGAGATTTAAATTGACAGAGAGGGACGAGATATTTAAAAACAAACGAACATACTCAGCACGATTTTCTCCCCGTGATCGATGGCGTGTTTCAAGGCGTGGTTGAGGGGAGAGCGTGGGTGTGTTGACTAACTTTTTTAAAATTTAAATTTTAAATTGAATTCGAATCAATTTTGATGCGTTTACACGTCGTATTCTCACATAACAACTCCAAATGCCACGAAATTTGAAATCCGATAATAATTCAATATTACGGACCCAATGGAACTGGTTTTGTCGAATTCCGAGACTGCGCCTCGGACGGCTATTTTTTAAATGTCGATTCAAACGATAAATTTCAAAACTGAACAAATAACTGTAAACTTCAATTCTGAAGCTTCTATTATCTTCAGTGTTATCAATACGAATTTTAAAAGCTTTCGAAATATTTTTCTTCGGCTTACAATTGAAGATACAAATTTTAATTCAACTATCAACAGATTAAACTTTATAATTTAATCGCCAATTTCAAAGTTATATCGGGGATTCAAATTAAATCATCGTTCAAATATTTAAAATTAATTAAATATTCTCAATTTAATTCGTCCAAAATTCTAGGTCGTTACAGACTTCCCTCCTTAAAAGAATTTCGTCCTCGAAATTACAAGTTAGGAAAAAATGGTCCTTAACTCGTCTACTATTTTTCACAATCTAAATAGTTTTATCAATTCATCAAAATAAATCTTTCTACTAAAGATTCATTATCATTTCAACTAAATTTCCAACTCTAATTATAAGTTTCCAAACAGCATTGTTTACTTTCAATTCAAATTTAAATTCAAATTCAAATTTTAAACTTTCAAAATTTCTCAAAAATTTTCTAACGCCCTAAATTTCCGAAAAATTTCGCCAGCGTCTCCTTTGCGCGGCTAATACGGTACGACTACAAAACGTCCCTACGGACTCTCAGATTTCAAAAAGAAAAAGAAAATGCCAAGTGGCTAGACAAGAAATCAGCAAAAACTCATATTATAATTTAAAATACATACCTTTTTGTCGAGCAATTCAAATTTATCTTTGCAATTCAATTCCAATTCCTTTTATAACACCTGTATGTCCTACTAGCCATAATATCTAGTTACAACATTCAAATCATTTTGCAAATTCTATTACAAAATTTTCAATATCAGCTGCTTATATATCTTTAGCTTACTTCACTGTTGAAGTTACATATTCATATCCATTCAATTTTTCATTTCAAATTTCATTTGAATTCAATTTTATCTTTAGTTCACTTCATTTGCAATTGATTCCATTCAATTTAATTTGCATTTCATATTTTTATTCGGTTTATTTTATTAACTAAACAACTTTCATTCATAACTGCTCTTTTTTAGATTAGTTTCAATTACTAATTTATCACAAATTCCAATTTACTTACAAATTCAAATTTGTTTTCAACATTCAGTTTCAATTTTATTCACTTACAATTGTAAATTCCGTTCATTTGAAATTTATTTCTACTTACTTGAATTTATTTGCAATTTCGAACCATTCTTTCATTTAGTTCACAATTCAAGGTTTAATTTCACTAATTTAACTTTCAATTTCGCTTTCATTAAATCACAATTGATTCACTTGTACTTACATTTATTTAACTTCATTCTTTTAAGTTAAATTTATTCTATCAAAATTTAAATTGTATAAGTTATCAACTTGATAATATTTCATAAATATCTTTATATAGCATTCCAGATTTTTTTCAACCTTTTCAAAATCATTTTGAAAACAATTCAAATTATCCCTTGAATTTCCAAACAAAACCCAATTTTCCAAACAACTTCCATTTAAAACAATTTGGCAGCAATTCCTCTTCTGGAAACCCGAAAATGAACATCGATAATGCTGCAGTCGTTACCGAAGTTATTTTCCAACGACCGAAAAGAGTTTAGAGCTTTTATCTTTCCAAAATAATTTTCAAAACCTTTGAAATTCATTTTCAAATCCAAAAAGATTTAAACTTCCAAATCTTCAAAATTTTCAAATTCTTTTCAAAACATTTCCAAATACTTCTCTGGAGTTCCGTTTTAAATTACAAATCACATTTATAATTTACATTCTTTAAATTTCATTTGTATATGGATTTATTTCTTAACTTTGGAGTTATAATTTGAATTTCTTATTCAATTTCATATAATAATGATAATATTTCAATGTTATTACTTCCTAACAACCATGCAACCATATACTATAGAAATTCATAGAAAAACATTTCTTTTCTATACAAAAATAGTTTTGGGCAAAATTATTTCATTCACCCTATTTTAAAATGATACTATGTCGTCTTGCCTCGTTTAAGTGTTTAGAAATCTCTATCGATAATATGGCGTCCCACATACCGACCAAAATTCACAAACATCTCAACGGATAAGCAAACACAATATAAAACATTTTTTTTATATTCACTAACAAATACGCGCTCATATCTATTATTACACTCAACTCATTCTAGAGTACTACTGACTCTATCTCTAATGAGTAACACCCAACAGAGCAGGGTTGTCGCTTAACCATATGCTCTGATACCACTTTGTCACATTCCGAAATTTTCGACTTTCGAAAATTCGACATCGATACTCACTTTATCGACTGCCGAGCAATCGAACGCCGGAAACTCGAATAGTGAGGGTTTTAGAAAGAAGAAGTAGAAGAAAAGATAGAAGAAAAAGAGAAGAAGAAGAAAGCATAAGAAGAAGGAAGAAGAAAGGAGAACAACAGAACAACATCAGAACAGAAAAACAATATCAGAATCTTACACATCGCAGCGGAACAATATATAATAGATAAATGAATAATCTTTAAACAAAGAACTATATCATTTTATACATACATCAATCATCAGAGTCAATATACAACTCAGTACAACAATGGACAGTTTTATACTTGTCCTCATACAGAATACACAGCGGAATAAATAATATCAGATACAAATACTACGTCTCGTCCTCCAGCTTATCTCCAAAGCTCCAGAATATCCAGAATATCCTGATAACATAACTCTAGGCTGCCCGTGTGGAAATTGGTGGGCACCCAGAGTTTAGAAGGAAAACAATAAACTCCGAGTCAGTCATGGTGACTGGTGTGAGATCGTAAAACAGTTATTTTTCACAAAGAAAATAAAACAAATTCGCAATGCTTTTGGAAAATGAAACTACCATAAGACCTCCCGCCACACACACAATGCAAACGCAGAATTGGGGAAGATTTCTTCTTATGATAGTCAAAGATGCTTACTACGCAAAATCAAATCCTTTTTGATATTATTATTAGTGCATAGTGTAGAAAACATTTCGAAAGTATAATATTAATCTTAGCCAACATACGACCAGTATCGTATGTCTACTATAGCTACCATCTAAACAATGGTGACCACCGTACGTAAATGGCAGGTTCTACAACTAATACCGTACAAGGTGCGTATTGGAGTTTGGATTTCCAACAAATGGTCAGGCTAAGGAACTTCCTTTTCCACGATGGGTACGTCCCTGGAATAGACGACCCGAGAACCTAACCGGATCTCTGCCAACACAAGGCCGGGTTACCTCTGCAAAAATAGGTAACTACTGACACGCGTATGTCATCCCCCGATCGTAACCGATCTTTCCGAGGATCCCCGATTTCCAACAAACCACATAGTAAAAATGCAGCAACCACATAGGTTAAGTATCTGGGCTCCATACCATGATACCACCTCTATCCAGAAGGAATGACATACACTAAGGGGCGCTACTCCCTAGAACCTTGCCGCATCCTTCCTGTTTTGACCATTTCCGGGGTGTGAGGCTCGACGAAGTCTCGTCCACAAAGCTACGCTTTCTACAAGCCATGCTTCGGGTCAAACAAATGATCAACCTATGATCACAAAGATATAAGATCAAACAAATGATCATATCGCAAATGATCAAACACTGATCATTTCACAGCAACACTCAGTATGCCACGTTACCAAATTGGGATATATCGCTGATAAATTTCAACTACATAACCTCTGAGCTCGTACGTCTCAGAGAAGGGTGTTAAGCTAAGAGAATAAATTCTCCGCCACCAACAGAAATGTATTTGAAAGAAATCAGCTTTATATCTCAAATTGTAACGTCAGACATACAATCCATACAAGTCTGTTCTGGGATCGAACAGAACCGAAGGCACTTCTTACGAAGCCCTTGCACATCCGGATAAATTTCTAATCACGTCCGGACTTCCCGTCACTAAGGGTGATAAAACCTCTAAACCGGAGATCAGCCGATGTAGAGTAACTCGACGGTAATCCTTCCGTTTTCAAAAATATCCGGTCTTCAACACCGGTCTTCAAATGCGATTCATAACGACGTATCACATATTCGGAATGGGTTATACGACCCCATGGTCCTTTCCCGGCTAACCCGAATAGTGAGCGTTAATTCAAAAATAAGTGTGGCATTCAAATTCATTCAATTCACAACAAATACCATTCAAGGTAATTATTGATAGTCGGTTATTTAACTATCAATAAAGATGCGCGACATCATCAGATTCCAAATAATTTTCCAAATTATTTATTTCCCAAAAATATCTTTACAAGATATAAAATTTCCACACTTAACCATTTGAAAACAATTTCAAATCAATTTCCACATTTCATTTTATCTTTGAAGATAAAATCTCAAAACAGTTCATTTCATATTGGAAAAGCATTTCCATACTTATTTAAAAATAAGTATTTCACAAATCATTTATTTTCAACACTTGGAAAATATTCGATATACTTAAATCAAATTAAGTATATATTTCATTCTTTAAGGAAATCTATTTTCTATAACAACATCAATTTGAGTCAAAACGAATGTTACGTAAAACATCGTTACGACGACTCAAAATCACTAGTATAGGGATTCGAAATTTAGATAGATATATAAATCCCAATACTAGACAAAAACATTTCCTTTCGGAAATTATTTACTATAACAACAGTGTTATAGTCCATCATTTCCTTATTTCTCGAAAACGTCTATTTCAACAATGAATGTTGAAATCTATGTATTCGATACTTAACACGTTTTAAAACATCTTTAAAATGCTTACTTCATTTTCAATGTCACTTCTTCAAAAATGAATCCATTTTATTCAACAATATATTCACTGTCCAAAATCGTGAATATAATTCACTTAACCCAATTTCAATCATTTCTACACATTTTATTTCAATAAAAATTCGCTATCTAAAAACGCGAATATATCTTCTTTAAAAATCTTCTATATTTAATTTTTCAAATTCAATCTATTTCGAATTTATAAACACGTTTATAAATTCTATTTCCATTTTAATAACAACTTCGACTTATAAATCTTCTTTTATTAACTTTTATATTTAACTCATCAAAATAAGTGATTTCGGATTTATAAACAACTTTTATAAATTTCAATTCTATTTATAAAAAAAAAACTTCAATATCAATTCAATTTCAATATTGATTTCTAAATTTATTTTCAACTTTAAATAAAATTTCCATACTGATTTCTCAAAAGTTCTTTTCTAAATATTAAATCAATTACAGATTGATTTCTAATTTTATTTATCCCTACTAAAATAAATTCCTTATTTTCCTTCAAATTATTCAATATCCTGTTTTTAAATGGATTCTTTAAATTGAAATCATTTTACATTGATTTCCCAAATCATTTCAATTTACCAATTAAATTTCTAATTGGATTTCCAACTTATCTCCTTTTAAATAAATTCCTTTTTAAGAAAATAAATTTCAATTGTTTCTTTCAATCTATTTAAAAATCCAGATTTTAAATTAATTTCCTCAGTTTAAAATCACTATTATACGAAATTCATTTATTTAACATTTTCACTTTATTCTGGAAAAAAATTCGATAAGATTATAAAAATTAACTTTTTATACTTTAAAATTCCTTTCTTCGAATTTATTCAATTTCTAAAAATTTATTTACTTAAAAATTTCTATTTTGATTTCAAAAATTCAATTTCATTTATTTTTGGAATCCAATGATATCAAACATCCATTCAGCTAAATTTTAGCATTCAAATAATTTCCAGATATCAATATGATTAATAACATCAATATAATCATTCACAGATTCATACCACAGTATAAATAAAATCAATCAATGTGAGGGGTCCAGTTGGATCCCTCCAACCTGTTTCCCTGCATCCAAAGACGTTAGCACAATACCAATTCCACTTCGAGGTGGAATATCGCGGTATATGGGTTTTATAAAAATAATCCGCTTACTAACGGCGCAATAGGGTCTCATCCGCTATACGAGGCGGGAAATCAATCAATCCAATATATACATATGCCAATATGTATATATTGCTACATATATATAGATATATCCTACTATATCTAATATCACATCTAATAGCAATCATCAATCAATAACTGTAAAAATTCCACATTCAATTTGAGTGAGAAGATCTCACCTTAGTTTTTATTAGCAATCCACTTCCATTTCCAGTTTGTTTTCTCGACTTTATTTGACCTTGTATAAATAATTTATACATTTTGTTAATATTCGAATCAACTGAACAATTAATTTTCGTTTTCAATAGATTTAATTTTCAACTAATTATTATATTTAAACTAAATTTCCTTTGATAACTTAATTATAAATTCAATTTAAACCAAATTTTCTTTTGAACTATACATATGCATACATATATGACTAGAGAGTTAATAGATTCAAAATCTAGATCCTACATAAACCTTTCAACATAAAAAAAAATCCAGATATATATTTTTCTAACTGCAATAACTGCATATATATACATATGTCCAAAATTTTGAAAATAATAAGTTTGTTTTCCCAACCTACCGTGATTCGTATATATGTATATATTTTCTCTGTAAAGATCAAAGCAGTATTTCCCTTTACTGTAAATTTTCTATAAAATATATATATATATAAACTGAATTGAAAACAAAAATCAAATACCTCAGCCCTTAACAGCCTTTATCGTGGCACTACAATGATGCCGGAATCGCGTCGACCTCGTCGACACCCAGCTCCGACTACACGAAATCGACGCCTCCTTGATTCGAATTCGAACACCCTCCCATCGAGCGAAGCCTCCTGCTCGATCGAGCTTGCCGCCTCTAATTCCCAGTCGAAATTTCTCTCGCGAGAATCTCTACGTCATCGCTTCCCACCACCCCAGGCGAAGTCGCGATTTGCCTAAATCATGCTTCTTTTGACCACCGCCTGGATGCTGCGCCACCAAGCTCACGTTCCCAGTCGAGCACGCGCGCCGCCCATCCTCCTTCGTCCACGCGACTTGCCTTAAATCGCGACTCGATTTATTTTTCTTTCAGCGACCATGATTTCAGTTCGAACGATTCTATTTGGGAGAGGATGTGAGGGACGCGGCCATTTTAATTTGATTTGGTCGAGAGGGGGGAAAAGGAACGAATTTATTTACGGAGGCCATTGTCATTTCTTTCGAAATCGTGAAATCTGGAGAAGGGGAGGATAAGGTCGTCCGAGTTGAATTTTTAGAACGAGAATAGTTTTCGTTTGCCATTGTTTTTCTCTGAACTGCTCGAGATTTAAATTGACAGAGAGGGACGAGATATTTAAAAACAAACGAACATACTCAGCACGATTTTCTCCCCGTGATCGATGGCGTGTTTCAAGGCGTGGTTGAGGGGAGAACGTGGGTGTGTTGACTAACTTTTTTAAAATTTAAATTTTAAATTGAATTCGAATCAATTTTGATGCGTTTACACGTCGTATTCTCACATAACAACTCCAAATGCCACGAAATTTGAAATCCGATAATAATTCAATATTACGGACCCAATGGAACTGGTTTCGTCGAATTCCGAGACTGCGCCTCGGACGGCTATTTTTTAAATGTCGATTCAAACGATAAATTTCAAAACTGAACAAATAACTGTAAACTTCAATTCTGAAGCTTCTATTATCTTCAGTGTTATCAATACGAATTTTAAAAGCTTTCGAAATATTTTTCTTCGGCTTACAATTGAAGATACAAATTTTAATTCAACTATCAACAGATTAAACTTTATAATTTAATCGCCAATTTCAAAGTTATATCGGGGATTCAAATTAAATCATCGTTCAAATATTTAAAATTAATTAAATATTCTCAATTTAATTCGTTCAAAATTCTAGGTCGTTACAGACTTCCCTCCTTAAAAGAATTTCGTCCTCGAAATTACAAGTTAGGAAAAAATGGTCCTTAACTCGTCTACTATTTTTCACAATCTAAATAGTTTTATCAATTCATCAAAATAAATCTTTCTACTAAAGATTCATTATCATTTCAACTAAATTTCCAACTCTAATTATAAGTTTCCAAACAACATTGTTTACTTTCAATTCAAATTTAAATTCAAATTCAAATTTTAAACTTTCAAAATTTCTCAAAAATTTTCTAACGCCCTAAATTTCCGAAAAATTTCGCCAGCGTCTCCTTTGCGCGGCTAATACGGTACGACTACAAAACGTCCCTACGGACTCTCAGATTTCAAAAAGAAAAAGAAAAAGCCAAGCGGCTAGACAAGAAATCAGCAAAAACTCATATTATAATTTAAAATACATACCTTTTTGTCGAGCAATTCAAATTTATCTTTGCAATTCAATTCCAATTCCTTTTATAACACCTGTATGTCCTACTAGCCATAATATCTAGTTACAACATTCAAATCATTTTGCAAATTCTATTACAAAATTTTCAATATCAGCTGCTTATATATCTTTAGCTTACTTCACTGTTGAAGTTACATATTCATATCCATTCAATTTTTCATTTCAAATTTCATTTGAATTCAATTTTATCTTTAGTTCACTTCATTTGCAATTGATTCCATTCAATTTAATTTGCATTTCATATTTTTATTCGGTTTATTTTATTAACTAAACAACTTTCATTCATAACTGCTCTTTTTTAGATTAGTTTCAATTACTAATTTATCACAAATTCCAATTTACTTACAAATTCAAATTTGTTTTCAACATTCAGTTTCAATTTTATTCACTTACAATTGTAAATTCCGTTCATTTGAAATTTATTTCTACTTACTTGAATTTATTTGCAATTTCGAACCATTCTTTCATTTAGTTCACAATTCAAGGTTTAATTTCACTAATTTAACTTTCAATTTCGCTTTCATTAAATCACAATTGATTCACTTGTACTTACATTTATTTAACTTCATTCTTTTAAGTTAAATTTATTCTATCAAAATTTAAATTGTATAAGTTATCAACTTGATAATATTTCATAAATATCTTTATATAGCATTCCAGATTTTTTTCAACCTTTTCAAAATCATTTTGAAAACAATTCAAATTATCCCTTGAATTTCCAAACAAAACCCAATTTTCCAAACAACTTCCATTTAAAACAATTTGGCAGCAATTCCTCTTCTGGAAACCCGAAAATGAACATCGATAATGCTGCAGTCGTTACCGAAGTTATTTTCCAGCGACCGAAAAGAGTTTAGAGCTTTTATCTTTCCAAAATAATTTTCAAAACCTTTGAAATTCATTTTCAAATCCAAAAAGATTTAAACTTCCAAATCTTCAAAATTTTCAAATTCTTTTCAAAACATTTCCAAATACTTCTCTGGAGTTCCGTTTTAAATTACAAATCACATTTATAATTTACATTCTTTAAATTTCATTTGTATATGGATTTATTTCTTAACTTTGGAGTTATAATTTGAATTTCTTATTCAATTTCATATAATAATGATAATATTTCAATGTTATTACTTCCTAACAACCATGCAACCATATACTATAGAAATTCATAGAAAAACATTTCTTTTCTATACAAAAATAGT
The DNA here is from genome assembly GCA_030737815.1 of Allium fistulosum. NCBI lineage: Eukaryota > Viridiplantae > Streptophyta > Magnoliopsida > Asparagales > Amaryllidaceae > Allium > Allium fistulosum. Next base: position 634,676,885 of record CM060908.1, on the reverse strand, counting down.
TTTGGGCAAAATTATTTCATTCACCCTATTTTAAAATGATACTATGTCGTCTTGCCTCGTTTAAGTGTTTAGAAATCTCTATCGATAATATGGCGTCCCACATACCGACCAAAATTCACAAACATCTCAACGGATAAGCAAACACAATATAAAACATTTTTTTTATATTCACTAACAAATACGCGCTCATATCTATTATTACACTCAACTCATTCTAGAGTACTACTGACTCTATCTCTAATGAGTAACACCCAACAGAGCAGGGTTGTCGCTTAACCATATGCTCTGATACCACTTTGTCACATTCCGAAATTTTCGACTTTCGAAAATTCGACATCGATACTCACTTTATCGACTGCCGAGCAATCGAACGCCGGAAACTCGAATAGTGAGGGTTTTAGAAAGAAGAAGTAGAAGAAAAGATAGAAGAAAAAGAGAAGAAGAAGAAAGCATAAGAAGAAGGAAGAAGAAAGGAGAACAACAGAACAACATCAGAACAGAAAAACAATATCAGAATCTTACACATCGTAGCGGAACAATATATAATAGATAAATGAATAATCTTTAAACAAAGAACTATATCATTTTATACATACATCAATCATCAGAGTCAATATACAACTCAGTACAACAATGGACAGTTTTATACTTGTCCTCATACAGAATACACAGCGGAATAAATAATATCAGATACAAATACTACGTCTCATCCTCCAGCTTATCTCCAAAGCTCCAGAATATCCAGAATATCCTAATAACATAACTCTAGGCTGCCCGTGTGGAAATTGGTGGGCACCCAGAGTTTAGAAGGGAAACAATAAACTCCGAGTCAGTCATGGTGACTGGTGTGAGATCGTAAAACAGTTATTTTTCATAAAGAAAATAAAACAAATTCGCAATGCTTTTGGAAAATGAAACTACCATAAGACCTCCCGCCACACACACAATGCAAACGCAGAATTGGGGAAGATTTCTTCTTATGATAGTCAAAGATGCTTACTACGCAAAATCAAATCCTTTTTTATATTATTATTAGTGCATAGTGTAGAAAACATTTCGAAAGTATAATATTAATCTTAGCCAACATACGACCAGTATCGTATGTCTACTATAGCTACCATCTAAACAATGGTGACCACCGTACGTAAATGGCAGGTTCTACAACTAATACCGTACAAGGTGCGTATTGGAGTTTGGATTTCCAACAAATGGTCAGGCTAAGGAACTTCCTTTTCCACGATGGGTACGTCCCTGGAATAGACGACCCGAGAACCTAACCGGATCTCTGCCAACACAAGGCCGGGTTACCTCTGCAAAAATAGGTAACTACTGACACGCGTATGTCATCCCCCGATCGTAACCGATCTTCCCGAGGATCCCCGATTTCCAACAAACCACATAGTAAAAATGCAGCAACCACATAGGTTAAGTATCTGGGCTCCATACCATGATACCACCTCTATCCAGAAGGAATGACATACACTAAGGGGCGCTACTCCCTAGAACCTTGCCGCATCCTTCCTGTTTTGACCATTTCCGGGGTGTGAGGCTCGACGAAGTCTCGTCCACAAAGCTATGCTTTCTACAAGCCATGCTTCGGGTCAAATAAATGATCAACCTATGATCACAAAGATATAAGATCAAACAAATGATCATATCGCAAATGATCAAACACTGATCATTTCACAGCAACACTCAGTATGCCACGTTACCAAATTGGGATATATCGCTGATAAATTTCAACTACATAACCTCTGAGCTCGTACGTCTCAAAGAAGGGTGTTAAGCTAAGAGAATAAATTCTCCGCCACCAACAGAAATGTATTTGAAAGAAATCAGCTTTATATCTCAAATTGTAACGTCAGACATACAATCCATACAAGTCTGTTCCGGGATCAAACAGAACCGAAGGCACTTCTCACGAAGCCCTTGCACATCCGGATAAATTTCTAATCACGTCCGGACTTCCCGTCACTAAGGGTGATAAAACCTCTAAACCAAAGATCAGCCGATGTGGAGTAACTCGACGGTAATCCTTCCGTTTTCAAAAATATCCGGTCTTCAACACCGGTCTTCAAATGCGATTCATAACGACGTATCACATATTCGGAATGGGTTATACGACCCCATGGTCCTTTCCCGGCTAACCCGAATAGTGAGCGTTAATTCAAAAATAAGTGTGGCATTCAAATTCATTCAATTCACAACAAATACCATTCAAGGTAATTATTGATAGTCGGTTATTTAACTATCAATAAAGATGCGCGACATCATCAGATTCCAAATAATTTTCCAAATTATTTATTTCCCAAAAATATCTTTACAAGATATAAAATTTCCACACTTAACCATTTCAAAACAATTTCAAATCAATTTCCACATTTCATTTTATCTTTGAAGATAAAATCTCAAAACAGTTCATTTCATATTGGAAAAGCATTTCCATACTTATTTAAAAATAAGTATTTCACAAATCATTTATTTTCAACACTTGGAAAATATTCGATATACTTAAATCAAATTAAGTATATATTTCATTCTTTAAGGAAATCTATTTTCTATAACAACATCAATTTGAGTCAAAACGAATGTTACGTAAAACATCGTTACGACGACTCAAAATCACTAGTATAGGGATTCGAAATTTAGATAGATATATAAATACCAATACTAGACAAAAACATTTCCTTTCGGAAATTATTTACTATAACAACAGTGTTATAGTCCATCATTTCCTTATTTCTCGAAAACGTCTATTTCAACAATGAATGTTGAAATCTATGTATTCGATACTTAACACGTTTTAAAACATCTTTAAAATGTTTACTTCATTTTCAATGTCACTTCTTCAAAAATGAATCCATTTTATTCAACAATATATTCACTGTCCAAAATCGTGAATATAATTCACTTAACCCAATTTCAATCATTTCTACACATTTTATTTCAATAAAAATTCGCTATCCAAAAACGCGAATATATCTTCTTTAAAAATCTTCTATATTTAATTTATCAAATTCAATCTATTTCGAATTTATAAACACGTTTATAAATTCTATTTCCATTTTAATAACAACTTCGACTTATAAATCTTCTTTTATTAACTTCTATATTTAACTCATCAAAATAAGTGATTTCGGATTTATAAACAACTTTTATAAATTTCAATTCTATTTATAAAAAAAAACTTCAATTTCAATATTGATTTCTAAATTTATTTTCAACTTTAAATAAAATTTCCATACTGATTTCTCAAAAGTTCTTTTCCAAATATTAAATCAATTACAGATTGATTTCTAATTTTATTTATCCCTACTAAAATAAATTCCTTATTTTCCTTCAAATTATTCAATATCCTGTTTTTAAATGGATTCTTTAAATTGAAATCATTTTACATTGATTTCCCAAATCATTTCAATTTACCAATTAAATTTCTAATTGGATTTCCAACTTATCTCCTTTTTAATAAATTCCTTTTTAAGAAAATAAATTTCAATTGTTTCTTTCAATCTATTTAAAAATCCAGATTTTAAATTAATTTCCTCAGTTTAAAATCACTATTATACGAAATTCATTTATTTAACATTTTCACTTTATTCTGGAAAAAAATTCGATAAGATTATAAAAATTAACTTTTTATACTTTAAAATTCCTTTCTTCGAATTTATTCAATTTCTAAAAATTTATTTACTTAAAAATTTCTATTTTGATTTCAAAAATTCAATTTCATTTATTTTTGGAATCCAATGATATCGAACATCCATTCAGCTAAATTTTAGCATTCAAATAATTTCCAGATATCAATATGATTAATAACATCAATATAATCATTCACAGATTCATACCACAGTATAAATAAAATCAATCAATGTGAGGGGTCCAGTTGGATCCCTCCAACCTGTTTCCCTGCATCCAAAGACGTTAGCACAATACCAATTCCACTTCGAGGTGGAATATCGCGGTATATGGGTTTTATAAAAATAATCCGCTTACTAACGGCGCAATAGGGTCTCATCCGCTATACGAGGCGGGAAATCAATCAATCCAATATATACATATGCCAATATGTATATATTGCTACATATATATAGATATATCCTACTATATCTAATATCACATCCAATAGCAATCATCAATCAATAACTGTAAAAATTCCACATTCAATTTGAGTGAGAAGATCTCACCTTAGTTTTTATTAGCAATCCACTTCCATTTCCAGTTTGTTTACTCGACTTTATTTGACCTTGTATAAATAATTTATACATTTTGTTAATATTCGAATCAACTGAACAATTAATTTTCGTTTTCAATAGATTTAATTTTCAACTAATTATTATATTTAAACTAAATTTCCTTTGATAACTTAATTATAAATTCAATTTAAACCAAATTTTCTTTTGAACTATACATATGCATACATATATGACTAGAGAGTTAATAGATTCAAAATCTAGATCCTACATAAACCTTTCAACATAAAAAAAAAATCCAGATATATATTTTTCTAACTGCAATAACTGCATATATATACATATGTCCAAAATTTTGAAAATAATAAGTTTGTTTTCCCAACCTACCGTGATTCGTATATATGTATATATTTTCTCTGTAAAGATCAAAGCAGTATTTCCCTTTACTGTAAATTTTCTATAAAATATATATATATATATAAACTGAATTGAAAACAAAAATCAAATACCTCAGCCCTTAACAGCCTTTATCGTGGCACTACAATGATGCCGGAATCGCGTCGACCTCGTCGACACCCAGCTCCGACTACACGAAATCAACGCCTCCTTGATTCGAATTCGAACACCCTCCCATCGAGCGAAGCCTCCTGCTCGATCGAGCTTGCCGCCTCTAATTCCCAGTCGAAATTTCTCTCGCGAGAATCTCTACGTCATCGCTTCCCACCACCCCAGGCGAAGTCGCGATTTGCCTAAATCATGCTTCTTTTGACCACCGCTTGGATGCTGCGCCACCAAGCTCGCGTTCCCAGTCGAGCACGCGCGCCGCCCATCCTCCTTCGTCCACGCGACTTGCCTTAAATCGCGACTCGATTTATTTTTCTTTCAGCGACCATGATTTCAGTTCGAACGATTCTATTTGGGAGAGGATGTGAGGGACGCGGCCATTTTAATTTGATTTGGTCGAGAGGGGGGAAAAGGAACGAATTTATTTACGGAGGCCATTGTCATTTCTTTCAAAATCGTGAAATCTGGAGAAGGGGAGGATAAGGTCGTTCGAGTTGAATTTTTAGAACGAGAATAGTTTTCGTTTGCCATTGTTTTTCTCTGAACTGCTCGAGATTTAAATTGACAGAGAGGGACGAGATATTTAAAAACAAACGAACATACTCAGCACGATTTTCTCCTCGTGATCGATGGCGTGTTTCAAGGCGTGGTTGAGATGAGAACGTGGGTGTGTTGACTAACTTTTTTAAAATTTAAATTTTAAATTGAATTCGAATCAATTTTGATGCGTTTACACGTCGTATTCTCACATAACAACTCCAAATGCCACGAAATTTGAAATCCGATAATAATTCAATATTACGGACCCAATGGAACTGGTTTCGTCGAATTCCGAGACTGCGCCTCGGACGGCTATTTTTTAAATGTCGATTCAAACGATAAATTTCAAAACTGAACAAATAACTGTAAACTTCAATTCTGAAGCTTCTATTATCTTCAGTGTTATCAATACGAATTTTAAAAGCTTTCGAAATATTTTTCTTCGGCTTACAATTGAAGATACAAATTTTAATTCAACTATCAACAGATTAAACTTTATAATTTAATAGCCAATTTCAAAGTTATATCGGGGATTCAAATTAAATCATCGTTCAAATATTTAAAATTAATTAAATATTCTCAATTTAATTCGTTCAAAATTCTGGGTCGTTACAATTATCTTGAATGGTTATGAAATTGACATATATCCCTGATGCATGGCAATGTTGTAAGCTAATCTTGAAGTTGGTAATGATGATAATGGTTTAATTCTAAATTCTTGTGTCAAAGATGTACAAATTGCTTTCAGCGAAAGTGGGTTAGGAGAAATATTAGGAATTTCATCGAAAGGAATGTCGTTGGATGAAATTATTTTCAATGAAGTGCCTATTATGCGACAAATAATTCATAAAACTAGCAAAAATTGTACTACTTCAAATTTAACTCATTTGGCTCATATTATAATTCAGATTCTACAACACAACTTGATCCCAAAAACTAGTAGTTTGATGAGATATACCCATTAGTCCATAAAGCCACATATGCTATATTGGGAAATATTAGAGTGAATTGGGTTAATGCAATTATGAATAACATGATGGAGAATAGATCGGGTAAAAAAGAGAAGGAGTAATCCATATAGAAATTTAATTACAATAACCCTTTGACAATTTGGTGTTGTAGTAGATGACGATACTCCTATTAGGCGTCCGTACTTGATTATATTTGATGATAAAAAATTTAAAGCTATGAAGATTCCATCGACTCTAGACAAGACTACTATTGGAACTCCTATACATCAGTTGGATCAAGAAGACATTCCTGGTCATTCCTTCGTGCATCATGCTTCTTCTATGCATACGTCTCCATTGAAAGATCGTATTCTTGCTGCTCTAGAGAGGCAACAACAACTGATTCAAGCAATGTGTGGAGAGCAATTGGAATAAAAGAGAGAGCTTAGAGTTGTTAGATCATTTTTAACACTATTATGCAGATCAGAATGGACTAGAGAGAGTGGAGTCAGTACGAGTAGTGAGACCAGGGAAGCACTTCAGCCCCAACTAGTCTTCGAGCTTTCTGTGCACGATTTTCAAGCAGGACTTCATTGCTCTGGAGAAGCAGGTCTTTCATTTCGGGCACCTTGACCTACCAGGATGGGATCTAGAGGGAGAGGACCTAGATTGCATGCTGCTGCTACTCATGCTTCGGGATCTCAAATTCGTTATTCAGCACCAGGCAGGAAGCACACAGGATATATGGAGTTAGACCCCACTACCCCTTTAGGATACCGTGATTTCCTTGATTTGCAGCTACTTCATGACAGTATCACTTTGTGTTCCATAATTTGTATTAGATTGTTTAAGTTTTTGTTTGCAATCGTTTGACATTTGTGTTTGCATCTTTTGTCTTGCATTTGGATTGTTGATATGTGTTGTGTGATTAGTTTGTTAGTACTCTAGCATTTGACATTTGTTATTGTGATCATTTATATGTTCTGTGATTGCCATTATTTTGTGTTTGTGATATATTGTTTATCATCTATGATGTTCATTTTGTGATATCCACTATATTGTTCACTATTGTTTTCCTTTTTGATATGACAAAGGGGGAGAAATAATTAGTCATATGCATACATTCAGAGGGAGTATTAAAATATAAAAATATTTCCATATATATAGATAGGGGGAGCACTACATTCATATCATTAGTAAAAAAAATTCTCTTTGAAAATGAATATAGTTGTCATTATAAAAAAGGAGAAAAGTGTTAGAACTATGATTCTCAATTTTGACGATAACAATTCCACACTAGAGATTCAAATACACTAATCGGAGAAGTTTTACTACAGCTTCAAGAAGGTGAAAAGAAGTCAAGCTCGAGCATCAATGATCATTGGTATCCCACCTTTTGGCAAGGCCATGACACCAAGAACTTGACTAGAAACCAATGACAGTTCGTCTTGGAGATTGGTTATACCCAAGCTCATATGGATATCAACGAATTTTGTCCGAGTCCGGATCAAGCTACAGTCGACAAGACACGACGAGGGAAGCCATAAAAGTGAACGTTCCAAATTTCAAGTCAATCCGAGTTCGTATGCTCAAGATATGATCAATGCAAGATTGGATGAAAAACAGCCTCGAGTTCGAATCCATCGACTAGCCACTGTTCGAATCGATCGAGTTCGAATCCATCAGGGGAAGCTTTGTTCGAATCGATCGGCCAACGTCTATTTCGTATCGATCGACTTTGTGTACATCACCGAGGTTTACTTCGTATCGATCAACTTCGTATCCATCGAGAAATGGTGTACTTCGTATTGATCAGCTAGTGTCAACTTCGCATCCATCGACAAACCTTAGTTCGAATCCATCAGGAGAGCCACTGTTCGTATCCATCGAGTTGGAGCACTTTCATCGATACGAACAAACCATCTTCCATCGATACGAACAGGCCAATTTCCATCGATACGAACTAGACAGTCTTCATCGATTCAAACTGAGTATACTACAGATCGATGCAAAAAGCGCAATAATGATCGATTCGAACAAGACGATCGCATCGATATGGACGCGACGAAAACTCCGGAATGACTCGATCAACTCGGCGAAGAATGTGGATCGATACGAAGAAAGTGCACCACGTCACTACCTGGTCACGCGCAGCCATCGATACGAACAAGATCGAGTCGAACCAATCAGCCTACCGAAAGTCTTCATTTCGTATCGATCATAACTAGAGATCCACAAGTCCAAATGATATGAAATTTTCACAGATGCTTACGTGCATGCTAAAGAAGGTTCACACCAAATTTCGACTCCATCGGACGCAATCTTGATCGATACGAAATTCGTTCATATCGATCACGGATCGGGCCGAAACTTCACATGCTTGGTCGCATAGGCCCACTCACGTGTCAGAAAAAGTCTCCCGAGATCTGAGCGAGATATCAGCCTCCTACACCTATAAATAGAGCCCCAGAGCCTACAGAAAGGGGATCTTTGAATTCTCCAACGCCTAAACTCTGCCGGATCCAGTTCTAAACTCCATTGCTGCTGCTAACGTATTTTACTGCTGTAATTAATTGTTATCTGCTGTAACCTCCTGCAATCAATTGTAATCATCAAAGAAACATCAATAAAGCGATCAATTTCATAGTGGACATGGGCAACACGCCGAACCACTCTAAATCTTTGTGTTTCTGTGCATTTTAATTACTTTCATATTTCTTTTTTGGAGTTTTTGTTAGATAATCCTCTTTTTCCATTTAATTTCTTCACTTTATCTCTTCAAAAACTTTCGAAGAGTGTTGTGCCCATTTTTGGTACAAACACTTTGGTGCTTTCACTGAGAGAAAACCCAATTTTTCTCCTGCTCCTTGGATCTCCTATCGATACCGGATTGCAAAAATCCAAGAAGAAGATCTAGATCTCAAGCCTTAAAGCCCTACCATTCTATTCAGATTTGCATCAGATCTAGGAAAGGATTTCATCAATTCACCATGGTAAGTACATGAACTGCATCTACAACTGCTGATCAAGAAGGACGTGACTGACAGAGTTGACCAACCAGTTGAATCGCCAAAGGCGTAGAAGATCCAGAAGAGATCAAGGTTCCTATTCTTCCACGGAGAGTTCGGCCTCATCAGACGATCATCACTGATCCACACGCCCACGGCTGGATGTAAGCTACACCCAGGCCACAGGACACCAACCTGCCTTGAATCTTGGACAACCCAGAACTGGACCATCCGCCAATCATCATACCGGACCTTCATCCCAAGGAGGTGCCGCTCCTTACCATGTCACCGGCAACCTTGCTACCACTACCACTACCAAACAAGGGGTTGACGCTAGAAATCAAGCCAATCCTCATCATAACCAACGAGAACTCACTCCGGAACCTTATGTCCCTGTAAACGTTGAACCAAGGAGGCGAGGTACGGACCGTCGATCGCGTCCGGTCCAGACTTGCGCTGTGGAACCCGACCACACCTTGGCACAACATCCTCCAAATATCCATATGCCGGATATACCGACGATGATTCGTCAGATGATCCTTGAAAGTCAGGGTCTCACTAATGACGATTGGGGAATCTCTCGGAGTCATACCCCTTTCACTGATGATATATTGTATGCTGAACCACCTCGGCGCTTCAGGATGCCAACCCTGCCAGTCTATGAAGGAAGTTCTGATCCTAATCAACACGTCCTGAAGTATGAATGGCTGATGAATGCTGCAAGAGCTGATGATGCAGTCAAATGCCGTAGTTTCCCCATTTCCCTGGGGGGCATTGCAACTATGTGGTTTACTCGTTTACCACCACGATCCATTTCTAATTTTGATCAAATGGCCACCAAGTTTGTTGAACAATTCTGTATGCACGTAGCAAGGCCTAAAGGTGTTAATACCCTGTCCAGTGTCACTCAAGCTCCAGGAGAAACACTCAGACGTTACTTGGAGCGATTTCATGCTGCGTGTGTAGAAATAAGCAATCCCAATGACAACTCTATTCTGATGGCACTGACTAAGGGGATTGATCCTGATTCCGAGTTCAGAAATTAGTTAGCTGGGAAGCCACCTGCGTCATTGGACCGTTTCTATTCCAAGGCAGCCCAATTCTTGAGAAGGGAGGATGCGAAACAGTCTAGGAAGTAGGATGACGCAGGGCCCGACATCGAAGGAATTCAAAGTAACATTGCAGACAATCCGAGGAGAGCTCCAAAAAAGTTCAGTTGAATATACAAAACAAACAAAACTAGCAGAGGGACAGTGGAAATCAAGGTAAAAAGCGAGATCAGAGTCGTGGTCCACAACGCAGAATTCCTATGTTCGACAATTACACTCCTCTAAATACATCGCTGGAAAATGTGTATTTGCAGACCTATAATACCATGCAATACAAGAAACCCGCCCCGAAGCCGTCAACGGAAAGACAAGTCCAAACGGGGAAGTTTGGTAGATTCCATGAAAGTTATGGCCATAATACAAATGAGTGTCGTCATTTACAAGATCTCATTGAAAAGCTGATATGTGAACGAAAGCTGGATCAGTATGTGCGGGCGCCGCAGTCAGGAGGTGCGGGTCCATCAAATCAGAATTGTGCACCAAACCAGGAAAGGCAGGAAGAACCTGCTCGTACTGGCGGGAGATTGGTAATAAATGCTATAAGTGGTGGTCCTCGTTCAGCAGATCGAAGCCAAAAGAAAATAGTGTTGTATGCCAACTTAGTTAAGCGTGCGAACTTTGAGCATAGTGGTAACTTAGATGATAGACCTTCGAACAAGCGACAAAAAACGATGACCGACGACATCGTTTTTCGAGACAGCGATGCTGACGGGATCAGAGCCCCGATTATTGATCCACTTGTCATATCAACTCGGGTAGTTCTTGCGTGGATGAAGAGCGTCCTGGTTGACAGTGGAACTTCTGTGAATATCTTGTTTAAACGAGCTTATGACCAAATGAAGATGGGAGCCAAAGATTTGAAACCCTGCCAAAATCGCCTTCATGGATTCAACGGAAGCGCTACTATACCCACTGGAGCGGTGGAGTTACCAGTGGAATTGGGAGTTGGAGAACGTCGGAGAACTCGGATATTGAAATTCATCGTATTGGACATAGACTCGCCATACAACGCTTTCTTGGGCCGACCGGCCCTTGCGGAATTTAGGGCTATAATTGCCCCGTGGTGTTTAACTTTAAAGTACCCTACCGACAGCGGGGTTGGAATTGTTCTAGGAGATCAAGTGGACTTGAGAGCAATCATACGCCGAAATCGAGTCGCTCGATTGCACAATGCCCAGGTCCGACCCCAAACCTTCGAGCTCAGTGATTTTGTCCACAAAAGAATCAATTTGTTGCCTTCGCACATGAAACCAACGTGGGAAGGGCCATACTTGATTGAACGAAGGCTCGGAGATGGCACGTTCAAGTCATCGACCGTTGACGGTCTTACTCTGACAAGAGCCTGAAATAGCGGGAGTCTTCGTCGCTACTACACATAACAGGCTATGTTTATTCATTTAGTTTATTTTCCATCTGCAATTTGTTTCTGCATTTCGAAATTAGAATTTGTAATAAGGCAACTGACTTTGCCACATTTTCTTATTTCAGCAATAAAATGCAATCTCTTCGAGCCGGAGCTGTGATTTACTTGAAATACTTCATATGATCATCACCATGCACAGAGAGCTAAATTCCATCCTACGGTAGGATTTATTCAAATAGGGAGTAACTGGGATGCGACCGGTCACTCACTAAGAGAAACCCAAGCTCAGGGGCAAGCCACCACACTAAAAACTGAATTTGATTGATACACGACAATCCTTTAACTAACTCCAAACTCCCAGAGTGCGAGTTGGAGTATAAGCTCATAAATACGGTTTCGAGAAAGGTGGATCCGTCCACCTAACAATCTCACCCGTATCCAAAACAAGTGCGAGGAGGATAGATCCGTCCATCTAACGACCTCGCTTGTCAAATGCAGGGTGGATGTGAATCGACCATCCACGATCCTAATAAATCCATCGTTCCCAGAGAGTGAACGTAATCCAAACGCCCAAACAAACGTGATTGATCGTTTGTCGGCTAACTCCATGTTCCCAGAGTGCGAACTGGAGTATAAAAATACGTCTACGGAGAGGGTGGATCCGTCCGCCTAACGACTTCTTCCGTATCTGAACCAAGTTTGAGGAGGGTGGACCCGTCCATCTAATGACCTCACTTGTTAACTCAGGGTGGATGTGATCCGACCATCCACGATTTTGATACACCTTTCGTTCCCAGAGTGCGAACGAAATCCAAAACATGCAGTAGATGTGACTGACCATCTGTTCACCAACTCCGGATTCCCAGAGTGCGAAACGGAGTATAAACATTAACTCCGAACTCCCAGAGTGCGAGTCGGAGTATAAACGCCAACTCCGGATTCCCAGAGTGCGAAACGGAGTATAAACATCAACACTGAACTCCCAGAGTGCGAGTCGGAGTATAAACACTAACTCCGGATTCCCAGAGTGCGAAACGGAGTAGAAACATCAACTCTGAACTCCCAGAGCTCGAGTCAGAGTATAAACATCAACTCCGAATTCCCAGTGCACGAATTGGAGTATAAACGCCAACTCCAAATTCCCAGAGTGCGAGTCGGAGTATAAATGTCGATTCCGAGTCCCCAGAGCACGGACATATGATTGAAACTCAAGCAGGCATGACCAGCCGCCAGAGAACAAATGAGAATCCCCAGAGTGCGGATATGAGCATCGATAATTAAACGAGTGTGGATAAACTGCTCAATCTCCACTTGTCTCAAACATCCGTTCAGTGGCACTGGACTCAACATGTTATAAGTCAGAAGTAATCGCTGACTGATGTTCTACGACTCACCCCCAAGACTGGGGGCAGGACTTAAATGGCGACCATTGACTGAAGCGGTGCGACATCGAAATTCAACTCACTTTCCGGTCGTGAGCCATGTCTACGGTTTCCAAACCTGGCGCGAAAAGACAAACTTGACTCGGAAGCTGGAGCTTTACAAGTGCATTTCATACATTGAAACACTTAAGCAAATACTCAAGAAGCTAAAAAAGAAAAGTTTCATTTCTACTATTTATGAAAGAAATTCGTGTACAAGTTTGGTCCAAGAAATTCCTACTAGGAGGGGCCGAACCCGCATCTATACATGGCCAGCAAAATGAAAATCAAAATAAACCGAGGGAGCACATATACTCCTACTTCTTCCTTGGCTTCCTTTTTGGTGTAGACCCGTTGAAGCCGCCACTACCTTTCCTCTTTGAGCCTTTGCTTTTCGGTGGTCAGTCTCCGGGCGAGGGCATGATCTCAACATCCTCCTCCGAGCTCGAATGTATGGGGATGCTTCCTGCGGAAGGAGTCGGAGGAACAAGATCAACTGTAGGAGGCGGGATGGACACACTAGTGTCGAAAACTGTACCGCCAGGCAGTATCATTCTGAGCGGAGCTGGTCTAGATGCCGCCATCCCACCTCCGAAACTGCCACCATGTACTGCTGCATCCATCTCAGCGTTGATTTCGGCTAATATCTCCTCTTTAGAAACCGCTCGAGCCTCGCTGGGAGCATCAGTAGTTGGCATCGAAGAATATGCAGCAGGAGCGCCTCCACTCATAACAAATGGCAGGTCGGCAAGAGGATCACCATGACGGCAAAAAAGCTCCTCCATCAGCTGCTCGTCAAAGACAAGCATGCTTCCCTACATTTCGCCAAGTGATGCAGTTGTAGCTACGGTGGTCGCTTCGGTAACGATGGCCCCCTACGTCTGATATGATTCCTGAGTGACAGGAGGCACTGCCGGTGAAGCATCAATCACTGGGCAAAAATAAGAGAACTGTTAATACTTAGTTCGAATGACGATTCCGACTCAAGACAGATATGTGGAATGTTCAGAATACCTTCCTTAGTTTGGCTTGTAGGCGGCTGAGTGGCTTCAGCAACTTGCTCTATAGCTGGAGACATCTGCGGCTGATCCGGATTGTAGGCAGGAACAGCTTGGGGATCGACCGCAGGAAGGGATTCAGGCTGGGATGACGCTGGAATTTCAAGATTTTCGTCGTGGTGTTCAACCCCAGAGCCTTCTCCTACTTCAAAGTGATGGGTGCCGAATCTCTCCTTCTTATTAGAAATCATTGACTCGTGGAGAACCTTTCTTTCATCTTCGTTCAGCAGATGATTCTCGAGCTCAAACTCATCGATAGACTCACCCAGATGCACCGCTTTCTCCTCCTCAACCAATCGGCCCCAGGCATTATATAAGTGTGCTAGGTAATCATCGAGCCAGGCTAGACCTCTATGCCTCAACATGTTGGCGTTGTAGACGACAAGAAGATCTTCAATATCAGCTTCTAGCCTGGACTCAGCCGATCTCACTTTCTCCTCAACCTCGGTCTCTACCTTGCGGACTTTAGCCACAGCCGCATCCCGTTCACCCAGGAGCAAAACAGCTTGTTCGCACACCTTTTGGGCTGCGATGTTTGCATCATCCCTTTCCTTGGCCATGCCGGAGAATTTGGCCTTAAGCGTGTTGAGTTCCTTGACCGCCGCATCCCGTTCGACGGTGACTGTAGTATTACGGTGGCCCATCTCCTCCACCAAGGCAACATGTGTCTGCCTCAACCTTTCCATCGCCACAGTCGCTTCATCAGCTTTTTTGGTGGCCTCAATTTCAGATTTCCGAGAAGACTCGGCCTCAGTATTGAGCACTTGTATAATTCGGTCTTTTTGGGCGAGTTCAGTCTCCATCTTTTCGATCGCTCTAGCCCGCTCAAAGGCCACCTTAGAAGCTTTCTCTGCATCCTTTACCCACTCAATATACTGGGTGTAGACATCATGAACGTATTCATGCATCGTGTTTTCCACCCCTGACGGAATTCTTTTTAAGTGAGGTGGGAAGACGTAGCCATCAAAGCATATCTTAGGGAACTCCTTCCTCTGCTGAGCAATTTTGATAGTCCCATCCCCCATGGGCTCAATGGGGACCTGCTCTGCAATTATGGGGGGCATGGTCTCGACTCTTTGGAGATGAGTCTCGGGTCTAGAAGATTGAGAAGATGGAAGGTGTTGTGGAGGCTCAGGTGGATGTGAAGTCTGAACAGGAGGTGAGAGGGAATTCTAGGAAGCGGAGAACGAGACCTAGATCGGTGCTTGTAATCCCTGCCTCTATCTATGTCGTATGTATCTTGACTAGAGTACCCGCGATCGCGGTCTCTATCATCCTCTCTACGACGTGACCCATAATATGAAGAATATTTGCAGGCCGAGCGAAGACTCCCCAACATTGATTCTCTCCCAGACATAGTACCTGTGAATGAAAAATGAAAGAAGAGTTAGCGATCTCTTGAGTTGGACAATTTGTGATTAGAAAATCATGTAGTGTCATGAAGTGTATGTATGTGCAACCCCCCGACCAACCGGAAATGTCGGCCGCGCTCATAGCAAGTGACTCGCTCAGATCAAGAGCTTTGTCAAGCTCCTCCATCCCGGTGTCATGTTGAAACGACACATAATCCGGAATCGGAATATCAGCAAGCCCTTCGAAGGGATTCTCTAGTTGTGGAGGAGGAGCCTCCGAAATTCTAATCCCCTGAACAGGCAAAGATATAACCACGAATTTCAATCTCATGGATTTAGAACGTTTATGAGCAACTGCCTTGCCTTTTCTCCTTCCTCCTGAATCTTGAAAACTGGAAGAAGGCCCAGCTTGGTGTTCATTGTCAGTGGGCGTTCTCTCCGGATCAACTTCTTCAGCTATTACGACTTCGGGCGCTTTGCGTTTCACCCGTTTCTTCGAGACTGTTCTAAGTGTCCCTTCCAGCCTAATGCTTTGTTTCTGTTCAATCAACCCGACAATTCTCAAGTTTCTGTCGGTTAGAACCAAGTCAATGTTCCTCTCTTCACCTGGAACTGCTTGAAGGATCCGAACTAACTCTCTGATGTACCCGCCGCCCGGTCGTGAGATTGCGGCTGTAAAAGAAGTGAAGTATGTTAGTTTGAGAACGATTACTGTTATCTCGATAATTCATGAGAAAGACTGCAACACTTACGTCTGTTCAACCATCGCCTAGCGAATCCAGGGGGGCACCGAACATAGAACCATTCTGTCTTAAAATAACTCAGCCTTCCCCAGGATCCCGTTACTATTTGACAGTTCCTGACCGCTTCCAAGAATGTGAAAGAAGGGCTATCTCCGCGGCTCTTGATGTTGAAGAGATATCTAATCTCGATTGGTTTTGGTGGTCGAAAGAGAATATCCATAAACAGAATGAAAGTGCTATTCAACAAAGCGTATCCGTTGGGGTGTAGCTGGGATGGGGCAATTCCAAGGAATGATAGCATCTCCCTTATATATTGATTAAAAGGAAGAAGTGTCCCCGCCGTGCAAGCATGACGATTGAAAGCAATAAACTCCTCCGGGGGAGCGTGTGGCCTATCATTTGGCCCTGGCAATAATACGTCGTCAAGCAACAAACCATGTCTTAAACAAATCCGTCCCAGCATATCTTCAGAGATGCCGGACGGCACTGAGTCTTGAGGACGACAAATGAACCGGGCGCTTGGAAACTCGTCTGGTGCTGGATCTATGACTTCGGCCTCGATGGCCGGTATCTCGATTATTGGAGGGATTGAACCTTGAACTTCCTGCTGTTGTGAACTTGAAGGTTCCATGACTAACTAACTTATGAAAAATCATCATTAAACAGATAATAAACCTATGCATCCCGCAGTGTGAAGTGTGTGAATATGTTGTGCACTACAGTGTTGTATATCACTTGACAAGTTATACGGATTTAAAGAAAGCATGTGAACGATAAGACTTCAAAATTCAGTCGGAATGACCGTCATCGCTGACCATCACAACTGTGCCATCCAATAGTTAGCGATCGATCCAAGTTAGAGTTTGTTAAAATTTGTTAAGTTATAGTTCCATCGACGAGCTGCGAAGGGCAGTCAAATATACAGTTCTACAGTTAAGTCCAATTATGCAAGTTTGAAGCTCGTCGGAGTCAGTTTTTCAAGTGTGCGAGAAGTTACAAGTTATTTAAGGTTCGATTCGTATCGGTCACAAAAAGTCCAGTTCGTAACGATAATTCGTGTCCATCTGCATGCAGGTTCGAATCGGTTAAAGCAGAAAACTTCGAATCGATCCAGGAAATAGCCATTTCGTATCGATCCTAACTCGACCTCCAATTCGTATCGATCACTCTATCCTTCATTTCGTATCGATCAAAGATGTGCCATCTTCGCATCGATCGGTGGCGATCCAGGGCAACTGATATTGAATGGCCACTCCACGATTGGCACGAGAGTGGGATCGATACGTAACGCAGTACCTTCTTCTTCACCAATCGATCGATACGAAGATCGAACTGCCATCCTCTTCTCCAAACGACGTAAACACCATTATTTTTTCTCTCCTCCATCCCTCGACCATGCCCCGAACAAACTCCGACATCGACATCGCCAGGATTCAGCCATGTAAGAGAATGGATGAGGAATTGAACTCAAATCTCGTCGTTCTTAAGGCGAGTTCGTCAATTGATTACCTGATTTTGATAACTGGTTTAAGGGATTGAAGGATTTGAATTGATTCGAAGGAAAGAGAAGTTTTCTTTTTCCACATCTCTAGAGCGATACGAAAGTAAAGCGTAAGGGTAAAAAGTGAAAAATTCCTAAGTCCAGAACATTTATATGGATGCGAGTGTGAGGGAAAGGCGTTTTGTCTCCCGGTAAACATGACCGGTCGCAATGGGTCCGGCTCAGAATCGATTCGAAACAGCTACTCGAATCCATGAACTCGAGTCTGTATTGACGCGAAGTCGTCACCAAATCCATCGATATGAAATCCTTGTTCGTATCGATCATTTTCAACTCCATCCCCAGTGCATCGATACGAGCGATCAGTTCGAATCCATCAAATCACAGCTCCCAGAAGCCGATACCCATCGATACGAATTGTTTATTCGTATCCAATGACACCAGATCCATAGATTCAAAATATACAACAAGGGCTGTTCTGAAGGCATTGAACTCCATCGATACGAACGAACGCTTCGTATCCATCGAACCTCACATCCATCGATTCGAAATGTTCATTTCGTATCCATCCATGCGACGCATATCGATGCAAAGATAATGTTCCAACCTTTTACATCGATTCAGGAGAGGATCAATATGAAGGAACATTCAAAAACAACCATCGAGCGTTGTAACAATTCAAATTTCACATCGGTTCAGTGATTGGAAACTTATCTAATAACGATTACAACAACAAACGGCTAATCACTAGCATACAGCAATTAGTTGCAACAATACAGGGTACAGCAGTTGACAGTCAACGGTTTACATTACTGAGAAAATCAGTCAAAGATTACAACTTTCATCGAAGAGACGATAACTATTCAGAATAAAGGTTGCAACTTTCAAAGCACGTCATGTTTCCATAAGACATACTTTGGGGGGCAAATGTTATCCCGCCTTTTGGCAAGGCCGTGACACCAAGAACTTGACTAGAAACCAATGACGGTTCGTCTTGGAGATCGGTTATACCCAGGCTCACTATGGATATCAACGAATTTTGTCCGAGTCCGGATCAAGCTACAATCGACAAGACACGACGAGGGAAGCCATAAAAGTCAACGTTCCAAATTTCAAGTCAATCCGAGTTCGTATGCTCAAGATATGATCGATGCATGATTGGATGAAAAACAGCCTCGAGTTCGAATCCATCGACTAGCCACTGTTCAAATTGATCGAGTTCGAATCCATCAGGGGAAGCTTTGTTCGAATCAATCGGCCAACGTCTATTTCGTATCGATCGACTTCGTGTCCATCACCGGGGTTTACTTCGTATCGATCAACTTCGTATCCATCGAGAAATGGTGTACTTCGTATCGATCAACCAGTGTCAACTTCGCATCCATCGAAGAACCTTAGTTAGAAACCATCAGGAGAGCCACTGTTCGTATCCATCGATTTGGAGCGCTTTCATCGATACGAACAAACCATTTTCCATCGATACAAACATGCCAATTTCCATCGATACGAACTAGACAGTCTTCATCGATTCAAACTGAGTATACTATAGATCGATGCGAAAAGCGCAATAATGATCGATTCGAACAAGACGATCGCATCGATATGGACGCGGCAAAAACTCCTGAATGACTCGATCAACTCGGCGAAGAATGTGGATTGATACGTAGAAAGCGCACCACGTCACTACCTGGTCACGCGCAGCCATCGATACGAACAAGATCGAGTCGAACCAATCAGCCTACCGAAAGTCTTCATTTCGTATCGATCATAACTAGAGATCCACAAGTCCAAATGCTATAAAATTTTCACAGAAGCTTACATGCATGCTAAAGAAGGTTCACACCAAATTTTGACTCCATCGGACGCAATCTTGATCGATACGAAATTCGTTCGTATCGATCACGGATCGGGCCGAAACTTCACAGGCTTGGTCGCGTGGGCCCACTCACGTGCCAAAAGAAGTCTCCCAAGATCTGAGCGAGATATCAGCCTCCTACTCCTATAAATAGAGCCCTAGAGCCTACAGAAAGGGGATCTTTGAATTCTCCAACGCCTAAACTCTGCCGGATCCAGTTCTAAACTCCATTGCTACTGCTGCTAACGAATTTTTACTGCTGTGATTCATTGTTATCTGCTGTAACCTGCTGCAATCAATTGTAATCATCAAAGAAACATCAATAAAGTGATCAATTTCATAGTGGACGTAGGCAATACGCCGAACCACTCTAAATTCTTGTGTTTATGTGCATTTTAATTACTTTCATATTTTTTTTTTGGAGTTTTTGTTAGATAATCCTCTTTTTCCATTTAATTTCTTCACTTTATCTCTTCAAAAACTTCCAAAGGGTGTTGTGCCCATTTTTGGTACAAACAATCATTGACTGGAAAATACTGGAAGAGCACTTATAGATTATAAATTTGTTAGCCATGTTGTCTTAGTTAAATGTTGTTAAAACTCACAAGAACTTTACAAAAACTATTTCATATTCAAAGAATCATTAATGCAAAAAAATTATTATATATATATATTAGATTTTAAAAGGCCTTTAGGAACTGAACCTGAAGTGCCCACCGGAGGAGCGGTGGATGCACACCGGTGCACCGGTGAACACTTCGAATTCAATTTCCAAAAATGAATTTTAAACTTCCTTTTACTCCAACAGTAAAGATCTTATTCCTCCTTCAGCCGTAACGTTCTGCAATAAAGGGCTATCATAATTTCTAGTCAAATCTCTTCAACTCTATATATAACTTTGTTTTCAACAAGTTTAAACTACCGAACTATTCTTTGATTTTCTTATCTAAATTCTGAAACCCTACTCTACTCTATCAGCGATCACTCTTTGATAATATTCAATTCTCTGATTTTCTTACTTCCTAAACTCATGTTCATTAAACTACAAATCAGTTCTTATGAGTTATAGGAGATTGTACTATACTGGGCAAATCTTTGTATTGAACACACATTTACTGCCAAAGTTTATAAACTATCCGATAAGTGTAAAATACCTGTTCAGCAGCTCAGGCATACAAGCCTATTCCTCTAGAAAAAGCGAGGGTGTTAGTCAGTAAAATCCAGAATAAGAGATTCTAAGACTGGACATAAGACGGTGGTCCGAACCAGTATAAAAAGTCTAGTGTGCAAGCTTTTTACTTTATTTTATTTACTTAGCTACTTATAACATTATTTATATATTATAGTTTAGCCATATATGATCCTACAAACTTTCATTAAACATTATTATTTCAAATTTTGCAGTCCAGTAATAGTAATAAAAAGTTGTTTTTAATTTTTAAAAAATTGCAATATTTAGAATAATATTATTTATGGCAAAGAACGGTAAGAAAATCTGTTCCAATAATAGTATCTACAATTATACATTCATTAAGAAAATGATTTTATTACAAGTTGTCCTTGGAATATTGGGAACACATTAATGTACAAAGATGTTGCAATACTCCCCTATCTAATCCACAGTCAAGCGTATTTATGGCAACGTAGCAGTATTAACTAGGAATGTTCATGGTTTAATAGTTTTCATTATCACCTGTACATTATATTTGCAAAAGTTATGAAGTTGATGAGATATCATAAGCTAATGGAATATGGAATTAGTGCCACTATAATTTAATACTAGTAGCTCTTCTATGTACCTTGATATTGATTCATATTGTTTTTAACAAAAGCATATTACATAACTAAGTAGATATATAGAATAGAAATAAAAAAGGAACATGAAATCCAACATGTTTTTGCTTGGTTATAAGAGCGTAGAATAGTTTTAAAAAAGAAAAGGATATAATTTATTAGCAATATAAATTAGAGGACTAAAATCAAACTAACCTCACATCCATTCAAAATAACACACACACACACTTGTTCCCGCACCTTAATGGGCCTGAATTTTCCGTAATTCGAAATCCCAAGTCCACTAGAGTACGGATCGTTGGTGTTGATATCCTGTAATAGACAAAAGTATATTAGAGAGCTATTGATAAGAACTCACAATGGACTAATAAAGTATAATAAAAAACACACACACACACACACTAACCAAGGCTGCTAATTCCTCTAGTATCTAGTGCCCTTGCCAGTGCATAGCATGCATGAGGAAATCTATTCTTATACTGTTCCCACCTAGTACCAGTACCAGTCCCATTACTATCACATGAGTTGTAATGAGGAGGGGGTCTGAACAACGTTCTGATGACTGGTGAATTACATACTTTATCCATAACACTGGTTTATGTCGGTTGTTTTCCATTATGTGGTATGTATATTATTCAAAGCTAAGTCATTATGACTTCATGTACGCGTATGATAT
This sequence comes from Allium fistulosum, assembly GCA_030737815.1. Classification (NCBI taxonomy): domain Eukaryota; kingdom Viridiplantae; phylum Streptophyta; class Magnoliopsida; order Asparagales; family Amaryllidaceae; genus Allium; species Allium fistulosum. The sequence continues at coordinate 634,654,761 of CM060908.1, read as the reverse complement.
GCCCAACCTACTTGAGTTATAAGATAGCTATATATATACATGTGTGCGTCTATATATACAAGTATCACAGTTTCCCTATGGATAAGGATACATTCCCCGCTAGTATCTATAACAGTGCACCGCACGGGTATCCACCAACAGTGTTTAGACCGAATTTCCCACGTACACCGAGAAATTTCCCATTAGTATCTAACAATGGCATTACTGATTGAGTTAAGGGTATGCATTATGGGTAATCATGTAATTTGTTACGTATATCTTACTCATTGACCACTCTTGTTCGAAATAAAGGCGTTTCCTTCTATTATATAAAGAATGTGGTTATATTAATTAATTAATTTAATTAAAAGTATATTTAATAGAAAATCCATAAATTGTATGTTTTGTGATAGTAGTTACAAAATGTTGTAACTGTGGGTAGTTTATCACAATAAAATTAAATATACCATTTTAAATATTCCTAGTCAAGATGCATCGAGATTGGATATCGATGTATCCGTTGATACTAGAGTACGTAATGCTCTCCAAATGTTAGGTAGTGTATTACTCATGGTTGCTGGGAGCACCCAGAGGTTACGTACTGATGGTTATCGGATAAATATGAAATGAAACACTCAATTTCTATTGGTTAACATAACTAAGATCAAACAAAAAATATCAATGTGACTGATATACACAGTTCTTTCAACTTGAGAATACTATGGATCTTCAATATGAAAGTTCTGCTTTGATTATAGTCAAATTATGGCATGGCGTTCCATCGAGTGACTATTGTTGGGTTGAGTGGAAGTATTGGAAGTGAAGCACTATTCAAGAGAGGATTCGTCTCCTCGATTATATGAGTTTAGTACTACGATTGTAACAACCCGTAATTTGATCACTTTAATTAAAGATATTTAAATTATTTTAAATATTCAAATATATATTATTTTTCATAAATAATCAAGTTTTAAGTGATAAGTAATAATAATGAACATATTTTGGAAAAACGTTCACAAAAATATTTCCTTCGAAAATATATTGATAAAATAGCCGAAAACCGTTTTATCGAAAAACGACTCTATAATCGTAAAACGTCGCACACGGAGCTAGATACATACACTTATTTTTATAATTGAACAAGAATATGAAATAAAATCAATTATTTTATTTTTGAAAATAAAATGTGTTTATGACATCATTAGTGATGCCCTTATAATTAATATTTAATTAATTTAATTTAGTTGAGATTTGATGATTTAATAATTCTTATAATTATTCAAATAATTATTTTAAAATGATTATAATTCATTTTAAATAGTTATAAAGTAATAATAAATCATTTATAATAAGTTTTATAAAGATATATATATTTGACTTGAAAATATAAGGAAAAATCGATATCGCTTTATCGGTATAATAGCAATTATTGTAAATAATTGTTAATATTAATTTACATGGTTTTGTAATTCAAATATGATCATTTTTATTCACCAAAAATGATAAGAAATTAGTTCTCAAATTTTGTTTAAAAATTTATGTACGTTAATTAATAAGTGAAAATATGACCGGAAATCGTAATTAAAATTCGTAACGGTTTGATATATATAAGTTATACGACATTTTTTATGTAATTTGTACATCTTTGTGGCATGCACACACATATATTAACATATATATATATATATATATATAACAATGGTAGAAAAGCAGAAATATATTTACATATGGTAAATATGGAAAAATCTAAGTTTAAAAAAGCAAACACCTTCTCACATCAAATCCACCTTACACCACCATCACCTCCACATCATCCATCACATGGGGGGAGGGATGCCATGCATTTTAGGATAGGTTTGGAGGGGAGGGAAAGTGGTAGTTTCATCCATCCATGTTATGATATTTTGGTTTTTTAAAATCCTATAAATACTCCACCCCTTCTTCATATTTTTCACACAATTTTCTTCACTTCCTTCTCCACATTATCAAGCTTATTAGTAGCTTCTCATGTTAACAAAGTTATGGAGAAAAATATCTCAAAAAGAAATAAAATAAGTATATTATATATATAGTAGTAAAATATCTCAAAACAACTTCAAAACTCCTCCTCTACCTCTTTAATACCCACGACCACCACTCCCCAAAGCCAAGGTCGAGCCCACCACCAAGCAAACCCAAGGTCGTGGGCATCCATAGCCAAGGCCAAGCCCATTCAAGGTCAATGAGTTTGATTTCGTGATAGCGAAGCTATAGCCAATTTTAAATTAGCTCGAGGGAAAATGAAGGTGAGAAACTTCTAAACTATAGTTATATATATGTTATTGGATGATATATATGTTTGGATATGATTGTTAATGATGGATGTATAATATACGTTGTTGAATATATGTGCAAGCCACGTTAATACACGTCGATAAGCACAAAGGAAATCACTTTACTTTATTGAATGAAATTGTGTATATGGAATGTTTAAACCTTTCTAAAATGGTTTAATATGATTAAGAAATGTTTTATAAACATTTAAAAGTGTTTTGACAAAGTTTGAATGAATATTGAAAATTGAGTCAAAAATAGGCGCGTCGTGTAATGGTAGTTCGCGATATCGCACCGTAAAAGTCAAACGAATATATAGAATGGAATATAGCTCGGAATTCTACAAGATAAGAATTTTCCAAAATATTATATTCATAGCTTTCAAACAAAGAAATAAAATCGATATTTCGATAAGTAGATTTTGAAATATGAATAAAACAAGTTTTTTTAGCTTTTGCTGTTCGGAATCCATAAAGAGATTTCTTTAAAAATGATATTTTAAAATTGTTTAAAAATACGAAATAAATTCTAAAAATATTTTAAAATGTTTTATGAGTGATTTGAATTATAAAAATGAATTTTCAAATAATAGAAAAGTTGTTTTGATCAATATAGCTTAGAAAGCACCATTCACAACACTTTTTTAAGCACTTTTCTATAAATTTTGAAATATAGTTCTAAACGCAACAATTCTTTTCAAAATTATTTGTAAATGTTTTTAAATGAATAATAAAGATTTTAAAGGTGATTTGAAGGATTTATAAATTATTTCAAAGTGGTTAAATAAATAATTAAAAGTTAGTTAAGTATGTTAAATGATTTAGAGTCGACCAAATAACTTGACCGCCTTATGGGTGACAGAGAGAGAGTGTCTAGGCTTGAGTTTGGAAAACCAGTTTCCTGCTCTCCCTGGCTATTCGGACTGGCCTGACGGAGGGAATATTAAATTTGATTTACTCGGATCAAAATTTTCCAAAGTATAAAGGATATAATTTTCTAAATATAAATAACTTGGATTTTATGGAGGTAATCTTATTATACTTGGTGTTAAATTCTGAATAGGGAACTTGTATTATTCATGGAATTTAAAAGGTGATTTCGCCGTTATTTCACCCATAGTACTGGTTGAATATGGAAATTGATATTGAGTATAATTAGATGATTTCTATAGATTCTGCTCACTTAATATTTACTGATTTTGGATTAACATCCTACATAACATGATTTCAACTCAATCAAAAATTTGATTTGGAATTAAGAAATATCTATTAAGATTTAAATAAATGATTTTCCAAATAGAGGTTTAAAGTTTCCGTATATACCGGAAAGAAATTTTTTTGAGATATCTCTTGAAGGTATTTTGATAAAAAGGAAGTAATAAATCAAAAGAATAATTCCCTATTTACTTAACATTTCTTTTATCGATGATTGGTTCAAAGGAACCAGGGTCGGATTTTAGCAATTCTTATCTAGAAACCACTTCGACCAATTTACGTATTCGAAGTGAAGACATGGAAATGATTTGGAAGATGGAATGTAGGGCTGCTTGTCACTGACCCAAGGAGGAAGTTTCCCATTTCATATTATGTGGCAGTAGTTCTTCATTTGGGATCTTCGATGCAAGGGCTTCTCTCTACTAATCCTAAGGGTAATTCCCGACAAGATGTGGTAGGAAAGTTCCTTCATTTTGTCCTATTCTTGGACAACTTATATGGACGAATGTCTGACGTTACATTTCTAATTACATAAATTGATCTCTATAAACATATCATCTGTTTGGTGGCGGAGAAGGAAACTTCTCTTAGCTTAACATCCTATCCTGAGACGTACAAGCCCATGAGTTATACGTTTGTAGAAATCAGTTGTGTGACCATGCAATGGCAGTGTGAAATTCAAAGTGAAATGTGCTATGTGAAAGGTAATCACTACCTCAAGCTTCATCACTCGGTAATGGCTTAAACAGGGTACGTCGTAAGGTTATGTGGTTCGCAACCATTAGGGTATGATCATTACCTTTCTTAATTACTCTCTATATGTCGAGTATGTGTTGTATGCTATGGGCCTTGGATAGGTCGGTAACGACCGAGGTGATGTCATATTCGGTTTCTATCCAGGTCATGTATGAGTGCCAAATAGGGATAGACCGGTCTTGCCAGATGCGGAGGATTGTTTGTGTATCCTTGGTACATTCCTCTAGAGATGTACTGTACAGAAAGTAGTCCCTTACATGCCATTGTATGGAAATCCATTCTCTAATAAGTCCCTACAGACTTGGTTGTAAACCTATTATGCCATCAAATTTAACCAATGTAACAATTTCAGCTAAGATTCATAAGTTTATTTGAAAGATATTTTCCAAGAATGTCATTAAAAATAATATTCCCAGATTTGGTATAGCAAATGTTTTGGTTATCATAAGGTAAAAATCCATTCTGTGTTTATGTGAGGTGTGTTTTTATGAGATACCTTTGTTTTCAAAATGCATATTTTGGGTTTCTCATACCAGTCCCATGACTGACCCAAAATTTATTTTCCTTTGTAACATCCCGTATTTTTAAGCTATTGAATTTGAACATTTAATTCGTTCTAAATGTTAATGTGGATTCTTAATTGATTTTGAAATGAATGGATTTGGGTTCAATCAATGAAAATGAGCTATAATTTTAATTTATAGCAATTCTGGTTGAATTTGATTAATGGAAAAATAATAATTAAATATTCGGGATTAGGATAAAAAGGTGAATCTGGGTGTAAATAGCTATAAAATGGTTTTAAAATTTATTTTAAAGTCTATTTGGACATAAATAATGTTGTTGGACTTTTAGAGGAATTTTTAAGTTAATAAATTAATATTTGGGATTTTATATTAATTTAAAAATGAATTTAATATTATTAAAATGCAAATTAATCAGATTTTAGTCCGGAATGAGCCAGAATGATTTTTAATGTGTTTATAAATTTTATATGATTTATTGTTAAGTTATTAAAATTTTAAAAGTGAAAATTTTAAGCGTTTCTGATAATTTCAGAAAATCGCCTGATTTAATAGACGAGTTAAAATAGCCTGCCGGGGCACAGTCTCGGAATTCGACGAAACCAGTTCCATTGGATCCGTAATAGATAGTTATTATCGGATTTCAATTTTCGTAGCGATCAGAGTTGTCGTGTGACCGTGGTGGCTCGAAACGCATCGAAATCGATTTAACCGATTTAATTTTAAATTGATCGTTTAATTCCGTATCTCGTGCATACGATCAAATTAGCTTACGAAACCTGTTCCATTTTGTCCGGAACGCGGAAAAACCCCAGGATAGCCTGTCGGAACATGAGATTTGGAGTTCGTTTGCGTAAGTGATAAATTGAGTGGAACGAGAATAAAATAATATTAAAAAACAATTATATATATATGATATTTTCTCTCAAACCCTAGCTAAATACCCAGGCCGCCGTTCCCATCGTTCTATGGCCGAAATACGATCGTCTTTCCCCATCAATCTCTCTCCATCCATCAACCTTTAGCCAATATCGTCAACTAGTGAATCGAAGAGGCCTTTGAGACGATGAAATCCATACGGTGATGAGGTGTCATGGTGGAGTGTGGGGGCTGGGAAGTAATCGCGTTCGTGCACCCTTCGATCGCGTGGTGCGTGAGGCTGTGTCGACCGAGCTGGGCGAGTTCTTGGGCGGAGGTAGAGGCGGTGGGGGCGTTTGTGGCGGCGACTTCTGATCGCTGTAGAGCGCAACGTAGAGGGCGGTGATTTAAACCCTAGCTCGCGTCTATGGGTTTGTTTGTCTTCGTGATCACCTGTAGCATCTCGCGTGGGAGAAGAACGAACAGGAAGCGGGCCGCGTTTGGTATGGTTTTAAAAAAAAATTCGTTTAAAATTGTTATTCAAACTTTAAAAATTCATAACTATTGCGTTCGTACTCAGATTCGAACGAAACTGGAAGCGTTGGAATCGCAGAGACGGACACTACGTGATGGTGCAGATCCGGAGTCATTCCGGGCAAGTGGAAATTTGGGGTTAAATCGGACGTCGTTCGGTTTAATTCAAAATTTCGAACGCTCGCCGAACTCAAAGTGAGTTTTTCTCACTCACATCTGGATGCTAGGCATTTTAAATAGTTAATATTTAAATATCTGTGTGGATGGCTGAATATAATTGGTATTATCAGTCTGGATTGATATTTATATTGTGATGTGCTAATATTTGTGGATGCAGGGGAAACAGGTTGGAGGGATCCAACTGGATTCCTCACAATGTAGCAATTATTTTATAATTGATAGTGATACCTGTTTATATGTTGTGATTGATAAATCTAGAAATTTAGTTGTTCTGTGACATTGGGGTATAAATTGTAATCACAGAATTTAATTATAAATGGATAAATTGTGTTTTTACGAAATAAAATGAATTGTTAAATTTAGAATTTCAAAGAATAAAATTTGAAATCGGATTTGAAAAGAAAAATATAAATTGGGTCAAACTGGGATTTTGAATATAATGGGAAGTTTATGAAATGGGTAAATGGAAAGTATAGTTTTCTGGAGATTAAATTTATGAATTTATAAATTGTTTAAAATAACGGTGTTTATTTAATAACGACTAATGTTATCCGGAAATTAAAAATATGTTAAAATGGAGTTTCCAACTATAAATTAACAAGTTCAAATGAAAAATAGAATGTTTTGAAATGCCGTATTTCATTGGAATTTAATTAAGTGAATTGGGGATTTGGCTTCCATTGAAAATTCACCAAAATGTTTATTTAAAAATGTTTAAACTATATTTAAAAATGAATTTCCGGAAAGGGAAAATTGTGATTTAACTTCGGAGGAAGTTATAGTTAAGTATGGAATTGGAAATTTATGTTGAAAACATAATTGACTTGAAATAAATCAGTGGATTTATATGAAAGAGTACTTTGGAATGTTTAGAAACGGGAAAGTGTTTCCCTGGGAAAACCAAGTAAATGTTTATAAAAAGATTTTATTTAACTAAGGTTAAGTTTTAAATCGTTTTAAAAGTATTTTTAAGAAATCGTTATTTTTAAAGAAATAAATTAATAATTTTTAATACCGTAATAATTTGGGAGTATATTATTAATTATTTTTACAAATGGATTATTTAAAAGTTGGTTTTAGCTTAAGTTGTTAAAATTAGCATTTTTCTTCTTATAACGTTATTTTGAATTTAGTGAAACTAAAACCCTTATTTTTAAATCAAAGTTTATGTGTTATTGACTAGTTTTCTTCACATATTTTAAATTTATATTTTGAGTAAATAAATAGAAGTAATTTTCATATTTTAAAGTATATTTCAGTATAAAGTATTTTTAACTGTTTTAAATGCAAATTGTTTTATACTTGGTTATTCCCGATGGGAATAAAGGGTAAAAGATTTACCTTGTAAAGGAAGAGTGGAAAATTGTTTTCAAATGAGTTTTGAAAATGTGAAAATATATCTTTGAAAGATATTAGAAGAAAATAAATAATATGGAGATTATTTATTGTGTGATGGATGTGTATGGATGTTTGTGAACATTAATTGATAGTTAAATCACCTACTATCAATATTGGCCAAATGCGCTGATCGTTTCGAAGAGACCGGGATCGGGTTTGCTACATTACAGCGTGATAGGGGGTTCTCGCTTTGCGTTAGGTGGCGAACGGGAGACTCTTACCCCTACATGCCCCCGGGGGTAGTATAAGGCCTTGCGGGGTTGGTTGCAAGTTGAGAGGCTGGCCGTAAAAGCAAACCCGAGGTATCACTGTGAGCCACAGCGGGGCTGGGATGGTTGAAAAGCCTACCGGTCGTGAGCCGTTGCTGATGGTTGAAAAGCCTAGGACATCACAGTTGGTATCAGAGCTTAGGTTGGCGACAACCTAGGCTTTGGTGGGAAAATTACTCATTTTTAAATAGAGTCGGAAGTACTCTATAATGAGTTGAGTGTAATAATAGCTATGAGAGCGTACTTGTTAGTGGATATAAAATTGTTTTTGTACTGTGTTGACTTATCGGTTGAGTGTTTATGAATTCTGGTCGGTGCGGGAAGTACAACCGTATCGATAGGGGTTTCTAAACTCTTAAACAAGATAAACCGACATAGTATTATTTTTAAAGTGGGTAAATGAAATAATTTTACCCAAAATTGTATTTTGATATATAAAGAAATAATTTTCTAAATTATTATATGTATTGGATGCTTGTTTGGTTGTTTCTTCTATAACCAAATAAGAAATTAAAACATGATCTAAAATTTGAAATGATATATATAAGCAAATAAGAAGTTAAAATATTAAAATGGTTTATAACCAAATGAAATTGACTGGATATGTTTTAAATAAGAAAAGTAAAAATTAAAATTTGATTTAAACTAGAATTTTGACCCTGGAAATTTTGAAAGGGATTTCAAATGGAATTAAACAAAGTTTTGGGAGTTTGACTTTGTGGAAATGTTAGAAATGTTTTCAAAAGCATTTGTAAGAATGGAGTATATTTTGGGGAAGTATTTTTGAATAGAAATTGTTTTGAGGTGAATTTTGGAAGTGGAAAGCATTGAACTCACTTCAGTCGCTGGAAAATAATCCTGATGATGCTGGCCACATCATTAGAATTCATTTTCGAGTTTCTAAAGTGATGGATTGCTACCATGTGAGTGATTATGGTATTTGTTTGGACTTGTTTGGGAAACAAGTGATTTTGGAATTTTCAAAGAAAAATTGTTTGGTAAAAGCGGTCTGTTTTGGAATTTGGTATTTGATTTGGATATCAAATGGAAATGTGTTGATTTATATTTCAAAGTGGTTTTGAAATAAATCCGGGTAAATTGAATTCTGGGAATTCTGTTAAAATAAAAAATTTGAAAGTTGAAATGATTCAACTATATAACTTATAAAGGAAAGTTGATTTAAAGAAGAATTGAGTATATATGGAATGTAAATTTACTTTGAAGAAATGAAGGTGAATGGAATATATCTGGATTTAACTTATGATAAGTTAAATAAAATTAAGAATTTGAAATTGAATTAAATCTAAATGAATTGGAATTAAATGGAAGTTGAGATAACGGTGAAATGTAAATGCTTATGATTGTGCAAATGAATTCATATTCTTAAGCTATTAAGTGTTAAAATTTGACATTGTGATTATAAAAATGTGGATTGGTTTGAAATGAGCAATATAAACTTACAAGTAAATAAGTTGGAGAACTTGAGAATGGAAGATTTGATTTTAACTCAAGTAAAATGGAATTATAATCACAAATGGAAATAATAAATGGAATGGGGAATTCGAACTTAATTTTAAATGGAATGCAAGGTAAGGTGAAGCAATTATAAAATATAAAAGAGGTAAGTGAACTGAAGTTAGTAAATAAGTTGAACTTGGATATGGAGAATTAAGATTAAATTGAATTTGGTTTAATTTCGACTAAGATGGAATTAAGCTGAATATTAAAATTTCTGTTGTGTTATGAATAAGAATGAATGTAATTAAATTCTTATTTAAAGTAGTAAAGGAAATGGTTTAAATTCAGGTTGGCTGAATAAAACGTAGATGAACTTGAATAAATTCTGGAAAGGAATTAAATTGAAAATGCATATATAATTTAGTTAACCTTGAATTAAAATAGGATAAGAATTGAGTTTAATGGAAATTTAATTTAGTTGAGATGATGTTGAATGGAGTAAATGCTTACTCAATTTAAATCCAAAATGATTGTTTGGAAATAAATCTTGTGTAAGCTAAATTAAATGGAATTTGTATTGCAATAAATAGAATTTTGATAGTTTGATTAAAATGTGAAGGTAAATAAAACGCCTGATTTGGATTGGGGTTTAATTTTGATAATAAATGTTGGAAGTGAGAATGAATAATGTAATTAGCTTATAATAGTGATGGTTTGAATTGTAAATAAAATTCAAATGAGAGAAATAATTTAAATGGTCTCCTTGTTAATAAATAAATTTGTTCGTGGATGAGATAAATAAACAAAGAGCATTCTAATTTGTTAATGAATTGGAAATTGATTTAATGGGAATCAAATGGAAATCAAATAAAATTGATATAAGAAGATAATGAAACTAGTGTGAAAGAACTTAAGCGAACTAAATTAAATTTGTGGTCGAGCTTTATAATGTAATCTTGAATGAAATTTGTTAGCAAATAAAATGGAAATGTTTGGGTAATTGTATTAATTAATTATTGAGATGTTATAATTTGAACTAAAATGTTAATCTTGAAGTGAGAATAAGAAATTGAATTAAAGGTAGCGATTGAATAAGCATGCTTGGGCTGTGAACCATGCAAAATGGAATAAAATGGATATAAATCTAAATTGGAATTAATTTTAAATGGTTATAAGCTTAAGTGGCAATTGTTTTGCTTGAATGACATGAAAATTTGCATGTATTTGCAATTGAGTGTTTAAAAGCAATTGGAATTGAATTTTGAATAAATTAATATGGATTGGAACCCAATTCAAAGAGGTTGTAAATGAATGCAAGTGAATTGATTTAAAGTAGCAAATGGAATGGATTTTAAATCAATATGAATGAATTGATCTTTTTATGAGTAATGTTTGCATATGAATGAAAATGGATCATAAAAGAAATGCAAATGTTTCAAATTGGAAATAAGAATTGGTTGGTGAATCGATTTGGAATTGAATTAAAATAGATTGACGTTTGTGAAGCACATGTTAACCATATGTTAAATAGATATGAATTGGAAGAGATAAATTTGGATTGTATGTAGTGAACTTGAATTTAAAGCATTCAAGTGAAATAAAATGAAGGTTGGACTTGAATAAGAAATTAAAAGATGATTGAAATCTTTAGATTGTTGGTAAAATATGGTTAACATTGTTACATTATGAAATTGCGTGGTTTGGCTATGAAATGGATGTGTGGCTTGCATTTATATTGGAATTGTTGTTAAAATGCTCATATCTTTAAAACTGATGAGTTTGCTTGAGTAAGTACAGGTACGGGAGGCGTTCGAGAGTGTTGGAGCGCGTATATGCGATATTAGCCGCTTGCTATTAAAAATTTGCTTAAAAGGTACGCCTACGCAAATATAATTGGGAAATGATATATATATTGTGTTATATTTTGGTTTCCGGCCGTGTGAGCCGATGTATATATATTTGTGTATCCTGCGATATCGCAGAAGCTCCTCCGTGCAAAGGAGACTCTGCCAAAAATTTTCAAAAATTTTTGGAGTTAGAAAATTTTTGGGGGTTTTTGGGAAAATTTATTAATAAGTAAAGTTATTTTGAAAGCGAGTGTTAAAATAAAGGCTTTAGAGTAAATGTAGCAATTGAGTTTGGGATTGGGCTAAAGGATTTTGGAAAGTGAATATAAAGCTTTTAACTAAGAAAATTTGGGAATAAATGGGTTGGAGAGTATTTTCTACCTTAGCAAATTTCGGGGACGAAATTTTTATAAGGGGGAAGGAATGTAACATCCCGTATTTTTAAGCTATTGAATTTGAACATTTAATTCGTTCTAAATGTTAATGTGGATTCTTAATTGATTTTGAAATGAATGGATTTGGGTTCAATCAATGAAAATGAGCTATAATTTTAATTTATAGCAATTCTGGTTGAATTTGATTAATGGAAAAATAATAATTAAATATTCGGGATTAGGATAAAAAGGTGAATCTGGGTGTAAATAGCTATAAAATGGTTTTAAAATTTATTTTAAAGTCTATTTGGACATAAATAATGTTGTTGGACTTTTAGAGGAATTTTTAAGTTAATAAATTAATATTTGGGATTTTATATTAATTTAAAAATGAATTTAATATTATTAAAATGCAAATTAATCAGATTTTAGTCCGGAATGAGCCAGAATGATTTTTAATATGTTTATAAATTTTATATGATTTATTGTTAAGTTATTAAAATTTTAAAAGTGAAAATTTTAAGCGTTTCTGATAATTTCAGAAAATTGCCTGATTTAATAGACGAGTTAAAATAGCCTGCCGGGGCACAGTCTCGGAATTCGACGAAACCAGTTCCATTGGATCCGTAATAGATAGTTATTATCGGATTTCAATTTTCGTAGCGATCAGAGTTGTCGTGTGACCGTGGTGGCTCGAAACGCATCGAAATCGATTTAACCGATTTAATTTTAAATTGATCGTTTAATTCCGTATCTCGTGCATACGATCAAATTAGCTTACGAAACCTGTTCCATTTTGTCCGGAACGCGGAAAAACCCCAGGATAGCCTGTCGGAACATGAGATTTGGAGTTCGTTTGCGTAAGTGATAAATTGAGTGGAACGAGAATAAAATAATATTAAAAAACAATTATATATATATATGATATTTTCTCTCAAACCCTAGCTAAATACCCAGGCCGCCGTTCCCATCATTCTATGGCCGAAATACGATCGTCTTTCCCCATCAATCTCTCTCCATCCATCAACCTTTAGCCAATATCGTCAACTAGTGAATCGAAGAGGCCTTTGAGACGATGAAATCCATACGGTGATGAGGTGTCATGGTGGAGTGTGGGGGCTGGGAAGTAATCGCGTTCGTGCACCCTTCGATCGCGTGGTGCGTGAGGCTGTGTCGACCGAGCTGGGCGAGTTCTTGGGCGGAGGTAGAGGCGGTGGGGGCGTTTGTGGCGGCGACTTCTGATCGCTGTAGAGCGCAACGTAGAGGGCGGTGATTTAAACCCTAGCTCGCGTCTATGGGTTTGTTTGTCTTCGTGATCACCTGTAGCATCTCACGTGGGAGAAGAACGAACAGGAAGCGGGCCGCGTTTGGTATGGTTTTAAAAAAAAAAATTCGTTTAAAATTGTTATTCAAACTTTAAAAATTCATAACTATTGCGTTCGTACTCAGATTCGAACGAAACTGGAAGCGTTGGAATCACAGAGACGGACACTACGTGATGGTGCAGATCCGGAGTCATTCCGGGCAAGTGGAAATTTGGGGTTAAATCGGACGTCGTTCGGTTTAATTCAAAATTTCGAACGCTCGCCGAACTCAAAGTGAGTTTTTCTCACTCACATCTGGATGCTAGGCATTTTAAATAGTTAATATTTAAATATCTGTGTGGATGGCTGAATATAATTGGTATTATCAGTCTGGATTGATATTTATATTGTGATGTGCTAATATTTGTGGATGTAGGGGAAACAGGTTGGAGGGATCCAACTGGATTCCTCACAATGTAGCAATTATTTTATAATTGATAGTGATACCTGTTTATATGTTGTGATTGATAAATCTGGAAATTTAGTTGTTCTGTGACATTGGGGTATAAATTGTAATCACAGAATTTAATTATAAATGGATAAATTGTGTTTTTACGAAATAAAATGAATTGTTAAATTTAGAATTTCAAAGAATAAAATTTGAAATCGGATTTGAAAAGAAAAATGTAAATTGGGTCAAACTGGGATTTTGAATATAATGGGAAGTTTATGAAATGGGTAAATGGAAAGTATAGTTTTCTGGAGATTAAATTTATGAATTTATAAATTGTTTAAAATAACGGTGTTTATTTTAATAACGACTAATGTTATCCGGAAATTAAAAATATGTTAAAATGGAGTTTCCAACTATAAATTAACAAGTTCAAATGAAAAATAGAATGTTTTGAAATGCCGTATTTCATTGGAATTTAATTAAGTGAATTGGGGATTTGGCTTCCATTGAAAATTCACCAAAATTTTTATTTAAAAATGTTTAAACTATATTTAAAAATGAATTTCCGGAAAGGGAAAATTGTGATTTAACTTCGGAGGAAGTTATAGTTAAGTATGGAATTGGAAATTTATGTTGAAAACATAATTGACTTGAAATAAATCAGTGGATTTATATGAAAGAGTACTTTGGAATGTTTAGAAACGGGAAAGTGTTTCCCTGGGAAAACCAAGTAAATGTTTATAAAAAGATTTTATTTAACTAAGGTTAAGTTTTAAATCGTTTTAAAAGTATTTTTAAGAAATCGTTATTTTTAAAGAAATAAATTAATAATTTTTAATACCGTAATAATTTGGGAGTATATTATTAATTATTTTTACAAATAGATTATTTAAAAGTTGGTTTTAGCTTAAGTTGTTAAAATTAGCATTTTTCTTCTTATAACGTTATTTTGAATTTAGTGAAACTAAAACCCTTATTTTTAAATCAAAGTTTATGTGTTAATGACTAGTTTTCTTCACATATTTTAAATTTATATTTTGAGTAAATAAATAGAAGTAATTTTCATATTTTAAAGTATATTTCAGTATAAAGTATTTTTAACTGTTTTAAATGCAAATTGTTTTATACTTGGTTATTCCCGATGGGAATAAAGGGTAAAAGATTTACCTTGTAAAGGAAGAGTGGAAAATTGTTTTCAAATGAGTTTTGAAAATGTGAAAATATATCTTTGAAAGATATTAGAAGAAAATAAATAATATGGAGATTATTTATTGTGTGATGGATGTGTATGGATGTTTGTGAACATTAATTGATAGTTAAATCACCTACTATCAATATTGGCCAAATGCGCTGATCGTTTCGAAGAGACTGGGATCGAGTTTCCGTATATCGGGATTCTAGGTCTGGAGACTCGAATACCACTTCGATCCGGTTTGTACGTTTCGTGTAACGTGTTCGGAGTCGAAGATGGAGCAGTGAAGTGCAAGGGCTAGTCGCTACTAATCCTGAGGATATTTCCAAAATGGATGTAGTAGGAGTAGTGCCTTCGGTTCCGTTCGGACCCGGGACGGACTTGTATGGACGAATGCTTTCGTGACATCGTCAGGTGGATGATGGGCATTCAAAGTGAAATGTTCTGTAAAGGTATCGTTTAGCCTCAAGCCTCATCAACCGGGAATGACTGAAAATCAGGGGATATGCAGCAAGGCTTCGTGGGTAGCCCCCACTTGAGAGTAAGGTCATCCCTGTCTAGATGTCCCTTTTATTTCGGCTTAGTGGTGCGGTTGCTGATCACAACCGTGGGGTGATTTTACTTGGAATTATCCAGTAAGGGATGATTCCGGTCTTGTGTTGCAGGGGAGCGGGCGTACTCCTCGGTACTGTGATCTAGGCCACGTACTGTGACAGGTGGTACCCCAGTGCCTAGTCATTCGTTGGAAATCCATTTTCCCTACGTGCCTTGTACGGTATTTGTTTGTATACCTAGTATGCTGGAATTTAATCATGTAACAATTTCAGCTATTTTAATAAGTATTTGTATCTAGACACTATTATAATATCAGAGGATTTTTATAAAAAGTGTTTTAGCTATCGTAAGGTAAAAATCCGACATGTTTATTTGTGGCATGGTCTTACGAGATGCTTTTGTTTCAAAGGATTTTTGAACTTTAATAATCAGTTTGGATGTATTTATGATGCGCTGGTATTCCAGACTGACTCGGGTGTTATTTTATTATAATGCTCGGGTCAGACCGAGTATATTTCAGGATAGGTTGCTATGGAGCTCAGGAGAGGAGCTGGAGTCCGAGACGTATTTCTCGTACTTGTATTATTCCGCTGCTGTGATTGTTGAGATTGTTTGACTGGTTATGATTGGTTGTATTGATATACTCTGATGATGATGTATTGTATATAAACAGATATAGTTTTGATTTGTGTAAAGTTCTGTTCTATATATTATATTTTATTCCGCTGCGACTGTGAGGTTCTGATGTCATTTAGTTTCTTCTTCTTCTACCTTCTTTCTTTTCCTACAATCTGTCTTTTCCGGCGTTCGATCGTCGGCATATTATACTATTGAGTATTTTGTGTCGATTTTCGAGGTTCGAGAAGGGCGGGTCGTCACATCCTTTCCCTTAAACTCTAGGTGCGCTAATTACCCGGGTAACATAGTAGTCAGGTTTAGTTAGAAGAAATCTGGATGGAGCTCGAAGCATGGAGTTAGAAGATTCTTCTGAAGATTGTTATTCGTTTCCACCGCGTTTGTGTATTATTGTATTTCGCATTTGTAAGGATGGATATTTATAACTATCCATGTTTAACTCTGATAAATGTATTTAATTTCCACTGTAAAGATTATATGTTGAAATAATATAAGTTATTCCATTTGTGTAAGATTCTATTCTATCTTTATTTTCTTTCTTACCCTTGAGAATCCGCCTCTTCGGCACTTGGATTTATGACACATGTATACCGAGCATGTATTAGTGTCGAATTCTGATTGTCGAAGGAACACATCCTCACAATGATCAATCAACTTAACTCAAAGTCTATGGACAGAGCATTTCAGTTAAATATAATTGTTATTATTGTACCAAGGACTTTATGTTTGGACTATAGAGTTGAATGTGGACGATGTTGGAATTTTTACCATTACCAAGTTCCCTAAGTCCAAAGTGATATAGTTTTGACGAAGAGAATTGGTGTAAATAAATGTCATAATCGGATAATGCTTATTAAACTAAAATGAGATTTTACTAAAAATGAGTAAGCGATAAATTTGGCCATAATGTCACACCATCTGCTAATGACGTGTGAACGTTAACATTCGAATAGTTCGATGTTAATCGCTGACCGAATTTACACCCAAGAGTCACACAACCGAAATGATGAATTCTATTTGGACCAAAAGATTTAATTAATTTGTAATTGTTATAAATTATTTAAATTAATTAATTTTTATAAAATATTAGTTATGAAATTTGAATATGATTTGAGAAATAAATATTGGTTGGATATATATTTATAATAGTTATAAATATATTGAACGATATACAATATCAATAAACAATTAAATTAGATTTAATTGCGTAGTATTTTGGCTTGGGCTTAAATGGGTTTAAGGCCCATCACCAGGGCTTCAAATTTCGACTTTGGAAAGGATTAGGGGCGACTAAGACATAGGTAATGGGCTTGGAGATGTGTGGTTAAGATTAAGTGAGAAAGGGTAAATCTAATCTACCTATTTTTCTCTCTTATGCAACTATAAATATGGATCACTAAACCTATTCTCGATCTCTTCTTTTGGCCGCCATTCTTCATATTCCTTCGGGCTGAAACTTAGCTCCTAACCAACTCCATAACTCATATCAAATTCAAGATAAAATAAAACTATTCGATGGTGTGAGGTTGGCGATTCCAGACTAGCAATCCGACGGATCGGCAGATACTTAGAGAAGGGAATTTATTACTTCTACATGGACTCAAAGGCATCATTGGTAGGTAACTTTCATTTCATATTACTGATATAATATCATATTTTATAATCTATAAATTGTTCACATCTGAATCCATGTATATATATTATTGTTATATGTTTAGTTACATGAGATTTTTGTATGTAAATGTAGTTGTCACAATTAGATTGTTTATGTGCATGATATGGAAGTTTATGTTTATAAATCAGTTATAATTAGACTTAACTTTCTGTACAAAATTTAATTTTTTGATATTTGTTAACATATACATTTGTGTGTGTGTATATATATATATATATGTGTGTGTGTGTGTGTGTGTATGTATATATGTATTAATTATGTATGTACATACACACACACATACTCTACTTATATAATTACATATATGATTATATAACACACAAAATTGATTTAAATTTGTATGTTTATCTATACTTATTATGAACTATAAAACCCGAAAATTATATATATATATATATTATTAATTATTAACGATTATATGAATTTTTTATTATATAGGAAATAGTTAATGATCCAAAAATTCAATTTTATATTTTTAAAAGTTACTACATTGTATAAGAAGCTTTCAAAAATTATTTTAGAATTTTCTACGAATATTTTATATTCTTAATAATTTAATTAAGTTACAGCTGAAATGTATTTTAATTATTTAAAATAATATTTTTAATCAAAAAAATTTGATATTTTTTCATGACATGTGTTTTGCGATCCTTGATTTTTTTCTCATTCAAATATTTTATATTAATTAATTATAGCCAAAACTATTTAATTCATTAATAATACACAATAAAATATTAAATTAATTTTTCCTGTAAACTTATGTTAGTTTTCATCTGGAATAAATTTTTGAATCATTATACACATAGACACACATTAACTTACTTTGTAGTTATGTAAACATATATTAAACCATGAAATTACTTATTTCATTATATTTATAAGTGTGCGTGTGTAACCAAATAGTTAACTTACAATAACATTAATTAAACAAATATTATATACATACATACATACATATATATATAAATATGTATATTTATATATCTGTTCACTTATCTATATATTTACATCTATTATGATATAATATATTAATTATAATATTATATATGTGTGTGTGTCTATATATATATATAAGATAACTAAATACAAATAAGCATATGTATACATACATGTATGAATTTACTTTACAATGTTTTGAAACATATCTTATTATACATTTATATATTTATATATATATGATTTATGTATTCTATAATATTTATATATGCACATATTTGGATAACATACAATATATACAAAATGAGCTAATGTGTCTGTTGCAATGTAAATCCCCGCATCTATATACGGGCACATTACACTCTTTACGGATTATCATGTTACATATGTACACACACACACACATATATGTGTGTATGTATGTATGTATGTACATATATGTATATGTGTATGTATATGTATGTATGTACATATATGTATATGTGTATGTATATGTATGTATGTGTAGGCCTGTCAATGGTACGGGTTTCGACCTGAAACCGGCCCGAACCCGCCCTATTAATGCGGTTAAGGGTTTTGCGTTTTACTACCCAAGCCCGACACGGGCCCGACCCGGTTCGTATTTGGAACGACATGAGGGTCCAACTCTATTGCATTGCCAAAATCCATGTTGTACATTTAAAGCAGTTGACCCCTTACTTCACTTATGGTACAACCCTCTTCCTATTGAGCCACCTTTCTCCTCGGTCCACAGAGACAAAATATAGGACTAGAATCAACAGTTCATCTACTTAAAAAAAATTTGAATGTTTTACTCAACCTAAACTTATTTTGTAATATCAAATATCATCCATCTTAAACAATGTAAGGTTTAATACAGTTTTCTATAGTGATGTTTCATTGACAAATAAATGTTCTTAAACAACACACGTGCTTCCATTTTATGCATAGTTAACATTGAATTCTTGGGGATTTTACATAACATATAGTCGTTATCTTTTTTTTATATAGAATTTGTTCGATATTTTGTTGTTGTAAAGAATTGTTTATTAATAACGTTTACAAAATTTATAGATTATATATCATTGTGGATTAAAAATTTATTTGCTAATACTATTAATAAGTTAACCTCAAATAGAAATGATCGTATCTAAAAGGAATTAAATTATATTAATTTCATTCAATTTGAATTCAAACTAATTAGAGAGTTTTCACATTTAATTCTCTTTTATCAAAATTTAATTTAGTAAGAGAATCATATACATACTAATTCTCTTTAGTGCAAATCAATTAGTGTCCACTTTCAATTCAACATAATTTGATAGGTTAGGATTGATTTTTAGTTTTAGTAAATTAAAATATACCTTTATGAAATCATGTAGTGTGGTTTTTATTCATATGATATGCACATTTTCAAACAAACTGGGATTGTGTTCTGACGATTGAAATCATCAAAATTGCAATATGTATAGTTGACGAATCAAAATTATATGGATGCCCTATATAGCAAAATTAATGTAGTGAAAATTATTTATACATTAATATTAGTATAAAATTTGTTTCATGATCTATAGACATAAGTGCTACTCTATATGTAGAAGTTAGAAGATCAAGTAGTTAAATTATTAATCCTCATCAATGTTGTCGGTCTAGTAACAATGTTAGGTTTAGTTCTTTTCATGTTTGTTTCAAATCTAAAGCTTTGCATTAAAATAATACTTTTATAAATTCTATATGAGTATATGTAATTTAGTAAATTTTATTACATATTTATTTCATAGTTCAAGTTATTTTTGATATTATAAATGAATACGATCATATATTCATATCATATAAATGGAAAACTAACCCATTTAGTTAGCATTAATGAGAACTAATACATAATAAATTCTCTAATCTATAAATTGAAATCAAATAAAAGTGATATAAACTGAAATAATGGAATTAATTCTTTATTTAGTTTAAATTCTAATTTAAAATACTAAATATGCCAATTTACTCTCACTTTTAGTTGTGTGTGCATGTTTAGACACACACGCACACACACATATATATTCGCTCTCAAATTGACCATAATTTTACAATTATTAGTATGTGCCCTTTTTATATCAGCAAAAATCAACATGTTGAAATGAATTTTATATCATTATTTTTCCCTTTAAGTATCCCTATTTATCTTGAATTTGTTATACAATTTATAAACTTAAAATATACACTATCTTTAAAAGTAAGAATGCTAATTGGTGAGATCATAAGTTATCTATACTTTCAATTTATGAATACTATTAATTTGGTTCTTTTGATGAATAAGTTTCCAAAATTATTACTTTCTACTTTTACCAATTTTAAAATTATCAAAAAATATTCATTATATTTATAAATTTATTATAGAATCTGTGTAATTTAACTTGAAACTTTTTTTAAACAGTAGACCCTTATCTAATTTATATAATTAACAATTAAATATTATAATCAATAAATATAAAGCCTAAAGCTATTATAGGTTAATTGAAAACTTTACATGTTTATATTTTTGGTTGATTATTGATATTGTTGATGATTTTAGGCTAAGATTCAGTGAAGAATGAATATTCTTATATACCTAATAGTCAATTAATGAACTATAACTGAATTCTCAAATTGATGTTAATTAATTCTTTTAACTAGCATTAAAAGGAATTTATTCAAGAAACAATGTACCTTCAATGCTCTAATTTAATTTGGAATAAAATATAACATAAATTCATACATTAAGCAATTTTTTAATTAGTTTAAACATAGGTTTAAGTTAGTAAATATCCTTACCTTAATGTATTTCTTTCTCTCCATTTCAAAAGAAATTAAATAAATTCATTATCATGATGTTTATCTTATATTTATATATTGAAATTAAGTGGATGCTGAAAGATTTTCAAACAACTACGTCATTTTAAATTTCAATAATTATATATAAATTTGAAAATAATTTGTGCTAGAGATGTTTCTTTCTCTAAATGCACCAATGTCAAATAAACGGTCCTTCGTATATTAAACTATCATAATTGAAATTGTATTATCGATTTGTTGGAGAATATGCATAAGTTAGTTAATTTGAAATTATTGTAATTTTAATTTTTTTAGTGTAGCTAATAGTTGATAATATAGCATGGTAACATGTCTTAAATGTTACATTCCAAAATTAGGAATAAATATGAAACTCATTAGAACTATTCTCTTAACGAGCTAAACACTAAACATGGTTGGAAGCAGATTATTATAATGGTGTTCGTACAAAATGTTCTTCCAATTTTATTTCAATATTTGGGTTCAAGTATTATATATTCGCACATGTATGTATGTATGTGTGTGTGTTTATATACATACATATATATATATATATATGAACTTGCTTACATGGTTATTCATAGAAGTTCAGATGTGCCTTTATACTGTTAATGTTTATATTTAATATGAAATAATATCACATGTTTATCATACTATTAAAGTAATTAATATGCCATTTAACCAATTAATTACGACCAATAATATTTAATATGAATATAAAGTAAATAAAACATTGATTATAACTAATTCTCTTTAGTTGAAATTAAGATTTAATGAAAAAATTAGTTGCACACTAGTTTTCTTTAATGCTAATCAATTGGAGATTTAATCTGTAATCGGTTAATTCATCTTAATTATTTATATTATCAACAATTTTTCAGAAGCATTGTAAGTTATAATTCTATAAAAGAACATCTGTGAATTATTTTAAACCTTAACAAATGTTTCCTTACCATAGAGAAATAGTAAAGTGGAACTTAATTACCGCCCATTCTTAACAAATGCTTTTATTTCTTTCACAAATGTAGCAAAATAATAAAAATAAAATAAATGAGAAAAATATATTTATGGATAACTTTTTCATCTAAAAACAAAATATCGTTAGGGCAATATTTGTTTATGCTTTTAAAGGTAATTATTTTTATATATTTGTTTATATATCTTATAAATAATGAAACACGATTATAGTATTTATCTTACATGCATGACAAATGAATTGAGTTATTAATACTACATCGTGATGACCTCTGAATGTATAAATAAAAAATATTATAAGAAATTCTACTGATATTGAATTAAAATCCAAAATAAATCCATGTCCAATGTCCAAATGGCTATGCAGAGAAAACTCAAGGACAACGTTGGAACCACAATATCATATGAAGAATAAAAATAAATGAAAGCTAATTACATGAAAAAAGACAAAGTAAAGGTGATTATTTAATAAGAATTGAATTTAAATGGAAAAATACATTTCAATGTAGGGTTTGATATTAAGTGATGTAGTCTTTTGAAAGAGGAGAGGTATGAAAAAAAATTTAATTCAATAAATTATTTTGAAGTAATTTGCTGGAAAATAATAAATAGTAGTAATGGACACAAGTGATACAGAATTATAGCTTTGCCTTTAATTGAAGAAGGCATAATTTATCACTGAATAACCTATAGTTTCCATATATTTTAGTTTATAATAACAAGAAAAGAATCACAGGTCCCTGTTTTTGATGTTGTTATACAAAAAGTCCCTGCAGAAATGAATATGTACATTTGGTCCCTATTTTTCAAAAATAAAAAAAATGCAAAGTGTCTTGCACTTTTCTGACAGAAAATGCAAGATAACTTGCACTTTTCTAATTTTGAAATATTTTTCAAAAATTCAAAATTTTCGAAAATTTTGAAAAGTGCAAGTTAACTTGCACTTTCTATCAGGAAAGCGCAAGCTAGTTTGCGCTTTCTAATTTTGAAAATTTTAAAAATTTTGAAATTTTTGAAAAGTGCAAGGTAATTTGCGCTTTCTAATTTTGAAAATTTAAAAAGCGCAAGCTAACTTGCGTTTTTTGATTTAGAAAAAACAAGGACTTAATTTACGTACTTATTTCTACAAGGACTTTTCTTGTAACACCATCAGAAATAGGGACCTTTCATGCAAAGCCCCTTATAATAAAAAGAATTAACTTTGTCTACTTAGCTTCTATGCATATGCAGGTGGATATTTTATATACTACTTTTTTCAACTCAATAATAGGCTTCTACAATAATTTTAATTGTCTATTTTTATTAGTTTGCTTCAATGACCGTGTTTCATTACAATAGTTAATCAATATTTTATAACCAGTCACATAAGGATTTTTTATGTATCCACAAGTATTATATTTTGGTAATGATATTAATTTTCTTTGAATTATGCTTATTATCATATTATTTTATTTATTATGTTTACATGGATATTCAAAGGTGGAAAATTATTTGGCTTTCCAAAATTTTTATTACATACCGTATATAGTACGTATAATTCTCAAGTCATATTACGCTATATGTATTCGAAAATATGATATTTCAAATCTACTTCAATATTTTTTTGATTTATTTATTATAGGATAAGCCATAAGGCGTCACAATCGAGATGTCGAAGTGTTGTTTCTTTGAACCGAATTTAAACACTATTTTACTTTTAGCACGAGTTTTCTATTCTAGGTTTAGATACTATTATCAACATATATACTTAAATTTATATGTTAAACAGAGAATAAAACTATGTCATGCTTATATCTACTTACATTTGATATTTAATTAATATGCATGTTTACTAATGTAATTCTTACCAAGTTAGGAACAACTTATAGTAGATATTATCGTTTGTTGTATAAAGCCATTATGCTCTAAAATACTACTTATACTTTACATGATCCATGATTATTTAAGAAGATTTATCAACAAATTTTTTATTGTCATGTTTAAGAAAAAGCTAAGTTAAAAACTACAACCCATAAAGAAGGGCTTACAGCTTTACTGTGATGACTGCCCTATACCACTGGCACCTAATATAACTAAACAATGCACTGCAGCTGTGCCTGGTCGATGTAGGATGATTGTCAATGGTTAATAGAAACAAAACAACACAGAAACTATCGTATATCTCACAGTGCATTGAATAAAATATAGTAATCAACTTAGATATATAACAGGAGAGACAATAATAACTAATTGAACCAAATATCATAATACAGATCTAGAAAGTTATACAATATAGTAATAGAGTTTATACAAAGTGAAAATAAACTCAAATAAATTATCTCAATCATAAAGCAAATGCTTCCTAGGCTCGACAGTGCTGCACAATGAAATAAGCAATAGAATATCCATATATAATATGAGAAAGCTCTATCCTGCTCGTCCTCTACACTACCACTGCATACACCTAAACCTGCTATCTAATCTACTCATTTAAGAGTACCCGAGATAATAAGAAGCAAAACATAAAACTTCGAGTAAGACAATAGTTTGATGTGAGAGATAAATGAATCTCAAAATACTATAAAAGTCGATATAGTAAGGAACAAGGATATTTTAACCATACTGACATGCCCCTACAACCAAAGAGTTAGCGTATAATAAATATAATATACTACTCTACAAACATCATAAGGGTGTACTGCAACCTAAGTACAATAATGGGTGTCCAGATATTCCTACCCTCAATACACATCTCAAATGACATCCTTAGAGTGATATACTACAAGAGAAAACAATCAAAGCAAATATAGCATCTATCAAAAAATCCTCACTATCACTCAATGTGCCCTGGATATATGATAACTCGTATGACCATTCCTCTACCAGGGATTAATGGATAAATCCTTGTTTTCAGTGTACTCGTCTTTAGCTCGAAGTTGGTACTAGACCCATTCCATTAGTCCAAGGTACATGGATCCTTCAACGGATCCAGGGTAGCCAACAAAGTACCCATAAGCGTCCTCACAATACCCCTGCTTTCAAGTACATCAGAAAACACTTCGAGTATTAACGATCCCTTAGCACACGTATCCAAGCCCTTTCCTTGCTCCATCTATTTTCCATTCACCCTCAAGGAACCAATCGACATTCCCTCTTTCTACGATAGAACCACTAAACATTCTACGCACAGGTCAACCTTCCTAGAACCTGACCTTTATGGATGTTATTTCTCAAGACTCTTTCAACATCGAGCCGCTATCATCGAAACCTAACTCCATTCACCATTGAGTTGCCATCATTGAAATTTCGAAGCTAACATCTTCATCATGCTACTACATCGCCATCGAGCCCTAAGCGAACAAACAAACACCTTCAGCACGACCTGTAGAGCCTCTGCACTCCCTTCTAGAACTTTCAACCACTCTGCCTCTAGGAATTCATGTCGGTACCAACCAGAAGAGGTCAGTACCGAGATTGTTCTTCTTCTCGTACTTAGCTTATTTTGGTTAAGTACCTTATCTCTACCGAATACTTCCCTTTTAGCTTGCCCAAAACCCCTTGCTCCATTCTCCCGAGCTCCCAAATCCACAGCACCAACCTGCTACCATAAAAATAGGTCGGTACCGACCTAAAGTGTTCGGTATCGGGTCTCATACTTAGCTAATTTTTGGCTATTCTTCTCTTGGGGTCCTTCCTTGCCTTGTCATGGAGCTTGCTTCAAAGTCCTATCTCCTCTAGCCCAAAGCATGCCCAGAAGTCATCTAACTTCGAACAAAAGAAAGTCTACCGACCAAATTCAGGCCATTACTGACCTAAGTTTCTCTTCCTAAACTTCCTACGATTTGAAGTGTAAGCTCCCTACATCCTCCAAAGCCCCTTCTCCAAGTTTCGTCTGATTCCAACCACTTTTACCTTCGATTTGCCCAACTCGGGAACCTCTTTCCTAACTATCTAAACGCACTAGAAAACCATATCAAAGCACAACATACCAAACTAAAATATCATCCATATACATCCATACATGTGACGACCCATATTTTGAAAGGTTTAAATCGACAATAATCCACATATGTCCGACTTAAACAATCCTAAACATAGATAATCAATGGGGTTAATTAAGAAAAATAAGAAAAGAAGAAGAAAACTAACACAGAATCTCGCAGCGGAACGATAGAATATAATAATCAAATAAACAGTTCATGAAGTAGTTTATTATACATTTGATAATAATATATACAACATTTATCAGGGTTATACATACAACAGGGTTAAATAAAATAATGCAGCAAACAACATGATGCAGGAATAATAATAGTAATAAAATACCAAATCTTCGTCTTCGTCCTCCAGAATAAATCTTCGATAAGCTGAAAACTCAGGGCTGACCCGAGCATAATGAACAAACAAAACACTCGAGTCAGGACTAAAATATTCTTATGTGAGTCAAATCGATATCGCATATAACATGAGTGTCGTGGCGTCAGATATGTTTACGGAGTTTCACATCTCCTATCCAGTGTATAACGTGCGTGCAATAACTTAAGAGATGTTACGTGATTTTCCATCTCTTAAGGATCCGTCAAAATATTTATATATAGTAGAATATGCTATATATATAATGTCTAATCAATAAAATAAATATCAAAATAGCGTTAAGGCTTTACATTGATCCCCCTTAACGCGTTTTTAAGCATTGTTGTACAGTTTTCATATAAAACAGTAGTAAACCGTCGGTGGATAGGGATGCATCATAATACGACAACACTAAACCAAAATCGTAGGGATCTCGTATAAGGATAAAAGTATGACAAGGCACGTGAGGCTATGCCCAAGGTAGGATACTACCAGTTTACCCTTCCTGGCTGGTGGTAGACCCTAACGGCCCACTGCATCCAACACTACCAAAATTCGAGGGTGCGCACCAATCAATCACAATGTAAATGATGGTAATACGAAGAAGTGTGTCTGTTAGAGGTAGCTAGCCTTATTGACCGATACAGCTCCTGTTTTAGTCATTTCAAATTGACACAAGTGTCAGACCAATCCATCATCGTTCTCATTCTTCAAATCCATCAAACGACGCCAAATCCAACCACTTCGTTCTGGAGTCTCCTCCGGGTACACAGTTGTTAAAGTGGTTCCAATATTGACAGAGAGTATGCCAGTAAGAGGCTTCGGTCTCTTTAATAACCAAACGTCGTTTTACACACCGGTTGGTACTTTTACATTTCGAAACGATTCGTATTTAATATCAAATTATCATATTCGCTTCAAAAATCAAATCCATTTCGAAATCATCATATTTACTCAAAATATACCATTTCATTTCAAAATCATTTTCGCCTTAATTTCCCGATTTTGCTTCCAAAATTGTTTCAAATTTCAATTTAGGTTATAACTTCATTTTTCCCTAATTCGTATTTAAATCCAAGATTTAAATATAAACATTCCACCCTTTTTGATCAGTTTGAAATTTAGAGAATAGTTTAAATAATTTTAAAATAGTTAAATAGTTAAAATGGTTAAATAGAAAATAGTTTGAGTATTGAAAATGGTTTATATAGTAAAATAGTTTGGAAAATCAAAATAATTTGAATATTTAAAAAGATAGATTTTTAATAGTTTATACTAAAATAACTTATTTGAAAATAGTTTCAAAGTCAAACCGATTCAATTCCAAATTTCCCAATTCAAATCATTTCCAATTTCCATTTCCATTTAAATCGATTCAATTCCGGTTTCAATCCGAATTAACTTCGATTCCAATTTTAATTCAAATCAATTTCAATTTCAATTAATTTCAATTCTATTCCAATTTGAATTAATTTCATTTCAATTCTCAATTTTAAAAAAATTCAATTTATATAAATCCGGGTTCGATTTCAGAATATTGATTTAAATTATTTAAATTAAATTTAATTCAATATTCAACTTAAGATTCAAATCTTCAAAATAATTCGATTCCGAGCTCAATTTTGAATATAGTTTTAAATTACGTTTACTTAGCAATATTTTCATAGTTCGAAAATCCAAATCTTTTTAAAACAAATCAACTTTCGAAACTCAATCATGTTTCAATTATAACTTTAAAATCTCAACTCCGATTATTTAAACAATCATGTAACAAATTTAAATTTTAACCTTTCGATCTCAAATTCGAAAATAATTTGATTTACATAAATTCAATTTTTACCTTTTTAAAATAAAATCATTTAAATAATTTCAAATCAACATTTAAAATCATTTAATTTAACCAATCCGGTGTCCGTATATAATTTTCTATCACATGGCCAAGTGAATCAGTTATTCCAATTTATCAGGGTTTGATATATATCATTTCAATCCAAATCACAATGTCATAGGTATATATATCATTTCAACTTATTTCTTAATTTATTTGAAATAATTCAATTTACAGTTTTATATACACTGTAAATAATATACAGGGTGATAACAGGACATAAATAAAAATAAATAATCATCCAAAATATCAACCAATAGCATCCATCGCAATCAATCATCCAAACAGTCAATATAATTCACAACAACTTCATAGTTATTAATATTAGGTATTTTACTGGCAATTAAATTCCAATTTCAAATTTAGCTGTCAATTTTAATTTTCAACAGTTAATTCAAATGACAATTTAGATGACAATTAAATTTATCAAAAAACAATCAATAAATTTATATCTCTTCATAATTTCAAATTTAACTAGCATAAAAATATTTTAGTATTTTGTGAGCGTTATAAAACACTCGCCTTTTATTTGAAACTGAAAATATTTCAGCTTCAAATAAATGCCACTTCGATTCCACGCCAGAGCCTTCATCGATATGATTCCAACGCCACTTGTTTCGTCCAATTCTGACCTCGTATGGAGAAGTTATAGCATTTTAAAGATTACACTATTTAATATATATATATATATATATATATATATTTACAATTTTTTTTTATTATTTTAACCATCATCAAAGCCGTTCGTTCCGGACCAAGCAATCATGGCCGCATGCTATTCTTCTTCCTCCTCGCGCATTTCAGGACTCAAAGCAGTGTTCGAACCCATCGTAGCAAATGAAAATTTGATCGCCGCCTGCTCTTTGGTCAACCAGAAGTTGATCAAACCCTGCCATCTAGAAGCCCTATGTGCACTCTACCTTCGGCCAGCGATGCGCCCCACTCATTCGTCCCTACGCCTTGGAAAATGTGAATGAACTCGCAACCTTCTTGAGCCAAATATGACCAAACGTGGCCACTAAAATCGATCACCACCATTCACATCGTAGAGTTCGCTGTCCTCTACGATTTCTCTGTTGAAGTCTCGACTTGATATTGCTTGGATGAGGAGAATTTGGGGAGAGAAGACTAGAATGTTTCGGCCATTAAAATAACTGGTGTCGGCTAGGGCAAAAGATATAGCTACGGTTTCTGAAATACGCGCGTGCGCGTGTGTATATATATACACGTACATAAATAAAATATTATTATTTTTACTATTCACGCACTTTTCCGAACGAACTCCAAACAAAGCGTGTCGTTTGGCAGTTGTAATGTTATACCCCTATTTCGAACGCAATGGAACAAGTTTCAAGTCCCAATTTGATCGTATGCAGAAGATAGCTTTTTGAACCCCATTATTATATTAAATTTTCAATATCAATTTCAACGCGTTTCAATTGTATACGGCCAAACGGTAACTCCAAACACTACGAAATTTGAAATCCGATAATAATACACTATTACGGATCCAATGGAACTGGTTTCGTCAAAATCCGAGGCAGTGCCCAAAATGGCTACTTTTACTCGTTAATTATAATATAGAATTTTCAATTTTTAATTATTCACTTTTAAATCCAATTTCAAATGTTAACCATCTTTATTCATTTTTAAATAAAATCTAAATCAATTTTCGATATCATTTTCAATCATATTAAATCCAGAATTCAATTATTTAAAAAATTGCAATATTAAATTTAAACAATTTTAATTATCCAATAAATCGATATTAATAAATCAATAAATTTCAAATGAATTTTAATTTCCAACAATTATTTTATTTCCATCAAAACAATACAACATTTATTATCCAATTCTTGCTATTGATTATAAATACATTCAA
Source organism: Allium fistulosum (assembly GCA_030737815.1). Classification (NCBI taxonomy): domain Eukaryota; kingdom Viridiplantae; phylum Streptophyta; class Magnoliopsida; order Asparagales; family Amaryllidaceae; genus Allium; species Allium fistulosum. Next base: position 634,624,405 of record CM060908.1, on the reverse strand, counting down.
TACGTAGAATTCCATTTCAATACTGTTATTGCCAAAATCTTCGAAATTGTTTATTTCAATATTTTATTAAAGTTCATATTCAATAACTACATTAATAATTCATTAAATTTTTATTTTTAACAAGTTTTAATTAATAATCATATTAAATTTAATAATTTAAAATAGTTAAAAATACGGGTCGTTACATTCTCCCATACTCAAAACTTTTCGTCCTCGAAAAGGCGTTAAGTATAGAATTTAACATGCTATATATCCTCTCAAAATAATTAACTTATAAACATAAACATCTTGTTTACTAAACTATTACTACGCTCCTACTACGCCACTCCGATACCAGTTTTACGGAAAATATAACTTATATATATATATATATAACAAGTTATAAAAAAATTGAAACTTCAAATTTTTTCTAACGCTCGGATTTACGGAAAATTTCGACAGTCTCCTTTGTGCAGCTCGATCGAAAAAAATTTAAACATAATATATAACCCACATCCAATATATATCAAATATACATCTCATCTCAATGATGAGGCATCCCGTAGGGAAAATATAAAAGCACGGTATGTAAACCGAGATGTGTACCTTATTATTATTAATACGAGCTAGTTCGCTCGTATTAAACAAGCAAAAGCATATAAAAACCCACGTATACGTCCAAACGATCTTCGTATGTACCTATCTCAACTCAATTTAGAATATTAGTCACTTATGAAGATACAGGAAGCATATATGAGTTAAATAGAATCACATAGCAAGAATTTTGAATCCAAATCATGAACATTAGCACCAATACACGACAAAACAATCATATGTAGCCAAAACAATAAAATCGATGATTTACAACCAAAAAACATTCACAATTATCAATATTCATCTAATTAATCCAAACTATCACCATTTACATTTCCAATGTCAATATTTCAATTTATACACTTCATTTCTTATTAACATCTAAATTTCATCAGCATTTAACTAATTTACTTCCAATTTATTCAAATCTATTTCATTTGCATTCAATTTATTCAATTTCATTTGTTAAATTTCAATTGTTTCATTTTACGTTTAGCAACATCTCATATCAATTCATTTATTCACATTCATTCTACACTTAAGTTCATTTTCATTTTAAATCAATGTTATTTCATTTACTCATTTTATTAACACAATTCACTAACTTCTTCCATTTATTCATTTCGGTTTAGCTTTTCATAAGTTAAAGTTCATTTCACTATTCAATATTAGCTTCCTTCCTTTAACATCCATATTCAATTAATTTAACATCTTGTTTAACTAACATTTATCAAAGTTATAAACTATAAACTAAACTTTACATTTTCGTGAAACATTTGAATTATAATGTTCATATCTCCGTTTTTAGCACCAACATCATTAATGAATTATTTCTTATATCCTTACTTAAGTTTCTTTACAACTTAATTCACATTTATTTTCACAGGTTCATTTAATAAAAAAATTATTTGTGAAACATTTTATTAATCATCACTTTAGTTTATAATCATTCTATAAAAGTCCAACTTCTTATATATGACTTTATCTAAGTTTATAATTATCTCAAAAGTTACAAAGTCAATTTCAAAATTTCTTTGCAAATTTATATTTAATTCTATAACCAATTTACAAAGATATTATTTAATTCATTTGTCTACTTTCTTAAGTTCCACTTACTTATTCCATTTAGTCATTAATCATTTCATAATATACTTAAGTATATAACATTTACTATTACAACTAAGTTTCCATTTATACACATTTTAATTACTTTTAAGTTTGGTTTACTTGTATAATATCCCATTACATATCCAAATCATCATTTTAAGTTTTAACATTTGGTAAGTCTTATTACATGTTATTAGAATGCAATTTGGTATTATACAAATTAATCTGCTTCGTTTTACTTAATTAGAATGTTCACTATTTTAACTTGTTTAATTTTTTTTTACTTTCATTTTAGAGTTGCAAACTTCAACTCTAAAGTTTCTCAATACATTTAGCTTAGATTTCACAATTCTCTTATTTTAAAAATTTTGGTTATTCAAATATTTCATTTCATTCAAAAAATTTGAAGATTACTAATTAACAGAACTTAAAAATTTTAAATACGGGGTTCATTTCAAATCATTTGAAATAAGTATATATATTTATATCTTTCGTATATCAAATCATACTTTTGGAGTTTAAACCAAAATCCATTTATCAAAACAATTTCGTAGCAAATATTCTCAGAAGTCTCCCTCACTTTGAGACTTGAAAATGAACGTCGATGATGCTGTGTAGTTATCACCGAAATTACTTTCCAGTGACAGAAGAGGGGAGTACTGAATTCATTCCTTTTGAAATTTATTTGAAAACAATTTGTATTTGTATATACTTCTAAACAATACTGATATTATTTTCCAAACATTGAAAAACCTTTTTCAAAAACACCGGAATTTAAATTTCTCAAATTCTAAATTTTATATTCATTTTACTTGCAAATTATATTTTATAAATCACATTTATACAGTTTCATTTTCTTATAATCATATAATAGCTAATAGTTTAGGAATATTGCCTAATTAAACAATAAACGATAATGATCAATATTATCATTTCTAACATCTAATTCATTTAACTATCTAAATTTCAGAAAACCATTCTTTTATATATAAAATATATTCTTAGGTAAAATTATTTCACTTACCAAATTTCGAAAACAATATTGTGTTGGTTTGCTTTGATCAAGTGTTTTGGAATCCCTATCGATATAGTGGCGTCCCACGTACCACTCAGAACCCGAAATTCAAACTTAACAATTTAAACAATACAATATAAAACATTTGATACAACACTAACAAATACACTATCTTATATATATACACTCAAACAGACTCATTCTAGGGTGTTACTACTCTATCTCTAATGAGTCAAACCCCACAAAGCTAAGGTTATCGCTAAACCAAAGCTCTGATACCAACTATGACAACTCACATTTCGGAAGGTTTAAATTGACAATAATCCACATGTGTCCGACTTAAACAATCCGAAACATAGATAATTAATGGGGTTAATTAAGAAAAATAAGAAAAGAACAAGAAAACAAACACAAAATCTCGCAGCGGAACGATAAAATATAATAATCAAATAAACAGTTCATGAAACTGTTTACTATACATTTGATAATAATTTATACAACATTTATTAGGGATATACATACAACATGGATAAATAAAATAATGCAGCAGACAACATTATGTAGGAATAATAATAGTAATAATATACCAAATCTTCGTCTTCATCCTACAAAATAAATCTTCAATAAGCTAAAAACTCAGGGCTGACCCAAGCGTAATGAAAAGACAAAACACTCGAGTCAGGACTAAAATATTCTTATATGAGTCAAATCGATATCGCATGTAACATGAGTGTCATGGCATCAGAGATGTTTACAGGGTTTCATATCTCCTATTCACTGTATAACGTGCGTGCAATAACTTAAGAGATGTTACGGGATTTTCCATCTCTTAAGGATCCGTCAAAATATTTATATATAGTAGAATACGTTATATATATAATGTCTAATCAATAAAATAAATATCAAAATAGCATTAAGTCCCAATTTGATCGTATGCAGAAGATAGCTTTTTGAACCCTATTATTATATTATATTTTCAATATCAATTTCAACGCATTTCAATCCCGTATGGCCAAATGATAACTCCAAACTCTATGAAATTCGAAATCTGATAATAATACACTATTATGGATCCAATGGAAGTACTTCGTCGACATCCGAGACAGTGCCCGAAATGGCTATTTTTACCCGTTAATTATAATATAAAATTTCCAATTTATAATTATTCACTTTTAAATCCAATTTCAAATGTTAACCATCTTCATTCATATTTAAATAAAATCTAAATCAATTTCCGATATCATTTTCAATCATATTAAATCCAGAATTCAATTATTTAAATAATTGTAATACTAAATTTAAACAATTTTAATTATCCAATAAATCGATATTAATAAATCTATAAATTTCAAATGAATTTTAAATTCCAACAATTATTTTATTTCCATCTAAACAATACAACATTTATTATCTAATTCTTGCTATTGATTGTAAATACATTCAATACGTAGAATTCCATTTCAATACTGTTATTGCCAAAATCTTCGAAATTGGTTATTTCAATATTTTATTAAAGTTCATATTCAATAACTACACTAATAATTCATTAAATTTTTATTTAATAATCATATTAAATTTAATACTTTAAAATAGTTAAAAATATGGGTCGTTACAATACACACATGTACATCAAAACATGATAAACATACAAATCATAATCTAGATCTAACTTTTATACTAGCATGTTGATATGATCAAAAAGGGTTGTAAAAGCAGCTAAAAACCATTTTAAACCATTTTATTTTTTACCATTAACATGTATAAAGATGTGATTAAAGTTAGAAAATGTTTTAGGATCAAAATCATCTTATAAACATCAATTTCTACTATATAGACATGCATATGATGACGTGAGATCAAGAACCATTCACCTAATACCCAGTTTACCACTTTAAACATCTAGATCAGGTGTGAATAGTAGTTAATCCAAAATCAAAGCACCAAACTGATAAATTTATGACCACCTTTGATAATCTCTCCTCTAATGATGGATTTGACTATGGTTAGTAAGGAAAAGATGAGCTTTTTGATGAAATCAAAGTTAATGGAGGTTTGGGATTGTATTAGGAAGTGAGAAATATGATTGGAGATATCCCATCAGTCCCTATTAGGTGAAAATATGAAATTAGCCAATGGTCTTAGGTTTGGGACTAATTAATTACCCACTAATGCTGGCCAGCAGTAGTCATAACTTTTAAATGGTAAGTCCATTTTACTATTATGACTACTTTACAGAATGGGAAACCATCATCTAAAAGCAATGGAGTGGTTTCGGACCCTAACTCTACTCCTACCAAAAGTTATAGGTCATACAATATTTTTAGGATCAAAATGGTCACGTTTCGATAAAAATCAAAGATGTAAAGAAGTCCCTATAAGTCATTTCACAAAATTTTAAAGTCATACGACCTCATATGAATTAAATAAAAATATTTTACGATCATTCGATACGTAAAATACAGATCGTTGCATTCATATAACTAAGAATTCTAAAAAAATGCATGGTTAAATAAATTATATGGTGAATTCCGTATGCGTAGCTCATGTTCGCTCTATTACTGTTCATGGTATATAACTAACCATACATTGAATATACTTATTGGTAGTCCAATTTATATTATTGAATTTTTTTGGTACAGTAGAACATTTCAGTATTTACACTCTAGAAGAAGTCAAGGAATTAAGATTTTGGCTTTTTAATCTTTCATTTCCAACATTATCACCAGTGCATGCAAGCATTTGTAGCTGTGTGCTCTAATAAGAACTTATTATCAAACATATTTTTTTATCTCACATAAAAGGGTAGGTTTAAGTTGAGACTTTATTATATGGTAATCCAGAGTGTGTAGAAAAGATGATGAGTGAGATTAGAGAAAGTAGATCAAGTCTTCAGTTAACAAATTACATGAAAAACGAAGAAAAAGGACATCACAAGGATGCAAAAATAAACATTGACATACTTAATCAATTTTTTTTACTACATATAATGTTGCTCGAAATTCCACTGTTGATGTAGATTTGTCAAAAGAATACTAATAATAATCAAAGAGTAAACAACGGTTCAATTAACACAGTGTACCTATTGAAAAATCAGTGCATATACAGTAAAATTCCTAAGTATGCTAAATGATTCTTATTCATTGAATGAAAACAAAGAAGCTAACATACATATATACAAGTAAAATTGTAAATTGATGCATGCTCTAATAGGTGTGCATGAGGTACTACACACACTCACCACACAAAGATGAATCATGTAAAATACGCACTAACACATACACTCGGATACATTACTACACTATATGTAGGGTCGTGCATTTTACTTTTTTTTCAAGGTGTAGAAAAATCCTAAAAAATTACATTTGATATTTTAAAGCACCAAGAGACTCAATATGAAAGTTGAACTTAAAAACATATGCATTTGAAAGTAGGCAAGCAGACGACTTTATAATAAGTGTTCACTTGTAGATGCATATATATATATACATATATACGAGTACTTTGGCACGTGCGATGCACGTGCGCAGGTGAATTTGTATTAAAAAAACTATTTGTAAGGTTTTTAAAATTTTACAAAATGACTTTGACATATACGTATGTTGCATTTTTTATGCGTGTACATGTATAAATCGATCATTTATCAAAACGTGAGTGGGATTATTTTATAGAAATAATCAACTATTACGTGAATATTTAGAGAAGTGTAATAAATAGTAAAATTATCGCTTCCTGTAGTTTGGAACTTAGGAAACTTGCACCATCTCTCTTTTAAAAAGTATTAAACCGCCGTATTAACATATAGAGAATTTTAACCGAATGCCTTAAGAGTTATCTATACTATATTATTATTAGTGAGTTAAATTTCAAGCTCACACAGGTCCCCTTGAAATTTGGCAACTGAACAGTCTTCGAGATAACTCTAAATCATTCTTTCTCTTCCTCAATTATTAGTGACTTAGAGCGTAGAAGCCCCCGAGATTCTTTTCCTAAATTTTGAACTCAAAGGTCGCGGATCCTTTTCCACCTTTTTCCTATCCATTTACGTTTCCCTTCTCTTCAATCGTGCCTTTCCCTTTCTTCATTTTTCCACAGCTAACAAATTAGGTTTTCCCCTCTTCAATCATGTCTTCCCCTACTTCCTTTTTCCAGACCTAAATGATAACATCCCGTCAATTTATTGCGTATCCGCTCTCCCTCCGTTGTCCACGCTTCCTGCCAACGTCGCCTGCTAAATTGTGTGTGGTCGGAATCGGTTCACCAATGGGGTGTCTTCAAGGTTTCTAGCTCTTCTCCTTATGTAAGCAAATAAATTCACAGAAACCTAATGAATGAAGCGGAGATGTTCCTCTTCTTTTGTCACCAGAAACCTAATTCCTTCTTCGACGACTTCTTGCAACTCCCACTGTTTCGGGTACTCGACTATTTAACTGATTATATATTAATTAAAATTATGCAACATTTTAAATTTATACATCGATATTGTAATTCTTCTAGATTGAATAAATCCATCAAATAATCATTTCTCTATTTGGATAATAGTTTATGCATCATCTTAATTTCTTTGGATTTGTCAGCAATTCATCCACTATATCAGTTTTCTTTCTAAATGCTTTCACATTAGTTTCAATATTATAATAAGATGATGGATTTGAACACCAGTGTTTCAGTGTTATTTTCTTATAGTACTTCTTTGAGATAATAAAAACCAAAATTTTGTAATTTTTCCTTCTGGAATTTTATATCCACATATAATTTGTTTCATAGAAGAATTTTAAAATTTTCTTTTAGATCCAATTGAAAGCTTAGTGGATGGCGTGCTTTGTTTTGAAAAATGTGTATTGTTTTTGAATCATGATGAGTTAAAGCCATTATTCAAATCATTTATTTCCTTTAAAAGCAAACGTGTGGATGTGAAGGTTCATATAAAAATCAATTTATGAACTTTATATACTTGATACTAAATATTCACTTGATGAAACAGGTATTAAATTATGACTAATAATTTGCAGCTTGCGCCTTCTATACAAAACTACAAGGGGTTAGCAAGGAATCAATATTAGTTATTATATAATAACTATCAAGGTATCTAATTTTTATGAGCTGGTAGTTAGTTTCTATTATGTTTAAATTAACCAGAGAAATCATAACAACTGATACTTAATTTCACTTCTCTAAAGAGAAGGTTAGGTTCGTGATACTTTATTAGCCAAATATGAAATTTTGTTTGTCTTCCAAAAATGCTATTTCTTAGTTACTGACTTTTATTTAAATTTTTTGATAGGTAGAAAGTTATTCATCCTTCACTTTCTTTACAAACATTGAGATATTATAAATTTATCATGTTGCTTTCCGTGCAAGTTTTGGTGAGTTATTCGCTAAAATGGCCAACATACTAGATTGTGTCTTCCAAAAGTAAATGGTGTTACATTGTGTATACAAGCTACAAATAGGTTCGCAATGTACTGAAAAAGCTCCCTTTTATGTAAAATGCAAGTACTGTAGAAAAATGTGCACATAGATGTACGCTAACTACTTTATGTCGATAGTCAAATGCATGCTTATGTGTAGGATAAGAATACTAAATTAGGAAAATTGTAGTTTTATGTTGAAGGAAAAAAATCTATTTCATCTTCAGGCTTAATTCCACACTAATTACAAAAATAGGTTTGATTTTCAAATGATTCTCACCAAGTCGGGATTTATGCTTGCACGATGTGAAGTGTGCAAACACAAATTTGTAGTTTGTACTTGCGCTCTTTGAAAATGCTCAAGTAGGCGTGTACAAATTGTTTTTTTAAATTTGTGCTTGCGCAAACATAATACGCTGCCACAGTGAAAATGTGGCATATTTTTGTACTATGTTTTAAATAAGTCATAAAGTTTTAATGTTTTTTTTGTCAACTAGAATTACTTACTAAATTAGCATCACAAAAAAAGACGGATACATGTATGTTTATAGACTGGCAATTTTTTTTCTGCCATATGGTTGTACCTTTTTGCTTCATATTTTAACAGGTTTACACTGACCTGGCTTCAAACCATGATATACTCATGTTATGGACTTTTTTCAAGTGAAGTTTATAATTACGAATTCAACAATTGTTGCTAATCTTTAGTTACACTTTTTTTGGGTTGGATTCAAATGATCTGTTCTGGATTGCCTTTTATTAATATAATAAATAGTGGTTTATTTAAAAGAATTTTGGTGTTTGATTTTGTCCAGTTATTGATTGAATGTGTACTTCTCTTTGCCTAACAGGACTTAAAACTGACAAAATCACTCTTAATGCATATGCAAGATGAACTTTTGATCTGTAGTTAAATTATCATTGTCATCCTGTGATAATATTTTAGTTGGCCTTCAGCTTTGTCAACTGTGCATGCGTGATGATATTGTATTTTAGAATTAGATAAATAAGCAATCGTATTATGCAAGAACCTATAGCATGCAAATAGGTGAAAAGAATTGTCAATCAAAGAACAACTAAAGAAGTTTTTACCTATTGCAGCTTTGTTCACTATTACGAAAATCTAACTCATTCTTTAGTTATGAATCAACAGCTCATTGTGTCACTCTTATGTTACAGGTTGCAGTCATCAACACAACATCTAAATGAGTCTTGAAAACCAATGTCAAGACTAAATGAAAACATAAATGAATTGAAAGTTCAATTATACTTATCCTTCTAAGTTCTAATATAAATTAGCATAGAAACCATTTTGGGTATTTTTTTTTCGTAATGAACTTACTTCTAAAACCATAGACTATGACCAAGCGCATTTTTTACGGATGGTCATTAACCAAATGATGATATATAGTTATTGATATCATTGTTTTAAATGTTGGTGTGTGCAATTTAAATTATAGTGATGAGCTAATGTCGAATTACATCGATTGAAATAACTTAAAGATAATTGCAGTTTCATGTCCATAATGCGAAAACTTAAGTTGTATGTATTGCTTATGTCATGTCAAGAGTTAATATTATAAATCTAATTTCGTATATTTATACGCATAAAGTATTAAAGTAGTTAAAAAATTTAAAGTACGATCAAAGACCGCTAGGTCAAATGGCAAGTGTGTGCGTATATATCCTCTTTCTTATAAATTGAAATCCCCTCCGTATTTTATGACATAGAAAATTTAACATCTGACAAACCTTCGCATCTACATTTCTAATTATTAAATTATATACGAAGCAAATTCTCCTCCATTATTTTTAACGTGATGGTTGGTTCTCCATTGGGCAAATTCATGCAATTTCCATTTTAAAGGTTGGTTACATATTAAATGATGTCAATAAGGTGAATAACATTAAGATTAATTACTACTGTCATGATAATTGTATTTTAAACAAAACTTGACTATAACCATTTAATTGTTCTTATGGGAAATCATTATTAATTTATTGTCGTGATAGATGAAACGATATGACATATCGACCTTTATGATTTTTTTTGAAAAATCTTCAATTTTCTTATCAAATTTTGACCTAACCTAAAGTAGATACACTACACAAGGTTTAAGTATGCAAATTCAATTGAAAAAGAACTTGGATTATTCAGTTGTTATAATATAAACAGTAAGCTTAATTTTTTGTTTATTGTTTCTAAATTATAATTAAACATTCTTGATTTTCGCACTAATTAATATAAATCAGACAAGTCATCTTTGTTTAACTTTACCCACCTAAGAGCAACCGTGTAACAACTTCATTGCTTGCATTATTAATGAGAAACAACATGCATCATTAGTAGAATAGGTTTGGCTTCGTTCTATAGAAAGTGCTTTATTCAATTGAAAATTTAATTGACTACGAAATACTATATCATATGCCTTCCTCGCTAACTCTCATGACCTGCACTCACACTTTTCCTTATTATGCAAATTGAAAATTTTATTTGCCTTTAGATCTTTAATATCCACGGTCAACTTATTTTAGTAGGGTCAAACAGTGAATTAATTTGTAGGACTGAACAGTTTTACCTATTCATTTGTACGTCTACTTTAATTTTTCTTTTCATGCCCTAATATACATGATGTTAAACCACTTTCTGTCTAAGTTATATTCATGATTCAATTGTATGTAGGTACCATTAGTTATTTCCTACATCCTAAAATTACGACTTGAGTCTTCCTAAATGGTTTTCTGCTTCAAGTACATGTTACCTTGGAAAAGCTATCGCTTAGGCTCTTTTGCTATTCAGGATTTTGCACTGTACTTAAATCCTAATATAACCAAATGATAAGCCTCATTATGATATCCAATGGCTAGCATACTTGAAACAAGTTATCAAAGATGCAACCAAGCAAGTGCTAAGACGAAGGTGGTGATTAAAAGTTTAAGGAGGAAAGTCTAAACTTTACCCTATGCGTAAACATTGGATTGAGATTGAATGCAGCAGTATTTGGTTTTTAAACGGTAAGTACGTGCATCTGCATTTAAAACAAAGCAGGCTTTTTGTTTTTTTTTGTTTAGGAACAAATGTGCATGCCTTACTTGATCCATATATGGAATATTTATGTTGTTGTTTTTGGGTCATGCCTATTCAATACAGAATATACCTAAGAGCTATACATACACATATACATTTATATATGTATATGCATGCACACAAACATACACACTCTTACTTGAGATGGTATGTTCATTGAAAGCAATATTTTTGGAACTATAAAATAAATTGTTTTAGATTCATATGTACTTTGTGTGTCATGCACCAGAATGGTTGGCATTACTGATGGATTTGACGATGTGCTTAAAATGCTTCGTCAGAGTAAAGATGATACTGATAGTCTTACAACCATGTCCACTGCAAGTAAAGGAAATGAGTTTAAACGATCGCAAGGTATTTAATTTAACTATCATTTTATGTACATAGTAAATTATTATTATAGTTGTATTATTTTGTATAGTTGTTATTGACATTGAACTTTCCACGGCCATTATTCACTGTTTAGATTATACCAGTTGAAGTTATCCAAGGCCTTACGTTCAGTTTTAAATGATATTTAAAGCATTTTCTTAAAGTGTTATGCACTTAAGAAGTTGAAATGATAACTGAAGTCTACCCAATTGTTTGCATTATATACCAATTATATTACAGTCATCACTATATTCAATTATAATCTCTTTAACAAAAAAATATTTGACACTTTACTTTTGTTATTACTGACATTTGTCATCACTATCCAACCCATATTGGATTGGTTAGTTAATCCTTTTGTTTATAATTTTTTTTCTTATGTACTTTCAATACTTTTATTATTATTTATGGCATGAAATGAAGAGTAATTATCATTCTGCTGAAAATCAGAGTTAATTGTAAAACTACAAATTCCAACGTACCTAAAATTGTTCTTATCTTTTTAATTTGAATATGTTATTCACTTATTCGTTAATCTTTTTTTGGTCCAAGTAGATTTGATTTTTTAATTTGACATGTTTATATAGTTTATGTATGATTCGGTTTAATACTATGTCTATGATGTTTATTCTCCAAATTGTAGAGGAGGCATGAGTCCATAAGTAACCGGACTGTGTAGCCAGGTATAGCATGAATGAATCTGAACTGGATCGGTCGGCAATAGCAAATTGATAAATGGTATACAACATCCAAGAAGTAAACTTGAACTACTTAATCTGAGAAGAGAGAAGGCAGAAAACGATAACGGCCATGTAGAGGACTTGGTAGCAGCATTATTGACACATAATATTACAAGTACAGCTCCAAGACAAAAAATGTTGGTTACTGTTCCTAAACTAAGACAAACAGTTTATGTATTGAAATTTTGCAGTCATGGTTGATCAAACCAAGATTGCAGCTGTAATGTAGCATCAGCTGATAAGGGAACAAATGTATTAAAAGTGCAGCTATTTTGTTCTACTGTTGTTTTAATTTTTGATTCCTATCAGATCACTGTACTAAAATTTAATATTAAACTTCTACGTCCTAAATATTTATCATAGTTTTTCCCTACTCAACGTAGTTCATTCATTTGCGGTAGCCTGGCTAAATGCACTGTGTTGTACAATTAAAATCATTATCCATTACCTAGCACAAGACTTAGTTCAACCACTTTTTGTTATAAACAAAATTGTTGTTCTCTGTTAAATTTGGCTACCTGTAGGTCCTGTAGTGCTTGGATTGCTGCACACTTTTTCGCTCTACTTGGAAATATAAAACTTTTCTGAACTTAATATTTAAATGTGCAACAATGTGAACTTCAATGATAGATGCTTTATATACATCATTCTCCATGCTCCACGAATTGGATGGTGAAACTATTTTCCATGTTAAGCAATTTTCAATTCCAAAGTCAATAAAAGTACTGCTTCTAATCATATTTTATCACTTTTTTAACTTAGTTTACAACTCAATATTTAGCAATTGGAATTCAATGTTTTTTCCGTTAGACTTGAATCAAAATGGTGCAAAAGATGATACTAAGTTTTCAAAGGCTTTTTATTTGGCTATGAAAATCAAGGGCACAACAGTTCATCCTACAAATATTCTTAACTAAGTTACATATGTCAATATAACACCAGATGTTTTTTATTCATACATGTTAGGGAATTTATTACACAAATCTGTTTCCACCATTTTCCTAAATTTATGTGAATTTTCTTGAATTAATTTAGTTTTTCCTTTTCTACCTTACCAAAAGAAATTGTAGATCCATGCATTTTATACCTTTTTACTTATTCTATTAATTTTTACTAAACTTTGTTTCAAATTATTTAGGAGGTTGTAAAAAATAGTTGAAAAAGAGATTTTCCATAGTTCTCAAGCTTGAAATTTCATGCAAATTGTGTTGAGATATTGAACACCGAAGGAGAAGAGAAAATGATGACAAGTACAAGGTGATGTGGCATGTCAAGTAACAATTATTTGGAAGGCGTGTAAATATGATTTGGTTGTTTTGCTAATAGATTTGCATGAGAAAAATGATGTGATTTACTTTTGAAGTGCAAGATTGTAAATGTTAGTTGTGATATATATGTGCTAATTGCAACCTTTTTTAGTTATTAATACGGACACTATTTTTAAATGTTATCAAGGGAAAAAGACTATTTTTATTTTTGGTAGTTTCTTTGGTTTGAATATTGTGAACTTCTTTTACCTTAATCTTTGTTAATTTTGGTACTCTGAAACATCAGATTGAGAAATAGTTTTTACAATTAAATCAACATATTAATGATCTTTTAAATGATATGTGTTATTCACATGCAAATATTCAGTCGTTGATTTTTTTGAAAAATTATAGCCTTTCATATTTCATATAGATATTGTATTTATAACTGCATCATTCAAAATGCAACTATAATTGCATCATTCAAATCAGCTTAATAAATATGCAGTTAAAGTCAATTCATATTTGGTATGCATTTAAAATTATAACTACATTTTCATAATGCGGTTAAATTACTATCATTAAAACCAAATAAAATCAACTACTATAGCCAAAATTAGTATTGCATCACACAAATGCAGTTAAACTATTCAAATGCAATAATAATCGCTTAATTCCAAAAATACTGTAAAATAATAATCGCTTTTGCTTAATGAATTTAAATCATAACTGCAATAAGCTCGAACAAATCATCGAGTACAACTAAAATTATTACTACATCACATAAATAAGTTGAAATATTCAATTGCTACCATGATAATTCAAAATTTTCATTAAATTATAACTGCATTTTCTGTAGTTAAATTTAATTGTATTAAGATTGAATAAATTTATGAAATGTAGCCAAATTTATTACTACATCAGATAAATGTGGTTAAAAATCTTCAAATGTAGTTAAATTAATCCAAAACTTGATAGTATATTATAACTGCATTTTCTTAATTTAATTAATTTATAACTACTTTAAAATTGAATAGAATTATCAAGTATAGTCAAATCATCAATAGTAAATGCAGTTAAAAAATTCTAATGTAGTTAAATTAATTCAAAAAATGCCTATAAATTATTACACCATTTTTTTATGGGGTTAAATTGTAAGAGCATTAAGTTTGAATAAACTATCAAATACAATCAAAATTATTACTTTATTACATAATGCAGTTACAATATTCAAAGGCAACCATAATTGTATAATTCAAAAAAAGTTCCTTTCATATATGCTAAAAGATAATAATTGTATAGTAACTTCACGATAAAAGATTCTTATATAGATATTATTATGAACAATAAATGTAATTTTCACAAAATTAAAGAGCCTTTAGTTACTTTTGGCGATTTTATATAGATTTTTTGTAAGTAGTCACTCTTTTCTTAGTTGAATTTACGTCGCAGATCATCTTTCTACAAATAACCGTGTGCGAAGCACGGGTTCACACTAGTTGTACTATATAAATGAAATGATAGGTTTTTGATATTATGCATTTTAATGGAGTTGACACTATATTTTGAAGTCATAGGTTGTAGAAAATGTGAACCTCATTTACTGTTTGGTATGCCGCATTTCAAAATTTCTACAGTATATATAGCACAGGGCAATGATGAAGTCTCCTTACATCAAAATGTTGGTTATACATGTAAGATTTCAACAATGGTTATTGCTGTGAAACATGTACCAAGCAAACATTTGAATTTTCAATTATATATATATATAACAATTGAATTTATAGATACCACTGTGCATATATGTCCAATGGAGTGTGCATAGAAAATTTCTTTCAAGTTGGAAATGAGTGTTATATGGAACCCAAGTTACCTTATCACAGCCTATTGCATCTATGGTGAAGCCTATCAAATAAATAAAGTATATGTATTAGGTATAAAATTTCAATACACACGTTTAGCTGTGTATACACGTAATGGTTTAACAGTGTACCAAAAGATAGTTCATGTAATTTCTACACATGCAAGGAAAACAATAAGTAACATAGTGAGTTCTCTCACTATATTCGTTAATTTCATTAATATTAAATCTTACAATTTGAAGCAACTGATTTCATTAATATTAAATCTTACAATTTGAAGCAACCGACAACATAAAATAGACAAAGGATGAAACCATCTTTTATAATTAATGTTAAAACATTATTGATTAATATAGCCATTTAATCTACTAATTTACACATTAACATGACAAAGGAAGAATAAGAATATAAAATTATCCTTAAAGAATGTACATGAGCATATGGAGCATACCATGAGAGAAGCACACTTTAATTAACCATTGCAATGATGCAGCACCGCATGCATTCCAATCTCTCCAGTGGCAACTTGATAATCAATAACATAAATGGAAATTTTTAGTGATTTGTTAATGATCCAACATTTCATTGATTAAGAACACGATGATAAGGCCACTGTTTTCCACCTTTGTCATAATAGTTGATGCAACCTCATCTAGGAACTGATCAAAACCAAATAATAGAATAACATCTCTTTAACTCCTATTTAAACAATCAAAAAAGCATTTTCAACAATAACCAAATTAGTCAAAATACCAACACTACATATATCAAGCAATCGTACTTAAGAACAATAAAGAGAATATCATTTCTTGCTCTTCCATGCGTATGCACGGTCCGCAAATGAAATATAGTTTTGTTCCGAAATAGTACTGTTTGGAGCTTACTTGTCACGCACGTTTTAAGAACTCTCATGTTATACGTCAGAAGAATTAATAGTCGGATTGAAAAATAAGAAATAAAAGCTACTCCAATGTAACCATAGAGTGTGCACTATTATGGTTAGCATTAGCAAAGGAAATTAGATGAAGTACTGTACAAATTCAACTACCAAATTATAGTCAGTAGAAAGGGTATTTTATGTTTTATTGTTGTAATCAACAGCACCTAAAAACTCAGTCTTACAATTAATGCATCTAAAATTCTTTGAAGGAAATTGAAAGAGTGACGATTCTACAAATGTCATATTGGGTAAATGTCATATTGGGTTGAGAACACAAAAATAATATTTGAGGGTCTGTTAGAATTAAAAGATAGCAATAGTAAGGTATTTTTCATATTTTAGTATCATACACATTTAAATACAAACTAAGATCCGAAACTATTAAAAACAACATTTTGCATACCTCATGAAGTTGGAAATCAACATACATACATTCCTCAAATTGACTATTTCGCTAAACTTTAGAATGAGAAGTAGGGTTTGAAAGAGCTTTGACTTATGTGTCTCCACAGTTTATACAGACAAAAGAATTAATTAAAGGCAGCCATAGCCTCTCCATCTGCATTTAAATAAAAGAAGTAACAGCCAATTCAGAAATTCATTAACAAAAGTATGAGCCAATTTCATTTAAGTTGTTTTCTTCTAGAAAACAACCAAAGTTCATAAATTCATTAGTATAATTTAATTAAACATATTAATAAGATTGTATTATACCATTAAAAGAGTTATAATTTCTTCTTTGCTTTTTTTCGATTCAAGTTCAAATTGTCCAGAAAGATGATAGTGAATTTGCACCCTGAAACAAACTAATAACACAAACTATCTCTGATGGTATAAATTTACATTCCCAAAATTAAGAATATGATAAAGGTAACATCTTTACTGACCTTAGAATTCCTTTACTAAGCTTGTTCGCAGATCCGACTTTAATTTGTGAGTGCTGCACGTGATTACATCAAATCAATACTGGCTGCACCACCATTTCTTTCACTGTTTCATGATTATTGTTCATACTGAGGTGACCATTTAGGAAACTAAATTGCATATTAAAATCGATAAAATGTATAACCTTCTGATCGATGCTTCATGAAAAGATAATAGAAAGTCAATCGCCTTACCGAATCCAAAAATGAGAGAAAGATCTTAGATAAATCATCTTCTACTATGAATTGATCTAACATCTCCGAGCTACCGTTCTAAAAATAGCATTTGAAATCGTCCTCATTATAGGAAACTCATTGATTTGTCACCATTTGAAAATTGTTGGTTGATTTAATTTTAATATTTTTTCTCTTTCGTTATTAAGGTTCATGTGGAAGATGAAATATTTGCTTTATATATAAGATAAGTGCAATGTGAAAGGAATGATTTCGTGAACCACTAAACATGTACATACCTGCGATCTTATAAGTTAATAAAGCATTGTAACAAATGAACTTTAGAAGTGCAACTCAAGTACAGTATAGGTTTTTATCAAAAAAGTACAGTATAGATGTAAGAGCCTAAAAGTATTAGTTTCAAAAGTCGGCATCCTATTAAACTTTAATCAAAAAGGATAATATTGATATACTGCTACTATCGTTTCTCCTACCTAATAGGTCGTTCTTTTCGACGGAATACATGATATGTCAAACATAATAATGTGTCTAAAAGTAAATTTATGAGCTAAAAATGGATGCATATCAATATCTTAGTACTAATGTATAGACATATAGTAATGACAGCTACAAAATGACATACAGATATTACTCAAACATTAATATTTATATGATTTCAATCAACAAATTACATGACTAAATATACATGCACTATAGTTTTTTCAATTTATGGCATAAAATGGAGTAAAAATATACTTACATTTTATTGACTTACTAGAGAGAATTTTTGAACATATTGACATTCATAATGGACCAAGGCAAAGATATATTCACCAAGAAATTAACATTCTGAGCACCAACCTGGAGAACAAAACAATCACTTTCAATGCAAAAAGCAACATAATTTCTTTCTAAAAACGCGAATAAAATTATGTAATATTAGTTGGTATTCATCAAGAATTGAAAAAATCTTAAATATTAAAAATCAAGATGTATGAGGAATTATATCAAACATTACATGTGAACTGTCTAACCCGGTTCTTCTTGTGCAAACTCCAACAATGTCTAAATTGGATCAAGAATTTTTTTGGTATTGTATCTTGGTCTTAGTTCATTCAGCGAATCCTCTATCTGAAGCAACATTCATCATTGCTGAAAACTACAAGCTCAACTTCCTAAACCGTAACACTATTTACAACTATAGCTTAGCTTCTTCGTCTCTAAATATCCCCATGGTGCTCTTAGCAAAGATGAGAAAATTTGCACAATGATAATGGAAATTTGGTTAATAAAATCCCAAATCAAAAATTGAAATCTAAGAACCATCACCGGTATCTGTAATAACAGAGCTTGTCAAAAAAAATGAATGGCAACAACAAACCTAATAAAGTATAGAGATTTGCATACAACCAAAGAATAATTTTAACATCAGCCGCCTAAGACGTTTACGCTACCTCCACCGGTTTGAGTAGTTCTTTCATGGTGCTTCAGGTGGGTCATCGAAGACCAACGATGGTCGAGAGGGTCATCGGCTGCGATCTGGAGATAACCTTACTCTTTTTTTATTTTTTATTGAATTGTTTATTTTGATACTAAACATGGAAGATGGCGATAAATGGATTGTTGAAAAGAGAATAACCGAAAAGTTTGAATCTTTGATGGAGATACTGCTAAGAATGTGGCAAGGGAACGTGCAGCAGTAATGGGTAAGAGGAATTAGCTGTTGGCTCCAATAATTTTTCGTTGAATTATCCTGCCTCTGTAAATTAGTTGATAAAATAACAAAAATAACCCTACGTAGATAAGTTTCACACTATATTACCATGGGCATTTTAGGCCTTTCATTAAAGGCTTCACTTTGACCCTTTGACCAAGGGTTTTGCTTTATAGTATAGATACACACACACACATATATATATACAGATATATATATATATATCCACATCTTCATTGAATATTTTTTAAATACATTTATGCAAATCAGAACCACATATAACTACAAAGCATTTTTTGGCATTCAAGTACTAGGAAAATCAAAATTAAAGCAGAGATATAAAAAAAACTGTAACATTCCCCCTTCTGACCGCCTCCAGTCGGTAATTAAACCAACTTGAAACGTTCAAAAAGACGAATTGTTATTTAGTTTATAAGGTTTAAACCGAATCAGCTACAGAAACACAGAATAATAACATTTCATTACTATGAATTTCTTTTACATACATCAGAGTTTATACAATTTAATACTGATACAGCGGAATATCTTAAAATACAATTTTCTTCTGAAAACTAAAGTGATTCTCTACTCTCTCTCTCTCTCTAACTTCGCTGCTCGAAAATCTTCAAGCTGTAAAAATACTCGGTCTGACCCGAGTATTACATTCAAAAGAAAATAATACACAGGTCAGTCTAATTCAAACTCAGTTATTAGTGCATAAAAGCAGTAATAATCAAATAGACGATAGTCACAATAATTCCCGTCTATCTGATTCTTTAAACAAAGAAATCGGATAACAGTGTTAAACAATAATCAGCAGATTTAAATCATCAACAGAGATAAATAAACAATTTATCAAATCGACTAAATCAATTCAAAACAATAGAAATTGTCACTTTAAAACCATCAAAAATTCGATTGGCTGCCGTACACGCACGCGTGTACGGCCTCGCCAACTTGTAAAAATGCATAAAAGATCAATGCATCAAAAGCAAAAGAAAAACCAATAAAATCAAGGCGGTGTGGCTGCAGTACACATGTACATACATGTGCACTGCCTCGCCAACTCGAGTGCACAAGGTCCAAATCAAAAATCAGATTCAACACAATGTACAAAACATCACAAAAACTGTTGAACATAAATCAGTACAACAGTCAGTGATAAAGATATAAGCAATGCAAACCCAAAGTGCAACTGCATAGGGAGTATACCAAATGTAACAGGGTCTGACCAACAACAATGCGACAGGAAGCAAGTAATTGCAGAGAGCTACATCAAATGGAAGCCCAATGTGACCACAAATACAAATGGAATGCAACTACAGACATGAAATCACAATGCAACAGTACAGTCGATAGCAATTCAGATGACATAATAAAGACTGCCGACATACAGTGCTACTACAAAACAACATGGATGCAGACAACATCAAGTAGTGCAAGCATATAAAATGGCAACTCAAGTAATGGATGCAGACATATACAACAGCGAAGAACATCCGAAGTGAATGAAGAGTGATACATGCAACAATGAAGACTACTTCAATATTGGACAAGACTCAAATTGATATAGCAGCAGTTCATATACCAGACCAAAACAATGAAAGCCACAGCAAATTCCAGTGCCAACATGAACAAAGAAGACAATAACAATTGCTCATGACAAAGACAGAGCTTAAGGCCTTAATGATGCTACACTGAGAAAACAGAACTATAAATGTCTGGGACTTATCAACTCTAAATGCCTTAATGCAAAATCTGGGTATAAAATCCAATATAAAGCATGGCCTGTGCAAAAGCAACGTGAAGCATCATAACAACAAATGCTAGTGACTAAACATATACAAGTACAGATTACCCATAAGTGAAGACCACATGAGCTTAATGCAACCAGACATGAGACAGTAACATTCAAGTACAACTATCCAACATGAACAAAGACATAGCAGGTGAAGTGTAACAAGAACCAGACTCAAGTACATGGTACAAATGCAAACAAAAGTATGGTAAAACCCAGAAACTAAACAAGAATAATACTTCAAATAAAATCAATACTACTGCAAGCACTCAAATTGTCAAGTGCAGATATGAACCAGGAATAACAATGGTACAACCTATACATGTATTATGAAAACAAGTACACGTATCAAGTTGAGCCAAAACCAACTACCAACTAAATTTTCAACTAAAACAGATAGCCGAAGCTAGGCAGTGTTCACAACCGCGAACCATGAAATCAAGTGAACCAGTCAATGATACCGCAACAACATAAGCAAGCAAATCATGGAACCGCAGTATCAATGTCAAGTAGAGATGATGCAAGTATACAAAACTGTCAAATAGACAAAGAACCATGAAACAGTCACATATATACATACTTGATAGTAGATATATATATATATATGAAGTATCAAGAGCCAAAACCACCGTGAAATGCTCAAGGAAAAAGCAACTAAAGTCAAATGACCAGAGGCCGAAGTACATAGGGTCAACAACCACCAGATAAAAGAATACCAACATGATGAAGTCAGTGCCAACAATAATGACAGTGACTCGATCATCTCAAGTTACCAGGACCAAAATCAGAACAATGCCGAAGTCGACATAAAGGAAATCGCCAGAACAAAATCAAAGTCAACAGAAAACGACCAGAGATGAAGCCGAGATCAACATAAATCCATGAAAATCAAACTTCCAGAAATCAAAACCGTGAGCATCAATTAATAAACCAAAAAAAATCACAACAAACCAATTTAACAAATCAAGGGGACCGAAGTCAACAGGGAGTCAATACTTTCAAAGCCGTGAATAAATTTATCAAGCAACTAAAATCGCGAATTTAAACAATTTAGCACAATGAAAATTGCAGAATTCAAATTAGATGTGAGTAATAAAATTACTCACTGATGTTTCGAAACAATAAGAAGCAGAGACGAACCATTCATTCGATCGAGCAAAGTCGGCATCTCAACAAAATCGAATGGCCGAAACCAACAAAAATCAAAACCAAAAATTCACGAAATTGAAAATACCAGAAATCCAAAATCGCAAGCATCAATTTCTCAAGCAGCTGATTAAAAATTTTAATGCGAACAAAAATCACGTAGAAGTCGAATTGGATGTGAGTGTCGAGAACACTCACCTTATCCACGATGTTTTGGAGCAGTCGAAGCCAAAGTCCAAGTCGCCAGAGAATCGAGAAATCGCCGAAGTCCCAAGGAGCAGCTGCGAACGAGCGCAAGCAATCAACCAGAATCGATCAACAGAGGAGCGCGCAAAGCCGAAGCCAAGCACGAGCAAGCAAAGCCGAGCGCTCACGGGAACAAAGGGAACGAACGAGAATTTTTGAGGCCGCCATTTTTTATCTTCTTCGATTGATTTTATTTTAGGGTTCGAATGAATGAGGAGAGGGGCGAGTACGTGTTTTTATGAGAGAAGGGGGGAAAGGATCGTGGGTTTGCAGAAGAAATCGTGATTCTCGGCATGGCTTAAGGCATGATTTAAGGGTGCTGGTGTGGTTACCATGTTAAATTATTTTATCATATATTTTTTTTTTCTTTCATTTTAAATTCAATTTGTTTTGTAGATATTTTCTAAGTCATTAGTTCAAATTTTAAATACAATTTAATATTCAATTTCAAAATACGATTCAAATATATTTCTCATTTTAAACTTAACAAATTCACACAAATTTACAATTTAAATCAAAATTAAATTCAATTTTAAATTTAAAATCGTTTAAAAATTCGGGATCGTTACAAAAACAAATAGCTAAAATCAAATTCATGTATAAGAAACTTATGTGAATTGGAGTGAATATAAACAACAAATTATAAAACTTATATGAATTAGAGTACCTCAAATCAAAAAGATGAACTAGGCAACCAACAAATTTTATAAACGTAGGAACGAAATCGGATTAACCTTCTGTAAATTGGAGCTTCATTTGCTAAACGGTGGATTAAAGGGTGCAGTTCGTTAGAGGATTTGTTCGTTAAATCGGAGTTTCTGTGAATTCTAATAACTAAGAAACGAAATTGTAGTTAGAGGAATTTGGGTAATGAAGATGGAGAGAAATGAAGAAGTTTAGGTTGCTAAGACGAAGGGAAATGAAACTGTTTGGGTTGCAATGATGGAGGGAAAAGAAGCAGGAGGAGAGAAGGGAGCGGTAGTGATGAGAAAAAGTAATTTTCCTGAGAAAATGTATAATGATTGGTGACAAATTTTTTGTAACCTTAATATTATTATCAGCATTTGACCCAAATTATTTTTAACAAAAACAACATTTCATTTCACTTACATTTAAATACTGATAATAATTACGGTCTAACATAATATTTGTAGTTGTTGACGGCAAAAATGGGCATCAACACCCACAAAATCTCATGGAGTTAAACAAAGAATGGAATTGAAAACAAAGTAGAAGAAGTAAATGAACACACATATTTTTATAGTGGTTCGGCAATCTTGGCCTACATCCACTTCACACTTTTATTGATCTTTTACTCGATTATGATTACAAGAATGTTTGGATGAGTTGGGATCCATTAGTACAAAAGTGAAGAATAAAAATGGAAGCGCCTCGGTAGAGAAAGCAGGATCCCTTTTCTGACGCCATGCCTGATGTATTTATTGGGGAGACGTGCACTGATTGGACCAAAAATTTTGCAGAAGGTTCAGGAGACCAAGATGAGGCGACCCAAAAATTTGTAGGCCCATCGGGGCCCAAAATAGGGATCTGTACCGATCCCTATAAATTCATCCATTTGGTCTACTATCCCTCTGAGGGAAGACCCATGATGTTAGCTACTTGCTCTCCAAATTTCGCGTAATTCTGACATATGGTTTGTGAGATATCGCATTTTCCGTAAGTAGTGTTGCTTAAATTCTGATTTCTACCAATCCCTCTAGAGGGATATGTACCGATCCCTCCAACTTGCTCCAAATGCCATACAATCCCTATGGGGTGTTCTACATGTCCTAATAAGCTTATACTCCAAGTTTCATGTTGAAAGCATTCGTAGATTTTGAGTTATTGGCCGATCATTGTTGCATTATGTAGTGAAAGCTGAATATGGACGATCCCTTTTATACCGATCCCTTCTGATAGGTGAAGTAATTTGTCCATAACTTGAGCATACGAACTCCAAATGACTTGAAACTTGGAATGTAGCCTCATGGGGCCTTGCTTGTCACTCTGTATCGATCTTACCAAGTTTGGGACATTAATTAAGGATATGTTCCGATCCCCTAAGGAAAGGGATAGGCACTGAACCCCCGCCTAGGGGAGGCATTATTCCATACTTAGAATATTATGGAGAGTCTATCCGTTGGCCTCGGTTGATCGTCACTTCGTATCATTGCCTGCGCTTGATCTCTGAGCCTAACAATCATCTCTCCGGGCTGTCTTCCTCGATGATCGTCTAGTCTAACTTGTCTAGTCAGTTTGAATATAGCTGGACCAAAAGACTGGATAACACTTGCCCCATATGTACATCCTGTTGCATACATGACGTGCTTTGAATTGAAGAAAGTTAGTGTATCCAGAAAGAAATCCATCCAGTTTCCTGAATAGTCGTTGTCCCTCCATTTTATCCTCCCAAAATGTTGTATCCCTCTTTGATCGTCATGACGCTTGGTCGATTCCCAATAGTATAAATTCAGGATTGTATTCCATCAGTGGCTATCTGTGTCCGGTTCTACAGGACAAGTAAGCTTTGTCTATCTGATCCAGTCTTTTCTTTAATAACTCCAAGTGAAAATTCAATTTTAGTCAATTTCAAGAAGTCAAAATTTTGAATATACGCGTGCACGTTTAGGTACACGTGCTTGTCATTGGCTCCCGGATGCGTTTTATATGCTCACGAGTCATCACCAGTTCCTTCTAGTTTAACTGCAATTCGATTGTGATTCCTTGTTTATATTTTTTATGAAATAGGGGTTGTAATTAGCCACTCGATGAGAGGGGACTTCAAGTTCAACAGGGATGACGGCCTCGGAGCCATAAGCAAGGGTGAATGGAGTATGGCCAGTAGCGGATTCGTGGGTAGTTCTATAAACCCATAATGTTGTTGAGAGTTCATCCACCCATTTACCTCTAGCCTTTTCCAAACGTCTCTTCAGAATATACTCTATGATTTTGTTTACATCTTCCACCTGCCCATTTGCTTGAGGGCGAGAAAATACCGCAAATCTCTTTTCAATATGATGCCGACGGCAGAAGTCATTAAATTTAGCGCTGTCAAATTGAGCTTCATTATCAGTTATAATGGTTTTTAGAAGGTCAAAATGACAGATGATGTCCAGGAAAATGAAGTTGATTATTTTCTTCATCGTGATCGTGGTTAAAAGTTCTACTTCAGCCCATTTGGTGAAGTTATCAACTGCTACGATAGTGTATTTCGCTCCACCTTTAGAATCAGCAAGAAGTTGATAATGTCAATACCTTAAGTGAAAAATGGCTATGGACTGGCCGTTTGAGTAATTTCAGTCAGCGGGGCTCTCGAAAGTTTTGCAAACATCTGCACTCGTCGCATTATCTAGCGTGATCAGCTGCATCTCGGTTGATAGTTGGCCGGTAATACTCGCAGCAGAGTATTTTCTTTGTCAAGGTTTACCCCCTGGTGTGATCGCCGCATTCTTCTTCATGGACTTCTCTCAAGACTCGTTTGATATCATCATGGGTAATATGCCGAAGCAGTGGAATGGAGAAAGCCTTTTCAACATATGACTCCTTCTTGGATGATGCAGCGTGAAGCTTTGAGGAGGATCTGTCATTTTTCATTCCTCCGTTCGGGAATAATTCCCCATAGTAGATAGTCTTTGATAGGAGTCATCCATGACTCCTTTTCTGGCTCTGTCTCTAAGATCTAGTCGACCTTCATCTGTCAATGCCTGGAATATTAAGTACTTCAACCGGGACAAAGTCTATTTGTCGTGCATGTTAGTCCCTGAGGAGTTGGTTTTGATGACAACAGCCTTACTAAGAATTAGATTATAAAATATATAATACTAACATTATTGTGTAGATATATATAGATATGTTTGCAGGTACTAAAGAATGAAGAACTGTACAGTATAAAGATTCAAGATCAAAGATTGAAGATATCAGGATTCAAGACTCATGAGTATCAAGAATTTCAAGAGTTCAAGTTTCCAAGATAAGTTATATAGTTAGGAATATTGTTAAAACTCATAGAAAAGCACTGGCATCTTAATATCCAATTTATTCGTGGAATGGAATCCACTTCGAGCCCGTTAAAGGGATGGAACCCTAAGTAGGATGGAACCTACGAAAATCTAGTGGGACATTGTTTTGTATCCACTAATCTTAATTCAAATGATTTTTTAAAATTATCTTGTTTTCGAAATGATTTCAAAACTTTCCTTTTAAAAACATTCAAAACTCTCGATTCCGATTTTAAATAATTTTAGCCTCAAAACATCTTTATTTTCAGAGTCAAAATTACTCCTGATTTTAAACTGTCTTTTCAAATAATATATTTAACTTTTAAATTATTTACTTTGATTTAAATTATAGTTAAAATAATATATATATATATATATATATATTGTTCTTTATATTTACTTATGAATTTCAACTATATTCAAATATATTTATAAAGTTTTAAATAGTTTTTATAAGATAAATATTATTTTTATAAAAATTCAAAACATCAAATTTGGCTGAGGGATGTCGACATGCCCATAGGCACCATGTCGACATGGTGACAGTTTAATTCAAAATTCAAATTTCAAAAGAAGTGTCTATTCGCCATAACTCTTCATGAATGGTCATGGTTGTTGTTCTTCTATAAATAGGGGTCAGTTTCAACGAATTTTTAATCACTTTTTTCTGGTTTTCACTTCTCTTCTTCTTCCATATTTCTTAATACAAATTTATACCATTACTCTACCGAAATCAACATCGAATCATACTCGATTACTTCTAGTTTGATTCTCCATCACTATCTCTACAAAGTTCTTAGTGCTATTCAGAGTTATAGACTTCTTTGTAATCTATTAGCGAGAAAAGGTGTGATTGTAGCCTTGGAAATCAATCAAAAGGGAAAAGATGTGATTGTAGCCCTGGAAATCAATTGGTTGAGCTTGTTGCCCCAGAAATCAAGTATCTCTACCCAGAGGATTGTGATTCTGGAGGGTGTACCTCGTAGCCTTGAAACCGAGGGTTGTATTTGTAAGAATTGTTTTTGAAAGGAAATCCGTACTTGTGTTGCGGGACTGGATGTAGGGTAACTCCGAACCAGTATAAAATCCGGTGTGTTCTTTCCTTTACTGCTTTTACTTTATATTTGCATCTGTGTTTGATTCTGTGTTCATATCTGTGTCTGATTAGTGTATACATTGTTAACAAATTAAGATAAACTCAAAAAGATTAACAAATTTCTTAAAACACTATTCACCCCCCCCCCCTCTAGTATTAATTCTAGCCTTAAGATCCTTAATCCGCATTTCTCACATTTGGTATCAGAGCAAGGTTTTCAAAGTTTTCATAATCTGAATTTTGAAAAAGTTTTTTTTTTAAAAATGGCTATTTTTAGGATTTTATTAACACTATTTTCATATGAATATGTCACAGAATCATCATGATATTTTTATTTAAAACTATATTTAGTTATTTTGAAAAGTCACTTGATTCTTTAAAAAGTTATTTTGTTTTGCAGGAGAAGATTTATGTCTAATGACTGTTGGTTAAAAGATTTCAGATAATCATTCATCGATCAAGAAGAACAAGTGGATATATATTGGAAATCAACAAAGAAATGGGTACCAGATCAATACAAAACTTTTGGTTCTCATCTACAACTTGATTTGATACTGTACTTCTCTCCATCTGCTTCGCAATGCCACTGGTTTCATGTGAATTCATCAAGAAATGACCAAGTTATGGTCAAATGAAGTTTTGGTGAACAAAGAAAAAAGAAGGCAAAACTGTCAAAGGTATTCTTCAAATTGTATCCATAAATTTGAGTATTTTGTTCCCAATCCTTTTTAGATTGTAGTTCTTGTTCTCGCGGTCGTTTTGATGGGTGGATTATCAAATTCCGATCAAAATTGAGTGAGATATGACAGTTTGAAGTTGGTTATCCAAAACTTAAAAACTGTCTACGGGATCTTTTACATTTCTTCTACTGTTCGGCCTGTTGCATCACAATACCATCCAAATTCGACACCAAACTATTACTAGATCGTAGTCCTTGCCTTCCTCTTCGATTTTCCACTGGTTTCATCCAATTCCGTTAAGAAACAAAGGAGATATGCCCTCTAGAAGTTTGATAGTATATAGAAAAACGGGAAGAAAAAGAAGAAGAGGAATTTTTATGAAAAGTGGTGACCGTTGGGCCTATTTATAGTGGTTGAAGTGTCCATTCATTCAAAATTCGAATTCAATGTTTTGGCGCCAAGTTGATCGGTCTACTAAATCATCCGTATCTTTCTCATACGGTCTTCAAATTCAGCAAATGAATATACTACGATGATCAGAAAAACAAGCCCGTCGCAACAGAATAGATCTGGTCATCAAATTCGGAAAGATATAAATGTGTGGTTCACGACAATGAAGGAACAGCAAAGTTAGAAAGATGGAGTGCAAAAATTGGTACTCTTTACTATTATTTCATCTTTATTGTTGCATTTAGAAATATATATATCTATACATTTAGATAGGTATAGAAATTTATCTCTTTTATAAGTTTTGATATTTTGGTCCATATATCGACACACCATAGTATAAATATCGTTATACAAGTCTAATTTTTTTTAAAAGTCTTTTAAAATGTGTTTTCTTTCAAATACAATCTACAACTAATTTATTACAACTATACTAAGTAGAAAAGCATACATTCATTCATGATTTCGACTTCAAAACCCCTTGAGATACTTCATCTTGATTTATTTGGTCCATCTCAAATTCAGTCAATAAATCATAGTAAATATGTTTTTGTAATTGTAGATGATTATCCTAGATTTACATGGACAATATTTTTGAAACATAAAAGCGATACTTTTGAATGTTTTAAGAACTTTACAAAAAGGATTCAAAATCAATTATCTTTAAAAATTATAACTTTTCGTAGTGATCACGGTGGTGAATTTGAAAATGGAAAGTTTGAGGAATTCTGCAATAAAAGGGAATAACTCACAATTTCTCATTTCCAAAAAATCCACAACAAAACGGAGTAGTTGAACGTAAAAATAGAACGATACAAGAGTGTGCGAGAACTATGCTTTCAGATAGTAATTTACCAAAACACTTTTGGGCAGAAGCTGTTGCTACCGCCTGTTATATTTTGAATAGAATTTTAATTAGACCATTAACTGATAAGACACCTTATGAACTTCTTCATGGAAAGAAACCTAAGGTATCATACTTCAGAATTTTTGGAAGTAAATGCTTTATTTTAAATACAAAAGATAATTTGGATAAATTTGATCCTAAATCCGACAAAGGAATCTTTATCGAATATTCTAATGGAAGTAAAGCTTATACAGTTTTTAATTTAAGATCTAACACCATCGAAGAAACAATGCATGTTTCGTTTGATGAAAAATTAAAAGATTTTGAAATTACAAATGATGAAGAAGATTTAATTACTCAAAATCAGGAATCAACAGAAATTAATAATGAAATTAATCATCCTAATAAAAGGATTAAACTTTTAAAAGATCATCCTATTGGAAATATAATAGGAGATATGCAATCTATTGTTACAACTAGAAATCAACTAAGTAAAATGAGTAATGTAGCATTTATATCATCCATTGAACCCAAAAATCCTAAAGAAGCATCAACTGATGATTCATGGATTTTGGCTATGCAAGAAGAATTAAATCAATTCACTAGAAATGAAGTTTGGGAACTTGTTCCTAGACCTGAAGATAAAACTATAATTGGAACTAAATGGGTCTATAAAAATAAAATGAATGAACAAGGTGAGGTCGTTAGAAATAAAGCACGATTAGTCGCCCAAGGTTTTTGTCAAGAAGAAGGTATAGATTGTGACGAAATCTTTGCTCTTGTAGCAAGATTAGAAGCCATTAGGATTCTACTTGCTTTCGCAAATCATAATAATTTCAAATTATTTCAAATGGATGTTAAAAGTGCTTTTTTAAATGGATTTGTAAAAGAAGAAGTATATATTCAACAACCACCACTTTTTGAAGATGAAAAATTACCAAACCATGTGTACAAACTTAAGAAAGCTTTATATGGCCTAAAACAAGCTCCTAGAGCCTGGTATGATAGACTAAGATCTTATTTATTTTAGTTTTTCAATCTTTATTATTTTATTTAATATTTCATTATGATATTTTTTTAAATTTAAAAGATGTTTAAACATGTTTCTAAATATTTAAATCAACAGTAATTTGATATAAAGGTTTTAATTAGTAAGTTAAGAACATGGAAGTTTGGATTCTTAAAATATAAAAAAAATCAACCAAGTTAATAAAAAATCATTTTAAATAAATTAAATAATTAGGGTATTAATTTTTAAAAAAACCATATTTGATCATATATGCAGTTTAAAGTCCATATTTCTTATCAAATTGATTTTGATATTGAGTGTGATTACTATCTTTCATGAATATGTTATAGTTTTAATACCATTTATTACCTTTAAACTCTTTCTTTACAACTTTTTATGTCCCATTCATTAGTTTCCTTAACTTAAGTCTAGTAATTGGTGTGTTTTGCCTTTGTTTGGTTGAAGTGTTTTATAATAAATAGTTTGATATATGTATACATACATAGACATACACACACACACACACACACACACACACACACATATATATATATATATATATGCTTGTCAATTAGATATTACTTATCACTCATGTTTATCTTATAATCTGAATGTCACTTACCGTAGTATATATATCATCATATCATTCTACATATTATTATTATTATTATTACTTCATTATCATTTTGTTTCATATTACATATCATTATGCATCCTATTTCATATCACATTTCATTGCATATTACATAATAAATTACAATGCATGAAATATCATAATCATTTGCATCACAAGTTGCACTTCATTCTGCATATCATCTCATGCTACATTGCATATGTCATACATTTCATACTGCATTACAAACTACATATTGCATACATGTATACATAACGAGTGTATTTTATTTAGGAGGAGTTTGTAGTATTGTCTTATAATATAGGATTATTAGTTTTTGATGTTTTGTTTGACTTGATTGACTTGTTTGACTTGATTGACTTGTTTGACTTGATTGATTTGTTTGACTTGTCTGACATGATTGGTTTTGATGAGTGTGTTGGAATATACTTAATAAATAATTTATGTTCTTAATCAAATACTCATTTTAATTAATCGAGAAGAATCTGAAATCAAATAATGGAAAGTATAATCAATTAGAACATCAAAATCAAATAGTAAAATTGAAATAGTAAAAGAAAACATTAATTTGTATGAAAACGAATTCATTCTTCAAAAAATTAAAAAATTATAATATATCAGCAACAATTTAAGAATATTTGAAGTTAAAACTGCAAATATTCTTAATATTTACAATTTTAGTTGCAAATACATAGAAAATTTGCAGTAAAAAATTTGATACTTGATAAAACACTCTTACAGCTCTAACATATATTATTACATGTTTTACTGCAAAAATTATACATATTTGCAGTATTGTAAGCAAAAATTCACAATATTTGCTGATTTTTCTACAGTTATTCAGAATAATTGCAGCAATTTCTGCAAGTATTCATAATAATGGCATAAGAAAGTAAAAATAATGAATACTTGCTAAAAAACACTTGCAGCTTCAACATATATTATTATAATTTTTTTGCAAAAATACTGAACATATTTGTAGTATTGTAAACAAATATTCTCAATTTTTGCAGATTTTTCTACAATTATTAAGAATAATTACAGCAATAACTACAATTATTCATAATATTTGCAGAAAAAAGTAAAAATATTCATAATGTTTGCATTAGATTTTTTAATGCAAAAATTGCCACTATTTGAAGTTTTTTATGCAAGTATTCTCAATATTTGAATATTTTTCTGCAAATATTGAGAATACATGCTGAAATATTGCAAATATTGGAATATTTACATATTTTTATGCATGTATTTTCACTAATTGCAGTTTTTAATGCACATATTTGCCAGTATTCTCAGTAAGAGCAGTTTGTAATCATGTATTCTTAATTATGAAGATAAAATTCATCTTCCTAATGCAATATATTGAAATTAACAATTGCAGAGAAAAATTCCTACAAAAATTTCCAATATTTGCTGACTTTTCTGCAATTATTCTGAATATTTGCACCAATGTCTGCAAATATTCTTAAAAATTGCAGATTTTCAGCAGTTATTTTCTATTGTTATTACAATATTTGCACCAACTACTGTAATTATTGAGAATAATTGCATATTTTTTAGATATACATGCAAATTACTCAGAAGAATTGCAGATATACATGAAATTATACATAATAATGGCATACATCTCTGTAATTATTTTGAATAATTGCATACAAAGATGAATACAAATAACTTTAAGGGAATAATTGTTGATTTTTCAACAAGTATATATTATGAATATTTGCTAAATTTTAAGTGAATAATTGCAGATGAAAATTCCTAAATAAATGCATATTTATATGCAAATATTCCCAATATTTGCTGACTTTTTTGCAATTATTATGAAAATTTGCACCAATTTCTGCAAATAATCTTAAAAATTGCTGATTTTCCAGCAACTAATAAAAATATTTGCTGGAAAAAACTGTATGAATGTTATTCTAGGTTAATATTTGCAGTATTTATGCACATAACTTCAATTATTAAACAACAATCATTTCTCATTATCATTAATGAATTTAAACATCAAAACAGCACAACAATCCATAAAAAATCAAAAACAATTCGTATTTTTGTAATCAATTCGTATTTTTGTAAAAAAGATTGATTCGTCTTCAAATAGTTGTAGTTTTTCATTAAAATGGAGAATTAAACACTTGTCTGAAGGAAACTCAGCTCAGCTTTCAATTTGATTAGAAGAAACTGAAGAATAAAAAGAACCGCGGCTCGACTTTGAAGCGCAGGGATAATTTAGGGAAAAAATAGGCGAAAAACAAAAACAGAGATGTAGAAAATACGTATTTTTGACAAGGATCCACTTTGAATTAAGTTTGGTTTTAGGGATGCGTGCCTAATATTCACTATATTATTTTGTTTGAAACATTATAAAAAAGAGATGTTAGCATAGTAACAAATGGTTGGACTAAGACCTATATAAAGAAGGTTGGATTGAAAGAGTATTTGTATGGCATTGGAAGTTTTAAAGATATATTCGAAGTGGAGTTTCGCTCGAAAAGTTGGAATAGTTAAAGAGGCATAGTTAATATTGGAGTTTCAATTGATTGGATCCCATTAGCCAATCAATTGAAATATTTTAAGACGTGAATGAAGATTTTATTTTGTAGGGCCTACAATTTATTTTGTGACATGTTCCCGATGGCCAAATAAGGGTACTATGTGACATGACTCGATGGTTGATCCATAACACAGACTTTGAAATAATTAACACTCCCATTCTTTTATTTTGTATCATTGCGGTAATGATTGAAGATGGAGAAGAATGATTTTTAGATGCCTTGTTTTTTGTGTCACTAATGTTGACAGATAGTTTTACTGGATTGTGGTTGGGTGTCATTAATCCAATGTTGTGGATACCATTGCACCATACATTTTTATGTTGTAGATGATTGTGTTGATTTGTGGCTGAGTTTTATTAATACGATGTTGCAGATAATGTAACACCACACATATTTATTTTGTAGATGATTTGATTGGTTTGTGGATAAGTGTCATTGGCATGACATTGCAGATAACATTACACCATAAATACTTGTTTTGGCTTGAGAAGTTTAATAGCGCTAGAAATGGAAATTATTGTTTTACCATTTATGTATTTGGTGGAAATATTGATAAAATGGTGGTATTTGAGTCGTCGTTGCAACTACAAGTAAGTCGTTCATAACTAGATTGAGAGAATGTAGAATCTCCCTAGCCAAAGAATATGTTTTAGTACTGAGATATGACATGAATTCAGTATCACGCTCGCTATACCAGGACATTGTCCCTTTTTAATGTTCCTAGATGTGTTTTGGGAGTGAGATGCGATCTGGATTGTTGAGTTATGTTTATTGGATTGATATGGTGAGACATTGCCCTATTGAGTTGTTTCATCTATAATGTTATAAAATTAAATTGGTATGAAGCTATATTTGAGGGTTGGTACAGAGGAAGGATTAAATTTCGAACTTGGGATTACTAAGTTATCCCGAGCTAAGTTGATGTTGGAATTACCTGAGAAGATGTTTTCAATGATTAGAAAATATATATAAAGAAAACGGGCACAAGTAGTGTGCTGATATGGAGAGGAATATTGGAATTTATGGCTGTTATGATATAAGGAGGTATCGTGGATAGATATAGAATTAGGAACTAATTCAAGTGTTTAGTAAGCATGGATTGGAGAGTCAAGGAATGTTAGAGATTTTGGCTTTCATTAGTAAAAGATATTTTGGACTGAGTTTGTGCTGGGATTATATAAAGAAGATATTCTTGATTTATATGAGATAAACCGTTGCAAGGTTTTTAGACAAGACTATTTCGAAGGATCGAAGAAAATATATTATAGAGTAGCATGCATTAAAGTGTGGAAGCGATTTTCATGGAAAATAAGATATGAAGATTTTGGAATTTTGAGAAGGTAATAGATAGGTTCTTTTCAATCATTCCTGGATTAAAAGAGACTATTTATTCACAAAATCTCTTTTGGGAGTAGCGACTAAAAGGTACATAGTTTGTGTTGCATATGTGGTGCACATAATACATAGTCAATCATATACTATCACTACTCTGGGTTAGGATTCCACTTGGATTAGAATTCCACTTAGGATTTTGATTGCTTTGTTTTTAGTGATTGAATAGAATAGGATTATCCTTGTTTGAATGTTTGTCTGTTTGTATACCATAAAACTTAGGACAAATTTTTTGTGTATTAAGAAGGTGGTACTTTTGGTATCAAATTTGTTGGAAGTTTGGAGAAGTAATATCATGAGCCAAGTGATACCCCTAGAGTTGAATTAAGATTTGAATTAGGAGATATGTGAAATCATCAAATTATGACATCATTGTTTTGATGTTCTTAGGTGAAATAAAGGATCACAAAGTGATTTTAGTTATAGGTTGCTTAGGCAAGACACGATCCACCTCTGAGCTGTCTTACTCTAGCATTCGAAAATTTAAGTGACGGGTTTGCTACTTGATTATTGGGGTTTAGTGTATGTATAGAGTATGGCGTATAAGCAATTTGAAGTTTATGAGGCTGCATTTCAGTTGAAGTATTTGTGGACCAATGCTTCTTGGTTGTTGGGCGTTTTGCCATCTGATATTTGGGCTAGTAGCATGAGTTGTAGAAGCGATAGGGGTGAACGTAAATTCTAGTGGAGCTTATTTAGTTAAGATGGGATGGCGGATCTGATTAAGGGAACTCGAGGAGCTGATGGGCAGACCTAAAATTTTTATTTATCTCTTTTCTGAAATACCTTTCCATTATTTGTTTATTAGAATATTAGAACAACTAGGTATAGTTGATGCTTATTGTGTATACTTATTTGATGCTTAGTCTAGGATATGTTTTGTTGCTTTTATTATTTAATCTTGGTTGCTTAGTTTGATTTCTATTGATATATTATAATCATTATTATGCTTATGACTAATTCATTCATATAGATTTCATATGATGACATTAGGATGTATTTCATTCATTTCTAATATGTCATGATCTTTGCATTCATCTAGGTGGCTATAGTTGCACATTTGCTTTTTATTCAGTATACCACATGCCATGATCATGTCGTATATTTGTATGTCATGCAA
Source organism: Allium fistulosum (assembly GCA_030737815.1). Taxonomy (NCBI): domain Eukaryota; kingdom Viridiplantae; phylum Streptophyta; class Magnoliopsida; order Asparagales; family Amaryllidaceae; genus Allium; species Allium fistulosum. The sequence continues at coordinate 634,588,271 of CM060908.1, read as the reverse complement.
TATCATATTTGATGTTGTGATCCTCACCCAGTGTATCTCATGATTGTTTAAATAATTGATGGTGTTTGTTATGTGTATATAGTATTTGAATGGTTGAATTGATTTTTATGCATGTTGTGTGTGTATGTTGTCATGTATGCGATACATGATACAAGAGTGTACGAGTTACAATATTTGTCCCTTGAAAGTTCGAGTAGGAAATTTTTTTAAAGGGGGAAGAATGTAATACACTGTGATTTTACGGTAATAATAAAATAAATTGAAAGGGTATTTTGGTCAATCTAAAGAGAAAAATGGTCATTTTACAAATGATTGAATTTAGCAATGCGAACTACGCCATTGTGACCATCTCATTTTTCTAATCAGAATGATATATAAGTTTGTTCAAATCGGAGGCCGTACGAGAGAGATATGAGCTTGGATTTGTATCAGGCCAAGTGGGCTTGGCCTAATATTTTGAAATTTGAATTTAAAAGTGAATGGACATTTCCCACCTCTATAAAAAGCCCAAACCAAAATGCGAACATTTCGTTTTCTATTCTTCTTGTTATTGTCTCTTCAATTCATTGCAAGTAATCAAACAACCATAACACTTTCAATTCAAGTTGGAATTCCATAAATATTTATATCTCAAAATGATCGTGAAAATGGGGGCTTTGATCTGGAAAAAAAATTAGGATGAATCTCAGAAGCTTGTGCACACGGTTTTTGGACAGCGGATATTTTAGGGTTTGGATCATCAATTTCAGTGATTGGGACTCGTTTCTTCTTCATATAATTTTAATATAGTGATATATCATTACTTCCATCTATGATATGATAAAATTTAATAAATAAATGATGATTAATCCATGTTTATGGAGTATAGTTTGATCATTTAAAAGGGGGTTAAATAAATGGCTGCCATCCGAAGTTGAACACGAAATCAAGGAGTTATCATTGTTGAAATAAATTAAATGAAGTATATAAACAAAGAATTGTAAAAAGAACAAATGTAATGTGTATATATGATGATAACTCTAAGAAATCAGAAGTTTGAATGAAGTATAGTAGTTTCATTTATAGTAACTTGTAGTGTAAATAAACTATTAACTTGAGAATGAAATCTAAATACAGTCAAAATCTAAGTGTAAATTGATGTATAAATGTTGGTTTAATAGTATTAATACAAACTAAAATGAAATGATGAAAGCTAAAAGAAAAATGAAGAAGAACAATGTATAAAAGAAACTAAAAATATATCATTGCCACAGGTTGACCACCACTCACCAATGGTCGACCAATGGCAACAACCAGTCGACCGCTGGTGAAATGTGTGGTCAATCGATGGCCTAGTTTTGTGGCCAGGTTGAACCTGGACCCCAAGGGGAAAAACCGAGCGGTATACATTTTGTGGTACTGGGTTTTGCATGACGTATTCAGGAAATTTCTAAGGCAATTCTTTCGGGCAAGGCTATGACGTTACAAGACTTTTTATATGAAATTTTGGATATTTGATGTGTGAATCTGAATCAGTTAGATGCAGATGTTTGATATTCACATCGATTCTGTATTTACATTAGTGGCTTCTACTAACTTACAATGGGGTCATGAGTCGCACATATCCAGTATATGAATCGTAAGAGAATAGAGATGTCCATATGCAGGTTTATATGACCTTCGATGGACCGTACCTACTACTATTTCCATCAGCTAAAGTACCTGCTACTCTGTGAGTGTATGTACCCACTAACACACACGCACACATATGGACACACGCACATATATGTGTGTGTGTGTGTATTAGTTGAATATGTTAAGCGGTTGGTTGTACATTAATAATCAAGCAGTCAACCCTTAGATGTTGATGTTATTACTCTTATATTCATGTGGTAGGTTAAGGTATGTTTACATAATTTAAAATGATTAAAATGATGTTATAACTGTATATCTTAAGTATATGTGGAATAGATTAGTTTCACTCACTCAAATCTGAACCCCTTCCATGTGGTTTTTATATGATATTGATAGGCTTATAGATCATAGAGCAAACCGACTTAGGTGGTGTCGATGGTGTAGATGACGAAGGCACCACCTATGTATATATTGTATATATACTCATTTGATATTGTAGTGTGTCATGTGTAGTTTGGACTGCCATTTGTATATTGTACGGATCTATGACTTTGAATATAATATAAAGATTGGTTTAAATATAAATTGATATTATATTATATGTTATTCCTTCACTGTGAGTTCAAAAGGATATAGTTATTTATTTTTTGCTGTCATAACCTAAGGATCTATCATATTCGGATTTTAAGATTTAAACATCGGTTCGGGCGTTAAATCCAAGGGTCAAAAAAGGCAGGTTGTCACACGCACACATAAGTACATACACACACATGTGTGTGTGTATGTATTGATTATCTCATTTTAATAGTTAAAACACATACATATATATAGATATATAATATTTCTACTAAAATATATATAATAACATAAAGGTTGAATTGAATATTTCTAACGTAGATTGATTAAATTATTACAAAAGAAAAATTATAGATTAAAACTATGAGATTGATTTATAGAATATATTTAAATTCGGATCTAGATTAAGTTAATTAATGTAAAGTATCTCTTTTTATTAATATTATAATACACACACACACATATTCGTAATAACAGGATTACAATAATTTACAATTAATTCAAAATACACATAATTGTTATGTTAAATCATTATAATCCATTTACAAGCATATACGTATAAACATAAATACATAATACATACTTATATATATATACACATTATATAAACGAACCATTTGCAAAATACCCCATTTCTAATTTTAAAACAGCTAGAAGTTTGAAGTCAAAATACATATGTTAACTTGAATAAGAAATCAATATTTTATACGTTTCTAAATGATCAAAATTCAAAACTAAATAATTTAATTATATAAATTTTGTACTATTTTTAGAAAGCTATTACATGTTTATTAATCATATTCATGGATGAAAATTTAAATTTAAACATATATGTATTTTGATTTTAATCTATCAAATCAAATCAAACCAAATCAGTCGGTTAGTTATTTGGAATGTAACATTAAATTCAAATCAAGATGAGGCAATAATACATATATAATATTATAATAAGAATAATACAACTAAATTATACAAATGTAAATAGGAATTGTACCCTCTAAATTTAGCTTATTAGTGACACCTTAATCTGCAAATCCTTTTTAGATTCCTGGAATCAACATCCAAATTTTGCTAGAATCGAATGAGCCACTTTATTTTATTTTATTTGAAGTGATTTTGGGTAAATAGATGAAAAAAAATTGACCAAAAGAGATATAAGAGGGTACGATGGTCGAGGGAAGAAAGAGGAAAGGAAAATATGAAGTAAGAGAATGAGAGGATTTTTTTAACGAAAAGAATAAAATCCTTTCCTATTCTTTCTTTAAAAAATTCCCCTTTCAATTCCTAATTAATTTCCAACCAAGCCAACCATCCTCTCTCCTTTGCATCTCTCTCCTTTGCATGGACAACTAACGATTTGCACATGAATGAAATAATTCACCAAAAAGCATGTTAAGTAATTAACTGGTGTTTAAATATATACTAATATTGTATATTGATATGCGCATACATAACATTTATATATACATTCAAATAATTAATTACAACACCCAAAACATCAAATAAATAATAATCAATATTTCTTAAACATTAATTAACTTAATTAATTCATATTATTTTATAAACTAATTGAATCATATAAAGTTTTCGAAGAATTCACAAATGTGGTTGTGAGACTAAAAGGTATAAATTCAGTTAGTGATTAATATTGAATAATTCAAGTATTAACATTCGCACATCATCTTAGCTAGTGGAGTGACGGTTTGGCCAAATTCATCGCTTATAGATCTTTTTGGTAAAATCTAATTACATGTTTTCTTAACTGGTACATTTTAGTAACGATGATACGTTTTTTTCATCAAAACTATGTCACTTTAGGATATATGGAATTTGGTATTGGTCAAAATTCCAATATCATATACATTCAACTTGATTTGTCTACAATAAAGTCTTTGGATCGATAATAACATTTATTATTAATAGTACTACTCTGGCCAGAGATTTAGTGTAACACCTCACAATTTTAATATCTGAATATTTAAATATTTAATTTAAATATTCAATCTAATTAATAAACCCATTATACTTGATTTTTCAGAGACGGATGAATTAGAACTCGAGGCATCCATGGTTGAGTTTGCATTTTCGTCGTGAGAAAAATGAGCATAAACTTAACTATGTTTGGAGTTCGAAAGTATTTAAGATAAATAATGTTTTTGTTTGGATGAAATGGAATAGTTTTAAGCCCATTAGCTTGCCCCAAAGTTAGCTTATATGTAGCCAACTCCTTATTCATTTTCATTCTGACGTTACATTTCTTCCTCTTCCCCTAATCACTTTCACAATTACCCCTTAATCCCTCATTAATCTCCAAGCCCTAGCTCTACTTAAATAAATTCCTAAATTTATGAAAAAATCACCATAATTTCTCTCATCCAATTCCTTACAAAACTCATCAAGGGATTAGCTTGAAGTTGTGTTTGGAGCTCCATTCTATGTTTTCAAAAGAAGGAAAGCATGATTTTTGGTGATTAGAGCTTAATTTAGGGAAAGAGAAGGTGAGTGGGATGAGTCACTGTCTATATTTATTTGTTAATCTTCATTATTTCATTTATTGATGATTATGGAATTATATGAAGTGATTTAAAGATTGTTTGAGTTGATTTAGAGATGTTCATGTTATAAATAGGATTGTAATAACTCATTATTTGTTTAAAACCTTAATTGCTATTTTTGAAAATAATTAGTAAGCTAAGAAATGAGTTTTGGGTTAACTGAATGATTATATGTAATGTTGTAATGGATTAGTGACTAATTTAATGACAAAATTTAGTGCATGTCATTAGTTAGTAGTAATAAAACTAATTTAAATGGTTTTAGAAAAGCTAGTAAGCTGATTAAGTGAGTTTTGGACTCTATACTTATTATTAAAACAATTAGAGGGTTAATTACATTTAATTAGTACTGTTGAATATCATTTGAAAACAAAGAAATGATCCTTACTAATGACAGGATTATTTATAAATATTATTTGTGTGAAGGAATAATTTTAGAAGTAAAAGAAGTATTTTATAAAATAGCGTGACATTTTATAGAATATTATAAATGATGTATTTTATAAAGAAGTATGATATTTAATAAAATAATATGAAAAAGATATTTTATAAAATGGTTATATGGTTTTATAAAATAGTTATGGAAATAATACTTTATTTTGAATAAAGAAATTTAGTATTATAAAGGCTTGAATGATTAATAAGCAGGTAGTATATTTTATAAAGTAGTAATAAGATTTTTTAAAAGGACATGGAAACATATTTGACTTTTATTGAAAATATTAGTAAATAAAAGTAAGTTAAATAGTAGAATTGCTTATTTAAATATACATGTATGTATGTGATCATGCATAAGTATACGTATACATGTATTTAAAGATATATATATATAACAATCAAAAAAACTTGTCTGTTGTAATTAGAATTATTGTATATATTTATATATATATGTGTGTGTGTGTGTGTATGAATATGGGTATATAGATGTGTAAGAACATTTGAGTATAAGTGCGTTGTGGGCATCTAGCCATAGCGACTATAGTGTGCGCTAAGTTGCATAAAAATATACCAGGTCAAGTAATCACTCCAGTGAAATCCGAAATGTGATTTGCGCGGTGAAGTGTGTCTTTGTATATGTGTGTGAATGTGCTCAAATGAGTGTATTGGCACACGTAGGCATCACATAAGGAAAAACAACAGGTTGAGTATGTTTTGGCATGGTTAAAGGACATTGGGTCGCTAGAATCACCCGTTGCATTCTACGTATGCAAATAATGGATTTCGTGTCGAAGTCAGTTTAATTTCAAAACATCAACCAATGAACTCAGGAGGAAGTCTGATGGGGTGGAGGTAGGCTTAAGAAGCAAGATGGCTCACCGAGCGAAGCAACAGAGGAAACGACACATGAACCGACAGCCGTAACTATTGAGTGGCACCTGCCCCAGGCTTTATTGCCTAGGATAGGCTACCACTGGTGGACCGATGGTAGACCACCGATACACCAGTGGTGCACGGACCTGGGCAGTAAAGGCCGGTTCAGATGCCATTTAAATGAGGGTTTTCCTCTTGGATCTAGATGCAATGCGACTTGAAATTTTGGCATGATTTCAAGGAAGCTTCGGGCTACTCGGGAAGGTGGAATGCCAGGTGATGCTCGAAATTCGGATGCACATATAAAGAGTGCACAAGTGGTCAATAATGATCAATAAAGCATTCGGGCAAGCGGTCGAGGTAGCGATCGAGGTAAGGAGCGCAAGGAATAGACTATTCCTACACGAGAATAGTAGGAGATCGAGATAGTGATCGAGAGCCAATCAGACACGAGATCGAGATGGCTACTGGTTTCACAATCACATATGATGAGTGTGTACTATTGAAGGAAGGATATGTTGGTGAGAAGTTGGTTTTAGACTCAGGCTGATGTTCGAGCATATGATGGGAAAATTGGGTATGAGATCGAGCGAATGTGTAGTTTGATGGTTAGCATAGACTTCATGGTTCAAAATGCTATTGTACTTGAGTGATCCGTTGGGACCAAAGTAAGTGCATGGCGAGGCAATCATGGAGTAAGCAATTAGATTTGGGTCGTAGTTTGGTTCCAGTGGATTTTAGACCAAGCCTTCATGAGGGTCCATCACAGCGCTTAACAGATACTTATACCTAGCAGTGGCATAGATATAGACACTAGGGAGCACTGCTATGGTTGAAATTTTCATTATTTTTAGGAGAGCAGCCTAGGTCTGTATGGAGGGAACTTGTACAACAAAGAGGTCGTGTGGAGACGCTCAGTTCCATTCGTGGACTCTTATGGGTAAGAATGTATATATAAATCCAAGATCACATAAGGTATAGTTGCTCAATTTATATATTTCATTCAGTATGGGATGGTAGTAGATATTCTCTTTTTGACGCATTATTATGTTCTGCTTGTGCTATACTAGCTGATTGATATTATCACTAGGTGCGGTGTAGTGTAGATTTATATTATGACACTTTCATTGCCTCTACACTTGTATACTGGGTTACCTTTATCATGGTATATTGTTACATGGCAGTCACATTATATTAGTTTTGCTAACTCATTGATGACAGGAGAAGAGCAGATTATGGTATGATCTCCTATTACTTTGAGATATGTTTACTTTACTTGTGTTTATTGACAGTTTGGATTACCCCTTATCCGCGTTTGTAGAGAGGATGGGTTATGCCTTAATAGCTTCATGTTTTATTCGTATATAGTTTCGATATACTGTATTTTGAGGTGGTTTCCTTCACACCAGACTTTATGTCTGACCTGCATTTTCTCGTTATCAGTTTATGTCATGACAACTCTCCAGTGCTCGATTAAGTAGTTTGGGAGTCGGGTGCTTTTGGGGATATGCTATCAAGGTGTGCAGCTGGAGAATTTTGGAGGGATAGCATCGATATTTTAAATATGTATACTTGATATTTTTGTAGTACATGATAGACCTATTATTTGTATATGAGACTTATTGTTTTAGATGTTTATTCTGAATTCTATGTTGTTGGGAGTTGATGTATTCTAACTTTCTATATTGATATTTCTTTATCAGTTGCTTCCATTAGTTTGGTCTCTTATAGCTTTTCATCGTGTTTTGTTCATGTATATTCAGTATATTATATGTTATCATTCCGTTCTGAGATCCTACCGATGTCCTGGTTTAGTGTTTCATTCTAATTTTTCCCGGCAATCTTTCTTTTGTTGTATTCGAAAGTCAGTCGTTGATGTGAGATGATAATTTTTGTGTATTATGAACGATTAGTTGTTACATTTTGACTTTGATTTCACTATGGTTAACTGTCATACTAACTTCATATAATTAAGGAGACGATTCTCTATTAAATAGTGTTCTACTCCGAATGCTTCAATTCAAATCCAACTATAGTTGATCGATGGATCGCCATGCCATTATTTAACTATAATCAAAATGGAGTAGTCACATTGAGGCTCCATGGCACTCTCTAATCGAGGAAACTATGTAATATCATTCCCTTGAGACTTCCTGTTTGATGTAGTTGTTATTATCAATAGGAAATTGTCAGACAAGTCATTCCATAGTTATATAATAAGTATGAGTTCGAAATCCCTTTGTGCCCCCAATTGCAGGATCGAATTAACCCTAAAGAGGGGGGGGGTTGAAAAGGGTTTATTATAAATTCATAGAATAAAAATCGCAGCAAAAGTAATAATATAGTAAATGCAAAAATAAAGGCAACACACAAGTTTATCAAGCTTCGGGAAAACCTACCAACTGTCGCCCCTAAGATTTCTTCTAAGATTAAACAATCGACCGCTTACAAATACCCTATAAACTTTTGACTATCACTAACCTGATTGTATTAACACTAAGTCAAGAAACCGTGCCTCAACTCTGTCCTTGGGTTAAGAATTTCAGGAACTACACACTGTAGTTCAATCCTAGTTAAAAACTAGAGTTGTAAAAGTAAAAATAAATTACAAAATAATTAAAACAGAGAAACCTTAGGCTATATAGATATAAACAAATCGGCCTAAATAAAAGGCTTCTCCAAATTTGAATAGGTCGATCCCCTCCTTTATTTTTTTCTTATTTATCCTCCTTAGGGTTTCTCCTCTTGCAATCTAAAAGATGGTGATCCAAAAATCAATTGATGAATTCATGCCTTCACGTTCGCTTGATGGTTGTGGTTACTCATTTGGCTAAGTTCCTTGAAGTGATGATTTTAGGATTATTTGGTATGATCTCCTTTACTTTTTCTGATTTGGTTTTGTATGCTACTTCGAACTCAACTACTTAATTTTCGAGTGATGATTTGGTTTTTATAGTGGTTGATTTGATAAAAATCTTCCTTGGATTCTCATATATTTCATTAATTTCTATTTGAATATGTCAACCAGTAAATTTTGGCTTTTGATTCGATTATGATTTTTGATATTTCTCAACTATGCCGTATATTTGGTTGACTCGGTTTATGGTTTGATTTTTTGAATCCAACCTTGAGATTTTTTACTTGTTTAATATTTTGGCTTCGATTTAGAATTCTTCGATGCTGGTTATTTCCTTAAGCATATGCTGCTTCATGTATCTTATTCGTCCCAGTTTTGTGTTGTGACCATATGCATTTTCTCGTGTATCTTGCTTGGATGTATTTTATGTTTTGAAACACTTATAGCATGGTACACTGTTGCATCATGTTCTTATTCCTACTGTTGTGCACATTAATATGCATTACTGTATTGTTACACTGCATTTCATTTTGTGTACTTGCTAGTGTGCATGACTTGTGTTGTTCCATCTATGAGTTGTGCACCTCCTAATGTTGAGCTTGTGTGTGTTGCTGCCTTAGCTTGGTGTGTTTGCTTTGCACTTGCATCTGACCGAGCACTTTGTGTTTATGCCTAGGCTATTTTTATGATTTGCACATGTTTTCTTATATGCCTAAAACTATCCTTGGTGTGCCTGACTTCGAGCTTGTCTGTGCTTGGTTATTTTTTTGCACCTTCGGTCTTGCTTGGTTGTTTTGGTGCATTCCTTTTCTAGTTTGCATGTTTACTGAAACTGTTTTGGCTTGCCCTACATTGTGTGCTTGTATGACCTGAGATACTATTTTGTTAACATATGTATATATATATGTACACATATATGTATATATGTTTATATGTGTGCACTGTTGTGATGTGTTATCTCTTTCCCAGTGTCCTTGTATTCTGCATGCTTTCATTTTTTGCATTGATTTGTGATTGTGTTGCTGGTCTGGTATGTGTGAACTTGATTTTATGTATGTTTGCAAGTTTGATGTGTGCACATGTGCATATGCATTGCCTTTTGAAAATAAAGTGCTTGAAATTAATGTGCTTGATGTTTTCTTGCCTTGGCTTGCCCTACCATGTGCACAATGTCGAGCCTAATACATTTGAGCTCGACCTTACTAGATTGTGATATGAGCTTGATTTTAATGAGCATTTTTTATTTCAAGTTGCTCTACCTTTAGGCATGTACAGTGCTATACTATGAATGTCCTAAGTTGCTCGTGCACATTATTGACTTGATTTATAATTTCTATCCCACACGAACATGTTGTACCGATCCTTGTGAATACCTGTAGCACCGGTCCATGTTCATTATTTTTGGTGCAAGTTTAAAATATGAAAAAAAAACCAATAAACTGAGGTAATATTGATTTCAAATATATTTTTATTTTTACAATGTCAATTTTTCTTTTTTCTTTTTTCTTTTTACTGCTTCGTTGTTTGTCAGGTAAAACAAATTTATGTCCGGGCAAAGGCTGGTGCAAAAAGATACAAAAGTATATTTGAGTGAGTAAAGAAAAGAGGATTAAAAAATTGGTATATGAAAGAGTGTTATATATGAGAGAGTAAAAATCGATATAACGAGGGAGTGTAAAATCGTGTATAACAATATTGTACTAAATATTGTGGAAGTTCGTGTTGTACTTATATGTATTGTTAAAATTTATTAAAATGAAATATTTATTGAATTTTTTTTTATTTTTTTATTTCTTTTTATGATATTATAATAGATTACAACACACACATTATACATATCTGCTTATTATCATCAAACAAAAACCATAGACTACTATATTCTACACCAACAGCCATAAGTAGTACACCACGTAACCTTTAGAGAGCGTTATGCACTCTGATCTCAACGGATGTATCGATATCCTTTCTCGAAACATCTAAACCAAGAATATTCAAAATAAAATATTGTTTTTTAGGGGAAAACATTTGCATAAATTTTCTTCAATATCATATTGGAAAATATATTTTTAAATTTATAAAAGAATTATATCATATAAGTTCATATAGGTTAAAAAATGGCATCTTCTGCCTTCTCGTACTCGCTCCCAACATCTTCTTTCTCGCCTTCTTTTTTTTGTTCCTAATGCTTATTGCTATTCGATCGATATTCTTTTTCTTTTTATCATCGTTCTTATGCTCAGGCGGTATCGAATGCCAAGAATCATGATGCAGAGCCTTTTTTCAAAATTCAATTACCAAGAATTGGGTTGATTCTAGGAGAGGGAGAAGAATCTGCTATCGATGTGGAGATTTTAGTCATTTAGCTAAAGATTGTGGAGATTCAATTAGATGTTTAAGTGTGGTAATTTCGGGTACAAGAAGATTGAGTGCCTGTGGAACTCTTCTTCTATCTCTGAAAGGGAGAAAATTCCTTCTATTACAGAATATGGTTTTCTGTTTGTTTTAAAAATTATGAAGCTTAAGGGAATTCTTATTGATCATCTATGGTTTCAGAAGGAAGATGGAATTGGTTTATTGGATGATTTTCTCAAACATTTTGATGCGGTTAATGAAGTTAATATAGGCAGAAACTATAATAAGAAATTTGGTTTTCCTGTTGAATATTTTGAGAAATCTGCAGATGGTATGGACTCATTGATGAATAATTGTAGCTCGAACTATCTCGGTGAAATTCTTGATGTTTCAGTTATCTCTGCTTCGATTCAGAGGAATGTTCTTAATTACTGTGATCCGATTCTTTGTGATTCTGATGTGTTGAGTAATAATATTTCATTGTCTGTAAGCTTTGTCAAAGGAGATTTTGATACGGAAACTGTTTTACATGACTTGGATGATGGAAGTGAATATGGAGCTTTTGTTCAAAATAAAAAATTCAAATTGAAATCTTGTGAAGTTGTGGATTTTGATCTAGTTACTGCTAATCGCTTTGGTAGTCTTAAATCTTTGAATAATATGGATATGTTGTCTGAATTAATTGAAGGAGTGAATGTGCAATCTCATATTTTAGATTAAGGTGTTCCTTCTTCTTCAGTTCCCTTAAATAGAGGAAACAATGAAGATAACAAAGGGATTTGGTCTAACCCATCAAACTGTTTGGAGGATTGTATTGGATATGTTGATGATTCTCATGAGGTAGTGGTTAAAGTAGATAAGCACAGTGATGCTGTTATAAACAAAAGGAATGGGAGTAGGATTTTAAGCTTGGATAGATGTGTTGCTTTTCAATATGATGATAACTGTGTGGGAGGATTGGTGGGGCAAATAACTGATAACAGAGAGGATGATATTAATGATGGCTTTGATATTACTGGTAATATAAGGATAGTTGTTGTTTGTTGTGAAGTTGATGAACTTCACAAGAGAATTTCTGTTAATAATATTTCATTTATGGATCGAGTACCTGGGATAGATTTGTTTGATATAGTGTCCAAGTTGCGTGCATGGATGTCTGGTGATAACTGTAAGAAGGTGATAGTCAGTGATATAAACAGTGAGTTTGTTGATATTGTTCTCAAGGATGGTCTGTCAGATCATGGAGCTGTAGTTGATGATCACGGTGATGTTGTACAAGAGATTTTTAATGACGATGTTGATAATGCTCAAGATGGTTTTGTTATTATAGAAGAGGAGCTATGTGTACATACACAGTGTGCACATGAAATAAATGCAACACGATGTGAAACAAATTTGGCATTTTTGAAAGGGGCTGAAAATGATGTTGCTTCTTATAATCTTGTGATGGAGAATGTGATGGTAATTCCTGAGTGTACTGTCAGTGAGAACAAGCAATTAATTGATGGCGTTCCTTTAATTCATGATATAAAAGGGGTAGTTCGGTCTGTTGTTAATATTTCTGATGAGGTAGTGAGTGAGAAAGTGAGGTTGAGCATATCTGATTCTTTGATCGGAGAAGTCGATTCTGAGCAGTCTGTGTATTATCATACTGGGGGTTTCAGATTTGTAATGTATTGTTGTCTTGCATCTATAGGTAAATTTCCACGTTCTCCTATTAATGTTTGTGATTCGACTCATGCATTCAAATTTGGTAAAAGAAATAGTAAGAGCTATTCATCAGTTAATATTAGGAGAAGTTATCGTTTAAAGCTTAAAGTTTCAAAATCATATGCTTGAGGATTGATGATTTTTTGGGGTATTATTTGGTGTTTGTGGTTTTGGAGACTGTACGTGGCTTTAGCAGTTGTTGTTTGTTATTTTGAGGTTTCTTTCAGGTATGGTTGTTGAGGTTGAGGTAGTGGAAGTTGTTATTGATGGCAGCTTTTCTTTTGGAGATCTTTCAGGCTTTAGTTTCTTGATATAGTTGTTTGGCTAGGGAGAGTCTCTAGTTCTTAGGCTTTTGGGAAGGTTTTTTTTCTTTTTGTATAGGAGGGTTTTGGCTACCTGCCAGGCTTGTTGGCAGCTCCTTTACTTTTTGTGATATATACAAGTACATGTGTGTTCTCCTCTACTGTAGAGGATCAGACATTTCTCTCAAAAAAATATTGTTTTATTTTATGATTAATTACTCACAGTTGCAACTATTTGCAACTACAACCATATGATATTTTATTTAAGAATTTTTCTATTAATATGCTTTATTGCAAACACCTTTATAGCGAATGAGACTAATTACAAAGTTGGGTACATGTAAAAATATTATATAATTGACCCAATAGCATACTCCTAACTCTCTCACTTTGGTGGTACAAATTCGAAGTTAAATTATATCAACAAAATGTAAATTATAACAAAAATATCAGTGAGAAATGCTAGCAATGCTTTGCCTTAGGGAGAGTATTGCTACACTTGCCCCTTTATTGATGGAAATCAAGGGTCCTACATAAGAATTAAGTAGGAATTAATGATTGCAAGCACCTGACATCCTTTGAAGTCTTTGTAAATTAGTGTCTTTAGTGGAATTTTGTTAAGAATTTCGTCTATAGGAGTTTGTAAAGTTATCATTTACTCCTTTTGTTCTTTGGCAATGGAACCCAAAGTCTTTAAAACAAGAATAATGGTACTAGAACTCTCCAAAAAAGGGATTGCTTGCCTTTGGTTGAAACATATAGGATAAAGTGATACTTTTATTCCCAACTGAATTTTTGGGAAAAATATGTAAAACGTCATCTCTACAATATTTCTTATTAGAAAGACGATATTATTTTCATAGTATATTTTATTTAAATAAAATGCTACCTTTAATATAATGAATACTATTTTTGCATAGAATAATAGAGTTATATGATTGTATCTATATGATACAAATATGGGTTTGGAGTTTGAAGACAAAATAAAATACAATTAATGACATAGTAGATCTAAACCATTAGATCTCATTGTGTTCATACATGAGGTTGAAATCAGGGGGCAATTCAATATTTGAGATTCATTGTTTCATCAATTGCTTCACAATTTTGTATCCCACCCCCACACACACACTGGCGGAGATCCATAGTATAATCAATTGTGTCTACATTTTGTGTCCCAATAGATTTTCCATATATATATATATATATATATATATATATATATATATATAATAAAACATTACCTTTAGAATAATGTTTATTGTAAAAATAGTCCCATTTTTGTATAATAGAGAAAGTAGATCTATGTTATTAGATATTTACCATTATATTTTAAAGAAATAAAATTTATCTTTATAACATTAATAATTGGAAAGGTGTTGTGTTTTCTAGAAAACAAATCCATTGTGTTAGATCTTCACTGTTATGCTTTTACATAATATAATATCTTTAGCAATATCCATTTTCAAAAAGACGATATTTTCTTATAAAAAAGAAGAAGTAACTTTCATGCATTTATAGAAATGAAAATATCAAATTGAACTTCAAGATCATATTTTACATATTTAAAATTGAAATTTCTATATAGGAAAAACACCTATAGCAATGGATCCTAATTTTTTCATAGAAAATGTACTAATAGGACTCAATGCCTTCTCAGTGAAAGCACTAAACTATATGTGATATTTCCAGCCAAAAAATCTCAAAATTATTTTTATCCGTGAATTTGTACTTGATAATTGTGGATAAAATATTCAAAAATAAACAAAATCAGGAAGTGTAGAAAAATTAAAATAATCAACGTTGAAATCACATCAAAGAAGAAATTATAAGTGCATGAGATAAATAACACCATGTCTACAGCATTTTTGTTGTGAACGAAACCTACATCCACTTTCTTGCTCTTATTTGTCTTCTTTCTTATATATACACACACACGACTGATATTTGATACAAAAGTTGGATTATAAGCATCATTTTGGCAGAGTAATGGAAGATGTTCGACATTTTGGAGATTAAGAATGATGAAATATTGATTTCACTTTTTTTTGTTATTTCATTTCATTTGTCATCTGATTCTGCATTTTTTTCCTTCTTTTTTCCCTCCACTTTTCTGTTCTGAAATGGTGTATCTATAGTTGTAATAAGTAGGAACTTACGATGTTTTTTTTCCAAACTCTTCGCTTTATGTTGGACCATTTCTCTTTTGACCTACTATTTCCATTTTAAGCATGGAGCATGCTTGACGATTAGGACATTTATCTCTTCTTCGTTTTCTGTAATTCGGATCGGAGCAAACAAAATGGAGTGCCCGCCCTCCACTATGTAGTGTTAGCCCTCCAATTAGAGCACTGCGGTTTGATTTGGAGTGCAATGCTTGGTTTGAAATGTTTACACTACGATTTGGAGCGATTGAACCTCTATTA
The DNA here is from genome assembly GCA_030737815.1 of Allium fistulosum. Taxonomy (NCBI): domain Eukaryota; kingdom Viridiplantae; phylum Streptophyta; class Magnoliopsida; order Asparagales; family Amaryllidaceae; genus Allium; species Allium fistulosum. The sequence goes on along the minus strand of CM060908.1, from coordinate 634,572,568 downwards.
GAGTGCTTGAACGTTGTTGGATTTCTTTGATTTTTCCTTCTTCTTTTTTTTGCGGAACTTTTCCATCTAAACTTTGAATGTTTTCTAAGTTGACTTTTTAGCTCCAATTCCGCGGTTTTTCCTCTTCTTCCTTTTTTTAAACACTTTCTTATTTATTCAATTTAATGTTGTTTTGAGTGATGACATGATCTAATTTCTTTTTATTAACCCAAACCTAACAATATATTTTCACTTTTGTTAACCCAAACCATGTACGGTTCTGATGCCAAATTTATCAAATATGAATTATCATTATTCAACTTACAAGCTAGCTCTTTTATGGAGCATTTACATAAAATGGTTTGCTACAACATGAATTTGTCCTGTAATAACATACTCAATGCATTCACTCACTCACCTTAACATATTACCCTTTGGTGTACATATTCTTCCACCACAAGTGGTACAAATTGACAGAAATCCACCGATTCTTTTTTTTACTGACTCAGTGGTTCATGCAAATTTACACCGTTCATTTCCAAGTCGTTTATTTATTAAAAATACTAGAATAGAAAATGAACACATGAATTTTAGAGATCATAAGATCATGAAAAAGGGAATCAACGTACTATTTTCAGTACAAATTAAATGTTAAATTATAATCAACATAATGTAAACTATAATAAAAAATATCGGTAGACCTTCCAATTAATGAGAATTAAATGAAAATGATATATATTTTGTTCCTGGAATACACTGCTTTACCTGAAGGAAATTTTGTCAAAATCACCCGAATAAGAGAGAAATTGTTGTGACCTTGTATTTCCTTCTCATTTTCATCGGATTTTTGTGTCTCTAGCTACAAGTGTTTGTGGGTGCTGTAGCTTTACTCTTTGTTCTCAATTATTGTCTGTAACGGTAAGCTTCTCCAACTCAAAAATCCATTACAGACAACATAATTAGAGTTCATTTATGAGACTCATGATGCAACTACTTGCTATAACTTGTACTAACGTAATCTCTACTCATTTTCTTCCATACAACCTCGTCAAATCCACAAATTTAAATGCATCCATTCCAAAACAAAAAATCAAAATAACCCTTCACATGCTTTGTTTTTTTCTTCCTCCCCTCATTTATCCATTTTTTACCTTAAAAAGCTCGAACTTCGAGTAAACAAAATACAAGCAATGGCATTATCAAATCGCCCTTTACACCTTCCACTATCAATCAACATTCTACTACTTCTTCTTCTTCTCCCCCCTCCTTCAAATTCCCTTAACCAAGTAGACAAACAAGCCCTCCTCGACATCCGAAGCAGCCTTAACGGGTTACCGGGTTCCGATTTCTTCTCCACCTGGAACTTCTCTTCCCCATCTTCCCCATGCACTTCGTTCTCAGGCATTTTATGCGTTTCAGACCCTCTCAGTTCAACCTTCAGAGTTTCCGTCCTTAACCTCGGCACCGGGTTCTCCGACTCTACCGGACTTACCGGAACGTTATCCACCTCCATTTCTACCCTTACCTTTTTAACCGAGCTGATCATTTACCCTGGAAAAATTACCGGACGGATACCGTACCAAATCGGTCTGAACTGCCGTAGCCTTCGCCTTGTATCCATCTCAAACAATTTACTATCCGGTAACATTCCCGATTCTCTCTCACTTCTAACCCAACTGCACACCCTCGATCTCAGTCACAACTATCTAACCGGTACAATCCCTGCTTCTCTTTTTCCATCACTACCCAATCTTAAAGTTTTTGTTTTATCGACGAATAACCTGTCCGGTACGATACCGAATTCTTTATCCAACACATCGCTTCTTCATGTCGACTTCAGCAAAAATTCATTCTCTGGCATTTTACCTCCCCTGCCCTCCACTCTAAACTACATCTCGGTATCAAAAAACTCGCTCTACGGACCGATTAACGCAGCGTTTTCATCGGAGCCGTTGAATTTGTCCTACGTCGATTTGTCCATGAACAAATTCACGGAAAAAATCCCGACCATACTGTTCGCACTGCCGAATCTGTACACGATTTTGCTGCACAGGAACAACTTTTCAGGGCCGTTGATTTTGCCCGAAACGGTGCCACGTTGGCAGGTAGTGGATTTGAGTCATAACATGATTGGTGGAGAAGTTGCGAAGGAGTTATCCGTAGCCGAGAATTTGTTGATAAACAGCAACAGACTGAGTGGGCCCGTACCGAAAGAGTTCGGTGAGAGGCTGCGGGATGGGAGCATGAGCACGTTTTACGGCCAGCATAACTTCTTTAGCGGGTTCCGGGTACCGGATTCGGGATTGGTGTTACCGGAGGAGGTGTCGGTGTGTTTGGAGTACAATTGCATGGAGTTGGCGGAGGAGATGAAGGTGGGGTGCCCGGAGAATGGAGGCGGTACGCCTAGACCGAAAGATCAGTGCCCGAGTTGGTAGTTAACAGGTGTTTTGTAGTGTGTTTAGACTTTTGTTGTTGAGTGTGAAGCTTACATGATTAAAAGTTTTTGTAGTTTGTTTTAGTAACTTAATGGCGAAGGGAGTGTAATTAGCAGTGTACGTCTTTTATGATGGCGTCGTTCAGTGTGGACAGAAGAACACAAATGATGGCTTTTAAAGCTTTTTAGTTCTACAGTTGCTGGGATTATGATATCTTTTGTCCTTCCTCTTTGCATCCATTAATGTTTTTGAACAATGATGTCTGCTGCTGTCTGCATGAATTAAAAGGCTATTATTATCTTTCTTGTGTCGTTTCCTGATTTCATTATTTTTGGGATTTGTTGCTGCTGTTTTCTTCTCCTTTGTTCTGTTAAGTTTGTATTTTGTTTTGGAGTAGGATGAATTTAAGCATCTATTCGGTTCTGTTAAGTTTGTTTCAATGTTCGAGAATCAGGTTGTATAGAAAAGTTCACATCTTCTGTGCCAAGTCATATTGTTCTATACGTCGACTTCAGAACCAAAGTAAGATACTACTCAAGGAGAGTGTAAATACTCGATGACAGTACTGATTCTACACTTTACATTAAACGTACTGTTGTTGGAGCGCAACAAATGAAAGAAATATTGTGTAGTAGACTAGTTTAAGTGCTAGCTTATACCTTAATAATCCAAGGTTCAAGTTTTAGAACATATAGCTAGACAGACTGCGTTTGGATAGTAAAAATGCTCATGTTATGTTGGCAACGCGTCCGACACGTTCGTTGCATCAAAGTTCGGATCTCGGATCCATTATTTTGGTATGTTGGAGTGAACTGAACAAATTGATCTATTAGCGTCATATGCCAACATTAATTAATGACAAATTAATTAAAACTTTAATCCATTTTCGAACATTTATTAATACCTTATTTCATTTCAACACAAATAATTAATACTCTCAACCAATAATAATAAAACAAATAATTTTCTTTCGAACTCTCATTTCATTCCTCTTTCCCATAAAGAAGAACGCACTTTTTTTTTCTAAAATTTTCCCTTTCATACCGTTTTTAGATGCTCTTTTTCCATGCATCTTTAGCGTCGCACAAAAACGCACTATTGTAGGTACGTCAATGGATCAAGTTAGGTTCAAGTAACTTAAAATCTGAACTTGAGCTTTATTATTATATAATTGTAACTCCAGCTTGGTTAGAGAAGCCATGATATTTGAACCCGATCATCCAAGACTAGGGCTTTCAAGGCCGTTGGGTGAAAGTTATACGTTTGGCCTGGAGTATTGATGCTATAATCATCATTTCACTTGTATTTATAAAAATGATACACAAACAAAGTATACAAACAAATTGGATAGTGATAAATCCGGGACCACAAACAAATGTATGTAGAAAGATCGATAAGCTAATAAACAAACGATATACAAACATACACTCATACTTTTGGGATAATAGTGTGACAACCCGCACATCCCGACACACCGATCCAAAACCTATGGTGACTTTCGAGCTCGTGTCGTGTTGAGAAGTACGGATCGTCGGGGTTTTATAGCATTACAGAGACTAACATAAGCAGATATAATCTAAAATATACTAGACTTTCAGAACTCATGGCGGAAGGAATAAAACATATAACACGGAAAAATGTCCATCTAAGAAAATATCCAAATCACAGTCCCAGAAAATCAGTACGTGGTCCAATACATAGTACATAGAAAATATCATTTCAAGTCTGATAAAAAAGATAAAATGTACTTATAAGATAGATAAATACATGGAGAGAAAATATGATAAAAAACAGTCTCCAAAGGTAAGCTCGACTCTCCAAGTATTAAGAATGAGCCAATCGCATACTGCCCTGTCCACCTGTGGTGGAGAAAAGAAGGAAAAAAGAGCGAGTCAGACAAAAGTCCGGTGAATGAGTAAAAGTTTAAGGTGTGATGATCATGTGCAGTTAACTTTAACAGTACTCAAGATAACATAGGGTGTGCGAGCAGTGTCTGTGAATTCCTAAGGTCCATTACCTAAGGGTTCTTGTTCAATACATACCTACACTACAACTGTTATATGTTACTACAAGTAGGCCTGTCAATGAATACCCGAAATATCCGAAATCCGTCCGCATCCGTATCCGAAAACATGAAAAATATCCGATATCCGAAAAGCGGATGCGGATATCCGATATCCGAAACATATTTCGGATACGGATACAGATATGGCTGTATTTGTATCTGATAAATATCCGTTTGGTTTGAAATTAAATATTTATATATTAATATGTTATTTTATATCCATAAATTTAATACAAATACACTAATATTAGAAACAAAACCATTTTACCAAAATACAACCCTATTATCACTTGGCTAGTTTACAAAAATATAAGCCCAAATGTCCAATAATTATTCATTTATTCTCACGCACACTAGTGATAACACACAGTACAGACAACATCGACTTCCCCATAATTCCATTCCACAACCGTTCGAACTTTAAGTTCAAACCCAAGATCTAAGTTCAAACTTCAAAATAGGAAAAAAAACCCTAATTTATGTATTACAAGGTTTTTTCATCTTTTTTTCAGTCAAAAAAATGAAATATGCATTATATTGATTAATTTCGGATATTTTCGGATACATTTTGAGGTTTGGATACGGATATTTTCGGATATCCAAAAATATCCGTATTCGCTAAGCCGGATACGGATATTTTCGGATATCCGAAAATATTAGCGGATACAGATACAGATAATATTCAACGGGTATTCGCGGATATCGGATACGGATTCGGATACAGATTTTCATTTTCGGATACGGATACAGCAATATCCGTATCCGATTGCATCCGTTTACAGGCCTAACTACAAGGATCGAGTTACGTATCGAACCTTACAATTAACGATCAGTCAGTGCTCTTAGAGCTACCCAATAAAGAAACACTGCCCCTAGGCTACTGTAGAAATAAATTTCCACCTATATTACCACATAAAGCTACCGTGAAGATTACTCTCTACTAATATCACCACCCTAGGCTACCAAGGAAACGATTTTCCCCTGACTACAACATGTAATCCCAACTACGCATCGAATGGGAACACCCAATAGCGACTCGCCAAAGTGGCTCGTCGGCCGCATTTGTATCCGCCTCTCAATCTTAGTGTTGCCCTCTTATTGCATGCCCGAGATCCTCCATCAAAACTATATCATGTCATATCAAAAATCGTGCATACCAGGATTCCTGTTATGCCATACTACACTCCATTAGGCATCCTCATTAGTGTTGCACAACCATTGTGGAACCTCCTATGAGTGTCATTTGCATAAGAATTGCCCCTTGTCGAATAATCGACCCTCAAGTTGGGTAAGCAATGTTTACCCAACACTACATTGACTTAGCGTCCTCTGATAAGGAACTTGTCTCCCAACTATTTCTAACATACACATTTAGCCCCTAAGAAGTCTCAAACGAGAAACAATCATTTATATAATTTTTTTATCAAATTTATATGATTATTATTTCTAACCTGAGACTTAGGCCGAGATTCAAATTCTGCAGTTTACACATTAATCGATCAAGCGCTAATACTAACCAGTCGACCGTGTGATGACCGCCCTATACCATTAGTACCAATAGTGTTTGAATAGTGCGTTATAGTCATGCCCGACCGATATATGATGATCATCAGGGTTGAATAAAATAAACACAACATATAATCTGTCGTATATCTCACAGCGCATGGACGGAATATAATATCACATATACAAAAAAAAACTGTAATAACAATGTGAACCAATCATCAGAGTTATACATCAAATGTCATGGAGTTTATACAATGGAAACAAACTCAACAACCGTCTCAAATACAAGTAACAGGCAATTACTGCTATGGCTTCCCAGTGCTACACATCGGAATAAGCATAGAATCCATATAATTATATAATACGAGATAGCTCCATCCAGCTCATCCTCCGAACAACTACTGCGTCACCTAGACCTGTTATCTAGTCTACACATTTAAAAGTACCGAAGATAATAAGGAGCAAAGTATAAAACCTTGGATCAGACAACAATCTTGTATAAGTGGTAAATGAATCTCAAAATACTATGCATGTAAATATAGTAAGGAACAGAGATATACGAACCATACCCGACCTGTCCATGCAACCAAAGAGTTAGCACATAACACTATAATATGCTACTCTACAATATCATAAAGATGTTATACAACATAGTATGTTGGATATCCCGACATTCCTATCTCCAGTACCTACTCCCAATGATATCCTCGAGTGATAGCCCACTAAAGAAAGCAATTATAGCATCTATCAAGCAATACCCACTACCACTCTTCCTTGTGTCTTGAATATATGACAATTCATATGGCTTCCTTACTGCCATGGACTAATGGAAATCCGGATTTTCTGTGTACTCTCATATCATGCAGCCCAACGCTCAATACGTATATCATAGCCCAAAGTTAGATACTAGACCCAAAGCCACTGGTCCAGGGTATATAGGTCCCTCAATTAACCCATGGGCATCCTCACTTACAATACCCCTTCTTAGAGTACACAAGAAAACACTCCGAGCATCAACGATTCCTTAGCACATACTCATCCAAGCCCTCCTTTGCATCATTCAGATCTGAGCCCTTCCTTTGCTCAATCTAGTCTCCATTATTCAGGAACCCACCACATTCCTCTTTTTATGGCTCCCTCCTTTATCGAATCACTATCTTTGGTACCTACTCCCATCATGAGTCACAAACCGAAGATTCTAGTTTTCATCATGTTGTTACATTGCCATCTAACCCTGATGCGAACGAGCCAACACATCCAGCACGATCTACATAACTTCTACCCAATCCCCAGAAGCTCCACCATCATCGGACCCACCATGATAACTCGGTGTCGAACTTTTCCCTTAACTCGGCATCAACTCATAGACTTAGCCAAATTTTCCTGCATCTTTCCATAGAAAAGCTCTACTAGCCAAGTTCTACCCATTCATCAAGTCGACCAACCCATAGGAGTTAGCACCATAACTCGATCCCAGCCTTTCCCCATAACTCGGCGCTGACTTATGACTTTAACTCCTCCTAAAGTAATAGTTATCATGTAAGCTTCTTCTATGCTCCTAAGCTTCTCCTTCAAGTTTCGTCCAATTCCGACTAACCATTATAACTCGTCGCCAACCTAACTTGATAACTCATCACCAACCTAAGTTGATAACTCATCGCCGAGTTATAACTTTAATTCCTCCTATAGTGAGACTTATCATGTGAGCTCCTACTATGCTATTGAGCCTCTCCTTCAAGTTTCGTCCAATTCCAACCAATCATTATAACTCATCGCCAACCTAACTTGATAACTCATCATCGAGTTATAACCTTAACCAACCTTTAGGTGAGATTTATCATGCAGGCTCCTTCTATGCTCCAGAGCTTCTCCTCCGAGTTTCATCCAATTCCGACCAATCATTATAACTCATCGCTAACCTGACTTGATAATTAGTCATCGAGTTACAACCTTAACCCATCTTAAGGTGAGAGTTATCAGGCAAGCTCCTTCTTTGCTCTAGAGCCTTTGCTCCAAGTTTAATCCAATTCCGACCAACTTTGTCTCTGATTTGCTCGATTCACCAACCTATCTTCCAATGCATCCAAAACACTAACAAATTACATCAAGCGCAACATAAAACATAGAATAACATGCATTCACATCCAATACATGGAATTATAGAAATCAAACAATTCCTAATCCAAATGTAAGCAATTAATGAACATATGAATATGAATAAGGTGAATCACAAGGCTATTACTACAAATCGTATTTAAAATACACCAAATTAGGCCATAAACATATGTCAACTTGTAATTTAGGTTAGTAAAGGATTTTAAGATTGAAAACCATGTTAAAACCTATAATTCTACCATATAAACATGCATAGGATAGTAGGCAGGCATAAATCACTTACCAATTACCGAATTCAACCAATTTGTCCGTAGATCCAAATCGAAAACGATGAAAAGCACTTCAAATCAACCAAATCAATGATCTCTACCTTCTAAACAATGATCTATTCATTAATCTTCAATCTAATTTGATTTAGAGATAATTTGGGTGATTTTGAATGGATATAGGGTTAGTGGGAGTTTAGACCTGATTTGGGGGAGAGGGAAAAGTTTTAATTTGACTCCTTAGCCCACTATTTATAGTGTTGCTCAAATTAGACTAATGGACTTAATTAATTACACACTAATTCTGGCCAGCAGCTTTTAAAACTTAAAACATTTATAAGTTTCTAACCATAAGTCCGTTTTTCTATTATGACCGCTCTACGGAATGGAAAACTATCATCCAAAGGCAATGAAACTAGTTTGAGACCCTAATTCAACTCTTATCAAAAGTTATAACCCAAAAAAGATTTTCAGGTTCAAAATTGTCACATAAAAATTCAAAAAAAATCATAGGTGTGTAAAATGTCCTTAAGAATCATATCCCAAAATTATAGAATCATATGACCTAATACGAATAAAATAAAAATATTTTACGATACTTTGATACATAAAATACGGGTCGTTATATTCTCTCTCGTTTAGGAATTTCGCCCCCGAAATCCCTAAACAAGCCAAAGTATAACAACTATCAAACATCTCAAACAAGCAACCATGCAACCAATAGTTTTGTGAGCTTATCCTAGCATGCAGAATACTAACCTATCAAATATAATATACAACGGTGAAAGTAGAAACGAAAAATAATGGGTCTTACCACTCGAAGAGCTCCGGACACTTAGTCCTCATGTTCTTCTCAGCCTCCCATGTACAATCGTCATCACCCCCGCTCCATAGTACCTTAACTAGCTTCAACTTTCCCCTAAGTTGTTTCATATCGTACCCAACAATGCGAACCGGCCTACGAGATTTAAAAGCTTCTAGTTCTACCCTAACACCTCTAGCTGATCCAATCTAATCGTCATGCTTGAGTCATGCATAAACTTCAATAGATAGGAGATATGAAAAACGTTGCGCGTGCCCGCCATCTTCTGAGATAAATCGACCTTATATGCTAGCTTGCCAATCCTTTCTACCATCGGAAAAGGTCCTACAAATCTTGGTGCCAACTTCACCTTTTTACCGAATCGAACTACATTCTTTAGAGGAGAAACCTTCACAAACACCATATCTCTGATAGAGAATTCCAAATCTCTTCGTCTTTTATCCGCATAGCTTTTATATCGATCCTAAGTAGCTTTCATTCGTTATCGAATGATCTTAATCTTCTTCAACGTCCCTTTAATCATGTATGGTCCAAGTATCAGCTTCTTGCCCGCTTCCCACCAACATGAAGGAGCGTTACATGGTCAGCCATACAATGCTTCATACAGTGCCATACCAATATTAGACTGATAACTATTAAAATATGCAAACTCCATTAGATGTAAATGATCATCCCATGATCCTCCAAAATCTATAATGCATGCTCGCAAGAGATCTTCCAGTATATGATTTACTCTCTCGGTCCACCTATGCATTTGTGGGTGATAAGTTGTACTAAGATGCAGCTCTGTCTCTAACGCCTCTTGTAAGCTCTTTCAAAAACCACTAGTGAACAACGGGTCTCGATCGCTCACAATGCTCTTTGGCACACTGTGAAATCGAACTATCCACTTTACATACAACTCTGCCAGCTTCGATGTTGTTCTATTTGACTTGATGGGTATAAATTTCACACTCTTGGTCAACCGATCAACTACGAACCAAATGCTATCGTACCCTGCTCGAGTCCTTGGCAGTCCATCTATAAAGTTCATCGATACTTCTCCCATTTCCATTCCTGAATCTCTAATGGTTGCAAGAATCCACTAGGTTTCTTCTACTCTGCCTTTACTAATGGCAATTCATACATTTCGAGATGAATGTCCCAACAACCCACTTCATTCCTTCCCAGTAGCAAGTCTGCTTCATATCTTGGTACATCTTGTTACCACCAGGATGAATAGTTAATCTGAAATGATGGCACTCTCATAACACTTCATGTCATAACTTATCAACATCGGAAACAAATAATCTTCTATCCTTATAAAGCCAGCCTTCTCGGTCGAGTTCGTATTGTTTTATGTATTTAGATTATACTTTTTCAACTATCTTTGCTATGATCTCCCCTAGCCTAGCACCTCACTTTTGACTAGCGTTGATCCTTTCAATTAGAGTAGGTCTGATCGATAAACTTGCTAACATCTATGGTTCCAGCTCGCAATAGGGTCTAAAATCATATTCAACTATATACTCATTCTGCTTCCATTCCAAGAACATTGCTCCAACACAACATGTCTTCTACTCAATGCATCGACGATTGAATTCCCTTTTTCCTAGAATATAGGAAATACCAAAATCATAAAAGGCCAAGAACTCCAACCACCATTGCTGATGAAGGTTGAGATCCTTTGAGAGAAATGTACTTCAAAAATTTGTGGTCCGTGAACAGCTCAAACCTTTCTCCTAGCTGATAATGCCTCCACATATTCAAAGCAAAAACTATCACCGTCAATTCCAAATCATGAGTCCGATAATTCCTTTCGTGTGACTTTAGTTGTTGACTAGCATAGGTAATAACTTTTCCTTTCTACATTAATACCGCACTCAATCCACTACCACAGGCATCTGTATACATTGTCAACTCCTCAGATCCGTAGCATTCTTTGGTTGATTTCCAATCTTGGACCACTGCCACCTTCGTAGGATCCATAACTATACCCTATCCTAAGACGGCATGACCGAAGAATCTCACCTCTTCTCTCTAGAAGTGACACTTAGAGAACTTCTTAACTTGTGCTTCCTTAATATCTCTAATACAATCCCCAAGTGTGTCTTATGCTCATCTTCAGTTCTGGAGTAGATCATAATATCATCCACAAACACAAGCACAAACTTATTCAACTGATCTTTAGAAGCCCTATTCATGAGATCCACAAAGTATGAAGAGCGTTGGTCAAACCGAATGGCATTACCAACCACTAACAAAAACCCGATGGCGTACAGAATGCAGTGATTGGCATACTCTTCATCGCTACTCTCAACTGGTGAAATCCCATTGCCAAATCCATTTTAGAGAACACCTTTGCACTGTGGAGCTGATCAAACAAGTCATCAATACGCGGGAGTGGATACTTTTTCTTCTTCGTCACTTTATCCGGCTTATGATAATCTACACTTACCTCAAAGAGCCATCCGCCTTAGTCGTGAATACTATAGGTGCACCTCACTCAGATATACTTGTTCGAATGAACCCTCTTCTTAATAGGTCATTCACTCGCACCTCTAATTCCTACTGCTCTCTAGGCACCATATGCCCCAAAGGCATAACTATCACTCTGGATTCCATCACTAAGTTTATCCAAAACTCGATTTCTCGATGTGGCGACAATCCGATCACTCCTTCAAAGACATCTGGATGCTCTCTAGCGATCGACACAGATGAGAACCCCTCATGTGGAACTTCTAGCAAACAAAGAAAGCTAACCATCACCCTATCCTCTAGTAGGCAACCAATCACTACCGTTCAGCCTTTCACATTTCCGAGTGTCACTAATAGCTTCTTGCAACCCATTATCGATGCATGCTACTTAAGCTAGCCCATTCCCAAGATAGTCCCTAACCCAACAAGATTCAAAACAAAGCAATCACCTATAAAAGAGCATCCGTGACTCGATAAGACTAAACCACTACAAACCATGCACAGGCTAGTAGAGCCTCCAATGTGGTTTGTCACGATCAAGGACTGATTTACTGTCTCGATCCCAATCTGTTTACTAAGTCACTTAAATAACAACCCCATTTCCCTTCTCCTTCATCGAGGGATCACTTAATGAAGTTGGGATTGCGTCCAAAGCATATACTTTCACAACCTACTTATCCTTCATCGGTTCCAAGAAATCCTTCTTTTAACCTTGCCTTAAACTGTTCCCAACTGAGCTAATCTTAAAACGTAGCAATAGTCATGACGTTCCACCAATTCATGGCCCGCCTCTGAAGTTATCTGGAAGTCAAATTTCTCTTCATAGCGTCATCCAATTCCATATCACTGAAGATGCACTCACGAGAATCAATAAAATCTTGCACTTCTATGGCTGATTCCGTTCCACAAAATGGCTTTCCTCCCACTTTGCTTATCTTAGTGAAATTAGCCCTAGGCACTTACATAGGATCACCTCTACCAACAGCAATACCAGGAGAATTCTTTATCATCGTCGCCAACATAGCATTGAACATAGCTTGAAAATCAGGTGTAGCAGCTCCTAATCCTACTCCTTCTTCGATTCCTGAAACATATCTCATAGTATTCCTATATGCTGGCTCATTTTTATCTGCAACAAGAATGATCAGTCTCTTATAAAGAAAACTGTGTCTATGGTGCTCAGGTGCATGCAACTTATACTATAATATATTACTGAATAGCTTTGAAAATCAAAATATATAACAAGTATGAACTCTCCCGTATATATACACTCTAGATCCAGTCTAAGGCGATAACTCCTTCCTTATCTCTACTGGATCGCAGGGTCGACTCAGGCTAATCACATAACCAGAACTCTGATACAAAATGTGATGACCGCCCTATACCACCGACACCAATAGTTTTTAAATAGTGCGTTATAGTCATGCCCGATCGATATAAGACGATCATCAGGGTTGACTAAAATAAACACAGCACGTAACATGTTGTATATCTCACATCGCATGGACAAAATATAATATCACATATACAATAGAAGAAATAGTAATAACACTGTGAACCGATCATCAGAGTTAAACATCAAATGTCATAGATTTTATACAATGGAAACAAACTCAATAATTGTCTCAAATACAAGTAATAGGCAGTCATTTCTAAGGCTCCCTAGTGCTGCATAGCGGAATAAGCATAGAATCCATATAAGTATATAATACGAGATAGCTCCATCTAGCTCATCCTCCGAACAACCACTGCGCCACCTAGGATTGATATCCAGTCTACTCATTTAAGAGTATCCAAGATAATAAGGAGCAAAGCATAAAACCTTGGGTCAGACAACAATCTAGTGTTTGTGGTAAATGAATCTTAAAATACTATGTAGGTAAATATAGTAAGCAACAGAGGTACACGAACCATACCCGACCTGTCCTTATAACCAAAGAGTTAGCAAATAACACTATAATATGATACTTATAGTATCATAAAGATACTGTACAACATAATATGGTGGATATCCCGACTCTATCTCTAGTACCTACTTCCAATGATATCCCCGAGTGATAGCCCACTAAAGAAAGCAACCAAAGTAACAATAGCATCCATCAAGAAATACCCATTATCACCCTTCCATGTGCCCAGAATATATAGTAACTCGTCTGGCCTCCTTACTACCAGAGACTAATGGAAATACCGGTTTTATGTGTATTCTCGTATCACGCAGCCTAAAGCTTGATACGTGTCTCATAGCCAAAAGCTAGACACTAGACCCAAAGCCACTGGCTAAGGGTATAAAGGTACCTCGATTAACCCATGGGCGTCCCTACTAACAATACCCTTGCTTCAAGTACATAAGAAAGCACTTCGAGCATCAAAAATTCCTTAGCACTTACTCATCCCAGCTGTAACAACCCAGAATTTTGAACAAATTAAATTGAGAATATTTAATTAATTTTAAATATTTGAACGATGATTTAATTTGAATCCCCGATATAACTTTGAATTTTGCGATTAAGCTTTAAAATTTAATCTATTGATAGTCGAATAAAAATTTGAATCTTCAATTTTAAGTTGAAGAAAAATATTTCGAAAGCTTTTAAAATTCGTATTGATGATACTGAAGATAATAGAAGCTTCAGAAATGAATTCAGAAGTGATTTGATCGGTTTTGAATTTTTATCGTTCGAATCAATATTTAAAAATAGTCATTTTTCAAACAGTCTCGAAATTCGACGAAACTAGTTCCATTGGGTCCGTAATATTGAACTATTACCGGATTTCAATTTTCGTATTTTTCGGTGTTAATATGTGAACATACGATGGGTAAACGCGTTAAAAATTTAATCGAATTCAATTTAACTTTTAAGTTTGAATTTGGTCAACATCAGTTACTATAGCTTCCATAACTCACGCGCTTAAATCATGCCACCCATCACGCTACTTTCTTTTGTTAAAATCACATCTGTTCCCTCTTCCCCTCTCCCTCATTCCTCAGTTCCAAATCGAACGAAGAAAAGAAAATTTTAAATGGCCGATACTTCGATAATAAATCCCTTCCTCCCCAGTTATTCGAAATCGCGAGCGAGTTAAAGTAAAAATCTCGATTCCTTCCCTCTTCCTATTCTAAAAGAAACCACCTTTAACTCAAATCGGTTCGAAAAAAAGAAGAAGAGAATCACTGCCTTCAAACTTTTAACCGAAAATTCCTATTCCACTTTCCCTTTCAATCGAATGGAATTAGATGGCGACTCCGGGGATCGATCTCGACTTCGTCGTAGAAGATTCGAGCAACGCGCGATACAGGATGGCACGCGATTGGGGTTAAGCAGTCGATGACTTCGACTTGGCTGAAGGGGAGAATGCATCTCGTATTCGCAGTAGAGGGAGCGGCGGCAGTTCGACGAGGCAACTCGAGGCAGCGGCGAGCAGTTTCGCGAGAGGAGGCGCGACTGGAATCGCGTGGGCACGAGCGCGACACTTGTGAAGCTGAGTATTGCAGTGGCTATGGGGAGGAAGGTGCGTGCGACTGGGTGGATGCTAGAGCGACGAGGCTAGGGCTTGTACTTTGGAGGAGCAAGTCGACGTGGAGTTCGATCATTCGATGCAGTGGTGATGGTCGCCGCGTTCTCGCTGTAGGAGGGGTAGCCTGGGGTTCGATTAACGCTATAAGGTAGCTGCTTTTGTTTTGATTTAGTTTAAATAAAAATATTTGTAAGGCATAAAACAGATTCTATTAGAAGAAAAATAAACAGAGGAATTTTAAGCAGTAGGTTATTTTGAGAGAAAATATAATAGAGTTTTGAAAACCTATAATTATTTTTATAAGTACATATATATAAATAAAGTTTTAGGGAAAATAATATATCACTTTTGATTTTGACAATCAGTTAGTATATAAGTATAAAACAATAGATGTTTATAGTAAAGAAATTTAGTTTTAAATTTTATTTGTAGTTAGATAAATTTTTAAGTATAGAAGTTATGAAGAGAATTAGTTTGGAATTAAATCACTGGATAATTAAAATTACTAAAAACGATAATTTAATTGTTCAGTTGATTCGAATATTAATGAATTGTGTAAATAATCAAATAGGTATAAAACAAGGAAATCAAGTCAAGATGGAAAAAGGGATGGCAAATTAAAAACTAAGGTGAGATCTTCTCACTCAAAAATTGAAAAGTGGAATTTTCAGTTATTTATTGATTGATTTGATTGCTATTGGATGTGATATTAGATATGATAGGATATATCTATATATATAGCAATATATACATATTGGCATATGTATATATTGGATTGATGATTTCCCGCCTCGTATAGCGGATGAGACCCTATTGCGCCGTTAGTAAGCGGATTATTTTTATAAAACCCATATACCGCGATATTCCACCTCGAAGTGGAATTGGTATTGTGCTAACATCTGTGGATGCAGGGAAACAGGTTGGAGGGATCCAACTGGATTCCTCACCAGTAGTTATTCATTTACAGATATTGATGTATATGCTGTTATCATATTGATATATGATATTGAATGTTATGATTGACTAATTGATGTTGTTGCATCATCGGATTCAAATTTTGAAATTTAAAAATAACGATTTTTACCTTAAAAAGGATTTTGAAGTGATTTTTGAAAGTAGACGTTTTATTCAATTTTTGAATTGATTTACTTTAAATAAATAAACGTTTAAATTTTCGAAAGTTATAAAAATTAAGATCTTTGGGAAATATAACCGAAAAGCGATTTTTGAAGTAAATAGTTGATTGATTTATAAGATGGTTTAAATGTAGATTTTTGAATTATTGTAAACGGTTTATATAAAAGGTTTAAACAATTGATATCTGTAGATTAAAAATATTGGAACTATAAAACGAGTTTTTTTAAGTGATAAAAAGAAGTATAAATGGATTTCATAAGTGAATGAAATTAATAGATTTATATTGTGAAGTTAAAAATGAATGAAGTTGTAGAATAAAGGATTTATAAGTAATTTACTTATAAATTGGATTTTTTCCTTTAAATGGAATATTGATCGAATTTGTTCATAAATGATTCTTTTTAAAGTTGAAATCGTTATAAAGTACAAATGAGATTTATAAACCGGAGTTGTTATAGAAAATAGAAAATGGAATTTATAAACGTTGTTTTATAAAATCGAAATCAATTAAATTTGATAAATCAAATATAGAAGGTTATTAAAGAAAATATATTCGCGATTTTGGACAGCGAATTCTTCTTTGAAATAAAATGTGTAGAAAATATTGAAATTTGGTTAGCGAATTATATTCACGATTTTGGACAGTGAATATATTGTTAAGTAAAATGGATAGTTTTGGGAAAGTGACATTGAAAATGAAGTTAAACATTTTAAAGATGTTTTTAAAATGTATCATGCTATCGAAATCATAGATTTCAACAATTTTTGTTGAAATAGACGTTTTCGAGAAATAAGGAAATGATGGACTATAACACTGTTGTTATAGTAAATGATTTCCGAAAGGAAATGTTTTATGTAGTATTGGGATTTATATATCTATCTAAAATCCGAATCCCTATGCTGGTGATTTTGAGTTGTCGTAACGATGTTTTACGTAACATTCGTTTTGACTCAAATAAAATTTATGAAAGAGAATGATTTCCTTAAAGAATGAAATTATACTTAATTTTGATTTAAGTATATCGAATATTTTCCAAGTGTTGAAAATAAATGATTGTGAAATACTTATTATTTAATAAGTATGGAAATGCTTTTCCAATATGAAATGAACTGTTTTGAGATTTTATCTTTTAAAGATAAATTGAAATGTGGAAGTTGATTTGAAATTGGTTTCAAATGATTGAAGTGTGGAAATAATATATCTAGCAAAGATATTTTTGGAAATTAAATAATTTGGAAAATTATTTGGAATCTGATGATGTTACGCATCTTTATTGATAGTTAAATAACCGACTATCAATAATTACCTTGAATGGTATTTGTTGTGAATTGGATGAATTTGAATGCCACACTTATTTTTGAATAAGCGCTCACTATTCGGGTTAGCCGGGAAAGGACCATGGGGTCGTATAACCCATTCCGAATATGTGATACGTCGTTATGAATCGCATTTGAAGACCGGTGTTGAAGACCGGATATTTTTGAAAACGGAAGGATTACTGTCGAGTTACTCTACATCGGCTGATCTCCGATTTAGAGGTTTTATCACCCTTAGTGACGGGAAGTCCGGACGTGATTAGAAATTTATCCGGATGTTCAAGGGCTTCGTGAGAAGTGCCTTCGGTTCTGTTCGATCCCGGAACAGACTTGTATGGATTGTGTGTCTGACGTTACAAATTGAGATATAAAGCTGATTTCTTTCAAATACATATCTGTTGGTGGCGGAGAATTTATTCTCTTAGCTTAACACCCTTCTCTGAGACGTACGAGCTCAGAGGTTATGTAGTTGAAATTTATCAGCAATATATTTCCAATTTGGTAACGTGGCATACTGAGTGTTGCTGTGAAATGATCAGTGTTTGATCATTTGTGATATGATCATTTGTTTGATCTTATATCTTTGTGATCATAGGTTGATCATTTGTTTGACCCGAAGCATGGCTTTGTACAAAGCGTAGCTTTGTGGACGAGACTTCATCGAGCCTCCCACCCCGGAAATGGTCAAAACAGAAAGGATGCGGCAAGGTTCTAGGGAGTAGCGCCCCTTAGTGTATGTCATTCCTTCTGGATAAAGGTGGTATCATGGTATGGAGCCCAGATACTTAACCTCTGTGGTTGCTGCATTTTTACTATGTGGTTTGTTGCGAATCGGGGATCCTCGGGAAGATCGGTGACGATCGGGGGATGGCATACGCGTGTCAGTAGTTACCTATTTTTGCAGAGGTAACCCGGCCTTGTGTTGGCAGAGATCCGGTTAGGTTCTCGGGTCGTCTATTCCAGGGACGTACCCATCGTGGATAGGAAGTTCCTTAGCCTGACCATTTATTGGAAATCCAAAGAAACAATACGTAACTTGTACGGTTTTAGTTGTATTACCTGCTATGGAATGTGGCGGTAACCTGCTATTGAACATAGTAGCTATAGTAGGCATAAGTGCGGAATGCCTATGCTGGCTAAGATTAATATTATACTTTCGAAATGTTTTCTACACTATGCACTAATAATAATATAAAAAATGATTTGATTTTGCGTAGTAAGCATCTTTGACTATCATAAGAAGAAATCTCCTCCAATTCTGCGTTTGCATTGTGTGTGTGGTGGGAGGTCTTATGGTAGTTTCATTTTCCAAAAGCATTGCGAATTTGTTTTATTTTCTTTGTGAAAAATAACTGTTTTACGATCTCACACCAGTCACCATGACTGACTCGGAGTTTATTGTTCCCTTCTAAACTCTGGGTGCCCACCAATTTCCACACGGGCAGCCTAGAGTTATGTTATCAGGATATTCTGGAGCTTTGGAGATAAGCTGGATGACGAGACGTAGTATTTGTATCTGATAGTATTTATTCCGCAGTGTATTCTGTATGAGGACAAGTTTATATAACTGTCCATTGTTGTATATTGACTCTGATGATTGATGTATGTATAAACTGATATAGTTCTTTGTTTTAAAAGACTAGTAATTATCTATTGTATATTGTTCCGCTGCGATGTGTAAGATTCTGATATTGTTTTCTGCTCTGTTGTTGTTCTTTTTCTTTCTGTTCCTTCTTTCTTCTTCTTCTATCTTCTTCTTCTACTACTTTTTCTTTTTCTTAAAACCCTCACTATTGGAGTTTCCGGCACTCGATTGCTCGACAGTCGATAAAGTGAGCATCGATGTCGAATTCTCGAAAGTCGAAAATTACGGGATGTTACACCAGCCCTCCTTTGCTTCATTTGGATTCGAGCCCTTTATTTTCTCAATCTAGTTTCCATTATTCAGGAACCCACCATGTTCCTTATTTTATGGCTCCCTCCTTTATCGAGCTGCTATCTTCGGTACCTACTCCCACCGCGAGTCACAAACCGAACATTCTAGCTTTCATCGTGTTGTTACATCGCCATCCAACCCTGATGCGAACGAGCCAACACCTTTAGCATGATATGTAGAACCTCTACACAGTCCTTAGAAGTTCCACCATCACTGGACCTACCATGATAACTTGGTGTCAAACTATTCCCTTAACTCGGCACCGACTCATAGACTTTGCCAATTTTTCCTGCATTTTGCCAGATACAAACTCCACTAGCCAAGCTCTACCCATTCCTCAAGTCGACCAACCCATAGGAGTTAACACCATAACTCGGCCCTAACCTATCCCAATAATTAAATATTGACTTATGTTTTTAACTCCTCCTGAAGTGAGAGTTATCATGTAAGCACGTGCTATGCTCCTGAGTCTCTCATCCAAGTTTTGTCTAATTCCGACCAACCATTATAACTCATCGCCAACCTAACTTGATGACTCATCGCTAACCTAAGTTGATAAACTCATCGCCGAGTTATAAATTTAACTCCATCTGAAGTAAGACTTATCATGTGAGCTCCTTCTATGCTCTTAAGCCTCTCCTCCAAGTTTCGTCCAATTCCTACCAACCATTATAACCCATCGCCAACCTAACTTGATAACTAGTCACCGAGTTATAACCTTTTTCCATCTTGAGGTGGGAGTTATCATCTAGGCTCCTTCTATGCTCTAGAGCTTCTCCTCCAAATTTCATTCAATTTCGACCAACCATTATAACTCATCGCCAACCTAATTTGATAACTCATCACCGAGTTATAACCTTACCCATCTTAAGGTGAGAGTTATCATGCAGGCTCCTTCTATGCTCTAAAGCCTCTCCTTCAAGTTTCGTCCAATTCTTACAAAATTTGTCTCTGATTTGCTTGATTCACCAACCTATCTTCCTATGCATCCAAAATATAACAAAATACGTCAAAGCACTACATACAAACATAGAATAACATGCACTCACATCCAATCCAATAGGCAATACATGGAATTATGGCAATCAAAAAATTTCTAACCCAAATCTAAGTAAACAATGAACATATGAATAAGGTGAATTACAAGGCTATTACTACAAATAATATTTAAAATTCATCAATTTAGGCCATAAACATATGTCAACATGTAATTTAGGTTAGAAAAGGATTTTAAGATTGAAAACCATGTTAATACCTATAATTCTACCATATAAACATCCACAGGATAGTGAGAAGGCATAAACCACTCATTGATTATCGAGTTCAACCAATTTTCTCTAGATCCAAAGCGAACAACGATGAAAAGCACTTCAAATCAACTAAATCGATGATCTCTACCTTCTAACCAATGATTTATTCACTAATCTTCAATCTAATTTGATTTAGAGAGTAATTTGGGTGATTTTGAATGGACTTAAGGTTAATGTGGGTTTAGACCTAATTTGGAGAGAAGGAAAAGTTTTAATTTGACTCTCTAGCCCTATATTTATAGTGTTCCTCAAATTAGACTAATGGGCTTAATTAATTACACACTAATTCAGACCAGTGGCTTTTAAAACTTAAAATAGACATAACTTTCTAACTGTAAGTCCGTTTTCCTATTATGACCACTCTATGGAAAGGGAAATCATCATCTTAAAGCAATGAAACTAGTTTGAGACCCTAGTTCAACTCCTATCAAAAGTTATAGCCTAAACAAGACTTTTAGAGTCAAAATTGTTACATAGAAATTTGGAAAAAATCATAAGCGTGTAAAATGTCCATAAGAGTCATTTCCCAAAATTATAGAATCATAAAACCTAATACGAATAAAACAAAAATATTTTACGATTTTTCGATACGTAAAATTCGAGTCACTACAGACCACTACCGATCGACTACTGAGGAGCAAGGATCGATTGGTCATGAAGTAAATTTTAGAGTTCATGAATTCTGACGTTGATTTTAATTCAGTTAATTCCGGTTGTGTAACGATCCAACTTTTCGACCCTTGAACGTTAAAACTAAATACATCCACGATATTTGGGTGCCGAACACCCGAGTGCTAGAAAGACGGCAAGTTAGGGTAAAAAAAGAATAGGACAAGAAAAAGAGAATATAAAATCAGAATCTCACAATGGAACGACAACATATCATATCAAAGGAAAAGCACAAATGGTTACTCTGAATATAGAAATTTCAGAGCTACCAAACCTAAGTACTATCAACAATCTGGACAGTTATAATTACCCGTCCCCACAATGTTGATATATATAATTTAGAAATGCTGCGGAAATAAGAATACTATGGTAGATAATCATCCAGCGCCTCTCCCTAAGCTCCAAAGTGTCCATAACTAAGTCTAGAAATATACACGGAGCTCACTCGAGCATTATAAGAAAATAATATCTGGATTAGTCTGGTAAAACAGCGTGAGAAACTCAAGAAGTATGTAACAAGTAACAGTAACCATTGTAACGGTTTTCCCCTCAAATGAAACTAACCATTCATTGAGTTTAATATAGAGATATGATAGATAATGTCTAGAGTATAAAATATAAATCATATCAATTAGCTGGAATAGTTACATTGGTTACATTCAATAGCATATTAGAGGTTGCAATCAAAACCGCTAAAGTATGTTCACATAATGGATTTTTCCACGGAGATGTTTCTAGTAAACTAAAACGGATCTCCATGACAAGGATCAGAAACTACCTTCCGAGCGTCGTATATCTCCAGATAAATATACTATAAGGTAAACACAATTGGCCCATCGCCAGAACATAGTATGAACTGCGTGGAACCAAGTACGAATAACTCCTGATAGCATCGTCTATAAGCATCTCTAGATAATGGAGTTGATATACACTCAGAGGTTAGCTGAACCCAAGATTGTGCATCCCACTCTGCGTTTAGCTATTCCCAATGTCAAGGTCACATTCGACATCTCTCATATGAGTTTTTATCACTCGAACAGAACACGAATCCCCAAATGGATTCCATCATCTTGAACGGATTACAAATCACTAAATGGATTCGAGCATCTTGGATAAATCTCGAATCCCTACATAGATTCCTACATAAGTCCTCCGACGAATGCTAACAATGTCCTCTCTCTTGGAATTCCTCAAGGTAGACAATCCTACACGATAACATCGTTTGAAATGTTAATGCTGACCTCTCCCTTGGACTTAACCTTAAGATTTACAGTTCAACCCTATAACATTTCACTTCACAACAGCTTCTCAAAACATAGAACTCGTATACTAGTTTTGAAGTGGTATTTGATAAGTAAAACACTTATCGATCTCGGTCACTTCAAAACCAATTCGGTGAATTCCTGATTAGCTCAATTCCGGTTCTTTCAAATGTAAGTGAAAGCTAGAGACATATCGTACTAATGCTCCTCCCTGGGAGTTCTCATTTGTATGAAATCGCAAAACCTTTCGATACTCCTTAAGTCATATTAGGTCAAGTTCGATAGTCGACTAATCGACTATCTAGTAAAAAATAATTGCTTATACAAATCAATATTCGTATACTTAACTCATTTCCGGCATTCCAACCTAACTATTCCTTGTCCAAGAGTGAAGCCAGGTAGGTTAGAGCACTGGTTGCATAAAATCCTTACCTAGATACTTCATTCCTGAATCTCAAAAGTAGATAAGTCTACCTCATCAGCTTTTAGTGTTAAGTATAGTATCGATGATTTCCATAAGCAAGTAAGTAATCAACATGATTAATACGTTTTCGACATTATCGACTTAACTGTTCCTCTGTAACAACCCGCATATTTATCGATTTCATATTTAAATATTTCGTCGTTCGTCGGATTTTGGTCCGAAAAGCTACTTTTTGCAAACAGTCGAATTGGGACTCGAGACCACCTCCATTGAGTTCAAAATGTCGTTTGCGATCTTTTTGAGTGTAAGCTTCGATATGTTTGGAGTTAGGAGAATTTTGCCACTTTTCACTTTGGGCTTTGGTTTGGGCTGAACCCATTAATCACTTACTAACTCAGTTCCAACCCCCTCTCCTCTTCATTACTTCACTTCTTATTCCTAATACTCAAGCTTCATCAAAAATGGGGGAAAAGATTGGAAATGGAAATTCCTAAGCCCTAGTTCATTTGCAAATCCTTCTTCTAGCTCCAAATTCAAAGAGAACCCATTGGTAAGCTTTCTCTTCATCTTCTCCAACCCGTTCTCCTTTCAATTTCTAAAAATTCCCTAAACCTAATTTAGGAAATGTTTCTCTTTTGAGCATAGATTCAAGCTCATTTGGGTTGTGTTGAAGAGTGGTTGATTCTCCCTTTGCTTTCAAGCTTCTTCTTCATTTGTTTGGGTTCAAAGGTGAGATTTTTATCTCACATCTAAGTCAATAATTATCTTCGATTGTTAGGTACGAATTCCTAACACTTATCCTTGTGCAATTCCTGAGTCGTTGTGGCTCGACCGATCGTTATCGATGTCGTTTGGCCATTTTTTGGCCTAGGTTCAGGGAATGCCCTGAATAACAGTTTCAGCCGTCTGAACGTATGGTTCAGACGTCTGAATGGAATACTGGGAATTTTCTTCTCCCAGCATTCAGACGTCTGAATCAAAATTTCAGACGTCTGAATTGGTTCGTTTTGAACCAGAAAAGGAATAGGCTAAAAAGTGCCTATTTCAGACGTCTGAAATCTAGGATTCAGACGTCTGAATTCTGTTCTGGAAAATAGTTTATTTTCCAGATTCAGACGTCTGAATTCTTGATCTCAGACGTCTGAATCTGCTGTGTTTTGCCTATTTGCCTTTTTAGCTTGAATATCCAACTCTAATCAAGTCGGGTTGATTCCCTTTTTGTTGTTATCATTTATTATCGGCCACTTTGTTAAGTCGCCCACCTTTTTAAACTTAGGTCGCTTGTCTTCACTAAGTCGTACCGTTTTGACGGGGCGCTGCCCCCTGGACCCCCGCGACCTGACCCCGTATAACTCTGCGTAGGCAATCTTATCCGAAAACCATTCAACCGAACTTCTTACTTTGATGGTTTTGGGAATTGATTTCTTTGGATTTTATTCACGTCTTCGAATGTGAACTTTTATAATTGATTGTTTCTACAATCACTTCTATGACTTGTCACTTTAAAAATATAAAGGTTTCAATACTAGTAGTAAATATCAAAACTCTTTCATCAAAAGGATTTCAACTCTATTTTCAATATCAAACTCGTTTATAAAACTGTTTTCCAATCTACTAGTATATACAAACCTTTACCTCATTCGTATGAGAAAATATAATTAAACGGCTTAGCAAAACAAGTGGTATGAAACGCTTGCGTTTACTTCGTCGGTTAATTTATGGACTTGTTCGATTGAATCTCTTGTGACAATTTTCTAGTGCAGATCTACAATTTGTTCGTAAATATTTGAGTTAAGCAAGTGGTTATGGGACATGAAGCTAAACTCTTATATTTACTAGCTTAGTGTAATCGACACTTCCTTATGGTCATGATGATCATTCTTGTGATTTAGACTAGCGATTGAGCGATGTCTCTTTGTCCATGTGAAGGACTGTACTTCATTTTATTGAGCTTCGACTCAATCAGGAGGAGCTTCGGCTCAAAGTCCGCAATGGGGGACTATACCCAGTCAGGAGGAGCTTCGGCTCAATCAGGAGGAGCTTCGGCTCAAAGTCCGCAATGGGGGACTATACCCAGTCAGGAGGAGCTTCGGCTCAATCAGGAGGAGCTTCGGCTCAAAGTCCGCAATGGGGGACTATACCCAGTCAGGTGGAGCTTCGGCTCATCAGGAGGAGCTTCGGCTCAAAGTCCGTAATGGGGGACTATACCCAGTCAGGAGGAGCTCCGGCTCATTTTTATAGGATTGGCCATCCTCTTTTATTGTGATTTCTGGATTTCTAATTATTGATTTCTGGAATTTTATGTTTCACCAGCTTTTACCATTGACATTGATGAGTATGTCATTTTATTGTGGCTTGGTGAATTAAATTAAGAATATGACATTCTTTTCTCTGTTTTGAGATTATTGAGATATAGTATGACTTTTGTGGGATTTCTAATGTATACTTATCATAGTATGACACCTTTTTGTTATAATACGTTCTATTGTCATATCTCATATTCTATCTCATTTTATCTGATAATTATAGCTAGACTGATCCGTTTATTATTTTCTTCTTAAATAATACTCGGGTCAGACTGAGATTTTACAGGTGCTTCCTCATGACTTCCTATCTGGAGCCATCATCTGACTTTTGGCTAACTACTCTAGTTTAGTAGTTTTTGTTTGTATACATTTGAGATTAGACTCCTTGATGTATACATATTCTATTATCTTGCACTTGTATCCATTCATTTGTGTTATTGTGGATCTTATTTGTCCACTACTCTGATGTACACTTTCATGTGTTATATTCATATCTATTTCCGCCTTTGTGATATGAATTGTCTGTGACTGATTTATGTTACGTTTATTTCTATATTTGTTTCCGAAGATTATATATAGCCACCGTGTGATAGCTTTGTGTTTGTATCGGTATGTCGGATTTCCTCCTTAAAAGATATGCATTCTATTCTATCTGACATATCGGTGCTCGCACAAAGAAGTTACATGGATGGTCGCTCCTCAACAGCCTTATTCTCCGTGCTAATTGACAGCACTACATCGTAGTGTTCTTGGTTAGCGTGGGTATAGAGGTGGGGCGTCACATCCTCAGTCAAGAGGGAAGCTGGTAGGTTAGAGCTCTATTGCTCATATCCCTACTTAAATCAATTTTAACTCTCATAAATAGATAAGCCTACTTCGTCGGCTTTTAGTGTTAAGCATGGTTAATTACCTTTCAAACAAATAATTATACAATTAACCATTTGGCCATTAAGCAATTTTGGAACCCTTTCTAAACCTTTTGTTTATACTATTAAAACCCTTTTTAAAACGATATATATGTATAGAAATTTATTTATAAAACTAAATATTAGACAAACCATATTTAGAAGATATTTATTACATAAAATATAAAATAGTCAACAATTTTCTAAAAACTATACATACTTAACTATGCTTTTAAAATACTTTAGAATACTTATAATAGGTTTTAGAACATTTACTCAAAATATTACTTGAAAATAACAGGTTTATAAAATCCTTTAAAACTTGGAAAAACAAGTTTTCATTATAAAAATCTCTTCTTTAAAAATTCACAACTAATGCTTTAAAATTCATAAATATCTCAAACCACTTTTGAAATACTATAATATGAATTAGTAAACACTTGTAAAAGGAATGAAGCAAAATAAACAAACTTAAATATCTTTTCAAACCTTCAAATTCCAAATATCAAGGCTAAACGAGGCAGTTTTGCACAAGTGAAGTTTTGGCAACTTTTCAAAATGTTACTTAAATCTTCATTATCCAATCTTTTTTGGAAGTAAGCACATATAAAACTACATAAATATGGTGAAAAGCTCATAAGGATCTATTTTCAACATTCATAGAAATCGCCAAAAACAAGGCAATTTTTACGTGCATCCATAGCGACTATCACTATAAGTGCACTTTCAAATCCATGTCCAATCTAAACCAAAGTTCAACCACAACTTATATACTTTGATTCATGACTTTTGTACAAGCTATACACATCCATTCAAGTCCATTCAAGTCCGTTCATATGGGTTACATATGTTATTTGCTTTCAAAGCAAGAATCAAAACTAATGTTTCAACATATGTCAACATTAATTAAAACAATATATACGCAATCAACACACGTATATATACTCTATATTTTCATTCAAACTGGTGTGTTAACTTACCTTTAACCCAAAAAAACCAAGATCCAAGCACTTAAGTCCAACCTCAGCCTTGCAACCACCTTTCCTTCCTTGCTTCCTTGCTTTGCCCTTGATTTTTGCCTCCACCACCATCAATTTGCTCACGGCTTTCTTGGATAAGGGGAGAATGGCTTCACTTATTCGAGATCTATCTTGGTGGAAGGTGTTGTAATATTGTCCTAAGGCTTCGACCTAAATTTGAGTTGATTTGGATAAGATTTGCAATTATTTTGTTTAGAACATAAAAGAAGAAGATGACGTGAAAGTGTGATATTTTGCTTTGTGAATTTGTGATTTATTAACAAGGGCGTGCCCCTCCTTATACAGGCAAAAGATGGTGCTCTTTAGCCTTGTCTAATGATCAAATGAGCACTTAACTATATCCCTATTATAAAATCACATTTATATCCCTTGACTATATTTCAAAACGTTTCGATATTCGAAGACGAAGTGTTCGAATTTCAGGGTCGCTACAGGTTATTGATTTTAGTTTATAATGAACCCTAAGTACTAATTTGATTAGTCCATATTTTTAAATTTCAATATCAATTTGTATGATCTAGAGTTTATAGATTTTGGGGTTTCTAATTTTAAGGGTTTACAGTTTAAATAGCAAAAAGGGCATACTAACATCAGTATCAGATTTAACCATTCACAATGATTTCAATTCTACCATAGATTATAGATTTCAAATTAGGGCTTTACAATTTAGGTTATAATTTACTAACATCGTAAATCAATTAAATTAGTTTAAACCTCACTGTAATCATCATCTCAACAAAATTATTCACACTCATCTCAAGCCTAAGCTCTTCCTGTTTGCTTTACCTGAGAATCTCCTCTCCGAATGCTAGCTCCGCTTGCTCCATCTACCTCCAATTGCTTGTATTCTTATACGTTGATTTTAAGAAATTTTAGGGTTAGAGGAGAGGTTGAAATTAGATGGATTTTCATTACATTTAATTGTTATGTGGATTCTAGGGTTAGATTAGGCTTGAATTTATAGGGGTTGGAAGATAGTTTAGGCCGCTGGATTCAGGTTGGTAAATCATCAGATTTATTGCGCATGTTCATCTATTACTTCGCCACAAAGCAACGCATCAGAGCCGTTTGAACATGTCATAAAGCAACCGATTTCTATCAAATTTTCACAGCCTACGGTCTACCGCCACGACCCCTTGGTCAACTACTATCGATCGACCTTCGACCCTCCTAGATCGACCAGTCCCCATGTTAATTTGTGTATTTTCTAATTTTATTTTCTTATTCTATTTCCAATTCTTCCGATGTCCGTAACTTTTACATATTAACTCCGATTTTGAAGCGTTATATATGAAAATCATTCTGAAAATCGCTATGAACATAATGGTGAAAATTTCGTAACCAAATTCGAAAGTTTGTAAAAAAATTGTTTAGTCATTGTTTTATTTAAATTTAATTTTATTATTAGATTTCTTGTTAAATTTTCGGGGTGTTGCATTCTCTCCCCCTTAAAAGGATTTAATCCTCGAAATCTTAAAGGGCAAGAAAATGCAACCTATACACATAGCAAGCAGTAGCTACAACCATCTACTCATCCATCATCCATGGGCAAACATTGTCCTTAGAAATTTTCTAATGCAATATGTACATATATACTAATGTAAAGAGTAAGCGGTCTACTGATCCAGTCGACCTCCTGCCATGCAAATGCTCATGCTATGCTTCCAAATGTATGCAACATCGTAACTAAATGTACTTGCACTTCTATATGTATGAGCAACCATACAACTCATATGCAACATCCATATGCATAACATCTACTAGCACAACAAAAATCAAGAAATAACTTGCTATCCGGTGTTAGTGTGCGCGCGCATACTTGGAGAATATACTATCCTAAATGTGCAAAAGAGGACAACTCAAACAATATGTCCAAATACCTCCATTAGCATCCATCATCCATAACATGCCCCACTGACACGTTTGCGACCATTACTATTATCCAATGGTCTCTACTTAAAGGATATACTAAGCTAAGTCCTATACGTAATAATCTATACTTATAAGAATTAAATTGGGAGCATACTAGAAAAGAGTTGTGGGTGGGTAGCGTGAATCTTCTCCTTAAGCTCTTATGTACTCTCCACTGGATTGTCTCCCCATTCGACTTTAACAAGTCTGATCTACTTGTTGCGAAGTCGCTTTGTGCCATGTTCAAGAATATGAATGGGTGCTCAGCATACAAGTGACTCTCGCTCAACCTCTACCTCCTCCAGTTGACTCGGCACGACCACGGTAGCTATATCGTGCAAGTAATTCCACAAATATGACACATGGAGAACATCATGTACCCCCGCTAACTTCTTCGGAAGCTCTACCCTATATGCCAACTTCCCTACCCTAGCAACTATCGGGAAAGGCCCTACAAATCTCGATGCTAGCTTACTTGACTTACCAAACCTTATAACATGCCTAAGGGGTGAAACCTTCACAAATACCATGTCCCCTACTGTGAACTCTAACTCCGTTTATCTCCTATCAGCATAGCATTTCTGCCTATCCTAAGCGGTCTTCACTCTCCTACGAATTAAGTCACCTTTCTTCGATGTCTCCCTCACCATATCCGACCTAAGAATATTCCTATCCGTGGTGTCCCACCAACACGACAGTGATCTACATGGTCTATGATATAATGCCTCGAATGATGTCATCGCAATGCTAACCTGATAACTATTGTTGTAGGTAAAATCCACTAACAACAAATGATCCTCTCATGAACCTCTGATGTCTATAACGCACTTCCATATAAAATCCTCCAACCCGATTTACTCTCTTCGTCTGTCCATCCGTTTACGGATGATATGCGATGCTCAAACTCAGCTCGGTCCCTAAAGCCTCCTGTAGACTTCTCTAGAACTCAATGGTGAAAACCGAATCTCAATCTCTAACTATACTACTAGGAACTCCATGTAACCTAACGACCTCTCTCACATATAGAGCCATCAACGATGTTGCCGTCCTCGTACTCCTCACTAATATGAAATGAGCTCACTTGGTCAACCGATCAACTATGATCCAAATTCTCTCATTCCCTCTCCAACTCCATGGTAAACCATCTAGGAAATCCATAGAAATACTTTCCCACTTCAATTGATGAATATCTAATGGTTGCAACAATCCTTTCAACATTTTCTGCTCCACCTTTATCCTTTGGCAAGCCATACATCTAGCTCCATGCTCCGCTGCTTGCTTCTTTATACCGGACTTATAGAAAACTCTCTTCATGTCGTGATATATCCAGTCACCACCACGATGAATGGTCATCTTAGAATGGTGAGACTTAACTAGTACCTCATCTACCAAATCCATACTACGAGGAACACAAATCCTACCATCCCTTCATAACCATCCTCTCGAGTCAATGGCATAACGCCTCAAATGACTCGATGACTCTCCTTTACCCATCCTTTTAACATTAGCTACTAGCTCTTTATCCTCCTTTTGCCTAGATCTAATACTCTCCATTAATGTAGGCTGAACAACTAAAGCTGCTAGTAATCTTAGGGTAATATCTGATGATGGTTGGAAATCAAAGGTAGAAATATACTCTAAATGTCTCCACTACAAGAACAGAGTACTCAACGCTACTCGTTGTCAACTCAAAGCATATGCCACTACATTACCCTTGCCCGGGTATAAGAGATATCAAAGTTATATGATGCCAAGAACTCCATCCACATTTGCAATCTCAAATTTAAGTCCTTTTAGGAGAAAAAATATTTCAAGGACTTGTGATCTGTATATAGCTCAAACCGCCCTCCTAAAAGGTAATGCCTCCATGATTTAAGCGTAGAGACAATGACTACCAACTCAAGATCATGAGTAGGGTAGTTTCAATCATGCGTCTTCAGTTGCCTACTCGCATAACTTACCACCCTTCCTTATTGCATCAAGACCGCGCCTAACCCTGTACCACATGCGTCGATATAAACTGTAAATAGCTTTGTCCCGTCGGGTAATCCAAAACCTATACACTATTCATTTCCCCTTTAACTTGATAAAAGTGTCTTCACACTTAGCATCCCATGAGAAAACTAAATTATTCCTGGTAAGACGGACCAAATGGATAGGGATCTTCGCGAAGTCCTTAATGAACTTTCGATAGTAGCCCGCCAAACCAACGAAACTTCACACCTCTGTGGCATTCTTTAAAACATGCCAATCTTGAATTGCCATCAGCTTACTAGGATCAACTGCTGTTACTACAAACATTGATACCGAAGATATGGGAGAATATCGAAATCAAGCATGTCGACAATAATGATGTCGCAAGAAAGCATACAAGAGGAGATAGTCGATGTTGAAGGTAAAGCAAAGCTTACAACAAAGAATGTCGCATCCAAAATACGGCTTAAAGAATATTGCACATCATCAATGCAATATGGAATGTCGCACTCCATCAGTACGTAAGCCTATAATGATGTTGCATACTGTCTATTCCGCATATCATCAGGAAAGTGATGATGTCGAAGGAAAGCATACCACAGGTCATTAGTGTAGTTGAGAATGTCATCGATGTCGCTCTTCATCAACAAAGGAATTACCGTATATCAATAGTGCACAGAGGCATGTTGTATGCCATCAAATGGAAAAAGTATATCAGATGTCATGCGATATCGTAAATCATCAAGAGGATGCGATCACTCATCAATACCGTCTCTCTTCAATACTGCATATCACCAATGCCGCATCTTTTTATACCGCACTTCATTAACCAAGGTAATACACAAGACAACATGTTGTAAGCCATCAATGAGATAGAAGCATCATGTATCATCAATACAGTATCTCATTGATGTTGTATGACATCAGTAACCAATGCCGGGTGAGGTGTTTTGAGCCTCCAAAAACCTACATATGAAGTTGCTGCTTACTAACAGTATACAAAAGTATGTCGCGTTTCTCTAATTCAACAAGGGATGCCATAAGAATTGATGATGAACGATCAACAAAAGGTGAATGTCGAAGCTCACCAGCTTCTAATGATGTCGTAACTCATCGGCATATAAAGAAATGCCAAAGATCATTAAAATAAAACCTAAAGCCAAATGCCATTAACATGGTTGATGATGCCGAAAGCTAAGTATGCCGAAAATGACATGTGGCATTGATGCTGCACCTCTCAATCCCTTTAAATACAGACCTAGGGGAATGAAAGAAGGGGTGATCGTTTCTTTTCTCATTTCTTACCTTTTTAAACTTTGTAACTCTAGTGCCAATTGTAATCTTGCGACCCTTATTGCAAATAAGAGATTGTACATTTACAATCGCATTGCATATGAATAAAGAGACAAGAATTATTTCTTATGATTCTCATAATTTTGACATGACCTTGACTTCACCATTGTATGTGCATACTGCCAACAAGTTGACATAAGATTTCTTGAATTGTGACTTGTTTTCGAATTCTCAAGCACCTTTGATTTCGATCATAACTTGTTTTGAATTCTCAAAACACTCATGACTTCGAGATTAACATGGATTCAACATGGAGTTTGTGCCTTCCTAGCAAGCTAACTTAGGATTACTAAAGTCTCTACTCAACCAAGTATCAGTTTACTCGCACTTCTTAGGGTTAACTAAGAAATTTGTTAACAACTGCTAATCCATTTTCTGAGACGATGTATCCTAAAATGCGTACCTCATTTCTCCAAAAGTGGCACTTCGAAAACTTCGCCTTCAGCTTATGTGTAAGGAGTGTATTGAGAACTTATCCTAAATGTAATGTGTGTTCCTCCTCCTCCTCAAATAGACTAAGATATCATCCATTAATACCACGACGAACCTGCTAAGTAGCCGTCTAAAATTTCAACTCATCAAATCAACAAATAGGTGGGTGCATTGGCCAGTCCGAAGGGCATGACTAACCATTCATACAATTCGTCGGGTGTTCGAAATGCCGTCTTCTGAATAGGTCCTCGGCTACACGCAACTAATGGAACCCATTTTCTAAGTCCATCTGCGAGAATACTCTAGCTCCAACCAATTGATCAAAGAATCATCTACGCTAGGCAATGGATAATGATTCTTCTTTGTTAATTTACTTAACTCCCTATAATCGATGTAGAGTCTAATAGAACCATCTGTTTCAGTGGCAAAGACGACTGACGCTCCACACTCAGAAATGCATCTTCTAATAGAACCCTTCTTCAACAACTCGTTAACCTGCTTGTTTAACTCGCATCTCTCTTTTGGAGCCATATGCCTTAATGGTAAGGCGATGGGTCTGACATTCTCAACAAGATAGATTCTAAACTCGATCTCTCTCTGAGTGGGAGATCGATAACCTTAGCAAAAACATCTAGGAAATCTCTAACTATAGGGATTGTATCTAGCTTATCATGTGTTAGGTCTAAAGAATATAAGCAGCTCATCATAATGGGGCGGTCGCAATAAACCTCCAAGCTACGTCCACTACACATGCTCAATCTAACGACCTTCCTATCACAGTCTAAAATAGCCCCATACATAGTCATCCAATCCATGCCCGATATCAAGCCAAATAAGAGAATCCCAATACAAAGCATCGCAATCAAACTCAACTTCTAAAATAAGCAACTTCAATCCCCTACTTATCATAGAAAAATAGGCCGATTCTCCTACAGGGTTTGACACAACTATAGGGTCTATGACTATACTGTGTAAGTGCAAGTCATCAACAAGCCTATTAGAAATGAAAGAATACGAAGCTCCATTATCAAATAAAGTGCGAATAGATAAATCGAAAAGAGTCAACACACCTTTGATCACTACTTTATTTCCTTTGTCCACCACTAGCTATGCATTCAAGCTAGGGACTACCTCAAACACATAAGCCGAGACCACCAGAGTAGAAGATTTCGGTGGTGCTATGCAAGCTCGCTTCACATGCCCAAACTAGTCGTAGTTATAGCACTTGACTTTGGAAAGATATGCTTTTCATTCCTTCTTGAAATCCCCTCAACTGCCACACTTCTTACAGTGCACAACCATCCTTTGTATCATTCCTTTGGGTCCAAATCCTTCCTTCTTCAAATTCTTCTGGTGCCCTTTCTCTCCAACCTTCTGAGCTTCCTCTTCCACTTCCTTCTTAGAGATGGTAGTGACTGAAGCCATATCCACTAACCCCTCATAGGTAGCACCCATCGTAATGTGACTCACAACTAAATCTTGGAGAGGTTGGTTTGGTCCTTTAGTGAATTTAATAGCCTCTTGTGTGGTGTGTTAATCAACTTCATTCTGAATCTAGTTAGCTCATTAAACTGATTTACATATTCCTTGACTGTCATGTCCCTCTGCTTAAGACGGATAAACTTTTCTAGCTGAACGTCTTCCTCTGCTTTAGAAAGGAACTTCATGTCAAATCTCCTGTGGAACTCATCCCAAGAAATATCACCTCCATCAGTCTTAGACTCACTACCTCCCACCAGCTCAACGCCTCTCCCTGCAACTACCAAGTAGCTAACTGCCTCCTCACAATAGCAGTCAAATCCATCAGACCGGATATACTCTTACAAGCATGGATCCATTACCTTGAATCCATATAAGACTCCGTCCCCATGTATGGATTACCCCAAGACTAGAAAAATCTTTGCACAACTTAGAAAAATCTAGAGCGGTAGGTGGGTGGGTAGGAGCCTCACCTATCGCTCTCCCCATGGGCTCTCTAGTGGGATTGAGCTCAGCCTGTCCCCTAACCCAAAGATACCCGTGGAACCACATAGGGATATTCACGCTCGAGATATCGATTGCATCGCCGAAGCCTAAACCTATAGGATCGGTTATCTTCTATCTGTGAATGTTAAGAATTTACTTAGAATTTCCACATATAACATAAATACGATTGAGTGATAAGAGATAACATAGGCACTAATAAGAGAGATATTTGGTAGATGAAATTTTTTGAAAAGCTTTTTGAAAATAATTTTTTATTTACACTTTTATATATATATATATATATGATTTTAAAAATTCCATTTTTGAAAATTTTTGGAGACTATTTTGATAATCCTTTCCATAAACCAATTTTTTCAAAAAATTTCAAATATGTTCTCTCAATACGGTCCTAATCCCTAGGGAACCAATGCTTTGATACACCGATCCAAAGCTTATAATGACTTTCGAGCTTGGGTTGTGCTAAGAAATATGGATCGTCGGGTTTATATAACAATACAGAGACTAATATAAGCAGATATAATCTAAAATATACTAGACTTTTAGAACTCACAGCGGAAGGAATAAAACATATAATAAAGAAAAATGTCCATCTCAGAAAATATCCAAATCACTGTTTCAAAAAATCAATAGGTGGTCCAATACAGAGTACATATAAAATATCATTTCAAGTATGATAAAAGAGATAACATGTTTTGATAAATTAGATAAATATATATGGATAGAAAATATGATAAAAAGCAGTCTCAAAAGACAAGCTCGACTCTCCAAGTATCAAGAATGGGCCAATCACCTACTACCATGACCACCTATGGTGGGAAAAAAGAAGGAAAATAGAGTGGGTCAGACAAAAGTCCGATGAATGACTGTAAGTTTAATGTGTGATGATCATGTGCAGTTAACTTTAATACTGCTCCAAATGACATAGGATGTGCTACAAGTGTTCGTGAATTCCTAAGGTCCATTACCTAATGGTTCTTGTTCAATACATATCTACATTAACTGGTATATGTTACTATAAGGATCAAGCTACGTATCGAACCTTACAACTAACGATCGGCCACTGCTCCTAGGGCTACTCAATAAGGAAATACTGCACATAGGCTACTGTGGAAATAAATTTCCACCTATATCATCACATAAAGCTACTATGAAGACTATTCCACACTAATAGCACTACCCCTAGGCTATTGGGGAAATGATTTCCCCCTGACTACTACACGTAATCCAAACTACACATCAAGGGGGAACACCTAATACCGACTTTCCAAAGTGTCTCATTGTCTGCATTTGTATCCACTACTCGATGGCAGTGTTAGCCTCTTATTGCATGTGCTGAGATCCTCCATCAAAACTATATCACTTTGTATTAGAAATCGTGCATACTTGGATTCCTGTTATGCCGGACCACACTCCATCAGGCATCCTTGTCAGTGCTGCATGTCTGCCATGGAACCTCCTGTGAGTGTCATTTGTGATAAGAATCACCCCTTATCGAATAATTGACCTCCAAGTTGGTACTGCAAAGACCTAGCGTCCTCTTTTAGGGAACTAGCTTTCCTATTATTTCTAACATACACATTTAGCCACTAAGTAGGCTCAAACAAGCAACTACCATTTATATAATTTTTATTGCTAACCTGGGCCTTAGGTCGAGGTTCAAATTCTATAGTTTACATGTTAACCGATCGACCATTGGGGATGAGGGGTCAACCGATCGTGAAGTAAATTTTAGGGTTCATGAATTCTAACGTTGATTTTAATGTCGATTTTAATTCAGTTAATTCCACTTGTTGATTTTAGTTTACAGTGAACCCTAAGTACTAATTTGACCAGTCCATATTTTTAAATTTCAATATCAATTTGTAAGATCTAGAGTTTACAAATTCAAGGGTTTACAGTTTAATTTGCAAAATGGGTATACTAGCATTAGCATTAGATTTAACCATTTACAATGATTTCAATTCTACCAAAGATTATAGATTTCAAATTAGGATTTTACCATTTAAATTATAATTTACTACACCCTAAATTAATTAGAATATTTTAAATCTAACTGTAATAATCATCTCATCAAAATTGTTCCCACTCACCTTACGTCTAAGCTCTTCCTATACGTTTTACCTGAGAATCTCCTCTCCGAATGCTAGCTCTGCTTGCCCCATCTACCTCCAATTGCTTGTATTCTTTTAGATTGATTATATTTTGATTTTAATAAATTTTAGGGTTTAGAGGAGAGGTTGAAATTGGATGGAGTTTCGTTACGGTGAACTGTTATGTGGATTATAGGGTTAGGTTAGGCTTGAATTTATATAGGTTGGAAGATAGTTTAGGCCATTGGATTCAGGTCGGTGAATCTTTAGATTTATCTTGCACGTTCATCTATTACTTTGCCATAAAGCAATGCATCAGAGTCATTCGAACATGTCACAAAACAATCGATTTCTCTTGAATTTTCATAGCCTATGATCGACTGCCCTGACCCCTGGATCGATCGCTACTGATCAACCTTCGACCCCTCCGGGTCAACCTGTCCTCATGTTAATTTGTGTATTTTCTGATTTTACTTTCTTATTCTATTTCCAATTCTTTCAACGTTGGTAACTTTTCCGTATCAACTCCAATTTCGAAGTGTTATATATGAAAATCGTCTGGAAAATTGCTTCGAACATAATGGTGAAAGTTTCACAGTCAAATTTGGATGTTTGTGACATTTTTTTAGTCCTTGTTTTATTTAAATTTAATTTTCTTATTAGTCTTCTCGTTAAATTTTCGGGGTGTTACAAATAGACAAATAATAATCATGTCGAATTCCAAAACAGGTACAATAGTAAAGGTTATAATGAGCCAAAAGTTATGACATTTATAACCAATGTTAAAACAACACATCTACTCCACGAATACCGTAAGCGACGGTTTGTAAGGTCAAAATTAAAACAAAATTGTCTAACATATTCTATGCAAAATAATCTCGATGAAATGGTAACATATTGTATTTTAACATGCACAAAACCATTAGAGGTGTCACATACGAGACTGTATAGGAATCAATCTAACATAAAAAATCTACAATTAGTGATATTGGAATTAGTCGAACATAAAAAATCTACAATTAGTGATCCCCGTACGAAAAAAGTATTGATTAAATATACGAACTATGGTATACTGAAATACAAGTAAAAAGTTTGACATGCATAAAAGCTACATAACTTCAATATAAAATTAGTGACCTTCATGACGCTAAAAGGTTCGACAACCTACTAGCATATCCCATACACCTGATTCTTAGCATAATCGAGAGTACCCGAGAGTTGTCCAAAAGTAGTAAATAAATGGACATAAAATGCGGTTAAACAAAAGTATCGTGTGAGAAGGACTATCTCATAATACCACACACACACACAGAGATACACGGACACCTAAATATATACACCATGAGCAAGGTATTTATTCGATATCATACCTCACCCGCATCTTCTCCTACATCAATGAGTCAACATAAATAATATAGTGCTATCACTACCAAACAAAACATAATATAGAGAACCATGCTATCGTACACGTAATGTATGAGTGTAAGAGTTATAATACACTCTAGACTAGTGAAGTAATGACTTTCCTAGCTTACACCGACCCTGAGAACAATTCCTATCATTACAATCAAACAATCCGATAACATCAATACACATTTACCACTTACATATGGATCGAAAACACATAAAATATCGTAAAATTTTCTATTATTTGCATTATACCTCCATACACTTGTGAATTTGATAAAGTCAATACGGTTCTATTGACCTTCAAAATTTCTGCACCTAGCAACCCATTAAGTACCCTTGTGATGCCCTTCCATCTCAGATACCCATATAAAAGATATCATGCTTTGTGCGGTACCTAAACAATGGAGGGTGCATTACAGGTAAAGAAAAACAAACCTAATAATCAATCATATATCTCATAGCACATAGACAAAGTGTAATATAGAACAT
This sequence comes from Allium fistulosum, assembly GCA_030737815.1. NCBI lineage: Eukaryota > Viridiplantae > Streptophyta > Magnoliopsida > Asparagales > Amaryllidaceae > Allium > Allium fistulosum. Next base: position 634,533,455 of record CM060908.1, on the reverse strand, counting down.
AGATATAAAAAGGCAGAATAATATGATCATAAAAAAATAACCGATGTAGCGACCCACAAATTTTATTACGTTGTTAATACTAAATTAGTTAGAAATGGATTTTTAACAAAAGGATAAATTAGATGTTGTAACTACAACTGTTGCATAGCTCTTTCCAAGCCAATCAGTTTGGTATATAATGTTGTTGGATTTGGGATTATAGTTTGCAAAATAGAGGCGTTATAGTGTTTAAATATAGTACATAACCACTTTTGGGCTAAACAGTTACATATAATTGAACTTTGCTCATTGCTGATATATATAATGCATAGAAACCCTAAAAAGTAGCTATCACATCAGTCTCTCTTATCTAATCCCAGAATTTCTCTTAATCAAATTATAGTGGCGGATGATTTTCGGTAATTACAAATTGTCTTAAAATTCAAAGTGTTTGATACCTATCAAATTCTATATCTTTGCGAAGCTCTCGATGAATCGAGCTGATGTTTGGTGTTCATTTGTCGTAAATGTACCTAAGGTGATCAAAAAACGTGATCAAAGTTTACAGCGTCGAATTAGGATTTCAATTTTGGGATTTTTGATTCAACAACTAATTGATGAAATTGATGATGTAAATTCATAAAGCTCGATTTGACAAACTCACATATTGTTTCAATTTAACGAATATATCATCCTAGCTCCGACAATCAAAGAAAGAAGACCATGGCAGTGGGTTTGGGAATGGCCAATTTCGACGACTGTAAGGGGAGGCGGTGGTTGCAGTCGACGATGAAGGTGATGCTGGTTCGTTGGTGGTGGTCATGCACGTGATCTTGGCTGGAGTAAGAAAAAATTCGACTGTTAAACATCCCAGATCGACAACAAATATGGGTTATGTGATGGGTAAATTTTTAATTGAGACCCTAAATTTTATTTAATTGTAATTTAAACCCTTAAATTTCTAACCTCAAGAACTTCTGCATACAAACTTCGATTTATGAACGATTTCTGTAGTGGTGGAATTCTAAACAATTTGGAGGTAGGTTTGCTAAATTTTGAGTCTATCTGCAAAAGCCCATTGGTATTGTTTATTTATTTTAATAAGTTTAAGAATATTGAATACATTTATATTGATGAAAAATAATATTTCTTGATATGCGATGATGATTGTTTGGTTAGTACGACGTTTTAGACATGTTGTGCCTTGGTTTGGATGTTTATTTTTTGTTATTGTACTATTGGAAGTTTAATTTTAATTAACTATGGATTTAAAAGTTGAATATGATTAATTAAAATAAAATGGATGAAAGTATGCAATAATGGGAAGATTAGATAAACAAATGAAAAATAAAATTATTTACAGATTTGAGTGATATTTGTAAAATAATAATTATTTAACGAATTAAATTGAATTAAAATATTAAATGTAATAATGTTATTATTTATGTATTTCTAATAGGAAAATGTATTTTTAATTATATTTGGGAAGATTATTATTTCTTAAATAATATTATAATTTTTATGAAAATAGTATTATTTTGTGTAAATGATAAAGTGACTACGATATTAATAATAGGAAATATTATTATTTGAGTGATAAAAAAGGATTTTTTGGAATAATAATAATAATATGTTTCCAAAAGTGTCATAGCTAAAATAATTACTATTTTGAGAGATTGTTTAAAAACAAAATATTATTATTTTTGATATGAACAATAACAAATTGGTTTTGGGTACTATTACGGTGACAGTAAAATTTATTATTATTTTGATGTTAAATAATAATACTAATAAAGTAATTTGAAGTAAAATTTTATTTTTTGTGGAAAATACGACATTTTTAGGGATTTGACGTTATAAGAATATAATAAAGTATTTTTGAAGTATTTCATCATTTTGGATGATTATTATTATTTTGAAATAAACAAAGGTGTTTTTCTAATGAACAATAATAAAATGATTTTTATACTTAAGGAAAAATAGTTGTTGTAATACAATGATTAGATGGATGTGATATGTGATATTTTTTTATGATGAAAAAATTACATTAAGATTGGTATGCGATGTTTTACCATTTTTACTACTAGACGATGGTAGTTAATTTTGGTTCAAATTGCTTGAATGATGGTTGATGTTATGTTACTACCGTGGAGTGAGTAGTACACATAATTACTTATAATTACATTGATGATGTATTATTATAGTCGATGACTGGTATGCTTGTACGTATATTTGTGTTGTTGTTATTTTTTATATTTGATGATATGGGTTGGCATTGTGTGTTGTTGGTGTTTGATGGATGTATGCTATTATTATTATTATTATTATTAACCTGTGTGATGATTTGTTGTGATGGATGTGTAAGAGTACTATTTTCTGCTTACATTGGTTGCATTGGTTTCATGGATGTTGTAGCTGTTATATGCTAACATGTATTTGCATGTAGGAGAGAGCATGAAACGGAATACATGTGCTTAATCCTGCGAAAGAGGTATGTTGGCAGCTCTTTTCTATCCAATAGCCCATGGTTCCCTTATGGTTAGGGTGTATAGAAATTAGTGCAGTCCAAATATAGTTGACACATTTTCCCTTTATTTTATGTATATTTGTGTATGTGTAAGTTTCTAGTGGAAACAAAGGAGGAAATGAAGAATTTGGAGTATATCATACCAATAGGATGATTCGATATATCTCTTGCATCGTCGTTATATAGTTGTTGTTGTAAATTAATGGTTAATATATCAAAATATGTACATTATTTTATGTTTCAAATTTACGTAACATTTAATTGTTGAAATGATATTAATGTTTAGATTTTGCAATGAGGTTTCCCATTTTATGTTCATTCTTTTAGCCATTTCAATTTTACCAATGTCAACTTTCTTTAATATTTGAATTTAGTTGTAAGCATATTTTAACGTCGTTTATAATTGATTTTAGTTGCTAAAATTAGCGGGTCATCACACTTGGTACCGAAGCTTAGGTTTAATTATTTTCTGAGCCTTAGGTAGGTTTGACCATTTAACATAATATGATTTATACATTAGGTTGGGCTAGAATTTATAATGAGAGAGTAATTTGATTAATAATTGTATGCTTTGTGTGTATGAGATTGTTTGTTAGCCACCATTACCCCATCCTTAAATGATGTTTTTCTATGATGACATATGGAGGATAAACAAAGTTGGAGTGGGGTAGGATGAACTAGTATAAGAGGGGTTACGTGTTAGTTATAACCCGAGTGACACAAATACAATGATAAATTATAATTTAAACCCGACCTTAATAAGATGGCACCACCTTTTATTTTTAAATGAGTAGTATTTTTTGGGAAAATTTGTAAAATATACATTTATTACTTTAAAGATATTTTATTAAAATGAAAAATAATTTATTTTTAGGCATAAAATGGTTTGTTGGAATTTTAATGAGAATAAAGTAATCAATTTAGGAAATAAAATATTTTTTTTAGGATATTTTTATAAGGAAAAGTTAATTTTGTAAATGTATTTTATTTGAAAGTAATTTTAGTAAATGGTGTTTTAATTGGATATTGGAAATTGAATTCAATCTTTGGAGAAACATTTCAGTGTGGGAAAGTTATTTGCTTTTATAACATTCTTTGTAATGTATTTCTCTAATGATACTACGATTTGGAAATGCTTTGTTAAAAGAGGAAGGTTTTATCCATGAAAAGAGAAATTTTTGTTGATAAATTTTTTTCAAAAAAACTTTTGTGAAAGGATATTTAATTTAAAATATTTTATGCTGATAGAAATATTTTAACGAGTTAAATGTTATCTTTAATCTGGGAACATCCTTTGACAAGATATATATTGAAATGTATTTTGTAATGTCACTGTAGTTAGAATGCTTTGTAAAAGTATTTTGTTGAAAGATATTTTGGAGAGAAATATTTTATTAATGGATATTTTAAAATATTTACTGTAAGGTTCATGGAGTATTTATTTAAAAATATGTTTTAAGGGAGAAAACTATTTTAATTATAGTATAAGGTTTAAAATGTTTTTATTCAAAGTACCTTGTTGGGAAACATCTAGTGAGAACCTTATTTTAAAGAGAGGAATATTTGGTTGAAACCTTTTTTATAATGGATATTATGTGATTTGGAGAAATTTTATTTTAAAAGTACATTACAGGAAGGTTATTTCCATGGAATGATATTTTATTTTGGAGTAATTATTTTTCTCTATAGAAGTATTTGAAAATGAAATTGTGGAAATATCTGAAAATAGTTTGATGGAAGTACTTTTATTTGAGAAGTATCTTTTCGAATAAAGAGTGCAAGAAATGTTTTAATTGAGAGAAACATTTTATCCAAAGAATATCTTCAATCTCAAAAATCCTATTTATTTGAAAATATATTTTAGTTGTAAGGATTTTCACTTAAAGGGTACTCTTTGATAAATGATGTTTTGAAAAGAAAGAAAAAGTTGGAAAACTAGATTCATTTGAAAAAGACCTAAACTGAAAATTATTTTATTGAGAATATATTTAGAGATGTATTATTAATAAAGAATGTATTATAAAGTATCTAGTTTTACAATACTTTGAGAAAATATTTTACTAGGATAGCGATGATTTGATTTAGTGGTAAATAATTGTAAAGAAAAGAAAAGGTAAAATATTTGATTAAATGACAAACTTTGGAGGTTTTTGTTATAAAGCATTTTTCTAAACAAATGTCGATTTCGGAAATTTTATTTGTAGGCTGTAAAACTAGACTTTGTAATATGGGGTGTAAGATGATGAGGTAGGATCAGTTTTGAGTCTACTGAACACATTATGACAATATTACCTTGTAACTATTATGTGTGAATTTCCCTAAGGAGGCGTAGGAATGTCTAGTTATTTTGTTACATAAAGGGGGTGGGGATACGATGTAGGGACTGCCCATTCTGATGTTTCAGATAGTGACTGTCCATTCTGATGTTTCAGATAGCGACTTATTTATTGTATTTGTTCCTTTGGTTGAATTATTTTCACTGATTTATTCCTTGGTAAGTTATGTTTGATTCCTTGTTGCATTGTATTATTTGACTATTTGTTTAATTGATTCATGTCATGCTTGTTTGCACTATTTTATTTTATTTGTATATGTTGATTGCTTAATTTTCTATGGTTGGTTTAATTATTTATTTGTTTGATTGCTTTTTTGTCAGCCTTATTGTGCTTATTGTAAGCAAGTTTATGTTGCTTGCGATGTATAGTAATTTTAGGATGAGGTAGTTATCCAATGTTAAATTTTAGTGGGATGTACATTAGAGAAACCAGTGGATTATTAAGAGACATATTTGGTTTAGTCATAGTGGGATAGCATAGTTTCCTGAACCGAGGAAGACTAGATATTTAGAATGACTAATAGATTTGATGATGTTTCTTGAAAATGAGAATATTGATTAGAGAATTTTGATGACTAAAGATTTGATGTGTACCACTGAGAAATCAATATGATGGTTAGGGAGGATCATTATAAAATATGCATTTCGAAATCTATTTTTTTAAACAATAACCGATTTCCATAAATATTTTAAACAAAGAGTTTCCATTTTAAAATTTTTGCAAAACGATATTTTCTCAAAAATTACTTCATAATTGATTTAAACGGGCAAAAATATTTTAGGAAATTGTCTTATAATGGTGATATTTTAGAAAGTAAACAATTTTTGTTTTAAATGTAGATTAAAGGTTTGACTTGAAAATAAAAATATTTTGGCAAATATTTTGCTTTAAAGATATACTATAACTCTCCTCGCTAGTTGGTCCCTCTTTGGTAATTTGGGTGGGTTATTCTTATCATCGAATAAAGGAATCACCATAAGAGGATTTTGAAATCAGATTTTTTTTCGACATGATCTAAAGTTTGGAAAAAGTTGGGTCCGATATTGATGTTATGGACTTAATGACTCAATGATGGGGGTTGTAACCATGATCAATAAGGACAAGTTCTACGATACAAAGTTGCAAAGTAGAGCTAGGACGTGCTCTACTATGGATATTAAGTGTGCTGAGGGATTGTTGACAGTCTATGTGGATCGTATATGTATATAATATATGACAAGTGGATGAATAATAGAATGAATTGCATAGAATAATAATGCAGGTAAAAATTAAAAATAATCACACCAGAAATTTTATACTGGTTCAGACCTCTCGTCCTACGTCCAGTCCCGAAGCTCCTCTTTGGAATTTCACTAACCAATTGCCCTCACTTCGCCCGGAGGAACAGGCTTATACAAGAATAGTTCTTTGACAATTGTGTGTTCTATACAACACTGATTTTGACTATAAGTACAACTTCTTCCGATAATCTCCTTGAGTAATATGTAGTTTAGGCTTTGATTTAAGGAAGAGATGATAGTGTATTTCTGAGTGCTTTTGTAAATCACAAAGGTATTAGAAAGTAGAAAAGTTCAGAAAATAGCAAGTTAAATTTCTAACTTTCAATTTCAAGTTTATTTATAGATGGTGAAGAGTTTTGTTTGAAGAGTAGTGACTTTTGATTTATTCTATTTCAGTCTAAGAGTCACAACGTTTAAGAAGAACAGTCATGATCAAAATAAGGAGATCCAACCTTTTGTTTTGAATGCCTTTTGGGAGAAAATGGTCGTTGCCCAGTTCAGACGTCTGGACGTTTGTGCCAGACGTCTAGTTTGGTAATATTTTTAAAACAGTACGTGTTACCAGACGTCTGAGCTTATAAGCCAGACGTCTGATCTGTTATAGAACTTATAACCAGAACGTGCTGCCAGACGTCCGATAATAGAAGTCAGACGTTTGACACATGTACACTATGTTTTCTTTGTTTTATTAGTAGTGTGTATAAGCAAGTGTTTGTAAAGATTACTCAAGGAGATTGTACATATCATCTATTTACAAACATAACAGAATGTACTAGTATAATCACCCTTGTGTTGGTCTTCAAGTCTTGGATGCACAAGTCTACTTGCATATAAATAATATATATATACCTATGTATATTAACTCCAACAGGTTGTATAGTTGTTGTCATCGAAATTAAGGTTGTAACAATTGTGGACACTTAGAGGTTTCGATGTATGCTTATAAAGCAGGGGTATGTGAGGACGCTCACTTAGACTAAGACAGGCCTCAGATTGTTCAGATATGCAATATGTTGTAACGACCTATATTTTACGTTTCAGAGGATCATAAATCATTAATATTATTAACATATATAGTCGTATGGTTCTACAACATCGGAAACTGACTACTAAAGACATTTTCTATCCTTAGAATTCTTATCGGACAATTTTGATCCTAAAAATATTGTATGGTCTATAACTTTTGATAGGAGCCAAATTATGGTTTGAAACCACTTTTCATTAGATCAGGATAGTGGTTTCTCCTTCCGTAGAATGGTCACAATAGAAAAACAAACTTACCGTTTGGAACTTATGGCTATTTGTAGTTTCACTCGATTTTGAACAACTTAGTGGATAATTAAGCGGATTAGTGGTTAAGCCTAAGGCTCATTCGGGATTAGCACCCAAATGGAGCTGATGGGACTTCTCCTTGCCATTTCATACTTTGCAGAATAGTTGGAGAAGCCACCATTAACATTCTCTAAGCCTGAAACTGCTCTAAATCTTTGTTTAATTAGCCAAATCTTGTCAATAGAAGGAGATTAGCGAGCATTTGGATTGGGGAATTTGCAGTTGGAGACATCTTAGATTTGCTGTTCATCTTGGCATTGGAGCTCTTTTGGATTGCTTTGGATTTAAGGTGAGTGGTTATTTAACACTTCGTTAATTTATAGGAAATTAATTGAGGAAATCAATTATTTAATTATGACGCTAAAAATGAAAATTTTGCAAACATCAAAGTTTGACCACGAAACTTGCACCATTGTGTTTATGGTGATTTTCTGAGCAATTTTCAAATATAGAACTTCTCGATCAGAATTCAAACAAATAAGTTATTAAAGTTTGAAATTTTCAAATCAAAAACAATTCAAAACATATTTAAAGTAATAAATATTATTAACATTAATGATAGCTTAACGTTAAAGAATCCGTTAGCATGAAATTGAAATGGGAAATAAATATTATGTTAACTTAAACAAGGTAACAAATAATTGCTACTATAGGACCATTAGCCGGTCGACCATTTGTCAAATGACGGCTATGATTTTAAGAGGCCCGAATGGCCCGAATTTAAATTTTTTAAAATATTCTCGATCCAACGGTCCTGACGCATCCAAGCTACTATAAATAAGAGGTTAGACCCCTTATTCTTTTCATACATATCTTAAGCCGTCAACAACACTTCACCATTATCTTTATCCATAATAAAACTTCTTCAACAAAATAAATATATAAGTACGAGGATTAGAAGAAGACTGAAATAAATCTAGCGAAATAGAAAGGTAATCTGATATACAAATATATGTATGTCTCTCTTCTTCCCTAATCTATAATTTCTAAATCTAATACGCGTAAACCAATTTATTTAAATAAAAGGAGATAATTCAGAGAAAGGAAAAGGCTATAGCGCAAAGCAAATCCAAACTAGTTTAATTGGAGTTATCTATGAGTGGAAAACTTTGTTTTTCTCTAATAATATATTGTGTAGTTTGATGTTTGGATTTGTACTGTACCTTGGGAGATTTTGTATCCAAAAATCTATCAACTTAAACCCCAAAATCTCTCCATAATATGTAAATCTTGAATTGCAGGAATCCTAGTTGTTTTATTTTAATGTAGTAGGATTTGATTTATTAATATTATAATAAAATATTTTGTATTCTATTCGATTCAACTTTTCAATTTATGGTTGAAATTACGAGAATTCCAAAAAAGCAGATAGAAAGAGGTGTGCGAAGTAGGGAAAAATGAATTTGTCCTCTTATTCATAGTTTGCACCACCTAATTCTACAATTATAATAGTATGATTTCTTTGTCATTCCAATGCTACTTGTTTAAAGGTTGAATGGAATATAAAAGATTTGTATTGTAAATCTACTTCTTTGGAAAGAAGGATTATAATTCTATTATATTAACGTAAAGCAAATTTCGTGTCTTGGATTCCATTTTAAATATGTATACAAGTCCATTTTTGTGTGCTAATTTATTGGTATTGCCCATAAGTGATTTTTGTATTAAATTGGGACATGGCTAGTAATTATAGTTGTGTGGGTTAAAATTGTATAACACCCCGAATAAATTTCTTAAAGATGCATAAAAGCTAATTAGGTATAATATAATATTAGGTATAGATATAACAATAACTTATTCCTTCAAACTTTAAAATATATAATTATAATTGTAAACCTTAAACTATATAGCGAGTAACAATTAATAATCAATCTAATAAAATGAGTTAAGGAAAATTATGGAATTTAATACATAGATAAAGGCGGAACAAGGAATTCCCTTAAAATGCCTTTAATGCATAAATACAGGTGAGGTGTGTGTGTATATATAAATTATACATATATGTAGGCATGGTTCCATGTTAAATGTTGGAGAGTGAAAATATGGCTAAGTTATAAGGATGTAAAGCCAAACAGAAGCATAAAGAAGTCTACCTAGCTAACCTAGCTACCAGCAGCGTGTCTTTTGTAATAGGCATGGGACATTGCCTGTAATAAGTACCTTTGGTGGACACGAATTAGTCCTTATTTTGCAAGATAAGTCTACTCAGCTAATGTAGCTACCAACATGTAAAAATAGTTGGATTAATGTGAGACATTATAGTTGAGTTACGAGCCATAGAGTCGGGATTATCCTTGACATGCGTTGGTGAAGGAAAGGTCCGCTTCAGGGTTGAGGTATTAGATAACCATCAGAGTCTATCTCTTCCATATCCAAGAAGTACTAAGTGGCTTGCAAGAAAATTGGTATGATGACAGTTAGGGAGTATCAGGAAAGACTTGCTGAGGGATGGGTATTAAATGGCAGGAGGGTCTGCCTATTTCCCAATTTAAGGGTATTAAGTAGCCTTGGTACTTCCTCTCGCATCTTTATGATATGGTTGAATGTGAGATGGGTTATTCAACCCGGTATACTCCATAGTTGTGTTGCACCCATTTTTATAGTCATGGAGTAGGATTGGTAGAGCTACTAGCCCATGGTGGACATATGTGTGGAGAAATATCATAAATACGTAAGACATAATACTTATCTGAATGATTACTGCCCATGTACTATTATTGTAAAACATATGGTTTTCATTCACAAGATATTTTTTATTTTGACTCCCTCCTTATTACAACATACAGATTAAGGACAATAATAAGTGTGGAGAAGACGATGGAGACATAGCGGGTGGTTATCTATTGTAGTTATTTATTTATGTTATTTTGATGTACCTAGACTATGTATCAGACATATTTTTTGAACTATTATGACATTGTACTCCTGTTGTTTGATTTTCTATGATGGGTACTTTATTTTATTATTATATTTTATACCTTCTATTGTGAGATTCTGAAAGCGTAGATATATAGCTCTATATATTGTTTTATCAATTATATCAACCAATAGCCAGCTCCGAAATGGACATAAGGTTCGATGAGCTTCTTTTAGGTTGAAAATTAGGCCTATTTCGGAGAGTGTTGTTACATTTGGTATCAGAGTATAAGTTAGCCGATCAACGAGAATAGGCATATGCATGAGTACATATTTGTTATTGTTATACCCATATTTCTAGAACCTTGTTTAAGGCAAGGGGACGTAGTACCAAGATCGGAATGACATGCTCTCAGAATAAAAGTTGAACTGCGAAAAGGAAAAGTAGAGAATAAAGCGAAGTCTTTTAGAATGATACGCTTGGAAATTGCAGAACGACGATAAAGTTCAAACTATGTCAATCCCCCTAATCTCGGTATTACATTATGATACCGAGCCCAAAATCGAAAATAGCCATAGGGTGCAGTAAACAGCCTACAACCATGATGCGCAGAACTGTGGCGTATCCAAAATCCCAAAATAACGATAAAATGTTAATGTTGCACTGCAACACAAGGAGTTATATAGATGGCGTCAAAACATAACACACCTCACTTAAAAAAAGATAGAAGCCATCAACAACATACTGCACTCACAAGCCAATATATACGGATAATAGAACCGTACTAACATCTTGAATTAAAGGAGGATAGGGATATGTCACCCCTATTTTTTTGACACTGGAAAAGAGTGAAGTGACACAACGTGCCACATGGTGAAAAATGAGCACAAAGAGAGGACTTTGCTACACTCAAAGAACTGAATAAACCCCAATGTCATTCCTAAAGCTTGTACATTGCTAATACCTCCAAGAACGAATCTACACTGCACTCACTGGGTGCTACCCAAGTAGTACCACGCATAGTCAAAAGCAACCCAAGGGCTGAACACAAGACCACTCAAAGAGTGCACCAGTGAAGATCCACCCTTATGAGTAAACAACAAAGATATAAATCTCCCTCATTGATAATCCATGCAGTCCATCGCTCAAAGACTACACAATTACGTTTGTAGCGATATTCCAAACGATTTTCATATATAACAGCTTGTAATTCTAGTTAGTATGAGGGAGTTACGGGTATTAGAACTAATTAAAAACTTAAAATTAAAAATTTCACAAAAAATATATATTCTCATCGGTCGACCCTTATGGGTTCATGGTCGACCGGTAACGGTCGACCCAGGCACGGGGTGGTCGACCGTTGTTCGAGTAAAATCGAACGTATCGATTTTCTAAAACGTGAGATGATCGACCATGATTAAATGCTTGGGAATGAACGATGAGATGAGAGAACTAGATTTTAACAATATTTCCCTAAGCTAATCTAATGGTCCAATTACATCTAAATACTAAGCTCATGGAACCCTAATTCTCACATAAACAATTACAGTAACCAAACTGTACCAATATTTCTCTCAACCCTAATTTCTAAAAGTCCAAAATTATCTTTAAAATATTCATTTAAATACCTAATTACGTTCTTAAGTATAATTAATAATATGGGTTAAGAACAAACGTTATTAAAACACTATTCACTAAACCATCTATTTATAGTTATCCTTAAAGTATTCATTGTTAAATATCTAATTATATTCGTTAGTATAAATTAATAATATGGGTTAAAAAATGTTACTAAAACACTGCTTAATACAACCTAAAACCATTTACCTATACTTATCTTTAACTTTAAGATATTCATTTTTAAGATCAAAGTATATCCACACTTATTAATAAAGGTAATACACTTTTAATTTAACTTCTCAAAATAATTTATTTTAACTTAAGTATTAATATTAAAACTTCCTTTATTACATTTATAAATACTTAACTTACTTTTTAAAATTTAAATATATTTACTATTAAACCCTTTTTAAAATGATGTATATAATTATATGTATATTAATTTATTTATAAGATAAAATATTTAATAAAAAACAATTTAAAAAGATATTATATTACACAAGCTTATATTTACTTTAATAAAATATTTAACTAATTTTCTAAAAACTATGTACTTAAAAATACTTTAAAAACACTTAAACCATGGTTTAAAACATTTATATTAAATATTACTTAAAAATACTTAGTTTATAATTTATTTAAAAACCATAAAAAATGTTTTATAATTTAAACCATTTACTTTAGAAATTCATAAATAATTCTTAAAAATATATTTAAACCTTGACAAATTTTCCAATAATAAATACCCTTATAATATTTATTAAAATGTAAAGAAGCCCTAGGATGTCTTTCAAAATTAATTTTCAAAATCGCCTAACATAAGGCATTTTCAAAGTACATCCATCGTGACCTTTTCACTTCCAATTTTCACAACTTCCATTCACAATACATATAACTTCCCAAAACAATCCCCTTTTGTCAAATGCACCAAAACGTGTGTAATAAATAGCCAAACATATATTTCTAAGATATATTCAATTTTAACCAATTAAACATATGTTAAATGCAAGGGGATTTCAAAGTGCGTGTATAGTGACTATTTCGCTTCAAATATTTACATCACACTGTCAAACACATAAAGAACAAGTCTCAGCCACATTACATATTTTAGAGGGTTTAAAAGAGAGATTATACTATAATATAAAGTTGTCATTTGCTTTCAAAAGCTAGAAGGGATCCAAAGTAATAACTTGCATTGTTACCTATTTAATTTATATTTAACACAACAAACAATTATATACACAACAAATACAAATTAAATTGTTAGTTAACTCACCTAAGACCAAGCCTAACCAAGATGTAGATAACCACACGACGAGTGCGACAACGAAAACAGCATCTCGATTGGACCTCGTATGCAAAAGTTATAGATTGTATAAGAATTTGGATTATATAATCAAATTACCTTAATCGCTTCCCACTAATCTTTCTTCTCCCCTAAATGTGAAATGCTTCCACTTGCATGTTGATACACTCCTAATGTCATGCTCCTCTCTCCTCCGCTCTCCCTCCCCACTTCACGAAATCACGCATAGCCTTCTCCGATGAACTCCCATTCAAAATCTCTTCGTCTCAAACCTAACAAATTAACATCAGCAACCCTCTAGCTAGTCGTGACCTGGTGCCTCTCCTCTACTATAGCGAAGTATCCTTTTTCACAAGAAGGAGCCGCACCACCTCAAATTGCCTCGACGAGCTCGCCTTCACATGAGAAGTTTAAATCCACAAATGCCTTGGCCTAACTCCTCCCCAATCTTCTTTCAAACCTAACCCTAGTTTAGGCCATGAAATGTGCACGGCCAAACATCACCGCACTCGACAAACCCAACATAGTTTTGAAGCCCTCGCCTCCACAAGCTCAACAGATCCAACGTCGATCAATTTCGTGCATCGTAGCTCCAGAAATAATTACTAGAAAATGGCGGCTAATTTTATTTATTATAAGAAAGTGAAAAAAGAGAAGAGAGGAAGAGAAGTGATGGAGTAAGGGAGGGGAATTGGTATATTTATAATAATATAAATGTTATAATTTAATTTTCTCAAATTAATCGTTATGCGTTTCGAGCTTGCACGATCACACAGTACATTCGACCACCACGAAACTCGTCGTTGTACATCATTTTATTATTCTGATTTCGATGGCACTAGTTTCGTAAAATCCAAGATAGTGCCTTCAGATTATAATTTCACACGTTTCGAGACCATTTATCGATAAAATGATTTTAAATCACATTATCGATATTTATTCGAACTATTTATATTTTTAAACAAATTTCGAATTTTTTATTATTAGTTAATGTTTTAAAGGAGGTTAACAATGTTATTAAATCAATTAAATCACATTAAATCCAATATTCAAATATTTAAGTAATTCAGATATTTAAATACAAAGTGCCTAAAATTCTAGGTCATTACTTTCACCCCCACTTAGAATATTTCATCCTCGAACTTCCAACAAAAGCAACAATCACATATCAATACTTAACAACATTAAAATAACTAGCGAACATAGCTATAATGGCCCGTATCACCGCACCCTTTGAGTCGACAATAATTCACACGTATCTAACCCAAATTAAATGGAAATACGAATCATTAGGGTGAAGAAGAAAAGATAGGAGAAAAAACAGAAAACAACAATACAGAATCTCACATTCGCAGTGGAACAAAATATAATATATAATAATAGATTTTTATACAAAAGAATCTATAGCTGTTAATATACACACAATGATCAGAGTACAACCATCAACAATCAATCTGGACAGTTATAATAACTTGTCCTCACAAATACTGAATATACAGCATGACTGACACAACGGAAATAACCAAGTACGTATAATACGCCCGAGACTCCTGCAGCATGTCTCCTGTGCTCCATAGCATCCTAACCTGAATTTGTAATACTCGATCTGACCCGAGCATTATAATAAAATAACACCCGAGTCAGTCTGGAAAATCAGCGTGATAAAGCACACTCAATTTGAATTTATTACAGTTATCAAAATCCTTTGAAAACAAAGGTATCTCGTAAGACCACGCCACAAATAAATACGACGGGTTTTTACCTTACGATAACCAAAATATTTTATATTAAAATCATCTCATATTATAATAGTGTCTACAGAAAGTAAATTAGAAAATAACTGAAATGGTTGCATCTCACGTTTCAGCATAGTTGGGCACAATAAAACCGTACAGGCTCGTAGTGGATATTTAAAATGCCAAAATTAAGGCCAATGCTACTATAACATCCAATAATTCAAATCACCACATAATCTATATCAGTTTATTCACACAAATCATATATCACTATGTATGAAACTAAAATCAACATTTTTGAAGAATCCAGTTGGATCCCTCCAACATGTTTCCCTGCATCCACAGATGTTATATAACATAAAATACCAATCCCGCTTCGAGGCGGGATGTCGTGGTAATATAGGGTCATCCGCTATTATGCGGGACGCATAGGGTCCCATCCCCTCCAATCGGCGGGAATCTATCTAACTACTAATATATATACTACTATATATAATATAACATCCAACTGATAATAAATTTATAAATTCAACCAATCGACCAATAAATAATTTAACTATTTTAAATTAAACCAAAAATCCAAATAAGTGAGATTTACTCATCTTGATTTTAATTTACGATCCGTTCCAATTTTAAATTAAATTCAACTGACGTTCAATTTAATCTAAAATTCTAGCTGACTCTAAAAATTTGCAAACCAATTTTATTGCGTAGCCTATGTCATTACGAATCCAACGCTACCTGTTTCGTGATTTCGACCTCGCATTAAAAAGTTTTACAATTATAAACTTTCGAATTTTATTAAAAAAATTAAATTTACCTAATTACATACTTAAGGTTAATTACCACGTATTTGCCGAGACTAATCCTTCTTCCTGCTCTCACCGACATGATTCCAGTCCTTCGCATTCCTACCCATCTCGACTGCGACCATCGAATATGTGCCTCTACCTAAAAAATCCCAAGCTCGACATCCCCTGCCTCCATCTAGCACTGCCCCGAGCTCGACCACGTGGCTAGCTAACTCTAACATCGCAACACCACTGCCAATAGCATGCGCACCTCCCTTCCCCCTCTTCCTCGGCCGCGCTAGCCTGTGCCACGATTCGAGATGACCACCTACGCTTCCCCACGCGGCTGCGAGTACGTATCGGCCGCCGCCGCCATGTCGAAACCCTACTGCGCCTCCACCTCAGCTGTCTTCCATCGCGATTCGAGATCTGCCCGCGCCTGCCTACGCCTATGCCTGAACATCCACATCGCCAGAAAATGCCATCGAGGTCGCCGTCTTCCTCCTCCACACGCGTGCTTCTTTGCAATTTTTTCGATCTTGACTATCTGATTGATTTTTTTTAATATTTGAATTGGTTTTCGATTTCGTGAATTTGAATTGCAGAAAAATGAGAGAGAGGCTCGCATATTTTAAAATCTGGGGAGGTGGCATGTTTTAGAGTATAGAGTGGCGATGGAGACGTAATAGGGTTTGACTTTGCAATATAATATTAAATTTCCAAAGTATCTTGTTTATGGCATCTTAAAATCTCGAACCCTTATCGAGGCGGGCTGCCTGGCGTTCATAATATTATACCCTTATTTCGAATGCAAAGGAACAAGTGTCGGGACCTAATTCAATTGTATGTGGAAGATATCTTTTTAAATCGACTATTTTATTAAAATTTCGATATTAATTTCAACGCGTTTCTATCCCGTACGACCAGACGGTAAATCCATACGCTTCGAAATTTGAAATCCGATAATAATACACTATTACGGATCTAATGGAACTTACCTTATTTGTAAAACATTTCATTAAAATATAGTTTCACTTTAAAACATTTCAAGACTTAAGTTCATTACTCGTATAATACTCCACTACATCCTAAGAGTATATTCAAAACATTCCTATTTATTTTACTTAACAAGGATGTTCTGTAAATTTTAAACTTGCTTCAACTTACTATCTTCTCAAATTTAAAAGTTACAAAAACTTATGTTTTTATATTTTCACAAAAATACTTAGCTTCAATTTACGTCCAAATCATTGAAAATCTCGTTTCATTACAACAAATGAGAACTACCAAAATACATATCACATCATGATGCACAAACCAAACTATCATAATGCATAGGATACACGTATCCATAAAATAACTTATCAAAGTTACATTTATTTATTAAAAACACTTTACTACAAGAGGAAAACAAGAAAAGATTTCCACATTTAATCTTGGCAATGCCACTATCAGTTGGGCCCTTTAGGAATAGACTTTATTAAACTACTCTATGTTTTGTATCAAATTATTTAAGAAACTTTTGAACTAAATTTCAGGTTTGATTTCAAATCATTTGAAATAAATATATAAGTCATACTTTTGGAATTTAAATCAGAATCTGTTTTACCAAAGCAACTTGTAGCAAACTACTATAGTAATAACCCCACTTATAAACTCGAAATGAGTGCCAATGATGATGCAGTCATCACCGGAATTATTTTTAAGTGATAGAAGTGAGTACAATGCTTTTTAGCTCCTTTAAAATTCTTTAAAATATTTTCCATATAGAATACTTAATTCAAAACCTTTATTAAACTACTTTATATTTTATAACAAATTCTTTAAGAAAAACTTTAGAACTAAACTTCGGTTTGATTTCAAATCATTTGAAATAAATACATAAGTCATACTTTTGGAATTTAAATCAAAATCTGTTTTATCAAAACAACTTGTAGTAAACTACTATAGTAATATCCCCACTTAGAAACTCGAAAATGAGCGTCGATGATGCTGCAGTCATCACCAGAATTATTTTTCAGTGATAAAAGTGAGTACGGTGCTTTTTAGCTCCTTTAAAATCCTTTTTAAAATATTTCAATTCATAAATACTTTCAAATAATACTAGTGTTATTTTCTCCAAAAACCAAAAACCTTGAATTTTTTTTTCAAGTACACTAGGATTTAAGTTCTCAAATTTTCAGTTTAAATTCTTTTTATTTATAAACCATATTCATATAAAGTCACTTTCATATATAAAATCAATTCACAAATAAGTATCTTTGAAATACCTTATCTTACTTTTAAAAAGATAATAAATAACTTTTATAAAAAATAAATTTTAATCCAACCTTATCATCAAATGCCTTATAGTCAAATTAGAAACTTAATTCACAAGGTGTTCATTTCAATGTTCCCACGGTTACAATCTACCCAACCCATGTGTTAAAAAGGTAAATTACTTATAAACTGGTTAAATACAAATTAGTAATAAAAAACAATAAATAATGCACAAAAATTGGACGAGTACAACTAATCAAACAATAAATAATAATAATTGAATATTATCACTCCTAACAAACAAACATATCATAAATAACTATATCAGTTTTTATTGAAAATTATTCTTTTATATAAAATATAATCCAAGGAAATATTATTTTATTTACTAATTTTGTAACAACCCGTAGTTTAATCACTTTGAATTTGAATGTTTAACATATTTTTAACTATTTAAATAATGGATTTTATAACTCTATACTTATTTTTAGTAATAACTAATGTGATAAAGTTGTTTAAAATTTGGTTTACAAAAATAAATAGTTTGAAGAAAAATCGAAATTGTGATCGAAAATTGTTTTTTCGGATTTTTGACTTTTCATCAACCAAAAGTTGTCAAAATGTGTTTTGTACACTAATGTATATGTGTACACATTTATATAAATAACATATGTTTTGTTAACAACATGATTTGATTTTAATTTGGTTTAAAAACATATTTAAGAAATAAAGTGAAATTTGACTTTTATTTTTGAAATAAAATAATTCAAAAAAATTCAAAAACCAGGACAAGTACATTTCAAAAAGAAATGAGCTGATGGTGGAGTATAGGATGGGCCTTGCGTGTGGAGCAAGAAGGAGGAGGTGGTGATGTGACAACTTTTGGGTGGAGGGTGTGGAATTTTATAATAAATGGAGTATTTTTTGTAAATTACCATCTTCATTTTTTTATAAAAGAAGCACACTTTCTCATCTTCATTTTCTTATTTACCTTCTTTTCCTTCACTTCTCTCCATCCATGTATTTTAGTTTTTATAATTTCAAAAGTTTCTTCTTTTTCCACTTTTTCCTTAAGAAAAATTGTTAATACTTCTTCCATTCTTTTATACATCACTGTTCCACCAAAACAAAACCCAAAGCTCCTAATTTTAGCCAAAGCCGAGCCCCCTAGCATCATGGCCAAACCATATTGACTCATTCTAGGCCCTAAAAGTCAAGTTTTTCCAACCTAAAGCTAGGTTCGTGTCTGGTTTGAGAAGTTGCGGTAGTTTAGTTAAATTTCGTGTTGATTTAGGTGAGTAAAGCTCTCTTTAAAAACCAAGTTTTAAACTTCATAGTTTGTTGTTGTAATCATAGTTAATCACTTGAGTTGTTAAGTATCGGTAATGATTATTGTTTGGTTTGATTTCCACTTGAAAGAGGATGGCACATAGGTTGTTACATGGGACTTAAATTGAAGTCGAAGTGTTTGTAGCGAAAAGGTCACTACGTCACACTTTGAAGTGCATATTAGAGATTTTATATGGGACTTTTGAAGAGAGACCCTAAAGAGTTTCTCGCCTATAATGATTCTATTACATGTTTATGTTGTTTATAAAATTGAATATATATGAAATGTAGCTTATTTCCAAGAAAGTCTCGTTATAGCGACTATCGCTATACCGACACTTTAAAATATCATTTCTTCGAAATCTTTTGTGTGTGGTTTTGTGCTTGGGTTTAACAAAGTTAATTAATCATTTTAATAATGATATTTAAAGTTAATTAATCATTTTAAGAATGATGTTTTAAGGTTAATTAATAATTTTAAGAGTGATGTTTAAAGTTAATTAATCATTTTAATAATGATATTTAAAGTTAATTAATCATTTTAATAATGTTGTTTTAAAGTTAATTAATCGTTTTAATTATGATGTTTTAAAGTTAATTATCTTTTTAATAATGATGGCTATAGTTAATTAATCATTTTAATAATGATGTTTACAGTTAATTAATCATTCTACTGATGATGTTTAAAGTTAATTAATAACTTTAATAAATCTATTAAAGTTAATAATCATGATGTGAAAACCGAGCAGAAATTCGGTTTTTAAAAGTTTAAAAGGTTGATTCGGTTATGGGAAGGATAAGAAATTTAATTTTCGAAAATGATATCGCTTATATGGAAAAGATTTAGTCATATTCTTAGCACTAAACGTCGGGGTATGGAAACTCGTTTCTATCACGAAGGTTAAAAATGTCGTCAAGGCAAGGCTTAGAGGTAACACTACCTCAACTTATTCGGCTTCATTTTTAACCGAGGGATAATACAAGTTTGAAATCGGCGAGTGGTGACAAGGAAAAGAAATTTAATTTCCATATACAATCATTTTGATTATTCCCAATAATTGATTTATTGACTATAAATTTCGCTATTTTTGTGTTTCATTAATCTAAAATGATTTTTTTCTCATTTAGAGGATTGATATCCTTTGTCGGAAGATGAATAAAAAAAGAGCGAGTGGGGGAAAGCTATGTGGGGTTTCTCCCATTAGGGTATTATCACATCTACTCTAGATTGGTTTCGATTATATGCGCACTGAGATGTGAAATACTCGTATACGTGGTAAGGTTGGCGGGGTCCAGCTTAAAGGTTTCCGAGAGCCATTGTAGTTCTCAAGTATGTTCTAAAGGTATACTTTCGGTAAAGGGGCGCACCCTTCTTTTCATTGTTGGAAAATTTTCCTTTTCTTATTTTTGATTCAAACCTTTGAATTAATTCCTTCTTGATTTCACCGGGAAGTGGCTTGTGCATTTCACGATGTTTAATTATTTGTGTCTATTCTTTTATGCTTGGATGTTGTTCTTGTGAGAGAAAATCTGTTTCGTGTTTTGCGGAATGGTCTCACATGTTGTTTACATGTTCCACTTTTATTTGGAGTTTACTCATATGAGACTTATTATCTGCCCCGAGTTGTTTGTTTTCTTTAAATTCTTGGGTACTCATTTATATTTGAGTAGTCAGAGAGTAGCATGTTTCCTTTGGGCTCTTTTGAAGATGGTTGTTGAGCAAGAGGCTCCTTATTTACCTAGCTATCTATTTCTGCTATTATGTTTATTTACGTATGTGTATTTGGTGTCACAAGTGTAAAGGCAGGTTGTTATAACTGCCTAGGCTGATGGTAGTACTTTTGTTGTAACATGATAACTCCATATTAAGGAGTAACCTCATGTACTATCGTACCGTTATATTATATTCAACCGTTCCATTGTGAGATTTTTGTTTTGTTCTTTAATTTTATCCCATGATGTCTCACCTTTTCGTTGCTTGGGCAATAGCACACGAATACCATGGATGTATTAAGTGCCATTCCCATGGGTCAGAAAGGTGGGTCACCACAGTTGGTATCAGAGCTCTGGTTCAGCAAACACCTTAGCCTGATTGGGGTACTACACATTAGAGATAGGGTAAGTGATGCCCTAGAATGAGTTAATCCTGAGAGAGCATATTTGTAAATTTTAGAATAATAATATGTATCATCTAAAGTCTGGTTTTAGATCCTTTGGTAATGTTTACCTTAAACCATTTTAATCCTATTTTTGTATTCTAAAGATTCCTGTTATTTGTTTAGGTAATAGAAGATGAATACAAGAAGAGAAGGAAGGAGAGGATCTGAAACTAGCACGACTACCAACGACAGAGTACCTAGAAATGCTACTATGCCAATTGTAGATCTAGTAGAAGAAGTGGTAGTGCAAGTTCACCCCCCTATGAAATTTGTGGCTTTGTGTAAGAATTTAACCACTTTAGGCGGGAAGCTGTTATATGTAACTGAAGATATTCTTGGAGTGCAAATGTGGCTCCGATCTTGTGAAAGAATATTTGAAGATCTTTAGTTGGGAGATGCAAAGAAATGGCTATTGGTATCATGGCAACTCCAAAGGTCTGTGATGGATTGGTAGGATTCATTAACAGCCAATACTCCAGAGGAAGTATTTTCTTAGGCTCGGTTTAAGGAAGTCTTTGAATCATAGTTTATTCCATAGGCCGGGAGAACTCAGTTGTTTAGGAGTTCATGGATTTAATGCAAGGTGATATGACGATGGCGCAGTATAAGCACAAATTTAATGCATTTCCCGCTTCGGACCGGGATTGATAGACACAACGCTCAAAAAGAATAAGATATTTGTGAATGGGGTGCGGTCAGAGTTCCATCGTGAAATGACCAATCATGTCGATGGCACCTTCACCAATATTACAGCATGGCTTTTAGGTTTAAAGCTTTGGATATTAAGCAGGGCATCCAAAAGGGTGTAGTGCCTATAGTCAGTGCCAAGCCATTGTCATAGTTAAACCAGTTGGAGGAAAGCCAAATTTGAAGTGCAAGTATAAGGGAAGAAGCAGTGAGCAGGAAAGAAACCCGGAGATGGGGCCTCATTCTTTGTTTCAAGTGCAAAAAGATGGGCCACTTTAAAAATCATTGACCAATAGCCACATGTTTCAACTATAGCTAGCAAGGATACATGAAAAATGAGTGCCCATTCTCTAAGAAGGGGTCTCAAGGGCAGGCTTTTACCATTGAAGAGATATCATCCACTTTTACAGATTAAAAGGGTAAGAAAGTGTTGCAAGGTATATTATCCATCTTTGATATTCCTATAAGAGTATTATTTTATACTGATGCTTCCCATACTTTATTTCATATACCTGATGAACAAGCTAAACCTTAAATATGTTATTCTAAATAATCCTCTCTATGTGTGATACCTAATTGGCGGTTCGACAGATCTTGACACTATTGTCTAAATGTGCCTTTTTCTTATCGAAATCAACTCTGTAACAATCTGCCATTTTACCCCTCAAATGTCGACACTAATACATCCACGGTATTCACATGCCGAGCAACCAAGTGCCGAAAAGATAAATTTTTAGGTTAAAGTAAAAAGGAAATGAAATAGAACAAGAAAGAAGAGAACACAATATTAGAATCTCACATGCGGAACGATAATGTATAATATCTCAAAAGGTTTTTACCAAAAAGGAAACATTTATATACATACATTAATCAGAGTAAACTCACATAACCTTAACCTGGACAATTATAACAACCTATCCTCAAAAATGCTGATAGATACAATCAAGTAATGCAGCAGAAAATAAATACGGTAAGAAATCATCCAACTCATGACCAAGAGATCCAATGAACCACAGTTAAATCTAGAAACATACTTGAGCTAACCCGAGCATTAAGAAAATTACATCCGGATCAGTCTGGTAACCAGTGTGAGAAACTCAAATCACATAGATTTATTATATCTTAAAACCCTTCAAAATAAGGGTATCTTGTAAGACCATGCCGCTAATAAACACGGACGGGTATTTACCTTACAATAACCAAACCATTTCTATTATAAAATCCAGTGATAATATAATAATGTCTAAGGTGTGAAATATAAATAATCACATAGCTGCGATGCAAATGAGTGTACATCACAACAATAATAGGTATACAATCACAACCGCTAATACACGTTCGCTAATTGTGTAGGATTTCTATGCAGATCTCTTTAGGGAAGCGGAATCTGAACTACTGCACAAGGATCAGAGATATCCTTCCAAGCATCGTATATCTCCATATAAAATATACTATAGGAAAACATAGCTGGTCCAAGCCCAAACATGTGGCACCGGCTCATACCACTCCCGCATGCATATCCATAAGTAACACTAGACTGAAGTGCCTGCACCCTTTAAGTTAGCCAAACCCCATAAGCTATGTCTCCTAACTCTGGTTTCTGTCATTACCGACGGTGAAGTCACATTCAGCATCCCAACATACGAGCCATAACTTGAATAGTTCTTCCACACGAGCTCTAACTCGAACAGATCACGGAACCACATATAGAATCCTATATCTAAAAAATATCTCGAAACTACATATGAATTCCTCAACTGATCCTGAAATCACACATGGATTCCCATATCTCAACCGATCTCAAAATCAGACATGGATTCCCACATCCTGAATAGATAACAAACAACTACATGTTTTCGAGCATCTCCAACAAATCTCCAATCTCCAAATAGATTCCAACATCATGAAGCAATCACGAACCTCTTCCAAAGCATAGAACACGTATATGGTTTTGGAGTGGTTACAGTTTCAAGTCATCTCATATAAGTACACTCTCCCATTGACTGGGTGCTCCAAAACCAATCGATCGATTTTACAGGAATCTCAACCTCGGTTATATGGGAAATAAACAGACATACATAAGACTGGAGATCACCTCTGCAACGACCCACTTTTCCATACAATTAAGTGGACCATCAACCACACATGACCTACTCAAATTGAACAGAAAGGAGGATAGATTGGGAAAAGAAAAAAGAAAGAAGACAAGAAGAAACTAAAACAACATGGAATCTTACAGCGGAACGAACAATCAATAATATGTAACAAATCTTTATACAAAGATAAACCTTAATATACATACATCAATCAGAGTACAATAACCAATTTCAGCTCGGATAGTTATAACAGCCTATGCTTATAACTACTAATAAATACAACCAACAGACAACAAAGCGGAACACAAAGAAATATGTAGATAAATCTTGGACCTCTAGCTCGTCTCCTGAGCTCCAATGCATCCAAAGCAATTTGTAAATATGCTCGGTCTGACCCGAGCATTAAAAGGGAAGAACACCAGAATCAGTCTGGTGAACTAGCGTTAGAAAAACACACCCAAATGGAATTTAATGTTTGTCAAAAACCTTTCAAATAAATGTATCTCGTAAGACCACGCCGCACATAAACACATATAGGTTTTTACCTTACGATAACCAAAACATTTTCTATAAAAAATCCATTGATATTATAATAATGTCTAGAGGTCAAGTAAAATTTGAATACAGCTGAAATGCTTGCATCTCACATTTCAACATAGTTGGGCACAACTAAGTCCATACGGTGCTTATTGGAGAGTGGATTCCATACAATAACTAGGCTACTGGGGTACCATCCGTCATGGTGCATCTCTAGAAAAAATAACACTGAGGACCTCGCCTGTATCCTCTGCTAACACAGAACTGACCTACCACTTGACTATTAGTACCGAATATGATCATCCCTTGGTTAAATGGGCCCCGAGGCATACAAATGAGAGATAATATCGACTCTAGATAGGGATGATCATACCCTAATTGGAGCGACCCACCTAGCCCTGCTGCATCTCCTCTATTTTAGTCATTTTTGATTGATGAGGCTTGAGGCTACATTTTACCTTTTATATAGCACTTCCCACTTGGAATGCTAACACCACCCTCCAGTCAATGACACAATGTCTGCATTCATCCATGCAATTCGTTCAGGATATAAACGAATTGAAGGCACTACTTCTACTACATCTATTTTGGAATCACCCTCTGGATTAGTAGCAAACAACCCTTGCACTTCAAAAAGCTCTGTCTTTAATTCCATCATCTTCAATATGTCTTCACTTTAAAATGCTTGAGTTGGATCGAAGTGGTTTTTGGATAACATATCTGATCTCAGTCTCTTTGAAACAACATTCGATAGTTTTCGATAAATTCAAACCCGGTTCTTTAGGAAATAAACAGTCAAAGATAAAAGCGGAGGCCACCTTCTAACCGTTTATGGATAGATTTCCTTATTATTTGTCCTAGAAGAACGAAACGATATTTACACGCACAGTACAGTATCATCGGAGATGACTGTGCCAAGTAACTAACGTGTTTCTCCTATATATTTCCAGAGTTACGTTTTGGTCCATATTTGATAGTCGATTATTTAACTATCAACAAACACGCGTTCAAATCAGGGATTTAATTCCATAGGGATAATCAACATTAGTTAAGCACATTAGCAACCACTAACCTCTTTAATTAATCTTTTCATTAGTTAGAATTACTTTGTAACTAACTTATATATAAATACCTTTCCAAAGATATAACCACAAATCCTATATTTTCAATACTTGGAAAATATCTATATACTTACCTTAACGGTATAAGTATATTCACAAAACTAAGAAAGATTTTCCCTTTTTAAACAATTCTAAAATCATTTATACACTACTTTATAAATCTCTAAATCATTTATAAACTATTTATAAATTATTTCTCAAGTCATTTATAAACCTTTATAAATCCATGCAACTATTTATAAACTCTTTTTATAAATATATAAACTCATTTATAAAATTTCTTTACAAATATCTAATACCATTTAAAAAACTCTCTTCATACATTGTAAACAATTTCTCTTCAAGTCTCCAAAACATTTTATAAAACTCCTCTTATAAAACCCAAGTCTTTTTATAGAACTTTATTTATAAATCTCGAAAATATCTATAAATAAATAGTAATCATTATTCAAAGCATTATTATATAATAATAATTATTGATAACAATATAGACAAATAATAATTATTTAACTTCAAACATCTTAAAATAATAATTAAAAATTTCAAAACCTTATTAAATAAACAATAAAAATTAACCTTTACCGTTATTATAAATAGTAATAATTTATTTCCAAAACATTATAAATAAATCATTATTATTAGTTTCAAGCCTTATTAATTATTTAAACAATCAACTTTTCAAAGTATTAAAATATTGATACATAACTTTAAAACAACATTAAATATAAATAAATAATCTTTAAAACAATATTAGATTTAAATAATCTTAAAACAATATTAAATATAAATAAATAACTTAGAAAAAAAATAAAAGGTTAGAGTAAAATAGAAGTTAAATCCTTTAAAATAAAATATTTCTGAAACCCAATTTTAGATTCAAAATCATTCCCCGTCTCAAAAACCAATTCAAACTCAAATGGCAATTTATAGTATTTTTAAAATACTAATTCGAGGCAAATAGCTACCCAATGTTTAACCAGTATCTATACTGATTTTGTATCACTATAGGGTTTTAAGTTTTAAACATAAACAATGTCATAACTAATAGTATCCACAAATCAGGTTTCATATTCAATAATCATATAACAGGAATATTATTGAAAACAATTCAACAATGGTGAGGAATCCTGTTGAATCCCTCCAACTTATCCCCTGCATCATAGGTTGTATATATCAGTGCACACACATACACACAGATATATATATATATGTAAATAAAATCATCAGTGATGAGGAATCTTGTTGTATCCCTCCAACCTATTCCCCTGCATCACAAACCGTATATAATCATGTAATATGGGTCAATCGCTACTAGGAGGGTATATATAAAATGTCATCTTCTCCAGGGGTGGGAATAAAAACAGACTAGCTGATAAAATAGTAAATCATCTAAACATCCAATCAATCATTTTTATCAACTATATATTGTACTGGTTAAACAAAAAAGGTTAGTTTAACTCAGTATTGTTCTAGCTGTCGCTAGCTCGTTTTGGCTCCGTCTGAATTTGAACAATGTCCGAATTCAGCATAAAATCCCAGTAGCTCTAATCTCCACCAAACTAATTCCATATTGTGAACGAGTGAGTTATTGATTTTTTTAAAGTTAAACCTTTTCAATTAGTAAATATAAAATAAATAAATTATTATATAACCTTACCCAACCCAAATCCAAATGGCCCAAAACCCGCTATGAATAGTATCTCATCTTCCTCCTCCTCCATTTTGTTCCAGTAAAGTGCACACCCAAGTTCGTACACGTGCACGCAGTGATACAGAGACTCGTTTAAAGAAATGACGAATTAACTTTGCCAACATCTTTCTCTTCACGGCCTCGACTCATCCACACACCTGCCATCGCCTCCTGCCACCTCTATCAAAACGCATCCATACTCCTTCATCCACTGTTCTAAATGTCGAACCTACCAAACGATCGCCGCAACTCACCAAATTCAGCCCATCGACTCGCCTTGCATCGGTGAAGCTAACGCCACACTTCATTTCCTCCATCGCTGCCTAAATTGACCACCATCCCTAACCCTAGTTTCTCGATATTGTCATCGACTGTCACAAAACTTCGCCCAAACTCTACCAAAAATACCACGCTTCGTTTTGACTCCAACGACACTAACGACATCGATCGATTCTCCTTGGATCGAGAGGAATTGATTTTTGAACTTTTATGCACATTTTCCCCCTTACTGATATATCACAATATCTCGCTTGACTCTCGATGAAATCCCGAACGATCAATTTTTAAAAATACTAGAGATTTACACAAACAATTTTTGTGTTGAATGATTTAGCTAAAAATGAGTAGATCTTGGGATATGGATTTTTAATGAAAACGTGGAGTTTTGTTTAGTTGATAGTAAACCAAAAATGAAGAATAACAAGAAGGAAGCTGTTGTTGTGAGTTATAGGCATGGATATATAGACAAATGTAGGCATGGCCACAACAGGGTGATTTGGTTCCAAAATAAGATCCAAAATACATGGTTTTAAAGAAGGCAAGGATCCAGGGAGATGAAAATTAAGGTATAGGCAAAGGAATAGAAAAAAATGGATAGAGGTATGGTGAAAGGAAGTGATATGTTGCTGTGTAACTGTGTATGTATAAAGTGTGTATTTATTTTTATTAAATTTTAAGAAGTTTTAGGGTACGGCGCTACACAATAACACATTTGCGTACGAGCTGCAAACGACAGAAGTAAAAATTTGTTCGCGTACAACAATGTTCCACTATCACAGAACAATAATAAAATAGATAGGTTAACTAATTCTAAGAAGTTTCAAAAG
The DNA here is from genome assembly GCA_030737815.1 of Allium fistulosum. Classification (NCBI taxonomy): domain Eukaryota; kingdom Viridiplantae; phylum Streptophyta; class Magnoliopsida; order Asparagales; family Amaryllidaceae; genus Allium; species Allium fistulosum. Next base: position 634,504,707 of record CM060908.1, on the reverse strand, counting down.
TACCGACTTTTTCCACAAATTCATCAAACGAAAATTTAATTATTTTTCCAAATTAAAATTATGGAAAAATTCTATAAAATAGATTAAAAATATGTCATCAAAAAAATCAGGTCAAAACTTGAAGCACATATTATATTTTAAATCCAAATTTGAATATTTAACTAAATTAAATATTCAAATTTGAAGACTAAAAAATACGGGTCGTTACAACCTCCTAACCGTTTAAGCGAATAGATTTCCTTACCATCGTCCTAGAAGTGCAAAATGAGTTTATATGTACAGTATGGCACCGCCAAAGAAAACTGTACCATATAATTCCTGCATTTCTTCTATATATTTCCAGAGTATATTTGGTCAAATCAAATAACAATGAGAATAATCACATATGGGAAACTAAGCCCCATATATTGTCCATAAATAAGTAACACACAAAGCACGATCAAAACAAACATGCACGATCAAGTCATATAAACGACTTCTAATCCCCTTTCGAGTGTTTACCCTACGATAAATAGTAATTGTATGTGAATATACTTATAAGGTTGAGATAAGACCACGCCGCCAATAAACACGGACGGGTGTTTACCTTATGTAACCAAACCATTTCTGTTATAAAATCCAGTGGTGATATAATAATGTGTAAGGTGTGAACTATTAATAATCACATAGCTACGATGCAAGTGAGTGGACATCACAATAATAATAGGTATACAATCACAACTACTAAGGCACGTTCGCTTACTGTGTAAGATTTCCATGTAGATCTCTTCGGGGAAGCCGATCTGAACTACTGTACAAGGATCAAAGATATCTTTCCGAGCATCGTATATCTCTAAATAAAATATACTAAAAGAAAACATAGCTGGTCCACACCCGAATAGTGGCACTGGGTCACACCACGCCCGCATGCATATCAGTAAGTAACATTAGACTGGAGTTCCTGCACCCTTTAAGTTAGCTAAACCCCATAGGCTATGTCTCCTATCTCTAGTTTCTATCATTACCGATGGTGAAGTACATTCAGCATCTCAAAACATGAGCCACAACTCGAACAGTTCTTCTATACAAGCTCTAACTCGAACATATCACAGAACCACATATGGATTTCCATATCTCAAACAGATCTCGAAACCACATATGGATTCCTCAACAAATCCCAGAATTACACATGAATTCCCATACTTCAACAGGTCTCGGAATCACGTTGTAATCATGAAGCAATTACGAAGCCATCACGAAGAAATCAAGAAGCAATCACGAACCTCTTATAAAGGATAGAACATGTATATGGTTTGGAGTGGTTACGGGTTCAAGTCATCTCATATAAGTACACTACCCTGCTTACCGGGTGCTCTAGAGCCAACGATCGATTTCTTAGGAATCTCAACCCAGGTTTTATGGGAAATAAACAAACATATATAAGAGCAAAGATCGCCTCCTAACCATTTAAGCGGATGGATTTCCTTACCATATTCCTAGAAGAGCAAAATGAGTTTATACGTATAGTATGGCATCACCGAAGATAACTGTATCATATAATTCATGCGTTTCTTCTAGATATTTCCAGAGTATATTTGGTCAAATCGAATAACAATGAGTATATTACATACAGGAAGTTTTCTTTCAAAATAACATTATATAATATTTTAATTACTAAAATCAGTTGCTATGCGTTTCAAACTTGCACGACCACATAGTACGTTCGAACACCACGAAACTCAATGGTGTATAATAATTCATCATTTCGGATCAAATGGAACTAGTTTCGTCAAAATCTAAGATAGTGCCCCGGAATGATATTTTTACACGTTAATTAAAACGTATTATTATTAAACTAGTTTAATCACTTTTAATTCGAAATTAATAACTTTCCATATCATTCTTATTTAACAGAATTTAAATAAGCTTTCGAAAGAATTTTTATTCGAATTAAATCCAAGATTCAATTATTTAAATAATTCCAATATTTAATTATAAACTGTTCAAAAATCCAAATCGTTACAAATACATTCCTTTTGACCTATGTGTTCTTGTGTTTATGGGTTTTGGAGTGTTTTTGGGAAAGGATTGGTTATCTAAGTCTAAAGTGATCCTGAATTGTGATCGAAGGATTGTCAGAGTTAGTGATGCTGGAGATGTTGGTTTAGATATATGTTGTAAAAAGCCCAACGAGTTAATGAGCAGTTTTCTCTATTTTTGCTCGAAGTGGCTAAAGAGGAGCTAAGATATACCATAAGGTAAGCAAAACTAGCTCAACATCCGAAAGCTTTCGTGAACAACATGAACCAAGTACCATCAACTCCCCACGTGCAATATATCGAAAGCATACACTAGATATGGAGTAGATCGCCTACCTCTTTGGGTTACCTAAACTTGGGATCATGCATCCTACTTTGTCTTTAGTCAAGTACCGATGTCGAGGATACGTTCGGCATGTTTCATGAAAGTCTTCAACTTGAACAAACAAAAAATCCCCAAATGGATCCCAACACCTCAAACAGATTCACTTCCAAGAGATAGAACACGTATCTCGGTCTTGAAGTTGTTTTCGATAAGTGGAACACTTACCGATCCCAGTCTCTCCAAGACCGATTCGATGAATTTGGTCATATTCAACAACAGCGAGAATGATCACATAAGGAAACAAAGTATCGTATGATTTCTATAAGCAAGCAAACACTATCAATTTGTATAAAGCATGATCAAGTCACAAAACAATTTCTAGTCCGTTTTTAATTAATTTATCCTTTATTAATTAAAAACCCTTTTTATTAGCAAAACTCCTTTTTATCTAATAAAAGTTCTTTCATTAATCGAAAATTCCGTTATTAATTATTACTGCTTTATTAATTAAAACTTCCTGTATATACTTGTATATGTATTTAATTTTTCTTTATGAAAGATATATACTTGTATTCTACTATTTCACTATTTATTTATACACTTTTCAGTACTTCAAAAATATTCGTACATTTATCTTAATGGTATAAGTATATTCACAAATCATTTAACAAAATTTACTTACTTAAAAATATAATCAAAGAGGTTAAAAATGAATGTTACTTAAACATTGTTACTATGAATCCCTTCTCTCTTTCATATTTTGACGTGTACATTTTCTCTATCTTTATTCCAAAAGATTCCATACTTGATTCCATTATTAAAGATCTAAATATATTCATAATAATTTAATAATATTTTTCCACATTATATAATTCATGGGTTTAAAAACAATTGTTAATAAAACATTGTTTACAACAAACCCAAATTACTTTCCACTTAATCATTATCTTCAATACTCTTTTTTAAAAATCCAATTACTTTTATAAGGCTTTAAGACAAGTGTTGCTCAAACATTATCACTACAACCCAAAATTATTCACTTATAATTGTCTTTAAAATATTCATTTAGATACCTAATTATATTCTTTAGTATAATTAATAATATGGGTTAAAAACAAATGTTAGTAAAACACTGTTTACTACTACCCAAAACCATTTATTTATAGTTATCCTTAACGTATTCATCATTAAATAACTAATTATATTCATAAGTATAAATTAGTATTATGGGTTAAAAACAAATGTTACTAAAACGTTATTTCCGCCAACCCAAAACCATTTACTTATATTTATTGTTACCTTTAAGATATTCATTTTGAAGATTAAAGTATATCCACACTTATTAATCAAGGTAATATACTTTTAATTTAACTTCTTAAAATAATTTATTTTAATTTAAGTATTAGAATTCAAACTTCCTTTACTACATTTATAAATACTTAACTTACTTTTTAAAACTTATATATATTTACTAAAAACCCTTTTTAAAATGATGTATATACTTATGTATATTAATTAATTTATAAGATAAATTATTAAATAATAAAAACAGTTTAAAAAGATATTATATTACACTAGCTTATATTTACTTCAATAAAATATTTAACTAATTTACTGAAAAACTATATATGTACTAGAAAATACTTTAAAAACAATTAAACTATGGTTTAAAACATTTATATTAAATATTACTTAAAAATATATAGTTTATAATTTATTTAAAAACCATAAAAACATGTTTTATTACTTTAAACCATTTACTTTAAAAATTCATAAATAATGATTACGAATATATTTAAACCTTGATAATTTTTCCAATAATAAATACCTTTATAGTATTTGTTAAAAATGCAAAGAAGCCCTAGGATGTCTTTCAAAGTTAACTTTGAAAATTGCCGAACACAAGGCATTTTAAAGTGCATCTATCGCGACCTTTTCGCTTCCAATTTTCACAACTTCCATTCTCAATATCTATAACTTCATAAACCAAATCCTTTATGTCGAACACACCAAAACATCTGTAATGAATAACCAAACATATATTTTCACAATATATTCACATTTTAACCAATTAAACATATGTTAAATCTAAGTGGGTTTCAATATGCGTTTATAGTGATATTTCGTTTCAAACAATTATAACACACTCTCTAGCATGTAAACAACAAGTCTAGGCTACGTCATATATTTTAGAGGTATTAATAGAGAGATTATACTACAATATAAAGTTGTCATTTGCTTTCAAAAGTAAAAAAGGGTCCAAAAGTTATTACTTTCATTGTTATCTATTTAATTTATATTTAACACAAAAAAAATTATATACACAACAAATATAAATTAAATGGTGAGTTAACTCACCCAAGCCCAAGCCTAACCAAGATGTAGATAATCACACAACAAGTGCAACGGCGAAAACGACATCTCGATTGGACCTCATATGCAAAAATTAATTCTGGTTATACTCACAATATTATCGCCCAGTATGACATTGAGTTTAGTACATCTCTGTTGAAATAAAAATTCCAAATACTGATTTAGAATAGACTATTGGAACATGATAACCAAAATGTCATGACATTAGTAGAAGTGATAAATAAGTTTGTAAGTCTTGGATGACATCCAAGAACCGATATGACAACATCATTTGACAAGCATTAGAATTGAGAAAATATTTGGGCAGAGAAATCAAGTCGTTTGATTTTCAGCCGAAATGCAGAGGAAGCATGTGCTTGTAAGAAAGAATATTAAGATTGCTAAAATACTTCTAAACTACAAGCAAGGATGTTGGGATTTTCCCAACAATGGGTAAAAAGTCCTATTAAAATGTTTAATATAACACATATGAGATGGACTCCTCATGCATCGGCAATATAAATTATTATATGTTCCATACTGTTTATTATATCACAATTCACTTTTGTAATTGGTACATGGAGTGAGTATCGAATCTAAATAAAAATTGATAAATGGTAGTTATGACGTTCACGAGTATTTATAAAATATTAGAGAATTGTTTATAGAAACAACAAACTCCCTACAAAAGAGAGTTTGTAGTCAAAATTCATAAGTGATATCAAATACAATGTGTCAATCCTAGATTCTTGTTAGACCTCAATTAACGAGCTTTAAATTGAAAATGTTCCAAACAAGCAGTGGTCGTGGATTCAACCGAAAGGCTAATATAGCGCCTTGAATAGTGCCGCAACAAAAGAATCATAAATATATAAATATAAAAGCATAAATTTATAATTGAGCTAGGGTTGATTCCAATGTTAATAATCCCACAACATTTTTGTGTGAAAACGATGTCGCGGTAATGATCGTAAAAGAAACTAGGGCTTACAAGATGTCAATATACATGCTTTGAAAGTTTCATATGATAAAGATAGTTTATCAATGATGGGAAAATGTTGACCGACAGAATAGATAGTAATGCAATATAGCAGATCCATTTACTAAGGGAATAGCTTGATCAACTCTGAACTGATTGGAGGAATATGATTAAGATTCTGTTATTGACCCAAGTGCAACTAGGAGATTGAAGGAGTTAGCAGTCTGCCCTAGAGGTAATTGTGTAATTTGTTACATATACCTAACTCTATAGTCAATCTTGTTCGTAGTAACGATTTTTGTTTTCCTTTATATACTTGTTATATCATGATATGATTCATTAAGTGATTAATTTAAAATATACAATAATAAAACTCTTAAATATATGTTATGTGGCTGTAGTTGCAAAAAGTTGAAATTATGGGTAATTAATCGCAAAATAAAATGACATTTATTTTACATATTCTTGGTAAGGATGATTTAAGAAAAGGATATCGATTCATCCGTTGAGACCAGAGTGCATAATACTCACCAAATGTTGGGAATTGTATTACTCATTGGTGATGGGGGTACTAAGGGGTTATATATGTGGTTATTCGATGAATAATGACCCATTTGAGAGTTTCATATTGGTTAATAACAACTAGGTAAAACAAGAAATCTCAGTGTGATTCCCTTTAATCAAGAATACTATGGAACTTCAATGTGAATACTCCACTTTGATTCTAGTTTAATCATGGCATAGCGATCCATCGAACGACTATAATTGGGTCTAAGTTGATGAATTGAAAGTGATGCACTATTCAATAGAGAATTTGCCTCTTTAGTTTTATGAGGTTAGTATCACGGTCAACTGTAGTCAACTCAAAGAAAGAATCTTTGGCCATAGTGGAACGGTTAACAATAAATATTATTATTCAAAAATGACGTTATTTATGGTCTAATTGAGTTGAAAGTGGATAATATTGGAGTTTCGGCCAATACCATATTCCTTTCATCCCAATGTAATATAGTGTTAGTGAAAAGAATGTGTATAAATATTATCATTATTGGTACAACTTAAGATAATATAATATATAATTTTTTTACTGAAATGCCCACAAGTGATGAGTTAGGCCAAACCGTCAGCTAAGGTGATGTGTGAACGTTAATATTTGAAATGTTCAATATTAATCACTAGCTAAATTCACACCTTTTAGTCACACAACCATGTTTGTGGATTCTCCAAAAAACCACATGATTTAATTAGTTCATAAAGTGTTATAAATTAATTAAATTAAATACTATTTAATTAATTAATATGTTTATTTGATGTTTTGGGTGTTGTTAGTAATTATTTGGATGTATATATATAATAGACATATATACATGTGTCAATATATGATATTAGTATATATTTAAACATGATTTAAATAGTTATAACATCCCCTATCTTGAGGCCTGAAACTAAGTGCTACAGATGCTGCAGTCATCCATATTATTAACTTCTGGTGACAAAATACGGTAATGTTAATGGTATTCATAATATCAGAAGCACATGAATATGAAATAAAATCAACATAGATTTCAAAGACAACTTTTCTGATTACATTTCAAATCTATATTTCATATTCAGTTACATAATCCCAACACGATTCGCAAGTTTTGATCAAATATAATTATTACATTTTATGCGAAGTGCGACATATGAAGATGCCCCCTTGGATGATCAGAGTACTAAATAGACATATCAACAGTAAATACATCACAGCGGAAATAATACTAAATAGCTCCTACATAGCTAGCTTTGCCTCCTGCACGTCTTCAAAAGCTTATTCGTCTAACCTACTAAACCTGAAAAATTCTTAACTCTCAATCTACCCAAATCAAATTTTGAGCACCCGGGGTTTAAGGGGAACCATAAACTTCGAGTCAGACATAAATTCTGGTGTGAATAATACTATTACATCTTAATTTACTGATATTAAGTGAGACTACGCCACTTAGCGGAACGGGTTTCCCCTCACTAATATCCTTTTAAAAGCATCTCTTTTGCAAATCAAATCCTACTATCAAACTGATTATAATAATAATAGCAAATACATATATGCATAATAATCAATAAATTAATGGACTATCTGTCCACACTATATTTTATCTGGCTAACCATTAACCATTGGCTTACTTAGGTTCACCAATAACTTATCTTTACTCTGTATATTTCCTTCTGTGTGTACATTATTTTAGTCTCATCTATGACAAAGCCCTATACACTGGAATTTTGGACTTATTTTGCTAGGGGCTATTAGCTAAAGTATAGGGCGCGACCCTATACCAGTCCCATCTAGTCATCTAATATCTAAGTCATAAACTTAGGGTTAACTACCTTGTTCATATTTCATTTCCTGTCATATACTTAGGGTTAACTACCCTATTCAAATTTCATTTCTTTATAAACAATCTTTGAAAATGATTAATCCCTGAAATCATAACTTTATAAAACAAGGAAATCATATTCTTTGCTTTACGCAAAGTACTTATGCCATGATATATGCTTTGCACAAAACAATGTTGATGAAATTCTATTAATGGGATCATCTATCCCTTAATAATAAGTTAAAACCTCTTTTTAACTTAGAAAGCTTTAGGCCACAAGGGCAAAACAATACCTTCAAAAACTTTGTTTAAAACCTTAAACAACCCCTTTCGAATTCATTGAAAGGACCCCTTTCAAAATAAGTTAACTACTTTAACATTGAAACACTAGGCCGAAAGGCCAAAACATACCTTTTGAATGTATTGAAAATATGCCTTTCGAAATCATTTCTTTAAAACCTTAGATATCCCCTTTCAAAAGCATTTAAACTTGTTTTTCGAAAGCGTTGGAAATCTTTTATTCAAACACTTAAAATATTTCTTTCGAAAACATTGGGGATCTCTCCTTCGAAACACTTATAGCATACCTTTCGAAAGCATTTAGGTTCAAGTAAGGGTTTGTGGAAACATTGCTTCAAAACCATTTAAACTCATTCCTTTCGAAACCTTTGGGTTTAACATATAATATAACTATAGGGTCATAGAAAACTGGGGTGGAAGCATTGCTTTCGAAAGCATTAATCCCAAGTAAAAGAAAGGGAATAGTTTTGAAACTCACTCTTTTGAAACCATTGCCTTCAAAACCATTTGAAAGTGGATATACGACCCTTTCGAAAACTTTGAGAACGAGGCTTCAAAGTAAAAGGTGAAAGCACCCTTTCGAATACATTGCTTTAAGGCTATAAAGAAAAGCGGCCTTAACTAGTTTGAAAGGTAAGAATGCGGCAGCATGGGTTACGAATAAGTTCAACAACGGCTATCCTTTCGAAAGTTACTTTTAGAATATAAATAAGCCGCAACTCATTCGAAAGCTCTTTTCTAAACAAAGGCAATCCTTTTAAAACAAAGACAAGTTGAAAGCACCCATTCAAAAGCATCTTTAAAAGAAAAGATGGGTAGTGGATTCAAAAACTTATAAGAAAAACTTCTACCCCTTCAAAAGCATGGTTTCGACATGGTTTCCTCTGCCTTTCTCCAATGCACTACATATGGATTGCTTAATACCATATGCATTGGTTTCGAATGGATTCATAAGCGAAGGTATTGTGTTGAAAGCTAACAGATGGAAGTGGCGAAGTGGTAATTCCAAGCAAAACTGATCTTTAGCCTTTCAAAAAAATTTCATTTTACCTAACCTGCCTTATTTACCAAAATGTAATTGGTTGCCATTTCTTTATCAAAATCTTTTCCAAAAGGCTACCGAATTCAAGATTATCAATTAAAACATTTTAACAAATTAGCCCTTTTCCTTGATAAAACATTCAAGTCCCTTAATTTAAATAATTTTATAACCATAATAATACTTAGGAATTCCCTAAAAATTACCATAATTCACTTTTAGTATGTTTTCTAACATATATAAATCTCAGACCCGAAATCAACATTAATTACCTTAAATAATTTAAACCCATTATTAACTATTTTCTTTCATAGAAAATTAATAATAAATTCACAATAACTTGGAAAATTATGAAACTTTAAACCCACTTCTAAAATAATGTTTATGGCCATATATGAAAAAACGCAAATCACTTGGATGTCATTTAATAGGTTTTCCAATCTGAACTTATCATAAAATCTATATGGCATATCATAAATCATCAACAAGCATATATATATATATCCATTTAAACAAACACAACATGGCATATTATTTGCAAAATTAATTCGGATCCAACCTTGAAACCGAAATCTTTAACAAAAGTGAGATGTAAATCGAATTATTCACCTTAGCTTGGTGTTAAGAAGTTGAGATTTGCTCTTTTATTAATTTCTTCAAGCTTTCTACTTAATTCCTAGCTTATCTTCTTTTAATTCTTCTTAATGGTGGCCGGCCGAGCTTATTAGAGTTTTGGTTTTGTTTGCAAATGTTGAAATGAATGAGAAATGAAGGATAGAAGGGTTTAGGGTATAAGAACAAAGACTATTCCTATTTTGCCCTTTCCATATTCCCCCTACCTACTTATTTTTAATTCTCTTTTGAAATATACATTGATTATTGCATGGCTCCTTTATTAATTCACAAATCTCAATCCCTTAACCATCTGCATTATTTCATTTAATTATTTAATTTATCTAATTAAATATCCTAAATACTGTTAGTCAAAATTAGGGTCATTATAATAGTGATAATTACTCAAACATGCTTTTGGAAACTTTGCTCCAATTATAGGAAAGAATAGCCGACCATGTTTAATAGGGGCTGAGGTAGAAAGATTGAAAATTGAATGCGAATTAAAGAAGGGCGGTTTTAATAAGCAGAACTAGAAAGGTTTCATTCTCCCCATAAAAACAAAAACCCTGATTTCATTTCTTTCCATTGAAATTTTTTCTCTTTCTTCCACCCATTACGGCCGCTTAACCATTCTATCTTACGGTCGAATTTATTTCTCGTTCCATCTAAAATCAATTCAAATAAAATAAGATAAGATGGCTCATCCGATTCTAACAAAGTCTAGGTGCTGATTCAAAGAATCTAAGGAGGATTTTCAAATCAAGGTATTACAAAGGGCAAGACTCTTTCAGGTTCAATTACTTTTCTTTTATTCATTCATGATGTTTAACCTTGGCCAAATTTATGTATATGTACATTGAATTGTCATTCATTGGATTTAATCTAATTTTTTTTGTATATTGTCATTTAATCATAAACCAATTTTGAGTCTGATTTAATTTGTGTATTGTTATTGTTCACTAGATCTAAAACTATTGTTAATGTAGATTTGATTTGTATAGTAAAATTTACATATATTTTCTTAATTTAATTTACTTATAATTATGGATTTAACATTTAATTAATTGAATTGTATATATCTATATACATTCATCTTTATGTTATCAGAAATTGTAAACCAGTGTTAAGTTAAATCTTTTAATTAAGTTACTTTTGTTTTCAAATTAATAAATTCAATGCTTTATTGTTTACTCATGTATATGTATTTGAATTTTAAACTATAGTATATACATGTGTGTGTATGTATATATGGAATTTAAAAAAAAATTAATCATGTGATTGGAGATATTTATACAATGATTTATAATAAACTTCTATACATCCTGGTTATGTGTTTTTAGATCATCAATATTAAAGCTAAATATTTTGGTTACAAATATGTATAAAATTCGTTTCATATAGATATTGACCATATCACTAATTGGGTGGTGGTAAAAGAAGAAGTTGGAATCAACTAAAATATCCCCTCTTTTTATTTCATTTTTGATCCTAATTTGATAAGATCGAGATTTAATATCTAGATCCAATACATAATTTTATTTCCATATTTACTTATAGACCAAGCATTCTCTTATTTCGAAGATATCTAATTTTATTATATATAGATTTGTTTTTCATATATATATATATATGTGTGTGTGTGTGTGTGTATGTATATATGTGTGTATATATATGTCTAATATATATGTTACTATATATGTATACAAATAATATACACATACTATCATATGTTTAAGCATATACAAAAAAATCCTCGATATTTATACGAAATTGTCAGATGCATATGTAAATATAATATATATAAGTATGTACAGTATATATAAATCCCAATATTTATCCATGCCTATATATATATAGTTATACACATGTTTATATTTCATTATGTTATATTGTTATATCATTGAATGTATACATACATGGTGTATCTGAACATACATTTAGTTAAATTAATTCATGTGATTAATTAAAAATTATAAAATAATTTTAAATAAAATATGATTTTATTTAATAATTAGATTGGATCTAATTTTAGTTAATAGATTACATAGGTCCATAAAGATCACAATAGGGATATTTTTCGAAATTTACCCATTTCACCTTTTACGAAGACGAGCTAGAATTAATAGGTGTAAGGCCAAACTGGTAACTAAATATTAGAATCTAACCGAGAATGATGTTGTAAGGCTTAAGTGATTACCAATTGTTAGTATATAACATTATTCGAGAATGATGGTGTAAGGCCTAAGTGGTAAAAAAATGTTAGAATATACTCGAGAATGATGGCGTAATTCCTATGTGATAACAAAATGTTAAAATATAATTATTTGAGAAAGGCGGTGTAAGTCCTTAGTGGCAACCAAACTTTAGAGTATAACATTATCTAACACCCTGGAAATTTATCGAAAATTATATAAGAAAATTAGATTAAGAATAAAACAAGGACTTAAAAGCAAATTTTCATAAACATCCAGTTTGGTTGCGGAGCACCATTATGTCCATGGCGATTTTCTGGACAATTTTCATCAATAACTTGCCATAATGTGAGTTAGTATGAGAGAGATATGAGAGTCGAAAGAATTATACATATACATATACATATACATATACATATACATATATAGGTCGACCCAAGAGGGTCCCAGGTCGACTGGTAGCAGTTGCTCTAGGTACCTGGGCGGTCTACCCATGTAGTAACGTATTCGAACACTGTTTCCTTCGTCCGATCTGAGATTGATGGCCAAGGTTGATTGCGTTGAAACGGAGTAAAAAATGGTCGAGTAATATGATTTCTAAGCTAATCTAAAGGCTTTAATTAACTAATCACCTCTATAAATTAACGCTAAGCCTTAACCCTAATCTCTAATTTCAGACATCGGTAAAAAAAACCCTACCCAAATTTCAATTGAATTTCTATCTCCTCAAGCCCTTAAAAATTCAAATAAACCCAAATCGAAACTTTAATCAAATCTTATGGAAAATTTAAAAAGAGGAGCGAGCAATTAGAGAAGAGACCAAGGAGATCTAGGGGGAAGCATAGATTGGGGACAAATCTTTCTCAAATTTGAAACTTAGGACCAAGGTGAGTGGACACAGATCTAATAGATGTTTATTTGAATTAATTTTAAATCTATTTTATTTTGATTAGATTACTTAAAAACCATGTTGACCTGTTAAATGGAAATTGAATTGGCAAAATATAAACTCTATAATTTATACTTGAAATTAGATCTTATAGATGTTAACCCAACACCTATTATTGTAAACTGTAACCATAGAAATGCTAGAAACTTTTATGGTTAACATTGTAGATTAACTAATCTGGAAATTACGGTTAAATCAGAGATTAATTGATTGGAAATTAATGATGAAAATAGTAAAAATAATTCGTACAAAGAAAAAAAATAACGAACACGAAAAATATAAAGCACGGTCAACCCTCAACCCGCCAAAGTCGATCGATAGCGGTCGACCTGTCGGGGTCTCAGGTCGACCGTCTAACATGCAAATTGATGACTTGAACCTTGGCTTTAGGCCTAATTAAAAGAATGTTAATTTGATAGTTAATGAACTAAAATTTGAACTGTTTTGGGTCATGACGTGTGAGCAAGAAAATAGGAAAGTTAGTTCCTATCTAAGACGTAGGGCAAGATTATTTTGGAAAGATATCAGGACAGTAGGATTCAGAAGCTCCGTAAACGAAAGGCAAGGATTGATGTTGATCGTTAGGCGGATGTCGAGGCTGGACTTAGAGAGATTTAGCGACTATTTCGCGTTAGGTTCAGGAAGTGTTACGTACGGGTCGGTGCAGCACTGGGTGGAACACTTCCTTAGGAGCCCCATCCTACATGAGATCTAGGTACTGCACGTTCTCTTGCACAAACGTGGTACTGGTGAACGCTGGAATAAGACAGCAAGTGGTCTATAGAAAACGAAAACAAAACGACTAAAAAGGGCCTAATACTAAGGGAGTCCACACATAGTGGGCTCAGAAGTAGTACATGAGAGGCCGTTTTGCTATGTAGTAATAGGATATGTGGAGTCTAATTTGGCCGATCGAGCATGTGAGACTTGATTTGTAGATTGACTCATTGAGTTAGATAAGTATCCTTAGGTATATGACCTTAGGATTGCACAGACACTGTATATGCAATCTATACCACTTAGAGTAGATTTAGATTTAATTGCATTTAATCATCTTATTAGCCTTGTTCTCATTCACCAGATTTTTGTCTGACCCATTCCATTTTTCCTTTTTCCCCACCTCAGGTGGGCAGGGCAGCTGTCACTCGCCCATTCTTGCTTTCAAACAGTCATGCTTAGCTTACTACTCTTATCCTTTATCATGTATTAATTATCAGTACAATTATATCTATGTTTCGGTTTATGAGGGATATTTTTATGATAAACTCTGATTTTGACTTATGTACCGATATTTTCTAAGACTATGATATGATATGAAATTTCTAAGACTGCTTATATTTTTCTGAGATTTTATATATCTATTATATTGCCTCCATTGTGATACGTTTGGATTAGATAGCTTATTCTTCATATTGTTATCTTAGTCTCTATGATGCTAGTTTATTTTAGACCAAATGATCCGCATTTATCGATGCGATAGTTTTGGATGTATCGAGAGGTGCAGGTTGTCACAGTTAGTATTAGAGCTTAGTTTCAATATTCTTAGGGTTAGGATCATATTGGATATGTGTGTGTGTGTATTTATGTATACGATTTTTTATAAAAGAAATGATTTTAAAAAAATGTTTTCGAAAATGGATTTTTAAAGTATATATGTATATATATATATATATAAGTATTTTCAAAAAAAATCCCAAAGTTGTCAAAATCCCTCATATTCGTGCCTATGCTTATTTCAATTCATGCCTATGCTATCTCTTATCTTTACCCTAGTTTTGAGCTATATGTGGAAGCTGTTAATTAAATCTTTACTATTCACAGATAGAGATGGCTGATCCCGCGGGGTTAGGCTTTATTGATGTTCCTAGGATTCCAACCATGGACATGCCTATGTGGTTCCACCGATACTTACAGGCTAGGGGATAGGCTGAGCATCCACCAATTAGTGAGCCTGCAAGTGTAGCGATGGATGAGGTTTCTGCCTGCCCACTTATCACTCTTGCTTTGCAAAGCTATGTAAGGGCTTTTCTAGTTTGGGAGGCAAGCCTTACTTTGGGGACGAAGTCTTACGTGGATTTGAGAGCATGGATCAGCAATTGCGAGTTGATATTCAGTCTTATGAGATTGGATGATAGAGTTAGGAAGCAGCTTGCTATCTGGCAGCTGCAAGGGGAGGCTTTGAGCCAGTGAGAAGTTTTAGAGGCAGAGACGGAGGGCAGTGATATGTAACACCCCTAATTTAGTTTAACATTATTTAGGAAATTTTATTTGATATATTAAATAGAATAATATAGTGATACACGGGGATGAGATTTGATAATTAATTAGGTTAGACCTTAACTAATTAACTAATAATATTGTTTTAAAACTTAACATATAAAAGAATATATGAAGAGGGCAAAATAGGAATAGATCCGTCTTTTAACCTTTAAACCCTCACCCACTCATTCATTCTCATATTACATCCAAGAACAATCATAAAGAAGAAATAGGGTTGGCCATTAATCAAAGTAGAAGGAAGAGGAATCAAAGGGGATTCAAAAGATAAAGCTTAGAGAAACTAAACACCATCAAATCTCAACTCCAACATTTAAATTAAGGTGAATAATAAGTGAACCATCTCTTTTATCTTTGGGTTGAATTCGGCTATGGGAAATACCCGAATTTATCTTGATTGTTTTGCCTTGTTATGGATGTATTATCATTGTTTGGATAGAATAATGATTTATGGAAATTTTTATAAAATTATTCTGAATGGATTTCAAGGGTAAAACCTAAGCTTTTAATTTCCAATCGATTTGATATTCTGGTATGTGGAGTAAAATGTTATTTTGGAGATGGGTTTTTAATTTCATAAATTTCCAAGTTAGTATGAATATTTTATGGATTTCGTAAAGTGGAAATAGGTTATATTTTGGGTTTTAATTATTAAAAATAATTAAATATGATTTTGGTCCTGAAATTTTTATATAGTAAAGAATATGAAAATTTTGAATTTCTGTTATTTTTGAGAATTTTTTCCAAGTGCTTATGAATTATTATGCTAGAAAAGCATTTAAATCAACAATTAATTAGGGATATTAATTGATCAAATGAATAAATGATTTTGGGAAGGTAAACATGATTTAAGTAAATTCTAAAAATAAATTATAAAGGTTTAGTCCCAACCAATCGTATTGACAAATTAATGGTAATAGGTAAAAGAATATACTTTAAAAGGAAGAAAACAGTTTGATGATAATTACCACTATGCCATTAATATGTGGCATCCACATACCATCTGCTATCAATAATAGGCGGCCTTATAATGAAGGGCGGCATCATTATGAACAATGCATGAGACACTTACACTGTAAGTATGGGATGCATTTGATCATGCACGCGACATCGTCATTATGGGAATAACACATCTTGTGGCAATGAGAATCATTGATGGCGCAAGGTGTCAATGCTGACATTAAATGTTTTGCGGCATAATAGCCAACGTATAATGCTTTGATCATTACTTTATCGATGCCGCACGTTTTTACCATTGTATTAAATAATGCCGCATGTTTCCTATATCGACATCATAGCTTAAGGTAGGGAAGCCGCAAGCACTATTTTTGATATTAACTATTTTGTGGAGATGATGCCGTTGTTAATTGATTTTGATGTAAAGAAAATTTATATCATGGGTTTTCAATGCCGACACCCTATGTTTTACAGCATAGAGCCGAAGTACCATAGTTTCGACGTTATAGTATTAATGCCGCAAGTAATTGATTTCGATAATAATACCATGCAACATTGATGCCACTACTTTTTATTTCCATGCCAGTGAGGCCTGGTTTTATGCAAACTAAAAGTATGTTTTAAAGAGGCGAGATTGTGACGACCGCCCATGACCCCCGCATGGAATCTAGAGATAGTGCGCTGTAAAGTGTGTCAGGCGACCATGGACGATTGTCAAGGTAAATTAAAACAACAGAATCTATCGTATTACTCACAGCGCATGGCCAAAATACAATAGAACATATGTATAGTGAAGCTTTACAGAATTAAATGCCATCATATAAAACTCCATAATAGTTGAATACAAGCATCCAAATAGTCAATACATCAAGCCTCACTACATAACCCTCAGAGATTATACAAACAGCGGAACATCCAGTACATATAAGAAAATAATATGCAACCCTCTAGCTCGTCTTCGATATCAGCATCGTGAGAAGAGAACAGCACCTATCACCTGCTACCTAGTCTGCCCGTCCCAAAATGGACGAACAGCCCAAGGCAATAAGAATTAAAAACATAAAGCCTTGAGTTAGACAACAGTCTTAGTGAGCAGTAAATTAACTAACAACATACCAAAAGAGCATAAAGGAAAAGGAATAGGAATACAACCCTCCCACTCCACCTCTTTCTACAGTGATAGCCCCCAGACACACACTAAGCAGAAGCAACATAGCAGAGCATACAATTTAAAGTAAAGTAATAATCACTCGAGTCAAGGGCGATGTTTTCCAAGTACCAAGGCCTAAATCAGATAAGCACCCAGAAAACACTACTCTTGAGACCGAATGACGATACAACCAAACATCCATGACTCTGGCTATCACTGTTATCGTTGCTTCGATATCACCGTTAATTGAATGACCGGCACATTCTTTCAGCCGTCCGTCAAGGGCTAATGGAAACCCCGGTTCTAGACATAACTCCCGCACGTCATCGCAGCCCGTGCCTAGGACTATCGAATCTGCCCAGAGTACTCGACCATCAACAGTTGGCCGTTGGGACTATCGAATCTGCCCAAACGTACTCTTGCTTAGAGCATGCTAGAACCTTCAACAACGATGCTATCCAAACCTCCTAGTCATCCTCCTCGACGACTATTTCCATACTAGCTCAAGCGCCTCTCAAGCATCCATTACCCTTAACTCGAATCATATCACCGAGTTACCAACGTGCTTGGAATGATCCCGTCTGGATTAGACCAAGTCTTCATCACATGATTGCCTCGCTTCATCACATCCTCGCAAAGCTTCATTTCAACATCACATCATCAAATCTATGCATAAGAGCTTCATCATCACGCTACATATGCCACGAGCAGCTTTCCCAATTCAAGAGCCTTTCTCTTAGCTTTTGAATCACCTTTGGTCTAAATCAAACCATCAATCATCTAATTCATAGCAATCAATCAAATCAAACATTAATCCAAGCAATCAAACATTCGAATATGATCTAAATAGACAATTATAACAATAATGGCATTTTCGTAATTAAAGAGTTGAAAGTCTAACAAGCATGAAAACATGAACAATATCTCTACAAACTTGATGAATGAACTTGCATAGGTAACATATGATAAAATGGATGTAACATCATCATGAACAATGGATCTATATGGATCTACACTTAGGATGAAGAAAGTGCATAGAAATCCCTATTTTAACACCAAATCAAGCCAACAATCCGATATACTCCTTTGGATCCGTGTGAGAGATAATCACCACTCACCAAATCACCAAAACAAACTCAAATCAACACGCTTCAGATCTGGACAGCGAAGGATCAAGCTTGATCTATCACGAATCCGCTTCAAATGATGAAATCTCACTTCAATGGATGAAGATCTTCAATCTAAGCTCTTGAATCTTCAATCTTGATCTTCAATTTGGATGAAAGGAAGCACTAGATTAGAGTGGAGAAAAGAAGTGAAGAAGTGTAGAAGTCGAGCTCTCAAAATGGCAGCACTTCATCGCTTCAAAATCCGGATCCCAAAAATGAAGCCAACCCCCTTCTATTTATAGCTGAAATCTCCCCTAGGTTGCTCGGAGTTAGGTCGTCCACGACTTACGACCTAAAACCCACCGACCTAAAGACTTACCAACCTACGACTTAACAAAAACCCCAGCCTCTACGACCTAACCAAACGCGCATCTGCGACCTAACCGCTAAGTCCTTACGCGACCTAATACTCACGCGCCTCAACAACCCAGCGACCTACCGCATATGCGCATTCACGCGACCTACGACTTAACACCATCGCGACTTAACAAAGTCACGACCTAACACTTAAGCGAATACGACTTAGCACCTCAGCGCACCTAAGCGACCTAACAGATGCGCTTCCATGCGACCTATCAATCCAACGGTTTAAAACAACGCGCGACTTAACTATGCGCGATCTAATACTAAACCAAACCCAGCGACCTAACAACTATAGAACTCCACGACCTTACTTAGGTCGTTTACGACTTAACTGCCTACGACTCAGAAATCCCACGCGACCTAACACTCACGCGACCTAACACACAAATAGCCTAGCGACCTAACTACACACAAGTCATACGACCTAACTACTCCTTCCTTAGGTCGTTGCCAACCTTCTAAGGTCGCTAACTTACCCTGCTTCCTATACTTCTATCTCTTAGGTCGCATGTTCCTTAGGTCGCTCCCCTATAGGTCACCCAATACTCTAGGTCGCTCCAACCGACCTAACACTTAACCGGTTCACTACCTTAGGTCATCCAGACGACCTAACAACTCAACTCTCAAACTTAGGTCGCTCACCCTCTAGGTCGCGCTACCTCTTAGGTCGTCTACGACCTAAACCAAGATGACCTAACCTCTAAGTCGCAAGCCTTCTTAACTCGCTAACATCCTATAGGTCGGTCACGACTTAGCTCTTAGGTCGTTCACGACCTAGGACTTAGACAAATTATATCTAAAATCTGAAATGACAACAAAATGCTAAAATTCCAGATTTTGACGAACTTGTCGATCCGTAAAAATACGGGTCGTTACATTCTCTCCCCCTTAGGAATTTCGCCCCCGAAATTCCAAACAATCAAAGCAATCAAAGACTATTCTGCATGCCTACCATCCATAGCAATCAGCCAACCATGCATCCAATTCTAGCTTAGCATGCAGAATTCTAAAACTTAGAACAAGTTACAATGTTGTTTAGATGATACGACACCTTAGGGCCATACCTTGAAGAGTTCGGGATGAGCTGCTTTCATCCTCTCTTCCACCTCCCACGTACAGTCGTTATCATCGTCACTCCATTGTATCTTGAGCAACTTAACTACCTTCCTCCTAAGCTGTTTCGTGTCGGTTTCCACAACACGAAGCGGCTTACGAGGTCTTCTATTGACTGGATCAACTTCGAAATCTTCACAACTATCAGCAGAAACCACCGTACTCGAGTCGTGCACGTACTTCCGTAGATATGATACGTGAAAAACATTGTGCACACCCGACATCTTCTCAGGTAACTCCAATCTATCGGCGAGCTTTCCAATTCGCTCGATGATCGGGAATGGTCCAACAAATCTCGGAGTCAATTTTCCTTTCTTCCCGAATTGAATAACATTCTTCAGTGGAGAAATCTTCACGAAAACCATATCACCAACGTCGAATTCCAAATCCTTACGACGTTTATCGGCATAACTCTTCTGACGGTCTTGGGCTGCCTTCATTCGTTGCCGAATGATCTCTATACAATCCGAAGTCTGTCGAATCATCTTTGGCCCAAGTAACGGCTTTTCCCCAGTCTCTATCCAACATGTCCGAGAGTTACACGGTCTTCCATACAATGCCTCATACGGTTCCATACCAATACTTGACTGGTAACTGTTGTTGTATGCAAACTCCACCAAATGAAGGTGATCTTCCCATGATCCTCCGAAGTCCATAACACATGCTCTAAGAAGATCTTCCAAAACTCGGTTGACTCTCTCGGTCTGACCATCTGTTTGAGGGTGATAAGCTGTACTCAAACACAACTCGGTTCCCAAAACTTCCTGGAAGCTCTTCCAAAATCCACTAGTGAACAATGGATCTCGATCGCTCACTATACTCTACGGAATACCATGGAATCGAACTATCCACTTAACATACAACTCAGCCAACTTTGATGCAGTCCTAGTCGATCGAACAGGAATGAATCGTGCACTCTTAGTCAAATGATCTACAACGACCCAAATCCCTTCATTTCCCGTTCTTGTTCTAGGCAATCCATCGATAAAATCTATCGACACTTGTTCCCACTTCCATGTAGGAACTTCTAATGGCTGAAGCAATCCACTTGGCTTCTTCTGTTCGGCTTTTACCAACTGGCAGTTCATACACTTGGAAATAAAATTTCCAACATCCTTCTTCATGCCTTCCCAGTAGTAGGTTCTCTTCATATCCCGATACATCTTATTTCCACCTGGATGAATTGTCAACTTCGAGTGATGACTTTCCTTCAGAACTTCACTCCTCAATTCATCTATATCGGGAACAACTAGTCGTCCTTGCTTCCGAAGCCAACCCTCTCGATCGACCTCGAATCCTTTATCCTTTTCTGGATCCAATCCAGATTCCAATTCACGGATAATCTTGACAAGCTTATCGTCTCGCTTTTGGCTCTCGCCATTCCTTTCCACAAGAGTAGGTCTTATCGATAAGTTTGCCAACATCTCAGGTTCCAATTCACACCTAGACCTGAAGTCAAATCCAGCTAAATACTCGAGACTCTTCCATTCTGAAAACATGGCTCCCAATCCTGCATGTCTTCGACTTAACGCATCTGCCACTGCGTTACCTTTTCCCGGAGTATAAGCTATACCAAAATCATATGATGCCAAAAACTCTAGCCAACGTTGCTGCCGAAGATTCAAATCCTTTTGGGAGAAAAGATACTTCAACGAGTTGTGATCCGTAAACAACTCGAATCGAACTCCCAATAGATAATGTCTCCACATCTTCAGAGCAAAAACAATCGCCGCTAACTCCAAATCATGAGTCGGGTAATTCCTTTCATGCGGCTTCAGTTGTCGACTTGCATACACAACAACTTTATCTCTCTGCATCAGCACTGCTCCAAGTCCAGTACCACATGCGTCGGTGTAAACCACCATCTCATCATTCCCACTCGGAATAGTCAAAACAGGAGCACTTGTCAATCGCTCTTTCAGGATTCCGAAAGCTTGCTCACACTTAGCGTCCCAACTGAACACTTGGTTCTTCTTCGTCAATCCTGTTAACGGTGCAGCTATCTTGGAGAAGTCTTTGATAAACCGTCGATAATATCCTGCTAATCCAAGAAAACTTCTCACATCCGACGCATTCTTAGGTCTAACCCAATCCTGGATTGCTGCCACCTTAGCAGGATCAACCGCTATTCCACTTCCAGAAATCACATGGCCTAAGAACCTCACTTCACTCTTCCAGAAGTGACACTTCAAAAACTTAGCCTTCAGCTGATGTTTCCGCAAGATCTCCAAAACAATACGCAAGTGCGCCTTGTGCTCTTCTTCCGTTCTGGAATAAATCAGAATATCATCCACGAACACAAGTACGAACTTGTTCAGCTGATCTCTGAACACTCTATTCATAAGATCCACAAAATATGCTGGTGCGTTAGTCAATCCAAACGGCATTACCAGCCACTCAAAGAAACCGGATGGTGTTCGAAAAGCAGTCTTCGGCACACTATCCTTAGCTACTCTCAACTGGTGAAATCCCGTTGCCAAATCCATCTGAGAAAACACCTTGGCTTCGTGAAGCTGATCAAACAAGTCATCTATTCTCGGCAATGGATACTTGTTCTTCTTAGTCACCTTATTCAGCTCACGATAATCGACGCACAATCTCAACGACCCATCTGCCTTGGTTGCAAACACAACTGGTGCACCCCACTCGGACACACTACGCCGAATGAATCCTTTCTGCAAAAGATTATCAACTTGCACCCTCAACTCCTGCTGTTCCCTAGGCGCCATCCGCCTAAGAGGCATCACAACAGGTCTGGCTCCTTCAACTAGATCTATACGAAACTCGATCTCTCTATGCGGCGACAACCCTTTGACTTCGTCAAAGACATCCTCGAATCCATTCGCGATTGGTACTAATGACAGTCCATCCCGTGGAACAACTAGCGAATACATGAAGCTCATGAAGACGCCTTCTTCATGCTTACATCGTATCACAATCTTTCGCCCCTCCACATTCTCGACTGTCACCTCCAACCTTTCGCAATCAACCTTAGCCGCATACTTCCTAAGCCAGTCCATTCCCAAAATAATTCCGAACCCCGCAAAGTTCAGAACAAAGCAATCACAAACAAAAGAGCAACCATGACTCGATACAATTAGACCACGGCATAACATACACAAACAAGACGAACCCCCAACTGGATTAGTCACAACCAATGGCCTATCAACAATATCCGGTTTCAAACCTAACCGGCCTACGAGTTCACTACAAACAAACGAATGCGACGCCCCAGTATCAAACAGAACTCTAACTGGAACACCACAAAAAAAAAGAGTACCTTGAACCACCACACTCTTTCCCTTCTCTTCAGCGGTAGGAGCCTTCGAAGACGACGGAACAGCTCCCAAAGCATAAGCTTGCACAATCTGCTTGTCCCTCCTCGGCTCTGGACAATTCTTCCTGAAATGCCCTGGCTTGTCACAGTTGTGACACTTCATCGGTGCCTTCGGATTCTTACAATCCTTAGAGAAATGGCCCTTTTGCTGACAGTTGTAGCAAGTCACTTCGCCTTTCGGCTTCTTCTGGCCATCCCTTCCCTTCTGCTGCTGCTGCTTCCTCTTGTTGTTTCCACCCTGCTGTGGTTTAGACTCTCCCTTGGTCACAGCAACAATAGATCCTTCCTTAGGAAACAGACTCTCATGCCTGAGAGCTTTCTCCACAAGCTTTTCAAATGAATCGTCCAAATGATCCACCAACTGTCTCCCCAGATAACTGTCCAAGCCTGTCACAAACTTCTCATTCTTCTAATAAGCAGATTCAATATACGATCTGGCATACTTGGACAAAGCTTCAAACTCAGAAACATACTCAAGAACAGATCTTCCTCCTTGCTTGAGCTCCACAAACCTCTTGAACAGAACAGACTTCTGAGCTGTAGAAATGAACTTAGCTTCAAATCTGTCTTGGAATTGCTCCCAAGTAATCTCTTCCTCCGGAGTATTGATGGTAATAGAGTTCCACCAATCAGAAGCTCTCCCTTGAAGCTGCCTTGATGCCAACTTCCTCTTAGTTGCATCATCAATTCCCAAATCACCAAAGATCCTTCTACAAGCATCTATCCACCTCTGGACTTCAATAGTTGATTCTGTTCCCAAGAAAACCTTCCCTCCAAGAGCAGTATAGTCCTTACACAACTTAGCAAAATCCACCGGTTTTGGAGTTTGACCTTGAACCCCAACATCAACTGACGGCCCTGGAGCTTGCATCCTTCTCATGATCGAAGTCATCATAGCTTCGAACATAGCTGCATAATCAGCAGTCCCCTCAGTAGCACGGCCTTCCCTAGCAGCTGGTCTCCCTCTTCGACTCATTCTCAATATCTATAAAAAGGAATGATCAGAACATCTAGAGAAACAACTGCATAAAGGACTAACTTACTGCTAAACTACTATATTATATATAGTAATCATCCATCAAAATACAATTACGTCTCTCATACGTAGTTACTACAGCGAGCGTTGGGTAAAATCGATTAACCAATGCTCTGATACCAAATGTGACGACCGCCCATGACCCCCGCACGGAATCTAGAGATAGTGCGCTGTAAAGTGTGCCAGGCGACCATGGACGATTGTCAAGGTAAATTAAAACAACAGAATCTATCGTATTACTCACAGCGCATGGACAAAATACAATAGAACATATGTATAGTGAAGCTTTACAGAATAAAATGCCATCATATAAAACTCCATAATAGTTGAATACAAGCATCCAAATAGTCAATACATCAAGCCTCACTACATAACCCTCAGAGATTATACAAACAGCGGAACATCCAGTACATATAAGAAAATAATATGCAACCCTCTAGCTCATCTTCGATATCAGCATCGTGAGAAGAGAACAGCACCTGTCACCTGCTACCTAGTCTGCCCGTTCCAAAATGGACGAACAGCCCAAGGCAATAAGAATTAAAAACATAAAGCCTTGAGTCAGACAACAGTCTTAGTGAGCAGTAAATTAACTAACAACATACCAAAAGAGCATAAAGGAAAAGGAATAGGAATACAACCCTCCCACTCCACCTCTTTCTACAGTGATAGCCCCCAGACACACACTAAGCAGAAGCAACATAGCAGAGCATACAATTTAAAGTAAAGTAATAATCACTCGAGTCAAGGGCGATGTTTTCCAAGTACCAAGGCCTAAATCAGATAAGCACCCAGAAAACACTACTCTTGAGACCGAATGACGATACAACCAAACATCCATGACTCTGGCTATCACTGTTATCGTTGCTTCGATATCACCGTTAATTGAATGACCGGCACATTCTTTCAGCCGTCCGTCAAGGGCTAATGGAAACCCCGGTTCTAGACATAACTCCCGCACGTCGTCGCAGCCCGTGCCTAGGACTATCGAATCTGCCCAGAGTACTCGACCATCAACAGTTGGCCGTTGGGACCATCGAATCTGCCCAAACGTACTCTTGCTTAGAGCATGCTAGAACCTTCAACAACGATGCTATCCAAACCTCCTAGTCATCCTCCTCGACGACTATTTCCATACTAGCTCAAGCGCCTCTCAAGCATCCATTACCCTTAACTCGAATCATATCACCGAGTTACCAACGTGCTTGGAATGATCCCGTTTGGATTAGACCAAGTCTTCATCACATGATTGCCTCGCTTCATCACATCCTCGCAAAGCTTCATTTCAACATCACATCATCAAATCTATGCATAAGAGCTTCATCATCACGCTACATATGCCACGAGCAGCTTTCCCAATTCAAGAGCCTTTCTCTTAGCTTTTGAATCACCTTTGGTCTAAATCAAACCATCAATCATCTAATTCATAGCAATCAATCAAATCAAACATTAATCCAAGCAATCAAACATTCGAATATGATCTAAGTAGACAATTATAACAATAATGGCATTTTCGTAATTAAAGAGTTGAAAGTCTAACAAGCATGAAAACATGAACAATATCTCTACAAACTTGATGAATGAACTTGCATAGGTAACATATGATAAAATGGATGTAACATCATCATGAACAATGGATCTATATGGATCTACACTTAGGATGAAGAAAGTGCATAGAAATCCCTATTTTAACACCAAATCAAGCCAACAATCCGATATACTCCTTTGGATCCGTGTGAGAGATAATCACCACTCACCAAATCACCAAAACAAACTCAAATCAACACGCTTCAGATCTGGACAGCGAAGGATCAAGCTTGATCTATCACGAATCCGCTTCAAATGATGAAATCTCACTTCAATGGATGAAGATCTTCAATCTAAGCTCTTGAATCTTCAATCTTGATCTTCAATTTGGATGAAAGGAAGCACTAGATTAGAGTGGAGAAAAGAAGTGAAGAAGTGTAGAAGTCGAGCTCTCAAAATGGCAGCACTTCATCGCTTCAAAATCCGGATCCCAAAAATGAAGCCAACCCCCTTCTATTTATAGCTGAAATCTCCCCTAGGTCGCTCGGAGTTAGGTCGTCCACGACTTACGACCTAAAACCCACCGACCTAAAGACTTACCAACCTACGACTTAACAAAAACCCCAGCCTCTACGACCTAACCAAACGCGCATCTGCGACCTAACCGCTAAGTCCTTACGCGACCTAATACTCACGCGCCTCAACAACCCAGCGACCTACCGCATATGCGCATTCACGCGACCTACGACTTAACACCATCGCGACTTAACAAAGTCACGACCTAACACTTAAGCGAATACGACTTAGCACCTCAGCGCACCTAAGCGACCTAACAGATGCGCTTCCATGCGACCTATCAATCCAACGGTTTAAAACAACGCGCGACTTAACTATGCGCGATCTAATACTAAACCAAACCCAGCGACCTAACAACTATAGAACTCCACGACCTTACTTAGGTCGTTTACGACTTAACTGCCTACGACTCAGAAATCCCACGCGACCTAACACTCACGCGACCTAACACACAAATAGCCTAGCGACCTAACTACACACAAGTCATACGACCTAACTACTCCTTCCTTAGGTCGTTGCCAACCTTCTAAGGTCGCTAACTTACCATGCTTCCTATACTTCTATCTCTTAGGTCGCATGTTCCTTAGGTCGCTCCCCTATAGGTCACCCAATACTCTAGGTCGCTCCAACCGACCTAACACTTAACCGGTTCACTACCTTAGGTCATCCAGACGACCTAACAACTCAACTCTCAAACTTAGGTCGCTCACCCTCTAGGTCGCGCTACCTCTTAGGTCGTCTACGACCTAAACCAAGATGACCTAACCTCTAAGTCGCAAGCCTTCTTAACTCGCTAACATCCTATAGGTCGGTCACGACTTAGCTCTTAGGTCGTTCACGACCTAGGACTTAGACAAATTATATCTAAAATCTGAAATGACAACAAAATGCTAAAATTCCAGATTTTGACGAACTTGTCGATCCGTAAAAATACAGGTCGTTACAGAGATAGTTTATATTCAAGAAGGTCTATAACCTTTTGATTTCAGCAGTTAGCCATATGACTTATAAAATCAATTTTTTTCCATTTTTAGACAGAGGTTTAATATCGTTATGGCGGCATGAATGCCGTATGTTCTTCATATTACTATATAAATGGTGGGGAGCCATATGTATAATGACTTCGACATTGTTCATTAAGGATACCAAAGTATTTTTGTCTTATAGTTTTGGCACTAACCATTGGGGATACCAATGTATTATGTTTTAAACTTTAACATAAATCATTGGGAATACAAATGCATATCATTTTGAGATGTTATAAGTTTAAGGGGTATACATCCTAGTTGGGGACACCAATAGACATAGTTGAACATTTGTGTTAAACATGAATTAAATTGATAAATGATGGGTTCATAGTTATCTAAGGAAAACGATGGGATGTGTGATGGACAGTCCACATAATGCCGAAGATGGATAGTCTCTATAAGGTTAACGAAGGGTTCATAGTTATCCTACGAAAACTATGGGATGTGTGATGGATAGTCCACATCGATTTAAAATAAATGAAATATGTGAGATGGATAGTCTACATAACTTGACGATGGAACCATGTGCGATGGGTAGTCCAAATGGGAATGGATACATTATCCATAAAAATATTTATGTGTGAGATGTGTGGTCCATATAAGTATCAGACGGGTAGTCAATGGGAATTAAGAAGGATAGTCTAATAAGTTGGGATGAGTATTCCAGTTTATGTTGTATGATTGCAAATAATTATTTAATATGTTCTAAACATTGTGGATGCAGGAGCACAGTATGTGGTTAATATTTTATGATTAAGATACTAGTGAGGGGAAAACCTATTTCGCTCGGCGATGTGGTCTCACTAGATATCTATTTTGGTTTGAGATGGAAGCTTATTATTCACACCAGACTATTTGTCTGACCCGAAGTTTTTGTTTTCCCCCTTAAACTCTTGGGTACTCATTCGATAGGCCGGGAGTAAGGGATTTTTGGTTTTCAGTTAAACGAATAAGCTTCTAGAGACATGCATGAGGTAAGCTAGTTATATTTGAAGCTTTATTTAATCCGCTGTGTAGTTTATTTTATTTGAATTGATGTAATGATAGAAATTATAACTATCAAGTAGTAGTAGACTCCGATCAGCCAAAGGAGTATCTCCATATGTCGCTCTAGGGGTATTTTGTAATAATTATATTTTCTCTGAATATGAGATCGAATAAGATTCTATAATGAATATGAAATCTTATTTGTGAAATGAAATGTGAAAACATGTTATTAAGTCATATTTGAAAATTTTCATATTCATGTGCTTCTGATTATTAACATGCCTAACATAGCCGCATTTTGTCATCGAAAATTAATACTATGGAAGACTGCAGCATCTATAGCACTTAGTTTCAGATCTCAAAGTGGGGGATGTTACAAGTTGGTATCAGAGCATAGGTTTATATAAAACTTAAAAGATCAAAAGATTTTGGAAACATTGTCCAAATGAATTAGAGAATAAGTTTGGGGTACGAGATAATGCTCTATAGTAACGTATTTGTATTTGCTATATATAAGTATGGGTTCTTCCCTCTCTTTGACTGTTCTTCTGTATCTTATTGAGGCTTGTATGTAGATAACGAAAAAGCAAGGTATGGAAGTATGAAACAGAAGAGTGAATCTAGGTGGAGGAAGCACTTCAACAAATGGAAATGTTTGACCCAATACCAAAAGGAACCAAGGTCGACATGAAAATGCTAATCAAAATGCAAATGATAATGTGGGTGCTAGAACCCCACTAGTATATATGGGGACTATGTATCTGTTCTTTGTCAGCATGATGCAAGCTGCAGCAACTGTTGGTTCGTCTAGAGGGAATGATGCTAATGCGGGAGGTGTTAATCCCGTGGCGCCGGTTGGTAATAACTATGCCAAGCTGAACCGTGATTTTACCAGTCTGGGAGGAAAGTCTTTTCTTGGAACTGAGGATGCTATTGAACAAGAGAACTGGCTACTACACCATGAGAGGATTTTTGCTGATCTAGGGTTGAATGACGAGCAGAAAAGGAGATTGGCTTCAAGGCAGTTGCAAGGAGAAGCACTGTACTGGTGGAACGAGGTAACCGTTGGTGTGCCTGGGAGGAATTGACTTAGGCTGAGTTTAGGGGAAGGTTTGAGGACAAGTTCTTATCTAAAGTAGTCAAGTCAACCTTGCTTAGAAAGTTTATAGAATTGGATCAAGGAGAGATGTCCGTACTGGAGTATGCTACTAAGTTTGATGAGTTGTCCCGATATGGATATGCCATCATTGATACCGTGATTAAGAGGAATGGAAAGTTTATCCGGGGCTTGAGGCCGAAGATTGCTAAGGCGACTATGCCACTTCTCCGAGATCCGAGTAATGTGGTGGTGCAAATGGCTATAAGGAATGAGGAGATGCTTGCGATTTTTGGAAAAGAAAAGTCAGTGGAAACCCAGAGTTCTCAGAATAAGAAGGAGAAGTTTTTTAAGAAGAAGAGAGCTCAGAAGGGTGGAGCTACCAAGAAAGGGCAAGCATATATCATTTTTTTAATAAGTGTGGCAAGAAGGGGCATTATGCTAATGATTGCCGATCTGATGATGGAAAGATAGATGTGGGAAGGTAGAATGTGAAGTGCTTTTACTACGACCAAGTAGGGCATTACAATAACAAATGTCCAGAAGTGGCCAAGGCCGGAAAGGGAAAGGTATTTGCTTTGGAACCATTATCTTCTAGAACGACTAATGTTGAGAAAGGAAAGTTTGCGATGAAAGGTACGATTTTGATTCATAACATACCAGTTAGAGTGTTATTTGATACAAGTGCATCACATTCTTTTATCTATCAGTATTTGGTAGATAAGTTAGAATTAGAACCATCATACCTTGTTACTTCCTTAAAGGTTGCGATTCCAATAAGAGCGTATGCAACTCTAGGGATGAGATATGACCACTTAAAGAATGAGTTGTTAAGTCATGCTTTTACCTGCAGTTTGTATGTGTTTGACTTTGCGGATTTTGGGATTCTTCTGGGTATGGATTGGTTGAGCAGATATGAAGTTAGGATATTTTGCCTGGATATGGAGATATCATTAAGACACCATAATAGCCGTGATCGAATTATATTCTCAGTAGAGAATGCAAGTTTTTATGTTTATGTTTTGTTGGGTGCAATGGAAGTAGAAGAGGAAGTAAATCAGGTTTATGTTGTAAAAGAATTTGCAGATGTTTTTAAGCTTGTTATAGGATTACCACCGAAACGAGCTATGGACTTTCATATAGACCTTGTACCTAGAGTTGAACCCGTAAGTAGACTGCCTAACAGGATGACACCTACTGAGATGAAAGAGTTACTAGTGCCGTTGATGGACTTAGAAGGAAAAGGTTTTATTAAACCAAACGGTTCGCCTTGGGGTGAGGCCGCTGTGTTCGTAAAGAAACCTGACAAGTCGTTAAGATTGTGTATTGATTATCGTAAGCTGAATGAGAAGACGATAAATGTGACACCCCACCTCTATACTCATACTATTTGATAACATTACCTCGTAATACTCTTGGATAGTATGAGTATAGAGGTGGGATATCACACTTGCCATCTGGACATGCAAAAGTAAAGGATAACTTGCACAACCAACTATACTAAGTACTGTAGCAAATCTGCAAAAATCATGCCTACCCCTATATCACGCCGCCAACATTAAATGCGTATTAGATGCAAAGCACGCGTCTGGTACAGAGCGACAACCGGCATACTTCTTAGTCACATATTGCATTGCACCTTTACAGTTGTATTCCATCATCCCATGCAACCAATTTATGGATATTGGCACTTCTTGCATGCCTTAATGCACAATCTCAGCCATCCGTCATCCATTTCAGCTCCTATAAATGCCTCAGGCCATACAACATCAAAGGGGTTGATTTCTTGATATTACATCACAACAAAGAAATACTCTCACAACATACTAAAGCCCTATGCCCTTAAGATTAGCAATTTTTTAATCTTAAGTGTTTAATTCCATATTATTCTTTTGTAATTCCTTGTAATTGTAAAAAAGAAAAGTAGTAAGATATCTTCATAGTGAATGCAGGCAAGCTTAACCGAACTATTTTACATGTTTGTGTTATTTATTTAAATATTTTGTTTTTATCCTCACTTTTACATTTTTAAGCCTACTGTTGGCAAGTAACCTTTGCTTTCACAAATACATTAGTCTAATTCTGATGTTGGCTAATTTGTTAGTCAACATTTTAGCGCAAGAAAAAAGGCTCCATTTAAAGCTCTCATCTTTTATCATTTCTTCTTCTCTACAAAAATCTGTTCTAGGTTGTTACCATGGTTCCAACCGCTGAAAACAAAGGTAGTCTATCATTGGATACATTCGGATGAGGATGGTGTCATTTTTGCATCTGCATCCGCATCCGATATAATTTATGTATATCGAACATCCGAATTCGTAGACATGGACGGATATCAGATAACTATCCGATCCACCAATGATCGATAAATACAGGATCATAAATGGACAATTTTGATTTAATATAATTATTTTTAATTCCATTAATTATAAAAGTACGCAAACTCAATAAATATGATGATAACAAATAGTTTTGAGCAGTTAATACACAGTAAATGCTCGAAATAGTAAATAGTGGGGGAAATGGTTAATACACATTAAATGTTCGGAAAATGTCGAAAGATATGTTTCTGTGAAAGGGGTATTCACAAAGAGTACCGTAATATCAATGAGGGAAATAGTAAATGGAAAAATGCCATTGGCGTCGTAAGCGTTGGACGTGTCAACGTTTCGGACTTCAACTTTTTATTTTTCTCATGCGATATAAACCAATGAGAGAAGCTTTTACCCCGTTTCTTCTAACGGAAACTTGGAACAACAAAACTGGATGGCTGGGACATATGTTTACACTATTTTGTAGGAGAACATAGACTTCGGACAAAACCTTATATTTAACGAATTGTCAAATAATCCGTTCTTCATAATTAAACTTTTGTAACATACGCGACAGGTATAATTTTTGAACCAGGCTATGGACGCAAACCAATATAAAAAGGGCCCTGGTTGATAAACAGCATCTAGTTAGTAAAAATATAAAACAGTGCACCAAGAATCATTGAAGCTGAAATCATGCAGAAACCGTAAAATTATTAGTTCATGCCTTTTCTGATGATTTTCTTTTGCGAACAGAATCTAACATTGTCAGTTTAAAGGTGGCAGACGTGTAGCTTCTGGGATTATTCTCTGCCTTCTGAGATCAACAGGATTTCACGTGTTTATTTCTCCATTTGATTATTGCATTGCATCAAACATGGGTGGTTAGAATTTTTGACCATCTGTCCCCATTTCTTTCTTGTAATAGGAAATTAATGAAGATTCCGAAGCTTAGAATCATGCCCTCAGTGTTCAATTTCGTTTATGTCAAATGTGAGTTATGATCCTATGTTATAAAGTTCGAGTTTACTGCCATAATAGATAACGGTAATTTGTACACTTTGAATATCATATGTGATTATGTATGATAATCACAATGTTCAATTTCGTTTACTCACCATCTTGTTAATTACAGCACAAAAGGTATCCATTAATACATACAAAAAATATTTTCAAAATACCTGACTTTGACGAAATAACATAAATTTGTTCTAGATTGTTACCATGGTTCCAACCGCTGAAAACAAAGGTAGTCCATCACTGGATGCGTTCAGATGAGGATAGTATCATTTTTGCATCTACATCCGCATCCGATATAATTTATGTATATCAAACATCCGAATTCGTAGACATGGACGAATACTAGATAACTATCCGATCCACCAATGATCGATAAATACAGGATCATAAATGGACAATTTTGATTTAATAATTATTTTTAATTCCATTAATTATAAAAGTACGCAAACTCAATAAATATGATGATAACAAATAGTTTTGAGCAGTTAATACACATTAAATGCTCGAAATAGTAAATAATGGGAGAAATGGTTAATACACATTAAATGTTCGGAAAATGTCGAAAGATGTGTTTTTGTGAAAGGAGTATTCACAAAGAGTACCGTAATATCAGTGAGGGAAATAGTAAATGGAAAAATAGCCATTGGCGTCGTAAGCGTTGGACGTGTCAACGTTTCGGACTTCAACTTTTTATTTTTCTCATGCGATATAAACCAATGAGAGAAGCTTTTACCCCGTTTCTTCTAACGGAAACTTGGAACAACAAAACTGGATGGCTGGGACATATGTTTACACTATTTTGTAGGAGAACATAGACTTCGGACAAAACCTTATATTTAACGAATTGTCAAATAATCCGTTCTTCATAATTAAACTTTTGTAACATACGCGATTTTGAACCAGGCTATGGACGCAAACCAATATAAAAAGGGCCCTGGTTGATAAACAGCATCTAGTAACTAGTTAGTAAAAATATAAAACAGTGCACCAAGAATCATTGAAGCTGAAATCATGCAGAAACCGTAAAATTATTAGTTCATGCCTTTTCTGATGATTTTCTTTTGCGAACAGAATCTAACATTGTCAGGGTAAAGGTGGCAGACGTGTAGCTTCTGGGATTATTCTCTGCCTTCTGAGATCAACAGGATTTCACGTGTTTATTTCTCCATTTGATTATTGCATTGCATCAGACATGGGTGGTTAGAATTTTTGACCATCTGTCCCCATTTCTTTCTTGTAATAGGAAATTAATGAAGATTCCGAAGCTTAGAATCATGCCCTCAGTGTTCAATTTCGTTTATGTCAAATGTGAGTTATGATCCTATGTTATAAAGTTCGAGTTTACTGCCATAATAGATAACGGTAATTTGTACACTTTGAATATCATATGTGATTATGTATGATAATCACAATGTTCAATTTCGTTTACTCACCATCTTGTTAATTACAGCACAAAAGGTATCCATTAATACATACAAAAAATATTTTCAAAATACCTGACTTTGACGAAATAACATAAACATATGTTTTCATGAAAACCTAACTCATTTTCCACTTAGGATTTATTTTTAATATAGAAAAAAAATTACAAATCTCTATTATTTTATTTTGTTATAAGTGAACTACTTAACAATATGTAATTTAAGGCTATTTTTTAAATACCTAAAACGCAAAGTAATTTGTATTTTTGTAAGCAAGAGGAAACCAAACGGGAAGGTTTAGGAGAGAGAAATTCGAAGAGAAAAAAATTTGTTATTTAATACAAAAACATAGTTAAATAATATTTAGCATCCCAGTAGCAAAATGGATCAGTGAAATAAGCTAATATTTTTTTAACCCACGTTGACTGACCCCAACAATGCATCATTTTATCCGGTATTTATAATAACAAATAAAAATGTAACTGTAGTCCATGTAATGAACGTCTAAATCTGATCACAAACTTATCTGACATTAATAATGTCAGATAACTCACTCACTACTAGGATTATCAAAATGAGCTTCACCGTCGCTTGTGAGCGTAAATAGGGCTCATTGACCCCACACTTTCGTCTTTGAAGAACAGGGATCTTCCACATTCACTGTTAGAGAGATTTTTCATATATCAACATCAAAAATAGAGAACTAATGCTCAAAATCACTTTTGAATTTATAAACCAAATGACCTTATTTATGGTTTTAAATTGAACATTAATATTTGAGTTTTCATTTGGGATCCAGTGATACAAGAGCAAGTTTGTATATATAGTAAAAACTACTGATTAGTGGATTATTATAGTTTATGATGAGAAAGTTCTTGCGAGGAGTTATAAAAAGGAAACGTAAATGATAATTTGTACCAGGCACATGAGTTAGGTTTGTAACATCGTATTTGGTTGAGTGGATCATGTAATATATAGGTTGCGTTCTCGACGAACAATAACTGGGCATTTGAGCGAAGAATTTGAGCGGGGTATTTGAACAGGAAAGTTGATTGAACGGATAATGCGTCTGGTTGCGAACTGGGAATTTGAGCGGAGAATCTAAACACGGTATTTGAAATATATATTTTAAAATAAAATTGATTTATATTTAGTTAATTAATTATTTGTTTTTAGTAAACAATATATGTCAATAATTTCCAATAAATAAATAAATTGAAAAAATATAAATTGCTTGGATTCAGTTCAAAGCAACTCCATAATGTAGAGCACTTTGATATGATCGCAACGCAAGAAACCATGTCTCAAACGGACCTCATTTGCATAAGTTATTAATTTTAGAAATTAAAAAAATTTATCAGCTAATACCCTAATTAATCACAAACAGGCCTGAACGTAACAATTTGCTCCGTTCGCTCAACGGGCCATTTCGTCCGTTGGGGCGTTCGAAGCGTCTGACGCGTCGGATACGAATGAGGTAAAATTTCTGAACGGAACCTCGCGAACGCACCCATAGTAATGCGTTACATATCAAGTTATTTTGTTTAATAAGGCAGCATTTTGAATTAAACCTAGAAAAATCATCTCAAAATTGTATATGTGCATTTGTCAATATATATGTATATAAACATATACATACACACACACATATATACACACATATGTACATATGTGTATATGTGTGTGTGCGCGCGCGCGTGTATGTATGTATGTATATGTGTTTGTGTGTATTTTGTGTGTGAACAAATCTAGACAGTAGCTTCCATGGTGTCATAGAGTGTTAACTATATGAAAGCACGAAGTAAATGACGCTATATGAGCGCTACATGGTATGAACTTCTTTAGGTCAACACAGACACGTTTCGTTGTAATATTAAAGCTCAGCACTACGTATCTCATCTTGACACAAATCAATTTACACTAGGAATTTCCAGAATTGAATAATTCAAAACTAACACACGTGTTTGAGTAAATTCTAGGAATAATAACATTGAAAGCGATCAAAAGATTTTATATACATACATAGGCACACGAGCACACACACACACACACACATTGCTCATATTTCTCGCAAGTATAATAAGCAGGCCAGTTCGACATAGCTCGACCGAGTTTAAGCTGACCCAGTACATCTAAGCCCGGCTCAACTCATGCCGACCCGCTCTCAACTTGGTCTAAGACCAGCCTATCTACTCAGCAATACTTCAAGTCAGTGAACGACTGGCTCAACTCAAGGCGGCTTCAACATCCAACTCATCAAAAATTCCAGGAATAACAACATCGAAAGCGATCAAAAGATTTTTTATACAGATACATATACATACATATACTGAAAGTCTACGGGGTGGATCGTGTAGTGTATATGCAAGTATATGTGACAAATATATGATGCAACTAAAATAATATTAATCTAAGTAAATATAGAATAAGCACACCAGGATTTTATACTGGTTCGGACCTCCCATCCTACGTCCAGTCTCGAAGCTCCCCTTCGGAATTCGACTATCAAAAACCCTCTCTTCGTCCGGAGGAATATGCTTGATTACAATGAGTTGTTCTTGTCAAATGTGTGTTCTAATATAATACAGATGTTGACTAATTAGTACAATTACTTCCAATATATTTCTAAGGAATATTGTCTATGAAGAACCGAGTATATGGAAGAGTGAATACAAGTAAAGATTGCTAGAGTGCAGAGATCAAGAATATAGAATATAGAGTTAGAAAGCGTAAGTAAGTGAAGTAAGTTTCTCTTGATTCTTGATGCTATATATAGTTGTAGATATGTATCTTGAGTAGTTACATCCATTAATGAATGCTCTATAGTTGCTTCTGTTGATGATGAAGAGTTGCAGCGAAGAGAAGCGGAGATGTCCATTCGTATGTGGTAGTTGAAGTTCATTTCTGAAGTTCGAGTTTGAATTCAGACGTTTGGTATTTGTATCAGACGTCTGATACTATATTTTTTTTGAATATAGTAGAAGATCAGACGTCTGAGTGCTATTACCAGACGTCTAGTGTAGTCTGTTTGTTGTTCTAGAGAATAGTTTCAAACGTCTGGCTTGTGCACCCAGACGTATGATATGGTGCATATCAGTTTTGTGCATCTTTTCTTTTGCTTCTTTGTACCTATCAACTTGTAGTCTCTTGTAGTGTCCTTTGAGCCTCGTTCTTATCTTTCTAGTGATGTTGTTGTAGCAAGTATCTGTATATATAAATATATATGTATATTCGATTTCCATTGTATAGTTGTTATCATCGAAACCGTAGATTGAATTTCCTAACATTCTCCCCCTTTTTGATGATGACAACTATACAATGTACTTAGATATAATTTTTATAATTCTCCCCCTGAATATGTGCTTACCATTATTTCTCCCCCTTTGGAATATCAAAAAGTATGAATATCTATTTATTAGATAACATGTATACATTATTAATCTCTAATTTTTACCAATCACCGAAAGGTTATATCAATTATAATTACGCAGAAGTATCAAACCAAAAAAGAACTTTTTTTATAATCATTAAACACGGTAATTACATGAGTAGATTTTGATTACAATACAAAATTTGAAGCCTATAAAAGTAACTAAGGATCTTTGGGGGAATCTTTGGTTTGATCATCTCCTGCATCTTCATTCTTGGAAGAACCAGCGTGTGTTGTAGGAGATTTTGGAGTATGTTCTAGAGGTTCGTTTTCCTCTTCAATAAGTTTAGAATGTTTTGAAGGAGGAGGAGAAGGCATTGGAGTTGGCCAATCTTCCGAAGGTGGTGTAGGCCCACGGACTCGTTGGAGAACCTCTTTAAGAACAGATAACGTAGTTGAAAGCGATGCTTCCACTGTTGCTAGGCGAGAAGCAAATGTTGTTTCGAAGCTATCGATACGCTTAGCCAATTTTTTTTTTGATTCCTTGACAAAATGAGTTGATTTTGGAAAGTTAGGTCTCGAACACTTTCATTTGTATTAGTCTCAGTGCGAGTCTCCAAAATGTCGTCTTGGCAAGAATAATCAAAAGATGCTGGGGAAGGAGGAGTATGCTCGTGATGTTGCTCTTCCTCTTGTGATGGTTCAGGTTGTTGTTGGGGTGGAGGGATAGCTTGGCTATCTTGTTGACGACGTTGCATCCATTCTTCAAATGACATAATATCCGGAGGATTTTCAGGTAAGTGCATAAGAGAGAAGAATTTTGTGGAGGCGTACTTGGGAGATATCTCTTCAAAAGTTGATGAGTATGAAGGAATATTGTGAGCTCACAGAAGACGCATGATGTAGGTAGGGTAGATGATGGATGGGTGTGATCGAGTCCAATAATGTTTGAGCTCGTCAAATATGAATTTTTCACATTTAACCCTTGTTCCACTAAAGATAACATCCAGAGCTTTGTGCTCTAACTCTATTATTTGCTCATGGCTACCAAGGCGAGGAATGATTGTATTGATAATCATCCTAGTGAGAAGTCTCGCCTTAGGTCGTAAGAATTTGGAAGCAAATTTTGGCATTTCATCTTCCCAAATTTGATGAGTAATATTATCCCTTGGTTTGAAGCACATATCCGAAATGTTATACAAATCTTCGCCGGAGTCCGAACAACCTAGAGTAGGGCCTATAATTCCCAGAGTAAGTCGAATAGTGTTGCCGTAAACACTTGACTAAAGCCAATTATCATCATTTCGGTATTCCAAACGGCAGTGCTATCTAGATTAGCATAGAAAAGGAATATCACAAGCTGGTCGATTTGGATATTATTTGAATTGAAGGAAATCAACAGATGTAACCCTGCATTTCACATGTCTCATCCAAATCATACATAGGAAATTTGAGCAAATTATAGAAAGGACCTATATGTAGCTTCTTCTTCCGAATGTCTTCATATCTTTTGATTGAATGAGGTACTCGATTCATCCATCTCTCAATTTGATCATCAGAGCACACTTGCGGGTTGGATGAAGTAGCTTGGTCTTGCTTGCGTTTAGAAATTCTAGGGTTTTTAGTTTTGGGTGCCATGAGATTCAAGTGATTTTGAGGGGAAATCGGTCTTGAGAATTAGGTATTTGAAATTGGGAGATAAACGAAATGAAACGTGAGTGAGAAACGTGGAAAAAAATAGTCGATGTAAGATGATTTAAGAGTGTCGATTGAATTTCAGACATCTGGGATTTGATTCAGACGTCTGATTTAATCTTAGTCTGAAGACAGTAAATATGTTCAAACGTCTGGTTTTTGGTGGTAGACGTCTGGGAAAGATAGAGTTGTAATTTTCAAAAGGCGGAGAGTTTTTTCAGATGTCTGGATGTAGAATCAGACGTCTGAAATCGGCCTTGTTGTTATGTTCAGACGTCTGGTAACAATTTAAGAAGTTTGAAATAGATCCTTTGTGTATTTTTATGAGGCAGAAAAAATTTTCAGACGTCTGGTTGAATATTTCAGACGTCTGATACATGCACAGAGTTGAAAATTTGTGTGATACAAGTGTGTCAGACGTCTGATGGCATTGTTCAGACGTCTGAAATATCTAGTTTGTCTTAAAATAGCCTTATTTTGAAGGGTGTTGCTTAATTATCGAGAGATTGATTTTGGTGAAACATAATATTATTATTTGTGAAAAAGAATACAAATATAATTAGATAAAAATATAATGAGAATAAGCAATTTTTTTAGATGAAGATGGAGCATTGCGATCTTCAGATTTGCTATCCTTCCACGGCTTGAGTGGAGACCAAATATTTCCACGTTCGTTGGTTCTTGGGGAACCAGAGAATTGCCTAGGTGGAGGATCCCATGGTGTTCGATAAGAGGCAGAAGGATCCAGAGGATTGCAAGGAATCGGAAGTGGTTCATGTACATCTTTCTTTCGTGAATTGCAAAATTTGATCGCTACTTGCTCTAGAAAACGTACGTCTTGCAGTGACTTTTTGTACGAAGTATAGTTCTCATTGTAAATCCATTTATTGCTTTTGATAATGATGTATATCATCGATTTTCTCCTTGGTGTTAGGAGATCCTACTAGTGATTGTTTGGACCGTTTTTTGTCGGGAGTGAATCCCCTATGGTAGGAGGACCACTTATAGGTCGGTTCTTGACCTGGTGTAGGAGTAGGAAGTCGATGAAGGGTATCTGTTGAACTATCCGAGGTTGGTGTTGAAAAAGAGAGGTGAGAGTTGTCAGAAGACATGTTTTTGTTTTGATTTTGTTTATTTTTAAAAGGAACGAATATAAAATCTGTATTTTATTTGTAACAGTAGGAGCTATTTATTCATGTTGTAAAAAGTTATAAATAGTTATTTTCAGTAAACAAACATTCTAAAAAGTTGTTGGTTAGTGTTACAAGATTTTGTTTGTGGATTAAAACTTTTTTAACCAAAAATAGAATAAACGAAACTTAGAATTAGCTGATAAGATCATTAAGAGAACATATTCCTAAATCGCGTCGTAGTTTAACAAACGTTTGTTCATTTAGTGGTTTTGTGAAAATATCTGCTATTTGATTCTTAGTATTTACGTATTCTAATGTAATAATTCCTTTTTCTACATTGTCGCGTAAAAAGTGATGTCGTATATCTATGTGTTTAGTACGTGAGTGATTTACAGGGTTTTTCGATAAATTTATTGCACTTGTATTATCGCAATATATTGGTGATTTACTGATAACTTTTTCGAAATCCTTAAGCGTTTGTTGCATGTATATCACTTGTGCACATGCTAAGGCCGCTGAAATATATTCGGCTTCACAAGTGGATAAAGAGACACAGTTTTGCTTTTTGCTAAACCATGAAACCAATGATTGTCCAATAAAATGACACGTTCTGCTAGTACTCTTACGATCTGTTTTACATCCACCGAAATCTGCATCGCTATATGAAACAAGTTCAAATGATGATCCTTTACGGTAAAACAAACCGTAATCTCTAGCACTAGATAGATATCGTAAGATACATTTAACAGCTCTTTGGTGAGACTCTTTTGGTTTTGCTTGAAATCGGGCACAAAGACATACGCTCATCATAATGTCGGGTCGACTAGCCGTCAAATATAGTAAGGAGCCAATCATACTACGATATAATTTTTCATCAAAATCTTTTCCATTATCATCTTTTTCTAAGTCAACACTAGTACTCGTTGGTGTTGGTTTGCTTGAAGTTTTATCCATTCCAAAGCGACGTAATAAATCGTTACAATATTTTCCTTGATGTATAAAAATACCATTTTCAAGTTGTTTTATTTGTAAACCTAAAAAGAAATTTAATTCACCCATGTGAGACATTTCAAATTCACTTTTCATAATATTTGAAAATTGAGAACAAAGATTTTCATTAGTTGAACCAAAAATAATATCGTCTACGTAAATTTGTACAACTAAGATGTCATTATTTTCTCGTTTAATAAATAAAGTCGTATATATTTTACCTATTTTAAACCCAGAAGCAATTAAATGATTCTTAAGACGTTCGTACCAAGCGCGGGGGGGGGGGCTTGCTTTAAACCATATAGGGCTTTGTGCAATTTAAAAACATGATCAGGATATTTATCGTGAACAAATAATGGAGGTTGTTCGACATATACGTTTTCTTTAATAAAATCATTTAAAAAAGCACTTTTGATGTCCATTTGAAATAATTTAAAATTGTGATGACTTGCAAAAGCAAGTAATGTATGTATGGCTTCGAGTCTTGCTACTAGAGCAAAAGTTTCGTCATAGTCGATACCTTCTTCTTGCTTTTATCTGCTTTGTTTTTAAATACCCATTTTGTTCCAATAACTGATTGATTTTCTGGTCTTGGTACTAATTCCCAAACATTATTATGTTCAAATTGATTTAATTCTTCTTGCATGGCTATTATCCAAAAATCATTGTTTGAAGCTTCTTTATAATTCTTTGGTTCAAAATTTGACACAAATGCAATATGACTTATTTGGTTAAGTTGATTTCTATTTACTCTGGAATTAAGATCCCCAATAATATTATCTTTTGGATGGTCATTTAGAATTCTAGGGGGTGACACTAGAGTATTATTTTGTGCATTTGTCTCATTATTAGATGAGTTTATTGTATTTGTTTTAGGAATAATTTCTTCATCGTCATTAGTATGATTGTTAAGGAAATTTTCATCAAATGAAACATGTATACTTTCTTCAATTATGTTAGTATGTTTATTAAAAATTCTATATGCCTTGCTACGATCTGAATATCCAACAAAGATTCCTTCATCGGCCTTCGGGTTGAATTTTCCTAAATTATCTTTTGTATTTAATATAAAACATTTTGATCCGAAAGTTTTAAAGTATGATACTTTAGGTTTTCTTCCAAAAAACATTTCGAAGCAAGTATGTTTAGTCATAGGTCGTATGATTACTCGATTCAAAACATAACAAGCCGTAGCAATAGCTTCAGCCCAAAATTGTTTTGGTAAACCACTACTATTTAATAGTGTTCGTGCACATTCTTGTAACGTACGGTTTTTTCTTTCTACCGCACCATTTTGTTGTGGTGTGCGGGGAAAAGAGAAATTATGACTTATGCCCTTTTTATTACAAAAATTCGTAAAAATATCATTTTTGAATTCTCCACCGTGATCACTTCGAATATTCTTAATTTTCAAATCCATTTGAGTTTTAATTTTTTTAGCAAAAATTTTAGACATACCAAATGTGTCACTTTTATGTTTTAAAATTAAGGTCCACGTATATCTTGAAAAATCATCAACTATTACGAAAACATATTTGTTGTGATTTATAGATCGTACTTGAGTTGGACCAAATAAATCTAAGTGTAATAATTCTAATAGTTGTTTTGTAGAAATATTATTTTTAGATTTAAAAGAACTTTTCTTTAGTTTACCGATTTGACAAGCGTCACATAAATTTTCTACTTTATAATTTATTTTAGGTAAACCTCTAACTAGCTCATATTTTGCTAACTTATTAATATATTTAAATTAATATGACAGAATCGTTTATGCCATAACCATGGATCGTCATGTTTGGTGATTAAACATAAGTTTGAATTTCAATTTATATTCATATTTAAGACATGAATATTTTTGTTTCTAAACCCTCAAAGATAAGTTGTTTGTTATTATCGAAAATATTACATCTATCTTTTTCGAAATTGAATCGAAAACCTTTATCGCATAATTGACTAATGCTAAGTAGGTTGTGTTTTAAATTTTCTACTAACAAAACATTTGTAATAATAGGAGAGTTAGAAATACCGGAGTTGATGACTTCTCCGATGCCAACGACATATCCTTTTGAGTTATCTCCAAAAGTTACTGTTCCACCATCGATATATGTTATAATTGATAACATTTTTGCATTTCCGATCATATGCTTGGAGCATCCACTATCAAGTATCCATTTCTCCTTATTTTTTATT
The DNA here is from genome assembly GCA_030737815.1 of Allium fistulosum. Classification (NCBI taxonomy): domain Eukaryota; kingdom Viridiplantae; phylum Streptophyta; class Magnoliopsida; order Asparagales; family Amaryllidaceae; genus Allium; species Allium fistulosum. The sequence goes on along the minus strand of CM060908.1, from coordinate 634,460,837 downwards.
TTTGGTACCTGCAAGATAAAAATGATTTAATTGGTACCCATATACTTTGTTAGGGTCCTAGATGTTAGGAGGAGTAGATAACCATACCCAAGAAGATTTGGTACCTTTATGAATAAATTTTTTATTATAGACTACGTTATCTAGGAAATTATTAATATGTTTTTGTCTAATCAATTTATTATTTGTCTTAGGAATCCAAATTTTTATATTTTTGGTATTCATATTAGACTTAGGTGATCTTTTAGCCTTTTGATAAATAAAACTATATTTCTTAATATTATTCTCTTTTTGTTTAGGAATATTTTTAAATCCTATTCCATTTCTATTTGCTGAAGGTTTTGAAGTTTTGATAAGATTTTCCAAATCTTGTTTTCTTTTATTAAATTTTGAAACATTATTTGTAATTTTATCTAATTTTTCTTTTAATTCAAAATTTTCAATTTTTAATGTTTCTATATTACTTTTCAAGTTGATATTTTCTTTTAACAAGATATCCTTTTCAAGTTTTACTTTTCCAAAATCGATAGATATAGTCTCATATTCAACCAAACTACTTTTAATTTTTTCTTGAAATAATTCTAGTTCCTCCTCTAAAATAATTTTTTCATCTTTTAACATCCCTATTTCAAGTTCTAATCGATTTATTTAGGCTATGTGTTATTTATTCAATTTTTTAATTTGTCTAAATTTATCATCTAATTCCATGCTAAGCTCTAATAATTCATCATAGCTAAGTTCAGGACATACCTCATCGGTTTTTGCCATAAAACAGACATTAACTTGTTCTCCGTCACTATCGCTGTCACTATCTGATGATGATGAAGAATCTGAATCATCCCATGTTACTTTGAACGCTTTCTTCTTTTTGAATTTTTCAAATTTGTTCTTCTTTTTATCATTGTTGAGCTTGGGACAATCTTTCTTCATATGTCCAAACTGATCACATTCATAGCATTTGATTGACGTTTGATTTGTTGAGCTAGATTTTCCTCCTTTCTGAAATTTGTTCATTTTCCTAAACTTTTTGAATTTGTTGTAATTTTTGGCAATAAATACGATTTCCTCTTCGTCTAAGTTGGAGTCTTCATTTGTTGATGGGAATGCTATGTTTTTCTTTTTCGAATTTTGTTCTTTTCTTGCCTGCAAATTAGCTTCATAGGACATTAAATTTCCTATCAATTCTTCAACTAAGAGTGTTGAGAGGTCATTAGCTTCTTTGATAGCTAATACTTTTCTTTCCCACTCTAGAGTTAAAGAATTGAGTATTATATATACTAAGTCAAAATTTGTGAATTTAACTCCTAGTGCCATTAAATCGTGTTGAATAGTTTGGAATCTAGAGTACATGTCCACTATAGATTCATTTTGTTTCATTTTAAATGAAGAGAATTGATTTTGCAAAATTGAGATTATAGTTTGTTTAACTTTGTTCGTGCCTTCGTGTGTAACTTGTAAGGTACGCCAGATATCATATGCAGTGTTACATAACATGACACGTGAAAATTCATTCTTATCCAATGAACAAAATAAAACATTCATAGCTTTGGCATTATTAGAAGCTGCGGTTTTTTGTGCATCATTCCTTGTGTTCATAGCAGTGTTAGGTGCTTCATATTTATTTTGAGTGGCCGACCAAATTTCTAATCCATTAGCTTCCATAAAAATTCTCATACGTGTTAACCAATATGCATAATTAGAACCATTAAAAAGTGGGGGACGTGCTGTTGATTGGCCTTCTTGAAAAATACTTGCCATGTTAACGTAATTCAAATATGTGTTACTGTACTTTGATCAAACCTTGCTCCGATACCAATTGAAAGTCTACGGGGTGGATCTTGTAGTGTATATGCAAGTATATGCGACAAACTATATGATGCAACTAAAATAATATTAATCTAAGTAAATATAGAATAAGCGCACCAGGATTTTATACTGGTTCGGACCTCCCGTCTACGTCCAGTCCCAAAGCTTCCCTTCGGAATTCGACTATCAAAAACCCTCGCTTCGCCCGAAGGAATAGGCTTGATTACAATGAGTTGTTCTTGTCAAATGTGTGCTCTAATATAACACGGATGTTGACTAATTAGTACAATTGCTTCCAATATATTTCTAGGGAATATTGTCTATGAAGAACTGAGTATATGGAAGAGTGAATACAAGTAAAGATTGCTAGAGTGCAGAGATCAAGAATATAGAATATAGAGTTAGAAAGCGTAAGTAAGTGAAGTAAGTTTCTCTTGATTCTTGATGCTATATATAGTTGTAGATAGGTATCTTGAGTAGTTACATCCATTAATGAATGCTCTATAGTTGCTTCTGTTGATGATGAAGAGTTGCAGCGAAGAAAAGCGGAGATGTCCATTCGTATGTGGTAGTTGAAGTTCATTTCTGAAGTTCGAGTTTGAATTCAAACGTCTGGTATTTGTATCAGACGTCTGATACTATATATTTTTTGAATATAGTAGAAGATCAGACGCCTGAGTGCTATTACAAGACGTCTGGTGTAGTCTGTTTGTTGTTTCAGAGAACAGTTTCAGACATCTGGCTTGTGCACCCAGACGTCTGATATGGTGCATATCAGTTTTGTACATCTTTTCTTTTGCTTCTTTGTACCTATCGACTTGTAGTCTCTTGTAGTGTCCTTTGAGCCTCGTTCTTGTCTTTCTAGTGATGTTGTTCTAGCAAGTACCTATATATATAAATATATATATATGTATATTCGATTTCCATTGTATAGTTGTTATTATCGAAACCGTAGATTGAATTTCCTAACATATACGTATACATATACATATACATATACATATAGACAAACACATACACACATGCATGCATACACACACACATATATATATATATACATATACATGCATGCATACATATATATATATGTATGTGTGTGCATGTATATGTATATATATATGTGTGTGTATGTATGTATGTATATTTATATACATATGTATATATATGTATGTATGTGTGTGTGTTGCTCATATTCCTCGTAGGTATAATAAGAAAGCCAGTTTGACATAGCCCGGCCCAGTTCAAGCCAGCCTAGCACATATAAGCCCAACAAGGTTCATGTCGACTCGCTCTCAAGCTGGCCCCAAACCAGCCCATCTAATCAGTAACATTCCAGGTCCACAAACGACCGGCTCAACTCAAGGCGGCTTCAACATCCAACTCATCAAACAAGGCTTGACTTAAGAGCGATGTGTCTTTGGCCCGGCTTCATCACAGTCCGCCTTCAACCAGTCTCAGGCAGCCCGGCTCATCATCCCTTGGCTGACCCGACACATCCTCTACAAATTGGTCCATAGTAATATTTAGCTTTCCTCAATAAGTGACCGGCCTTCATAGCCCTAGAGAAGCTTCTCATCCGCCTTGCTACCTGGACATGCAAAAAAAGTAAACAACAACTCATACTACCAGTTGTACTAGGTACTCTAGTAAATTCGCCAAAAACATGCCTACTCCTGTAGCATGCTGCTAACATTAAATGCATATTAGATGCAAAGCACACGTCTCGTACAGAGCGACAATTTACATACTTCTGAGCTATACATTACATTGCACCTTTACAACTATCTTCCATTAGCCCATGTGTGATGTCCCCGATTTTTCGACCCCCATTTGAAGCACCAAAAACCGAACTGTCGACCAAAACAAACAACTCAACTACCCATAAATTGCAAAAATTTGAAAGGTAAAGTGGTGTATAGTTATTGACTAAACATCTTGCAATATAGTTGAAAACATAAATAAATATCAAAGTGGTGTATAGTTATTGACTAAACAAACATACTCTAATCATCTTGCAATATAAAATCATAAGTAATAATCACAATGATATTCCTTCTTATTCTTTTCCAATTTGGAATCAATATCCACATGTCCTACAATCTTGTAATACAGATACACACACACATACTAAAATATGATTGGAAAGCGGACTGTGTCATGGTACCAATGTGACTGTCTATGTACCCATCACAGGATCAAGCCCAATGTAGTTCTTGTACTACTAATTAGTAGAGCCCAATTAAGGGTAAATAAATAAAAATGGGTTACCTACAATCACAAACTTAGTACCACAATATATAATAATAATCTAGTATAACATAACATACAACCAGATGATGACTAAATGGGATTGGAAGCTTGATACTATATGAATTCCTGCTCTTCTCCTACATCATAGAGTTAATGCACACATAGATAATAATATCAAAAGTTCTTAGCATAATGTAGATAATAGTAGTGCTACTTATAAAGTATCTATCTACATTCTTCCTATTGTGATATGCCCAGAATGTAGAGGCTAACTAAATCTCTCGACACAGACTGAGTGAAGCTACTATGCTTTGTACATTTATTCAACATCTACTAATATGTAGTATGATGACATAATACAAGAGTCACACATAATAGCATGGACAGAACATGAGTAACTATACCTTAACATTCCACTCTAGTCCTATTTGGCGTAATAAGGCAGATAGTTAATGCATAATAAATCATCAGGGTACATAGGTAAACGTCACGCAACACACTAATATATCACGCACATCTCATAGTGCAAATGTATTGTCTCTAATGTCCATACTTATTTGTTTAGATTTCATATTTAATTTGCTTTTTTATCTTCAAAATCGCTTCCCAAAATGCATTCCATAGATTTCTTAAAATCCCATTTTTTTCCAAAATTAGTGCAAAATAGTATTTATTAGAAACCTATATTATCTATACCAGAAGCTGAGTACGCAAATGATAGAAAGTACTCGGTAACTTAAACGGTGGGTCCCCTCCAAACATTGTCCCTTTACTACCCCAACTAACACACAAAATTATAACAATGTCTCCATCAAATATATTTTACTAAAAGTTACAATAAATATCCTAGGAATAACCCAAGTAGTAGGCTGGTTGACTAGTGATTATAAGGCTAACTCGTCACAGACCCGAGACGCTATCCCGCGGTCGGTCAACTAAGATGGATATTAGCCTTTCTGGTATTAGAATTTTATTTCCAAAAATATCCTTACAATGAAGGGATCTCACCAGATCCACTGAATGCAATTCTAAGCATACAGAGTCTATCTTATTATACCCACTATCCGAAACCCAGATAATATCACAAGGTAAATAACTATATAAACATGTGAGTGCACATATATAACCAACAGGTGGTAATTAATAGAGCATTATTATATAAAGGAGACAATACCATAGTGCCTTATAGCAGGATGAGGTATTTTCCTACAACAACTTGTTGGTAACAAATATAATATTTTTTCAAAATAAGTAAGACACATATGTTTAAACTATAGTGTAGACCACATTAAATAATATTAGGTGTGCATATATTCAATTATCATAGTTGTCATACTTCTTATCCATAATGCACTGATATGTAAACATTGATATTCCTACTTGTAGCTTATTAGTTAAATATTCGATGATCACCATATTAATATCATAGTACTGCTACAAGTGAGACAACATGAGTAGCTTACGGGGTTTCACTACTCGTAATAATGTAATCATATCTTATTCACAATTGATTGATCATCAGAATATATATCAGAATGTGGATAGAGTACAAACACAGAGATAACCCATACTATCTAATGTTAGAAGCCCATTTTCCACTTTACACAATATAATGAATCTCAATCACTAAATCAATTATTTGAGTGTCAAGATATCCAGCCAATTATTTTGTTCGAGTAATACCTTAATATTCTAAATCTTAATCCTTGTCAAAATTCTATGATACAGACGATAAACCAAATAATGCGTGTATTATTATAACTATTAATTGAGCATAATAAACCTGTCAAATGGGTACAATATTAAAATTTCTCATATGTATACAATGAAACTTGTGATGTGTACTAAGTTTCAAATTATAACATGTACACTATAATACTGGCTAAGTGTATTTGAGCCTTACTATTATTTATACTCAATAAAATTGGTAAGTGCATATAATACCAAATTACTAAATGTTCACCATAAAACTAGCGTCTTGCACTTAACCCCAAATTACTATTCATACACTATAAAACTTTCATATGTGTACTTTTTGTAAACTATTAGATATGTGGATGTGTTCGAATTTTATGACATATATAATTCTAATAAGAGTAGTTTTCGGGTTTATACTACTCAGAATAATATTTTCTCATCAATTACTCAAATGGTTAATTATATATTTCTGACCAATAAATACTTAATATTTTACACAAATAAGTTAATTATATATTTCTGACCAATAAATATTTAATTTCAACTAAGGGAAAATCTAATAATCTATAACTGCTAGTAGTGCACTAGTGGACGGACTTCTATCACAACTGTGAATGCTGGTAGCCATAGGACGGGTAGGCTTCTATTACAAATATTAGATTAATCCCACTTAACGTAGACCTATTATAAATTTTTCGCTAAATTCCTAATCTATGCATATGATCCATATATAATGGTCAATGGAGTTTATGATATTCTAATAATTATAACAACATTAACGGGTCATCAATTATAACAATAATAAGTCATTAATTAATTAATTACTGGTTTATATACACTAATTAAAATTTCTATGCCTTAATTCAGTTCCTTTTTGAATGTGTGAATAAGCTATACTAAAATGGTATATATTCTGTAATGAGCCTAGTGACACAAGTCGTGTCAAAAAAGTGTCTCATACAAAAAAGTTGTAGCTTGTTCAATTTCCATGGGTTAAACGGTAATTTATAGTTCTTATATAAATCTATACTATTATATTATTACTGAGTTGAATTTCAAGGGCACACAAGCCCCCTGAATATTTTGTGAAATGAACCATCTTTTTTTCTTTTATTCGTACCCAGCTCTCCACTTTTTCCATATCCTCCAAACCCTATCTATTAACGTCCCCATACCGCTCCCTCTTGATGAAAAACGTAATCTTAATGGCTGTGCCTCGCTCTATCAACCTTCTCTTCTCTTTGTCGGCTCAAAATCCATTTCTTGCCGTATATATGGAGATCAATTCCTTCATCTCCCTATTCCAAAATTTGAAGGTTTGATTACCTTATTTCAATGGCTGAGTCAATTTAATGCTCCTCTTTGTCTTTGTTGTTCCTCTCTCGCGATTGAGTTTCAACCGGTTTACTGCTGCTTCATTCGTCGAGATATCTTACTTTTCAGGTATGCTACTATTATTATCCCTGTACAATTGCTATTTTCATTCATTTATTTCTGATTGAATGTTTATTCTATTTGTTTGGCTTCTTTGTCGATATTCGTTCTGTTTGCCTTAGGTTTTTCTTTGATGTTTCCATAGGGTTTTTGTGCACAGTTATGCTGCTACGTCATTTCAATTGAATGCTACTGCTTCTTTTACCCATTCAAAATCATTGTTCAAAGACTGTTTGCAATTCAAAAACATTGTTCAAAGACTATGTTTGCAATTTAGTACTTATTTCAGTTTAGTTTGATTGTTTGCCCAATTAGTAATGGCGTTCCTTGTTATTATTGCTGCAGCGTGTCCTGCCTTACCGTCTACCTTTTTTCCTTGAGATTCATCTGCAACTATTTTCCTTAAGGGATTGTTCTTCCCCTCCAGGACAACATTTAGTTAATATCCTTCCCCTATTATGCTTGAATTACTTATTTTCTTTTTTTTACTAGAGAATCATTCACACTACCCTTTTTCAGGCCTTTTCTTTGTCGATTTTTTAGATTCTAAACACTTGATTAAGAAAGATTGTTTGATAGATTGCGAGCTTAAAGGATCCGGTTAATTACAACGGCATAGTTAAAAGAGGGGAAATTTTAGGTACTTCATGTTTCAAACCCATCTCAGGTAAATAGATATTACGAGTTCTATGTATGGATGTTAATTCATTTTATTAATTTCGTTTGAGGCATAAAATCTTGCAGTTTTTACAATCTAACTCAATGTACATTTTTTTCTACCCAGATCAGCGTACTATGATATATGATTTTGTTTATTGTCATTTGTCAACTCGCTGCTAGAAAAATTAATATACGCCTCTCTAAAATTTGTTCTCCACATTTTTTAATGTCCTCTTAATTTCACTGTTTCCACTGTATTTTCATCTGAGTTTTGTTTTAATTCTTACTTTGTGGGAAAATACAACTTCCCAACCTTATTCAAAATAGCAACGACAATGGTGTCTAGATCCACTTTTTTATGCCCAGTTAATATTTTTGATTCATTACTTCTTTACTGTTGATTGATTAAATTTATTATCTTCTCCAGGTATATAAACAATCTTATTTAAATGTTATTTATTTTGTTCTACTATATTTAGTTGTTGATCGATTACTGTAGTGGATTAGATTTCTTCAACCTAAGATGAATTTAACAAGTTCATTGATGAACCAACTCCATTGCGTAGCATGTTAGTCCCTCTCATCCACGGTAAAAAAAATTATTCTTAGGTTGTCAATTTCAAATCTCATTAGTAATGCGATTTTGTTATAAATTTTGTACAAAATCAAGGTTTGATTTGTACATTTTTAATAGGTCTGGAGTTCCAAAGGAAAAATGTAAATCTGAATCACTTATTTTCCTGGTACAGGTTGGGAAAGATTCCAGTCTTCTTTGGAATCATTTCTAGGGCAGGCTATATTTTTGTTGTCAACTAAATGACGATCTGCCTTGCTTGACCCAATCATCTATCTTATTTGAGGTAAAAATTCTATGTTATGTTTTATATATTTGTTTCATTTGTCCATAATTGGTATTTTGTATTTATTTAGTATTAATGAAATATGCACCTTAGTTGTGCACTCCACCTTTTCCTATTTCCGTGATTAATTGATCTCTTTACAAATGCGTTACTTCCAAATTTTGTTTAGAACATGTCTCAAATTTTGTAAATAAGGTATGTATTTGAAGTGGTAAAACTTTTCAAACATTGGAAATATTACTGCCCTAAGATCAATGTTGCACCAAATCATCCTTTATGGTATTGTCTATCCCATCGTCATAGTCTGGCTCTACTCCTAAGTGGATTTGCTATCACCTCCTCTTACGCTAAGATGTTTTTTTCATTAATTTATGATTATTTTGTTTTTCCTAAATGAAAAACAAATACAGTGGTATCTTATTTTCTAAAAAAGATGATTTGACATTAGTTTCACTATTGTAGGAAATGAATGGAGTTGAGAGGTTGGAATTTGGCTTCCAGCACTTCAAAACAAAGGTAGATGAATGTGCATTTTTTATTTTAAGATTGCAAGTGCTGCCCTTTTTAATCAGGAAATTCATGTATATTATGTGTTCTTGATTGGATTAGTTTACAAGAGCTAATACTTCTGTTTCTTCTATCCCCGGTTTCAGATTTTAATCTTTTACTTGCCCAAGACCAAAATCTTATACTATATCTTCACTAAATCTATTCTATGGAAAATATCGAGTCTTCAATAATTCAAAATTGAATCTTCCAGATGTTTATGTCTGTATATTGATTATTAGGTTAAAAAGGGATGGATTAAGTAAACAAGATGTTTAATGCTTCAAGAAAGACTATGAAAAAGAGCATTAAACTCTTTGAATCTGTATATGGATGGATGATTCGTTTACAAGTCATTGAATATTATGGACATGTTTAAAAGGGAGAATATGTTTATCACGGAAGTTTATCATGAGATATGGTGTTATAACAATACAAGTTTTAAGATTTATTTCTCCAAAACTTACAGAAAGTATATTTTGAATGACTTTTCTAAGCATCAATTCAATTTCAAGATCAATGCGATAGATCAATGTGAGTTTTATAAGTTATTTTATCCACCACTTTTGAAGTTGGACAATCAAGAACTACTTTTTTTAAAACACTAATAAGTAGCATAATATGATAAGAACAATGTTTATTTTTAGTAAGACAGTAAACTCATTTAAAGTCCCATTATTTAAAAGTCTTATTACAATTGTTTAATTTTAGCTTTGTAAACATAATGCCGCAAACATAAATAAGAACTTGGTCTAACTACAATAGAAGGCAAAAATACACAAAACGAGAGCAACATAATATAATGATATACATACTTATACCCTATTTGGATTTTGTCACGTAAGTGGTTCTACCAAATGTCGTTGTACGCTTATGTTGCAACTTTATTATATATAAAATTGAACATTCAATCTCAATTCTATTTTATTCTTAATTTAATCTCAATTCAAATATTAATTCCTCCTTAACTCAACATTTAATCCTTAAATTTTTGTTACATAATTTATTTTAATAAAATGCATATGCATAAAGCATCTCTTTTATCCAGTTCCATCTGAAAGTTAGGATTAGCACTATTCATCTTTAATTAGATATTTCTCACTTTTTTATGTTGCTGCAACAAACGCAAATCACTGTCCAGTCTAGACTTAAACATGAATTCTAAGATGTAGATGATTATTCTTCCTTCATCTTCACTGTATTTCACAATTAATTTTACTCTTTTTTCTCCTACTAATGTTATCCTCTAATTATTCTTTTAAACTGCTGGATAGTCTTGCTTCATTTGATGAAATGCCCATTTTTGTATAATTTAGACTGTTATTTTCACTAATTATTTGGGTTAACCGTTTTTAATTATATTGTAATTATTTGAGTTTCACATCCTATTTAGGAAGTCACTGAATGAGATATGTACTTAACAATCATGGCTGCTCAAATTCATCTTGGACCAGTCGATGATCATATTAATATCGATCTTGAGGTAATAATTTAGTTGATTTATTTCTACCGATTGTCATTGTACCTATTTGTTTGCTTTATGGAGTTCAAAAGTCATTGCAACTTTAAAAAAATCCTATAGTTTCATGCGACTCAAGTTTGTTTTTTATTCATTTCTTTAACAATATATAAACAAAAGATATATATATGCACATATATACACATACGTATACACACACAAACACACATACATACGTACACACACATGTAACTGTTTGTTTTAGATTTGTTTTATTACCATGATTTTGTTATTTTTTGATCCCCAATGGAGCCCATTTTTTGGAAAGTTCATTGAGTTGCAAATACCATCAACTAATACATAACTAATCTCAATATAGGTGGAAAACCATGGTTTTCAATCTTAATACTATTATTTAACCACCGATATCTTAGATTTTGTCGGTTTTGCACAAAAGATGTTTTTTGTGTATCGTTTAGCGGGCCGTTGAGGTTTACTACTATGTCCAAATTAACCTTTTACTTTGGTTTAAAACAAAATACTATTTTAACTTCCTCAAAATGCTGATTGGATTTGTAGAATATTAGCTTAAAAGAGATAAGTACAAGTGGCGTTGTGTTTTTCCATATGGACCTAGCTTTTGTAGAGAAAACATACGTATATATCTTATTTTACTGATTGTTAACTAGAATTGATGTTATGTGAAAACATGGTTTGAAAGACTATTTCTCAAAATAATAAAAAAAGGATAAGTATGAGTAGTTCTTATCTATGGCTATTCAAAAGTGTTTTGATGTGTTGGTTCTTAAAATTCGCGGAGGTAGAGCATTGAGTGAGACTTTTTCAACTAGGAGGGACCTTTATGAATTCATTGATTCCAACATTCTTTTTTTCCTATTTCAGTTTTGGTTATGTTAACCATTACCTTGGATTTGTTGGTATTACCAGAAATTACTGCTTATCAACAGTGCGAAACAATCATGTATTTTTCTGACAACTTATAGTTTGGTTGTTTAGTTTTTTGCATAGTTTAAGTTCCTAAAATTGTTGCTTATCATTAGGGTGATACTATTAACCAATTTTCAGCAAATCTAACAATTTATACTATGAAAATTAAACTGCTAATTTTTTAGTGGAAGTTTCTTATTTGTTGCTATTACATTTTTACTACTGTAGAACTTGGTTTACATTTAAATACCAACAGTACTAAATTATGCTTTGTATCAAGAATAACTTATTTATTGGTTCATGTTTATTTTGTTAATGATGCAAAATACATGTTTGCTTCGAAAAAAAGTGTTTTGCCACTATTTTTCATACTGTGAAGCGTGGCATTGTTATAATCAGAAGCGTAGACAGCTGAAATTTTCATGTATTATAGTATGTTATTGTTGCATGTCAAGATAAACTTGCAATCATGATTTTCATGATTTAGATGCTAATTATGGCCGATCTAAAATATGTATGTCTAACTTCATATTAGTACTTATATGGTTTATTTAATGGCATAATCAGTTTATAATAATTGATTGGATTAATTTGATTATTCTTAAACTTATTATTATAGTATTAATTGTGTTAAATAGCATATTCCAAAGGTAAATTAAGTAAAGTTCATAAATTACTAACTTTACTAAATTACTAAATTAAGTCAAGTTCATAAATTAAGTCAAGTTCCCAGACAATTCCTGACATACAACCATGACAAATAATTTTATATTTATAACCATTAGTACTTTTGGTTGCGCCATTTAATCTATCTTTTGAATTTTAATTTAGTGACTTGATATTATGATTAATATTGCTATATATTAATTTACAGAATACTTTCTTTTTCAATCTGCATTAATAGAATGTTAAGTACAAAAAGATGTAGATGGTTAAGTTTATAAAGGTTTAGTGGTACTTTGTATGACTTTATGTTAGTAGTCAATAGTCATTAGCTTTTAATGTTTATACTTTTGATGGCTTGAGTTTGATCATAGGATTTATTTTTTGTTTAAACACCCACTCTTACTATTAACTAATAAAGTCAGGCCGTTGCTAGCTTTTTTAATAAAGATGTACCTAAGCTATGATTAAATTTATAACTTAGGTTTTGTAAAAAAATATTGTATGAGTTCTTATTCTACTAGGGTGTTATGGACACAATTTGAAAGAGAAACAATGGAAATACCTTTTAGCCAACATGTGCATACAACTCAACAATGGTTTCGATGTTTTGATTAATCATTTTTTTCCATTAAGGTTTAAGACTAATCTGAAATTGGTTTAAAAGAATACTGTACAAGAAATAAGGCCATATAAGTTGCATAGACCCAAACTGATGAACTACAAATAGGACCGATATTTGTACTTCTTTTAGGTTTTAATAATCCTTATTTAGACTACTATGTTTTAAATTTTTAAGTAGCTGGTATATTCACCTATTGTTTGAGCATTTATAATACTTTAAAATTGTATATTTCGATAGTTTTTTCCTTCAATCTTATGTCTGTAGGTTGTGCTACAATCATGAAATAGATTTTTTAGTTTTTAGCCATGGTTTCCATTGCTCTAGGCTAGCTAAGTACCTTCTCCCATCTTTGAATTATTTATTTAACAACTTTGAACTGTTAGTTTATTTAACATATGCCATCTCTTATGTATATTGGTAAATAACTAAATATGTAAAAGTTCCTCTAGATGTTTTTCAATATAAAGGTTTCCCATTGTTGTAAAATAAATATCGAGGTTATTCCTTTTTTTCTTAATATTATTTTGTTAGGAACAAAGATACATAATTTACCTTACTATTTTCGGAATAAAAAAAAATAATCCTTTAAACATTTACCTTGCTTTTCGAATTTTGTGGCCTCGGTCATTGTATATATTAGGTTATTCTTCCACCATTAACTTCCAGTGACACATCGGTATTTCATTGCAAATGAAATTTGTGGTATTCCATTTTTAATGCAATTTATTGTGAATTTATGTAATGAATGTACTTATCTTCATCCTTCATTCAATAATAGGAAACTCATTCAAGGACCTATCTTCATTAATTTAAATGTTTAGCTACATGTCACCTTTAATGGTAACCGACCTACAATATAAGTATAAAATTCAAAAGCATTTCAAATTCATTGCAGATGCACTTAATTATAGCAACAAATTAAACTGGAAAAACATTTACATGCTATTTATGACAAAGGCAAGAAAATATGGTCAAACTATTGTAAATCCCTGCTTAGGATGTTGTTTATATGGAATAAACTATTACAGATTTGATGGGTGATTTTACCGATAATTTGTTTCCTTCCTTGGCATTTTCCTATTGACAATATAACATTCTCTTTTTTGGTTTTTGATGCTTTCTTACTATATTTTTGTAGTCTTTAAAAGATCCACAATGAATATAGAGATATGCTGCCACATCCATTAAAAAGTGGCCCAACAATAAATAAAAATTTGATGACATAAAATCAAGGTTTGAGGTAAAATCCAGTTTAATAAAAAGCTACCGGACTTCAAAATTTTATAGAAGAAACTCAATAAAAGAATCATTCCGAGTTCTAAATATATAAATATTCAAATTTTGAAATTTTAATAAATTGTCTCTGTTTTACATATATTTCATTTTCATATAGTTGGAAGAGGAAATGCCTTTATAAACTCATAATAAATAAATCGAAACGTAAAATTTAATGTCATTTGGTCAACAATTGATGAAAATAATAGTAAATAGTATTGAAACCATACTGTATCACCATATGTACTTTAGGTATAAGTAATCGTGAGCAAATTCAATTTCATGTTTAATATACATATGTTTTTAACTAATTCACAACAATATGTACTTTAGTTTAGAGAGAGTACATTCAATGTAGTGTCAGGTAAGAGAAAAGCACAAAAAAATTCCATTATATTGAAATTGTACAAAATATTTTACTATAATGGCAGGAGTTTTTGGTTGATAGGTTATGTTAACCCGCCTTTTGGCAAGGTCGTAGATAGGCGGACTTAACTAAATTGACTACTCGTTTGTCGAGGTCGGTTCACGATGGATTTAATCAACTGGATGGATGGACGATCAAGCATGGTCGATGGGTAAACGACGCTGCACGCTTGGAAGGTTGGTCGGCCGTATTGGAGTGGCTCAGTTAAAGGTGGTTCGGCACCACCTTGGGTCGGCACTAGGATGAAGTTCACTTGGATATGTCGTTCGATCGAGAAGTGGAGAAGATACATGGCTCAGTCTGGAAGTTGTGGGTCGTTCGGCATGGGTGGCTCGGTCTGGAAGCCATGGGTCGCTCGGAGTCAAGTGTCGCTCGGCATCGTGGGTCGCTCGGCGTTAAGTGTCGCTCGGCATCGTGGGTCGCTCGGCGTCAAGTATCGCTCGACATCGTGGGTCGCTGGCGTCAATTATCGCTCGGCATCGTGGGTCGCTCGGAAGGATGGAAGCTCGTATCTGGCTCGGCATTTGGGTGGTTCGGCACTCGACGGTGGCTCGGCATTTGGGTGGTTCGGCACTCGAAGGCGGGTCATGTTACTTCCGGTCTCTGAGCAAATCACTTCGGGTTAGTACCAAGGTTACTTTGAGTCGGCCTATAGAGGACTTGGGGTCGGTTAAGGTGAAGGGTGTGAACTCGGCTGAAGTCTTAATGGGCCTGTATCACTTGAGAAGCCCAAATACCTGGTTTTGCCTATAAATACAGCACGTAGGGCTTCTGAAGAAGGGGATCTTCTTTCTGCTTTCTTACTTTCTCTTTTCTAAGGCTAAGGGTACTCTACTATTTTGTAACTGTAATTGATCCTCATATCAATAAAAAGGAAACTTCTGGAGTGTAACAACCCTTATATCTATCGATTTTATATTTAAATATTTTATCGTTAGTCGGATGTTAGCCCGAAAAGCTACTTTTTGCATACGGTCAAATTAGGACTCGAGACTACTTCCATTGAGTTCAAAATGACGTTTGCGATCTTTTTGAGTGTAAACTTCGATATGTTTGGAGATAGTGAAATTTTCGTCACTTTTTGGCTTAGGACTTTGGTTTGGGGCTGAACACACACTAACTCAGCCCAACCCCCTCATCTCTTCATCACTTCATCAAATAACATGCAAGCTTCATCAAAAATGGTGGTGGGAAGTGGAAATTAAAACTCCAAACTTAAATTCTATTGCAAATCTGTGATTCAACATCAAATTCAAGGTGAAGAACATAGATTCAAGCTTGTGGTTGATTCTTGCTTTGCTCTTAAGCTCTCCAACATCAATTTCATGGAAAAGGTGAGATTTTTGATCTCACATCTTGCCTATAATCATCATTGGACTGTTGGGAATGATTCCTCATCACTTTAGCATGTTTGTTTGTATTGGATTTGGATTGGATTGGCGAAAAACCCAAATTTTTAGTGTTTTTGGAGATTTCCTGAGCTTAGGTCGTTCTGCCTCCATAGGTCGCCCAGAACTGTAGCTCGTTCGCGAGTTAAGCCTTAAGCCGTAGGTCGTTTGCGAGTTAAGCCTTAGGTCGTTTGGCCTTTATAATCTTAGGTCGTTCGCGAGTTAAAACTTTAGGTCGTGCACCCTCCTTAGGTCGCGAACCAGTTAGGTCATGCACCCTCCTTAGGTCGCGAACCCGTTAGGTCACGCACCCTTTTTAGGTCGCACGTCTTTAGGTCGCGCGTCTTTAGGTCGCGAGTTTTAGGTCGCGCGTCTTTAGGTCGCGAGTTTTAGGTCGCGCGTCTTTAGGTCGTGAGTTTTAGGTCGCGTGTCTTTAGGTCGTGTGCTTTTAGGTCGCTCGACTCTGTTAAGTCGTAGGTCGTTGGAACTTAAGTTGCTCGCCTCCCTTAACTCCGTTATGTCGTAGGTCGTTGGACCTTCGTAGGCGATCTTATCTGAAAAGCATTCAACAGAACTTCCACTTTGATGCATTTTGAGCTGATTTCCTTGGATTTTGTTCACGTCTTCGAATGTGAATTTTTGTGATAGATTGTTTCAACAATCGTTTTATGACTTGTCACTTTAAAGATATGAAGGTTTTAATACTAGTAGAAAATATCAAAACTCTTTCATCAAATCGATTTCAACACTATTTTAAATATCAAAAGTTCGTTTTCTCAAACCGATTTCCAATCTACTAATATATACAAGCCTTTACTTCACTCGGATGAGAAATCGACTTAAACGACTTAGTAAAACGAGTGGTATGAAACGCTTGCGTTCACTTTGTCGGTTAGCTCTAGGACTTGTTCGATTGAACCCTTTTGTGACAATTTCCAAGTGAAGATCTACAGTTTGTTCGTAAATATTTAAGTTAAGCAAGTGGTTATGGGACATGAAGCTAAACTCATATATTTACTAACTTGGTGTGATTGACACTTCCTGATGATCATGATGATCATTTTTGTGATTTAGACTAGCGATTGAGCGATGTCTCTTTGTCTACGAGGGAGACTATACCCCGTTTGTGTGATGTTTCGCCATCACATATGTAGGGTAGCACCCTACGGTCTTCGGGCCATTCTTGTGTGAAAATTTAATGGATAGTGTAACGACCCCAAATTTTATAAGTATTTGAATTAATAATTAATTGAGTTTTTGAATTTAAAATTGTTAATTTATTTCATTCTGAATAAAAATAGTAAAACAAATGGTTTAAAGTGAAATTAATCGATTAAAGTAATGCGAGTTTCCCCGAACTCAAATAAATTTGGTATAAATCATTTTAATTTAAATATTGTGTATATATGTATATATATATGTGATTTGAATTTAAATAACTCAATGTAATAAATTGTGAAATCATTAAATTAATCTTAAAATAAATGGTTTAAAGATAAGTATAAAAATAAAATGATTTTTAAAGATTTAGAATTGATGGTTAGTGATGATTTGAATGTACAAATTAAATATAAGATATAGAGTATAAAATAAATACCTTTGATAAAAATTTAACAACAAATTAAAATAGAAATTATTTATATTACAAGGCTAAAAATATTTGAGTTATAAATAGAGATAAATAAAAGATAAGCTATAAAGTAATATACATTCAAATAACAAGATATAAACATATATATGTACACTTGCAAGGAATGAAACAAGAATGTAAGTATATGTTGGCTTGCAAATGAAGACAACAAAGATATGTAAATATCTATTAGTTTAAAGAACAAGATCAAGTTGAACACGTACAGCCGATATGAGAAAAAATATTCATTTGTACATGGCAATTAATGCAAGCCATCACCATATTTTCACATCAGCCACCAAAACAAATATTAGTAGACAAAGCAAGAAATATCCCTGACCTATTGTACAAAATAATATATACCCTGTACATTTTTCTTTTTTTTTATATATCAATACCAGCCTTCCTTATTTCATCTGTTCGTTCCTCAAAACCAAAGAAAAACTGAAGTAAAACATCTCAAAGCTTAAAACATAAGTATCATCATTCAACTAAGCTACCATTCAGTTCAACTAAAAGAAAAGAAAAGAAAAGAAAAGGAACAAATGCTGCAGGATCAAAGTGAAATGTAATATCTGAAAGCAAGATTCATTTCGAGATTCAAGTCTCAAATTCCAGGCTTAAAACAAAAATGAAATGCTCTCTGTTCTTCTTCCCTTTCAATGGTGAGCAAATTCTTCAACCCTTATGTATATATGATCTGGTTTGCATGTGATTTATATTGGGTATATGTTATGGAATGATGTGGTAGAAAAAAAAAATCATATTTGTATGTCCATATATATATATGTCTATCTGTAGCCTAAAAATGTAGATACATGTATAAGAACCTGTCTCTCTGTTACAGGCTAAAACAGACTCAAAAATTCATATCACCCAAACCAATCAATATTAGGTTTTGATTTCAAAATTAAAGGTGATTGTAAAGGTGTAATACCAATTTTAAAAATAACCACAAGTATAATTATTGAATAAATATTTTTAAAATTGGAAATTACAGTGATGAGCACTTTAAATCAGGAAAATCAAATATGGTAATTTCAAGTTTTGTTTATATCATCAGATTCGAGTATAAAAACGATGATTTTTGAGAGAAACATCATGATTTTTAACTAAGTAAATCACGAGATATTGGAAGATGATCAGAATCGACCATTTCTTCGATTTTTGATGATCGCATAGTTGAGTGGCTTTGGAATTCTGGTTAAAGCTTGCTGGAGGATCGATGGTCAAGGGAAAAATGGTCGCATGATTTCTAGTTGATCATGGCGACGGTACTGTTCGAAATTAGGGTTTAAGTTATCACTTTGGTCGATGTCAGAATTTAGGGGACTGAGTTAACGTGGGTAGGCCGGAGTCGATCGCAGGGTGGGGGATCGCCGTGTGGGGACGTAGTGCTACTCTGGAGTGAAGGCTGGAGGTCCTCGTCGTCTCGATCGTCGGTGGCGAAACGATTTCAGTGATGGGCTCGATCCAGTTTTTGATCGAGAGAGTCGTTTTGAGATTCGACTCGATTTTGCTTAATCAAATTTCATTTTCGCGTTTGCTTGTGCTAGTGTGATCGTCGAGAGTGGTTACGACGATCAACGGAGGTCGACGTCGTGGTGTCAGGTGCACAGCGTGCACGCCAGAGGTTGGGTATCAGTTGCTTTTGAAGATTTGGGGGAGAAAGGGATAACTCGAGGATGGTCTCAAGAAAACAATCGCTCGACTCGAAGCAGCAGAGGGAGTTTGGGTTGAAGCAGGGAAAGTGGACTCGAGTTTCACTCGAGTGATTCCTGTGTCTTGCTCGAAGCAGGTAGGGGATGGACTCGAAGTCATTCCAGGCTTTGGCTCGAGTGTATTTTTTGTAACAGGTTTTGATTACTGAAGCCTGTTCTTTTTTTTAGTAAAGTTTTAAAAAGTAACAAACAAAAAAAAATTTAAACTAAGTTTAAATCTGAATTCAAGTTTAGTTTAAATCCTAGTTTGAAATAATTTAAGTTTTTGAAATTTAAATGGGTTTTAACAACTTTTAAACGACTAAGTGAATTTCTTAATAAAAGTAATTAAGGTAAATTTGTTAATCAATTTAAGTTTGATTTACCAAGTAATTTAAAGAATAATTAATTTGAGGATAAGTAATTATGTGATTAATTAATAAAGGTTGATTAATTTATAAATAAATGTTGATTAATTTTAATTAATGGTTCATTTACTAATGAAATTAGTTAAGGATAATTGATTAAAGGATAATAAATAAATTAAGGATTGATTAATTTATTAAGAATGGATGATTAATGATTTAAGCATCAGTAAATAAAGTGACTAAAAGATTAATAAAATTTTAAGGATGATTAATTAAAGTGTAATTAATTAAGGGTAATTAATTTAATAATAATTAATCGATTTTGGGTTAATTAATTAATTAAAGATAATTTATTAAATGGTGAATTAAATAATTAAAGGATAATTATTTAATAATTAATAAAGGTTGATTAATTTTAATTGAAGGTTAATTAATTTATTATTAATGGTTAACAAATAACTGATTTAAAAGATAATTTATCAAAATGAATTTGTAATATTAATTAACCAGGATTAGTAATTTATTCATAGAAATTATCTGATTTAGATTTATCAGATAATAAATTTGACCTTACTTATGAATGTTTGAATTCTATTGAATGTTGAATTGTTTGATATCCCTAATTGTGATGCTTTGTGATATATCCTGATTTATGTTGTGATCTGTATTTTACTTATCTGTGATATATATCTGTGATCTGTGAATGAGGATAAGCGTTATAATTTATATCGCTTATCAACTATATCCTATATTTTGATCTGTGATGATTCATCATGTTGCACTATTGTGTTAAACCCCTGAGCTACACCTTTACACACACAAATATGGATTTCACGTGGAAATCGGTTAAGTCACAGATAATTTGATTTTGATATTTTTGAAATTGAAATTTTAATTTCAATTTATTTTGAAATTAGAAATTTGGGTTTAAAATGAAAAGCTTTTGAAATGGAATTTCAAAGATAAAAGTTATTTTGAATAACTTAATCGAGTTTTGAAAATTTAAATAATTTGATTTAAATTTGAATTCAAGTTTGGAATTGAATCCTATGATTTGAAACTAGGGATTAAAGATGATATAAATGTGTTTATATAAAGTTAAACCATTTAAAAGTATAATTTTGAGAATTTGGATTTAACCCAAATGACTTTAACTCGTATAAATGAGATCAGATTTTCCGAAGTGAAACTGTTTGTTTTCAAAAGAATAAAAGCTTTCAGATAAGAAATGAAATTCCAGTTTAATTAAAGGAATTTCAAGATTGAATTGAAAAATGGTTTCTAAGTTATGAATGAATTCTTTTTGAAAGCTATGAATAAAATCTGGTTATTTTTAACAGATTTAAAATGATGATTTGTTTAAACCATTGAAATTGAATCGTTTTGAAAGCTATAAGTTAAATCTTTGTTTTAAAGATTTAACGAGTTAATCAAATTGAAATGGGAATTAATTTGGAAAATCTGTGAATGAATCTTTTGTTTAAAAGATTAAAGTGTGGAAATTGTTAAACCGTTGAAGGTGGTTAAAATGAATCTTTTTGTTTAAAGATTTGAAAATGGTAATTTGTTAAACCATTTGAAAGAAAAGTTTGGGTAATAAGTTGTGACTTAATTGAAATCACAATATCCATATGTTTTTAAAATATTGCGCTCATTATTCGGTTTAGCCGGGAGAGGACCTTTGGGTCGTATAACCCATTCCGAATAATGATACGTCGTATATGGATAGCATTTGAAGACCGGTGTTGAAGACCGGATATTTACGAAAACGAAAGGACAACTCGTCGAATGTCTCTGCACCGACTGGTCCCCGGTATAGAGATTTTATCACCCTTTGTGATGGGAAGTCCGGACGTGATTGGAAATTATCCGGAATTGCAAGGGCTTCGTGAGAAGTGCCTTCGGTTCTGTTCGAACCCAGAACAGACTTGTATGGATACATGTCTGACATTACACTTTGAGATATAAAGCAGATTTCTTTAAAATACATTTCTGTTGGTGGCGGAGAATTTATTCTCTTAGCTTAACACCCTTCTCTGAGACGTACGAGCTCAGAGGTTATGTAGTTGAAGGTTATCAGCGATATATCCCAATTTGGTAATGTGGCATGCTGAGTGTTGCTGTGTGATGATCAGTGTTTGATCATTTGTGATATGATCATTTGTTTGATCATTTATCTTTGTGATCATAGGTTGATCATCTATTGACCCAAAGCATGGCTTTTTGAAAAAGCGTAGCTTTGTGGACGAGACTTCGTCAGGGCCTCACTACCCGGAAATGGTCGAAACAGGAATGTTGCGGCAAGGTTATGAGGGTCGCGCCCTTTAGGGTATGTCATTTCCTTCTGGAAAGGGGTGGTGTCATGGTATGGAGCCCAGATACTTACTCATGTGGATACACTTTCTTTATGATGTGTGATGTTGGATACCGAGCTCGGATAAAGGTCCCAAAGGACCGGGAGGTGGCATATTCGTGAGTTACCTGTTACAGGGGTAACCCGACCTTGTTTGGCAGAGAGCAGTTTGTCTCTCGGGGCGTCCCGCCAGAGGCGTTCCCATGCGGCGGAAGGAAGTTCCTTAGCCTGACCATTTGTTGGAAATCCATCTTTCAATACGAACTTGTACGGTTTTAGTTGTAGAACCTGCCATCTACTTATGGTGGCGCCCCACTGTTTGGATGGTAGCTATAGTAGGCATAGTTCGGAATGTCTATGTTGGCTAAGATTAATATTCTACTTTTGAAATGTTTTCTGCACTATGCACTAATAATAATAATCCAATGTTTGCGTAGTAAGCATCTTTGACTATCATAAGAAGAAATCTCCTCCAATTCTGCGTTTGCATTGTGTGTGTGGCGGGAGGTCTTATGGTAGTTTCATTTTCCAAAAGCATTGCGGTTTTCAATGTTTAAATTCTTTTATTGTTTGTTTAAAGATAAACTGTTTTGTTGCTCACACCAGTCCCATGACTGATCCGGAGTTTATTGTTCCCTTCCTAAACTCTGGGTGCTCATTAATTTCCACACGAGCAGTCTAGAGTTGGGTTTCTTTTCAGATATTCAGGTTTAGTAGATTATCTGGAGCTAGTTCATTCATCGGAGTTGGTTATCTTGGAGTTGTGGATTCATTCTTGTCTGAAGATCATTTTGGAGTTATCACTTCTATTGATATTGTTCCGCTGCTGTTGTTATCTTTTCTTTTCCGCTGCTATTTCTTGTATCATATCTCTGATGTATATTGATATTCATTGTATCACTCTGTTGTATCAGATATTGTATATCAATGTATTATTCTTTTTATTCCGCTGTGTTATTTACTTAATGTTGTTATAGCTCCGGCGAATCGGATTTGAACGGTCGAATCTGCGGCATTCTAGTACAATGTGAAGTACGGATGTTGATTTTCGAGCGGGCAAAACCCGATACGTTACATTTGGTATCAGAGCTAAGGTTGAACTTTAGCTCAGGAGTATAACACATTAAGTAGCTCATTAGAGATAGAGTGAAGTAAACTCTAGAATGAGTATCCTCAGATATCCGTTCGAATGCCTCAGTAAATTCTCTTGCTATCCACTGATAGTGAGTATGAGTGCAAGAAGAGGATGAGATAGGGGACAGAGGGAATACGACTATAAATGGTCAATACTCTGTAACAACGAGGAAGCAATCTTTTAGTCTATCCATCTCTTTGTTCGTCATCTTTTCTCAATTCTTCGATAGTTTCTGGTAGATCCAGAAAAGAAGATTCGATATATTAATATGAGACATAAACTCCAGATAGGCCAGACTTGTTTGTTTGGATGTATTGGTTGCTTTGATTGCTATGGTTGATAGATATGCTTTAATTTCTAAACTGAAAGTTCTGAAATCGTATCCACATATCTGTCTAATCTTTGGGTCCCAGATATGTTCTACGAATGGTTAGTTATTCCTTCGAACTAACCGATGTCACTGCATATTTCGTAGATCTGGTTAACCCGAGTATCTTCTGAAGTGTTAAAACAGATTCGTTCGTGATATTCTGATTTGGTAAGCCAAATGCAGAATAGCTGTTCAGTTTGATTTGATGAAATGTCTTTCATCTGTCTTTGTGTCTCCTTGGTGAATTTCGAGGACGAAATTCTTTTAAGGGGGGAAGTCTGTAACGACCCCAAATTTTATAAGTATTTGAATTAATAATTAATTGAGTTTTTGAATTTAAAATTGTTAATTTATTTCATTCTGAATAAAAATAGTAAAACAAATGGTTTAAAGTGAAATTAATCGATTAAAGTAATGCGAGTTTCCCCGAACTCAAATAAATTTGGTATAAATCATTTTAATTTAAATATTGTGTATATATGTATATATATATATGTGATTTGAATTTAAATAACTCAATGTAATAAATTGTGAAATCATTAAATTAATCTTAAAATAAATGGTTTAAAGATAAGTATAAAAATAAAATGATTTTTAAAGATTTAGAATTGATGGTTAGTGATGATTTGAATGTACAAATTAAATATAAGATATAGAGTATAAAATAAATACCTTTGATAAAAATTTAACAACAAATTAAAATAGAAATTATTTATATTACAAGGCTAAAAATATTTGAGTTATAAATAGAGATAAATAAAAGATAAGCTATAAAGTAATATACATTCAAATAACAAGATATAAACATATATATGTACACTTGCAAGGAATGAAACAAGAATGTAAGTATATGTTGGCTTGCAAATGAAGACAACAAAGATATGTAAATATCTATTAGTTTAAAGAACAAGATCAAGTTGAACACGTACAGCCGATATGAGAAAAAATATTCATTTGTACATGGCAATTAATGCAAGCCATCACCATATTTTCACATCAGCCACCAAAACAAATATTAGTAGACAAAGCAAGAAATATCCCTGACCTATTGTACAAAATAATATATACCCTGTACATTTTTCTTTTTTTTTATATATCAATATCAGCCTTCCTTATTTCATCTGTTCGTTCCTCAAAACCAAAGAAAAACTGAAGTAAAACATCTCAAAGCTTAAAACATAAGTATCATCATTCAACTAAGCTACCATTCAGTTCAACTAAAAGAAAAGAAAAGAAAAGGAACAAATGCTGCAGGATCAAAGTGAAATGTAAGATCTGAAAGCAAGATTCATTTCGAGATTCAAGTCTCAAATTCCAGGCTTAAAACAAAAATGAAATGCTCTCTGTTCTTCTTCCCTTTCAATGGTGAGCAAATTCTTCAACCCTTATGTATATATGATCTGGTTTGCATGTGATTTATATTGGGTATATGTTATGGAATGATGTGGTAGAAAAAAAAATCATATTTGTATGTCCATATATATATATGTCTATCTGTAGCCTAAAAATGTAGATACATGTATAAGAACCTGTCTCTCTGTTACAGGCTAAAACAGACTCAAAAATTCATATCACCCAAACCAATCAATATTAGGTTTTGATTTCAAAATTAAAGGTGATTGTAAAGGTGTAATACCAATTTTAAAAATAACCACAAGTATAATTATTGAATAAATATTTTTAAAATTGGAAATTACAGTGATGAGCACTTTAAATCAGGAAAATCAAATATGGTAATTTCAAGTTTTGTTTATATCATCAGATTCGAGTATAAAAACGATGATTTTTGAGAGAAACATCATGATTTTTAACTAAGTAAATCACGAGATATTGGAAGATGATCAGAATCGACCATTTCTTCGATTTTTGATGATCGCATAGTTGAGTGGCTTTGGAATTCTGGTTAAAGCTTGCTGGAGGATCGATGGTCAAGGGAAAAATGGTCGCATGATTTCTAGTTGATCATGGCGACGGTACTGTTCGAAATTAGGGTTTAAGTTATCACTTTGGTCGATGTCAGAATTTAGGGGACTGAGTTAACGTGGGTAGGCCGGAGTCGATCGCAGGGTGGGGGATCGCCGTGTGGGGACGTAGTGCTACTCTGGAGTGAAGGCTGGAGGTTCTCATCGTCTCGATCGTCGGTGGCGAAACGATTTCAGTGATGGGCTCGATCCAGTTTTTGATCGAGAGAGTCGTTTTGAGATTCGACTCGATTTTGCTTAATCAAATTTCATTTTCGCGTTTGCTTGTGCTAGTGTGATCGTCGAGAGTGGTTACGACGATCAACGGAGGTCGGCGTCGTGGTGTCAGGTGCACAGCGTGCACGCCAGAGGTTGGGTATCAGTTGCTTTTGAAGATTTGGGGGAGAAAGGGATAACTCGGGGATGGTCTCGAGAAAACAATCGCTCGACTCGAAGCAGCAGAGGGAGTTTGGGTTGAAGCAGGGAAAGTGGACTCGAGTTTCACTCGAGTGATTCCTGTGTCTTGCTCGAAGCAGGTAGGGGATGGACTCGAAGTCATTCCAGGCTTTGGCTCGAGTGTATTTTTTGTAACAGGTTTTGATTACTGAAGCCTGTTCTTTTTTTTAGTAAAGTTTTAAAAAGTAACAAACAAAAAAAAATTTAAACTAAGTTTAAATCTGAATTCAAGTTTAGTTTAAATCCTAGTTTGAAATAATTTAAGTTTTTGAAATTTAAATGGGTTTTAACAACTTTTAAACGACTAAGTGAATTTCTTAATAAAAGTAATTAAGGTAAATTTGTTAATCAATTTAAGTTTGATTTACCAAGTAATTTAAAGAATAATTAATTTGAGGATAAGTAATTATGTGATTAATTAATAAAGGTTGATTAATTTATAAATAAATGTTGATTAATTTTAATTAATGGTTCATTAACTAATGAAATTAGTTAAGGATAATTGATTAAAGGATAATAAATAAATTAAGGACTGATTAATTTATTAAGAATGGATGATTAATGATTTAAGCATCAGTAAATAAAGTGACTAAAAGATTAATAAAATTTTAAGGATGATTAATTAAAGTGTAATTAATTAAGGGTAATTAATTTAATAATAATTAATCGATTTTGGGTTAATTAATTAATTAAAGATAATTTATTAAATGGTGAATTAAATAATTAAAGGATAATTATTTAATAATTAATAAAGGTTGATTAATTTTAATTGAAGGTTAATTAATTTATTATTAATGGTTAACAAATAACTGATTTAAAAGATAATTTATCAAAATGAATTTGTAATATTAATTAACCAGGATTAGTAATTTATTCATAGAAATTATCTGATTTAGATTTATCAGATAATAAATTTGACCTTACTTATGAATGTTTGAATTCTATTGAATGTTGAATTGTTTGATATCCCTAATTGTGATGCTTTGTGATATATCCTGATTTATGTTGTGATCTGTATTTTACTTATCTGTGATATATATCTGTGATCTGTGAATGAGGATAAGCGTTATAATTTATATCGCTTATCAACTATATCCTATATTTTGATCTGTGATGATTCATCATGTTGCACTATTGTGTTAAACCCCTGAGCTACACCTTTACACACACAAATATGGATTTCACGTGGAAATCGGTTAAGTCACAGATAATTTGATTTTGATATTTTTGAAATTGAAATTTTAATTTCAATTTATTTTGAAATTAGAAATTTGGGTTTAAAATGAAAAGCTTTTGAAATGGAATTTCAAAGATAAAAGTTATTTTGAATAACTTAATCGAGTTTTGAAAATTTAAATAATTTGATTTAAATTTGAATTCAAGTTTGGAATTGAATCCTATGATTTGAAACTAGGGATTAAAGATGATATAAATGTGTTTATATAAAGTTAAACCATTTAAAAGTATAATTTTGAGAATTTGGATTTAACCCAAATGACTTTAACTCGTATAAATGAGATCAGATTTTCCGAAGTGAAACTGTTTGTTTTCAAAAGAATAAAAGCTTTCAGATAAGAAATGAAATTCCAGTTTAATTAAAGGAATTTCAAGATTGAATTGAAAAATGGTTTCTAAGTTATGAATGAATTCTTTTTGAAAGCTATGAATAAAATCTGGTTATTTTTAACAGATTTAAAATGATGATTTGTTTAAACCATTGAAATTGAATCGTTTTGAAAGCTATAAGTTAAATCTTTGTTTTAAAGATTTAACGAGTTAATCAAATTGAAATGGGAATTAATTTGGAAAATCTGTGAATGAATCTTTTGTTTAAAAGATTAAAGTGTGGAAATTGTTAAACCGTTGAAGGTGGTTAAAATGAATCTTTTTGTTTAAAGATTTGAAAATGGTAATTTGTTAAACCATTTGAAAGAAAAGTTTGGGTAATAAGTTGTGACTTAATTGAAATCACAATATCCATATGTTTTTAAAATATTGCGCTCATTATTCGGTTTAGCCGGGAGAGGACCTTTGGGTCGTATAACCCATTCCGAATAATGATACGTCGTATATGGATAGCATTTGAAGACCGGTGTTGAAGACCGGATATTTACGAAAACGAAAGGACAACTCGTCGAATGTCTCTGCACCGACTGGTCCCCGGTATAGAGATTTTATCACCCTTTGTGATGGGAAGTCCGGACGTGATTGGAAATTATCCGGAATTGCAAGGGCTTCGTGAGAAGTGCCTTCGGTTCTGTTCGAACCCAGAACAGACTTGTATGGATACATGTCTGACATTACACTTTGAGATATAAAGCAGATTTCTTTCAAATACATTTCTGTTGGTGGCGGAGAATTTATTCTCTTAGCTTAACACCCTTCTCTGAGACGTACGAGCTCAGAGGTTATGTAGTTGAAGGTTATCAGCGATATATCCCAATTTGGTAATGTGGCATGCTGAGTGTTGCTGTGTGATGATCAGTGTTTGATCATTTGTGATATGATCATTTGTTTGATCATTTATCTTTGTGATCATAGGTTGATCATCTGTTGACCCAAAGCATGGCTTTTTGAAAAAGCGTAGCTTTGTGGACGAGACTTCGTCAGGGCCTCACTACCCGGAAATGGTCGAAACAGGAATGTTGCGGCAAGGTTATGAGGGTCGCGCCCTTTAGGGTATGTCATTTCCTTCTGGAAAGGGGTGGTGTCATGGTATGGAGCCCAGATACTTACTCATGTGGATACACTTTCTTTATGATGTGTGATGTTGGATATCGAGCTCGGATAAAGGTCCCAAAGGACCGGGAGGTGGCATATTCGTGAGTTACCTGTTACAGGGGTAACCCGGCCTTGTTTGGCAGAGAGCAGTTTGTCTCTCGGGGCGTCCCGCCAGAGGCGTTCCCATGCGGCGGAAGGAAGTTCCTTAGCCTGACCATTTGTTGGAAATCCATCTTTCAATACGAACTTGTACGGTTTTAGTTGTAGAACC
The DNA here is from genome assembly GCA_030737815.1 of Allium fistulosum. NCBI lineage: Eukaryota > Viridiplantae > Streptophyta > Magnoliopsida > Asparagales > Amaryllidaceae > Allium > Allium fistulosum. The sequence continues at coordinate 634,431,836 of CM060908.1, read as the reverse complement.
TGCCATCTACTTATGGTGGCGCCCCACTGTTTGGATGGTAGCTATAGTAGGCATAGTTCGGAATGTCTATGTTGGCTAAGATTAATATTCTACTTTTGAAATGTTTTCTGCACTATGCACTAATAATAATAATCCAATGTTTGCGTAGTAAGCATCTTTGACTATCATAAGAAGAAATCTCCTCCAATTCTGCGTTTGCATTGTGTGTGTGGCGGGAGGTCTTATGGTAGTTTCATTTTCCAAAAGCATTGCGGTTTTCAATGTTTAAATTCTTTTATTGTTTGTTTAAAGATAAACTGTTTTGTTGCTCACACCAGTCCCATGACTGATCCGGAGTTTATTGTTCCCTTCCTAAACTCTGGGTGCTCATTAATTTCCACACGAGCAGTCTAGAGTTGGGTTTCTTTTCAGATATTCAGGTTTAGTAGATTATCTGGAGCTAGTTCATTCATCGGAGTTGGTTATCTTGGAGTTGTGGATTCATTCTTGTCTGAAGATCATTTTGGAGTTATCACTTCTATTGATATTGTTCCGCTGCTGTTGTTATCTTTTCTTTTCCGCTGCTATTTCTTGTATCATATCTCTGATGTATATTGATATTCATTGTATCACTCTGTTGTATCAGATATTGTATATCAATGTATTATTCTTTTTATTCCGCTGTGTTATTTACTTAATGTTGTTATAGCTCCGGCGAATCGGATTTGAACGGTCGAATCTGCGGCATTCTAGTATAATGTGAAGTACGGATGTTGATTTTCGAGCGGGCAAAACCCGATACGTTACAAATAGCTTCCATGAGATAGCTTCTCGTCATGTGTTTTACGCGTAGGTGAGTTTTCATGCTCCCATTCATGTGTTAGGCCTCCCCCCTTTTTATGTATTTTCTGGATTTCTTATGATGATTTCTGGAATTTATGCTTCACCAATTTTCATGATTTTCTTTGATATGATATCAGTTTTTGTGCATTGGTGAATTTATGTGTTATTGACTTGTTATGAATACAATTTTAGGGTATGATACCCTACTTTATCTTTGAGAAGATTCTGGTGATATTGATTAATCTTTTGTTGATTATCATTTACATACTTATAGTAGTATGCCGTTATGGTTGTTACATGTTCATGCCATATTATTTATCCTATACATTATCATCTGATATTTATAGCTAGACTGATCCGTTTATTATTTTCTTATAAATAATACTCGGGTCAGACCGAGATGTTACAGGTGCTTCTGCTTGACTTCTCTTCAGGATTATTCTGACTTTTGGCTAACTACTTAGATTATTAGTTTTTGATTGTACGCATTTGAGATATAGACTCTACGTTGTGTATTTATTCTTTTGTATAGCACGTGTTGCTATTCTTTTGTATTATCGTGGATCTTTCTGACCACTACTCTGATGTACACTTTCATGTGTTATATATAATTATTCATATCTTCTTCCGCCTTTGTGATATGGATGTCTGTGACTGATTTATGTTATGATTACTTCTATGTTTATTTCCGAAGATTATATATAGCCACCGTGTGATAGCTTTGTGTTTGTATCGGTATGTCGGATTTCCTCCTTAAAAGATATGCATTCTATTCTATCTGACATATCGGTGCTCGCACAAAGAAGTTACATGGATGGTCGCTCCTCCACAGCCTTATTCTTCGTGCTAATTGACAGCACTACATCGTAGTGTTCTTGGTTAGCGTGGGTATAGAGGTGGGGAGTCACATGGAGTGGACGTATGCCGGAGTTAGCCGAACCGCTATAAAACTTGTTGTTCTTTACTGTTTTCATTTTAATATTTGTTATTCTTTACGTTTATATTCTCTACATACACTATCTGTGATTTGGTGCTTTCATCTGGACCTGGGTGTTAGTGACCAATTTTGGCGCTAACATTTTGGTGCTTTCACTGAGAGGGCAGACACTCGGGAATTTGGACCTAGGAACTTGGATTCTAGGAAGCAATGGCTAAGCCATCAACAAGGGAGCAAGTGACAAAAAGAAGCAATCAAGAGGGAAGTCAAGAGGCCTCCTCTAGAGCTGGAGTAGTTCAAGCATCCATCTATATCACCAGGGATGAGATGGAGACGATGCTGAAAAGGCAGGAAGACATGATACAGAACCTGCTTCGACAGGTTGGACATATTGGGGCAAAAGTCAAGGGAATGGACCAACCGCGGCTGCTGGCATTGCAAAACAAGGAACCAGGGCTGCAGAAATACCTGGAGATCAAAACCAGAACCAGACTGGAGAGGTTGGAGGAAATCAGCCAAGGCCTGGGGGTAGACCTCCAGGATTGGATACTGGGAGAGCGGTGAATAAAGCTCAGCAAGCAGGGACCAACGTAAACGTAAATGGCCAACATGAAGAATACTACTCGAAGTACCCCCTAGGACATAGGGGGCAAAGTAGAGATGCAAACAGGGGACAACCCCTGGATGGAGATGAAAGAATGGCCGGACTAGTACGATGGATTATGAGAGGAGGATTGTCAAGCGAAGGCTTAGAGGAAGTTAGTCGGAGTATGTTCACTCCGAATATCAGAAATGCAAAGAATCCTCCAAAGTTCAAGTTACCCTTGCTGGATCCTTATGATGGGAAATCAGACCCAACCATGCATATTACCAGGTATATCAGGCATATGGAAGTGCTGGGGGCATCAGAGGAAGTGATGGCACGATGCTTCCATCTATATCTGACAGACTTGGCTGCGCTTTGGTTCAGGCAGCTAGAGAAGGGATCAATCTGAACATGGGGTGAGCTAGTGGAACGCTTCATGAGACATTTTAGGGTCCACGTGATGCGACCCAAGAGTGTGATGACCTTAGCTTCAATGAAGCAGAGGACCAAAGAGTCCATAAGATATTTTCTATTGTAATTCAATGCAACAGTGGCTTTAGTAGATCGCCCGGATCCATCGATGATTTTGATGGCAACGGTAGCAGGGGTTGCGGAAGGCACAGAGTTTAAGGATTCTCTGGCAAGAGATCCACCACAAGACCTCGAAGAATTCTATCATGAAGCTGAAAAGTTCATTCGGCTAGAGGATTCACGCACCAAAAGGCGAGAAACAAACACTGTACAAGGCGAACGAACTGCCAAAGAACTACCTGGAGCATACAAAGGTAAGTAAAAGCAGGATGACAAATATAACGGTCCTGACAGACGGAAGTAATTCTGAGAACCCAGGTTCAGACAATACACAGACTTGATGTCAAACCTGGAACAGATTTACACGGAGACTTGGGGGCAGCTCCCCTATCGAAAACCGCTCAGGAGAGATCCCACAGAATAGGAACGTCGAAGTGGAAAGTACTGCCTATTCCATGAGCTAGGAGGGCATACTACCGATGAATGTCACCATTTGAAGGATGAGGTGGAAGAGCATGTCAGAAGTGGTAGATTGCCACAATACGCCAGAGATCAGACGGTGGCCGTAGGACCTGAGCAACTACCGCCTCCACCTAACAGGACTAACCCTGGATCGGGATCATGACTCGTCATCAATTGATCATGATGGCAAGGGCTAAGTTCAGGACTTGAACTTTGGTCGATTACATAAACTCTTTAGATTTGATTTTAAAATAAAATGGCTATTCCACTTACACATGTACGAGAACCAGAGAGATCCCCAGGCATGCTCCGAGATGGTAACAAACCGCTCTGCCCGGAGAGGCAGTATCTAGGTTTATCCTTTGTTTGTGATTGAACATTTGGAATTTTAAATTAATAAATGAACTTGAATTTCATAAAATGAACCCTTGACCAGAGGGTTAAAGGATGAATATTGAAAACTGATTTGAAATTGATCGCTTAATGTTCAGGGACACTGAACCGGAGTGCAGGGAGTAACGCTGCTTCGCCGGAGAGCGACAGGATCGGCTCACTCAACGTTGTTTCCCCTTTACTGGAGAGTGATAGGATGGGATTCAGTAAGAGTCTGGAGAGGCTGACATCGATCCAGGAGGATCATGACATCGCTTAATGTTCAAGGACACTGAACGTGAGTGCAGGGAGTGACGCTGCTTCGCCGGAGAGCGACAGGATTGGCTCACTCAACGCTGTTTCCCCTTCATCGGAGAGTGACAAGATAGGATCCAGTAAGAGCTCGGAGAGGCTGACATCGGTCCAGGAGGATCATGACACCGCTAAATGTTCAGGGACAATGAACCGGAGTGCAAGGAGTGACACTGCTTTGCCGGAGAGCGACAGGATCAGCTCACTCAACGTTCTTTCCCCTTCACCGGAGACTGACAGGATGGGATCTAGTAAGAGCTCGGAGAGGCTGACATCGGTCTAGGAGGATCATGACATCGCTTAATGTTCAGGGACACTGGACCAGAGTGCAGGGAGTGACGCTGCTTCGTCAGAGAGCGACAAGATCGGCTCACTCAACGTTGTTTCCCCTTCACCGGAGAGTGACATGATGGGATCCAATAAGAGCCCGGAGAGGCTGACATTGGCCCAGGAGGATCATGACATCGCTTAATGTTCAGGGACACTGAACCGGAATGCATGGGATAGGTTGCTTCATCGAAACGCGACACAATCTGCCTATTCAATCGTTAATTTTGGATCAAGCTTGGCAAGGGTATGGAAAGGCCGTCAACGGTTTGGATAGATCGTAGGATTCGATTACTGACTTCCAAGGGGCGAATTCGGAATTGGATAACGACTTGGAACGGTCGCGGAATAAACTATCAGATTCGGATGGAATCGTTTGATCATGAATGTATCATGGACTTTGGATATCGGGATAGAAACTATTCAAAACACACCTTCCAATAGCAAGGCATGTTTTGGGGGGCAAAGTGTTAACCCGCCTTTTGGCAAGGCCGTAGATAGGCGGACTTAACTAAATTGACTACTCGTTCGTCGAGGTCGGTTCACGATGGATTTAATCAACTGGATGGATGGACGATCAAGCATGGTCGATGAGTAAACGACGCTGCACACTTGGAAGGTTGGTCGGCCGTATTGGAGTGGCTCGGTTAAAGGTGGTTCGGCACCACCTTGGGTCGGCACTAGGAAGAAGTTCACTTGGATATGTCGTTCGATCGAGAAGTGGAGAAGATACATGGCTCAGTCTGGAAGTTGTGGGTCGTTCAGCATGGGCGACTCGGTCTGGAAGTTGTGGGTCGTTCGGCATCAAGTGTCGCTCGACATCATGGGTCGCTCGGCGTCAAGTGTCGCTCGGCATCGTGGGTCGCTCGACGTAAAGTGTCGCTCGACATCGTGGGTCGCTCGGCGTCAAGTGTCGCTCGGCATCGTTGGTCGCTCGGCGTCAAGTGTCGCTCGGCATCGTGGATCGCTCGGCGTCAAGTGTCGCTTGGTATCGTGGGTCGCTCGACGTCAAATATCGCTCGGCATCATGGGTCGCTCGGTGAAGGATGGAAGCTCGTACCTGGCTCGGCATTTGGGTGGTTCGACACTCGATGGTGGCTCGGCATTTGGGTGGTTCGGCACTCGAAGGCGGGTCATGTTACTTCGGGTCTCTGAGCATATCACTTCGGGTCAGTACTGAGGTTACTTTGGGTCGGCCTATAGAGGACTTGGGGTTGGTTGAGGTGAAGGGTGTGAACTCGGCCGAAGTCTTAATGGGCCTGTATCACTTGAGAAGCCCAAATACCTGTTTTTTCCTATAAATACAGCACGTAGGGCTTCTGAAGAAGGGGTTCTTCTTTCTGCTCTCTTACTTTCTCTTTTCTAAGGCTAAGGCTACTCTACTATTTTGTAACTGTAATTGATCCTCATATCAATAAAAAAGAAACTTCTGGAGTGGACGTAGGCCGGAGTTAGCCGAACCACTATAAAACTTGTTGTTCTTTACTGCTTTCATTTTAATTTTTGTTATTCTTCACGTTTATATTCTCTACATACATTCTATCTGTGATTTGGTGCTTTCATCTGGACCTGGGTGTTAGTGACCAATTTTGGTGCTAACAGGTTACTTTAATTGTTGTTACTATAATTGGGTTGAAGCAGTTAAGTGAAGGTCAGCTTGGGCAGTCAGGTGTAAATTGAACTGACGTAGACTGATTGGAGTGCCACTGATTTAATAAACTAATTGAGTGAATGAGCTGACGTATATTGAGCTTAACCGTAGGAAGTTGGTCGTGGTGTACCTCAGATAGATGGTCTAACCGAATGAATGGTTGAGGCTGAAGCTGTTAATTGCAAAGCTTCAACCAAGGAACGACATGAGCGTTAAGAAAAAGAACGAAAATTTGAAGCTGCTATTTAATAGGGAAACATAAATCAAGAAATTAAACAATACTTATTATTAATGCTGATGCAACAACCAGGTTTATGTATTGTTTAATATCTTGATTTATGTTTCCCTATTGAATCTGAAGTTAGATATTTTAAACTTTCAAGACAAGTAACAAGCTTACTAAAGGCTATTATTGACGAGGAAGAAAAGATTACATGTTTTGGTAAAGTTGTAATATTTTCCTAAATATCGTATATTACATGTTATTTACTCTGTGTTATACATATATTGATTTGCTACCTTATTTTACTTCAATTCTTCATTCATGGTTACACGTGACAACTATTTACAAATAGTGCTGTAGAAAATTATAGAGAAAAAGTTAAAAATTGAAGATGTACATTATTATGTACAGAACATAAACACGAGATGCATATTACTTACCTTTCAATACAGAACAACTTAGACACTTTTATGTTTCCCAATATGTAAAATGGATTGGTAAATATTTATGTTCATTTTATTTATTTTCATGCTTTTACATGTGAAATCCATATTCACAATTTTAATATTTGTAAAAATAAGAGAAGATGTTTACTACCTTCTTTGCGCACATCTGAAGGAGGTTCTTTCACATTGATGGGTTTTAATAGGAAACCCCATTTTAGCTTTTCTACTCAGGTCTGATTCCATCGAGTTCTTCAAAACCCTCAATTTATATTTTAATTCATTCTGCAATCATCCTTAGACATAAATTTGTATACTGCAGATTTATGTCTCTTCTTAAAGCAATTTGAAATGCTTTTATATATTGCTAAATATGTTTCACTGCATATGAATTAATAATACTACCATTTTACTACATTTAAAAACATATAATTTATTTTCCATGTGGGCTTATGTTTTGTGACTTGCTATGGTTTATGCATGGTTGATTCAAAGGTTTGAGGTTTCAAACAAAACCTTAAGATTCCAGTGTTTCCATTTCAGTTTCCATGTGGGTTTATATTCTGTGTTATAAATATTGGTAATCAATTAGCAATCAAGGAAAAATTACACATTTTAGTTAAATAAATTAAACAAGTACATGGGTGATTATATGAAAAATAAATAATGGAATCCAAATTCGAAACTGAAACCAAAATTCCCAAAATTACGAATTCAATTGAAATTCCTACATTTATAAAATATCAAAACCAAGATCTTGACCATTGGTCACACTAAATATACATCAACCATTTGGCTATAAATGTTATAGCAATAATTTGATTAATTTATTTTATTTTTTTCATAACTTTTTTGTTTCTTGATTGTATTCATGCTACTAACTATTACTATCCAAGTATTTTTTTAACAACTATGAAATGAAAACCTTTAAAACAACGAATTAATTAAGAATGCACAATCAACTTCTATTGGTTTATTTTACTGATAAATCTATTTTATCTTAAATATAAAGTATGAGAGAAAGTGGAAACCATGAGAGCCATTAGATTATACAGACCCTATAACTTCCTCCTCCCATTTTACGATCTACATTTTTCTACATACTAATTCAATCACTATAATGTTCTTCTATTTTTATTTACTTTTATTACAGTGTATGTACTTAATTGCTATAGTGGTGCATTTTAAATGTATGTTAACCGATAAAACTTAATATTATATGCATTACATTGATCTCTATACAGAGTATATATTTGAATTCAGAGCATTACAAATCATGTTATTATCATATCACACTACTAAGTGATATTAATTAAGAATTTTTTTTTCAAACAATAAAAAAACTTATATGCAATGTTTTTGTAACGACCCAGAATTTTGGATATTTGAAATTGGAATATTTAATTGATTTTAAATATTTAAAAGTTAATTTTTAACTTGAATCTCAAATATAACGATTTATTGGATAATTTAATTGCTGAATTTATAATTGGAAATTGGTTAAAACATTGAATCTTGAGTTTTAAGCTTGATAAAAATAATTTAAAAGCTTACTAAATCTATATTAATAAGAATGAATGTAATAGAACTTTTAAATTGAATTTAAAAGTGATTTGTTCGATTATAAAAATAGCTCGTTTAAATTAACGAGTAAAAATAGCCTTCCGGGGCACAATCTCAGATTTCGACGAAAACAGTTCCATTGGATCCGTAATAGTGTACTATTATTGGATTTCAAATTTTGTAGCGTTTGGAGTTATCATTTGGTCGTACTGGATAGAAACGCAATAAAATTAATATTGAAAATTCAATATAATAATTAGGTCCAAAAAGCTATCTTCTCCATACGATCAAATTAGGACTCGAAACCTTTTCCATTACATTCGAAATAGGGGTATAACATTATGAAAGCCTGGTGGCACACCTCAATAGGGTTTGAAATTTTAAGTTACGTAATCGAGATAATTTGAAAATTTAAATAATATATATATGTATGTATGTATGTATGTATGTAATTTTTGACTTTGACCAGGCTGTCACACTCCCTCCCATCAGCCCATTCTTTCTTTCACTCAAATCACTGCACCCTTCCTTCTCAAATACGTTTCCTCCCTCCTTCTCCTTTTAAATAAATAGCCGAGCACAGTGAAAAGCAAGAAAAAAATGGGCAACTTCAAAAATCTATTTCTTCAATTCTACAAACCGAAAAATCCTGAAACTTGCTTTAAAAATCTTGCTCTACCAAGTACTTCGATCTGATATATAAATTAATGGGCGCAGCCTTGATTTATGGGGTTCGACTGTAATGTCGTGAGCATGAACTCAGCTAGGGTTTGGATTTCTGATCAATTGGAGGCGAGTTGGTCGAAGTGAAGGCCGGAATTGAGTTCGTAGTATCGATTAGCACCTAGGGGAGTTCTCTTGAACGGTGCGGTTCACTGTACTAGGAGGCGACATTGTATGACCTCGAAGGGTGCTCAGCAGCATCGCATTTTGGTCAAGGAGGCTAGGGGCCATGGCGATGGTGCCAAATTGATGAGGTAGGCGAGGCAGTCATGTGGTCGATGTCGTGATGGTCGGATGTGGGTTGTGGGAGTCGTGCACGTGCACGGTTGGCCGTGTGTATGGGTTACTAGAGATGCAAAAAGAAAAGGAGGAAGAAGAAGATTCAACAGTATGGATGCGGGTCTGGGTTGTTGGGCCTTGGCCGGTTACTTTTGAATGTGAGAACATTTAGTTTTCTTTTATTTGTTTGTTTAAATAAGTATGCTAAGTTTAAAATTAGATATCTCATTCATATTAAACCCGATCGTCACGCGGTTTTCTATGTTAGGATCGTATCAACGAGAGCTTCGAAATGAAACTGGATTGATCGAATTTAGAGCTTGTTGAATTTTTAGACAAATTCAAACGCTTTCGAATTAAATTGGAACCAGAATGCGAAAGTGATAGTAAAAATCAAAGTAAGTAAATCTTACTCATTTTTGGATTGCTAGTTTAATTTAAAATGTTGAAAATTAAATTATTGGTTGATTGGATTTTTTGATAATTAATATTATCAGTTGGATGTTATAATATATATAGTAGTATATATTAGTAGTTGGATTGATAATTCAAAGCAGGATTGGTATTTTTATGTTGTATTAACATCTATGGATGCAGGAAAACAGGTTGGAGGGATCCAACTAGATTCCTCAAAAATGTTGAATTTAATTCATATATGGTGATATATGATATGTTTGAATAATCTGTGATAGATTGCAGTGTGATTTGAATTATTGGATGCTAGGTAGTATTGGCCTAGATTTTTGTATTTTAAAATACCACAAATATATATTTTGAATTTGAAAAGAAATTAAAAAGGGATTTTGGAAATATTTATATAGAGTTTGGATTAGTTAGAAGAAAATTGATTTGGATAAAATAAATGGTTTGACTTTGTACTTGACTATTCTGCGATATTTTAATGGAGATTTTGGAATAATGTATACAAAGTATTTTAAATAGTAATCCTTAAGTGGTACTTGTTTAAATATAAAAGGTTATAAAAATCGAGATTTTTAATAGATTGGGAAATAGAAGGGAATTTGGAAATAAATACAAATTGGTTATACCGCATCTTAAATAAGATTTCTAAATTACGAAATGGAAGTAGAATCAAGTTTTGGTTGGTTTTGGAATATAATTGGGTTATTTAAGAAATTGATTTATAAATGGAAATAAATTTAGAAATCAGGTTATAATGGATTTAAGTGATGTGAACCATTGTAAACTGGAAATGAGACTATGGGATTTATAAACAATGTTTATAAATAAAGTGAAATGATTATCAGTTGATAAATTGGAGGTATAAATTCACGGTAAGAATTTATAATGAGACGGTAAATCGGTTTAAAAAGAAATGATAGATTTTTCTTTTGGAAATGTGAAAAAGGGATTTATGAAATTGGGGACGTAAATCGATTGGTGATAAATCGAGAGAGATTTATAAATATTAGATTGGTTATATTGGAATTAAATATATATATATATATATGTATATATGTGTGTGTGTGTATATATATATATATTGTTATCGAGAAGTTGAGTGTGTTTAAAAAGAGGATTTTTTAATTTTTTTAAACTAGGTAATTTAAAAATGTTTTAGCATAAGAATATTTTTAGAAAGTTAGTTATTTAAATATTTTCAAATTGTCAAAATGAATTATAAGTTTTATAAACAAGTCTTGTAAATTGATTAGAATTTCACTAATAAATCAAAATTAATTATTGCTTCAAAGTTATGTAATTATTTTAATTGTTTTAAAAGTATATTTAATTATTAAATAAGGTTTTGGAAAGTAATGGTATACTTTCATGGCGAAGTTAGAGGCAGACATTGCCTGTAGTTAAGTTTGGATTTCTCTGGGATAGAGACGTAATCATTGAGCTGCGAATCCATGGTTGATACCACATGGTGCTTTCCATATTTATTTTAAAAAAAGGTTTTCAAATATTTTTGTAGGGAATGGTTTGCGAATATACTTATTTCGGTGAGATAAGTATATACTTTTGAATAAATAGATTTAATTAAGGAACCCTGAAATTTATAGAATTCGTTATAAACGAGTTAAGGAACTTACAATATAAATTGTGAAGGTTGTTGAAAAAGAGAAAAAATGGAACTTTCCTAAGTGTTGGGCAGTAAGGGGTTTAGAAAAATATATTTTTAAATATTTTTCTAAGTGTTGAAATAAAAGATGGTTTGAAATATCCTGATATGGATATAAGTATTTGAGCTATCTCAAAAATTGAAAATTTGAAAGGGATTTGAATATATATCTTATAAAGATATTCTGAAAATAAATTTTGGAAAATTATAATATGTGCCTATTGACTTCTTATGGATGTTATATTGATAGTTAAATAACCAACTATCAAATATTGGCTAATTTCGTTGATCGTTTCGAAGAGACCGGGATCAGATTTAATTATCCGAAAACCACTCCGAACCGATTTGAGCGTTACGAATGGTTATCGTGAAGTTGTTGAAGACGGTGGTTCGGTTTGTCCAGACCCAGGTCAACTTGTATGGACGAATGCTATCATAACATCGTCATTGGAGGACGATGAGCATTCTAAGTGAAATTGTTCTTGAATGGTAATCGTAGCCTCAAACCTCATCAACCGGAATGACTGAAAATCAGGGGAGATGCAGCAAGGCTAAGTGGGTCACACCCAATTAGGGTATGTTATCACCTTTCTAGATACCCTTGGATATATTATTAGTTATGGATACGGTGGTGCATGGAAAAGAGCTCTCGATAAGGGTGGGAACACCCGGGGTGATAACATATTCGATTCTATCCAGGTTAGGGATAGGGCTGGTCTTGTGTTGTAGGGGATCCCGACGAGGTCCTCGGTACATTTTTCTACATGTGTACTATGATAGGTGGTACCCCAGTGCCTAGTCATTGTATGGAATCCATTTTCTAAAAAGCGCCATACGGGTTTGATTGTGCCCAACTATGCTGAAACGTGAGATGCAAGCATTTTAGCTATTTTCTATTTTACTTTCTATAGACACTATAATAATATCAGATGATTTTTATATCAAATGTTTTGGTTATCGTAAGGGAAAAACCCGCCGTGTTTATGTGTGACGTGGTCTTACGAGATACCTTTGTTTTTCAAAGGATTTTGATAGCTTTAATAATTCAAATTGAGTGTGTTTTCTCACGCTGGTTTTCCAGACTGCCTTGGGTGTTATTTTATTATAATGCTCAGGTCAAACTGAGTATTACAGATTCAGATTAGGATGCTATAGGGCTCAGGAGACTAGCTGGATGATAGAGACGTATTACACGTACTTGATTATATTCCGCTGTGTGTTAGGCTGTATAGTCAGCATTGATGAGGGCAAGTTATTATAATTGTCTGGTATTCATTTGTTGATTTGTTGTACTCTGATAATGTTATGTATAAATAACAGTTATGGTTCTTTTTGTATAAAGACATGTTATTATCTATTATATATTGTTCCGCTACGTTTGTACGATTCTATGTTGTTTCTATTTTCTTCTACCTCTTCGTTTTCTTTTTCCCTAACTATCGGGTTTTCCAGCATTCGATTTCTCGACATGTATTACAGTGGAAGTGTTAGTATCGATTTTCGAGGGTCGAAAAATCCTGTTTGTTACAGTTTTTTTAGTTTGAGGTGTTAGTGTATGCTTATAATCAAATCGACGACCGCATCCAAAGGTAGGACAATTTATCAAATTCTATAAGCATATTGCATACCTACTCAATGGCATCTTTCAAATTATTTGTTTGCACATATTTCCCAACATACTTTGCATATTCACAAAAAATAAAAAGATAAATTTTAAAAACCCACTCCTATTGATATTTGAAATATGCAAGTTATTAATATGTGAATGATAATTTAATTCTTAACTATCGAGTAGATGTTTGTCATCATATATTGCTGTGATGACCTGGAATTTTAGACATTTGAAATTGGAATATTTAATTGATTTTAAATATTTAAAAGTTAGTTTTTAACTTGAATTTCAAATATCACCATTATTTGGATAATTTAGTTATTGAATTTAATAATTGGAAATTGGGTAAATGGCTAGATCGAGAATTCTGGGTAGATGAAAAATATTTCAAAGGCTTATAAAATTTATATTAATAGTACTAAAGATAGTGAAAGCTTTAGAATTGAATTTGGAAGTGTTTTGTTCAGCTTTAAAAATATTGTTTAAATTGATATTTAAAAATAGCCTTCCGAGGCACAGTCTCGGATTTCGACGAAACTAGTTCCATTGGGTCCATAATATTGCATTATTATCTAGTTTCAATTTTCATTACGTTTGGAGTTGTCGTGTGATCGTACGATAGGTAAACGATTTGAAATTTATATCGAAAATTCAATATAATAACTCGGTCTAAAAGCTATCTTCTCCATACGATCGAATTTGGACTCGAAACATTTTCCATTGTGTTCGGAAAAGGGGTATAACATTATAAACGCCTAGCGGCACACTTCGATAGGGGTTCAGAATTTTAGACTGTGTAGATCGAGACGATTTGAATTTGAATTTGAATTTAAATTTAAAATATAAATAATAATTGCTTTGAAACTCTGTAGCAAGTGTAGACACGTAAAGAATTTTAAACACGTGTTCTCTCTAGTTCAACACGGGTCTCCTTCTTTCTTTAAAACTTTACCCAAGCTCTTCAAAAGGAAAAGCTTAGAAAAATTTAATTCACTTTCTCTGCCTTCGTTCATTCTTTAACTACTCAACCAAATCATGCCCTCAATTTAAAAGTTCGATTCAAACCAGATTTACCACTTGAAAACTTCAAACGAAAATCAATCGCGACTCTCCTTTTTAATTCCTCTAACCTAATCGAAGATTTGGCAAGCTCGTTTGAGGCTCGAAATGGTGTATCGTCGCCCGCGATTGGTAAGTGACGAGGGCTCAAGCATCGATACTCGAATCGCGTGAAGGTGGAGCTGGAAGCTCGCGAAGCTAGAGAGTGTTTTGGGAGGGTATCGAGTAGGAATCTCGCGAGGCAAAGACGGCGACTCGCGTGGCAGCATCAGATCGGTGGGGTAGGTTGTCGTGGCGTTTCCGGTTAAATGCCTGCAACGGCGGACTCGATGGGAGGTTAGTGGAGACTCTGTTGGTTATCGGCGAACGTTTTGGATTTGGGGGCATCAAGCTTTGTGGCCTCGCGAGGAGGTGGAGTTCGGTTTCTCTGTTGGTTCGAGCAGTGAGGTTAAAACCGGGAAACCAAATCGAGATTGAAGTGGATTGCAAATTTATGGGGTAAAGGTGAGTTAATCTCCCTCATTTGGATTTCCATTTAAATTTAAATAGTTAAAATTAAATTATTGGTTGAATGATTGAATTGACTGGATGTGATATTATAAATGATAGTATATATATATATATATTGGAGTGATTGATTTCCCACATTATATAGCGGATGAGACCCTATGCCCCGCATAATAGCGGATGAGATGATATGACCCCATATACCGCGATATTCCACCTCGAAGTGGAATTGGTATTTTAAAATTATTGTGCTAACATCTGTGGATGTAGGGAAACAGGTTGGAGGGATCCAACTGGATTCCTCAAAATTATTTAGATTGTTCTAATATTCTGTGATATGATTATTTGATAATCTGTGATAAATTATATTGGTAATTGAAAATATTAGATTCTATGGTTTGATTTAATATATTGGGTATACTGAGTTATCAAAATATATAGATTGGATTTTTAAAGGGAAATAAAAGAGAGAATTCTTACGTAAAATAATTTTAGAGAAATTGGATAAATTAAAGAATGAATTGGAAAAGGATAAAAGTTGATTTTTAAATTCTAATAAATAAATTCCAAGTATAAGAAAGGAGATTTTTGAATAAATGGGAATAAATGAATTTTAAAACTTAAGTGATATTAATTAAAGGAATAAAAGATTTATTTTTAAATTCAGAATTTAAATGGTTTAGGAAGAAATAAAAGAAATTTTTATGAAATTGGTATTTTCAGTTTAAATAAGATTTTAAATCATAATAAAGAAGTTAAATATGGAATTAATGGATTTTAAAATAAATTTGAGTAAGTAAAGGAATTTATTTTAAATGGAGTTGATTTTGGAAATCGATTTGAAAATTGATTTAGTGTTTGAAACTGAATTTTTAAAAGGAGAATGAGACTATGGAATTTATAAACGGGGTTAATAAAGTGAAATAAGATATCAGTGGATATTTGGAAGTATAAATTCACGGTGGGAATTTATAAAGGAATGGGTAATTTGTTTTAAAAATAAATAGTGGTTTATTTTTAAAGGTGTGAAAGAAGAGTGTATTTCCCTGATAAGCCAAGTACGTTTTCAAGGTAGTTTTGTAAGTATAAGTTTGAAGTTTCAAAGTTGTTTAAAAGAATGTTTTTGAGAATTATTATTTGATTTGTTTAAAATTTTAAAGGTAAATATTTTATTAAATTAGTTATAGTAATAATTATTTTAAAGGCTAATTGGTTTTATAATTTTAAAAAGATAATTATTAATATTTATATTTTATAAAGTAGTTTTATTTTAAATATAGTTTGGCTAAAGTTTTATTTGGAAAACTTGTATAGAATTCAATAACCTTTATTTTAAAATCTGTTTTGGCTTAAGTTTTACATGAAAAATTATTATTAAATTTCATAACTGGTATTTTAAATAAAGTGTTTTAAATAGTTTTTATTCAATGTATTTTAAAGCATATATATTTTTAGATAAAGTGATTTAAATTATTTTAAAATCTAAAGAATTTAGTCTTGGTGATTTTCAGTGGAAATAAACAATATTTGGAATTTATTCCTCGAGAGGAAAGTGATTTGAAAACTGTTTTCAAAAGGGTTGAAGTGTAGAAAAATTAATATCTTGCGAGGATATTTTGAAATAAATAATTAGTTTGGAAAATTATTTAAATCTGATGGTTGTTTTGTGGACGTTATTTGATAGTTAAATAACCGACTATTAATATTGGCCAATGCGATGATCGTTTCAAAGAGACCGGGATCGGGATTAATTTCCCGAAAACCACTTCGATCCTGTTTGAACGTTTTCGTGAGGAAGACAAGAGCTTGGAGTCGAAGATGGAGCAGTGAAGTGCAAGGGCTAATCGCTACTAATCTTGAGGGTGATTCCAAAATGGATGTAGTAGGAGTAGTGCATTCGGTTCCGTTCGAACCCAGAACGGACTTGTATGGACGAATGCTATCAGAACATCGTCAGGAGGACGATGAGCATTCTAAGTGAATGTGTGCTAAAAAGGTAACGCTTAACCTCGTGCCTCATCAATCGGGAATGGCTAAAACAGGGGAGGTGCATGCAAGGCTAAGTGGCTAGCAACCAATTAGGGTAAGGTCATCCCTGTCTAGAGGTTCCTTTATTCGGCTTAGTGGGCAGTTGCTGATCCTAACCGCGGGGTGATCTTATTCGGACTATCCAGTAAGGGGTAGCTCCGGTCTTGTGCAGCAGGGGATCAGGGTGGATCCTCGGTACGGTGATCTAGACCACGTACTGTGACGGACGGTACCCCAGTAGCCCTGCCATTGTATGGAATCCAATCTCCAAAAAGCGCCTGTACGGTTTTGATTGTGCCCAACTATTACTGGAACGTGAGATGCAAGCATTTCAGCTAGATTCTATTTTACTTTCTATAGACACTATTATAATATCAGACAAATTTGATAAAAATGTTTTTGATATCGTAAGGTAAAAACCCGGCATGTTTATTTGTAGCATGGTCTTACGAGATACCTTTGATTTCAAAGGAATTTGAAAACTTTAATAATCCAATTGAGTGTGTTTTCTCACTCTGGTTTTCCAGACTGACTCGGGTGTTATTTAACTATATTGCTCAGGTCAGACCGAGTATTATAGAGTACAGATTCTGGATGGATTGCTATGGAGCTCAGGAGACAAGCTGGATGGTGAGACGTATCACACGTATTTGATAAATGTTCCACTGTGTATGATTAACTGTATAGTCAGTTTTGTGAGGACAGGTTATGATAACTGTCCAATTGTATGCTATAAATTTCATTGTACTCTGATGATGTAATGTATAAACAAATATAGTTCTTTTTGTTTAAAGATTAGTCATTTATCTATTATATATTGTTCCGCTGCGTTTGTGAGATTCTGATGTTGTTTCTATTTCTTCTTCTACCTCCTTCTTCTTTAACCCTAATGGTTCGGCTTTCTGGCATTCGATTGTTCGACATTTGATACAGTGGACGTATTGATGTCGATTTTCGGGCGTCGAAAAATCGGGTCGTTACAACTGCATAGTGAAATATACTACATTTGACATCATACCTATAATTTTCAAGCTTGGTATTTTAGCTAAAGAAACTATTGCAATTGGTTGACTAACCACCACTTTGTTTATTACAGGTTGTAGCAAGATTGGCGAAAGCTGACGAAAATCACAACGATCATCAAGTTATCAATAGAACAAGGTGAACATGTTGATGAAATTTCATTGTGGCATGCCACTAAAATTCTTTTGAACATTTGTTGGAACTATAAGTTATGCATTACACGTTTATTATTGGTAATATCCCCATACAATTTTCTGGTGAACATGTCAATAGTATATTATTGTGCCATGCCACTCAAAATCATTTGTCAGTACCCTTAGCAAGTATGTGAGTACTCCCATGGATGCATTCAGATAAAGATATATATAATTTATTAGCTTTTTAATAAACCACTTTCAAGAATTATTTTTAAATTTCATAAGGGGAAAGGTTCAATGGTCATGACAGCATTACGTTCTTTAAAAGTTTGAGTTGAGGTCAGCTCTGCATATTACTTTTATCACAAATTTAAAGAAAAGATGCATGGCACCATATACTCTCATCTCATTTATTTTAATCAAGATCTTTATATGGAAAGTGAAAACAAAGGAATAAGTAATAAACCCGACCTTATAAATAGTTTTACACCTAACTATTTATACTTAGCAGGTTCACCCTTTTTATCAAATATATCAAAGAACTGAATTATCAACCATTATAAAGCTCAGTTATCTGAGATTACATCTTTAAGTTTCATCGAGACATCAAATAATAACATAACGGTTAACATGACCAATCTTAAATTGAAGTGTTTTTGAATTTTCTCGGCATATTGCATCAACCTTTTCATCTACTCTTCTTTTCCAGTTTCAAGCAAAATTCCAACAGTTAGAACTCTTGGTATCAATTTTTTAGTTAGTGGGTCATGTAAAAATATTGGAAAGCATCATAATGGATAACACGTACATAGTAAAACTAAATATTTAAACATCGGAATCTACACAAATAGGGTAAATAAAATCCATATTTGTTATTTACAAGGAGAAAACTACAATCTATGTGCATAGAAAACAATATTGACTTCAATATTAGGATATTATTTTGTATTTTCTTTTAATCACTAGTGTGAACCCGTGCTTCGCATACGGTTTGGCTAAAATAAGACCTATCTAATTAAATGAATGTAATGCCGGCCATTATCATTAGAAATAATGGTGTAACTTTCATTATTTTGTTTGTTTGGTACAAATTCATATCGCATTAAAAGTCCAAAAGAAAAGTAAGAGCAGTAAACAGAGTAGAACACTTCTTAACAATCGGTCCATCATAAATTTATTATCTAATCAAAATTAAAATAATAGTTTAATTAGTAGACCAAACCGTAATTTGAAATCAAATTTTATGAATCCGCACCACTAATCAGTTGCCTTTTTTTAAAAATAGCTTCATAACCCTTGTACTTTAAAAAAGAAAATTGTTCATTTGAAATTAGAAATAGAAATAAACAATTTAGAGATACGTGCATTTGGAGCCGTCATAGTATTTCGTGAGAAATAGTATTAAACAATTTAGAGATATTAGCATTTATAATCATTTTTCCTTGATGAACATTTTATAATATGATAAACAAAAAATAAAGAATAGGAAAGTAGTCCAAGATGTCTCTTTGTCATGAGGCATGGTTTGGAGAACTCTTTCCATATTGAATTCATAAGTTCTGTAGAGAGTAGTACAAACCTTAGTTAATCTTTAGCAGATTATGATGAAAGTTTATGATACAGATTTACATATTCAATAAGTGGTAGTGGGGAATATGGACTGACTATTCGTTGATAATTACAAAACACAATCAAATCAAGTACAAACAATGAGATAATTCGTAGTACTACATCACTATTAGTTTATGGTATAACTATTTATGTACTACTACTAAAACATGTTTGTAGTAAAATCATTTTATCAAAGACCTGAACGTAGAAAATGGGATAAAGCAGCAAGGATTTAAAAAACGTCAGTTGTATCTTCAAGAAGGTTTAGTTTGGAAAATATTATAAGATGTTGTATGACAGTTAAATAATGCTGCAAAGCAGAATAGTATTTTCAGGAGAACAACTTGTCGCAATTGGAAACTTATGCTTAAAAATTGAAAATAATCATAATAGTAAAGAGAAACCATGTTTTTATCTATATCCGAAGTAAAAAACTTATGAAACCAACATATTAATTCAAAATGTTGTTGCCATGAAGAAACCTTTGTCTAATTGGCATATAAATTGCTGCAGTTGGTGATCATACATATCCATTGCTGCTAGATACTATGAATCATTGGTTGCTAGTTTGGTGTGTTGATCCTGAAATAAATATGCATAAAAGTTATAGCAAGTGGTACATAGATGCAAGGTATGGAAATTTGAAAGGGCATTCATTATGAACACGTACATAGTACCATATTATAATACAAAATTGATCTATAATGCAAGCCAAACATGTTGGGGTACAGAGGAAGGCAATAAGTGGAGAATTAAATTATATTTTGTTTTTCATAGTTTATAATATAACACTTGAATGTATAAAGCATCCAACATAGGCCTCTAACACTAGAAAATATAAGAGTGAGGAAAAAGAAGCTCTACAACTGTGCATTCTATACAAAGTTTGAACCATACAACTAATCACACATACATCTTATAATTGTTATGCTTGAAGAAAACGTGTTCAGGATAGTCTAATTCGGTAAGTTCAGAAATTATTCACAAAAAAAGAAACAAAGAAGAGAAAAAAAATATGAAGCTTTTGCCGATATATTTGCCAGCTCAGGAATCAACGCTTCATATCTGTAATGTCAATTTAATTCGTATAAATCAATGCATATATGTTCCTTGAGAATCCTGATTGTTTGAGTATTTTCTCATTGTTGATAACCCTGATACTTGATCAATTTGATGGTAAATGAAAATTCTTTGGAAATAAAATGGAGTACTTCATGATGTATTCTTATAATAGAAACATTGATTAGTTCAGAATAAACAGATCATGCATATAGCAAAAATCTGGAATTCATTTTGCAATTATTTGGGATTTATCATGTTGTATTCTATTTTAGTTTGTCATTTCATACTAACACATGGATATGTGAGTTATTTATTCAAGTCTAGCATTCGACATATATGAGATCAAATGCGGTGGAAAACACCAATTTGGTATTCACACAATCCGATGGAAACACCCAAGTGGAACCCTGAAAAAGGTCACAAATATGTGAAAGAAAGGAAAAAAGATCACTATCTTCCTCACATGACATCTTTCAAAGTATAAAGAGCCGAACGCTTCTTTTTATAAAACTCATTTTAGAAACATATAAATATAATGATTTAAATATGTTATATGAATATATAGTACTAAAAAGCTGGATCGTATGCCATATAAAGATATTCCATAAATGCCATTATGTCTTGCGCCTAACTTCATACTTATTTATCTAAGTCCATGAAAGTGACGCTAATTATTCACCATATATGGATCAGTATACGTTAGTGATATGTTGCGGTAGGAAAAGTGGTGGTTATAGTTTGTTGAAAAATCCAATGAGCAAAAATCTATTATTAGTTTCTTTAACAGAACTGGATCAGTTGAATGTTCAATTCTTGATTATAAATGAAAGGAAAAACAGCTAAGTACTTCCACATTTTGTTCACATAGTCAAATTGTTTCGTTTATTTTCAAGTCGAAGCAATTGCAAAGCAAATTTTATGTCATATTAAGGTTAGCAATTTAGTTATTTACTACTTGGAAGTAAAAAAAATCCAAAATGATAATATGACCTAGAAGGCTATAATACATATGCTGCAACGTAAAAAAGTCACAGATTAGACCTTATTATACATTACGATAGGTTCCAAAATGATAGTACATGAACAATTTTATAAGGCTAATATAATCAGGCTTTGGACCATGATTTTACCAAAAACCACGGTTATAAATTTATAAGGTGTAATGGAGGAATATGGTCGGTTGATATTTAAACACACTTTTTATTATTTGTAGTCGAATTGCACTATTTTTGTTAACCACATCAATTGTCGCATTTAGAAAGTTCTGCATTGTTGCAATGATACACATTAAAATCATGTATACTAATACATAAATAAAATTAAAACGGCAGTTGAATCAATATTCCACAACTTGTACATCATATAATCTAGCAAGTTGACTATGATAACAAAAGTAGCATTAAGAACATGTTTATTAAAGTAATCAGAAATAGTGCTAATTAGAGAACAATCTTTAAAACTAACTCATAAAATCTAAAGAGCGACCTTAGGAAAAAGGAAAAAACGGTCACCGTGATTATTTTTATCTCGAGGCCCTCCTTGCATTTGACATGTACAGAATCGTCATGTTTTTGTTTCCAAAATCCATTTTTTCCTACTTCAACGTCGTTTAATACAAATAATAACTCAATCAAAAATAATTTGTAATTAATTTATGTTACCGAGAGTAGATTAACAGTTTCTAGTGTTTTCTAGATATACCCAAAAAAGGATATCTCATTAATGCTTTATCCTGGATACCAACTAATACAACTACCGAATATAAACCAAAATGTTACAAATATTCCTACTATAGTTGATTATTGATTGCTCTTTTGTTACCCGTTGAAAAAAAAATACTCCTTTATTGATTTGTGCCAACAATGACATATAGTACGATTGAACACCAGCCAATGCAGAAGATATAATAATCTCTTATTTGATGATTTATTTAACTTTTTCATATGCTGTCAGTATTGTATTTTGAATCTCTTATGCATGCTACGGCAGAAGTGAACATCTTTATACTTTTTTCGTAAATGAGGATCGATAGACGGTAGAACAATCGGGATATTTAACTTATAAATGAGTAATGAAAAAGGAGAAAATCAGAGGATGGTCAGAAAGGGGAATAATTAACAGAGAATAAACGGGACAGGGCATAGGCAAAACTACATTGCAGTAGGATTGTACATAACAGTGAAATCTTACAACTATGAAGCCCAAATAACACAGCATAATTTATTTTTTCAACTTCTATATTTTTTACAAATTAAGCTATCTAATCAAATGAATATATTTTGTGATTATTGCAAGATTCATAAATATTTCTAGAATATGAGGAACTACATGATTAAGCATAAAAAATTAATTAGAAGCCGAGAAGAAGGAACTTAGAATATCATAGAGGTTAGTATATCAAATACTTAGTACTACCACATTTTGAGTGTGTGTATACTTATTTGGTTTCAGATAAGATAATAGTTTGTGCTATGTACATTTCAATACAAAACAGCAGTTACCAACCTCGTACAACACTTATATTTCATGCTTTACTATCATCTCATCAAGTGCTTGTTAACATAATTTTTATAAATACCCTACATTGAATATCATAACTACATAAGTAATAGTTATGTAACACCGTTTAGACTATCAAATCTATTTGTGTACTGACCATAGCAATGAATTAAGTATTACTATAGTTAGATTTGAATACATAAAAATGAACTGACCTAAGGAAAATTAGATCAAAGAGAAAATATTGTGCATATCTTTCTTTATACCTACCTCCCACTCTACCTACCTCTATCCATACTCAAAAATTCCCTTTCTGTCTGTATACACAAATCTTTCGAGGTTGCATAAAAGTAAAAAAGAATAGAGCAGAAATTACTTTGGTTCACAACATTAGCTTACTAATCGATATGTAAAATGCATAAAAATAGATTATAAACTGTTCACTTACCTTACAAAGTCATGATTTAATGCCTAGCAAGAATTTCTGTTATAAACTTCTCGGTACACCACTTGCAAAAAAGCAGTTGTTGGTTAGTTGAAGTAAATCAAGTAGAACCCAGTACCTGATTGAAAATAATATAAGTGTACCTATTTAGTTTCAAAGTGTATTCAAATATCTACTATCTGTAACGTAAGTTTAATTATAGAAAATAAGGCTGTAGTACCTAATGAAAAAAACAACCATATATACTTAAAACAAATAATAAGCTTATCTGGTGATATTCTAGATATTTCCCATAATTGGGACATAAAATGCCAATTATACATTAAAAAATAAAAATGCATACCTTGCAGAGTCGGTGATCATATTCTTCGGTATTCCATTCATGATCAGTTATTTGTAGAAAATCATTTCATGTGAAAGTAGAACTCATCCGATAACAATGTCCAGCCAAAAAAGAAACCAAATTGTCTGTACTTAGAACTAAGAACGTCGCGTATTGAATGTGGATATTCATTATTTGCCTGAAAAAGTAGACATCCACAAAAATGATATTTAGAGTTCAAATACCTCCTTTGTCTAGTTCTTAGATGACATGAATAGAAATTATATAAATTTAAAGGCTTGCATATATACAAAATACTCATTTTTGGGTAGATTTATAAATTAAAGATCAAAAGAAAAAAAATGAAACTAATCCTACATAGTAATCAAGTAGTAACCAAATTAAGTTATGAGCCCAATATCATAATTTAAAACAGAAACATCACAAAACAATAAAAGCTTTCCCTTCCATGTCATAATTTAAAAAAAATCACAACAAAACTTTATCATGATTTAAAACAGGAAACAACAGGCAATCATTGGCAGCACGAAGAATACAAAAAACAGACATCAAATTTTACCTCCAATTGGGTATAGACATAGACAAACAGCACGTACAGCTCGTCTATATGTTTAAATCCAACTGAACCAAGCATGGCCAAGATCCGTTGCACTGAAACCAGATGCAAAATTCAGAAAACGACAACAATCCCCTATGGCATATAACAAAAAGGCGAATACCAGCAATTTTCATTGGCCATACCTTGTAATATACTTTTCTTGCTCCAAAACCAAGAGAAGGAAGATACGAAGAGATGTAGAGCTGAAAACAATGTTGATGTCGCAGACAGGGCACACGGTGTGGCGGTAAAATTGGGGCGAAGGAACAGCCGAGGTCTAAATCGAAGGGAATCTGTCGATTCCTGAGGGAACGAAGGAAAAGGGGTGGAAGTGGAGAGAACCGGAAGGGATTCGATCGGCAGTGGGTGGCGTTAATTAGGAGAAGGGAAGAAGAGGCATACAGAAAGGAAGGGCTTCTAAAGGAAAATGAGAAAGATGGAAATAAGTATAAACTAAGAGACGGTTGGGTTGCCAAATTTCAAGGGGGCATGTGTGAGCTTGAAATTTAACTCACTAATAATAATATAGTATAGATATTATTAGTTAATTTTCTTTTCTGAATTGATTATTGTTGGGTAGAACAAAATCATACTTCAATTTGACAAGCTTGGTAAATCAACATATATATATTTCAGATATTTATTTAAATACGACATTTCAATGGAATTAATGAATAGTGCACCGAAGTTTTAATTTCTCAAAGTGTTTGAATTTTATTAATTGATAGTTTCATGTCTAATATCGAAATCTAAAGTTCATGATATTGTGATTAGCTTTATTGAGGAAATTGGGCATCTTTCAAACCTTAAATGCCTAAATACTTCTTTCAAAGGTTTAATTAAATTTTCCTTTACAAATTTTAGGAGGAATCATTAGTCTTAAAAATAAGATGTAGAAAACCATCTTTATATGCTACATGCTTTAGCTAGACTTTTGAACATTGAAAGCATACCAATCGATGCATCAATTGTGATTAATGATACTCCTCAAGATTTAGAAGTATTATAACTTGGTTGTAGTATTATATTTTATGATAGTTAAGAACATCGTTATTTTAAGGCTGAAAAGTTAGGAATAGTTATAAAATTAATGCAAACATTTTTTTATAAATATAAATATAATTTAGCATATGTACCTTCGTTAATAAATCTCATTCTTGCGGTCCGTAGAGTTTCGACATTAAGTTGTGGTTTTTGTGAAGAATTTGTAATAGTTAATTATAGCAATACACAGACATTGAATTATTTGAAGTACCAATCGATGAATCAAGTGCAACCTTTAGAGGGGTTGTTATAAGACCATGATCGTTTAATTTTGTTGCAGCGACTTTATTGTAAAAATAAACTGTAGTCTGAAGAATGATAAAAAAGTTGTTATTGACTTTAATAGGTAAAAATATTAATTATTTTTAGTAATGAAAGCAGTTATGTTCGGGATGCTTATATGCCAAGAAGAAGGTGGTTGCTAGCAACAGTGATTCATGAAATAATTATTTTTTACTCCAGATATAAGGTACTTCTATAGAATTAAACCAACTCTGACAACATATTTATATTTTGTACTTATCACTGATACCATATCTATAGTAATACTATGCCAAAACAATCTATCTAGGGTACGAAATGATGAACAAATAATTTTCAACCAGTTGGTGGGTGTACGATGATATAAATAGATGAGTACGGAATTCTAAGTCAAATCATTGCACTAATTTGGTTTTATTTCTATTTTCAATAATATAAATAAATGAAATGTTCAGTTTATTCCACATTCATCTAATAGATTGGTCAGTAATAAATGTTGTTTTCAATTTTAATTTCAAGGATCATGCTGCTCTTTTAACTTAATAAAAATAGACTTATTTTGTACTGTTGCAAATGACGACATGAATAAGAAAAATTATTCACTTTTCTATTTGTACATTCTACTAAGGAAGAACTAATGAAAAGGAAAAACCTTCATAGGCATGCATTATAACAACAATTTAAAGTGCAATCAAGGGTTTATTTATCAGTAGATACTTATTGAGATGGTATATTTAAATATTATTTGACTTCTTTTAGATTTTGGATGCATGTGTTTATTATAAACACACATATTCTAATTAGTTTATTGATTTTTTCCAAAGCATGGAAGCTATCATTTATAAGACATGTTATCATTCATTCTGCATTTTCTGCATTGTTAGAGCGTGTTCCAATTTTAGCCTTGGCTTATTATGTTCTGTACACACATAAGTTTGAAAATATTTCCTTTTGTATGGTAGATTATTCTACTCATTTATTTGCTATGGTTTGATCAATAAACATCTACTTAAAAAATATTATATTGGTATATCGACTATTTTTTATGCATTCTTCGAAGGGATCGATTTTACTTTCATTGCTATTTGCTATTTGAATTAATGAAATTTTAACTGTGCTTAAATTTTGGTATTAATAACTTTAGCAAACAATTCTTGCAAACATTTAAATTTGCTATAATTTTTCGGCGTTAACTCCATAGTTTTCTTTGTAATGATTTGCAATCAGCATAATGATATATGCTTGAGTTGAATCCTGGAAAGTATGCATATAATGATAATGATAGCATCATGGAAGTCTCTTTCTAGAAGATAAAAGGGAATACAAAAGAAGAGCACTGGTTGCTTGAATGCAATAACATACTTACGAATTAAAAATGATTTATAAGTGAGAACAAGAAAGAAGTAAAAGTTACCAAGAGATGGATTGATAAAACCATTTTTTGGCCATTATTTGCAAGAGGTTTAATTTTGTTGTTCAGTATTGTAGATGTACAAATGAATTAAGCTCACTATAGTCTTTCAGTTTCGGCTTATATTATAGCTCATTAAATTTTGTCTTTCTTATATTTCATGTATTATTGTAAAATCATAAAGTGGATATATGCCACGGTGAATATATCTATGCATTAAAGGATAAATTTTTAATACATACTTTATCCTCTAAATAATCTGTGAATTTTAATATTTTCAGTGTAATTATTTTGACTAATTAAATTATGATTGTCACAATCAAATATATTTATGCATTATTTATCCTTGCACATTGTTGTTAATGATATAACACTGTTAATCAGCAATGTTTTTTCATTAGCATTATATATAAATTCTTATATATTTGGATATGGCCTATGCAACTACAATATTTTTGCCACGTCCGTATGCGAAGCACAGGTTCACACTAGTGAATTTATATAACTAAGTACAAATATATGTTTTCCCATGAGCTTCTCTATAATTTCCCTTTCCTCTTCGTTTTTTTCAACTCGTCACTGTTTCCTGAAACCCAAAACGAGAACTTCTTTTGCCCCATTCTCCTATCTTCGGCCATGAATGGCGAAGCGACAGCCGCCAAAGCACTCGCCTTTCAAAGACGAACAACCTGGTACCCTCCATGCAGAACTCGTTGCCACCGCACATGACCCAAAACCTACCACATCATGACTTCCACCGATTGCCATGACCACAAGGAGCCCCGAACTCCATGCGAGTGCCACCAAAATGTTCAAATCATCGAGAAGAGTCCATCCATGCACTAAGTTTCTGCTTTGGCAATCAGCATTGTAGGTCAACCACCATTGATGAAACTTTGACCACGAACTACACTTTTCTCTGACAACTAAATGAATTGCGACCACCTATATGATGCTCTGTGTTGAATGAAGATTCCAAAAATACCACCCAAGTTGGCTTTGGTGATGGTTGAAAATTTGACCTGAACAGTAAAATTCCTCATATACATCGAACTTCGGCCATCTGATGACTAGCGAGCACCACCTATCTACTCAGCACAGAAAGTTATACCAACCTAGCTTCTTTTTTGATGAACAGGCATTAGGATACAAAGATATTAGTGGTTCGTTGAAGGGGATATAGTGTATTGTTAAGTTGATATTTCATGGAGGCATAGAGAAGGAAGGATACACGATGAAGCATAGTTTTGAGAACTGAAGCGTACATTGAACCGCAATAGTTCAAGATCGGAGGTTTTAAAGGTCCGACCGGTTGAACCGTAAGAACCGTGCGCGTATAAAATCTAATTAAAATTAGTGTATTAACGTAAGAAATTTAGTACTTGGTAAGAAACAAGAAAAAAGTTTTTACAACCACATGTATAAATATGATCAATCCAGTATATAAAATACCATCTGTCAAATTTTCAAAATCGGTAATTGAAGCTATAAAAAGTTATTTATGCATGTAGATATTTTAATGATACCAGTTATCTATTTTTATAAAGCATTGACATGCTGCTAATATAAATAGTTTGAAGGAAACAAAGGAAGTTTAGAAAAAAAAGGTCCTATATCATGAAATAATGAAGAGCTTTCAGAGTAACTATGTATAAATAAATGCTGCTAGTTGATAGGCATGCACATCTGGCCATTGAGCCTTCACTCGGCCATCTCATCGACCGAAATAAGATATTCTATAGTCTACGGTTTTTATGTAATAAAACCAATTTTTTAGGTCGAACCACTATTTCTTGTGGTTCAATGTAAATCAAGGTTCAAATGGACTCCGGACCGGATTGGCTCACGATTCACGGTTTTTTCGGTTGGACCGCCGGTCCAGTTCGGTTTTCAAAACACTACAATGAAGTATTTGTTAGTTAGGAAGTTTGTACATGTATACAGACCGGCTCGAGACATAGTCTAGAGAGACATTTGCCTAGGGCATCAATTTGAAGAAGGGCAACAAAATAATCAAATTACGCTAAAAAGAAAAAAAACAGGTAATTTTCTTTTCAGCGTTCGGTGCCTTCCTTATCAAAGTCGAACACTGTAGCCAATCCAGGCCCAGCTCGAGACATAGTCTAGAGAGACAATTGCCTAGGGCATCAGTTTGAAGAGGGGCAACAAAATAACCAAATTACGCTAATAAAAAAGGTATTCTTCTTTTCAGCGCTCGATGCCTTTCCTATCAAAGTTGAACACTGTAGTAATCCACCATGGCATGCCACTCCAGCATCCAGCATTGCATGCTGCTCTAGTACTACCTCGCCTTCACCGGCCAAGCTTTAGATCATGCAAATTAAAGTTGAGATTATAGACCTCGCCTCATTTCATGGCTGTGCAATGCCCTGCCGTTGAAAAATGATGTGAGTTCACTTATAAAATTATTATTTTGGCTTATGGCTGTTGATATGTATTAAATAATAAAAATCATGTAATTTTTTACTGAGACATGCTAGAGGGCTCGAAATGACCAGGTTTGTGCGAAAAGCGAAGGAATTCATAGGGTGCATTGTTTGTTTATTTTTTTGCATGATTAAATAGCTACCATCAGATATGATTCGGGTAATTTTTCTTACCACTATTTCTGGCACTGTAGCTTTGTTGTTCTTTATTTGCAAGCATTAAAAATTAAAATCAGTGCTACTGCTTATAGTTTAATAATGAATCCCTAAAAATTGAATTTTTGATTTATATTCCCTTTTGAAAAGTTAATAGGTTATCCTCAATTTTACCTTCAATTTACGTTGACTTAAATGTATTTTTAGATTTTTAGTTTAAATGATATCCAATTTAAAACGAGTACTTCAACATGTTAAACGATGATGGGATAATTGACCGGTTTTCTTTGAGAACCCTTTGAGAATCGCAAGTAGTTGTTCTCACCAATATGTATTGATATGTTATGATATTTTACCGACGTTTAGATTTTTTGGCTTGTAATCTAAATCAATGTTTTCTAACTAATGTTTAATTTTATAATAAAGTTTGCATTTTTTTTACAATTTTGTTGTTGTTTATTAAATACTGGGGCAGCAAAAATAGAAAAAATATTTATTCAACTAGGGAAATGAATATGTTCGAGGCGGCCCTGCATGTGTATCCATGGACAAATAATGAAAAGTACGCATGGAGTATTATTTCCTTGCAACTTTTTTTTCCAAAATTCAAGGACAGGTGCTTTATTTAATGTATACATTTTTACACTTTAGTCCCTTAACAATTTATTTTTTGCATAAAATATGTTAATGTTCAAGTTATAAAATGTCCTAATATTTTTTGAAGTGGTGCATGCCCGTTCCATTTGCTTATTTGATTTGAAAGTTAAAGAGCATGTTGCATTTGCTAAATTAAAGAGAGGCATGTGTATTTATATTCTTATTTTGTACATAAGGGTCTATTTACGATTCCGATCAGTGTATGCGATGATCATCTTCATTTGTCCATTTATTAAAATAAAATTAGATTATTTCTTAACACGGTGTATTGATTATAATTTTACACACTTTATTTTAATTTATTAACTTTTAATTTTTACAATAAACACGTCCAAAACGTCGAACGAAAAAATTACTATATTTTATTAAATAAAAATATCGATATAATCTGATAAAATATGACAGAAAGACGGGTTGTTACATATCTTCCTCCTTAAAAAAATTGCGTCCTTGCAATTTATAGTATAAATATCCATAAAATTCGCCTCAAGGCTTGTTAGAATTACGGTTCTACCATTAACCACCGCGCACTTTGTTAAAAATCCAGTAGAAACAAAACTTCTTCGCATTTCACTTCTTAAATTTTCACCACCTTTTCCATATCAACTTTAGTTTTAGCACTCATTTTGCCTTCCATAACAATTCGAACAAGAATTATAACCACTCAATATCGCTACCAAACGAGTATTATACAAAAATGGAAAAGTGGTAGAGAGAAAAGAACCAAAAATATCAAGTACGTCGCATGAATATTCGTAACCCATAACCCCAGTCACAGGTACGGTGTCTTATCATATCCATCTTTTTATCAATTTTTTGGTGGTATTGTAAACTAATCCTAGGTTGGCTTACTGATCCTATGTGAATATTACTTAGGCATTTAACCTAAGCTTGATACCAACTTGTGATGACCCCATTTTTCGACCCCCATTTGAAATGCCAAAACCGGAACATCGACCTATAACGACCCACCTTTTTTACCATCGAAAGTTAACACCGAATACTACCACTGTGTTCAATTGTCGATCATCCAGTCAACATAAGGGCAAATTGTTAGAACAAATAAAAAGAAAAGAATAGAGTCCAGAGAAAATCAGAATCCCATAGCGGAATCGACAACATATAATATAACAAGGATAATAAAAATTATCCCTCCAAAAATATATAGAGTATATCAGATTTAAAAACAAACTTTATTAGCTGGACAGTTATAAATCCTGACTTTACCATTGCTGACAGGGATACTATATCTTGCAGGGGAAAATAAAACACTACGATAGGTGAACCTCTAGCTCCACTTCAAGATCTCCATAACACCAAAGCCAACCTGGGAAAATACTTGGTCTTACCCGAGGATTATAATAAAATAACACCCGGATCAGTCTGGAAATACTAGCGTGAGAAAACACAAATAATGGAGAACATATAAAAGTTATATGGGACCACGCCGCTAACGCGGAATGGGTTTTTACCTCATGAGAATAATATTCATACAGGAAAGATTAGAGATAAATAGTAGGAAACAAATCCAAATAAGAATGGGCATAAATAGTATTAAAAACCAGACCTGAAAGAATGAAAATAATCCGAGCAAAATCAAAACTGGACTAATGGATAAAACAAAATACCAGTCCAAATTTGATAGAATGGACAAAATCTATAATTAAACATCAAGAAGAGTGGTTAACTCTTTCCATTGCAATTATAGAAAAAAAATTCGAAGGTTTGAATCAAATAAGGAAAGAAAAATTTCCAAACGACTAGGAGGGTGCATCCCCCTTAAAAGAAGTATACCTCTAGAAATATACTTGAAAACCTCGAAAACTCCAAGACGGACCCCGCCAAACCTTACTGAAAATGTGCATATTTCACATCTAAATCATAACCGTTTAAGGTGACGCTACACCAAAATCTAGATGAGATGTGAAAATACCCTAATGGGAGCAACCCCACATAACTTGGCCCCTAAAAACACACGCTTTGGTTTAGTCATTTCTGACAAAGGATAACAAAGCTCAAAAGAGCAGCAAACCATTTTTAAGGTGACGATACACAATGAAGAAAGCTGGGTCTGATAGTAAATAAATGAACTATCAGAGATAATTAAAATGATCATATATGGAAATTAAATATCATATATCTAACACTACTCGTCGATTCCAAACAAGTGCTATCCCTCGATTGAAAATGAAGCCAGGCAAGTGGAGGAGTCTTACCTTTAGGCATCGCCTTGACGACATTTTTAACTTTTAAGATAGAAACAAGCCCAAGCCTAAACGTTTCGCATTAAAAGTATAACTAAATCCTTTCCCTATAAGCGATATCGATTACGGAACTACTTATAATTGAAATCGAACTTTACTTTTACAAACTAAACTTGTGCTTGATTTCCATATTACAGTATTGATAAAATACTTTTAGAAATACCTTTTAAAATGTTCTTTTAAAAGACAAATTCTATAATACTGAGTATCTTAAAACAAGGGTAAAAACAAATGTCATTAAAACATTGTTTACTTAACCCAAACAATTTACACATAGTTTTATTTATAAATAATTCCTTTTAAAGGATTTCTCATTTAAGACCATCATTTGTAGATTTAAAATAATATTTATTATCCCAAAAGAAAATAAAACAATTTATAAACCTTTATAAATTTTAAAAAATATTAATTAGGGACAGTTTGGCTAAAGTCCCTATCAAGTTTCAAAATACACCAAACATCCTTGCCAAAAAAGTATGTAAATTAGGTCTCTAGAATTAAGTTACTATATATGTGCATATAATTATGCAATTATACAGTGAATAATTGCAGACATTTATGCAATTATATACAAAAATTGTAGACATTTATGTAATTATTCACTGAAAAATTACGAAAATTTCCGCAATTATTCACTAAAAAATTGAAGAAATTGCCGCAATTATTCACTGAATAATTGCAGACATTAATGCAATTTTTGGATATAATTGCATAAATATCTGCAATTATTCATTGAATATTGCATAAATGTACAATTATTCAGTAACTTGATTCTATGGACCTGATTTACAATCTTTTTTTGGAGAGGAGTTTTCGTGTATTAAGTTTGATTTTAAGGATTTGAGTCTAATTTTCAGTATTAATTATCCCCAAAGATAATTAATCACATTTATAATCTACTTTAAATAAACAAATACGTTATCTTTAATAAAATAGTTACTTATTTCCAAATACTTTTATATCATCGGTAAATTAACTTTAAAACCTTTATTGAATTAGTTTATTATCTTTAAAACTCTTTCATCAAATTAGTTAATTCACTTTAATCACTTTTATTAAGTTAATCTACTATAAATATCATTAATTAAAAAATTTATTAAATTCAAATGATCATTAACTAAAATGAATAATAAATCTCAAACATCATTAATTAAAATGATAAATAAACTTTAAATACCATTAATTAAAAACAATTAATTAAGTTCAAATAATAATAAATTAATTGGACTATTAAATTCAAACATCATTAGTTAAAATGATAAATAAAACATCTTTGTTAGAATGATTAATTAACTATAAACATCATTAATTTAAAATGATTAAATAAATTTCAAATACCATTAGTTAAAATAATTAATTAAATTTTAAACAATCGTTAATTAGAATGATTAATTAAAGTTTAAAATCATTAATTAAAATGACTTAATTAATATTAAAGTAATTAAATCAAATAGATTAACAAATTTCAAACATCATTAATTAAAATGGTTCATTACATTCAAATATTTGAAATTATGATGATTAATTAAAATCAAATATTATTAATTAAAATCAAATATCATTAATTAAAATAATTAAATAAATTCAAATATCATTACTTAAAATGATTAATTACTTTTAAATATCATTAATTAAAATGATTATTAATTTCAAATATCATTAATTAAAATGATTAATTAAACTTCATTATCATAAATTAAAATAATTAATTAAACTGTAATAATCGTTAGTTAAAATGATTAATTAAATCCAGTCTCATTTAAATCAAAAGATAAACCAATTTTAAACATCATTGATTAAACTGGTTAATTAATTTCAAAATCATTAGTTAAAATGATTAATTAATTTAAAATTTCAAAATGATTAATGAATTTTAAAATTCTGTTTAGTGGAAAAAAAAGGCTCAACTTTAAATTACACACGACGGGGTTTTGGGGATGAAAGTCAATAAACGACGGTATAGTAGAAATCGCTATAACGGCATTTAAACAATTTTAAATGGAATATCAAGATCTATTTCAATTAAACATCAATATAACAACATAAGAATGTAAATAAATAATATTGGCAAGAAACCCCTCAGGGCCTCTCTATAAATGTTTCCTGCAAAACAATGGTTATGGATAATATGCATACAATCATATGGGTTCATAACAATCAAGTTATTATGTCATCCATTTTTCAAACGGAAATTCGACCAAATAATCAAACAATTTAACTAACATCCAATCAATCAATAATAATTTATATCATCGTAGATATGGTATAGTAAAATCTAATGTGAGTTAAACTCACATTGATTTCAGTTTTCGCCTAAGTGTTCCGATTTGAACTGAAACTGAACGGGCATTCGGTTTTAGACAAAAATTCCACTAGCTCCAAATCCAACCAAACCAACTCCATTGTGAAGACAATGTCCATAAGAGTGCAATGCAATTAACTGCGTCCGAATTCGACATCGTATGCAAAAGTTATAGATTTTACAAGTTATCGATTAATTTAAATTAATAAATAATAAATTTACTTCTATTTACAAAATTACCCCATTCACTAACTTATCCTCTCCTTCCTTCCCAAACGTGCACAGTTGAAGACATAAACCCATCAATGTCGTACACGAATATGCATTGACACGGAGCAGACATGACGATTTTCCAATCTGACTTCGCCAACGCGTTTTGTAACGACCCGGAATTTTCGATCCCGAAAATTCCAGATAGCTAGGAAAGAAAAAAGAGATAGAAGAAGAAACAGAAACAAGTCACAGAATCTCACATTCGCAGCGGATCAAAATATAATATCATATAATACCATTTATACAAAGAAGCTGTATCAGTTAAATTACACTTTAATACATCAGAGTTACAACATATACACAATCACCGGACATATATAATCAACATGTCCGAATATACAATAATATATCATAGCGGAAACACTCCATACGTTCCTGCCATCCAGCTCGTCTCCTGAGCTCCAGAACATCCTTACCTGAAAATCTGTAATACTCGGTCTGACCCGAGCATTACATCAAAGTAACACTCGGGTCAGGCTGGAAACCAGCGTGAGTAAACCCATCTAACATGGAATATAAAGCATATAACTGATATAAAACCCGGGATAACTTGTATCAATTTACAAGTTCATAATTTGTTATAGGCATCCATTATTTCACACATCAATCAAAAAAATTCGAAGTGGTTTCGGGTATTTTCTAATACCCGGACTCCGGTCTCTTCGAATTCAATACCATCTTAATCCAAGTTATTCAAGTGAAACACATTTCAACTTTAAATACAAGATATCACTTTTTATATGGCAATTCATCGTCGATAGATATCCACATTATCATTGTCCATCACAATCATTTCATACCAGAGATATTAATCAATTCAAGACATTTATTCATCATTTAATCATTTAAAAACAAGACAAACCAACCATACCATCCTTAATTAATTTAATTAACCATAATTGAATTAAATCAATTACTTTAATTACTTCTAATCCTGCTTATTAATTGATTACAAACCAATTGATTAATCACCCAATAATCATCCATCTTAATTAATCCTCCCAGATTAATTATCCTTTAATTACATTAAGATTATCATCATTACTTAATTTTCTTTCATTATGTAATTATACTTAACCAAATTCCATAAACGATTATCCTTAATTAGTTAGTCTCATTAATCAATTGTATAATAATCTCAAGTTAACGGCCTTTATTAACAATTCTTTAATTACTTTTCTAAAGTAATTAAGTAGATTAATCGTTTTAATTACAAATTAATTAAAATGATTTATAGCCAATTTATTTAATCTCTGCTTATTTAATTTACCCTGATTAATTAACTAACAATTCCTTAATTACTATATTTTTTTATTATAATTATAAATTAATTACATTAATTAATGGCTCTTTAATAATCTTTAATTAATTTCAAATCATTTGAACTTAATTATCTTTAAGATAAAACATTTTTCTTATTTATGACTAAAATGTCATTAAGGAAACATTTGAAACTTTTTACCTTCGAATCCACTTTAAACTTCATTTTTACTGTAAGATTTTTTCTCTTTTACAAAATTTAACATAATTCAGAATCCCTTTAAATCAACTGTTAAAGTACACTTATCCTTTGAAAGGGATTTTAAACCAAATTCATTTAAATCCCAATCATTTAAATTATACTTTAAACATTTGAATTTATTTAACATTTTAAATTTGGAAACAAAACCTTATTTATCTCAAACTAGGATAGAAATTTAAGTTTGAATCCATATTTTACAACTTGGTTTAAATCCTGGTTTTTTTTTTGAAAAATTGACAGGTTTAAAAAAACCTGAAACCAACCCAAATTATACTCGAGTCCAAACCCTTTGAAACCCGAGCCAGAACACTCTTACTTCGACCAATTCAACGAACTAACTCGAGTTCCCTTACTTCTGCTACAACCCAACTTCTCCAGGTACACGAAGATGCACCGTGCACCTACCCCTTCGACGACGCCACTTCCGATCACCCACGACAATCCCCACATGTTGGCGATCACCCTCTGACCAGATTACGACCCTCAAGTCATCACAACAAACTCGAAATCAAAAAATCGAGTCTTAAAACCAAAGCTGGAACAACCGTGCAACCTGGATCATCTCGCCCACGATCCTCCGACCACCGAAGATTCTGCAACTTTGGCCCAGACCTCGTCAACCCACCTACTTCCATTTCCCAAACTCCCACTACACTCGATCATCAATCAAAGTCGTGCCGATCAAATTTGTCCAACCTATCCAGACTAGGTTTACAAACTTCAATCCTCCACCCCAGCTGACACGATGAACTATTTGCCTATCTGACAATTTTGCCGCAGTCCCCGATCACTCAACTACCTCCAGAAGGATACTCGAACTTCCAGATCCACTAGATCACCAGAGTCACCCCAAAACATCATTTCTGGTCATACCAAAAATGCCCCCTTTTCTCTTTACTAAAAATTATGATTTTAGTTTTAAAAATCATGTTTCTGGTTGATGATTCAGTTTACATCCTTGAGTTGACAAATTAAGATGTTCGAATTTTGACCAAGCTAGCATTTGCCTGTTCTATTTAGTTTTTCCAGAGACATGCAAGTTTATTTTAAGATCATAAATTTTTTTTAAAGCCTGCTCTATGATCTAACAAACATGTTTTGTTTAATATTTGAATCTACATATGGATTTGATCAAGATGAGGTGATTTTTTTTTTTAGCTTAAGAATCTGGTAACAGAGATGTTACAGGCAATAACATATATACATATACACACATTCATATATAAGCAGAGAAGTTGTCAAACATATCTATATATGCACACAAAAACACATACTTTCTAGAACTTAACAAACAACCAGAATCAACTTAAAGTTTTTAAAAGTGTGGTATTACTCACTTGTAGATGTTGAGCAGCATGAAACAGTCGAAATTTTTGAAAACTTGAATAGCTTAAATCTGAAAGCTGAATCTTTTCTTTGGAACTAATCCTGAATTTGTTTTCAACTTGAATTTGTTTTAGGTTGATGTTGCCTTTGCTTCAGGTTGAAACTGTGACTCCTAACCTTGCTTTGTTGATCTTCTCTGTTAAATCTTCTGTTTTGTTGGATTGCTTGTTGATGTTGAAAGTTTGTTTTAAGTTTTGAAATAGTTTTTGCTTCAGATCTTAGTTTGGTGTTCGAGAAGACTGAGGTATAAAGGAAAGAAGACAGGGTACATATTATTTTATACAAGACAGTGCTAACACTTTGTACAATACAGCGTATATAAAATCTTTGTTGGTACTAATTTAGATCAGAGATATTTTACTTTGGTTAGCTTGCCTCCGCAGATTACTATTCCTATGGTGGCTGAGATAAGAACATTGAGGCTAGCATTGAATGCTTGTCTTGTTTGCATACCTATCCTATACATTCTAGTATATATATTTATGTTGTTTTGTACACTATTAGTATACTTATTAATGTCCCTTTGATCTCAGCCTGCACACTTATTTGATTTTGTTCGTACAATCATATATTGGTCTTGATGCTTTAAACTTAGATATATGCTGCAGTTTTTCTTATGTTAGTTTACAAACTTATTATAGTTTACTAACATTATATTTTGTACAAAGATTTTCGTATAAAGATTTTGTTTTTTTTTATTATCTCTTCTAGCTTAAATAATGCATATATCTTTTCATGTCAGGTTGCTGATATGTATTTGTACAAAGAGGTTTAGTTTACAGATTTTTGTTTATTTTCATCTAGCTTAAACAACACTTTATTCATATTTGTGTCATGTATTACTTTATATATATTAACTTCTGATCTAAACTCAAACTATCAAGTACTTCTTCACTTGTCTATTTTATACTTATATTAATATTATGGTTTCCTTATGTCTATACACTTATGTTTATAACCATATTTTTATGTTATACTTATGTTCGATATTTATAAGATTCATTTTATTTTAATCATATAAGTTGTTGTTAGAATAACTTCTCAGTTTTATTTTTATTTAGAGTTTAATCTTCAAATATTTGATTTATGACTTATATTTGCATTAGTATATTTTATATTTATATTTAATATAGATAGAATTGTGTTATTTTAAACATTATTATTAAGAGATTTATTTTAAATTTCCAAAATCGAATTTCTTTTTTTTTTAAAAAAAAATACAAATTTATACAAATAAATGACAATTATTCTAAAAGTCATATTCATTTTAAAATGATCAGTTTACATTTCATTTAATTGAATTAAATATTTATTAAAAAAATACTGCTAAAATACCGGGTCATCACACGTTTCTTCGACGAACTTGACTTGCGGGCTGCCACCACCTCACGCCCGTGGTCCCCAATAAAAACACGACCATCAGGACCTCCCCCCTACACACTCAAGTTGCGACTTCCAACTGAGAACCGTCCATCACTAAAACATGGCCAACGGTGCACCAAACTTCGACAAACCCAAATCCACACATCAATTCACCTAACAATCCTAAAACTCCAACTAAAGAAAGCCCTAGCCACTTGCCCAATAGGGTCGGATAGTCCAAACACTGCTGCGAGGTACAAAGTAGGCATAGGATGGAAGCTAATCTCCTAACAAGCACAACGGATCAAGATTCAAGATTTTTAGTAGAGTAATTCACTTGGTTTTGATTTTAGAAGAGGGGAAAACTCCCTTCTTAAGTTACAAGTATCATTATATAAGGGAGGAGAGGTATGGGCTGCGCGCAAAGGGGAAGCGGTGAGAACATGGGAGTATGGCTTTGAAATGATGGGGGTATGGACATATAAAATAGAGTATACATTTATTATTTTTGATAAATTTTTGACAATACATACCCGAAAATTTCGAACTCCAATCGAGGCGTGCCGACTGGCATTCTATACTAAATACACCTATTCCAAACTTAGTGGAACTGGTTTTGAGACCTAATTCCAAAGTATATGGAAGTTAGCTTTTTAATTGAATTATTTTAAAAATTAATCGCTAAGCGTTTCGAGCTCGCACGACCACATAGTACGTTGATCATTACGAAACTCGACGGCGTACAATAATTTATTATTCCGAATCTAGTGGCACTGGTTTCGTCAAAATCCGAGACAGTGCCCTGGAATGTTGATTTCACAAATTTAAATATCGTTTTATATTTTCGATCCAATTATCCAAATTTATCCCATCTATTTTATAAATAAATTTACAAATCGAATTCATCAATATTATTTATTAATTATAAGGAGTTAAATAGAATTATTAAATCCATTTAGTTAATATTTAATTCATAATTCCAATATTTAAAATGATCAATATATTTGAATTCATGTTATTAAATTTCAAAATCCAATTATTTAAATATTTAAAATTAATTAAACATTTAAAGTTAAATGACCAAAATTTTGGGTTGTTACATTCTCCCCCTAAATGAATTTCATCCCTGAAGTTCCTAAGGAAGAAAATGTTTACAAACCCTTCAATTTAAAACTATTAATTAAAACCGGTTATTAAAATTATTGGCTAAACTCTAAGATTTTATAGAAAATTTTAAAAGCATCTCCTTTGCACGGCTTTATCAGAATAACTACAAATTGCCACTACGGGGTCCAAACCAACACAAGAAAACAAAATCCAAGTGGCCTCCCATATCTGGGGCATAAAATCATCAACCAATTTAAATATCTAAATCTATCACATACCTTTTTGCGTTTGTTTTATAATTTTTGCAAGCAATTTACTATCTCGTTGCAAATGCAGGTGCTTAAGAAATCAAGTGGAAATATCTTGCTTCCCTGTACTTACATAATCTAAAAGAGAATCAGATTGATAAAAGCAATATGATATAACTACATGTAAAAATTATCATGATATAAATCTACATGCAACTCTAGTATAAAATAAAGCTATATGCAACTAACAACAATATCACAATCATAGGCGACAACACTGTAATAAATGCTATGTATCCAGTAATTTCAAATGATAAATTTAGATCTAAATGCTCGGGTTTTTAAATTCAAAATTTTATTTTTAAATTTCTTAGATGGGAATTAAATCAAAGGTCAAAAATCAAAATGATAAGGAGGGAATTCCTCCTAATAAAGTATGGTGAAACTTTAGAATCCAAACAACATAGAGCATCCAGTGGTATTTTGGTTCCTCCAAAAACATCAACCAAAGTGAATAAACATTATTTCTTTCCCTAAATTTTCAAAATTTCTTTTATTTTTTCAAAATCACCGGGGTTTAGGTCCTAATAACAACCATTCAAAATCCTTTGTCTATAAATTTAAACTTTATAAACAATGATATATAAAATCACACAATCGATCAATTAGATTCAATCAAATCAAATTGTGAAGGAATAAACTAGCACTAATAGTCAAAAAAATTCAATAAGGGAAACCCTATCACTTAACATTGTTTCAAAATTTTAAATGACTAATAAACAAATCTTAGCTTAGGTTCAAAACTTTCTTGATTATCCAAAAATATAGATAATTCACTAAGTGTACCATTTTGCTCAACATCTTTTGGTTATTGCTTAGAAGATTATCCAAATTCATTCGGACAAAATTAAAAGTTATGCTCTATATTTATTAGTTTCTTAACTACATCAGTTTTTTTCTAAATCACTTATATTTCCACTTAGTATTTTATTAAATACTAAAATTATTTATGATTTATTTCATAAATTTTCACCTAAGTTTAAAAATATTTTATAAAGTCATTTCTTTATAAAACATCTAACAATAACTTATTCCACTTTATTTACTTGTATAATACTCTTATATATCCTAAGAGTACATACAAATTTTATTTTACTTTTCACAATTTGGATGAAGATCTAACCAAAAATATGAATATTTTAAAACTGAGTCGACCTCTCGACCTCTTAAACTTAGAGTGTTAAAATGGAAGATATTTCTGGGTTGACCTAATCAATAAATAGTTTACACTACTTTGATGCTTTAAACAAATATATGGCTTTAATAAAACAATGTTTATCAAAACATTCCTATCCAATTTTAACCCATTTTTAAACCTATGTTAAGTTATCCCCTATTTTATCTAAGGGTAATATCTCATCTATCAAAATAATCTCTTATCAGAAATACTTTTTTATTTTGAAAACAATTACCTTTTAAGGGAACTTAAAAATTAAATACCCAGTCTTTAATTTTCAAAAACTCATCTTTGAAAACATAGTACATATATTTATAAATGAAATAACTTCAAATGATTTATTTATTAAAACTCACTTTGGGTTCGTTTGGATTTGAACTCATTTCGATCGCATAATGGTAAGGAGAATAATTTACTAAGTACTACACAACATTCGCTTAAGCAAACATTCGATCGTCATTTAAAAGGTTATTCGGATTACTATAAACTAATCAATTTGTTTTCCTCCGAGTTATCCTAAAGAAAATGCATTCCATTTAAAATTCATCTTCCCGAAATATTTTTACTTTTAAATACTTCCAAAAGTATTACTATTTCATTCCTCAAAATCCTTTTGATATTATTTTCAAAAATTCCGGGATTTGGATTCAAAAATTCTTTCTAGAACATATTTTATAAACCAAATTTAAACAAAATTTCCTTTATATAAAAATCATTTCGTATTATAATAACCCTTCTTTATAATAATAGAATTTTCTCAAATATTTATTCTCTAAATGTCTTATCCCGTTATTTAGATTATATTCAACAACTTTTATTAAAGTTTAATCCCTAACTCACCATATTATTAAAACATGAATTTTAACTTAACATTTTCTTTGAACACCTTATTGTCAAATTGTAAAACATAATTCATAAGGAGTTCATTTTAAATCAAAGCAATAAATGCTCCTTAATAAAGCGAGCATAATTTTACAACTAACAAACAACAGTCAATACTCCTAATTTGATTAAGCATGACTGAACAAACAATAGTGATAATAAATAAATATTTTCACATTCAAAGAAACACACTCTATAATTATATAAAGTTTTGAAAGTAATTCCTTTATATATATATATAGTATAACCCAAGATAAAATATTTCATTTGCCAAATTTTTAAAAATTCAATATCATGTCCATTGGCCTTGTTCGAGTGTTTAGAAATCCCTACCGATGCCATGGCGTCCCACGTCTTGATCAAAATTCAAGAAAACCCAATAGACTAATTAACATATTACATTTTTATAACATTAATAAATATGCTCTCGAATATATAATACTCTCAAACTCATTCTAGGGTGTCGCTTACCTTATCTCTAATGAATTATACCCTACCAACGCCAAGGTTCTCGATTAACTTCAGCTCCGATGCTAAGCTATAACAACCCGCCTTTTTGACCATTGAAAATTGACACTGAATGCTACCACCGTATTAAATGTTGAGCATCTAATCGACAAAAGGGCAGATTATTAGGGTGAATAAAAATAAAAGAACTGAGATAGAGAAAATTAGAATCTCATAATGGAATCGAAAACATATAATATAACAAGGATAGTAAAAATTATCCCTTTAAAAAATACAAAGTATATAAGAGTTAAAACCAAACCTTATCAGCTGGACAGTTATAAATCATGACCTTACAATTGCTGATAGGGATACTATATAATATATCGGAAAATAAAACACTACGATAGGTGAACCTCCAGTTCTTCTGCAAGATCTCCATAACACCAAAGCCAACCTGGGATAATACCCAATCTTACCCGAGCATTATAATAAAAAAACACCTGGATCAATCTAAAAATACCAGCGTGAGAAAACTCAAATAATGGAGAACGTATAAAAGTTCTATGAGACGACGCCACTAACATGGAATGGGTTTTTATCTTACAAGAAAAATATCAATACAGGAAAGAGTAGAGATAAACAATAGGAAACAAATCCAAATAGGAATGGGCATAAATAGTATTGAAAACTAGACTTAAAAGAATGAAAATAATCCAAGCAAAATCCAAACCGGATAGAATGGTAAAACAAGATAGCAGTCCAAACTTGATAGAATGGATAAAACCTATAATTAAACATCATGGAGAGTGGTTGACTCTTCCTGTTGCAATTATAGAAAAACGTTTCGAAGGTTCAAATAAACTAAGGAAAGGAAAATATCCAACATATGATTAGGAGTGTGCATCCTCCTTAAAAGAAGTATTTTTCTAGAAATATACTTGAAAAACCCAAGAACTACAAGCCAGACTCTGCCAAACCCTACAGAGAATCCAAATAT
This sequence comes from Allium fistulosum, assembly GCA_030737815.1. Classification (NCBI taxonomy): domain Eukaryota; kingdom Viridiplantae; phylum Streptophyta; class Magnoliopsida; order Asparagales; family Amaryllidaceae; genus Allium; species Allium fistulosum. The sequence goes on along the minus strand of CM060908.1, from coordinate 634,387,589 downwards.
TTGACATCTAAATCATAACTGTTTTAAGGTGATGACACACCAAAATCTGGATTAGATGTGAAAATACCCTAGTGGGAGCAACCCCACATAAGTTGGCCCCCAAAAACATGTGCTTTGGTTTAGTCATTTCCGACAAAGGATAATAATGCTCAAAACAGTAGCAAACCATTTTTAAGGTGATGATACACCATGAAGATAGCTGGATCTGGAAGTAAATAAATCAACTATTGGAGATAATAAAAATGATCATATATGGAAATTAAATATCATATATCTAACACTGCTCGTCGATTCTAAACAAGTGCTTTCCCTCGATTGAAAATGAAGCCAGTCAAGTTGAGGTAGTGTTAGCTCTAGGCGTCGCCTTAACGACATTTTTAACCTTCAAGATAGAAATGAGTCCAAGCTTCAATGTTTAGCGTTAAAAGTATGACTAAATCCTTTCCAAATAAATAATATCGATTACGGAACTACTTTTCCATAACCGAAATCGAACTTTACATTTATAAACTAAACTTGTGCTTGATTTCCATATTAGAGTATTGGTAAAGCACTTTTAGAAATATCTTTTAAAATGTTATTTTAAAAGACAAATTCTATAATACTAAGTGTATCAAAATTAAGGGTTAAAAAAAATGTCATTAAAACATTGTTTACTATAACCCAAACAATTTACACTTAACTTTATTTATAAATAATTTTTAAAGGATTTTCTCATTTAAAACCATCATTTGTAAATTTAAAACAATATTTATTATCCCAAAATAAAATAAAACAATTTAAATACCATTATAAATTTAAATAATATTAATTATCCCGAAAGATAATTAATCACATTTGTAATCTCCTTTAAATAAACAAATCCGTTATCTTTAATAAAATAGTTACTATTTCCAAACACTTTAATATCATTCGTAAATTAACTTTAATACCTTTATTGAATTAGTTTATTAACTTTAAAACACTTTCATCAAATTAGTTAATTCACTTTAATCACTTCAAATATCATTAATTAAAAGATTTATTAAATTCAAATAATCATTAATTAAAATGAATAATTAATCTCAAGCATCATTAATTAAAATGATAAAAAAAAATGAATACTATTAATTAAAAACAATTAATTAAGTTCTAATAATCATAAATTAATTGGATTAATTAAATTCAAATATCATTAGGTAAAATGATTAATTAACTATAAAACATCATTAATTGAAAATGATTAAATAAATTTCAAATATCATTAGTTAAAATAATTAATTAAATTTAAAACCATTATTAATTAGAATTATCGATTAAAGTTTAAAACTATTAATTAAAATGACTTAAATAATATTCAAATCTCATTAAATCAAATAGATTAACAAATTTCAAACATCATTAAATAAAATGATTAATTAAATTCAAATTTCTGAAATTACGATGATTGATTAAAATCAGGTATCATTAATTAAAATAATTAATTAAATTCAAATATCATTACTTAAAATGATTAATTACGTTTAAATATCATTAATTAAAATGATTATTAATTTCAAATATCGTTAATTAAAAATGATTATTAGTTCCAAATATCATTAGTTAAAATGATTAATTAAACTCCATTTTCATTAACTAAATAATTAATTAAACTCAAATAGTCATTAGTTAAAATGACAAGTTAAATCCAATCTCAATTAAATCAAGAGATAAAACAATTTTAAACATCATTAAATGGTTAATTAATTTCAAAATCATTAGTTAAAATGATTAATTAATTTAAAATTATCATTAATCAAAATGATTAATGAATTTTAAAATTCTATTTAGTGAAAACACAAGTTCAAGTTCAAAACACACACGACGGGTTCTGGGATGAAAGCCAATAAACGACGGTATAGCGGAAATCGCTATAACGACATTTAAACAATTTTAAATGGTATATCAATATTTATTTCAATTAAACATCACTATAATGGCATAAGGACATAAATAATTAATTATTGGTGAGAAATACCTCAAGGCCTTTCTACAAATGTTCCCTGCAAAACAATGGTTATTGATAGTATTTATATAATCATATGGGTTCATAACAATCAGGTTAATATGTCATTCATTTTCCAAACGAAAATTCAACCAAACAATCAACCAAACAATTTAACTAACATCCAAGCAATCAATAATATTTTATAGCATCATAATAGTAAAATTAAATGTGAGTTAAACTCACATTGATTTCAGTTTTCGCCTAAGCATTTCGATTTGAACTGAAACCGAGTGGGCGTTCAACTTTATCCAAAAATTCCACTAGCTTTAAATCCAACTAAACTAACTCCATTGCGAGGACAATGTCCAAACGAATGCAACAAAACGAGCAGTGTCCGAATCTGACCTCGTACGCAAAAGTTATAGATTTTACAAGTTATCAATTGATTTAAATTAATAAATAATTAATTTACTTTTATTTACATAATTACTCCACTCACTAACTCATTCTCTCCCTCCCTCCAAACGTGCAAAACTGAAGATATGAACCCATCAATGCAGTGCATGAATATGCGGTGACATGGAGCATGACATGATGATTTTCCAATCCGACTTCGCCAATGCGTTTCTCTCGACGAACTCGACTTGCTAGCCACTACCATCTCATGCCCCCTGTCCCCAATCAAAATGCGACCATGAAGACCTCCCTCATTCACGCGTTAGATCGCGACTTCCAAACGAGAGCCGCCCATCACAAAAACGCGGCCAACGATGCACCAAACTTCGACAAACCTGAATTCACACATCAATTCACCCAACGATGCCTAAAGCTCCAAATAAAATAAGTCCTAGACGCTGTCCCAATACGGTTGAATAGCCCAAACACTGCCGCGAGCTACAAAATGGGTATAGGATGGAATTTAATCTCCAACGAGCATAATAAATTGAGATTCAAGATTTTTGGTAGAGTAATTCACTTGGTTTTGATTTATGAAGAGAGGAAAACTCCATCTGTAGGTTACAGGTATCATGATATAAGGGAGGAGAGGTATGGACTGCATGCAAAAGGGAAGGGGTAAATATGGAACGAGTTTCGAGACCTAATTCCAAAGTATACAGAAGTTAGCTTTTTAAATCGAATTATTTTTAAAACTAATCGCTAGGCCTTTCAAGCTCGCACGACTACACAGTACGTCTGATCATTACGAAACTCGATGGTGTACAATAATTTATTACTCTAGATCTAATGGCATTGGTTTCAGCAAAATCTGAGACAGTGGCCCCGAATGTTAATTTCACAAATTTAAATATCATTTTATATTTTCGATCCGATTATTGATATTTATCCAATCTATTTTGTAAATAAATTTATAAATTGAATCCATCAATATTATTAATTAATTAAAAGGAGTTAAATAAAATTATTAAATTATTTAGTTAATATTTAATTCACAATTCCAATATTTAAAACGATCAATGTATTTGAATTCAAGTTATTTAATTTCAAAATCCAATTATTTAAATATTTAAAATTAATTAAACATTTAAAATTAAATGATCAAAATTTTGGGTTGTTACGTGACCAAAACAAAGAACTCAACTACCCACAATAGCAAAATATGTCTACAAGATAAATCATTACTTATAATGTGATCGGCTAAGATGTAGTAGGATAGATATAGTCAATAACATAAGTCAATATCAGAGTGGTGCATAGTTATGGACTAAATAAACGTACTCTAATTATCATGCAATATAAAATCGTAAGTAATGCTCACAATGATATTCCTGCTTATTATTTTCCAATTTGGTATCAATATCACTCTATCATATAATCTTGTTATATAGAGAAATATACATATACAAAACCATTAATGGAAAGTGGAGTGTGTCACGGTACCAATGTGACTGCCTATGTAACCATCATAGGATCATGCCCAATGTAGTTCTTTTACTACTAATTAGTAGAGTCCAATGAAGGGTAAATAAAAAAAAGGGTTACTTGCAATCACAAAGTTAGTACCATAATATATAATAATAATCGAGTATAACATAACATACAACCAGATAACAATTAAATGAGATTGGAAGTTCAATACTATATAAATTCCTGCTCTTCTCCTGCATCATAGAGTTAACGCACACATAAATAATAATATCACAAGTTCTTAGCATAATGAAGATAATACTAATGCTACCTATAAAGTTTCTATTTACATGCTTCCTATTGTGATATGCCCAGAATAATAGGCAAATTGAATCTCCCAACACGTACTGAGTGATGCTATTATGCTTTGCACATTCATATGACATCTATCAATATGAAGTATGATGATATAACATAGGAGTCATACATAGCAGCATGGACAGAACATGAGTTACTGTATCTTAATATTCCATCCTAGTCCTTTTTGACACTATAATAATTTAGATAGTCAATGTATAATAAATCATTAGGGTACATAGGTAAATGTCACACAACACACTAATCTACCCCTCTCATCAAATATGACACATGTATTTTCTCTAATTTCTACCCCAAATAACACATAAATCGTAACAATGTATCCATCAAATTTATTACATTAAAAGTTACAATCAAAATCTTTGGAAATCAACCTTTTTGGTATTACAATAGAATTTTATCTCCAAAAATATCCTCACAACGAAGAGATCACACCAGATTTACTAAGTGCAATTTTAATCACACAAAGTCTATCTCATCATACTCATTACCTGAAACCAAAATAATATCATAAGGGTAACTAACTCTATAAACATATGAGTACACATATAATCAAAAAGTAGTAATAAATAGAGCATTTTATATAAAGGAGACAATACCATAGTGTCTTATAGCAGGACGAGATATTTTCCTACAACAACTTGTTAGTAACAATAATATAATATGCTTTCAATATAAGTAAGGAACATATGTTTAAACTCTAGGGTAGACCATATTCAACAATATTAAGTGTGCACATATTCAATTATATAGTTATCACACTTCTTATCCATAATGCACTGATATGTAAACACTGATATTCCTACTTCTACCTTATTACTTAAATATTCAATGATTATCACATGAATATCATACTACTACTATAAGTGAGACAACATGAGTAGCTTACGGGTTTTCACTACTCATAATAATTTAATCATATTTGATTCACAATCGATTGATCATCAAAATACATAGTAGAATGTAGACAGATTATTAGCCCATAGATAGCCCATACTATCTAATGGTAGAAGCCTATCTACCACTTTACACAGTATAATGAATCTCAATCATTAAATCAATTATTTGAGTGTTAGGTTGTTCAACCAATTATTTTCTTCGAGAGATCCCTTCATATTCTAAATCTTAATCCTTGTTCAAATTTTATGATACACACTATAAACTGGATAATGTATGTATTACTATAACTATTAATTGTGTACAATAAAACTATCAAATGTGTACAATACCAAAATTACTCATATGTACACAATGAAACCTATAATGTGTACTTAATTTCAAATTATAATTTGTACACTATAAAATTGGCAAATGTACTTGATCCTTACTATTATTTATATACAATAAAATTGGAAAGTGCGTATAATACCAAGCTAGTTGAATGTTCACCATAAAAATGGCGACATGTACTTAATCCCAAATTACTATTCGTACATTATAAACTGTCAAATGTGTACTTTATGTAAACTATTTGATATATCAGTGTTTATGAATTTCATGAATATGTAATTCTAATAAAAGTAACTTTTGGGTTTGAACTACTCAGAATAATATTTGCTCACCAATTACTCAAATGGTTAATTATATGTCTCTAACCAAAAAATATTTAATATTCAACAATTACTCAAATTGTTAATTATATATTTCTAACCAATAAATATTTAATATTCCACTAAGGGATAATTTAATAATCTGTAACTCCACGTAGCCACACTGGTGGATAGACTTCTACCACAACTGTGATTGCTTGTAGCAACACAATGAGCAGACTTCTATTACAAATAACAGATTAATCTCACTTAGCGTATTTATATGGACCAATTATAAATTTTTTGCTAAATTAATAATCCATGAAAATGATCCCAATATTATGGTCAAAGAGGTTTATGATATTCTAATCGTCATAACAACATTAATGGGTCATTGATTATAACAATAATAAGTCATTAATTAATTAGTTACTGGATTATATACACTAATTAAAATTTCTATCCCATAATTCAATTCTTCTCCAAATGTGTAAATAAGCTATACTAAAATGATCTATATTCCTTAATGATCTTAAGGACGCAAATCACAGCTCAGATGGGTCTTATACGAAGAAGTTATAGCGTATTCAATTTCCAAGGGTTAAACAGTAGTTTATAGTTCTTATACAAATAAATTTATATACCCGAGTGGAAATATATGCTTTCACATGGGCTTCTTGATAATTTTCCTTCCCTCTTCTTTTTGCCCTGCTCATCCTTATTTCCTGAACCCTAAAATGAGAACTTCTCATGCTCCATTCTCCCATCTTCGACCACTAGTGGCTAAGCAACAACCATAAAAGCACTCGCCTTCCAAAGGCAAACAACCTTGTACTATCAACGTATTACTCGATGCCCTTATATGCGAGCCAAAACCTACAACATTGTGACTTCCATTGACTGCCATGACCAACAAGAGCCATCAGACTCCATGGAGTGCCAACAAAACTTTCAAGTCATCAAGACGAGTCCGTCCATTCACTTATTTTCTCCTTCGGCAATCAGCATCGTAGGTCAACCTCCATAGCCGAAACTTTGACCATGAACTGCACTTTGCTTTGACACTAAATGAACTACGACCACCTCTATGATGGTCTATGTTGAATGAAGATACCAAAAATATCACCTAAGTTGGTTTCGATGACGGTCGAAAATTTGACCTGAACAGTAAATTTCCTCCTCTACATCGAACTCCGGCCTTCTAATGACTAGCAAGCACCACCTATCTACTCAGCACAGAAAGTCATTCCAACCTAGCTTGTTTTCTAATGAATATTGGCATCGGGTGTATAGAAATGTTGGTGGTTCGTTGTAGGGGATAAAGTGTATTATTAAGTTGATATTTCATGAAGGCATAGAGAAGGAAGGGCATAAGATGAAGTATTTATTAGTTAGGAAGTTTGTACAAGTATCACCATGGAAAAATAATGAAAAGTATGCATGGAGTATAGTTTCCTTGCCCCTCTTTTTTATTCCAAAAATAAAGGACATAAGCTTTATTTATAATGTTCACATTTTTACACTTTAGTCCCTTAACAATTTAATTTTGCATAAAATATGTTGCAATCAAGTTGCCAAATGTCCCAATATTTTGTCAAGTGGTGAATGCCTTGCCATTTGCATTTGATTTGAAAGTTGAAGAGCACGATAAATTTGGCAAATGAAAGAGAGGCATGTGTATTTATATTCTTATTTTGTACATAAGGGTCCGTTTACAAATCCGATCAGTGTTGTAACAACCCGAATCCCAGTGAGTCCGGATTTTTGGCAAAAATGCTAAAATCCAAGCCCACTGAAACCTGAGTTGGGTATCTGTTATCCTGCAAAATAGGCAAAGATAAATATATCAGCGCTCAGATAAATATCTCACAGCGGAACTGACTAAAAATAATAGTAAGTAAATACTCACCAATAAAATAGCACTTTCTAAACAAGTGTCTCAAAGCTGGAAAGTCTCCACCATCTACCTAACCTGTCAGATGTTATGAGGAGGGGGTTAGAACTAAAGTTCGAGTGAATGGACAAAATATACATTTCTAAGCTTAATTCTACATATACCGTTTTATTTCCATTTAATGTTAAATTAGGTTTATTAGGTCCATAATACTCTCGCCTCATTGTGTGAATCGTGCCCATCTACTCCCTAGTAGATTAAAACCTAATAACTAATATATATAAATATATAGCTATATGCCCCCTTGACCGCATCGATCCTAGATACTACTCATAGTACCTTTCGTATACTCCTCGCAAAGGACTCCATCATCTTGCTACTATGGCGTTCTGTGACTACATCTATAAAAGACTGCCTCATAAGGCCTACAATACAGATGTTCCGTCGTCTACTATGAAAAAGTAAAACTACGTTCGCACTAGTCTATACTAATGCTCGGACATCCACAATGTACCACCTAGTGCGTACCTTGAGGACTATACGTAATCATTCTATCTACTCCCTGCATCCCGCTTAACAAGGTCTACCTTGTATGGAACTCGGTCGGAGATTTTCTATTTTTGTAAAGGACTGCCTTGTTAGGCCCACAATAAAGATATTCTATTTGGTCTATCTCTTTTCTTATCGTGGCTATGGCCCCAAGCAGCCATCCCTCAACTAATCGAAAGACCTCTAAAGAGCTAAGTGGCTATGCCCAATTGCAAACAATCTAAACATCCAATTGGCTACGCCCTTCATCCAATGTCTCGATAGTGAAACGTTCATTGGATTGTTGGTTTAACTCTAGACTTTCCCGAACTCGCTTCTTGGTTTTGATGCTGGCCCAATATCCGCATGCGACTATCCTTTTGGGTCCATCCCAGTAAAAATCACTTGCAAGTACTGGGACATACGAATATCCTACTCCAAACATCAACCCCTTTTGACTGCCTACAATGGTCCTACCATGCAAAAAGCAGTCAAGGCATACTCTTTTGATGGAACACCTACAGATCTGCCTCTAGAGGACTGCTCCGCTACGCCTACCCCAAAGGGTCATCCTAGAGTACCCTCACGTCCAGTTGAAGTCTCGTACTTCCTTCTAGCCCAAAGTAACTAAGTTGGACTTGCTTCTTCTATGCTGAAATTTGCGATGAACTGCTTCGTTAAACTCTTCATCCTTTGGGCTGCTTCAAATGCATCTCACTCATTTATTAGACAATAAGTCTAATCTTTTATTTTGCGTTTAGTTTACTTTTCTTATTCTATTGGCTACTTATTTACCCTAATTAGCATAATATTGTCCCCGCCTCGCCTAACTATTGTGAGACCGTCAGTTCTTGGCTGAAAGAGAATGCTGTTGGTATGAGCTACTTCTATTATCTTGCTTATTAACTTAATTTAAGTCTTAAGTTATTAAAATAAGCCTTTTCTATTATTTCTGCTCTATTTTCTTATTAATTTAATTTAAGTCTTAAATAAGCCTTTTATGTTCTTTCTACTTAATTATAACCTATGTTATAATTTTACTTGTAATTGTTACTTTATTTTCTTTTATAATCTGTACATTATAAATATAATTACAAGCGTCTCTTTTCTGTTATAGTCTTTCTTCTTTTATTATGATATTGAATTCTCTTTAATTCTCTTATATTATATGACAATCTTGGCTTGGGACTACGTCCGATTGTCACAAATTTACTTATCACAATAACTGCTTTACTTTTATTCTATTATCTGCGCAGTAAATGTAGAGCTTCTAGACTTGTCTAATAATTAACATGATTTCTTCTTTAATTCTTTTAATACTTCACTTTAACTTCTTATATTCTAGGAAGTAGTACTATTCTATTTGGTTGGTTACAAAAACTATGCTAAAAATCCATTTTCATATTTTAATACCAAATAATGCTATAAACAATAATCTGTAACATCAAGATATCTCTTTTATTGTTGCTTTGCTTTTTGGATAGTGTAAAAAACAGTAGTTTCTCTATTTTACACTAATTCCCTTTTTCATTCTTTTATTCTTTCAATTACGTTTATCATTATCTTTTAAATATTAAAATATAGAAATGTATTCTCTTTTCTAAACCAACCAATTAATCTATCACTTACTTCCAAATCAAGCTATTAGATTTTCCCTTTTTATTTATTTTTCTCAGTTTTAGCATAATTTACTGAAAATTTATATTTTTCTCTTTTTATTTTAGCTTTTCTTATTTTACATCTAATTTCTGTAAATCTAGCGTTCTTTCTATTTTAGTCCGTATTTGTGAATTTTTCTCTTTAACTAATTTATTCGCGTAAAAAGGAATAAAAAGAAGCAAACATTTACAGGCTAAATTTCAACTTTTAAAATAGATGTAAACAACTATAAATTTCTTACTTTTACGTTTATGCCTTCCTCTAACTGTCAAGCCTAATATTAATTAAATATAAGATTTCTTATACAATTTACAGTCTCAGCATAACTAATTAACGGAATTAATTACTAAAATAAATACTAAATAAAATTAGTTTATTGGTAATCTAACGATAATATATCATAAACGTAAAAGATATATAATTAAATCCACTCACCCATCGTCCTTAGCTTTAAATCTCTATCTTCTAAAACTACTATGCTATTCTACAATTTCTCTTCTTTAATTTGTTGCAATTCCTCTATTTTGTTCACATATATTTTATTTGGATTTATTTAGTGAAGATTTGTGAAAAATAGGGGAAAAGAATGAAGAAAGAAGCCATTGTTTACTGTAAGAGAGGGATGAAGAAAGTGACGGCTGATGGAACGAATTACATTACGTTCTCTCTTAAATAGATGCAGCCCACCAATTATCTAATGGGGTTTTTAGGCTCAAGGAAAAAGTTGGAGAAAAATTTAGTATTAGGGACAAGAAGTATGCTTTTTAGGCTGAAGGACACTTTTTAGTGTAAATCACAGAATGATAGTTGTAACTATCATTTTCAGTTTACACTAAAAAGTGTCCTTCAGACTAAAAAACAAACTTGTTGTCCCTGGGACTAAATTTTTTTGCAACTTCTTCCTTGTGTCTATTTTCCTGTTATCTAATTAATCCTCTACTTAATTGATCCTTCAATTCATTTTTATGTGCAACAATAAACTGCATTTATGTACACATTCAAATCTAGGTCAACTATTATTTCTTTTCCTTATTAATTGACATTTTCTAATGATAACATTACAATCCTAATTAATAGCCCCATTAATAGATTAACATGTCACATTTATTAGTTAATTTTTTTAATTAATATTTTACACATTGTAACGTTTCATTAATTGACATGTTAAATTAATTCCACCATTCAATTAACATATATTTAATATGCATATTTTTTTTATCCAGTTTTGAATTTGAACATTTATTTGTCACATTTATATGTAAATCTCTTTAAATTAAGGGATCTAATATATATACACACACGTTATATATTAATCTCCAATTTTAATTCACATATTAATTAGTTGCACTTTTTAGCCGATTCTGTTTGTAATGTTAATTATTTCCCTTATTTTTTTCTTCTTACATCTAATTCTCTTAATAATTTACATTCATTACGAACATAATAAATTTGTTACTACTTTTATAAATATACTATGAATTAATTGCAAATGTTTATAATTGATAAAATTTCCATATTTGCATATGTAATTGTTTTTGACGCTAAAACTTCAAACGGCTATAACTTCTCCGTTTGAAGTCCATTCAGAAAAAGTTGTATATGGAAGTTGATCAGAAAATTCCCACGAACACAATGGTATAAGTTTTGCGATCAAATTCCAACATTAGCAAACATTCATTTTTCACTGTTTTCGTATTTATCAATTAAATTTATTTTAATCTAACTGGTAATAAAATGTGGGGTGTTACATCCTCTCACCCTTTAGGAAATTTCATCCCCAAAATTCGACAAGGATAAAATTATATAATTTTTCGCATCAATCAAATCCATTTTGTGTACATCCAATTTTGCGACCATCTGTGTCTTGTGCAAAAGTTTTATTCAATACAAAATATATGCATGTACATGAAATTCTAAGTGGTACCTCCTATATGAATGCTTTTCTTCTTTAAAAATTTACTTAAAATATGATGCACACACCCTAAATATTCTTGCAATTTCTATATGAATGCAATCTTTTTAAAACTCAAAACGTTTTTCATCCAATTTTTCCCACACTCCTACTGAATAGGGGTGTAGTTCAACGAATTTTTCATCCAAATCCAACCACACAACTTTTACTATTCGAATTTTAGAAAAATCTAATTTTTCAAACTCGATTTCTTATGTCAGAAAGAAGGTAGAAAACAGATTCACATTTCTCCGTTTTACTTTTGCGTACCTCTCTCTCCGTACTTGGAACTTATGCCGCTATCCTATAAAATCTCTATTTTTTTCCCTAGCACGGTTTACATAAGAAAGATTTTTCTTTTCAAGCTTTTTCCCAAGCTTATTTTCTGGGAAAGATGTATTTTTCTTTTGCAGTTCTCATTTATTTCTATTGATGTTTCTGTTGCTTTCTTTAGATCTTACCGTTTTCTTTTTGTTACCTTTTATCTGCTTTTACTCTTCTTTTAATATAGCAACTAAACACAGCTATCATCTAGGGCTAGGAGGTCTAAGAACATGTCCACTCTAACACAGAAAGGTCCTACTTTAGAAATCCAAGTAACTCATATGCTCCTTCCGGTGTCTATTATTTATCACCAACTTTCACTGTATTACTCAAGACGAATAAGATCTATTCATCTCTTTTATTCCATGCTCAAAAAGAAATAACTAAGTCTCATTTACCGGATAAAGATTTCAATCTATGTAGTCTCTATCTAAAAAGGCAACTAAGCTTGGGGAAATTCTCTCTTAAGCTTTCAATTTTCCCCAACTAAGGCCTACCTATCCCAACCACACGTGTATTATCATCTTACTAATATCATTTCACTATTGTTCTATAGTCTACACACATGAAGCAACATTTATAGGTTTTCACTAGTGTCCTATACATCTTACGGGAACTTTCATTATTAGTACTAGGAGTAATTACTGTTATAGCCTTATACTTTTTCTGTTACACATAGGAAATGATTCCTATCTACTTCATATTTAAAAGTCTGATTTGGTTTGGTATTTATCATTTTTCTTCAAAAATTACTCCTAAATTTCTAAAACATCAAATCCCAAAATTTTTGCCTTTGAAAGTGTTATTTTAAAATTTTCTGTTAAATTCAAAGGTACTTAGTTACTTAAAAATTTTATCTTTCCAAAAACTTATTTACTTTTCCACCAAATCATCTTTCTTTAAAACATGTCTTGCTTGTTCTTAAAACATTTTTCTTTTTTCTTGACATTAAAAAAATGTCCTCACATGTTTTCAAAATATCCTTTTTTTTCATAGATTTTCAAATTTACTAAAACTGGAGTAGAGAAGAACAATTATTTCACAAAAAATCTCTTAACTTTCCTACTGTTCCAATTACTTAACCTTGGAGGAGTTTCTAACTTACTACACTTAATGGTTTTATACCTTAATGTATTGGAATTACTTTCTCTTATGAGAAACCATTAACGCTAAACCTTCTATGAATCCTTTAAAGGAGGATTTCATGTTTATGTGAAATAATAAGGAATTTATTTCATATTTTATCGAAATAGGTTATACAAAATATGGTGTTTTCCATACCTTGTACATCTCTTTCACGTATTCCTTATAACTTGCACAAAACATCTATATTTGTGATTCATAGAAAATTATATCATTATTCTTTTCATTCCAATAGATTAAAGTATGTTTACTCTATATTCACTTACATAAGATATTTCCTACTAAATCCATTAATTTAACGTACATTATTTTTCAAAAGAATTCATTTTTTAAAACTGCTTTAATATTTTCATAATTAGAAAATATTTTCATATACTTATTTAAATAATAAGTGTACATACACACCACTTTAGAAATTATCTCCAAAACTCATTTGGGTCAAAACAGATGTTGCGTAAAACACCATTACTACAACCAAAAAATACTAATATATGGATTCAATTAAAATAAATATTATAAATCACATATGCTATGTAAAAACATTTTCTTTGTGAGTCACCTACTATAACAATAGTGTCATAGTCTAATGCTTCCTTTATTTTTACCGAAAATATCTATTACAACAATAAATGTTGCAACCTACGTTTTCGATACTTAACATACTCTAGGTTTTTATATTTTAAAATCTTTGTTCACCTACAAGGAAACTAACGAGCTATTGAAGCTCTATAATTCTTCATAAAGAATTTTACTTTTAACAACATTTACAACATATAAAAATTAATTTAATTTCATACCACTTATTTTTTTTCAAAAACCCAATATTTACTTCCTCAAATTTATTAACAATTATATTTTTAAGTTTCATTTTATTGGGCTAGACATAAAGTGAATTTTCTTCTTACTAAAACCACTTATTCCTTCCAAAATAAAAACACTCTCCCTACTATCCCTAGGGAACTTCCCCACTTCCTATAACATATGGATACTAATCATAGCTTATTTATACGCTATAAATCGGCAATTAACATGGGACTAAACATACTTGGGTCATCCCAAACCCAACTAGAAAACTATGCACAAATATACTTCTAAAAACTTTCCATATGTTAAAATCTATAATTAGGGACTATTTGGATTTTAGTACATAATATATTTATATCTTATTCAAAAATACAAATACGTTCACTCACTATCTACCTAGGAATCCTAAACCTAGGCTTTGATACCAAATGTAACAACCCGAATCCCAGTGAGTCCGGACTTTTGCAAAAATGTTAAAATCCAAGCCCACTGAAATCTAAGTTGGGTATTTGGAATCCTGCAAAACAGGCAAAGATAAATATATCAGAGCTCAGATAAATATCTCACAGCAGAACTGACTAAAATAATAGTAAGTAAATACTCACCAATAAAATAACACTTTCTAACAAGTGTCTCAAAGCTGGAAAGTCTCTGCCATCTACCTAACCTATCGGATGTAATGAGGAGGGGTCAAAACTAAATTTTTGGTTAATGGACAAATTCTACACTTCTAAGCTTAATTCAACATATACTGTTTTATTTCCATTTACTGTTATATTATGTTTATTGGGTTTATAATACTCTCGCCCCAGTGTGTGAATCGTGCCCATCTACTCCCTAGTAGATTAAAACCTAATAACTGATATATATATATATATAGCTATATGCCCCCTTGACCGCATCAATCCTAGATACTACTCATAGTACCTTTCGTATACTCCTCGCAAAGGACTCCATCATCTTGCTACTATGGCGTTCTATGACTACATCTATAAAAGATAGCCTCATAAGGCCTACAATACAGATGTTCCGTCATCTACTATGAAAATGTAAAATTACGTCCGCACTAGTTTATACTAATGCTCGGACATCCACAATGTACCACTCAGTGCGTACCTTAAGGATATATGTGATCGTTCTGTCTACTCCCTGAATCTCGCTTAACAAGGTCTACCTTGTATGGAACTCAGTCGAGGATTTCTATTTCTGTAAAGGACTATCCTGTTAGGCCTTCAATATAGATATTCTATTTGGTCTATCTCTTTTCTTATCGTGGTTATGGCCCCAAGCAGCCACCTCTTAACTAATCGAAAGACATCTAAAGAGCTAAATGGTTGTGCCTTACTGCAAGCAATCTAAACAACCAATTGGCTGCGCCCCTCATCCAATGTCTCGATAGTGAAAGTTTCATTGGACTGTTGGTTTAACTCTAGTCTTTCCCGAACTCGCTTCTTGGTTTTGATGCTGGCTCGATATCCGCATGCGACTATCCTTTTGGGTCATGCCCACTAAAAATTACTTGCAAGTACTGGGACATACGAATATCCTACTCCAAACATCAACCCCTTTTGACTGCCTACAATGGTCCAACCAAGCAAAAAGTAGCCAAGGCATACTCTTTTGATGGAACACCCACAGACCTGCCTTTGGAGAACTGCTCCGCTACGCCTACCCTAGAGGGCCATCTTAGAGTACCCTCATGTCCCGTTGGAGTCTCGTACTTCTTCTAGCCCAAAATAACTAAGTTGGACGTGCTTCTACTGTGCTGAAATCTGTAATGAACTGCTTCGTTACGCTCTTCATCCTTTGGGGTGCTTCAAACGCATCTCACTCTTTTATTAGACCCTAAGTCTAATCTTTTATTTTGCGTTTAGTTTACTTTTCTTATTCCGTTGGCTACTTATTTACCCTAATTAGCATAATCTTATCCCAGCCTCACCTAACTATTGTGAGACCATCGGTTCTTGACTGAAAGGGAATGCTGTTGGTATGGGCCACTTCTATTATCTTGCTTATTAACTTAATTTCAGTCTTAAGTTTATTAAAATAAGCCTCTTCTATTATTTCTACTCCATGTGCTTATTAACTTAATTTAAATCTTAAATAAGCATTTTTTGTTCTTTCTACTTAATTATAACCTATGTTATAATTTTACTTATAATTGTAACTTTTATTTTCTTTTATAATCTGTACATTATAAATATAATTACAAGCGTCTCTTTTCTATTCTAGTCTATCTTCTTTTATTATGATATTGAATTCTCTTTAATTCTCTTATATTATATGATAATCTTGGCTTTGGACTATGTCCGATTATCACAAATTTACTTATCATAATAACTGCTTTACTTTTATTCTATTATCTACGCAATAAATGCAGAGCTTCTAGTCTTGTCTAATAGTTAACTTGATTACTACTTTAATTCCTTTAATTCTTCACTTTAACTTCTTATGTTCTAGGAAGTAGTTCTATTCTATTTGGTTGGTGAAAAAATTGTGCTAAAAATCCCTTTCCATATTTAATATCAAATAATGCTATAAACAATAATCCGTAACAGCAAGATTTCTCTTTTATTGTTGCTTTGCTTTTTGGATAGTGTAAAATACAGTAGTTTCTCTATTTTACACTAATTCCCTTTTTCTTTCTTTTATTCTTGCAATTACGTTTATCGTTATCTTTTAAATATTAAACTATAGAAATGTATTCTCTTTTCTAAACCAACCAATTAACCTATCACTTGCTTCCAAATCAAGTTATTAGATTTTTTCTTTTTTTCCGTTTTAGCATAATTTACTGCAAATTGCTATTTTTCTCTTTTCATTTCAGCTTTTCTTATTTTACATCTAATTTCTGTAAATCTAGCGTTCTTTCTATTTTAGTCCATATTTGCGAATTTTTCTCTTTAACTAATTTATTCGCATAAAAATGAATAAAAAGAAGCGAACATTTACAGGCTAAATTTCAACTTTTAAAATAAATGTAAATAACTATAAATTTCTTACTTTTACGCTTATGCCTTTCTCTAACCATCAAGCCTAATATTAATTAAATATAAGCTTTCTTATACAATTTACAGTCTCGGCATAACTAATTAACAGAATTAATTACTGAAATAAATACTAAATAAAATTATTTAACGGGAATCTAACGATAATATATCATAAACGTAAAAGATATATAATTAAATCCACTCACCCGTCGTCCTTAGCTTTAAATCTTTATCTTTTAAAACTACCACGCCGTCTTACAACTTTTCTCCTTTAATTTATTGCAATTCCTCTAATTTTTTTCACATATATTTTATTTGGATTTTTTTGGTGAAGATTTGTGAGAAATAGGAGAAAAGAATGAAGAAAGAAGCCATTATTTACTGTAAGAGAGGGATGAAGAAAGTGACGGCTGATGGAACAAATTACATTACGTTCTCTCTTAAATAGATGCAGCCCACCAATTATCTAATGGGGTTTTTAGGCTCAAGGAAAAAGTTGGAGAAAAATTTAGTATTAGGGACAAGAAGTATGCTTTTTAGGCTGAAGGACACTTTTTAGTGTAAATCACAGAATGATAGTTGTAACTATCATTTTCAGTTTACACTAAAAAGTGTCCTTCAGACTAAAAAACAAACTTGTTGTCCCTGGGACTAAATTTTTTTGCAACTTCTTCCTTGTGTCTATTTTCCTGTTATCTAATTAATCCTCTACTTAATTGATCCTTCAATTCATTTTATCGTGCAACAATAAACTGCATTTATGTACACATTCAATTCTAGGTCAACTATTATTTCTTTTCCTTATTAATTGACATTTTCTAATGATTACATTACAATCCTAATTAATAGCCCCATTAATAGATTAACATGTCATATTTATTAGTTAATTTTTTTAATTAATATTTTACACATTGTAACGTTTCATTAATTGACATGTTAAATTAATTCCACCATTCAATTAACATATATTTAATATGCATATTTTTTTATCCAGTTTTGAATTTGAACATTTATTTGTCACATTTATATGTAAATCTCTTAAAATTAAGGGATATAATATATATACACACACGTTATATACTAATCTCCAATTTTAATTCACATATTAATTAGTTGCACTTTTTAGCCGATTCTATTTGTAATGTTAATTATTTCCCTTATTTTTTTCTTCTTACATCTAATTCTCTTAATAATTTACATTCATTACGAACATAATAAATTTGTTACTACTTTTATAAATATACTATGAATTAATTACAAATGTTTATAATTGATAAAATTTCCATATTTGCATATGTAATTGTTTTTGACGTTAAAACTTCAAACGGCTATAACTTCTCCGTTTGAAGTCCATTCAGAAAAAGTTGTATATGGAAGTTGATCAGAAAATTCCCACGAACACAATGGTATAAGTTTTGCGGTCAAATTCCAACATTAGCAAACATTCATTTTTCACTGTTTTCGTATTTATCAATTAAATTTATTTTAATCTAACTGTTAATAAAATGTGGGGTGTTACATCCTCTCACCCTTTAGGAAATTTCATCCCCAAAATTCGACAAGGATAAAATTATATAATTTTTCGCATCAATCAAATCCATTTTGTGTACATCCAATTTTGCGACCATCTGTGTCTTGTGCAAAAGTTTTATTCAATACAAAATATATGCATGTACATGAAATTCTAAGTGGTACCTCCTATATGAATGCTTTTCTTCTTTAAAAATTTACTTAAAATATGATGCACACACCCTAAATATTCTTGCAATTTCTATACGAATGCAATCTTTTTAAAACTCAAAACGTTTTTCATCCAATTTTTCCCACACTCCTACTGAATAGGGGTGTAGTTCAATGAATTTTTCATCCAAATCCGACCACACAACTTTTACTATTCGAATTTTAGAAAAAACTAATTTTTCAAACTCGATTTCTTATGTCAGAAAGAAGGTAGAAAACATATTCACATTTCTTCGTTTTACTTTTGCGTACCTCTCTCTCCGTACTTGGAACTTATGCCGCTATCCTATAAAATCTCTATTTTTTTCCCAAGCACGGTTTACAAAAGAAAGATTTTTCTTTTCAAGCTTTTTCCCAAGCTTATTTTCTGGGAAAGATGTATTTTTATTTTGCGGTTCTCATTTATTTCTATTGATGTTTCTGTTGCTTTCTTTAGATCTTACCGTTTTCTTTTTGTTACCTTTTATCTGCTTTTACTCTTCTTTTAATATAGCAACTAAACACAGCTATCATCTAGGGCTAGGAGGTCTAAGACCATGTCCACTCTAACACAAAAAGGTCCTACTTTAGAAATCCAAGTAACTCATATGCTCCTTCCGGTGTCTATTATTTATCACCAACTTTCACTGTATTACTCAAGACGAATAAGATCTATTCATCTCTTATATTCCATGCTCAAAAAGAAATAACTAAGTCTCATTTACCGGATAAAGATTTCAATCTATGTAGTCTCTATCTAAAAAGGCAACTAAGCTTGGGGAAATTCTCTCTTAAGCTTTCATTTTTCCCCAACTAAGGCCTACCTATCCCAACCACACGTGTATTATCATCTTACTAATATCATTTCACTATTGTTCTATAGTCTACACACATGAAGCAACATTTATAGGTTTTCACTAGTGTCCTATACACCTTACGGGAACTTTCATTATTAGTACTAGGAGTAATTACTGTTATAGCCATATACTTTTTCTGTTACACATAGGAAATGATTCCTATCTACTTCATATTTAAAAGTCTGATTTGGTTTGGTATTTATCATTTTTCTTCAAAAATTAAAACTCCTAAATTTCTAAAACATCAAATCCCAAAATTTTTGCCTTTGAAAGTGTTATTTTAAAATTTTCTGTTAAATTCAAAGGTACTTAGTTACTTAAAAATTTTATCTTTCCAAAAGCTTATTTACTTTTCCACCAAATCATCTTTCTTTAAAACATGTCTTGCTTGTTCTTAAAACATTTTTCTTTTTTCTTGACATTAAAAAAATGTCCTCACATGTTTTCAAAATATCCTTTTTTTCATAGATTTTCAAATTTACTAAAACTGGAGTAGATAAGAACAATTATTTCACAAAAAATCTCTTAACTTTCCTACTGTTCCAATTACTTAACCTTGGAGGAGTTTCTAACTTACTACACTTAATGGTTTTATACCTTAATGTGTTGGAATTACTTTCTCTTATAAGAAACCATTAACGCTAAACCTTCTATGAATCCTTTAAAGGAGGATTTCATGTTTATGTGAAATAATAAGGAATTTATTTCATATTTTATCGAAATAGGTTATACAAAATATGGTGTTTTCCATACCTTGTACATCTCTTTCACGTATTCCTTATAACTTGCACAAAACATCTATATTTGTGATTCATAGAAAATTATATCATTATTCTTTTCATTCCAATAGATTAAAGTATGTTTACTCTATATTCACTTACATAAGATATTTCCTACTAAATCCATTAATTTAACGTACATTATTTTTCAAAAGAACTCATTTTTTAAAACTGCTTTAATATTTTCATAATTAGAAAATATTTTCATATACTTATTTAAATAATAAGTGTACATACACACCACTTTAGAAATTATCTCCACTACTCATTTGGGTCAAAACAGATGTTGCGTAAAACACCATTACTACAACCAAAAAATACTAATATATGGATTCAATTAAAATAAATATTATAAATCACATATGCTATGTAAAAACATTTCCTTTGTGAGTCACCTCCTATAACAATAGTGTCATAGTCTAATGCTTCCTTTATTTTTACCGAAAATATCTATTACAACAATAAATGTTGCAACCTACGTTTTCGATACTTAACATACTCTAGGTTTTTATATTTTAAAATCTTTGTTCACCTACAAGGAAACTAGCGAGCTATTGAAGCTCTATAATTCTTCATAAAGAATTTTACTTTTAACAACATTTACAACATATAAAAATTAATTTAATTTCATACCACTTATTTTTTTTCAAAAACCCAATATTTACTTCCTCAAATTTATTAACAATTATATTTTTAAGTTTCATTTTATTGGGCTAGACATAAAGTGAATTTTCTTCTTACTAAAACCACTTATTCCTTCCAAAATAAAAACACTCTCCCTACTATCCCTAGGGAACTTCCCCACTTCCTATAACATATGGATACTAATCATAGCTTATTTATACGCTATAAATCAGCAATTAACATGGGACTAAACATACTTGGGTCATCCCAAACCCAACTAGAAAACTATGCACAAATATACTTCTAAAAACTTTCCATATGTTAAAATCTATAATTAGGGACTATTTGGATTTTAGTACATAATATATTTATATCTTATTCAAAAATACAAATACGTTCACTCACTATCTACCTAGGAATCCTAAACCTAGGCTTTGATACCAAATGTAACAACCCGAATCCCAGTGAGTCCGGACTTTTGCAAAAATGTTAAAATCCAAGCCCACTGAAATCTAAGTTGGGTATTTGGAATCCTGCAAAACAGGCAAAGATAAATATATCAGAGCTCAGATAAATATCTCACAGCAGAACTGACTAAAATAATAGTAAGTAAATACTCACCAATAAAATAACACTTTCTAACAAGTGTCTCAAAGCTGGAAAGTCTCTGCCATCTACCTAACCTATCGGATGTAATGAGGAGGGGTCAAAACTAAAGTTTTGGTTAATGGACAAATTCTACACTTCTAAGCTTAATTCAACATATACTGTTTTATTTCCATTTACTGTTATATTATGTTTATTGGGTTTATAATACTCTCGCCCCAGTGTGTGAATCGTGCCCATCTACTCCCTAGTAGATTAAAACCTAATAACTGATATATATATATAGCTATATGCCCCCTTGACCGCATCAATCCTAGATACTACTCATAGTACCTTTCGTATACTCCTCGCAAAGGACTCCATCATCTTGCTACTATGGCATTCTATGACTACATCTATAAAAGACTGCCTCATAAGGCCTACAATACAGATGTTCCGTCATCTACTATGAAAACGTAAAATTACGTCCGCACTAGTTTATACTAATGCTTGGACATCCACAATGTACCACTCAGTGCGTACCTTAAGGATATATGTGATCGTTCTGTCTACTCCCTGAATCTCGCTTAACAAGGTCTACCTTGTATGGAACTCAGTCGAGGATTTCTATTTCTGTAAAGGACTATCCTGTTAGGCCTTCAATATAGATATTCTATTTGGTCTATCTCTTTTCTTATCGTGGTTATGGCCCCAAGCAGCCACCTCTTAACTAATCGAAAGACATCTAAAGAGCTAAATGGTTGTGCCCTACTGCAAGCAATCTAAACAACCAATTGGCTGTGCCCCTCATCCAATGTCTCGATAGTGAAAGTTTCATTGGACTGTTGGTTTAACTCTAGTCTTTCCCGAACTCGCTTCTTGGTTTTGATGCTGGCTCGATATCCGCATGCGACTATCCTTTTGGGTCATGCCCACTAAAAATTACTTGCAAGTACTGGGACATACGAATATCCTACTCCAAACATCAACCCCTTTTGACTGCCTACAATGGTCCAACCAAGCAAAAAGTAGCCAAGGCATACTCTTTTGATGGAACACCCACAGACCTGCCTCTGGAGGACTGCTCTGTTACGCCTACCCTAGAGGGCCATCCTAGAGTACCCTCACGTCCCGTTGGAGTCTCGTACTTCTTCTAGCCCAAAATAACTAAGTTGGACGTGCTTCTACTGTGCTGAAATCTGTAATGAACTGCTTCGTTACGCTCTTCATCCTTTGGGGTGCTTCAAACGCATCTCACTCTTTTATTAGACCCTAAGTCTAATCATTTATTTTGCGTTTAGTTTACTTTTCTTATTCCGTTGGCTACTTATTTACCCTAATTAGCATAATCTTATCCCAGGCTCACCTAACTATTGTGAGACCATCGGTTCTTGACTGAAAGGGAATGCTGTTGGTATGGGCCACTTCTATTATCTTGCTTATTAACTTAATTTCAGTCTTAAGTTTATTAAAATAAGCCTCTTCTATTATTTCTACTCTATGTGCTTATTAACTTAATTTAAATCTTAAATAAGCATTTTTTGTTCTTTCTACTTAATTATAACCTATGTTATAATTTTACTTATAATTGTAACTTTTATTTTCTTTTATAATCTGTACATTATAAATATAATTACAAGCGTCTCTTTTCTATTCTAGTCTGTCTTCTTTTATTATGATATTGAATTCTCTTTAATTCTCTTATATTATATGATAATCTTGGCTTTGGACTATGTCCGATTATCACAAATTTACTTTATCATAATAACTGCTGTACTTTTATTCTATTATCTACGCAATAAATGCAGAGCTTCTAGTCTTGTCTAATAATTAACTTGATTACTACTTTAATTCCTTTAATTCTTCACTTTAACTTCTTATGTTCTAGGAAGTAGTTCTATTCTATTTGGTTGGTGAAAAAATTGTGCTAAAAATCCCTTTCCATATTTAATATCAAATAATGCTATAAACAATAATCCGTAACAGCAAGATTTCTCTTTTATTGTTGCTTTGCTTTTTGGATAGTGTAAAATACAGTAGTTTCTCTATTTTACACTAATTCCCTTTTTCTTTCTTTTATTCTTGCAATTACGTTTATCGATATCTTTTAAATATTAAACTATAGAAATGTATTCTCTTTTCTAAACCAACCAATTAACCTATCACTTGCTTCCAAATCAAGTTATTAGATTTTTTCTTTTTTTCCGTTTTAGCATAATTTACTGCAAATTACTATTTTTCTCTTTTCATTTCAGCTTTTCTTATTTTACATCTAATTTCTGTAAATCTAGCGTTCTTTCTATTTTAGTCCATATTTGCGAATTTTTCTCTTTAACTAATTTATTCGCGTAAAATGAATAAAAAGAAGCGAACATTTACAGGCTAAATTTCAACTTTTAAAATAGATGTAAATAACTATAAATTTCTTACTTTTACGCTTATGCCTTTCTCTAACCATCAAGCCTAATATTAATTAAATATAAGCTTTCTTATACAATTTACAGTCTCGGTATAACTAATTAATAGAATTAATTACTGAAATAAATACTAAATAAAATTATTTAACGGGAATCTAACGATAATATATCATAAACGTAAAAGATATATAATTAAATCCACTCACCCGTCGTCCTTAGCTTTAAATCTTTATCTTTTAAAACTACCACGCCGTCTTACAACTTTTCTCCTTTAATTTATTGCAATTCCTCTAATTTTTTTCACATATATTTTATTTGGATTTTTTTGGTGAAGATTTGTGAGAAATAGGAGAAAAGAATGAAGAAAGAAGCCATTATTTACTGTAAGAGAGGGATGAAGAAAGTGACGGCTAATGGAACAAATTACATTACGTTCTCTCTTAAATAGATTCAGCCCACCAATTATCTAATTAATCCTATACTTAATTGATCCTTCAATTAATTTTTATATGCAGCAATATACTGCCTATATGTACACATTCAAATCTAGGTCAACTATTATTATTTTTCCTTATTAATTGACATTTTCTACTGATTACGTTGCAATCCTAATTAATAGCCCCATTAATAGATTAACATATCACCTCTATTAGTTAATTTCCTTAATTAATATTTTACACATTGTAACGTTTCATTAATTGCCATGTCAATTACTTCCACCATTCAATTAACATATATTTTTAATATGCATATATATTTTTATCCAGATTTGAATATTTATTTGTTACATTTATATGTAAACCCCTTTAAAATGAGGGATCTGATATATATATATATATATATACACACACACACACGTTATATATTAATCTCCAATATTAATTAAATGCACTTTTTAGCTGATTCTGTTTGCAATGTTAATTATTCCCATTATTTTTTTCCTCTTACATCTAATTCACTTAATTATTTACATTCATTATGAACATAATAAATTTGTTACTACTTTTATAAATATCATATGAATTAATTGCAAATGTTTATAATTGATAAAATTTCCATCTTTGCATATGTAATTGTTTCTGATGCTAAAACGGCTATTACTTCTCCGTTGAAGTCCATTCAGAAAATATTGTATATGGAAGTTGATCAGAAAATAGCCACGAACACAATGGTATAAGTTTCGTGATCAAATTCAAACTTTAGCAAAAATTCATTTTTCACTGTTTTCATAGTTATTTATTAAATTTATTTTAATTTAACTGACAATAAAATGTGTTGTGTTACAAGTGTATGCAACCATCGTCTTCGTTTGTCCATTTATTAAAATAAAATTAATCGTTTGCTTAATATGGTGTACCAATTATAAATTTACGCAGTTTATTTTAATTTATCAACTTTTAATTTTTAACTCAAATAAGTATAAAACGTCGAACGAAAAAATTATTATATTTTATTAAAATAAAAATATCGATATAATTAGATAACATATGATAGAAATGCGGGTTGTTAGCGATCTCCCCCTAAACAAAATTGCATCCTCATAGTTTATAGTACGAATATCGATAAAATTCGCCTTAAGACATGTTTGATTCAATGATTAACCACTGTGCACTCTAGTAAAAATCCAGTAGAAATAAGGAACCTTCACATTTCGCTTCTTAAATTTTCCCCGCTTTGTCTGCATCAACTTTAGTTTTGACGCTCACATTTCCTTCCATAATAATTTAAACAAGGAGTATGACCACTCAATATCACTTTCAAATGAGTATTTTACAAAAGTGGAAAAGTGATATAGGGAAAAGTACCAAAAATGTCAAGTACGTCATATGAATATTTGTAACCCATAACCCCAGTCACGGGTATGATGCCGTATCTTATCTATATGTTTTTTAATTTTTTGGTAGTTTTGTAAGGTAATCCTAGGTTAATTTACCAATTCCTAGGCGAATTTTACTTAAGCATCCAACCAAAGCTCCGATACCAACTTGCGACGACTCCAATTTTTTAACCACTTCTGGATGCACTAAAAACTGGAACATCGACCATAACAAATAACTCAACTACCCATAAATAGCAAAATATATCCACAAGATACATCATTACTTACAAAGTGGCCGGCTAAGATGTTGTATGACAGATATAGTCAATAACATAAGTAAATATCAGAGAGGTATATAGTAATTGACTAAATAGATGTACTCTAATCATCTTGCGATACAAAATCATAAGTAATACTCATAATGGTACTCTTGCTTATTCTTTTCCAATTTGGGATCAATATCCACCTATCTTGCAATCTTGTTATAGAGATAGATATAGATATACAAAAACAGAAATGGAAAGTGGACCGTGTCATGGTACCAATGTGATTGCCTACGTACCCATCACAGGATTAATCCCCACGTAGTTTTTTGCTATTACTTAGTAGAGCCCAATGAAGGGTAAATAAATAAAAGGGGGTTACCTACAATCATAAAGTTAGCACCATAATATATAATAATAATGGATTATAACATAACATACAACCATATAACAACTAAATGAGATAGGAAGCTCAATACTATATGAATTCCTACCCTTCTCCTACCCCATAGATTCAGTGCACACTTGTGCACTTAAAGCGCTTTGCGGCGGAGGTGTAAAAAGTTATAGCAGGGATGAAGTGGGGATATAACGGAAAATTGCAGAGGTGCATAAAGCTTCATTAGATATAAAATCAAATATTTTAAGTTAATTAATTCCTATTCTTACATCATTTGGGTAGGAAAAAGAAATATTGTTTAATCTTATATAACAATACCAGAGAATATCATTATTTATGCAATCCAAATTTGATGACCATAATAGATTTCTAACTTATATTGAGTACTTATGCTTTAAAATTAGGTCTTTACCCTAACTTTGTAGTTTTAGTTTAAAAGAGAACTAGTCAAATTAACCTTATATACTAATATTGCTAAAGCGAATACTAAAAAGCATTGATTTAGCGGGTGCAGTGGAAAATAGCAGGGGCTTAATGCAGATCTACTATTTAATAGTGCTATATTGAAAAAGCATAATGGTCGAAGAGCACTATGTGCTATAGTGGGGAGTTAATGGGGCTTTAACTGCATAGACGCACATATAGATAACAATATCACAAGTTCTTAGCATAATGTAGATAATAGTAGTGCTAATTTTAAAATTTCTATCTACATGCCTCCTACTGTGATATGCCCAGAATACAAAGGCTAATTGAATCTCTCGACACGGACTGAGTGAAGCTACTGTGCTTTGCATATTCATACGACAGCTCCTGATATGAAGTATGATGATATAATAAAGGAGTCACACTTAGTAGCATGGACAAAACATGAGTAACTGAATCGTAACATTTCACTCTAGTCCTATTTGGCACTATAATGATGCAGATAGTCAATGCATAATAAATCATCAGGGTACATAGGTAAACATCACAAAACATACTAATATACCCCACTCATCACATAATACACATGTATCGTCTCTAATGTCCACATCTATTTATTTGGGTTTCATATTTAATTTTCTCTGTTATCTTCAAAATCCTTTCTCAAAATGTGTTCCTTCGATTTTTCAAAATCCCATTTTTTTCAAAATTAGCGCAAAATCGTATTTATTGGAAACCTATATTATATATACTAGAAGCTGAGTATGCAAATGGGAGAAAGTACTTAGTAAATCAAATGATGGGCATCCCCATACAAACACAGTCTCTTTACTATCCCAAACATCAAACAAAATCGTAACAATGTCTCCATCAAATATATTGCCTTAAAAGTAGCAATCAAAATCCTAGGAAATACCCAAGTAGCAGATGGTTGACCAGTGAAGATAAGGCTAATCCCATCACGTGCCTGGGACGCTATCCCATGGTCGGTCAACTAAGATGGATATTAGCCTTTCTGGTATTACAATAGAATTTTATCTCTAAAAATATCCTCACAACGATGGGATCTCACCAAATCTATTGATTGCAATTCTAATCACACAGAGTCTATATCATCGTATTCACAACCCAAAACCTTGAAAATATCATAAGAGTAAATAACTATATAAACATGTGAGTACACGTATATAATCAGTAGATGGTAATAAATATAGCATTTTTATGTAAGGAGACAATACCATTGTTCCTTATAGCAGGATGAGGTATTTTCCTGCAACAACTTGTTGATAACAACAATATAATATTTTTTCAATATAACTAAAGCACATATGTTTAAACTCTAGTGTAGACCACATTTAATAATATTAAGTGTGCATATATTCAATTATCATAATTATCATACTTCTTATCCATAACGCATTGATATATGAACATTGATATTCCTACTTGTAGCTTATTACTTAAATATTCAACGATCGTCATATTAATATCATACTATTTTTATAAGTGGGATAATACAAGTAGCTTACGCATTTCCACTACTCGTAATATTGTAATAATATTTAATTCAAAATTGATTGATCATCAGAATACAAAGTAGAATGTAGATAGTGTAACACCACAAAAATAGTCTATATTGTCTCATGTTAGAAGCCTATCTGCCACCTTACACGGTATAGTGAATCTCAATTAATAAATCAATTATTTCAGTGTCAAGTTGTTTAACCAATTATTTTCTTTTGTGATTCCTTAATATTCTAAATCATAATACATGTCTAAATTCTATGATAGACGTGATCAAGCGAATAATGTGTATAACTATTAATTGAGCATAGTAAAACTGTCAAATGTGTACAATATCAAAATTACTCATATGTACACAATGAAACTTGTGATATATAATTACGAATTATAATCTATACACTATAAAACTGGCTAAGTGTACTTGACCCTTACTATTATTTATACACAATAAAATTGGTAAGTGCGTATAATACCAAATTACTTAAATGTTTACCATAAAACTAGCATCGTGTAATGAATCCCAAATTACTATTTGTACACTATAAAACTGTCAAATGTGTACTTTATGTTACCCATTAGATATGTCAACGTGTACGAGTTTCATGAATATATAATTCAAATAAGAGTAGTTTTTGGTTTTGTACTACTAAGAATAATATTTTCTCATCGATTACTCAATTGGTTAATTATAAATTTCTAATCAATAAATATTTAATATTCAACAATCACTCAAATGGTTGATTTATATTTCAAACCAATAAATATCTAATATTCAACAAAGGGATAATATAATAATCTATAACTGTTGGTGGCCACACTGGTGAGTAGACTTCTATGATAATTGTAATGCTGGTAGCCACATAGATGGACAGAATTCGATTACAAGTATCAAATTAATCTTATATAACGTATTTACATAGACCCATCATAAATTTTTTGCTAAATTACTAATCCACGCAATTGATCCTTATATTATGATCAAAGGGGTTTAGGATATTCTAATCGTCATAACAACATTAATGGATCATCAATATAACAATAATCAATATTTATTTAATTATTGGATTATATACACTAAATAAAATTTCTATCTCATAATTCAATTCTCGTTCGAATGTGGAAATAAGTTATATTATAATGATCTGTATTCCATAACAATCCTAGTGATGCAAATTGCATCTCAAACGGGTCTCATATGAATAATATATAGCATGTTCCATTTCCAAGAACTAAATGGTAATTTATGTTTCTTATATAATTAAATTTATATACCTAAGTGCAAATGTATGTTTTCCCAAAGGCTTTGCGATAATTTTTCTTTCCTCTTCTTTTTTTCCCGCTCATCCTTATTTTCTTACAACCAAAACAAGAACTTCTCGTGCCCCATTCTCCCATCTTCGACCACGAATGGCCAAGCGACCACCGCCAAAGCACTCGGCTTCCAAAGAAGAACAGCCTGATATCCTTTTTGCAGAACTCAATGCCTATATACGTGACCCAAAACCTGCTTGAAACGACCCGAAATTCCCAGATCCAGAAAATCGAACCATTAGTGTTAAGAAGAAAGAGGTAGAAGAAGAAAATAGGAAACAATATCAGAATCTCACATCGCAACGGAACAAAATATAATAGAAAATAACAGATCTTTACACAAATCAAAACTATATCTGTTCAGAGTATACATCAGAGTACACATAACATACAACTGGACAATAATCATACCATGTCCTCAATACAACTGAATGTACAGCAATCTACACAGCGGAATATACATACACAAATACGGAAGATACCGTCATCCAGCTCGTCTCCTGAGCTCCACAGCATCATATCCTGTATTCTACATACTCGGTCTGACCCGAGCATCATATAAAACAATACCCGAGTCAGTCTGGAATACCAGCGTGAGAAAATCACACTCAAATTTATTATTAAAGTTTCAAAAGTCCTTCTGAAAACAAAAGCATCTCGTAAGACCACGCCACAAATAAACATGTCGGGTTTTTCCCTTACGATGGCTAAAACACTTTTATTTAAAAATCCTCTGATATTATAATAGTGTCTATATACAAATACATATCAAAATAGCTGAAATTGTTACATGATTAAATTCCAGCTATAGCCACAAAGTGGGTAATACAAACAAAACTCGTAAAGGCACGTAGGGAGAATGGATTTCCAACGAATGACTAGGCACTGGGGTACCACCTGTCACAGTACGTGGCCTAGATCACAGTACCGAGGAGTACGCCCACTCCCCTGCAACACAAGGCCGGAATCATCCCTTACTGGATAATTCCGAATAAGATCACCCCACGGTTGTGATCAGCAATCGCACCACTAAGCCGAAATCAAAAGGGACATCTAGACAGGGATGACCTTACTCTCAAGTGGGGGCTACCCACGAAGCCTTGCTGCATAACCCTTGATTTTCAGTCATTCCCGGTTGATGAGGCACGAGGCTAAGCGTTAGCTTTATAGAACATATCCCTTAGAATGCTCATCGTCCACCTGACGATGTATCGAAAGCATTCGTCCATACAAGTCCGTCCCGGGTCCGAACGGAACCGAAGGCACTACTCCAACTACATCCATTTTGGAATCACCCTCAGGATTAGTAGCGACTAGCCCTTGCACTTCACTGTACCATCTTCGATTTCAAACTCGTTTCCCACGAAACGTACAAATCGGATCGAAGTGGTTTTCGAGAAATTAATCTCGATCCCGGTCTCTTCGAAACGATCAGCGCATTTGGCCAATATTAATAGTCGGTGATTTAACTATCAATTTACATTCACAAACATTCATCAAACATAAATAATTTCCCAAATTATTTATTTATTTTCCTCAAATATCTTCACAAGATATTATTTCCATTTCCAACCCTTTTGAAAACGATTTCAACATATTCCTCTCACGGAATAATTCCCAATATTTATTTCCACTGAAACACCAAGTACAAAATATTTCTAGATTTTAAAATAATTTAAAAAGCACTTTATTATAAAATATACTTTATATCATTGAAATTAGAACTATTTTAAATACTTTATTAAAATATATAATTTAAGAATATTTAAAATAAAATCATTTCGTAAATATGAATTTAAATTTGCTTTTTAAAACATAATACCAAGTCTTTTAATATATTTATTATAATAATAGATTTGGAAAATACTTACTTATAGTTAACATTTAGAAATAATAGGTTTCCTAAAACATGCTTTTTTTAAAAAACTACATTAAAACGTTTAATTTATACTTTAAATTTGCTTTTGAAAACGTACTTGGTTATCCAGAGAAATACATTTCTCTTTCACATCCTTTAAAAATAAATCACCATTTATTTCTAAACACACTTACATTCCTTTATAAATTCCCACCTAGAATTTATTTTTTAAAATATCCACTGATATTACTTTACAAATCCATTTAATAAATTTCATAGTCTCCTTTTCCCTTTAAAATGCCAATCTCAAACACTTAATCAATTTCCAAATTTATTTACAAAAATTAACTCCATTTGAAATAAACTTCTTTACCTATCCAATTTCATTTTACAACTCGCTAATTTCATTAATTCCAAATTCAACTTCTTAATTAAGTTTTAAATTCTTGTTTTAACTTGAAATTATAAACTTCATATTAAATTCCAAACTTCTTCCTTATCTTCAAATAAATTTTAACCTTAAAATTTAAAGTAAATTCTTTATTACTTTAAATAAAGTCACTTTAAGTTCTTTAAGTTTAACATTATTATTATTTTCTGTTTATTCAAAATTCCATTTTTCACTTGGAATTTATTTAACTGAATTTTAAAAATCACTTTACTCTTTCCAAATTCCAATCTTAAATTATTCAAATTTTCGATAATTATCTTACTTACAAATTCTCTGCTTTACTTTCTTTCCAATTTATTCTTAAATTTACTCCATTTCTATAATTCTTTTACTTAAAGATTTCTCTTTATTTTCTTTCCAAAATCCAATTTATTTATTGTGGTAACCCATTATATACCAATATATGAAATCAGACCATGATATTCAATATTCCAATTATCGATATAATTCATCACAGAACATCATAACACATGATAATAAACAATCTAAATAAATTTTTTAGGAATCCAGTTGGATCCCTCCAACCTATTTCCTTGCATCCACAGACGTTAGCACAATATAAAATATCAATTCCACTTCAAGCTGGAATATCGCGGTATATGGGATTTATAAAATATCATCCGCTATTATGCGGCGCATAGGGTCTCATCCGCTATATAGTGTGGGAAATCAATCACTCCAATATATACTATATATATACTACTATATAATATAAATCATATCCAACCAATTCAACCATTCAATCCAAATATTTAAATTTATCCATTTAAATTTTAAATTAAAATTCAGTTGAGTGAGATTAACTCACCTTGATTTTGTTTGCAATCCAATCCAAACCAGCTTGTTTCTCGATTTTAACCTTGAATAAATATTAGATGACCTCTATTAATATCGAAACTAATCGAGCAATTAATTTCCTATTTTAAATGACTTTAATCTAAGCTAATAATTTAATTTTTAACTAATGATTTAATTTAAACAACCCTTCCTATAATAATTAGATAGGTTAATTTAACAAATAAACCACTTTAATAAATTATTTTTAAAATTAACTAATAAGTTAAAAATATATATAGGTATATATTTATTTTTATTTAATTGAAACTACATGTACTAATACAAATGATCTATATATTTCAAAATCTAATTCTATATAAACCTTCAACATTTTTTATTTTTTTAGTAAATAGCCCAGCTAGTAAGTTTTATTTTACTGTAAAAACATTTGATTACTGAAACAGTAGTCAACATATTAGATTTAAAAGTTTTAAATTTACTTAACTAAAATGTTTTAAATTTTGAATATACCTCAATTCGCACAGGAACCCTAGCTCGAAGCCGCGGCCTTGCCACGCGCCCCGCTGCCCGTTGCTGCCCCACCCCACGTGCGCGAGCATCGTCAACGCGATGTCGTCGCCATGCCCTATCGACAAACTGCGCCTCCACAGAAACCCAACTCGAATCGAGCTCGACTTGCTAAAGCTGAAGAGTCCTCACCACTTCTTATGCCTTCAGCGTCTCCTGCGTCGGCGATTCCCCATCCTCTGTCGAAGTCGCACTCGCCCCTGCCATTGATGTCGTGGCCGCTACGA
Source organism: Allium fistulosum (assembly GCA_030737815.1). NCBI lineage: Eukaryota > Viridiplantae > Streptophyta > Magnoliopsida > Asparagales > Amaryllidaceae > Allium > Allium fistulosum. The sequence goes on along the minus strand of CM060908.1, from coordinate 634,353,932 downwards.
GCTTCACCTCCTCATGCGTGTGTGCGGTCGTCGACTTCGGCGTCGATCGTAATAGCGAGGCCGAGAATCGTTTCATTATTATTATTTCGAATTGAAGCAACCATTTTTTTTATAAAACGAAAGTTCGGCTAAAGGACAAAGAAGAAGACACGAAGTAAATAGATGGATGGTGGCTTCACAGAGAAGGGTCGCGATAGATACAGGCTAGGTCTGCTTATAGGGTGGCTAATGGATTTGAAATTTAATATTATTATATCCAAAAATATCTCGTGGTCCATAATTCTAAACCCCGAACTCCAATCTAAATGCAACGACCGGCGTTCCTAGCGTTATATCATTATTATGAACACGCTGGAACAGGTTTCAAGGTCTAGTTCGACCAAATGGGGAAAATAGCTTTTTGGACTCAGTTATTATATTAAATTTTCAATATAAATTTCAGTGCGTTTACCTACCGTACGCTCGCACAACAACTCCAAACGCTACGAAATTTGAAATCCGATAATAATACAATATTACGGATCCAATGAAACTGGTTTCGAATTCCGAGACTATGTCCTGGAAGGCTATTTTTAAATTCAATTTAAACTATAAAATTTCAAAACTGAACAAAACACTTTTAAATTTAGTTTTAAAAGTTTTATCACCTTCAGTATTATTAATATGAATTTTATAAGCCTTCAAATTATTTTAACCGGCTTAAAAATCAAGATTCAACATTTTATCCAATTCCGATAATTAAATTCAATAATTAATTATCCAATAAATATTGATATTTGAAATTTGAGTTAAAATTTAACCTTTTGAATATTTAAAATCAATTAAATCTTCCCAGATCAGCATTCAAAAATTCTGGGTCGTCACACTGCTACATCGTGACTTCCACTGACCATTATGACCACCAGGAGCCATAACTCCATGCGAGTGCCATCAAAACATTCAGAGCACTGAGATGAGTCCGTTCATACACTCAGTTTCTGCTTCGATGATCGGCATTATAGGTCAACCACCATGGTCGAAACTTTGATCACAATCTGCACTTTTTCTCCGACCACCAAACGAACCACGACCACCTTTATGATGATCTGCATTGAATGACGATTCCAAAAATACCACCCAAGTTAGTTTCAGTGATGGTAAAAAATTTGACCTGAACAACAAATTTCCTCCTCTAAGTCGAACTCCGACCATCTGATGGCTAACGAGAGCACCACCTATCTACTCAGCACATAAATTTATACCAACCTAGCTTCTTTTCTGATGAATATTGACATCGGGTATATAGAGATAATTGTGGTTCGTTGAATGGGGTAAAGCGCATTGTTAGGTTGATATTTCATGTAGGCATAGAGAAGCAAGGATACAAGATAAAGTATTTGTTAGTTAGGAAGATTGTACATGTATCTCGATGGACAAATAACGAAAAGTATGCATGGAGTATTGTTTCCTTGCCTACCTTTTTTTCCAAAAATTAGGGACACAAGCTTTATTTATTTTGTTCACATATTTACACTTTAGTCCTTAATAATTTAATTTTTGCATAAAATATGTAACTATTCAAGTTGCCAAATGTCCCAATATTTTGCCAAGTGGTGCCTTACCATTTGCTTATTTGAGTTAAAAGGAGAAGTGCACGTTGCATTGTTAGATAAAAGAGAGGAATGTATTTTTATATTCTTATTATGTACATAAGGATCCATTTACGAGTCTGATCAGTATATGTGACATCCATCCTCGTTCGTCCATTAATTAAAATTAAATTAGACGTTTTCTTAACATAGTGTACTTACTATAATTTTACATTGTTTATTTTAATTTATCAACTTTTAATTTTTACGTCAAACACATCCAAAACGTCAAACAAAAAATTACTATATTTTTTAAATAAAAATATCGATATAATCCGATAAAATATGACGAAAAGACAGGTTGTTACATAATGCAACCAAATCGATGGCTAGGGGCACTTCCTGCATGCTTTAATGCGCAATCTTAGCCATCCGTCATCCATTTCAGCTTCTATAAATACCCCACGCCATACAAATTTGAATTCTTGTTAACTCATCACAATACAGAAATACTCTCACAGTAGATTAAAGTACTAAGCTATTAAGATTTTTAATCTTATGTTTTTACTTTCTTATTATTATCTTGTAATTTTTTGTACTTGTAATAAAGAAACATAATAAGATGTTTTCATAGTGGATGTAGGTAAGCTTAGCCGAACCACTTTACATCTTTTGTCATTTCATTTAATTTGCTTGTTTTTCTCCTCATTTTACATTTTTAAACCTAGTGTTAACAAATAACCTTAGTTTTCACAAACGCATTAGTCTAATTCTGAGTTTGGCTAATTTATTAGTCAACATTTTAGCGATAGAAGGAGGGCTCACTTTAAAACTCTCATCTTTCATCACTTTTTTCTCTATAAAAATTTGTTCTAGTTTGCTACCATGGATCCACCTGTTGAAAATGAAGGTATCCTGTCGATGGTCACATTCAGATGTGGGTAATCCCATGTTTGCATCCACATCTGCATCCAATACAATTTTTGGATATTGGATATTCGTATCTGTGGATATGGATGGATATCGGATAATTATTCTATCCACAAACAATCGATAAATAAAGAAACATAAATAGAAAATTCCGATTTAACATAAATATTTTTTGATCCCATTAATTATAAAAGTATGCAAAATAAACATATATGATGATAGTAAATGTTTTGAGTAGTTAATATGCATTAAGTGCATATATTATAAACTATCAACTTGATAAAATAATAAATACATATTTTTCATTGTACGAAAATTCATATAAAATAAACTATAACATTAACAAAATTTTGGATTGATAATTTTATGATGCGGATGCATTTGTATCCAATTATTTTAGATACTATATATTTATTCACTTTTCGGATACGGATGAGGATGGATTCTGTAATTTCCGAGCATCCATTGATAGCCTTAAACAAAGGTAATGACTCCAATGACTATGAAACTAGTGGCAACATCGTCGCAATTTCCATCTGCCCATTTCTAGGCTCGACAATGATATATGGCGAAGTGTGCTGTGAGGATTGACAACGTGGGTACTCTAGCCAATGAAGGAAAATTTTTGGACCAGGTTGGTGATCAAACAACTATAGATTTTGTTCTACTAGCTTCTCCAGCATTCTCCCTGACTCCTCTCCAATCCCCTCTTCTCGATGCTTATGACTCATGAACATACCGAGGCCTGACATAGAATGGTTCATGAAACCCCACTCGTGGATGTTCATGCTCATCTTAGGAGATATGTTGCATGTGGACCGAGTTGCATTATTGACATTGCCCAAATTTGGCTATGCCCAGAGAACCAAGACATCGTCATCCCCTCTTAGTGGAACGACCATTTGCTTTTAAACATCTGCAGACACCAAAAGGAAATCAAAACATGAGCTTCAAGTGTCTTAGCATTGTTGCTCATGCCCTTGAAAAGAACATGGTGCCTCTATGACACACTCCATATCCCATAGAAGTATGGCCATGCGAAGATCAAGAAAGAGGGGCCAAACATTCATGGTCGTACTTTATGCATAGGGAGAGGAGGTCTTCCACTCCAACTCCTCACCATTATCCATCTCCCTTCCACCATCGATCTTCCATTCTACAAAGATGTCAGTAAAGTCCTCGGTCGATCGTTGGTTCGGCAGTCCCATAGTAGGCTGATGTTGGCCTTTGGGAGGGAATGAACATTCTTTTCCAACAGTTAAACAGAATGCAATTCCAGAATGTTGGGGGTTATGCTTTTTATGATGACGAGAATTATGAGCCATTTCTGAAGAAATCTTGAACACATACATTCACAAGTGAAATGCCTTGCTGCTCATTGACAAGAATGATGGTTGTGCTGACCCATTAGATCACATCACTCCATTCAACTCTACCACGCATGCCAGCTAGCTTATGGCCATGAAAAGTGCCTACTCTTCCCCTCCATTCTCACAGGACTAGCCTCCCACTGGTTCCTACATCTGCAACTAAAACATCCCGCCTCTATACCTATACTATTCAAGAGTAGTATACAATAATATTGTTAGATAATCCGGAGAAGGATGTTGTATGGGGTACATACAAGAATATTCCCTTAGGCTAATAATGGTATGTATTTGAAAATCAAAGGAATAACACACACACACACACACATATATATATATATATGTATACAGCATCAGTACAAAGCAATAAACAAGTGTGCCTCCAGGACAGAACAATACATAATATATAGTGAATTACAGGGAACATAGAGTCAAACACGGCGATAATATATAATAAAATGTATACATAGATCCAAAATATACATCAAATATATTAGCATCAAAACATCCAATATATAAATATAAATACATCTCAAGTGTACACAATGACAATATATATAATGATATCCAAGTCTCCATCGATGCCCAAAATCCATAAATCGGTCACCTTATCCCTGGACCTGAAATGTCTCAGACTGTCCCGAGTATTATATAAATAACACATGGGTCAGACTATATCTAAATCATAGGGATAATAAATATAGGTGAAACAATATATACTAGGATAATAACATGATAACACAGTATAAGAACTCACGTCAATGATCACACTGTAACACACACACACATATAAAGAGGGAGACATATGCATAGTTTACAATTACAGCAACTTAAAAGATCACTGAAATATCTCATAACTTAAATATCACCAAACTCGTGCGTAAAGATTTCATCAACCATATAAAACAATTCAAAAGAAATTAAGAATATTATATCCAATTGGTGAATCATCTATACCATAAATCATCATCATAGGAAACGAAATCATTAAGTGAAAAGAGCTAGCACACATCATGCCCTAATATAATATTATAAAATCATTTAATCGGTGGATAATGTGAGATAGCCCATTTGTTTATCAAATGATATCCAATACTATACAACCCACAAAGATAATATATCACAATCAATAAACAAGTCAATCTCTACAATATCAAACCAAATAAGTACGGATATACATGGAGACTACACTTTAGACACACAGTCTCTAGTATAGCCAACTCATTGGATAGTGAATAATATATGCAAATCCACAACACACACATAACCCTAAAACAGAAAGGTAGATTGATGACACATAGCATGCTCCAGGAACCTAGGGTCTACTAGCCTCCTACCAGTAGCCAAATCTATTCCTACAATCTTCAGTTACTTTGATGGACATTATTACCTAAATCTACCTATGGCTTATCTACGCGTAGCCTCTATCACGTCCCTGCACTTGCCCCTATGGTAACAGACTATTGGCCAATGCAAACAAGGGGCTACCAACTACTAATCCTGTTATGCACATCAAATATTATAACAAAAATAGTGTCGCAGATCTGGGGTGCGATCGTAACACCTTGTAAAATCAACCCTATTTAAATAAGTAGATTAAGGGAAATTCAATTAATTATGGTAGGGATAAAAATGGAAATTTTATAAAAGTTGGACAGTGAAGACGAAAGTTATGCCATTGCTTTAATGGCGAAATTTTGTTCAATTTCCATATATATTTTGCTAAAAACGGAGCTCAAACGAAGAAGTTATGGGTGTTTGAAGTTCTCAGATTTAAATTAGTTTAGTTCGAATTCAAATCCAAGTAAAATAATTAATTCCCTAATTTTAAATTTTGAAATTAATTGTGATTAGACATGGGGTTATGTAAATGTTAAAGTTAAAAGTTAACATTAAGAGTAATTAGGGAATTAAATTAACAATGGTTCAAAAATTAAATATTCTTCCTAACATAGGGGGAACAGGTTGACCCTGGTCAACAACTTGGAAGGAAGAAGTCGACCTCTTCCTGTGTGGCGGCTAGGGTTTGGATGCTTTGTATGCTCTAGATTTGTCCATTTTCAACTTGGTTTCATCCTATGATTCTGGTGCATTTCAACCTCTATAATAAGACCCTAAATCCTACACTTTCATTCACAAATATTTTGGAAACATAGTGAGGCTCTGTTAATTTGTCTCTTCTTAGATTTAGAAAAACTCCATAAGAGTTTTAGGTAAGAAATCCTATATGCCTATCTTTGTTCATTATTTTATTTCTAAAGCTCTTCTCCTTCAACCTTTCTGAATCTAATACACAATACACACACAAAAAAATCCTTTATTGTATGTATCAAAAAGAAGAGATCGGACGGAAAGTATAATGGGCGTAGCAAATCCAACAGGAAGCAAAACCAAGGACCAACTGTGACCGAAAACCTTAGTATTTTTATTTCAGTAATTGATTAGTATGTCTATGGATTTGAAAATACCTTAGGGATTTTGGGATTGCGAAAACAAAATAGATAAAATCCCCCAAAATTCTTTTTTATTTCAAAACGTCCTAGATGGAGATTCTCAATTATTTATGTTAATTTGTTGGAATTTATATTGTTCTACAATTTTTGATAATTTCATAGTCTATTTCACTTCTCCTCCTATATTTCAAATTGTGACATTTCAGCAATAAAATAAGGGTTTAAAGTACAAATTTTATTCGTGGTTTACACCACTTATTCCACACAAAATTCCTTTGCTTATCTCTATGTAAAAGAGGAGTTGAATAGAATATGAAGTTAGGATTGCAATTCCTATTGTTTAGGATATTCCATTGGATTGATGTAATAAATTGGGTTTCTATTTTTACATGTCTATGTATTGCAATTTTGGATGTGAATATTTAATCCCTTGTTATGGATATTGAAATCATGGGAATTTGAAGGAAAAGGACTTGTTTTAGTATTATGTTTAAAAGAATTGACATTTAACTCTTGTTTAGGGCGTATAAACCGCATGCTAGAATTGATTGGGCATGAATATATAGTTATTTCTATTAGCATAATAAACGTATAATTATAGCTTACAATTGCGTAGTTAATTAAGTAGTAATTGTCAATAATTTCCCCCTTTGGAAGGTAATTGATATTTTACAACGTTATAAGGAAGATTCCTTATAAGGTCGTAATTATAGAACAGTGAGTTGAGTATTATATATATGGAGAATATTTAAATAATGGATAAGTCATTGGGATGGAGGTCAGTAGAATTGCATAACAGAAGTTTGTCATTCACTTTAACGCTGCTAGCAGTTGTGTACACTTCCTATTGATGTGAGACATTACCTTTGATAAATATTTGTGATGATGCGAGGTTAGTCCCAAATTTTATAGGGTAAACCTGCCTAGTTAATATGGTTACCAATTCCAACGAATAATCGGACTAATATGAGACATCATTATGAGTATGGCCATATTTCTAAGGGCCTACTTTGGAATCTTGATGTATTAAGTGGTTGTTTGAGGGTCCGTCTCTTTTCCCCAAATGAAGTATTAAATGGCCAAGGGGCTAGTTATTAGGCACGATAGTGGTATCTCGACAAGGGTCCGCTTCGAGATAAGGTATTAAGTGACTGATTGAGGGTCGTCCTTTCCATAAAAAAGTATTAAGTGGCTCATGAGATTCCATGCGATGTCAGCTAGATAGTCACCATTGAGGTGTCCACCTTGGGAATATGTATTAAATGGTGGGGTCTGCCTCAATTGAGGTCTTAAATGACCAGAGTCTACCTATTTTTCAATAAAAGGTATTAAGTGGATTGGGTACTATCTCTCGCGTTGTTAGGTATTAGAAACCTGCTTTAGGAATGGAAGGTATTAAGTGGTTGATTGTGGACCCGTCTTCTTTCCTTATAAAAGAAGTATTATATGGTTTTATGTACGTCAAACATATTCTTATTGTGAAATATACTACCCAAGTAATGAAACGGTAGGACTTGAAGTTTTTATTCACCAAACATTTGTTGTTCTGACTTCCTAGGGTTAAGGACGAAGTGATGACGGTGATGATGCTCAAAGGTGGATTGGCTTAAGCTTATGGGGGTTATTATAATCTTTTATAATATTTTTTATGTTGTACCCAGGTATTTAGACATATGATGTAACAGATCTTATGTGATAGTTTTATGATGTTTTGTATTATGACATTTCAAATGGTTTTTAAATAAATAGGTATAATTTGATATTATATTTTATATCATCCACTTTGAGTTCTAAAAGAATTGTTGTTGCTCTGATCCGTTATTTCCTTTTCCAACCAACAACCAACCGTAGAATGTATCTATGTTTCAATGGACCTTTTCTGGATCGAAATTTAAGTCTGTTCCCAGGTGGGTTATTACATTTTGTATCAGAGCTTTGATTACTCAATCAATAGAGAAAAGTATATGTATAAGTGATGCATATGTTATTTTTGAAAATATTTTACAAAAATCTTACTATATATATACACTTATTTTTGAATTTAGGGCTGACTCTATAATTTTTGACTATATAAGTAGTTGCTACCATATTATAAAAGGGTAGGCAAAGCAATTATGAGTTGAACAAATAAACAGAGTTGAATTTATACTTCTTGGTTGGGCCTGGACTTCCTTATCATTATGGACCCTATAAGTATATTAAATAATAAGGACAACAATCATAAAAGGAAAGGTTGTAACTCCAAAATTTAATAGGTAATGAAGGAGCATTAAGTGAGGAGCTATAAGAAATTAAATAGATTAATGAGACCATTAAGGTAATTATGGAAAGATAAGGAAGAAGTTAAATAAGTAATGTTGATTAGGCAAATAAATGTCTTTAGGAAACATCTATTAGGATAATAACCATTTAATACGGACAAAATGACATTTATAAGAGTAGTAAATATTTGTATTAGGTAATAGTTAGATGTTATAAGGCATAGTATTGATAAACATATAGAAGTAAGAGATATAGTAGTAAAACAAGCTTCCGTAAGAAGGTGTACACAAATCACCACAAGGAGATAATTAAACTTTTAAGATGATTGAGTAGGTAGTTCAAGGGGAAGAGCAATTAAAGCCAAGTTTTAGTCATGCCCCTAAAGAAAGATAGTTGTAACGATCTAGATTTTTGCGTTCAAAAATCGACATCCATACTTTACATCGTACTCGAATGTCGTAGATTCGACCGTTTCCGGGGTGTGAGGTCCGACGAAGTCTCGTCCACAAAGCTACGCTTTGTCACAAAGCCATGCTTCGGGTCAAACAAATGATCAACCTATGATCACAAAGATATAAGATCAAATAAATGATCATATCGCAAATGATCAAACACTGATCATCACACAGCAACACTCAGCATGCCACATTACCAAATTGGGATATATCGCTGATAACTTCAACTACATAACCTCTGAGCTCGTATGTCTCAGAGAAGGGTGTTAAGCTAAGAGAATAAATTCTCCGCCACCAAACAGAAATGTATTTGAAAGAAATCGGCTTTATATCTCAAAGTGTAATGTCAGACATGTAACCATACAAGTCTGTTCCGGGATCGAACAGAACCGAAGGCACTTCTCACGAAGCCCTTGCAAATCCGGATAATTTTCAAATCACGTCCAGACTTCCCATCACAAAAAGAGTGATATAAATCTCTATACCGGGAGCTACCCAGTGCAGAGACATTCGACAGGTTGTCCTTTCATTTTCGAAAATATCCGGTCTTCAACACCGATCTTCAAATGCTATCCATATACGACGTATCACTATTCGGAATGGGTTATATGACACAGATGTCTTTTCCCGGCTAACCCGAATAGTGAGCGCAATATTCAAAAACAAATGGATAATGGGATTTCAATTAAGTCACAATTTAAACCCAAACTTTCTCTTTCAAATGGTTAAACAAATTTCCATTTTAATCTTTTTTAAACAAAAAGATTTAATTCACAAAGTTCACTTAATTTCACAAAGATTCATTCACAGATTTTCCAAATCGATTTCCATTTCAATTTAATTTAATTCGTTGAATCTTTAAATCAAAGATTTAACAAATAGCTTTCAAACAATTTCATTTCAAATGGTTTAAACAAATCATCATTTTAAATCTGTTAAAAATAGACAGATTTAATTCATGGCTTTCAAAAAGAATTCATTCATAACTTGGAAAATCCATTTTTCAATTCACTTGAAATTCCTTTACCTAAATTGGAATTTCATTTCTTATCTAAAAGCTTTTATTCTTTGAAAACAAACAGTTTTCATTTTGGAAATCTGATTCATTTATACGAGTTAAGGTTCTTGGGTTAAATCCAAATTCCCAGCTTATACTTTTAAAATGGTTTAAATTCATATAAACACATTTATATCATCTTTACTCCCTAGTTTCCAAATCATAGCTTAATTTCAAACTTGAATCCAAATTTAAATCTAACTATTTAAATTTTCAAAACTCGGTTAAGTTATTTAAAATAACTTTTATCTTTGAAATTCCATTTCAAAAGCTTTTTACTTTAAACCCGAATTTCTAATTTCAAAATCAATTGAAATTAAAATTTCAATTTCAAAACATTAAATTTAAATTATCTGTGACTTAACCGATATCCATGTGAAATCCATATTTGTGTGTGTAAAGGTGTAGTCTAGGGGTTTTACACACAATAGTGCAACATCAATCATCACATAACAAAATACAGGATATAGTTGATAAGCGATATAAACTATAACGCTTATCGTTCATTCACAGATCACATATATATATCACAGGTGAGTAAACTACAGATCACAACATAAATCAGAGTGTATCACAAAGCATCGTATATCAGGGATATCGAAAAAACTCAACATTCACTAGAATCCAAACATCCATAAGTAAGATCAATTTAATTATCTGATTGATTTGAATCAGATTTATTTCTATGAATAAATTACTAATCCTGGCTAATTAATATCAATCAATTACAAATTATTTTGATTAATTATTCTTTAATCATTTATTAATAATCATCAATAAAAATTTACTAACCCCTTAATTATTGATTGATCAATCTTTAATTATTAAATAATTAACTTTTAATTATTTAATTCACCATTCTATTAATTATCTTCAATTAATAAATTTACCCTTAATTAATTACCTTTTAATTAATTATCCTTAATTTTTAAATTAATTAGATTTACATAAATAATTTATTGATCTTAGTTAATTCTAAATCCAATATAAATCAACTTAACTTTTAAGTTAACAAATTAAAACATTTAAATCTAATTACTTAATTAAGTTTTATTTAAAATAACCTTTAATTGTTTTCAAATATAAATTTAAAACAATTTAATTAAACTTAATTAACTTTAAAAATGTTGTTATTACAAAACTTTTCAACACACATTCATGTTTGTATCTAACAATTATCATTTTCAGAAAAAATAATTTTTTTACAAATTAAATTGATTTAAATTTGTTCAAACTTAAAAACTGGAAATTTAAAACTCGAGACCTGCTTCGGGTCATACCCGAGTAAAAATGGCCTCCTCTTCGTGTTTTTTCCAAAATTCGACCCGAGTGACAAAATTTTCAAAATTTTGTTCAAGTGTTAAAAACTGACCCGGTGCACCCCCAAGTTCACTCGAGTTCGACTTCGAGTCATAACCCCAATTTATCGAGCTCCGCTTCGAGTCATCTTCGAGTCGCCTTCTTCTTCCCCAATTCCAATCCCAGTGCACACGAAAATATTCGTGCACGTGTACCCTTGATCCAACTCCCTCCGACCATCGCCAAGCTCACCCACACATCGACTACGGCCTCCCCGAGCCTCTCGATCACCCAGGTCGAACGAAAATCACGTGAATCAAAATCGAACAATTCGATCGAGTTACTGGAACCCAACATCAGCAAAAATCTGCCTCGTCTCCAATCCTCTGACCACCATCACCTCTGAACTCCGGCCATAGTTTCGTCTTCCACCCCTCTCCAACACCTCAAAAGCACGCTACACTCGATCATGCCTTGACGTCGAATGAGACAAAAACAAAAGCCACGCAAAACTAGGTCACCAGAGAAAATCTACTCGCCGCTGCTTCCACAAGGCACTGCACCCCCATCCACCATTTTTCCTCGATTCTCCGTTCATCCCTCCACGTCTCCATGGAACCGCGAGAACTCAGTGACCACCGATCGTCAGAAAACGATAAAATCCCATTCCCAGTTCAACTTCGAATTGCACTTAACCCCATCCACTAAGAATTGTAATTTTTGTTTCAAAAATCATGGTTTTGTTAATGTATTCGAATTATAATCCTGGAAATTGAAATTTACATGTTTTAATTTTTGACTTAAATAAGAATCTGACTGTAAACTTTGTTCCCAGACATACTACCAATTATTTCGACTTGAATAATTTATTAAACTTTTGTTTATACTAAACAAACATCTTTCCACTTTAAATCCTAAGTTTAAAAATAATTAGATCATCAGATAGTATTTTGTTTTGCAAATTTTGAGTCTAGAAATAGAACAGACACATCACAGTAACAGATATGCACAAAACCTTTCATCTATTCACATATATGTACTTGTAAATATACGCATGACAATATTGTTTCTAGAAGAGATCAAACAACCAAAACGTGCTTAAGTTTCTTTTAGATAAAAGTGTTACTCACAGATAAAAGAATAAAGAGGTCTAAAAGAACAATTTAAGTTGCTCACCTGTTTTTGTTGAAGCAGAGAAGAACAGAGAACTGCTTTGTTGTTTGAAAACTACAGCTTTGATCAGCCTTTAACCTTGTTTTGTTTTCTTAAAGCTAAACGATGTTTTGAGTTTGTAGATGATGATATCTACATTTTTCTTTTCTGGTTTTGAATTTGATACTGGAAACCTTCCCTTCTTCTCAGGCTTCACCTTTGATAATATTTGTTTATAACTGGAAATGATGTTGAACAGCATTCCTTTTCTTTGATATACTTCTTATTGTTTTTAAGCTTTGAGATGTTTTACTTCAGTTTCTCTTTTTAGTTTCGAATGAATAAAAACTGAGATGAAATGAAGAGGTTGACATATACAAGAAGCTACAAGTGATGTTTGTTGTAAAGGTGATGTTTGGTTTTGTACTAGGGACATGGCTGGTATGCTTGCATTAAATGCATGAAGCATGTTGCATTAATTACCTTGGTCTTTTGTTCCCTTACTTTCGGCTGTACATGTTTGTGTTGATTTGTTTTGGTATTGTATTTTATTTTATCTTTGTCTTGTTTTATTTCGGCTGAGGTTATTTATACTTTGTTGCCTTGTTTTCTTGTTGGTATTTACAAGTTAATTCACACTTTATTTATTTTGTACTCTTCACTTTTATAAGACATGCCTGCATACTTACTTATAGGTATATTTACTTTATCTTATTCTTCAAGCTTGGAGATATTTTGTTTTATCTTTTGTTTACATATATATATATATCTATCAAGAATTAAAAATGACCATTTCTATGTTTATTTGTTTTCTCTAATTTTCTTACTACTTTGAAATGTAAAGAAGTTCTACTTTTAAATTGTTGTTAGATTTTAACAAATATTCTACTTCTATTTTTATTAAAACTTACCTTATATTAATTTCAATTTCTAGTTCAAATGTTAATTATCATTATTTACTTAATATTTATTGTCTTATATTTATTTTATAAACTCAAACCATCTTTAACCAGCAATTCAAATATATATATATATATTTATCATTTATCTCTAAACCATTTATTTAAGTTTTAAATCCAAATCCAATATATACATATTTTCAAATCCATACGACTTTATATATTTTCAATTAGGTTTGGGGAAACTTGCATCACTTAATCAATTGATTTTACAAGTTTTTATTCAAAAATTTATTTAATTACTCAATTTAATTCAAAAATTCAATAAATTATTAATTTAAATTAAATTAAATTTCGGGATCGTTACAAATTCCCCCCCTTAAAAGAATTTCGTCCTCGAAATTCGCAGGCACGAAACAAAGACAGAGATAGACAGATTCGATCTTCTATAACTCCTCAAACACAAGATACGGATTCCGAATTCAAGTCGGAATATCTCAGAATACATACCAATTTGTCCCTCTTCGGACTTTGGTATTCACAAGAAATTTCAATAAAATTTCAAAATTGGGTTTCAAACGATATCATTTTATTAATTTAATTCAAATTTTGCTTCATATTCTATTAATCAAATTAACTCAATTCAAAATTTCTAATTTCAAATTCATTTAAGGTTTAAATCAAAAACTGATAAGAAACCGATGAAGATATGAAGTAAGGATTTTCTACAACGGTTCGTAGGGCCATCACCGTACCGAAACTTCTTCTTGTAGCTGGTACAAAGAAATCAAAAGAATTTGGAAACGAATCAAAGAAAATTGATAAGAAAGTTGTTTCCACTGTTGTAGGGTATTGACCTTTGATAGTGGTATTTCCCTATCCCCTATCTCATCCTCTTCTTGTACTCATACTCACTATAAGTGGATAGCAAGAGAATTTACTGAGACGTTCAGACGGATATCTTAAGGATATACTCATTCTAGAGTTTACTTCACTCTATCTCTAATGAGCTACTTAATGTGTTATACTCCTGAGCTAAAGTTCAACCTTAGCTCTGATACCAAATGTAACGATCTAGATTTTTGCGTTCGAAAATCGACATCCATACTTTACATCGTACTCGAATGTCGTAGATTCGACCGTTCAAATCCGAGTCGCCGGAGCTTATAACAACATTAAGTAAATAACACAGCGGAATAAAAGAATAATACATTGATATACAATATCTGATACAACAGAGTGATACAATGAATATCAATATACATCAGAGATATGATACAACAAATAGCAGCGGAAAGAAAACGATAACATCAGCAGCGGATAATCTCCATCTTCAAAGCACTAAGCCAGATATAGCTCGAACTCCCAATAACGAGGCACAAAGATAAGCAAGTGCAGTCTGATCCAAAGACTGAACTAGCTCCAGATAAATCTACAAAATCTGAATATCTGAAAAACCCAACTCTAGACTGCTCGTGTAGAAAATTTTGAGCATCCAGAGTTTAGGAAATAAACAATAAACTCCGGATCAGTCATGGGACTGGTGTGAGCAACTAAAACAGTTTATCTTTAAAAACAAATAGCAGAGAATTTTAAAGTCAATTCGCAATGCTTTTGGAAAATGAAACTACCATAAGGCCTCCCGCCACACACACAATGCAAACGCAGACTTGGAGGAGATTTCTCCTTATGATAGTCAAAGATGCTTACTACGCAAAATCAAATCATTTTTGATATTATTATTAGTGCATAGTGTAGAAAGTATTTCGAAAATAGAATATCAATCTTAGCCAACATACATACCATTATAGTATGCCTACTATAGCTACCATATTAGATGGCAGGTTCTACAACTAAAACTGTACACAGTTCGTATTGGAAGATGGATTTCCAACAAATGGTCAGGCTACGGAACTTCCTTTTCCACGATGGGTATGTCCCTGGAATAGACGACCCGAGAACCTAACGTTACGGTTAGATCTCTGCCAACACAAGGCTGGGTTAGCTCTGCAAAAATAGGTAACTACTGACACGCGTATGCCATCCCCCGATCGTCACCGATCTTCCCGAGGATCCCCGATTCGCAACAACCACAAAGTAATAAATTTGCAGCAACCTCAGAGGTTATGTAGTTGAAGTTATCAGCGATATATCCCAATTTGGTAATGTGGCATGCTGAGTGTTGCTGTGTGATGATCAGTGTTTGATCATTTGCGATATGATCATTTATTTGATCTTATGTCTTTGTGATCATAGGTTGATCATTTGTTTGACCCGAAGCATGGCTTTGTGACAAAGCGTAGCTTTGTGGACGAGACTTCGTCGGACCTCACACCCCGGAAATGGTCGAAACAGGAAGGATGCAGCAAGGTTCTAGGGAGTAGCGCCCCTTAGTGTATGTCATTCCTTCTGGATAAAGGTGGTATCATGGTATGGAGCCTAGATACTTAAGCTCTGTGGTTGCTACAAATTTATTACTTTGTGGTTGTTGCGAATCGGGGATCCTCGGGAAGATCGGTGACGATCGGGGGATGGCATACGCGTGTCAGTAGTTACCTATTTTTGCAGAGGTAACCCGGCCTTGTGTTGGCGGAGATCTAACCGTAACGTTAGGTTCTCGGGTCGTCTATTCCAGGGTCGTACCCATTGTGGAAAAGGAAGTTCCTTAGCCTGACCATTTGTTGGAAATCCATCTTCCAATACGAACTGTGTACGGTTTTAGTTGTAGAACCTGCCATCTAATATGGTAGCTATAGTAGGCATACTATAATGGTACGTATGTTGGCTAAGATTGATATTCTATTTTCGAAATACTTTCTACACTATGCACTAATAATAATATCAAAAATGATTTGATTTTGCGTAGTAAGCATCTTTGACTATCATAAGGAGAAATCTCCTCCAAGTCTGCGTTTGCATTGTGTGTGTGGCGGGAGGCCTTATGGTAGTTTCATTTTCCAAAAGCATTGCGAATTGACTTTAAAATTCTCTGCTATTTGTTTTTAAAGATAAACTGTTTTAGTTGCTCACACCAGTCCCATGACTGATCCGGAGTTTATTGTTTATTTCCTAAACTCTGGATGCTCAAAATTTTCTACACGAGCAGTCTAGAGTTGGGTTTTTCAGATATTCAGATTTTGTAGATTTATCTGGAGCTAGTTCAGTCTTTGGATCAGACTGCACTTGCTTATCTTTGTGCCTCGTTATTGGGAGTTCGAGCTATATCTGGCTTAGTGCTTTGAAGATGGAGATTATCCGCTGCTGATGTTATCGTTTTCTTTCCGCTGCTATTTGTTGTATCATATCTCTGATGTATATTGATATTCATTGTATCACTCTGTTGTATCAGATATTGTATATCAATGTATTATTCTTTTATTCCGCTGTGTTATTTACTTAATGTTGTTATAAGCTCCGGCGACTCGGATTTGAACGGTCGAATCTACGACATTCGAGTACGATGTAAAGTATGGATGTCGATTTTCGAATGCAAAAATCTAGATCGTTACAATAGTGGTAAAAAGGTTTATGAAAACTCCTTGAAGGTTTTGAATGAGCTTTTTTAGAAGATTATTAAGTGAAATCTTATGTGTTGTAAGTTGAAATTTTTTGATAGAAAGTGACTTTCTTTGACAGCTTTGGAAACATGCTACCATTTGTAGAAAATATAGAAAGAAGTGGTGAAACACTTTAAAAACAAAATGGTGGATGATTTTTAATTACGTGAAAAGTTGAAAAAAGAGAGACGGTTTTCATTTGTTAACTTTTCAATTTAAAATTTGTTGAATTAAAAGTTTTCAACTTTTGGATTCTTCGTTTTTGGATTCTTTTTTTTAATGAATTCTTCTGCTTTATGAATTTGGAAGCTGTTATTTTGAAAAGAGCAAGGAAATTTGGAGATTTATAATTTATAAATATTGAGTTAGTAAGTTCTAACATAAAGGGATTTTGCATTCTTAAAGTTCTTAGTTTAAATTAAGAGCCAAAAGTATTTGGTCTAAAGATTTATAATAAAGGGTTTTTGCTTTGAGAAATGCATGATTTTTCTACCTTATACAATTATAGGTTCTTTTCCTTAAATTTCTTTTGAAGGGGTATACAAATGGAAAAGGCACTTGATTAGCGTAGGATAGAAAGAATAGAAGTGTAACGACCTGAAATTTCACCGCTTTGATTTGCGAATATTTAATTAATTTTAAATATTCAAATAATAGATTTTATAAATAAAATAAAACTCTTTTAAATAATAAATAATGATGGCAAAATAGTTTTCAAAATTTGTTTCTAAAATACTTAGTTCGAAGAAAAATCGAAAATGTGACCGGAATTTGTTTTCCAAATTTTTGACTCGTTGTCGGCTAAAAGTTGTCAGAAACGTTGTGAGCTCTAATGTAAGTATATTTACATTCATTCATGAATAATTAAGGTACGTTATGATATATATATATATATGTATGTATGTATTTATGTATGTATGTATGTATGCACCTCCTCTAGCCACATCACCATACCACATCACCTTCATGTACCTCAGCCCACAAGCTTGTCCCTCATTTCCTTTGCTTAGCCAACATGTTTTTAGTGCCAAATGTACTTTGTGTTTAAACTTCTTTCACTTTACTTTTTGTTCTTTTTTAAACTTTAAGTATATTTAACTTTTACATAATACGTCACATCTCACTTTTATATTAACTTAAGAAAATACATAAAGGACCAAGGTTAAGGTAATTTACTTTGTTTCTTGCTTACAAATAACCCTTTCATTTGTTCAATTTTGCCTCCTCTTCTTAAGGCCATAACTCCCTCTAAACTACTCCAAATAAAGAAATTATTTTTCTAGTTTAAGAGAATTAAGTTGGCTACAATTTTCATTTACATCATTTCTTCAATCTTTGAGTGTTAGTGGGACAAAAATACATTTCTTTTAGACCCATTTTCGGTCCTATATTTTCAAGCTCGAAAATTCCTATTCTTCCTTTGACCATATCTCCCTTAAAACAAGTCTAAATTGGATTATTCTTCCTTGGAAATCGTAAAGAAAATAATTTCCAAGAACATTCCCTTTGTCAACTTTTCCAAATTCCATAAGTAACATGTCCAAAAATTAGTTAGAAGATGACCTATTTTCAGGTTTGATTTTTGTGAATTCGATGATAATCCGAACCCCCTCCATCTTTTAAGACCAATCCCTTTTGCTCCATGTCCAAACCCCTCCTTGGCCTTAAGGCTTACAAAATTCCATTTTTGTTTAAGAAAATCAAAAAGCTAAGGTCGTTTCAAAGTTAGTGAAGTTTGAGTGAAGTTAGTAAGAGTTCGGTTTGATAAGGAAAGCTTTTAGGCGAGCAAATGCTCAGTTCTTTTAATAATAAAACTTTAGCATAATATTATCGTGGTTGTTATTTGGTTGGATGTTGGTTGAAATAAATAATGTTGTATATGGCTTATGTATGTGTATATGTAATGTTGATTCTTAACTTAGAAATTGAAGTAAAGTTAGTAAGGTATGGAAGTTAAGATCTTTACAAATTGAATGCTATGATATATATATGTTGTATGCATGCATATATTGATGTATGTTAAAGAAAAAGTTAGTATGTTGAAGTGGTTAGTTTGCGACATTAAGGTCCTTTGGATTGTTAAAAACTCTCTCCTAACTTCACTTTCTCAAAATGCTTTATAAAGTTTTTAAAACCTTACTTTGTTTTCCAAAATATTTCACTAAGTTTATAAAGTGATTAAAGTATAAAAGTTAAGATTTTGAAACTATTTAATACAAAAATCAAGTTTTTAAATTTCAGGTCGTATAGCGATAGTCGCTATAAGTGAAGTTCGTAAAACAAATTAGTTTTGAAAAATCTAAAATGTGTTTCTACTTAAGTATTCTTTTGAAAAATGTTTTAAAATTTATATTAAGTAATTAAAAAGGTAATTATTATCTAATTAATTATTTATTTATTAAATGATTAATTAATTAATTAATTAAGTAATTTGTACTTAATCATTAGTTAATAAAGGTAATTAATACTTAAGAGTTAATCGATTAAGTTAATTAATTTAAGTTAATCATTATTAATTAATAATTGGGTATTAATTATTATTTAATTATTTATTTAAGATTAATTATTAAATAATTATTTATTTATAAAAGGGTTTGGATATTTAATTAATTACTAATTACGTATAATTAATTAAGATCGATTAAGATTAAATGAAGGTTTAAATTATCATTTAATAATTAATTAGAGATTAATTATGGCCTAACTAGTTATTTAAAGATTAAAATTATTTAATTATTTATATAAAGTATAATCATTATTTATTTATTGATTTAAAAGTTAATTATGGTGCAATTATTAATTAAAGGTTTAATTACTATTAAATAAAGAGTTTAAATGTATTTAATTATTAAATAAAGTTTGAAAGTTTATTAAAGGTGTTTTAAATAATTGTTTTATTTATCAAATGGACTTATATTAAATATGTTTATTAAAGGAGTTTTGCTTTAAATAAGGAATATTTTTAAGAAAGTTTTATAAATGATTTAGGAAATTTATAAAGGAAGTTTTATATAAAAAATTGGAGATTTATAAAGAAATGTACAAGTGGATTTAATATTTATAAAAGGGTTTTCTAAATTTAACATGGTGATTTATAAAGAGTTTTGTAAATGGATTTGGAATTTAAGTAAAGAAGATTCATAAATAAAAGAAGATTTATAGAAATAAATTTATAAAAGGATTTGAGATTGGATTTCCTTTGACCGACCTTCTTAATTCTGATGGTATGGACATTCATTCCACACTTAATACTGAAGGAATATTGTTTGAGGTTATTTTTTCTCTAATTTAAATAACATTTTGTATTGATCCTTTTAATATGATTTTGAAGTGAGAAATCTTTCACAATGTTTTGTGAATATACTTATGCCAGTAAGGTAAGTATATGAATATTTTGATAAATATTTTGGGAAAAGATTTAAATAAATGAAAGATTTATTTTGAGGCTTAGTGGTTGTTATGGGTAATTAAATCTTTGAATTGTTGGTTGTTTTTTTATTTGATAATTAAATAACCGACTATTAATTCTGGACAAAAATACAACTCTGGAAATATTTCGGAGAAACAAATGATTTATATGCACAATCATCTTCGATGATATTGTACTATGTGTATAAATCTTGTTTTGATCTTTTAGGAAAAATGATAGGAAGATTCGTCCACTTAAACGGTTAGGGGGTGATCCTTGCTCCTATATATTGTCTGATTATTTCAACCAGAACCAGGTTTGAGCTTACCGGAACTATCAAATGTTATTTCGAAGAGACCGAGATCGGATAAGTATAAATTATCCAAAAACCACTTCGATCCAACTCAAGCATTTCAAACTGAAGATATCTTGAAGATGATTAAAGACGAAGCTTTTGAAGTGTAAGGGCTGCTTGCTACCAATCTTAAAGGTAATTATAAAATGGAGGTAGTAGAGGTAGTGCCTTCGGTTTCATTCAGATCCATAATGATCTTGTATGGATGAATGCTAGCATTGCATTTTTGTTTGGAGGGCAGTGTTAGCATTTCAAGTGGGTTTGCTATATAAAAGGTAATCGTTGCCTCCAACCTCACAACTGATAAATGAATTAAACATGGACGTGCTGTAGGGCTACATGGGTTGCTCCCATTAGGGTATGATCCTTCCATATCTAGTGTCGATATTTATGTATACTTCGGGGCCCATTATGGTTTTTTATCAACCATGGGGTGATCATATTCAGCGCTATCCAGTAAGGGGTAGGGCCGTCCTGAGTTGTAGAGGTGCAACCTATTGTAGCCTCTTGTACATTTTATCTAGAGGTGTACGGATTCGGTGGGTAGACCCTTGCCCTTTCATTGTTGGAATCCATTCTCCAATAAGTGCCTTTGGACTTAGTTGTATACTTATTATGCTGGAATTTAATTAATAAAACAATTTCAGCTACGATTAATATGTATTTGTACCTTAGATATTATTATAATATCACTGGATTTTCTATAGAAAATGTTTTGGTTATCGTAAGGTAAAAACCCTTCCGTGTTTATATGCGGTGTGGTCTTACGAGATACCTTTAATTTTAAAAGATTTTACAAGTTATAATAAAATAAAATTCCTTATGATTTGAGTTTTTCACACTGGTTTTACCGGACGGATCCGAGCGTTATTTTCTTATAATGCTTAGGTCAGCCTAAGCATATTTTTCAGATTTAGCTGGATGCTTTGGAACTTTCAAGTGACGGGCTAGATTCTCCAAATGTATTCACATGTCTTACATTCTTCCGTTGTTTTTGTTTTGTTTTGTATCTATCTATATTTGTGAGCATTTGTAAGGACATGTTGTTAACTATCCAGACTGAGAATTTGATAGTGTACTCTGATGTTGTATAAATAAAGATGATTTTTACTTGTAAAGATCTTGTGTATATTATATGTTACTCATCATGTCTATGAGATTCTATTCTGTCTTTTCTTTCTTTCACCTCAAATGACCTATCTTTCGAACACTTAAATGATCGACACATGAATACTGTGGATGTATTAAGTGTTGTCTTTAGGTGTAAGAAAGGCAGATCGTTACAACATAGTATCAGAGCTTAGGTTAAGCGAGCACCTAGGCTTTGGTGGGACAAACTCATTCGAGATAGAGTAAGTGTGACCCTAGAATGAGTCTGAGTATTATTATGTATATGTGCGTGTATTTTTAGTGCTATAAAAATGTTTTATTTTGCATTGATTTATCTATTGAGTGAATTATGAATTTTGGTCGCTACAAAAGGTACAACTGTATCGATAGGTGTTTCTAAACATTGAACTAGGCAAACCGACATAATATTGTTTTAAAAATAGTAAATAAAATAATTTTACCTAGGAATATATTTTATATATAGGAATAATTGTCAAAAATTTAGTATAGTTATTCTTGTTTGTTAGGAGTTGATAATATTTAATTATTATCATATAGGGTTTGACTAGTCATGCTCATCCTGTTTTGAGAGATGACTATTGTTTGTTGATTTTCCCTTTTCCATCATAGGTTAAGTAAATAGAAAATTTGTGGGAACATTTAAATGAACACCTTATGAATTAAATTTCACGATTTGACAATAAGGTGTTCGATGACGTGTTAGGTTAAAATTGGATTTTAATATAAGGTGTTTATTAAAAAGAAATATTCTGAGGGTTTTATAAAAGGCTAATTTTATAAATCAGAATTATTGAATATATTTTGAAAATATGATGGATCTTCAAAGAATTTAAATCCCGACTTTGATAAAGTTTGCAAATGATTTTTGGAAAAGTAGTAATAATTTACCTAAAAATACTTTAAAGTACAAATATTTGGAAAGAAATTAACAGGAATTTTTTTCATTGGACAGTTCGGGGAATGAGTGTCGATTCTATTTTGTGATAATCAGAATAATCCTCTAAGTTGATGTTTGCTGAAGTTGATGTGATAGTGCACCTAGTAATTTATTCTTTTTGTCATTGTACAATCGAAACGAGTTGGAATTTGAATGAATCCAAAGCAAGTGGGTGATAAATATTTTACTAAAAACTAGTTAATTAGAAATATATATAGTATTGTTTCAAAAAAGGGATTGGAAAAAAGAGAGTTATTTTCTAATTAACTAGTTCGAGTGACTCGAAAGTAACTAAAACTGAGCAGGAGATGTGCTCGGATGGTAAACACTTCTCTTGAATATTTCCCTATTTGATAAGGGGATATATAATGCTACTTGGTAGTACCCAGTTCCTTGATATCATTTTGGAGTTACTCGGGCTATATGTATGTTTTCTAAGGGGTAAAATAAAATATTAAAAAGATTTTGAAATAAAACGCAGGTATTTGGCTCCTAAGTTTTCAAAATAATAAGTTATTTTGATTAAAGAATGGATTAATAAATGAAGCTTTAATTGGGTTAAATTTATTAAGAAGGTTTAATAAACTTTGTTTTATTAAAATGTTTCTTTTGATTTTGATATCTAGGAAGTGAATAATCATTTGATGTCATTGGGCCGACTAATAAACATCTTTACCTTAGAGGTATCTAAGAAAAAATTAGACTCTAACACGGAGTGTAACAACCCGCATATTTTACGATTGTATATTTAAATATAGCATCGTTAGTCGGATTAAAGTCCGAAAAGCTACTTTTTGCAAACAGTCGAATTAGGACTCGAGACCACTTCCATTGAGTTCAAAATTCTATTTGCGACCTTTTTGACTATAAACATCGATATGTTTGGAGTTGAGTGAATTTTGCTATTTTTCACTTAGGGCTTTAGGTTTGGGTTTCAGCCCAATAACCTAACATAAGACCCTAGCTCCACCCCCTCTTCTCTTCATTCACTTTCATTTCCTAATACCTTCAAGTTTTAGCAAAAATGGGGGAAGAGAAAAGGAAATAGAAATTTCTAAGCCCTAGTTTCTTTTACAAATCCAAGTGTTAGCTCCAAAATCAAAGAGAAGCTTAGGTAAGCATCCTCTTCATCTTCTCCAACTCATTCTCTCCTTAATTTCAGAAAATTTCCTAAACCTAACTTGGGAAATGTTCTTCTTTTGATCTAGATTCAAGCTTCTTGGGTTGAAGTGAAGAGTGGTTGATATCTCCTTTGTGATTAAGCTTCTCATTCATTATTTTTGGGTTTAAAGTTGAGTTCTTTAACTCACATCTATGTCTATAGCTATCTTTGTTGTTAGGTATGAATTCCTAACACTTGTGCATATTCATTTGCTTTTGATTTGAATTGATTTGGTGAACATTTCAATTTTTGGTGTTTTGAAGTCAAAACTTTAAAAATCCTAGCTTTGATGTATGATCATGCTTTTGGTGGTGTATCGAAGAGCCTATAGGGTTGGGTTGTTGATTGGCAAAAACCCCTAAAGCCCATTGCTCGTCCGATCGCAACTTGGAAGAGTTTGCTCTTCATTTGATAGGCTGGAAAAAACAGTTCCAGTGCCAGCCAGTTGACTGGCCTCTGCAGTCAGTCAACTGACTGTAGGAACTGAAACTTTCGAGTTTCTGGATCAGCCGACTGGCCTCTGCAGTCATCGACTGACCTGCTTGTCCCAGCCCAATTTTCCTATTTGGTGTGGATTTCCAATTTAGAACCGATTCGTGTTGATCCAATTTATTGTTATCATTTATTATTGACTTTGATGACTTCTTTTTCGGGATTCTTTTGAGAATATCCATTTTGATGGATTTGGTATCGATTTCTTTGGATTTGATTCACGTCTTCGTATGTGGATTTTGGTGATTGATTGTTTCTACAATCATTTCTATGCTTTGTCACTTTAAAATACAAAGGTTTCTATACTAGTAGTAAATATTCAAACTCTTTTACAAAGATGATTTCAACTCTATTTTTAATACAAAGCTCGTTTATAAAACCGTTTTCTAATCTATTAGTATATACAAACCTTTACCTCATTCGTATGAGAAAATCCAATTAAACGGCTTAGCAAAACAAGTGGTATGAAACACTTGCGTTTACTTCGTCGGTTAATTTTTGGACTTGTTCGATTGAAATTCTTGTGACAATTTTCGAGTGGGAATCTACAATTTGTTTGTAAATATTTAAGTTAAGCCAGTGGTTATGGGACATGAAGCTAAACTCATTTATTTACTAGCTTAGTGTAATCGATACTTCTTATTGATCAATGGTGATCATTTTATGGTTTAGACTAGCGATGTGCGATGTGTCTTTGTCCGCGTGGGGGACTATACTCTGTTCTTTTGAGCTTCGTATCATTTTTATAGGCTAGCGACCTATGCTTTTATTGGAGTTTGGTTCATCGGGCGTTCGCTGTACTACGTCGTTGTTCTGGATTATTTGTGTTTGGTTCATCGGGCGTAACGTTGTACTACGTCGATGTTCTGGATTATTTGAGTTTGGTTCCTCGAGCGTTCGCTGTACTACATCGTGGCACCGGCTTTATGGTTAGCGATCATGGAATAGCATTCCGTTTGTGATACACGTGTTGGTGAGTTTTCATGCTCCCGTTTGTGATAGGCCTTCCCCCTTTTTGTGATTTCTGGATTTCTAGTTGATGATTTCTAGAATTTATGTTTTACCAATTTTGATGACAGGCATTGATAAGCTTTGTCAATATTTGTGTTTTGGTAAATAATTTAAAGAATGTGATTCTTTTTGGGTATTTGAGATTCGTGAGATATTGTATGATTTTGTTGTTGTTTATTGTATACTTGTCACAGTATGGCATTTTTTGTTATCATACGATTTTGGTCATATCTCTTATCCTATCTCATTTTATATGATATTTATAGCTAGACTGATCCGTTTATTATTTTCTTCTTAAATAATACTCGGGTTAGACCGAGATATTTCAGGTGCTCCCGCTTGACTTCTTATCAGGGTTCGTCACCTGACTTTTAGGCTAACTACTTTAGTGTAGTAGTTTTTGTTAGTATACATTTGAGATAGAGATCCTTGATGTATACATATTCTTTTGTCTAGCACTTGTATCTATTCTTTTGTGATATTGTGGATCTTGTTTGACCACTACTCTGATTTACACTTCTATGTGTTATATTCATATCTGTTTCCGCCTTTGAGATATGAACATCTGTGACTGATTTGTGTTGTTTATTTCTATATATATTTTTGAGGTCCACTTAGCCACTGTGTGGTAGCTTTGAGTTTGTATCGGTATGTCGGATTTCCTCTTGAAATGAAATGTAAGTTATACCATCTGACATATCGGTGCTCGCACAAAGCAATTACACAGATGGTCGCTCCTCAACAGCCTTATTCTTCGCGCTAGTCGATGGCATTACTCCATAGTGTCCTTGGCTAGCGTGAGTATAGAGGTGGAGCGTCACAGCATGGTATCAGAGCCAAACTTCGGAACAATGTAGAATAATCTAGCAAGGATCATTGTCATAAGTCTCTCTTAAGAGTCGTGCTATGGGATTTAATTCGAGTCTTCGTACCGTTCTATCCTATTTCTTTTTATAATGCCTTGTTTTATCAATCAAATTTGTTTGATATTCATTTTTAGAATAACTTGTCTTTTTCTTTCTTTCTTAAAGAAGAAGAGATGGTTAGATCTGATAGTCCCAACGCCGGTCAATCTAGTAGTCCTTCTATGGATGGCGTATTTATGTATGCCCAACAACTTTTGGATCTTGTAAAGAATCAAAAGTTCATCTGTGCTTTGAGTAAGGACCCCAAAAAGGTTTTGCCTCTGAAACTAGAAGTTCCTTTCGATCAGCTTGTAGATATCACTCTTCGACTCGATGAGGCCGATAAAGAAAGTGATGTTGAAGTTATGGATACCAAACAAAACTTCAACATCAACAAGAAGAGGCGTATTAAGTTCAAAAGCCCTAATCCCAACAAGAAAGGGAGGCAGGCAATTTCGGTAGCAAAAACTCCTACCTCTAGTCATGGACAATGCTATAATTGTGGTTCTATGGACCACTATGGGATTGAGTGTCCAAAACCCTTTTCTTGTTGCTATTGCAAAAGGGTGGGTCATCTTTTATTTTCATGTCCCAAACTTCAAAGTAGGAGAGAGGGAAAGCTGAATGTTGTGCAAGCCCCTAGTAATACTTCTCATGGTCAAGGTATTTCTCCTTCTATCCTTGATGGCATTATTTTGTTTCGTGATTTTCCTATTCGAATTATTTTGGTACGGGTACATCTCCTTTTTTATGTCAAAAGAATTTGTTGATACTTTTTCTTTAAATATTTTGGGCTTGATGACTTCACTGAGAATTGCGAATCCGGTGGGTGGATCCGCAACACTCAGTTTGCTTTGTAAAGATGTCGAGATTATTTTATGTAATTATTCTTTTCGAGCCGATTTGCATGTTATGCTTTGCTTAGGCTTCAAAATTGATTTTTGGGAAAGGATCGGGTTAATCATTATGAAGCCAATATCGTATGTCCTGAGCGGACTATCTATCTTCGACATCCCTAATCTGTTAAGCAGATTTCTATTGATTTTAATGATTTTGATTTCCAAATTTGGTGGCAACATTTTATTCTTTGAACCCACTTGATGAGGAAGATGTTGTTTCTCTCATTCATGTAGTTTGTGAATTTTCCGGTATTTTTGAGTTTTCTTAGGATTACCACCTAAGCAATCTATTGTGTGGTGCTAAGTTCTTTTCAGCTCGACCTTGCCACCGGTTTTTATCAGCTATAAGATGCGAAGGGTAGCATTTCACTTACCGCATTTCGCACTCATTATGATTCTTATGAGTGGTTCGTTATGTCATTCAGTTTGACGAACCTTCTACCTTATTTCATCCATCATATGAATCGAGTATTCTACGAATATCTCGATGAGTTTATCCTTGTATTTATTGATTATGGATGAAACAAACAATTTAAAATTTTCAAATCTTTTTAATAAGATACTTTTAAGTATGATTTGATTTTGTTCTTAAAACGAGCAAAGAATATTTCTAAAATTTTTAAGAGACTTGTTTATCATACCGAAGATGATTTTGTGTTGTTTTGCCCATTGAGTGCTTTAATAATTCTGGTCGATGCGCTTGATCAACGTTACCGATAGGAATTTCCTAAACGCTATGATGAGAAAGACACAGTAAATTAACTTGTAATAAGTAAATTTTTCTAAAAAGATGATTACATAAAGTAATTATAAATTTGAATGTCTTAGCTTTTTGGGAAAGAGGATCGATTAAAAGAACTCCTTTCCGATGCTTTTATTCTTGCGATTCCCGAAGGGAACCAAGACTTTATTGTTTGTACCGATGCTAGTCGTATTGGTTTGGGTGTCATTCTTTTGCAAAGGGAATGTGTTATCACATATGTTTCTTGACAATTGAAGCTTGTCGAGACTAGATATGCCATTCATGATCTAGTGCTCGCGGTTATTGTTTTCGCTCTTTGAATTTGGTGTCATTATCTTTTGGGAGAGAAATTTGTTCTCTACACCGATCATAAATCTCTGGAATAGTTATTTTCTCAAAAGGAACTTAATTTGAGTCAACAACGTTGGCTTGAATTCCTTACATCTTATGATCTTGATATCCTTTGTACTTCAGAAAAGGGTAATCGTGTTGTTGATGCCCTTAGCCGAAAGCAACAAGCAGTTGTTTCAATGATGATATCTGAATGGAATGATCTCGAGACTTTATCCACTTGTGAGATTCGAGATCGTGAATCCAATTCGTGCTCATCTCTTTTTTATGTAGCCGTAAGGCTCGTCCTTCTCTTTTAGACCTCATCCTTAAAGCCCAAAAGCAAGATCCTGAATTGGCTTTTCTTAGTCAAAGTTGTAGGGACCAAAATTGGGTTGATGGTCTGAATTTTTTTGAAATCAATGCTTGTGGTGGCATTCGAGTGTTTGGTAGACTTATTGTGCCAAACATTTGTAATCTTTGTAAAGACCTTTTAGAAAATTTTCATCGTTCTTAAATTTA
Source organism: Allium fistulosum (assembly GCA_030737815.1). Lineage (NCBI taxonomy): Eukaryota > Viridiplantae > Streptophyta > Magnoliopsida > Asparagales > Amaryllidaceae > Allium > Allium fistulosum. The sequence goes on along the minus strand of CM060908.1, from coordinate 634,325,038 downwards.
CCATTCATCCCGATAGTAGTAACGGCTTTATTATTGGGATGGAATGAAATCTAATATTGCTAACTTTATTGAGCGTTGCATGACTTGCCAACTTGTTAAGGCCAAACATCAAAGGCCCGGTGGGTTATTGCAGCCATTGGACATTCCCGTTTGGAAGTGAGATCAAATTTCCATGGACTTTATTGACGGTCTTCCCCGTTCTTGTTTGGGCCATGATAGCCTATGGGTGATAGTAGATAGACTTACAATATCCGCTCATTTTCTTCCCGTTCGGTCCAATCGGACCGTACCTCTTTTGGCCAAACTCTATGTTAAAGAAATTGTTAAATTGCATGGAGTTCCTGCTTCTATTGTTAGCGATCATGATCCATTGTTTACTAGGGGATTTTGGAATGGTCTTCAAAGAGCTTTGGTAACGAAGCTTAATTTTAGCACCGCTTATCATCCTCAGTCTGATGGACAAATAGAGCGTGTGAGTCAAATTCTTGAAGATCTTCTTCGTGCATGTGTTCTTGATTTTGGTGGAAGTTGGGAAGATCATATTTCTCTTGTTGAGTTTTCTTCCAATAATAGCTTCCAATCTTGTATTGGTATGGTACCTTTCGAGGCACTCTTCGGAAGGCCGTGTCGATTTCCTTTATGTTGGCTTGAAACCGGTGAGAAGCTGGTTTTAGGTCCAGATTTTACTTGTGTTTCACCTATGATGGGTGTTGTGCGTTTCAGTTGATTGGGAAAATTAGCACCTCGATATATGGGTTCATTTCCCATCACCGAACGCATTGGTTCTGTGGCTTATCGCCTTTTTTTACCGGCTCAATTTTTCTGCTATTCATGACGTTTTCCACGTCACTCATCTATGGAAATGCCTTAGGGATTCCAATTTTATTCTTGAGCCCGGTGTTGTTGAAGAAATTGAGGTTTCACCAGATTTGACTTATGAGCAACATTTTATTCGCATCATTTCTTCGGAGGTTGAGCGCCTTCGAAATAAAGATTTCCCTTTTCATGAAAGTTCAATGGTTCTCAAATCCCAAGGATTTCTCTTGGGAATCCTGAGAATTCATCGAGCGAACATGTTCGGGCTTACTCTTTCGTGCTCTTTATGGTGAACTTCTTATTTCAAAAGTTTCTTTTGTGTCGATATGCTTACATGGTTGTTACTCTTTATCTTCTCCTTAAGTATTGCGAGGACGCAATTTCTTTAAAGAGGGGAGTCTGTAACAACCCGCATATTTTACGATTGTATATTTAAATATTTTATTTAAATATAACATCGTTAGTCGGATTAAAGTCCGAAAAGCTACTTTTTGCAAACAGTCGAATTAGGACTCGAGACCACTTCCATTGAGTTTAAAATGTCATTTGCGACCTTTTTGACTATAAACATCGATATGTTTGGAGTTAAGTGAATTTTGCTATTTTTCACTTAGGGCTTTGGGTTTGGGTTTCAGCCCAATAACCTAACATAAGCTCCACCCCCTCTTCTCTTCATTCACTTTCATTTCCTAATACCTTCAAGTTTTAGCAAAAATAGGGGAAGAGAAAAGGAAATAGAAATTCCTAAGCCCTAGTTTCTTTTACAAATCCAAGTGTTAGCTCCAAAATCAAAGAGAAGCTTAGGTAAGCATCCTCTTCGTCTTCTCCAACTCATTCTCTCTTTAATTTCAGAAAATTTTCTAAACCTAACTTAGGAAATGTTCTTCTTTTGAGCTTAGATTCAAGCTTCTTGGGTTGATGTGAAGAGTGGTTGATCTCTCCTTTGTGATTAAGCTTCTCATTCATTGTTTTTGGGTTTAAAGGTGAGTTCTTTAACTCACATCTATGTCTATAGCTATCTTTCTTGTTAGGTATGAATTCCTAACAGTTGTGCATATTCATTTGCTTTTGATTTGAATTGATTTGGTGAACATTTCAATTTTTGGTGTTTTTAAAGTCAAAACTTTAAAAATCCTAGCTTTGATGTATGATCATGCTTTTGGTGGTGTATCGAAGAGCCTATAGGGCTGGGTCGTCGATTGGCAAAAACCCCTAAAGCCCATTGCTCGTCCGATCAAAAATTAGAAGAGTTTGCTCTTCATTTGATAGGCTGGAAAAAACAGTTCCAGTGACAGCCAGTCGACTGGCCTCTGCAGTCAGTCGACTGACTGCAAGAACTGAAACTTTCGGGTTTCTGGATCAGTCGACTGGCCTCTGCAGTCAATCGACTGACCTGCTTGTCTCAGCCCAATTTTGCTATTTGGTGTGGATTTCCAATTTAGAACCGATTCGTGTTGATCCGATTTATTATTATCATTTATTATTGACTTTGATGACTTCTTTTTCGGGATTCTTTTGAGAATATCCATTTTGATGGATTCGGTATCGATTTCTTTGGATTTGATTCACGTCTCTATATGTGGATTTTGGTGATTGATTGTTTCTACAATCATTTTTATGCTTTGTCACCTTAAAATACAAAGGTTTCTATACTAGTAGTAAATATTCAAACTCTTTTACAAAGATGATTTCAACTCTATTTTTAATACAAAGCTCGTTTATAAAACCGTTTTCTAATCTATTAGTATATACAAACCTTTACCTCATTTGTATGAGAAAATCTAATTAAACGGCTTAGCAAAACAAGTGGTATGAAACGCTTGCGTTTACTTCATCGGTTAATTTTTGGACTTGTTCGATTGAAATTCTTGTGACAATTTTCGAGTGGGAATCTATAATTTGTTCGTAAATATTTAAGTTAAGCCAGTGGTTTTGGGACATGAAGCTAAACTCATTTATTTACTAGCTTAGTGTAATCGACACTTCTTATTGATCAATGGTGATCATTTTATGGTTTAGACTAGCGATGTGCGATGTCTCTTTGTCCGCGTGGAGGACTATACCCCTTTCTTTTGAGCTTCGTCTCATTTTTATAGGCTAGCAACCTATGCTTTTATTGGAGTTCGGTTCGTCGGGCATTCGCTGTACTACGTCGTTGTTCTGGATTATTTGTGTTTGGTTCATCGGGCGTAACGTTGTACTACGTCGATGTTCTGGATTATTTGAGTTTGGTTCCTCGGGCGTTCGCTGTACTATGTCGTGGCACCGGCTTTATGGTTAGCGACCATGGAATAGCGTTCCGGTTGTGATACACGTGTTGGTGATTTTTCATGCTCCCATTTGTGATAGGCCTTCCCCCTTTTTGTGATTTCTGAATTTCTAGTTGATGATTTCTAGAATTTATGTTTCACCAATTTTTATGACAGGCATTGATAGGCTTTGTCAATATTTGTGTTTTGGTAAATAATTAAAAGAATGTGATTCTTTTTGGTTATTTGAGATTCGTGAGATATTGTATGATTTTGTTGTTGTTTAATGTATACTTATCACAGTATGGCATTTTTTGTTATCATACGATTTTGGTCATATCTCTTATCCTATCTCATTTTATATGATATTTATAGCTAGACTGATCCATTTATTATTTTCTTCTTAAATAATACTCGGGTCAGACCGAGATATTTCAGGTGCTTTCGCTTGACTTCTTATCAGGGTTCGTCACCTGGCTTTTAGGCTAACTACTTTAGTGTAGTAGTTTTTGTTAGTGTACATTTGAGATATAGACTCCTTGATGTATACATATTCTTTTGTCTAGCACTTGTATCTATTCTTTTGTGATATTGTGGATCTTGTTTGACCACTACTCTGATTTACACTTCTATGTGTTATATTCATATCTGTTTCCGCCTTTGAGATATGAACATCTGTGACTGATTTGTGTTATGTTTATTTCTATATTTGTTTCCGAGGTCCACTTAGCCACTGTGTGGTAGCTTTGAGTTTGTATCGATATGTCAGATTTTCTCTTGAAATGAAATGTAAGTTATACTATCTGACATATCGGTGCTCGCACAAAGCAATTACACAGATGGCCGCTCCTCAACAAATGATGTCAAATAGGTAAAGAGTTTGTATTGGTCGACTCAGTTTTAAGATCCAAATTAGTTTTGGGTCAACATCTGAATAAGTTAAAAGTGAATAGGAATTAATATCATATGTTTTGTATATACTCTTAGGATGTAGGAGAGTATTATACAAGTTAATAAACTAAAATGATTTTATGAAAAGTTTCATAAATATGTTGTACCATTTAAAGTGTTTGAAACTAAGCTGAAATTGTTATGAAATGTTTTCATAAATATTTTAGGAAGGGTAGAAAGTAGTTAGGTAGTAAGAACCAATAAGATAAGCATGTAGGTTTTACGTAGATCTTTTTTCTTTTTCACATAATTCTCGATCCAAGATTCGAGTACATTACTTGAGGTGTTTCACACCATTTTGAATAAAGACTATTACTTGATTTTAGATGGCGAACACTTGGTAAGGGTTCTTAATCTAGAACCAAAGTTTTCTATCATAGTATATGGCAATGTAAGAAGAATAGAGGTTTCTAGTTGAGAAGCTTGATCGGAGTCCGTACTAGGGAATCGAGTGAGCAATACAAGTTTGGAAATAAAAGATATGTATCCGAGTGGGTGATCAAATCATATTTTGCATAGGAATGATCTATGTACATCATACAAACTGATGATAGTGTTAAGTGTTTTTGGTTTAGGTTGTGGTGGAATTTCGGGGATGAAATTCTTTTGGGGGGGGTGTAATGGCCAGGAATTTCACCGCTTTGACTTGCGAATATTTAATTAATTTTAAATATTCAAATAATAAATTTTATAATTAAAATAAAACTTTTTTAAATAATAAATAATGATGGCGAAATAGTTTTCAAAATTTGTTTATAAAAATATTTAGTTCGAAGAAAAATCGAAAATGTGATCGGAATCCGTTTTTCGAATTTTCGACTTTTTATCGGCTAAAAGTTGTCGGAAACGTTGTAAACTCTAGTGTAAGTATATTTACATACATTCACAAATAATCAGGATATATTTTGATATATATTTATATTTATATATGTATTTTCTTAATTAATATAAAAGTGAGATGTGACTTATTATGTAAAAGTTAAATATACTTGAAGTTTTAAAAAGAAAAAAAGTAAAGTGAAAGAAGGTCAAACATAAAGTACATTTTGCACTAAAAACATGTTGGCTAAGCAAAGGAAAGGGGGACAAACTTATGGGCTGAGGTACATGAAGGTGATGTGGCATGGTGATGTGGCAAGTGGAGGTGGAGGGTAAAAGACCAAGGCATTAAGGTAATTTACTTTGTTTCTTGCTTATAAATAACGCTTTCATTTGTTCAATTTTGCCTCCTCTTTTCACAGCCATAACTCCCTCTAAACTACTCCAATTAAAGAAATTCTTTTAATTTAAATTCAAGAGAATCGAATTGGCTAAAATTTTCATTTGCACCATTTCTTCAATTTCCAAGTGTTAGTGGGTCAAAAATACATTTCTTTCAGACTCATTTTCGGACCCAGATTTTCAAGTCCAAATACATCTTCTTATTTGACCATATCTCCCTCAAAATAGATCCAAATTAGACTATTATTATTTTTAAATTGCAGAGAAAATAATTTCCAAGAACTTTTCCTTTGACAACTTTTCCAAATTCCATGAGTCCCTTGTTCAAAAATCATTTAGAAGATGACCCATTTTCAGATTTGATTTTTGTTAATTCGATGATAATCCAAACCCACCCTTCACATTTCAAGGCCAAGCCCTTATGCTCTATAGATGAACCCCCTTTTCCTTAAGGCCTTCAAAATTCCATTTTTGTTTAAGAAAATCAAAGAGCTAAGGTCGTTTCAAGTTTAGTGAAGTTTGAGTGAAGTTAGTAAGAATTCGGTTTGATTTGAAAGCTTTTAGATGAGTTAAAGCTCGCATCTTTTAATAAAGTTTTTAAACTTTAGCATAATATTATCTTGGTTGTTATTTGGTTGGATGTTGGTTGAAATCAATAATGGTGTATATGGCTTATGTATGTGTATATGTAATGTTGATTCATGGCTTAGAAAAGTGAAGTTGAAGTTAGTAAGGTAAAGAAGTTAAGAACTTTACTAATTGAATGTTGTGATGGGTTGTATATATATGTTGTATGCATGCATATGTTGATATATGTTGAAAAAAGTTAGTATGTGAAGTGGTTAGTTTGCGACGTCAAGATCCTTTGGATTGTTAAAAACTTGTCTCCTAACTTTACTTTCTCAAAATGCTTTATAAAGTTTTTAAAACCTTACTTTGTTTTCCAAAATATTTAACTAAGTTTATAACGTGGTTAAAGTATAAAAGTTAAAAAATTTGAAACTATTTAATATAAAAATCAAGGTTTTTGAATTTTGGGTCATATAGCGATTGTCCCTATAAGTGCAGTTCGTAAAACGAACTAGTTTTGGAAAATCTAAAAAGTGTTTTTACTTAAGTATTCTATTTGAAAAATATTTTAAAACTTATACCAAGTAATTAAAAAGACAATTATTATTTAATTAATCATTTATTTAATAAATGATTAACTATTTAACTAATTAAATAATTAGTACTTAATCATTAATAAAGGTAATTAATACTTAAGTGTTAATGAATTAAGTTAATTATTTTTAGTTAATAATTATTTAATTAATAATTAAGGGTTAATTATTATTTATTTAAGATTAATTAATAATTAATAATTTATTTATAAAAGGGTTTGAATATTTAATTAATTACTAATTAAGTAAGATTAATTCAGACTTGATTAAGATTAAATGAAGGTTTAAATAATTATATAATAATTAATTAGAGATTACTTACTGTTTAAATAGTTATTTAAAGATTAAATATTATTTAATAATTTTAATAAAGGATAATTATTATTTAATTATTGATTTAAAAATTAATTATGTTTGATTATTGATTAAAGGTTTAATTACTATTAAATAAAAAGTTTAAATTAATTATTAAATAAAGTTTAAAAGTTTTAAACTACTTTAATTTTGAGGATTGGTTTTGTTCTAAAGTAACTTTCTTTTAAAAAAAATATTTTGAATCTAGGGATTTCTTTGTCGATTACATTTAAGTAACCTCATGAATATGAAATCCAATGACATCTGTTTAGCAGAATAAATCACCGTTCTGCTAATTAACTTATAGTTGACATGTGTTTGTTAGAATAAATCACCGTTCTACCATAATTCACCAAGTAGATTATGTTGACATCTGTTAGGCAAAATAAAAACCCTGTCTGCCATTATATTAACTTAGACATGTGTTAAGCAAAACAAATCTCCATCTGCTATTTTGGTAACTTGGACATCTACTTATATGATTTATTGTTATTGACTGATTCCCTTATACATATCTGCTTGTTATGTAAATACACATATTATAACTTGAAAAGTAAACTCAATTAAATGAGAACCATTATGGTCACTAAGCTTCTTATTGATTTTTAAGGTCAACCATTCTTTTAATAATGGTTTCAAGTTAAATAATGATTTTAGCAAAGGTGTTTCAAATAATCGTTTTATTTCAAAAGGACTTTATTTAATAAGTTTATTAAAGGAATTTTGTTTTAAATAAGGAATATTTTTAAGAAAGTTTTATAAATTATTTTGGTAATTCATAAAGGAAGCTTTAAAAAAATTTGGAAATGTATAAAGAGATATGTGATTGGTTTTAATATTATAAAAGAGTTTTGTAAATTTAACTTGGTGATTTATAAAGAGTTGTTAATGAGTTTGGAATTTAAGTAAAGAAGATTCATAAATCAAAGATATTTATAAAGAGGATTTATAGAAGTAAATTTATAAAAGGATTTGAGATTGGATTTCCTTTAACTGACCTTCTTAATTCTGGTGGTACATTTATTCCACGCTTAACATCGAAGGAATATTGTTTGGGATTATCTTTATCTCTAATTTAAATAGCATTTTATTTTGATTCTTTTAATATGATTTTGAAATGAGAAATCTTTCACAATGTTTTGTGAATATAATTAAGCCAGTGAGATAGCTATATGAATATTTTGATAAATATTTTGGAAAGATATTTAAATAAATGAAAGATTTATTGAGGCTTAGTGGTTGCTATGGGTATATAATTCTCTGAATTGCTGGTTGTTTGTTTATTTGATAGTTAAATAATTGACTATCAAATCTGGACCAAAATATAACTCCAGAAATATGTAGGAGAAACACGTGAGTTATATGACATAGTCAATGTAACGATCCGGATTTTTCGCATTCGAAAATCAACATCCGTACTTCACATTGTACTAGAATGCCGCAGATTCGACCGTTCAAATCCGATTCGCCGGAGCTTATAACACAGTAAGTATAACAACACAGCGGAAGAAAGAAAAACAATGATATCATATACAATCCAATGAATACAATATCCAGAATGATATACAACAATGATATCAATATGATACAACAATATCAAAGATAAATAATGATACAGCGGAAATAACAGAACAGAAGAGATCACTCCAAATGATCTACAAAAGAGAATGACTCCAACAACTCCAACGTCAAGCTCGAACCACAAGGAGAAGCAAGTGCAGTCCTGAACTCCAAGAACTGAACCAGCTCCAGATAATCTACTAAACCTGAATATCTGAGAAAACCCAACTCTAGACTGCCCGTGTGGAAAATTATGGGCACCCAGAGTTTAGGAAGGGAACAATAAACTCCGGATCAGTCATGGGACTGGTGTGAGCAAACAAAACAGTTTATCTTTAAAACAAACTCAAAAGGTTTTAAACATTGAAATCCGCAATGCTTTTAGAAAATGAAACTACCATAAGGCCTCCCGCCACACACACAATGCAATCGCAGAATTGGAGAAGATTTTTCCTTATGATAGTCAAACATGCTTACTACGCAAAATCAAAACTCTTTTGATATTATTACTAGTGCATAGTGTAGAAAAACATTTCGAAAATATAATATTAATCTTAGTCAGCATACAACATTTCATCGTATGCCTACTATAGCTACTACGTTCAATAGCAGGTTACCGCCACATTCCATAGCAGGTAATACAACTAAAACCGTACAGGGTTCGTATTGTTTCTTTGGATTTCCAACAAATGATCAGGCTAAGGAACTTCCTTACCGAAATAGAAACGCCTCTGGAAAGACGCCCCGGATCCTAACCGGATCTCCGCAAACAAAAGGCCGACGCTACCTCACGCTGTACAGCTGTAACTAGGTAACTAACACACTGATGCTACCTCACGTTGTACAGCTGTAACTAGGTAACTAACACACGAGTCATGTCATCCCCCGGTCGTTACCGACCTTTATCCCGGGATCCCGAAAATCAACAAAGCAACATCATACAGTAATAAATTACCGTGTCCACACGAGTTAAGTATCTGGGCTCCATACCATGATACCACCCTTTATCCAGAAGGAAATGACATACCCTAGGGGCGCTACCCCTACAAACCTTTGCCGCAACATTCCTGTTTCGACCATTACCGGGTTGTGAGGCTCGACGAAGTCTCGTCCACAAAACTACGTTTTATCACAAAGCAACGCTTTTTCACAAAGCAACGCTTTGACCAACAAATGATCATCAGCACTTCGTATGCCACATTACCAAATTGGGAATGTATCACTAGTAACCATCAACTACATAACCTTTGAGCTCGTACGTCTCAGAGAAGGGTGTTAAGCTAAGAGAATAAATTCTCCGCCACCAACAGAAATGTATTTGATAGAAACCAGCTTTACATCTCAAAGTGTAACGTCAGACACACATCCATACAAGTCTGTTCCGGGTTCGAACAGAACCGAAGGCACTTCCGAAGAAGCCCTTGCAATCCGGGTATTCACAATCCCAATCGGACTTCCCATCACTTAGGAAATCTCTATACCGTAGCTACTCAGTGCAGAGACAATCGATAGGTCATCCTATCGCTCTCGCAAATACCCGGTCTTCACCACCGGTCTTCAAATGCTATCCATATCGTCGTATCACTATTCGGAATGGATTATATGACACAAAGGTCCTCTCCCGGCTAAACCGAATAACGAGCGCAATTAAAAATCATATGGATACTGGGGTCTCAGTTAAATCACAGCTTAAAGCCCAAAACTTTTCATTCGAATGGTTAAAACAAATTACCATTTCCAATCTTTTAAACAAAAAGATTCATTTCAAAAACCTTCAATGGTTTAAACAAATTCCACACTTTAATCTTTTAAACAAAAGATTTAATTCACGAAGTTCACCCCGTTCACAAAGATCCATTCATGGATTTCAAAACAATTTCCATTTCAATTGAATAGGTTTAATCGTTAAATCTTTAAATCCAGATTTAACTTATAGCTTTCAAAACTCGTTTCCAAAGGTTCATTCATAGCCTTTCAAAACAATTCTATTTCAAGTTAAATTAACTCATTCGGTCTTTGAAATCAAAGACTCATTTCATAGTTTTCAAAACATTTCAATCACATTTCAAACTTGAGATTCTTTCAACACAATTTGGAAATCCTTTCTTAAAATGAAAGCTATTATTATTTGAAAACAAGTAGTTTTCGTTTCGGAAAAATCCAGGTATATTTACACGAGTTAAAACCCTTGAATTTAAATTCAAATTCCCAAATCAATACTTTTAAAATGGTTTAACCCATATATAACTTGTACAGCATCTTTAATCTGTAGTTTCAAATCATAGAATTCAATTTCAAACTTGAATTCAAATTTAAATCAAATTATTTAAATTTTCAAAACTCGATTAAGTTATTCAAAATAACTTTTATCTTTGAAATTCCATTTCAAAAGCTTTTCACTTTAAACCCAAATTTCCAATTTCAAAATCAATTGAAATTAAAAATTTTAATTTCAAAAACATCAAATTTACATCATCTGTGATTTAACCGATTTCCACGTGAAATCCATATTTGTGTGTGTAAAGATGTAGTCCAGGGGTTTTCACACAATAGTGCACAACATCAATCATCACAGATATATCGATAAGCGGTATAACCCATAACGCTTATCTTCATTCACAGATTCATAGATAAAATAAATTTATCAGTCACAAAAATTCATTATTACAGTTCGATGTGGGTTTCGGATATCCAACTGGAATCCGACTCCCTGTCGCATCGATATTCATATGTCGTTTACGGATCAAGGGTTTCATATTCACATAGTAATATATCACAGAAACAGAAATCACAGATATATATATCGCATATAAGTAAATTACAGATCACAACATAAATCAGGATGTATTACAAAGCATCATATATCAGGAATATCAAACAATCAAATCATCCAATAGAATCCAAATATTCATAAGTAGGGTCAATTTAATTGTCTGATTAATCTAAATCATATTAATTTCTTATGAATTACTAGTCCTGGTTAATTACAAATCATTTTGATTAATTATTCTTTAATCATTTATTAATTAACCATTAATAATAAATTAATTAACCTTTTATTATAATTCATCAACCTTTAATTATTAAATAATTAACCTTTAATTATTTAATTCACCATTTAATTAATTATCTTTAATTAATAAATTAACCATCAATTAATCACATTGACAAATTATTCTTTAAGTAATTAAGTAAGTAACCTTAAATTAATTACCTTAATTAATTACTCTTTCATTGCCTCATTTATTATCAAAACCTTAATTAGATTAAGATAAAATTATTTCCTTTATTTGAGACCAAATCACATATTTAGTTAAAACATTTAGCTAGGACGGTGTTTTAAAAACTTGGTTAAGTTTTAATTCAAAACTGTTTTGATCGCCAACTTCCCAGACCCGAGACCCGCTTCGAGTCTTACCCGAGAAAAATACTCATTTACTTCGAGTCTTGTCGAAAGTTTACCCGAGTGTCAAAATTTCAACCTTAAAAATTTTCTAAGTATTATTATCCGCAACGTCAACATTTTTACTCGAGTTAAACTCGAGTTATCACGCCACTATCCCGAAGCTTGCTTCGAGTTTCTTTCTTCTCTTCCCAACGCTGATACACCAAACATGTCGTGCATATGCACAACTGCTCCAACCACCTCTGGTCGAGGCTACGATCATCGACCAGTCGACCATTATCCACTCAATTCATCGAAACACCCAGCATCTTGAATTTAACTCAAGAGCAAAATCGAGTCGTCTCGATCAAACGAACCCAACAGTACATCATCAGGAAACACCTCGTCCTCCCACCTCTGGCCATCGGAGGCCATGAATTTCTGATCGAAGCTTCTCCGATAACCCACGAACCCTTCCCCTCTGGTGCGATCGACTCAATCGTCCTAATATCATTGGTAACGATCCGGATTTTTCGCGTTCGAAAATCAACATCCGTACTTCACATTGTACTAGAATGCCGCAGATTCGACCGTTCAAATCCGATTCGCCGGAGCTTATAACACAGTAAGTATAACAACACAGCGGAAGAAAGAAAAACAATGATATCATATACAATCCAATGAATACAATATCCAGAATGATATAAAACAATGATATCAATATGATACAACAATATCAGAGATAAATAATGATACAGCGGAAATAACAGAACAGAAGAGATCACTCCAAATGATCTACAAAAGAGAATGACTCCAACAACTCCAACGTCAAGCTCGAACCACAAGGAGAAGCAAGTGCAGTCCTGAACTCCAAGAACTGAACCAGCTCCAGATAATCTACTAAACCTGAATATCTGAGAAAACCCAACTCTAGACTGCCCGTGTGGAAAATTGTGGGCACCCAGAGTTTAGGAAGGGAACAATAAACTCCGGATCAGTCATGGGACTGGTGTGAGCAAACAAAACAGTTTATCTTTAAAACAAACACAAAAGGTTTTAAACATTGAAATCCGCAATGCTTTTAGAAAATGAAACTACCATAAGGCCTCCTGCCACACACACAATGCAATCGCAGAATTGGAGAAGATTTTTCCTTATGATAGTCAAACATGCTTACTACGTAAAATCAAAACTCTTTTGATATTATTACTAGTGCATAGTGTAGAAAAACATTTCGAAAATATAATATTAATCTTAGCCAGCATACAACATTTCATCGTATGCCTACTATAGCTACTACGTTCAATAGCAGGTTACCGCCACATTCCATAGCAGGTAATACAACTAAAATCGTACAGGGTTCGTATTGTTTCTTTGGATTTCCAACAAATGATCAGGCTAAGGAACTTCCTTACCGAAATAGAAACGCCTCTGGAAAGACGCCCCGGATCCTAACCGGATCTCCGCAAACAAAAGGCCGACGCTACCTCACGCTGTACAGCTGTAACTAGGTAACTAACACACTGACGCTACCTCACGCTGTACAGCTGTAACTAGGTAACTAACACACGAGTCATGTCATCCCCCGGTCGTTACCGACCTTTATCCCGGGATCCCGAAAACCAACAAAGCAACATCATACAGTAATAAATTACCATGTCCACACGAGTTAAGTATCTGGGCTCCATACCATGATACCACCCTTTATCCAGAAGGAAATGACATACCCTAGGGGCGCTACCCCTACAAACCTTTGCCGCAACATTCCTGTTTCGACCATTACCGGGTTGTGAGGCTCGACGAAGTCTCGTCCACAAAACTACGTTTTATCACAAAGCAACGCTTTTTCACAAAGCAACGCTTTTTCACAAAGCAACGCTTTTTCACAAAGCAACGCTTTGACCAATAAATGATCATCAGCACTTCGTATGCCACATTACCAAATTGGGAATGTATCACTAGTAACCATCAACTACATAACCTCTGAGCTCGTACGTCTCAGAGAAGGGTGTTAAGCTAAGAGAATAAATTCTCCGCCACCAACAGAAATGTATTTGATAGAAACCAGCTTTACATCTCAAAGTGTAACGTCAGACACACATCCATACAAGTCTGTTCCGGGTTCGAACAGAACCGAAGGCACTTCCGAAGAAGCCCTTGCAATCCGAGTATTCACAATCCCAATCGGACTTCCCATCACTTAGGAAATCTCTATACCGTAGCTACTCAGTGCAGAGACAATCGATAGGTCATCCTATCGCTCTCGCAAATACCCGGTCTTCAAATGCTATCCATATCGTCGTATCACTATTCGGAATGGGTTATATGACACAAAGGTCCTCTCCCGGCTAAACCGAATAACGAGCGCAATTAAAAATCATATGGATACTGGGGTCTCAGTTAAATCACAGCTTAAAGCCCAAAACTTTTCATTCGAATGGTTAAAACAAATTACCATTTCCAATCTTTTAAACAAAAAGATTCATTTCAAAAACCTTCAATGGTTTAAACAAATTCCACACTTTAATCTTTTAAACAAAAGATTTAATTCACGAAGTTCACCCCGTTCACAAAGATCCATTCATGGATTTCAAAACAATTTCCATTTCAATTGAATAGGTTTAATCGTTAAATCTTTAAATCCAGATTTAACTTATAGCTTTCAAAACTCGTTTCCAAAGGTTCATTCATAGCCTTTCAAAACAATTCTATTTCAAGTTAAATTAACTCATTCGGTCTTTGAAATCAAAGACTCATTTCATAGTTTTCAAAACATTTCAATCACATTTCAAACTTGAGATTCTTTCAACACAATTTGGAAATCCTTTCTTAAAATGAAAGCTATTATTATTTGAAAACAAGTAGTTTTCGTTTCGGAAAAATCCAGGTATATTTACACGAGTTAAAACCCTTGAATTTAAATTCAAATTCCCAAATCAATACTTTTAAAATGGTTTAACCCATATATAACTTGTACAGCATCTTTAATCTGTAGTTTCAAATCATAGAATTCAATTTCAAACTTGAATTCAAATTTAAATCAAATTATTTAAATTTTCAAAACTCGATTAAGTTATTCAAAATAACTTTTATCTTTGAAATTCCATTTCAAAAGCTTTTCACTTTAAACCCAAATTTCCAATTTCAAAATCAATTGAAATTAAAAATTTTAATTTCAAAAACATCAAATTTACATCATCTGTGATTTAACCGATTTCCACGTGAAATCCATATTTGTGTGTGTAAAGATGTAGTCCAGGGGTTTTCACACAATAGTGCACAACATCAATCATCACAGATATATCGATAAGCGGTATAACCCATAACGCTTATCTTCATTCACAGATTCATAGATAAAATAAATTTATCAGTCACAAAAATTCATTATTACAGTTCGATGTGGGTTTCGGATATCCAACTGGAATCCGACTCCCTGTCGCATCGATATTCAAAAGTCGTTTACGGATCAAGGGTTTCATATTCACATAGTAATATATCACAGAAACAGAAATCACAGATATATATATCGCATATAAGTAAATTACAGATCACAACATAAATCAGGATGTATTACAAAGCATCATATATCAGGAATATCAAACAATCAAATCATCCAATAGAATCCAAATATTCATAAGTAGGGTCAATTTAATTGTCTGATTAATCTAAATCATATTAATTTCTTATGAATTACTAGTCCTGGTTAATTACAAATCATTTTGATTAATTATTCTTTAATCATTTATTAATTAACCATTAATAATAAATTAATTAACCTTTTATTATAATTCATCAACCTTTAATTATTAAATAATTAACCTTTAATTATTTAATTCACCATTTAATTAATTATCTTTAATTAATAAATTAACCATCAATTAATCACATTGACAAATTATTCTTTAAGTAATTAAGTAAGTAACCTTAAATTAATTACCTTAATTAATTACTCTTTCATTGCCTCATTTATTATCAAAACCTTAATTAGATTAAGATAAAATTATTTCCTTTATTTGAGACCAAATCACATATTTAGTTAAAACATTTAGCTAGGACGGTGTTTTAAAAACTTGGTTAAGTTTTAATTCAAAACTGTTTTGATCGCCAACTTCCCAGACCCGAGACCCGCTTCGAGTCTTACCCGAGAAAAATACTCATTTACTTCGAGTCTTGTCGAAAGTTTACCCGAGTGCCAAAATTTCAACCTTAAAAATTTTCTAAGTATTATTATCCGCAACGTCAACATTTTTACTCGAGTTAAACTCGAGTTATCACGCCACTATCCCGAAGCTTGCTTCGAGTTTCTTTCTTCTCTTCCCAACGTTGATACACCAGACATGTCGTGCATATGCACAACTGCTCCAACCACCTCTGGTCGAGGCTACGATCATCGACCAGTCGACCATTATCCACTCAATTCATCGAAACACCCAGCATCTTGAATTTAACTCAAGAGCAAAATCGAGTCGTCTCGATCAAACGAACCCAACAGTACATCATCAGGAAACACCTCGTCCTCCCACCTCTGGCCATCGGAGGCCATGAATTTCTGACCGAAGCTTCTCCGATAACCCACGAACCCTTCCCCTCTGGTGCGATCGACTCAATCGTCCTGGTCTTATCGCAGTGATCTCGATAGTGCCGTGAATCAAAATGACCCCTAAAACCCTACATCATTCCAAATCGCCTTCCATGATGAAATAAAATTTTATCTTGCATTTTTCTCGAAATCATTCATCCTTCCAGCACCTACCGCCACGATCCCAAGATCCAATTCCTCTTTGATTGCCGTGGGTTTCCCCGAGTTCATTTTGCGTTCAACTTGAAACTGCTCGAGATTCCGCAACTTAAAAATCCAGAATCTTGTACTAAAAATCATATTTCTTGAAGGCGAACATGATTATGGAATCAAATCCTAAATTTTTATCAATTGAATTTTAACAAAATTTATGTTCTACTGTGTTTTCATAGTTACCAGGAAAATAAATTTCAAATTTTGTTTGGTTTATTACTGAAGCATAGTGCAAGTTAAACCACACTTTAACTTGCTTTGCAATTCAATTTTCTTTCCAAAAAAAATGGGAGGGAGGAACTTCAAGTTTCCCTGTAACTAAAATGTTACAGGAAACAGAGAGCAGGAAACAATGTTTCCAAGAAAATCAAAACATAAGCACAGCCATTCATCCCTATGCAAAGGCTATCCACATCTATACAAGCATTCAACACAAAAGGAATTGAGTGAAGTATAAGTTTACTCACTTGGTCAAAACAAAGAAGTCTGGAAAAACAAATTTGCTCACCTGAGAAGATTTTTTGAACAAAGAATACTTTTGTTTGAAGACTGCAGTTTGATTTATCTGTGAATCCTTTCTGTTTTGTTGTCGAACTGAATTTGAATTTGTAAAAATAGTGATGTTTACTTTTCTGGTTTACTATGCTTTGCTGAACGAAATTGGATTGAAACGAGAAGGCTGATATAAAGAAATTTGTTGTACAATATAGATAGGGTGATAAAAATGTGTTTGTACAAGTTGATATTCCATTTGATCAGAGATTTTTATTTGGTTTGGAAGCTGCATTTATTAGCTTTGTACATATTATTTTCGGCTGAGAAGATGGCATTGCATGCTTATGTCCTTCATGTATCATACTTGTCCCCTTGTATATATTTTCTTTTTATATGTACATAGTTGTTTACCTGTTCAACATGAAGATATGTATTCTTCTTCCTATGCAAACTTTTCATTCGTATATACTTTGTTTTCTTTTGCTTATACTTGATTTTATATTGTGTATACTTATATTCATTCTAAAATAAACACATTCATATATATACTTGTCTTATTACATCTCTACTTACCTGGTATGCTTTCATAGTATCTTATGTGCTTTATAAAGTTGTTATATTCGTACTATGATGTTAAGGTTTATTTACTTACTTTATATTTTATAAAACTATATATATTCATTTTTATAACTATATACAATGTTTTTAATTTAAATTATTTATACAAAATTTATTTTGTTTCGGGGAAACTCGCATCATTTTATTGATTTATTTCACAAATTTTATTCATTAATTAATTAATTATCAATTTGAACTTAATAAAAATCCGGGGTCGTTACAGTCAACTTCGATGATGTCGTTCTATGTGTATAAATCTCGTTTTTTCTCTTAGGACAAATGATAAGGAGATCTGTCCACTTAAACGGTTCTAGGGGGTAATCCCTGCTCCTATGTTTTGTCTGATTATTTCCAACAGAACTGGGGTTGAGTTTATCAAAATTATCATTTTTTTGTTTCGAAGAGACCAGGATTGGATAAGTAAAAATTATCTGAAAAACACTTCGATCCAACTCAAGCGTTTCGAACTGAAGATATCTTGAAGATGATTGAAGAAGAAGCTTTTGAATTACAAGGGCTACATACTACCAATCTTAAGGGTGATTCCAAAATAGAGATAGTAAAGGTAGTGCCTTTAGATTTGTTCAAACCAAGAACGAACTTGTATGGATGAATGCAGGCATTGCATTTCTGCATGGAGGGCAATGTTAGCATTCCAAGTGGGTTTGCTATATAAAAGGTAATCGTAGCCTCGAGCCTCGCAATTGGTAAATGAATAAAGTAGGGACATAGCAGGGCTATGTGGTTCGCTCCCATTAAGGTAAGATCATTCCATATCTTGTGTCGATATTTATGTAAGCTTTGGAGCCTATTATGGTTGTTTATCAACCATGGGGTGATCATATTTAGCGCTATCCACTAAGGAGTAGGGTCGGTCGGTCTTGAATAGTAGATATGCAATGTGTTATAGCCTTCCGTATATTTTATGTAGAGGTGTACAGATTCGATGGGTAGGCCCTTACCCTTTCATAGATGGAAACCATTCTCCAATAAGTGCATTCAGACTTTGTTGTATAACTATTAAGCTAGAATTTAATTAATATAACAATTTTGGCTATGATTAATATGTATTTGTACCTTAGACATTATTATAATATCAGTAGATTTTCTATAGAAAATGTTTAGGTTATCATAAGGTAAAAAAGCATCCGTGTTTATATGCTGCATGGTCTTATGAGATGTCTTTGATTTTAAAGGATTTTACAAGTCACAATAAATAAAATTCCTTGTGATTTGAGTTTCTCATGCTGGTTTTACCAGATTGATCCAGGCATTATTTTCTTATAATTCTTGGGTCAGCCCAAGCATATTTTCCAAATTTAGCTGGATGCTTTGGAGCTTTCAGTTGACGAGCTGGATTCTCCATGACATATTCACGTATCTTACACTATTTTGCTATTTTGTTTTGTTTGTTTCTTTCTATATTTATCAGCTTTTGCAAGGATAGGCTATCATAACTGTCTAGTCTGATAATAGGATAATGCACTCTGATGTTGTATAAATAAAGACGATTTCTTCTTGTAAAGATCTTGTGTATATTATATGTTACTCGTCACATTTGTGAGATTCCATTCTATCTTTTCTTTCTTTCAGCCTAAATGACCTATTTTTCGGACACTTAAACAATCGACACATGAATACCGTGGATGTATTAAGTGTCCTCTTTATGTGTAAGAAAGGTAGATCGTTACAAGAAGGTTAAGAATGTTCGGTAAAGTAGATAGGAGGAACATTCTCATATAAGAAAATGCGGAGAATGATAACTGAATTTTGATAGTGATAGGATTGGGAATTTTAGTCCAGTAATAAATGATATAGAAGAGAAGTAATAGAAATAAGATAGGAGTTATCTTTGACTACTCCATTTCTCCATCATTTAAAGTTGTACACAAGGTGTTTTTGGCAATTTGAATGATGATTAATAAATGAGTTGGTTATTTTTAGAAAGGCAACTATGTAAAGATGAGAATTTTATATATTCATTTTTCTAATTCAAATTCAGAACTTCTTTGAATAAGGATAATACTGGAATTGATAAGGAAAGGATTGCAATGGATTTTAAGAGTTTTGAACAAAGTTACAAAACGTGTTTTGTCAAATAACAGTGTATTTTGAGTAATAAGACAATAGATATTTACCTATATTTTAGATATAACTGTTATTTTGAAAATGACTACTCGTGTAACTAAAAAACTCGTTGGAATAATAAAGGTCTAATTTATTAATTTAGAGTGATAATTGAGTTTTGAATGTTTTTTTGTTAAAGAACCTATTTTCAAAAGGAGTAAATCTTTATTATATAAGACTTTCAAAAGGGGAGTTTTTCATAGTTTCTTTCTGAAAACCAGGCAGTTTTTGAATGATATGAATTGAAAGTCTAACTTTTAAAAAGTCAAATCTTTAATGAAGAAAGTTTTAAAAAGAGAAATTATTTTGATCCTATTTGAAAATAAGAAATTTTGAATTTTTGGTAAAGGTTTCTAAGTTAATATTTTCAAAGTTGAAGATTTTGAGTTTGGTACTTCATGTTTGTGAAATTTAAAGTTTTACAAGAAATGAGGTAATTAATACTAATTTTGAATTTGATAAACATAGTTTATTTAAAACTATTTTGTATGATTACCAAAAATTTAGTTCTATAAAAAATAGTTTTTATGGAATAGATAGAGATCACAACCTAGGTAGGACAGACTAAGGTTTTTAGGATATTGATAAAAATAGGAATAGAATGTACAACCTGATCTGGAAATATGAAACCGGTCCCAAACCTCTATTTGAAGAAGTTGGTAAAGTGTAAAGATATTCCAGATATATAGTTAGGTTGTATATTAAGTTGCCGTAGAATATGAATTTTTATATTTTAATTTTGGACCAATTTCCATGTAACTTCCATAAATTACCCAATTCCGAAATACGTATAAAAGTGCGTTGTTTGAAGTAACGAGGAATAAAATAGAAAGGAAGAGATATATAAGAGATGGATATTCTTTTCCATAGTTTACACTATCTATTTCAATAAAACTAAAATAAATAATTCTTTATAATTTCAGATAAAGAAAAAAATATCACTTGTGGTTAATTTATGAGGAATTATGATGGCAATCGTTTTAGAAGAATAACTTCGATAAATTAAAATATGAAAATGAGTATTCTAGTTGTAGAAATTAGTAGTTAGAAATATATACGCTTAACGACTAGAATGTATATAGATAGCATAGATTACGACTATATGCATATTAGTTAGTAATTAACATATTTGGATTTATGGACATTAATTGCAAATTTAATGGGCAAAAAAATTGTAATTAATGAAAGGAAAAAAGGAATTAAATGGGGATTGATTAAGGAACTTGATATGGATTTATGAAAGTAAGAAATTTGAGTACGGAATGGATTTCAGAAACTTGCAGAAGTTTAAAGGTATTAAAGAAGGATTAATTGGGAATGGTCCAATTTCGACAGTAATGATCAACTGCTGTGGACATATTAACTGAGGCAATGGATGGACTACACTTATTAGAAACCAAAAAGGAAAATTAAGGAAAGTGTGTAATAATTGAATGATATATTGAGAAATACCCAATTTTGTTTAGTAGGGAATGTTAGGACCTCAACACCATTTATACCACTTGATAATAAATGGCAGCTTCCAGCAAAATTTTCATTTAGAGTTCTTGGATTGTAGTTGCTAGTTGTCTCCCTTAGTTATTAAAATAGTGTATGATGTGGTATAAGATATATTCCTATTTTATTCCTTTGTTGCTTTATGAATGGGATTTAAACCACTTTTTAAATATATATGTTGGGAGCAAAGTAAATAGGGAAATTTTATGGGGACACTTAACTAGCGATAAATCATAGGTAAGACTGGTAGTTACTGAGGACATCAGGTTAGTAGCCTAGAGTAAATGAATCTTTCAATCCTAAAACTTTTGAATTTTAAGAAAAATAAATTTTAGCACACAGACCATCACCATTCAAGGAAAAGATAAAATGGATATAAATGTGAAGAAAATTTCCTACTAATCAAGGATGAGGAAGAATGTAGCAAGAAATTTCTATTAAAAGCAATAAAACCGCATTGTTTCTAAAACAACTTCATGGATTTGCGGTTTGATTCGTTAGCGATAGGGAACCTTGGTTTAATTGAAAATTTTGGGGGAGTTTGCTAGTAGCTTTAGGAACTTCGTTAAATCGAACCATCGCTTACCAACTAAAGGCCGATGGACAAACTGAAGGAATGTATAGGAACTTGGAGGATTTGTCGAGAGCTTGCATCTTGGACTTTAGAGGACATTAGGAGCAGCAACTACCGTTAGTAAAATTCACATATAATAGTAGTTACCAATATATGATTAGCATGGCACCCTCAAGCAATTTTTGGAAGGCTATACAAATCGCCAATTATGGGTAGGAAACCAACAACATATTCTACTTGAACTAGATTTGAATTGCAAGACTTTAGAAAATCAGAATTTAATAGACAACATGTGAAGGTCGTAAGGTTTGGATAGTTGGAAAAGTTGGCACCAAGATCTATATGGCCTTTCTCAATTTGGTGAATATAAGAAAACTTGTAAGTTGGTTAGAGTCCATGACGTTTTTCACATTTTGCATTTGAGGAAATACCTTCATACAATAACGATTGTGGTAGAGCCCAATCAGTTGGGGGATTCTGAGATGGAGCCACTAGTGTCCCATGCCACTACATGCATTGTAGAGCATGGAACTAGGAAGCTCCATAACAAAGAATTAGATTGGTCCGAGTACAATGGGGAGAAAATACAGTGAAAGGCACGAGGACTTCTCATCTTAAGCCTTTCTCTGGTAAAATTTTCTCTCCAAGATAGGATTTTCTTTGCATCGTATTTGCTAGATTGGATGGTAAGAGATGGTTGCCACACTTTTTTACCATCACTTTACACTCACATAGCAATTTTATGCATATTTAGGGCATTTGCATACTTATTTGCATAGCGCGATCACACACTCATGCTAGGACTGAGCTCATTTTGGTATATCTGCAGTACATAATCACACTACACTTTGGTTGAGTAGATGGTTATGTAGATAACTTGGTAGTATAACATGGATGTTATTGCGTGTTAGCAGTTAGCCCCTTGAAAGATTGCGGGACAAAAATTTTTTTAAGGGGGAAAATGTAACGCCCCGTAAAATCAACCCAAATTAAATTAGTAGATTAATAGACATTCAATTGATTAGGGTAGGGACAAAAATGTAAATTTTATAAAATTTAGAATTTGGCCACGGAAGTTATGTCGTTTCTCTCATGGCGAAATTTAGATCAATTTCCATATATAATATGCTGAAATCGGAGCTCAAACAAAGAAATTCTAGGCATTTGAAGTTTTCATATTTAAGTTAATTTAGTTCGAACTCAAATTCAAATAAAATAATTAATTTCTTAATTGGAAAATTTGAAATTAAATGTGATTAGACTTATGGTTCAAGTATACGTAAATGTTAACAATTACAATAAGAGAAATTAGGGAATTAAATAAACATCAACTCAAAAACTAAATATTCTTCCCAAATAGAGGGAAGAGGTGACCCACTGACCTCAAAAGGTCGACCCTTAGAGGTCGACTGGTTGGAAGGAAGAGGTCGACCGCTTCCTGTGTGGCGGCTAGGGTTTAGGTGCTTTGTACGCTCCAGATTTATCCATTTTCAACCTTGTTTCATCCTATGGTTTTGGTGCATTTCAACCACTATAAACAAGACACTGGACGCCTTACTTTTGTTCACAAATATTTTGGGAATATCAGTGAAGATCTATCAGTTTATCTCTTCACAGATTAAGGAATGTCCATTAGGGTTTCATGTAAGAAATCTTATATACCTATCTTTGTTTATTATTTTATTTCTAAACCTCTTCTCTTTCAACCTTTCTGAGTTTAATATACATACAAATCCCATGTTGTATGTATCAAAAAGAAGATATATGAAGGAGATTATAATGGACATAGCAAATCCGAAGGGAAGCAAAGCTAAGGACCAACTGTGAGTGGAAACCTTGGTATTTTTATTTTAGTAATTGATTAGTATGTATCTATGGATTTGAATATGCCTTAGGGATTTTGGGACTACGAAAAAAAAGATAAAATCTCCCGATATTCCTTTTTATTTCAAAATGTCAAATCTAGATGGAGATTCTCAATTATTTATGCTAATTTGTTGGAATTTGTATTGTTCTACAATTTTTGATAATTTCGTAGTCTATTTCACTTCTCCTCCTTCTTTGATTCAAATTGTGACTTTTCAGCAATAAAATAAGGGTTTAAAGTATGAATTTTATTCATGGTTTACACCACTTATTCCACACAAAATTCCTTTGTTTATCTTTATGTAAAAGAGGAGCTGAATAGAATATGAAGTTAGGATTGCAATTCCTATTGTTTAGGATATTCCATTGGATTGATGTAATAAATTGGGTTTCTATTTTACATGCCTATGTATTGCAGTTTTGGATATGAATATTTAGTCCCTTGTTATGGATATTGAAATCTTGGGAATTTGATGGAAAATGACTTGTATTAGTATTATGGTTAAAGAAATTGACATTTAACTCTAGTTTAGGACGTATAAACCACATGCTAGAATTGACTAAACACGAATATATATTTATTTTTATTAGCGTAATAAACATATAATTATGGCATATAATTGCGTAGTTAATTAGGTAGTAATTGTCATTAATTTTCCACTTTAGGAAGGTAATTGATATTTTAAGGCGTAATAAGAAAGAATCCTTATAAGGTCTTAATTCTGGAACGGTGAGACGAGTAGTGTATATATGGAGAGTATTTAAATAAAGGCTAAGTAATAGGGATGTGAGGTCAGTAGAGATGCACAACAGAAGTTTTCCCTTCACATTGAGGCTACCGGCAGTTGTGTACACTTCCAATTGTTGTGAGACATCTCCTACGATAAATATTTGTGATGACGTGAGGTTAGTCCAAAAATTTATAGGGTAAACCTGCCTAGTTAATCTAGCTACCAGTTCCTGTGGATAATCGGACTAATTTGAGACGTCATTATGAGTATGAGCCATATTGCGAAGGGCTTGCTTTGGTGTCTTGAGGTATTAAGTGGTTGTTTGAGTGTCCTCCTCTTTTTCCCAAATGAAGTATTAAATGACCAAGGGGCCTGTTATCAGGCACGATAGGTGGTATTTCAATAGGCATCCACTTTGGGATAAGGCATTAAGTGACTGACTGAGGGTCTGCCTTTTCATAAAGAAGTATTAAGTGGCTCAAGCGATTCCATGCGATGTTAGCTAAATAGTCACCTTTGATGGGTCCACCTTGGGAATAGGTATTAAATGATGGGATCTGCCTCAATTAAGGACTTAAATAACCAAAATCTGCCTATTTTCTAAAAAAAGGTATTAAATGGCTTGCATACTATTTCTTGCATTGTTAGATATTTATGACGTGGAATCTGGGTCACGGGATTTAGAAACCTGCTTTGGGAATGGAAGGTATTAAATAGTTGATTATGGACCTGCTACCTTTCCTTATAAGAAGTATTAAATGGTTTAATTTACGTTGGACATATTCTTATTTTGAAATATACTGCCCAAGTAATGAAATGGTAAGGCTCGAAGTTTTTATTCATAGGACATTTGTTAATCTAACTCCCTACTTATTACAAAACAGTTTAAGAACGGAGTGATGACGGTGACGATGCTCGAAGGTGGAGTGGCTTATGCTTATGGCAGTTATTATTATCTTTTATGATATTTTTATGTTGTACCCATGTATTTGGACATATGATGTAATGGATCTTATGTGGCAGTTTTATGATATTTTGTATTATGATATTTCAAATGGTTTTTAAATAAATAGGTACAGTTTGATATTATATTTTATTTCATTCACTGTGAGTTCTGAAAGAACAATCATTGCTCCGTTATGTTACTTCTTTTTCCAACTAATAGCCAGCCTTAGAATTGATATATAATACTCATATCCTACATCAACATATAGCTCTAGACATAAGCCGACACATTGCTCCAAATATGCTAACACATGACTATAATTTACTCATACCGCAATGAGCAATACAAATTGCGCATGAGCGTATCCCCGTTCAAGTGATATTTACATACAATGAATAATCAAATAAATAACATAACGTTGTCTCATACCACCACATGTTATTCGAATAATTATTAATGTTTATAAACTAAACTCGATCCACACTAAATATCTCCATATGACAAATCTGACAAATAAACAGAAAAGTGTTACCGGATGTCCCATACAAGACGGTATCACTAATCTATTTATTTAAATTTTTCGTCACTCAAAAATGAAATCTCACAAATCAAATATAAAAAAGTTAGCACTGTATCATATTAAAATTAACAATCAATCAATATCAATGTATATAAAGAGACTAAACAAGAAAACTATAAAATAGATTATTCAGACAAATATTATTATAAATAACTAAATCAAATTCTTAATAAAATTATCCACACGATTTTGTCACATAAAAGAAAGTAAATATTTATAAACGAACAATGAATAGATATACATGAATTAACAAGAAATAAACTCGATGGTAATCTCATTATTTACAATAAATAATTAATTTCTCAATCTTTAATATAAATAAGTAATAATGAAATATTTATCAAATTTATTAAATAACTCATTTTAATCATTTTTAATCACCAAAATAATTTATAAAATTAAATATTATATATGTATATATATTAAAATTTAACATTTTTATATAAGTGGTAATTAAAGACCATATTTACATCATATAATTCATTTCAATTTATTAGTTTATTACACTTCTATTTACCATAATATAAATAATATCTTGTAAATATATATATTAGAATTTAAGTATATTTGGTTTAATTTATTTGAATTGAAAATATGTATATATATATATATAATTAAATTATAAATTTCTGAAATTTACGCACAAAAGTGAAAATATAGTCGATTGCAACTTCATCGATGTGTACAAAACCCAAATTAAAAGATTTCGTCCCAAACATATCCACTTTAATCACTATATCAAACTTAATCAATATAAAGATTAGCAGTAGTTATATAGTAGAAAGTGAACAAGCCAACAAAGCCAACAAAATGAGAAATACAAAGAAAAATACACAACACATACAAACACACAAATTCACTCATGCACCAACATTTTAAGAACCCGTACCTCCATGGGCCTAAATTTCGACAAAAATCGAAACCCAATTCCATCAAAGCATAGATCGTTGGATTTGGTATCTTCAAATAAGCGCGAGCATCAATAGAGATTGATAAAAAACCAAACTCACAATGGAAACAATAATTGAATAAGAATACTGACTATGACTACTACCTTAGAATTAATGGTATTCCTTGGATAGCAGATTGTAACATCAGCATCGAGCATGAGAGAAAGAAGACTCTCGAACAACAAAGCACATTCGGCTCCACTGGCATGTTCCTTTAAATTCTGTCTTGTGGGTTGTAATGAGAAGAGGGTTAGAACAACATTCTGGCGAATGAAAAAATATATAAACTGTCCATAACATAAACTTATGCTGATTGGTTCCCATTTAATTGTTATGTCCATTAAGGTTAGTGTTAGCACCAAAATTGGTCTCTAACACCCAAGAGTAGATTTATGTAGAGAGATTAATGAAGATAGTAAATTTAAACAGAGGAATATATGCAACAGTAACCGCAGAAACAAGAACACCAGAATTATAGTGGTTCGGAGTAACTCCCTATGTCCACTGTTAATGTAATCTTTATTGCTTTTTTCCAAGACTTGAATACAGATTCAATACGTAAACGAACAACTCATATACAAGTTTGAACTAAAAGAAATGAGTACGAAAAATGGCAGAGTGTCCCCGGAGTTTTCGACAAAAGGTCCCTTTTTACCGCACCCATGCCCCTCTATTTATAGACGAAAATAGGCTGGTTCACCTGCGCAAGCCCAAGAATAAGGTAGATCGACCCATAGTTGTTAGTCAGGTTGGCCGAACAAGTCAGGCCGAGCCACTTCCACCGGACCGGTAACCCCCGAGCCTCTCTAGCCGAACCACGAGTTCCTCATGTGTGACTTGAAGTGAAGTCTTCCATAACTTGAAGCAGCTAATAATGCAACCCGAAGTAAAGAAAAGTTGACCACGTTGTACTGTTGGAAACCTACTAAATCCCTAGGCCGGACGATGAATGCCCGACCCACACTAGTTTTCCCATTATGACTGAGCGATAAGTGGCCGGTCCATTTTGACCTCCCTTCCAAGACCGAGCGACACCTGCCAACCTATCCAAGCCTAACGACGCATACTAGGCTTATCAGACCGAACCGCTTTGTCTTCATGTGCCTTGGCCGAACCATGTTATTACTGAACCACGCGAAGTGAAACTCGCAAGGCCGAACCAGAGAATGCCGAGCCATTCTTCACTGAGCATCTAGACCGAACTGCCTTGGCCATCCTCCCTCGACCGAGCGACGAGTTTCTCTTCCAGGCCGAGCGATGAACAACCGATCCACTGGGTCCGAACTGCTCTATCATGCTCATGTTGGCTGATCCACTCTATGTCGAGCCATGTGTTCTGGACTGCCTCGACCGAGCCATGTGTTCCTACACTTTGGCCGAGCCATACAGAAGTGCCGAAACATATCGAATGCACCAAATCCTTTGTACCTCCAACCCTTCCTTGATCAGACTCTTCAACCATCACCCCTGCAATCATCGTCTTATAGCCAGGCCAAGGTACCGAGTAACATTTGCCCCCCAAAGTGTGTCGTGTGAAACAACACGACACGCTTTGAAACAGTAATCAGTTCTTGCTTTCAAAAGTTAGCTCATCTAGAATGATAATCGTCTGTCGTTTAAATCCTATTTTATTTGTCCAAAAGCTGAATGCATATAACCTTTCAAAGGTTGAACCATATTGGATTCTCTGAACATTACCTGTGCATACGCTTATGTACACACACACACACATATATATATAGATTCCTATAAGCACCTGTATATGTTTTTACTTATTTATCATTGTCACCTACTTACTTATTATTATCTTTTATTATTGCACGTTTGTTTTTTCCTGTTCCTTCCCTCCCCCCTTTTCTCTTTTTTTTTGGTCGACGCATGACTGCCGAACCATCCGATCGGCCGAATCAATGTCGGTCAGTGCAGTGATTCTCCGAAACACTGTAGTGTTTTGACCAGTTCCACTGGGGAAAAGTCCGTTCACCTTCCCTTCTTCATATATAAAAGCCCACCCTTTTCTTTCCTCCACTTTTACTTTATTTCTTCAAGACCTTCTAACTTACCTCACCTCGAACCTCGGCTACCACTCCAGCTTTCTTTTCTCATCCCGAATCTAGGACCCTCGCTCCGCAATTCCTTCCGCTAACAAGTTTAAACGAATGTCAACCCTAAATCGAAGGGCTCCCACAAGCTTCAATTCATTCCTATAGGTACGAATCCCTTACTCGATCCATCTTCCCAAATCAGGGGTTTTGTGCAGAACTCAAGTTCATGAGATTTCTTCAGATAACGGTCAATATGAGTCATTGCAAATGTGGAAGGACGAATCTGAGATAGGAACATGCCTTAGGGTAGGAACTCGGTATGGTTTTAACTGATTTCGAGGCCGGTGAGGAAAAGGAGAAGGATATCGGTGATCTTTGGTATGTAGGCTCTCGCTTGGTCACCAAGCGAGGGAGAGTGGTTGTTGGGTTATTGGAGTAGGGTTGAATTGGCAATCCTGGTACGAAGTCATTCGGTGATTAGGGAATGAGAGAGAGAAGTGTATGAGTGGGTCGGTAGGAGTTTGTAAGTTTAGAAGGCATGTGCGAAGTAACAACTCCGGATCGGTTAACACATGTCTAGAAATGTGGTCGTTCGGACTTGAGGGAGAGTGTGGGTCGGCGAGGACCTAGGAGAGAGTAAGCGATTTGAGAAAGTGAGAGGGAGGAGAGTGAGTGAGTCGATGTCGTTGGTCTAAAATGTCATTCGATAGCTTGTTAATAGGTGGCTCGACATGGAGGTTCAAAAAGCCGACCGGCCTTGGGATCAGCATTGATAATTAAAATCATCTCCACTTAAGCATAGCGTCTGCTAAGATCATATACTTCCATTCCTGATCGTAGAACAATGAACAATGCCAATGACTTAAGCACATGAGCATATGGAACTGGTTTTGACTAATAACTCCATAGTTATAACAACTATAAATGCGAGTCCAACTTAACAAAAGCAAATAACAGCCCTAAACATATAATGCCAATGTCCGATTTCAAGGCCCATACTACCGAACATAGGACAAGCTCTCGGAGACGGTCAGCGATGATGGTCTTCAAAGTTGACAGTGTAATGCTCAATCACACTTCACTAGTCTTTAAATCTTTAATTCTCTCACACTTATGCTCGAACGATTGCACTAGTCCACACACCACACGGGGGGAATATATTTGTCGTTATACCTAATATCGATTGTCTTTCAAGCATAGTTCAAACAGGTATCTATCCATACCTGACGCTCGTTGAAGATGTCCAAAAGATCAAGCTCTGCCACAGTTTCATACAAGCCTGGGGCAAGTTCTCAACAGGAAGTAGTAGGAACTTCAAGCCCACCAACAACTCTTACGCGAGGTATTCCTAATCCATCAGCTGCAGCTACTGGCCCGGCTCCTGACGTTGTAGACGGGGCAGTCATTCTGGACAATCCTATAGATTCACAAGCTTCAAAAATCGGGGAAACCGCTCTTCGCCGGTTGTGTACAATTCATGAGATCCCTTCCGACGATGTTCTAGTTCCGTCGGGGCAATATCGGCCTCGCCTGCCCCCAACTGGATATACAGCGTGCAATAAATTCATGTGTTGGGTTGGTAGCATGCCACCTTTCAACTCCTTTCTTCGTGAAGTGTTACAGTATATCGGGATCGCCCCGGCACAGCTACATCCCAATAGTCATGCATTCGTCCATGGCACTTGTATTCTTTTCATAAGCATTTTGTTTAGGCTTCCCACTCCTGGTGATATCCGCTACATCTATCGCTTCAAAAGACGGTCTGATAGTCCATCATTTGTGTTTCTTGAGCCACACTCCAAATGTCAGATCCTGACGGAGGCATGGAGTAAATTCTCCCAATATAAGCAGGAATGGTTTTATGTACGCTGCGCCCTAGCTTTGCGAGAAGATGGCTGGAAGGGAGTAAGTTCCATTCCCTGAACAATATTCGTCTAAGGCACAAAGTGTATTCTTTCTACACTTCTTTCGACTTTTACAGGTATCAGCCTACGTCCTGAGGGTACTGGGTATTCTGAGGCTGTAGAATCCATCCGAGCTATTCTTGTGGAAGACCGGGAGATCAAGTCCTTTATTTCCAATGAATCGCTTTCAAAGTTTGGATTGTTAGCGGAAGGTCGTCGAACTAGTCTCCCAACTGGCATCGCTACAACTGGACCCGCCACGGATAAGGGCTAAGGGCAAGCTGGGCCTTCGATGCCCTCTATAGGAGGAACTCCCGATATATCCGAGAAAGGTGAAATAAAGGAGGCCGAGGCGCCAAAAACGACCGATGAGAACTTTGGCTCCGACACAGCACCAATAACGGACACGTCTGGCATCGCCAAATCGCTTCCCCCTTCGAAGAGGCAAAAAAGCTTAGCCTATAAATTGGAAAAGAAAATAGTAGGGGGAACTTCTAAAGTTACAATCACTCTGGTTGAGAAAGAGTCGTCTCCTCAACATCTAGATGGTTCATTGAAAGGTCTTTCAGACCTGACCATCCCCGATGACCTACTGAATTACGGTTTCAACGACCCAGGGGATATAGGACTTAACTCGCCCGCGAGAAATGATGGAGGCGATCAAATTCATCATCAAGGAGAGGAAACTCCAATAAGTAAAGCAAAATAAACTGGTCCGTCGGGGGGAATCAGTAGGACACGCACGAGCACTCACACTTCACCCTACACTTAAGTTTTAACCAACATGCAATCCTCGCTAACTTGTCTTCGCTTGGTTTCCATGCAAGTGATATGGGACGCTCACATGGCTTTGATCGCCTTCGCGGGTCTTCTATCTTCCACCACTCCAGTCGAGATTCAGATTCTGGCAGGCGTCGAGGCAGAGATGACAGCGCGATAGAGACTATCGTCCTAGAGATTCGTCGTCTTCTCGAAGGAATACTTATAGCCACTCTTCATGCCCCAACGATCCCCCCTTACTCAGAGCAAAGTAAGGATAAATCCGCTTAGAGGGGATCTCAATCTGAAGCTCCCCGTGACCAACATTCAAGGTCGTCCAGCACAAAACAATCTCGTGAGCCTCATAGAAAGTCGGTGGCTCCGGCCAGGCATACTCCTCCAGCTTCTGCACATGACCCGTCGATTCCCGAAAGATTAGCCGAGCTTAAATCCACATTTCCGAAGATATGCTTCGACGGACTAAAATTTCTTCCTGCGATTCACCCAATTCCAGGGCATGTCAAACAAAGCGTCATCGCCTGCAATAACGATGTCTATGTTCAACACGATGCGTTTGTCCATTTGGTAGAAAACGTTTCATCTGCAAAACACCAAAGATACTGCTGAGGCAGTCAGTCGTTTGGAAATCATTCGTAAAAAGGAAATCATTGAGGCAGTTCAACGTAGCGGTGCTCTAGCCTTAGAAAAATATTCCATCCAGAAAGAATAGGATGCCTTCGCTCGGCGAGTTAAAGAACTAGAGGAGTTGCTGCTTAAAGAAAAAGAAGTGAAAACCGCTACACAAGAAGAGTCGCAATGGTATTGCGAGGAAATTGTCGCAGCACGGCTCTTAAAAACGAAGCTCGACGAGGAACTTTCTAAAGCCGAAGTGTTAAAGGATGCGGCCCGTGAAGAGGATAAAAGAATAGCATTGAAAGAGATTGATTCTTGCCTTGAGGCAGCTGCTGAAGCCGGGAGGGGAGAAATCAAATGCTTATTCGATCCGCTTATTGCTGAATACAACACTCGAGTTCTCATGCATCGAGATTTATCATTTCTGGGTGAAGGCTATCTCGAATCGTTAGCTGAAGCATGGGATACTCTAGTAAAAATTAAGCGAGTGGAGCTGGGTACCGAAGAAATTGATGAGGAGTCTCTTGTGAAGGAAGTGCTTCGAGGAAATGAGCCTTCCGACTTATCCGCAGCCAAAGCCCTTTGCGGAAGAGATTCCTCCTCATTAAAAGGGAAGGATGACGTTGCTGGATCATCTGGAACCAAGTCTCCTATTCCCCCTTCTGCCCCGCCGGCTGGTTGCTCATCACTCGATCCTTTTGAGCAGCATGTTGGATATGACCCAGAAAAACCCGGGCTTTATGTTCATGTTCTCCTATTCCCGAGGGTGAGACTCCTAAAACAGCCAAGAGTCATCCAAAAGCTGGTGTGTAATTTTTCTCTCTAGGGTTGAAAGGAACATTGCTTTTTGATGAACAATAGATGTATTCTAACACTTATCCTTTATGACTCCATGCAAGTCATTTTGATCCTGAACCCACTCCAAGGAGCGATGCCGCCACGGAGAAGGAAGAACAAATAGCGGAAGAGCTTCACACTGGGGATGCTCCCGGACCCGATGCTCAAGTAATCGGAGCACTCGATGAGGACAAGTCTAAGGATCCCTCGCCAGCGGAGGAACATGACGAGGTTGAAATCACCGGCGCTTCCGGACCTACTTCAAAACACAGCATGGTGGAGCGAGTCGCGGAAGAGGAGAAATAGAAGGCCAAAGTTAAAGTTGAACCTCAAGTGATGGAACTTGACGATCCTTTAAATAGGCCCTTGAAGATAATTCTTCCCGGGGGCACCACGCCATTGGAAGTTCCTCCTCCTTCCCCGGGCACCATATCGCTAGGAAGCAAGGTATCCAAGAGAAAGCGTTTGAGTGAGGAGCCTTTGAAGAAGCTGAAGAAGGAGAAAAAAATAAAAAATGTAGCTATTCGGTCGTGCCACATCCAATCCGAATAAATCCGAATTAGGCAGTTATTTCTATTTATTTTCATAGTCATTGTAAATAGACTTTTTTCTCCAAACTCGAGAAAAGTTGTAATGGAACTGTATTTTGGATTAGTAAATAAAATTTTGTTTCTTTGCCTTCGATGATTTTCGCTGTTTAGCTTACTGCCTAACTTGTAGTTGAAATTTGGAGTCTTGTGGGCTACATAAGCTTTGGTCTGTTTCCACATAACTTGGAAATTTCTTGAATCGTAAATCCTCTAGTCCACGCTCCGAGGACTTAGAAATTTTTAAGTCGTTTATATTCTAGTCTGCACTACGGGGGCTCAGAGTACTCTAGTCCGCACTCCGGGGACTTAGAGATTTTTTAAATCGTTTATACTCTAGTCCGCACTCTGGGGACTTAAAGTACTCTAGTCCGCACTCCGGGGACTTCGAGATTTTTTAACTCGTTTATACTCTAGTCCGCACTCTAGGGACTCAGAGTACTCTAGTCCGCACTCCGGGGACTTAGAGATTTTTTAAATCGTTTATACTCCAGTCCGCACTCTGGGGACTCAGAGTACTCTAGTCTACACTCTGCGGACTTAGAGATTTTTTAATTCGTTTATACTCTAGTCCGCATTTTGGAGACTCAGAGTACTCTAGTCTGCACTCCGGAGAATTAGAGATTTTTTAACTCGTTTATACTCTAGTCCGCACTCTGGGGACTCAGAGTACTCTAGTCCGCACTCCGGGGACTTAGAGATTTTTTAAATCGTTTATACTCTAGTCCGCACTCTAGGGACTCAGAGTACTCTAGTCCGCACTTCAGGAACTTAGAAATTTTTTAACTCGTTTATACTCTAGTCCGCACTCTGGGGACTCAGAGTACTCTAGTCCGCACTCCGGGGACTTAGAGATTTTTTAAATCGTTCATACTCTAGTCCGCACTGTGGGGACTCAGAGTACTCTAGTTCGCACTCCGGGGACTTAGAGATTTTTTAAATCGTTTATACTCTAGTCCGCACTCCGGTGACTTAGAGATTTTTTATTTTATCGATTGACTTTTAATTTCGGGTGCGCGTTTAGACGTCGAATAGAATAAATTGATTTGATTTTTTGCCATAGAATTATAACACGGAATATCAACAGTTCATAGAAAAGTGGCTTCAAGCCTTTATTGCTCATAACAAATAGGAACAAATTGAATTGCCTTATTACATGCCGAAGACAAAGTATCAACAGAAGAAAAACATACTGGAAACAATTACTACTAAAATGCGAAAGAAGTGGGCTAAGTGTAATAACGGCGCAAATGCTCGCTATTCCATGCTTAGGGAAGCGTCACGCCATCGACGGTCGCTAGCTTGAAAGTTCCTTCTCGAAGTTAGGGGCTGCCATTGGAGAAATTTTGTATTTTGTTACATATATCTAACTCGATGAACAATCTTGTTCAAAAAGGTATTTTCTTTCTATTATATACTTATTAATTATGATATAATTAATTAAGTGATTAATTTAAAAAATATTAAGTAGAATATACTTAAATGATATGTCATGTGATAGTAATTACAATGTGTTGTAATCATGAGAAATTTATCATATTAAAAATAACATATTATTTTGAGTATTCTTTGTCTAGATGTTTTGAGATAGAATATCGATACATCCGTTTAGACTAGAGTGCGTAATGTTTTCCAAATGTTAGGCAGTGTATTACTCATGGAAGTTGGGAGAACCAAGAAGTTATGTACCAATAGAGATTGGATTAATATAGAATAACTCACTCAAGAGTCCTCCATTAGTTAATATAACTAAGGTCAAACAGACTATCTCGAAGTGACGATGTTACCTAGTTCCCTCGACTTATGAATACAATATAATTTCAATGTGGACACACCACTTTGATTATAGTAAAATCGTGGCGTGACACCCATCGAACGACTATAGTTCGGTCTGTGTTGAAGCATTGGAAGTGAAACACTATTCAATAGAGAATTCATCTCCTCGATTATAAAAGGTTACTATCACGATCAACTGTAGTCCACTCAAAGTCAAATTCTCTAGCCAAAGCAGCATGGTTGTTATTATCGAACCAAGGATTTTGTGTTTGAATGTACAAAGTTAATTATGGACGGTGTTATAATTTTGACCAAAACCAAATTCATTATAGGACCTATGATATACTTTTGATGTAGAAAATAGTGTAAATAATCGTTAGTACTGGGTACTGCTTATAATAACTAAAATTAGATTTTACAAAAAGATATGTAAACTATAAATTTAGCTAAAATGTCACACCACTAGCCAAGGTGATGTATGAATATTAATATCTAAATTGTTCGATATTAATCTCTGATTGAATTTATACCTTTGACTGGCACAACCGGAATGATGAATACTCTGAATGAACCACACAATTTAATTAATTTACAATAATTATAAATTATTTTCATTAATATTTATGAAATATTAATTATTAAATATTATTTAAATGTCATTAGTATTTAATAAAGTCTGTATATAAAGTTATAAACACGTGTACCGTTATAAGATGTCAGTAGAATGATTAAATTGGATTTAAATATAATAAATACTAAGTGAGTTTTAAATAAATTAAATGAATTAATATTTTTGAAATATTAATTATTAAAATTTTATTTTATTTGTTTTGAATACCATTAGTATTTAATAAAAACTATATACAAAAGTTATAAACGCACGCAGCGGTATATAATTTCAGCATAACATTTAAATTTGATTTAAATGAGATTAATGCTGATGAGATTTTGAAAATCTTAAAGGCCCATGTTGCACCATTTATGGTCGGCTTCGCATGTAGAAGAGGGAGATGATTTTATTAAGATTTAATAAAGAATTAAAGCGGGAAAGTTTTAAGGATGGGGTAGGAAAGATTTCTATCATTCCTTTAAAAACAAACCTCCCTTCATTTCATTTTTTAATTCTTTCTCATGACAATTCATTTGCTCTTTCCCTCTTCCTCTCTTAAGGTTACAATTCTAATTTATTTATTCATATATTCACCTTGTTCATATGACTTGGATCCTCTACATACCTCATCCCATCTGAATATGCGTTTGTTTTATTACATTGATTAGATCCGTTATCGTTACACCTCAGTTAATAACATATGTTCATAATGTTAATTTTTATTTAGATCCATTTTATGATGTACTTTAATTTATTGTAGGTTTATCTTGTTGAAATTAGATCTGTTATGTGTGATATCTCATTTAATCTATTATTCATACTATTTATGTAGATTAGATCTGAAAATTTTATCACGAATATATATGTGCCTAAGTTGTCCTAATTATTATTTTATTGTTTTAAAAAACATTGTTTTAAAAAACATTGTTTAACAAAACACAATTTTGATTGAAATCTAAGTTATAATTAATCTACATAATTTTGTTACTTGTTACATACAAAAATATGGATAAACTACATATGTTGTCTATTTAAAATTCCCTGGAAATTAAATGTATGATTTTTATGCTTATTGTTTTGATTATAATTTTGTCATTGTATACTTTTATTTAAAAGTTGTTTTAGAAAACAAAAAAACAAGTAGACTTTTGTGCAAAACACCATAACCTTCTCATTTCCTTTTAAGTTAAAATTAGATCTCAATTCGTTGCTTTAATTTCAGAACATATATTAGATTACAAACTTTACACACACATATACAAATATATATATATAGTTTAAATTTTAAACATAGTTTCAATTGTTTGTATATATATGCATATATCTATATATATTATTTATCTACATATTTAAAATAAAATTATGGACAACAAATACATATGTAAAGGGCGAATGTGTCCATTGCTATGTAAATCCCAACACTTGCATGGGTACACAATTAACTATGTACTCTACTTATATGTTGCACTTATGCAACATACACTAGAGTATATTTGAATATACTCAACAATTTGTGTCTTGTATAAATTGCTCATTAATGACATTTAATAAATCAATCAATTGAATTAAAGAGAAAGAAATGAAATGTTTCTCTCTCCATATAAAAACAAAATATTCCCTCAATTAATTGTATAAGTTTTAGAGAAAGAAACGAATAGTTTCCTTCTCTAAATTAACTTTAACAGGTAATTATCACACACATAGGTGTATTTGATACACACATACATTTAAATTTAAATCAAATTCAAATTCCATTTTGAACAACTTAAATAAAATGATATTTTATTTAAAAATATATTAGATTGGATCTAATATTCCTTTAGACTTCATAAGCCCAAAAGATCCAAAATAGGATTTATTTATTTTTTTGAAATCGACCCATTTCACTCGCTTCCGACTGGCCCGGTCCAACATTTTTGACATGGGATTGGAGTTTGGTATTCATCACTAACTGGTCCAGTGGTAAACTATCAAATGCGAATTCTTGTTCGATAGAAAACTACCAAGCAAGAATTCTTGCTTGGTAATTGAACTACCAGACATGAATTCTTTTCGGTAATTAAACTACCAGACAGGAATTCTTGTCTGGTAGTGTTGCTACCAGCCAGGAATTGATGAATGGTTTTAGGTTGTACCAACCCATCCTTTTATATAAGCTTCATTGTTTATCCTTTGTTCCTCCTCTTGCTACTTTGTGGCCTCCTTGCCTTCTTCCTTAACTCCTTGGTTATGTTGTATCACTTCTATCGCTGACATTTTTGTTGTTCCTGCTCCTTGTAGGGACTATTCGTATTCACCATACAATGGGTGAAAATGCCTACACCATATACATTGAGAAAACATTACCAATGGTAAACCACTTAGTTGCACCCACACCAAGTATACATCACAATGCCTCGGCATACATCAAGTACACAATCCCGGCAATAATCTAACACTAAAGCCTCGGGTAACTAACCTTAGTGGTACTCGTGCCCTGTGCTCTATACAATTCAACCAGCAGCAAAAAAGGTTGATAAACAATTCGACTCCCCCGTGGGTGCATCTGCTTAACTGCTCACCAACCCTACTATTACGGATGTCTCCTTCTTCTCTCCCATCGCAATCCTCGAATCAAAATATATAACCAAGGCGCTAATAGTAACGATAGGACCATCTAGTTGCGATACAATTGCATGCCACGTTCAGCATCATGTTTACAACATCATGAAGTGTGAACTCTAAAATGTCAACTAAGTGGAAAGCAAAGTCCCATATGCTACATAGCTTCATGCAGTTATGTGAGCTCCGAAATGTCAAGGAAGTGAAACCAATTCTCCAAAGCTATCCTACTTGGCCTGCATTAGGTCTAGGTTCAACAGGATTGTCTATAAGTTTTCAGTCATTGAATAACACGTCAGTCGACTGGTTATTTGTACCATATTTTTTTATTTAAACTGGAAATTCATTTAACCGGATTACATCACTAGTCGACTGAAAGGGAATTAAATCTACTGGTTACTTCAGTCAGTCAATATTTAGCATAAAAATTGAACCGTTTTCTTATGGTTTGACCTGGGTTTGTTCAATATTTTACTCGAAGTAATTCAGCCGTCCGGTCCATATTTCAGTTGACCGGTTTTAAGAAATTTGGATTTTTAAATATGTTTAAATTATTTTCTGATCCAATTTTAGTTGTTTCCTTTAGTTCTTCTATCCAAACTTCCCGTATAAATCTTGAATTCATTTAATCTCATCTTTGAACAATTATCTATATCAATAATTTCAACTTTTGTCATATCCAACCTCATGTGTATTTTATTCAATACTATATATAGCTATTTGAAGATTCATCCACATATCTTTATTCAACGTTGGTTCTTATCTTCTGCATAGAATCTAAGTTAGACTATTTTAAGGTTTATTACATATACGTTCACTTTTATTCATCTAAGCTAGTTTATATCTATTGCATAGACTCGAATCAACATGTTTTTATGGGTGAACTTCATCTCCTCCAAATTCCAACAATTATATTATCAATCATTGTCTAGGGTTTCCCAATTATTACAATTCATGAAAATATTCAATTGAATATCATCAATTTAATTGAAATCATATTTTTTTTTAATCTAAATAGATATATAAATGGAACCAAATACTTATCTACATCACATTAACTTTGTAGATAAACTCACTCACTTTTATATGATGCCTATGAAGAAATCCCTTAATCTCTTTCTCTGATTCGATTTGATTCGGCATTTCTTCTCCTAGAGTTAGCTTACAATAGCTTTGATTTGGTTACCTCTCTTTCTTTCAATTTGATTTTATATTTTTATTTGTAGATTTGATTTAATATTTGTTTGAAGAGATTTGTTTTAAGATTTGAGGAGAAAGAAGAAGGAAAAAGAAGATTAGGTGAAGCAACAACTATAGATGAAGAGAAGTGGAGAATGAGGGGAATTAGGGTTAGAAACATCTCTTATGTAGGCAAAAACCAGAAATTTCCCCTTAGCACGGATTTCCCTTGAAATGTGTGCTATGGTAGTGATCCATATCTCCTTTATCTGGTGTCCATTTCTGACGTTTTATACATGAATTTTGCAAGAAAATCCTACTTGATACAATGGAAAGTAAGAGTTTTCAAATTCCTTCATTTGTAAAAATTCAATTTTTCAGCTTTATGTAAAATTACAAAATGCCATTTTTTTAATTAATTATTTATTTTCATTAAAATTCAGGGTGTTACATCGACAGTTGTACGTCATTGTCGTGAGATCTTCTATTTTGTCTCAGTTGTATTTGTTGGATCAAGTACACCGGCAGTGGGGTTAAAAGGGTGAATTTTAAAAAAATCCTTTTGCTAAATTGCATAAGATTTTTATTCTTTGTTTGTGTATATAAATATTTGTTTATACTAAATTAAATTTAGTATTTTGATTAATAAAATAGATTTGTAATATTTTGAACTAATTACTTTGATTTTAAAAAAAAATTGCCACAGCAAGCTAATCTTATAGTGGACCGTACACTATTTTATAAATATATAAATAGATATGAGGCAAAATACCTCAACAACTTTGAATGCAACAATTAAGAACGGGAATAAGACTATAATGTCTCAACTACTATGCTAGAACTAAACTAGTCCTCCACCGAGGAGGAAGAGCTGCCAAAATCTAGAATCAAAGCGAGGACTTTGACATGAACATACAATGAAAATAACTAGTGAGATCGTGAATATAACCCGTTGAGTTAGCATAATAAATAAAACTCCTATCCCAACTATCGTCTTATAAGATTTCACGGTTGTTCTTCTCAAGACCACTATCAGAAATGAGGAGAAGGGATCCTCAACAATATGATAACACAAATATCTATATTCTCCATCTATATCATCCACAAATTTGAATTATGTATCACTAGTGGGTGAGTATATGAATTATGTGGACAAAGAATCCATGTACTCTCCAGATTATTCCACATGATAAGGTCATTTGGAATGGAAAGCGAAGTTATGGAAATAGAAGGTCGGTCTATAGCAAAAGGCTCCATAACATGATCAAGATTGGTGGGGTATGTGTCTAAAGTAGATGTTGGAACCGGGTTGGTCAACATCGGTGAAATAGGTAGATTTCGAGAGAGAGAAAAAAATCCTATTTGGATCATATTGGACCTATGAATTCTGAAGGGTAGTATTAGATCCAATCTAAATAATTTAAATAAAATCTAATTTAATTTTTGATTTATTTAATAAACGAATTTACTAAAAATAATTTAATATAGTTTTTAAGTATATCATTATATACTCATGTTTGTATAACGTGCATATGCATCATCGTAAAGGTGTACATAGTCAAATTTATACATAAGTAGATGTTGGGATTTATATCTATTATGTATATACTTCGCATACTCTATATATATAGCATTTTCATTAGTTAATATTTTATATAAACTAAGTTAATATTTTATAAAATCTGCGTACGTATTAAAATTCGAAAATATTGCATAATATATGTATATATATTTATATTAAATATAATTAAGAAAATATTTGTAGATTTTGACTAAGTTTATATTTGAAATTTGAATTTTTAATAAATATCTAATTTTGAATTAGCAAACAAAACTTTAATTTAAAACTAGATCTGAGATCAAAATTTAAAACTGATTAAATATCTTAAATGTTGACTTTAAATTACTTAACAAG
This sequence comes from Allium fistulosum, assembly GCA_030737815.1. Taxonomy (NCBI): domain Eukaryota; kingdom Viridiplantae; phylum Streptophyta; class Magnoliopsida; order Asparagales; family Amaryllidaceae; genus Allium; species Allium fistulosum. The sequence goes on along the minus strand of CM060908.1, from coordinate 634,283,317 downwards.
ATGAATTCAAAATAAAACACACACACACATATATTTAGTTTGCTAAAAATAATTTTTTCATTAATAAATATATATACATGAATTTATAAACATATAATACAACTGAATATTATATAATTTGTATATTTGGGCCGAAAATGAAAATACTATTTTTAATTGTCATGGGTTGTTTTAAAAAAATACATACATGAAATTAATTATTGAACATAATTTATTATAGTATGAAATATTTAAATATAACATAAATATTATTCGATAATTTTTTTAATTTTCGAAACATAAATAATAATTTATATAACATATACATACATATATATTATTTAATTTGAATTTACTAAATTTGATCGTAAATGAATAAATAAGCATTGTTTCAAATTAAAAATTATACAGTGCAAAATAAATTGTTTTATATAAAAATATTAATGCCGAAATATTTTTTGTGTGTGTGTATTTATATATAAATATACATATATAATTATGTTAAACATGGTCTGTCTATTATCGAATAATAATCAACTTATGAACAAACCATGTCACTAGCATATATACAAGTGGTGATAAATAAATATGCTTATAACCATACTAGAACATCACAGTCATATATATATATATATATATATATATATATATATATATATATAGAGAGAGAGAGAGAGAGAGAGAGAGAGAGAGTAATCAACGATATAAGAGATGATATGTTGCCATAGACTCACATATTGATCTAATTTGCCTCCTTGATCTCCCAAATCTACACCCCTCCTGCAAATAGATGGTGTGCCAACACCGGATCTAATTTATTTTAATCGATTTGAGATAAATGGAGTTTGAAAAAAATGAAGTTTTGGGTGGCAAGGATTTTTTGCCAAGACTAGGCAGGAATGAGACCAGAAAGTTAAATATGAAAAGGAGTTCAAGGTATAAATTTATAATGAATGCTAGAGAAAAATATCTGCATATCCTTCTCTAAGAATTTCAAAATCCAAAGCCCCCCAATGGCCGAAAACCCTAGAGCAACCGCCGGATATTTCAGCTTTTATTTTTAAATTTTAATCTTCTTTTATTTCTCAATTTAATCTATATATTCTATAAATCAAATCGAAATCTGATCGAAGCTATTGGACGAGGAGGGATGGATAAAGGTAGCGAGGAATTAGGGGAACAGCATGCTAAGGAGATGTCGGGAGTAGATAAAGGCGGAGGTGGTCTAGGTGCTGGAGGAAGTGCAGGGGATCAGGAATTGGAGGATCTGGAATCGGGACAGGAAGAAAAGCGCCCAACAGAAGGATCACTGGATCATGGCTGGGAACAAAATGACGAATCCCGCAAGCTAAAGAACATTACAGGTCAAATTATTGGTACCTTCAGATGCAAAAAAGACATTATATTGCGAAGCGGTCAAGGCTAGATCTGGGGGGAGCACTTTAATAAAATTATAGTCTATTGAACCAAATACTGTAACAGGTAGGAGAAGATGGAGGATATCTCATAAGTCAATAATAGAAGCGGAAGGAGGTTGGGAGAACTGCCTACTTCTTTATTTGGTAGGTCAAAGACCATTCTAAAAAACTTTTGAAGCTTATGCTAGGAGAGTGTGGAAAACTGGAAAAAACCTTTGATGTTCAAACCGGAGAGAATGGGTATTTTGTTATAAGGTTTAGGAATGAAACGGACTATCTAAAGATTTTAGAGGTAGGGCCAGGTTCTTTGATAAGAAGCTAATCATCATGAAAAAATTAACACCATCTATGAGATCTGAATGAGATTTGTTAACTACAATGCCGATATGGATTAGATTACCGGGTCTGAGCTTCAGACTATGGGGAAACAAGGCATTAAAAGCCTTTGTAAGCGCTATTGGTGTTCCTATCAAGTTAGACGAGGCAGTTAAGAATAAAATGAAGATTACATTTGCAAGAGTATTGGTAGACATGAAGGCTGAGTTGAGGTTCCCAAATGTCATTGAAATATAAGATGAAAGTGGAGCATTTTCCACTCAGGAAGTCATGTATGAAAATCCACCACCTGGTTGCGAGAGATGTTGTTGTTTTAGGCATTTAGAATCTCAATGTCCAATGGTAAAGACTTTGGTTCCTAAGAAAGAGGATATGGATTCGGTCTCAATCAAGAAAGAAGGGGAAGATGCAGAAGGGAACAAGATATCGAGTAGTGCGAAAGAGGGGGAGGACAGAAAACTAGAATAGGAATATAAAAGAAGGAGGAGGAAATTTAAGAGTCTAAAGCAAATATAGTTCAGGAGAGGGTGTCGGTTCATTGAATAAGATAGAGGAAATGATTGTGGAATTATTAAAAATTAAACAAACTATCCTTGAGGGGAATGAACAGGTATGTTGTCGCGAAAAGTTGGATGAAGTTGATTGTGAGAAGATAGTCCCAAAAGGGGAGAAAAGCATGGGTAAGGAGCGAGTAGCAGATTTTATGAAGGTCGAACAGATTTCCACAACTAAGCATTTGTAGGAGGCAATAAGCCTTCCTACTGTATTGACACATGTTACTCTAACCTTAGACCATAAGGGAGCCATAGAATCAATATAGCATAAGGGAAAGTCAACTACAGCTCTAGTGATAATTCTAAAATGCATATTTTCATCATCGGACATCGACGCTACTTCTAATTTGTCCCTCTGTGATTTCCCTCTAAATTTAAATTCAGTTTGTTTGCCAAATTTGGATGATAATAGTGGAGATAATAATAATGTTTATGTTCTACAAGTATCGAATCAAGTACTAAAGACAATAAAGAAGAGTAAATCTGCAGAACTTGGTGGTTCACATGATCAAGGATACCCAAAACAAAGGCTACACCTCCAGAATGTGATAGCAAGAGTGTATGTGATATATGGGACAATGGTAATAATGAGACAATGAGCATTCATTCAGAGAAGGTCCCTAGGAGCCACGCCAATCTGGAGGATAAACTTTGATCCATTAAAAAGTAACAATTAGTAATCACAAACCCAGAATGAGAGGATAAAGAGAAGTGCAAAGTTTTGGAAGGGTAAGAGACCAAGCACGGCAGGGTGCTTAGAAGTTCTTCAAGAAGTAAATAATGAGCATTGCATGTTGGAACATCATGGGCTTTCATAAGCCTAATAAACTAAGTGAGGTATGTAAATTAATAAATAAATATAAGATCGGATGTTTTGGGGTTCTGGAGAATAAACTGAGAGCTTTTGAAATTCAAGAGCTGGGTAAAAGAAGGGAAGTAATTGGGAGATAATCAGTAATGTGTCATTCTATTATAAATGTTGAATAATCATTTTATTAGACATAGAAGTGTGGAGGTTCACTCTTGTAAGTATGAGCGATCAACATGTTACGCTATATATGATGAATAAGAGGTGAAGCTAAATGTAATTGCACTTTTGGATATGGCCAAAATTTTGGCCTTTTGAAGTAAACTATGGGCGAATTTGGAGGATGATGCCTTTACTATTTATAGATCTTGGTTAATTTTAGAAGATTTCAACTACATTAGGTTTTCAAATGAATAGAAAGGTGGAATACATGTCTCATTCAATAAGATGATGGAGTTTGAATCATATATGCTAAAGACAGGTGTTACTGAGATTGTGATTCACATTTTTCAATTTTCGTAGTAGTCTAGCCATGAAAGAAACATTTAACTGGGATCGATAGAAGTTTCCTGAACGTGCAATGGATGAAATATTTCCTAAATTTGAATGTTTGCTACCTTACATTTGGAGTTGGTGATCATTTACCGATTTTGATTTCTCTAAAGGAACATAAGCAAAATCTTATGACACCGTTCAGGTTCATGAATCATTGGACCCTATATGAAGACTATATGGACAAAGTGAAGGAGGGATGGCAGATTGATATAGAGGGCAGGCCAATGTTCCAGTTCATCTATAAAATGAGAGTGATCAAGGGGATCCTAATGCAATGGTCGAAGGATAAAAACAATACTAGAATTCAAAGGTTATTAGAATCGAATAGCAATGAAAATATTAAATTTTAACTACAAAAAGCGAAAGCAAAACTTGAGAGAGCTTCATAGCAAAAGTAATGGATACGAGACAGAAGGCAAAATGCGATTGGTTGCTCCTAGGTGATGAGGCCACTTCTTTTCTCTATGCTAAAATGTCCAACAAGAGGTGCTTAAATAGGTGTGGATTTGGTATTTCAATTTATAGCCTAATAAATCAGGATGCGAATGATTTTGCTGTTAAAGCAGTCAAATTCTATGAGGAATTATTTAATCTACATAGACAACTAGCATTACCAAAGGTGATTTGAGAGGCAATTATTTTGGATTATGGTAGAGATTTTCTTAATGACCACATTGACTTATATGAGATCAAGAATGCTATCTTCTCCGTAAAAAACGAAACAACAGCAAATGGCTTCAATTTATTCTCCAAGCAGCGTTGGGACAGTATCAAAGACTTGCTATTGATGTAGTGAATGATACGTTTTCAAGTGAGAAAATATTGAAAGATATAAATCACACATTTTTACGTTTGATTCCTAAATCAAGAGGCGCTACGGAGGTTCAACGGTTTCGGGCCAATAGCGTGCTGCAACATGATCTATAAAGTGCTAGCTAAAGTTCTTTGTAATAGACTAGATTTATGCTTGGATTCGCTGATCTCGGAAAATCAATGTGCCTTTATACCTACTAGACCAATAGGTGATGGAATTTTATATGCTCATGAAATGGTAAGGGTTTAAGAAAAAGGATAATTCAAACATGTGTATCAAATTGACCTATGGAATGCGTATGATACAGTGAATAGAGAATTTGTGACCCATATGCTCAAAAGTATGAAGTTTTCAGATAAGTGGATCAATTTGATAATAGAAATGATCAATTCGCCCACTTTTTCTATCTTCAATCAAGGCACTACAGAGGGGTACTTTAAGAGTTCAAACGGATTATGTCAAGGAGACCTTTTATCTTCAATATTATTTACTATCTTTATGAAATTCTTTACTTTGCTCATGGATGAGAAAGTTAGGGACGATCAATTATGGTTCAATCAGGATCAAATAATCAAACACAAATCACATTTGCGGACGATATTCTTATTTTTTGCAAAAGTAGATATTAGAGGTGTAGAATCAATTAAAGAAGTATTCAAAACCATGTTTGACAGTATGGGACTGCAGCTAAACTGTGAACTATTTTTTGGAGAAGGAGTCAGTTGTAAAGAAAGAAATTGAAGATATTTTGAATATTAAACAAGGTCAGTTGCCAGTTAAATATCTTGGAATCCCTCTCTCAAGTGTAAGTTTGAGAGATAAAGAATATGCAAGCCTTCTAGATAAAATCAAACAGAGAGTTGAGGGTGGGAAGCCAAATTGTTATTTTTAACAGTGAGTCTGGAACTAATAAAAGGAGCAATGTACCCTATAACCAACTATTGAATGTAGTGCTTTCGGATAACAGTGGGAACGTTGAATAAAATTAAAAGGATGGTAGTAAATTTCTTGTCGAAAAGAAGGATTCCATGGGGTATAGTTTGCAAGCATAAGGAGGAGGAGGGTCTGAGCTTAAGAAATTTAAATGATTTGAATGATGCTCTGGAAATTAAATTATTATGGAAAGTGATCAATGAAGAGGGTTTGTGGGTGAAATTAATGCAAATGAAACATGTAAGGAACAAGTCTTTTTGGGAAGTAGAAACAAGGAACGAGAACTCCGACACTTGAAAATTTATTCTGGAACTCGGGCCAAAAGCAATTACATGTTTAAAGAAGAGGATTGTAAATGGTAGAATGATGTTACTGTGGTATGATCCATGGTTACAAGGAGGAAGACTAGTTAACAGACTGGGTGCTGCCACCGTGATAAGAATCAAAACAAAAAATTGACAATAGGGGAAATCATAGACAGAGATCAGTGGAAAAGAAACAAATTTAGTTTCTTAACGATTTTAAGAAATGAAATTGAACATGAGGAAATATTTAGCAAAAAGGATAGGGACTATTAGGTGTGGACTTGTAAAAAAATTGCCAATACACCTTTAAATGTGTTTGGGAAACGATAAAGATATCGTATGATCATAAAGCATGGGCTAAAAGTATATGTAAAAAAATTCACGTCCCCAAAATGGCAATGTGCTTGTTCAGAGCAGTAAACAACTACTTACCAACTAAGCATAGATTATTATAACAGCACATTGCAGTTAATTTAGTTTGTATTCTTTGTCATGAAAGGGATGAAGATACTGAACATTTATTTTTTAAATACAAATACACGTCAACATTGTCGAAATGGTGTCGTACTAAGCTAAGTTGGTCAGTAAATACAAATGAGCAACTTGATTTACACAAAAAAAATCGACAAAATAGAAAATAAGTTCTTTGGAAGAAGTAAAGACATTGCTAGTATTGCTTTATCGACTTCTGTGTGGTTATTATGGCGATAACGTAATTCCAGAATCTTTAAAGAGGTTAATAACAATGAATAGAAAATTTGCAAGCAAATTAAAGAGCATTTGGCAATCAGAATATGGAAATCTAAGCATAACAACATCACTAATATTGAGATTAGCAGAGAATGGGGTTAAAAATATCACCAGCAAAAGCGTTTGGGGTATAGATTAGTGAATGCGCTGAAGCAGATCTCTCCTTTTTGGTGAGGTATGAGTTTGAACCTATATTACATTACATTTATTTACTTTTACACAAATTTCATGTAGATAAAAGCAAACAAACATATCCAAAGAAGAGATCCACTGACACAGTCATAGTTATGCTGGCCTGCAATCAAGAATCATATAAGTTTCTTGGAAGTTCTGGGAGGCAAAATAAATAAATCTTCTTGTAAATAAAAATACTTATCTGAAAGAGTAAGGGTAGCAGGCACTGAGAAATCGTTGACTCTCTACAGAATCCAGCACAGTAAAGGTGAATGCATATTAGAAATAAACATGATTTTCATCTGAAACTGGGGATTAAAGGTTAGATCTGGATAGGTCTGGGTGCGGTGCAAGAAGTTTGATTTAGCAAGAAAAACAAAATTTGCATTTAGGCTTTGAAAATTTGATATGAATGGGAAAGTGGTGTTTGAGTTGGGCTTTTGGACTGACGTCGACAATGACTTGGAATATGGTTTTTTATTTTTGTTTTAACTTGGTTGTATAACATAGCGGATGCTTTTCTCTTTGTATGTGTACAGTGCTTTGGACTACCCGTAATAACAAAATTTTGAATTTGGTTCAAAAAAAATCCAAAGACCCCTTTCCTTCGTATCTTAGGCCGGCCATGAAAGGGTCCATGATGGACCAAATCTCTTTCCAAACTCATTAGTAAATTATTTAATTTAAATCCATTTGAATTCTTATTGATCTCGTATATTGATACACATATATATATATATATATATATAACTTTTATATATGCATCCAACAAATGACTAACAACAATTTGAACAATTTTAGAAGTGGCAAGTCTATTTTACTAAACACGCCCTATATAATAAAAACAATAATAATTAATATTTCATAAATATTAACCGATTTAACTAACTTATAACTATTATAAACCAATTAAATCAAGCAGTGTTTCAAAGACTGAATAGATTCGGTTGTGCGACTCAAAGATGTGAATTTAGCTAGCGGTTAATATTCAAACTTTTCAAACACTAATGGTCACACATCACCTTAGCTAGTAGTGTGAGATTTTAACTTAATTCATTGCTTACAAATCTCATTAGTAAAATCCAATTTTATAATTTAGAGGTACATATTTGTAATGATTATATACACCAATTCACTTCGACAATACTATATTATTTTAGGATTTATGAAATTTGATTTTGGTGAAAATTCCAATATCATCCACATTCAACTTGGCTAGTTCATAAACGAAGTACTTGGTTCAATAATAACATTTAGTATTAACCGTATATTATGGCAAGAGATTTTGACTTTGAGTTGACTATATTTGACCATGATACTAACCTCATATAACTTAGGAGGCGAATCCTTTATTGAATAGTGTTTCACTTCCAATTCTTCAACTTAACCAAACTATAGTTGCTTGATGGTCGCTATGCCATGATTTTACTATAATTAAAATGGAGTATCCACGTTGAAGTTCAATAGTATTCTCTAGTCGATAGAACTGTGTGATATTATCACTTGATATTTCTTGTTTTACTCAGTTGTTGTTAACCAACAGGAAACTTTCGAATGAGTCATTCTATAGTTATCCAATAACTATCAATGCATAACCCCTAGGTTTTGCTAGTAAATGTGAGTAATACACTGCCAAAAATTTAGAGAGCATTACGTACTCTGGTCTCAATGGTTATATCAATATCCTTTCTCGAAACATCTTAACTAGGAATACTTAAAATAACGTGTTATTTTATTTTATGAATTTTTCTCATGATTACAACTCCTTGAAATTATTATCATATATTATATAATTTAAGGTTTTTATATTTAATACACTTTAAATTAATTAATTTCTTAATTAATTATATCATTAAATGATAAAGTATATAATAGAAATCAAATATCTTTATTACGAACAAGATTGGTTATAGAGTTAGATAAATGTAATAAATTACATAATTACCCCTAGAGCATACCCTAACTATCTCAATCTCCCAATTGCACTTGAGTCAATTATAGAATCTTATTCGCATCATTTCGATCAGTTTCCTCAGAAGTAATCGAGTTACTCCCTTAATAAACCGGTATGCTATATTGTTTTAATTATCTACTTTGTCAATCAACTCTCTGTGATGCTGAGAAACTCCCTTTATCATGTGGAACATTTTGGAGTATTTTTCTCGACTACTAGTGAGCTCTAGGTTCTTCCACAAACTGCATCGTGAAAGTGACTGTAGGATCGTGTAATAAGAATATTATCTAAACTACTTGTGCGAAATATAAAGTAAGTAAATAAAGCAGTAAAATAAAATCACACCAGAGATTTTTATACTAGTTAGAACTTCCCATACTACGTCCAATCTCAGACTCCTTCTGGAATTAAACTTGCAACCCTCACTTAAACCGGAGGAATAGGTTTATATCGCCTGAGCAACAGAACAGGACTTTGACCACCTGAGCAACCGAATATGATTTTTCCCGCCTGAGCAACCGAACAGGACTTTGATACAAATAAATTGTTTTCTTGACTTTGTGTGTTCTTGTTACAACACAGATTTGTTGAATGAAGGACGCCCTTCCTATAATCTTTTCCTCAAGTATGATATGTATATTTGTATGTCCGTGAAGATAAGGAAAGTATAGATTGCTCTAGAAATGAAGAATTATAAGCGTGATTTCACAAACTCTAAACAATAAGAAGTTCTGAATATTCAAGAGAGTAGAGAATAGAAAAGTTAGTGCTTTGATCTTGAATGGAATGTATATTTATAATAAATGAAGAGTTACAACACTTGGTAAAGAGTTCTGAAGAACGGAAATGGTTGCAACTCTTCCTGGAAGAGATTCCTCTTCAAGAAGAGGAGTGTCTCTTCAGAAAATTTAAAAAATATGAAAGTTATATCATATTTAGTCGACTGAATATGATCAATCAGTCGACTGTATTAAAACAAAAGTTTTTAGTTCGAATATGGCACATTTCAGTCGACTGATCATTAATATTTAGTCGACTGAATTGTGTAATATATAAAATTGCATGTGCATAGGTCAATCGACTGACTGGATGGTTCTAGTCGACTGACCTGTATATTTTCAGAAATGCAGGTTTACTTGAGGATAGATTTTAACAACAAATACTAACTTAAATTTTAATAAACCATGCTTGTCGAATATTTGATAATCCTTTTTCTGTCTTGAACTCCTTATCATGAATCAAAAGCATGAAGTCCAACATTCTCCCCCTTTTTGATTGATGACAACTTCATTTGAGATAAATTTCGACAAAAATCTATAACTCCCCCTGAATCTATGTCGGTATTTTGTAATCCTGCAAATGTTGTTAGTGCGAAACTTCTTCTCCCCCTTTGTCATCAGCAAAAAGGAGATATATATATATATATATATGATTATATTTACACAACATATGATAATGCATAACAACAATAATGATAACAAACACACAACATATGATCATACAACAACATTAATGATAACAAACATACAACATATGATCATACAAGAACAAAAACAATTGTACCAACAAAGTTAAGAAAGTACTTAACCCAAAATAACACAAACACCAACATTTAAGTCAAAATACAACATAGTTTAAGAACATAAACCATTATCACATAATATCAAAATAAAAGATAGTAGAAAATAACTTACTCTTCCCCATCACCATTTGAGCTCTCTTCTCCTTCTTCATCATCACCTTCCCTTTCTTTATCACTACTCCCACCTAAATTTTCACCTTCGCTGCCTTCTTCTTCTTTTCCGCAGGATGACCATGTGAAACGAGATTGCGGTCGTTTCCCCGGATCTGTAGGAACATGGACTGCTGTGGAGAAGGATGGACCACAAGATAACACATCCCATATGTTATTTAGAAAGCCTTTGATACGATTGAGTTTGGAATCCATTTTGGTAACGGTAGTTTCAACTGGAGATAGTCGTCTATCTAATATCTTTTGGTTTCTAGAAATAATCGTGTAAGCTTGGCGTGCTTGTGTATCTGGTCCAATTTCTTCAATATCATGTACTTTTCATGGAGCTTGAGAAGAAGAACCCGTTTTGATTTGAGTAGTTTGTTAACGGGAAGAAGGTTGAGGTTATCCCGCAGCTTGATTCTCTTTCCAATGTTCAAAAGTTATGATTGTATGATTTTGGAAGTGTTTAGGAAGACCCATAAGACTTAAGGTCTTGGTGTTAAGAGAACCAATCGCAGTAAAGTCCGAATCGGGAAGAGGGATTTCAAAATGTAGAATAAGTCTCATTATATAAGCTCCGTAATGAATGGTTTTCATATGGCCTTAGATAAAGGTTTGAAATTCTTCGAGAATGTCCTTTTCCCAATTTACGGATTGTTGTCCCCATATAGCATAGAGTGATTGGTAATCTCACTTATAAATTTTCTCATAGCTTCCGGTACGAGGGTTAATGGAGTAAGTAAGAGTATGATGCATGATTCTTGCTTTCGGTTGGGGCTCTATTGCCTTAAGTTCTTTTAAGTCGTCGGAAAGAAAAAGTGACCTACTCTATCTCGATGATCCATATCAACCTCTATCATGTTTAAATCATCGCATTCTGAAGTACATTGTAGGATCCTTCCTATTCTAGAGATGGGTAAAAACATCTTCACTCCACATAAATGTCCATACACAATCGTTGGTATTATGAATCGGTGATGATCCAAGTTAAGATTAGCATAAAACAGCTTAATCAAAAGGTGATTAATCTTTAGGTTGTTGGCATTATAATCAAGCAATGATTCTAGACCACTTCTCCTTGCTAGGTCTTGAAATGCATAGGGGAATTTTACAAACAAACCTTCGAAAATCCTAGAGTTCTTCATCTTGATGAACCTTTGAACGGCCTTATCATTGTATAACCAACTTCTAATTTGAGATTCGGTAGGTCCTGCTGAAGAGGAGGAAGGTCTAGCTCTCTTGGGTGGCATTATCGTTAGGGTTTTAGAGAAGACGAGCTTGGATAATTTTGAGTAGTTTTGGATTAAACTAAAGGAATTTTAAAGAGAGTGAATGGGTATGGAGGTAGTTGAAAAGATGAGATGTTATAATGAAGAGATGGAATGAAAAGGAGCTGCCTTTTTATTTTAAAAAATTCATTTTCCATATTCAGTCAACTAAAAATGCAAGTTTAGCCGACTAAATATTGACTCGAGGCCAAAAATTTGTCAGGTCAGTGATTCAGTCGACTAAATATATCGTTTCAGTCGACCGACTGTATCCGGAACCTTTTTAGTTCATTTTGGGTATGATTTAGTCGACTGAAAATATTGTTTAGTCGACTGAATTTCATGTATAATATTTAATTAAAACGGTATTCAGTCGACTGACTGTACCAATTCAGTCGACTGGTGCTGTGAAAAATAGCATGTTAACTTTATTGACAAAAAGAATTGCTACTTCATGTGTATATATATTATATATATTAATACAGCATAGATAAAAACAAGAAAATGTAGTTTAAGTAGAGGAAGTCGAATTCTTCGGAGTCTCACATTCTTCCGGCTCAATTTTAGTGTGTTCTAGAGCTGGTTGAATTGTTGAGCTTTCCCATGAGTTTGGAGAGTACAGAGGCATCTCGAGTGATGGAACATGAACATTATTATTCATTGGTGAAGCACCACAGAACTTTAATGAACACTTTTCCAGAAAACCGAGTCTCCAAGCATGAACTTTTTGTTCATAGTACATTTCTCGTTGTAAGTTTAGTGTTTCTCTTTGATAATGGTGAATGTCATCGTTGTTGACAGATGGTGAACTAAAATGTAGTTTCCGTCCACGCTTTGGTACCGGTGTATATCCAGTATGATAATTTGAGGGTGGTACAATAGGAATAAGTTGATGATATACAGGAGTAGGAGTTGAAAGGTTGGAAGAATTGGTGGATGGGGAGCCATAGTCAAAGGAAGAATATTTTGAGCTTTCTAGAGAAGACATAATGACTTGATCATTGTTTGTGAAATAAGCAAAAAAATAGAAAGCAAGTTTATGGTGAGAAACCAGAGAAAAATTGATGGTGATAAACAATTGACTAAAACAATGTATGGGTAAAAATGTAGCTACGAAAATAGAATGTATAAAGAGAAGTGAAATTCAACCTATAGTGTGAAATAACATATAGCAAGATTCCTAATTTATTATTTTTATTTTTTATTTTTTAGTTTACAAATCTTTTAAAGATAAAATTCCTAATTCTCTTCTTAATTTTATAAAAATATTTTCATTTAAAGATTTTGTAAATATATCAGCCAGCTAGTTTTCTAAAGATACAAATTCTAATCTGACTATATCCTTTTCAATATTATCACGAAGCAAATGATGACGAATGTCAATATGTTTTGTTCGTGATTGATTGATAGGATTTTTAGATAAGTTTATAGCACTTGTGTTATCATAGAAAATAGTTGAATTAGACAAATTAGTTCCAAAATCTTGAAGTGTTTGTTGCATGTAGATGACCTGAGCACATGCTAAAGCAGCTGAAATATATTCTGCTTCACATGTCGAGAGTGAAACACAATTTTGTTTCTTGCTAAACCAAGACACTAAGGATTGTCCAATAAAGTGACAAGTCTCACTCGTACTTTTTAGATCTGCCCGACATCCTCCAAAGTCAGCATCACTGTATGATACTAACTCGAAAGGACATTCTTTCGGATAAAAGAGTCTGAAATCTTTGGTTTTGCTTAGATAACGTAATATGCGTTTCACCGCTTGCATATGTGATTCTTTAGGATTTGCTTGAAATCGGGCACATAAACAAACACTCATCATTATGTCAAGTCTACTAGCTGTTATATAAAGTAACGATCCAATTATACTTCGATATAATTTTTGGTCAACACTTTTGCCATCTTCATCTCGATCGAGATGGATTGTTGTACTCATTGGAGTTTTTTTGGCAGAATTATTTTCCATACCAAAGCGTTTACTTAGATTGTTACAATATTTTTCTTGATTAATAAAAATTACATTATCTAATTGTTTAATCTGTAATCCAAAAAAATATGATAATTCTCTCATGTGTGGCATTTCAAATTCTTTGGTCATTATATTAGAAAATTCCTGACATAACTTGTCATTTAGGGAACCAAAAATAATATCATCAGCATAAATTTGGACAATTAAAATATCCTTTTTAGTACGTTTAATAAAAATAGTTTGATCAACCTTCCCAATTTCAAAACCAGAGTCTATAAGATAGCTTTTAAGACGTTCATACCAAACACGAGGTGCTTGTTTAGACCATATAAAGCTTTCTTAAGTTTATAGACATGGTCTGAGAATTTTCCATGTAAAAATAGAGGAGGTTGTTCAACATAAACATTTTCTTTTATATATCCATTTAGAAAATCACTTTTCATATCCATTTGATAAAGTTTAAAATTATGAAAAAATGCAAAGGCCAATAAGATACGTTTGCTTCTAGTCGAGCGACTGGAGCAAACGTTTCTTCATTGTCAATTCCTTCCTCTTGATTATATCCTTATGCAACTAATCTAGCTTTATTCCTAATAATATTTCCTTGTTCATCGGCTTTATTTTTTAAGACCCATTTAGTACCAATGACTGTTTGATTACTTGATCTAGGAACTAAGTCCCAAACTTCGTTTCGTTTGAATTGGTTTAGCTCTTCTTGCATAGCTATAATCCAATAGTCATCAGTAGAGGCTTCTTTAGCATTTTTAGGTTCAATGTTAGAAAGGAATGCTACATGGCCCATTTGATTAAGTTGATTTCTAGTTTTGACATTTGAATTAATTTCTCCAATGACATTTTCTACAGGGTGATCTCATAAAATCCTAGGAGGAGATCTTAATCCATTTTCATTATGAACAACGTTTTCATCATCTTCAAAATTATGAACAATGTTTTCATCTTCTTCAAAATTATTTTGAGTATTATATTTGTGATTGTATTATTCATTATCTCATCATCCTTAAGACTTTTATTAAACTTAAAACTCTCATCGAAGGAGACATGAAGTGTTTCCTTGATTGTTTTAGTTCTTTTATTGAAAATTCTATAAGCTTTACTTCGTTCCGAATATCCTATGAAAATTCCTTCATTAGATTTTGGATCGAATTTTCCAAGCTGATCTTTTGTGTTTAAAATAAAACATTTTGAACCAAAAACCTTAAAATATGAAATATTTGGTTTTCTTTCATTAAAAAGTTCATATGGAGTGTGTTTTGTTAGTGGTCGGATGGAAACACGATTCAAAACATAACAAGTAGTTGCTATAGCTTCTGCCCAAAAATGTATTGGTAGAGTGCTTCCATTTAATAAAGTTCTTGCACATTCTTGTAAAGTTCTATTTTTCCTTTCTACAACTTCATTTTGTTGTGGTGTTCTAGGAAAAGAAAAATTATGGTAAATTCCCTTTTTATTCTTTTTATTACAAAAATGCTCAAAAGCTTTATTTTCAAATTCACATCCATGATCACTTCTAATGTTTTTAATCTTTAAATTTTTGACATTTTGAATTATTTTAAAAAAATTTGAAATTTTCAAAAAGTATCGCTTTTATTTTTCATAAAGATAATCCAAGTATATCTCGAAAAGTCATCTACTATTACAAACACATATTTGTTATGGTTTATAGATTGAACTTGAGTTAGGCCAAAAAGGTCCAAATGCAATAGTTCAAGTGGTTGTAATGTAGAAATATTTTTCTTTGATTTAAAAGATGATTTTGATAATTTACCTAATTGACAAGCATCACAAATATTGTTTACTTTAAAATTCATTCTTGGTAAACCATTTACTAAATCATTCTTAGATAATTTGTTTATAGCTTTGAAATTTATATGACAAAACCTTCTGTGCGATAACCAAGAATCATTTTCTTTAGCTATTAGACACATATTTGTGTTGTGATTTATATTCAAATTTAAAACACATATATTTTTATCTCTAATACCTTCAAAAATAAGATTTTTATTTTGATAATAAATGCTACACTTATCTTCAGAAAAAATATATTGAATCCTTTGTCACACAGTTGACTGATGTTAAGTAAATTGTGTTTTAAATTCTTAACTAGCAAAACATTTGTAATAAGAGGTAAATTAGATGTACCATTATTGCTCACATCGCCTTTGCCGATGATGTATCTTTTGGAATTGTCTCCAAAAGTGACAAAACCTCCATCTGAGTAAATAATGTTAGTCAACATGTCTTTGTTTCCTGTCATGTGTTTTGAGCAACCACTATCCAATATCCATTTTCCTCTCTTTTTAGTCAATACTTACAAAAAATATATAAATGACGTTGGTACCCACTTTTTATTAGGGTCCTAAGAGTTAGATCTTAGGAAGCCAAGCCCATGAGGGTTTAGAATTCCCTTTATAAACAAAATCTTTATTTTTATGAACAGTGGATATAAAAGATTTTATATACTTGTTTCTGATTAGATTATTATTAGTTTTTGGTACCCAAATTTTTATAGTACTTGTTTTACTAACTACTTTCTTTTGAATAACAACCTTTGGCTTAGATTTTGCCTTTACAAAATTATTATGCAAATTATAATTTTTATAAGATATATTATTCTTCTTTGGTTTTGAAGAATTTTTATATCCTAATCCATTCTTATTAATGGTAGATTGAGAATTACTAATAATTTCAGAAAGATTTTCTCTTCCTTTATTAAAATTTGTCACATTTTTAGTTATACTATATAACTCGGTTTTGAGGCTAGTGTTTTTCAACTCAAGAATTTTGACATTTGATTTTAAATCATGATTTTCTAAAGCTAGTGTCATATTATTTTCTTTTTGCACTTCTACTTCATTTGATAGCATAGTGAGTTGAGAAGAAACATTAGATAAAGATTCTTGTGTATTAACAAGTTCTTCTTCTAAAATTTTCTTTTCATCTCTTAGCATATCAACTTCTATTTCAATTCTGTTTAATCTTTCTAGTGCATCTTTATACTTTCTTTTAGTTTCCTTGAGTTTATCTAATAATTCTGAGTTTATGTCAATTAAATCTTCAAAAGTTAAATCACTTACATTGTTAGTTGAAGCCATAAAGCAGACGTTGGCTTGTTCAGAGTCATTGTCCGTGTCACTGTCTGATGATGAAGATGATTCTGAATCATTCCATGTGACTGAAAATGCCTGCTTCTTCTTGTACTTGTCCTTCTTATTTTTGAATCTACCTTTCTTTCTATCAGGACAGTCTTTCTTGATGTGCCCTTTCTTGTGACATTCATAACATTGAAGAGCAGAGGTGGATGGCTTGTTGTTGTTGTTGTTATTACCGCTGAAGCTATTCTTGTTGTTCCTAAATTTGTTGCTCTTTCTGAATTTCAAAATCTTTTTTAAATTCTTAGCAATAAATGTCATATCTTCCTCATCTAAATCTGATTCATCCTTTTCTGCTTGGAATGTTATATTCTTCTAGTCTTGCGCATGTACTCGTTTTGCCTGGAGATTAACTTCATAAGACATTAACCGGATAATCATTAGGTCTAGGTGCTAGAATCCAAACATCATTTCATTCAAATTGATTTAGCTTTTCTTTCATAGCCATAAACCAACTCTCATCATTGAGAGCTGTATCTATGTCTTTGGGTTCAATTTCTGAAATAAATCCACTGTATAGACACAAATCACATAAATTTCTAAAAGAGGAACGAGTTAGAATACCTGCGGTAGGATTACCTATTACCAATTCTGAAGGATATGATCTACTTTGAATTTCAATCTCTCTGGTTCCAGATTTCTTTGGACTTCTTCCGCGGTTGCAGTTTCTTTTGGATTTTCACATTCATCCTTTTTGATCTCCTCTTCAACATTGCTTTTGATTGTTCCCTTGCTTTGATCATCAATGCCTTCATCAAATTTCACATTGATTGATTCCACGATTGTTCTCGTTCTTTTGTTGTATACTCTATAAACTTTGCTTCTAGAAGAGTATCCCATGAACATGCCTTCGCTAGATTTTGGCTCAAATTTTCCCAGTTGATCACCTGTATTGAGAATAAAACATGGACAGCCAAAATTTTTGAAATATGCAATATTTGGCTTTTGGTTGAACCATAGTTCATATGGTGTTTTCTTAAGAATCGGCCTAATCATGACTCTATTCATTACATAAAAAGCTGTATTTACTGCCTCTGCCCAAAAGGACAAGGGTAGTTCATACTCATTTATCATAGATCTAGCCAACTCTTGTAGGGTTCGATTCTTTCTCTCGACTACTCCATTTTATTGTGGAGTACGTGGGGCAGAGAATTCATGTTTAAATCCATTTTGATCACAAAAAATCTCAAATTCATAATTTTCAAATTCTCTACCATGATCACTTCTTAGCGAAATAATAGAAACTCCTTTTTCATTTTGAACTAGTTTTGTGAATTTAGTGAAGTATGAGAAAGTTTCTGATTTTTTAGCTAAGAAGTATACCCACGTGTATCTAGAGTAATCATCAACCAATTCAAAACAATATCTCTTGCCACCTAAACTTGCAATATCGTTAGGTCCAAACAGATCCATATGAACTAGTTCAAGGACTCTAGAGGTACTTACAGTGTTCTTGGCATGAAAAGATGATTTTTAAAATTTTCCCATAGTACATGCTTTACATAGAGTTTCTGTTTTGAAATCATGAGATGGTAAACCTCTTACCAAATCTTTTCTTTTTAATTTGTTTAACACATGTCCTAATCGTCTATGCCATAAGTTTACTTCTTCATCCTTAGCTACTAAACATTTTGAAAGAGTGGGATCATCAAAAGATAGAGAGTATATATTACCTTTCCTCTTACCTAAAAATAATGTTTCTTTTGATGATTGGTCAACAATTTTGCACAAATCAGAATCAAAAACAACATTCATTCCCTTATCACATAACTGGCTGATTGAAATCAGATTATGGTGCAGATTTTCAACATATAATACATCGTTTAAGGTAAATGTGCCATTACCTACTTTATCTTTACCGATAATTTTACATTTATCGTTGTTACCCACTGTGACTCTGCCACCTTTGTACTTTTCTAGGCTAAGGAACTTTGATTTGTCGCCCATCATATGCCTGGAATAGCCTGAATCCAGGTACCACTCTTGTTGTTCCTTAGCCTGCCAATACACCTCGCTTGGCTCGTTATCATCGTTGTCACCTATTTCACTTAAAAAAACACAGATTTTCTTTTTCACTCTCACATCTAGTGCTTTCATCATCATCTTCATCACTTTCATCCCAAGTTGCTGCAAAACTTCTCCTTTTTAGTTTCTTTCCTTTGCTGAATCGATTTTGAGGACAATTTGGCTTGATATGACCAGGTTTATTGCATTTATGACAAATGATCTCCTGCTTTTCTAAGTTGTCTAGAACTTTGATGATTCTGCTCTTTAGTTGTTGATTTAGGGTTGGATTTCCATATTTACGGTTCCACCTTTTGAATCTCTTTATTATCAGTGTCAGTTCAGCTGCTCCTTAATCATCATCTTCACTTTCCATTGTTCCTTTGAGAGATACTGATTTCTTTCGTGTATCTCCTCCTTCACGTTCTTCCTTGAATTTGATTTCTAGCTCATAAGTGGTGAGGTTTCCGATGAGTTCTTCAACTTTAACCTGTTTCAGATCCTTTGATTCTTGGATGGCAGTCACCTTTGCTTCAAAATTTCATGGAAGAATTCTGAGGATCTTTCGGACTATTTCAAGTTCTGTGTATTATCTTCCTAGGGATTTTGATTTGTATACAAGATTAGAAAGTCGTCCATACATTTCTTTGACACTTTCATCCTTCGCCATTGTGAAGTTCTCGTACTCGTTACTAAGCATGGCAAGGCGAGATTCTTGAACCTGGGAGGTTCCTTCATGAGTCACTTCAAGCGTGTGCTAGATTTCCTGCACAGTTAGACAATATGAGACATAGTTAAATTCAATTTGATCTAATGAACAAATAATAGAATCCATAGCTTTAGCATTAGCAATTTGCAGTTTATTTTCAAGATCTGTCCATTGATCCATAGGTTTATCAACTTCTTGATTGCCTACCATTACTGTTGGTGTACTATATCCTATTTCAACAATATTCCATGCATCTATGGTGTTCAGAAAATTTTCATTCTAGTTTTCCATTATGCATATTCACTATTGAACATGGGTGGTCTTGCTATGGACTGACCTTCAGTAAAAGCATTGTTAAAAGAAGCCATTGAAAGAAAAAATCAATTTTTTAACAGAAAATGGTTTTTGATCCTAGCTCTGATACCACTTGTAGGATCGTTTTCACCCTAGAGGGGGGGTGAATAGGGTCTACTACTAAAAATTAATGTGGAAATAAAAATAAAAACATAAAGCAATGCAGTAAAGATCACACATAGTTTTACCCAGCTTCGGCAAAAACTTGCCTACGTGCTGCCCCCAAGGTTTCTACTAGAAATTAAGTAATTAGACGCTTACAAAATAAACGTAAACTTGTGATACCCGCTAACTCGATTAACCTAAATTTAAACTTAGATTTAGGTTAATCGAGTTAGCGGGTATCGCAAGTTTACGTTTATTTTGTAAGCGTCTGATTACTTAATTTCTAGTAGAAACCTTGGGGACAGCACGTAGGCAAGTTTTTGCCGAAGCAGGGTAAAACTATGTGTGATCTTTACTGCATTGCTTTCTGTTTTTATTTTTATTTCCACATTAATTTTTAGTAGTAGACCCTATTCACCCCCTCTAGGGTGAAAACGATCCTACGGTAAGTAGGCCGAGGTCCAAGAGTGCATCTAATTATGTATTGTATCTTATTATTTGGTGTGGAGTAAAACCAGATTAGGCTAGTATCCATCCCAACGGCCTAATTATAGGGTCGCTCCCCAAATCCATGACACACTTTTTCATGTGTATGGCTGAGAGCTACCGCCCCTATGTCATATAGGCCAGCAATCTGTTATCAATGTGGCACTTGTAGGGTCAAGACCATTGCATAGCATTGTCTTATACCCGATGGATATTGGGTCATGATGGCCATCGAGGTAACTAAAGACCGTAGGAGAAGCATTAAGAGCGTTTGAGGAAAGTTCTTAGAGAAGACTAAGAGCTGTCAGTCTCCTGTCTGGTTATAGATGTAGCATGGTAGAATTACAATCATATGATGTTATTTAATGGCGACTTTGAGTTGATATGATTATCTTTGTGACCGAGAGTCCATGAGATAGTCAACCCGTGTATATGTTGCTTGTGTAATCATCGGTAGGATGATTATTAACATTATTGAGAGTACTGTTTGGTAGCTTTGTACCCCATGCTTGTCTCCTTAATATGGGTTTAGCTAAGTGCTAAGCCAGGCACAGCGTAATGTTTGTCATATTCACTTTATTGCTTGTGTATGTGATAGTTTTTCGATGAATGATTGGTTGTTTTTACAATGAATTGATATTCATTTATATGTACATGCCAATGATGATTAAGTTTAGAGCCTTGACTATGATGTTATACCGCTGTTATTATTTTCGAGATAAATGTTATTATATTACCATTACATATTGACATATGTAATTTAGACATAGACTCGTGTGTTATTCTATAATGCTTGGGTTAGTCCGAGGTGTTTCAAGTTCAGGTACTCGGTAGCTATCTTAATTGTGGATTATTTTTGGGAGGCTAGTATATGTTAGAGGATGATAAATACCCTATGATTTTTGTAGCCTCATTTGTGTATTATGATGTATTTATTATGATAATGATATGTATATTTGATGGAGTGAGCATTGGACTGCTTTTTTGTTGCTCAACTATGACATGTATATTTGATGTATTATATTTTATCGCTGCATTCTGACTCTATGATCTTTGTATATTTATTTTGTGTTATGTATTGTTCTATCTTGGAAACCACACGTGTTTATTGCTTTGTGCCGATATCAAGTACATTATGGTATTTATTATATTATTTTGATATACATCTATCGGCATTAGCTTAAGGGAATATGCATTTGTGTAAGCTCAATATCGTCTCATTCTTCATATTACTAGACGGTATTAAGTTGTAATACTCTTTGTAGTATGGATATAGAGGTAGGTGTTACATATGGCTTAGTCCATAATTCCAAAATAATTGTAAAAAGTTCAGGTATTTTGTATTTTTTAATGCATCACTTTTTTTATGAAAACAAATATCATTATTATAGATTTATCTTATAACAAATTTTCATATTGAAAAAAAAACTATATTTATATTCATTCAATGCTAAAAACAGTTAGTATTTAATAAATAATACTTGACATATTTACGAAGATAATCTTTCCTAACTTAATGCGTACACTAATAAGTGCCAAATAGTGTGCTTCCATTGTTTCTACCATTGCTATAACAAAATACGAAATATGAAGCTCCATTCAACCACTTATTATTGATTTTTATTTCATCCACTATAACCGGTTCACAGTCGAGAGGTTTAGATCAAATATTTTGAACTCAAGGAAATAAATTTTGTATTAAACAATTTTATATATGAAAATACATTTGGAATTGAAATCACGTTTCTTATTCTATATTAAGTATCTACTAGTATTTTATACAATTCTCGTTTTTGATGTTTCTCCATGAAGCAAAGTGACCATCCACTCTCTTCATCCTAACTGAGCCTATCTAACATCTACTTTCGGATAGTCATTTTCCTTTTAAATGGTCAAACCATTAAAAGAAATCCTTATTACAAGATCACATCAAACTCTTTACAAAAGTGAATTTGGTCATCCTTAACATTTGAGGATATTAAATAAGTTTCACCTTATGAAAACTGATCAAACTTGACATTTCAATAATCGAATTTCTATGTCCGTCTTATAGCTCTTGGTCTAGTAATACATTTAACACAGCAAGATCCTTTTCACAAGCAATCACATTGAATACATGATCTTGTATCATGGTTTACTTGCTCATTTTGGTTCAACTAATTCTTCAAGGTTTCATACATTATGAATCATGATTGTTCACCGTATAACATTTATGTGTAATCGAATATGGATGAAATATCCATATTGTTGTATTGCTTTTAGAGTTCAAAACTCTTGGAAGACAATACACATTTTTGGGAAAGTAGACACCTAAGTGACCAAGGTATGAATGTGTTTAGTAGTTTTATAATTTGGCCCTTGCATGGGTCTTGAGTTAATAACATGCCAAAAAAAATTTGGTGAGTATATTTTTTATTTCTATGTCAATCTTAATCATTTATATATTTTAACTGATTAACATTTTATCACTTATATTAGTAGCACAAATTTATTGAAGTAGATTATTTTAATTTTGTATAGCATATGTTCTTACAATATTAGAAATATTATATATATTCATTTCATAATTTAATAAGGCTCCCATCAGATTTTTAAATTCCTCAAAACCCTAAGAAAAATATAGAAATCTTGCAATTTCTCTAGTGAGTGTTAGGACATGTTTACCTTGGGATTCTGATCTTGACTTTGATCAACAAATCATAAGCCCACAAGTGATGAGTAACTCCTAATCGGTTGTACCATATATAGCTCATAACCTGTGGTCTTTGTCCTAATCTTATTTCGACCTTGAGTTTTCTCAACAAATTAGAAGAGATTATACACTCATACCTACCATTTCGCAACTGTCTATGTATAATGCATGTACCTTAAGTTTGCTTAACAAATTCGTGCATGTATCTTACCTCGTCTAGCCAATATATTGATAGTACTACACATATCATCCCTAGCTTAAGTTTGCTCAACCACTAAAAAGTATGAAAGTAATCTATTAATATATAAATGGTAGATGATAACTTCATATATTAGAGATTTATAGTCTTTAATATATATATATATACACACATATAGTGATCTCGATTTAAGGAATAATGTGTTTCTTATGAATTACCCTCGTGATTCAAGGGTCAGACACATCTGAAACCACTATATTCATATTTTACATACTTACTCCAAAAATCTATTTTAGGTTTATTTCAGTTCCGCTTATATTATTTTATACATGTACAGTTATATCAAGGTAATTTGTTTTTAATTATTATAATTTAATTAACTTATATAATGTATATATGTATCTTAAATCATATTTAGTTATTTTTAAATCATATTAATTAAATCATATTTTATTAATTTTAATTTTACTTTAATAATTAAATCATATTAAATTTATATTAAATTTCTGAAATTTTGTACTATTCATCTAAAATAATTTAAGATAAATAATTAACTATAACTTATAGTTTGTTTATATACATATTAATATACGTATACATTTTAATTAATTAATTTTGTTTAATACATTCATCTATTTAATTAAATATTAAATTAATCTGAAATTTTCATATAATTCTTTTAAAACAAATTTATGATAAATATATAACTATAATATTTATAATTACATACATATGTCAATATATACATGTGTGTATAATTATTTAACCTTTTAACTAATTATTTAATTTAATTTATTTACTCATATTAATTGAATATACATTAAAAATTTGAAATTAGTTATTTTATTCTTAAAGCATTTTTTGAAAATTTTTAATTTATATTGTAACCTTTTAAAAAAATTCTTTTTATATTTTTATTTATTTTAAAATTCAAAATATAATTTAAATTTCCGAACTGAAATTTGAAAATTAGCCCAATGCCCAAATCAATTTGGACGTTTACAATTGGGTTAACCTTTTGGACTTACTCCACTCATCGGGCTAACTAAGGAGGGAAAAATATTTGATTACCTAACCCCAAGCCTAGACACTACTATTATATGCACCTATCAGATAAGCAGGTTTAGTTGGTTAGCCCTAAAGTTGCTAATTTAGGCCTCATATATAATTACCTTAGTTATTGATTTTGATGGTAACAACCTTGATTACTATAATATACATTCGTATAAAATATAGATGCGAATGTTCTGCCAAGTTATATAGTATGTAGTGCAGGATATTATAAAGGTGTTGACTGTACGGTATAAAGACTCAAGAAATGGACATGAAGACTCATGAGTACAAAGATCAAGATATGAAGATCTCAAGGCTATAATATAATGTATAGAGTTATAGTATATTGCTAAAGTCCCTGGTAGCAATCTTTGATCTCTATCTCTTATTTTTCTATCTTTTAAAATTTTAAAACGAAACAAATTTCAAAATATTTTATAAAAGTTTTTCAAAGTTCAAAATGTTTATAAACTATGTTCAAACTTTTTACAAAATATCAAATTATTTTTATAAAGTATAGGGTTTTCAAAACATTTTAAAAGAAACTAGTTTTCAAAAATACATGCATATGCCGACATACATGGTATGGATATGTCAACATACATTCCGCCAAATGGTTTTTCAAATTTTGAAAAAAGTGCCTATTCATCGCAATTCTTCCAAACGGACACATCTATTTAATCACTATATAAAGGGGAGTTCAAACGAATTTTTTAATAGTTATTAACTTATTTTCTTTTCTCCTCTTACACTCTTGAAAACTCCATTAAAAATATACTCTATTCTCTTCAAAATCATATAAAAATCAATTCAAACTTCATTGTATTGATTCATTACTACTTTCTTACTGTTTCAGAATCATCTCTCTCTCAAACCAAAGATCAAGGTGTTGTCCAAGAGGCCATAAGATCCATTGTATCCAAAGTTCAAGAAATTGTCTTTAGAAAAACTATCAAACTCTATTTGTATTTGCTTGTGCTTATAGCCCGTTCAAATCAAGTGAATGTGCTTAGAAGCTCGGAAATCTATGTGGGTGTGCTTGTAGCCTGTCCAAATCAAGTGGGTGTGCCCTGAGCCCAGAAAATTAAGAGGGTGTGTCTCGTAGCCTCAGAATTGAGATTATAATTGGGTTTGCCTTCTTCCCGTTTAAAGATTGGCATTTGAAAAAAATCTGTACAATCAATTGTATGGGATTGGATTTAGGAGAAATCCAAACCAGTATAAAATCCTAGGTGTCATCTCTTTAACTCTTTGCTTTACTAATTTTATTTTTATATGTAATTGCATCTGTGGCTGTTTGATAGTATAATTTTGTGCTGTTAATTTGAGGTTTAATGTTTAACTTGAAAGAATTTTAAAAAGATTCACCAAAGTAAGAAAACACTATTTACCCCCCTTTAGCGTTTAATTAGCCTTGAGATCCATAATTCTACAATCCACATATGGTATTATAGCACTAGGTTTTCAAAAACTCATAATTTTATTTTTTTGAAAAGTTTTACTAGCTAACAACACTGTTAGTGCATTTGTTAACACTTTTGATGAAAGACAATCTACGCTAGACCCGCACATTTTAATGGCAGTAATTACACTTATTGATCATGTAGGATGAAGATTTATTTACAGTCTAATGGTTTAGATATTTGGAATGTTACACAAAATGAGTATACAGAACCCCAAACTAATTTTGCACAATGGACTGCTGACCAAAAAGCAGTTGCATAGAATAATTCTGAAGCAATGAATATATTTTTTTATTCACTAGATAAAAATGAATTTAATAGAATCTCTATTTGTAAGTCTGCATATAAAATTTGGAGAATACTACAAGTTACATATCAGGGCACTAGTAAAATTAAACAGACCAAAATTTCAATGCTAACTAATCTGTTTCAATTGTTTAAAATGAATCTGAATGAGTCTATTTCTAACATGTACTTTAGATTTCAAGATATAGTGCATTCTTTAATAGCATTAGGTAAAAACTTTTCAAAAGAAGACCAAGTTAGGAAAATGCTTAATTCACTCTCTTCAGAGTGGGATCAAAAGACACTAGCAATAGAGGATGCTAATGATATTAGTATTTTGAAAATTAAAGAGTTAATTGGCAATTTAATGTCCTATGAAGCACAATTGCAGGGCAAAAGAGAAAGCAAGACAACTAAAAAGAAATCCATCACTTTCAATGCAATAATCTATGATCAGGATTCACACGATGCCAATGACAAAGAATTGCTTTCATAACCAGAAATTTCCAAAAGTTCCTAAAGTATTTTAAAATGAACAACTTTTGGAGAATTGAAAACAAGACTCCTCGAACTGGAACGGCAATTAGATGTTTCAACTGCGATGAACTCGGTCATCTACAAAGAGACTGTCTGCATTCGAATAAATCAAAGATCTCACCAGTTACTGATTCATCTAGAAAAAGAAAAAGGGTTTACACAGCAACATTAGATGATTTAGATACTTCCTCAAGCGATAATGAACCAGATTTTTAAGAATGTGAATATGTTTTTTATGGCAATAACATACTAGTTAGAACTGATCAATAGAAAGCGGCAAAAATGGTACTTTTTATTTATTAATTTTTTTATTACTATAAAATCTAGGAATAAAATATGGATTAATAATAATATTGGATGTATATAAGTGTATGAGTGTGTGTATAGGAATATTTTATATAGTTTTATTTTTGAAAATTATGGCCTATATGTCGACATACATAGGGCATATATGTCAACATACCTGCCAAAAATTTAAAAATTCAAATTTCATTTCAAAATTCAAATTTCCCTCTCTTTTACACTTACTCCCATGTTCCAGAAAAGCGTTTTTTTGACCAGAGAACATGACTCTTTGCTCTCTATTAATTCAATATGTCTCTATCCATTCATTCACTCACTTTATTTCAAATTTCAAATATCTCTTCATTCTCTTATCTCTTCAAAATCTCAAAAAATTGCCTCTTCAAGTCAAACTCCTAAAACCTAAGGCTCTTAAAGGGAATCGAAGGCTTTCTCTTCAATGAAAAAGAAGCTATTGATACTTATATGGAGTATGCTATTTCCAGAAAAGTTTTTCCCTGAATATTTTCTAAATTTGTACATTTTTTCTCTTATGGTCTTCAAGATCTTTACTTTCAAAATGAAATTTTTGGTTTAGTTGACACTTCTCAAAATGATTTTGATTGTTATCCGAATTTAGTCAAAATGTTTTATGCAAATTTAAATGGAAATTTTTTTCAAGAAGAAGAGGGACAAATTTGGAGTAGTGTGAATGGCACTCAAATTGTTTTAAATTGTGAACTTTTTGGTCATATGCTTGGTTGCAAATCTAGTGGAATTGACCTCTCCACTTTTCAAATTGATGAGCAAAATCATGAAGTTTTCTACGACATTTTCAAAAGTGATGAATAATTTGATTTTAAACACAAGAATCTTCGACCAAAATCGAGACTTATGAGTCTCATTTTACAACAAAGTATCACTCGGAGGGCGGGTATTTGCAATAACCCTACTCAAAAAGTTTTTAAAGCTCTTTTCACCATTTATGGAAACTATGACATCAATTGGGCATAAGTCATCTTAGATGACTTTGTTCAAACGAACATTACTAGACGTGAGAACAAACTCTACCATGGTATGTATCTTACTAGAATTTTCATATATTTTGTTACTGATTTATGAGGAGAATTGACTCTTCCCCGAAAAATTTTCGACAAGGCTAACATTTCTCTTATGCACATTCCACCTTATTTCGAACCATATGAAACTCTTGTCAAAAAAGAAGAAAGATTAGCATATGAAGAGGAGCAAGAAATTCAACAAGAAGAAAAGGAAGAAGGAGATAAAATGGATGTAAAAGAGGAAGAAGAGGAGGAGGAAGAAGTGGAAACTTTTTTATAAAGATTTGACAAGCCATCTCATTCCTCCAACAAAGAGATTTTAAGGAACCAAGAGAAACTTCTTAAAAACCAAAAGTAGCTAAAATGTTCCTTTAATAAAAAGTTAACTTCCATTTCCAAAAGGGGGACAAATACCATGGAAAGATAATTCGCAAGTTTGGTGGAAATTCGTCATCATCATCTACATATTTCTAAGCCTATCTAGTTATTTTCTTGTGATATCTAGCTTTTTATTCCTTATTAATGCGTGTTTTTAGTTTAAATTCATGTATTTCTTTTAAATCCATGTACTTTTCTATCATTAGTAATTAAATCTTGTTCTTGTTGTTACATATAGTTCTAATAGTCTCTGAAAGTTATAAATATATCATGGTATAAGATTAAAAAAACTATAGCAAAAATAAAAGTTTTGCATTTTCAGGTATGTACGTCGACATACAAGTAATGTATATGTCGACATATATGAGCCATTGGGAAAAAAAATTAAATTTTAAAATAAAATAACTACCACCTATTCAACCTGTCCAAATGACTTTTCACTCCTACATAAGCCTATTTCTTCCAGAAAAAACCGCTTATCATTTTACTCTCTATTCTCTTTTCATTCTCAAACATTTTTCAAACAAAATGTCTTATCCACACCAAAAATTGTGTGAAAACCTTAAACAAACACTTCAAACTTTCAAGGATATTCTCACTGTTATCTTAAGAAATCAAAGGCATTTAAAGTTAAGTTAAATGTCGATGATCATAGAGCAGGAAAAGAATTTTGATGCCATTCGATGTATGATTTCTTCCTTAATTAAAGAGGATCAAACCAATAACCTAGAATGCTCTGTTAACACGGATAATGAAGATTTAGATGCCATCAAATCAGATCCAATCTTTGGATCCGACGGTTGGGTTGAAGTTCCTAGGAATGTCTAGTTTTTTTTTTAAGTGTATGTATTTATTATATTTGAATTTTTATTTGATTGGATTTATGTGATATAGTTTGGATTAATTCTCTTAGGATTGGATTTAATTGTATTGATATTTGGATTTGTTTATGTGACTGCGTTATACATATAATTCCAATATCAGAAATGATGCGGCAAACGGTGACATTATAAAAGGATTGAAGCTATTGAGTTCTATATTGAAGAATAAAACCACATCTCGTTAACAACATATCTCTTTGACGGTATCTCTTTGTACTTCATCATTGTGTCAACAACATATCTCTTCGAAGCTAGAAACATACATCTTCGGTGATGTACCGCACCGCATCT
Organism: Allium fistulosum; assembly: GCA_030737815.1. NCBI lineage: Eukaryota > Viridiplantae > Streptophyta > Magnoliopsida > Asparagales > Amaryllidaceae > Allium > Allium fistulosum. The sequence goes on along the minus strand of CM060908.1, from coordinate 634,253,812 downwards.
CGCCACTTCGACATGATCCTTCTTCGATGGAATATCACGCAACTCGTTACCAACACCATACTCAAATGACTTCGAAGGTGTTAAGTATCAGTGATAGATTGATATTAGAGATGCACCTCGCCAATAATCACAGAAACTACTAATACCATGGCAACATCTCATCCTACAAGCACTTCGAAAGTATTCATGTCAAACGAGCTTGTGTCACACTTTGTCAATAATCACATCGCACATCACTATTGTATAGCACATCGAAGGCATCAAAAGCACCACTATTCAATTATCATGACCAAAGCAGGCTCATCGACAAACTACTCTTCAACTATTGATGCATTTTGCCATTCATAAGGAATCACGTTGCTTGATGCACATTACCGATAACATCACCGACCAATGTGAAGACCTTCACATAGCATAAAGGCAGGGACATAGAATATAGTGCTTCGATGATACCATCTTACATTAGCGATGATAGTCAACAATGTCAAAGACGTGGAAATAGGGTAATGCCGCCGAAGTCGAATACCGCTGAAGTCCATCCCATCAAAGACGTAAGACACAGAGTGGGGGTCGCCTACCTCTATAAGTACGACCCTAGGGGTACCATTTTGGGGACCGAGTTTTCATTTCTCTCTCTCTTCTCAAATCAAAGCCTTGTAACCCTAAATCAAATTGGGGATAAATCTATTTGACTGTAATCATATTCGAATTGAACGAACATGAACTTGACATTGCATATTGACTTTCATTTATGACCTTAGTAAAATTATTGACTTGGACTTGCATAATACAAACTTGTATGACTAGTTCGACATGAATCTAGTCGAAGTGCCTTAGACTATGACGAACTCCTATATGCATATTTATATGGACTATGGACCTTGAACATAAGAGCGGAATGCATAACTTGTTGTTATACACAACGCACTTCAATATGACTCCATGACTTATCATCTATGTCTATTGGAAATATGACATATCATTAGCCATATGGACAACATTGTTCAATGACTAATGTAGGTCCATATGCATGACAATCCTAATGGTCCAAGAGGACTTCAAACATAATGACTCAAGGCGATAAAATGAACTTTCATATGCCCTTCCTCAAGGGCCAATTGTCATCCATCAAGTAATGATTCTATCTTGAGATCAATCCTAAGTGATGAGCCAGACCTTGGATCATTGTCAGAAGCCTTAATCATGTCATCGCACATATCAAGACTAGGTCAACGTGATCAACCCATGCTTGATTACGTCTTTGCATGTACTTGAATCAAGAACTAACTTATCATAAGAAGCATCTGAAGTGTGATACCATTTTTTGGTCTAACAGACTGTATGATTGAATTTATTGTATAATTTGAATAAATATGAAATAATAAATATAATTTCTATCATCTTATTTATCATTTTACCATAATTTATCATATATATCTAAGTTTTTATCATCATCATCCCATATTACATCATATTGAGTATGTTTTAAATCATTTTTATTGATTTTGACTCTATAGTTTCTACATATTTTATTTGGAGGGGGAGTTTTTTATCCATTTTTGTTGATGATAAAGGAGGAGAAAAATATAATGAACACATGCATATATTTAGAGGGAGTTATCTAACTTAGGGGGAGTTATATCATATTTTATCTATAGGAATATTTAATGGTTGTCATCATCTAAAAAGGGGAGATTGTTAATACCTCAGTTATTGATTTTGATGATAAAAACCTTGATAACAACAATATACATTCATATAAAATATAGATACTAATGTTTTGCCAAGTTATATAGTATATAGTGCAGGATATTACATAGGTTTTGAATCAAAGATTGTATAGTATAAAGACTCAAGAGACGGACATGAAGCCTTGTGAGTACATAGACGAAGATATGAAGATCTTAAGACTAGAATATAGTGTATAGAGTCATGGTATATTGTCAAAGTCCCTGGTAGCAATCTTTGATCTCTTTCTCTTATTTTTCTATCTTTTAAATTTTAAAATAAATCAAAATATTTTATAAAAGTTTTTCAAAATTCAAAATGTTTATAAACTATGTTCAAACTATTTTACAAAGTATCAAATTATTTTTATAAAGTATAGGATTTTCAAAATGTTTTAAAAGAAACTATTTTTCAAAAGATACATGTATATGTCAATGTACATGGTATGGATATATCGACATACATCACGCCAAATAGTTTTTCAAATTTTGAAAAGAAGTGTATATTCGTCGCAACTCTTCACGAACGAACACATCTATTCATTCACTATATAAAAGGGAGTCAAATGAATTTTTTGATAGTTATTAACTTATTTTCTTCCCTCCTCTTACTCTCTTGAAAACTCCATTAAAAATATACTCTATTCTCTTCAAAATCATAAAGAATCAATTCAAACTTCTTTGTATTGATCCACTTCTACTTTTTTACTGTTTTGGAATCATCTCTCTCAAATCAAAGATCAAAATGTTGTCCAAGAGGCTATATGATCCATTGTATCCAAATTTCAAGAAATTCTCCTTGGAAAAACTATTAAACTCTATTTGTATTTGCTTAGGTGTGCTTGTAGCCCATTCAAATCAAGTAGGTGTGCTTGGTAGCCCGAAAATCTAAGTACTTGTGCTTGTAGCCCGTCCAAATCAAGTGGGTGTACTCTAAGCTCGAAAAATCAGGAGGGTGTATCTCGTAGCCTTGGAATCGAGATTGTAATTAAGTTTGCCTTTTGCACGTTTAAAGATTGGAATTTGAAAAAAAAATCTGTACAAGCAATTGTATGGGACTGGATGTAGGAGAAATTTGAACCAGTATAAAATCCCTGGTGTCATCTCTCTACTCTTTACTTTGCCTTACTGCTTTATCTATGATTGCATCTGTGACTATTTAATAGTATAATTCTGTGTTGTTAATTTGAGATTTGATATTTAACTTGAAAGAATTTCAAAAAGATTTACAAAAGTTATAAAACACTATTCACCCCCTCTAGTGTTCATTAGCCTTAAGATCCATAATTCTGCAACCCATGGCATAAATAATTTAGGCTATAATATCATTATTGGAACCGAGCCAGACGGCAGCGGATGAAAAAGGCGAATTTCAAAAAATTTCCTATGTTGGATCTTATTGGGCCTATGAATCTAAAGGGTTGTATTAGATCCAATCTAATTAATTTAAATAAAATCTAATTTTATTTAATTTTTTGATTTATTTAATCAATAAATTTAAAAATAATAATTTTATATAGTTTATGAGTATACTCATATGTGTAGAACATGCATGTGCAGCATAGTAAAGGTGTACTTTGTCAAGTTTATACATAAATATATATTAGGATTTTTATCTAATATGTATATACTTCGCCCACTATATATACGTTATTTGCCAAAGTTAATATTTTATATAAAATACGTATGTATATAATATAAATTTCAAAAATATTATAATATATATGTGTGTGTGTATTATATCATTTAGAAAATATCTCATAGATTTTGAGTAATTTTATATTTCAAATTTGAGTTTTTAGTAAATATTTAATTTTGAATAAGTAAATAAAATTTTAATTTAAAACTAGATCTGAGATCCAAACTTAAACCTTATTAAATAGTTTATAAATTTGATTTTGAATTGCTCAATAAAATAAAATACACACACACACACACACATATATATATATATATTACCATAAATAATTTTATTATTATTAAAAATATATATATATATATATATATATATATATATGAACATGAATTTATAAACATATGATACAATTGAATATTATAAAACTTATATACATAAACATAATATCTTTCGATCGAAAATAAAATTGTTTATACATTTTTGATTAAAAATATTTTTTTAAAGAAATATACATACACGAATTCAATTATTGAAGATTACTTATTATGGTATAAATATATAAATATAATATAAATATTATTTGGCTAGATTTTTTGGATTTCTAAATATAAACAATAATTTATATAAAATATTTTTTATTTTTGATTGAATTTAGTGCATATGATAATGAATGAATAAATAAACATTATTTTAAACTAAAAATATACTTTGCAAAAAAAGTTTTTTTATAAATATTAAATCTGAAAGATTATATAAATGTATACAAGTGTGTGTGTGTATAATTATGTTAAACATGGTCTATTTATTATCGAATAATAATCAGCTCATGAACAAATTATGGCATTAACTTATATACAAGTGGCGATAAATAGATATGCATATAATGCTGGATCCGAGTTAGTCGGAAGTGGACGAAATAGGTAGATTTCAAAGAATTTCATATTCATTTGATCTAATAGGCCTATGAAGTCTGAAGGGCAAATTAGATCCAATCTAATTAATTTAAATAAAATCATATTTTATTTGGTTTTTTGTTTTTAATTAATTAATGAATTTAATTTAAAGGATATAATATACTATATGAGTATCAATATATACTCATATGTATAAGATATGCATGTGCAACATAACTTGGGGTGCACACTGTTTAATATATACATAGATAAATGTTGGGATTTACATCTGCTATGTGCATACATGGCATATATATATTTCCATGAAATGAAATTTTGATTTTAAAATATATATACAAACATATATATACACACACATTTAAAGTTATCGGTGTGTGTGTGTGTGTTTGTGCGTGTGAGTATGATAAAACAATCTTAGTAAGGTCAAGTTTAAGATTTAGATTTGAATTTTATATAATTAAAATTTGGCTTGACTTAGTGTGTGTGTGTGTATTCAAAACTAGATATAAGATATTTACTTAAGTGGAAATTAGGATCTACCCCTTATATTCAAACTTAATACCTAAGAAACCCTTCTCAAAAACAAGTTTCATGCTACACTTTCATCAAAGTTTCCAACAAAAATATGCATTTTAAACTTCATATATTTGCAGCTAGAATGGAAAATATATGCAGTTTAAAATGCAAGTATTTGCAGTTCTAACTGCACATTTTTGTAAAAGTAAAATTTGCAATGTGGACTGCAAATATTTAAGGTGTAGAATGCACATAATTGTAGTGTAGATTGTAAATTTTTCATTTTACAAAAATATGTAGTTAGAACCACAAACATTTGTAATGTAAAATACAAATATTTACATCTTTGGCTGCAAATATATGCGGTTTAATTGCACAATTTCGTTGGAAATTTTAACAAGTGTGTTTCGTGAAACTTTTTTTAGATGGGGCAGAAGTGAATTTTGAAAAATTTTTGGGTGTTTGAAAAAATATCCCTTTATTTAAATTCAAAATATCTTTTGTTTGAAATGGTAATAAAATTATAAAAAAATACGTTAAAAATATATATATTTAAAATATATATATATGTATATTCGACAATACCAAGTTCAATTTTTTTAATACTAATTGTCGAAAGCAAAAATAATATACATGTACATATGCGCTTATATATATATATACACACACATACACATAAATTAAAATATGATATAAAACAGATTTGCATTAAATATATAAATTAAAAAATATCTTATTATATATTTTAATTTATATATTTAACGCAAATCTATTCTATACCATATTTTGTGTATGTATATATATATATTAAAAATATAATCTGTCAAAAAATTATTATTATTTTTTCAAAAGTAAATATAAATATAAATAGAATTCAAAATAGTTTTATGTTTAATTATATATATATATATATATAAATTTAGTTTGATTTAAAATAAAATTATCAAGAGCAATTAATACATATAAAAAAATTTACACATTAATATTGGTATTTATATGTTGAGGAATGCTTTGACACTAGGGTTATCATTTGAACAACCCAGATATTGGAGCGGGTATGAGTAGCAAGCCTACCATATTTGTTCATGTAATGTTTTTCTTAATGGGCTAAAAGGCCTAGCCTTGTATATATTGTAAATATGTAAATTACAATTTAAAATAAAGGGAAGGTTTAATGGCTTCAAAAATAATAATTCATATCCATCGTAATTAATTTATTTAATTAATAAATAATAGTTAAAAATATTCGAAAATAATGCCTTATAATAAAAATTATTTTCTAACATATTATTATGATATAAATATATATTTGTGCGTAAGTACTTTAATGTTAGTGTGTAGACAATATCTGATATACACGACTAATATTAATCAGTCAATCAAAATATAATTAATTAATTAATTAATGGCAATGATGTATACAAAATGGTGATATGTAAGCACATGATTAACAAGTAATTTTGTTAGAAATACGTACCTTTAAATGATATGGCCTTAGGCTCACACTTCGAACTATTTTAGCTCCTATATCTCCTAAATATCCACCGCAATTGCTAACTAATGGTGTACCACCTTTGGATTTGGTTGTATATTATTTAATTCTAAAAATAGATTGAAATGGAGGAAGGCTAGTTGAATTTTTTGCCAAGATGGGATAAAGGAGAAGGAAAAAAGTGAAGTGGAAGTGGAGGCTAATAATTTGAATATATAGTGTGATCTAAGAACAAATATCTCCTCAAACCCTCTTACTAATTCAAAATCAATGACCCCTTCTTATTCCCTTATTTTGGCCAGTCGAACCAGAGCCCTATATGGACCAAAAAATCACTCAAACCATTTAGTTATTAAGTTAATCTAAATCTGATTTAAATCATAATCGATATCGTATATCGATACACATATATATAACTTTTATATATGCACTCGGTAGATTACTAACAACACTCTAAACAATTTTAAAGGCTCCCCCATTTTACTAAACACACACCAAATAATAAAGACAATATTAACTAATATTTTACAAATATTAAGTAATTTCTCACGAGTATGATTAAGTCGACCATCATATCAAGGCCCGGCCCAAGTCCAGGTAAGCTAACACTCAGCCCGACCCAGTTCCAACCGGCTTGCATTAACCTAGTTCCATCAAAGCAAATACATCAAGCAAGTCATATATAGGTCAGCTTGGATCTCTGTGCCTGGCCCGACCTGGAATAATTTGACACGGCCACCTCATATGACTTGACCTAGCTCAAAGCGTCATGTCTATGGTCCAGCTCTCTCAACCCGCCTACGACCGGTCCCATGCAGCCCATCTTGTCACTGTGTCTTGGCCTATTCCTTCATGCTCCAACTTTAGCATTTTCAGCTTTGTTCTCAGCAAGCTTTAGCAACAAGCAACTGACCACTAATGTACATAGGAAGCTTCTCATTTTCCTAACCACTAAGACAAGCAAAAGTAAACGATAAATAGTATGGTTAAATTTACTAGGTACTGTAGCGTGTCTGCCAAAAGCACTCCTACTCATGTAGCATGCCACCATATTAAATGCAAAGCATGGGCCTGGTATGGAATGTTAGCCTAGCAAGCACTCAAGCCATGCAATATCACCATCTTAATAGATATCTCCATCAACCCTTACGACTAGATCTATGGCAAAAATTGTTTCTCACCTGTTATCAGTGTAGTCACAGCCATTCATCCATCTATATTTGCTAACATAAATACCCCTTTATATACAACATCAAAAGGGGTTGGAATTTAGCTAATCTATAATCACATAATTTATTTGTAGCAAGCACCTCCTCTCAAAGCCCTTGAGTTCGGTATTATTATAAGCTTAAGTGATAGGTTTCTTATTATTCTCTTGTAATTTCTTATAATTGTAAGAGATAAACATAGTAAGAGATCTCCATAGTGGATGTAGGCAAATCTTTGTCGAACCACTCTACTTCTTATGTCATTTACATCAATTTCTTGTTTTACTCCTCATTTTACATTTTTAAGCCTAGTATTGGCGAGTGCCTTTGCTAATACGATGCATTAGTCTAACTTTATGGTTGGCTAATTTATTAGTCAACATTTTGGTGCTAGAAGGAGGCCCTCCCCTAAATTCCCTTACCTTTTTTCACCTTTTCTCCTCTGCAATCATCTATTTCAACTACCACCATGTCAAATTCTAATGGTGAGAACAAAGTCGTAAACTTTAGTGATTGTGACACTAATGGTAACACTATCATTGGTGCTGCCAGTCTCATCCCTGGGCTTACCAATGACATATGGCAAAGTGTTCTCCAAGGCTTGACCAGCGTAGGAGCTCTGACTCGTGAAGTAAAGGACTTAAGGGTAGGGTTGAACGCTCAGACAACCGTAAAATTTGTTCCACCAGCCCCTCAAATGGTTGAATCGACTCCTCTCCACTATGTTCTCCCCAATGCTTATGACTTTATAAATACCATCGAGGCCCAAGGTAGGGTAGTGCCTGAAACCCAGGTTGTGGATGTTCATGCTTATCCAAGGAGACATGTTATGCATGGTCCAAGTCATGTTATTGGCATTGACCATGAGATCTCCATGCACATGGAACCAAGGCATCGTTGTTCTCCTTCAGTGGAAAGGTAGTCAGCTTTCGAATGCCTCGGATCGCAACCGGAGCTCAAGAATTGAGGTTTGAGCATCTTAGTGGTGGAGCTTAGGCCTCGGTGGAGAGCCAAGGGCCTCATTGGTTCATTCCCGATATCATAGGGGTGTCTCCACGCCTACATCAAGAGAGGGGTAGGCCGGTCATTCACGGTCGCCTTTTGTGCATAAGAAGAGAAGGTCTGCCACTCCAGCTCACCATAACTCTCCATCACCTCATCATCACCAATCTCCCACTCTACAAATATGTCGATTGAGCCCACGGCCAATCATTTGCTAGACATTCCCGCAGCAGGCCAATGCTGGCTTTTGGGAGAAAATGGACATCCTTTGCCAGCATCTCAATGGAATTCTGAGGGCAAAGTTTTTTCGGATAACGAGAATGGAGAGCCATTTTTCAAGGAAATCTTGAATGCTTACATCCACTGCCAATATTCCTTTCTGCATATTGACAAGTACGATGGAAGTGCTGACCCATCAGATTATGTTACCGCATTTAACTCCATCACCCGTGCTAGCTAGCTTTCTAGCCCAACAAAATGCCTACTCTTCCCCACCACTCTCGCAGGACCGGCCTCCCGCTAGTTCTTGTATCCACAACCGTGCAACTTTCATTCTTGGGGCCAACTATGTGCAAACTTCAAGACCAAATTCTTCACTTCAGAGACCCATGTTATGATGGATAGTGAGATAGATAACATCAGATAGGGGCCAACCGAGAACCTTCGGTCGTATGTGAATCACTTTAATAAGGAATCACCTAGGATAGGGGTGCTATAAGAATAGCCGGTTGTGACAATCTAATCGGGGTTCAGGTACAGGTCGAGAATATGGAAGGAACTCCAAAAGCAATCAGCTACATCCCTGACTGACTTCTATCAACGGCTAAATGTTGTTATAAGGATGGAGGACATTGATCTTTCTTATAGCAATAATGAAACTCGACAAATCTAACAAGCTGGTCCTCGTGAAACTACCGACCGATGAGGTGATGTTCGGTAGAACAATACCAGAAGATGAGTAGAAAATGGAAGCCAATACAGGTCCAAGTATAGTAACTATGCTACTTTGAACAAGGATATGTAAACAATATATCCCACAACTAGGGATCGGGTGCAATTCCAAAGACCGACCACCACCAGTGGTGGGAAAAGGGAATAACCTTACAGTAATGGAAAATATTGCCAATTCCACTAAATCAAAGCCCACTCCACCAACGAATGCCGAATGCTTAAAGACGATATTGAAAGACTAATTGGGGAAGGTACGCTTTTAGAGTTTATTCGGTATCAAGTGGAACAAAGGACCACTCGCAACAATCAGCCGACACTATCCCATAACCAAACAACAATGTCACATTCATAATCAATATCTTGACCATATTAGGGGGTTCGCATATGGTTGGAAGTAGACAGCTAGCGCAGCCCTAATATCAGAGAGAAGTGGGTTCATCTAGTCAGATCTATTTTCTAGAGCATTAAGGGCTAAAGTACCAAGGTTGGAAACAGATCAGCCCATCATGTTCACTGCCAAAAACAGGGAAGTCGTATCTTACCCGACGATGAACCTATAGTCATCACTCTCGCAATGACCAACTCAAATGTGCATAGAGTATTCGTGGATGGGGATAACCCAGTCAACGCCATGTTCAGACATGTCTTTGAGGTGCTCAAGCTTCCTGTCTCCAGCCTTACCCCTTACGCCTTGCCTATTTACGGCTTTGGGGTGTTGGTATTGTTCTAATGGGCTCCACCTACCTTGTGACCACGTTCGAAAAAGAACCTCGTTGCTGCAAAAATTCATGTAAACTTTATAGTAGTTGATTGCCCCTTTGCTTATATCTCTCAATAGAATGACCAACACTTGCAGAATTAGACGCAATCATCTCCTACAACCGACTCGCCATGAAATTCCCTGCTCAAGATAGGGTCGGTGAAATCTGGGGCAATCAACAGAAAGCCAAGGAGTGTTATGGGACTTCCCGTAGATAAGCAAAGAAAGGTGTCCTTATGCTTCGATGGGAACTTGCAATTATCGATGGTGAGTCACTCAAAAGAACCTTCGAGCCAGTCAGCACTTAGGTTCATGCCAAGACCGCCACCAACCCTGAAACTAAGGCTTTAACATCAGCAGCTCCCCCTATTGACAATGTCCTACCTAAGTAGGTCACTGCAATCAACGATGTGTCACCCAAGGGAGCGCTTAAGCCAAACAGCGCTCACACTCATGTTGGGATCATCTTTGCCCTGAAGATTCAACTGCCGACAGTGTCTCACCCAAGAGTAACCTCGAGCCTACGAGGGTTCTGATTCATGCTAGGACCACCCAAAGCATTAAAACTACATTAATTGGTTGCATGTTAATTGAGAGTATTCTTGAGCCTAGTAATGCATATGGTCATGCCAGGACCGGCTGCCATAATAAAGACTATGGTGGCAAGAATCCTATCTCCTTGGCCACTCCCCAAAGAACCGAAGAGCTCATTACAACAAGGAATGAGCAAGTCGCAACCCGTTGGCAAGTAAGGACATCCGCCATAGCAACTCCTACCCTCTCGATGCCAGTAGACTCATTTGTGGGAGCCGAGGGCAAACTCAATCCATTGACTTGAGCACAAGCATCTGTCCCGACCGAAGATGTCATAGAGCACAAGATTTATGCACTGGACCAATGCAACTTGGCAATAAGTTCCGACCCTGATGACAACCCACTCAATCCCCACTTTGGGGATTCAAATATTAAAGGTGGGTCGACTACTCCATTGGATTCGATATCCATAGACTGTGCCGACCCAAGCAGAGTTGTTAAAATCGGCAAAGAACTTAACTTGAAAGTTAAAGATGAGCTGGTAAAATTCTTGCAACAAAGCAAAGACGTCTTTGCATGGGGGCACACCAATATGACTATCATCGATCCAAGGATCATTTTCCATGCACTTAACATTGATCTTAAAGCCAGCCCCATCCGTCAAAAGCATCGAACACTCAACATAGTAAGGTACCGAGCTATTAAAGAAGAGTTACAAAAGTTGTCAACCAATGACTTCATCTAGGAGGCAAAATATATGATCTGGGTAGCTAACCTAGTAATGGTCCGAAAGCCAAATAGGTCGAATTTGCATCGACTCTCTGACCTCAACAATGCCTGTTCTAAAGAATGCTTTCCATTGCCTAGCATTGATCAGCTAATAGATGCAACCAGTGGGCATGAGCTCCTTACCTTCATGGATGCTTGTTTTAGGTACAATCAATCGCTATGCACAGCACAACCAAGAGCACACCTCCTTCATCAAAATGCTAGCCTATATTGCTATAGTGCTATGTTGTTTGGGTTACAAAATGCGGGTGCCACTTGTCAATGGCTCATTAATTGTATGTTATCATAGTAGATCAAGCAGTCAATGAAAGTATATGTGGATGACATGTTGGTAAAGTCTACGAAGGCCGAGGGCGTACACATAACCTAGCTGAGACTTTCAACATACTATACTAGTACAAGATGAAGCTAAACCCGAAAAAAAATGCTCTTTTGCCATCCAGTCCGGAAAATTCCTTGACTATGTTGTGAGCGCCAAGGGAATTGAAGCTAACCCTAAAAATATCCAAGCCATCCAAGATATGCAAGTCCTAAGAACTATAAAACAAGTTTAAAGCCTAAACGAGATGGTTACAGCTTTGAGTAGGTTCATTTCTAAAGCAATCAACCAGTGTCTACCCTTCTTCGACCTCGTCAAGAAGGGAAACCCATTTACCTAGAGTGACCACTGAACCAAAGAATTTGAGAACTGAAGCAACTCTTAGCAACACCCCTGGTACTGTCCAAACCTATCGACATGGATGATCTATACCTTTACCTTGTAGTGTCTGACCATGCGATCAACACTGCATTGTCAGAGAAGATGAGAAGATTCAACGGTCAATCTACTATGTTAGGAAAAGGTTGTTGGGTCCTAAAACAAGATACATAGGGCTGGAGAAGCTTTCTTTCTGCCTATTCATTGCAGCTCGAAAAATCTGGCCGTATATTCAGGCGCATCCCATCAAAGTACTAACCAACCAACCGTTGAAGCAAATTCTCAACCAATCAAGCACAGTAGGCTGGCTACTGAAGTGGTCTGTCGAGCTTGGGCAACATCACATCTCTTTCCAACCTCGCACTTCCATCAAAGGTCAGGGTGTTTCTAACTTCATTATCAAATGCTCAAGCTTGAACAACGATGAAGAGGAGACTGCCACTAGGCAACAAGCTTGGCATTTGTATGTGGATGGAGGGTCAAATGAGAAAAAGGCAGGGGCCGCATGGTCTTTTTCACTCTCAAAGGAAGAGAACTTTGTTTTATGGTCCACCTCACTTTCAAAGCAATCAATAATGAAGTCAAGTACTAAGTTGTCCTCGCCAACCTCGGGATGGCAAAGGTGTACACATGGATTCCATCCTTGTTTTCAACGACTCATCATTAGTCGTCAATCAAATTGGTGAGAGATTCTAAGTCAGGGGCAAGAAGTTGGCCTTATATGTTGCATAGGCCAAGAAAATGATCAGCACGTTCTCCGAGTTCAAGCTAAAGTGGATACTTAGGAAGTAGAATGCCAAGGCCAACTACTAGCTAAGGAGCAAGCAACCCAAAAGAAGCTACTCTTTGGGCCCCATTAGAGATTTGAAGAGCCCCTTGCTATGAGCCGACGACAACGATAATGGAGATTGATACCACGTCCATGGACAACTGAATGACGCCCATGATCAAGTACTTAACAAGTGAAGAACTTCCTTCCGACCACAAAGGAGCTAGGAAGGTCCTGTAATGAGCTCCCCATTACATAATTATGGATGAGAAGCTCTACAAATAGGGGTACTCAAAACCACTTCAGTGGTGCATGTTTGAAGACGAAGCCGACCAGATACTGAAAGAGCTATATGAAGGGTTTTGTAGGGATCATGTACAAGGGAAAAGCTTAGCAAAGAAGGCCGCCCAACAAGGCAACTATTGACCTACCATGATCAAAGACTTAACAGATTACGTCAAGAAGTGCAACCGGTGCCAGCAACTCGCCAAGATCCCTAAGGCTTCCCTACCCTCCTTACTCCCATGACTTCTCTATGATTGTTCGACACATAAGGATTAACATGATATGAAAGCTGTTAAATGCTAAGAGAGAGTACAATCACACCATTATTACCATCGACTACTTCAATAAATGGGTCGAGGTCGAACCCTTTATTGGGGCCATCACCTTTTAGATGCTAAACTTCATCATCAAGAAATCATTTGTCATTTCGACCTGCCAAAGAAGATTATTACCACCTCCAACACTCGATTCAGGACCTGCCTCTTTCAAGGCTTCTACGCAAGGAACAGGATCGAGAAATGCTTCTCTTTCATTGCCCATCCTCAAGCGAATTGACACGTCGAGGATGTCAATAAGACTATCAAATCAACACTCAAAAAGCGCTTCAGAAAAGCTAAGGGAAACTAGGCTGAAGAACTTTTGCTTGTTCTTTGGTCCTATTGCACATCCAATAGCACTTCAACTGGCCATATTCCTTTCTTGCTTTCCTATGGGTACGAAGCTATGCTACCCATTGAAGTAGACGTCCCTTTGACCCGACGTCTTACTTATGGGCCTGAAAAAAATGAAAAGCTACTCAAGCTCGGGCTCGACACCGTAAAAGAATGAAGATCCAAAGCTGAGCTCTGATTGAAGCCTATAAGAGGAATATATCTAAAAACTACAACTCAAAGGTAAAGCTCCGACAATTCATTGTCAACGATATAGTCTTACACCGGGTGTTTGCAAATATAAAGAATCCAACCGAAAGATTACTTGGTCTAAACTGGGATGGGCCATATTTTATCAGCACCGCCTTGACAAAAGACACTTACTGCCTCTCTCACCTGGATGGAACCCACATTCCCCACACTTAGAATACTGCGCACCTCCCGCCTTATCATATATGAAAGCTAGCCACATTATAAGGCTATGCAATGCATCTTTTGTAAAGAATACGACGAAGACTTCAGAGCCAAATTTGTTCAAACACAATCACCGAGGTTATCCGATGAGCATAGGTTATTATGTGCTCACTTCATTGCTTGGGGAATACCACCTCTGCCTCAAAGGACTGCATGAGATTCGCTCCCCTCCTTGCTAGCTAGACATCCAACGAGGATGAATTACCATACATTCACTTCCTTGTTCGGGGACTGCCACCACTATAGGCTATCTAATGAGGATGAGTTATTATGTACTAATTACCTTGTTTAGGGATAGCCGGCCTTTGTTGCTAAGGACCGCGTGATCCCTACTCCCTTCCTTACTAGCCAACTATCCAACGAGGGTGAATTACCATGCATTTACTTTATTGTTTGGGGATTGCTAGGAAATCCAAAAAGATTGAATAATCATACATTCACTTCCTTGCTTGGGGATTGCCTATCTGCCCAGTGAGTTCGGGTAAGACATCTCTATCCTTTGTGCCGGGATACATCGACGATTGGAGATGTGACTGGAATGGTCCTGTATCCCTCGCCCATCCCTTATGCAGGATGGAGAACTATCGTTGAAACCGGCACTATTACTCATAGTGACACTGAGGTCTAACTTTTATAGTGCAACCACATAAAAAGATTGGCCTTATATCAACTGGACACATGTCACCCAGGAGAACCCTGAGCCACTCAACTCTTTGGTTCATGTCAGGACTGCTCGCCATACTATCAACTAGTCGTGTGTCATCGAGGAGAAGTCTAAGCCATTCAGCACTCCGGTTCGTGTTCAGACCGCCCGCTATTCCATTAATTGGCCGCATGTCACCCAGGAGAACCTTGAGCCACCCAGTGCTTTGGTTTATGTTAGGACCACCTGCCACTCTATCAATTGGCCGAGTGTCACATCAGGAGAATCCCGAGCCATTCAGCGCTCCAGTTCATGATGGGATTGCCCAACATTATAGAACACAAGTAGGCTCGACAACCATATGCATGTCTCGGTTCTCAATCATGACCAGGCTTTAGAGCATATGCTCGTGTCCGACCCACATATCAAGCCGACTCGATACAAACAAGTCTTGTTTTCACAAACAGCTAAGTACACGGTTCACATGAACGGGGTGCTCTCACCGCCCATCTCATTCCCATACTGCTATTTTATCTACCTTGTGAAAATATTTAAGTATAGATAATGCAGGGACTACACTAGCAACTCAAAGTGTTCCACCCTACAAACTACGTGCATACAAGCAAGAACGGATAAAGTAGTAAAGTACTTAGATAAATTTCACATAACAAAATACATTATGTTCATCCATCCCAAAAATGCGGGCCATACATCATACCCCGCTAGGTGTACAAAAGATGAAAGAAATATATCTACATAGCCAGTCCATTAAGCGACCAGGCCAAGGAGTCTAACTGTTCATGTGTAAAGATAACCACATGACCATCCCAGTCACCTTCATCTCAGTAGCCACCTCATCCCCATCTGATTAGGGGTCTCGGTATTGAATTTGCTAATGAAGATCGAAAAGCGGTAGTTTTCCCTGGGTGGGGTCTTCACTATCTGTTGAATATGCGAGTATATGATTTTTGTTTGATGATAATAAACATATATATATATTTATTTAAATGTATTTGATAATGTACTATTTTATTTTTCACATAATTAAATAAATATTTGCTGAATAAAATAAATAACATAGAATTTAAATTCAAACGGATATTTTATTCAAACAAATATTCATTACAATTTTGAATAGTACAAATTTGAGCTCTCACTATATATATATATACAAATTTCAATTACATCACAATTTCAATCACATCATAAATTTTCATTTACAATATGCACCTCACTACATTTCACTCATTCACTCGTATTTTATCTTCAACTTTATTCCAAATTAAATCCAACATCTGAGTTATCTGCAAAATAAATACTAACGCAGTAAAATTGAAAAAGAAATATTTTTGCAGTGTAAAATAAAATAATTTTAAAAAATATTATTTGCCTCGGTTATTTGGGTTGTTCGTCATCATTTAATTTTGAATTCATCATAAACGAACAGCTTGTGACATGCACAGTGTATCACTGTACATGTCACAAGGCCATGCACACCGATATACACTTGATAAAATTGCAGTGACAGATGAGCACAAGGTCAAACCCAATTAAAAGTCGGGTTCAACTCAAGTGCAATACAAATAAAGTCACGACATGAGCACAAGGTCAAACCCGAGCTATAAGCTGGATTCAACGCAGGTGCATTACAAAAAAAGTATAAGGGAATATGCAACATGCACATAAGAAGTGGTGCACTGTAAATACAAGCACAATATGTACAAAGTCAATGCAACAGTGGTGAACCATGAAGAGAACAAGACTGCATCAAGTAATCAAGTCAAGCAGACTGTACATGAAGTGCAACAAACTCAAGCATGCAACATATATACATGTGTGAAACATCAAGCAACACAAGTGCATCTCTACCAAATGTACATGACCACAATGCAACAGTCTAAAATCAAAAATAAACAAGCTCCAAATGCAATGTAGACCAACAGTAAAAAATGGATATGGGCATCAATAAAAGAATAGACCCAACATTTCACAAATACTACAAGATAATGCAAAAATACAGCCACCAATGGAACCTGACTCAAAGCAATGAAATATACAAGTTCAATGCACAGGAGCTCGAAGTATGCATATAGTCAGGCAATGTCAAAGACAAAGCAACGCAAAACTTCCAGATGAACACATAATGAAAACAAGCAGTTCAAAGTTTCGACTGCAACAAAATTGAAGTACACAGCATACATAGATAAATGTGTGTACATATATATGATGTATGTAGTGATAACCAGTACCACAACTCGAATGGTACAAGTGCAACATCAACACGGTAGTGGATAGAATAGTGCAGCAGTTCAAAATGGCAAGCAACAGAGTTTCAAGTTAAGCAAAGCATCACAAGCACACATATATGTACTATACACATGAATCAAATAGTTCAAGATGATCAAGACATAGTAGAGTTCATCAAGCAACAATAAGTGTACAGGTCAATGTCAAGCCGCAAGTTAATCAAGGAAGTCAAACAAGTCAGAAACCAAAACCGTGATGACCAAGGCAACAAGAACGAACCAAGTCAGAAATTAAACAAGCCGTGGTGGCCACGAAAGAAATCAAGCCGTGAAAGTCAAGCAAACAAAATATATGAATTGGAACAAGTCAGTAATTATCTCGAGCGTCCAAATGAAGATCAATGGCCAAAGCAAAGTAAATGACAAATTCAAATTAACGAAATTATAGGAATTTGATTCCTATTTAACCCGTCACATCATCGGCCGTAAAAAAGCATCGAGTTCAAGCAAAACAAACAAGTAAAGCAAAAGGGATAAATTACATACCAAAGTCAAAAATCGAACTCGATCGAAGCAGCCGTGTGCGAACTGAAGAAACGTCGATTGCCGAAGCAAATCAGAGGAATAGTCATTGAAGTCGGAGATTATTCACAAAGAAGTCGGGCCGAAGGAATTAAAGGAAAAGGGAAAAAGTTTATCAATTTATTTACTTTGGGCCGGCATTTTCTTTGGGCTTAATTATATTTAAATTAGGGTTTTTAAATTGCTTTTATTCTGTATTTCTTTTAAATGTTTGTAATTTTCTAGTCGTGTGACTAGGGTACGAACTACGGTGGTGTAGTTCAAGAATTCGCAACTTAGTGGTTGAGTTGTGGCAGGGTTTTGAGCGTAGAGTTAGGTTAGTCGATAGCGGGTGTCGTGAGTTTACGTGTGTAAGTGTCTGACTACTTAATTTCTAGTAGAAACCTTGGGGGCAGCACGTAGGCAGGGTTTTGCCGAAGCTGGGTAAATCTATGTGTTTTATTTTCTGCATTTACTATTCTGCTATTATCTGTGCTGCTATTATTCTGCTGTGATCTGTGTTGAAATTATTTTATATACTTCCGCAATAAATTTTTATAATTAATAGTATTACCCTATTCACCCCCCTCTAGGGTGAAATCGATCATACAAGTGGTATCAGAGCTAGGAACAGAATTCGATTTTTTTAAAAAAATTTGATTTCTCAAAAACTAATTTTTGCTCTTTAAAAATTTGAATTTTTAAAATGGCTTCTTTTAATAATGCTTTTGCTGAGGGTCAGTCCATAGTTAGACCACCAAAGTTCAATGGTGAATATGCTTGAAAATCTTCTTGAAAACCATTGATGCTTGGAATATTGTTGAGACAGGTTATAGGACCCCAACTATAGTTGTAGATAATCAGGAAATAGAAAAACTGATGGATCAATGGACGGATCTCGAAAATAAACTACAGAATACTAATGCTAAAGCTATGAATTCTATTATTTGTTCATTGGATCAAATCGAATTTAATCATGTCTCACATTGTCTAACTGCGCAGGAAATCTGGCACACACTAGAAGTGACTCACGAAGGAACATCTCAAGTCAAGGAATCTCGCCTTGCCATGCTGAGTAGCGAATACGAGAATTTCACAATGGCCAAGGAAGAAAATGTCAAAGAGATGTACGGACGACTTTCCAATATCGTATACAAATAAAAAGCTCTCGGAAAATCATACACAGAGTTGGAGATAGTCCAAAAAATCCTCAGAGTCCTTCCACGAAGTTTTGAAGCAAAAGTAACTGCCATTCAAGAATCGAAAGATTTGAAACAAATCAAAGTTGAAGAACTCATCAGAAATCTCACCACTTATGAGCTAGAAATGAAATTCAAGGAAGATCGTGAAGGAGGTGATACTCGAAAGAAATCAAAAAGGAGAAGTTTTGCAACCACGTGGAATAAAAGTGATGATGATAAAAGCACTAGCAGTGAGAGTGAAAATGCAGATCCGTGCCTTCGAGGTGATATAATTGATAGCGATGATGATGATGAGCCAAGCGAGGTATCAAAACTCACTCACTCTGAATTACTTATATATTTCCACGAAGTAAATGGCTGTTTTGAATGACTTAGGGAAAGATACGCCAAAATTGAATCACAAAGAGATACTTTGATGGATTTAAATAAACAACTTGATCAATTAGTTAAAAACTATCAAAGCAAAAGCCCTAAGTGTGATAAGTGTCCAAAATTCGAAGAAGAGATTAGAAAATTAGAAATTAAAATAAAATCACTTGAAAATGAAATTCTGATTTTGAAAGAAAGCGAAAACACAAGGAGAGAAAATTCTATTAAAAGGTGCACACAATTATTGAACGAAAACGAATCTCTCAAAACACAAGTCCAACAATTGTCTACAACTTTAGGAAAATTTTCCAAAAGTGGAAGATCACTATATATGCTAATAGAAAAAAAACTGCTAATACATATAGACAAGGACTTGGGGATAATCAATCTGAACCTGTTAAAAGCAAAATTAATCAAGTCAAATCCGAGTGCACAATTTGTAGAAAAATTGGACACAGTCAAAATATTCGTTGGTATAGACCCAAACACGTGAAAGCTATTCCAATTTGGGTTCCAAAAGGCACGAATATAAAATCCCTCAAAGTTAAACAAATCTGGGTACCGAAAGAAACATATATAAATAGTTTTGGGTCTTCACAAAATTATTTTTCAAAATTTGTTGCCACTAACAACCATGGACCTATAAAAACAAATAGGTCACAAAAATCTTTTATCGTGTAGGTGTGGTGGCAGGCTAAGGAACAACAACAGTGTTATCTGGATTCTGGCTGTTCCAAACACACAACGGGCGAAAAATCAAAGTTCCTTAGCCTAGTATAAAGGTGGCAGAATCACAATGGGCAACAATGAAATATTATCAGTAAAGGTAAAACATGTAATGGTATATTCATCTTGAATGATATATTAAATGTGATAATCTGCACCATAATTTGATTTAAATCAGCCAGTTATGTGATGAAGAAATAAATGTCGATTTTGATTCTGACTTATTCTTATTTGATATGTTCTTATTTGACTTGTTCTTATTTTTGATTCTGATTTGTGCAAAAATGTTGACAAATCATCGTTTCATTCTTGAACCAGTTCATATAGTTTTTGTTTTGGACTAATGATGGTGTTTTATTGTTTACTCTTGGTACAAGTGGATATATTTGACACTATGTTCACTGCTTGTTTATCTGCACGGGTTCAATTCAAATTTAAAAGAATTTCATTTAAAAATTGTAAAAAGGATTTCAAGAAATTGGTGCAACTTCACAGTTTGGTCTATAACATTCAATTAATGATAATCTTGAGTCAAAAGGAAATTCAGATGCAAATTACACTGGTAATCTAGTTGATAGAAAAATTCCTACTGGAACGTGACTTATGTTGAGACATTCAGTAATTGCATCATTTTCAAAGAAAATATCTGCATATTTTTCACTTCAAATAATTTTCAAATAGCAGACATTTTTCTAAAAACCCCTTCTAGAAAATCATTTTTGTTGACCTTGTTTCAGATTAGTTATTTTGGAAAATTTGATTTTATAATTATTTTTGGATTTGAT
This sequence comes from Allium fistulosum, assembly GCA_030737815.1. Classification (NCBI taxonomy): domain Eukaryota; kingdom Viridiplantae; phylum Streptophyta; class Magnoliopsida; order Asparagales; family Amaryllidaceae; genus Allium; species Allium fistulosum. Next base: position 634,232,876 of record CM060908.1, on the reverse strand, counting down.
TTTAAATGACTGCATTAACTAATCTAACTCCCTACTGATTATCAAAAGGACAATAGTGATTGAAAAAGTGATGAGTGTTGATATTAATCATATATTATAACTTGAGACGGTATAATTAGTAAATTTCTTTAGAAATTTAAACAAGAGTTATGAAAACTTTTTGTTTGGTAAAAATTCCATGACCGTTTCTATTTCTATCATATTTCTATCAACCATCACTCATCAAATTTCAATATAGTATGTCAATATGTGGTATTTTAAACGGAATTCATTTGTTTTTCAATTGATTATATTTTTAAGAAATAAAAACATCCAAAGTATTCACTCTCATTTAAAAGTCCTCACGGTTATGCATGGATGAATTACTTGGAATTTTTGATTATGTGCTTCCATGATCATTTAAAAGTCCTCACGGTTATGCATGTATGGAACGCATATCAAAATTGATTGATTAAATTGACAATTTGATTCTAATCTCATTTAAAAGTCCTCACGGTTATGCGTGGTTAGAAGATACTTGAATTCATTTTAAAAAAAATTTGGAATACTACTAATCTCATTTAAAAGTCCTAACGGTTATGCATGGTTAGTAGATATTCAAATTCCTGATATAAATATACCACAAATAGACACAACTATATGGTTTTATATGATGACATCATCCCTATCATTCTAAAGTGGAATATGCGTCAAAAGAGTATTTATGATTTTTGTTTGATTTTTTATTGAAATTTAATATTTATACCCGATTGAGTATTAATGTTGTATTAATGTCTATCACTTAATCTCTATTTTTCTAACACTATTACTCTTTTGCTGATAACAAAAGGGGGAGAGAAAAGTTAAGATTTTGATAAATAAAGGTCAAATATTTTATTTTGTATTTTCTATTTGCATCTAGGCTCATTTGCATATTTTTATTTATTTTCATGCATATATGAAGGGGGAGATTTGTGTAGAGAGGGAGCATTTAAATAGGGGGAGCAAATTGAATGATCAAATACATTTAACAAATTCAAAATCTTAAATATATGTTTGTTATCATCAAAAGGGGGAGATTGTTGAATATGCGAGTATATGATTTTTGTTTGATGATAATAAACATATATACATATATATATTCATTTAAATGTATTTGATAATGTACTATTCTATTTTTCACATAATTAAATAAATATTTGCTGAATAAAATAAATAACATCGAATTTAAATTCAAACAAATATTTTATTCAAACAAATATTTATTACAATTTTGAATAGTACAAATTTGAGCTCTTGCTATATATATATATACAAATTTCAATTACATCACAATTTCAATCACATCACAATTTTCATTTACACTATGCAGCTCGCTACATTTCACGCATTCACTCGTACTTTATCTTCAACTTTATTCCAGATTGAATCCAGTATCTATGATATCTGCAAAATAAATGCAACGCAGTAAAATTGAAAAAGAAATATTTTTGCAGTATAAATAAAATGATTTTTAAAAATATTATTTGCCTCAGTTATTTGGGTTGTTCGTCATCATTTAATTTTGAATTCATCATAAACGAATAGCTTGTCATATGCACAGTGTATCACTGTACATGCCACAAGGCCGTGCATACCGATATACACTTGATAAAATTGCAGATACAGGTGAGCACAAGGTCAAACCTAATTAAAAGCCGGGTTCAACTCAAGTGCAATACAAATAAAGTCATGACATGAGCACAAGGTCAAACCCGAGCTATAAGTTGGATTCAATGCAGGTGCATTACAAAATTGTCAAGTATAAGGGAATACGCAACATGCACATAAGAAGTGGTGCACTACAAATACAAGCACAATATGCACAAAGTCAATGCAACATCGGTGAACCATGAAGAGAACAAGACTGCATCAAGTAATCAAGTCAAGCAGACTCAAGCCTGCAACATATATACATGTGTGAAACATCAAGCAACACAAGTGCATCTCTACCAAATGTACATGACCACAATGCAACAGTCTAAAATCAAAAATGAACAAGCTCCAGATGCAATGCAGACCAACAGTAAAAAATGGATATGGTCATCAATAAAAGAACAGACCCAACATTTTACAAATACTACAAGATAATGCAAAAATACAGTCACCAATGGAACCTGACTCAAAGCAATGAAATATACAAGTTCAATGCACAGGAGCTCGAAGTATGCATATAGTCAGGCAATGTCAAAGACAAAGCAATGCAAAACTTCCAAATGAACACATAATGAAAACAAGCAGTTCAAAGTTTCGACTGCAACAAAAATGAAGTACACAACATACATAGATAAATGTGTGTACATATATATGATGTATGTAGTGATAACCAGTACCACAACTCGAATGGTACAAGTGCAACATCAACACGGCAGTGGATAGAACAGTGCAGCAGTTCAAAATGGCAAGCAACAGAGTTTCAAGTTAAGCAAAGCATCACAAGCACACATATATGTACTATACACATGAATCAAGCAGTTCAAGATAATCAAGACATAGCATAGTTCATCAAGCAACTACAAGTGTACATGTCAATGAAGAGTCAATCTCAAGCCGCAAGTCAATCAAGGAAGTCGAACAAGTCAGAAACCAAAACCGTGATGACCAAGGCAACAAGAACGAACCAAGTCAGAAATCAAACAAGCCGTGGTGGCCACGAAAGAAATCAAGCCGTGAAAGTCAAGCAAACAAAATATACGAATTGGAACAAGTCAGTAATCATCTCGAGCGTCCAAACGAAGATCAATGGCCAAAGCAAAGTAAACGACAAATTCAAATTAACGAAATTATAGGAATTTGATTCCTATTTAACCCGTAACATCATCGGCCGTAAAAAAGCATCGAGTTCAAGCAAAACAAACAAGTAAAGCAAAAGGGATAAATTACATACCGAAGTCAAAAATCGAACTCGATCAAAGCAGCCGTATGCGAACTGAAGAAACGTCGATTGCCGAAGCAAATCAGAGGAATAGTCATTGAAATCGACAAATAAACAATCGGCTTCTTCAACTACAAAAGCCCTAATTTCAAAACGAACGCAAAAGGGGAAGCAGACATTATTCACAAAGAAGTCGGGCCGAAGGTATTAAAGGAAAAGGGAAAAAGTTTATCAATTTATTTACTTTGGGCCAACATTTTCTTTGGGCTTAATTATATTTAAATTAGGGTTTTTTAATTGCTTTTATTCTATAGTTCTTTTAAACGTTTGTAATTTTCTAGTCGTGTGACTAGGGTACGAACTACGTTGGTGTTGTTCGAGAATTTGCAACTTAGTGGCTGAGTTGTGGTAGGGTTTTGAGCGTAGAGTTAGGTTAGTCGATAGCGTGTGTCGCAAGTTTATGTGTGTAACCGTCTGACTACTTAATTTCTAGTAGAAACCTTGGGGGCAGCACGTAGGCAGGGTTTTGCCGAAGCTGGGTAAATCTGTGTGTTCTATTTTCTGCATTTACTATTCTACTATTATCTGTGCTGCTATTATTCTGTTGTGATCTGTGTTGAAATTATTTTATATACGTTCGCAATAAATTTTTATAATTAATAGTATCACCCTATTCACCCCCCCTCTAGGGTGAAATCGATCCTACAGGTTCTTCAACTGGTTCGCCTATCTATTCTCCTCCGCTACCTTACCTCCACTTTTGCAGATGATAGGCATCTAGATGGGTACTTGCTCAGGTCATTCTGCAGACCTTCGGCCTCCTTCTCGGCCTTCTCCATCTCTCATTAAGATTCGCAGTCGTCTTCTCTGCTTTCTATCTCGCCCCGACCGCCTCCCTCTCTACCTTTTCGGGTGCTCCGCCACCCCCTTTACCTTAACAGCCTTGGCCATCATCAAAGCACCTTATTTGGACTCCAACTCCCCTTGGAGTTTCTTAACCTTGTCCCATATGTGGATGAAGCGGTTTTTGAATGGTGTTAGAAAAATAATCAAGCAATAAGAGGAAAATTCAAAGTTAGTGACTTACTAGAAAGATATCCCAGGTCTGCGCATTCACCACGAACTCACTAAGTATTGGCTCTGATCAGTTCTAGCTAGTCAGGGCTATGATAGGGTCTCCATGGACATAAGTTGGAAAGCCATCGACGGGCGATCCAGATCTTTGGTATCAACGGCCTGGGAGGTATCCAAACTTACCTTTCCCAACGGTACTGCATTTTCCTCGACGACTGGTCCCTATGTGTCATAAATATGAAGGAACTTGGAAGAAGGATGGGCGACCTCAAGAAGTAAGGACGTGGTAGCCTTTTTTCTCTTCCTCTTCTTGTTATCAATGGAGAGCTGGAGCAGCCTTTCGAGGTTGGGGGTTATGTTGATGACCTCCTGGCCTACTTCGGGTGCCTTAGTTGTAGGAGTCGCGATAGTTTGAACAGTGAAGTCAAGGTCATCAAAGGCGTTGAAAGTAAGCTTGACAGCCACTGAAACAACAAAGAAAGCCATGATTAGTTCAAGTGAAAGAAAAAAGAAAGTTTAGGTGCAAGTAAACTACCATTTGTACTGGCCTAGCTTTGCTTTTTGATAAGGGCGGGCATAATGACGCCGAACTGCCTACGCTAGTTTGTTCAATCCCAGCATAAGGTTTACCTGGATGCACAACATTATATTCGAGATACAAAAGATCATATGAGGGAATTGGCTCGGAGGAGTAACTTGCATTCCTACCAAAGCCCGGTTCTTGTAACCCTCACCCTACACTGCTTTCTTCGTAGCTTGCCTTGGCATCCCAATCAATGGGTGACATCTCACGTTGGGGGACCGAGACGTCGACCAACTATTGTGGATTGTATTCTTCACATTATGGTGTGACATTACATTATTTAACTTATCAAAGTCTACTTATTGCCACTTTTCAAGCTACTCACACATGACAGTGTCTACTCCTATTATCCATCTGTAATCGGGCCGACCAACTTAGAATAATCATGTGAGCACGTCTGCCATATCAAAAAAGTGAACCGTCTTGGCTAGTAGAGTATCGCCACGTGTGGCACGCATTAAAGGCACAACAGAAGAGCCAATCAACATGATCTTTATGAATTGACAATCCCGCCTCTATTCATAGGGAGGGGCTTGGGGGAAAAATGTTGCTCAAATTTCTTGCAAGTACGATTAAGCTGATGTAACAACCCGCATATCTACCGATTTTATATTTAAATATTTTATCGTTAGTCGGATGTTAGTCCGAAAAGCTACTTTTTGCATACGGTCAAATTAGGACTCGAGACCACCCCCATTGAGTTCAAAATTTCATTTGTGATCTTTTTGAGTATAAACTTTGATATGTTTGGAGCTAGTCAAAAATTCGACCATTTGCACTTTGGGTTTGGGTTTGGGTTCAGCCCCTTTGCCAACTTAACCCCAAATCTGAACCTCTCCTCTCCACTCACTCTCACTTTCTCCTCCTTTCAATTTTAGAGCAACAATGGTGGGAGAGATGGGAAATTAAAACTCCCAAACCCTAGTTTCATCTTCAAATCAAGTTCTAGCTCCAAACTAATAGAAGAAACCTTGGTAAGCTTCTCCTTCTTCTTCTCCAACCCTTTCTCCTTTCAATTTCAGAAATTCCTAAACCTAACTTTAGGAATGTTCTTCTTTTTGAGCATAGATTTGGGTTGTGTTGAAGAGTGGTTGATTCTCCCTTTGCTTTCAAACTTCTTCACACTTGTTCTTGTGCATAAAGGTGAGATTTTTATCTCACATCTTAGTATATAACTATCTTCGATTGTTAGGTCTGAATTCCTAACACTTATTCTTGTGCAATTGCACTTGGTTTGGATTGATTTGGTGAATATTCCAATTTTTAGTGTTTTGAGTTCAATTCTTTAAAAATCCAAACTTTGATCTTTGATCATGATTTTTGTGATGCATTGAAGAGCTTATAAGGCCGGGTTGTCGTTAGGCTTAAATCCTTAGTGTCGTTGCTCGCGAAAAATGCAATTTGGTTGAGATTTGGCCATTGAACTTGGTAAGTTGGGCAGTGCTGGAAACAGGTCCGGCCGACCGAGCTCTGTAGCCAGTCGACCGACCTGCTTCCAAAAGTGCTAAGCACTTCTCTGTTTTGGGTTTGGTCGACCGGCTGCAGAGCTCAGTCGACCGACCTACTTCCCGAACTATTTTTCAGAACAGGGTCCGGTCGACCGAGCCTTGTAGCTGGCCGACCGACCTGCTGCTATTTTGCCTATTTCGCCAGTTTTGCGTGGTTTCCAAATTTAATCGATTCGTGTTACTTCCCTACTTGTTGTTATCATTTATTGCCAACTTTGATGACTTCTTTTCTTTGGGATTTTTTTGGAATATCCATTTTGATAGATTCGGTATCGATTTCTTTGGATTTTATTCACGTCTTCGTATGTGAATTTTGATGATTGATTGTTTCTACAATCATTTGTAACTTGTCTTCACATAGGTCATACCGTAGGGGATCTTATCTGAAAAACATTCATCAGAATTTCTACTATGATGGTTTTGGGATTGATTTCTTTGGACTTTACTCACGTCTTTGAACGTGAATTGATGTGATTCGATTTGTTTCAACAATCGTTTTGTGACTTGTCACTTTAAAGATATGAAGGTTTCAATACTAGTAGTAAATATCAAAACTCTTTCATCAAAGCGATTTCAACACTATTTTAAATATCAAAAGTTCGTTTTCTCAAACCGATTTCCAATCTACTAGTATATACAAGCCTTTACTTCACTCGGATGAGAAATCGACTTAAACGACTTAGTAAAACGAGTGGTATGAAACACTTGCGTTCACTTCGTCGGTTAGCTCTTGGACTTGTTCGATTGAACCCTTTTGTGACAATTTCCTAGTGGAGATCTACAGTTTGTTCGTAAATATTTAAGTTAAGCTAGTGGTTATGGGACATGAAGCTAAACTCATATATTTACTAGCTTAGTGTAATTGACACTTCCTAATGATCATGACAATCATTTTTGTGATTTAGACTAGCGATTGAGCGATGTCTCTTTGTTTGCGAGGTTAGACTAGACACCATTTGTGTGATTTCGATTCACACATATCTCTTTATCTTCAAGGTTAGTCTATACCTCACTGGTGTGATTTCAATTCACACATATGGGGTAGCTCCCCATGGTCTTCGGGGGCCATTTCTGTGTGGAAATTTAATGGATAGCTTCCATGAGATAGCTTCTCATTCCTGTGTGATACGCGCAGGTGAGTTTTCATGCTCCCATTCATGTGTTAGGCCTCCCCCCTTTTTTATGTGTTTTCTGGATTTCTGGTGATGATTTCTGGAATTTTGTGCTTCACCAATTTTCATGATTTTCATTGATATGATATCAGTTTTTGTGCATTGGTGAATTTATGTGTTATTGACTTGTTATGAATACAAGTTTAGGGTATGATACCCTATTTTATCTTTGAGAAGATTCTTGTGATATTGATCAATCTTTTGTTGGTTATCATTTACATACTTATCGTAGTATGCCGTTATGGTTATTACATGTTCATGTCATGCCTTTTTCTATATACCATATCATCTGATATTTATAGCTAGACTGATCCGTTTATTATTTTCTTATAAATAATACTCGGGTCAGACCGAGATGTTACAAGTGCTTCTACTTGACTTCTCTTTAGGATTATTCTGACTTTTGGCTAACTACTTAGATTAGTAGTTTTTGATTGTACGCATTTGAGATATAGACTCTACATTGTGTACTTATTCTTTTGTATAGCACATGTTGCTATTCTTTTGTATTATCGTGGATCTTTCTGACCACTACTCTGATGTACACTTTCATGTGTTGTATATTTATTCATATCTTCTTCCGCCTTGTGATATGGATGTCTGTGACTGATTTATGTTATGTTTATTTCTATATTTGTTTCCGAAGATTATATATAGCCACTGTGTGATAGCTTTGAGTTTGTATCGGTATGTCGGATTTCCTCCTTAAATGATATGCATTCTATACTATCTGACATATTGGTACTCGCACAAAGAAGTTACATGGATGGTCGCTCCTCAACAGCCTTATTCTCCGTGCTAATTGACAGCACTACACCGTAGTGTTCTTGGTTAGCGTGGGTATAAAGGTGGGGCGTTACAGCTGACCAGCACATCATAGCCTGGGCCAAGTCCAGGTTAGTAAACACTCAGCCCGACCCAATTCCAACTAGCCTGCATGTAACCTAGTTCCACCCAAGTAGCAAGCAAGTCATAGACAGGCTAGCCTGGATCCTTGTGTTTGGCCTGATCTGGCATAATTCGACATGACCACGTCATATGATTTGACCCGGCTCAAACAGATCCGTCTATGGCTTGGCATCTCAGCCCGTCTACGACCAGTCCCAAGCAGCCCATCTCATCATTGTATTGGCCGGTCTCTTCTTGCAACAACCTTAGCATTTTCAACTTTGTTCTCAGCAAGCTCCTACAGCAAGCGACTGACCGCTACTGTGCATAGGAAGCTCTCATCTGCCTAACCAATTGGTTAAGCAAAAGCAAACAAAAAATAGTATGTCCAACTGACTAGGTACTATAGCATGTCTGCTAAAAGCATGCCTACTCATGTAGCATGTTACTGCATTAAATGAACATTAAATATAAAGCACGTGCCTGGTATGGAATGTCATTAAGCAAGCACCCAAGCCATGTGATCTCACCACCTTTACGTTTGTCTTCCATCAATCCACATGCATAAATCTACGACCAAAATTGTTTTCTATCCATTCTCAATGCAATCACGACCATTCATCCATCTACATTTGCTACTATAAATACCCCTTATCATACATAATCAAAGGGGTTGGAATTCAACTAATCCTAAGCTCAAAATTCATTTATAGCAAGCACCTCCCCTTAAAGCCCTTAAGTTTGGTATTGTTGTAGGTTTAAGTGCAAGGCTTCTTATTATTCTCTTGCAATTTCTTGTAATGGCAAGAGATAAACATAGTAAGAGATCTTCATAATGGAGGTAGCAAATCTCTACCAAACCATTCTATGTCTTGTGTCATTTATATTACTTGCTTGTTTCACTCGTCTTTTTACACATTTAAGCCTAGTATTAGCACAACCTTTTGCTAATATAACGCATTAGTCTAATTCCGAGGTTAGCTAATTTATTAGTCAAAAATAACAAATTACATAATTACCCCTATGGCATACCCCTAACTCTTTCAATCTCCCACTTGTACCTAGGGTCAACTATGTTCCTTCAATATCGATTAGTTTTCTCAAAACTGGTCGAGTTAGTCCCCTAGTTTATGGGTACACTATATAGTTTTAATTATCTACTTAGTCAATCAATCTCTCAAGATGTTGATAAATAGCCTTTCTCACGTGGAACTTTTCGAAGTATGTTTCTCGACTTCTAGTGAGATCTAGGTTTTTTTGTGATCTGTATCACGACACTATTATCATATAACGATAACATGAGATTCTCAACATTTGGAATCACCTCTAGCTCACTTCTAAATTTGTGCATTTATTGCTTTTATTGTTGCACTTATTCAAGGCGATGTACATAGCCTATTGGTTGAATTAGCAACAACCTCTTGTTTAGAATATTTCTAGCTTAAAGCTCCTTAACTAAGTTTGAACATGATTTAGGATTGACATACTGTGCTCGATATCACTTATAAAGTTCGATTTTGAATATCCTTCATAAGGAATTCATGTTTTTCTATAAATTATTTTGTAGTATTTCATAAACATGTGAGAAGACTCTAAACTACCATTTAGCGATCTTAGTTTGGATTTGATATCCGCTCAGTGTACTACGTACATATGCGATATTTGATATTGTAGACAATACAACATGTATGATAATTTCTATTTCCAGTGCATAAGGAAACTATCTTACAAGCTCCATATTAAACATTTTAATATGGTGTTTGTGTATACTGTTTGGCGCAATCCCGACATTTTTTTAATATGGGTACATCATTAATAATCATAAGTCTAGTGTTTACTTATAGTTTTAGAAATATTTTACTACATTCAACATTCTTTCTTACAGACACACACTTTCTCTGCATTTTTGCCGAAAATCAAAATATCATTATATTTCTATCAAAATATTTGTTCAACTCCAATGCTTATCGAATGATGCTTTTGTTTCAGTTTTTATATCATATCTAAAATCTAGAAACTAGTATTTCTCCCACCAACTTTGAGATACTTTGGTTGCTATACGCATATAGTTTATTCTAAATAATTATATAGAATTTATGTCTTGACATATTTGTACCAAAACTCCAAATCACAGCAGGGATAATTTTGTGAGTAAAATTCAAATTAACCGAAGTACATTGAATGACGAATATGCTTCATTCATTTTAGCAATTGAAATTTATAATGTTATTCTTATCGACGTTACTTACTATATTTCAACTGCATTGGTCTTCCTTTCAAAGACACATTTGGGACCGATAGATCATATCACTTCGGATACAACTATCAAAATCATATTTTGATACTTTACTTGGAATCTATTCAAGATTAACATATCATACAAATGAAAGAGTCAATACTCTTAATGATTTTATTGACTATTGAGTAAATTCTATTCTTAACATTGATAAGAAACTCATAGTTTCTCTTTAGTGTAGGAGAGTCCTTATTAGACATTCTAGCATGTTGTGTTGGTTTAGGTTTGGTTAATTTTATTTCATCCTTCGTAATCAGTATCTTTGGATTGTATCCAAATTAATTTTATTACCAAAAATTTCTAAAAGAAATTCCTTTCTTATGAAGTCGGCATTTCTTGAAATAACAATTTTTTCCTGGTGGTCATAATAGGTATTCAAAAAGACTTTGTGAATTTCCTTATATATTTGTATAAAACTGATTGGTTCTTAGTTTATGAAACTTATGTTCATAAAATAAATTGGTCAATCGGTATTGGTCGTTCCCAAACTCCTTTAGGGTGGTCCATGCAAAATCCCTCACGAACAAGTATTACGTGAAGTCTTTTGACTCGCACAACCTGTCAACTACTTAACTTGGGATATGTAGGGGTTTCTTATAAACTCTCATCTTATATGATCTTGTAAACTATGGTTTAGATGAAATTAGTTTTAACCTTATGTACTTACTTTTAAGTATACAACCATAGAAAAAGAAATTAATTCAACAACGCTCATTATCAATGTACATTGTTCAACAAAGTTTGATTACTCTTTATTGATACATCATTATGTATCATAGGAAGGAGTGACTTTTGAGATTAAATCTTTATTCATTTTAGGTACATTTGCAACTCTTTTTCAATGTATTTGTGACGCCCCACCTTTATACTCAAACTAACCAAGGACACTACTTGGTAATGTCGTCAATTAGTACGAAGAATAAGGCTGTTGAGGAGCGACCAACTATATAATTGATTTGAGCGAGAATCGATATGTCAAATAGTATGTCATGCATTTCATTTCAAGAGGAAATCCGACATATCCAATCCAAACTCAAATCTATTACATGGTGGCTAAGTGGCCTTCAGAATCAATATAAAATAAGCATAACATAAATCAGTCACAGATATTTATATCACTAAGGCAGAAACAGATATGAATATAACACATAGAAGGGTACATCAAAGTAGTGGTCATACAAGATCCACTACATCATAAAAGAATCGATACAAGTGCTAGACAAAAGAATATGTATACATCAAGGGGTCTCTATCTCGAATGTATAAAAACAAAAACTACTAAGCTAAAGTAGTTAGCCAAAAGTCAGAAGCTAGTCCCTGCTAAGAAGTCAAGTAGAAGCACCTGAAACACCTTGGTCTGACCCGAGTATTATTTAAGAAGAAAAATAATAAACGGATCAATCTAGCTATAAATATCATACAAAATGAGATAGGATAAGAGATATGACAACGATATATGATAACAATAATGTCATACTGTGACAAGTATATATTTGATAACAATGAAAATCATACAATATCTCAAATCTCCTCTAATATCCAAAAAGAATATCTTATTCTTAGCTTATTCACCAAACCTCAAATATTGACAAAACATATCAATGCAAATCACAAAAATTAGTGAAACACAAATTCTAGAAATCAATAATTAGAAATCCAAAAACCACAAAAAGGGAAGGCTTTTCACAAACGGGAGCATGAAAACTCACCAACACTTGTATCACAAACGGGATGCTATCCCATGGGTCGCTAACCCATAAAATGAGCCGAAGCTCCTCCTAACAGGGTATAGTCCCCCTTTGTGACTATGAGCTGAAGCTCCTCCTAATAGGGTATAGTCCCCCTTTGCGAACTATGAGCCGAAGCTCCTCCTAACAGGGTATAGTCCCTATTTGCGGATAAAGAGACATTGCTCATCGCAAGTCAAAATCACAAAATGATCATCATTGATAAAAAAGAAGTGTAAATTATACTAAGCTAGTAAATAAATGAGTTTAGCTTCATGTCCCATAACCACTAGCTTAACTTAAATATTTACGAACAGATTGTAGATTTCCACTCGAAAATTGTCACGAGATTTCAATCGAACAAGTCCAAGAATTAACCAATGAAGTAAACACAAGCGTTTCATACCACCTGTTTTGCTAATTCGTTTAATTGGATTTCTCATACGAGTGAGGTAAAGGTTTGTATATACTAATAGGTTGGAAGACGATTTTAAAAAACGAGCTTTGTATTAAAAGAAATGTTGAAATCATTATTGTGAAAGAGTTTGAGTATTTATTACTAGTATAGAAAACCTTTGTATTTTAAAGTGACAAATCACAGAAATGATTGTAAAAACAATCTATCACCAAAAATCCACATTCGACGACGTGAATTAAAACCATAAAAATCGATATCAAATCCATCAAATGGAAACACCAAAAATCCAGAAAAGAAATCATCAAAGTCGGTATTGATTGACGATAACTATTCGGATTGTCAAAGATAGATAAAAATTGGAAACCCACTCAAAAATAGGCAAAATAGGCAAAATTCATCAGAACCAGACGTTTGGAAGGTTTGACCAGACGTTTGAACCTGGGTTCTAGAAGTTGATATTTTTTTTCCTCTTTTTCCTTTTTATTTTCTAAAGCCTCCCAGACGTCTGGTTGGGTTTAACCAGGCATCTGGTTCTTGGCTCTGCCATTTTATTTTTTTTATCGTTTCTTTTTTCTTCTTCAGGAACCCTAACCAGACGTCTGGATTTTTCAACCAAACGTCTGGTTGCCTGTACTGGGCAACAATTTGCCTAGGCCATTGATGGCCAAATCAATTCGGAGGCGATAGGACGAGCGATGGAGGCTAGGGATTTATGCCAAGCGACAACCAACCCTATAGGCTCTTCGATACACCCCAAATAACATGTCCAAACATCCATAAAAGGATTTTCATAAATTTTGACTTCAAAGACAAAATTGGAAAATTCACCAAACTAATTCAAATCAAAAGCAATTGAACACGAAATACATGTTAGGAATTCATACCTAACAACAATGAAAGCTATAGACATAGATGTGAGTTCAAGAACTCAACTTTAAACTCAAAACAAGGAAGGAGAAGCTCTAAAACATGGAAAGTTCAATTCCCCTTTAACTACACCTCAAAGATCTTCAATCTATTATTACATGCAAATATCTCCTAAGTTAGGTTATAGGAAATTCTAAAATTGAAGAGAGATTGAGATGGAGAAGATGAAGAGGATGTTTACCTAAGCTTCTCTTTGATTTATAACTTGAATTTGAATTCCTAAGAAAAGCTAGGGCTTAGGAATTTTAATTTCCTTTCTTTTCCCCCAATTTTCCTTTTGCTTGAGAGTGTTAGGAAATTAGAAATGGAATGAATGAAGAGGAAATGGGAGGTATTTGGTAGAAGAGTTTGGGTTAGCTTATTGGATTAATGGGCTAGAACCCAACCCCAAGCCCAAATGAAAATACCAAAATCCTAATCAACTCCAAACATATCAATGTTTATACTTAAACAAGTTGTAAACGTCGTTTTAAACTCAATGGAAGGGGTATCGAGTCCGGATTCGACTATTTACAAAAAGTCACATTTCGGAATTTAATTCAACTATTGATGTTATATTTAAATAAAATATTTAAATATATAATCGTAAAATTACGGGTTGTTACAGACTTCCCTCCTTAAAGAAATTGCATCCTCACAATAATTAAGAAGAAAATAAAGAGTAACAACCACTCTAAGGCATAACAACACAAAAGAAAATTTTGAAGTGAGAAGTTCACCTTGAAGAGCACTGGAGAGTAAGTCTGGATGTGTTCGCTCGATGAATTCTCTAGATTCCCAAGAAAAATCCTTAGGATTTGAGGACCATTGAACTTTCACAAGCAGAACATCTTTATTACAAAGGCGTTTAACCTCTGTAGCAATGATACGAATAGGATGTTGATCATAAGTCAAATCAGGTGAAACTTCAATTTCTTCAATAACACCGGGCTCAAGAATAGAATCAGAATCTCTAAGGCATTTCCGTAGTTGAGAAACGTGAAATACGTAATGAATAGCGGAAAATTGAGCCAGTAAAGAAAGAAGATAAGCCACGGAACCAATGCGTTCGGTGATGGAAAATGGACCAATCACTACGCCATAAATGGCCTTCTGCAACACAAAAAAAATGTTGGCTCAGGACCGAAAAATGTTGCCATAGGTCTATGGCAACACTTTTAGGGTGATGCAATTTTTGCCGTTGCCTTAGACCTCAAAGGCAACATTTTGACTATCTAAGGCAACATAAGTAATATTGTTGCAATAGAACCCTATTTGGGTCTATGGCAACACCCATAGGTATCTGTAGCAACATTCCAAAAATGTTGCTATAGGGTATTAAATTTCTGAAGTTGTGGGGCCCGCATATTGTGGGGCCCACAATGTGGGTCCCACGACCCAACTGGGTCCATCCCTATGGCAACACCTTGAATGACTATTGCAACATTATTTTAAGCAACATTTATAACCCGGTGGCAACACTATTATGAAGCTACTGCAACACTATTATGAAGCTACTGCAACACTATTCAGAAGCCTACTGCAACACTATTCTGAAGCTACTGCAACACTATACTGAAGCTACTGCAACACTATACTGAAGAGACACTAAGAGCTCATAGAACAGTACAATATCACATAGAACACTTGCATAATACACAGTACAATATCACATAAAACACTTGCATAATACACAGCATAATACACAGTACAGATAACAATTCATACAGCAGTACACATCACAATTCATGTCAGTTACCCCAAAATACTACAAAGCTACCCCAAAATACTACAAAGCTACCCCAAAATATCCAGTACACATAACAATTCATAAATGAGACTTAAGAGCTGGTGCCTCCAGTCAGATTATCAGTCTCACTGGACATGATTGCGGAAGTTAGATCCTCTACATTGATGTTCATCTCTGGGTTGGCATCACCTAATTTCTTAAGCACCCTAGCCAAATTCTCTTGTACCTTCTGATTTACCTTGGATTCTAGCTGTGCTTCAATTTCTTCGACAAGCCTTTGCCTTAAGTCATGTACGTAAGCATTTGTTAGAGCCTCGGTTGATTGTTTTGCACACTTTGCACGCCTCCCTATAAGCAAAGGACGACCCTGTGATTTTCCATTCGAAATTACTGTTTCGACAGTATTTCCTCCTTCTCCACCGGCCATTGCCTTTTGAACTAAGTCCTACAAAATAAAACCACATCAAATTACCCTACAGTAAATGCAGAGAATGCAGCAAATGCTTATATATGGATTGTGTACAGCAAATGCAGAGAAAGCCACATTTTGGAAAACAATTTGTTTATGTGCATGTAATTAGAAAACAATTTGTAACATATATACTAGTAAAAACTGGAAAACAATTCCGTCGACAGCCAGCTATGGCTTCGTCATCTGGATTCTGAGGCTTCAAACGGCCATTCATTTTATTTATGCACATATGTGTATTACTATAGACATATATTTTTATATAAACCAAGTTAGTAATCCCTTTAACCAAATTCATTTCTTCGTTTCCAGTTTTTGTGTCATTTCTAGCCAAACGCAAAAGCAAGTCCTCTTCATTCGACTAGAAAAGGGAAAAAATGGCTGAGGGTTCAAAATTCTTAATCTCACAATATACTCAATTACAATTTCCAAAGCAAACATCTATGCCATTAGTACGTTTGCGAAACTCTGGTTCAACAAGTGTTTCAAGGACAGTTTCAAGGACATGAGCATACATGCACATGAGCAAGACATAAACAATGTGCAACATGTGCAAAACAGAACAAAATTATTACAAAACAGAATTATTACTTACAAGTTTGTACTTCATTACTTGAGGATTAGACACGTACTCACGCCCATCTGTTCTCTTACGACTTTTAAGAAAAAGTGCTGCATCGGATGGTGTCTCCTGATACAAGTTCAATAGATAGTTTAGCATACACTCTCTTCAGTCAAAAATGTAAAGTATCACATACCATCTTATGACGAAGCTGGGCGAACGACTTTGGACCAGCGGTGTGTGTGTCTTGATACGACTTACGACTATCAGAATTTTTCAGTGCTTTTTGCTAAAAAATACACAAAAAACAAAGTACTCGTTTATCTCACAAAAAAAAGTACTCGTTTATCTTGCGAAATAAATAATATGTACGTATACCTGAATCTCATCATCTGCCCAATACCTCAAGAGCACTTTAAAATCCTCCACTGGGATGTTGTCCGGCTTGTTTTCTAGCCTCTCCTCATCAGTCTTATAAGGTTTATAATGAGCAGTTTTTATGCGACTCTTGTACCCCCTCCAACAGTCAAGAATAGACTTCAACACCCAGTTTTCACATTCATCCGGAATAATATACCGTTGCTTAAATATAAATCAAATATAAAAAAGAATAAATAAATCAAAATTCAGCTACATTATAGTTAATAGATCAATATTACTTATTAAAGTAAAATTCAGCAACATTATAGTTAATAATAGATTACCTTAACATAATCCCATAGAGATTTCTTCAACTTTTCAGGAACATCCGACCAAGATTTATACGTAAGTGGCACGGACCTTTTCAATGTTCCTAAAAAGTTGCTCAGTTCAGATATTACTTTGTCATCATCTGAAATAGGTTGGAACCACTGGTTCATCATAATTACAACTCTTTTGTCATTCGCCCTTGTATGAACATTAAACATCTTTGTGTGACCTCTGAGTCTTTTAGGAACTTTACCTTTAATTAAAATGAAAAGTCCCGTCAAATAATAACATAAATCATAATGTAAATTCGGTACTTAAATATTAATCCTACTGTAATATTAAATATTATTATCACATCAATTCAGTACCTGCTTCAACTTCTTCATTTTCAATGTCTGTCAAGACATTCTCCGCAACATACTTATTTGCCATACCACTTGCACTAGCTTTTGCAGCATTTTTCTTTTGTCGTTCCCGCAGAGCCAAATAATCAGCCATTGTTCCTTTCCTTCAGCATCCTTCTCAGTTGAACTTACTACCAGGCTTGGGCTTGGGCTTGTGCTTCTCAACTTTTCCTTTTCCTTTGCGATACCACTAGCTGAACGAGTTTGTGGTCCACTAACAGGCTTGGGCTTCTCAACTTTTTTAGTTCTCTAAATTGTATATATAAGTAGGAAATAAGATTGGATTTTATAGTTATTATCTTCATAAGCAGAAAAAATAAGATATGTAGCTATCACACACCTTTCTTGGACTTTGTAAAGTATCATTTTCACTATGCTCCTCATGGTCCGGATTATATTCCTGATCACTATCCACATCCTCTTGCATCTTTTCTTTTCCTTTAACTTTTTTTTGGTTTACATTTCTCAGTTCAGCTGAAATTGCAGGCACACCTAGAGAAGCAAGAACTTCGTTGTTCCTCATCACATTAACAGCTCTATGTATTTCATAATCTTTTAGGTTCACCATCAACTTAGCAGCTCTCTGTACTTCATAATCTTGTAGAGATAGTGGAGGTGTAGAATACTCATTTGGAGGTGGTGGAGGTGGTAGATGAACATCCTGCAAGTATATAATAAACAGGAACATCATAGTAAGTATGCTGCAAGAGTGGTACAAAATATTCAAATTACAATAAGATCATCATAATAAGAATTCTTCAAACCTGCATGCCATTTTCATCCATATCTTCTTCTTCCGATGTTGGTAAACGTGATTCCAACTTCCTCTTAACACTTGATGAGTTCAGATTCACTGTTGAATCGCTGATTTTTGGTTTTTTTTTCTGTGTCATCTTCTGAGGATTTACCTGATCAGCTAACTTTAGATTCTCGGTTGCATTGCTGGGTTCTGGATTATTCAGCCGTGCCGACTTCCGAGGACTTTTCACCTCAGCTAACTTTAGATTCACGGTTGCATCGTTGGGTTCTGGATTAATCAGCCGTGTCGACTGCCGAGGACTGTTCACCTCACCTAACTTTAGATTCACAGTTGCATTGCTATTCAGCCGTGCTGACTTCCGAGGACTATTGACTTCAGCTAACTTCTTGTTTTTTTGGTTCTGTTTTAGTTGATGAGCCGTCACGTACTGTCGTTTCACTGGTTTTGTAGCTGCAACAATACAATGATATTATAATCATAATCTTTAAATGTTATAATCAAAATATCACAATAAATTTTTTTTTTGCTATATCAAAATATCACAATCTGTAAATGATATTAACTATCCATTTATATATACCTGTAACCAGATTCTGCCTTGGCCGCATGATTACATGCGGCTGCATTTGCTTCAATGGCTCAATTGCAGTATCGACAACGTTGTCGATATAAAAATCCAAGTTGCCACCAGTGTTAACTCCTTTGACTAATTCGTAGAGGTCCGCATCATTCGTCACTAACTTCCACCCACCCTTCTCACCATTTCTCATATAAATTCCTCCTATTTCGGTGTATTGAAGTTCATCCTTCACAAACTCCATGAGCACTGTGTACGAGAAGTAGTCAGGATCAACCCTCTTTACCACAGTATCGGTTCCACCAACATATTGTGCCTTCTGAAATGCACCCTTGTGATGAAATGTGAGCTGCATGAGTTCCCCCATCCTATACAAAATGGATACAGAATGGTGAGTTTACATTGGAAGCAAGATATGAAATAATAAAATGGGTAGGTATATTAAGTACATATGTGTATGCAGGTATATAAAGCACTAGAAACAACAAGGGAACACATAAAATCAGAATAACTTACAAGCAGTCAAGTAATTAAAAAGCAGTAAATTAATTATGAAAATCAATAGATACAGAAGTCGTCCCTTAATTAAGAACTAATACATAAATAGAAGTCACTTGATATTGCTACATAGAAATCAAGAGGAAGTTTCCTCTATGCTAGGCGGAATGAGGATTTGTGTTGCCGGGACGTCATCTCTATACCACCTAACATCACTAACTTGATTTCCTATTCCATTACCACATTGAATATCATGTAAAACTGGATCATCTTCATTTCCATTTTCATTTTCGACATCACACCAGTCCCTCGGCAATTTCTTGACAACGTTATAAAGTGCCGTATCAGTTGGATCTTGTATATAAAATACTTGTTGTACTTGTGAAGCCATAACATACGGATCAGATTTCTGGCACAATCTATTAAAATTAACTCGAGTCATCCCATACAAATCTTTCTCTTCTTGGTACCAGCAACACTTAAATAAAACCACTGAAATTTCTCCCCAATAATCAATTTCTAGTATTTCTTCAATTGCTCCGTAGTAACTAACATTACCAACCAATGGATTTTGATCTTTTGAACTTGCAAAGCTAGTGGTCAAGGCAGTCAAGAATACACCACTATTCTGTGTTTTACACTTAGCATCTCTATATTTTGTATGGAATCTGTATCCATTAATAACATATCCACTAAATTTCCTAGCTGTCCGATTAGGGCCCATTGCAAGCACTTCTAGCTCTTTCGAAATGTCCTCTTTCTTCCCAACCTCATCCTTCAGCCATTTCCAGAATTCTTCAGTATGTGCTCTCTCTCTTTTATATCTTCTCGATATTGCATGACCATCAATTAAAGCTCGATGTTCCCTATAATAATTATGATGGTATTAATATCAATAAAGAAATATTCTAATTCTTTAGTACTTGCTAGAATAAATTAGAACATAAAAACTTACTCTTTTAAATTATCTATTTCCTCGTTACCACAATTGAATAGAATGTATCGATGACATGCCATCCACTCAGATTCTTTTAGATGAATAGCTTTTCCGTCTTTATTTCCTCTTGTACCAATAGCATATTCCATATTTTGTGGACAACTTTCAAATTTAGGTACTGCATCACCACCGCTTAAGAATCTTGAGCAGAATGTCAAGCATTCTTCTGCCAAGTAACCTTCGGCGATGGAACCCTCCGGTTTAGATCTGTTGCGCACATAAGATTTGAGTTTAGCTAGATAACGCTCAATCGGAAACATACATCGAACGTGCACAGGTCCACCGTATTCAACTTCCTTGCACAAGTGAACCGTCAAGTGAACCATTATGTCAAAGAAAGCCGGTGGAAATATCATTTCAAATTGGCAAAGAATTTCGACAATTTCTTGTTGTTGCCTCTTCACATCTTCCAAATCAATTACTTTGCTCCAAAGACCTCTTAAGAATGCACCAAATCTTATCAGAGGCAATGCAACCTCAGGCTTCAGTGTTTTTTTCACAGCAAATTGCAACAAGTAGTGAAGTAGAAAATGAGCATCATGCGTCTTGTACCCTGAGATTTTCCTTTCCTTCGTGTGAACATACCAACTGATATTGGCTGCACAACCGTATGGCAATTTAACATTCTCCAGTACTGAGCAAAATATTTCTTTTTCTTTATTCGTCATGTCAAATATGGAAGCCCTAATTTCAAAGTGTTTGCCGTCATTTGATAAAATGGGATGCAGGACCTTCCTGATGCCCATTTCCTGTAAATCAAAACGAGCATTCAAATGGTCTTTTGACTTGCCACTAATATTTAGCAAAGTACCGAGTATGTTGTCGCATATGTTTTTCTCTATATGCATAACATCAAGGTTATGTCGCAATAAATTGTGGCTCCAATACGGTAAATTGAAAAATATTGACTTCTTTTTGAAAGGGGAATCCTTTTTCTTCCCAAAATTATTTTCAAAGTCACGCAACAGTTCTTCAATGTCTGTTCCTGATAAATTTCCCGGAATCTGTCCTATTTCAACTTCACCATTGAACCTCCTCTTATCAAACCTCCACTTGTGTTTCGGATCCAGAAATTTTCTATGATTCATGTAGCACATTTTTTTACTATGTTTCAAGTACATTGAAGAAGTCTCATAATGGCATACAGGACAACCCAATTTACCCTTTGTGCTCCAACCGGATAACATTGCATACCCCGGAAAATCGCTAATGGTCCACAACACACTTGCACGTAACATGAATTTTTGATCAGTAAAAGCATCATAAGTTTCTATGCCTAGATCCCATAATTCTTTCAACTCTTCAATTAGAGGCTGCATATATACATCAATTTTATTCTTTGGAGACTCTGGACCGGAGATGAGTGTTGAAAGAATTAGATTTTCGGGCTTCATGCACAACCAAGGTGGAAGGTTGTAGTTAACTAATACAATTGGCTATGTACTGTAAGTTGTACTCATTGTACGAAAAGGATTGAATCCATCAGAGGCTACACCCAATCTGATATTTCTATTTTCTGATGAAAAATCAGGATACATAGCATCCATCGCCTTCCAAGTCTCGCTATCAGCTGGATGTCTAAGTTTTCCGTCTTTTTTTCGGCCCACAGAATGCCATCTCATAAGTTGTGAATACTCCTTGCATATAAACAGCCTTTGCAGCCTTGGTTTTAGCGGAAAGTAACGCATCACTTTTGCCGGGACTTTGTGAATCAACTTCTCTGGATCATTGTCACGGGTGCCTTTCTTTTCCTCTTCCCACCTCGAAATACCACAAGAGTTACAGACATCTTTATCTTCATTTTCTGCCCAATAGAGCATGCAATCGTTTGGACATGCGTGTATTTTTTTGTAATCAAGACCTAAATCTTTAATGATTTTCTTCGCGGCTCTAAAAGATAAAGGTATGTGGGCCTGTGGAAAAGCCTCTCTCATCAACTCTAGTATATCCCCAACTGCAGACTCTGTAATTCCATGTACACATTTTAAAGAATAAAGCCTGATGATAAAACTTAATCTCGAAAATTTTGAACAGCCAGGATATAATGGCTGCTTTCCATCTTCGACAAGGCGATAAAATCTTTTAGCATCGGCATTTGGTGCATCAGAATTCTCATCTTCACAGTTCTGCATATTTCCACGAGTACGGTGCAACATTTCACCTAGATTATCTCCAAAATCACCAGCATCACAGTCTATATCTTTATCACTGCTTCCAAAATTTGGGTGAGAAACCTCACAAATCCATTTCACATACAATGGAGATGGACCATTGCAGATGAGATGATCATAAATTATATTTGGATGACGCCACTTGCTATTTTTACAATTCTTGCATGGGCACGTCATTTCATCGCCTACGGCGAATTTAGAAAAACCGTTTTGTATAAAGGCTCTTATCCCGCTAATATATCCTTCACTAAACTTTGGAAGTTCTATCCAAATGTTTTCGCTGTCCATCACTACAATTATGAATATGAGTATTTTAACATAAAAAGATAAAATTTGTGTGTGTGTCCAACAAGAGGAAACCTAGACAAGTCGAATTGTTAATTCCGGCCGAATTAAGAATTTATAAGTAGTTTAAATCGAAACCCTAAAGTGATGGGAGAGAGTGTTATACCTCAAAATCAAAATTGAAGCCCTAAAGTGATGTGAACAATGCTTGAACCCCCAAATCGAAGCGAAATCACTGAACAAAGCTTGAACCCCCTAATCGAACCGAAATCGCTTGAAACTTTGTAAGAAGACAGAGAAGAATGAAAATAAAAAGTTATTTGCAGGGACTTTTTTTCTTCGCGGCTCTAAAAGATCAAGGAGTGGTGTTCGGATTGCTGAGGTGTCACATTCTCCAACGTAGGATTTGCCTTGGTAGATTGGCGCGGATCGGTGCGAAAGATATGCAAAGGTCTGCTATAGCAACACTATAAAAAAATGTTGCATCAATTACACTTGTTTAGCTAGAGCAACACATTTTTATGGCTAAGGCAACATCAAAAATTCAACGTTGCAGTAGGACCAAAATTGTATAGCTATCGCAACATTTTACCTGGCAACACCTTGCAAAAATGTTGCAGAAGGCCATTTATGGCGTAGTGAATATATCGAGGTGCTAATTTTCCCGATCGACTGAAACGCACAACACCCTTCATAGGTGAAACACGAATGAATACCAAATCTCCAACAAAAAATTCCAAATTCCTTCTTCGGTTATCGGCATAGGATTTTTGTCTACTTTGAGCTTCTTTCATCCTATGACGAATAAGGTCAATCTTTTCTATGGCATCAAGAATAAATTCTAGACCTAAAACCAGCTTCTTACCGGTTTCAAGCCAACACGAAGGAGATTAGCATGACCTTCCGTAGAGTGCCTCGAAAGGTGTCATACCAATACTAGATTGGAAGTTATTATTGTAAGAAAACTCAACAAGGAAAATATGATCTTCCCAACTTCCACCAAAATCAAGAACGCATGCACGAAGAAGATCTTTAAGAGTTTGATTCACACGCTCCGTTTGTCCATCGGACTGAGGATGATAAGCGGTGCTAAAATTAAGCTTCGTTCCCAAAGCTTTTTGAAGACCCTTCCAAAATCCACTAGTAAATAATGGATCATGATCACTAACAATAGAAGTAGGAACTCCATGCAATTTAACAATTTCTTTAACATAGAGTTTAGCCAAAAGAGGTACGGTCCGGTTGGACCGAACGGGAAGAAAATGGGAGGATTTTGTAAGTCTTTCTACTATCACCCATAGACTGTCATGACCCGAACGAGAATGGGAAAACCGTCAATAGAGCCCATGGAAATTTGATCCCACTTCCAAACGGGAATGTCCAAAGGTTGCAATAACCCACCTGGCCTTTGATGCTCGGCCTTTACGAGTTGGCAATTCATGCAACGCTTAATAAAGTTAGCAATATCAGATTTTATTCCATCCTAATAATAAAGTTGTTTCATGTCCGCATACATTTTACTACTTTCGGGATGAATGGTAAATTTAGAACGATGAGAATCTTCTAAATATTTGGCACAATAAGTCTACCAAATTTTCGAATGCCTCCACGAGCATCGATTTCAAAGTCTTTCAGACCATCAATATTATTTTTAACCCTACAAATTTGGCTAAGATGTGCCAATTCGGGATCATGCTTTTGAGCTTCAAGAATGCGGTCTAAAAGAGATGGATGAGCCTCAAGGCTACATAAAACAAGAGTTGAACATGAATTGGATTCACGATCTTGAATCTCATAGGTGGACAAAGTCCCGAGATCATTCCATTCAGATATCATTATGGAAACAACCGCTTGTTGCTTACGACTAAGGGCATTAGCAACACGATTTCCCTTTCTAGGAGTATAATGAATATCAAGATCATAGGATGCAAGGAAATCAAGCCAACGTTGTTGACGCAAATTAAGTTCCTTTTGAGAGAACAAATACTTAAAGGATTTATGATCGGTGTAGAGAACAAATTTCTCTCTCAAAAGATAATGACGTCAAATTCTAAGGGTGAAAACAATGGCCGCGAGCTCTAAATTATGAGTGGCATATCTAGTCTCGAAAGGCTTTAATTGCCTAGAAGCATAAGCGATAACACGTTCCCTTTGCATGAGAACGGCTCCCAAACCAATACAACTAGCATCGGTATAAACAATCAAGTCTTGGTTCCCTTTGGGAATCACAAGAATAGGAGCATCGGAAAGGGGTTGTTTTAATATGTGAAAAGCAGCTTCACATTTGTCTAACCAAATGTACTTAACTCCCTTCTTTGTCAAACTTGTAAGAGATACGGAAATTTTAGAAAAGTCTTTTATGAATCGACGGTAATAGCCCGCCAATACAAGAAAACTATGGATTTTCGTCACACTCTCCGGTCTCTTCCAATTTTGAATCGCTTCAATCTTTGAAGGATCCATGGAAATTCCAGATTCAGAAATAATATGTCCTAAAAATTTCACATGGGATTACCAAAAGTGGCACTTAGAAAATTTTGCTTTCAATTGATTGCTCCTAAGAGATTCTAACACAATCCAAAGATGTTTTTCATGCTCTTCCTCGGTTTTAGAATAAACAAGAATATCATCGATAAAGATGAGAACAAATCAATCGAGGAAGTCTTTGAAAACTCGATTCATAAGGTCAACGAAATAAGCTGGAGCATTCGTTAAACCAAATGGCATAACAAGCCATTCATAAGATCCATAACGAGTATGGAACGATGTCAAAGGAATGTTATCCTCTGCAATACGAAGCTGATGAAAACCGGTTGCTAAGTCTAACTGTGAAAAGACTCTAGCACCGCTAAGTTGATCGAATAGATCATCAATCCAAGGTAATGGATATTTATTCTTGATGGTGAGATCATTAAGCTTGCAATAGTCAACGCAAAACCTAAGTGTACCATCAAATTTCTTCACAAAGATAGCTGAAGCTCCCCATGGAGAGGAACTAGAACGAAAAAACTGTTTTGCTTCCAATTCGGATAATTGTTTATACATCTCCTCATTTTCCTTATTGGACATACGATAAGGAGGATGAGTGATAGGTAGAGCTCCAGGGATTAGATTAATTCTGAACTCAATTACTCGCTTAGGTGGTAATCCAAAAACGAGCTCAAAGATGTCGGGAAATTCACAAACAACGTGAATGAGGGAAATGACATCTTTCTCATCATCATTATCGTCATCATGTGGATTTAGAGAATATAAGGATGCCACCGAATTGGAATCTGAATCTTTAAGAACAATAGAAATCTGCTTAACAGATTGAGGATGTCAAAGATGGATAGTCCTCTCGGGACATAGGATGTCGGCTCCATAATGGTTAAGCCAATCCATTCCCAAAATTATGTTAAAACCTAAGTAACGCATAACATGCAAATCGGTGGAAAGCAAAATCACATAAAATAATTTCAACATCCTTACAAAATAAATTGAGTGTTGCAGATCCACCAACCGGATTCATAATTCTCAGTGAAGTCATCAAGCTCATAACATTTAAAGACAAAGTATCAACAAGTTCCTTTGATATAAAAGAGTGAGATGCACCCGTATTAAAAAGAACTCGAATAGGACGGTCACGAAACATAATAATTCCATCAAGGACAGAAT
Organism: Allium fistulosum; assembly: GCA_030737815.1. Classification (NCBI taxonomy): domain Eukaryota; kingdom Viridiplantae; phylum Streptophyta; class Magnoliopsida; order Asparagales; family Amaryllidaceae; genus Allium; species Allium fistulosum. Next base: position 634,206,591 of record CM060908.1, on the reverse strand, counting down.
GAGAAGTACCTTGACCAAGAGAAGTGTTACTAGGGGCTAGCACAACATTCAGCTTTCCCTCTTTCTTGCTTTGAAGTTTGGGACATGAAGATATATAATGTCCCGAACTTCTGCAATAGCGGAAAGAAATAGGCCTTGGACACCTATTTACATAGTGGTCCTTAGAACCACAACTGTAGCATTCTCCACGATTAGGGATTGGAGTCTTTGCTACCGAAGTTGCTTGCTTCACTTTCTTATTGGAATTAGGGCTTTTGAACTTAATATAAGGATGCCTCTTCTTGTTGTTATTGAAGTTCTTCTTGGCACCCACGATTTCAACATCACTTTCTTTATCGACCTCTTCAAATCGAAGAGCGATATCTACAAGCAGATCCAAAGGAACTTCTAGTTTCAGAAGTAAAGCCTTTTTGAGATTCTTATTCAACCCATAGATAAACCTCTGATTTTTCTTTAATGGGGTATTAATATACTCAACCCCATATTTAGAGAGGGATTCAAATGATGCCACATAATCTGTCACAGAAGATTCACCTTGAACAAGGTCAATAAAGCGTCGAGCTAAAGTTACTTTTTCAGCTTTTGGCACAAACTTCAACTCGAACCTTTCCTGGAATTGCTCCCAAGTAAGATCCGCTTCAACAATTTCCGAAACCAAAAGCTCATACCAATCTAATGCTCTCTTCTGGAGCATGCTAGAAGCCACTTGGACTCGATGTAGATCCACAAGATTCATGCGAGAAAAAATGTGATCGCATGTTCTAAGCCAAGCTTGGACTTCTATAACGCTTTCGGAACCCTTGAATGGCCTTCCATCAAAATTGGTATAATCACTGCACAAGCGTGCAAAACCAGATTTAGGGTGAGTAGGCTCAGGATTGGGTCCAGCAACTTCGGCATTCTTTACAAGATCCAAAAGTTGTTAAGCAGACATGAATACGCCATCCTGAGGAGTAGCACTGGATTGACCGGCGCTAGGACGGCCAGGTCTAACCATTTCTCTTCTTTAAGAAAGAAAGAAAGAAGAGGAAAAAGATTATTCTCAGAATGATTTCAAATAAACTAGATTGATAAACAAGGCATCATAAAAGGAAATAGGATAGAACGGGCCCTAAGACTCGAATTAACTACTAAGGCACGATACCTAAGAGAGACTTAGGACAATGATCCTTTTCATAATCCTATATTGTTTCGAAGTTTGGCTCTAATACCAAGCTGTAACACGCCACCTATATACTTACACTAAACAAGGACACTACTGGGTAATGCCGTCAATTAGTACAAAGAATAAGGCTGTTGAGGAGCGACCAACTATATAATTGATTTGAGAGAGAACCGATATGTCAGATAGTATGTCATGCATTTAATTTCAAGAGGAAATCCGACATATCCAATCCAAACTCAAATCTACTACACAGTGGCTAAGTGGCCTTCAGAATCAATATAAAATAAGCATAACATAAATCAGTCACATATATTCATATCACTAAGGCGGAAACAGATATGAATATAACACATAGAAGGGTACATCAAAGTAGTGGTCATACAAGATCCACTACATCACAAAATAATAGGTACAAGTACTAGACAAAAGAATATGTATACATCAAGGATTCTCCATCTCGAATGTATAAAAACAAAAATTACTAATCTAAAGTAGTTAGCCAAAAGCAGAAGGTAGTCCCTGCTAAGAAGTCAAGTAGAAGCACCTGAAACACCTCAGTCTGACCCGAGTATTATTTAAGAAGAAAAATAATAAATGGACCAGTCTAGCTATAAATATCATACAAAATGGGATAGGATAAGAGATATGACAACGATATATGATAACAATAATGTCATACTGTGACAAGTATATATTTGATAACAATGAAAATCATACAATATCTCAAATCTCCTCAAATATCCAAAAAGGATATTATATTCTTTAGCTTATTCACCAAACCTCAAATATTGACAAAAAATATCAATGCAAATCACAAAAATTGGTGAAACGCAAATTCTAGAAATCAATAATTAGAAATCTAGAAATCACAAAAGGGGGAGGCCTTTCACAAACGGGAGCATGAAAACTCACCAACACTTGTATCACAAACGGGGTGTTATCCCATGGGTCGCTAACCCATAAAATGAGCCAAAGCTCCTCCTAACAGGGTATAGTTCCCCTTTGCGGACTATGAGCTGAAGCTCCTCCTAACGGGGTATAGTCCCTTTTTGCGGACTATGAGCTGAAGCTCCTCCTAACAGGGTATAGTCCCCCTTTGCGGACTATGAGCCGAAGTTCCTCCTAACAGGGTATAGTCCCCTTTTGCGGATAAAGAGACATTGCTCATCGCAAGTCAAAATCACAAAATGATCATCATTGATCAAAAAGAAGTGTAAATTACACTAAGCTAGTAAATAAATGAGTTTAGCTTCATGTCCCATAACCACTAGCTTAACTTAAATATTTACGAACAGATTGTAGATTTCCACTCGAAAATTGTCACGAGATTTCAATCGAACAAGTCCAAGAATTAACCGACGAAGTAAACGCAAGCGTTTCATACCACCTGTTTTGCTAAGTCGTTTAATTGGATTTCTCATACGAATGAGGTAAAGGTTTTTATATACTAACAGGTTGGAAGACGGTTTTAAAAAATGAGCTTTGTATTAAAAGAAATGTTGAAATCATTTTTTATGAAAGAGTTTGAGTATTTATTACTAGTATAGAAAACCTGTGTATTTTAAAGTGAGAAATCACAGAAATGATTGTAAAAATAATCTATCACCAAAAATCCACATTCGACGACATGAATTATGTTTGCGCCAAAATTGGTCACAAACCCCGAATATTGTGAAAGCACCAGTATATGAATATAAATCAACAATATTCACACACAAATCTCAAATCTAAGCAAACAGGATATCACAATTCTGAAATAATGAACAGAAACACGAGATTTATAGTGGTTCGGCGATCTTGCCTACGTCCACTCTGAAGTTGATTATTTTATTGATGTTTACTTGATGATTACAATTTCTTCTGAGATAGTACAACTGATTATATGATTACAATCTGAATCTAAAGAAGCAGTGGTGTTCTGGAGTAAATCTGGCAGAATCTGGGCGCTCTTCAGTACTTAGAATTCTCCGACCCCCTTTCTGAATGACCAGGGGCTCTATTTATAGGTGTAGGAGGCTGATATTTCGCCTAAAATGAGGGGAGACCAGTTCTGGTACGTGAGGGGGCCCACATGCCCGCTCTTTGGAAATCCGGGCCCACTTTGGGATCGATTCGACCCTTGCTTCGAATCGATCAAGATTTGCTCCGATTGAGCTGAAATTTGGCATGGACATTCCTTAGGTTGCCAGTTAGCTCCTGTCCAAATTTCGTAGCATTTGGACTTGTAGATCTCAAGTTATGATCGATTCAAGTTTGCGTTTCTGGTTGATGTGCTTCGTTCGAATCGATCCCTTTCGACTCGATAGGGTCGAATCGATATGCTTGTATGTGAGGATGTCGACATGGCGCGCGTCTCTCGAATGATCCACTTTTCTCGCCGAGTTGACTGGGTCGAATCCACGTCCTTAGCTACTTGTGACTTGGTCGATTTGAAGTAGTGGATTCGAAGTACATGGATTCGAACGTATGCTCGTTCGAATCAATCACGCTATATCTTCCCCACTCGATTCGAAGCTACTCTTGCAAGATGGAATCGAAGCAAAGTCAGAGGATGGATTCGAAAGACTTCAACCTGAAGGAAACGAAGTGAGGTGGCATCATGGATTCGAAGTGGCTCGTCTAAATGGATTCGAATGAATGTTTCTCGATGGATTCGAACGTTGAGGATGTTTTGATGGAGTCGAAGGCTGAAGCACTTCTCATGGATTCGAAGCTTAGGGCATGCGCGGATGGATTCGAAGGACAGTGACTTGGTGGATTCGAACATGTGGCTTCGGGTGATGGATACGAAGTTTGGTCATCTGATGGATTCGAACATATCTCTGCTGATGGATACGAAGGAAATATTATTGATGGATACGAACTTCATGGATTCGAACTTAGGGTAATTTCCTCCCATTAGCATTGATGATATCTTGAGCGTACAAACTCGGATTAACTTGAAACTTGGAACGTTGGTTCCCATGACTTTGCTTGACATGTCTTATCAATTGTAGCCCGATCCGGACCCGGACAAAATTCATCGATATCCATGGTGAACTTGTGATGTAACTGTCCTACAGGATGAACTATCATTGAGTTCTAGTCAGCTTTTTGGTGTCACGGCCTTGCCAAAAGGCGGGATAACAAATTAAAACCATAAAAATTGATATCAAATCCATAAAATGGAAACACCAAAAATCCAGAAAAGAATTCATCAAAGTCGGTATTGATTGACGATAACTATTCAGATCGTCAAAGATCGATAAAAATTGGAAATCCACTCAAAAACAGGCAAAATAGGCAAAATTCATCAGAACCAGACGTTTGGAAGGTTTGACCAGACGTCTGAACCTGGGTTCTGGAAGTTCATATTTTTTTTCCTCTTTTTCCTTTTTATTTTCTGAAGCCTCCCAGACATCTGGTTGGGTTTAACCAGACGTCTGATCCTTGGCTCTGCCATTTTATTTTTTTTACCGTTTCTTTTTTTTCTTCAGGAACCCTAACCAGACGTCTGGATTTTTCAACCAGACGTCTAGTTGCCTGTACTGGGCAACAATTTGCCTAGGCCATTGATGTCCAAATCAATTTGGAGGCGATCGGACGAGCGATGGAGGCTAGGGATTTATGCTAAGCGACAACCCAACCCTATAGGCTCTTCGATACACCCCAAATAACATGTCCAAACATCCATAGAAGGATTTTCATAAATTTTGACTTCAAAACCAAAATTGGAAAATTCACCAAACCAATTCAAATCAAAAGCAATTGAACATGAAATAGATGTTAGGAATTCATACCTAACAATAATGAAAGCTATAGACATAGATGTGAGTTCAAGAACTCACCTTTAAACTCAAAACAAGGAATGAGAAGCTCTAAAACATGGAAAGATCAATTCCTCTTTAACTACACCTCAAAGATATTCAATCTATTAATACATGCAAAGATCTCCTAAGTTAGGTTATAGGAAATTCTAAAATTGAAGAGAGATTGAGATGGAGAAGATGAAGAGGATGCTTACCTATGCTTCTCTTTGATTTATAACTTGAATTTGAATTCCTAAGAAAAGCTAGGGCTTAGGAATTTTAATTTCCTTTCTTTTCCCCCATTTTCCTTTTGCTTGAGAGTGTTAGGAAATTAGAAATGGAATGAATGAAGAGGAGTGGAGAGGGAGGTATTTGGTAGAAGAGTTTGGGTTAGCTTATTGGGTTAATGGGCTAGAACCCAACCCCAAGCCCAAATGAAAATACCCAAATCTTAATCAACTCCAAACATATCAATGTTTATACTTAAACAAGTTGTAAACGTCGTTTTAAACTCAATGGAAGTGGTCTCGAGTCCGGATTCGACTATTTACAAAAAGTGACATTTCAGAATTTAATCCAACTATCGATGTTATATTTAAATAAAACATTTAAATATATAATCCTAAAATTGCGGGTTGTTACAATATTCACCTATTCAATCAAATCAAATCATTTTCTTTTCTTTGGCACATTATGTTTTTTACTTATATTTTATATTCTACGAACTTATCATAAACATACTATATGTATAACAAACACACATGTTCATGTCTATGTGATAATTCATCGGTGAATTTAACGAAATATATGGAACCTATTTGGTACCATTAGACTTACGACTGCATACATATATATGTATCCATCCAAATAGTTCACTAACTCTTATGTTGCTCCCACTAAATGGGTGATTACCCTTAATTGTTTGAGATACAATTCACTATTACCATATGATTCATAATGATATAGTTAAAGAGTTATTTCTCAGAATTGTGGCTTAATCCATAACTCCAAAATAATTGTAAAAATTTCAGATACTTATGTATTTTCTAATGCATCATTTTGTTATGAAAACAAATACCATTATTATAGTTATACCTTGTAACGAATATTCATAATATTTATACTTAAATAAAACTATGTTTATTTTCAATTAGTACCGAAAACATATATTATTTCATAAATAATATTTTGTATATTTAATAAAATAATTTTCCATAACTTGATGCGTCCACTAAGAAGTGTTACATGGTATGCTACTTCTATTTTCGTCGTTACTATAATAGCAAATGAAATACGAAGCTCCATTCAACCACTTATTATAGAATTTTATTTCTTGCACTGAAACTAGATTACAGTTGAGAGTTTCAAATCAAATATTTTGTATTCAAAGATCTTTGTAGAAAAAAATTTCTATATTAAGATACATTTGGAACAGAATACACATTTCTCATTCCATATTTAGTAACCTTTAGTATTTTATACAATTCTTATTTCCTATGTCACTTCATGAAGGAGAGGTGACCATTCTCTCACTTCATACCAACTGTGCCTTAAATTACATCCATCTTCTACATTTGATTTCCTTTCCAAATGATCAAACCATTCAAAAAAATCTTTTACTACAGTACCATAACGAACTTTTCACAAAACTTTATTTGGTCATCCTTAACTTTTAAGGACATCAAATAAGTTGCACTTTACATAAACTGATCAAACGGTGATCGAATTTCTAGATCCATCCTGTACCTTTTGGTCTAGTGTTACATTTAACATAACAAAATCCTTATTATAATCAGTCGTATTGAATGAATGATCTTGCATCATTCTTTTACTTACTCATTTCGATTGAACTAATTTTATCGAGGTTTTGTATATTATATTTGTAAATGTTCTCCATTTAAAATTTATATGTGATTGAATATGGATTAAATATCCATATTCTTATATTACTTATGAGTTCAAAACTCATAGAAGACAACACATAGTCTTGAGCAAATAAAACCTTTTTTTACCAAAGTATGAATGTATTTAGTAGTTGTGCAATTCGACTCTTGCATAGGTCTTGAATTGACAATATGCCAAATGATTTATTAGTAAGTGTATATTTATATCTCTTTTGTCAATCTTAATTCAGTTCTTTTTTATATTTTAACTAATAAACATTTTATTAATTATATTAATTGCACAAATTTATCGTAGTAGATTAGTCTAATTTATGCATAGTAGCTGTTCTTACTAGATAGGTTAAATGTTACATTGCATTTATCCAATAAGCTCCCACCAGGCTTTTATATTTCTCAAAACCCTAAGAGAAAATATAGAAATCTTTTGATCTATCTAGTGGCTGTTAACACTCGCATGCCTTTGGATTCTATTCTTGAGATATATCAACAAATCATAGGTCCACATGCCATGGATAACGCCTTATCGGTCATATCGGATATAACTCCTCACCCGTGGTTTTTGTCCTAATCTCATCTCGATCTTAAGGAATATCAACTTGAAAGAGATTATTCACTCATACCCATGATTTCGGGATGGCCTAAGTATAATGCACATACCTTGAGGAATATCAATAAATACGTGAATGTATCTTACCTCTTTTGTTCTATATATTAATAGTACTATACATAACATCTCTAACTCGAGGAATATTAATCACGAAAGAGTATGCTAGTAACTTATCAATATATAATTGGTAGAGGATAACTTATATATTAAGGATTCAAAATCTTTAATACATATAAACGTTTGGTGATATCGATTTAGGGAACAACGCATTTCTTATGAAATACCCTAGTGATTCTAGTGTTAGACACATCTGAAATCATTGTATACACACAATACATATGTACTCGTTCTTTAAACCTAAATTGGGTTTCCTACATCTCCACTTGTATTATACATATATATTATACACGTTTAATTTATTTTTAACTGATTATAATTTAATTAACTTACATAATATTGTTATGTATATAATTATAAACTATATTTAATTAATTCCAAATTATAAATTAATTAACTAATAAATTACGTTATTTTAAAATTCAAAATTTTATTTTATTCATCCTAAATAATTTAAGATGAATATTGACTATAACACTTGTAGTTTTACATACAAACTTATCATTATATATATATATATTATCAATTAACATTTAATTAAATAATTAAATTTGTTAAATTAATTTTTTTTAATTAAGTATTAATAAATTCAAAAATATTTATTTACAGTTTATCTTAAGAAATTTAATATAAATATATATTCAACTATAACAGTTATATGTACATACATACATACATATATGTATATATTTGTATGTGTATGTACATATGTATCAAATATATATATATATATATATTTAATTAGTTGACTTTTAATTAATTAATTAATCCAATTAATTGAATTAATAAATAATTTCTAAATTATTAACATATTTTTAAAAATAATTTTTTGAAAAATATTTTATAACCTTTATAAAATTTATTTTATATTTTAAATTTAAATTCAAAATTCAAAATATATTTTTAAATTTTCAAATTGAATTTTGGAAACTAGCCTAAGGCCCAAGTTAATTTAGGCCTTCTACAATTTGACTAAACTTTTGGACTTACTCCATCATTGAGCCAGGCCAATAGTCAAGGAGGGGAGAATATTTGATTATTCAACCCCCATGCTTAAACACTACCGTTCTAAACACCCAAATGATATGTAGGCTTTATTAATTGGCCCTAAAGTGACTAATTTAGACCATATAGACTATCAGGGCTCTAACACCATTGTTGGATCTGGACCAGTCGAAAGCGGGTGAAATAGATATTCAAAAAAATTCTTATTTCTTGAATCTATTGAGTCTGTGAAGTCTAAAAGGTAAATTAAATCCAATTTAATTAATTTAAATAAAACCAAGTTTTATTTAATTTTCTAAGTTTAGTCAGTTAATGAATTAAATTAAAAGGATACAATATAGTATACGAGTGTCAATATATACTCATATGTATATGAAATGCATGTGCAACATAGCATAGAGTGTACATGGTTAAATATATACGTAGATAGATGTTGGGATTAATATCCACTATGTATATACTTGGCATTAATATATATATATATATATATATTCCATGAAATAAATAATTTGATTCTAGAATATACGTACAAACGTGAACAAATATATATATATATACTTTTAAAGTAACTAATATATGTGTCCATGTGTGATAAAAAATCTTAGTAGGATCAAGTTTAATAATTCGAGTTCTAAATAACTAAAATCTAGCATGACTTAGTATACACACACACACATATTCAAAACTAGATCTAAATTTTTTATTTAAAATTAAAATATCTTTTGTTTGAATTGGTAATAAAATTATAAAACAAATATTTTAAAATATATGTAAATTAAATAAATAAATATATATATTCAGCAATACCGAAATAAAACTTTTTATATTAATTGCCGAAAGCAAAAATGTATATACATAAATTAAAATATGAGATAAAATAGATTTGTGTTAAATGTATAAATTAAAGTATTATATATATATATATCAACGATATAATTCAGCTAAAAAATTATTTTTTTGAAAGAAAATATAAATATAAATAGAATTTAAAATAGTTTTATGTTTAATTAAATATATATATATATATATTTAATTTAGTTATTTTATAATTTCCAAGAGTAGTTAATACATATAAAATTATTTATACATTAATATTGTTATTTTAAACATTACAAAATTATAATTAACATATATATTATATTAAATTATTTATTTAATAAATAATAGTTAAAAATATTCAAAATAATATCTTATATATTAGAAAATATTATTATTATTTTTAGCAAAACTAGCCGACATTTATTGTGGGCCTACCACATATATAAGTGAATTGCAAACAGGTGTTCGATACATGCACAAGAACAGCTAGAAGAAAATAAGCATAGGAGTTTGGCCAAAATACCAAACTACTATTCGTACAATAAATCCAAACTAGTCCTTCTTCGAAGAGGAAGATCCACTCCCATTATCCGAAGACTTAGGCCCAATAACATGATAATACCCAAGCTAAAGAAGGAACAAAGTCCATTGAATCTGAGCAGTAAAGGAATTTCCTATCCCATGAGACATCTGAAAGAACAAATCGATTCATATCATCTAGCTGACCAAGCACCTATAGAGTAAGGCCTTCGTCCTCAACATGATAAAATAAACATCTTTCCTCTTTATCTCTGCCAACGTACTTACAAATCTACCGCCGTTAGGATCTAACCTCATTTTAGAAGGCTCATGAATCTAAGCCTGCTCAGACGAACCCTAAAAGAAATCATCTAAGGAAGGAAGAGCCATAACTGGAATAACCATAGAACTGTCATCAATAATGTCATGAGAGCGAACATCGATTATCGAAGGCATGATCTCGGAAGGAGGAATCACAGAAGCTGCGCAAATTTTTGGAACCCACTTTATGATAGGACGGCGATGGAAAAGGATCCTAAGAGAAAGCGGAACATGAGCAACATTAGCCCACAGGGAATAAGCTTCCATAAGGTGACCAAAAGTATGACAAGACGAGCAAATATTTGGTTTCCAACTGTAATGGACATCAACAACTGAAACATGCCCCTCAGCAATACGAATGGATATCTTGGAGGGAAGAGGCTTTTTAGGAGTTACTTCAATAAGTGCCTTAGCATACACTAACTTATTTTGAGCTATAGTATTAGCATCAAAACATTTGAGCTTTCCAACAACATTTGCTAACCAATTTAGCCCAACTATGGGCTGCAACACATATGGAATATGAGTGAAATGAGCCCATATCGGAACAGAGAGGATCTGTTCCTTAGCTTTATTCATTGTCAGACTCTAAGGTGTTATAATGAAAGGTTGACCGACTATAATGGAAGGGTCCGCTTCAAGCACATGGAGCCTTTCTTATTTTCTAGAGAGTTTGAAGAAGAACATGTAGTTATCGAAGTGAACATAAAGTCCACACATGATATTCCAACGTTGTCGGCAATGATCATGAACTACTTAATAATTGGGTTAGAATCTAGGAAAAACCCACTAAATACTCCGACCAAAAAGTAGCACCCCCTTCCAAAACCTCCTTCGGAGGAATCATTGTACCATCTTTCTCCTCAATATCAAAAGAATAGGGAAGTATTCGCCCGCATTCCACGACATCACAGTAAATAGAGAAGACCACTTACTACCGGGCATATGAGAAGGACCTCGATCAACTCTAGGCTTATGTGATGCAAAAACTGCAGCAGTACTAGGCAAAACATCAACGGCAATAGCAGAAATGAGCTAGGAATTTTGACAAACAAATTGCGAGTGTACAACACAACTCGCTTCATTCGGCCCCTTGACTTCACTAACACCATCAAGCACAACCTCCTTACCCAAAGAAACATCGACATTCCAGCTATCAGTAATTAACCACTGTCCCTTATCACAACCAGCAACCAATAGTGGCAAAATAGGTGAATTACCTTCAACAATAGCAGCTGCAGGCACACCCGAAAGCGGAGAGCATCTAGGGTCGATGCATTTCAAGGTCGAATCTAGCATAGCGAAGCCTTCTCAGTTATTAATGGAGGAACTGGAGAAATAAGAATTACATGCGGACTTAGGAGAGTAGTAACAGAGCCTCCTAATGGCGGGAAATCATTATCAAAAGCTGAAAAAATAGGCGATGCCAAAGATTGATTGGTCGAGAAAGATAAGGCGTTGAAAGCTCGATATACAAGCATATAATTAAAATATTATTATGATATAAACATATTATTTTATATATATGTTAAAATATTATTATGATATAAACATATATTTGAACATAAGTAATCTAATGTTAGTGTGTAGACAAGATGTAATACACATAATCAATATTAATTAAACAATCAAAATTTAACCAATTAATCAATGGAAATGATATATAAAAATGGTGATATACAAGCATATAATTAAAAGGTTAATTTTCTAGAAACATGTACCTTTAAAAAATATGTCCTTAGGTTCACACATCGATCTGTTTTAGCTCCTTGATCTCCTAAATCAACACCACAGTTGTAAGCTAATGGTGTACCACCTTTGGGTTTGATTGCATATTACTTAATTGGATGTAAAATAGGTTAAAATGGAGGTGGATGGTTAGTTGAATTTTCGACCAAGATGGGATAAAGGAGAAGGAAAAAAGTGAAGTGAAAGTGGAGGCTAATGATTTGAATATATAGTGAGATCTAGAAACAAATATCTCCTCAAATCCCTCTTACTAATTCAAAATCAATGACCCCCTCTTACTCCTTATTTTGGTTAGCCAAACCAGAGTCCTATATGGACCAAAAAATCACTCGACCCATCATAAATTAATTTAATTTAAATCTAATTTAAATCCTTATCGATATCGTATATCGATACACACATATATAACTTTTACATACACACTCAATAAATTACTAACAACACCCTAAACAATTCTAGAGGCTATCCCATTTTACTAAACACATCACATATAATAATTAAAATACTAATTAATATTTCACAAATTTCAATTAATTTAATTAATTTCTAACCATCATAAATCAATTAAATCAAAATGGTACTTTCAAGAGTAAATAGATTCGGTTGTGCAACTCATAGGTATGAATTAAACCAACGATTAATCTTTGAGTAATTAAAAATATTAATGTTCACGGGTCAATGTAGCTAGTGCTATGACATTATAGCCGAATTCATTGCTTATAAATCTTATTGGTAAAATTTAATCTTACAAATTTAAGCGGTACCTTTTAGTAACGATTAATCACACCAATTCTCTTTATCAACACTATATCACTTTAGAACTTATAGAATTCGGTTTTGATCAAAATTCCTATATTGTCCACATTCAACTTGGTTAATCTATAAATAAAGTCTTTGGTTCAATAATAACATTTATTATCAACCATACTACTATAGCCAATGATTTTGACTTTTAGTTGACTATAGTTAAACGTGGTACTAACCTCATACAATTTAGGTGACTAAAGCTCCGGCGTTTCACTTCAAATGCTTCAACTTAAACCTGTTTGTAGTCATTCAATGGACGTTATGTCACAATTTAACTATAATCAAAGTGGAGTATCCACATTACAGTTCAATAGTATTCTCAAGTCGAGAGAATTGTGTAATATCATCATCGGAGATTTCCTATTTGAACTAGTTGTTATAAACCAACATGAAACTCTTGGAAGAGTCATTCCATAGTTATCAAATAACCATCAATACGTAATCTCTTGGTGCCCCCAACAACCATGACTAATACATTGCCCAACATTTAAAGAGCGTTACATACTCTGATCTCAATGGATGTATCGATATCCTATGTTGAAAGATCTTGACCAGGAACATTTAAGATAATTTATTGATTATACATTATGATAGTTTTCTCGTGATTACAACTCCTTATGATTATTATCACATAACATATCATTTAAGGAATTTCTATTTTAAAATACTTTAAATTTATTTATTTAATTATATCAATATATAACAAATGGAAATAACTGACAACGTGGTTGTATTGACTCTTTGGTGTAAATTCGATCCTCGGTCAATATTTAAATAACTTAAATATCGAAGTATGTACGAACTTTGTTGAAGTACACTATAGGGTCAAGTTCAATGCTTATAAATCATTTAAGTGAAATCATATTTCTGATCTAATATAAGCTCACCTAGTAACGACAGTCTGTACATATATTCTTTTCATCATAACTATGTCACTTCAACATATAGAGTTTGGTCTAAGATCAAAACTCTATTAATATTCATGTTAATTATGTAGGTCACTTTTTATGTCCTTGGTTTAATCTGATAACGTTTATCGATTAACCAATCTATTGTGGCCAAAGACTTTGACTTTAATTTGGCTTACCAGTTATAATGATACTGACTTTTTATAGTGAAAATGACAAATCCTCTTCTGGGTAGTGTTTTAGTTCAAGCATTTCAACATGTACCCAACTAGGGTCGTAACAAGGTCGCTATGCCATGTGGTTGCCTATAATCAAAGAATAGATTACATACTTAAGTTAAATAGTACTCTCAAGTCAAAAGACTACCATCGTTAAGTTGGGATCTTCTATTTTGACTAAGTTATATGACCTATATAAGACTCTCATTGAGTTGTTTTATGATTGTTCGGAACAATCATAAGTACGTAACCTCTTGGTACCCCCAATGGTTAATGGTAAAACACCATTCATTATATGGAGAGCATTATATATGCTAGTCTCAATAGAGATATCAATATCATTTTCTTGTTACTTCATGACTAGGAACATTTAAGGAGTTGTGTTTTGTTTGTATCAATTCAATAATCATGGTTACGAACATTTCATAACTACAAACAAGCATATTAAAAAAACGCTAGTCCAAAGGATTTTCTATTTATATATATTTAATGTTTATTAATTCATTACTTATATCACAATATAACAAACAAGTATAATAGAAAACAAACCAAATTTTTTTATTTCAGACTAATTCGTTTATAGAATTAAGATTACATACCAATTACATGATTTCCCCTAGGGCCCATCTTTACTTATATTAGTATTAACCTATAGAAGACTCTCGTCGAGTCATTCTATAACTATTCTAAACAACCACAAGTATGTAACCCCTTGGTGCCCTCGATGGTCATGAGTAAATTATTGTTCATCGTATGAAAAGCATCATGTACAATATTCTCAACCGATGTATTAATATCCTTTATCGATACATCCCGACTACAAACATTTAAGGAGCTAGTGTGTGTGTGCGCGTGTGCGTGTGCATGTGTGTGTATATATTTATATATTGATTTAATGCTCATGGTTACGAGTACATTTGTAGTTGCAATCGATAAAACACTTCTCCTATAGATTTTCTACTTACATATATTTAATTTATTTAATTTTTTATTTATATCTATACATGACAACACATATAAAAGAAAATAAAAGTGGATGCATACTTTATTTCGAACAAGAACTCTATAAGAGTTAAGTTATATAATCAAATTACATAATTTCCCTAGGGCATAGGGTTTACTCTATCAATAACATCATTAGAAGAAGAAATACCATTTGGCACAATATATCTTTAAGATCATCTTCCTCCTAATCTCAAAAGTTGCTTAAATTACTAGGCCATTGAGTCCTATTCTCGATAAATGGGAACCTTTCTTGTGAATCTCAAATATGATTGGGCTCCCTTTCTCTAACCATGGTTCTTTTTACCTAGAAGTTACGGTGAGCTCGCAAGGTGGTTCTTTTCCTTATTTATGGACACTCGGTTGGAAGGGGGCTTACATGTCCAATGGATCTATTTACAACAATAAGTCTAAACTGTCTTTATTTTTCATTGTTAAATATAGATGCCTCTTGTTTTTGACGAGAGACCCGCCTCAAAGTGCATAACATCTTGGTCAAGTCATTCCCTGTTGAAGACTTAACAATAATTGAAAAGACATCTTAAAGTGTTATGTGACAATGTTACATTAGAATAGAAGGGACTTCAGAAGGAAGGAAGACTTACTTCCTAAGTGCCACTTGTGAAACTAAGTCGATTGGTCATAGAAGAAGAAAGACTCATGCTTTAACATGTTATATTTGGAGTAAAGATCTTTCATTGATTTGAATTTGTTGCATGCCTCAAAGTAGAAAAAAGAAGACGACTTCATTTTGTTTTTTATTGCTTAATGGAATCAAAACTGCTTATGGGGTAGGAGGTGAGTTGAAAACCCTCATAAAGGAGATGTACAAATACATTAAGATAGCGTAAGCATTTGGATAAAGCTGAAAATGGGTGATATTTAAGCATACAAGGATTCCAATAACCAAAGTACGCAATAAAGATGGTGCCCAGGCCAAACAATGATATTTACTATAAGCCATATGTCCTTTTAGGGGATCACGAACCCATTGAGAGGCGGAAGGAAGCAAGATATCATCTCGAGGCAAGACATGCACCTAAGCAATGGTGTCCAGGTTCTTTTCAACCAGCATGGAAGAAATGAAATCCATTTGATCAACCAATATTTACGATGTCCAATGTCCAATGACTAACGAGCGGGCAGAGCTATGTTGTCATGCTAAAAGAGCATTTTGAGCAGAAGAGGATCAAGCATAATAATAGAAATGGATCCAAAAGCACTAGATGGCAATGAGCTCATTGAGGTAACATATCATGTATGTGGGTTGTGATGATGTCATACATGCTCGATAGTCTATAGACTGATAAGTGCTTATAATAACAAGTGTAATATAATGGTATGAAACTACTTTACTTATGTGTTCATTGATCTTGTGTTAAGATGCGTCAAACCAGTTAAAACACAATATTCATTGCTTTAATGTGAAATGAATTGGAAACCATCTTTTGACTAGGGGTAAAGAAGTAACATAGGAGTATGCATGTGAAATGCAGCATTATATATGAGTAATATGATTTGTATGCAACTATGTATATGTACCATACTAATATTTCTAAGCAAGGCTTTGTATTCTTTTTCATATTATGCTTGGATTGGGTTTCATTTACAAGGTTAGACAACATGTAAGGGTTTCTAATATATACAAATTAAATGATGCTTTCTGTTATCCCGCCTTTTTGCAAGGCCATGATATTGTAGATTTGGCTAGAAACGGGTGGTTACCAGCCTTGAAAATCAGTTGTATACAATACTATGGACAAGGGTCGAGAAGATTTGGACCAGATCCCCAATCAAGCTGCAATCAATAGGAAGTGAGAAGGAAGTCCCCATGAGGCAACATTCCAAATTTCAAGTCAATCAAAGTTCGTATGCTTGAGTTATGGACAAACGAAGGATTTATATGGATCGATCTGAAACGACGTAAATCGACGAAGATCGATCGATATCTCAAAATCTACAAAGCAATTGCACTTGAAACTTTTAGAGCATCAATATAATGAAGAGTGAGGCCCACAAAAGCGATCACATGCCAAAACTGCAAAATCTTGGAAAAAGGGCTGATCGTTATTAGAACGATCGTACAAACCGCCTAAAAAATCCATATTTAACAAAGATTGGACAATATCTCACAAACGATACGTTGAAATTGCATGAAATTTGAAGAGTAAGTAATTTACATCATAAAGGGCCTACATAATCGATTGCACAATCAAACTCAAGAAAAAAACAAGAAACATCGATCATTATTAGACGTCCAGCGTAACGATCAGTGTTGTGCAAAGAATAGGTGATATCTCACAAATTACAGCTCAGAATGACACCATATTTTGGGAACAAGGCCTAGAGGCATGTAGGACCCCCTATGAATGATCGCATATTGATTGGAGAAAAAAATAACGATCGGCCCCAATTGTTATTTTTGTGGAATTGAGACCTCCAATCATTCTGGTGGACCCTTACAGATCTGGAGACTCTTCTGCCAAATTTCCAACGAGATATTTCGTTGTCTCAACCTATAATACCAGCCTCATTCTTCATTTAAGGGATCTTTATGCTGCTTATTACCCTATGCTCCATTGTAATCAAGTGTTAATACTATTACGCCATTGTAATCAAGTTTGCAACTGAATAATAAAGCAAATTCTTCAAAGTTGCGTAGGCACACAACACCGAACTACTATAAAACTTTGTGTTTCTGATTACTGCCTATTATCTACTGCTCACTTGTTAATCTTCTCAATTTAGTTTTACTTTTCTTTATTTACTTCTCTATAAAAACTATTCTCAAGTGTTTGTGACCATTTTTGGTGCAAACATTTTGGTGTTTTCACTGAGAAAACCTTGATTCTTAGCTTATTAGGATCTCTTTGTTGCTACTGGATTGCATAAATCCCCCGAAGAAGATCCATAGTTATCTTCAAGAAGTTTGCTTGTTCTATTCAGATTTGCAAAAATCTAAGCAAAGCTATCAACAATGGTGAGGAACACTAGATCCACTTCTCAGAATGCAGAAGGAAACGAGAATGCTAGCATCCAACAAGGAGGCCCAAGCAGTCAACCGATGGATGTGAATGCTGATCCAGTTGACGTCCGAAATCCAGCTGATTCCATTATAAGAGCTGAATTTCAGAATTTGATGAGAGAGCTAGTGGATAGTCGTCGACAATTGAATTAGTAGATTCAATCCAATATCAACCCAATGAACCAACTTAGTCACCAACACCGAGGAAAAGCAAGGAGGGACCCCATCTCTTACTCAGCATCATAGGGTTCTAGTTCATCAGACGAGTATTATAGGCACATGCATCGTAGAATTGACGGATATCACGTAGAAACTTTATGGCATCAATAAGAAGACTTGCCTGGTCTGCCCAGACAGATCGATGCCGATCACTCCATAGGGGTCGTTAGTGATCCCTCCTCCAGAGGAGGGAATTTACCTATACATGCTGGGATTCAAGCTGGAGCTACTGCGACTAATTTGGGTGATGGAGTTCAGTTAAACGTGGACCAGTTGCCTCCCCGGAATGATGATGAAGTGAATGTACGTGGTATACATCGAGAGGATTTCAAGCCAAGAAGGCATGGAATGACCCGTGAACATCGACCAGACCATTCACGTGAGGTGGAACACGACCACTGCTTGGCTCCGACTATTCAAACACTGGACTTGTCGGCTATGGTTAGACAGTTAGTAAGAGAGAGCCAAGGCTTGGCCAATGACGAATGGGGAATCTCGAGAAGCCATACCCCATTCACTAACAATGTCCTATATGCAGAGTATCCAAGGAGGTTCAACATGCCATCGATGCCTGCCTACGAAGGAAAAACTAATCCCAGGCAGCACATCATGAGATATGAATGGCTGATGGATTCTGCATGAGCAGATGATGCAACCAAGTGTAGATGTTTTCCTATAACTCTTTCTGGAATAGAAATGATGTGGTTTACAAGATTACCCTCGCGGTCAATCTCTAGATTTAATGATTTAGCAATGAAGTTTGTGGAGCAATTCTGTATGCACGCAACTCACCCCAAAGATGTAATGTCTCTATCCAGCGTGCTCCAGGCTTTGGGAGAATCGCTGAAAGATTATTTGGAGAGGATCCATATAGCTATCATAGAAATCAGTA
Organism: Allium fistulosum; assembly: GCA_030737815.1. Taxonomy (NCBI): domain Eukaryota; kingdom Viridiplantae; phylum Streptophyta; class Magnoliopsida; order Asparagales; family Amaryllidaceae; genus Allium; species Allium fistulosum. The sequence goes on along the minus strand of CM060908.1, from coordinate 634,187,526 downwards.
ATCCGAATGACCATGCAATATTGATGGCGGTAACAAGAGGGATTGATCCAGAACCTGATTTTGACAATTGGTTAGCTAGCAAGCCGCCCACAATGTTGGAGCCCTTTTATGCAAAGGCGACTCGGTATTTGAGGAAGTAGGAAGCCAAATGCTCTAGGAAGAAGAATGTTGTGGAACCAAGTGGATAAGGAGTATAGAGTAATATTGCAGTGAAGCAGTCTAGTGATAGCTTTGGAAAAGTTCAAGTGAATGTCCAGAACAAAATGAATAAACAAAAAAAAGGTGGAGAAAGGAGCCAAGAACGAAAGAGGGATTCTGAAAGAGGAAAGCCTAGGATTACGATGTACGATACTTATACACCACTGAATACATCACTAGAGAATATCTATTTGTCTACCTGCAATACCATGCAGTACAAGAAGCCCTTTCCGAAAGAATCAATGGAGAAGCAGAAATAGATCAGAAAATATTATTGGTTTCACGAATGTTATGGTCATAACACAGATGAATGCAAGCATCTCTAGGATATTATCGAAAAGCTGATTCAAGAAAGAAAGTTACACCAGTTTGTAAAAACCCCGCAGGATGGCGGGCAGGGGACATCCGACCCCAATCGAGGACAAGCACCACACAGGGCTGAGGAGCCTACGTTGACTGGTGGAAGATTGGTAATCAATACAATAGTCGGGGGACCACATCCGGTTGATAAGAGTTGTTATAAGATGGAGCGCTACGCTAGCATGATTAAGCATGTGAATTTTGAATGTTGTCGAGTATAGAAGATGGAGCTCCGACAAAACAGCAACGTGCAACGACAAATGATATTGTGTTTAGATTAGAGATGCAAACAAGGTGGAGGCTCCAACAATCGACAAAATGGTCATTTTGGCCATGATCGGCCCCACTTTAGTGAGAAGGTTATTGGTCGATTATGGAAGTTCTGTACATATAATTTTCAAAAAAGCTTATGGTAAGATGAGGATGGAAGCCAAGGACTTGAAACCTTCTAAAGTCCACATCCACGGCTTTAACAGCACTACAACTGAGGCTATTAGTTATGTTGAATTGCCTGTGGAGTTGGGAGAAGGTGACCGCAATAGAGTGTGGATTCCACCTTTTGTTGTTTTGAATGTTGACTCTCCATACAACACTTTTCAGGGCCGACTGGCCTTAGCCGAGTTTTAGGCAGCTCTTACCCTGTGGCGTTTGACTTTGAAGTTCCCGACAGGTAATGGTGTTGGAGTGGTTCATGATGATCAGACGGCTGGACGTGCCTATTATGTAGCTGAATTGAGGGATGCTCAACAAAAGGAAAAGGGCAAGGGTGTGGACAAGTCTCTCTGCATCCAAACCATTGAAGATTGACAACCAATGCCTAAGCCTTGGCTCGGGCGCCACAGTCAGTTCTATAGAGACATAGATCTGAGAGATGACCAGGAGAAGCCCAAAGAGACCAAGGCTGCACCGGTTGAGCTAACAATTGACATCACAGTCAGCCACGACGACCCATCATGGGTCCTAAAGATTGGATCACTGCTCAGCCCCCCGATGATGAAAGAACTCGCTAGATTTCTCTCAGCAAATCTCGACGTGTTCGCTTGGACTCACTCTGACATGTGTGAGAGCTCGCTTGCCATCGTGAGCCATGCATTGAATACGACCCGAGGCATGTCCCGGTAAAACAGAAAAGGTATGACATGGATTCGGAGAGATCTGTCGCTCTTAAAGAGGAGGAGGATAGGCTCAAAGATAATGAGTTTATTCGCGACACCCTCTACCTTAAGTGGGTATCTAATCCTATACTTGTGAGAAAGGCGAATGGGAAATGGCGGACATGCATTGATTACTCAGATTTGAACAAGGCACGCCCAAAAGACAGCTTTCCCTTTCCAATGATCGACCAATTGGTAGACTCAACCACGGGACACGAATTGCCATCTTTTATGGATGCGTAATCAGAATATAACCAAATCTCGATGCATAATCCCGATCAAGAGCACACCAGCTTCATTACTGATGTTGGATTATATTGTTATGTGATAATGCCATTTGGACTAAAGAACGTAGGAGCGACCTACCAATGCTTAGTTAATAGAATGTTTAAAAATCAAATAAAAAACGATGGAGGTGTATGTGGACGATATGCTCGTGAAATCACGATGGTCTAGCGACCACATTAGAGATCTGGCAGAAATGTTCGATATTCTCCGATACTAGAAAATGAATATTAACCCTTTGAAGTGTTCTTTTGGCGTAGCATAAGGAATGTCCTTGGGTTTCATCATTAATGCCCACGGAATCGAAGCTAATCTTGAGAAGATCCAAGCTATTCGCAATATCCAAGCGCCAAAGACTATCAAACAAGTACAGAGCCTGAATGGGAAGGTTGCCGCCCTAAGCCAATATATTTCTAGAGCTACCGATAAATATATTCCTTTCTTTGACTTGATTAGGAGAGGAAAAAAGAATTTTGAATGGACATAGGATTGTAAAGATGCCTTCCAAGCTTTGGAGCCACTTAGATATACCTCCCATCTTGTCAAAACCGGTGGATCATGAAGATTTATATATCTACTTGGCCGTGTCGGTACATGCTATAAGTGCCGCGTTACTTCACGAGAGAATCGAATCCAGAGACTGGTCTACTATGTTAGCAAGCGATTGACGGGAGTTGAAAGGAACAATCCGAAGATAGAGAAACTGGCATACTGTTTGTTGATTGCTTCACAAAAGCTTCGCCCTTACTTTTAGGCATATTATATCAATGTTTACACCGACCAGCCGTTACGACAAGTCTTGCAGCGACCTGAGACGTCTGGAAGGTTACTCACGTGGAATATCGAACTTAGCCAATTCAACATCACTTCTCGGAGGGCTATCCAGGGTCAGGCACTGGCGGATTTTATAGCAAAATTTATTGCGCAGGATGATTTCCCGGAGAGTAATGAAACCCCTACCATATGGTGGAAGTTATATACGGATGGAGCATCCAATGATTGTTGTTCTGGAGCTAGAATTGTGCTTGTAACTCATGAATATCGGTCAATTTGCTATGCTTTAAAGCTCGATTTCCCTGCAACAAATAACGAAGCTTAGTATAAGGCTCTTATTGTTGGACTTAAATTTGCCAGAGAACTGGGGATAAAGTCTCTTGAAATATTTTGTGACTCATAATTGGTAGTATACCAAGTCAGGGGAGATTACCAAGCTAAAGGACAATGTATCGCTCCATACCTTACCCAAGTGCAAGAGTTGTTGACTAACTTCGAGTACTATGATATTACGCACATTCTTCGGGATCAAAACAAAGAGGCTGATTCATTGGAAAAGTTTGCTAGCACTGGGGATGTACAACAGATGGCTTGGTTCCCATCGAAGTATTAAATGCTCCAAGCATAAGCCCAATGGAATTGACCCGGTATTAGAGATAGAGCCTTAGAAGGAGTCGTGGATGACTCCGATTAGATACTGTTTGCTACAAGGGATTCTTCACGAATGAAGGAATGAAAAACGACAAGTCCTTCGTAAAGCTTCACGATATATCATACATGAAGGAGCTATGTACAAAAAGGGTTTTTTCGCTCCTCTGCTCTGGTGTATCGCTTATGATGAAATAAAACGAGTCCCAATGAAGGGGAATGTGGCGATCACACTGGGAGGCAAACCATAGCAAAGAAAAATACTTCGTTACAGATATTATTGGCTGACCGTCAATCGAGATGATGCTGATTATGTAAGGTGATGCGAGAAGTGCCAGATATATGCAAAAGTTCCAAGAGCTCCGCCGATGGAAATTACACAAATGGTCAGTCCATGGCCGTTTTCCATATGGGGCATAGATATTATCGGTTCCTTACCGATATCAAAAGGTGGTGCAAAAAACGCCATCATCGCAGTTGATTACTTCACCAAATAGGCTAAAGCTGAACCATTAGCTACGATCACAGCAAAGAAAGTAATCAACTTCATCGTTCGAAACATCATTTGTCATTTTGGTCTTCCGCGAACTATTGTAACAGATAACGGGACTCAATTCGACAGTACTGAAAACAAAGACTTCTGTCGTCAGCATCATATTGAAAAGAGATTTATGGCAGTCGCTCAACTTCAAGCCAATGGACAAGTTGAGACTGTGAACAAAATCATAAAGTCTATTCTGAAGAAGCTTTTGGAAAAGGCTAGAGGCAAGTGGGTGGATGAACTCCCGACAACACTATGGGCTTATAGGACCACTCACAAGTCCACGATTGGCCATACACCATTCGCCCTTGCTTACGGTTTCAAAGCCATTATTCCTGTTGAGCTCGAAGTTCCTTCTCATCGAGTAACCTACTACGATCCTAGAACGAATAAAGATCTCCTCATGGAATCTCTAGACTTTGTAGATGAGAAGTGTGAAGAAGCTGATTTGAGGGCAGCCGCGCATCGACACCGAGTCACCCGGTACTACAACACTAAAGTCCGACCTAGAACCTTTGAAATCAACGATCTCGTCTTGAAATGGGTTTTTCCTGCCCCATCGCATATAAATCCTACTTGGGAAGGACTATATGTCAATGAACAGAGGCTTGGAAAGGGAACTTTCAAGCTAGCGACTATTGATGGCATCACACTCCTAAGGGCGTGGAATATCGAGCATTTATGACGCTATTTCACTTAGTTTATTTCTTTTTCATTCATTCGTATTTAATTTTAGGATTTACTTTAGCATTTGATTTTCAAAGATACGCAATAAGACAAATTATGTCATTTCTTTCTGTTTGGAAAATAAAGCTTTGAATTTCCTTCATATCTACTGTAGCAGTACATATTATTTTACGATACTGGACTAACTAGTATTGACATGTCAGCTTCCCAGAGTTTGGAACTAGCTGATTACATAAGTTCACGACTGAGCTAAATGGAATGAGAATTGTTCGATCGTTCATTTGACGATTCACACTCACAACCCGATGGACGGAATGTCCAAAGAGGGATGGATGTGATTCGACCATCCAATAATCGACTTAATCCTATCAAACGATGGGACAAATATGAATCAAAAGCGATCGTGACACGATCGGTCGCTTGCTAAGTTAACCCTTGGACTTGGGGGCAAATCAATCAATTAAGGAAAGTACGATCCGATTATTTTCCAAAATAACTCTAAGTCCCCAGAATGTGGACTGGAGTATAAACACAAATCGGGTGCGGTTCGACCACCCGTTAACTATCTCTTATCCCTAGAGTGTGGATATGAGCATAAACAAATAGATGAGTGCGGTTCGACCACTCATTATTCCTTGAACTCCGGCCTGAAACCAACAGGAGGAGTATAAACTCGCTAAGGATGGAGTTCGACCATCCACTATCTACCTCTGCTAACCCGAGAATGGGAGGAAAAGTGTAATCACTTAAACTACTGAATCCGATGGCATAACACTAGGGCTCAAGCCCAGTGTTTGATACAACTTTAGGCCACGACCACATGGAGGCCTTGAGTAAAAATTATGGACGATTGTTCAAATTAACGAGCAACGAATTACAAGTACATTGAATGGAAAGTAATAGCTCGACTACTTAAATAAAAAATTCACATAAGAGTTCGAAAAAAAACAAAGAACTTTTATTTACATAATAAACTTCAAAAATTGTGATACAAGTTTATTCAAGAACGGGGGCCGCACTCGCACAAACGCGGCCAACAAAAAGAAAACGTAACCATCCAAGTTATTTACACATCATATCAACCTAACAATTACTTCTTGGGTTTCTTCTCTTTTTTTGTTTCTTAGGAGTGGTTCCACCTGAACTGCCACTCGATCCTCTCTTTGGTCCTTATCCGCCTCGGCCTTTCTTCAGAGAAACATCTTCAGTTACGGGAATCGAGGCAGGAGGGATCAAGGAACTCTCAACACCGAAAGCAAAGGGGACCTCATCTCAGGGAATTGTCCCGTCAGGAGGAATTATCTGAAGTGGGATAGGAATTGGCTCATTGGAATCCACATCAACATGCTCAGCTTTCACCTTCTTTTTCAACAACTCTTCCTTCTCAACATGCTCCTTCAAGCTGAACTCATTAGTAGGATCAGAGGAGCTCATGATTATGACATCCCCATCAAAAGGAATTTCGTGGTATGGTTGCCTCTTTCCTTAAATAATGCCACCATAAATTGATCATCGATAACGAAGGTTTCTTCTTGAACACCGTGAGCAGTGGCTAAAGCCGTAACTATAGTGGATTTCATCATGGCCGCTTGTGATCCCAATTGAGGCTCTTGTGAGGGAGGAGGAACGACAGCTGGCGGATCTAAAGCTGAGAAAAAATAGGTGAAAAGATTAGAAATATCAACTGGTGACACCCCAACCTTTTGAAAGACCGGATATGTTAGCGAAATACCTTCCTCAGTGCGGCTCCCAAGTTAAGTCGAAGTACCCTCAAAACTGCATTCAGGAACTGGAGAAAGCTGAGGCTTGTCCAGGTCATACTCGGGGATGGTTAAAGAATCTGCCATGGAGCTAGGGATAGCCTGGGTGCTGGGGGCAATTCAGTTGTAACATCAGGTTGTGCTAACTATGATCCTTCATCCACTTCATGTGAAAAGGAAGCAGCAAATTCTTTCTGAAGTGTAAGCTGGATATCATGCAGTGTTTTGGGTTCATCGCCCGGTAGCATTTCACCTTCAAGCCTGAACAAGTCGACTTCCTCGGTATTAAGGAGTCTCTTTTCCTCCGCAACAAGAAATTTCTATGCGTGCCAGAGCAGGTGAGGATAGTCATTTCCAAACCATGTTAGATTTCTATGCTTGAGAACATTGGTGTTGTAAGGAACAAGAAGTCGGTCGAGCTCGATCATCATCTCTTCCCTAGCCTTATCCTTGGCAGTTTCTACTTTGCGCTGAACGAGTGCATCAATATCTTTCGCCCTTTCCACGGTTGTATCTCTCTCAAGTCTAATGTTCACCAGCTTATCACAAGAATCTTGAGCAATTTTCTGAGCATCATCTTTCTCCTTATTTGTGTACTCGATCTTAGCCTTGAGTTCCGATATCTCCTTCAAGGCTGCATATTCATTACTTCGAGCTATATCTCTCTCGAGTGTGATTTCTTGATTCTGATGATGCAACATCTAGACCATATCTAGATGACTAGACTTCATTTCCTCTATAGATTTGATGGCAGCATTAGCTTTACCCTCGGCCTCCACTTGAGAGGTCCTAGAAGCCTCTAACTCGTTTGCTAAAGTATCGATAATTCTTCTATTCTGAGCCTCTTGGCGCTCTAACTTTTCAATTTCCGCCGCATGCTCAAAAGATACTTTGGACATCCTCTCTGCTGCTTTCATCCATTCATGATATTGCTTGTGGATATCGGTGACACAATCGATAGTCATTTTTGGACATGGTCTGGGACCCACTTTAAGTTAGGAGGGAAAAAGAACCCTTCAAAGCATAGGTTTGGAAACTCTTCTCGAAGTTGTGCCATGCAAGCAACCAGATCGATCACAGTCTCTTCGACGGCAATTTCGACTTCAGTACTTTCCTTGCCAGGCCTATGAGCAGCAACATGTTCGCTATGGCAACAACGATCACTAGGCCGCTGAGATGATAAGGAACTAAAGATGTGGAGGAACTGAAATAGGAAGGATACCATGAGAGGAATCGACGGGTGGGTCGCGACAATCAGTTACATCGGAACCCTTTAGGAAATAGGATCTATACCTTGATTGATGCTTATCTTGAGATGGTTTATCCCTATCCCGATGACCTCGGTCCCGATCGAAGCGATAACTAGAATCATAATACTCTCGACCACCACCTTGACGGTACGAGCTAGAGTGTGAACCAGAATACTGGTGCTGTACATCTTGAAGGGAAGCGAATATACTCCTTTTCTTCACCATCGTTCTTACAAAGGAAAACAAAAGTTAATCAACTTTAAGCATTAAAGGGCGCAAGTTAAGTACAATGCAATGTTGAGGAGTGTAAGTGTGTGCAAGTGCCCTTGTGTTTCCCCCCCGATGGACCAGATGTAGAAGCTTTGCTCACTGGAGTACTTTCCCCTTTAGAAGTTGAAATTTCAGTGCCAGGTCTGGTGGGAGATTCCAACCTGCTAACACTCACGTCAGTAAAGTGGAAAGTGTCAAAGTCATGCGGTATTGGTAGACCAGACAAAGAATCAAGTGGCAGACTTAAATGCTCTGACGGTTAAGAAACGGATTCACCTTGAACAACCTTGGGAGTGATCGACAACTTGAGTTGATCAGAAAGACGACTTTTGGGAAATTTATAAACAAGTGTCTTCTCTTTTCCTTTATCCAGAGCAAAAGGATGTGGGGTCTGTGAGGATCTGACTACAACCCCAAGACTAAGTCTGTCATCATCACAACTGGGTACATCACCTTTATCTCCTTCAACATCAATATTGGTGAATTCCTAAGCACCCATAACTGGGGGCACGATAGGATCGATTCGATTTCGCCTTCGACCGGTTGTAGCCCATGGTCTTACTCCTACAGCTCGAGCGGCTTTTGTTATCCCAATGTCGATGCCCTCTTCCATCAAACAAAAAGTAACAAGGCGTTTGTCCATGAGAAGATAATCGATGTCCTTATCTTCAAGTGGCGCATTTTTAAGAGTTGTGACTGCCTCCTTATAAAGATTACCGTTAGGCCGTGCGACGATACCTGTAAAAAGAATTGCTTAGTCCAGAGTATGGTTTGGATATCAGTTTTCGACGCTAATACAAAAGTGATGTATAATACTTATGTCTTTCCAACCACTGTCGAGCAAAACCGGGAGGACATCGAACAAAGAACCACTCACTTTTAAAAGCACTTAATTTATTCCATGCGCCAGTTAGAATCTAACACTTTTCGTTGACTCAATAAATGTAAACGAAAGACTCTTTGTCCATCGCTTGAAAGAGAATATGAATCAAATATCATCGATGGTCGAAGGACGATGCAAAAACTCCGTAAATACCATATAAATACAATTGAGAAGAGCGTAGCCGTTCGGATGAAGCTACGCTGGAGCTATCCTCAAATAATGGAGAATTTTCCGGATGTATGAGTTAAATGGCGGAACGCATCTAGCCCAGCACATGAATTTGTTGCACACCATATATCATTCTCGAGGTCTATGAGCCCTATCATCCTATGAAGGAACAAGTACATCATCAAAAGGAATTCCATGCCTTATGCAGATTCGGCGAAGATCATCCTTCTTGATTTTAGAGGTAACAGAATCAACAGGGTCCTCTAGGATAACTACATCCTCCAGAGTGTCGGGAGCAGGATCAACAACTTCTAGTGGAAGAATGGGAACTGCAGAGAATAAATCAAACCATGGGCTTAGGCTCTCCGGTTGTTCTGAATGATGGTTGGACGATGGACTATCTGACTTGGTTGTAGAGCTTGATTCCACGCCAGGATTATCCTGCTGAAAAGATGGTCTAGCAGACATAGCCGCAAAATGCTCGGAACGTCCGGGACCCATTGCTATTACTTAGTAAAATCATCATTAGATAAAGTAACTTGTGCCCCCCGGTGCAGAGTGAGTGCCAGTGTCATGTGGTGAGGTACTATGCAATGCAGTGTGATAAGTAATGCAAAATTAAAGGTGGAAAAGATGACGAGACTTCGAGGTTCGACCGGAGAGACCGTCGTCGCTGACCGTCTTAGCCATTTCTTTACATCATTAGGGAACGATTCAGCTCGAGTTTCACGATCGATTATCAACAAGTAGGAGATCGATTTTTATGTTCGAGTCATGGATGAGCTTCAAAAAAATTGTCAAAGGCATTGGTTCACGCCGAAGTTCAAATATAATATATTTCCAAATGTGCAGTTCAAATCATATGCATGTTCGAATGTCCGTTCAAGTTTGCAAGGCCGAAGCTCATCATTAATTCAAGTTCACTTGCTTAAGTTCCATTTTTAAAGTTCATCTGCTGATAACCGATCGTTCCCTAAATAAGACCAGTCGTTCATAAAAAACACTCCCACCGATCGTTCACTCCTTTACTTCATTCGATCGTTCACTTAGAACATTCACACTGATCGTTCACCCAGCACTTCCACCTGATCATTTTTTCATCGCCATCCTATTGATCGTTTGAACAAGTCACCCACTCCAAAAATTCCTCAAGTCTACAACTGTGGCCAATCATTTACAACCGATCGTTCCACATTGAAACAGCCACTCCACAACTTCATTGTCCCTAAAAAATGATCGGCTAAAGTCGTCGTCTCCTCCAACCTCACTTCCCCCAACCAACTTCAAATCCATCGATCTCATCAATCAGAACAAACGCCGTCAAATTGATGAAACCTGAAATCTCATGTTTGAATCTTAATACGATTCCAAGGATTAACCTACCTAAGTCTGGATTTGATGGATGGGATCGATACGAACTTGATTTTCCATGAGATTTGAAGCAATAGCAATGGATAATAGAAGAAAGATGATCGACTAAAGCTTGAATGGAGAAGAGATGATCGTTTATAGGGACGGTGAAGTAAAAAAAGGGAGGAGCAGTTGTCTTTTTTGGTTCGGGGTCAAAACAATACGAAGTGGGGAAGGTAAAGAGGATGACTATGTGGAATGCTTATATATGGAGATGCGGGCCGATCCATGGAAGCTTAAGAATGGAACCGATCGTTCCTTAAGCATAATTGTTACGATCGTTTTTACATCGATCGTTCTAAAAGATCCATAATTTGATTATGTTCAATAAACGATTGGTTATGGTCGTTTATATAAAAAAAGAAAAACAAGAAATAATTTTGAAACTTAACAATGACTCGTGGATATGCAATCATGATCGAGGGTCGGGTATTAACACGTATACGAATCACTATACGTTCTAAAGTTCAATTTTTTGAAATCGACAAATATTGAATTCTCACCTGAAATCAACCGAAGAAAGATTAAAACTAGATTATTATGGCCTGATAATCACCAGAAAAACAACAAGATGATCATCGACAATCCATGATCTAGTATTTATACTATTGGAAGTCGACCAATAGTCATAATGAACAGAAGGAGACGCGACCCTCGGCAAAAAGCGACTCAATGGAAAGGTAACGACCATTCAATAAACTGGATGGAATCCTTTACAACAATTTGGGCTCGCGATAGTTCAAAGCACATCATGTTCGAACAAGACGTACTTTGGGGGGCAAATGTTATCCTGCCTTTTGGCAAGGCCGTGATATCGTAGATTTGGCTAGAAATGGGTGGTTACCAGCCTTGAAAGTCGGCTATATACAATACAATGAACGATGGCCGAGCAGATTTGGATCGGGTCCCCGATCAAGCTGCAATCAATATGAAGTGGCACGGAAGACCCCATGAGGCAACATTCTGAATTTCACTTCAATCGAAGTTCGTACGCTCGAGTTATGGACAAACGAAGGATTTATATGGATCGATCTGAAACGATCCATAAAATAGCGTAAATTGACGAAGATTGATTGATATCTCAAAATCTACAAAGCCAATGTACTTGAAACTTTTAGAGCATCAATATAATAAAGAGCGAGGCCACAAAAACGATCGCATGCCATAACTCCAGAATCTTGAAAAAAAGGGTCGATCGTTATTAGAGCGATCGTACAAACCGCCTAAATAATCCATATTCAACGAAGATTGGACGATATCTCACAAACGATACGTCAAAATTGCACGAAATTTGGAGAGAAAGTAATTTACATCATAAAGAGCCTACATGATCGATCGCACAATCAAACTCAAGAAAAATACAAGAAACACCGATCGTTATTAGACGTCCAGCGTAATGATCGGTGTTCTGCAAAGAATAGGTGATATCTCATAAATTACAGTTCACATTGACACCATATTTTGGGAACAAGGCCTAGAGGCATGTGGGACCCCTCACAAACGGTCGCATATTGATTGGAGCAACAAATAACGATCGACCTCGATCGTTATTTTTGTTGAATTGAGACCCTCGATAGTTCTGGTGGACCCCTACAGATCTGGAGACTCTTCTGTCAAATTTCCAGCAAGATATTTCGTCGTCTCAACCTATAAATACCAACCTCATTCCTCATTCATGGGATTTTTATGCTACTTGTTACTCTAGGCTCCATTGTAATCAAGCGCTAATACTATTACACCATTGTAATCAGATTTGCAAGTGAATAATAAAGCAAATTCTTCAAAGTGGACGTAGGCACACAACGCCGAACCACTATAAACCTTTGTATTTTTGATTACTGCCTATTATCCACTGCTCGCTTATTAATCTTCTCAATTTAATTTTACTATTCTTCATTTACTTCTCTAAAAAAACTATTCTCGGGTGTTTGTGACCATTTTTGGTGCAATCACTTAAATCCCTAATTGTAACTCTGTGAAGTTAAAACGCTTAGCAGTTCTATAATGGTGGAGGTGCAAAAATTATAACAAGGATAAAGCGGGGATATAGCGGAAAATAACAGAGGTGTAGAAAGCGATTAGATATAAAACTAAATATTTAGAGTTAACTTATTCTTGGTCTCACGTCATTTGTGTAAGGAAAAGAAATATTGTTTGACCTTATATAATGAAACCGAAGAATATCATGATTTATGTAACCTAGATTTGATGACTGCAATAGATTTCTAACGTATATTGAGCACTTATGCCTTAAAGTTAGGTCTTTGCCCTAACTTTGTTAATTTGGTTTAAAAGAGAACTAGACAAATCAACCTTTGTATATTAATATTACTAAAGCGGATGCTAAAAACTTTGACTTAGCGGGTGTAGCGGGAAATAGCGGGCTTAAAATAGACTATTGTTTAATTACGGTAAATTGAAATAACATAATGATCGAAGAGCACTATGCGTTATAACGTGCATCTTGAAGAGCTTTAGTGGGGCTTTAACTGCACACCTGTAACTCCATAGATGAACCAAATTGGTGTGATAGGAGTTGGGATTTTACAAGTTTATAAAAAAGCTAAACGAGTAGATTGTGTTCAATATGATATAAAAGTATGGACAATTTTTATTACCCAAGTAAGCACTTAAAGTCCACAAGACCAACCCTCCTTCAGCTCCCCCCAAAGTATTCTGTTCGTTAGTGATAAAAAGCATTTTGATTTTGGAAAAAAATATAACAATATTGCTATTCGAACAACATGGAAATCCTACTCAAATCTTCGCACATCATCAAATCAATAAAGTTTAACAAAACATCTAAATCTCCTAACAACCGAACCATAGAGGTTTTTTCTTCTGACTTCAGCTAATTTAAAGGGAAAATCAATGGATTCAAACATAATCGTGAAAATAATGTAAGAATCATTGCCTGAAATGTGTTGAGCGATTTGAGGAGCATCAATGGAGACTGGATTAGATCTGGATGTATAAGAGTAAGGAATGTGAATGGGTTTGCAAAGGCTAGAAGGAAAAAGTGTGGAACATTCTCTATGTCCAGAAATGTATAATGATAACGATTATGATATGTACAGAGCATATCTGACTGGTCAGATAAGTATCAAGCAAATTTTACCAAATTGAATAGCTTGCTATGAATTGTGCTTTTTGGGTTTCAAACGATGTTTCTACCACCCAGACACTAGACTCTTGGACTTCTAATGACCTTATGGAAACTTCTCCTTTAAAAGAATGTGAGATTCCATGTCGAATAAGTGGCTAGACTCATGCTAGGTAGAGCAACACTAAATGACAACTATTCAAGACTTAACGACTGCCACTACTTAAAGGATGAGTTGCTTCTCGAGAGAAACAAAGTATACATTTTATTAACGAAAGTATGCTTTGGGGGACAAGTCTTGTGTGTGTTATTATCAATAACAGATTAAAGATGGAAAGACATTAAAAGACAAATGGATGATCAGAAGAGCCGCAACGAGTCCATTACAGAACAATCAAATGGGTAAGACAGAGAAATGGAAAAGTTGAAAATTACCTAGAAAGAATCGAAGGAAAAAAATGAGAGAATTTGATGAAGTATTGGATTGTATCCATTATCGGTAGTCATGTCTTGTCAGAACTTATCACTCTTTTTCTTTGTTTTATAGCTATGAATGAAACATTCCTTAGAATTCAACTAAGCATCAAGTACCAAACTATTTTCAGGGTTTGGTACCAAACAAAATGCCATCGAACCGCGAAACCAGTTCGGTAGTCAACACTTGGCTGAAGTTCTACCTTTTCATTCCTTTAATGCATGTTACAACTAATCTATCCCGTGGTGGTCAAATCTTAACCACTAGAACATACTGAGCAGATCTAGGCCTACATTTATGAAAAGTAGTTATGTTTCAGTAAGGACCTCTAGCTCAAGTGGTTAGAAGTATGACGTTATCAACAAAGGCTCCAAAGGTCATGGGTTCAAACTCTTAAGACATCATAATGAGTGCTCTGATTGAATAAAATACCACTCTTATTATCAAAAAGAGAAAAGCAGTTATCTTTCACAAAATACTAAACATAATTCAACTTAGAAGATACTTATAAATACACCAAGCATGAACAATAATGGAGGCATTTTATGCTCATAAAAATATTGACTGAAATTTCCTTCTCCCTACTAGGTGAATTTCCAAAAATTGTATCTTGCATTCTTTTGACAAGTAGATTACTGTATTCAACATTTAAGCATTATACTTGAAATCTATAATGAAATAAACAATGTATCATGGTGGATATTGGCACCTCTCAGGTCGAACCAAATCCCGTGTTGTTCATTTTTCTGCAATTCTCCTATATTACATGCTTGCGATTTTGTGAACGTAGTTTCTTTATAGTACAATTCAAGCAAAAATTCACCACCAACACCTAGATGTAGATCGTATTCCGTATTTGCAACTACGCGCAAATTCCTACGGCGTGTTGGCATTTTTTGAGCAAACATTTTTTTCTCTAAAACCAAAAACCAATATCACAAGCATACTATATTCCACATTTAATTTGATTTAGTGTGCCGCTAAGGACGCCTTGATTTGTTCTTCCTAATACCACTCAAAATGCAACTAAAATTTAACATAATTGTACTCTTCTTAATACCATAAATTATCTCACTACTCAACACTCGATCGTCGAATGATAACGAAATTTCTCAAATTAAAATCGATAAGTTATCTTTCAGACTTATTTTTTTAAAACAACCACGAATTTCCAAAAATAAAAATTTAAATTCAAAAAGAAGGAAGAAAATACATTTTCTTTCACAAAATACATTTTCTTTCACAAAATACATATGTTGATTCAGAGGGTTGGTTGAAGCACAATTTTAAATTCAAAAGAAAGGAAAGAAATACTTTATGATATTGTCTTAATTTGGATTAGTTAATAGTGCTTTAGTGGACTGATTGAATAAATGACAAATTATTTATTTTTTTTGTGAATATTTATGTGTTTTTTGATAAATTTTGATAAGTAATAGCAGCCCTAAATCATTTAAGGTATCATGAAGCATAATAGAGAAATTTAGTGGTATATTTTAGACATGGTATTAGGAATAACAAATAAAGGTTCCCTTAGCAATACAATTGATTTATTAATACAATATATATTATTATTACTATTATATTTTGAAGGAAAATAAAAAAAGTTTTGATTTGTATTTAGAATTCAAAAAATTGTGCTTTTTGCAAGCTATTCAACATTCCTAGCTTTGTAGCCTCACATTTTTATTTTTTGAAAAACCGAAACCCTAACCCTGATTCCCAATTCAATCGTCTCCATCCCGTATCACAATCTCAAAGCTATATCGATTCTTTATCATCTAATTCAAGCGGAAGGTCTGTTACCTAACCTAAATCATAAATAACTTGTTTTGATCTAGCAATTCATTCACGAATTTTATGGGCAAAAAGCATTTTCTTGTTAAACACCTGCTATGTTAAAAATCCATTGGATTTATTGAGTCGTGTTTTGTAATATTTTGTTCTGATCAGTTTTTATGTTTATAGGGATTTTTCTTAGTTCAACGATTCAGTCTGAATAATTTTGATAACGATTGTGCATATGGTCAACATAGTTTAATTTCTTGTTTATTGCATGTGTTTTTGGTCATTGAATATTAGCGCTTAAGTTTGCACTATCCGATTGCTAGTTTTTCAAGTTTCAGAGTTCATTGTTGTTATAAGTAGAATCAATCATCTGCATCACTTCACTTGAATAGTATTTAAATTTGGGTACGCCACACTCAATAACCAAAATTTATCATATTGATTCATTCAACACAATATACAACTGAGGAATAAAATGTTTATAGCTTATGAAAATGACTGGTTTTGATTATTTTGTAGCATGTTTGATTGATGCAGAGGCAATTAAAGTTGCTTTTCTATCATTGTCAAAACAGTGGTGTATATACGAAAAATGTTAAATATTTCTTATGGAGCTTAATATTATCAAGTTTTTATCAAATTTCCTTATTTTTTTTGTTTTCGAATAAATCAAAACTAATTGATTATTCATGTTTCGTGTATATTATTATTTTGGCTTAAATATGCATAAAGTTGTAGCATATTTGTGTGCATGCATAAATAATCAGTGAGAAGCGTGTGGCATGCATCTTAAGAGCTAACAAGCAGGTATTTTGCACACATGCAACAGGAAAATTACTATTAATGTTTATATGCACATAGCACTTATAGGCTGTAACTTTTAACATGTAAGCTTTCATCTTGTTAATATAATAATTATTTTCTAATTTATATATTATTTTAAGATACTTTTCAGGGTGTTTCTTTATGGGTGCTCCCAAACTAAAATGGACTGCAGAAGAGGAGTATGCGCTCAAAGATGGAATAAAAAAACATGGTGCTGGTAAATGGCGAACAATCTTGAAAGATCCGGAATTTAGCAGCATCTTAAGTTCCCGTTCCAATGTTGATCTTAAGGCATGAATATTTTTGCATGTTGTATCGAGTGCATGCCTTTTATATATTGCCAAATGCATAACTTCAACGCTGTCCATACAACAACAGGATAAATGGAGGAATATGTGTGTGGTAGTGAATGGATGTGGATCAAGAGAGAAGTCTAGGGCAGCCGTGAGAAAGAATCGAAATTCAAGCAACGAAGATAATTCGATGGCTCTTAGCAATGAATATGCATATAATTCTGATGAGATTGCCGATGTGAAGCAGCTTGCAGTGTCAAATGTTACACCTATGCCTAACAGAACTCATGAAAAGTTAGTCCAGTTATTGTAATGAGAGCTAATATGATTTTTTTTCTGTGTTGTTTATATGCAACAGACTTTCAGATGTGAATCTGATTTGTTCATTGTTAGATTTTTCTATTAAACTTGAATCTTTTAAATTATCCAGGGCTAGGCTGGATATTCTTATATTGGAAGCAATAAATAACATGAAGGAACCAGCTGGTTCTGATAAGTCTTCTATTGCTAAGTATATAGATGTGAGAATTGATTTTGTGCAATTTTTTGTTGATCTTTAATAGGTTAATTGTCTCGTGTTCTATTATCACCCACATATGTGCAATTGTGGATTGGCTAGTTTAGTTGTATTTTCTGACACCATCTGCCTTGTGACAAATAGACACCATCATATCTTACTCAGTTCTTCCTTCACTTATACCGAATTTGGGCAGCAATTTTAGATGTGCTTTCAGATAATAAATTTGTTATAACTAGACTATCAATGTTTGAGGTTTTTGATCTTATCAAAAGTATCTGAATGATTTATCCTTTGTTTAAGAAACCAGCTTTTGTTTTTTCACCAGTGTTCTAAAGAAATAAACCTCAGTAATCATTGTTTAGTACATAAGAATCTTTCAGTGCATTCAGTTTGTTTTTATGAAAAAATAAATCTATGATGTGCTGGTGTTGCTATAAGTGTAATTTATAATTATTGTGCGTGCTATCACAGTTTTCTTTTTTTACAATTTTCTGTGTAGGACCAATATGAGGCTCCTCCGAATTTCAATCAGATACTTTCTGGGAAACTGAAAAGGATGACTGAAAGCAGAAAACTGATTAAGGTAATTTTTCCTGACGTAACCATTCCATAATTATATTGATGTTAGCAAGAAGAAACAGATAAAAATTTCTACTAAATTAATTGCTTTACCATGTTAAAAGTTTGTGCATTTATCCAACATAAACCCCTGGGATATCACCTTTGACCCGAGTCTGTTGTTTGTTAGGTTTCCTAGCAACAATATAAATTGATACTCTAACCAACAACAAACTAGTAAGAGTTTACATGGCAGATAAAAATATCAAACGAAGCCCATAAAGTCAGCGAAATGTGTAACAAATGTGTGTATGCAATGCTGAAGCTGCTCTATTTTGAATGTATTAGACACGATTTTGGAGTATGATTGACAATAAATTACTAATTGAAGAGGATATCGAAACCTTCTTTTATATAAGTTTAACGTTGTCATCCAAATTTCTTACAATTTGCAGTTACGTTTAATTATTCCAATTAATCCTCAAAATATATCTCTTGTCACATGTTTATGAGAAATAGTTATGTAGTTTTTCCTTTCAGAGTATTGTAAATTCTTTTTTAACTTTCCCATTAAGAGCTGACTTGATATTCCCCTTCCTCCTTTCTTTTCCTCCTAATATAATCCATTGGATTAATGTGATCAATGACCATGTCATCATTATTTATATATATTCAACTATAATTTGCATTTATTCAATGGATTATGTCACGGAGCTAATGGGAGCTGGATTATGTATGTATGTGCATATATATTACTCATATGTAAGTGAACCATTGCATGTTTTGCTTCTAAAATATTAAAAAAAAAAACCGCTAACAATCCCTAGCTTCATTGCCCATCCATTTTTACATTTCAACTTCACTATTCTACTAACAAAATCTGATTTTTTTAGACATATCAGTTACAATATAGTTGTATTAAGATATCAAAAGATCAAATTTTGTTGGATGTTCATTAAGATATTGCATTTTTGTACTTCTATCTTTTCAAAATTCCTAAAGCTCTACTAGTTAACCTTCGTGGTGACGGTAATTTCATTGCCTTCTTTTTACAGGTGAAACAAAAATATAGGATAGCACCAAGCCCAGATTTTTCACAAGGAAGAAATGCCAACTCGTCACTCACTGAAAGGCTTGCTAGAGATCCCATTCGAATAAAGAGAGAAAATATGAAATATATTGATAAACCTCAAGTTGATTCCGACTTAGCACGGATCAGAAATATGAATGTAGAAGAGGCAGCAGCATCTGCTGCCAGGTTTGTTGCAGAAGCTGAAATAGCCATGGCTGAAGCTGAAGAAGCTACAAGGGAGGCTGAAATTGCAGAAGCTGATGCGGAAGAAGCTAAGGCTTTTGTTCAGGCACTTGAAAAGCGAAGCGCAGCTAACAAGGTACAATTTCCGAGTTTGCAATAAATATTTGTGTTAATTTCCTTACTTCCCTACTTACAATAGCTTGCTCATTGGTGCTTAATATATTTGCACTTGCACTCACAGATGAAATTTTCATTAGATATGATCCTTTTGTTATTTGGCTTTTTGTTTTGACTCTCTACCGTCTTCTTTTAGATGTTTTGGGGATAATGCTACGTATTCCCAACTTAAATCAGAAGAAAATTTCTGTTTCCATGTTTGTGGTCTTGGGATATGTTTTCTTTGGTAAAATGTGGGTTTGTTTTTCTTGGAAAATTATTGAACATGGTGATCTTTTTGCTAAAATCAGAAACTCAGGCAGAAAAACTTACAAAGCAATATATATCTACATAATGAAGGAAAGAGAACACCATAACATCTCTATCTACATAATGGCCGAAGGTTTTTCTACCTTAGAATTTTTATTAAATATGTCATGTATTTGTCTTTTTTTTTTCATAAATGCCAAAAGCTTTTGTAAGAACGAGGCCTAATGGTAAGCTCTTCGCTCGTACAAAACAAAATAATTAGTACATTGAGTGCATATTCATCCATAGAATGCAAAATAAGTAATGCAAATGATATGCACTTTGCGTATGAAAGACAATAAATAGTATAAAACTCCACACGTGAAATATAAAAGGTTATAATTTAAAATTCAAAAGCTTAAATGTCAGTTTTGGACATCTTAACAATAATTCAATATATGTAAAACTTATAGAGAGTTTATCATAACCAATATAAGGGTTCAACACGTATCAAGTATCATTTTAACAATTGTGATTTCTTCTTCTTTTTCGGATTACGCATTAATGTTAATAGCAAAAAAAATATGCATGGAGAAGTTGAAAACCTTATTTTGATGTAATTTACAGTGCTAATCAGACTACTTGACTTAACAATTTTTATTAATTTTATTAGATTTAGTTCATAGTTTGTCATTTTTTACTTATCTTATAATCAAAAACTAATTTGATTGGAAATTGTTTATTGATGAAACTGAAAGATAGTTAATATTTTTTATTAGGTTGTGAAATGAGTACTTTTGACACATGCATTGCAAGTGCTTGTAAAATGTTACCTTTAAAAAATTTTACTCGAGCATTGCAAGTGCTTAATAATATTCCAAACTTCACAAATAATAATAAAGACAGTGAGCAGGATTCGAACTCATGACCTACCTCATGGTCCTCATCTCTATAAAGTAAGGGTATTATTATTGCAAGTTCACGGTCGGACTAAAAGTTTGTGTTTCTATTCCAACTATTAATATAGATTGAAATAATTATGTCTTTCTGCATGTGTGCCCACACCTTAAGTAGTTTAACAACATCGACTTGTATGATTCAGTTCCACGTTTTTTTTTCTAGTTACAAAGTGGTTGTTCAACTAATAGACTAACAGTGTTGTTGTGGTAGCAATTTTAGCTATCAATATGAGTTTTATTTTTTTGTGCTTAAGTAGCATTATTAAATGAGCAAAAAGTAGTGTTTATCAAGAGACGTAGCTGAACTTTCTTTTGTCAATATGATGCATAAAAGATCAATCCGAACTTGTAAATATTTTTCTTTTGTCAATATGATGCATAAAAGGCCAATTGCAATTAGCATTAATGTTTAGTGCTTAGTTTTCATTGTAACATTCTATTTATTACACGCAACATGTTGATACAGCGATTGATTAATCTGTGTTCTAGACTAAACAACCTGAATGACAGAAGCTTTTGCATTATATACACTAGTATATCAGCATGCATGATGTACGCATGCGCATACGCATGTCAAATGTATATAGTTGTAGTGAACTTAGTTTATGATATTTAGAAGTGTCCCTTGCCTACTTTTATATTTATCTTTTTTTGCCTTTTTCCCCTATTTGAGTAAAATTCAAAATGGTATTTTTGTAACTTGACGGTTAAAATGACAATGGTTGATATCGAGTGGCAATCAATTTCTTCTATTAATAATACAAAATTTAGGGCAGTTATGGTAACAATCATCACTGCCATTATGGAAAAACATTACTGCACCGTTTTTATTGGTATTACTATATACGAGTACTTTGGCACGTGCGATGCACGTGCGTAGGAATAACTGGTATTAAAAAACACCGTTTGTAAGGTTTCTTGAATCTTGCAACATAACATTAAAGTATACGTACGGCACACCAGATGGACGTGTTGTGAAAAATTGGAGCTAATTTTTTATGTTATTCCAAGATGGTTCCCTATTTAACATTTTATGTCCAAAATAGTTTTATATCAGTGTCTCTTTTGGCCAGACTTATGTATACACCCAATAGGCAGGCACGTAAGCGAGCAAAACTATAGTTTGATGTCATTCTGGCTACAGAAAGTAAGCTCTAGTTACTTTTATCTACTACATTTGCTAAGTTACTTGATCAGATATTATGCTGGAATCTTCCTAGTTGGTAATTCTATTAATTAACCGAAAAGATTAACTTATTACTAATTTAAAAGTTCAAACCAATGATTTTCTCTTCTCAAAAGTTCTGTAGGAGATACAATCTGTTACATTAAATTTAGATTTTACTCCAACAGATTAAAATATATTATCAGTTATGCAATTGATACAAAGAAATGATCAGATGTAAAAATAGAAATTCTATAACAAAAGACACTTGACTATATAATGTGAACACTATCATATGAGAGTTAAGTAACATCAGCATGGAAAAAAACAACTATGAAATTAAAAAAAAAAAAACTATAAAACATCAAGAATGAGTAATGTAAAAAAACATATCTAAACTCAATATGTTTCATGTAAAACAAAACTATAACTTGGAAGAGAATCACTCTAGCCAGGTGATAATGTTAATATCCCCACCAACTTCTTCTATCGGTGTAAATGTGCTATTTGCATCATTGCGTTCAGATATTCCAGATGAACATGATACCTATGAAATATATAAAAGAGTAAGATATTTAGCATTGAATCAGCAAGCAAATAGCCTGTACAAATATCAGAGCATATTTGTATATTGAAGATACAAACGAAGTTGTCCTTTAACTATCTTAAAATTGTATCATAATATGTAGTTGTCCCTCATGGCATGGCATTAGTAACATTATCCATTATGCTCCATGAAAAATTGTATAACAAATAAAGCATAGCATTCACAATTTTACTGGTAATCCAAATCATGCAATTTTTTTTTTTCATTTCAAACAAAAAAAGAAACAACTTTTAAAATTTTGATCCAGTCCACTTGATGCAGATCGTCAGGAATACTTTTTAAACTGTATCCTAAAGTACTTCAGTGACATATACATACTAATAACTGATATTTATGCCTCAATAATATAGATTAGTACATTTCGTAAATCCACTAATCCATGTGTACAGTGCATGCATAATCACACAGCCTTTTTGCTTCTGACATCTTTGACATCTTTTGTGATTCAGATGAAAAGTTTTAATTGAGGGAAATCCTGCTAGTACTAATGACTAATCGTTCTACTTTACTACAAGTTTGAGATAATGATAACCTAAAAGTTGAACGGTCAATTAGATAAGAGTAATAAAATGAACGTGATTTGTATTTAGTGATTTGTATTTATATAAAATGGGTGACACTAACTACTTTGCAAACTCTCTACCCTTATGATATTATTATTAGACAACTATTGAGGATAATCGATCTCATCCTTGGCATCATAATTCATTATTGATCCTAGCAGTGGCACTAAACCTTGAATGAGAAGAAATAAAGACATGAGATTAGTACTTCTTAATGGCTTGATAGTTTTGGTTGCATGGTCAGATTCTACGATGATACATAAATTACAGCCAATATTTAGACAACATTTGTGAAATACACAAGAAGTCTACAAACACTTGATTTAAATTTGTAATAACCAAGGTTCGAAAACTCGGTTTCGGTTTCGTTCATTCGAAATTTTCTTAGTTTCGGACGATTTCGAAAATTTCGGTTTTAATTTCGGTTTTGGGTCCCGATTATGGTTTACAATGGTTTGTTAATGAAAATTTAATAACGGTCGATGTAAATAATAATCTAAAATACCCTAACCCAATATGTTTATACCAAATTTAAAAAAATTAAATAAATAAAATAGCCCAGCCCAACTTATCTAATTACATTCAGCCCTAATTTATAAAATTAATTCATTTCAAAACCCAAGTCCACCCTATATTTCAATAAGCCCACTTTCTCTTCAACCCTCCTTTACAAAACCCTCGTTTACAAGACACGGCGACTCAGAACGAAGAACGGGAAAAAAAGAGCCGAACATCAAAGAACGAAGGGCATAAAGCGAAAAAAAAAATCAAAATTCACCTGCGATTGCGATCGTATACTCGATTTTCCTTCTGCGATGTCGAAGCACCTCTGCGACGTCGAAGCTTGCTCGATTTTGGGCGAACAGCAAAGGTTTTTTTTTTGTGTCTTTTCGATTTTGATTCCGAGTGTGATTTTTGATTTTTGATCGTTGCTCTTCTATTCTTCTTCTAATATAACAATTTCGCGTATGATTTTTTATTTATTTTTCTTTGACTGTTTGGGAAATCCCGTCCCGTCACCGGCCGGAACCGGTACGAGTTGGTCGAAATCTCATGGTTCCGGCCGAAACCTCAAACCATGGTAATAACTCTACAACCTTTCACACCCATGTTGGAGCAGAACACAGCAAGACAGTAGATTAAGTGTTACAAAGCAGTAACTTGAATAAAATATGAAATGTAATGTTATGGGTTAGTGCAATAAAAAATCACATTCCTAATGCATATAACAATAAACAACTACCGTTGTAGAGTTTAACAGGCTAATCGATGAACGTGACCACTTTATTGATAAGAATGCTTTTCTTTCATTCATCAAAAGTGCCTCTTTTTAAATCAATCCAAACTTTAAAATAATACACTCTTGCTTATTAAAACAAAGTAACCAAAAGGGACACCAAGCATGAATGAGATATGCAGAACTTAAATATAATCTAGTTCATAATGTCAAGTTGACAGATATGTGTAATGTCAGTGAGAATTCATATTGTTCTAAATTAATAAGCTACCTTGAGTCAAATTGAAAATTTGCCACCGCTACATTTTTCACTAGTACATGGTTAAACTGCATAAATTTTACAGGGTCGCTTATCAAGCAAGTAATCCAAAATAGAATCATTTCACTTTTTGTTAATTGACATTCTAGCTTAGGTCAAATTAAAAAGCAAGTTGAATATCCAAAATGAAGTGGGAAGGCAGTGATATGAATCAGTTAAAAAAGTTTAAAACTAAGACATTAATTTCTTTCTTGTTGGAAAAAATGAAGGAGGGTGTGAGATAGAGATAACCAAAATGCTCATTTAATCAAGGGGTAAATTATAGTTGGATATTCATATAAAATTATCCTATCCAAGGTTTGATTAATGACATAATGAGTTAGAAATTGTAATTTCAAAGGAGTGTCGTCAAGAAACAGGTGAACAAAGAGAAAGCATATTCAATCCAAATATACTAAAACCGTAAAAAGCCATCCCTTCTTATAGAAGAATACCACTACATATTTTTTTACGCTGTATGAGTCAGTAGTTGTAACTTTGAGCCAATGTCATTGAGAAATATTACTTAACTAAAGAGAACTTATTTAATCCAATTGCAAAAAAAGGGTTTAAAAAACAGTCCAAACTAATCTTTTTCGTTTTTAAGTTAGTTAAAGGCATATTTAAAGATTTTCAGTGTTGTTTAAACAAATAATTTTGAGCATTGGCCGAGGCAGTTTATGGCTTCATAAAATTGAAGTGCTTACAATCCTAGATTTGTCCATCCTATACAGCAAAATCACAATACCTACATATTAGTTTTATTACTTTGAACTTTGAAGTATTGTAAGATAGATTCTAATCCTAATTCTGGGATGATTGAGATGCTCTGTCATGCCATTGGTGAACATGTTAATAGAAATTATACATCCTAATCAGCCCTATTCACATGTGTGCCATGCATATAACATATCGTAGAACAATTATACAAAAGATGAACCCAAAATATCCAAACAAACAACAGATAGACAAAAGCTAGTAAAAGTTTGCCAAGTTAACTCTCAGCTCTCGAGTTACATTCCTCAAAAATTTGAACCTGCAAGCCAAATCGCTATCCTTTTGTTTCTTCTCGATCTTAGATATCAGGGTTGGAGGTTTTGACTCTCTGGTATCTTCGTCGCTAATTGAGATGGTAGTAGAGGAGAGGGATTGGTTGCGGTTTGAAGGATCGTGTTAGGTTTGAAGGAGGAGATTGATTTTCAGTTTTTCGATCTAATTGAGGGCGTGATGAGAAAACGTGTATACGCACTGATTGAGGAGTGTAGCGGGGGTTGGAAAAACCGAATATATTCTAAATCCAGCCCTCATTTTTGGGAAATGTATTAATAAATGAAAATAAATAAATGGGTTGGTAAATTCATCGTTACCGCACCGATTGTATTGGTACACCGACTTAGTCCAAAGATGTTAAACAAACAGTCACCAGACTGAGATGATGATTTGTATGCTTGGACTCAACCTTTATTTATGGTTGTGGAATGATCATGTCATGTAATTTTTCTAAAGGACTCATTTTGTTGATTATGCATTACAACATGAAATATATATTGAAGTATGATCGTGTATTGATATTTCCAATCTTTTGAAATCTGTGTAAAGTTTCATCATTATCTTTATTATTTGCAGATGGTGGTCTGGTGATCTGTTCATTAATGGCCTGGTCCAAGCGTTGATTTATTTTTTGGAGATTCACACCTCATGGATATTCCTGGCTCGAAGGTGTGTACATGTATGTATGTAGAACATTTATATTTTAGACTTTTGTATACATTATGCAACTGTCCAAGGTCGAAATTCTTTTGTTTTTTCTCTGTACTATGATGAAAATACAAATGTCTGCAAATTATACAGAGAATCGAAACGTCAAACGTTGCACATCTCTTTCTGTTTTCCTCTTATATATATGCATAAAAAAAACCGTATCAAATTGTTAGATAGGAATGTGATAAAGGACATATATGCTTGCAAGAGAGAGTTGCTTTAAGAATTCATCTTCTTCTAGGAATAAGCATTTTAAAAAATGTAATTGAAAAGGCCAAATCATGACTCCAGAAATGCCAGTATCCACGTTAGGTTTGGTTGATGTCCCAATTGATTCAACTAGGCATGCATCTTTGGTCCGTGACGTATGTAGGAGAAAAAAAGGTGTGGCTGATTTTGGATTTTTGCCATATAAGCTATGTTTTATAATGCTATAAATAGTATGTTTGATGCATATGCAAACAAACATGAACCATGTTTCTATTTAAGCCGTTGTTACGCGTTTCAATTTAAAGTTGAACATGAGGATTGCTCTCTCTTTCTTTCTTGTAAATGCAAATTGAAATAGGTCACTAACAACGGATAACGCTAGAAGATAATTGAATCAGGTCGCTTAAAACTTTATGCATTCTCGTATCTTAAATTGTTTAAAACAACCCTACAAGGCGGTACACCGGAAAAAGAACTAGTGGGTGGCAAAATATCAACAGTTCGAGTGTCGTTAACGGTGAAAGACATAACATCACATACGAAGCTTGATCTTTGGGTTTTAGAAAAAAAGTATTCGAATAAAACTATGGTACACGAGGAGGACGACGGATGTATAGACCTCTATTTTTAATCCTTTTGTGGTCATTTCTTGTTAATCATTGGAATTTAATGAGCGGATCTTTCCTACATATACATTATAAGTATAAATATGAGTGGTACGTCATGTGCTTCGCGTGTGAATTATTTTCCTTATAAATTGTATACGTTTAAATCAGTCAAAGAACAATTTTTTTATTTTCAAGTGATATTAAGATTTGTATATTAGTAAAGAAGTATTTTGAATTTGTAAAGGAAGTTTAATTTTAGATCATGTTTTTAAAAACGTTTTGAATTTGTAAAGCATATTTAATTGTTATATTCTA
The DNA here is from genome assembly GCA_030737815.1 of Allium fistulosum. Lineage (NCBI taxonomy): Eukaryota > Viridiplantae > Streptophyta > Magnoliopsida > Asparagales > Amaryllidaceae > Allium > Allium fistulosum. The sequence goes on along the minus strand of CM060908.1, from coordinate 634,160,193 downwards.
TTTTGGAGCATTTGAATTTGTAAAAGTTTAATATTAGATCATATTTTTAAGTGATTAAGATTTGATAATACGTAAATGAGCATTTTTGATAGTTAACGTTATACCAAAAAGTGTGACACCAAAGTTATTACAACTATGATTAAAAATATACATATTTACACACACAATATACTTGCCTTTTCAACTAGGAAACTTCTTTTCATATTTTAATAATTATCACGTATAGCAGTCGAACTGCTTTTGAGATGGGGTACGCCTTTAATCGAAAACCTTGCAATATCGACTAAGATCTTTAAAAAAAGGAAGGTATCTACAAAGGTGGGAAATTTGCACAAATAAGTGAAAATGTATTAGTCCGTGGGTGCAGCGCAGTGGAAGGGAGGCTTGGGTTCTGATAAAAAGACCCAGGTTCGATTCCTACCACGCGCTTCTTTATCCTATATAAATTTAACCGGGGGTATGGAGGCTTGGATCAGCGGACGGTTTTACTATACCCTCCTCAGAAGTTTACCGGTTTGCCGGGTTCTCCTGGGTTAAAAAAAAAAAAAGGGTGAATATGTATTGATAATGGATCAAGCAAGAAACAAGCAAAGATTTTATATACAAAACGTGCATGATGTGGGAAAAGTTGAAAAACCAGACTAGGATGAGTTTTTTGTTAAAGCAAGAGAGTGACTCGAGAGGGTTTTGAACGAGGCACGAACGACGGAAGTTCGGTGCAGGAGATGTTGTTGTGTTACAAAACAGACGCGAACATGATAGCACCAGAAGAATGATTGTTTGTATGTATTTGTATTTTTAATTGTTTTAAATCATTTTAAGTATTTTTGGATAAATGTTAGTAATTGATATCAGATCATAATAACGCAAAAATTGTGAAACTAAAAGACAAATGCATTAAAAAATATGGAAAAAAAATGGTTTATCGAGTGAGATTGAAAATGAATAATGAATTTTTTTGCCACTATGCAAATTTGTCATTGTGGATGGGGTCTAGGAGGTTGTCAACCCCCTAAGTGGGGATGCGGAGGTTGTGGTTATGGAATTAAGATAATTCAGACGTACTTTCTATTTTTTGAATTTTTTTAAAATAATTAAGAATACTTCCAATCCAATATACTATACATTAGTTAATAAACAATTAATAATTATTGTAATTACACCTTACATTACACATTATATTTTAACTAACCTCTAATCAAATTTGTATACACGAACGCTGCAACTTCTAAGCTCTAATCCAATTTGTCTGCGAACACATCTACGGAGCAAATGTTCAAATTGTTGTGACATGAACTGGAATTGGTTACTTATCATATCCCTAATCTAGTCATTGGCCCTTACCATTAGGAGTTGTTAAGACGCTACATGAGTATGAAAAAAGGTTGTGAAGAGTGGATGTTCTATGACTTGGTTGAAGATCGACAAGTTAGCACTTGTTAAAATAAGATGTTCAAGCACAGTACTATGTAGAGAATCAAGTCACAAAAAATGTTAAATACATCTCAACTGCCTCCTTTTCTTTGCTACATTTATGTATTTTCCATATACTACTTTTTTGAGTTCCTAGAGGGTTGAATGAGCGCCCCCTGATTTTATTCAAAAAGAATAAATTTTGCAACATTGAAGAGGATATGCTTCAACAAAAAAGAATTTTTTTTTGGAGAAACATTGTTTTTTTATGATAGACAATCTAACATCGTTGTATTTTTGATAAGTGAATATTAGACTTCGGTCCTTAAAATCAAACTTAATACACGAAAACTCCTTTTAAGAAAAGGATAGTAAATTAGATCTTTGGAATTAAATTATTGGATAATTGCATGCATTTATACAATTATATTCAAAAATTGTATAAATGTCTGCAATTATTCAGTGAATAATTGCGGAAATTTCTGCAAAATTTTTGAAAACATTTGAGAGATTTTCGCAATTTTTCAGTGAATAATTGCGGAAATGTCTGCAATTTTTGGATGTAATTGCATAAATGTCTGCAATTATTCACTGTATATGCAATTATTCAGTAACTTAATTCTAGATATTCAATTTACATATTATTTTTTTTCAAGAATGTTTGGTGTATTTTGAAACTTAATAGAGATTTCAGTCAAACTGTCCCCTTTGATAATCAAAGCAACAAAAGTAAAGATTTTTTGGTTTGGTCGTATTGTTTCATTCTCTCTAAGACTATAATGGTTTTCGACTGTATTCATCTAGAACAAGATCATGGTGGTTACACTATACTTTGATCCGGTATATCATTAATGCGAGCAAACAAGATTTATACGTAGGAACCAATATATTTATACCATATGAAGGCTTTGTGCAGCTAATAATTATTTGTGATTATAATAGGACGCTTTCACTGCATCAAAAACGATTGCAAAAACCTTGGTCGTTGTACCTACTAGTACGATATCTTGTAAAATTAAAATTAGCATTGGTATAGTAATAGAGTGTTTTTCTCATGGCTTCATTACTATCAATGTCTTTCTCATGACCTCATCTACATAATGATTTAATAGAGTGTATTTTTTTAATCGACCTAAAATGCTCTACTCTAAAAGCGTCACACTACTCGAAGCTAATCTTACTCATTAGTCGACAAATATACCCTTTATATTTAGCCAAGCGAAACAGTATTACCTCTTTAGCACTTGGACTAGCTCCTTTATAGTGCATTGCTCTACAGCTCTAAATGTTGTGAGACTTGGCTAATTCCACTTATGAGTGAACTGTGCGACTTCAATGATTACTCCAACAAATGAGATGATCATGTTCATTGTAATTGCCTAAGGGTATTTATGTGTACGTAACTTAACTTTCATAAGAAAATCTTGCTCGAAACGATGTATGTATATGGTTTTATTTCTTTCATATATGTTATTGAGAGAATTAGGGGTATATTTTAGAGTAATTATGTAATTTATTACATATATCTAACTCTATAACTAATCTTGTTTGTGATAAAAGTATTTGATTTCTATTATATATTTCGTTATATAGTGATATAGTTAATTAAGTAATTAATTTAAAAGTATATTAAATAGAAAATCCCTAAATGACATGTCGTGTGATAATAGATACAAGGAGTTGTAATTATGAAAAAATTATCACAAAATAAAATGACATTATTTTAAATGTCGTGGTCAAGACGTTTTGAGAAATGACATCGATACATCAGTTGAGTACGTAATGCTCTCTAACTATTGAGCATTTTATTACTCATGGCTTTTAGGGCACCAAGGAGTTACGTATTAACAATTATTGGATAACTCATCCTAGAGCTTCTAGTTGTTAACAACTAGTTTAAAAATGACATCTTGAAATGACAATATTACACAATTCTCTCGACCTGAGAATACAGTTGAACTTCTATGTGGAACGCCACTTTGATTATAGTTAAATCATGACATGGTGGTTCGTAATTGAGTCTGAGCAGAAGTATAGTAAGTGAAATACTATTCAGTAGAGAATTCGTCTCCTCGGTTGTGTGAGATTAGTATCACGATCAATTGTAGTCAATTAAAAGTCAAAACATCTGACCAAAGTAGTACGGTTACTAATAGATGTTATTATTGAACCAAGGGCTTTGTATTTGGACTTTACAAGTTGAATGTGGACGGTGTTGGAATTTTGATCAAAACTAAATTTCTTAAGTCCTAAAGTAATATACCGTTGACAAAGAAAATTAATGTAGATAAACGTTACTAAAAGATACCGCTTAAAATATAAAACTGGATTTCACTTATGAAGATCTATAAGCGATAAATTTGACCAAATTGTCACACCACTAGCTAAGATAACGTGAGAACATTAATACTCGAATTTTTCGATATTAATCGTTGATTGAATTTACACATGCGAGTCACATAACTGTATTTGTGAATTTTTTGAAATACCAAACGATTTGATTTGTTTATAAATTGTTATAAATATACTAATATTTATGAAATATTAATTATATATACACACACATTTGGTGTTCTGGGTGTAATTAGTTATTAATTGGGTGCATATATAAAAGTTATGTATTTGCATATTGATATATGTTCAAATATGATTTAAATAATTAGTTGCAATTGGGTTTTTGAGATTTTCTGGCCCATATTGGTCTAATGCATGGCCGACCATAATTGGAGAAGGGAGAAAGTTTGAATTTTAGATCTAGATTTAAAGTTGTTTTGGTAAAAGGGAGAATGAGTAAACTTGTGGAGATATTTATTTCTTTTCTCCTTGTAAATGCCAAACCAAGCCTCATTCTTTTCTCTCTTTATTCTTCTCTACAATTTTGGCCATGAGCTACATCGCCTCTTCCCTTGGTCAAATTTGTTTTAGTTTTAAATATCAATATAAAACAAAATTCTATGGTGCATCCGATTGTTGCAAAGTTAATTACTGATTTTAAGGAGTCTAGGAGTTCTCACTGATCAAGGAGTCTAGGAGTTCTCACCGATCAAGGAGTTAATGAGTCTGATTACAATAAAATACCTATTTCGCAACGCACAGTGACTGTTGTAGTATGCTTATTACAACGGTCATCCAAAAGTCGTAATATATGAAGTTGTAATATGATCGGAGCATTACACAATTGTTTTGGACCGTTGTAAGAGACCGTTGTAATAAAAGTCTTTTAACGAATGTGTTTTTCCATTGTAATAGATCTTTTATAACTGTTTTTGCACAATGTAATAGGTCTTTAACAACTGTTTTTGCTCGTTGTTAAAAAAATGCAATTTTTTTAAAAAAAAATCCAAGAACGCACATGTACATTTTGAAGGAACCGGGCCTGTCGAAAGCGGGTAAAATAGGTAGATTCAAAATATTTTCTATTTTGGATCTATTGAGCCTATGAAATCTAAATGGGTATTAGATCCTCTGATTATATTTTTGTCAACTTCGGAGTTGTGATAATGTGTTATGAAGGGCAATGATTACTTGTTAATCACTAAGCTTAATGATGGAAAAATGAAGGGAAAAGAGCATTCTAAGGCAAATGACACAAGATGTGAAGTAATTCGGCCAAACTGCCTATGACCATTATGAAGTTCTCTGATTATATGGCTCTCTTACAGTTATAAGAAATTACAAGAGAATAATACTAAAAGACGATATGCCTAAGACTAATGAAGACGCTAATCTCAAGGAGCCGAAGTGGTGAATCATAGGTTCCAACCTAGGGTCCCTTCCACTAAGGCCCAACCAACCGTTTGTAAGTGGTCATGCATAGGGTTTTTATAATAGTTGAACTGATGCTTGGACGACTAAGGTTGCACCACAAAACAAGCATGATGTGCACCTGGCCGTTAATATGAAAGAATAGATTTGATGAAGAATAGTTGACGAAAGAAGGAATGCATGGCTGATATGAAAGCCAACAGGACTGTACCAGAAGTATGTTTTACCATGCTTTGCATTATATGCACTTGTACTTGCAGTATGTTTGTAGGAAATGGGACATGCTTCCTTTCAAAAATAGGGACATTCGGCTGTACCTTTTACCACTTTGCTCCCGCATGCCTTGATGGCATGATGGGCTGAGCTGGTATAATGAGACCATATGGAGGATGGAGAATCGACGAGAGTCGATGATATGCTGAATCGAGTGAGACGAGACAAATTGCAGGTCATAGATGGTGGTATCAAAGCTAAATCGATGATGGGCCACCGTTGAGACAGTCTCAAACTATGTCGATCAGAAGATAGCTGACGGAATGATGCTTGAGCAAGCGAACTGGCTTACTATCGGGTTGGGAGCATGCCAAAGAGAGTTGGTCGGCCATTAGGAGATGGGCCGAGCTGGGCTTGCACCTTGCATTGACGGGCGAGCTGGTCGTTGGGGTTGCTACATTGGGAGGCTTCACCATCAGTAGACTTGATGTGCAATTGAGTAGAGGAGTCGATGTTAGCCTAGGCTGGATTTAGGCTACCATCACACATGAGAGGTCGAGCCGCACCTAGCCATGGTTTGATTACAAGCTGATTTGACTGGGTCAAACTGAGATACTCTAATTAGTCTGTCTTCTTATGAAAAAATTAAGTAACATTTTACCCCGAAGCCCGTGTCCGTAAGCGTATGTGGGCTTGAAAATATTGAAACCTCCATCTATTGACAGTTTTGCTATGCAATTAATGCGCAGCCCACTTGACATTGCACTGTTGGATGCGACAGTTGTACTTCTCGAGATGTGTCGTTTTGCCCATGCACGTGGTGTGACACATCATTTATCAATCACGAACGGTTACGATCCTTTCTGCCTTTTTGATCATAACGGCTATGATTGAATTGAGAAGTATATAAATACCTCCTTTTCTTTCCCTTTGAACCATGTGGCTATCAGTGTGCAATCTTTCTAGCAAACTTGAACTTTACACGGATTTTTATTATTAAAAACAAAAATTTTGCAAATCTTCTTCCTCTCCCACTGCTCTTGAGCGCTTGGTTTTTTTTATCAAATTTGGCTGAGATTAAAAGGGAGGAGAAAACTCTTTAGGGGACGAACTATGTTTTTCAATTGCAGTTCGGAACGCTTGCTTTAATTTCTACTTCGTGAGATGGATTTTGCCTTTGGCTTGGACCTGTGCTTCCGCTTTTCGACCATCTTTCTGATGGTGATTGCTCATCGATCTCGGACTAATGATCCAGGTGAAGCTAGGTGACTTCCTTGCTTTGATTCTTTAACATTCTCGACCTCAGGTCGGTTTGGATGCTTCAATGCCCAGTTCGAAAGGGCAGTAGCTATTGCCTTTGCTGCTTCTACCATGTTCGAAGCCTTGATTTTCTCCTTAGCGAGGTTGTCTGAAAGCTATGACGACCAGCTTTTTCGACCCTCGAAATCGACACTAATACGTCTATGGTATTCACGTCCCGAATATCCAAGTGCTAGAAAAGGCAGACCATTAAGGGTAAAATGAAAAGGAAGACATAATAAAATCTACCACGAATGGAAAACATATATTATTTCAATATATATCTTTACAGTGGAAATTTTAAATACATACATGAGAGTCTATCATAATTTCAGTCTTGATAGTTATAAATCTTTGCTCCTAATAGTGCTGAATACAAACGATAAACAAATGCAGCGGAAATGGAAATGGATAACCATCTACAGAGGAAACTCCAACTCCTGCTCCAAGATCCTCCAAAATGTTCCAACCTAGACCTGAACTACTTGGCTGCCCAGAAAAATAGGGCACCCAGAGTTTAAGGATGGGTCAGTTATGGGACTGGTGTGAGAAAACTCAAAACACGGGTTTTTGAAAATAAAGGGTATCTCATAAGACCACGCCGCACATAAATACGGACGTGTTTTTACCTTACGATAACCAAACCATTTGCTATGCAAAATCAGAGATATTATTGTTAATGACATTCTTTGAAAACTCTTTCAAATAAATATATAATCTTAGCCGAAATTGTTGTATTTATTAAATTCCAGCATAATAGGTTTACAACTAAAACCGTAAAGGCTCGTATAGGAGAATGAATTCCATACAATGACAAGGCAAGGGACTACCTTCCAACAGTACATCTCTAGAAGGATGGACCCAAGGCTTCAACTTCTGCCAACACAGAGCTGGCCTTCCTCTAGCATAGATAGTACCGAATATGACATCACCCCGGTCGTTCCCGACCTATCCATGGACACAACATACACAACAAACCCGAACTATGGGGTAATTTAGAAAGGTGATGACCATATCCTAATAGGAGCAACCCACTTAGCCCTACCGCATCTATCCTGTTTTTTTCCATTACCGATGTGTGTGGCTTAAGATAACATTTTACCTTTCACATGAAAAATCCCACTTTGAATACCACATTGCCATTTCTAGCAACACACTAATTGGTTTCCATAAAAGTACAACCTCTGAGCTCGTACGTCTCAGAGATGGGTGTTAAGTATAGAAGGGTTGCCTCCTACACCACCAACAGATGTACATTTATAGAGATCAATGTACGCGGTCTTAGAAATGCAATGTCAGACATTCATCCATACAAGTTGTCCAGGAATAGGACAAACCAAAAACACTTCACCTACTACATCCTGTTTGGCAATCACCTCTAGGATTAGTAGCGAGTAGTCCTTGTATCGAAGATTTCAAATTGGAGGAACCACTACCACCATATATATGATAAGGGAATTACCCCAGAGGTTAGTGGCAAGCAGCCCAACATTATGAAGTTCTACGTCTTTAAAATCATTGTCTTCAACATATTTTCACTTTCGAACATATATGGTTCGAAGTGGTTTTCAGATAGGAATCACCCAATTCCGATCCCGGGTCAGGACCAATTATCGATAAAAGATGTCAAGTATATAGGTGATTATTATTCGATTAATCAATATCTTTTGTCTAAGCAAATTATCTCTTTAGAGATGTACATCTTTAAATCATATTCTATTTCAGTATATACGGGATAATTAAACCTCTTTTATCAAATCCTTTGGTTAATTAAAACCTCATTTTAACTTTGGAAATACTAAAACATTTCATCTTTAATTACTTAGGAAAAGTATAATTCAAATCTTAATGAAGATTTCACATTTTCAAAACATATCTTTAATGGGTCAAAAAACAATGTTATTAAGACATCGCTAACTGTAAACCCAAACCAGTTAGTATTGAATAAAATGGATCCATAAATTTTAGACTGATTATACCCAATACTAATTTCCATATTAAACCTGTTACTATTCATCGAATAAAGTGAAATCACCTTTTAAATTCATACAGATAGTACGAGTTCCTTCGGAGTTTAATATGGAGTTTAACTAGAATGTTTTCTTTAACAATCAAAATCCTATTTTAAATCTTGTTTAACTTTTGGAAGCTCCAAATCTCTTTTTATCTTAGGAAGATATGGTCTGAGTAAATCAAATTTACTATCCCCTCCGTTGGGTCAGTCCAGATACGGAACCCAGACACTGGTTGTCCAAGCTCGGGTCTAGAGACTATCTCCCTATCACCCATAAGGCGATCAAGTTATTTAATCAACTCTTAACTCTTTAAAATACTTAATTTATTATTTGAAAAACATTTGCAAACAATCTGGGAAGAAAATCCTAAGTTTAAATCTTAATTTCAAAAGTTACCAAAAAGTGCTGCAAATAGTGTTTTTAAAAGCTTCTTTGATCAAAACATTAACTTCATTCCACATATGTCCATTTTTATAACTCGAACCCCTTTTACATTTTAATATATTTATAAAATTTATTTCATATTTTTCAACATTTAAAAATATCCATTTTAAATGATTTTGTTATTTTGGTTTCCGAACTACCAAAGCGCGATGTTTTTAAAAAATTGTGGAAATAACTCAAATCCTATTCAATGAAATCTTGATTTTTCTTCTTCATTTGAAAACTAATGTTATAAGAGTTTGTAAAATTCTTATTTCGAATAATTCTGAGCTATATTCTATTCTACACATTGATTTAACTTTTATGTTGCGAAATCGCAAACATCCATTATGCGACGCGCTTATTTCGACTTATTTTTAAATCTTTTCCAAACTTTACCAAAATGAGTTTAATATTTATAAAATATTTATAAACCATTTTATTCATATTTGAAGAGGTTTAACTATTCCGTAACACTTTTATAATTCATATAGAAAAGTGATTTCCTTTGTATAAATTCGACGTGTGTTTAACGTGAATTATTTTCACAACCAAACAAACATATTATCACATCCAACATATGATGATCATACATAGAAAACAATCATAGCAAATATATTACATCATCATATAATTCATAATAAATTAGCGGAGTAATTCTCACTCATTGGTTTCTAGATATACTGAATTTGACTATAGCTCCGCTATTCCGGAATCGGAGCTTACGAATCTTGCACTAAGACTCTTGGGTTTCCACCTTGGACTTGCAAGGGTGGTGGGATGCTTAGATAGGTACGACCTTGGTAGGAGAAGAAGGAGAAGATCACTAGCTCGATCTCGAAGCGATATATCTCTCTATATTTTATGACTTATTTGACATAATTTTGACGCTATTTTTGAATTTTCCTAAGATGTTATGGAAGCCATTAATGTAGAGGAGGAAGAAGATGAAGAAGCTTAAGAAATGAAGAGAGCATGAAAGAAAGTGAGGATGGATGGCTTGTATTTATTGGCAAAAATGTGAGAAAAAAATCTAAATGCAAAATTACCAAACTACCCCTTGCCTACTCCCTTCTACACGCACGGCCCATTCGCTCCTTATCCTCCTCTCCATGTGCTTGAGTGATGACGGTGTGTAAGGAGGTGATGGTTGATGGTTAGTTTGCTTTTAGGTAGCTTAAGGATGAAGAAAATGGAAATATCTTAGATATTTTCTTTATTAAGTGCATGTGTGTGTGTATGTGCATGTTATATATGTGTATACGTATACGTTAGTGCATGTATGTGTATGGTATATATGTGCATAAGACATATAAATAACGTTGCGACCGCTTTGAACAACTTTCGTTCGTTAAATCGTTAAAAATCGAAAAGTCAATTCCCGATCACATCTTCCCTTATTAATTAAATTACATTTAAATGTAAATAAAATTTAATTTTTTTTTTCTTATCCTTAGTAGTAAATTAAAACGATCATATTTGAATTATAATACCATATAAATCAATATTAAACAAGCGTTTACAAAAAGTGTTGTCATATCGATAAAATGTTATGCATTTTCTTATATTTTTAAAACAAGTATATATCTTTATAAAACTATTATAAATGATTTATTATCACTATATAACTTATTAAAATGAATTATTATTATTTTAAAGCAATTATTTGATTATTTGAACTTAATTTAAAATTCCAAAAAATATATAAAAGTGATGATATCTCTGATGATGTCATAAATATGTTTAATTTTCCAAAACAAAATAAATAATTTTTATTTCATATTCTTGCTTAAATGGATAAATAAGTGTATGTATCCAGCTTCGTTCACTTTAATATTGAGAAAACCTCAATTTTTCCCAAAACTTATTTTCGTCGTTATTCCAACGAAAACCCCTAAATATCCATATTTGTTAATATACCTTTAAAACAAGTTTATCGTCATTGTTTATGGTTCAAAAAATTATAATCTTGTATTTAAATATTTCAAATATAAATATAATTTATCAAAGTGATAAATTTGCGGGTCGTTGCAGACTTCCCTCTTTAAAAGAATTTCAGTCCTGAAATTACACCTAACCAAAAACAAGGTAAAAACATTATTTTAAATTTCAAATACAAATCCATGTTATGCTCATGGATTATCATGCACTATCTGATTCGATCTTAAATTCGAATATACCACTTTGCTTCTGAATTAGTATTGATTCTCCGATTCCCTAGTGCAAACTTTGATCATGCTCAGAAGCTTTTATTTTCCTTGCATAGTTCTCAACTATGGTAGAAAATGTAAGTATTCGACTACAAATCCTCATCAATGTTTGCCATCGAGCATCGAGCGATAAATTTTTCTGCAAAATTTTGGTTCAAATTCTTAAATATTTTATAAAAATACATGTTTTTTCCTATAAAGAAAATTCTCCTTTTAAATTTTGTCTCCCTTATCAAGAATTATCATAAAGTGATTTGTGAAATTGCAAATGAAAGAAGTTATAACAAAAGATCATCTTAATATTATATAAGCTTTAGTACATAGGTCATTCCTTAACTTACACCCATCATCCACAAGTTAGCTTACATAGGTCATCATATCTTACATAGGTCATCACAGGCCAACCTAACCATACTTTGTCATACTAGAAATAACAATCATAATACAAAGCCATCATATTACTACTTAAATACTATATTAGATATATATCAGCAATCTTCAAATCATATCACAACACCCAACTATTCTTCTGATTCTGATGTTGATGGTCCACCCCAATTCCAAAAATCAAATAGAACTTCCTCCATATTGTTTTCATTATCACTTTCTTACTCATCATCTACTTCATTTCCATCATCTTCTTGATGCAGTAAATCCTATCACATTGGTTGCCAAGGCTGTCCTTGGGGAACCCATGAAATATTCCCTAATCCAGCTAGTACTTCGGGCAAAACTTCTCCTTCAGCTAACTCTTCTAAACCTTGAACTCCATCTTCCCAAGGATTCTTAGCTTCTTCCTCATACTCTTCCATATCATCCCAATTGATGTATGTACTTGACGATTCTTCATGCCAAATGACATTATCATTTCATCCATTTCCCAAACATTGTTGTTATCACCACTACTGTTATTTGATTCACCTTATATTTCATCCATCCATGCATTGTATGTAGCAGAGTCTTGATTATTCATCGCAGCATTTAGGTCCTCCTCAGGCTCAGACTCTTCTTCTATTGGTTCTTCTTCGGGAATTTCCTCTTCGTCTTGTTCGGATTTCGAACTTGCTGGATCAGTGATCCACATCCTATCTGAGATTTCTTGAGGCAACACTACTGGTTCTAACTCCATGGTTATTTCTACGCTTTCTGATGTCTGGATGGTTTCTTCGTCACTGGATATCGGAAAAAGTTCTGGAGTCTAGGATGGTATAAGTATCCCAACCTTAGGATAACCATCTTTATCTAGATGAGTGTACTGATCAGGCTCTTCCCTTATATATGGCCAACCATTACTAGGCGGCCATGCTTCAGGATCTTCATCACTGGAAAGAATTATCAAATCATCTCTTTCGCCCCAGTAGGCTCTTGATGATTCCCCTTTGGAATATTTTTCTCCATAACTAGAAGGCTTCTACAATTATAAACAACAAATACTTAGACATTGAGTATTTTAATTGTCCTAACTCAATCTAATGTTAGATTATTAATCTAGGTTTATCCTAACACAAATCCGTTTTAACTACACTATTTTAAAGAGAATAATTCACTAAGCACTTGGGACTATTTCCCCAAACCATTATTCGATCAATACTTAGAAAACAAATCGAGATCTTTGTTCAATAGATTATTAAAGATAGTTTATCTAACTTAGAACTCTTCCCATGATACTTATATCCAAATGTTTTATCTTTTCCAAAAATCCTTTGAAATGTTTGCCAAAATATTTCCCAAACATTGTTATTTTCACCTTTCAAAATCCTTTGAAAATTATTTTTCAAAAACATCTTGGATAAAAGTTATCATTATCCAACTCCTCGAGTTTTATTTATATCCCTAATTATTTTTAATCCTTTCAGCATTATTATTAAACATCTTAAAGTCAAACTGTGAAATTCTAATCACAATATGTTCATACTTTGATTTAACTAATGTGATTTTAAATAATTACCCAATTTATAACTTAACGACCTATCTAACTATTTTTCAAACTATATACTTTATATACAAAATATAACCATAGTTAATATTATTTCATTTACTATAATTTCAAAACAACTCATTTATATATGGCATTAACATATACGTGCACTTATATAATACGCTCAAACTCATCCTAGGATGTCACTTACCCTATCTCTAATGAGTTACTCATCCTAGGGTGTTACTAATCCTATCTCTTATGAGACTTTACCCCTATCACGCTCAGGTGTTCGCTCAACCTAACCTCTGATACTAAATGTGACGACCAACCTTTTTGACGCTCAAAATTGACACTAATAGGTCCACGGTATTCATGTGCCAAACACCAAATGCTGGAAAAGGTGGACCGTTAAGGGTAAAAAGAAAAAGAAGACAAAATAGAATCTAACACGAATGGAATAACATGTATTATTTCAATATATATCTTTACAGCAGAAATTTTAAATACCTACATCAGAGTCTATCCTAATCTCAGCCTGGACAGTTATGAAACTCTGCACCTACTAGTGCAGAATGCAAACAGTAAACAAATGTAGCAGAAATGGAAATGGATAACCATCTATAGAGGAAACTCCAGCTCCTGCTCCAAGCTCCTCCAAAATGTTCCAAGCTAGACTTGAACTAGTTGGCTGCATGGAAAAATAAGGCACCCAGAGTTTAAAGGAAAATAAAATAAATTCTGGGTCAGTCATGAGACTGGTGTGAGAAAACTCAAAACATGGGTTTTTGAAAAAAAAGGGTATCTCATAAGACCATGTCGCACATAAACACGGATGAGTTTTTACCTTATGATAACCAAACCACTTTCTATGCAAAATCGGAGGTACTATTTTTAATGACATTCTTTGAAAACTCTTTTAAATATATATATATATATATAATCTTAGCCGAAATTGTTACATTTATTAAATTCTAGCATAATAGGTTTACAAGTAAAACCGTAAAGGCTCGTATTGGAGAATGGATTCGATACAATGACAAGGCAAGGAACTACCTTCTGATAATACATCTTTAGTGGGATGCACCTGAAGCTCCAACCTCTACCAACATAGAACCGGCCTACCTCTACCATAGATAGTACCGAATATGACATCATCTCGGTTGTTCCTGACCTATCCGTGGCCACATCATACACAACAAACCTGAAATATAGAGCGTAATCTAGGATGGTGATGACCATATCCTAATGGGAGCGACCCACTTACCCCTACCGCATCTACCCTATTTTTGCCATTATAGATGTGTGAAGCTTAAGGTAACATTTTACCTTACACATGAAAAATCCCACTTTGAATACTACATTGTCATTTCCAACAACACACTGATTGATTTCCATAAAAGTACAGCCTCTGAGCTCGTACGTCTCAAAAAGAGTGTTAATATAGGAGAGTTGTCTGCTACACCACCAACAAATGTGCATTTGTAGAGATCAATATATGTGGTCTTAGAAATGAAATGTAAGACATTCGTCCATACAAGTTTTCCAAAAACAAGACAAACCAAAGGAACTTCTTCTACTACATTATGTTTGGGAATCACCCCTAAGATTTGTAGCGAGTAGTCCTTGTATCGAAGATTTCAAATTGAAAGAACCACTACCACCATATACATGATAAGGGAATTACCTCATAGGTTAGTGGTAAGCAGCCTTACAATATGATGATCTCCATCTTCAAAATCATTGTGTTCAACATATTTTCACTTTCGAACATATATTGGTTCGGAGTGGTTTTCAGATAGGAATCACTCAAATCCGACATCGGTTCCTCCGAAGTAATTATCGATAAAAGATGTCATGTATATAGGTGATTATTATTCAATTAATCAATATCTTTTATCCGAATAAAATATCTCTTTAGAGATATACATCATTAAATTATATTCCGTTTCAGTATATACGAGATAATTAAACTTCTTTTATCAAATCGCTTGATTAATTGAAACCCCCTTTTAACTTTGGAAATACCAAAACATTTCATCTTTAATTACTTAGAAAAAGTATAATTCAAATCTTAATGAAGATTTCACATTTCCATAACATATCTTTAATGGGTCAAAAACAATGTTATTTCAGACATCGTTTACTGTAAACCCAAACCAGTTAGTATTGAATAAAAAGGATCCATAAATTTTAGACTGATTGTACCCAATGCTAATTTCCATATTCAGCATTTTACTATTTTTCGAATAAAGGTAAACCATCTTTTAAATTCATACGGATAATATGAGTTTCCTTCTCTGAATTTAATACGGAGTTTAACTAGAATGTTTTCTTTAACAACCAAAATCCTATTTTAAATCTTGTTTAACTTTTCGAAAGCTCCAAATCTCTTTTTATCTTAGAAAGATGTAGTCTGAGTAAATCAAATTTACTATCCCCTTCGTTAGACCAGTCCGGATAGCTAGAGCGGAACCTAAACACTAGTTGTACAAGATCGGATCTAGAGACTATCTCTCTGTCACCCATAAGCCAGTCAAGTTATTTGATCAACTCTAAACTCTTTAAAGTACTGGATTTATTATTTCAAAACATTTGCGAATGATTTGGAAAGAAAATCTCAAGTTTAAATTTTAATTTCAAAAGTTACCAAAAAATGTTGCGAATAGTGTTTTTAAAAGCTTCTTTGATCAAAATATTAACTTCATTCCACCTATGTCCATTTTTATAACTCAAATCTCTTTTAAAACGTTTTAATATATTTATGAAATTTATTTCATATTTTTCAAGATTTAAAAATATCCATTTTAATGATTTTTCCATTTTGGTTCCCGAACTGCCAAAGCACGATGTTTTTAAAAACCTAATTTGGACATAACTCAAATTCTATTCAATGAATCTTGATTTTTCTTCTTTATTTGAAAATTATAGTTATATGAGTTCGTAAAATTTTTACACGGCGTGCTTATTTTGACTCCATTTTCAAATATTTTCCAAAATTTACTGAAATGAGTTTTAATATTTATAAAACATTTATAAACCATTTTATTCATGTTTGAAGAGGTTTAACTATTTCGTAACACTTTTATAATTCATATAGAAAAGTGATTTCCTTTGTGTAAATTTGACATGTGTTTAACGTGAATTATTTCCACAACTAAACAAACATATTATCACATCCAAAACATGATGATCAAATATAAAAAACAATAATATCAAATATATTATATTATCACATAATTTATAATAAATTAGCGGAGTAATTCTCACTCATTGGTTTCTAGGTTTACTAAATTTGACTATAGCTCCACTATTTCGAAATCAGAGCTTACGAATCTTTCACTAAGGCTCCTAGGGGTTCGGCCTTGGGCTTGTAAGGGTGGTGGGATGCTTAGATGGGTACGACCTTGGTAGGAGAAGAAGGAGAAGGTCACTAACTCGATCTCGAACTTGGAGTGATATATCTCTCTATATTTTACGATTTATTTTGACAGAACTTTAACGCTATTTTTGAATTTTCCTAAGAGGCTATGGAAGTCATTAATATAGAGGAGGAAGAAGATGAAAAAGCTTAAGAAATGAAGAGAGGAGATTGCGAATGAAAGTGAGGATGGATGGTTTGTATTTATATGCAAAAATGCGAGAAAAATATCTAAATGTAAAAATACCAAACTACCCCTTACCTACTTCACTCCACACGCGCGGCCTACTCCTTCCTGTCTTCCTTTCCATGTGCTTGAGTCATGATGGTGTGTAAGGAGGTGATGGTTGATGGTTAGTTTGCTTTTAGGATGCTTAAGGATGAAGAAAATGGAAATATCTTAGATATTTTCTTTATTAAGTGCATGTGTGTGTTTATGTATGTGCATGTTATATATGTGTATATGTATATATTAGTGAATGTATGTGTATGTTATATATGTGTACAAGACATATAAATAACGTTGCGACCACTTTGAACAACTTTCGTTCGTTAAATCGTTGAAAATCATAAAGCCGATTCCCGGTCACATTTTCACTTATTAAATAAATTGCATATAAATGTAAAAAAAACTGAAAACTAATTTCTTATATTAGTAATAAATTATAGTGATCACATTTGAACTATAAAACCATATAAATCAATATTAAACAAGTGTTTAAAAAAAGTATCGTCGTATCGACATAACGTTATGCATTTTCTTATATTTTTAAAACAAGTATATATCTTTATAAAGCTATTATAAATGATTTATTATCATTATATAACTTGTTAAAATGAATTATTATCATTTTAAAATAATTATTTGATTATTTGAACTTAATTTAAAATTCTAGAAAATACATAAAAGTGATGATATCCCTAATGATGTCATAAATATATTTAATTTTCGAAAATAAAATAAATAATTTTTATTTCATATTCTTGCTTAAATGGATAAATAAGTGTTATGTATCCAGTTCCGTTCACTTTAATACTGGAAAATCTCAATTTTCCTGGAAACCGATTTTCGTTGTTTTTCTAATGAAAACCGCCAAATATCCATATTTGTTAATATACCTTAAAACAAGTTTACCATCATTATTTATGGTTCAAAACCTTATAATTTGCATTATAAAATCTTGTATTTGGATATTTCAAATATAAATATAATTTATCAAAGTGGTAAATTTGCGGGTCATTACAAAAGCTTTTCAAGATTTCTTACGAGACTCGATGCGAAAGGCTTCGAAGGTGGTGGCATCTCAGTTTTCTTCAACAAGTTTTTGATTGCTTGAAGTGCTGAGGGAGTACTACCGGTGCAACTGGGCATGTTCTGGGTGGTATAAGAGCACAAGCCTACTAGCCTTTGAAGAGCGCTTTTGACGTTCTTCTTCTTTCCTTTTTTCCTTTCCTTTTCAATCAACTAGCGATAAAAAATCTTTGTAAGTCTAGCGGAACAGGCATTGGGCCTCTGTATTCTTTTAAACCGAATAAAACCGATATTTTGTAAAAAACTTATTGCCTATGAAATTAGTTGTCTTTGATTGTTTATCTACAATTGGTAGGGTAGCATATCTTGGATAACTAGCAAGGTCCCTTTCTCGGTGTTGATGAATCTGTTTTGACTGATAGGTCGGGCCGATCAACGAACTCAAAAGCAAGGACTGACCGAATAACCCGGTTGTTCGACAAGTGCATGGCTAGCAAATAACATATGAGCTTCACTATGCTGCTCTATTGATTTATGGTCCTGATACTGATTTAAGCGCTGAGTGGCTCGTGATCTTTCTAAGCGACATGCGGTTAGGAGGAGTTCCTGAATGATTTTCAAAAAAAAGTTTCATGTTTAAGACATGCTAAATAGTAATACTATCATGCGACGTGCTAAACCCGGGCACTGATGAGAGCCAATTTCTGACTAGGCATCAAGTAATGGGTGGCATTGGCGTAGAGTGAGAGCGCATATTGGCCTACGGGTTCTCCTCGGTGACAAGCGGTCATGTGGAAAGTGGCGGACGGGGCTAACTTGAACCGGAGCGCATGAAAGCTCAAAGATTCTCCTGGGTGACATGCCATCGATCTTTCAATGATCGTAGGCCCCAACTCGAACTGGGGCACATGGTTAGTCGAACACTCATGCATAAAAATGTGGTGCAATGGGGAGACAAGCAGCATGCGCCGTCGCTCATAAGAATTTAGCAGATAAAAATAGTAAAGAGTGAACTTATCTGTGTGTGTCTCTGTTGTTAGGCGGTCCTGGCATGAACCTAAGCGCTAAGGGATATGAAGGTTCTTCAAGGTGACAAGTTGTAATAAGAAGCTGGCAGACGGGCCCTGCTTGGACATAAGTGCTGATGGGCTTGAAGATACTCCGGGGTGTCATGTTGGAATAAAAAGCTAGCAGGCGGTAAAAGGGAGTGCAGAATAAGGATCTTAAGGCTAATTTAACACTAGAGGGGGGTGAATAGTGTTTAATGAATTCTAAGACTTATATGGACTAAATTAAAATTATGACACAAACAAATGCAGAACTTAATCACAGAATAATCACAGAATCAAACACAGATGCAGAAAGTAAATAAAAAGCAGTAAAAGGAAAGAACACACCGGATTTTATACTGGTTCGGAGTTACTCTACGTCCAGTCCTGCACCAAGGCAAACACCTCGTACATATTTTTATTATACCAATATCGAGATTACAATCCTCAATTTCTAAAGGCCTTGAGGTACCCTCCTATCTTCGAGTCCGGGGCAAACTCTCTTGATTTACGAGACACAAGATCACCCAATTGATTTCCAGGCACAACCACAAGAAAAATATATTTTTAGAATGTATATATAAATTTGATTTTAAATCTCAAGTATATATATTATAAAAGAAAATTTAAAAATCAGAAGATAGTTTTAAAAACAAACGAAGTTTAAAACAAGAGTTTATTTAAAAACAAAAACAAAGAATATTTTAAGGCTAAAACATCTTTTGAAAATCATTTGAAAAGATAATTTTTAAGGCTAAAACATTTTGAAAAGCTGTTTTGAAAATTATTTTGAAAAACCATTTTGAAGTAGTTTTGCAAGCTTCTTCCTGCAGAAGATCTCATCACATCAGGACTCGAGAACTTGTACAAAACCAGGATGTTCGTGGGTTTGTAAGCCACTTGTCGTAGGTTTGTAAGCTACTTGTCGTGGGTTTGTAAGCAACTAAGAAGATAGAAATGGGTTCCATCCCAAATGAAATTTGGAATGAAGATTTCCGTGCTATTATGAAGTTTTAACAAAAACTAGACACTTATCTTGAAATTTTGATCTTGATACTCTAGAGTCTTCAATCTTGATATCTCCATTCTGAATCTTAGAGTCTTGAGTCTTTATACTGATCAGTCTTCAGTAATCAATACCTGCATATATATATATATATATATCCTGCATAGTTCCTGCATATATATATCTATCTAGACAATAGTGTTAGTATATATTTTATAATAAGATAAGTTAAAAAGGTTGTTGTCATCAAAACCAACATCTCAGTTCCTAACAGGCGGGCCCGACTTGAACCTAAACGTTGAGGCGCTTGAAGGGTCTCTATGGTGACACACTACAATAAGAAGCTGGCTGGTGGGCTCAACTCAATCCTAAGTGTTGTGGGGCTTGAAGGTTCTCTAGAGTGACACGCTGTAATAAGGAGCTGGGCCTGGCTTATTTCTATGCGGGTAGACTACAGATGCCGAACTTTGACGTCACTCGAGGTAATAGTGTTGATCGAAACAACATTGTCCCATCCTATACGAAAATGAGCAACATCATGGGAGAGGGGTACATACCGTTGCGATTGTGTATCCGATTGTCGATGCACCCCGACACGAAGGGGAGAGATGTCTCACCCAAACTCATGGGGCAGTAGGCAGTCCCCTAGCAAGGAATTGAATGCATGGTGACTAAATATTACTGGATAGGTTGGAAGTCTCCGACAAGGAAATGGATTCTCGGTAATCTACCTTCATGGATAGCTGACCAGGCAGGAAGGGAGCAACTGACCACGCGGTCCTAGATGCCAAAGGCCGACGGTCCCAAACAAGGTAATGGTCACATGATAACTCATCCTCTTTGGATAGCCTGATAGAACCCAACAAGGAAATGGATTCTCGATAATCTATCGTCGTAGATAGCCGATCGGGCAGGAAGGGAGCAACGACTTGCGCTATCCTGGGCGGTATAGGTCGGCAGTTTCCAAATAAGGTAATGAGCACATAAAAACAAGTCCTCATTGGATAGCCTGACAGTCCCCGATAAGGAAATGGATTCTCGGTTATCCACCTACATGAATAGCCGACCGGGTAGGAAGGGAGCAATGGCTCGTGTAATACCGGGCAACAAAAGTAGACAATATTGTAATGAGCACATGATAACTTATCTTCGTTGGATAGCCTTGGCGAAGGTGCTTAACGATCCAGGCCATGCGATCTTCGACCCATTCTTCATAGGATGTTACAAGCTTGGAAGCAAGCTTGAGAAAGGCACTGGTGGTGGAATCTGGGCGCCTTGAGACATGCTAGCGGACATCCGGCCGCTTTCGGATGCCATTGAGGTTGAAGACGAATGAGAGAACTATTTGGCAAAAGGAGGCTGCCTTAGGCATCAGCATGAGTTCTAGGATTTCTGTTTAGGGGTGCTTGGCTGATGACCAAGATTTCGCTAGGGGTTATCCTACTCTTGGGGTTTTCCACGAAGCGAGATGATCGTGATGGTCCGAAACTTGAGGAGATAAGCGAGCATGCACAACAACTATGCACGACATGAAGCCAAACTAAGACAATTGAGAAATCTTCTTGGTGATTGAAGAAGGCGGTGGAGAACCATCCACCTTGCTGATGTTGATGCTGGATGTGAGGTATCAAGTAAGGAAAGAGCTTGCATAGGGAAATGCTAACCACAAGATCAAAGGTTGGCCTTCCTTCTAACATTAGAATGTTGATGATATTTTTCATCAACTTTGGAGTTATGATAATGCATTGTGAAGATCAAAAGTTACATGCTAATCACTAGGATTAATGATAAAAAAATGAAGGGAAAAGAGCATTCAAAGGTAAATGATAAAGATGTGAAGTGCTTCGGCCAAGCTGCCTACGTCCACTATGAAGTTCTCATACTACATGGTCCTCCTACAATTATAAAGAATTATAAGAGAATAATAAGAAAAGATGATAAGTCTAAGACCAAAAAAGCTGCTAATCTCAGCGAGATGGAGCGACGAATCATGGGATCCAACCTAGGGTCCCTCCCCCGAAGGCTCAACCAACCAGAGGTTCCCTCCACTGAGGCCCAACCAACGTGGGGTCCCCTCCACTGGGGTCTAATCAAACCCTTAGAAGTGGTCATGCATAGGGTTCTTATAGTAGTTGAATTGATGCTTGGATGGCTAAGACTACGCCACAAAATAGTCATGAAGCACGCTTTGTCATTGACATGATCGAACAAATTTTATGAAAGACAACCGACGAACGAAATGAATGCTTGACTAAGATAAAGGCTAATAGGACTGTACCAGAAGTATGTTCTACCATGTTTTGTATTAAATGTGCTTGTACATGCAGTATGTTTGTAGAAAATGGGATATACATCTTCTCAGCGAATATGGGAATATGGATGTACCTCTTATCGCTTTGCTCCTGCATGCCTAGGTGGTAGGATGGGCCAAGCTGGTATGCTAAGACCATAAGAAGGATGAGGAACCAGGGAGAACCAAGGGCATGCTTAGATGGGTGAGGCAAGTTGGAGTGCATGTCATGTGTGGCGGTACCGAAGTCGTGTCGATGACGGGCCACCCTTGAGTCTGTCTCAAACTATGCCAATTGGGAAAGCTGATGGAGAGATGCTTGAGCAAGCGGACTGTCCTGTTGCTGGGTTGCGAGCAGGCCTGAGAGAGAGTCGATCGGCCAATGGGAGATAGATCAAGCCGGGCTTATGCCTTCAATTGATGGCTGAGTTGGTCGTTGGGTTGCTGCATTGGGATGCTTCACCATCGGAAGGCTTGGCGTGCAATTAAGCATAGGAGCCGATGCGAGCCTAGGCTAGATTCAGGCTATCATAACACATAAGAACACTGGTCGACCTACTCCAATCTTTGGCTGGCTTATGAGATGACTTGGACCCAGTCGGCCTGGATCGGACCAGGTCAGGCTGAGATACCCTAATTAGTCTGTCTTCTTACTTACGAAAAAATTGAGTAACAAAATCTAATCTAATATATTTTTTAGTAAAATTTCATTTTTTTAAAAATTGTTCAAAGGGAGTTTCATAAATTTGATGTTTGTATAAATTAGAGTATATCAAATATACTCTTGTATGTAACATGTATAATAATTAATTGTTTTGTATTATCATTTTGGGTGGGTGAAGAGTCGAGTTATTAATTACGTATACTATTCAATAGGTCACAAATGTAGTGAATGTGTAATTAATCAGAAATAATGCTTACCACTTTTATAAACAATTCACCATATTTTACTTAATATTTGTTACCACCAATTCTCACTTCAACCTTGTCAAGACCAAAATGAATAGAAGGAAAAAAGGAATGAGAGATAACAACACCAACAAAGCCTTTCGAAGGAGTCGAAGGGATGCTACAACCAAAAGCAAGATATGTTACAAGCTTTCGAAGGGGTCAAAGTTATCGAAAGCTCCCTTTCGCTTCAATGTTTTCCATTTGAAACAGATGCTTTCACTTACAAGAACACGTTTCGAATGAGTGGAGGAATACCTTTCAAAGGCAGTGGATAACAACCCCTCACATGCGCGCCAAACCTTTCAAAACCAAAGGTTTTGCCTTCATTCAAACTAATTAGAAAGATGCCTTGATCAGTTAAACCCTTTCGAAAGCATAATCAAGCCTTTCGAACTGGTCGAAGCCTTTAATAAGCAAGAAAGGTGCCGCATCAATTCGCAAGCATGTCTTTGAAAGCTACCTTCTGAGTCGAAACCTAGAGTATTTCAACACCTTCGAAACCCCTTTCGATGAAGACGGAAGCATTCAAATCCATTCAAGTGCAAAGCAGAAGGATGCGCAAATGCTAAATATGACGAAATGTCTACAAGACCACCTTTCGACCATGTCGAAAGCTCTGAGTCGAAAGGCGCCAACCCGCACCTATAAATAAGACCTTAGGGGTCTGAGTTAGGGGATCCAAATTCATTCATATTATTCTTATACTTTCTTAAATTTGTAAATTTGTAAACCCTAATTTAGAAATCAGATTAGGGGAAATTGATCAGTTTGTATATCAATAGTTTAATGACGGCAAGATTTTGGTGATTATGCAACTGTCTTGAGACTTTTATTTGATTTAATTGTGTTCTGCTTGCGTCAACTTACTCGAAAGGATACCTTTCGTGTAAATCGATGCCTTTCACTTACCAATACACTTAAGTCCCTAGCTCCAAACCACTACTCACCAAACGTTCACTTTTTAGTGTGTCGAAACCTTAAACTTACCTTGTTTTCCCTTAAATTTCAGGATTGAACCCAAGCCATTTAGAAGACCAGCTTTCGAGAAGTCAAAATCTATCCAGTCAAACCATATTCTTGAATCCTTAATGCCAACCTTTAGTGTTTCATAATCGTTTCAAAAGGAGGTTTCGAAAGGATAACCAAACAACTTCAGCAAGGTCGGACAAGGAAGAGTTTTCACAACAAAGACCAATTCGAAAGGTTAAGCAAAGAAAGCAATAGAACCCTAACTTTTTCTACTTAATCAAAAGAGACCTACTAGGACATATTTGCACCTTAGCTCTACTTTGGGGTGTTGGCAAGTTTTCTTGTTAACAATATTTTTAAAGGAAGTTTTATTTAATTTAAATAAAACAATTTTTAATTTATATGTGTATCAAGTAAACTTATATGTGTATAATGCACATGCCAAAAATACGAAGTGTATACGGCTAATGTGACTGTATATCGGTACTGTGATTTACAGCGTAACGGACACATTTGTCCATTTATATATGGTTTTCTTGTCTAAAGTTTTTAACATGAAATAACAATTGAAAATGTACATACAATAACAATTACACACACATGGATATAAAATGTTAAATTGTTGTTTTATCTATTTTAAATGTTTTGAATTAACAATTTTAAATCTAATTTTAAATAGGAAGGTGTTAAAATTAAATAAGTGATTCACACAAAAATACCTTTTATAAACTTTGAATTAAAATAACAAACATATATGTATACTTATATAATTAACTACAATCCATATATATATATATATTCATTATAAAAGTTTAGGAAGTAAATGATACATATATGATGAGCACATAATCAAAAGAGAATAAGGATAGGGAGATCTAAACTGTATTATCATTATGAATTATAAAATAAAATTAGAGTATTACCTTAAGATGAAGCCAAAAGTCACAACTTGAATGAAGAAAAACTCCTAGAACCAATTGAATCATGTAATGACCTGTATTATAAAATATTGTTTTAAATGCATTTGAGGTCGTATGACTCTGTAACTTCGAAAAATGTTTACTATCCTTATAATTTTTATCAGACGATTTTGACCTTAAAAATCTTGTAAGGCACATAACTTTTGATAGGAGCCAAATTTGGGTTTAAAACCACTTTCATTCGATCGAGATGATGTTTTCTCCTTTCGTGGAGTGGTTATATTTAGGATTTTGACTTACCATGGAAGTTATGGCTGTTTGAAGTTTAGACTGTTGCTGGCTAGATTAATGGCTAATTAGTTGAGCCCAAACTAAGCCCACTAACCCATTTTGGAATTTGTGCCTAATTGAGGATGACATGACAAATCTAATTACTTTTCCCACTTTTCAAAATAGATCTAAACCGCATTAACTCAATTTACACTTCAATTAGCTTAAATCACAACATTAAGGAGTAATTAGCAAGGGGAATCACTAGATTATTGTTTGGATTGCTTTGGAATCCATGTCACTACTATTCCAGTCGAATTTTCTTTGATTATTGGGTAAATTTGGTGCTAGGTTAGTGATATTGTTTATCTCGCTTTACTGTGCATGTTGATATAGATAAATTATGGTTTTTAAGATGATTTTTAAAGTTAAAATATTTTGAAGCTTAGATTTTATGTTAATAATACCCTAAAATAATATTTAAAATGATAGAATTGGATTTTGATATGTTTACCCCTTTCACCAACCATAATTGTCATTTTCTATAAAAAAAATAGATGTAGGATGATTCATGGTATTAAATTATGTTTGGATGATTTGTATATATGGCTTGGATGATAATTACAAATAATTTGGAAGAGGTCGGTCAAGGAAGAAGCATGCTTCTTTTGCACTTTTTTCCACATCTTGGACTAGTGCCTTACCCCAGAACACAGGGGGAACACCAAGCTGCCTTATATTGACTTATTTGGCCTTTGTAACTTGTTTCCTAGCTCATTTGACATCATAATTTTGGTTCGTGAGGCAAAGAAGTGAGTTAAAATCTATACACAACTGGTTCCAGGTGTGCATACTGCCCACTTGAAAATGCAAAAACCAGCGTGACGTACAGGCAAAGAAATAGAAGGCACTTTGCGCCGCTGGAGAGCTGACCAGCGCTGGTTGTAATGGCCATGAGATTTGAACCCCTGTCACCCCGAAAAATAACACTATGCACTGACCACTGTGCTAAAAGTTATTTGTGTTAACTTTACAAAAGGGATGATATAAATTACCCCCTTAAAGATCCAAACGTCCACGTTGGCTTATCATCACACACCACTCAAGCATTGTGCTTATAGACTACATCAGTACCACATCAACTAACATCTGCAACATTATAACACACAATTCTGATTTGGTATAGGCTCTGAAATCAAATGTGACGATCGTGGGATTTGAACCCATATCGCCATAGAAATCAACACCAAGCACTAACCACGGTGCTAAATGATTATTGTGTTAACTTCCAAAAGGGATGTTATACTGGTGATGGAGTTGAAAGTCGTGATGTGGTCAGTTGGATTTGCACTTCCGTCATATTTTCGATGAGAGGCAGGGCATACCTTTGACAAATGTAAATGTTTAAAATATTTTTAAAGAAGGGTTCCCCATTCTCATCATCAAACAAACCCTCGCCATCATTGTTTCTAGTACGCATTCTTTACATCTATTGTCGTAGAGATTCTATTTCCCCTCAGAGGCTCCTTCTGCCCATTGCTGGTGGCACTGGCTTCTCACCGTGGATGGATTTCTATGATATCTCATGGGCGAAGGAGTTCGATGAAGCTTATACGGTGATGGAGAACAGTAACGATCGGCAGGGGTATGTGACATTCTTTTCCTATTGACAAAGGGTGACCTAAAATGTTGGGCCCATCTTTCACGGGATCTGGGCCTAGGAACCTCTCTCAAGGTCCGAGAGTGGATTAAGTACTTTCTGTTCTTGCGATTCCTAGCCTGACCATTGCCACTTAGGTGACCGTAGCTTAAAACATGTCCCCCTTTGGTTACCCGAAGGCGCTCGAATGCAGAATATCTTTCTACTGGAGGGGAGTGATGGGCTGGCTGAACACTTGGGTTTAATGTTGGCTCGGGTACTGGAACATCATGAGCATAATCCTGTTCACACACGGTATGTGTAACGACCCACAAATTTGACATTGCTAATATTAAATTAATTAAAATGGATTTTGAATTAAATGGTGATTTAGGTACTGTATCTATAATTATTGCGTAGGTCTTTCTAAGGCGATCAGTTTTGACTATAATTTTTTTATATTAGGAGTTATAGTTTAGAAGATATTGACTTTATAAGTCTAAAAGATTTGCACCTCTAACAAATAGTTTTTAATGTTTTAATTTTGAAAACAAAAATATATTTATTATAGTTGTTTAAGAATGTAGACTTCACTTGGAGTGGTCATGCATCCTATCCTGGCTAATAACACTCCGAATATTTATAAAAAACTAACAAAAAGATATATATCCATAGAGATAAATGTATATACATGCACATACACATACATATATATTATATGAGAGAGAGACGAGGAAAAAAGGTATAGTAAAAATGCGTAGTCAAAATACATACATACATACATGTACCTATATTTGTACAAGGAAAAACGTGTATATATGTGTTCACATGTGTGTGCGCACGCGCGTGCGCACGTGTGTGGTTAATCTACCGTAAGAAAATATCAATTTGGTAACTATGCGTAAATTTGAATTGTATGAGTTATGAATATATAAAATATGTAAGTCTATAAATATACATACATTCAATGTGACAAATTTATTCCATATACCTTAATTATTATTATTATATATATATATAATTGGTTGTATATTAATTTCCTATACTGTGGGAGATTAGTTGCATAGATTAGAAATTAACTGCACATCGGTTGACATATAGGTAAACTTATCTTTTTATTTATGAAGATTGATTCCCTATAAATTGGAAATTAATTTTCTGTGCGTAGAAGGTAAATTTTAATAAGTATTAAAATGTTAATCTCTTTACATGTGTACGTTTAAATTTCCTCTGTCCATCATCCCACCCTATAAATAAAGAAGGTTGAGAAGTGAGGAAATTAACTCTTGGGGGAAGCAACCATTAAGAATTTTTCTAAATCTTCATTCCTTTCTTAATTCAAAAGGTATAACATCTATTTCAAAAGAGAATAGTAATTGAATCAATAAAGAGGGCTAGGGATTCACTTAACAACTCCGACGCGTACACCTAGAATTTGGAAGTGAATTGGGTTGTGATGGAAAGAGACTCTACTCTTCATTGACTTAAAATAAATCTAGTTTAATTAATCTTTATTTAAGGTGAGTGCTCTTATCCTTTATTAGATACTTTGATCTATATTTATACAAATGATATTTATTATTTAAAAGCGAGAATTTTAATATGTAGGTTGTAAAATTTATATACAGATGATTGTTGGATGAGATTTGTATATTTCTAATTAAATTTTTGTTGGATTTATATTATATCGTTTATTATTTATGGAAGTTGACATGTTTTATTTCTTTATAGTAATTGAGTTAAATTTTGCATTAGTTTAATTATTACATTAAGATGACATGTTATTTTCACATTATTTTACGATGTTGGTCTATGGTTAAATGTTGAATATTTAGGTGAATATAGATGTAAATTATTAATTATGAATTCCTAGAAAATTTGTAATTGATAATTATTGGATATTTAATATATAATGAAATATTGTATATCATTATTATGGTAAAATGTTTTAAGTTGGTTTTAAATGAGATATTTATTAAAATGGAAAAACATTTTATTTAAATAACAATGGTAAAATGTATTTAAATCAATTGAATAAGTTAATATTTTAATAAAAGGTTTTAAGAAGAAGAATTAAAATGTATTAAATAAATAATTGATGACACATACTAAAGTTAACTAAGTAGTTTATTAATTTTGTTAAAAATATAGCATTTTTAGGATTTTAAGTGATTTAATATCTTTAGATGAAAATAATAACAACATAACTTTCAAATGTATATTGTAAAATATTATTGTTATTATTAGTACTATTTTGAGATTAGCAATAAAAAAAAGCTTAAAAGTAGTTTATAATGAAGTCTAGATGTCTAAATAAATAGAAATTTTGGGATATGACAACCTTTTTCCATATGGTGGAGGATAATACAATAAAATGGTCCTTTAGATTTAATGTAAAACATTATTATTTTGATTGAAAAACGATGCTTTGAGGCTTTTGAAGTAATATTTTAAAAATGGAGGATTTTTAAAGTATATTATATTTTCGAGAAATTATTATTGATTTAAGACAAAGTGAATAAATGTGTTTTTATAATAAACAATAATGGAACGATTTTATACTCAATACGAAATATGGGTATAAATAACTTATTTTGATTGTTGTAACATATGAGGTTAATAATTAATTTAAATTATCACGTATGTCTGTTGCGTGATGATGAAATCACATTAGGACGAGTATGCGATATTTTACCACTATTACTACGACGATGAATAGTTTATGGTATTTGGATGGCATTGATGTTTGTGTTACTAATATAGAGTAATTAGTCCACATTTGATGGAGGTGATATTATGCTACTAATATGAAGTAATTAGTGCACATTTATTAGATGTATAGTTTAGAAGTTGATATACAATTTTAATTGTGTTTTAAACTATTTTTAACGATGAAAATGTAATTTTTCTTAGACCTATACTTACCCGTATTCTATAAAAGAAAATGATTTTAAATAGATTTTAATTAATTTACCTAAATGTTCCTACTGATACACCATTTTTAATATTAGGCTAAATTTGGATGGTATAGTTGTTGGATTCAAATTTGTTAGTATATATCCATTGTTTGTTTGTATGTTTGTATGTTATTATATGGATGGTTGGTCACACATGCCAATCGAGGGCAAATTAGAGTTAGGATCGCTCTATATGATTTGATCTCATGCATGTGGGTTGGCTATAAGATGGGTCATCCACGATGATTGTACATATAATGAGAGATTCAAATCGATGGAACAATGTTGTATGAGTTGACTTGTTTTATTTTTGGGGTTAACATTGAGTGTTGTCAAATGTAGATGATGTTTAATGGATGAGTGTGTTATTATTTCTGTTTCCCCATATTTAAGATGATCGATTAAGATGACTTAGTAAGAGTATGTTTCATGCTTGCATTGGTTTTATTGGTTGCATGGATATTGTTGTTGTTATGTTATAACAAGTATCTAAATGTAGGAGAAGAGCATGAAACATAAGTACATGGGCTTGATCCCCAAATGGGCATGTAGGCATTCTTTTCTAAGCAATAGCTCTCAAGCCTTTAGCTGGATTACATAGGATTAGACGCAGTCCAAACATTGTTGAACATTTTTTCTATCGTTCATCAGTACTTGTGAAGTTGCAGGTAAGAGCAAAGCTCCGAAGATAGGATGTTAACTCGGGTATTTTCCTCTTTGCATCATGGATATATTTTCTCTTTATTTAAATTTGAATAATGTATTCGAAAGAGTATATATGATTTGATGCATTAGATACTATAAGATGGTTATATTATGAGATATGCATACTTTTATTCCATTGTGAGAATTTTCTCCTTATGTCCATATTGGTTGTAGAATTTTCTTTTAAGTTACATAATCTATGATCCACTATTTTTAATGTCTAACATTAGTGCGCAAACATTTTTCACTGTGGTTTGTTACTAATTTTAGATGTTAAGAATGGTGGGTTGTCATAGTATGTAGATATTTGATGGGGGTGAAAGCAACCCCAACAAGGGTTTCCAACATGACCATCTCGAGGGTCTCATTCATTTTGAATGTGCTTAGGACCATAGCCTGGACGGAGGTCTGGCCTGTCGCTATTAGGATTTCCGGTTCACAGCTAACTGTGGCTTGAGCGTCCATCATGGCCTTAAGTTTTTTCAACTTGTAGGTAATCTACCCAATGCCAGTTAGGCCATTAACCAAGCTAAGCCATTGTTGTTGCTCAAGCATTGGGTAGGGTAGATGGCGCTTGCTCATATGGCGTTATTGGTGTTGTGGACATTTGAGTTATTGGCCTCGTTTTCACCATTGGTCTTCATATTGATTTTTTGAGTAGAGAGTAGTTTGCAGAGAAGAAAAGCGATGAAAGTTGAGATTTTTTACGAGAGACTATACTTCTAGTGCTAAATGTTGAAGCCAACCTTGGAATTGCGGTCAGGAGTTAGTATTAGGAAAGGTTATCTACTAATGTTGTCGTTAATAAATTGTAAATGAGGGGGAAAACAAGGTAGTAAATGATAAAAACTAGTAAAGAAAAATAATATTTAGAGTGGCTCGATCAAGAATGATCTACGTCCACTATTATAATATGTTATTACTTTGAGCTTTTCGGCTACAATTGCTGGTTTGCAAGAGATAATGGTAAGAGAAATTAATTGTAATTACATCATTGTACAATTACATTTAATGTATTATTTATTGAAGCTAAAATCTTGTTCAGACAACATAGATTGATATGCCAATCCCCTGGCTTACTTTGCCAACGAAAGCTTTGAATGGTTTAGATGCATGCTAACCAGGATGACACCTAGGCTGAATGGTTCAGATGATGGCCAATTAGCATGCCATACCAAAGCATATTGTTGTCAGATAGGGTGGCACGGAGACAAGGAGTAGTTTAAAAGTAACGCCGCTGCTAGGGGAATAGTGAAGAATGTGGATTAGTTGCTACACAATGGTGATTTCGTCAGAACAGTGTCATATATGCCAAGCTTTAAAGTGGTACAATGTAGAGTTGTTGCATCTTTTTGGTAGAGATGGTCAGATGATTTAGGAAAAGGCCTACCGAGTCAGGGCAAAAAGAGATAATAAGCAGGCATGCCCTGGGTAGGTTGTAGGGGGAGGCCGATTCAGCGGCCCGAAGAGGAGAGTGGGAGAGTTGCCTTCATAACATGGGTAGTTCTTCTTTGACAAGCAAGCTTGTTACCGAGGGCCATACCTAGTCGAGCTGTCGTTGTCCATTACGGGTCGCACAGATGCTTGTAAGGATAATGAGATGGGCAAAGTGATCCTGAGGCCATATGAGGCGAAGCAAAAGCACTAAAAACTAGCATGTTGGCTCGTTTATTGCTTTGCAAGAAAACCAAGCAAAAATACCACTTGCATATTTTCTTTCATTTTATCTTATTTTGCAAGTAATCTAGTTATTTCTCATTTTTTTCCTCATCATCTCTACATTTATTGACCTTTTTTTCAAATATATTATTATATATAGTGGATTATAGGTTAAAACTGTTTTTGTTTTTACTTCAAAGGACAACCAACTTTCGTTATACAAAGGATGATTTTCTATTTTTAATTAAATAAATTTTAGAAATTTTAAACCAAAGACACCCATCGACATTATATAAATAATATAAACTAGTTCCAAAAAATAATTTTTTTGGCTAATGTGAGCAAAAAGAATATAGGAAAAAAATTGTGGATAACTGAGTGCATGTAGCTTTATTAGTATATTTCAGATGCTAGATGAAGATAGCTCTATTAAAAAAATATAATTTTATAAATGGTAAGTGCAAATTTCTTTGCTGGTTAACATAGTGTTGGCCTTATTTTTGGACTTACACCCCTAGTCGATGGAAAAAAATAGAAAACTTAAAAAATTAGAGGAACAAGTAAGAACAAGAACACGATGACTTTATAGTGCTTTGGAAAATCGCCGGCCTACGACCACTTATCATTTTTATTGATTTTTTCTCTTGATCTACCAATATTACAATGAAATTCTTAAATACAAAGATTAAATCTTGAATTTGAGAGCCTCTATCCTAGCAAAGTTGGTTAAGATGCCAAAAGTCCTTTTAATTTGAAGTAGATGGCTATTTATAGATGATTTAGGCTATTTAAATCCAAAATATTTGTCAGATCTAGTTTGAAACCATCAATCCCACGAGTTTTGAGATGATAGGAGAAATATCAAGTCAACATCGAACCAAATCTTGAGGTATAATGGTTCCATACAAATCAGTGGAATTTGTATTTTTTTCACTAATGCCTTAGTCTTTATGCTTTCAAACTTCAAGGAGAAATGGTCTTTTTGATGGATCGGTATCGATCAATACTCCATGACCAAAACTTGCATTTTTCTTCAAAATAACCTAGAAATACATATTACGGTAAATTCGCCATTTTGATGGATAGGTAGCGATCCATGACTTTGACAAGTTTTTCATTCTTTTTTCCTTAGTCATTTGTTGTTGATCATCCTAAAGTCTAGAGCCATTCCTTCATCATTTTGTAGTCCAGATCCATCAAAATATTATTTAGGCAAAATACTGGATAACACATAGTTTTTTAAATACAAAACTAAAATAATTTATCTAGTGCTTTTTAAAGAAGATAAAGCAAAATTAGCTTTATAAAAATGCTTGCTACAAATAAATTTAAAGTTTTTATACTAGATTTATAAATAGTAGTGTATTTATAAGGAAAAGATGCTTAAAATATTATAAATAGTTTATGACACGTTTGAGTAAATTAACTTATGCTTTGTAAACAAACTTTATAAGAAAAGTTAATTCATTTAAATGTAATGTAAAAATAGCTTTATACAATAGAAGCTAATTTTTGTAAATGTTATATAAATTAGCTTAAAAAAATAAACATGTTCCCATGAGTGCTTTGCTAGAAAATTATACTCGTATGTCACTATTTGTGTTTTAAGATAAACATACGAATACATTACTAATTGAATCAACATGCAAACAAATAACGTTATTTATAAATAATAAATCCATATTCAACTTGGATTCTAAAATGATAAGTTTTATATATTTTCGTAAATATTAACTGATTAAACTGTATTCAAAATAACTTTATTTATTTCCTTTTTTGCAATCTTAGTCGTTATTATTTTTTTTCAAAATTAGTTTTAATGAAAATGAATAATGGTGTTTATATAATTTAACTATTAAAAATTTATTTTCCTTGGATCATTTTCTTTTACTTTTAAAAAGTGTCCTTAAAACTAAGTACCTAATCTATACACATACATGATCGTTAGTTGTTTCATACAGTACATTGTTCTAATATTTTTTAACATTTTTATATATGAAAATAAGTTAGTATCCAACATTATAATTACATCTTTAGTAAAACTTACAAAAATTACAATGAATGATTTCTTTTCAAATTATATGCTCAGACTTCTTGAAATTAGGATCTATCCCTTATTTTCAAACTTAATATCTGAAAAACCCTTCTCAAAAATAAGTTTAACGGAACACTCAGGCCAAAGTTTCCAGGAAAATATGCATTTTAAATGGCATATATTTGCTGCTAGAACCACAAATATATGCAGTTTAAAATGCAAATATGTGCAGTTTAAAGTGCATATATTTGTCAAAATAAATATTTTCATTGTGGACTATAAATATTTAAAGTGTGGAATGCACATTTTTACAGTGTAGATTTTAAATTATTATTTTACAAAAATGTCACTTAGAACTGCAAATATTTGCAGTGTATAATGCAAATATTTTCATTTCTCACTACAAATATGTGTAGCTTAAAATACAAATTTAAACTAGAAATTTTGATATGGGTGTTGCAACACCCCTAATTTTAGTTAAACATTATTCAAGACATTTAATTGGGTAGATTAAATAGAATAATGAAAATGTTTAAGGAGAACAAGATATGAAACTTTATAAGGTCGAGCCATTACTAATGAACTAAGTAAGATTATTTAAAGATTTATCATATAAGAGAATA
Organism: Allium fistulosum; assembly: GCA_030737815.1. NCBI lineage: Eukaryota > Viridiplantae > Streptophyta > Magnoliopsida > Asparagales > Amaryllidaceae > Allium > Allium fistulosum. The sequence goes on along the minus strand of CM060908.1, from coordinate 634,125,191 downwards.
TATGAAAGGGGCATAAAATGTAGATCTATCTTTTATCCCTTAAACCTTCTCCTCCTCATATTATTCTCATTTTTCATAAAACATAAACAATCAAAAAGAAAAGGAGAGGTCGATCATTAAACAAGGGGTTAGAAGAGGAAAGTAAAGCTAATCAAAGGAAAGACTTAGGGATTCAAGAGCTATATCAAGTCTCAACTCCAACTTCTAATTCTAAGGAGAATAATAGGTTTTCCATCTTTATCAATTGATCTCGAATTCGGTTACGGGTAATACCCAAATTGTTTTAATAAATTATGCTAAGTTTTGGTTGATTGATTATTGTTTGGATAGAATAATGAGTTATGGAATTTCATGAAATTATTAATATTGGTTTTAAGAGCAAAATCTAAGTTATTAGCCTCCAATCGATTTGATTTTTGGACATGTGATGTGAAACGTTAATTTGGAGATGATTTTATAATTTTATAATTTTTCAAGTCATATTAAATATTTTATGAATTTCCTAAAGAGGAATAGCTTTATTTAGGGTTTTAATTATTTAAAATAACTGAATAAGGGTTTTGGCCCCGAAATTTTTATATCATAAAGAATATGGTATTTTCGAATTTATGGAATTTTAGGGGATTTTTCCCAAATGATTTCGAATTACCATAAATTTATTGTGCTAGATAAGCATTTAAATGGATAATTAATTAAGGGTGTTAATTAATTAGTTTGATCAACATTTTGGGACTTTAAAAATTGAGTGCCGTAGATTTCTGAAAAAGATTCGGGTAAAGAAATTTCATTATCCAATAGGAATTTGACAAAGAGTAAGATTTGGTGAAAAGTATATGCTTTTATTAGTACCAAATCGGTTTTTTATAACTAAAATCCTCCCATGCCGCTCGTATTCTCACCGGGCCTTAACAACACCGCATCTATGAGTATCGACGTCAATAAGGAGGCAAACATATGATAACTACTTAGGGAGTTATGAAATGTTTCCAACCGTGTCAAAGTCGACAACAACAATAGCCTAAGTTTGGCTGCGTCCAACTTCGTGATTCATCTATGTCATTGCCGCACCTCTTCAATTATGTTTTAAATGATGACGAATGTTTTGACTTCGACACTATATGCTAAGTGGCATAATAGCCGAAGTATTTAAGTATGTTTCTATATTAAAGCCGCTAGTCTTGAAGCCGCTGCTCATCGGTGTCGATGACCTTATGTATACAAATATTTCATTTTGAATAGAGTCAGCAACGATGCAGTGCAGCATTGACACCATATTTCATCCTTCTAACGCCAGCGAAGCTCAAATTTTGTAAATTAAATTTTTTAAATAGGCGATATGGCCTATTTTTAAGAGGGTTGATAACCCTTTATTTTGGCAGTTAGCCATTTGTCTTATACTATTCTTAAGTTTTGTTTTGAAAGATGGATCCTATATCCTACGAAAGTCAACAACCTTACTTTCAGCATAGAGTTTATACTTAAAAGAGTTAACTTTTTTCTTTGACCTTGGATAGAGGTCGATGACGTTTTTATTCCGTGTGTGTTGTATGTTATCTTATTAAAGGTGGAGAGACTTAAGCCTCCTTGTCAACATTGTTATTAACATCGACATTGATCTAAACTAATCTACTTACAAGCGGCGAGCCTTATGTTTTTATGACTTCGACTTTAAAACCTAATTGGGGATACTAATACTTAAATTGCTATGTGTTAAAAGTATACAAAGTTGACATTATTTATTGGTGGTACCAAGGTAGAATAAACTCAACACTAATCATTGGGGATACCAATGTATGTTTTAATAAATTTGACATAGATCATTTGGGGATACCAACGTATGTCACTTTGAGATGTCATAACTTTAAAGGGAGATAACCTAATTGGTGATACCAATAGACATAGGTTAAACATGTGGATAACATGAATTAAATTGTTAAATGATGGGTTCATAATAATCCTAGGGAAACTATGGGATGTGAGATAGATAATCCACATCGTGCTGGAGATGGATAGTCTCTATGAAGTTAATGGATGATTCATAGTTATCCTAGAAAAACCATGGGATGTGTGATGAATAGTCCACATCATTTTAAATGAATGGAATATGTGTGATGGATAGTTCGCAAAATTTTAATATCTAAACATGTGTGATGGGTAGTCCATATGGCAAGGGATGAGTAATTGTAACTGCCCGACTTTCTAAGCCATACAAACTAATAAATTTATTAAAATAAAGCTTGTTTGAGTTTGATTTGTGATGATTTATATTTTGGAGACAAAATTTTTAGTTAATTAAATTCTATTTAACAGAGGATTTTTGTTTTAATTAATTGAATTGAATTAATAAACTCTTTTCGAATAAATTATTGAAATCAAGTTGTTTTAACCAATACAAACTATTTTGAAGTATAAGTAATTTTTATATGATTGAAATAGTTGAAAAATAAATTTATTTGTAATAAGTGATGAATTATTAAATAAAAATAAGCGAGCGTCGAATCAAATAACTTTGTGAGTTATCAAGATGTAATTTTTAAAATGAGACGTGAATCAATTTTATAATAGATTGAATTTATTCGAACATTCAAATTCAAATTTAAATATATTAAGAATTAACTAAAATTTGAATTAAATTAAATGGAAGCCTAAAACTATTCCAGACCAAAACAATTAAGCCCATACTCGTTCTTTCTCTCCTTGGATCTAGAGAACTCTCCTAACTTCAAGCCTAAGCCCGAAACCCCCCTAATCAATTTAACTCTAATCATCTTCCTCAAATAAGAAAACCACGTTCAAACAAATACAAAAAAATCGATCGCATCAAGGTGATCATCCCTAATCATTGTTAATCAGTGCGAGTGGGGAGAAGGAGTGATTGCGTGGAAGGATAGGGAGAGTCATGACTTTGGAGCTTGTGTTCGTGATGGCTTCATGACCTGAAAGCATAACATCGTGCGTGGTGATAAACAGCGGAGGATTGAGTGAGGTGAGGATATTTCTGGAGACGCGTGGAATGGACCGCGACGGATGGAAGTGAGGCGGAGCGATGCGATTTTGGGTTGTGCAATATAGGACTTAGGCTGTAGGGTAATGGTAAGCTCTAGCAGTGTGGTGGCAGTCGATTGGTGGCGGGCTAGAACTGGGGCAATGCAAGCGCGATGGGATGTTGTTCCATATGGAAGGATAGAGGAAATAATTGATGCTCGACTTGGATATATGATGGTAGATATGGAAAACGATATTCTTGATGTGTTGAGTGCATCGACAAAAGAAGGCATTGATGTAGTGTGGGCTGTTTTGGGAACTGTTCACAGCGTAGGTGGAGCCAATTAGTGGATTGGTGATGAGACGAGGACCGGTAGTTTTTCCTCAGCAAATCAATGGGTTAATCTCACTCATGACTATGTTTATTTTTTTTATTTGATGCATATTCCCTTATATAATTGTCTGATTTGTTTAATTGGATGGACTGTTAATTATTGGATGGAATTGGATGTTTGTGATGATTGATGTTTGATGTTGCATGAATTGGATGGAATAGTGTTGTGAACAACAATTATTTGTTGTTGCAACAATTATAGTTAGATGGTTGTTTTGTTGAGTAGTAATTTGATGAATACAAATTATTGAATGATATTTGAAATTGTTTAAAAAAGTGGTAAATAAATTAAAAGATTTAAATTTGAAATAAATAAATTATTTTGGAAATAATTAGTGACGATTTCTTATATAATAGAAGATGTATAAATAAATTTCGAAGAGGAATGATTTTGAAAATATATAAGTGTAATGATTTTGAAGATTGCGTGAAGTAAAATTTATTTAGCAAATGACGGGTTTTGAAATAAAACAAATAAAGTTTGAATAATTACATTTATTTATCATTGATTATAAAAATTAAAGAAGGGTGTTTATGAAATAATGTTTAGAAAATATATTTTTGGAAGTAATGAATAATTTAAACTTAATAGATGAAAAGTATAAAGTGATATTTTCAAGTAAATGCAAAGTAAATACAAATTTGTTATTTATTGAATAAAAATAATCAGTTATGGAAATTTGAAATATAATGAGAAGTGGATTTCTGGAAGTGATGTATTATTTTTGAAATAGAATTTTAGTTTGATGATTAATAGATTTGAAAGACGTGTTTGAAAATAAATGAGGATTTTAAATAATAATTTTGAAGTTATAGATTTTGATTTGTAAATATTCTGAATCAAGAATATTTTCAGATTTGAGATATAAGAGGTGTTTGGAAGATATAAATTTCTTAGTAGTATTTCCATATTATTATTGAAGTGGAAATTTGAAGTGAAAATATTTTTGAGGTTTTAAAATTTATTCACCGGTTTAAATAAAAGGTCTTCTTGAAACCAAATTAATTATTTAAAATATAGATTTTTGAAATTTGATGTGAGAACTAATTATTTTAAGAAGTGGGAAATAAATAAAATAGAATTTTGATGTTAAATTAAATTGAAGTATTTTTATAAAAGAAAGAGAACGAAGTAAAATATATTTAAATAAACCCTTCATCTCGTTAAATATCAATTGAGTAGTATATTGATGTGTGAATAGATGGTTGTTGATTGCTTGTAACGAACGAGATAAAGTTATAATCAACCGTTGTGTTGATTTATGAAGTAATAAAAATGAAGAATAAAGAATTAGGAAGCGATTTAAGCGAGAGTTACTTAATAAGCAAAGCAGAAATTTATTTAATGTTGGTTAACTGAGGGTGTTATGTATATAATTATATTTCACCGGGCGCTATTGAACGTCATGCGGGGTGTATTTATTTATTCAACACATGTATAATGTCGAATAATTCATCGAGGACCAAGGATTTGATATTTGGATGTCAGTGGATTATTCTATATTATACACCCATATTGATTGATATTATTTAGATTTCTGACTTGATGTGTGAGGTAAATTATATTCTTACTTATTTTAAATTAAAGCAGGAATGTGATATTCTCTGCTTTTGAGTGAAACGAGGAGTACGAAGTCCCAATGAGGATGTGATGGCCAGAAGTAGTTTTGCTTACCACATCCTAGCTTGACCAACCATGGGGTCGCTCCTCGATGGTTGCGGCGACTTCGTCCCCTCATCGCATGGTCACAGTCTGCTACACAGGCCAACGGGATGAATTAAAAACGAGTGAGGAGGTTGACGATGGAAGTAAGGAGAAAGGAGGTGAGGAAACAAGGAAGCGACGTGCGATGTATTGTGCAGCTAAAGACCAGTGAGGACTCCCACAGAAATATTACGAGTTGGGTCTCGCTTTGCACCAAAGAAGCATCGAGGCTCAGGTGTAGACTCGACTTCTGGTAGTAGCAATAATAATAGCATATATATAGCAGTGATGAAATTAATAATGAAGAATAAAATGAATAAATTAATACAACTAAATAAATATGAATAATTGATGTTTGTGATGTATACTATATGGGATGTGTGATGTGTGAGGTGTGCCATGTGTGATGTGTGGTGTATGTGATGTGTGTTTTGATGTTCGATGGATGTTTAGATGTTTGATGGGTGATGGATGTTGTTTGATGTGTCGTGAATGTTTTATTATTCCTTTCGATCAATTTCTTATTATGTTTTGTATAATATTCTTTGAGATACCATATATATCTCACCATTGAATATAGACATAGTCTGACCCGTTTATTATTTGTATAATACTTGGGTCAATCTGAGACATTTCAAGTTCAGGGACAATATGACCAGATTATCTTATTGGGCTTAGTTGGACTATAGAATATTAGTTGAATTGTGTGTTGTATATTTGGACTTGTGTATGTATATGACATTGGATTAGATGTATTCGATATTTCCTATATATAACTGAGATTTAGTGGGAATTTGACTTTCGTATCCCACTCAGACTTATGTGATGTGCTATATATTTTATTATCGCATTGATGAATCTGTGTTCTCTGTAATCTATTTTATATTATGTATTGTCCTATCATCGGGTACCACGCGTGTTTATTGCTTTGTACTGAGACTGTTTACGTCGAGGTGAGTGATTTTTATGTTATGAAACGTATTTAGTGTTAGTCCAAGTGAATATTCACGTGTGCTTCACCCACATCACCTCATTCTCTGTGTTACTCGACAATATTATTCAGTATTACTTTTAAGTAATATGGGCATAAAGGTGGGGTGCCACATTAATCCAAGTAATAATTACATGTGAGATGGATAGTCCACATAATTTTGTTAATGAAACCATGGGTGATGGGTAGTCAATATGGTAGGGGATGGGTAATCCAAAGAATTAATATACGTGAGATAGGTAGTCCACATAAGTATAAGATGGATAGTTAATGAAAACTTAGATGGGTAGTCCGATAATTTAGGATTGGCAATCCAGTGTATATTGCATGTTTGCATATCAGTATATTATTATGTTATAACCATTATGGATGCAGGAGCATAGTATATGGTTGAGATGTTTTGGTTAAGATACCAGTGAGGGGAAACCTGTTCCGCTCAGCAGTGTGGCCTCACTAGATATCTATTTGGTTCGAGATGGTAGGTTATTATTCACATCAAACTATTATCTGACCCGAAGATTTTGTTTTTCCCCTTAAACTCTTCGGTACTCATTTGAGTAGGTCGAGAGTAAGGGTTTTCAGGGTTCCGGTTAGGCCAATAAGCTTCCAGAGACGTGCAAGAGGCAATCTAGCTATTTAGGAGTACCTATCCAATCCGCTATGTCGTTTAGTTGTGTCTGTATGGATGTAATGACAAGTTATATAAATTCCAAATGTTAGACTCTTATCAACCAAGGGGGCATCTTCATATCTCGCCTATAGAGTATTTTGTAATAGTCATATTTTCTCCGAACATGGAATCAGGAATAGGATTATGTAATGAACATGAAATCATATTTTGAAATGGAATGTAAAAGTTATTTCTAAATTGCATTTGATAATTTTTCATATTCATGTGTTTCTAATTATTGATATAATTAACATAGCCGCATTTTGTTGTCAGGAATAAATAACTATGGATGATTGCTGCATCCGTAGCGGTTAGTTTTGGACCTCAAAATATGGGATGTTATAAGTTGGTATCAGAGCATACGTTTATGTAAAACTAAAAAAGAAATTTAGACCTAAAGATTTTGATAACATAATCCTAATGAATCAGAGAATAAGATTAAGGTGTAGGATAACGCTATAGTTACATACCTGTATTCGCTATATATAAATATGTATTCTCCCCTCTCTCTTAGACTGTTCTTCTATATCTTACCGAGGCTCGTATGCAGATTTATGAGAAAGAAAGATATGGAAGCAGGAAACGGAAGAGTGAATCTAGGAAGTGGAAGCACCAAAACCAATGGAAATGATCGTTCCAACACCAGAAAGAATCAGGATCGACATGCAAATGCTAATCAAAATGCAAATACCAATGTAGGTGCTATGACCCCACTACTAGATATGGGGGCTATGTATCAGTTTTTCGTCAATATGATGTAAGCTGGAGCAGCTGCAAGAGTAGTTGGAGGAAATGCTACTAATGTAGGAGGAGTCAATCCTGTAGCGCCAATTGCTAATAACTATGCTAAGCTAAGTCGAGATTACACCAGTATGGGTGGAAAGCGTTTTCTTGGGACTAAGGATGCAATAGAAGTAGAGAACTCGTTGTTACATCATAAATTAATTTTTGCTGATCTGGGTTTGAATGATGAGCAGAAAAGGAGATTGGCTTCGAGACAATTGCAAGGAGTTACTTTCTTCTGGTGGAACGGGATGACCGTAAGAGTACCAGAAGAGGAATTGACTTGGATAGAATTCTGAAGGAGATTCAAGGAAAGATTTTTATCTAAAGTAGCCAAGTCAGCGTTGCTTAGAAAGTTTATGGAGTTGGAGCGGGGTAAATGTCAGTGTTGGAGTACTGTGCTAATTTTAATGAACTATCCAGATATATGTATGCCATTATTGACACTATTATCAAGAGGAATGGTAAGTTTATCAGAGGGTTGAGACCGGAGATTGCTAGGGCAACTATGCCACATCTCTAAGATCCATTAAATGTAGTAATGGAGATGACAATCAAGAACTAGGAGATGCTTTCTACTTTTGGGAAGGAGAAGCCAGTTGGAACCTAGAGTTCTCAAAATAAGAAGAGGAAGTTCTTTAAGGGAAAGGAGCTCAAACGGGTCGAGCTGCTAAGAAAAGGAAGGCAAATATCATTTGTTATAAGTGTGATAAGAAAGGGCACTATGAAATTGAGTGTCTATCAGGTGATGGAAAGATGGTTATGGATAAGCAGAATGTGAAGTGCTTTAACTGCAACCAAGTGAGTCATTATAAGAACAAATGTCCGGAAGCGGCCAAGGCTAACAAAGGGAAGGTGTTTTCTTTGGAGCCATCTGTATCAAGACCAACAGCAGTTGAGAAGGGAAAGTCTATGATGGAAGATACGCCTTTGATTCATGGCATACCAGTTAGGGTGCTGTTTGATACCCGTGCATTGCATTCATTTATACCTCGGTGTTTGGTAGATAAGTTATGTTTAGAACCGTCATACCTTGTTACTTTCTGAAGGGTAACTAATCCAATATGAGGTATGCAACTCTAGGGATGAGATGTGACCATTTAGAGTTTGAGTTGCTAGGTTATACTTTTGCCTGCAGTTTATATGTATTTGATTTGTGGGCTTTGGGATTATTTTGGATATGGATTGATTGAGCAAATACGATGTAAGGATATTTTGCCGGGATAGGAAAATATCAATTAAACACCCTGATAGTAGTGATCGAATTATATACTCAGTAGATAACTCGAGTTTGGATATTTGTACTTTGCTGGGAGCAATGGAAGTAGAAGACGAAGTGAATCAGGTTGGTTGCAAAGGAATTTGTAGATGTTTTTGAGCCGGTTATAGGACTACCACCTTAACGAGCTATCGAATTTCAAATAGATCTTGTACTTGGAGCAGAACCCACAAGTAGACCACCTGGATGGATGACACCTACCAAGATGAAGGAGTTAAAGGTGTAACTAGTGGACTTAGAAGGAAGAGTTTTATTTAACCAAACAGTTCGCCTTGGGGAGCGACCGTGGTATTCATGAAAAAATCAGATGGGTCCACTACAACAAAAAGACCCTACGATAGCACAAAAAAACCGCTATTAAAGCCTATAATAGCGGTTTAATAAACGCAGCACAACGACATGTTATTAAAAACAGCGACCAATTTATAGCGCATAAAAAGCGTTATGAAAAGTATTAATATATTAGCGCAAATAATATGTTATTTTAAACATTTTTATAGCCGCAGATTATGTGTTATGATTACTATAATAGCGCTATTTATCCGCTATAAAATTCATTATTAGCCACAAAATACTTTTTGTTTTTTCTAAGATAGCACTAATAATTCGCTATAAAAAATATTAATAGCGGAATATAAGCGCTGTATATGGACACGTTATTGTAGATGTTGACTTGTCACAACACCAATATACCGCTATAAAGATTCGGCTACAATAGCGCTTATACTCTGTTATGATATGTTCTTTTATAGCGCTTTTTCTATTATGCATCTGTACTCACAGATTTAATAGCGGTCATTCGGTGCTATTAAATATTTATAGCAGTTTTCAAGTGCTATGGTTTAGTTTCTCAATTCAAATACTTTCTGCATCCTATTCATAAACTACAATATTAAATACCAATATCAAAATGCACAATAATAATCATTTTAAACATAAAATCATTAAAATAACGCAAGCATCATAAAAGATAATAAATATAGAGATGTAACACATTACATTAAATATATCAAATATTCATACACATAATGTCTTATAGCTTAAACCACATAAATCAAAACGTAGTAGCAAACGTAATAACAAAAAACAAGTATATATTTGGTTGTTTGCATTAAAAAGAAGACAATAACTTTCACATCCTTCTTCTTTCACACAACTACAAATAAGACAAATATCTACCTTAGGAACCAATATGAATAAAACACTGACGAAATTTGATTTTTGGACAGCACAGTGCAATATGTGTGCATAAAGAGCTAATAAGTTGAAACTAAGGCCTTTTTTAACTTGACTACAAAATACATCCAAGCCATAGAAAATCAAACCGATCTTAAAGAATTGAAATTAAGTGGCAATTACAAAACCAAAATCAAGGGAAGAAAAATTCAACATAAACATACTAACTAAAAAGACACATGCACAGTAACACAAGGAAATAGTGTCGAAACTTCCTATCATGCTTGAATCCTACATCCAATAGCACAAGGAAATATTTAGGAGCATTGAAGGTGAAACAATTAGTGGCAGTAGTTTAAATATGACCCTAAAAATTGTAAGTACTTGAATGGTGGAAGTAGTTAACTACAAACAATTGTTGTTCATCATTAATTCATAATGATACAATATGTCTCTAAATATTGATTTCTATTTGTTTTAATTTATCTCCAGATTCTCAAATCCTCATTCCACATACAAGATTTCTATTTGTAGGCTACTTTTGGGTTCAAAGACTATTGTAATTCATTATAGTGATATAGTAAGAAAGTGTTTGTCTACACAGAAAGTAAAGAATGAAAAAGAAAGTAAATACCATGATTTAAGTAATGTTAATCTATGCTACTTCACTTTAGTTAAAGAAGTTGCCAAAATAATTCCAAGCCTAAAATAAAATTTTGAACCTTTCAAAATTTCATCTGCATGACCTAAATAGTTAGGCATCACCAATTATTGAGCAATATCAATGATCATATGTATAGAAGTACAAATGTTAGGTGGATTTGTAGATATTATAAAAGATGCGCAATTAAATCATTTCAATTGGTACAAGGCAAAGAAAAACTTGAATATGAATATTTGTTCATATATGCAATGAATTTGAAAAACTCAAGCAATAAAATAAAATAGAACAATAACGAAAATCACTACTGACCTTATCCTATTTCTTTATGCAAGGCTCCATATTCTTTAGCCATCTCACTAGGTCATGTTTATGCTTTACCTCCATGTAATCGTGCAAGAAAAGTGCAAGTTCATCGTTCACACCCCTCTCTTCCAATTACTCCCATACTACTTTTTGAAGATCTTCATCCATTTCACTAAGAATAATTAAAAAAACAAACAAAAAAACAAAACACAAGACAAGGTTTGGTTTACCTAAGATAAGAGAAAGGGATATAACTTATTATAAGTATCGGTATTATTATTATTATTATTTTAAACTTAGTTAATTTTTATAAAACATAGTTTATTTATTGTTATTATGATTATTGTTGTTGATAGTATTATTAGTATAAACTTAGTTAATTTTCATAAACATTAGTTAAATTATTATTATTATTATCAACTTAGTTAATTTTGATAAGCTTATTTAATTCTTATATAACTTAATAAACGAAGTTTATTTTTACAATCTTAGATAATTTATTATTGTTGCTGTTATTATTGTTATTATTATTATTATTTTATAAATAAATTTAGTTATTTTTTATAAAACAGTTAACTTGGCTAATATTTTATAATTTACTATTATTATTATAAACTTAGTTAAGTTTTATAAAACTTATAATTAATTTATTATTATTATCATTTATGATTGTTGTTGTTATTAGTAATATTATTATAAAATTAGTTAATTTTCATAAACATTAGTTATTATTGTTATTATATAAATTTAGTTAATTTTTATTAAACTTACTTAATTTGGTTAATATTTTATAATTTATTAAAAGTATTAGTGTTAGTATTATTATTGTAAACTTAGTTAACTTTCATGAACTTAACTAATTTATTTTGATAATAATAATTATCACTATTATTTAAATTTAGTTAGTTTTGATAAAACTTAGATAAACCTTGTTAATATTTTATAATTTATTATTATTATTAGCACTAGTATTTTTTTTGAATATACTTGGAAGATACTCATCCGACATTTACTCAATTCGTCACACCAACTAATGATATGAGATCAAACCATACAACCTCAAACTTGGCAAGAGTTTAGTACAGTGGACTTATCCAGCTATCAACCAAATCTTGGGTTTTAGATTGGCACTCCTTACTTTAAATCTACATATAAGGGTTCATGTAGACCTATAACCCATACTAGTAGACATCGTGATTTATTGATGTGTAGGTAGTTTGAGTCGCGGTGATGATTCCTTTATCGCAGATCTGGTGTGCCTAACAGGCAAGGTTTTAAATCTCCTATATCTCGCCCGAGATCTCGCCCGAGATCTCATTTTCACACTTAAACGAGACGAGACATCAAATCTCCTCCATATCTCCCTCGACACTCATCTCGTCCGAGATATTCAAATCTCACCCGATATATGGATCAAAATCTCAATCCGAGATCTCACCCGAAGTTATACTTTTTTCTTATTTTCCATAATAATTTTTATTTTCATATTGATTCAAAAGAAACTACTCAATCCAATTATAATTTACCAACTTCTTGAACATATTCTTTACTTTTTATCTTAATGAGTCATAGCGAAAGGTTTCACTTCTTTATTATAAAAGGATATTATTCAATCATTAGATTCATTACCAAATCAATTAAGCCAATCAAGCTACTACTCTTCTAAAAATATTTCTTTGTTCATGTAAATCAAGTATGTTACCATTTTTATTTTTAATAAGAAAGTTATAATCGTTAAATAAATTTTTGACACATCAATTTTAAACACATAAGTACATCCGAGATATTCCCGAGATGCATTATAAGATCCGAGATGTCAATCCGAGATGTACACCCGATACGTACTCGTCTCGTCCGAGATCTCTCCCGATACGAGATAACTTGTGTAAAAATCTCGAGACGAAACGTGACCGAAATCCGATATTTAAAACCTTGCTAACAGGTATGTAGCATGATAAATATAAACAGAAAAAATGGTTTTGCCTTGAAAATATGAACACAGGGATACTGATAAAGCATACGGTAATTGAAAATCCCTTCACTTGATAATTGAACAAAATGGCCTTTGATGTGGTTCTTACAATGTTAGAAATGCCAGTGATATGTAAATCAAAGTAATATATACAAAATTGAAATTAGGTTTCCAGACCCCAGTATAACTAATTACCAAATCATAAACTCCAGAGTTGATTTGCAGGGATGTTATCCAATCCCCATCGAAGTCAATTTATGGAACTTTTCCAATATGGAACAGCGCCGAACTCGTGTATTAGAAATGCGTAGGCATATGATTTAACCAATCAGAAACACCACTAATACATTTAATTTCTAGATCCTAGGCACTAAGAGATCATTGTTGTGCCTACAAATTTCATGCACGCCCAAAATGTTGCTTGAATCCTTAGGGCCTTCCAAACTAACTAATCACCAAATCTAGAAACCAAAAATCAATTTTAGTAATCTTACCTAGATAGTGTATATAACAATCGGAATATGATTTTATAAGGCATAACGATTGCCACTAACACATGCATTCTAGAGCCAGATCCCCAATTCAAAGTCGATCACAGGATGAATCAATATAATAATTGCAGAAATGAAGATGCATTTCCCTTATGACTCTCGAATGGTTGTATCGGCATAGGATTTTGTAACGATATAAATTGTTTCAGGCTTTTACTAGAATTGATACGGTTGAATCACCAATCATTATTAATTCTCTCCCTATGGGAGAGAAAACTGTTTTATATGGTTATTATAAGTAATGTTTTAGATTTAAAATAACTTATATATGTGAAGATTTTTTAATTTACAGTATATGTATATATCAATTTGATTTTAAAGTCAACAATTTAAAACAAACCTTAAATATATTGACTATTTAATTCAGAAATATATGACTATTTAAAATAATCTTGATAGATTAGTTGAAATGTATAAAAAACATAGAAGCATATAAAACGAAACGTTCAAGAAAGATATGTCACCTGAATGCTTTCCCATAAAACATCTCTCAAATCATCACTAAGGTGCCTCCAATCATTTGCTGTGACCTGAACCACTTCTCGTACAAGCGGCCCTAAAAAGGAAGATAGCTCATTAGTGATATTTGATCCTGATACTTTATCAGAGTTCTAATAAATGGTATCAGTTTGAGAACTCTGATAAATAGGTTCACTTCGCATATCCGATAAATTAGAGGTGGAGCTTGTAAAGTATTCCTGTGAAGAAATGGATTGACTTCCAGTTTCAGACTTCTCCCTGTCACACTGACTTGGAACTGAAAGGAAACAAAGGTCTAAAGTCATACGTTACATGATTGTGTTAAAATTTACTTTAAATACAATAATTTTATTTATCAGAGTGTTCCCTTAAAGACTGACTGAAACTGCTGCTGCAATACTCGAAGCTGCTCCATGCAATCTACAACTATCAATCTTCGATGTTGAAGCATGTATTGACTTTAACTTTCCTTTTGAAATGACATACATCGTACAGAATCTGGGAATGCATTCTGAGAGTCTATATGAAACTTTGGTGCCTTTTAATTGGCTATAAAGTATAAATATAACCTGGTAAGTTAAACACCATCAGAATAAGGCGGTATAGATGATCAGAAACTAATACCTAATAAAAATATTTCTAGAAGAAGCTCCTATAACAAATAAACCGATCGAACAACAAATGAACTTTCATTTAATAAAAAAATAAAATTCATTAATTATATTGAAATTACATTAATAAAAAAGCTAAAAACAGAGAGGAACATAATAGATTTTTTCTATTGAAATTACATCAATGAAAAGGCTAAAAAGAAAGAGGAACATAATAGTATCAATGCTTAATAATAATTAACTGTAAACACACCTGTAATAAATGCTTTATATAATCGATAAATGAGCACAATATAACCGTGCCAAATCAGTTTATTCAGTGACAGATGCATTATACTCAAATTTGATCCACTGCTTAATTCATTCAGTGACGGAAACACAATAAGTAAACTAAAGTACACAAAATAAGTTCATCGTCTCTGGTCATAGTTTTCGAAACATTTTATTTGCAAGGGAAACGTGGCCTAATTTGAAAATAACTCTCACCTGTTTATAACAATGTTATCGATGAATCAAGAACTGCCAAAGCACAGTTAGATACCTTGTAACAGATTAATATTGTTGGTGTATACAGGTATATAACTTTGTCAGACATGTTTATACTTATTCTATTGTGGTGACTTTGTACGTATATAGCTACGTTATATCTGCACATATATACATGGAAAATTGCAAATTGTTCGTTAATTTCGGATAATTTTGTTGTCAAAAGGAAAGGGTATTTCTGGTAATAGATTAAATTAGCTACTGCGAATTTCCCGGGATTATATTTCTGTCCATATTAATTTTTGTCAGTTAACTAATACCTTCTGATAAATGCTCGTTAAATTCTGATAAATATATTATTTTCATTTTATTTATTTATTTTTGTTGTTGTTGTTGTATATATAAAATTTACGTCGATAACTAGAATTATATGAATGGAAAAAAATGAGCAGCTAGGGGTACACAAAGTACACAAAATAATTTGTTATCGTCGTCGTCGAAATTATGGACATATTTCTGGAAACATCATGTTACAAGCGGAATGTGGTTCGATTGAGAAGAACATACGTCTATCAATAACAATGTTTTTGGTAAATTAAGAACTCCTAAAAAATATGTATGTATATGTATGTATGCATGATATTATACATTAATGTTGTTATTGTATAAGGTTAATTATGATTTTTAAGATTCTACTAAAATAGCATTGTGAGAGATATTTATACTTTTTTTATAGTGACTTTGTTTGTATATAGCAACGTTACATCGACGTATATACACATGGAAAATCTGCCAATTATCCACTATTTTCGGATAATTTTGTTATCAAAAGGAATGGCTCATCCTAGGAACAAATCAAATAATCCATTGCTAATCAGCCGGAATTATACACATATACTTATATGATAAAGAAAAGAATATTTAATTTTGGTTTGCTAACTTAATACACTTACCGTTGTGCACTTCTCATAATTTCTGCTCTTTTAGGTCCAATGTTTTGTCGAGCGCCGCCTTCAAATATATTTGAGTAAGGAAGAAACAATCTACACCCAGGAGGAGGAGGAAAATATTAATCCATATTTTACCAGAATAGGTTGCTATCCCATTTTAACAAAAGATATATGTATAAGTGCAAAAATGTTAAGTCTATTACAATTTATACATACATATTGTAACGACCCGACTTTCCAGACCCGGAAAATCGAACCATTTTAGTTAAGAAGAAGAGGTAGAAGAAGAAAAATAGAAGACAACATCAGAATCTAACCATCGCAGCGGAATAAAATATAATATATATTAACAGATCTTTACACAAATCAAAACTATATCAGTTTTATATAATATAGCATCAGAGTATACACCAGAGAACACATAACATACAACTGGACAATAACCATATCATGTCCTCAATACAACAGAGTACAACAATCAACACAGTGGAATATATATATATAAACAAGTACGGGAGATACGTCTCGCCATCCAGCTCATCTCCTGAGCTCCACAGCATCATATCCTGTAACCTATAATACTCGGTCTGACCCGAGCATCATATAAAACAATACCCGAGTCAGTCTGGAATACCAGCGTGAGAAAATCACACTCAATTGATTATTAAAGTTTCAAAAATCCTTTTGAAAATAAAAGCATCTCGTAAGACCACGCCACAAATAAACATGTCGGGTTTTTACCTTACGATAGCTAAAACACTTTTTATCAAAATCCTCTGATATTATAATAGTGTCTATGTAACGTATCGGGTTTTGCCCGTTCGAAAATCAACATCCGTACTTCGCATTGTACTAGAATGCCGGAGATTCGACCGTTCAAATCCGATTCGCCGGAGCTATAACACAATTAAGTAAATAACACAGCGGAATAAAGAGAAATAAATGATATCATATACAACTCCAATGAATACAATATCCAGTATGATATACAACAATGATATCAATATGATACAACAATATCAGAGATAACAAAAATGATACAGCGGAAGAGAAAATAGATAACACCAGCAGTGGATAGAATATCTCCAATAGAATTCTCCAAAATAAGCAACGTCAGTCCATGAACTCCAAGAACTGAACTAGCTCCAGATAATCTACTAAACCTGAATATCTGAAAAACCCAACTCTAGACTGCCCGTGTGGAAAATTGTGGGCACCCAGAGTTTAGGAAGGGAACAATAAACTCCGGATCAGTCATGGGACTGGTGTGAGCAACAAAAACAGTTTATCTTTAAACAAACACAAAAGGTTTTAAACATTGAAATCCGCAATGCTTTTTGGAAAATGAAACTACCATAAGACCTCCCGCCACACACACAATGCAAACGCAGAATTGGAGGAGATTTCTTCTTATGATAGTCAAAGATGCTGACTACGTAAAATCATCTTGATATTATTATTAGTGCATAGTGCAGAAAATATTTCGAAAGTATAATATTAATCTTAGCCAACATACGACCAGTATCGTATGCCTACTATAGCTACCATCTAAACAGTGGTGACCACCGTACGTAAATGGCAGGTTCTACAACTAAAACCGTACAAGTTCCGTATTGGAGAAATGGATTTCCAACAAATGGTCAGGCTAAGGAACTTCCTTCCGCCGCATGGGAACGCCTCTGGCGGGACGCCCCGAGAGACAAACTGCTCTCTGCCAACAAGGCCGGGTTACCCCTGTAACAGGTAACTCACGAATATGCCATCCCCCGGTCCTTTGGGACCTTTATCCGAGCGCTCGGTAACCAACATCACACATAATAAATAAGTGTATCCACATGAGTAAGTATCAGGGCTCCATACCATAACACCACCCCTTTCCAGAAGGAAATGACATACCCTAAAGGGCGCGACCCTCATAACCTTGCCGCAACGATCCTGTTTCGACCATTTTCGGGTTGTGAGGCTCTGATGAAGTCTCGTCCACAAAGCTACGCTTTGGCACAAAGCCATGCTTTGGGTCAACAGATGATCAACCTATGATCACAAAGATAAATGATCAAACAAATGATCATATCACAAATGATCAAACACTGATCATCACACAGCTACACTCAGCATGTCACATTACCAAATTGGGATATATCGCTGATAAATTTCAACTACATAACCTCTGAGCTCGTACGTCTCAGAGAAGGGTGTTAAGCTAAGAGAATAAATTCTCCGCCACCAAACAGAAATGTATTTGAAAGAAATCGGCTTTATATCTCAAAGTGTAATGTTAGACATGTATCCATATAAGTCTGTTCCGGGTTCGAACAGAACCGAAGGCACTTCTCACGAAGCCCTTGCAATTCTGGATAACTTTCAATCACGTCCGGACTTCCCGTCACAAAAAGAGTGATATAAATCTCTATACCGGAGCAACTCGGTGCAGAGACATTCGACAGGTTGTCCTTTCATTTTCGAAAAATATCCGGTCTTCACCACCGGTCTTCAAATGCTATCCATAACGTCGAATCACTTATTCGGAATGGGTTATGTGACACAAAGGTCCTCTCCCGGCTAAACCGAATAGTGAGCGCAATATTTAAAAATATACGGATATTGGGATTTCAATTAAGTCACAACTTAAACCCAAACTTTCTTTTCAAATGGTTTAACAAATTACCATTTCAAATCTTTTAAACAAAAAGATTCATTTTAACAACCTTCAACGGTTTAAAACAATTCCCACACTTTAATCTTTTAAATAAAAGATTTAATCACAGATTTTCCAAATTAATTCCCATTTCAATTTGATTAACTTGTTAAATCTTTAAATCAAAGATTTAACTTATAGCTTTCAAAACAATTTCATTTCAAATGGTTAAACAATTCATCATTTTAAATCTGTTAAAAATAAACAGATTTAATTCATAGTTTTCAAAAAGAATTCATTCATAACTTGGAAAACCATTTTTCAATTCAGTCTTGAAATTCCTTTAATTAAATTGGAATTTCATTTCTTATCTGAAAGCTTTTATCATTTGGAAACAAACAGTTTCATTTCAGAAAATCTGATTCATTCATACGAGTTGAAATCCTTGGTTTAAATTCAAATTCCCAAATTAATACTTTAAAATGGTTTAATTCATACAAACACATTTATATCATCTTTTAATCCCTAGTTTCCAAATCATAGATTTAATTTCAAACTTGAATTCAAATTTAAAATCAAATTATTTAAATTTTCAAAACTCGTTTAAGTTATTCAAAATAACTTTTATCTTCGAAACTCCATTTTCAAAAGCATTTCACTTTAAACCCGAATTTCTAATTTCAAAATCAATTGAAATTAAAACTTCAATTTCAAAAACATCAAATTTAAATTATCTGTGACTTAACTGATTTCCATGTGAAATCCATATTTGTGTGTGTATGGTGTAGTCCAGGGGTTTAACACAATAGTGCAACACAATGAATCATCACAGATCAAAATACATGATATAGTAGATAAGCGATATAACTATAACGCTTATCGTACAGATCACAGATATATAAAACTTCAGATAAATAAACTGCAGTAAAGATTACACACAAATCATAATATATCACAAAGCATCGCAGATCAGGAAATATCAAACAATTCAAAACATTCAATATAATTCAAACATCCATAGCTAGGATCAATTTTTAATTATCTGATTAATTTGAATCAGATAAATTTCTATGAATAAATTTACCAGTTATGGTAAATTAATAATCAATTAATTTCACTCAATTAATCACACCGAGTAATCAATTCCTTAATTATTTCCATTAAGTAATTACACTTGATTATTATTAAATTAGTTTATCTGAATTAATTATTAAAAGTTAATCACATTAACTAATTATTTAATAATCTTAGTTAATGACCCTTATTCACGATTTAAAATTGATTAACCATTAATCACTCACTGATTAATCTTAATTATTTAGTTAATTAAGTACCTAACAATAATTAAATTAATTCTTAACTACTTGATTGATTTATTTCTAATCATTAATTAATTATCTTAACTTATCTAATATTATCCAATTAATTCTTGATTTACAAATAAATTAACTTAATAAATCTTTAAAACTCCTTTCGGAAGCTTTACTTACATTTTAAATCTTCATTTTGAAATTCAAACCATTTAATCATTTTAAAGTGGTTAAAACAATTTGAATTCAAAAACTTATTTTAAAAACTGAGATTCAGACTCAATTTCCAGATTTAAAACTTAGATTTAAACTTATTTAAACCTTTACTTTACAATTTAAACTTTCAGTTTTAAATTCAAGCCAAATACACTTTAAATACTTAAAGTTTGTAATACAATTTAAAACCAGGATCCAAGCTAGCTTAAATCCACATTTAAACTTAGGTTTAAAACTTAGTTTAAATTTTGGTTTACATTTATACTACAGTTTAAATTTTAGACAGAACAGGTTCAAAAACCTGTTACAAAACATTACCCGAGACACTCGAAAACCACTTCGAGCCCAAACAAGCTTTTCCCGAGCAACTACTCGAGTTTACCCACCTATCTCGTCTTCGAGTATTTTCTCAAATCACTTCGAGTTTGCCCCGATAAAATCTCATCTTCCTCAACCTTGATCAACACAGACACATGTCATCACGCGTGCACGTGTACAGCACCACCGGTCGCCTCCGGTCAACATCGCCACGTCGAACAAGTAGACCACCATCCACAATCCCCTTTCCGACCATCGAAATTTCATCATCTCCGTGTATTCGAATTCGAGCATCAAGTCAACCCTAGAAACACGAACACAGTTTTTCTCCAAAACCTTGCAACGCTTCGCACTCGTCCCTCCGACCACCGTGACCCCTAGAACTCCGGCATTGACTTCAACTAGGGACAAGCTTCCACTACCCAAAGATCTGAAACACTCGGTCCATTGTAGAAGACGTGATGATCGACTACTTAAGCTTAACTAAAACTAGGGTTCTAAAAAGAATTTCACTGCCGCAACCTCTCTGATGAATTTTATCACCATTACCCATTTTTCTTAGCATCTACTTACACTCCTCTACCACCCGCCACGATCCCGGTCACCAGAACTTCGTAGATCATCAGAGATCGACGATAGAACGAATTTTAACCAAACTCGAACTGCTCTTAGCATCTAACTCTAAAAATTATGATTCAAGCTTTAAAAATCAAATTAAAGTATACGAATTCAGTTTATATGCCTGAAAACGAAATTTAAGAAATTTAAATTTCGACTTATATAAAGCTTTGCTCTGTTCTTTCAATTTCTAGAGGAAATGCTAAGTTGTTTTAGCTTGAATACATTTTTAAATTAAGGCTTATACTAAAACAAATAAGTTTTGTTTTGATTTCAAGTGCTAACAGTGAGAAAATAAAAAGATATGAATTTTTTTCTTTGATTGATAGTGAACTCTGAAACCTGGAACAGAGGTATATCAACAAACATAGTTCAAATCAGATGTATACACACATCATTTACATGTAGATATATACATGCAGGCATATAAACAAAGCATTGTCATCTCATACTTTTAAAATCAACTTCAAGAATCAAGACAAACAGATGGTTTTTAAAGATTAAAGTTGCTCACCTATCTTCCAGAGGAAGACAGAGCTTCCTTTTTGTTGAATCAGGCTGTGAATCCTTGCAAGCTGAAGCTTCCTCTTTGATCTCTGGTTAATATTAAATTTGTTGGTTGATTTATTTGTTTGAGTTGAGCTTTTGTTTAAGTTTTAGATGTTATTACTTCAGTGTTGAAGATGGACGAAAAATGAGATGAAGGTGATGGATAAATAAATGAAGTTACAGGGTATAAACTTTGTGCAGGTGATAATGTAGTTTGTAAAAGTGATATTTTCTTCCAGTACAGACATACGCAGAGATTTTTATGAAGTTTGGGGCTGATAAAATTTCGAATTGACTTTGTTCATGCTAGCATTAAATGGGTGAGTCCTTTATGTCTTCATACTTATCTTATTTGTACAAAGATATTTTATTTTTATGTACATATCTTTGTTTCTTTTGCCTTGTATATATAAGATTTACCTATGTGTTTATTTTTTCTATGCTGTCTTGTTTATAAGCTATCCTCATGTACAAGTTTTGTTTCTTCTTTCTTTTATTATTTCTTGTTTCACCTTGTTCTTGAATAACCACTTACAGACTACCTTCATATTTTACTTATCTGGCAGCATTTACTTTATGTACACATTATAAAGTTGTTTTAGTCCTTTGTTATAAAATTTTAACTTAAGTATAAATATATACTTTTATACTTAAACAATTTACACTTTTATCTCTTCTTTTGTCTTTGCAATAAATAAATTTTAATTTTAAAACTTGATGTAAGATTTTATCTAAATGTTACGTTTATATTTTTATTGTCTTATTATCTAATAATATAAATAATTTTCTATTTTTAATTAATTGTTAAAGTTTAGCAAATGTATTTACTTGATATTTTTTTATAATTTATCTTATTTAAAATTTAGATTCAAGTCAAATATGTATACATATATTTATAATTTCAAATTGACTCATATATACCCAAATATACTTATATATTCACATATATACAATATTTACAATATTTTTAAATTTAAATGATTTATCCAACATTTATTTGAATTCGGGGAAACTCGCAATCACTTTTATCGATTAATTTTACAAATTGTCTTCAAAAATTCAATTAATTATCAATTTAAATTTAATTAAAATCCGGGGTCGTTACAGACTTCCCCCCTTAAAAGAATTTCGTCCTCGAAATTGCCAAGGAGACAAAAAGATAGATGAAGAATGTTTCATCAAATCAAACTGAACAGCTATTCTGCATTTGGCTTACCACATCAGAATATCAATAACAGATACAAGAACGAATCTATTTTAACACTTCAGAAGATACTCGGGTTATCCAGATCTACGAAATATGCAGGGGCATCGGTTAGTTCGAAAGGATAACTAACCATCCGTAGAATATATTTCCAGACCCAAAGAATAGATAGATATATAGATATAATTCCAAAACTTCCAGTTTAGAACTAAAGTATACCTATCAACCATAGCAACCAATGCAACCAATTCATCCATACAAACAATTTTGGTCTATCCGGAGTTCAAATCCCATATTCATATATCGAATCTCTTCTTTCTGGATTTACCAGAAACTATCGAAGAATTAAGGAAAAATGCTGAACAAAAGAGATTGATAGAGAAAATATTGCTTCCTTGTTGTTACAAGATATTGACCGATTATAGTCGTATTCCTCTGTCCCCTATCTCGTCCTCTTCTTGCACTCATACTCACTATCTGTGGATAGTAAAAGAATTTACTGAGGCATTCGAACGGATATCTGAGGAATACTCATTCTAGAGTTTACTTTACTCTATCTCTAATGAGCTACATAACGTGTTACACTCCTGAGCTAAAGTACAACCTTAGCTCTGATACCACGTGTAACGTATCGGGTTTTGCCCGTTCGAAAATCAACATCCGTACTTCGCATTGTACTAGAATGCCGCAGATTCGACCGTTCAAATCCGATTCGCCGGAGCTATAACACAATTAAGTAAATAACACAGCGGAATAAAGAGAAATAAATGATATCATATACAACTCCAATGAATACAATATCCAGTATGATATACAACAATGATATCAATATGATACAACAATATCAGAGATAACAAAAATGATACAGCGGAAGAGAAAATATATAACACCAGCAGTGGATAGAATATCTCCAATAGAATGCTCCAAAATAAGCAACGTCAGTCCATGAACTCCAAGAACTGAACTAGCTCCAGATAATCTACTAAACCTGAATATCTGAAAAACCCAACTCTAGACTGCCCGTGTGGAAAATTGTAGGCACCCAGAGTTTAGGAAGGGAACAATAAACTCCGGATCAGTCATGGGACTGGTGTGAGCAACAAAAACAGTTTATCTTTAAACAAACACAAAAGGTTTTAAACATTGAAATCCGCAATGCTTTTTGGAAAATGAAACTACCATAAGACCTCCCGCCACACACACAATGCAAACGCAGAATTGGAGGAGATTTCTTCTTATGATAGTCAAAGATGCTGACTACGTAAAATCATCTTGATATTATTATTAGTGCATAGTGCAGAAAATATTTCGAAAGTATAATATTAATCTTAGCCAACATACGACCAGTATTGTATGCCTACTATAGCTACCATCTAAACAGTGGTGACCACCGTACGTAAATGGCAGGTTCTACAACTAAAACCGTACAAGTTCCGTATTGGAGAAATGGATTTCCAACAAATGGTCAGGCTAAGGAACTTCCTTCTGCCGCATGGGAACGCCTCTGGCGGGACGCCCCGAGAGACAAACTGCTCTCTGCCAACAAGGCCGGGTTACCCCTGTAACAGGTAACTCACGAATATGCCATCCCCCGGTCCTTTGGGACCTTTATCCGAGCGCTCGGTAACCAACATCACACATAATAAATAAGTGTATCCACATGAGTAAGTATCAGGGCTCCATACCATAACACCACCCCTTTCCAGAAGGAAATGACATACCCTAAAGGGCGCGACCCTCATAACCTTGCCGCAGCGATCCTGTTTCGACCATTTTCGGGTTGTGAGGCTCTGATGAAGTCTCGTCCACAAAGCTACGCTTTGGCACAAAGCCATGCTTTGGGTCAACAGATGATCAACCTATGATCACAAAGATAAATGATCAAACAAATGATCATATCACAAATGATCAAACACTGATCATCACACAGCTACACTCAGCATGTCACATTACCAAATTGGGATATATCGCTGATAAATTTCAACTACATAACCTATGAGCTCGTACGTCTCAGAGAAGGGTGTTAAGCTAAGAGAATAAATTCTCCGCCACCAAACAGAAATGTATTTGAAAGAAATCGGCTTTATATCTCAAAGTGTAATGTCAGACATGTATCCATATAAGTCTGTTCCGGGTTCGAACAGAACCGAAGGCACTTCTCACGAAGCCCTTGCAATTCCGGATAACTTTCAATCACGTCCGGACTTCCCGTCACAAAAAGAGTGATATAAATCTCTATACCGGAGCAACTCGGTGCAGAGACATTCGACAGGTTGTCCTTTCATTTTCGAAAAATATCCGGTCTTCACCACCGGTCTTCAAATGCTATCCATAACGTCGAATCACTTATTCGGAATGGGTTATGTGACACAAAGGTCCTCTCCCGGCTAAACCGAATAGTGAGCGCAATATTTAAAAATATACGGATATTGGGATTTCAATTAAGTCACAACTTAAACCCAAACTTTCTTTTCAAATGGTTTAACAAATTACCATTTCAAATCTTTTAAACAAAAAGATTCATTTTAACAACCTTCAACGGTTTAAAACAATTCCCACACTTTAATCTTTTAAATAAAAGATTTAATCACAGATTTTCCAAATTAATTCCCATTTCAATTTGATTAACTTGTTAAATCTTTAAATCAAAGATTTAACTTATAGCTTTCAAAACAATTTCATTTCAAATGGTTAAACAATTCATCATTTTAAATCTGTTAAAAATAAACAGATTTAATTCATAGTTTTCAAAAAGAATTCATTCATAATTTGGAAAACCATTTTTCAATTCAGTCTTGAAATTCCTTTAATTAAATTGGAATTTCATTTCTTATCTGAAAGCTTTTATCATTTGGAAACAAACAGTTTCATTTCAGAAAATCTGGTTCATTCATACGAGTTGAAATCCTTGGTTTAAATTCAAATTCCCAAATTAATACTTTAAAATGGTTTAATTCATACAAACACATTTATATCATCTTTTAATCCCTAGTTTCCAAATCATAGATTTAATTTCAAACTTGAATTCAAATTTAAAATCAAATTATTTAAATTTTCAAAACTCGTTTAAGTTATTCAAAATAACTTTTATCTTCGAAACTCCATTTTCAAAAGCATTTCACTTTAAACCCGAATTTCTAATTTCAAAATCAATTGAAATTAAAACTTCAATTTCAAAAACATCAAATTTAAATTATCTGTGACTTAACTGATTTCCACGTGAAATCCATATTTGTGTGTGTATGGTGTAGTCCAGGGGTTTAACACAATAGTGCAACACAATGAATCATCACATATCAAAATACATGATATAGTTGATAAGCGATATAACTATAACGCTTATCGTACAGATCACAGATATATAAAACTTCAGATAAATAAACTGCAGTAAAGATTACACACAAATCATAATATATCACAAAGCATCGCAGATCAGGAAATATCAAACAATTCAAAACATTCAATACAATTCAAACATCCATAGCTAGGATCAATTTTTAATTATCTGATTAATTTGAATCAGATAAATTTCTATGAATAAATTTACCAGTTATGGTAAATTAATAATCAATTAATTTCACTCAATTAATCACACCGAGTAATCAATTCCTTAATTATTTCCATTAAGTAATTACACTTGATTATTATTAAATTAGTTCATCTGAATTAATTATTAAAAGTTAATCACATTAACTAATTATTTAATAATCTTAGTTAATGACCCTTATTCACGATTTAAAATTGATTAACCATTAATCACTCACTGATTAATCTTAATTATTTAGTTAATTAAGTACCTAACAATAATTAAATTAATTCTTAACTACTTGATTGATTTATTTCTAATCATTAATTAATTATCTTAACTTATCTAATATTATCCAATTAATTCTTGATTTACAAATAAATTAACTTAATAAATCTTTAAAACTCCTTTCGGAAGCTTTACTTACATTTTAAATCTTCATTTTGAAATTCAAACCATTTAATCATTTTAAAGTGGTTAAAACAATTTGAATTCAAAAACTTATTTTAAAAACTGAGATTTAGACTCAATTTCCAGATTTAAAACTTAGATTTAAACTTATTTAAACCTTTACTTTACAATTTAAACTTTCAGTTTTAAATTCAAGCCAAATACACTTTAAATACTTAAAGTTTGTAAAACAATTTAAAACCAGGATCCAAGCTAGCTTAAATCCACATTTAAACTTAGGTTTAAAACTTAGTTTAAATTTTGGTTTACATTTATACTACAGTTTAAATTTTAGACAGAACAGGTTTAAAAACCTGTTACAAAACATTACCCGAGACACTCGAAAACCACTTCGAGCCCAAACAAGCTTTTCCCGAGCAACTACTCGAGTTTCCCCACCTATCTCGTCTTCGAGTATTTTCTCAAATCACTTCGAGTTTGCCCCGATAAAATCTCATCTTCCTCAACCTTGATCAACGCAGACACATGTCATCACGCGTGCACGTGTACAGCACCACCGGTCGCCTCCGGTCAACATCGCCACGTCGAACAAGTAGACCACCATCCACAATCCCCTTTCCGACCATCGAAATTTCATCATCTCCGTGTATTCGAATTCGAGCATCAAGTCAACCCTGGAAACACGAACACAGTTTTTCTCCAAAACCTGGCAACGCTTCGCACTCGGCCCTCCGACCACCGTGACCCCTAGAACTCCGGCATTGACTTCAACTAGGGACAAGCTTCCACTACCCAAAGATCTGAAACACTCGGTCCATTGTAGAAGACGTGATGATCGACTACTTAAGCTTAACTAAAACTAGGGTTCTAAAAAGAATTTCACTGCCGCAACCTCTCTGATGAATTTTATCACCATTACCCATTTTTCTTAGCATCCACTTACACTCCTCTACCACCCGCCACGATCCCGGTCACCAGAACTTCGTAGATCATCAGAGATCGACGATAGAACGAATTTTAACCAAACTCGAACTGCTCTTAGCATCTAACTCTAAAAATTATGATTCAAGCTTTAAAAATCAAATTAAAGTATACGAATTCAGTTTATATGCCTGAAAACGAAATTTAAGAAATTTAAATTTCGACTTATATAAAGCTTTGCTCTGTTCTTTCAATTTCTAGAGGAAATGCTAAGTTGTTTTAGCTTGAATACATTTTTAAATTAAGGCTTAT
Organism: Allium fistulosum; assembly: GCA_030737815.1. Lineage (NCBI taxonomy): Eukaryota > Viridiplantae > Streptophyta > Magnoliopsida > Asparagales > Amaryllidaceae > Allium > Allium fistulosum. Next base: position 634,097,168 of record CM060908.1, on the reverse strand, counting down.
ACTAAAACAAATAAGTTTTGTTTTGATTTCAAGTGCTAACAGTGAGAAAATAAAAAGATATGAATTTTTTTCTTTGATTGATAGTGAACTCTGAAACCTGGAACAGAGGTATATCAACAAACATAGTTCAAATCAGATGTATACACACATCATTTACATGTAGATATATACATGCAGGCATATAAACAAAGCATTGTCATCTCATACTTTTAAAATCAACTTCAAGAATCAAGACAAACAGATGGTTTTTAAAGATTAAAGTTGCTCACCTATCTTCCAGAGGAAGACAGAGCTTCCTTTTTGTTGAATCAGGCTGTGAATCCTTGCAAGCTGAAGCTTCCTCTTTGATCTCTGGTTAATATTAAATTTGTTGGTTGATTTATTTGTTTGAGTTGAGCTTTTGTTTAAGTTTTAGATGTTATTACTTCAGTGTTGAAGATGGACGAAAAATGAGATGAAGGTGATGGATAAATAAATGAAGTTACAGGGTATAAACTTTGTGCAGGTGATAATGTAGTTTGTAAAAGTGATATTTTCTTCCAGTACAGACATACGCAGAGATTTTTATGAAGTTTGGGGCTGATAAAATTTCGAATTGACTTTGTTCATGCTAGCATTAAATGGGTGAGTCCTTTATGTCTTCATACTTATCTTATTTGTACAAAGATATTTTATTTTTATGTACATATCTTTGTTTCTTTTGCCTTGTATATATAAGATTTACCTATGTGTTTATTTTTTCTATGCTGTCTTGTTTATAAGCTATCCTCATGTACAAGTTTTGTTTCTTCTTTCTTTTATTATTTCTTGTTTCACCTTGTTCTTGAATAACCACTTACAGACTACCTTCATATTTTACTTATCTGGCAGCATTTACTTTATGTACACATTATAAAGTTGTTTTAGTCCTTTGTTATAAAATTTTAACTTAAGTATAAATATATACTTTTATACTTAAACAATTTACACTTTTATCTCTTCTTTTGTCTTTGCAATAAATAAATTTTAATTTTAAAACTTGATGTAAGATTTTATCTAAATGTTACGTTTATATTTTTATTGTCTTATTATCTAATAATATAAATAATTTTCTATTTTTAATTAATTGTTAAAGTTTAGCAAATGTATTTACTTGATATTTTTTTATAATTTATCTTATTTAAAATTTAGATTCAAGTCAAATATGTATACATATATTTATAATTTCAAATTGACTCATATATACCCAAATATACTTATATATTCACATATATACAATATTTACAATATTTTTAAATTTAAATGATTTATCCAACATTTATTTGAATTCGGGGAAACTCGCAATCACTTTTATCGATTAATTTTACAAATTGTCTTCAAAAATTCAATTAATTATCAATTTAAATTTAATTAAAATCCGGGGTCGTTACAGTCTATTCACAAATACTTATTAAAATAGCTGAAATTGTTACATGATTAAATTCCAGCATACTAGGTATACAAACAAATACCATACAATGCACGTAGGGAGAATGGATTTCCAACGAATGACTAGGCACTGGGGTACCACCTGTCACAGTACGTGGCCTAGATCACAGTACCGAGGAGTACGCCCGCTCCCCTGCAACACAAGGCCGGAATCATCCCTTACTGGATAATTCCAAATAAAATCACCCCACGGTTGGGATCAGCAACCGCACCACTAAGCCGAAATAAAGGGACATCTAGACAGGGATGACTTTACTCTCAAGTGGGGCCTACCCACGAAGCCTTGCTGCATAACCCCTGATTTTCAGTCATTCCCGGTTGATGAGGCTCGAGGCTAAACGATACCTTTTCAGAACATATCCCTTAGAATGCCCATCGTCCACCTGACGATGTCACGAAAGCATTCGTCCATACAAGTCCATCCCGGGTTCGAACGGAACCGAAGGCACTATTCCTACTACATCCATTTTGGAAATATCCTCAAGATTAGTAGCGACTAGCCCTTGCACTTCACAGCTCCATCTTCGACTCCGAACACGTTACACGAAACGTACAAACCGGATCGAAGTGGTATTCGAGTTTCCAGACCTAGAATACATTTCCAAATATTTATTTCCTCTGAATCACCAAGTACAAAAATACTTTTAATTTTAAAATAATTTAAAAACACTATATTTTAAATATATCTTATAACATTGAAATTAAACCACTTTAATACTTTATTAAAAATATATACTTTAAAATAAACCACTTTATAAATATAAACTAAATTTCTCCTTTTAAAACATAATAGCAAATCACTTTTATATAATTACTACAATAATATATTTTGAAAATCTTACTTTAAAGTTTAAACATTTAAAAAGAATAGATTTTTCCAAACATACTTACTTAGGAAATTAACATTTAGAAATAATCAATTTTCTAAAACATGCTTTTAAAAACACAATTAGAACTTTTAACTTATATTAAAAATTTCTTTGAAAACGTACTTGGCTATCCAGAGAAATACACTTCTCATTTCCATCTTTTAAAAATAAATCAACATTTATTTTTAAACCAATTCATATTCCTTTATAAATTCCCACCTTGAATTTATATTTCAAATATCCTCTGATATTTCATTTCACTTCATAAACCCAGTTTATATCTCCAAAATCTCATTTCTCTTAAATTTCAAATCCCAAAATATTTAAATCAAATTTATAATTGATTTCCCAATTTATTTTACTTTGAAATAAATTTCTTTACTTAATCCATTTATTTCCAAATTCATTAACTTCCAGATTTTATTACTCATTATGATTTTAAATCTTTAAACTGAAACACAAGTTTCAGATTTCCCAAATTCCTTCTTTCTTTTTAATTACATTTAAACATTGAATTAAAATAAATTATTTATTCCTTTAAATAACATCACATAAGTTTTTAAATTCAATATTTCTCGGTTTATTCAAAATTCCTCTTTTCCATATTTATTAGAATTTTGGGAATCACTTTTATTCTTAATCAGATTCATTCTCAAATTTATTCCAAACTCTTATAATTATTTTACTTAAAAATTTACTCTTTTATTTCTTTTCAAAAATTCCATTCTAGAGATTTTGATAATTCAGCACATCCAAATCGGTCCAACTAAACCATAACATCCAATTATCCATATAATTCATCACAGGATATCAACAAACATATCACAGAATATTTAAACAAAATTAAATATTTTGAGGAATCCAGTTGGATCCCTCCAACCTGTTTCCCTGCATCCACAGACGTTAGCACAATACCAATTCCACTTCGAGGTGGAATATCGCGGTATATGGGTTTATAAAATATCATCCGCTATTATGCGGCGCATAGGGTCTCATCCGCTATATAAATGCGGGAATGTCAACAACTCAAATATATACATATGCCAATATGTATATATGGGTATATACTACTATATATATCACATCAAATCAAATCAATCATCCAATAAATTATTTAAATCTAACCATTTAAATTTAAATTTAACTGAGTGAGATTAACTCACCTTTGACTTTTAAATTTGTCATCCAATCCAAACGGGCTTGTTTCCCCACAATTTTTCACAGTTTTAAACCTTGTACAAACATGTGTACAATTCATTAATATTTGAATTAGTCAATCAATTAATTACTATTTATTCATTTAATTTAGCTACTAATTTGGGTTTAATCCAATAATTTATTTTAAACTAATTTTCTTTGATACAATATTTTTAGTAACTAAAGTAATTAAACAAGTTAATTAAACAGGTTAACCACCCTAATTCATATTTTTAAAAGGTAATTTATATAAACCAAAAGTCCAATTTTCATATAACTATTCAAATCAAAATATTTTAAAATTCCTGTTCAGCCCTATATAGTTTCCAGTAAATAAATAAAATAAATAAAATAAAATAAAATAAAATAAAATAAAATTAAATCGAACTGATTTGAATGATCTTACTGTAAAAATATTTCTTATATCTCTTCTACTGTTTTTATAATATACATACATGCCTAAGTATTATCACTTTCAAATTGAAGTGAATAAACTGGATATACCTGACAGGATGAAACTCTCCTCGCACACGAACAACGATCCAAGCCTCAGTTGCGACATCGGCGAACCCACCGCGAGTCCTCAGCCTTGTTCGCGAACGCCATCGTGCTCGAGATTGACATCGCGACAATCAACTCTACCTCGATCACCACTTCGACTACATGAACGCGAGAGCCTCGCCGATTCGATCGAGCCAGCTTCCCCTGTCGCGAGTCTAACCCTACTCCCCCACAAGAGCCACCTTCGATCCTCCTTGAACGCCGGCCCCACGCGAGCTCGAGCCAACATCGCGATCCCCCATCGTTCAAACCACCTCGCGACACTCACCTGACATCGATCGATGTCGATAAGGACCCCTGCCCAAGCCTCGAATCTCCAGATCTGATGCTCTATGGTGCGAACGAACAGCGAGACTTCGTTCAATTTGAAGTCGAATGATTTAGATTTGCTTATTCGTTAAAGCTTCGACTCTTTAATTTATTTTCTTTTCGTTCTGAAGCTTTATTTCAGATGCGAGAGATTTTTTTTTAGTTCTGAAGATCTCGATCTATTTGAAGAGAATAAAAGAGGAATGCTCGGCTGAAATGTTTTAAGGAAGAAGTTGGCTTACATCAGAAGACAAGAAGGGGAACGTGACTTAAAGGAAAAGTAGGGAGACAAAATAAGACAGTTGCGTGTAGAATTGGGTTGTGAACAGAAATGTGAATTGAAGGAAAACGGCTGACATTTGAGTTAATTAAAAATTTAAATTTTTGAATTGGATTCGATTTAAGTTCGACGCGTTTATGTCGTATGCTCGCATAACCACTCCGAAAAATACAAAATTTGAAATCCGATAATAATACAATATTACGGATCCAATGGAACTGGTTTCGCTGAATTCCGAGACTGTGCCTCGGACGGCTATTTTTTTCAATTTCAACGATATATTTTTAAAACTGAACAAATCACTTTTAACATTCGATTTTAAAAGCTGCATTGTCTTCAGTATTATTAATATGACCTTTTCAAGTCTTTAAAATATTTTTAATTAGCTTAGAATGCCAGATTTACTATTTTATCCAACTTCAAATAAATTTAATTTAATAATTTAATTACTCAATAAACAGCGATATTTGAAATTTAAGTTTATAATTAACCTCTGAATATTTAAAATTAATTAAATATTCCAATTTCAAATATACAAAAATTCCGGGTCGTCACACATATAGAATCAACAATGATATTCTAAGGCATGGCCATTAGCTTAGTTGCATACTGCCTTAACCCCAGATCGAACGAAGACAGTATTTCATTTGCCTGTTTGGAAATTACACCTATAGATCAGTTTCCAGTTTATCCGGATATTCATGAAACATCAATATAGAGATGCATGGTTTACCTCAATCAGAGTGACATGAATGTGGTCTTCGACGTGAGAATAACTTTCATGCACGTTTTTCATAATGAAGTCGCTCAATTCACCACTGAATTCTACGCCTGTAGGGCCACCTCCAATGACCACGCAGTGTAAAAGGCGTTTCTTCTCTTCTTTTGAAAATGCCTAAACTAACAAGAAAAAATGTTAAATATCACATGTAGGAGAACATTGAATGGAATGGAATGATCTGATTCATAAATTACCAGGATTTTCTGACAACATCAAGTTTGAAAGTAGCTTCTTCCTTATTGCATGTGCACCATTTACTTCACGAAGAAAGAAAGCATGCTCCTTTACTCTTTTAATATTAAAGGTCAATGGCTCGGCGCCAGATGCAATGACAAGCTTATCGTATGCAACCTTAAAACGATGTGCATCTTTTGGTACCCCAGAAGTTATTGCGGCTTCACGGTATACCTAAAAGTCATGTCAATAAGTTCACAGAAAAACAAGTTAGGCTTACAAAACTTTGCTCTACTTGCCAACTAAATACGCTAACTAAGGTAATATTAAAAAATATCTCAAAGGATAGTTCATCCAAGCAAAGCATTAAGTAGTCAAGTTTTGGTAAACAGCGTAATAGACAGTCCCATCCCTATATGTCCAAAGGTAACTTATTGGTCAGAACATGAATACGTTGCATAATATGAGGTTTAACGCTCTATTTACTCAAAGCAAACCATTCTGTTGTATTGCAACTGATCCACAATGAGTGTCTATGGGTCCTAAAGCACCCACAATTTAGAAACAGTGTCTCTGTTTTATCAGGCTTTTTTAAGACTGAATAAGCTTTTACATCTACTTTTAGCCAGCATTTTAACAGTGTCTCTGTTTTGTCAGGCTTTTTTAAGACTGAATAAGCTTTTACATCTACTTTTAGCCAACATTTTAACCGTGTCTCTGTGGAAGGTGAGGAAGCTTGTGGGTGATTGGACATTTAAGTCAGAGGCAAGCTAGTCAGACTCAAGTGCAGGTTCCAAAGGCTTGGGAATCCACCGCCTAACTGGATGATGAGGTAAAGGAATTTCAGAGGGAATAGGTAACAAAGACTGAACATTGGGGAGTTGTGATGGTTGTGGACCATGCTTGCATAATGAATCAAAATGTCCAATAGAGTAACCAAATGATTTTAGATCTTATCGAAACAAATTTCTAGTATAGGATTTCCATAAATGATTGTCTCTACGTTATTTAGTTGAAGGGCATGAGCTGGTGTGACCATGAAGCTTAGAGCTCCTATTGTTTTAGTTTAACTAAGTAGGAGTTTATATTCTTTATTTTTATTTGATCCATACACAGGTCAGTACAAATGTATCAAACCTAGAGATACATACCAAGTCTCATGAGGCATCGGTAGTTGAATAATTGACAAAAAAAACTGTTTTTAGATCACATAGAAAAGCATACTTTGAATGTAGAAAAGCATGAACTTGTCTCGTCTTCCATAGAACAGCAGCCATAAAATTAATGTGTCTATTTTGTTAACACCGTTGCAAATAATACCAAAGTTTTGATGGAAAAAAGGTTCCACTAATTTTCTTGGAAATCAAAGCTAAACCTAAAAATGATTCTATGCCCGTACAGAGCTATTATAGCCAATTTACCCACGAAAGGTTGATTGCTCAGACATGTAAGGATAATGGATCCAACATGTACATTCTGTAGTATCAGGAGGAGAGCATAGATCATACTCCCATTGCTTATCCATTCAACATCATTCTAAATTGGGTTAGGAACACGTTTAATGACCCAATCCTACCAATTCAAATCATCCTAAATTGAGAAATGGAAATCTAGCACTTAACTAGCAGTTACAAATCAGTCTAGAATCAAAGATTTATCAAAATGTTATAATTAACACTAACATGCGCTAACATTTTCTTCGTACAAAAATAAATAAGAGCAATGCTATCAGCATCACCTGTTGCAAGCAATTGAAGAAATTTTTTTTACAATTGGTTGAATTCAAATTAGTTTGTCTTGCATTAACCGAACAATGGATCCCACTACCAATTACTCTCAATCAATTTTTAAGCAAGTATTAGCAAGGTTTCTCTCTAAGCAACTGATGCAAGCCTAGTTCAAATAGCTAGAAAAATCAATCATTCAAGGCAGTTCCACTAGGTTTCAGGATAAGCAATCAAACGTGTAAGGATTGACAGCCGTGATATCTACAGAAAGATGTGCTGTATTTATTATTTCTGTGAAATAAAGCTACAACCTTTAAAATCAAAAAATATGAAAAGAATTTATCAGTAAGCCAAACAATTCAACAAACATTAGCATGCAATTTTGAATCGACATAATTTTGTAAAGATTTAAAGAAGTTCATTGTGTAGTCATTTGACTCTACCATTGTAATTTTAATTTCCCTTTTCAATATCATTTTAACACATATAAAAAATAAACTCAAAATGTGTTACCTATCCATTCTTGTTTCAAGGAATCTCTGAAACAAACTTCTTCTAGCCATTGGCAGCATTTCCATATTCATGGCGCTATCTTTTATTAAGGCCACTTCAGATAAAACAATAGAGCTTGTATATTTTTTGGCAAAATTGATCAAATGTAGCATTTTCTGAGGGTATTTTATCAAAAGTGAGCACATCTCCACTGTAAAATATTGTCATTTGATCTCTAGTTGCTACATTTTTTGGTAACAGAGCGTAATTTCTCATGGGCTCGTTCAGGTCAAGTTCTGGAAACAGTAAGTTATCCTATATTCCCAAAGATTGAAATACGAACTTTACCCATATGCATTCTTTTCCGTTCCCATGTTGAATCTAGTTATATGCTTTCTGGCATTGGTTCTGTAAGAAAATAAATCAGATCAGGAGAAGGAACAGCTATATGTGTTCCCATATTTAAATCAGTCCAGAATTACAGCAAGCACTATTATCTCTGCAATATTGATGCATCTAATTTCTTTAGGGTGTTACCAATCCTACCAATGAGACCCCAAGAATATATTATATATTCATTTACCGGTACCAATGTGCTTGGCACACGGTTACATATGACATGGTTGGTACTTGGTACATGTATACATCTTCTGATATCATGAGACGACATATGGAAACATACAACCAATGGAAGCACTGGTTGTTTTTTATACCAAAATAAGAAGAATAATAAATTACCGTCAGTGCCAGCAAAGTTGTAATATTGTAATGATCTGCATTTTTCAATACTACGACCAGGCAACTAAATAAGCATCTATTGACTTGACATGGGCGGAGACAACTAATGATACAATTTATGCTTTAAGTAGATGAAAATTGTCAAATGATGACACATAAAAGTCTAAACCAATTTTTTAGCAAGCACAAATGTAATAACAATACTCTTCTTCACAAATACAGTTATACTTGATTAAATTAAACAACATAACAGGTGGGAATTATACATGTGCAAAGGAATAATAATTGGTGATAGGTGAATTCTGGCATGGAAGTAAAACAATATTAAGAAAATGATAATAAAGAAAGAAGGTTAAGAGCATGACTTGTCAAGTTTTAGGCTTACTTCAAGGAGGAACAGATCCTGGAACAAAAATATTAACAATCAAGATATTATATATGTTACTAGGCGTAGGTAGTTGGTTATATTTTTTTTATTTCTTATGCAAGGAACTTGTTTTAAGAGTATGCTGAATTTGTAAAACCACTTCTATTCCAAACGTTTTATTGAAAATAAAATCTCACACGTACGCACGCAAATAGGCTTAAAGAACAACTTTAACCTCAAGGACACGAAGAATATACTTTTTGCAATATTTTAGCACATGAGAAAACATCATTCAGCTCAAATCGTACAGTAGCGACGACAAAGTTGAGTGAGCGGCGGTTGTGATTGGCGAATGCGGCTAGAGAGATGATGCGTCAGCTTGGGAGTGACATGACGGTGATAGTCATCAGAATTCGCAGTAAGTATTATCAGAATTCAGAAGATGGTAGATAAAACCGACTTACCCTATGCTTGGTTAGGAACCCTAGACTTAGACTTGGAAGGAAGAGGAAATTATCTGAAGCGGTAGGTAGCTAAAGAAGAAAAGAGAGAATAAAATTTGAGTAAATGATTGGGGAAGAGGGAAATAAACGATGAAGAGGGAAAGTGAAATAATTAGAGGAAGCCGCGACCACCAAAATAATTCCCGCTTTGTAAGAGCGTTACATATGTAGTGCCTATCGAAGATGAACAAATTAAAGCAAATAATAACACCGTGAAATGAAGCGTTATCTATTGCCGTTATAAAAACCAACTTTTCTTGTAGTGATCGTTAAGATTGTGCATCGATTATCGTAAGTTGAATGAGAAGATGATAAAGAATAGGTACCCTTTACCGAGAATTGATGATTTATTTGATCAGTAGAGTGGAGCTAAAGTATTTTCCCTGTTGGATTTGGCGATAGGGTTCCATCAATTGATGTGGCAAAGGACAGTATTCCTTTGTCGGCGTTTGGAACAAGATATGTTTCATACGAATGGTTAGTTATGCCATTTGGACTGACTAATGTGCCTGCTTTCTTTGTGGATTTGATGAACTGTATTTTCCAAGAGCACTTAGATAGATTTGTGTTGGTATTCATTAATGACATTCTGATATATTCTAAGGATGAAAGTAATCATGAGATTCATCTTAGAATGATGCTTGACACGTTGAGGCAGTATCAACCGAAAGCGAAGTTTTCAAAGTGTCATTTCTGGAAGAAAAAAGTGAAGTTTCTTGGTCATAAGTTTTATAGAAAGGGTTGTCAGTGGATCTGTGTAGTTATAGCGCTCGGCGGATTCAATGCGGCGGAGGTGCAAAAAGTCATAGCGGGGATAAAGCGAGAATATAGCGGGATATAGCGGATGACTCTAAAATAGCATATAAAACTCATACTTAATAATTTTACAAATATATAAGTGGTAATTAAATGAAAAATTAACATTCAACTGAATTATAATTAATACATAAATAATTTTAAATAAAAACATATGCGAATATACTGTAAATAAACGTAAAATTGTTATATAACATAACTGAATTTAGTAGAATATTAGAGTATTTTCATTTCTTAAATTGTATTAAAAAATTAATTAAATTAATTAATTTCATAATTTTTATAATATATAAATGTCATTTTTCAATTTATTTCTTTTAAAGAAGATATAGAGGAAATAGCGGAATATAGCGGGAATAACGAAATATAATGGAAATAGCGGGGTTTAAAGCGGAAAGGCAATATTTGGGGGTATATGGAAAAACCATAGTGGTAGAAATCCGCTATGAGATATAGCAGGGTTATAGCGGGGTAATAGCGGAGCATTAACTGCACAGCAGTGGATTCAGCTAAGATTGAAGCTGTAAATAATTGGAAAAGACCCGAGATGTTGACCGAGATAAGGAGTTTTCTTGGATTAGCTAGCAATTATCGGAGATTCATCAAGAACTTCTTGCGGATAGCAGCGCCCTTGACTAAATTAACCAAGAAGGACGTAAAATTTAATTTGTCCGATAAATGTGAGGAAGCATTCCTTGAGTTAAAGAATTTGTTGACCAATGCGTTCGTGTTAGTTGTTCCAAATGGGAATCGGGATTTGGTGGTATCTACGGACACATGTGGAACAAGATTAGGGGTTGTATTGATGTAGAGGGGTAAAGCGATTACCTACACTTCTTAACAGCTTAGACCACATGAAGTTAGATTATGACTCATGATTTGGAGTTGACAGCGATGATTTTCGCATTGAAAGTGTGGAGACACTGCTTCTTAGGAGAAAGATTTGAGTTGTATACAGATCATAAGTCTTTGAGGTATTTATTTTCTTAGAAAGAGTTGAATATGAAACAACAGAGGTGGCTGGAGTTTTAGCAGCTTATGATTTTTAAGATTGATTACAGTTCTAGTCAAAGTACTGCCATGTTGTCTTACTTGGAAGTTCGACTAGTATTGATCGAGAGGATCTCTTTTGAGAAGAGGAATAATCCATTGTTAGTCGACAAATTAGAAGATTAGAAGGTGGAATTGAGATCGATGATTAAAAGATTTTAGTCTTCACTGGAGGGGATGGTTAAGAAAGAAGAGACAGTTATGTGTTTCAGATGTTGGAAAGCTAAGGAGAGAAGTTCTTAGGAAGTGTCATCAATCGAAGTTTACTATATATCATGGAGGAATTAAGATGTATCGGGATATGAAGAGAAGTTTCTTCTAGATGGTATGAAAAGGGATATAGGCTTATGGGTGAAGCAATGTGCAAATTGCCAACAAGTGAAAAGCGAACATCGAAAGTGGAGAAGATTACTTCAACCTTTAGATATACCAGTTTGGAAATGGGATTCAATATCTATGGATTTTATTGACGGGTTTCCAAGGTCAAATAGGATAAATTAAAGTATATGGGTCATAGTGGATAGACCGACGAACATTGCACACTTCATTCCCGTTAAGTCAACCAGGACGACACCTGTATTGTCTAAGTTGTTTATGAAGAATATTATTAGATTGCATGGAATTTATAGTAGTATAGTCAGTGATAGAGATGCCTTGTTCACTAGTGAATTCTGGAAGAGTCAACATGAGGTATTAGGTACTAAGCTTAAGATAAGTACCGCTTATCACCCACAAACCGATGGATAGACAAAGAGATGGTTAAAAGGTCCTTAAAGATTTATTGAGAGCTTGTGTACTAGGCTTTGGGTCATGGGAAGACCATTTGCACTTGGTTGAGTTTTCCTATAATAATAGTTATCAGAATAGTATAGAAATGGCATCTTTCAAAGCTTTATATGGAAGGCCGTGCAAATCACCAGCATGTTGGTTGGAGACTGGAGACAGATTGGTCCTCGGTCCAGACATGGTAAGAGAAGCCACAGAGAAGACTAAGTTAATCTAGTATATGATGCGAAAAGCTAAGTCTAGGCAGAAAAGTTACTTAGATAAAAGGCGTAAAGATTTAGGGTTCTCAGTTGGAGATCGTATTTTCATTAAAGTATCACCGATGAAGGGTGTGGTACAATTTGGAAAGTCAAGGAAACTAGCACCGATATATGTTGGACCATTCCCTATTATAGAGAGGATTGGTAAACTCACGTACCGAGTAGTTTGGCAGATGTCCATAATGTGTTTCATGTTTCTCATCTTAGGAAATATGTGCATGGTCCAGAGATTACCATTTCTCTGACTGCATTGGAAGATTTAGTAGTAGAATCGGATCTGACTTTTGTGAGCAACCAGTTCGAGTTGTTGTGAGAGATGAGAAGAAGTTAAGGAACAAGACACTCAAGTTAGTGAAAATCCAGTGAAATGACAACAAGAAAGATTGTACTTGAGAGACAGAGGACAAGATTAGGGATACTTATCCTGAGAAGTTTTGATGGTATGTTCTACATTTGTTGTATAGAAAGTTATAGCTGGTAGGATATACTAGCATTGGTTGCATGTTTGATATGCTTGTTATGTAATCCTTACTAAGTTTCGAGGACGAAATTCAAGGTATCAATTGGATAGATTAAATAGAAAAATGTAAACGTTTAAGGAGAACGAGATTTGAAACTTTATAAGGTGGAGCCGTTACTAATGAACTAACTAAGATTATTTAAAGATTTATCATATAAGAGAATATATGAAAGGCACACAATAGGTAGATCTATGTTTTATCCCTTAAACCCTCTACTCCTCATATTATTCTCATTTTTTCAAAAAACATAAACAATAAAAAAGAAGAAGAGAGGTCGACCATTAAATAAGGGATTAGAAGAGGAAAATAAAGCTAATCAAAGGAAAGATTTAGGGATTCAAGAGCTATGTCAAATCTCAACTCTAACTTTTAATTATAAGGTGAATAATAATTTTTCCATATCTATTATTTGATCTTAATTCGGTTATGGGTGATACCTGAATTTTTTTGATAAATTATGTCATGTTTTGGTTGATTGATTATTGTATGAATAGAACAATGAGTTATGGAATTTTATGAAATTATTTATACGGGTTTTAAGAGCAAAATCTAAGTTATTAGTCTCCAATCGATTTGATTTTTGGACATGTGATGTAAAACGTTAATTTAGAGATGAGGTTTTTAATTTCATAATTTTCCAAGTTATATTAAATATTTTACAAATTTTCTAAGGAGGAAATAGCTTTATTTCGGGCTTTAATTATTTAAAATAATTGAATATGGTTTTTGGCCCCAAAATTTTTATATGATAAAGAATATTGTATTTTCGAATTTCTAGAATTTTTGGGGATTTTTCCCTAGTGATTTCGAATTACTATGAATTTATTTTGCTAGATAAACATTTAAATGGATAATTAATTAAGGGTATTAATTAATTAGTTTGATCAACATTTTGGGACTTTGAAAATTGAGTGCAACAGATTTCTAAAAAAGATTTGGGTAAAGAAATTTTACTATCCAGTAGGAATTTGACAAAAGTATATGCTTTTATTAGTGATAAATCAGTTTACTTGATAATTACGATCCTACCATGCCGCTCGTATTCTCACCGAGCCTCAACAACACTGCATCTATGGGCATCAACGTCAATAAGGAGGCAAACATAGGATAACTACTTAGGTAGTTATTAAATATTTTCAACCGTGTCGAAGTCGACAACAGCGGTAACCTAAGTTTGGCGGCATCACAACTTCATGGTTCATCTATGTCGTCACCGCACTTTTTCACTCATGTGTTTAAAGATGATGCATATTTTTACTTCGACGCTATATACTAAGCGGCATAGTAGCCAAAGTATTTAAGTATGTTTCTATATTGACGCCGCTAATCTTGAAGCCGCTACTCATCAGTGTCGGCGACCTTATGTACACCAAGGTTTTATATTGAATAGGATCGACAACGATGTAGTGTAGCATTGATGCCACACTTCATCCTTTTAACGCCGGCGAGGCTCATTTTATTAAAAATTTTAAAATTTTAAAATGTGATATAGCCTATTTTCAAGAGGGTCGATAACCCTTTATTTTGGCAGTTAGCCATTTGTTTTATAAAATCCTAATCTTTTGTTTTGAAAGATGGATAACCTATATCCTATGAAAATCGACAACCTTACTTTTATCATAGAGTTTATACTTAAAAGAGTTAAGTTTTGCCTTCGACCTTGGACAGAGGTCGACAATGTCTTTATGTCGTGTGTGTTGTATGCTATCTTATTAAAGGTGGAGAGCCTTAAGCCTCTTTGTCGACATTGTTATTGACATCGACATTAATCAAAACTAACCTATTTAAAGGCGGTGAGCCATATGTTTTATGACTTCGACTTTAAAACCTAACCGGGGATACCAATATTTATATTGCTATGTGTTAAAAGTATACGAAGTTGACATTATTTATTGGGGGTACCGAGGTAAAATAAATTCGACACCAATCATTAGGGATACCGATGTATGTTTTAATAAATTTGGTATAGATCATCTGGGGATACCAATGTATGTCACTTTGAGATGTTATAAATTTAAAGGGAATAACCTCATTGGAGACACCAATAGACGGAGGTTAAATATGTGGGTAACATGAATTAAATTGTTAAATGATAGGTTCATAGTTATCTTAGGAAAACTGTGGGATGTGAAATGGATAGTCCACATCATGCAGGAGATAGAAAGTCTCTGCGAGGTTAATGAAGTGTTCATAGTTATCCTAGGAAAACTATGAGATGTATGATGGATAGTCCACATCATTTTAAATGAATGGAATATGTTTGATGAATAGTCTGCATAATTTAAATAGCTAAACCATATGTGATGGGTAATCCATATGGTAAGGGATGGGTAGTACAAGTAATATTTACATGTGAGATGGATAGTCCATATAATTTTGTTAATGAAACCATGGGTGATGGGTAGTTAACATGGTAGGGAATGGATAATCTAAAGAATTAATATATATAAGAATCCACATAAGTATAAGACAGATAGTCACTGAAAACTTAGATGGGTAGTCTAATAATTTGGAATGGATAATCCAGTCTATATTGCATGTTTGCATATCAGTATTTTATTATTTTATAACTATTATGGATGCAGGAGCATAGTATATGGTTGAGATGTTTTTGTTAAGAAACCAGTGAGGAGAAACCCGTTCCACTCAACGGTGTGGTCTCACTGGATATCTATTCGGTTCAAGATGGTAGGTTATTATTCACACTAGACTATTATCCAACCTGAAGTTTTTGTTTTCCCCCTTAAACTACAGGTACTCATTTGAGTAGGTCGGAAGTAAGAGTTTCAGGTTTCCAGTTAGATGAATAAGCTTCCGAAGATGTGCAGAAGGCAATCTAGCTATTTAGGAGTACCTATCTAATCCGCTGCGTCGTTTGGTTTTGTTTGTTTGGATGTAACGACAAGTTATATAACTGCTAAGTGTTAGACTCTGATCAACCAATGGGGCATCTTCATATGTCGCTCTTGGAATATTTTGTAATAGTTATATTTTCTCTAAATATGGAATCGCGAATGGGATTTTGTAATGAATGTGGAATCATATTTTGAAATGGAATAAAAGTTGTTTCTGAATTGTGTTTGAAATTTTTTCATATTCATGTGCTTCTAATTATTGATATAATTAACATAGCTGTAACGACCCGTAAAAATTCGATAATTAAATTGGTTAAATTTATAAGATTTTTATAATTAAATTTAGAAAGAAATAAAACTTTATAATTTATAATGAAGTGAAAGTTAGAAATGAATGTAGCATTGGTAATTAAAATTAATTATGTAAAATTGAAGTGAAATCCCAATAATGAAATAGTGTCAATTGTTGCACTTGGTTATAAAATAGAAATAAGTAAATAAGAATAAGTATTGGATTAACCAAGGAAATAATATATTGATTAATTGTAAATGAATGTAAGTTAATTGTTAATTACTTGAATGTCATTCCAATAAATGAAATAATGTAAATGTTATACTTGGTTATAAATGAAGTGTAAGAAAACAAATGTAAATAGTAAATTTACTAATGTAATAATGTGTTGTTAATGGTTTATGAATGAAATAATAATTAGAATAAAAGGTAATAATGTTAATATAAGTTGACTATCAACAACTTGAATGGAAATCCAAGCAACTGAAAGGGTTAAAGAGTTATCAGTGGCATAGGTTGTAAATAAAATTTATTAATATATGCATTTATTTGATAATTGAATTAAGAAGAAACTGATAATGTGAAGGATGTATTAATTAATTACGTAAAGTGCAATGAATAGAAATTGAATGGAGTTTGAATTGTATAGGTTGTTATAACACTTGGTTGTGAATAATGAATTTATTAGTGTGATTTAAAGTTAATGGTAATAATTAATATACGTTACCTATTTAATTAGCCTATTATATTAAAATATGAAACCAATAACAATAAATATAATTAAGTATTACGTTAATGTAAATTTAGGTAATATTTGGTAATAATGTAAATTGTTTTCATAGAGTAATAATGGATTTAACAAAAAGAATGAAATCAAGATGAATAAATACATTGGGAGTATAAATTTTAATAAATGTGTGCATTGATTTATAGTAGGATATAAAAGGTAATTAATAATTTAAAGGTTGATTTATTAATAGAACAATGTGTAATGGATGGAAATGGAATAAGTGTAGTGTAATGAGAGTTGTTGTAATAATTGTTTGTAAAGAATTAACTTACAAATATTATAAAATGTATAATGGTGACAGTTGGTGTTGTTACCAATTTAACTGATCAATTTCAAATAAATGTCAACAAAATGTTACATTAATGTGGAATAAGACCATAACTGTAGTGTGAATGTAATAAAAAGAAATAGAAATGTTAATTGTATTCATAATGTAATGATTGCTTTAATAGTAGAAGTGTAAATCAAAATATAAGAATAAAAATTGAATAAGTTTTGTAAAAGAGTAAACATATGTTTATTTATTTGAAATGTTTGTTAGCTGAAAGATTGATTGTAGAGATGAGAAACTATTATTTAGTGAGAAATATGTAATTACTGTTTGTATCCAATAGTGTAAATATGTTTAAATTACTATAAGATAGAGAATACTAATAATAAATTAATAGGTGTAATTAAAAGCAACTTATGTTTTGTGAAAATATATGGAAAGTTTGATTTAATGAAAATAACATTCACATCAAATAAAATGAATGTTTCATTTGTGACTGTAGGTTTAATTTCATTAAAAATAAAGAATAGAATGATTGATTTTAAAGGAAGAAATATATGTTTATTTGAACTTTGTTTTAGCTTACAGATTGATTACAAGAATAGGAAAGTAATCTATTTCAGTAAGTTATTTATTACTCTTGTGTACAAACAACAAATTTATATACGTGTTTAAATAAACAATTGTTCTATTTTTCATCTATTTTAGTTGTCTATTTTAAAATTTAACTTTGTAAGTAATTGCAATTAATGTAATTCAAATGTTTCAATTAAAAGGAAAGAAAACGGTGATTGCAATTAATAGATTTAATAAAAGAAACGCGCGTTTTGTGTTAAACAGAAATGGTGCTTTAAAGGAAATAAAAGAATTGAACGTTTTCATTTTTAAGGTAAGTATAATTTTATTAATTGTGCGTAGATAAAAAAATTATATGTGTACAAATTGAGTATTATTTGAGTGAATGAAATTAATTTGGTTATGTTTCGGAGAAATTGAATTTCAAAATGTGTATGTGGTCCCTTCATTTTTTTTTCACATGTAAATTTTAAAATAGTTATCTCATTTTTTTATACTTGGTCCGTCCATTTCTCCTTCTATTTAACACCTAAGCCTAGGCCTTTAGGCTACATTTAATTCTTTCCATCTCATTTCTTTTCTCTCTTCACCTTCCTCCTTTCTTTTTCATTTTTTTTCCTTCTTCAAATCTTCTTCTTCTTCTTGAAAGCTTCTTTTCTTTTTCAACTCTTCATCTTCTTTAAATTTTCTTCTTCTTTTTCAAACATTCTTCTTTTTTTTTTCTTTTTCCAAATCTTCTTCTTCAAATCCAGGTCCATACAAACTTCTCCGTCTCTTCCAAAACATTCTTAAAAAAAAGAGATTAAGGAAAAAAATCAAAATAAAATATTACGGAACAAGATAGCAATCAGGAAGGAGACTAAGGAAACATAGAGCGGAGCTATGGATTAGAAGTTTTTTTTTGATTCATATAAAGGTGAGTGTTTTAACCCACTCACAACTTCTAAGATTTCCTATGTTGTTAAATTCATGTATGATGTGTTTAGAAATTTATTTATAGCTGTTTGGCATATATTTCATCATTATCTCAGTTAATTGCATTCATCGTAATTAATTGTTAATTTATTTATTCATTGCATTTAAATTGCCAGTTAATTGTTAATTAATTAATTTATTGCATTTAAAACTGCCAATTAATTTTTAATTAATTTATTCATTGCATATAAACTGCCAGTTGAAAGTTATTAATTTTTATTGAATATAAACTATTTGTTGATGCCTGTTATATTTTATATGCTTTATATTGATGTTTGTTTAAATTGGATGATGATTGTAATAAATGGTTGTTTATTGATATTTGGATGAATGGATGCTATATTTTATATAAACTGCAAGTTATTATGCAATTTCATTCCATTCGGGATTGCGGTTTGAAATGATATATAACCGTAAACTTTTATCTTTAAAATTACGGATTGAAATGATAAATATCTGTATCACTTGACCATAGGATAGAAAAATTATATACAGGCACCATGGTCTATATATAAGATATTTTAAAGTGATTTTCTATGGATTTTGGAAAATAAGGGTTTATATATATACTAATTTTGATATTATACAAATATATTTTTATATATGGTTAAATTCTAAAATTTAAGCTAAGTAAAATTTGATGATGTTTTAAGTTTGATTTACGAATATTTCAAGTTTAAGCTTTATTTAAGTGATATTGAATTTATTAAATAAATATTTCTAAACTAAATAATAGTAAATTGAATTAAGGTATATATAAGATTATCAGATTTGGTTGGGAATTTTGGAATATTTAAAGTCTTGAAATATATCAAAATTGAAATGTTTTATTGAAATTAAGGTATTATTGTTTTCAAAGTATTGGTTTTCGAAATTGTTATAACTTTGAAAGTAATATGGTTTGAAAAATGAATTTATTTGAAATAGAATTTATTTAAGAATTATCTTTGAATATATGGATTTGAAACCTATTGAAATTGAAAATTTCGAAATATGACTTCAAAATGTGGTTTGGGTTTAAGATGATTTAAAAGAATATTTCAAGTTATCTAAATTTGAGAAAGATTAGTGATTGGAAATTTGGTTTTATTTAAAGGATATGTTTTGAAATGGCAAAAATATTTTGGTTTTAAAGTATATACTATTTTGAAGTAAAGGATATGAATGGCAAAAATATTTTGGTTTTAAAGTATATATTATTTTGTAGTAAAGGATATGTTTTGAAATGGCAAAAAATAATATTTTGGTTTTAAAGTATATACTATTTTGTAGTAAAGGATATGTTTTGAAAGGGCAGTGATTGTGTTTTTAAAAGTATATATATTTGTAAATGACCACGGTGTTATAATAACGATTGGTTGTTAAAGAGACCGGGATCGGATATGGACATACTCTTTGTCGATACCGAAAACCACTTTGACAACTGTGTACGTGGTGGAGTTTCCAGAATGAAGTAGGATGGTGGCGACGATCCTAAGGTATATACGTGGACCCAACTCCCGTGAGTTGGCATATGGTGGCTAAAACAGGAGCGATCTCGGACCAGTGAGGTAGCACCTCTTATCGGACGCACTTCTTCGATTCTATTCTATTACTTTGTGATTTTTGGTGGCCACCCTTCGATTTGGGAGTGTTGTTCGAGGTGGACGGTAGTGGCTGCTATCCGCTCCATCAGTCCGTGTGCGTAATTGGTATATCTACCCTGGCATTGCCTAGTTGTGCCGTGTCACCTACCATATCGAGCTTTACTACGATTATGATTTTAAGATCCGACCGCGTTAAGGTTCTCCATCCCCTTAACGCTATTTTCTATATGATTATACTTTATTGATTAGACATTATTATAATTGCGAATATTACTACATAGTAGATAGTTTAATGGATCCTTAAGAGATGTGAATCCCGAACATTTCTTAAGTTACTGCACTCACGTTAGACACTGGATAGGAGATGTCAAACCCCGTAAACATCTCTGATGCCGTTTACACTCATATTTATTTCATTGATTTAACTTACATAAGATCTTTTAGTTCTGACTCGAGTGTTTTGTCTTTTCAATTCGCTCGGGTCAGCCTGAGCATTTCAGGATTTGAAGGCCCTATTTCTGGAGGACGAAGACGAAGATTTTATTACTACTATTTATTATATTACACTACACCATTGTATTTCGTTGCATTTATTATCATTCTCTGGTATGTGTAACTCTGATATGTATTGTATAAGTATAATCAAATGTTTTGTAAAACAGCTTCATGAACTGTTATTTGATTATTATATTTTATCGTTCCGCTGCAAGATTCTATTTTGTTCTTTTATTTCTCCACTTTTTCTTATTTACCCCATAACAATCCACCCTTCTGTATGGTTTAAGTTGGCACGTGTGTCTGCTTAAAAGCATACAAAAAGGTGGGATGTTACATCTGGTATCAGAGCTTTAGTTTAGCGATAAACCTTGGCTTTGTGGGGTCTGACTCTTTATTAATATGGTAGTAATACCCTATGGGAGTCGCTGAGTGTATATATATGGGAGAGCGTATTTGTTAGTGTTATAAAAAGGTTTTAATATTGTGTTAATCTGTTCCGTTTTGTATTTATAATTTCTGGTTGGTGCATGGGACGCTATGACATCAATAGGAATTTCTAAACACTTAATAGGACAGACCGACATAATATTTGTTTTTAATATAGGCGAATGAAATAACTTTGCATATTATATTTTCTATATATAAAAATATTTTAAAAAGATATATATTTGGATTGCAATAGATTGGTTGTTAGGTAATGAAATTTATTAATAATAGTTGGAACTAAGTGAAAATAAAATAAATGAAAATTGGAAATTTAGAACTTAAGTTCCGAGGTTCTTTAAGATTTCTTTCAATTGATTTTGGAATATAATAATAATATTGTTAGAAGTATTTTCTGATATAAATATTTCAATAGAATTTGAAAGAAATGTTTAAAAGAAATTCTGCAAAGAAATAAATTTTGTACTCCCCTCTCTATCGCTGGAAAATAATTCGGTGATGAGTGCACGCATCATCGATGTTCATTTTCGAGTTTCGAAGCGGGAAGACCACTGTAGTAGTTTTACTACAGATTTATTTTGATAAACAAATATAAATTTTAAATTGTTTTAATATAATTAGATATATATATATGTTGCAAGTATATACATTTATCTATTATTTTTAAATGATTTGAAACAGAACCCGGTATTTAATTCTTGAGTTTCCATTAATTAATAGTTTCAATTATTTTTAGTGAAATGGAACATAACTAATTAATAATTGGAACCTTTAATAAAATAAGAGATTTAATGCTGAGTTTTAAATGGAATTAAAAGAAATTTGGAATTTGTAACCTGTCAACCAAGGGATATTATGATTGAACATTAAGTTAATTTAAAAGAGATAAAATAAACTTGTGTAACTTTCAATTTCATTCTTAAAGGCATAAATATAACTTACCAATTATAAAAGTTGAGATGTTAATAAGGAAGTGTAATGTAAAATTATACAAGTAAACCTAAAAGTAATGAAAGTATTCAATGCATTCTTTAATAGATAAGGATTTATTTGTTAGAGTTGTTATGAACTTAAGTATAATTGAAAATGTTATTAATTAAATAGAAATGTAAGTATTATAGGAAAATGAAAAAAAAAAACTTAAGTTAATTGATATGCGAAGAAATTTAATCAAACATGAAGACTATAAATAAATGAATGTTAATAAATGGAATTATGTAATAATAAATGAATGAATAAATATAATGCAAGAAATTAGTAGGAACTGATATGACAATAATAAATGAAATTGAACATTTGTAAGTAATAAATGAAATAAAATGAAATGGAATTAATAAGAATGAACTTAATTTATTGTTTGAAATTGTTGTTTGTTTTGGTTTATGAGTTGTTTAGATAAAGGATACTTTTAATTGCTTAGATGTATGAATAATCTATTGAGTTATCTAAGGCTACTGAGTAAATGGAATACTTCATAGTTATTTGTCATTCTATGTGATTTAAAGTGTCTTACCCCGAACAAACCAACTGTTTTATTTGCTTGAATGGTTGATGTGTATTTGATGTGTATGTTGTTGGTTGCAAGTGATTGTTGTTGTATTGATTTGTTGGTTAGAGGTTGAAACAACTTTAAATATTTCATTTTATATAAATATTAACTCTTTTCGAATTGTATAAGTGAAATACAGGTTATGGAAGCAATTGCTACTGCTTTTGGTTTCATAATTAAGCGTTGTTTGCCCAACAAATAGGTACGTTCTCGGATTACGGTTTTATAGCGTTATTATATTATTTTTCCTGTGTTGGGATATATTATTTTGGAAAATATATGTTATATATTGTTATATTTGATATTATATTTTCTTCCGAGCCTCTCCGTACAAAGGAGACTCTACCAAAATTTTCTGTAAATTGTGGACTTAGAAATTTTTTGAAAATGTTTTCCAAACTTTATTAATTTGAGTATAAAATGATTTAATGGTTATAAATTTGTATATTTTATTTAAATAAATTAATTTTGTAAATTTCATTGTTCATAAAGTTAATATTTTTGAATAAGATATATCGATTTCTTAATTCTCCTTTCCCTTCTTCTTCCTTTTCGGGGACGAAAAGTTTTGAGTGGGGGAGAGTGTAACGACCCGTAAAAATTCGATAATTAAATTGGTTAAATTTATAAGATTTTTGTAATTAAATTTAGAAAGAAATAAAACTTTATAATTTATAATGAAGTGAAAGTTAGAAATGAATGTAGCATTGGTAATTAAAATTAATTATGTAAAATTGAAGTGAAATCCTAATAATGAAATAGTGTCAATTGTTGCACTTGGTTATAAAATAGAAATAAGTAAATAAGAATAAGTATTGGATTAACCAAGGAAATAATATATTGATTAATTGTAAATGAATGTAAGTTAATTGTTAATTACTTCAATGTCATTCCAATAAATGAAATAATGTAAATGTTATACTTGGTTATAAATGAAGTGTAAGAAAACAAATGTAAATAGTAAATTTACTAATGTAATAATGTGTTGTTAATGGTTTATGAATGAAATAATAATTAGAATAAAAGGTAATAATGTTAATATAAGTTGACTATCAACAACTTGAATGGAAATCCAAGCAACTGAAAGGGTTAAAGAGTTATCAGTGGCATAGGTTGTAAATAAATTTTATTAATATATGCATTTATTTGATAATTGAATTAAGAAGAAACTGATAATGTGAAGGATGTATTAATTAATTACGTAAAGTGCAATGAATAGAAATTGAATGGAGTTTGAATTGTATAGGTTGTTATAACACTTGGTTGTGAATAATGAATTTATTAGTGTGATTTAAAGTTAATGGTAATAATTAATATACGTTACCTATTTAATTAGCCTATTATATTAAAATATGAAACCAATAACAATAAATGTAATTAAGTATTACGTTAATGTAAATTTAGGTAATATTTAGTAATAATGTAAATTGTTTTCATAGAGTAATAATGGATTTAACAAAAAGAATGAAATCAAGATGAATAAATACATTGGGAGTATAAATTTTAATAAATGTGTGCATTGATTTATAGTAGGATATAAAAGGTAATTAATAATTTAAAGGTTGATTTATTAATAGAACAATGTGTAATGGATGGAAATGGAATAAGTGTAGTGTAATGAGAGTTGTTGTAATAATTGTTTGTAAAGAATTAACTTACAAATATTATAAAATGTATAATGGTGACAGTTGGTGTTGTTACCAATTTAACTGATCAATTTCAAATAAATGTCAACAAAATGTTACATTAATGTGGAATAGACCATAACTGTAGTGTGAATGTAATAAAAAGAAATAGAAATGTTAATTGTATTCATAATGTAATGATTGCTTTAATAGTAGAAGTGTAAATCAAAATATAAGAATAAAAATTGAATAAGTTTTGTAAAAGAGTAAACATATGTTTATTTATTTGAAATGTTTGTTAGTTGAAAGATTGATTGTAGAGATGAGAAACTATTATTTAGTGAGAAATATGTAATTACTGTTTGTATCCAATAGTGTAAATATGTTTAAATTACTATAAGATAGAGAATACTAATAATAAATTAATAGGTGTAATTAAAAGCAACTTATGTTTTGTGAAAATATATGGAAAGTTTGATTTAATGAAAATAACATTCACATCAAATAAAATGAATGTTTCATTTGTGACTGTAGGTTTAATTTCATTAAAAATAAAGAATAGAATGATTGATTTTAAAGGAAGAAATATATGTTTATTTGAACTTTGTTTTAGCTTACAGATTGATTACAAGAATAGGAAAGTAATCTATTTCAGTAAGTTATTTATTACTCTTGTGTACAAACAACAAATTTATATACGTGTTTAAATAAACAATTGTTCTATTTTTCATCTATTTTAGTTGTCTATTTTAAAATTTAACTTTGTAAGTAATTGCAATTAATGTAATTCAAATGTTTCAATTAAAAGGAAAGAAAACGGTGATTGCAATTAATAGATTTAATAAAAGAAACGCGCGTTTTGTGTTAAACAGAAATGGTGCTTTAAAGGAAATAAAAGAATTGAACGTTTTCATTTTTAAGGTAAGTATAATTTTATTAATTGTGCGTAGATAAAAAAATTATATGTGTACAAATTGAGTATTATTTGAGTGAATGAAATTAATTTGGTTATGTTTCGGAGAAATTGAATTTCAAAATGTGTATGTGGTCCCTTCATTTTTTTTTCACATGTAAATTTTAAAATAGTTATCTCATTTTTTTATACTTGGTCCGTCCATTTCTCCTTCTATTTAACACCTAAGCCTAGACCTTTAGGCTACATTTAATTCTTTCCATCTCATTTCTTTTCTCTCTTCACCTTCCTCCTTTCTTTTTCATTTTTTTTCCTTCTTCAAATCTTCTTCTTCTTCTTGAAAGCTTCTTTTCTTTTTCAACTCTTCATCTTCTTTAAATTTTCTTCTTCTTTTTCAAACATTCTTCTTTTTTTTTTCTTTTTCCAAATCTTCTTCTTCAAATCCAGGTCCATACAAACTTCTCCGTCTCTTCCAAAACATTCTTAAAAAAAAGAGATTAAGGAAAAAAATCAAAATAAAATATTACGGAACAAGATAGCAATCAGGAAGGAGACTAAGGAAACATAGAGCGGAGCTATGGATTAGAAGTTTTTTTTTTGATTCGTATAAAGGTGAGTGTTTTAACCCACTCACAACTTCTAAGATTTCCTATGTATGTTAAATTCATGTATGATGTGTTTAGAAATTTATTTATAGCTGTTTGGCATATATTTCATCATTATCTCAGTTAATTGCATTCATCGTAATTAATTATTAATTTATTTATTCATTGCATTTAAATTGCCAGTTAATTGTTAATTAATTAATTTATTGCATTTAAAACTGCCAATTAATTGTTAATTAATTTATTTGTTGCATATAAACTGCCATTTGAAAGTTATTAATTTTTATTGAATATAAACTATTTGTTGATGCCTGTTATATTTTATATGCTTTATATTGATGTTTGTTTAAATTGGATGATGATTGTAATAAATGGTTGTTTATTGATATTTGGATGAATGGATGCTATATTTTATATAAACTGCAAGTTATTATGCAATTTCATTCCATTCGGGATTTGCGGTTTGAAATGATATATAACCGTAAACTTTTATCTTTAAAATTACGGATTGAAATGATAAATATCTGTATCACTTGACCATAGGATAGAAACATTATATACAGGCACCGTGGTCTATATATAAGATATTTTAAAGTGATTTTCTATGGATTTTGGAAAATAAGGGTTTATATATATATACTAATTTTGATATTATACAAATATATTTTTATATATGGTTAAATTCTAAAATTTAAGCTAAGTAAAATTTGATGATGTTTTAAGTTTGATTTACGAATATTTCAAGTTTGAGCTTTATTTAAGTGATATTGAATTTATTAAATAAATATTTCTAAACTAAATAATAGTAAATTGAATTAAGGTATATATAAGATTATCAGATTTGGTTGGGAATTTTGGAATATTTAAAGTCTTGAAATATATCAAAATTGAAATGTTTTATTGAAATTAAGGTATTATTGTTTTCAAAGTATTGGTTTTCGAAATTGTTATAACTTTGAAAGTAATATGGTTTGAAAAATGAATTTATTTGAAATAGAATTTATTTAAGAATTATCTGTGAATATATGGATTTGAAACCTATTGAAATTGAAAATTTCGAAATATGACTTCAAAATGTGGTTTGGGTTTAAGATGATTTAAAAGAATATTTCAAGTTATCTAAATTTGAGAAAGATTAGTGATTGGAAATTTGGTTTTAATTAAAGGATATGTTTTGAAATGGCAAAAATATTTTGGTTTTAAAGTATATACTATTTTGAAGTAAAGGATATGTTTTGAAATGGCAAAAATATTTTGGTTTTAAAGTATATATTATTTTGTAGTAAAGGATATGTTTTGAAATGGCAAAAAAAAATATTTTGGTTTTAAAGTATATACTATTTTGTAGTAAAGGATATGTTTTGAAAGGGCAGTGATTGTGTTTTTAAAAGTATATATATTTGTAAATGACCACGGTGTTATAATAACGATTGGTTGTTAAAGAGACCGAGATCGGATATGGACATACTCTTTGTCGATACCGAAAACCACTTTGACAACTGTGTACGTGGTGGAGTTTCCAGAATGAAGTAGGATGGTGGCGACGATCCTAAGGTATATACGTGGACCCAACTCCCGTGAGTTGGCATAAGGTGGCTAAAACAGGAGCGATCTCGGACCAGTGAGGTAGCACCTCTTATCGGACGCACTTCTTCGATTCTATTCTATTACTTTGTGATTTTTGGTGGCCACCCTTCGATTTGGGAGTGTTGTTCGAGGTGGACGGTAGTGGCTGCTATCCGCTCCATCAGTCCGTGTGCGTAATTGGTATATCTACCCTGGCATTGCCTAGTTGTGCCGTGTCACCTACCATATCGAGCTTTACTACGATTATGATTTTAAGATCCGACCGCGTTAAGGTTCTCCATCCCCTTAATGCTATTTTCTATATGATTATACTTTATTGATTAGACATTATTATAATAGCGAATATTACTACATAGTAGATAGTTTAACGGATCCTTAAGAGATGTGAATCCCGAACATTTCTTAAGTTACTGCACTCACGTTAGACACTGGATAGGAGATGTCAAACCCCGTAAACATCTCTGACGCCGTTTACACTCATATTTATTTCATTGATTTAACTTACATAAGATCTTTTAGTTCTGACTCGAGTGTTTTGTCTTTTCAATTCGCTCGGGTCAGCCTGAGCATTTCAGGATTTGAAGGCCCTATTTCTGGAGGACGAAGACGAAGATTTTATTACTACTATTTATTATATTACACTACACCATTGTATTCCGCTGCATTTATTATCATTCTCTGGTATGTGTAACTCTGATATGTATTGTATAAGTATAATCAAATGTTTTGTAAAACAGCTTCATGAACTGTTATTTGATTATTATATTATCGTTCCGCCGCAAGATTCTATTTTGTTCTTTTATTTCTCCACTTTTTCTTATTTACCCCATAACAATCCACCCTTCTGTATGGTTTAAGTTGGCACGTGTGTCTGCTTAAAAGCATACAAAAAGGTGGGATGTTACAATAGCCGCATTTTATTGTCGGGAATTAATAGCTATGGATGACTACAACATCCGTAGTGGTTAGTTTTAGGCCTCAGAATGGAGGATGTTGCAGGTGTTTCGTGAAACTTGTATTCGAGGGAGGGGGCAAAAGTGAATTTTGAAACTTTTGAAGGGTGTTTCATAAAACATCACTTTATTCACCGTTGTGTAGTTTACTAGTATAAATAAGAACAAATTTTAATATATGCTTCCTAAAAAACTAATTCAAATAGCAGGTCTCTTTTAAAACTAATTGTAACAGTAAGTCTTTTTTTGAGATTCAACATTTATTCATGCGCATTTATTAATTCGCAAGATATAAAACAAAAATAGTTGTAACAGTGGTGTGGTTGGTAAGGGTAGGGAGTTAAAATATTATTGAATTTAGTTTAGATCATGGCTTCAATCCCGCTTCCACTATATTATGAATTTTTGTTAACTTACTTTATTTTTATTATCAATTTTATTAATAACTTTCGTAGTATACTTTCTATCACTTACTAACTATATCTTTTTTTAATAATGAATTTGTTTCATAAAAGCGTTGTTATATTTTATCAAATTAGACAAATATTCCACTAAATATTTTTCGTTTGGCAATCTTTATTTTTTGATAACTTTTGTAATATTATTTTAATCACCTACTAACTATATATACTTTTTGTAATAAAAAATTTGGTTAATAAAAGTGTTGTCCAATAAATATTTTTCTTTTGGTCTAGAGCTTTTAGATTTTTAATGCAACATGTATGAAAAATATTACTATCAACAAACATTTTTTCCTTTTCTTACAAAAGCTAATAATTAACCGTGAAATTGACATAAATTTTCTCAATTACTAATTATATTTTATCATCATGATTATTATAAAAAAAGATCTTTATTAGATTTTGAAAATGAAACTACTGACTATATTTTGATATACTTATTTTTAGTATCAATTTCATATTTCATTACTAAAGCTTGTAAAGAATGAAAAATAACATCAAAATTCTAATATTTTGAATTATATTTATCATAATACAAAACAAGAAAATATATATTATGATATTTTTAGAATGTACTACTAAATATATATTATTTATTTCTAATATCAATTTCATATTTCATCACTAACACTAGTAAAAAAGAAAAATAACATCAAAATTCTAAATAAATAAAACGTGTTTGTTGCAATTTTTTCTAATTTGCTAAAAAAAAGTTCTTTTATAAAAGTTATTATTATTATAAATAGTATAATTAGTAATAAATAAGCAATATAGCTTTAATAATATAATTTTTATCCATTAGGTTATCAATAAATGCGAAATTGATATTAAAAATAAATATATTGAAATATAGTAAGTTATTTTCAAAACGTTGTAGAGAATATTTTCATTTTTTGAATAATCATAATGAAAAAATATAGTTACTAATTGAGAAAAATTATACCAATTTTATATTTTATTATTAACCTTTGTATTTAAAGATATGCAAGTTTGTTGATTTCATTAAAAAA
Source organism: Allium fistulosum (assembly GCA_030737815.1). NCBI lineage: Eukaryota > Viridiplantae > Streptophyta > Magnoliopsida > Asparagales > Amaryllidaceae > Allium > Allium fistulosum. The sequence continues at coordinate 634,067,280 of CM060908.1, read as the reverse complement.
TATATAAGTTAGTTGATAATAACAGTATTCATATATATTGCATCAAAATTCTAAACCAAATAATAAATGTTTGTTGGAATATGTCTCTAATTCGATGAAATATAACAAAGCTTTTATGAACCAAATTTATTATTACAAAAAATTACAGTTAGTAGATGATTAAAAGTATATTACAAAAGTTATTAAAAAATAAAAATTGACTAGTGAAATATATTATTGGAATATTTCTTTAGTTCGATAGAATACAATAATACTTTAGGGAAAAAAGTTATAATTACAAAAAAATTATCATTAGTAAGTGATAAAAGTTTATTATAAAAGTTTTTAAAAGAAGGTTGATAATGGAAAACAAAATCAAGTTAGCAATAAATTTTGTCCTAGGATTACATTCATAAATACTTTTAACCTTTGACCCTTATCAAGTATACCACTGTTATGTATATTTTATATCTTGCACAATACATAAATGTGCATGAATAAACGTTGAATTTCAATAAGTGACCTGATTTTACAATTAGTTTCAGAAAATGTCTACAGTTGGAATTAGTTTTTTTAGAGGCTTATATTAAAATATTGTCCTATAAATCTTTTATAATAGTTTTAATATCGTTAGTGTCATATTTTTTGTGTTGGCTCGAATTATCAAAAACATATCTCTGCAAATAAAACCAAATCTTGATATCACTTAAAAATATGATATTCTAGCAATTAAACTTTATTTACAAATTCAAAACTCTCTTTACAGATGTTACCAAATCTCAATATCCGTTGAAAATAAAATTTAAAAAATAAATCTACTCTACAAATTCGTTCTTTATTAGTTAATATTATAAATAAAAGTTAAAACTAATATAGAAAAAAAAATGTTGCAACTCAAATATAATTTTTTAACCAAATATACATAATTCAACATAAAAATATAGTTGAATATACGTGTAAATTATTTTCTTCTAGATGTGTTAAACATATACAATGTTTAAAAAACAGTTTATGCGCGAAGCACACGTTCATAGCGCTTGTAATTATTTGTTTAATTGGAACTAACGAATAATTACAAATGATTTCTTTTCAAAGTATGCAACCAAACTTTTGCTTTATTAACAGTTGGGCTGTTTACCAGCATAAATAATTATCAAAGTAGGTGGAATAACCTAATGGTGTAAGAAAATTCTTTACTGTTCGATCTTTCATGATTAATGATGAACAATTCAAGTAATAGCCCAAGGATCACCAATACCGAATATTTCACAAACAAAACTTAATATGATTTATTGTTTAAGATGACATACCTTGATTAACAGCGGAAGATGTAATGGCTGTCATCTTCTTCTTTTTTCCGACTTCTAATAATTACTCTTCTTCTCAGAATTCGATTTCTCTCTCTAACCCAATTTCTTTATGTGTTTCTTGATGGAGAAGAATACATCTATATCGTGGGAGAGAGAGGACCCAATCCTTTATATAACATTTAACTCTAAATCTGGTATGTCCATCATATACCAATTCAACGCTTATGATTAATCACATACCTAATGTTCTAATTATAGAACGGTCTATTTATGACTTAATTAATCGGGTCACATTAAGATTAGAAACTGCATAACGTTAAAGGTAAATGAAATGTTCTATTTATGACCTAATTAATAGGGTCACATTAAGATTAGAAACTGCATAACGTTAAAGGTAAATGAAACGTTCTATTTACGACCTAATTAATAGGGTCACATTAAGATTAGAAACTGCATAACGTTAAAAGTAAATGAAACGATTGCAGTTTCTAATAGCAGATTTCTAACATTCTCCCACTTGACCCGATTATTCATAATATCAAGTGTTGAATATCATACTATGATAAATTGTTGAGAGTTATGGTGGTTGTGCATTATTAATTCAATGCATTCCCTTCCATATACTACAATACCAGCAATCCATCATTTTATACTCATAATTTATATAAAACAGCATAATGGTCCACATAATGTCTTATATCATAATGATTAAACATAATATCTTTATAAGACTTTTTCTTGTTTAAAATTACATAAAGTACGTACCACCACATTAAAACAAGAGACACAAAATTGTATATCAGAAACACACAAAGGAGCTCAGAATGTCACACATCAATTATTATTAATACAACCAAGACCCATTCTTTGAACATGTGTGTAACGACCCGTATTTTACGGATCGAAACATCGTAAAACAGTTGACAATTAGGTCGCATTGTTGATAAGTCATTCAGAGTTTAAGTCTTAGGTCGTGAACGACCTATGGTAGGTCATAAGTCGTGTGCGACTTAGAATGCTTCAGCTCCGACTTACTAGTAGCGTTGCATCTTGTCATCTTTATTGTAGAAGTGGTAAGTCGGGGACGACTTAAGGGGAGTATGTCGTAGGCGACCTATGGATTGGGATAAGTCGTATGTTGAGGCTTAGATCGTTGGGAGCTTAGGTCGTATAACAGTTAAGTCGTAGACGACTTATAGGGGTTGGCGACCTAAGGAAGAGGGGTAGTGGTTTAGGTCGTTTGACAGTTTAGGACGACTTATAAGGCTTAGGTCGTAGACGACTTAAGGAAAGTTGGTGACCTAAGAGTTTTGGTGAGTTAAGTGTTAGGTCGGCTGGGCGAGTTAACGACCTAAGGAATTGACCGACTTAAGACATAGACGACTTAGGGAGTTAACGACCTAAGGGATTAAGTGAGTTAGCGACTTAAGGATTTTAGGTCGTATGGTAGGTTAGGTCGGTCGAGCGACCTAAGTGTTGACGACTTATAGAAGTTAGCAGGTTAGCAACCTAGTGGTTAGCGTAGTTGGGTCGTAGACGACTTAGGAATTAGGTCGTAAGGGGTTAGGTCGTAACCCAGTTATGTCGCGTGGTTATTTAGTCAGTTAGGTCGTAGCCTATCTGTTAAGTCGTAAGTCGCACATAGTTAGGTCGCTAAGTGTTAAGTCGTATGGCTTCTGATAAGTCGCGCGCATATGCTATGTGTTGAGTCGCGAGCGACCTAGGAGTTAGGATGTTAAGTCGTATCTCGTTGAGTCCTGATTCGTTAAGTCGCGTGCATGGTTTTAGGTCGAAGGACTGTTAGGTCGTAGGTCGGAAGTGTTAGGTCGGCAACGACTTAGGAAGGGCGGACGACTTAAGAATCTGCCTATAAATATGAGAGTTTTTCTCACTTTTTGGGATCCGGATTTCGAAGCGACGAAGTGCTGCCATTTTGAGAGCTCGACTTCCACACTTCTTCACTTCTTTTCTCCACTCTAATCTAGTGATTCCTTCCATCCATATTGAAGATCAAATCGAAGATCGAAGAGCTTAGATTGAAGATCTACATTCTTCGAAGAGAGATTTCATCGTTTGAAGCGGATTGGTGATAGATCAAGTTAGATCCTTCGCTGTCCAGATCTGAAGTGTGTTGCTTTTGAGTTGTTTTGGTGATTTGGTGAGTGGTGATTATCTCTCACACGGATCCAAAGGAATATATCGGATCGTTGGCTTGATTTGGTGTTAAAGTAGTGATTTCCATGCATTTTTGTAAACCTAAGTGTAGATCCATATAGATCCATTGTTCATGATGATTTGACAACCATTTTACTACATTATTAACCTATGCAAGTTCATTCATCAAGTTGTAGAGATATTTCTCATGTTTTCATGCTTGTTAGACTTTCTACTCTTTATTTACGAAATTGCCATTATTGTTAATATTGTCTATTTAGATCATATTTGAATGCTTGTTTACTTGGATTAATATTTGACTTGATTGATTGCTATGAATTAGATGATTGATGATTTGATTTAGACAAGATGGTCGAAGATGATTCAAAAGCTAAGGGAAAGGCTCTTGAATTGGAAAAGCTGCTTGTGGCATATGTAGTGGATGATGAAGCTCATATGGATAGATTCGATGATGATGTTGAGATGAGACTTTGCTATGATGATGATGAGGCGAAGTATGATGTGAGATAGCCTTGGTCTAATCCAGACGGGATCATTCCAAGCATGTTGATAACTCGGTGAAATGGTTCGAGTTGAGGATAATGGTTTGCTCGAGAGGCGCTTGAGCTAGTATGGAAATAGTCGTCGAGGAGGATGACTAGAAGGCTGAGATCTCATCGTTGTTGAAGGTTCTAGCATGCTCAAAGCAAGAGTACGTTGGGAAGATTCGATAGTCCCTAAAGGCTAATGATTGATAGTCAAGTACTCTGGGCAGATTCGATAGTCCTAGGCACGGGTCACGATGACGTGCAGAGTTATGTCTAGAACCAGGGTTTTCCATTAGCCCTTGATGGACGGCTGAAAGAATGTGCCGGTCATTCAATTAACGGTGATATTGAGGCAATGATAACAGTGATAGCCAGAGTCATGGATGTTTGGTTGTATCGTCATTCGGTCTCAAGAGCGGTATTTTCTGGGTGCTTATCTGATCTTGGTTTAGGCCTTGGGGGTTTGTACTTGGAAAGCATCGCCCTTGACTCGAGTGATAATTACTTTACATTAAATTGTATGCTTTGCTATGCTTGCTTCTGCTTAGTGTGTGTCTGGGGGCTATCACTGTAGAAAGAGGTGGAGTGGGAGGGTTGTATTCCTATTCCTTTTCCTTTATGCTCTTTTGGTATGTTGTTAGTTAATTTACTGCTCACTAAGACTGTTGTCTGACTCAAGGCTTTATGTTTAACTCTTATTGCCTTGGGCTGTTCGTCCATTTTGGGACGGGCAGACTAGGTAGCAGGTGACAGGTGCTGTTCTTGCTTTCCACGTTGCAGATGACGAAGACGAGCTGGAGTATTGCATATTATCTTCTTACTATATGTACTGGTTGTTCCGCTGCTTTGTATTCTCTGAGTGATATGTAGTGAGGCTTGATGTATTGACTATTCAGATGTTGTATTCAACTATTATGAAGTTTTATTGATGAGATTCTATTTCTGTGAAGCTTCACTATATATATATATATTCTATTGTATTTTGTCCATGCGCTGTGAGTAATACGATAGGTTGTGCTGTTTTATTTTACCCTGGCAATCGTCCATGGCTGCCTGGCACACTTTACAGCGCACTATCTCTAGATTCGGTGCAGGGGTCATAGGCGGTCGTCACATTTGGTATCAGAGCATTGGTTAATCGATTTTACCCAACGCTCGCTGACGTAACTACGTATGAGAGACGTAATTGTATTTTGATGGATGATTACTATATATAATATATAATAGCTTAGTAGAGTTTGAGTCCTTTATGCAGTTGTTTCTCTAGATGTGCTAATCATTCCTTTTTATAGATATTAAGGATGAGTCGAAGAGGGAGACCAGCTGCTAGGGAAGGCCGTGCTACTGAAGGGGCTGTTGATTATGCTATTATGTTCGAAGCTATGATGACTTCGATCATGAGAAGGATGCCAGCTCCGGGGCCATCGGTGGATGTTGGTGTTCAAGTTCAAACTCCAAAACCGGTGGATTTTTCTAAGTTGTGTAAGGACTTTACTGCTCTTGGAGGAAAGGTTTTCTTAGGGACAGAATCAACCATTGAGGTCCAGAGGTGGATAGATGCTTGTAGAAGGATCTTTGGGGACTTGGGAATTGAGGATGCAACTAAGAGGAAGTTAGCATCAAGGCAGCTTCAAGGAAGAGCTTCTGATTGGTGGAACTCTATCACTATTGATACTCCGGAGGAAGAGATTACTTGGGAGCAATTCCAAGTCAGATTTGAAGCTAAGTTCATTTCTATAGCTCAGAAGTCTATTCTGTTCAAGAAGTTTGTGGAGCTCAAGCAAGGTGGAAGACCAGTTCTTGAGTATGTTTCTGAATTTGAAGCTTTGTCCAAATATGCCCGGTCGTATATTGAATCTGCATATCAGAAGAATGAGAAGTTTGTGACAGGATTGGATAGTTATCTTGGGAGGCAGTTGGTGGATCATTTGGACGATTCATTTGAGAAGCTTGTGGAGAAAGCTCTCAGGCATGAGAGTCTGTTTCCTAAGGAAGGATCTGTTGTTGCTGTGACCAGGGGAGAGTCTAAACCACAGCAGGGTAGAAACAAGAAGAGGAAGCAGCAGCAGCAGCAGAAGGGTAAGGATGGCCAGAAGAAGCCGAAGGGCGAGGTGACTTGCTACAATTGTCAGCAGAAGGGCCATTTCTCTGGGGATTGTAAGAATCCGAAGGTACCGATGAAGTGTCACAACTGTGACAAGCCGGGGCATATCAGGAAGGATTGTCCAGAACCATGGAAGGACAAGCAGATTGTGCAAGCTTATGCTTTGGGAGCTGTTCCATCGTCTTCGAAAGCTCCTATCGCTGAAGAGAAAGCAAAGAGTGTGGTGGTTCAAGGTACTCTTTTCCTATGTGGTGTTCCAGTTAGAGTTCTGTTTGATACTGGGGCGTCGCATTCTTTTGTTTGTAATGAACTTGTAGGCCGGTTGGGTTTAGAACCGGATATTGTTGATAGGCCATTGGTTGTGACTAATCCAGTTGGGGGTTCGTCTTGTTTGTGTATGTTATGCCGTGGTCTGATTGTATCGAGTCATGATTGCTCTTTTGTTTGTGATTGCTTTGTTCTGAACTTTGCAGGGTTCGGAATTATTTTGGGTATGGACTGGCTTAGGAAGTATGCGGCAAAGGTTGATTGTGAAAGGTTGGAGGTGACAGTCGAGAATGTGGAGGGGCGAAGGATTGTGATACGATGTAAGCATGAAGAAGGTGTCTTCATGAGCTTCATGTATTCGCTGGTTGTTCCACGGGATGGACTGTCATCGTTGCCAATCGTTAATGGATTTGAGGATGTCTTTGACGAAGTCAAAGGGTTACCGCCGCATAGAGAGATCGAGTTTCGTATAGATCTAGTCGAAGGAGCCAGACCTGTTGTGATGCCTCTTAGGCGGATGGCGCCTAGGGAACAGTAGGAGTTGAGGGTGCAGGTTGACGATCTTTTACAGAAAGGATTCATTCAGCGTAGTGTGTCTGAATGGGGTGCACCAGTTGTGTTTGTAACCAAAGCAGATGGGTCGCTGAGGTTGTGTGTGGATTATCGTGAGCTGAATAAGGTGACTAAGAAGAACAAGTATCCATTGCCGAGAATAGATGACTTGTTTGATCAGCTTCACGAAGCTAAGGTGTTTTCTCAGATGGATTTGGCAACGGGATTTCACCAGTTGAGAGTGGCAAAGGATAGTGTGCCGAAGACTGCTTTTAGGACACCATCAGGTTTCTTTGAGTGGCTAGTAATGCCGTTTGGATTGACTAACGCGCCAGCATATTTTGTGGATCTTATGAATAGAGTGTTCAGAGATCAGTTGAACAAGTTCATACTTGTGTTCGTGGATGATATTCTGATTTATTCCAGGACTGAAGAAGAGCACAAGACGCACTTGCAGATTGTTTTGAAAATCTTGCGGAAACACCAGCTGAAGGCTAAGTTTTCGAAGTGTCACTTCTGGAAGAGTGAAGTGAGGTTCTTAGGCCATGTTATCACTGGAAATGGAATAGCGGTTGATCCCGCTAAGGTGGCAGCAATCCAGGATTGGGTTAGACCTAAGAATGCATCTGATGTGAGAAGTTTTCTTGGATTATCAGGATATTATCGACGGTTTATCAAAGACTTCTCCAAGGTGGCTGCACCGTTAACAGGATTGACGAAAAAGAACCAAGTGTTCAGATGGGAAGATAAGTGTGAGCAAGCTTTCAGAATCCTGAAAGAGCGATTGACAAGTGCTCCTGTTTTGACTATTCCAAGTGGGAATGATGAGATGGTGGTTTACACCGACGCATGTGGTACTGGACTTGGAGCAGTGCTAATGCAGAGGGACAAAGTTGTTGCGTATGCAAGTCGACAACTGAAGCCGCATGAAAGGAATTACCCGACTCATGATTTGGAGTTAGCGGCGATTGTTTTTGCTCTGAAGATGTGGAGACATTATCTATTGGGAGTTCGATTCGAGTTGTTTACAAATCATAAGTCGTTGAAGTATCTTTTCTCCCAAAAGAATTTGAATCTTCGGCAACAACGTTGGCTAGAGTTTTTGGCATCATATGATTTTGGTATAGCTTATACTCCGGGAAAAGGTAACGCAGTGGCAGATGCGTTAAGTCGAAGACATGCAGGATTGGGAGCCATGTTTTCAGAATGGAAGAATCTCGAGTATTTAGCTGGATTTGACTTCAGGCCCAGATGCGAATTGGAACCTGAGATGTTGGCAAACTTATCGATAAGATCGACTCTTGTGGAAAGGATTGGCGAGAGCCAAAAGCGAGACGATAAGCTTGTCAAGATTATCCGTGATTTGGAATCTGGATTGGACCCAGAAAAGGATAAAGGATTCGAGGTCGATCGAGAGGGTTGGCTTCGAAAGCAAGGACGACTGGTTGTTCCCGATATAGATGAATTGAGGAGTGAAGTTCTAAAGGAAAGTCATCACTCGAAGTTGACAATTCATCCAGGAGGAAATAAGATGTATCGGGATATGAAGAGAACCTTTTACTGGGAAGGTATGAAGAAGGATGTTGGAAATTTTATTTCCAAGTGCATGAACTGCCAGTTGGTAAAAGCCGAACAGAAGAAGCCAAGTGGATTGCTTCAGCCATTAGAAGTTCCTACATGGAAGTGGGAGCAAGTGTCGATGGATTTTATTGATGGACTACCTAGAACCAGAACGGGAAATGAAGGGATTTGGGTCATTGTGGATCGTCTGACTAAGAGTGCAAGATTCATTCATGTTCGATCAACTAGGACTGCATCAAAGTTGGCTGAGTTGTATGTTAAGTGGATAGTTCGATTCCATGGTATTCCGAAGAGTATAGTGAGCGATCGAAACCCGTTGTTCACTAGTGGATTTTGGAAGAGCTTTCAGGAAGTTTTGGGAACCGAGTTGTGTTTGAGTACAGCTTATCATCCTCAAACAGATGGTCAGACCGAGAGAGTCAACCGAGTTTTGGAAGATCTTCTTAGAGCTTGTGTTTTGGATTTCGGAGGATCATGGGAAGATCATCTTCATTTGGTGGAATTTTCATATAACAACAGTTACCAGTCAAGCATTGGTATGGCACCGTATGAGGCATTGTATGGAAGACCGTGTAACTCTCCGACATGTTGGTTAGAGACTGGAGAAAAGCTGATACTTGGGCCAGAAATGATTCGACAGACTTTAGATTGTATAGAGATCATTCGGCAACGAATGAAGGCAGCCCAAGACCGTCAGAAAAGTTATGCCGATAAGCGTCGTAAGAATTTGGAATTCGACGTAGGTGATATGGTTTTTGTGAAGATTTCTCCACTGAAGAATGTTATTCGATTCAGGAAGAAAGGAAAATTGACTCCGAGATTTGTTGGACCATTCCCGATCATCGAGCGAATTGGAAAGCTCGCCTACAAATTGGAGTTACCAGAAAAGATGTCGAGTGTGCACAATGTTTTTCATGTATCGTATCTACGGAAGTATGTGCATGACTCGAATACAGTGGTTTCTGCTGATAGCTGTGAAGATTTCGAAGTTGATCCAGTCGATAAGAGACCTCGTAAGCCGGTTCGTGTTGTGGAAACCGACACGAAACAGCTTAGGAGGAAGGTAGTTAAGTTGCTCAAGATACAATGGAGTGATGATGATAACGACTGTACGTGGGAGGTGGAAGAGAGGATGAAGGCAGCTCATCCTGAACTCTTCAAGGTATGGCCCTAAGGTGTCATGTCATCTCACAATATTGTAACTTGTTCTAGTATTAGAATTCTGTACGCTAAGCTAGAATTGGATGCATGGTTTGTTGATTGCTATGGATGGTAGGCGTGCAGAATAGTCTTTGATTGCTTTGTTTGTTTGGAATTTAGGGGATGAAATTCCTAAGGGGGAGAGAATGTAACGACCCGTGTTTTACGGATCGAAACATCGTAAAACAGTTGACAATTAGGTCGCATTGTTGATAAGTCGTTCAGAGTTTAAGTCTTAGGTCGTGAACGACCTATGGTAGGTCATAAGTCGTGTGCGACTTAGAATGCTTCAGCTCCGACTTACTAGTAGCGTTGCATCTTGTCATCTTTATTGTAGAAGTGGTAAGTCGGGGACGACTTAAGGGGAGTATGTCGTAGGCGACCTATGGATTGGGATAAGTCGTATGTTGAGGCTTAGATCGTTGGGAGCTTAGGTCGTATAACAGTTAAGTCGTAGATGACTTATAGGGGTTGGCGACCTAAGGAAGAGGGGTAGTGGTTTAGGTCGTTTGACAGTTTAGGACGACTTATAAGGCTTAGGTCGTAGACGACTTAAGGAAAGTTGGTGACCTAAGAGTTTTGGTGAGTTAAGTGTTAGGTCGGCTGGGCGAGTTAACGACCTAAGGAATTGACCGACTTAAGACATAGACGACTTAGGGAGTTAACGACCTAAGGGATTAAGTGAGTTAGCGACTTAAGGATTTTAGGTCGTATGGTAGGTTAGGTCGGTCGAGCGACCTAAGTGTTGACGACTTATAGAAGTTAGCAGGTTAGCGACCTAGTGGTTAGCGTAGTTGGGTCGTAGACGACTTAGGAATTAGGTCGTAAGGGGTTAGGTCGTAACCCAGTTATGTCGTGTGGTAATTTAGTCAGTTAGGTCGTAGCCTATCTGTTAAGTCGTAAGTCGCGCATAGTTAGGTCGCGAAGTGTTAAGTCGTATGGCTTCTGATAGGTCGCGCGCATATGCTATGTGTTGAGTCGCGAGCGACCTAGGAGTTAGGATGTTAAGTCGTATCTCGTTGAGTCCTGGTTCGTTAAGTCGCGTGCATGGTTTTAGGTCGAAGGACTGTTAGGTCGTAGGTCGGAAGGGTTAGGTCGGCAACGACTTAGGAAGGGCGGACGACTTAAGAATCTGCCTATAAATATGAGAGTTTTTCTCACTTTTTGGGATCCGGATTTCGAAGCGACGAAGTGCTGCCATTTTGAGAGCTCGACTTCCACACTTCTTCACTTCTTTTCTCCACTCTAATCTAGTGATTCCTTCCATCCATATTGAAGATCAAATCGAAGATCGAAGAGCTTAGATTGAAGATCTACATTCTTCGAAGAGAGATTTCATCGTTTGAAGCGGATTGGTGATAGATCAAGTTAGATCCTTCACTGTCCAGATCTGAAGTGTGTTGCTTTTGAGTTTTTTTGGTGATTTGGTGAGTGGTGATTATCTCTCACACGGATCCAAAGGAGTATATCAGATCGTTGGCTTGATTTGGTGTTAAAGTAGTGATTTCCATGCATTTTTGTAAACCTAAGTGTAGATCCATATAGATCCATTGTTCATGATGATTTGACAACCATTTTACTACATTATTAACCTATGCAAGTTCATTCATCAAGTTGTAGAGATATTTCTCATGTTTTCATGCTTGTTAGACTTTCTACTCTTTATTTACGAAATTGCCATTATTGTTAATATTGTCTATTTAGATCATATTTGAATGCTTGTTTACTTGGATTAATGTTTGACTTGATTGATTGCTATGAATTAGATGATTGATGATTTGATTTAGACAACATGGTCGAAGATGATTCAAAAGCTAAGGGAAAGGCTCTTGAATTGGAAAAGCTGCTTGTGGCATATGTAGTGGATGATGAAGCTCATATGGATAGATTCGATGATGATGTTGAGATGAGACTTTGCTATGATGATGATGAGGCGAAGTATGATGTGAGATAGTCTTGGTCTAATCCAGACGGGATCATTCCAAGCATGTTGATAACTCGGTGAAATGGTTTGAGTTGAGGATAATGGTTTGCTCGAGAGGCGCTTGAGCTAGTATGGAAATAGTCGTCGAGGAGGATGACTAGAAGGCTGAGATCTCATCGTTGTTGAAGGTTCTAGCATGCTCAAAGCAAGAGTACGTTGGGCAGATTCGATAGTCCCTGAAGGCTAATGATTGATAGTCAAGTACTCTGGGCAGATTCGATAGTCCTAGGCACGGGTCACGATGACGTGTAGAGTTATGTCTAGAACGAGGGTTTTCCATTAGCCCTTGACGGACGACTGAAAGAATGTGCCGGTCATTCAATTAACGGTGATATTGAGGCAATGATAACAGTGATAGCCAGAGTCATGGATGTTTGGTTGTATCGTCATTCGGTCTCAAGAGCGGTATTTTCTGGGTGCTTATCTGATCTTGGTTTAGGCCTTGGGGGTTTGTACTTGGAAAGCATCGCCCTTGACTCGAGTGATAGTTACTTTACTTTAAATTGTATGCTTTGCTATGCTTGCTTCTGCTTAGTGTGTGTCTGGGGGCTATCACTGTAGAAAGAGGTGGAGTGGAAGGGTTGTATTCCTATTCCTTTTCCTTTATGCTCTTTTGGTATGTTGTTAGTTAATTTACTGCTCACTAAGACTGTTGTCTGACTCAAGGCTTTATGTTTAACTCTTATTGCCTTGGGCTGTTCGTCCATTTTGGGACGGGCAGACTAGGTAGCAGGTGACAGGTGCTGTTCTTGCTTTCCACGTTGCTGATGACGAAGACGAGATGGAGTATTGCATATTATCTTCTTACTATATGTACTGGTTGTTCCGCTGCTTTGTATTCTCTGAGTGATATGTAGTGAGGCTTGATGTATTGACTATTCAGATGTTGTATTCAACTATTATGAAGTTTTATTGATGAGATTCTATTTCTGTGAAACTTCACTATATATATATTCTATTGTATTTTGTCCATGCGCTGTGAGTAATACGATAGGTTGTGCTGTTTTATTTTACCCTGGCAATCGTCCATGGCTGCCTGGCACACTTTACAGCGCACTATCTCTACATTCGGTGCAGGGGTCATGGGCGGTCGTCACAATGTGCCTTAAATTGTCTTGGCTGTAACCCTTTCGTCAAAGGGTCTGCAATCATAAGTTATGTCCTGATGTGCGTGATTGACACTCTTTGTTTTTGAACCTCATCTTTCACAACAAGATACTTCAGTTCCATATGTTTGGCACCTTTAGAGTACTTGTCGTTTTTTGAGAAAAACACTGCTGTAGAGTTATCACAATAAATTTTCAGCGGCTTGCTAATGGTGTCGACAACCGCAAGTCCTGAAATAAAGTTCCGCAACCATAATGCATGAATTGTGGCTTCATAACATGCCACAAATTCAGCCTCCATAGTAGATGAAGCAACGATAGTTTGTTTCGCACTTTTCCATGATATGGCTCCTTTAGCAAACATAAACAGGTAACCAAAAGTCGATTTTCTAGCATCGATGCATCCAGCAAAATCTGAATCGCTATATCCAATCACATCTAATTCATTGGATCTACTATACATGAGCATGTAATCTTTCGTGCCTTGTAAGTACCTCAACACTTTCTTTACAGCTTGCCAATGTTCCCTTCTTGGATTACTTTGATACCTCCCTAACATACCGACCACAAAACTGATATCCGGTCTAGTACAGATTTGAGCATACATTAGGCTACCAACTACAAATGCATATGAAATTGATTCCATTTCCTTTCGTTCAACATCATTCTTAGGACATTGCATGAGATTGAATTTATCACCTTTCTGTACAGGAACTTTCCCAGGTGAACACTTACTCATTCCAAATCTCTCTAGAATCCTTTCGATATATCCTTTCTGAGACAATCCCAATATTCCTTGTGATCGATCATGAAATATTTCTATTCCAATCACATAGGATGCCTATCTCATATCTTTCATTTCAAAGTTTGTTGAGAGAAATTCCTTAGTCTCATGCAATATGCTTAAATTATTTGCAGCAAGCAAGATGTCATCAACATAAAGGACTAGATAAATAAACTTGCTCCCACTGATCTTTTGGTATAAACAGTGATCAACCGTATTTTCCTTAAAACCAAAAGATGTAATAATGGTATTGAACTTAATATACCATTGCCAAGATGCTTGTTTAAGCTCATATATTGACTTCTTAAGTTTACACACCAATTGTTCTTTACCTTTTATAGAAAAACCCTCAGGTTGATCCATATAAACATCCTCATCAAGATCTCCATTCAGAAAGGCTATTTTCACATCCATTTGATGCAATTCCAAATCATAATGTGCTACTAATGCCATTATTATTCTTAGTGAGTCCTTTTTCGAAACAGGAGAAAATGTCTCCTTGTAATCAACACCATCTTCCTGAGTGTAACCCTTAGCAACAAGTCTAGCTTTATACCGTTCGATATTACCACTAGAGTCGTGTTTGGTTTTATAAACCCATTTGCATCCGACCCTTTTACAGCCATGTGGTAACTCAACGAGATCCCAAACTTCATTCTGTTGCATGGATTTTAGTTCTTCTTTCATGGTATTAATCCATTCCTTTGACTCTTTACTTTCTACAGCATGTGAAAACGAATCTGGGTCCTTATTGATTCCTATATCATAATCTGATTCTTGCATATAAACCATATAATCATTAGAAATAGCTAACCTACGATCTCTTTGAGATCTTCTTAATGCTACTTGTTGTGGTTCATGCATATCAGCATTATGTAAGTCATTTCCTTCAGGAAGTACTTCTTCATTTATATGTTGTTCATCATCATGTTGTTCTCCAACAGCTGGAACAACATTTGGAGTAATAGTAGATGGATGAACTATTCTAGGAAATTTTACATTTACCCTTGTTTCCTTTATTTCCACTATTTCTCTTCTAGTACTCCCACTGACTTCACCAATCTCAATGAATCTTACATTACCAGTTTCTACAATTCATGGACTATGATTAGGACAGTAAAACACATATCCTTTAGATTTTTCAGGGTAACCTAAAAAATACCCACTAATCGTTCGAGAATCTAATTTTTTTTCAAGTGGATTATACATTCTCGCTTCCGCTGGACAACCCCAAACATGCAGGCGTCTTAAGCTAGGTTTCCTGTTAGTCCATAATTCAAAAGGAGTCTTTTGAACAGCTTTACTAGGAACCCAATTCAACAAATAATTAGTGGTTTTGAGAGCATACGACCACAAATTCTTAGGTAGTGTAGAATCTGACATCATACTCCTAATCATATCTATTAACGTCCTATTGCGCCTTTCTGCTACACCATTTTGCTGTGGTGTACCTGGAATTGTGTATTGCGCACATATGCCATGACTTTCGAGGAATTTTTGCAAATAAACCTGGGCACTGGCCTGACTCATTATATTTGCCATAATATTCACCACCTCTATCAGACCTTATGATTTTCACCTTTTTATCTAGTTTCCTCTCAACTTCCTTTACAAACGTCTCAAGGACATTCACAGACTGAGATCATGAAGCAAATAGACATAACCATAGCGGGAAAAATGTCAATAAAAGTGATGAAATACTTTTCTCCATTAAAGGCTGGAGTGCCCATGGGTCCGCAAATATCAGTGTGTATTATTTCAAGAAGCTGGCTGCTTCTAGTGGCTCCTTTCTTATTATGTTTAGTTTGTTTATCTTTAATACAATCCACACATAATTCTAGATCACTAAAGTTCAAATTTGATAAAATTTCATTACTTACTAATCTCATCATTCTTTATTTGGATATGTGACCTAGTCTTTTATGCCATAAGAAAGCAGAATTTTCATTCAACATGCTACGTTTGCATCCAATATTATTTATTACATTCAGCGAAGAATTCGCATAAGTGTCATTCAGTTTCAATTTATATAAACCATCAATTAGAATACCAGAACCAACATTATCAGTATTCTTATATAAATCAAAACAACCAGATCCAAACGTACATCTAAAACCAAAAATATCCAACTTACTTACCGAAATAAGGTTTCTATATAATGAAGGTACATAAAGGATATTATATAAGTCTAATACATATCCACTTTCTAGAATTAGACGATAAGTCCCAATGCCTTCTATTGTGGATTTCATTCTGTTTCCCATAAAGAGAAAACGATCTTCATTTGGATTTATGGTTCGGATCATAAGAAATCCCTGCATATTATTGGAGACATGAGTTGTAGCACCAGTATCAAGCCACCATGCATTAATAGGAACTTCAACTAAATTTGATTCAAAACATACGAAAGATAGATGATTATCTTTCTTTTCAAACCAAGCTATCCTTTTCGGACAGTCATTTTGATAATGTCCTTTCCTTTTACAGAAATGACATCGAACATCCTTTAGTTCCTTCTTTTCCTTATCCTGCCCATTCTTAGCAGGTGCCTTTTTCTTCTTGAAATGACTTGATTTTCCATTCTTTTCTTTACCAGCTTTATTACTCACAAAACTTACTGAGTGATTCACTTGATTTTTCAAATGTCCTTCTTCCTGAACAAGTCTATTGGCCAATTCATTAACATTCCACTTATCCTTTATAGTGTTATAGTTAATTTGAAAAGGTCCATATTCAGAAGGTAGCGAGTTCAGGATAAACTGGACAAGAAAAGAATCCTCTACTGTAAGTCCAAGGGAGTTTAACCTTGTTGCAAGATTAGTCATCTCTATAATGTGCTCTTGCATAGTTCGCGACCCATCAAACTTCATGGTCGTGAGTTCTGCCATAAGAGTACCAGCGAGTGACTTATCAGTTGAACGAAAACGCTCTTCCACAAACTGCATATATTCCTTAGCACTTTCTGTTTGCGGAATTGTTGACTTGATGTTGTTAGCAACGGTCATCTTAATAAACATAAGGCTCAATCTGTTACTACGTTCTCATGCTTTATGGTGTGATTTTTCTGTCTCAGTACTAGTTGTTGTAAGAGCAACAGGTTTATCCTCAAGGAGTGCCAAGTCAAGATCCTGAACACCTAAATGGAAATTGACTTGTTCTCTCCATTCAGAAAAATTAACACCAGTGAACAATGTAACAGATGAAGCATGTGTATTCATGGGAACTACTGCAAATTAAATAAAAAAATTTGAAATAACTATAAGCTCATAGCTAACGCGATTCAAATATGTACATAATAGTATAATATAACACTCCTTTGGGTAGATACTATCTTATACTTAACATAATTAAATACCAAAACATAAGTAATAAATACATTCAATTAAATAGATCTGACATCTTTGGATGATCAATATTTATTTAATCAAGATATCTATTAAACCTCATCATGTCAACTAGTTATAGAACAAGACTTTTCTTTGGGTAAGTTCTCAGGTTCTATTATTAGTGACGCCAGTTTTTAATTGGTATTATTATAACTGGCAATTTCTATCAATAATCATTATGTCACCTATGCACTAAATGATTATTCTGATTTTGACCACTTTGGTGATTAATAAAATCATAAATCTCATGTGCATAAATGACTTATAACACATACTTGATTAAACATCATGAGTAAAGCATAGAACAGATCAATTGCAATCATAGGAAATATTCAATTATTGATTGGCAAACTCTGATACCAAATGTCAGAATTTCTTTACTGTTCGATCTTTCATGATTAATGATGAACAATTCAAGTAATAGCCCAAGGATCACCAATACCGAATATTTCACAAACAAAACTTAATATGATTTATTGTTTAAGATGACGTACCTTGATTAACAGCGGAAGATGTAATGGTTGTCATCTTCTTCTTCCGACTTCCAATAATTACTCTTCTTCTCAGAATTCGGTTTCTCTCTCTAACCCTATTTCTTTATGTGTTTCTTGATGGAGAAGAATACATCTGTTGGCTGGGAGAGAGAGGACCCAATCCTTTATATAACATTTAACTCTAAATCTGGTACGTCCATCATGTACCAATTCAACGCTTAAGATTAGTCACAGACCTAATGTTCTAATTATAGAACGGTTTATTTATGACTTAATTAATCGGATCACATTAAGATTAGAAACTGAATAACGTTAAAGGTAAATGAAACGTTCTATTTATGACCTAATTAATATGGTCATATAAAGATTAGAAACTGCATGACGTTAAAAGTAAATGAGCCAATTGCAGTTTCTAATAGCAGATTTCTAACATAACCCAATGGTTGATTTTATATGTTAATGTTAAGAGGTATGTTACGGTGATCCATTGAATACTATTTCAGCGAGTACGGGGTCGCTCGTGCGTGGATCATGCAGTGTAGTGATTCCATTGAAATATTCTTTTATTCTTACTTTTAGATGCCACTTGTGAGACTTTCGCCTGCATAATCATCGAACAAATACGGAATATGTGCTAATTATTATTACTTGAGAAGGCTTGCCACCCAAGAAAAGTAGGCATGTGCGGAAATTAACGAATACATCACATGTACTATCAACTGCACCGTTAATTTACAACAGAATCCAGCTAACAGCGTTCAGAGCGTACACATACAAAGAAAACATCTAGAATCTCCCAATGCAATTCGCATTCTACTACTTCAACGCCGAAAAACAAGAGTGCGTAAGGCAATATCCGTACCGCTATATAAATACCCCCCTCTCTCTAAAATCTATTTCCTCAGATCTCCCAAAATCCCCAAATTAAAAAGCTCCTCCTAACCCTAAATTTACAAGTCTCGTTGTGAATGGTGAGTAGTCAACAATCAATTCTCCTCTCCCTTTCCACAACGAGGGAAACCCTAACCCTAATCGCTCCGTTCGCTTCATGCATGCAAGGCTGGCATCATCTTGATCCATAAATTCTCCGATTTGTCTTTCGAATACCCGATTTATTTAAACGGTTACCTGATTTCAGTTTCCTATTTTGTTGTGATGGCGATATATTCAACGAGGAAAGTGAAAAAAGGCGCACAGTTTCTCTTAACTATCACCGTTAATGGTAGTTCGGGTCCGATTAGGTTTCTGGTCAACGAGGATGATGCTGTTGGTAAGGTAATTGATAAAGCTGTGAAGAAGTATGCTAATGAAGGAAGATTGATGGATGTCCTTGGATCCGATTTGAATAAACTTGGTCTTCGTTGCGTTAATTCTAGTTATGATGGTAAGCTTTCTGCTTTGGTTTGTTACTGGTATGAATTGTGTTATAGATACTTAGATGCCGAGGAAAATAAAAAGAACATATTTTTTCAGTAAATCGCATGCAAAATTGGCTTTTTTCTTTTTACACCATTAAGCTTCCGAGATAATTGCTTAACCACAAGCTTAACAAACCTCTTTGCTCCACTGATAGACTGACACTAATCAAATCATGGCCTTAAGAATTCAGCCATTTGACAATGCTAAGTTGTCTAATTCTACCGTATTATTTATAATCTAGCGTCTATGCATCCAATTTGGTATTTGGACTTTGAATTTGAGAGTAACTGTTACTTCTTAAGAAACCTGAGTTCTTGAAATGAAACCAAACAGGCTCTTAATTAGTTGAACATCACGATAATACCTAAAGTTACTTGAACATCATCAGGATAGCTAATCGAGAAGAATCCAATTGTAAAGCTATGAAATATATATTTATCTATGTATGAATCGATTGTGAAATGATAAACTATTGATGTTATTTATGGATTTTGCAATTGCAGCTTTGAGCCCTTGGGATACCATTGGACAAGCTGGATGTCGGAACTTTATTCTTTACAAGGAGGAAAAAGAAGATGACTCGAAAAGAACAAAAGCAGATTTGGAAAGAAAAGGAAGCGGAAACTGGAAAAAACTAGTAATTAGATCACTTGGATTCAAGGTCACAACCCGCTAAGCTGATGATAAGCAGTGTCATTCACAATGTCTTTATCAATCCTTGCTTTATTATTTTAAATACCTTTGTTGGGTTTGAAGTATGGAGTATATTCAAGTGTTGCTGATTATACCTCCTTTTTACTGTTATTTTAGCGTTTGCAATGAGTTATTTTATGCTGAAATAGCGAAATACTATAGTAATGTTTCTGTTTTCTTAATTTGTATTAAGGTTTTGCAATTTTTTCCTCCTTATGTTAAGGCAATGTTTTCCTAACCGGACCGTGAATCAAACTGTGAGGACTCAGGTTTCGAGGGTTCGACCGGTCGAACCGTCAAGAACCGCACATACTCTTTTTTGTAAATTAATACATTTAGATGCAACGTATCAATCTTAAGTACATAATAAACCAACATCTTCAATAAAAATATACGATATTAATTCATAATCCACACGTTAATTCTAATATGAAAAATTAAATAAAATTTGCTACACTAGCTGCACTAATTACGAATATAAAACGGACGGAGATTTGAAAACATACTTTGAAGCGAAGAAATTGCGCATATGGGAGGGTTCAATCGGGTTCAAATGAAAATAAAAGAGAATTACACGACGAGAATGTAAGAAAAATAAAAGAACCGTGGTTCAACCAGGTAAAATTGACGGTTGAACCGTTGGTTTAAAGGTCCGACCAAGGTTCATCGATAAATGAGGTTCGATTGAGTTCCGGGCCGTGGTGGTCCAAGGTTCAGGGTTATTTGAGGTTGGACCGCGACAGGGTTGGGTCATGAAAACACTATGTTAACGGCCTGGCCAAAAAACAGCTGTTTTTTCTTTTTGAATACCAACCGCAGGCTCGGAATGGTATCAGCATCTCATGTGTGCTGGAGTCTGGAGTTTGATGTAAAAATATCAAAGTACGTGTTTGTCAGGTGGTGTTAGTTTAAAATTTCAAGAGCAAACCCACTTGAACACAAATTTTACTTATAAATATCTACTTTTTAACCTACAAATATCTACAAAATATCTACTTTGAAAATCAATTTTAAAGACAGGGCTTAGCCTATGATTGTTTAAAATGCTGAATTCTAAATTCTGATTGTTGAAATTTGAAGTTTAAATGCTGAATTCTGAATAATTACTTATTTATTTGTATTTAGAATAAAAAATAACATTTAGCTTTCAAAACAGAAAATAAACACTAAAAAAGTTTTGAATTGTTTTATCTAAACATACAACTTTATTCAAAACACCGGTAAAAACAAAAAAGCATAAGAATGTCTGATTTTTAAACAGAACTTTGATTCACACTTTTTTATTAAAAACAAACGCCGGCCTTACTAACTCATCTTGTTTTACTGTAAAAAATCCACGTAACTTTCATCCTTACCACCTGTCCTCGTTGTCGCTAACACCACCATCACTTGCACATCGTCAGTCTTCAATGGTAACACAAAATAGTTGAACGTACCAAATGATATTATACTACAGAAGTATACAAAAAAAATTACACTACAATTACAAAATGTATAAAAATAGTAACGTTTTATGATTTCTGAAAACTATATTAATGAAATGCAACTCCAAAAACAAAGTTCTTATACTCAAGTGATAATTATATGTTGTACAGAGTAAACTGAAACAATTTCCTACAACAAAAAATTAGGAAATGTTAAATAGAAAATGAAATGTTATGTATATGTAGCATTTAACATCCATATATTATATTCAACTAAATAATAAAGTTAAGATCATATAAATAAATAAAAATACAAAAGCACTGAATTGAAGTTACATGAATTGCATACATATGTATATGTACATACACTGTTATAATAATGACTCATAAATGCATGATCGTTATACATTTTCAACGGCTCAATTGTAATAATGGTTCATAAATATATATTACCGTTATACATTTGCAACGACTCAATTATAATAAAAACTCATAAATATATATTACCGTTAATATGTTTTTTTTAAATTAATTCACTTAAAGTTCCAACAATCCCCACTTGAATTATTAGAAAAATATTTCCAAGCAATTTATGAAAATATAGAATTGTGCATAAACAAAAGGTATCTTTCGGTTTGAATGTTTGCATAGTGAGTAAGATTCAGTTTACTAGAATGACTTAGTCTTGAACTCTATTCCTGACATAAAATCGCACACAACCTTTCTAAAGTGCTATCAACTAAGCTCATGCATTTATGGTCATGCACGTCTATCCCAGTTTAGTGAATGCTGTAGGAATTTTACCAAAAATTTCATATGAAACAACCACATTTCCACATCCACACAGGTGAGTCTGCCAAGAGTGCTCCGAAGTTCAGTGAATGCTGGAGTCGGGAGTTTGATGTAAATATATCAGTTACGTGTTCATCACGTGTTGATTGTTTAAAATTTTAAGACCAAACCCCCTTTAAAATCAATTTAACTTGTAAATGTCTACTTTTTAACCTACAAATATCTACAAAATATCTACTTTGAAAATCAATTTTAAGGACACGACCAACTAACTCATCTTGTCTTAACGTAAAAAATCCACGTAACCTTCATTCTTACCACCTGTTCTCGTTGTCGCTAACACCACCATCGCTTGCACATCGTTTGGAATCATCACTTCATCGTGATGCTATTCTTCGACTTCTCTTGCCTTAATTTCTCGTCAGTCTTCAATGGTAACAAAAAATAGTTCCAAGGACCAAATGATAATATACTACAGAATTATACAAAAAAATCACGCAACAATTACAAAATGTATAATAAAAATAGTAACATTTTATCATTTCCGGAAAAAGAAGGGGTATAACTATCTTAATGAAATGCAACTCCAAAAACAAAGTTCTTATACTAAACTGATAATTATATGTTGTACAGAGTAAATTGAAACAATTTCGTACAACAAAAAATTAGGAAATGATAAATAGAAAATGAAATGTTATATATACGTAGCATTTAACATCCATATATTATATTCAACTAAATAATAAAGTTAAGATCATATAAATAAATAAAAATATAAAAGCACTGAATTGAAGTTACATGAACTACATACGTATGTATACGTACACACATACAGACACACGGTTGTATTTCAATTTGAATCTATAACGTTTTTTTTAATGGCTGAGTCGCAGACTAGATCGCTCTCTTTAAGATGATTTACGGCTTAGCCTCAAGGTGCAAAGCTGTCTATCAACCGCTTCGTCCTCTTAATAAAACAACATCTGAAATTTGGTCAATTTGTTGTTTGCACTACAATAAATTGTCCTAAATATAACACTATCTAATTTAATTGATTGTAAAGTTTCTTAACGAGAGAAAAATGCAGAGAACAAAGAAGAAGAAAGAAAAATTGTCTGTTATTCTCATTTTCTCTTATGTCTATCTATCGTTTAAATAGACAGAATGAAAATTGTATGTGTTACTGAAGCGAGGGAATATCACTGGATTTGAATTTATTGTCATTTAAAATGAATTTTTAATACCACTAACTTCTGCAACGGCTCAATAATAACGACTTTTGAATATATATTACCATAATACATTTCCAACGACTCTATTATAATAATGACTTATAAATATATGATCGTTATACATTTACAACGGTTCAATCATAATAATGACTCATAAATATATATTACCATACATTTGAAACAGTTCAATTATAATAACGACTCATAAATATATATTACCGTTAACCAGTTTTTATTTATTTTTTAATTAATTCACTTAAAGTTCCAACAATCCTACATTTGAATTATTTAAAAAAATATTTCCAAGCAATTTCTGAAAATATAGGATTGTGCATAAACAAAAGGTATCTTTCGATTTGAACCTTTGCATAGTGAGAGATTCAGTTTACTTGAGTGACTCGTAGTCTTGAACCCTATTTCTGACATCAAACCACACAAAACCTTTCTAAAGTGTTATCAACTAAGCCCATGCATTTATGGCCATGCACGTTTATCCCAGTTTAGTGAATGCTGTATGAATCTTGCCAAAAATTCCATAGGAAACAACCACATTTCCACATTCACACAGGTGAGTCTATCAAGAGTGCTTCTGAAGGTAGGTACTCCACTCCATTTAGAGTATAGGTCTTATTAAGAGTTTCTATTAACTCATCCTCTAATCACTTCAGGAATATATGCTTCTAAGAATATAAAAATAGCATGTTCAACTCATATCACTTTACAACTTGTTATTACCCATTGAACCTAGTTCTTGGGATCTCTAGTCATTAGGTCGGGTTACCATTATGCGTGACTCAACAATCTAAGGGCAATAATACCATTCTTTTAGATGTAGAAAGGACTTTCTCTTTGTCTAGTTTTTTCCTCAAAGGATTTGCCAAATTCTCATCAGTGCGTACATGATCCACTCCTACAGATCCTGAAGATATTAGTCTCTTACCGTACCGTGCTTACAACGAGTTTATCGTCTCTTACCGTTGTAATAACGGTTCTCAACTTTTGCAATAGCCCCGGTACTATCACAATTGATCAACACAGCCGGTATCGATTTTTTCATAAAGGAATCTTAGCTAGCAAATTTCTTAAGTAATCTACTTCTTCACTAGCATTACCTATTGCTATCATTTCTGACTCCATAGTGGATTGAGCCAAGATAGTATGTTTCTTAGATTTCCAAGAAACAGCTCCTCCTGCAACATTGAAAATATATCCACTAGTAGCTTTGGAATCGTATGATAAAGTATTACAATCTGCATCACTGTATCCTTCAAGGACAGCGGGAAACTTCTGATAGTGTAATCCAAGGTTCATAGTTTATTTAGGTATCTCATGATCCTTTCAATAGCATGCCAATGCTCTATACTAGGTCTGCTAGTGAACCTGCACAATAATCCCACGACATATGCAATGTCGGGTCTAGTACAATCAATGACATACCAAAGACCGCAAATGATGCTCGCATATTCAGACTGTCTTACACATTTAGCAGTGTTCTTAAATAGTTTTACACTTGGATCATACAATATACTAGCAGGTTTACATTCAAAAGTAATTATATTTCTTTAACATCTGCTCAATATAATGAGATTGATCCAAAGAAATTTCCTTTTCAGATTTAGTAATCTTAATACCAAGAATCACACTTGCTTCACCAAGATCTTTCATATCAAAATTGGCACATAGTGTGGACTTAACATGATTTACAACATGAATATTTGAACCAAATATAAGTAAATCATCAATATATAAGCATATGGTATTGCAAATGTTATTCTTGGATTTATAATAAATACACTTGTCACTTTCATTTACTTTAAAACAATGTGAAATAATTAGATTGTCAAATTTTGCATGCCATTGTTTCGGTGCCCGTTTACGACTATATAGAGATTTATCTAATTTACAAACTTCATACTCTTGACCAGGTATAACAAAACCTTCGGGTTGGTCCATACAAATCTCTTCTTCTAATTTACCATTCAGAAAGGTAGTTTTTACATCCATTTGGTGAATTAGTATATCATATAGTGAAGCAAGAGAAATTAATACTCGAATTGATGTTATTCTTGTAATAGGTGAAAAAGTTTCAAAGAAGTCAATGTTTCCTTTTTGTCTAAATCCTTTAGCTACAAGACGAGCCTTATATTTATCAATTGTACCATCAGGTTTCAAATTCTTTTTATATACCCATTAACAACCTATAGTTTTGCAACTTGGAGGTAAATCAACTAGATGCCAAATTTAATTAGATTCAAGAGATTCCATTTCATCATTTATAGCTTCTTGCCAAAGATCTGAATCCAAAGAAGACAGAGCTTCTTTTTAGATTAGCAGGGTCCTCTTCTAGTGCATAAGCATAATATTCTGGACCAGAACCTTTAGCTATCCTAATTCTTTTACTTCTTCTAAGTTCAGTTTCACTTTCCGTATGATGTTCATTATTTCTGATTATTGGATTATTAGTGGTGGAAGTGCCCCCACTATTCCTAAGTTTAAATGGAAATTTATTTTCAAAAAAATCAACAACATTTGACTCAATAATAACTCGAGCATTCAAATCAAAAAATCTACATGCTTTACTGTTAAGGGAATAACCAATAAAAACACATTCATATGTTGAACTTGCTAATTTAATTCTTTTAAGGTCAGGAATACGAACATACGCTAAGCAACCCCAAATTTTAAAATAAGACAAGTTGGGTTTATGATTTTTAAATATCTCAAAAGCTAAAATTTTGCTGTTGGATTTAGCAATTTTATTTAAGACATAACAAACAGTTAATAAAATTTCCTCCACCAGTGAGATGCTGCCCTCGAATTTAATAAAATAGCCACTACTAATTCGGTAAGAGCCCTATTTGTTTCTTTCAGCTTTACCGTTCATTTCAAGTGAAAAGGGTGCGGTTCTCTCATGAATTATGCCATGTTGTTTATAAAATTTAATGAATAAGTTAGATTCATACTCTATTACTCTATCACTACGATATATTTTAATTTTCTTATTAGATTGATTTTCAATTTCAGTGACAAATAATTGAAACATGTCTAACGCATCACTTTTATTCTTCATGAGATAGACATAAGTAAAATCAGAGCAATCATCAATAAAAGTAATAAAGAGTGTTTGCCATCCCTAGTTATAGTGCCATCTAGTTCACATATATTAGAGTGCATTAAATCTAAAGGTTCTGACTCTCTAAACACAGATTTATGTGGGGTCTTAGTAATTTTAGCTTGGCTACAATATTCACATTTTTCTAAACCATTTATAGAAACTTTAGGAATTAGGCCTAAGTTACTCATGTTATGAATTAGTCGCTTGTTAACATGACAAAGTCTAGCATGCCAAATATTAAAATCACGTAGCATATAAACAGAATCATTAACTTCAACATTCAACTTAAACATCCCATCTACAACTCATCCTTTACCAACAAAAACACTATTTTTAGTGATGATGTGCAAGTCAGATCCAATAGTTTAAGTAAAACTAGTTTTATGTAACAAGAAACCATATACTAAAATTTTCCTCACCTCTGGAGTATGCATCATGTCTTTCAGCAATAAATTCTTTCTAGAGGTAAACTTTAACTCCACGGTTCCAGTTCCAACAACAGTAGTGGTGTGAGAATCTCCAACATCAATTTTATGTCATTAGCAGTATTATATGTTTCAACATTTCACGATCATAGCAGACATGGTGAGAAGCACCAGTGTCTACTCACCACCCTTCTGATCCACTGACTAAGTTGATCTCAGTAAGCATAGCCACAATGGCTTCTTTAGTCAGGCTAGCCTACGGTGTAGGATTTGTCCTGTTCCGACACTTTCGTGCCATATGTCCTGGTTTGCCATAGTTATAACATAAGAACAATTGTCCAGTGCCATTCTTTAGGGGGTTTTTATGCTAATTCTCCTAATGCCGATTGTTGTGGTTCTAATTCAGTTTGCGATTTTGATTTAATTTCTTTTCACACTTGGTTTCAGACTCTTATTTGTGGATTTCTTAGTATTGTTGGTAGATACAACAAGCACCTTTTCTTTTTGGTCCTGTTTTCTGGCCTCCTCTTTAATACGAAGATGAGTAATCAAACTCTCTAATGAAAACTTCTTAGTCTTATGTCTGAGATTATTTTTAAATCTTTTCACCTAGGGGGTAATTTATCAATTTACACATCAACTTGAAACTGTTCATCTAAAGCCATACCATCGGAGATGATCTCATGCACAATTTTCTAGAGCTCGTGCGACTGCGCCTCCATAGATTTGTCATCCATAATTTGAAACTTCAAATAGCGACTAACAACATATTTTTTCGCTCCAGCTTCCTCGGTACCATATTTCTTCTGTCGCGCATCCCGGATCTCCTTTGTTGACTTGTCTGAGTTGTAGTAATCATATAGATCATCGCTCAAGCCATTAAGAACATAATATTTTGCAGAGATAGTCGTGTTCAATCCAGTCCTTGTGACGACCCACCTTTTTGACCCCTGTGAACGACAGTTAATACGTCCACACTATTCGTGTGTCGTTGCCCAAGCATCCGAAAGATGAATTTGCATGGGGTAAAAATAAAGCACAAAATGGAAAATCTCACAACGAAAGCTGTTAAATAGAACATAATAGTAATATAGTACATAAGGTTACTCCATATTTTGGAGTTATCAAAGTTACACGATAGTATTACAATCAGCTTAAGCAGTTATGACAACCCCCTTTACATATGCTGAGACAAAATACACTTACACAGACTAAACAAACAACAGAATAGATAACTAAGTAGATAAAAGCTCCTGCTTGGATGCCGTCTTCAAAAGAGCCCATAAAATACCTGTTACTCGGACTACTCAAATATAAATCAGCACCCGAGAGTTTAGGGAAACAAACAACTCGGGTCAGACAATATGTCTGGTATAAGTAAAACTCTAAACAATAAGTGTAATTAAACAACAACATGTGAGACCACGCCGCCGAACACAGAATGGGTTTCCTCTCACAAGAACAACATCCAAATGTAAAGAATGGATGCAAATAATTAACATCATGAAGAGTGTTATACTCTTCCTGATACAATTAAGTAAAACAAATTCAAAGGTATAAATCAATAAGGAAAATGAAATTTACCAACAATAACTAGGAGGGTGCACCCCACTTGTCGAAAGTATACCTCTAGAATATATACTTGAGAACTTCGATGGCTCTCGGACACGTCCAAGCTGGACCCCTCCAACGGTTACCGAGAATCCGAGTAATTCACATCTTGGTGTGCAAAAACCAAATCTAGAGTAGATGTGATAATACCCTAATGGGAGCAACCCCACATAGCTTGGCTTCCACTCATTCTTTGGGTTTAGTCATTTCCGACAAAGGATAACAGAGCTCAAGTGAACATCGCATCGTCTTAGAATGACGAAAAACAAAGAAGGCCGAGGCAATCAATAATCGACAAACCGACTATCGAAGATAACAAAATGATCGTATATGGACAGTAAACCTCATATTCCTACCATTACTCGTCAATTCCAAACTTTTGCTATTTCTTGGTTAAAAATGAAGTCGGATAAGTGAAGGTAGTGTTATATCTAGGCATTGCATTGACGTCAATTTTAACTTTCGAGATAGCGACAAGTTTCCATACCTCGACGTTTATTATCAAGAGTATGATTAAATTCTTTCCATATAAGCGATGTCATTTACGGAAACTTCTTTTCCATAACCGAATCAAAATTTTACTTTTAAAACCAAACTCGTGCTGGCTTTTGATTACAAGTTTTTAAGTTTAAACATCTTTGTAAAAATGATCTACTAACTTTAGAACACCATTATAAAAAGGATTTAATAACCTAAAACATTATTATTAAATTGATTAATCATCTTTAACTATCATTAATAAGAATGATTAATTATCTTTAGACTTCGTTAATTAATTTGACTATTTAACTTTAAATACCCATATTTCAAACTAGGTTAATCACTTTAAAACATCATTAATTAAATTAATTAATTAATTAATTTTAAACCTCACTAATTAAGTTGATTAATTAATTTTAAAACATCAATTATTAAAAAGGATTAATTAATTTAAAATGTCAATAATCAATGATATATACACACACACACATGTGCTCTCCTCTACTTTAGAGGATCACACATTTCTCTCATAAAAATTTAAATTATCAATAATGGAAAAGATTAATTAAATTGAAACTAATTAATTAACTTGAAAAGTAATTATTTAAAAACGATTAACTAATTTTTAAATACCATTAATTAAAATAATTAACTAACTTTAATCTATCATTATTTGAGAGATTAATTAAACTTAATCATCATTAGATAAATTGGTTAATTAATTTTAAACATCATAACAAAGTAGTTAATTAATTTTAAACACATCATTATTTAAGATAATTAATTAACCATAATTCTCATTAATTAAAATAATTAATTAAATTTAAAATCATTAATATATTATTAAATTAATTTTAAATCCATCCTTATTCAAAAACTTAATTAACTTTGTAAAGTAAAACCCAAGCTCGAAAGTAAAACAAAAGATGTCGAAGAGATGGCTTTTTCCGAAAGTGCCGATATAGCGATAGTTGCTATACGGACAATTCGAGAACTACTTACATGACATATTGAATTTCATCCAAGCATCACATCACATGACATAAGCATGGCATATACACAAAGTAAATAATATTTATGAACATAAAGAAGGCATCACTTATACAAATTTACTTCGAACTACACAACTAGTTTTGATTGCTTACTAACTACTCAAGGTGTCGACTTTTTTTACAAGCAGGCCAAGTAACAAACATTATAACCAAACATCCATAATCAAGTGACTTAAATAGTTACAATAATATACAGGAGATAAAGTTCAAAACTTTAGTTTAAAAGGCAAACTTTACTCACTGAAATGTCCGCTAAATCGAACCGAACTTTCACTTAATCTCGGAATGACCTTAGATCTTGGTTTTGCATTGAAAATACTTGATTTTTTATGGGTTAGGGGGCAATATGGTTCGGCCTAGGGTATGTGTGGCTCAGCCAAGAGTGGATGAGGGGTGTGTGTGCTTGTTTTGTAAAGGAATTATTGTGGAAGTGGATGGAAGGCTTTTAAATAAGACTTAAGAGTTTTAAAAATGGATGATACTAAGGTTTTTAGATTTTAGGAAATCATGGAAGCCATTAAAACTTAGAGAAAGCTTGCATGAAGTTTTGAAAATGAAATTAGAAATGAGAAAATGTAACAAGTGGGATTTTCGACCCTCGAAAATCGACACTAATACGTCCACTGTATTGCGTGCCGAGCAATCGAATGCCGGAAAACCTGAATGTTAGGGGAAAAGAAGAAGGTAGGAAGAAAGAAGAAAGAAAGAAAACTAACAACACAGAATCTCACAGCGGAGCTAATAATCTATAATATACAACAAATCTTTACACAAAAGCAAAATTGTAATATATGTATATACTGTCATCAATCATAGTATGCAACCCTATTTCAGCCCGGACAGTTATAACAACCCGTCCTCACAATTGCTGATAATTACAACAACGAATGCAGCGGAAAATAACTGTATACGTGAATACGTCTCTGGGCCTCCAGCTCATCTCCTAAAGCTCCAAAACATCCAAACTAAATCTATAATATGCTCGGTCTGACCCGAGCATTATAATAAAATAACACCCGAGTTAGTCTGGAAAACCAGCGTGAGAAAAACACACCCAACTGGATTTAAAGTTATAAAAACCTATGAAATCAAAAGTGTCTCGTAAGACCACGCTGCACATAAACACGGACAAGTTTTTACCTTACGATAACCAAACCATATCATATGAAATTCTTTGATATTATAATAGTGTCTAAGATACAAATACTTATTAATCTCAGCCGAAATTGTTACATTGATTAAATTCCAGCATAATAGGTATACAACTAAAATCGTAAAGGATCGCATTGGAAAATGGATTCCATACAATGACTGGGCTACTGGGGTACCGCTCGTCATGGTACATCTCTAGATAAAATAACACCAAGATCGAACCTATCGACCCATGCCAACACAAAACTGGCTTACCCTTTACTGGATAGTACCAAATAAGATCACCTCTCGTGTAACATCCCCTATCTAGAGGCCCAAAGCTAAGCGCTATAGATGCTGCAGTCATCTATAGTATTAACTTCCGACGACTAAATACGGCTAGGTTAATGGTATTCATAATATCAGAAGCGCATGAATATGAAACAAAATCATAGATTAAAAAAACAATATTTTTGATTACATCTCCAAAACATGTTCCATATTCAAATTATATAATCTCATCGCTTTCGCTGGTTCAGATAAAATATAGTTATTACATAATTACGCCAAGAGCGACATATGACGATGCCCCTTGTTTGATCAGAGTACTATATATACAATACAGCGTAATCAATCCAAAATATAATAGCAACTCCTAATTAGCTATTCGTCATCCACCTACTCATCACCGGAAGCTTTATTCGCTAACCTACTAAAACCTGTAAACCTCAACCCTCATCCTACTCAAATCAGTTTTGAGCACCCGAGAGTTTAAGGGATAATAAACTTCGAGTCAGACATAAAGCCTGGTGTGAATAATACTGTACATCTCCATTATTTGATATTAAGTGAGACCATGCTGCATAGCGGAACGGGTTTTCCCTCACTCATATCCTTTTAAAACATATTATTTTTTTCAAATTATGATCCTGCAACCAAAACTGGTTAAATTTGTAAAGCAATTTCATGTATATGTACACATCATATATCAAATGGACTGTCTGTCCATTCACTGTAGTTTTATTTGGCTCACTACTAACCCTTGGCTGACTCGGGCCTACTATAAAAAACATAAAAATCTAACATCTGTTAGATACTCCTCTTTTGGATGGTTTGTCCTTACTTACTTCTCCAGATCTAACTGATCCTAATGGTTTTGCGGGCTTACCAATAACCTGTCTTTCCTTTTTAGATTCATTTCTATGTGTAACATAATTTTAGTCTCACGTTTGACAAATCCCTACACACTGGAAATTTGGACTTATATTAGCTAAGGGCTACTAGCTAAAGTATAGGGCACGACCCATACCAGTCCCATATGGTATTCTAATATCTGAGTCATTTTACTTAGGGTTGTCTACCCATAAAATTTTCCTTGAAAACCATTTCTTTCAAATTGATTTAAACCTTTAAATCATTCTTTAAACAAGGAAATTATTTATTTATACTCTTTGCTTTACTCAAATCACCTTGCCATGTTACATATTCTTTACACAAAACCTTGTTGATGAAAACGTTTAAACTTTTGTAAGTACCCCTTTCGAAATCTTTAAAGTATCCCTTTCAATACGAGTAAAACCTTAGGCCGAAGGCCAAAACATACCTTTCAAAATCATACCTTTTGAAACCATTTATATTTATCCTTTCGAAAGCAAAAGAAACATTTCCTTCGAAAGCTTTAAAACCTTAAAAATCCTCTTTAAAACACTTAAATATTGCCTTTCGCAACCATTGGAAAACCTTTCCTTTTAGACCTTTCTAAACCATTGGAAAACCTTTCCTGTTAGACCTTTCGAAATAATTGGGGAACCATTCCTTAGAAATATTTCTTTAAAACCTTTCGAAAGCATCAAAACATTAAGTCTTTCAAAAGCATTTGGGTTCAATTTTGTAACATGTGAAGACATCTTTCGAAACCATTAAAACCATCTTTTTCAAAACCATTTGGGTTCTACCTATTATAGAGCAAAAAGGGTCTTTAAAACATTTAAGTCGAAAGCATCTCTTTCGAAAGCATTTCCTAAGTAAAGAAGTGAAGGTGTCGAAACCATCCTTTCGAAAGCATTGGAGAAGCGACTTGGTTATAAAAACAAGGTAGCCCTTTCGAAACCAATCTGGGTCGAAAGGTAAAAAGCGACAGTTAGGGGCTTCGACCTAGTCGAAAGCAGTTACATAAAAAAAAAGGCGCAACCTCTTAAAACCATTCTTTTAAATTCATTGACCCAGTCGAAAGCAGACCAAGTTGAAAGCAAAGCAGCCGCATTTTCATTTAAAAGCAAAGTAGTGCTTGGACCCCTTTGGAACCCTTGGTTTCGACCTAATACCTTCCGCCTACATCCAATTCACTACGTACCAGATATCTGATACCATGTGCATTGGTTTTAATGGAGTCGGAGGCGGAGGTAAGGAGTCAGAAGCCTGGTGCCGAAAGCATTGAAATAGGAAAAAGCACGTAGATTTGACTTTTTAAACTATTTCTTTGTACCTAACATGCCTTGTCTGTCGAATTATGATTGGTTGCAAATGCTTTTTTTCTTTTCTAAAAGTACTGCCGATTTTCAGAAATAAGAATTTGGATTATTTATAAAATACCCCTTCTCCTTTTATAAGTATATAAAACATTTAAGTCCCATACCTTAAATAATTTCATATATCCATTAAAACACTTAGGAAAATTTTACAAAAATTCCAAAAAATCATTTTTAATATGTTTTCTAACATATATAAATTTCAGACCCCAAGCAAATATAATTTGGCCGTAATTAATTTTAAACCCAAATTAGCATTTTATTCACTAGAAAATTCATGTAAAATCCACATTAATTCAGAAAATTATGAAAACTGAAACCCATTTCTAATTTATTGTTTCAAATCTAAATTTAATTTTTCAAGGCAATTGGATGTCATACAATAGGGTTTTCATATCAAAACATATCACAAAATCTATGTTAATTAGCATAAATCATCAACAATATATATATATATATATATATATACACACACACATTTTATCATCCAAAACATGGCAAAACTTTTGCAAATAATTAGGATTTCATACTAAAATCGAAAACCATTAAAAACTTGAGATGTAGTCATTATTCACCTTAGCTTTTTGATTAAGGATGTGAGATTTGTTCTTGATTAAGTGATTTGATTCTTCCTTTTGAATTCTTCTTCTTTGCTCTTCCTAATGGTGGTTGGCCTTAGCTCTATTTTTCTTTGTGAAAATAAAATGAACATGAGTGTTGAGGGGTTAAGGGTTTAGGGTATAAGGATGTGCTTGTTCCTATTTTGCCCTTGCATATTTCCTAACCTTTTATTCTCTTTTTACTCTTTGGTTCACTTGTTTAACATGGCACGACTACCTCTTATTTAATCACAAATCTCAATCCATTAATCAACTTACATTATTTTATTTTATTTATCTAATTAAATATCCTAAATAATGTTACTAAAAATATAGGTTGTTACACCTCGGTTGGGATCAGATACCATACCGAAGCATAAATGAGTTAATAGTAGGGACTCTAAATAGGGATGAGCTTACCCTCATGGGAGTGACCCACATAGCCTTGTTGTATCTCCCATATTTTAGTCATTTCTGGTTAATGAGGCCCGAGGCTACATTTTACCTTTTATATAGCACTTCCCATTTGGAATGCTAACACTGCCTTCCAAGCAAGAATGCAATGCCAATATTCATCCATACAAGTTCGTTCTGGGACTGAACGAAATGCTTGAGAAGTCCGCCTTCAATTCCATCATCTTTAAGATATCTTCACTTCGCAACACTTAAGTTGGATCGAAGTGGTTTACAAACAACAGATCTGATCCCGGTCTCTTCAAAACAACATTCGATAGTTTTTGGTAAACTCAACCCCGATTCTTTAGCAAATAAACAGTCAAAGATAAGAGCAGAGATCACCTCCTAACCGTTAGTGGATGGATTTCCTTATCATTTGTCCTAGGAGAATGAAACGAGATTCATACGCACAGTACAACTCACATGTTTCTCCTAGATATTTCCAAAGTTACATTTGGGGTCCAAATTTAATAGTCGATTATTTAACTATCAACAAACACATCCAAATCAGGGATTTATTTAAAAGGGGAATACCAACATTCGTTAAGCACATAGGTAACCACTAGCCTCCTTAATTAACCTTTTATTAGTTAAATTCACTTTGTAAATACTTATATATATACCTTTTACAAAGATATGTCCACCAATCCCTATATTTTCAATACATAGAAAAATATCCATATACTTATCTCAACGGTATAAGCATATTCGCACAAATTACACCTCTCAACTTAGAAAATGCACCCATATACTTATCTCAATGGTATAAGTATATTCACAAAACTGAGAAAGATTTTCTTTTTGTTCAGTTCTAAAATCATTTATAAACTCCTTATAATTCTCTAAAACCATTTATAAACCATTTTATAAATCTTTGAAAATCATTTATAATCCCTTTTATAAATTTCAATCACTGATAAATTCTTTTTGTACATTTCTAAAATCATTTGTAAATCCTTTATAAATCCATAAAACCATTTATAAAACTCCTTGTATAAATCTATAAACCCATTTCTTAAACTCGTTTATAAATATCTAACCATTTATAAAACTCTTTCACCTTGTAAATAATCTTCCCTTAAGTCTTCAAACCATTTTATAATCTCCCCTTATAAAATCCAAGTCCGTTTATAAAACTACTTATAAATCTAGAACATTTATAAATAAATAATAATCATTTACTTCAAATACTATTATATAATAGTGGTCATTGATAATAAACCTTATAAATGAATAAATAAATATTATTAACCCTAAAACATCTTAACATAGTAGTTAATAATTTGAAAGGCATTATTAATAAAACACTAATTGCAAATTTCAACCTTATTATAAATAGTAATAATTAATCGTAAAACAATATAAATAAATCATCATCATTAATCTCAAACCATATAAATTAGTTAATTAATTAATCTTCAAAATATTAACATATTGATAAATAACTATAAAAACAATATTACTTAAAAATAAATAACTTTAAAATAATATTAAATATAAATAAATAACTTAGAAAAAGATAGATAAAAAGGTTGAAATAAAATAGAAGTTAAATCCTTTAAAACAAAATATTTCCAAAATCCAATTTCGGATCTAAAATCATTTCCTATCTAAAAAAAAGACCAATTCCAATTCAAATGGTAATTTATATTATTTTTGAAATACTAATTCAAGGCCAATAGCTACCAAACGCTTAACCAATATCGATATTGATTTCCTATCACTATAGGGTTTATGTACTAAACATATAACAATGTCATAAACCACGGTGTCCACAATCAGGTTTCATATTCAAAAATCATATAGCGGTAATTTTACTGAAATAAATTAACAATAGCGAGGAACCCCGTTGGATTCCTCTAATCTGTCCCCCTACATCACAGCTCATATATATCAGCCCGCGCGCGCGCGCACACACACACATATATATGTAAATAAAATCAACTGTGGTGAGGAATCCTGTTGGATCCCTCCAACCTGTCCCCTTGCATCACAAACATTATATAATTATATAATATGGGTCATCCGCTACTAGGCGGGTATAGATAATAGGTCATCTGCTCCAAGGGTGGGAATAAATCCAAACCAACTAATAAAAATAGTAAATTATCCAAACATCCAATCAATTTTTTTATTAACTATATAACATTTTTGATTAACCAAAAAGGTGAGTTTAACTCACATTATTCCAATTGTCGCCGAGACGTTCCTGGTTTAGAACTAAAATCGAACGATGTCCGATTTTAGTCCAAATTTCAACTATCTCCAAATCAGTCCAAACTAGTTCCATCGCGAAGCTTATGTCGTCATGAGTGCAATGCGAAAATCCGTGCCTTGATTGGACCTCGTATGCAAAAGTTATTCAAATTTTAAGTTTCGATATTTTAAATTATAATATAATTAACTAATCACATAATTATCTTTAATTACATTGAAATCCTTCTTCCTCCTCTCCCTTAATCAACTCCCTATACATGCATAGAGAACCCAAAAACGTGCACACTTCAATCGATCGATTTTCCTCTATTCTTAACGAAATCACCTCAAACCAATTCCGATGAACTCCACGTTCGACGAGCTTCGCAACCATCGCCTTAAATCCCCGCTCGAAGCCTCCTAGAAAAATGCGACATCACCCTACCTCTTATGACCGTACAGGTCGCGCTGCCCATCTTGGCACCATGCTTCACCAAAACTTCACCAGAGATACCTTTTTCTTCTATGAACCCAAATACGAACTCCAATTCGACAAATTCCAAACACATTAGCCAAGATCTTAAACCCTAGCCCCCTAGCTACTGCTGTACATGTTCGAGCAACACCAAAACAGTTGCCACACCACCTAAAAATCCATCTACATGAAGATCTCATCCCTCCAGACTCGAAGACATTTGCTTTATATTTTTTTGTTAAGTGTTTTTTTCTTTTTAATTTTCAAAGTTTGAATTAAAAAAAAGCTAATCCTTTTACAGAGAATGATGATATACAAAAGAGGGAAGGTATAGGTGTGAACATGGATGAGTAAGGGCATAAGGACAGGGGGTATGGGCTGAATTGAAGGGTATGGACTAATATTATATATATATATATATATATATATATATATATATATTCGAAAATATGCAACTTTAAACGTCCGAAAATCTCTAACTCCTATCGAGATGTGCCGCCTGACATTCTATATGTAATACCCCTATTTTGAATACAATGGAGCTAGTCTCGAGACCTAATCCGATCATATACAAAAGATAACTTTTCAAACCCAGTTATATTATATTAATTTCCTGTAATTAATTCTACGTGTTTCAAACTCGCACGACCATAGGATACGCCCGATCTCCACAAAATTCATCGACATAAAAATAATTCATTATTACGGATCTAATGAAACTGGTTTCATCGAAATCCGAGACAGTGCCCAGGAAGACTATTTTCACTCGTTAATTAAAACGATTATTATAAAACAAGCTTAATCGCTTTCAAATTCAAATTAAAAAGTTTACTATCTTCATTCTTATTCAAATAGAATTTAAATCAATTTTAGAAATCATTTTCATTAACATTAAATCCCAGGTTAGATTATTTAAACAATTCCAAATATTAAATCCAACAATTAAATTATCAAATAAATCGCTGTATTTGAAATTAAAGTTATTTAACTTATAAAAATAACTTTTCAATATTTAAAATCAATTAAATATTCCAAATTTGAATGACTAAAATTCTGGATCGTTACATTCTCCCCTTTAAAAGAATTTCGTCCCCGAAATTAGCAGGTAAGAAAAATGCCCCAAACCCATTAATTTTTTAAAACCAATTAGTTGTAATAGATTTGCAAATTCTTTTAAGTCTTTAACTTCATTCACCGATACAAACTAATTTCCATCCATCCAATCATTTTAGGTTATAACTCAAATTTTAGTTATTAAATGATTCTTCAAAATTTCTCAAAATTTTTCTAACGTCTTAAATTTACAAAAAATTTCGCCAGCATATCCTTTGCGCGGCTAGATCGAAACAACTACACTCGTCACTACGGGCCTAAACCAACAAAAGAAAACAAAAGCCAAGTGGCTCAGTCTTAAAACCATCAAATTCAACAATAATATAAACATGTACTTTTTAGTCGGGCAACCAAATTTTCCTTATGAAATAAAAGGAATCAAGCTAACTCTTGCTTTTATATACCTGCATCCTATTTACCAATGATATCCAATCATATAGTTCATAATCATATTAGTTACATTTTCAATTGTCAACCTTTGCTTTACTGAAGCACGTACGATGTACATATACCATCCATACATAATACCAAATCCGATTGCTCGCTCGATCACATAATTTCACTTCCGACTAGTATCGTTCACACGACCACTCTAGTGCGGACTCAGATCTGGTTCCTTGATTAGAAACCGCCATTCTCCTTGCATAACCATATACTATGATAAAGAATTCCAGAATCAATCAAAAATCCATATCCAGTGTTTTTCGTCGAGAATCGAATGAAAAATTCTAACTCAGACCAATGTAAATCATCTCGAAACCGTATATTCGAATATGGATCAAACAGTTGTGCGAAATAAATAATATACGTATAACTTACGTATTTATTCAATTGATTTCTCCTTATATCCCATTTTTTTTCTTTATTCAGATTCTTTTATTTATATTCATCTATAATCATTATTCACCTTGCTTTATTCACATTCATTTATTACTTAGTATATTTCTTTCAATTCTAATGTCACTTGAGAACGATTCCATCAACTTCTCATGTTTATTGTCACTTCACAACTTAAGTCTATATCCATTTTAAATCAAATTCAATTTCATTTAACTCAATTCATTGTTCAATTTCAATATTCAGTTTTATCAAACAACATTCTAAACCATATTCAATTCACTAATTTATTTAGTTAGTTCATCCATTAAGTCACTTCAAATCACAATCAATTCCATTTCCAAAAATCACTTCGTTTAACTTAACTTAGGCAAAATTCTTTTCAACATTCATTTTATTTATCTTAACTTAAGTTAAATTTCATTTCAAATTTTCTTTCTTAACAATTTATATTCAGTAACTAAATTTTTTTTGCTTTAACTTACTAATTCCCAAAATTTATAAGTTATAAAACTTATTTCTCATATTTCCATAAAACACTTAAATGAAAATTTTCAGAGTTTTAAACAACATGTTCTTATTTCAAATTATTTTAAAACAATACTATTAGTAATTTCTTTATATTTCAAATCATAATTTTGAATTTTAAAATCAAAACTAGTTTTACCAAAACAAAACTCTAATGGTAGCAATTCCTTTCTTGGAAATCCAAAAATGAACGTCGATGATGTTGTAGTCATCATCAAAATTATTTTCTAGTGACCGAAGTGAGTTCAATGCTTCCTGTCTCTTTTAAATTCCATTTAAAAATGTTTCCATTCAAAAATATTTTCCAAATAATATTATTATTATCCAAAACCTTGAAAAACAATTTCCAAAATCAACGGGAT
Organism: Allium fistulosum; assembly: GCA_030737815.1. Taxonomy (NCBI): domain Eukaryota; kingdom Viridiplantae; phylum Streptophyta; class Magnoliopsida; order Asparagales; family Amaryllidaceae; genus Allium; species Allium fistulosum. The sequence continues at coordinate 634,027,363 of CM060908.1, read as the reverse complement.
TTAAATTCTCAGCTTTTAAATCCTTTTAATTTATAAACCGCTTTTATAAACCATATTTATATAATTTCACTTTAGTTATATAAAACCATTTCTTAATGGTTTATCTTTGTTTACATTATAATAATAACAACTTTTATTAGAACACAACAACAAACAACAAATGATAATAATCAAATATTATCATTCACTAACAACCAAACACACCATAATAATTTCTAAAAAAAATATTCCTTATTTATAAAATATAATCGAGGTAAAATTATTTCATTTACCCAATTTCAAAACAATACCATGTCCAATTGCACTATTCAAGTGTTTAGAGATCCCATCAATAACCTTAATTACTCGTATTGACCAGAATCCATAAGCCACTCAACAAATCAACCAGCACGATATAAAACGTTTTTTTATCACTAACAAATACGCGCTCATATATATACATTCAAAGTCATTTTAGGGTGCTACTGGCCCTATCTCTAATGAGTTACCCCACCAAAGCCAAGGTTCTCGCTTAACCTTGCGCTCTGATACCACGTTGTAACAAACGGGATTTTCGATCCTCGAAAATCGACACTAATATGTCCACTGTATTGCGTGCCGAGCAATCGAATGCCGAAAAACCCAAATGTTAGGAGAAAAGAAGAAGGTAGGAAGAATGAAGAAAGAAAAGTGAGAGAAAACTAACAACACAGAATCTCACAACGGAACGAATAATCTATAATATATAACAAATCTTTACACAAAAGTAAAACTGTAATATATGTATATATAAGCATCAATCAGAGTATACTCACCATTATTCCAGTTGTCGTCGAGGCGTTCCGGTTTGGAACTAAAAGCGAACGACGTCCGATTTTAGCCCTAATTTCAACTTCTTCAAATTCGTCCAAACCAGTTCCATCGTGAAGCTTACGTCATCACGAGTGCACTGCAAAAATTCGCGCCTCGATTGGACCTCGTACGCAAAAGTTATACAAATTTTAAATTATCAATATTTTAAATTATAATATAATTAACTAATCATATAATTATCTTTAGTTACATTAAAATCCTTCTTCCTCCTCTCCCTTAATCAACTCCCTGTACACGCACAGGAACCCAAAAACATGCACACTTCAATCGATTTTTTCTCCTTCAATTCTTGACGAAATCACCTCAAACCAATTCCAACTAACTCCATGCTCGACGAGCTTTGCAACCACCGCCATAAATCCCTGCTCGAAGTCCCCTAGTAAAACGCAACATCACCCTACCTCCTACGACCATACAGGTCACGCCGCCCATCTTAGCACCATGTTTCACCAAAACTTCACTAGAGATGCCTTTTTCTTCTATGAACCCGAATACGAACTCCAATTCGAAAAATTCCAAACACATTAGCCAAGATCTTAAACCCTAGCCCCCTTAGCTACTGTTGTACATATTCGAGCAACACCAAAACAGTTGCCGCACCACCAAAAAATCCATCTACATGAAGATCTCATCCCTCCAGACTGGAAGACATTTGCTTTATATTTTTTTGTTAAGTGATTTTTTTTCTTGATTTTCAAGGTTTGAATTTAAATAAAAAGAAAGCTAATCCTTTTACAGAGAATGATGATATATAAAAGAGGGAATGTATGAGTGTGAACATGCATGAGTATGGGCTAAGGACAAGGAGTATGGGCTGAATTGAAGGGTATGGTCTAATATTATATATATATATATATATATATATATTATATTCAAAAATATCCAACTTCAAACGTCCGAAAATCTTGAACTCCTATCAAGACGTGCCGCCTGGCGTTATATATGTAATACCCTTATTTTGAATACATAGTCTCGAGACCTAATTCGATCATATACAGAAGATAGCTTTTCTATCCAGTTATATTATATCAATTTCCTGTAATTAATTCTATGTGTTTCGAACTCGCACAACCACACGTGGCACCCGATCGCCACGAAATTCATCAACATACAATTATTCATTATTACGGATCCAATAAAAATGGTTTCGTCGAAATCCGAGACATTGCCCCGAAAGGCTATTTTCACTCATAATTAAAACGATTATTATAAAACAAGCTTAATCACTTTTAAATTAAAATTCAAAAATTTACTATCTTCATTCTTTTTCAAATAGAATATAACTCAAATTTATGGATCATTTTCATTAACATTAAATTCCAGTTTAAATTATTTAAACAATTCCAAATATTAAATCCAACAATTAAATTATCAAATAAATCGCTATATTTGAAGTTCAAGTTATTTAACTTACAAAAATAACTTTTCAATATTTAAAATCAATTAAATATTCCAAATTCGAATGACTAATATTCTGGGTCGTTATAGAAAACGAGAAAAAGAATTAGGAAATCTGCTTTTATATAAAATGAACTAAACAAATTAATAAACTACCCCTAAAGTACATAACCTCCACTAACATCATGCCACATCACTCTCCATGTCTCCTCCTCCCTTGCTTACGTGACTTGGTCCCCTCCCCCTTCATTTTATAAGCCAACATGCATTTAATTCCCATATGTACTTATGTTTCTTAATGTTCACAAAGCATCGTTTTATTTTGATCTTAAAATTAGAAAATTATCACATCACACTTTTTAATATTCTTAAGTTATACATACATACATACATACATATGCATTACCATCTTTAAATCCTAATTTTTTATAAATGTTTGTTTATATGTATACTAGAATATTCACAACATTTCAAACAACTTTTAGACGACGAAAAGTTGAAAATTCAGGAAACGATTTCCGATCACATTTCCATTTTTTCTTCGAACTAAATATTTTTGTAAACAAATTTGAAAAACTTTTTCACCGTCATTATTTATTATTAGAAAGATTTTTATTTTGATTATAAAATCTACTATTTTAAATATTTCAAATTAATTAAATATTCATAAATTAAAGCAGTGAAATTCCGGGTCTTTACAGTCCTTCAAAGCATTTTTTTGATCGTTTGTTGCTTCTCCAAGCAGCGTTAGTTTTTCGGTCGTCGGCACATGTGCCACCTTTCGCATAGTTAGAAAAAACTCCATATTTTGGCTCTATCGTTTGAAATGCAAGCCTTCGAATCTGAATGGCGCAGCAGATATAGTCGAAATCTCAAACATCGACATCGGACAGTAGAGTTGTCAGCGATCGAAACCATGATCATCTTAAAAATGTTGTACCTTAATCTTAATCTGCAGCGTTTTTTTCTTTTTCTTTTTTGGCTGAGTCACGGACTAGGTCGCACTCTTTAAGACGATTCATGGCTTACCCTCAAGGTGCAAAACTATCTATCAACTGCTTTGTCCTCAGGATAAAACAACCTTTGAAATTTGATCAATTTGATGTTTGCACTACAACAAATTGTTCTGAATATAATACTTTCTAATTTAATTGCTTTTAAAGTTTCTTAAAGAGAGAGAAATGCAGAGCACAAAGAAGAAGAAAGAAAAATTATTTGTTATTCTCATTTTATCTTCTGCCTATCTATCGTTTAAATAGGCAGAATGGAAACTGTATCGTTATTGAAGTGAGGGAATGTTAGTGGATTTGCATTTATTGTCATTTAAAATGAATTTTTAATGCCATTAACTTTTGCAATGGCTCAATAATAATGGTTCATGAATATATATTACCGTAATATATTTGCAACGGCTCAATTATAATAATGACTCATAAATATATGACCAATATACATTTGCAACGGCTCAATTATAATAATGGCCTATAAATATATATTACCGTTATATATTTGAAATGGCTCAATTATCATAATGACTCATAAACAATATTACCGCTAATCTATTTTTATTTATTAATTAATTCACTGGAAGTTCCAACACACAGGTGTGTGTGTGTATTATAATAAAGATGAAATGTTAATAAAAGGCAACATTAGAACATGAAATATATTCGAACTTTCAATTCACATAATGCTAATATAAGAAGCATTAAAATGGATAGGTTGCATAATAATAAAGGACAATGTTATTCGGAATCAAACGTTAACATGTTATACAAAAGTGAATTGTAATAAACGATTATAAGTATTGAAATGTTATGATGAGATAGTATTAATATGAAATGCTATGTTCAATTTTCCCATTCACATCATGATACTATACGTAACATTAAAACATGAAATGGTATAAAGTAGTAAAATACAATGCTATTGAAAACCATATGTTGAAATGATATATAAAATTACCATCACAAATGTAATACAAAATAAATTTCTGAAATAATTACATCATATTACATAGCTTCGTCATGCTAATTAACTATGCCAAAATCAATACAAGACAAAAAAAAAATACAACTCAAAATCAACAAATCATAAAATTACAATAAAATTTCAAACTATTACAAAATTCAATAGTATGATGTCATACACATAGCATAACAATTTGATAAATGGTAATGTAATATATATAAAAGAAAAAAAAATCATGGAATGCTACTAAAAAATAACATTCCACATAGTTAACTAGTTTCGATTCTTGAAATTTAAGTTTGGGGAATAATTTGCAGTTCGGACTAATTTAGAAAATTGTTGTCCTTGATGTCAAAGTTTGTCCTTAGGCAAATTTTCTGTTAATTTAAGCACATTTCTTTAATTAATTAGATCGATACCAATCGAACTTAAAAGTAACATTATATAAGACTTAAAATTTAAAAACTAGTCATGGTAGATCAGTAGGAGAAATCAATTTAGGAACTGTTAACTCGCTTTTTAGCCAAAGCTGATTTCAATTGGACTTAGAAGATCAAAACTAGGATGAAATGGTTCATGGATTTGGAAATACGATTAGAAGGACTAGGGGTACGAGCTTAAGAACTTTGAGAGGAAAATTGGCTAAGGAATAACTCGGCCTCAAGTTGTTTAGATTGGCACCGACCTATTCCTCCCCCACCTTTTGCTTTTCAAACAGCATACACCTCATGTGCTGCTCCAGTAACTCATGGTCAAATGATTTTCTAATGATTTGGATGAGCAATTAAAAGGATTGATGAGAAGAAAGAAAAGGTAAATACTATTAGAAAGATCGTTAGAATCAAATCAAAGTCGATGGAGAAGGACATCGAACAACTCCAAAGGAAGATAGAAGGGGCTCACAAGTGGAAAAGTATGATTTGTACAAGCCAAAATAACTTAGTCCCGAGTTATTTAGGTCGGCAGCGAGTTATTCTATCGAATTATGGGCCTTCAAGCTCTCTTGTGTAATGCCCGGCTATCATTTTGACTTTAATGCAGGCGGGCTTCTGGACCAGTACACCTGTTTTTCTGTAAATACCAGCCTATTTATAACTAAAAGGGGATCTTCTTCTTCTGCTCTCTAACTTTTGGATCTGGAAATTCCTCTTCATCTCTACTCTTATTTTCTACCTCAAACACACCAAAAACTCCATTGTAAATCTGATATCCACTAGAGTGTGGTCAGATTTGATATACCTAGTTTTAATCTAGAGCGAAAATAGCCAATAACAAAGATTTAAGTTGATGTAGACCAGAGATTACATCGAACCACTATAAAAATTATTATGTCTCCTTTTACTTTCCCGTCGTTTTTACTGCTTTTGCTTTATTTTGAATAGAACCGGTGCTTTCATATGATCTCTGGGTGTTGATCCATTCTGAGTTAATAGGAACCATTTCAAACTAATTTTTGTGTATAATTATGTCACAAACTATTTATCCATAGTTGAATTTAACATCAATAATCTTGATTGATAATGATGCATAGTTCTTAAGATGAGGTTTCACTTTTCATTTAATTTTGTTTGAACTATTTTAATATTTTAATTTTGATTTTACATTCATTATATTGTTTTGTACCCTCATAATTTATCATTTGTTAACTAAAGTGTGAAATTTTAAATTTTGGATTTTGTTTTTATTTTCTTTAAAAATGTATATTAGTTTCTTATTATTTTGGTTTTGACCCTTCCACAAAGACGTAGCTTAATTTTTATCTAATTGATTTTAGTTGAGTGGAAATAAGGATTTGTCACTTATTTTGAAATTTATTACATGAAAACCTTTCTTAAATACATGTTTTAACTACTAAAAATTATTTTCAATAGCGTTTTCTCATATTTTTTCGAAAAATCAAATCTACGCATAATTGGAGTTTAATATAACCAAAATTAACCTTTTTTGAATTTATTTGCAAAAGCAAAATTGCCGTTTTTACTGCAATATTTGGGGTTTGGCAGAAATAAAAAATAAAGGTGTTTTTCGAAATCCACTTTTAGGAAGGGGCAACTATGTATTTTGACACTTAATGTTGGGTGTTTTACAAAAATTCCCTTTAGTTTATAATTAGATTTACTTAGATGTTAATGGCATAAAAGTTATGACTTATATTTTCTGTTTAACTTCGTTTTCCTTTAATTTGAGCTAAAGAGAAGAGTTTATCCCTCATTTAACCAAATTAATCAATTTTATTATCTAAATTTTTTAATTTGTAACTCTTTGTCTTCATTATTCTCGTAATTCTGGGAATAAAATTAACTTTTGTTTGAATTTGAATATAAAATTTTACACTTACACCCTACTATCTTGATCTTATTATTAATCACAATACTAGGTTAAATATTTAGTTTCAGAGAATATAAGAGATAGAATGTCTGTAAGTGTGGTGCAATGGAAAGGGATGTACAGGTCTGATAACAGACCCAAGTTCAAATCCTGCTTTACACACACTTCTCGTAGAAAATAATACCTGAAGATTATAGGTACCATGAGTTGAAGCAAAAGTTACAGCTTAATTCCCATTAGGAGTTTACCGGGCCGTCGGTTCCTCTTAGATCACATTAAAAAAAAAAAGAGATAGAATAACATTCTCTTCTTGCTTACAAAAAAAATCAGGGTTGCAAATGTTTGAGGAGAGGAACAAACATCCTATTTCAAATCTGTACGAGAAGCGTAAAAGGCCTCATCTATTTCGTACTAATTTCTTTTTATGGGTTTCTTAAACCATTCTTTGCTTAATTTCTATAGTTTCTCTTTTGATTAGAATAAACTTTCCCCTTCTCCAATCTTCATTCAAACCATGTTAACAAGGGTTTAATGTTTATTTTTTTGAACTTAATTCATAATTCTTTATTGCAAACTCAAAGACCTATAAAGCGTACATAGTAAAAACGTCAAATATATACAAGCTATGTACAAAAATTATTTACGGGCTGTAGCAATACCCAAACAAACCACTAGGCCTACTTGAATGGTAACAAATGGAGGTAAAATGATTCTCTGCCATCATAATGCATTATACTCCTAAACTTTTCTTTATCATCTTCAAGTTCATAATAATGGCGACTACAACAATCTTTCCACTGCTAAACACCACCACTGCTCTTGAAACCCCTCAAAACCATTAAAGTATCTCAAAGCATACTTTACCGCTCTTGATTACAGCTAACTCAGCATAAGCAATGTACCCCATTCCAAAAATCATTCCTTTTCCTTTGAAATCAGCCGATCTGACATAGATCTACATTGGTAATTCATAAACAAGGCCTCTCTATTCATCATTGCTATTGTTTGCATTTGGACAAAGGTTGTAAAATTTGTTATTTGTTGCTATAATATTCAGGATTTCGCTCGAAACTTCTCCGATTGTTAGATTTTTCTGTCTAATTGTTTTACTCATTGTATAAGTAATGAAGAAGAGATCAAATATAAATTAAAATTGGTTACATAAGCTTATATTAGAGAATCAGAAGGCTAATGGCCAGACACAACGTTCACATGATCATATTATAGTAAATCAGGTTACTAAGCATTTAGATAATGGTTCGGTAAGCTTATACCCACTCTCTACATATACACTCATCAAGCATGCTTATATAGCTATAGAATTTTGATTTGGTTGCATGAATCTAACTAGTTCTGAAATTTGTTTTCATATATGTTGAACTGTGTTGCTGATGCCACCAAAAATTCTATTATTTTTCACTTTCTAGATTGCCAATATGTAGGTTGAAAAAATGATTTTTGTGATATCACTACTTTGACACTCATTCTTAAATTTCAAAATCATTTTTCTAACCTCGCTATGCAACTTTAGTGTTTTAGTCTATGATGTTAGCCATTTTAAATTAATTTTGTACCATTTCTATAACATCCCATAATTTGGCATTGGTTATTTAATTAGTTAGTTAATTAAATAGGCTTCAAAAATGGAATTTGTGCAAATAATGGAATTTGACCATGGAACTTTTACCATTGCGTTTGTGGAAAAATTCTAAGCAACTTTCATATTTGAAGTTTTGCGATCAGAGTCCAAACGAAGAAGTTATGGACGAAAAACGAATTCGGAACGGAAATAATTCGATTTTGATAAATTAACGCTTATTAATTAATCACCCAGACCAACAGGTTGACCCACCATTATGGGCGGTCGACCAGGGGCGGTCGACCTTTCCCTATATGGCGGCTAGGGTTAGCTTAGGCCCAACGGTTCAGATTTAATATATTTCGATCTAACGATTGAGGTTGATTCCTACTCCTATAAATTCAGGCCTAAACCTCCCTTCTTTTCTCATATTTTTCTGGAGGCAAGAGCGAAACTCTGCCATTTTTTGTTCTCCACTTTCTTTCTAAATTATAAACATAAGATATTTGTATTTCTATTCATACAAATTGAAGGAGAATATAAATCTAATAAAAATGAGAAGAGAAGAGAATCAACTATATGCATTTTTAAGGTAATTAATATATATTTGTATATTTGTATCTATTTTCTCTTCCAATCCCAAATCCCTTCTCAGATATGTATATCCCTTTTATACATATTTCTTGGATTAAAAAGGATTTGGAGATGAATTTAAGGTTCTACTTCAGATTTGGATCGCTTTCAAAAGGTGAATGAGAAATTTTATATATTGTTTATAATTTTAAATCTACTCCGTTGGCATAATTTTTATTTTTATGACTAAGTCAATTTTATTTGTGAATCGTAAGCTTAAATTAGTATAGAAAACTATTGCCTACATATTCTTATTTTAGACTTAATTTGAAATATGTTTACACCTAGAATAGGTTTGGAAGTATTGGGTGGTTGATTACGCTTCGTCGGTATTTTATACCTTGGAAAGGAGTCGGTAAGTAATCGTGTGTAACGACCCGCTATTTTGGACTATTCGCATCCGCACATGTCGGACTTGAGTAATTCAAAATACCGAATTGTTAATTTAAATTTGGCAAAACTGAACATATACAGTAAATAAATAATCACAGATCACAGACACAGAGTAATAAATGCAGCGGAAACAAAAGATAGTAGTTCATGAAGCTACTATATACATATCAGAGTTAAATAAGGTACAACAGATGTCTCGAATACAATAATCAAATACAAGAATCAGAATACAATCACTGGAATCAACTGGATATCTGAAAGCTGGATAGATAGCTGGATCTCCAAGCGAAGCTCCAACTCCAAAGGTGAGTCTCGAATACCGGTACACTCAGTCTGACCCGAGCGTAAAGCAAAACACAAAACACTCGAGTCAGAATTAACATTCTTATATCAATAAATCCAACTCAAGTGAAATAGCAACTGAAATACAAGTAACTCAAAGGATGTTTGGAATAACCATCCTTTAAGGATCCGTTAAACTATCTACTATGTAGTAGTGTACGATAAGTAGATAATGCCTATCAGTAATATAAAATATCAAAATAGTGTTAAGGCGTTACCATTATTCCCCTTAACACATTTTTATACAAACGTCATAGACTATACAGCACTGTAAACTCCACCGTAAACTAGTGGAATATCAGGGAGTACTCCATAGGTATAACACAAAACAAATCGTAGTGGTCGCGTATAAAGGGATACAAGTATGACAAGGCACATGAGGCAATACCCAAGGTAGTGAAACTACCGTTTGCCTGATCCGGACTAGTGAGAACGCATCGCCGCAGCGATCGCAACACCGCGAAACAACACTCCCAAAATCAAGGGTGCACCAATCGATAACAAGTAATGAGTAGTTTTCGAAGAAGTGTGTTCGCTCGAGGTAGCTGACCCCATTTGGCCAGGCACGGCTCCTGTTTTAGTCATTTCCAATTTGACACAAGTGTCAAGGCTATCCATTATCGTTCTCTTTCTTCAGTCATCACGTACACATTCCAACCACTTCATTCTGGATCACACTCCATGTATAGTTATTAAAGTGGTTTTCGGTTTAGACAGTGAGTATCTCCCTAACCGATTCCGGTCTCTTTAATAACTTTCGTAATTATTACACCGATTGGTCGTTTATTATATTTCAAAACCAAATCAAATTCAATTTCAAATAGAATTTGTAAACCAACATTTCATTTGTCTTTCTAAACCAATTTCCAAAAATTTACGTTTCAAAACATCCAAATTACCATTTCAAAATCTTATAATACAATTTCAATTTTTATTTAAACCATTCCAATAGTCATTTAAATTCGTATATAAGTTTCATTTCGAAATCATTTAAAATGATTTAATCTACATTCAAATCAATTTAAGTTCATTTATCGATTTCATTCAATATTCGTTAAGTAAATTATCCTTCAAAACAATTTCTATTTAATTTCCAGTTCACTAAATCAATTACTTAAGTTCAACTTCACTGTATCAAAACTTACAAATTTGGATTAAATTAAATTCGTCAAATCAATTCTTTTAATTACAAGTCTTACATTAATTCAATAAATCCCATTTTATTTCTTGTTAAAGAAATTCAATTCCACTTATTCATTTACTTAGTTACAATTTTCAAAACTCAATAAATAAAAACTTAATTTCACTTATTCAAGAAGTTCAATTTCACTTATTAAAGCATTCACTTTATTTAATTATTAAATAATTCAATCTTATTTAATTATTTCAAAACTTAATTATTTACAATTTCAACACTCAATTATTAATTAAATTTAAACAACGTTCTTTCATCAACTACCATGTTACTATTTTGATTCAGATTATTAAATATTAACATTTTCCTTCATTAAAATTAATTCAAGTTCCAACTTCAATTCGAATACTTATCATTTATTCAAATAAAATCTTTATTTTATTTTTAAATCAAATTATTGACCAATCAGATTTTATTTAATTCTCTATCCTAAGTCAAAGTTTTTATTTTGGGTATTTATCATTTCAACCCGATTCCATTTCAATTCAAAAATCAAAGCATAGCAAAGGGAACTTGTAGTGTGATAACTGGGATGATGTCAGAGTAAATAAACAAGCAATAACAACAATCAATAACAATCCAATAATTAATTCAATAATCCCGAAATAATCGTATTAATTCACATTGTTATTTGTGCAAATTAATATAATTATTTCTAGAATCTACACTATCATTTCATGTAGATTAAAGATTATTACACTAATATTTATACGGTTCTTCACTTGATATCTATTGTTCAATTTCAAACTTCATCAATTTATACACATACATTTAAATGGTTCAAGGTGTGGTTAACACTATTTCTACATGTCAATTTATTTAACATTTAAAAGGGGTCATATTATGCAAATGTCATCAATCAAATTAACACATATATCAAATCTAACTATCCTACGCGAATTTCAATTTCAAATTATTTATCACTTACAACATTAACAATTTAACGTCCAATGTCAACAATAAACAATCAATCATTTAATAACCAAACTGGATTATCATTGTATAAATAACAGACAATGGTGTCAGATGTCACAAGTGAACCGATATAGGTAAAACATATATATAACAGTGTAGATAACTAACAGCAGCATATTTCAATTGTCGTTTCAATTGAAATCAAATTTAATAAATAAAAGAACATTAATCATGAGTGATTTGCTCACCTTTAGGGGCTAGAGGAGAGAACATAATGCGATGAGATACGAATCCAAGCACGGATTTCGAAGCAAAGCAAGATTGGTACGAATTTGATGATCAAAGCTGAAAAATCAAGAATTGATGACTGGATCAGACTCAGTTTTAAAGAACTATAAAATATCTATTTTTATTATCGATATCAAATTTGAAAATAATATTTGCATAAAATAAAATTCATCGCTTCAATTAAACACATATAATAAAATATGGTTCATATGTATATAGATACATCATAAACAAATTTTATATAAACTATATATACACACACTTATAACACAGTAAAATATATACATATATTATTATATTACATCCTTTTGAAACAGTGTTTAAATCAAAACACGTATTTAAAATAATAAATATATTCTTAAAAAAAATCAATATAACTGTAAATTTTGATAAATTAAAAATCCGATCTATATTAATTAAAATCAAAATACCTATATAATTGATACATTGTATATATATACATATAGTCCTACAGACTGATATAAATATGTACATAACATACGATTATAATGTATATATAACTTCTAGTATAAAATATCCATATAGACACCTATATACAGCAAACCAAAATATATTTATATATTTTAATATATAACAAGTTTATAGTAAATCTAACTCTTACATATAAAACTATTATAAACATATCTATCAGTTAAACCCAACAGAACAACTGACATATACACGCAGATGATCCACTAATATATACATACGTAAGATTCAATACTATAAGTAATATTTGAACAATATTTATTTGAACACAGGTACAGCTGTATGCTACGGTGGGCATTACCCCACTGGCGCGGCCCGTTACATCGTGTGTGCAATGCAAGGTTAGGTTGAATTGCTAACCTTAATAGACATAACTGTAAAATGGAAACCAATCAGTATAAATTTATATTATGGGCAGTTTATAGATTTTCCAATCGCCAAAACGTTGTTCTGACCCCCTCCTCATTACAACCCATTTGATAGATTTAACGGAATGGGTCATTGGAGTTGGACGTGCTTTGTTGTTGGAGAAGTCTTCTTTTCTCTCATGCTCGATGCTGATATGATAATCTGCTATCTAAGGAATACCATAAATTCCAAGGTAGTAGTCATAGTTGGTATTCTTATCCTATTATTATTTCCACTGTGAGTATAGATTTCTATCAATCTCCAATAATGCTCATGCTTATTTGCAAGTACCAAATCCAATGATCCATGCTTTGATGGATTTGGGTTTTGATTTTTATCGAAATTTAGGCCCATTAAGATATGTGTTGTTACAATTTCCATGTATACCACTAAGTTTACATTGGAAGTATATGTTTTTAATGTCTTCAATTTGATAATGCATAGCAAACATGTTGGGTCCACTGAAATGTATCTTTGACTAAGTCTGAATTTCTTGTAAAGGTGAATAAGTCTATTTTTGGTAGGATGATCGTATAGCACACATGTTGGTTTAGGTATTCATGCCTTAATTTACTAGATGTTCGACTATAATTTGTTTTACAGTTAGAAACCATTTGGTAGTTGTGAATTCTCTAATTTAATCAGTTTATCTTTTTTATTTTGTCCAGGCCTTTGTCAAGTGAATGCTTAATCTATCAATAACTGCATGCATTGCGTGGTAGATGTGAAGAAGTAGACCATTGTCTCGGCAATAATGAGCCAAACTAGTATTTGCAGTGAATCCCCCAGTTATGTAGTCATGCATTATGATAGGAACTCCCAATTCTTTGGCAAATACAACCATTTTGATCATTTCTTCACATGTACCTGCAGTTGCATTCAAGTAATGCCCTTTGATTTCACCTGTTTCAGCTTGCGCTTTATAAATAGCTTCAGCACAAAATACCATTTATTCTGAATCTTCTTCTTCTGGGGCGTAGCATATTATCATCAGGTTCTTGATACATATCAGCCATCTTTGCTTCTGAAATTGAATATAATTTTTATTGCTGTTGAGTAGCATTGGTCCTAGGCCTTATCTATTATCTTGGGATTGGCATATCATCTTCCCTATGTGGAACAGTACCTGTATGAGAATCCGCATGTGGAACAGTATCTCAATTGTACCGCGTCCCTGAAGCATTCATTGATCATAGCTTGCACCAGTATACTTAGGGCAATGCTAGATAGGGACCCCATAAAACATTAATTATTGTCTTGTTAGGTAATTATTTTGACCCATTTTCCTTAATAATTCATTTACATTATTCAAAGTCCCATTACTACAAAATATTTCTAACAAGGAACGGCTGCCAAGTCCCTAAAATTGGAAGATGATGGAAGAAAAGTCCCTCTCGAAAAAGTTATGAAAATTTGGTCCCTATTTTTAGTTTTTGACTAATTTATGCCACTTTTGCCCCTGATTTCAATGCTGGGCTGATTTTCTAGAAGGGGACAATTTGGTAAAAAATAACAAAACAGGGACCTAATTTACATGAGTTTATTAGTAGGGACTTTTTGTGCTTGGGCTTTGAGAATAGGGACCTTTGGTCTAAAACCCCTATTTCTAATTTAATTATTAATGCATATCTATTTCTATGATTTAATTGTAGTTAAAAATGGAACTATGTAAGAGCTTACAAGGATCTATAAAGTAGTATGGTTTACTGTAAAAGATGGTTTCACTATTAACGATGTTTGTCATACCTCTTTATTCTATCACCATATTATAAAACAAGACTGCATCTTTCACAAATTCTCTTTTGTTCCCTTTTTCTCAGATTTTATAGCTTTTCTCATTTTTTCATCACTTTTTTTTCAAATATTTTTTGATGACCATTTTTAATTATTTAGTTAATAGACCATAAGCTGAAAATTTTAAAAATCTAACTTTAACATTTAGTTCTAGAATTGTATTAGCATGGATGTGATTTTTATATTTCTCAATCTATGAAACAGAACTTTTAAACGGGTGTTCTATAATTTATTTGGATTTAACTGGATCATTACTGAATAACATAGATTAAATCCATAAGTCCTAGCCATTATTTCTCACTTTACGCTTTCACTTTAACTTCCTAATTCTTACGGTATCTACAATTTTCTTTAAATTGGGAAATTGATATAGTTGAAATCTTGATGAAATCGATTTGAGATCCAAATTCAATTACCATTTCAAAAAACGTCTCAAAGGTAAAAAATAATGACATAATGGGAAATCCAAAATCACCATACTTGATGACATGGGCATATAAGCCAAAGAACTATTCTCTCGAAGTGATGTCTAGAGACTTGAATGTGCAATGACAATAGATTTACAACTATTTATTTAGAATAAAAAATTGTAGATCACTACAAACAATTGAATAACAAAATAAAATAGTTTTTGAAGGATTAATATTAATACTTGAAACCTTAACCATTGTGTAATATATTTCGAAACGACTAGTTTTGGCTATAATTATATAGGGTTTGGACTTAAAGTAAGAGAGATATGGATTTCATAATACAGTGGAATTTAAATAAAATGGTGATGCATTTTGTTTACACTTGTGCCTAGAGTTGAACCTTATACTCCACCACTTATCTCTATATAAGTAGTGGTAAAGCTCGAAACCAAAGCAATTAAATTCGTCCTCCTATTTTCTTTATTTTCTCACTCTATTAGCCATGGAGAACTAATCTCTCTCCCAATGGATATTATTCTCCTTAATCACAAAACCAATCAATCGAATGATTTCAAAAGATCCATACGATACACTGTTTCATACATCTCAATGTCACTAATCTTTTGATGGTATTCACTCATAAAAATTTGACCATGGGTGGTTGGAATTTTGATTGGAAGTGGTGAAATTGATGTTAGGGTTGGATTATGCTTTTTTTGGGTGATAATACGTGGCAATGTTGGTGTCAATAAGTTCACCTTGGGAGTGGAGTTCGTTATGTTGCATTTAGGGGGTTACATAATGCAACAAAAAGGTAGATTTCAAAAACAAAATTTTTATATTAATTTACCAAAAGACCAATTTTGTGTTAATATAAAAAAATGTGCAGATTATATTAGATCATATTAAATATATACTCGGTTAGGTTTGATTTAAAATTTATTCTTTTACATAAATTCGATTATATTATCCGAGTATCGGTACACTTAAAATATATATTTGTTTAATTTCATGTGAAAATTATAAATGATAATTGTATAGATGATTATATATATATGTGTGTGTGTGTGTGTGAGAGTTACTGGGATCTATAACTATATATATTAATAACAAACACTATATATATGCATATATATTTTGTATTTAATATAAACACATATCATAAAGGCAGTCAGATACATTTGTCTCTTTTTGATCAAATTAGAATTTCTCTATAGAAATAAAATGAGATTCTTTGAGTCCTTTTATAGTAAGAAATAAATGTCATAGATCTCCATTTATTGCTTCACATTCGACCCTTCCTCTTATCCCTCTATAGTCAGCCATTATACATGTGAATAAAGACCAAAAAAATTTCCATTTAATTTGGCTGTTAATATATACTATATATATTAGTTCCCCATTTATTTCTCTACTTGGAACAAACACATATGACTTTTCCTTTCCACTTCATAGGTTCGGCCGTATATATTAGTTATTATACATATACATATATATGTTAATACATGGCATAAAATATAAGCATTATATATTTTATATTACCCTCATTAATTAATTAGATTACATATTTAAATTAAGTTAAACATAAACAAAATTATACAGATTTAACTCAATTAATTTTGGTCATTTAAAAAATTAAATCATGCATATGTATATAAATACACACACAACAATATATATATATATATAAATCATCTCCACAATAATTTATAACAATCACAAATTATTATATTGTAATATTTAGGTCCAACATTACAATTCTCTATTGTGTAACTCAAAGATATGACTTTGATGCTCGGTTAGCATTTGAACTATTTATTTATCAAAGTTAGTGCCGACTTTGCTAAAACATGGTAAAGGTCATGAAGTCATGCCCTTATCGATCATTAAGGTATAGTCCTACTTCATGATCGTTTTAAGCTGCAACGTTATGCATTGATATTTGTGCATGTTTGTCTCTTCGTCAAAACTATGTCACTTAGACATCTAGGGTTAAGTCATTGGTCAAAACCAAATAATTTCCTTATTTAACTGTCAAGTTGAGTTCCGAAGTTATTTAGTTTAATCAACAATAATGATTGATTAATCAAATTTGCTTTTCCTGGATATTTTCCAAATTCAAGTAGAAAAGCAGTTACGGTGACACTAAACTTCTATACCTAACTATGATTTTAACACGAACTCATATCATGTGATTAACCACCATAAAAGTAAACCCTTGGTAAATTAGACCATAGCAAATCATCACGTGAGATCCTTTATTTTGACCGAGATATAACTAACCTATAAAAGACTCCTATGAAGTTATTTTGTAGTAGATCCACAACAACAATAAGTATATAACCTCTAAGTGTCCCCAACGATCATAAGTAAATCACCATCCATTATATGGAAAGAATTACATGCTCTAGTCTCGCATATGAATCAATATCCCTTTCTCCAATCCCTTGACTACTTAAGTATAAATATTTATTTACATTCATATTGGTCCTTTACTCACAATTATGGACATATTCGTAACAACAACCAATTAAATACTTGCTCCCGTGGATTTCTTATTATGTGTATAAAGTGTAATTATAACATCTAATTGTAAATATATGTTCACCAGAAATAGAAACCAGAAAACTATACTTTCAGTTATGACTCATAAACTGATGTATTTGTTTTGAATTAATTTTCAAAATAACTCTTGAAATATTAAAGTGGACAAAATTATATCATTTTGATGTTTTGTGCTTTTTATGGTGAAATTGACAAAGTAGGAAAATAATTCACTTTTTGAGAAGAACTGAGAATTAGTTACATAAAGAATTTTGAGTTAATCAATTTTGACTGTAAATTTGTTAAATTTAGAGTTACGGTTCAGGAGATAAGGATTTTACAAGTCACAAATGACGTACGTAACTGTTCAAGGCAGAACAGGGTATGCGACTCATAACCCGACTAAACAACTATTTAAATGAAGGTACGGTACCCTAGCCATCAGCCCTATCTTCAAATTTCTCCTCTAATCCAAAATTCCTTTTATCCTCTTCTAACGGCAGACAATTATCTCTAATAAAAATTATCAGGAAAATCAAATTATTCAAACCCTACTTTATAATATATCGAATCAAAGCTCTTGACGAGGTGATGAGACATATGTGATTCGTTTTCCCATTTAACACTCTAATTGATCATAAATCGACCAAACATTATTGTAACACCTGGTATTTTTGAATTAATTAATTGATTGATTGA
Organism: Allium fistulosum; assembly: GCA_030737815.1. NCBI lineage: Eukaryota > Viridiplantae > Streptophyta > Magnoliopsida > Asparagales > Amaryllidaceae > Allium > Allium fistulosum. The sequence continues at coordinate 634,009,122 of CM060908.1, read as the reverse complement.
TTAGAATGGCATTTTGGTAATTTTGCATAACTTTGAAAACTTAATATTCACAAATGAAGAAATCTAGGGAATCTAATCTTTCCATTACGTTAATTAGATTTTTATAGTTCAAATTTATATCTAAAACGTCAGAAACAGACATAGGATGAAGGAGAACTGGACTAATTAACGTAGCATGCATTACTGAGTTAAACAGATCAAGGCCTAGGTAAGGGCTTAGGGGATTTTGGGTATTTTGCCTATATAAATATGTTTCTAACCTTAATTAACTCATCCTTCATCTCTTTTCGTTCTCTAGCCATTGCTTCTTTTGAGATCTAATTTTCTTCTTCTTCCTCACACCTTAAAACAAATCTCTTCAAAACAATAATAAACCAAATTCCTAGTGAACAAAATAAGATAATCAAATTGAAAAGAAGAGAGAATTCAAATCGAAACAATTTCAAGCTAAATAAAAGGAAAGAAAAGTTGCATTAAATCAAATTAGAGAAGGAGGTTTCTTCAAAACAACATATATAGTGAGTGGGTTTACGTACGACATGAGTATAATGTAAATAAGTACTCAAGTTTCATTTATATATCTATTTAGATTTAAAAATATGATTTTTAATTGAAGATCTATATGAATTAAGATAATTGGAAAACCTTAGGCAATGATTTGATAATATAATTGTTAGAACTTAGGAAGATGGTAAATTCGATAAAATTTCACTCTAAAACTTTATAGATCTAATTTGTGTGGTAGATTTGAATTGATTTGGATGGATAAATAGTGAATCTACATACACATCCTTTAAAATCCATTTAGACTTGATTCTATTAATCTTGAATAAAAATTGAATATACATAGATGAATAACTAAATAGTTATATACGATTAATGGAATTAACTACATAAAAAGATTGGAAATAAATAAAGTCAAGTCGTATATAGATACTAGTTTAAAAGATGAATTTTACGAATTTAAAAGCTGTACTTAAGTTTGGAAAGAAGAAATAAAACTGAAAGAAAAACCTATCAAAATACAATTGATTCAGCTGTTTGAAACCAATGTTCAAACATATGAAAATCTATGTTTAAATGTCTGAAATAAAGGCAAACAAAACATGAAGGAATTAATTGGAAATATCACGACCTATGAAATGGAACTGAAAGCAAGGGATGACCTTGACAACTCAAACTCCAAAATAAAATCAATTGCACTTAGCAGCACTCTTAATAATGATGATGAAGATAATTCTATCACTAAGCCAGAATGTTGGCGAACACTCTTCAAAAATGGTCCAAATGGCACTTCAAATCTTCGATCAAAAAGAAAGGTACCAAGTCAAAGTTGTTTAAGAACTCAGAAAATTCAAGTGAAAAAATCACGTGCTATAGATGTAGAAAACAGATCATATCCAAACGAACGGTCAAACTATTCGAAGGGAGAAAGGAAAGAAAAAGAATAGAAGGTCATTCACTGCAACTTATGACGATGAAGAAGGAGAAGAGTGCACTGATAGTGATGAAGCTGAAGCAAATCTATGTTAGATGGGACATTCAACTCATGATGATATTGATGATGACACAAGCGAGGTATCAAATTTTATTTATCAAGATTTTCTCTTAATGTGCCATTTACTTTGCTAGAACAGTTGATAGTCTTAATCTTATGAGCAAAAAATTGAAATTCGAAAAAGTTAAGCTACTTCACATAAATGATAGATTAGAAACCAAACTTGAAAAAATTAAAGAAGCTCAAAACCATGTATGTGAAAGCCATCGATCTTTAAAAAAGGAGTTGGACGAATGTAAGAAAATCTTGAAACTTTTAAAAATAATATTTTTATTAAAAGAAAAAGGATGACACAAAGAGGGAAATTTTTATCAACATATGTTCCATGTTAGGGGAAGAAAACACATCACTTAAATCCAAAGTCCAAACTCTTGAGTCAACTGTTAATAAATTTTCTAAAGGTGAAAGGTTATTGAATATGCTTTTTGAAAATCAATTGTATACAAACAACATAAAAGGACTTGGTTCTTGAAAATCACACAAGGTGGGGAAAATATAAGTAACAATGCCAGAGGTAGAAGTGTATTTCCGAATTGTCTAGAATGTGGTAAAATTGGTCATAGTTTCGATATATGTTGTTATGGGAACAAATGCAAAAATATTTAACAGATTTGGATTCCTAAAAGCTCTCTTGATAATTTTGGATTACTAAACTCTTATGTTGCAAATGCAAATAGACCTATGAAGTTTTCTAGATCATCTTTTTCTTCCTATGTGTAGATATGTTGGTGAGCTAAGGAACAACAAGAATGGTATTTGGACTTAGGCTGTTCTAGACATATGACGGGTGATAAATTAAAGTTCCTTAGCCTAGAAGACCTTAGAGGTAGGAGTGTTATTATAAGTGACAATGGTAAATGTAATATTGTGGGAAAGAGTAAAGTAAGTAACTATACTTTATTTTTTATTGTTGTTTTTTATGTTGAAAACTTACATCATAATCTCATCTCTATAAGCCAACTATGTGCTAAAGGTATATGTGTTGTCTTTGATGTTGATACGTGTAAAGTCATTGATAAGTCTTCGAGTGAAGTTGTATTTACAGGTTGAAGTAAAAGGAATGTCTACACTTTGTCTTTTGATGATCTGACCCTTTCTAGGTGCTTAGTAGCTAAATATGAGAAAGCTAACTTGTGGCATAGAAGGCTTGGACATGCTAGCATGGGATTATTGGAGAAGTTTGATAGAAATAAGTTAGTCAAAGCGCCGCCACATCAGAAATTCAAGAATAGTAAAGTGTGCAAAGCTTGTATGAAATGTAAATTCAATAGATCATCTTTCCATGCAAAAAACACTATGAGTACCTCTAGAGTTCTTAAATTAATACATATGGATTTGGTTGGGCCTAATGATATCGCTAGTTTAAGTGGTAAGAAGTATTGTTATGCGTTGGTTGATGATTACTCTAGGTTTACTTGGGTTTATTTTTAGCCAAAAGTCTAAAACTTTCAATTATATTTCAAATTTTGAAATACTTATCTAAAGTGAAAAAAGTGTTTCAATAATAACTATAAGAAGTGATCATGGTGGCAAATTTAAACGTTGAGATTTTGAAATTTTCTATGAATAAAATGGTTTTAAACATGAATTCTCTGCACCACGAACACCATTGGGGTAGTTGAAAGGAAGAATCGTACATTGCAAGAATTGGCTAATCAATGTTGAATGAACATAACCTTTCTTTGTCCTTTTGGGCAGCGGTAGTTGATACTTCATGCCATGTAATGAATAGAGCAATGACTAAAACAATACTTAATAAAACCTTTTATGAATTATAGTTCAATAGGAAACCTAACATTGTATATTACAAGGTATTCGGGTGTCTGTTCTTTATTCTTAATACAGATGATCATTTAGGGATGTTTGAGTCCAAAAAAGATGAAAAGATTTTTATGGGATGCTCATCAAGGAGCAAAGCTTATAGAATTTTCAACAAGCACTTGAAAACAATTGTGGAGTCAATCAATGTGAAGTTTGATGAGTCGGATGTGGATGCAACTACATTAAAGGAAAAAACTGAAGATGGAGATGACGGTGCAAACGAAAGATGTGGTGAAGACAATAATGGAGGTGATCCGTGCACTACTGAGCCTTCAAAATTAAGTTTGGCAATTGAGAATTTGAAGTTCAAAGGAAGTCATCCACCAAAACTGGTTATAGGTAATCCAACGGCAGGTATACTAACACGCTCTTCGTTCAATAGAAATCTTTGTGCTTTGTGTATTCATAGTTGTGTTATTCTTGAAATTGAACCAAAAAATATTGATGTTGCACTTAGTGACGAATGTTGGATAATTGCCATGCAAAATGAACTTAACCAATTTATGAGAAATAATGTTTGGAAATTAGTTCCTAAACGAAATAACTATCCAGTTGTAGGGACTAAATGGGTGTTCAAAATAAACTTGATGAATCCGGGAACGTAATTGAAAACAAGGCTAGATTGGTTGTAGAGGGATATAATCAAATAGAAGGCATTGATTTTGAGGAAATATTTGCACAGTTGCTAGGTTGGAGGCAATTGGAAATTTGCTAGCTTTTATATGTTTTAGAGGTTTTAGACTTAAGCAAATGATGTAAAAAGTGTCTTTCTAAATGGCTACTTGAAAGAAAATGTTATGTAGAACAACCCCTTGGTTTTGAAAGTCATGATATTCCAAATCATGTGTACAAACTTGAAAAAGCATTATATGGTCTCAAAGAAGCTCCTATGGCTTGGTATGAGTGCCTTAGTGCATATCTTTTAGAAAATGGATTTAAGGAGGGAAGTGCTAACACTACTTTGTTTCTATTACACGAGCATGATGAATTTTTGCTTGTATAAATTTATGTTGATGGAAATCATTTACAGTGCTACTAATGAAAAATTGTACCGAAAGTTTGAAAAAGTCATGCATGATAAGTTTGAAATGAGCTTGATAGAAGAACCGAAGTATTTTCTAGGATTTCAAGTCATGCAAAGCGACAAGGGAACTTCCATCTCACAAACCAAATATGTAAAGGAGCTATTGAAAAGATTTGGTGTTGAGATGCAAAGCCACTTAGAACTCCAATGAGCCCTCCAACCAAGCTTGACCAAGACGAAAAGATGCAGTTAATCAAAAGAAGTATCGAGGTATAATTGGTTCTCTTTTACCTTACTGCTTTTAGGTCCAATTTCGTGTTTTGTGTCTGTCTTTGTGCATGTTTTCAAGAAAATCCAAAAGAATCTTGTTTAAAAGCCACAAAATGAATTTTGAGATATCTTTTGCGCACACAAAATTTAGATTGCGGTATCCCTCCTGTGATAATTTTGACTTAATTGGTTATTATGATGCTGATTATGTCGGCTTGTCTTGTGGATAGAAAAAGCACTAGAGTAACATGTTTCTTGTTAGGTCACAAACTAGTTTCGTGGTTAAGTCGAAACAAAATTGTGTTGCATTATCTACTACTGAAACAAATTATATTGCCTTTGGCAGTTGTGCTCAAGTTCTATGGAAGAGACAGACTTTATTAAACTCTGGCTTAATACTTCAATGTGTTCCTTTAAAATGTGGTATTAAACCGCAATTGACATGTCAAACAATCATGTTCACACTCACATACTAAATATATATACGTAAGACACCACTTCATTCGAGATCATATTTCAAAAGAGGATATCTGCATTGAATTCATCTCTATTGATTTACTACTTGCTGATATCTTTACAAAACCTCTTTCAGAAGATAGATTTTCATGATTACATCTAAATTTGGGGATTATGAATATGGACTAATAAGATTTCTATTTGTCTGAATGTTTATTTAGTTTTTTAATATTTTTTGTTTTTGTTTTTCTTTCAGTTTTTTTTTCTGTTCTTGTTGTGTTCTTTTTTTCATTCCATATAAAAAAAATAGGAGTTCTTCACTTGTTAAAATTTTCCAACTTTTCTTTTTTTAACACGATGAGAGAAAAATACTTTTAGATTGCCTTAATTTTTTTGCTTTTGGAAAACATGGCCAAGGCTAAGTTAAACTTTTTATGCTTATCAAATCTATGAGTAATGATCACATTGTCGTGGGGAGACGAACTGTCATGCTTTTGCGTAAAATACTAAGTTATATATCACAGTCTAAGGTAAGCATGAGTTACTGGCATTCTATTTTGTTTTATTATATGTCCCACAACATCTTCTTATCTATCACATTCTATTGATGCAATTTTTATATTCTATACATACGTGGATAAGATTAACATAAACCAGATGTAGAAAATTTTGTTTGAAAAGAGTGGCTATTGAGGACAAGTCATGTACATGTATGAAATATTTTATAAAAGTTTAAAATTTAACAATTAAAAGGCATATGCATGAAAATGGAAGCGGTATGGAGGTAGAGTTACATTACCTAAGGTATCCGACCTGTGTTGAAAATTCTTTAGCATCGGTATACTTTACAAATCAAACAATGTTTTTCCCTCATCTAAGAGACCCTAGAGCAATGTATGGGTATAAGTATCTTGATCTCATTTGTAGTCAATGAGTTAGGGATAAAACTATTCTCACATAAACACTTCACTTGATTTTTTTAATTATATATGGTTTGTAAATTGAGTTTATTAATGATTGAACCACATTTTATAGAATTAACAATTTTTTTAAAAATTGCCATTTATTTTCTTAAATGTGTTTTTGATTAATAATAAGTGATATAGGGGTCGTTTGGATGACAATAAATAAGTTGTTTTTTTGCTTATGAAAGGCAAAAGTTAAAAAGTCAATATGGATAAACAAAATCTACAACTTTTAGAAGTCACTTTTCAACTTATTTCAAAAGCAATTTTTTTTTGCTTTTCGACTTACATAAGTCGATTTTTTATATGAGAAAATTCTAAAAAAATGTATTTTCAAAGAATTTCAAAAAAAATTGAATTTCAAATTTCAAATTTCAAAATTAAAAATTCAAAATTTCAAATTACAAAATTGAAATTTGAAATTTGAAATTTTCAAATTTTCAAATTTCAAAAATTCAAAATTCAAAATTTCAAATTTCAAAATTCAAAATTTCAAATTTCAAATTTTCAAATTTCAAAATTTCAAATTTCAAAATTTCAAATTTCAAATTTCAAAATTCAAAATTTCAAATTTCAAAATTCAAAAATTCAAAATTCAAAATTTCAAATTTCAAAATTTCGATTTTCAAATTTTGAAATTTCAAAATTTTGAACTTTAAAATTTCAAATTTCAAAACTTTGATCTTTAAAATTCGAATTTTTAAAATTTAAAATTTTTGAATTTTGAACTTTAAAATTTCGAATTATGAAAATTTGAAATTTTACAATTTAAATTTTCAAAACTTCAAATTTGACTTTTTAAACTTTTTTCTTTCAATTTTGACTTGTAAGTGAAAAGTTTTCCAAACCTACTTTTTTACTTTTTACTTTCTAAAAGCAAAAAGACTTTTGAAATAAGCAAAAGTCCTTTTGCTTTTGTTTGCCAAACGGGCCCATAATGTGTGTTTGATGTCAAACTGAAAATATATAACTTTGATATTTTTACTATTGAGTTATGATTATTTGTTTTCTCCTTGACTTTGTTGACTATTTACTCATACTTTTGATGGAAACAAAATGGGAAGAGAGGTTAAGATTGGTGGCAGCAATTGATTTGACAATATCTAAGTTGTGTTTCTATTTTTTCTCTCTGATGTAATGTAATTTTTTATCATTTTTTCTTTCCCTTTCTTTTTGATCTGATTTAAATCCTAGTCATCTTGTGTGTTTGAAGCATGCTTGAAAAGGAAATATCTATGTAGGGGGAGTATTTGTGTAAGGGGGGCATCTATGTAGGGGGAGCTTGACTATATAACTCATAATTTTCACACATTATTTTCTCACGTGTCAAACATACATGTTTTTTTTCTGTAAACCTTAACATATGTTTGTTATCATTAAAAGAGGGAGATTGTGGAATAGTGAAATCAACGATTTCTATTTGATGTTTTTAAACATATATTTTATATAATGTGTGTGTCTAATGTTTTATATTCATACGGTTCTTTAAAAAACTGGTTGTATTGAAGTTTCTTTTCAGTACAATCAAAGCCTACATACATAGAAGAATCTTCAAAGAAAAGAAAATAAATAATGATCTATAGCAAGTGAAATATATCAGCAATTAAAGGCTGTATATACAATGAAAATGAAACAAATAAAGATCAAAAGTAAAAGAAATATATACACAATCAAGTAACATACTCTGGAAGATACATCAAAAACTATTTTTCACTATATGGATTTTTATTGTCTACAATAGGAAACAAACTATTTAGCTATATAAGACAAGGAAAAAGATGTTCTGCATCCCTTTTTAAACAACACTTCATCGCACATCAAAGGTATTAAAAATTCAATTCATTTTTCCAAAACTATTGATCAGCCAAACTCTCCACACATCATCATCAAAATCCGCCCATACTCACATAGCCATATTCCAGATCAACTCATACTCAAGCCAATCACCAGGCCATCATCTCCGCCTCATCAAAACAGCAAGCACCATATCATCCGATCAACATATTTTGGTGGTCCAAACTTTGAATCACCAAATACAGGACAACCAGTGAACGTTCATCATGGCTCAATAGCCATCCATCACCAGAACATCATCAATTGTCATCGACTGTAACGACCCGTAAATTTTAACCGTTTTAATAACGTAATTAATTGAAATTTTGCGAAATTTTTAAACGATAAAATTTTGAATTATAAATTTAATATTTGGAATACGTCTAGTTAAACATAGCAACTGGTAAATTTTCGTCCGAAAATATGAAAGTTTATTTCGCACGTAAATTCACTTCAATTCAATCAGTTAAAAAGCGATGAAAATAAAATGTTTTCAAAACCAAAATATTTTTACATAGAAAAATTCTAAATCATCTTCTGAGCAAGATGTCAGTTTGACGTTTTTCCGAATTCGGACATCTTTGGCTCCGTCGATCTTATTTTTCAGCGTTTTTCTTGCATTTTCCGCTATTAGAAAATTCGAATTTTTATAATTCAATCAGACCGCTGATATTTATATACCGTTTTGATCGTCTCGTCGTGCTGATCGCTACAGTATACTCAAATGTAAATTTCGAGGTCTGGAAAAAAACAGCGAAATTTACAGAAACGATCTCCGTATCGGTACATGTTCTGAACCCTTTTGTTTTCCTTGTGTCACTCCACTTTCCCACCGTAGAATACCAATTGACATCAGTCATTAATATTTTCAGTTGTGACCTTTATTATTCCACCTTTTCAAATTTTTGTGCTATTCCATTTTATTTCTTGTTCGTTCATTTCTTTGAGGCTCTCCGTTTCTTCCTTCACTCTGGTTCATCTCCTTCTCTTTTGTTTTCGTTCTGAAAGAAATATTACATTACATGATATAAAAGTTACACATATTTTGATTTGGAGCCTATTGCCTTAGCTACCTTTACACGTACCTAAGAATTATTTCTTGTGATCTCTGTTTGCAAACCTGCTCATATTCACTTTGGATTGAAGCCATGTTCAATGCAAAAACATTTTCACCTGTACCATACAATTAGTAGTCGCACCCCTTATAAAACATCTCCAAACACTCCGCCTCCTTCCCCTGAACGACCCACCACCGAGCTACCTTCCGGTTGCCAGCCGCACAACCAACGCCTTGACTGTCCCCTCCACCGAGTGCAGAACCCCGCTACCCAGCGTCAAAGCCACGCGACCAGCCCGCCAGTGCCTCGACCTGCTCATTCCGTCCACCTCACCGACCATCACCCTACACCCAGCAAGTGCCAAACCCACCCTTGCCTCGAACACCGCAGGCACCTCCTTCCTTCCACCGTGCTCTGTCTTCTTCAATTGAGAAAAAAAATTGATACAACCGGGCACCACCATCCCGAATCCTCCTCTACCTTGCTCACGTTGGCCACGTCTGTACCCTCGGCTCCACCTCTTGCTTATCTCGGTCCATCTCTCGCCTGTTGGTATGTGAAATTATGTTTGAGGATATATATGTAAATATATACGTATCTTATGTTATGGCGTGAGTATACTTTTATATCTATTATCTTACCTACGTTAGTATGTATATATATTAAGTTATGTGTTTATATATTATCACATTTACAATTGCATATCCATTGCTATAAATTGATTTGATAGTTACAATGCAAAGTTATACATAGTGTTTACAGTTTTACAAGATACTGTTTATAGTTGTTTATTCACAGTTGCTATTTACAATTTTAAATATTTCAAAGATTAGTTTTGCTTATAATTTTATGTTTACAGTTATTGTTTGTAGAGAAATTTTTATTTAAAACTTTACAAGATTTATGTATATATATTAGTTTATATGGATTGCCGAGTTTAGTGTATATAATTATAATAGTTTGTATAAAGTTAAGTTCGGCTTGTCCAAATTTTCTGCTGTCTACATATTTATACACATAGATATGATGTCATCTTTATATTTGGTTGTTGTGCAAGTTTGTGATCTGCATGCTGTCATGTTTAAATAAGTATATGCATTAGCTCACATATCTAAAGTATGATAAGTTTAAGGTATATAATACGTTATATTCCTGGTTACACTTTCTCTGTTAATAGGACCCATAGGTATATTTATAAAGATTGTCATAACGGTGATTTAAATATATATATTGTAAGTTGTACGGTTACTTTTGTTGGTCGCGTATGTATGTGGGAAACATGTACTATTTATACGGTGGATTTTCGCTTTTGGTTTTGAGTCTGCATATTTATATACATATATTGGTATAAGTTGCATCCTTTACCATGTTAAATTTTATTAGTCCTTAGTCTGTCAGTAAATATGGTTAGCTGATAGCATATTAGTATATATATACGTGTTATACATTTTATAAAAGTTGTATAATTGTATTTCAGAATTTTGGATGAGTTTATATATATACGTGTACTTAATTAAAACAATGATTTTTTTTATTTATTATTTTTATTTTATTTTATATATATACGTTTTTATAAATATTGATTTTATGGAAATAATAATAATATATATAATTGCTATTTTATCAAACTAATTTTGGTTATTGTTTCCCAATTTATCAGCTTTGTCCATCTTACTCGTTCCAATCTTGCTTTGCTTTCAAATTCGTTGCTTGGATTCGCAATTCAATTTCAGTATGCGTATCCGTGTCGTCTTCTCGATCATCCCTAGCCTCGAAAGGTGAGCACTCACTCACGATTAACGTTCTTTTATTTATTAAATCTGATTTCAATTGAAACGACAATTGAAATATACCGCTGTTAGTTAATTACACTGTTATATATGCTATTACCTGTATCAGTTCACCTGTGACATCTGACACCGTTATCTGTTATTATTTATGCGATGATAATACAGTTTGGCTGATAATTGATTGATTGTTGATGTTTATATTGGACGTTAAATTGTTGATGTTAAAATGATAAATAGTATGAAATTGAACTTGATATAGGATAATTAAATGTTAAATTTGATTAAATGACATTTGTATAATATGACCCCTTTAACTGTTGAATTTATTGACACGTAGGATTTGTTTAATTACATTTTGAACCACTGAATGTATGTTGTAAATTGATGATGTATGAAATTGTAAATAAATGACAAGTGAAAACCGTAATATAATAATCTTTAATCTACATGAAATGATAGTGTAGATTCTAGAAATAATTATATTAATTCGTACAAATAACAATGCGAATTAATACGATTATTTCGGGATTATTTGAATTGATTATTGGATTGTTATTGTTTGTTGTTATTGCTTGTTTATTTACTTTGACACCATCCCTGTTATCACACTGCAAGTTCCCTTTGCTATGCTATGATTTTGAATTAAATTGGAATCGGGTTGAAATGATAAATACCCAAATTTAACTTTGACCTAGGATAGAAAATTAAATAAAACCCGATTGGTCAATAATTTGATTTAAAAATAAAATGAAGATTTTATTTGAATAAATAATACGGTTTTGAAATGAAGTTGAAATTTGAATTTTAATGAAATGAAAATGTTAATATTTAATAATCTAAAACAAAATATTAACAATGTAATTGATGAAAGAATGTTGTTTAATTTGTGAAATGATTGAATTAAGTTTGAAATTATAATTAAGTTTGAAATTATTAAACTTTGAAATGTTTAATAATTAAGTTTTGAATTATTTAATAATTAAATAAGATTGAATTATTTAATGATTAAATTGAATTAAATTCTTTAATAAGTAAAATTGAACTTTTGAATAAGTGAATTTTTCTTCGTAAATAATTGAAATTGAGTTTTCTTTATTAATTAAGTTTTGGAAAATTATTTAAGTAAGTAAATAAGTGAAATTGAATTTCTCTAATAAGAAATAAATTGTGATTTATTGAAATTAATGTAAGACCTGTAATTTAAAGAATTTGATTTGATGGATTTAATTTAATTCAATTTGTAAGTTTTGATATAATGAAGTTGAATTTAAATAATGGATTTAATGAATTGGAAATTTACTAGAAATTATTTTGAATGACAAATTTACTTAACGAATATTAAATGAAATCGATAAATGAGTTTAAATTGATCTGACTGTTAAATAAAATTTATTTAAATGATTTCGGAATGAAACTGATATACGAACTTGAATCAATATTTGAATTGTCTAAATTGAAATTGAAATTGTATTATAAGATTTTGAAATGGTAATTTGAAAGTTTGAAACGTAAAGTATGGAAATTGGTTTTCGAAAGACAAGTGAAATGTTGATTTACGAATTGAAATTGATTTGGTTTTGAAATATATTAAACGACCAATCGGTGAAATAATTACGAAGGTTATTAAAGAGACCGGAATTCGGTTATGGATATACTCTCTATCTAAACAGAAAACCACTTTAATAACTATACACGGAGTGATGATCCAGAATGAAGTGGTTGGATGATGTTCGTGATGACTGAAGAAAGAGAACGATGATGGATAGCCTTGACACTTGTGTCAAATCGGAAATGACTAAAACAGGAGCTGTGCCGGGCCAATGGAGGATTAGCTACCTCAAGTGGACACACTTCTTCGAACTACTTATACTTGTTGTCGATTGGTGCACCCTTGATTTTGGAAGTGTTGTTTCACGGTGTTGCGGGCGCTGCGGCGTTGCGTTCTCACCAGTCCGGATCAGGCGAACGGTAGTATCACTACCTTGGGTATTGCTTCATGTGCCTTGTCATACTTGTATTCCATTTATTCGCGACCACTACGAATTTGTTTTGTACCTTTAGTATATGGATTGCCCTCTGGTGACTTCCGGTTTTGGGGAAACTACGGTCTTGTATATGCTTTTGGGAATAAAAATGTGTTAAGGGTGGAATGAGCCATGACTTAACACTATTTTGATATCTTTATATTACCGATAGACATTATCTACTTAGCGTATATTACTACCTAGTAGATAGATTAACGGATCCTTAAAGGATGGTTATTCCAAACATCCTTTGAGTTACTTGTATTTCAATTGCTATTTCACTTGAGTTGGATTTATTAATATAAGAATGTTAATCCTGACTCGAGTGTTTTGTGTTTTGCTTTACGCTCGGGTCAGACTGAGTGTACCAGTATTCGAGACTCACCTTTGGAGTTGGAGCTTTGCTTGAAGATCCAGCCATCTATTCTGCTTTCAATATTCGATGATTCCAGTGATGTATTCTGACTTGTATCTATGTATCGTGTTACTCTTCCGTTGTATCTGGTTTAACTCTGATGTATCGTATTACTCTTCTGTGTAAACTCTGATGTATTTTATATATTCATATAGTAGCTTCATGAACTACTATCTCTTTTATTTCCGCTGCAACTTATTACTCTGTGTCTGTGATCTGTGATTATTTATTTACTGTATATGTTCAGTTTTGCCAAATTTAAATTAACAACGCGGTATTTTGAGCAATTCAACTCCGGCATGAGTGTCTACCTATACACTTATAATGGATGCGAATGGTCCAAAATTCCGGGTCGTTACAGTTGGTATCAGAGCTTTGGTAGCTCTAGGCAAAACTTAACATATAGGGTAAATGTATTTGCAGAATCACTCTCATTCGAGTTTCAATCTCTTCATTTGATTCGTTCCTTTGAATTTTTGGAACATTCCCTCGGTTTCAAAATTCATTCGTGTCCTTCACTATTCGTCTTCTTTCAATTCTGGAGCACCCCATAACTCCATTTTGAATGATACCTATAATAGACCGTCGGTCTCGCCAATCTTCGAATGATTCGTAAAGAAGCAAAACTCCTTTACAATAAGCATTGATTTACCGGAGATTTCTGTATCCTCGGTTTACGATGCTATCTATTCCCTGCTATACCTGAATTCCATCTCTTGAGATCGGGTGTTGATTTACCTCGGAATTCAGCATCGATCTTATTCTTGAAGTTACGGACGACCCGGTTAAGGTTGCCCGTGAATGTAATAAACTCATCCATCTCCCGATTGTGGTAATTGAATTATCTTATCTTCTGTTTCAAACATATTTTCGAATCAAAATTCTCTTTGATTTAAGTCAACAAAAATTTGAAACCCTATCCTTATTTTGAAAATTCATTCTTGTATCGTCGAGCAAAGAAATGTATTTGTAAATTTAATTTTAAAATGTTTTATATTGTGTTGTTTGAGTTGTTGATGTTGATTTGGGTTTTCGATCGATTCGTCTGATCAACGCTATCGATAGGATTTCCAAAACGCTTGAGCAGAGCAAACTAACACAATATTGTTTTCAAATTTGGTAAATAAAATAGTTTTGCATGATTATATTATATATAAGTCTAAATTTTTCTGAAATAAAATGTTAATGAATCGGTTGTTCGAAATGTTAAAATTTAATTTTCATTTATTGCTTTATAAATCATTGACTATTGCATAATATAAATAAATGAATTTATAAACTTGGTTATAAATTGATTGGAATTTGAAATGAATTTAATTCAGAAATTTGAGAATTTAGTTTCCGGTGATTTCGAACTTTGGTTTTAAAATTTTAAAGGATATATTATTGGAAGTATTTTCGAATAGAAATCGTTTCCAAAGAATTTTAAAATGTTGAAATCAGTGCTCTTCTTTTTGTCGTTGAAAAATAATTTCGGTGATGGCGGCCGCATCATCGACATTCATTTTCGAGTTTCGAAGCGGAGATACTATTCTGTAGCTTTTCTACGGTTTGTTTTGAAAAATATTTTGATTTGAATTTCTTTAGTATAAATTGATTTATATATATATAAGTATCTTATTTTAAAAATTTAATTTGATTTGATATAAATATATTATATATATCTCTAAATTGTTTAAAGTTAATCGGAAATCTAATTCTTAAATTTTGTTAAAGGATGATTTTAAATATAAATAAAACCAAAATTTGGAATAAATATTTAAACTTGAATAATTGAATTGGGAAAATTTTATTTGTATATTGTTCAACTGCACTCTAATACAACTTACCTAAATCATTCAGAAGTTGAATATGTAATTGGATAATATATAAGATAAATTGAATTTATAAATAAAATTTGAGTGTTTATAATAAATGTTATACACTAAAATTTGATTATAAAAGATGTTAAAAGAGTTAGATAGGATAATTAGTAAACTCAGTTAATAATGAAATAAATTTGTTTTGAAAGAATTAATAAATTTGTTTTGAAAGAATAAATAAATTGAAATTTGATCAATATATGAAAATACCTTGAATTTTAAAGAAATTAATAGATGTAAATTAATTTAAATCGAAACTTTTATGGTTTAAATTAATTTATATGGGTTAAATATATGTAATTAGATATATTAAGTAGAATAAATTTAATAGTAATTTGGAATAAAGAAGAATTTAAAATTGTTGAAGAAAATATGATTATAATAAAAGACTATTCAAATTTATGGTTTTAGAAATTGTAAATTGAAGAAAATGGGATAATAAGATAATGAATTTAGGAATAGTTGAGATTGATTTTAGTGGAATTAAATGGATTAAATCAATTATTGAATATCAATTAATTTAAATTTGAATTTATATGGTTTAAATTAATTGTTATTTTGTATTTCAAATCTATTTTCTTTCTGGTTGTTTCTGTTCTCCTACCTCGTTCCTTTTCGGGGACGAAAAGTTTTGAGTGGAGGAGAGTGTAACGACCCGTAAATTTTAACCGTTTTAATAACGTAATTAATTGAAATTTTGCGAAATTTTTAAACGGTAAAATTTTGAAATATAAATTTAATATTTGGAATACATCTAGTTAAACATAGCAACTGGTAAATTTTCGTCCGAAAATATGAAAGTTTATTTCGCACGTAAATTCACTTCAATTCAATCAGTTAAAAAGCGATGAAAATAAAATGTTTTCAAAACCAAAATATTTTTACATAGAAAAATTCTAAATCATCTTCTGAGCAAGATGTCAGTTTGACGTTTTTCCAAATTCGGACATCTTTGGCTCCGTCGATCTTATTTTTCAGCGTTTTTCTTGCATTTTCCGCTATTAGAAAATTCGAATTTTTATAATTCAATCAGACCGCTGATATCTATATACCGTTTTGATCGTCTCGTCGTGCTGATCGCTACAATATACTCAAATGTAAATTTTGAGGTCTGGAAAAAAACAGCGAAATTTACAGAAACGATCTCCGTATCGGTATATGTTCTGAACCCTTTTGTTTTCCTTGTGTCACTCCACTTTCCCACCGTAGAATACCAATTGGCATCAGTCATTAATATTTTCAGTTGTGACCTTTATTATTCCACCTTTTCAAATTTTTGTGCTATTCCATTTTATTTCTTGTTCGTTCATTTCTTTGAGGCTCTCCGTTTCTTCCTTCACTCTGGTTCATCTCCTTCTCTTTTGTTTTCGTTCTGAAAGAAATATTACATTACATGATATAAAAGTTACACATATTTTGATTTGGAGCCTATTGCCTTAGCTACCTTTACACGTACCTAAGAATTATTTCTTGTGATCTCTGTTTGCAAACCTGCTCATATTCACTTTGGATTGAAGCCATGTTCAATGCAAAAACATTTTCACCTGTACCATACAATTAGTAGCCGCACCCCTTATAAAACATCTCCAAACACTCCGCCTCCTTCCCCTGAACGACCCACCACCGAGCCACCTTCCGGTTGCCAGCCGCACAGCCAACGCCTTGACTGTCCCCTCCACCGAGTGCCGAACCCCGCTACCCAGCGTCAAAGCCACGCGACCAGCCCGCCAGTGCCTCGATCTGCTCATTCCGTCCACCTCACCGACCATCACCCTACACCCAGCAAGTGCCAAACCCACCCTTGCCTCGAACACCGCAGGCTCCTCCTTCCTTCCACCGTGCTTTGTCTTCTTCAATTGAGAAAAAAAATTGATACAACCGGGCACCACCATCCCGAAGCCTCCTCTACCTTGCTCACGTTGGCCACGTCTGTACCCTCGGCTCCACCTCTTGCTTATCTCGGTCCATCTCTCGCCTGTTGGTATGTGAAATTATGTTTGAGGATATATATGTAAATATATATGTATCTTATGTTATGGCGTGAGTATACTATTATATCTATTATCTTACCTACGTTAGTATGTATATATATTAAGTTATGTGTTTATATATTATCACATATACAATTGCATATCCATTGCTATAAATTGATTTGATAGTTACAATGCAAAGTTATACATAGTGTTTACAGTTTTACAAGTTACTGTTTATAGTTGTTTATTCACAGTTGCTATTTACAATTTTAAATATTTCAAAGATTAGTTTTGCTTATAATTTTATGTTTACAGTTATTGTTTGTAGAGAAATTTTTATTTAAAACTTTACAAGATTTATGTATATATATTAGTTTATATGGATTGCCGAGTTTAGTGTATATAATTATAATAGTTTGTATAAAGTTAAGTTCGGCTTGTCCAAATTTTCTGCTGTCTACATATTTATACACATAGATATGATGTCATCTTTATATTTGGTTGTTGTGCAAGTTTGTGATCTGCATGCTGTCATGTTTAAATAAGTATATGCATTAGCTCACATATCTAAAGTATGATAAGTTTAAGGTATATAATACGTTATATTCCTGGTTACACTTTCTCTGTTAATAGGACCCATAGGTATATTTATAAAGATTGTCATAACGGTGATTTAAATATATATATTGTAAGTTGTACGGTTACTTTTGTTGGTCGCGTATGTATGTGGGAAACATGTACTATTTATACGGTGGATTTTCGCTTTTGGTTTTGAGTCTGCATATTTATATACATATATTGGTATAAGTTGCATCCTTTACCATGTTAAATTTTATTAGTCCTTAGTCTGTCAGTAAATATGGTTAGCTGATAGCATATTAGTATATATATACGTGTTATACATTTTATAAAAGTTGTATAATTGTATTTCAGAATTTTGGATGAGTTTATATATATACGTGTACTTAATTAAAACAATGATTTTTTTTATTTATTATTTTTATTTTATTTTATATATATACGTTTTTATAAATATTGATTTTATGGAAATAATAATAATATATATAATTGCTATTTTATCAAACTAATTTTGGTTATTGTTTCCCAATTTATCAGCTTTGTCCATCTTACTCGTTCCAATTTTGCTTTGCTTTCAAATTCGTTGCTTGGATTCGCAATTCAATTTCAGTATGCGTATCCGTGTCGTCTTCTCGATCATCCCTAGCCTCGAAAGGTGAGCACTCACTCACGATTAACGTTCTTTTATTTATTAAATCTGATTTCAATTGAAACGATAATTGAAATATACAGCTGTTAGTTAATTACACTGTTATATATGCTATTACCTGTATCAGTTCACCTGTGACATCTGACACCGTTATCTGTTATTATTTATGCGATGATAATACAGTTTGGCTGATAATTGATTGATTGTTGATGTTTATATTGGACGTTAAATTGTTGATGTTAAAATGATAAATAGTATGAAATTGAACTTGATATAGGATAATTAAATGTTAAATTTGATTAAATGACATTTGTATAATATGACCCCTTTAACTGTTGAATTTATTGACACGTAGGATTTGTTTAATTACATTTTGAACCACTGAATGTATGTTGTAAATTGATGATGTATGAAATTGTAAATAAATGACAAGTGAAAACCGTAATATAATAATCTTTAATCTACATGAAATGATAGTGTAGATTCTAGAAATAATTATATTAATTCGTACAAATAACAATGCGAATTAATACGATTATTTCGGGATTATTTGAATTGATTATTGGATTGTTATTGTTTGTTGTTATTGCTTGTTTATTTAATTTGACACCATCCCTGTTATCACACTGCAAGTTCCCTTTGCTATGCTATGATTTTGAATTAAATTGGAATCAGGTTGAAATGATAAATACCCAAATTGAACTTTGACCTAGGATAGAAAATTAAATAAAACCCGATTGGTCAATAATTTGATTTAAAAATAAAATGAAGATTTTATTTGAATAAATAATACGGTTTTGAAATGAAGTTGAAATTTGAATTTTAATGAAATGAAAATGTTAATATTTAATAATCTAAAACAAAATATTAACAATGTAATTGATGAAAGAATGTTGTTTAATTTGTGAAATGATTGAATTAAGTTTGAAATTATAATTAAGTTTGAAATTATTAAACTTTGAAATGTTTAATAATTAAGTTTTGAATTATTTAATAATTAAATAAGATTGAATTATTTAATGATTAAATTGAATTAAATTCTTTAATAAGTAAAATTGAACTTTTGAATAAGTGAATTTTTCTTCGTAAATAATTGAAATTGAGTTTTCTTTATTAATTAAGTTTTGGAAAATTATTTAAGTAAGTAAATAAGTGAAATTGAATTTCTCTAATAAGAAATAAATTGTGATTTATTGAAATTAATGTAAGACCTGTAATTTAAAGAATTTGATTTGATGGATTTAATTTAATTCAATTTGTAAGTTTTGATATAATGAAGTTGAATTTAAATAATGGATTTAATGAATTGGAAATTTACTAGGAATTATTTTGAATGACAAATTTACTTAACGAATATTAAATGAAATCGATAAATGAGTTTAAATTGATTTGACTGTTAAATAAAATTTATTTAAATGATTTCGGAATGAAACTGATATACGAACTTGAATCAATATTTGAATTGTTTAAATTGAAATTGAAATTGTATTATAAGATTTTGAAATGGTAATTTGAAAGTTTGAAACGTAAAGTATGGAAATTGGTTTTCGAAAGACAAGTGAAATGTTGATTTACGAATTGAAATTGAAATTGATTTGGTTTTGAAATATATTAAACGACCAATCGGTGAAATAATTACGAAGGTTATTAAAGAAACCGGAATTCGGTTATGGATATACTCTCTATCTAAACCGAAAACCACTTTAATAACTATACGCGGAGTGATGATCCAGAATGAAGTGGTTGGATGATGTTCGTGATGACTGAAGAAAGAGAACGATGATGGATAGCCTTGACACTTGTGTCAAATCGGAAATGACTAAAACAGGAGCTGTGCCGGGCCAATGGAGGATTAGCTACCTCAAGTGGACACACTTCTTCGAACTACTTATACTTGTTGTCGATTGGTGCACCCTTGATTTTGGAAGTGTTGTTTCACGGTGTTGCGGGCGCTGCGGCGTTGCGTTCTCACCAGTCCGGATCAGGCGAACGGTAGTATCACTACCTTGGGTATTGCTTCATGTGCCTTGTCATACTTGTATTCCATTTATTCGCGACCACTACGAATTTGTTTTGTACCTTTAGTATATGGATTGCCCTCTGGTGACTTCCGGTTTTGGGGAAACTACGGTCTTGTATATGCTTTTGGGAATAAAAATGTGTTAAGGGTGGAATGGGCCATGACTTAACACTATTTTGATATCTTTATATTACTGATAGACATTATCTACTTAGCGTATATTACTACCTAGTAGATAGTTCAACGGATCCTTAAAGGATGGTTATTCCAAACATCCTTTGAGTTACTTGTATTTCAATTGCTATTTCACTTGAGTTGGATTTATTAATATAAGAATGTTAATCCTGACTCGAGTGTTTTGTGTTTTGCTTTACGCTCGGGTCAGACTGAGTGTACCAGTATTCGAGACTCACCTTTGGAGTTGGAGCTTTGCTTGAAGATCTAGCCATCTATTCTGCTTTCAGTATTCGATGATTCCAGTGATGTATTCTGACTTGTATCTATGTATCGTGTTACTCTTCCGTTGTATCTGGTTTAACTCTGATGTATCGTATTACTCTTCTGTGTAAACTCTGATGTATTTTATATATTCATATAGTAGCTTCATGAACTACTATCTCTTTTATTTCCGCTGCAACTTATTACTCTGTGTCTGTGATCTGTGATTATTTATTTACTGTATATGTTCAGTTTTGCCAAATTTAAATTAACAACGCGGTATTTTGAGCAATTCAACTCCGGCATGAGTGTCTACCTATACACTTATAATGGATGCGAATGGTCCAAAATTCCGGGTCGTTACAGACTTATAGCTATAAGGCAGTGGAGTTTGGCATGACCAACTCAGAGAAGCAAACAACAACTCGTCAAACTCGATTTTTTTTCACCAAAAGCCCGCGGCAATGACTTTAATGAGGCAAGCACAAACCCCTCGCGGCGGCAGCTTAGGTTCCAGATCTCGGCCAAGTTTCAATTTCTGGCGGCGGCATTTAATTTCAAGTAACGATTCTCCCTCTCCTAACAACATCAGGGTGATTTGCGAGCTAAGCAATGTCGTGGCATCAAGGTGGTTTGAGGTGAAATAGGTTTTGCGGCACCATTTTTTGGACTTGAAGGACTTTTGGAGAAGACGATATTTTATTAAGGGGAAATAAAAGGCAAATTCTATGAACCCCTCGTTTTTTTTGAAAACCCAGGAGAACCCGAGGGCTGGTATAGTAAAGCCGTCCACTGATCCAAGCCCTCATACCCCCGGGTAAATTTATATAGGATAGGGAAGCGCATGGTGGGAATGGAACTTGGGTCTTTTTACCAGAACCCAAGCCTCCTTTCCACTGCGCCGCACCCGCAGACAATGAACCCCTCGTGTTTTGCCTTACACCCCCCTTCATTTTCTCCAACTAATTAATCCCCCATTCTTTACCTTCCTCCCCTCATTTCTTACACTTCTATCCCTCTGAATGTCTTTCTTCTTGGCCTACCTGCTACATTTTTACTTTCATATTTCTTTTTTCTATAAACATAATTCATTGATATTCCCTTTCTTCTTGGTAGATAAAAAATATTTTCTTTTCGAAAATTATTGTAAGTAAAAAATCAAGTTGATTTCTTTTTTATCTGGTGATATGAATTATTTCAAACATTTTGGTGCTTTTATTTGTTAATCTTATAAATAGTATAAGAGGTATAAATCAATTGCATAATTTTAGTTGATGTCAAGCTATTTTAATTGCAAAACTAAATTTTTATTGGCTATCATATAGATGAAATTTAATTATAATCACAGCAAATTATTTTTTTAGCTAGGCTAGAATTTTTGCAAATCATTGCAATACTATTTCTATACACCATGTTTATTACTAATATTGGTGCCGTATTAGCTGCAATTTTTTCCACTGTTGTTCAGTTATGATTCGTGCAAATGTTTTTTTTTCTTCCTTTAATCAGTGTCTAATGCTATAGACACAGAAATTAGGTATTTGGAATGGGTAATATTATCTTTTGAAATGTTTATTATTTTAGTGGGGTGGTGAAAGAAAAAATGGGGGTTTCAATAGACGTAGCCAAAATAAAATTGTGGTTGAAGCGTTAAACAAAGTGGGCACGTGAGGAAATAAAAGAGGGGAGTTTTTTTATTTGGTTTTAGTTCATTTTGTTTCTTGAAATCTAAATTTTGTTTATCTATGAGTTGTAGTTCAAAGATTATGATCTCAGGGCATTAAGTTTAGGTAGAGTTATTAAGTATAGAGTTAAAATATTTGTTAGTAGTGTCTACGAGTTTATCAGTTTTAAACGTTTGGATATGTTTGGGGGCAATGGTAGACATTACACTGAAACTGGATATATCTTTATGTTCTTTATTTTCTACATTTACATTTTCAAACTTTATTTTATATTTTATCAATTATTTTACGAAATATTTTTAAATACCTTATTCACCTCATCACCCTCTAGGATATATTGCATGATACTACATATATGTAATGATTAATCCAAAACTTTCCAATTGATTCAAAAATAAACATCCATATTATGTTAAAAGTTTC
This sequence comes from Allium fistulosum, assembly GCA_030737815.1. Classification (NCBI taxonomy): domain Eukaryota; kingdom Viridiplantae; phylum Streptophyta; class Magnoliopsida; order Asparagales; family Amaryllidaceae; genus Allium; species Allium fistulosum. The sequence continues at coordinate 633,986,279 of CM060908.1, read as the reverse complement.
TAATGTATTGCAAACATATGTATACTTAAATTAATTGTTGAAATACATATATACATATAAATAATGTATAAACGTCCCAGAATAATTTATTTTATTAAATAGTCAAAATATTATAACATCAAAATTGCATACAACAAATAAAACAAGATATCAACAGTCTTTTAAAATATTCAAACAAAAACATTTAAAACATTAAATTGTATAACATGTTTAGGATATTGATATAAGTAATTATAAAACATTGATCCACAACAAAACATTGTTTTAATCATATATAAAAAATTATTTTGATTTTTTAGATTAAAAAGCAAATCAAATCACTCAACAAATATTAAATTGCATTACTAATTTTAAATCAAAGTGCAACAAATATATATATATATATATATATATATAAGGAGCGTTCGGTAGCACCCCAAACAGTGAAGTACCCCAATTGCCCATCGATTTCCATCTTAAGTTTCCATTTAAATAATAAAGTGAGTGAAAAGAGAGAGAAAGAAGCATTATCTAAATAAAAACTTAGTGCAGAAATCATGGGCAATTGAGGAGCTGCACTGTTAGGGGTGTCATTGAATGTTGCTATATATATATATATAAACATATTACGTCTAAGAAAACAATTAAAACTAGAATATACCTTTCAGATCTAGCCAATAAGTTACATTTTTTTTATTTGGAAATCCCAACTTAGGTCCTTGAATCTACCCAGTCTTTGTAAGAGATGAATGAACCGCATAGCTCTTTATTTCATTTGTTGCTTTGATTTGAATTGGAGTTGAAATTTTGTAGAAAATAATGAATAAATTTTCAGTCATGGCTTGGAAAAAAGAGAAGAAAGAAAATTGAAGGAAGGGTATCAATTAAGTGGATTTGTTTTACTTGAAAGAATGAAACATTTCTCTTCTTTTTAATTAAAACTTTCCTAGTTAAGCCCTTAATTTTTGCTCAGCCCACGCTTCTCTTTCAAGCAATTATCTCTTATTTAAACCCATTTAAAAATATACTGATATTGTATATTGATGTGCGTAGATACAATTTTTATATTTGCATTCAAATAATTACAAACAACTCCAAAAACATCAAATAAATTAATAATAATCAATATTTCTCAAATATTAATTAATTTATAATATTTTATAAACTAATTAAATCTTGTGTTTTTTCAAAGAATTCAAAAATAGAGTTGTGAGACCCGAAGATGTGAATTCAGTCAGCGAGTAATTTTGGATAATTAAAATATTAACGTTCACATGTCACATTATCTAGTTGTGTGACAGTTTGGCCAAATTCAATGCTTATAGATCTTAGATAAAATCCAATTTAAAATATTTCTTAAGCGGCACCTTTTAGTAACGATAATTTACACACGTTCTATTTATCATTGGGTTTTATAGAATTTGGTTTTGGTCAAAATTCTGGTATCATCTTATTCAACTTAGTCAGTCAATAAACAAAGTCCTTGGTTCAATAATAACATTTATTATTATTCCACTACCCTAGCCAGAGATTTTGACTTTGAGTTGATTATAGTTGACCGTGATACTAACCTTATACAACCGAGGTGACGAATTCTTTATTGAACAATACTTCAATTCAATGCTTCAACTCAGACCCAACTATAGTCACTCAATGTATCGGCATGCCATGATTTAACTATAATCAAAGTGGAGTATTCACATTGAAGTTCCATAGTGTTCTCAGAACAAGGGAACTGTGTAACATCATCACCTTGTGATTTTCTGTTTGACCTAGTTGTTATTAACCAGCAGAATACTCATGGAAGATTCATTCCATGGATATCCAATAAATACGAGTATGTAAACCCTTGATTCCCTCAGCTGCCATAAGTAATATACTCTCAACATTTGGAGAACGTTACACACTATAGTCTAATGGATGTATCAATATCCTTTCTCGAAACATCTTGGCTGTGAACATTTAAAATAATATGCTATTTTATATATGATAATTTTCTCATGATTATAACTCTTGGTAATTACTATCACAGAACATATCATTTAAGGATTTTCCATTTTAACATACTTAAATTAATTACTTAATTGGTATATCACATTCACTACAACAAATATATCATATTACAATTGGTTATTTACAACTGGCACATAATGACAGTTGTAATAAAAAGTTTTTAACAACCGATTTTTATCGACAGTTGTAGTAAAGGATTTTTAACGACCAGCTTTTGCTAACAGTTGTAATAAATGGTTTTTAACAATCGGTTTTTCTAACAGTTGTAATAAAAATATTTTTAACAACTGGATTTTCCTGCCAGTTGTAATTAACGTATTTTTAACAACTATGTATTTTAGCCGGTTGTAATAGAGATCTATAATAACTCATTAATTTTGACCGTTGTAAATATTGATATTTTCTCAAAGTTCATAAAAAAGTTGAAAAATCAATATTACTAAGTTATTTAGTCAAGACTTTTTCTTGAAAATAATCATTTTCAATAAATAACTAATAATGAATAAATAATCTTTAATAATTAATATTAAATATATAATAATTAATAATATATACATAATTAGGCATGGGTATGGAAGCCTACTGGTAAAGACTTTATCTTTAAATTGGCATGGGAAGAGGTCAAAACCCTAATCCAGTTCTGGAATGGGCAAAATTTATTTGGGATAGTGCATGCATTCCTAAAATGGCTTTCACTACCTATAAGGCGGTTCTGAAAAGACCAGCAACTATGGACAGACCCCAAAATGGGGGTTCTCGCTGAAAACAGATGCTACTTGTGCAATCAAAGTGAAGAACGTCACATGCATTTATTTTTTGAATGTACTTACAGTAGCAAAATCTGGTCTTACTTCAAATCAAACCTAGTTGGTAGCAGAAACATAAGTTATTTAAGCTATGAGATTATTTACTTGAAACAACATTAGCATAAATCGAATTTGCTGACCATAATCTCCTACATACCCATTACGACTGCAATTTGGCACACTTGGAAGGAGCATAACAAGACGTTCCAGAAAATTAGCAAAAGTGAGAAATTAGTCGGTAAACCGATCAAATCGGACATGTAGACAGCCATGAAAAGAATTTCGAAGAAATTACTTACCGAAGCCACGCTAGAAGAAGAGGGGATATTGAGGAAGCTAGATCTGTTTCGACCAAGCAAGCAAGCTCAAGTAGAGAAACCACCATGAATTTTTCTCCTTAGATTTGGTTGTAATTTTAGATCCGAAAAGGAAAGAATTATGTAAAGTGTTTTATGTCGGCTTCTGGTATGAAAGGTAGTAACCTATCCCCTATTGCACGCTTAACCTTTTGTATTTTGTATAGCCGAGCTGCCCTTATCAATAAAGCCTTAACCCAATTTCAAAATAAACATAATAATTAACAATTTATAATTAATATTCAATTATAATTAAGAAGTAAGAAGTAATAATTAATATTTAATAATTAAGGCTATGTAATAAACGTATTTTTAGCAACTGTTTATTTCAATCAGTTGTAATAGAGGTCTATAACAACTTATTAGTTTTGACCGTTGTAAATGTTGAATAATTAATAACTAATATTAAATAATTAATAATTAATAAATAACTTCTGAAAATTGATTATTAATATATAATAATTAATTATTATTATTAATTAATAATTAATAATATATGCTTAATAATTAACATTTAATAACTAATATTCAATTACAATCAATAAGTAATAAGTAACAATTAATAAATAAGGAGTAATATTTTAATAATTAATAATTAATAATTACTACTAAATAATTAATTAATAATATTTAATAAGTAATGATTAAGACTAATGTTTAATATTCAATAATTAATATATTTAATAAGTATAAGTTATTAGTTAATAATTACTATTAAATAATTAATAATAATCATTAAATATTAATATTTAATAATTAATGTTAAATATAGAATAGTTAGTATATAATGATTACTATTAATAATTAATAATTAATAAAATATACATAATAATTAACATTTAATAATTAATATTTAATTATAATCAAGAAGTACTAAGTAATAATTAATAATTAATAAATAAAAAGTAATCTTTAATAATTAATAATCAGTAACTAATAATTAATAATCACTATTAAATAATTAATAATTAAGACTAATCTTTAATAATTAATAAGTAATAATTATTTATCTTTCCAACAAAGAAATAAATAATTAATTTCTATTTTAGTTATTTTTAGTAAACTATCGTATATGTTTCACCATGTCCCTAATAATTCAATATGCACCTAATATTTCACTAAGCACCTTATTTCTCTTTCACAATTTTAATTCCTCTACCCCATAAAATTTCATTCAGGAAAATAGTGTCAAGGACAAAATTTCTCAGCATTTTAGCCTCAAGGACTGGCCTTCAGTATTTTAGCGTGAAGAACAACTTTTGAATTTCAATTTGAAGGCAGGACAAGTAATTAGCAACTAGGACAAACACGCAAATGAGTCTGGAACTGCGTCAAGCTTTGATGGTGTTGTCGGCGAGGGCGGTTGCTGCGATGGCGTTGGCTGCAAGGGCGGTTGGTTCGACGGTGGATGGCAACGACTAGGGTTTTGAAGTAGCTCGATTTGAAGTCATCTGACGACGGAAAATTGATGGCTTTGGTGGCAGGGATGTCATGGTGAAGTGGTGTTTTACAAGAAACAACAATTCGAGGAAGAAGAAGTAGAGTAAGTTGAGGATGAAGAAGAGCAAGGCATGGAAGAATTAGGGGAGAAGAAGTGGTATCAACTGTTAGGTATCAGTTTTCCTGTTTGTAGGTATCATTTTCGAAAATATTTGTTATTTTTGAGTTTGTGATTTTTGTTTTATAACAAAATTATTATATTGTAATAAATTCACATTCTGAAGCGAATATTTTTTAATTATTATTTTGTTTTTTGCATTCATATTGGTTTGATTGATAATGTATTATAATAAATTCACATAATGTATTATACTGTTTTGTTTGTTTGATTATATAAAAAAATGAAGTTGTTACATAGTAAATATGATGATCATTGAGTTGGATTAGTGTTTCATTAGTATCAAATATTTAATGAATTTTGTTGGAGTATCAGTTTTACTGTTAATTTGAGGATCAGTTTTAGTGACAGTAGGTACCATTTTTGTAAAAACTATTTTATTTTTTACCTAGAGAAGAACCACTGTCGTGCTCCCCATTATGCACACCACCTTAGTTGAATGGAATCCATTCTTATGCTGGAGTGGAGCCACTCGATCTGGCTTGCATCGGAGAATGGAGATACTTGAGTCAAAGCATCGTTATATGAGATAACGATGCAATTTCATGAGCTTGATGATGTTGATTATGGGTGGTCTATTTGTGCTTTAAATATGATGATGAAATGATTTTCTACAAGGATGATTGTTATGATCGAAATGCTTGTTCAATAATGAACTGTAAACTTAGATGATGGTGATCGAATTTGATAAATTTGAGAACCTAGGAGATTATTGGTGGTTTATTTGAGTATCAGATGTTAGGTATCAGTTTTAGTTGTCGGTAGCAGTTTTTAGGTATCAGTTTTCAGGTAGCAGTTTTTAGGTATCAGTTTTTAGTTACCGATAGCAGTTTTTAGGTATCCGTTTTTAAGTTAAGAGTTATCGGTAGCATGCGATGGGGGCGGCGGCGAGGGTGGTGAGTGGTGGTTGATAATTTTGATGGTTTGTCCTTATTACTAATTTTGAAAGAATGTTTGTCCTTATCATTGATTTTGGAAAAATGTTTGTCCTTGTGGCTAAAATATTGAGGTTGTGTCATTGAGGCTGAAAAAATACAAATTTTTGTCCTTTATACAAAAAAACCCCAATTTCATTGCCCTCCATAATCTCCTTCACCAAAATTACATATCCTTCTCTAATCTTTTGCCGAAAATTTCATTTCACTCCCTAAATTCCATAATATTCCCCAAATTCAGTCCTGCATACGATCAATTATATTTCATTCACTAATTCACAAGTAAAACACAAAATTGTTACCGCGCCACCCCCTAGCAAGGCGCGGCGCCTCTCTCTTCATCGCAGCCGCGCCATCCTACTTTTCCATCCCTAAAGGTAGCGTGCAATCAAGCTTGTAGTAGGGAAAGAAAATGCAATAGCTCAAACAGTCCACTCAATCCCTAATAAAATCTACAACCTAACCTTCTCGGACGTTGTCTTCCTCATCCTCGGCTATCCCTCGGACGACTGCTACGTCTCCTTAATCTAGCCCTCGGTATCATTGATGGGATGAAAAAGGCTCAATCGTCGTTGACTTGATGACCCCAGACCCGACACTGGAAAAAGAGGTTTATAAGAAGATGCAGACTGTTAGGAGTTCTATAGTGGATGCGCCAATGTCAAGTGGAGGTCGTAGGGTATAGAATGGTACACAGTAGCCTATTTGGATCAGTTGTTTAGTTTGTTAACTAATTCGAACTTTGAATAAATTTTGTTATTTTGAATTTGATTTTGGGTAATTCGGTGCAATGTTAGGCTTTAATTGAGTTCGTCAGGGTTGGAATAAGGTGGTTGAGAAATTACAAATTTTAATACTGGTTTGGGAAATCGGATTTGTATTTTAGTTGTCCTATTAGATTTCACTCGGCATATAATAACTGTCAATTGGACCAAACAAAAACTCATATTGAATTACAATATTATGTTGTACATAATAAACTCATTTTGAATATTCAAAAGTTGAAGAACATGCATGGGGTTCCAACTTTAAACTTGAGTGCAACTGCTTTAGGAATAGAATTACTCAAAGTATCACATTTCATATTCGCATGAGCTATCATATTTTATCCTGTAAAAATATAAACAGTCAGATACAAGTCAGCATTAAAAGAATGGCTGCTTAGGTAATAAATCTAGTTGCATGTAAATTTTAGTTTATCATCATAAAGATATGAAAAATGTGCATCCATATAAACAAGATTTATGCCAGAGTTTAATCTTTTTATCATCTGTATATTTACATCTTGAACCACTACATATAAGTTGAACCACTACAAACATGTAAAATTGGGTATATCGTAGGTTGATAAGGGTAGTGGTTATAGTTGATGCGCTGGAACTTCAGCTTAAGTGATATGTAGTTGACAAAGCCTGAAAATGTTGTGTTTGTTATAAACAAATAAGAATATGTTACAAAGGAATAAGAGCAGAAGCCATTAGAGAAAGAGGCATGAGACAGTTTATTCATTTTAGAGATTACTAATATATTTACATTACATAGCCTCCTTTATATAAAGGCTTTGAATCATGGGATTGAACTTATCCCACGATGTGGGACTAAACAAAACAACATAAAATCATATTCACTTTATGATTTACATATATTGTAACACTCCCCCTTGAATATGCGTCTTCAAAATCTTGAATGCTCTGATAACTTGAAATTGTCTCCTTTGAAACGTGTATGATGATTGCTCCCCTTCATTATTATCTTGCTTGCATATATTCATTCTGCCGATATAGATACTGTCTGTTGCCTTATTAAAAACTTCTTTTAGGAAAACCCAATGGGAAAAACCTTGAATGAGGAAACGAGTGCAACTTGTAAAATCATATTAAAAATGATATTCTTTCCAAATGGTTTGATACTTTGGAATCAAAACAATGCCTCATTAAACCCTTATTAAGAAAAACCCAATGGAAAAAATCTTAATGAAGGAAAAAGAGTACAATGACATAATTTAATATCTCATTTCATCAAATAAAGTTTGATACTTCCGGATCATGATAATGACTCGTTAAAACCTTACTAAAAAAACCATATGGGAAAAATCTTAGTAAAGTAAAAATAATGCAATATAGTATGACATATTTCAATAATTTGTTGCATCAAAAGGAGTTCGATACTTCTGGATCAATGTAATGCCTCGTTAAAACCTTACTAAGAAAAACCCATTAGGAAAAATCTTAGTGAAGAAAAAAAAGTACATTATGATATATTTATGTATGCTCCCCCTGATTATAATTTTTTTTTCTTCAAGTTTGAATATATGCCATGATGATTCAATTCAGTTACAAATACTTTTGTAAGATAGCTTAGCATTAAGAAAATTAAAGTCCAAAGACAATAATTCTACTTTCTAACCTATAGATGTTCATCATTTGTAAATAGTTTCATTTGATACAATCGAATTTTCCAAGATTGTTTCTTCCAAATATGATTTGCATTTTATGCATTTTTTATGCTACTTTTATGAAAAACACTTCATATGCTTTCATTTTTGTGCTTCAAATCAGTTTTGCATATTGCAACTACATCTTTGATGAATATTAAAAGTTTTATTACAATAATACTTAAATATAGGAAGCAATCTACTCATCATGAATTATATCAAGATTTTCATTACAACAATACTTAAAAGAAGTTTTAATCTACGCTCCTTGTTCTTTACATTCTTCATAACCATTGAATTTATTTATATTATTCCGGAATTTATATACTTTCATCGTTGAGTATAATTTAAACAATATTTATACCTTTGGGTTATTTTACGCGTTTCAAACACTTTCACTACTTTGTGGACTGTGGGTCCACATTTCTCAATTAGGAAAGGATTCATGATGGTCAATCATGTTTTCCTCTAATTCAAGATTTATAAACATAAGTGCTTTATTATTTATAAATTTATCATCGATGTTATTTCTTGTCTGTTCTAGACATGATTTACTAAGATCTCTTTATTTAACATGTTTTATGTACTTAAACCACTTCTAGGGTTATTTGACAATTATGTCATGGGTCTCTTCAAGAGCACCCTTAAATGTTTCTTCAAGAACACCCACCTCCTTTATTTGGCATCTTTATTACTTACTCCAAAAGTATTTCAAATGGACTTTTGTACCACACTTCAGATGTGGACTGCATTTTTTTTATCCTTCAAGGATTTAGATCTATACTGGAGAAAGTTTAATAGGGATATTATTGATAATTTATTCAAGTTACTTAATATTTTTCATCATTATATATAACAAATATTTAATATTGATAATCAAAATGAACTCATATCCCTTTTATCCTCCCCCTCAATGTTGACGAACATTGTCACATTTAATAATAATCTTCTTTGGATTCTCATTTTGATCCATTGTGATATTGCTACTAGCAAATATATCATACATATTAATTATAGGAGGATAATTCATTTATCAGTTGATAAGATGCATTCAATTGATATTGCTTATTAGAGTTTGTTCTCATTCATTGATCTTGCCAACTGGAGGAATTTACTTATTGTGTAGATCATTTGAATACATACATGACTTCAGATTATTCAATATTTATGTTGATTGAATTTTAAATCATTGAATTATATCTATGCATAATTTATAAGATGAGCCCATAACAATCTTCAGATTGATATTTGAATATCTACATATATATATATATATACGTGCGTCCACGTATTACATGTATATTATAGATTTGCATATTCTTTCTCATTTGAGTTAGTGATTTTTAGAACAAACTATTACAAGGATCCAAGCTATTAATTTTGTTTATAGATCAATGTCAATGTGAATCCTTCAATACCGCATAATAATGTTCAAAACATCGGGTTTGGAACCAGATTGAACTTCTGGTTCAAATAAATTATATATGCAACTTCAAGTTGTTAAGTTTTATTCCTCGATTATATCTCAAATATCACTTTTGAAAATTAATTATGATTACTTATCAGAAAATAATACATAGTTATACTTGCATATAGATATTTCTACACATCTCTTCAATAGAGTTCAATAAAAGAGATATACTTACAAAAATTATAATAATAATAATAAGAGTAGCTTTTGGACACTTGAAATTTTATAAAAATATGCAATTATATTAGTTACATATACAGATCTCTTCAAGACGGTATTTATATCTTTCATGAAAGGTATGATATGACATATAGACTATCTCTTCAGGAGAATATTTAAAGATATTTCTTCAAGAAATGATTATGTATATAATATTTCTTATGAAATAATAACTATGAACATGACTTTTAGGATAGAATTGGACACATGAATATAGAATAGTGTATTCTAGTTTGATATCTTTACTATTTGGGAGGTTTGATATAATTATAATGAAATATATGACACATCCATAAACATAAAAAGCATGTTATATGAGTTATCTCTCCTGGATAATACTAAAATATATTTCGTCAATTAAATAGTTTGACTAATGTACTCAAAAACAATTTGTCAAAACTTCAGGTTTTATAACATAGTGTGATTAGTAGAAACCAAATCTATATTAACTTGTAACTTATATGCTAACTTGTACATGTAAAGGTTATTATTTTAAGCATATAAGTGTCTGAAAAAAATTTAAACATCCGCCTAACATACTAAAAACTAGTCGTACATATGACATGAGATTTCGTTCTCGGAATCCATAGTAACTCCACAAAAGTACACGTTTACACAAACCAAGCATATAAAAATATATAATGAATATGATGTTGCACTATTATCCAGTCAAACAAGTAAGGTTTGGAGGACTTCTTCAGCTCCCATAGTTCAACGTTCAATGCCCAAACAAACTATTTTAAAAAGCAAGCAGAAGATATGAAACCCTCTCCCGTTTTAGTTTTTTTACAACAAAAGACAACCACATTCTCTTAGTTGACCATAACTACAAATAATTCATGTTATATCTATCATACGTGTATCATCAAAGTGCAAATATATTGTTTAATTTAACTGCATTCCTTAATAAATTTCCCTATTTACTACAAGAATAATGGTGAACTTAACAATGGAAAAAATCAGCAAAAATGAACACTTTCCTTATTGATAATTCCATATTAGACAATTAGAAGATTACATAAAGTAACATCTAAATCATTGATGACAAAAAAAACAAAAGTATAAACATAGAGAATGTCTCACAATTTCTAGTTTCTTTTGACCTAGGAATCATAACCCAAATCTCTTCTAAAGTCAAAACATATGCACAAAAAACTATTTTTTTAGATTTAATGGTTATATTCAGTTTATAAAAACAATTGATGCATATAATTAAAATTTGGTACATACTTTGCATTACCTTGGGTCAAGAGTTGGATCGGTGTATTAAACTACATTGATTGACAAACCTGAACTTTGTGCACGAACCACCCCAAAACCAAAATTAGGGAACAAGCAAACGAAGTTTAGAAAATAATTAACTAAGTAGTATATCTCATCTGTTTTTCCAAGTTCCAATCCCTTAAAGTTCTTTAGTATGAAGAGTGGAGGAAACACAAACCTGAGAAGATAGATAGTCCGACAAAAGATTTGATGAAGAGAGAAAGAGGCGGCAACCAATTAGGTTTTCTTTACATTTTGTGAAGCAGGGCTATCTTTATATCGACCGATCCTTTTTTTCTGAACTTCTGGTTCGTTATTACAGGAAAACTTGAAATTTAATAATTTATGAAAACTCAAGCTTTTTAGTATTATAGGAACTGCAGGTTCTCAACTTTTATGTCAAATACTCCATGGGCTTTCATTAATGTTTCCATTCATTTCAGGTGTGCCAAATCAATATCAATTTTGGATCTAAACTTAATACGATCTTCTAGATACGTATTATTCTTGTATAAGTTTATCTAAGAAATAATAAAATATTTCTTCTAGAAATATAAATTATATATCAAAATCATTTCCAAAGTCAAAATCCAAATCAAAGAGTTTTCAAAATGAAAACTTCATTCACCAAACATGTATAGATTACTTAGATCTATATCACAAACCAAAACGTAATCAAGTTCAATAATTTTATTTGAATTAACAACAAATATTGTCAAATTCAAAACTTGCTTTTAAATGAACTCAAAGTACGCAATAATAAGCAAGTTTTAAATCAATTCAAATCCAAATTCAAAAATCACAACATTTTATTTTTAAACCACGTACAAATCTCAAAGATATGTTATTTGAGTACTGGGATTTTGAGATCTACAATATAATGAGATCAGAAAATTAAGAACAAAACAAAAAATAATCAGATCTATAGTAGAATGAGATCTGAAATATAATGACAAAAATACATGTACAATGGAATAAGATCTATAAATTTAGATATATGATAACATTTTGACCTTGAAAAGATAAGATCTACTAAAAGTCAAATCCAAATCTGAAAAATAAGAAAATAGATCTAGAATTGTGAAACAATAATACTCAAATCTTGATCTAAATTAATTGCAAAACAAATCTAGAAAAGTAGATTAAGAGAAAGAGATGTATCTACATGAAAAAAATGGATCTAATCTTCCAGATTAGAATATATAATAAATTTAAGAAAGAGATCGTACTGATAACGTGTTATAAACAAATAAGAATATGTTATAAAGAAATAAGAGCAGAAGCCATTAGAGAAAGAGGCATGAGACAGTTTATTCATTTTAGAGATTAGTAATACATTTACATTACATAGCCTCCTTTATATAAAGGCTTTAAATCTTGAGATTGAACTTATCCTACGATGTGGGAATAAACAAAAAAACATAAAAGCATATTCACTTTATGATTTACATATATTGTAACAGTGTTCTTATTGCTGTATAGAGGAAAAGTTGCTACAAGTGACAATGGGGAGTAGTATACAAGGCTAAGCATGGTTGGGTACATCGGATAGAGAATGTACTGATGCTAAATATGCAGGCTACATGGTGAAGGCAGCTTGTACATATGATATGCATCATATGCAGAGAAGACAAATAAAAAAGCATGGTGAGCTGACATGGAGAAACAAAATGCATAACTGGTTGTAGGTGCATGAAAATAAACATGTTTGAAGAAGGATGTGGTTATATGACAAACATGGGTGCAAGTGCATATGCACAACTAGATTTGAAGGTTGAGTTTAGATAGTTATACTTATTAAGAATTGTTTCGTTTGGTGACATTTAGTTTGTTATAATTTTTTTTATTCGTATCACTGTGATTATTACTCTTTTTTACTTCTTTGTTTGGTCTACATGTGAAATTTAGTTTGTTTAATTGTGTTGGTATTGCTGAGTGATTCATTCACTGTGTGTTCACTTAAGTCACTATTGGTTCAGCATTAAAATAACGCATGATTTTGTATTTTGAAGTATTTTACATATATAAAGGCTGAGTCACAATGCATAGATTTTTTTTTATTTTTTTAATAGTGGGCAAAAATAGTTGTAAAAGATGTGTTACAACGGGTAAAACCAGTTGCAAAAGACCTATTACAATTGGCAAAAACAGGTGTAAAATGCTTCGATTCTATTACAACTTCGCATATTAAGACTGATAGCTGACAGTTGTAATAGACATATTACAGCTGGCATTGCTAGCTGTAAAATGGGTATTTTGTTGTAGTGAATATAACAAGTATAGAATAGAAAACAAACATCTTTTCTTTTAAACGAAGAAGTTAATAATTTACAATAAATTATAGAATTTCCCCTAGAGTATACCCCTAATTCTCTCGGTTTATCCCTGCGTTATCTTTGAGTAATGTACCTATTTCCTACACTATAGCCTACACAACTTGAAAAGTCGTTAATTACAATATTTATATAATTATTATCATCAAAATCAATATTGTGGTATTAACAAATTAGGACAATTCCAAGTCTTTGGGTGATGAGAGCGATGATGATGAGAGAGTGAAGTTAATATTGAGTTAACGGCTAAGTATAAGTCTACTACAAAAAATAAAAAGGTAACATTGGAAAATTAAATTGTGCCTAATTAGAAGTAGATATGTTTAGGGATGAAAAAGCTATTTTAGAAGAAAAACTTAAAAATTCTCTAGATTCTTGTAATATTTTATCATCTCAAACCTCTATACTTAACAAAAATATAATTATTCGTATATAAGAGAACGATAAATTGTTTGAAGAAAATTATGACTTAAAGTCATCTATAAAATCACTTAATAATGAAATATTAATGTTTAAAAATAAATTAGAAATTATAACCATGAACGTGACAAATTTCATTAAATGCAAAGATGATTTATCTAATTTGTTAAATATTCTAAACCCCAGTAATAGAAGTAGTTTAAGATTCAAAAATAACAAAAGTAATTTTAAAGGGTAAAATATAACGTCTTTATATGGATTTTAGAAAATCATACACGAGCCTTGTAATAATATTACATATACAAATATTGAAACTATAAATATTTAGGGTCCTAAAACCATGGACAAGAATGCTAGACAAGATTATATTTAAAATAGTTCATAACATTCATTATGTCAAAAAATTATATTTATATGGGGTCTCCATACCCAAATGTGTTTGGTTATATAAGACTTAACCCATAAGGCCCATAAAACATGTACATGACATGCTTTGCTTATTTTTATGATTACAGGTTTCCATTAAGAAAAAAGGAAGAGATTTCACAAATAGAATAAAACTATTCAGAAAATAGATCAAATGGCCGACTGAAATAAAATATACCATCGACCGACCACTTGTGCAGTCGATAGGTTATCATAGAGATGCTAACTGACTAAGCTTGCTGTTGAACCAATTATTCTTTGGTTTTAGAATGACTTTTTAGAACATAATCATCCGCTTGTATTCAAGATACCAGTCAACTACCGGGGAATTTCCTATCAGTTTTGAACAGTTATAAGAACTTTTCTCTTTCATTCATAAAAACAGTTACATAACTCACTCGTCAATTTATTTTAGTCCATAATTTTGAAATTTTATCACCATGAATGATCTCTCTTCTTACCAAAACTAAAAATCCATCAAATCATGTTATGTCCCTTCATCAACACTATGTCACTTAGATGTTTAAAGCTCGGTCATTGATTAATACACTAATGATATTTGTATTTAATTGCAAAGTTTGAACCTCGTAGTCAGTTGGTTCTATCCAATAACATTTATCGAACAATTACTATAGCCAAACATTTATGACTTTATTCTAAATCCAACTATAATGAAACTAGCCTTCTATCTCGTAAGAGATGAATCCTCCCTTGAAGAATGTTTTACTTTATTTATTTCAATGCATTCCCAAATATTATCATAACGTGATTCAATATCACATAATTGATGATAATTAAAGTAACGTCTTTCACACATAATATTCACAATGATCTCAAATTGAAAGACTACTTCATATCATCATGTGAGATCTTCTACTTGACATAGATACAATAACCTATAGAAGTCTCTTGGTATTTCAATTCGCAATCATTCCAAACATATTATAGTCGAAAAAATCATGAGTAAACCATTGTCTATCTTATTGGTAGCATCATGTACACTAGTCCCAACCGATAGACTGATATCCCATTCTGACAAACCTTTGAGAACATTTACGGATAAGTGTTTGTACATGATTCAACACTCATTGTTATGAACACTTTCGTAACCAATCATCTAAACACTTTGTCCAAGGGATTTCTACTTGTATGAAATAATGTACTCAAAACATTATATATATATATATATAATTATATATAACAAAAATAAAAATTTTAAAGCATGCTTTATGTCAAACAATGTTCGCAATAAGAGTAAAATTATATAAAAATTACATAATTACCCTAAAGGTATATCTTAATTCCATCATAAATGAGAGAACAAATATGTTTTAGGAAACAATGAAGGCATGAGCAGAAAGAACAGACGTTAGATTTCAACAACAAACATTCCACTAATAGAAGCAAAAGACTATAACATCCTTGGTATACATTATACACTCCTTTCATCAACAACAAGGAGTGCATGTTTTTGGCAAGTAAGAACAAAGTAGTTTACAAGAAATCTCTCACTCCCTATGTGTAAGGTAGAGCTTAAGGGGCCTAGAAAATATTGTGAATTCCACGAGGTCAACGGTTACATGATCCTTGAGTGCAATCGCTCAAGGGATGAATGGGGAGATCGATACAGTACGTTAGAGACTAGGTCAATCAAACACTCTAGGCTTGTAAGCCTGTAGGATCAAATTAACCCTAGAGGAGGGTGAATAGAGTTTATAATAAATTCAAAGACTAATATAAAATTACAGCACAGATAATAATAAAGTAAATGCGGAAATAAAAGCAACACACAAATTTGCCCAGCTTTGGCAAATCCTACCTACTGCTAACCCTAAGATTTCTACTAGGATTAATTAATCGATCGCTTACAGACTTTGTAAACTTATGACTATCGCTAACCTGACTATTCTAACCATAAGTTCAAAACTCTGCCTCAACTCTATCCTCGAGTTGAGAATTTCCCGAATAGTTCGATCCTATTTAAAAAAGCAAGAGTTTTATAAAATTTAAATACAAATTACAATTAAAGTAAAAACACAACCGTAACTAACAAGCTCAAATAAAAAAGGGTATGACCCAACAAAAATAAAATAAACAGTGTAAAAATTGCTTAACCCGTATCCTTTTTATTTTGCAAATTGTCTTCTTCCTTCAGGCCGATCCTCTTTATCCTCTTCGTTCTCAAATTAGGGTTTTTCTGCGAAGCTCCGTTCTTCGATCGAGTGATGATTAATTCCTATCTTCTCTTGTCGATCGATTGCTTGAATGTCATATGATTATTGCCCTCGGTAGTTTCAAGTGTCGAGTAATCGATGCTGATTTTTGGTACGAATTACTTTTCCCTTTCTGATATTTTAGTTCGAACTCGACTGTTGGTTTTTATTGCCAATGATGATACTTGGTAATTATAGGGATTGAATTCATATGCTTCCTTTTATTTCATATATACTAGATTTGGTTTCGGTTTTGAGTATTTCTATATATGAATTCCTTGTTATTCTCGGCTGTTATTTTCTGATTGATCTTACGGTCTGATATTTTTGACTTGTTCAATTTTGAATCGTTGCACATATTTCTGCTTTGACTTGTTCATTTCCTACCCTAATGATTTGTCGATACTTGAACTGAAACCGTGCACGCCTCCTCCTTTGTGTGGATTGCCAGGCATGTCTCCTAGTTCCTTGTTTTTTTATATTGATTTTCTTTATACAAGGAGATTTTTGGGTTTTAACACTGTATTTTCTGGCGGTGCACTTGAACTTGTTCCTGACTTCATGTGCTTGAAAAATCCGACTTGCACTTTCTTGATACTATACACACACACGCATATGCATATGTATGCATACATACATATGTATATATACATATATTTATGTATGTATGTATGTATGCATATTTGTACATATTGTAGAGAGATTGATGTCCGCTTTAATATTGCACTTTAGTCTCTGCTAGTGTCTTGATGTTGCACTTCTTGTAGATGTATTGGAGTGTATTGTGGTTGTATGTTCGCTCAACCTGGTTTTGATATATGCTTGTTTCTTTGTTGCCAGTCTGCATTTTCTTTGTTCTTGAAATCTGCTTTTGTATGTATATGCACTTGCTCATACACATATGTTTTTAAACTGATTTTATTGCACTCCTGAACTCTTGCACAATTCTTGGTGTGTTTCTGGCTTGTGCACTAACCTGTGCATGCCTGTGTGTATGCATTTGTTTTCATCGTGTATAGTCGTTTTAGTGCATGTACTTCTTTGCTGTACTTGTATGTGCACTTCTACTTGCTCCTTTTCTGATTTGCATTTGCCTGAACTGGCTTATGTGCCTGAACTGATTATTCAAGTATGCATTTTCTCTTGTTGTTGAGATCTGCCTTATGAGGTTTGAGTTTGCTGATCTGGTTACACTTTTGCTATCAGTTTGTTATTGCACTATGTTGAGCCTTCAGGCTCGACCTTTGCTTTTGTGCCTGAAATTTAATTGATGCAAATGTGTTTTTTGTATGTGCTTAGCCTTGTGACATGTATAGTGATACACTGTGCATGTCATAAGTCGCTCGTATACATTATTGATAATTTTGGTGTCTATTTGAAAATATAAAAATAACAAAACCAATAGAGTGAGGCAATGTCGAGTTCAAAACTATTTATATTTTTTCAATTTGATTTTTTTTTTGCTTTTTACTATGTTGTTATTTGACAAGCAAAGCTGATGATTAGAGAAAAATAGTTGGAGCAAGTAGATAGCAAATCGAATTTAAGTGCGTGGTTGTATTTGAGAGTTATTGTATTTGAGAGTGTGTGGTACATGGGAGTGTAAAATAATGTTGTATATGAGAGTCCAAAATAGTATATGAGAGTCCAAAATATTATTAGAAGCTATGTTGTAATTGTGTACTATTTGAAATTGTGTTGAAATAAACTATTTATTGAAATAAAATTTCATTTGTTTACTTCTATCTATGATTTTACAATAGTATTAATTCAAACACATTTAAAAATATATAGTTATTTATTATCATCAAATAAAAATCATAAACTGCTATATTCTACGATCTTCCCCTTTCAATGATAACAAACATATATTAAGATTTTGTGTTAACCAAATGCATTTGATGAAATGTGTTTGATGTGTCATATCAAGCTTCCCTTATTTACATACCCCCCCAACAACTAGACTCCTCCTAAAAAGATGCATGCAAAAAAATTGCAAAAACTTGATATCAAAACAATTTAAAGGCTAAAGGCTAAACGATTGTTGAAAACAAATAAAAACAAAAACGACTTTTGAATATTAGTAAGGTTATTACTCAACTACCAAAATCTTAACCTCTCTCCCCTTTTGTTATCATCAAAAATAATAATAATTGAAATAGTGATGAATTTTGATTAAAACCATAATCATATAAACAGAGATATATATTGCAAATTCTAATTAATCAAACAAAAATCATAATATTTTACTAATTAGACAAAAATTCCACTTCAAAGTGATGACTAGTTTATGGTTTAGGAGGAATATAGTGACAATAGTGTGGTATGCTTAGTGATTTCCTTTTTTTCTTAAAAAAATATTAAGCACTTTCTAACCATGCATAACCGTTAGGGCTTTAAATGAGGTTAGTAGTTACTTAAAAAAGAATGTCAACCATTTTCTAACCATGCATAACCATTAGGACTTTTAAATAAGGTTAGACACTACTTTAATATTCTCTTGTATAAGTGTTCCATCCATGCATAACCGTGAGGACTTTTAAATGGGAGTGGAAGCACATATACAGATATTAAAGTGTTTCACCCATGCATAACCATAAGGACTTTTAAATGAGAGTGAACGGTTTGGGATATAATTATAAATTCCACTAAAAATATATTTCCTACTTTAGAACATAATTGGAATATACTTTCTTGTTTTTTTCCTTCAAAATACCAATTTTTGTACACTATATTAATTTTTTTGTGTATGGAGTGTAAAAAGGATGATAGTGATAGAAATGATTATGGAATACGTACTAATTTCATAAATATTATAAAACTTGTTTTCAAGAAAATTTTAACATATAATTCCTCTAGTTATGAAGTATAATTAAATTATTACTCATCACTTTCTTGGTCGCTATTAATAATTTTAATAGATTTCAAAAGATGCAAGCAGTCATCACCATCTATTTTAGAGTAAATTCCTTACTATAATAATAAAGAGTATTTATTAAAGTAAAAAATAAGCTATTTTAAAATTTCCTAAATCCAAACGAAGTTGAGAAAATTTATTTTCTGGAAGGGGCTTCGTAAAAATGTATGCTAGTTGAAAATCAGGTAAAACAAATTAAATGGAAATATCTTCTTTTGAAATGTGATCTCGTATAAAGTGTATTACATCTATGTGTTTAGTACGTGAGTGATGCACAGGGTTGTTTGACAAATCAATTGCACTTTTACTATCACATTTTAGTGGGACATGTTTAAGTGATAGGCCATAATCTGAAATAGTTTGCGTCATCCATAAAATTTGAGAAGAGTAACTACTTAATGCAATATATTCTGCTTCTATGGTAGATAATGTGACATGGTTTTGTTTTCTACTGGACCATGAGACTGTGAGTGTCCTAACATAAAACAAGTTCCACTAGAGCTTTTCTTATCAACAAGGCAACCAACATAATTTGCATCTGAGTAACCAACCAAATCAAAATTGTTACTAGATGGATACCACAAACTGAAATCCTGTGTGTACAAAAGATATCTCAATATTCTTGTCACCACTTTTAAATGGGATTCTTTTGGATTTGCTTGGAAACGTGCACACATGCATACGGAAAACATAATACCATGCCTAGAAGTAGTGAGATAGAGTAGTTAACCAATCTACCTCAATACTTCTTTTGATCTACTTCACTAACTTTTCCATCTTTGTCAAGTTTGACTGAGGGACTCATATGAGTTTTTAACAGTTTAGCATTTGTTGCTCCAAATCTTTTTAATAGATCTTTCACCTATTTTGTCTGTAAATAAAAGTTCCCTTATTGCTTTGCTTGATTTGAAAACCTAGAAAGAATTTCAATTCTCCAACCAAGCTCATTTCAAATTTGTCATGCATGACTTTTTCAAATTTCTCACACAAATATTGTTAGTAGCACCATAAATAATATCATCAACATAAATCTGAACAATTAGAAGATCATGTTTATCGTGTAAGAGAAATAAGGTAGTATCGACACAATCTTTTCTAAAGCCATTTTCCAAAATATAGGTACTAAGACATTCATACCACGCTCTAGGAGCTTGTTTTAGTCCGTATAAGCCTTTTTGGGTTTATACATATGATTTCGAAATTCTTAACTTTCAAAACTAGGAGGTTGTTCAATATAAACACTTTCTTTCAACGATTCATTTAAAAATGCACTTTTTATGCCCATTTGTTTTAGTTTAAAACCTTTAAAACATGCAAATGCTAGCAAAATTCTAATGGACTCTAATCTAGCAATTAGTGCAAATGTTTCATCAAATTAAATGCCTTTTATTTGATTGTATCCTTTAGCCACTAACTTAGCCTTGTTTCTAATTACATTTCCAGTTTCACCATACTTGTTTTTAAAAATCCGTTTTGTTCCCACGACTGGATAGTCAATAGTTTTATGAAATAATTTCCAAACATCATTTCGCTCAAATTGGTTTTATCCTCTTGCATAGCAATAATCCAAGTTTCAAAACTAAGTAAGGTATCTACATCTTTGGGTTTAATTTTTGAAATAAAGCCACTACAGATACACAAGGCACAAAGATTTTTATTAGATGAAGTCCGAGTTTGAATACCTGCTGTTGGATTTCTATTATCAATTCTGGAGGATGATCAGCTTTGAATTTTGGTCTTTCGAGCTCTGAGCTTTCTTTCAAATGTTCTTGAGGTTCACTTTCTTAGAGGTCATTTTCTGTAGATTCTCCAGTTCCATCATCCTCCTATTTACCACCCTTGCTCTTTTCTTTGCTTCCTTCTGCGTCTATTTTATTGAATTTGACATTGATTGACTCCACGATGCTTTTAGTCCTTTTGTTGTATATTCTATAAGCTTTGCTTCTTGACGAATAACCTATGAAGATTCCTTCACTTGCCTTAGGCTCAAACTTGCTGAGTTGATCACCTGTGTTAAGACCAAAAACTCGAAAATACGAGATGTTAGGATTCTTATCAAATCATAACTCATAAGATGTTTTAGTAAGCATTGGACAACTATTATACAACATGAAGTGTTTACTGCTTTTACCCAAAAGAACAAAGGAAGTTTATACTTGTTTATCATTGATCTAGCTAACTCTTATACTGTACGATTCTTTCGCTTGACCATCCCATTTTGCTGAGGGGTTCGTGGAGCAGAAAATTCTTGTTTGACACCGTTTTCTTCATAACATTTTTCAAAATCATAATTTTCAAATTCTTTACCGTGATCACTCCTTAAAGTAATAATTGTAACTCCTTTTTCATTTTGAACCAATTTTGCAAATTTTGAAAACTAACCAAAAGTTTCCAAATTTTTGCTAAAAAATAGACCCAAGTGAATCTATAGTTGTCATCGACTATTAAATAACAGTACTTCTTACCACCTAAGCTAGAAACATCATTTGGACCAGATAAATCCGTGTGAATTAGCTCAAGGACTTTAGAGGTGCTTACTGTGTTTTTGGCATGGAAAGACGATCTATTAAACTTTCATATTGTGCATGCTTTGCATATTCTACCAGATTCAAAATTTTGATGTGGTAATCCTCTCACCAAGTCTTTTGTCCTTAGTTTTTTCAATAGGCTCATACTAGCATGTCCAAGTCATTTGTGGTATAAAGTCGCTTCCTCATCCTTGGCTACTAAGCATCTTGAGAGTGTAAGATTGTCAGATAACAAGGAATATGTATTTCCTTTCCTCTTACCTATGAACAAAACTTCACTTGAAGATTTATCAATTATCTTGCACAAATCAGACACAATGTTCGTACCTTTATCTCATAGTTGGTTGATGGAGATGAGATTGTGGTGTAATTTATCGACATATAAAACATCACTTAGCATGAAAGTATTATTACCTATATTACCTTTTTTGATAATATTACATTTACCATTGTTGCCTATTATTACGCTTCCACCTTTGTAGTCTTCTACGCTAAGAAACTTTGATTTATCACCGGTGATGTGTCTGGAATGGCCTGAATCCAAGAACCGCTCTTGATGTTTCTTAGCCCGCCAACATACCTACATGGGAGAAGAATAAAATGAACTAGAATAATTCATAGGTCCATCATTGTTAGAGACAAGATATTTAGGTATCCAAACCTGTATAATTTTGAGAAGATTCACACTAGTACCTTTTAGAACCCAATTTTTTTTAACCATTTTATGTTTGTTTATATACCAACATTTGTTTGATCTTACTCGATTTTTCTACATATTGAACGCTTGACTAATTCTTGTCGGGTTTTGACTTTGTAACTTTTCTATTCATTGACTTGATTAACACTCTTATATCCAAGTCATGTTCAGTTATTGGTGACGGTCTGATTACCTAATAACATATTTAATGATTTTTCTCCTTTTGAAAATTTTTTGATTGTTAGTTCAAGTTTTGAATCTTAGATCTGAGTGCGACATTTTCATTCAAAAGTGAGGTGCATTTTTTAACAGAATTTTCTTTTTTTGTGTCATCTTTGTTTTTCAGTGATAATTTTTTTTTGAGGATTTCTATTTTAGATTTAGACTTATTTATTTATTCTTCCAAAGCTTGACACTTGTCACACTCTGAGTTAAATTTTCTTGTACTTTGAATTATTAGTTCTAGCTCATTATTTAAATCAAGTAGACTATTCTTTTCTGATTCTAGTTTATCATATCGTTGTCTAAGCCTATCAATGTTTCCATGTAATTCATGATATAATAAAAGTAAATCGGTATGGGATAAGTGTGCTACCTCGTTTGGCTCATCATTCGCTATCAATTGATTTGTCCTATTAGACAAAGATTTTCCACTTCCTTCTCACTGTCAGAATCCCTTCTTCTTCTTCTTCATCTTCATCTTCCTCACTTTCATCCCAAGTGGCTGCAAAACTCCTTTTTTTATTCTTCCCTTTGTCACGTCGATCTAATGGATAATTCGTCTTAATATGTCCTAGTTTCTTACATTTATAACATGTGATTTCTTCCTCAGAATCATCCATTACTTTTACTATGCTTGATTTTATTCATCTTTTAATAGCTGGATTTCTATGCTTCTTTGTCCACGTTTTGAATTGCTTTATTAGCGGTGCTAATTCGACAGCATCCTCATCATCATCCTCACTATGGGTGGTACTCTTTAATGCAATTGATTTAGTTTTCAGTTCTCCACTTTCACGATCTTCCCTGATCTTTAACTCCATTTCATATGTGATGAGTTTGCCAATTATTTCTTCCACGTTTAGCTTTTTCAAGTCTTTGAACTCTTGGATTGTTGTCACCTTTGCTTCGAAACTTCTCAGAAGGATTCTTAGAATTTTCAGCACCAATCCTAGCTCTATACAAGTTTTTCCCAACGTCTTGGATTGAAGACTAGATTTGAAAATCGTCCATACATCTCTTTTATATTCTCGTCTTTTGTCATTACAAAGTTATCGTATTTATTACTAAGCTTGGCTAGATGAGATTACTTGACATGCGATGTACCTTCATGTGTTACTTTAAGTATATGCCAAATTTCCTACGCAGTCACACAGTGAAAAACATGAACATTCAATTTGATTTAAAGCACAAATAATAGAATTCATAGCCTTAGCATTTGAGCAATAAAGACTGAGTTCATTTGCATCCCACTTATCTTATCTTAGGTTTATAAACTTCTTGACCATCTATTGTTATTGTGGGCACACTATACCCAGTTTCAACTATATCCCAAGCCTCTATAGTATCTAATTCATCCTAGTTTTCCAATACGAGTAATCAGTGCCATGGAACATGGGTGGCCTAGTTATGGATTGTCCTTCAGAAAAAGCATTATTAAAACTAGCCATAAGAATTTTACTACCTCGCTCTAATACCACTTATAAGATCGAAATAACCCTAGAGGGGTTGAATAGGGTTTATAATAAATTCACAGAATAATAAAAAATTGCAGCTCATATAATAACATAGTAAATATGAAAATAAAAGCAACGCACAAACTTACCAAGCTTCGGCAAAACCTGCATACGACTGCTCCCAAAATTTCTACTAGGATTAATTAATCGATCGCTTACAGATCTTGTAAACTTGCAACTATTGCTAACCTAAGTGTTCTAACCCTAAGCTCAAAACCCTACCTCAACTCTATCCTCGAGTTGAGAATTTCTCGAAGCATGCCCTGTGGTTCGGTCCTAGTTAAAAAAGTAGCATTTTATAAAAACAAATTACAATTAAAATAGAAACATAACTGTAATTAACATGCTCAAATACAAAAGGGTACGGCCCAACAAAAATAAAATAAACGGTGTAAAATTAGCTTAACACGTATCCTTTATATTTTGCAAATTGTTTTCTTCCTTCAAGCCAATCCTCTTTATCCTCTTCGTTCTCAAATTAGGATTTTGCTGCAAAGTTCCCTTCCTCGATCGAGTTATGATTAATTCATGTCTTCTCTTGTCGATCGATAGCTTAAATGTCAGATGATTATTGCCTTCAGTAGCTTTAAGTGTTGAGTAATCAATGCTGATTTTTGGTACGAATTATTTTTCCCTTCTTGATATTTTAGTTAGAACTCGATTGTTTGTTGTTATTACCGATGATGATACTTGGTATTTATAGGGATTGATTCCACATGCTTCCTTATATTTCGTATACTAGATTTGATTTCGGCTTTGAATCTATTTACGAATTCCTTGTTATTCTCGGTTGTTATTTTCTGGTTGATCTCGCGGTCCGAGATTTTTGACTTGTTCAATTTCAAATTGTTGCACATATTTCTGCTTTGACTTGTTCATTTCCTACCCTGATGATTTGTTAATACTTAACTGAAACCGTGCAGGCCTCCTCCTTTGTGTGATTTGCCAGTGTGTGCGTGTCTTCTGGTTCCTTGCTTTTGATATTGGTTTGCTTTGTACAAGGAAACGTATGAATTTTAACACCGTATTTTCTGGTGGTGCACTTGAACTTTTTCCTAACTTCATGTGCTTGAGAAATCTGATTTGCGTTTCTTGATACTGTACATACACACACACATATGTATATACATATATATATATGTATGTATTTATGCATATATGTACATATTGTAGAGATATTACTGTCCACTTTAGTATTGCACTTTAGTCTCTGGTAGTGTCTTAATGTTGCACTACCTGTAACTGTATTGGAGTGTGTTGTGGTTGTGTGTTGGCTCGACCTAGTTCTGATATATGTGTGTTTCTTTGTTGCTAGTCTGCATTTGCTTTGTTCTTGAAATCTGCTTTTGTATGTATGTGCACTTGCTCATACACTTATTATTTTGAATTGATTTTATTGCACTCCTAAATTCATGCACACTTTCTTATGTGTTTCTGGCCTGTGCACTAACCTGTGCATGCCTGTGTGTATGCATATGTTTTCCTCGTGTATTACCTATTTGAGTGCACGTACTTCTTTGTTGTACTTGTATGTGCACTTCTACTTGCTCCTTTTCGGATTTGCATTTGCCTGAACTGGCTTGTATGCCTGAACTAAATGTTCATGTGTGCATTTTCTCTTGTTGTTGAGATCTGCCTTGTGAGCTTTGATTTGCTGATTTGGTTACGCTTATACTATCAGTTTGTTGTTGCACTGCATTGAGCCTTCAGGCTTTACCTTTGCTTTTGTGCCTAAAATTTAGTTGATGCAAATGTGTTTTTTGTATATGCTTGGCCTTATGACATGTATAGTGATGCACTGTGCATGTCATAAGTTGCTCATGTACATTATGGATAATTTTGGTGCCTATTTAAAAATAATAATAGAACAAAACGAATAGATTGAGGCAATGTTGAGTTCAAAACTATTTATATTTTTAGTTTGAATTTGTTTTTTTTTGCTTTTTACTGCATTGTTATTCGATAGGCAAAGCAGATGATTGGAGAGAAAAAGTTGGAGCAAGTAGATAGCAAATCGAATTCGAGTGAATGATTGAGTGAGTAATTGTATTTGAGAGTGATTGTATTTGAGAGTGCGTTGTATATGAGAGTGTAAAACAATGTTGTACATGAGATTGTAAAGTAGTGTTGGAAGCTATGTTGTAATTGTGTGCTATTTGAAACTGTATTGAAATAAACTATTTGTTGAAATAAAATTTCATTTCTTTACTTCTATTTGTGATTTTTCAATAGTGCTAATTCAAACACATTTAAAAATATATAGATGTTTATTATCATCAAACAAAAAATCATAAACTGCTAATGCACCAAAAACGGAGAACAACAACAATGAACAAGGAATCCCCTAATAAAGTTCCAACATATATGAGAAGGACCCTATATGGTAGGAGTGTGTATGTAGCACCCTAGATATTTTAATAAAATTAAAATACGAATAAGGGTAAAGATGTAATTTTACATAAAAGGATAAAATAATAATTTTTACAGATGTTGGAATTACGCCTCGGGACTTATTCCATTGCATTCTGCATGTCGTTTAAAATCAGGAATCATATATAGCTTGCTAAATTTGATAAAATGGAGCGACAATAGTGGAAAATATAGCCAGTAGCACTTTCAAAATTACTAATTTCAAAAATTAGACTAAAAACCCTAATTCTCAACTATAAATAAAGGCTTAAGCCTCCACTCTTCTCATTCAGAAAGCCTAGCCTCTACCTCCTAAACATCTCTTTTTTCCCTTCTTCTTCCTCAAAAAATAAATTCCAAGTTTCAAACAATATAAAAAGTAAATTGAATAAAAAAATAGAAAAGGAATTAGACAAAGAAGGATTCAACAAACAAAGCTAGAGGAAAGGAGCAGCGAATACAAATCTAAAGAGAAGACTGAAAGGAAAATGGTGAGTGGATTCTATCTATGAAATGCGTTTGATGGAAATAAGTAATTGATTTTCAATTATATACCTTTTTAGTAATATAAATAAATATGATTACTCTTCTTGAATCTATCTTTTATTCTAACTTTTGAATTGAAATAATTTGAGAAAAGCCTAGTAATTGATGGATCTAATTATTGGATTGATAAATGAACTTTATACTATCTCTAATCTTATAAATCTAAATTGTATACATGTTTGGATTTATTTTGATAAACAAGTGATAATTTTTATTGAAGCCACCTTTAATCCTATAGATTTGATTCACCTATAGTTTTGATAAATTAGAGATAATTTTTATAGATCTGATATATATGATAAATTTGAAATGATTTTTGGATAGATAGGAATGAACAAACATATATGTTGTAATTTATTTAGACTCGGTTAAATCTGTAATGAAATATATATATGATAATCGATTCGAGTGTATGTGTAAAATTCATTGAAGTATATAAATATAATTAATTAGAAAACTATGAACAAATGTTAGAATAAATCATTTGAAGTTGGGTACGAAATACACATAGAAATCTGATTGAAAATAATTCCCTAAACTTGTATGGGAAATCATGAAAAGATGAATAAAAATAACCAAAACAAACAAGTTATAAAAATATGGAAAAATAGACTAGTCATTTGCCTAGACATTTAAAAATTCATTCAGACGTCTAGAAATTCATTTAGACGTCTAAAAATCATTTTTAGGCGTCTAGATTTTAGGAAATCGTAACATGAGAGATTTAAGTTGAAATTCGACAATTTTCAAACATCTAGATACAATTTTAGATGTCTAAAAATTAAGTTAGATTCCTAAAAAAGGCGATTAGACACCTAAATGCCTGGGGATGATTTTTTATTTACATAAAGCAACTAGACGTCTGAATTGTATTTTCAAACGTCTGTATTGCTGCAGTAGGACCAAATTGAACCTAGACCTGGTACAGGCCAAGTAGAATAGGTCTGGGAAACATGTTCCCACTTCTTTGTTATTCAGGAGTGTGCACAACTAAATGGAGTCGACTAGCAAGCAGAAAACATACCACTTTTAAGTAAAGTCTTAGGCTCCCTCTTCATAGAGTTGGAACATGACACTCACAATGGCAAGCGGTTATATTATAATTAGAAGTTTGTATCGTTTGTACCTGGTCCTAGCCACAGATTCATGGAACGTGAAAAGAGAGGATGAAGACATTCATCAGAGAAGGGCAGTTCCACCCTTGATCGCTACTTGTGTAACGATATAGAACTTAGGAAGCAAAATAGTGAGGGATGCACCAATGCAAAATGGCAAGAACCCATTAGACAGTGATTCAACGAATGGGTCAGGTATTGAATGCATGTCCTACTTAGGACACCAATGCAAGATGGCAAGAACTATTGAACAGTGATTCGACAATGAGCCGGGAATTGGATGTATATTCAGATAGATGTAACCTAAGTAACTACTACTAAAGATGTTAGTTTATATATATATAGGTAGACTGCCATTGAGACTATATAATAGAGATGCCTCTAGGGATTTCCCAATTTCAATATGCTCCACATGTGAGCGGAAATTTCATGAACTATGAGTGGATATGTTGAATAGTCAAATTAAAAAAGTAAAACGACTAGATCCTTATATATATAACACACTAAGAAACACTCTAGGTGTAGGATATAACTAATCTTCAATCGCCTCTTTACACCATACCACTAGTTACATAATTTATTCACCAGACATTGTCTAATCCACTCAATTTCTCCCTCTTATTACCTATTATAGGAGGACATGACAGTATATGAGTTGATTTGGTTCTGGTGCATGGAGAAGGTGACATGTCGATGGAGATTTACTTATTACAGCCTCCCTCTATGTATCTCATTCAATCTATTAGACATATTATTACTATGGTACTGTTTATGAGTTTTATCTATCATTTGGAGCTATTACTATTTATCATACTTATGTTGTACTTATATTTGGAGATTTGATATGTTATTTATTATATAAACTATGGTTATTCTATGACTGTGTTATTTGAATTATTTTCAGTGCCTATATTTTATTTCCTTCCACTGTAAGATCTGAAAGTGTAAATCTTGTGATGTCATAATTATCACCGTATCATTGTAAATTACCTTTAAAACCTAGCGATTCATATTTCTTGGCATGACGACGGTTCAGAAGTCATTTTTGGGCTTTAAATCTGTGTATCCGGAGGTGCAGATTGTTACATTTGGTACTAGAGCCAGTTTTAGAATTCCTTAGGGGCAAGAGAACGTACTTGTATATTTTCAAAATTTTCAAAATTATTATATATATTCATATATAAGTATAACACCAGTACACCCACTAAATTCCAGTAAGCTTAATACTATTTATGGAAAGTTGCTAATTACAATTCCTAATAACAGGTGGTGAGAATGAGCAGTCAAGCTGGAAATGGTATAGACAAAGCAGCTGAGATTCCGGATGTGAACGTTCTAATGTGGTTCTGCCGATATCTACAAGTAAGAGGCCAAGCAAAAATTATCTCTAATGGAGGACCCGCAGTGCAAGCACATGGTGTTGGGCCAATCAACCCATCGGTTGCGGATTTCACCAAGCTATGTAAGGACCTTTCGAGCTGAGGAGGAAAGCCTTATGTAGGAATTAAATCTTTTATGGACTCGAAGGCATGCTTGCATACTTATAAAAGGATTTTGGGTTTGTTGGGGCTGGATAATGCCTCTAAATGGTAATTGGCTTCTTAGCTCTTATAAGGGGAAGCTCTAAAGTGGTGGGATGTTGTGGTGGCAGAGATCACTGAAGAAGAAATAACTTGGGGTGATTTTAGAAGACATTTTGAGGCTATGTTTCTTTCTATAGTAGAGAAAGGAGTGTGGTTGGATAAATTCATACATCTACAGTAATGAGATGTGTCGGTGAAAGAATATGTGAATCGATTCAATGAGCCGGCTAGGGTCATATTTGACTTGATAAATACCCCACATAAAAAGGCTTTGAAGTTCGCGAGGGGGCTAAAGCAACCTCTTCAAGTTTGGCCCTTAGCCATATTCCGATGGGAGCTACTAATGAGGGATTGATGGAAATAGCTTTACTGAATACCGTTTCCAAAGAAGAAGCTAAAGTAGAACCAAAGAAGACAGGGAGGAAGCTGATTCCGCAAAATTGGCTCAAGATAAAGAAGCAAGAGCTCAGATGTAGGAAGTGCAATTTTAGAGGCCATTTGGCAAGGAACTGCATGTCGGATATGACAAAGGTATGGTGTTACAGCTGTAATCAGCTTAGTCATATAAAGAGGGAGTGTCCGACTGTGTCCAAGACTTCTACCCAAGTAGTTTAAGCATATGCACTAGATGTGTTTCCTAGCTCGAGTACAGCTCCAGTTGTAGATAGGGGAAAGAGGATCGTTATCGAAGGTGTATTAACTCTCTCTAATTTATCTATTCACACTTTATTTGACACTGGAGCATTACACTCATTTATTTCTAGTAGATTAGTAGATGATTTATATTTAGAGACTAGTATAGTAGTAGACCCCATCGTAGTATGGAACCCCGTGGGAGGATCGATTCATTTGTATATGATTTGTAGGGGTTGAAATTATATATTTTAGGTGTCGAATTTGATTACGATTCTTATATTTTGGGATTTTCTGGGTTTGGGTTAAGTTTGGAGATTGACTGGATGACTATATATGGAGCGGTATTAGATTGTGATAGGAAGGTGGTTCGTTTGAGTACTTACATAGGACACAACCTAGAGGTTTACTACGATCCCAAGAGTTCAGTTATGTTGAGGTTGCTTCTGTACCTATAGTCCGAGATTACGCAGATGTCTTTCTAAAGTTTCAGGTCTTCCACCCCATAAGGAGATCGAATTTCAAATCTATCTTGAGGAGAATGCTAGACCTGTTTCCTTACCTCTAAGGCATATGGCTGCTAAAGAAAGACGTGAGTTAAATAACCAAGTAAATGAATTGTTGGAGAAGGGCTTCATCCGAAGGAGTATCTCAAAGTGGGGAGCACCCATTGTCTTTCTACTAAAGCAGATGGCTCCTTAAGGCTTTGCATCAATTATCGAGAGTTAAATAAACTGAAAAAGAAGAATCATTATCCACTACCCTGTATGAACGATCTCTTTGATTAGCTAGTTGGAGCAAAAGTATTTTTTCGGTTGAATTTGGCTACTGGGTTCCATCAGTTATGTGTAGCTGAGGATAGTATTTAGAAAACTGCTTTTCGCACACCAGACGGACTGGCCAATGCACCCGCATGTTTTGTGGACCTCATGAGTCGAGTCTTTAGAGGATTGTTGAATATGTTCATGGTGGTGTTTGTTGATGACATACTTATCTATTCAAAATGCGAGGAAGAGCACAAGTTTCATTTAGAAGAAGTGCTCAACACTTTCCGTAGGCATAAGCTAAAGGCAAAATTTTCCAAGTGTTACTTTTGGCACAAAGCGGTTTTCTTTCTAGGACATGTTGTCTCGAAGTATGGGCTAGCGATCGACCCTTGTAAATTTGTTGTAATATAGGATTGGGACGTACCAAAGAATGCCATAGAGCTAAAAGCTTTCTTGGTTTGGCTGGATACTATAGGAAGTTCATTAAGGACTTCGTTAATATTTCCACACCATTAATCCGCCTTACCAAGAAGTTCTAGTTTTCTCGTGGAATTTAGAATGTAAGGGTGCTTTTATAAAGCTGAAGTAGTTGTTGACTGGTGCACATATTTTAATACTCCTAGATGGTACAAAGGCGTTCACAACATATATCGATGCTTGTACAAGAGGATTGGGCGCTGTGTTGATGCAAGAGGGTAAAGTTATCTGTTATTCCAGTCGATAATTGAAAGTTCACGAGAGAAACAATCTGACCCATGATCTTGAGTTGCAACCATTATTAATGCCCTCAAGTCATGGAGACATTATCTTTTAGAGGAATAGTTTGATTTATTCATGGATCATATCTTTGAAGCATTGATTCTCCCAAAATGATTTGAATTTAAGGCAGCAGAGGTGGATGGAATTTTTGTGTAACGACCCATAATTTACATATTGGAGAATTGTAAAATATTTTTATGTTATTAATATGAGATCATACGATTCTATAATTTTGAGATATGACTTTTTAGGGACATTTTACACATATATGATTTTTCCTGAATTTCTATGTGACCATTTTGACCCTGAAAATCTTGTTTGGGCTATAACTTTTGATGTAAGTTGAATTAGGGTCTCAAACCAGTTCCATTGCTTCAGCATAACAGTTTCCCATTCCGTAGAGTGGTCATAATAGAAAAAGGATTTACAGTTAGGAAGTTTTACCTATTTTAAGTTTTAACAACTATTGGTCAGAATTAGTATGTAAATAATTAAGCCTGTTTGTAAGCTCATTAGTCTAATTTGAGAATTACTATAAATAGAAGGCCAGAAAGTCAAATTAATACTTTTCCCTCTCTCCCAAATCAGATCTAAACCTCTATTAACCCTAGATCCATCCAAAATCACCCAAAATACTCTCTAAACCAAACCGAATTGAAGATTAGTGAATAGATCATTGATTAGAAGACAAAGATCATCGATTTGGCTGATTTTCTTGCTTTTGATTG
Organism: Allium fistulosum; assembly: GCA_030737815.1. Lineage (NCBI taxonomy): Eukaryota > Viridiplantae > Streptophyta > Magnoliopsida > Asparagales > Amaryllidaceae > Allium > Allium fistulosum. The sequence goes on along the minus strand of CM060908.1, from coordinate 633,953,375 downwards.
CTGTCAATATTAGATCTACACTCAAATTGGTTGGATTTGGTAATTGGTGAGTGGTTTATGACTTCTCATTATCCTATGCATGTCTATATGGTGGAATTATAGGTTTTCTTTAATTATATGTTGATATATGTTTTTGACCTAAATTGATGAATTCTAATATGATCCGTAGTAATAGCTTTGTAATTCACCTTATTCATATTCATATGTTCACTTGACTGCTTGGATTTGGATTAGAGATTGTACGTTTTCTATAATTCTATGTATTGCTTGTTCGAATGAATGTAATTAGATGTTATTCCATGTTTGGATATTGTGCTTTGATATTGTTTGCTAGTGTTTTGGATGTTAGTAAAATAGGTTGATGAATTTGGAAAATTGAAGGCAAAGATGATCGGAATTGGATGAAACTTGGAGGGAAGGCTTTGGAGTATGGGAATAGCTTGGGGTTTAAGTATCAAGTCCTAATTCGCTAAGGGAGCAAGTCGGTACTAACTTATGTATATTGGTACCAAGTTGTTTGTGTTAGTCCAACAAATGGGCGGTTTGCATGGTTGGATAGAGCTTGGCTAGAGAAGCTTGTTCATGGCATGATGTGGGAAATTGACTAAGTATTTGAGTTTATGTCAAGTTGTTTTCTAGAACTTAAAGAGGATGCTTTGAAGAGAGGACCAAGTTATTTTGAATGGATATGTCGGGGTCAAAGCATCGAGGAATGAAGTATTAGAAGCAAGGAAGGAGATGAAGAAAAACTAGCCAATGGTTGGCTAAGGAAACAAGTCGGTGTTGACTTATTTAAGTTGGTACCAAGTTGTTTTGGTATGTCCTATGGATGTGAAAATTCTAAGGGATGAAATGGAGATCTCATAGATCGTGCCGAAGGTGTTGGCTCATTCGCATCAAGATTAGATAGCGATGAAACAACATGATGAAAGTTATGTATCTTCGGTTTGTGACTCATGGTGGGAGTAGGTATTGAAAATAGTAGCTCGATAAAGGAGAGAGCTGTAGAATGAGGTACATGGTGGGTTCCTGGATAATGAAAACTGGATTGAGCAATAGATGGGCTTGAAATCCAATTGGAGCAAAGGAGGGCTCAGATGTGAATGTGCTAAGGAATCGTTGATATTCAAAGTGTTTTCTATTGTACTCGAAGAAGGGGTATTGTAAGTGAGGACACCCATGGATCATGTTGGGAGCTTTATACCCTGGACCAGTGGCTTAGGGTCTAGTGTCTAGCTTTAGGTTACAAGACATGTATCGAGGTTTGGGCTGCGTGATACGAGAGTACAACGAAAACCAAGGTTTCCATTAGTCCCTGGCAGTAAGGAGGCCATACGAGGTATCATATATGCAAAGCACAGGGATACGTGATAGTGAGTATTGCTTGATGGATGTTATGGTTGCTTTCTTTAGTGGGCTATCACTCGAGGATATCATTGGGAGTAAGTACTGGAGATAGGGATATCTGGACATCCACTAATCTATGCTGTATAACACCTTTATAATATTGTAGAGTAGCATATTATAGTGTTATATGCTAACTCTTTGGTTGTAGGGACATGTCAAGTATGGTTCGTGTATTCTTGTTCCTAACCATATTTACCTATATAATATTTTTAGATAGATTTATCGTTCACACCAGACTATTGTCTGACTCAAGGTTTTATGCTTTGCTTCTTATTTTCTTGGATACTCTTAAATGACTAGACTAGATAACATGTCGAGGTGACGTAGTAGTTGTTCGAAGGACAAGCTGGATGGAGCTATCTCGTATTATTTACATGTATGGATTTCTATGCTTTTTCGCTGAGCAATACTATGGAGCCTGTGGTAGTGCTTGCTTATTTCTATTTATTGAGATAATTTATTAAGTTGATATTTGTTGGCGTCAAAATTAGCCACCAACACCCAATTATAAGTGAAAGCACCAATATCCAGTCACAGATCATGGATAGAATATATGTAGAGAGTATAATATGAAGAATATTCAAAATTCAAATGAAAGCAAGTAAAAAAGATAAGATTTATAGTGGTTTGGCCAACTCTGGCCTACATCTACTCCAGAACAATCCTTTTTATTATACTGAAATTTGATTACAGTTACAATCCAGAATTCCAGAATGAAAATGGCAGAGTAGCCTCTAGGTAGAAGATGAAGAGAAACATAATGGAGAGAGATCCTTATTTCGAAGCCAAGCCTGCTGTATTTATAGGTGAAATCTCGGCTACAGGGCCTTCTCACCTACATGGGTCCATCATAACGATCGTCGAGCCTAATTCGTCCATCCTAAGCCAACTCGGAGTAACACCATGATGACCCGAAGCAGAACCCAAAGCGAACCCTATGCCGAACCAAAGTAGAACCCGAAGCAACTTTATGCCGACCTGGAGTAACAATGCCGACTTGGAGCTACACTATGCCGACCCGAAGCAAAACCTGAAGCGAACCCTATGCCGACCCGAAGTAGAACCTGAAGCAGCTCTATGCCGACCCTGAGTAACAATGCCGACCTAGAGCAACACCATGCCGACCCGAAGCGAACCCTATGCCGACCCGAAGTAGAACCCGAAGCAACTCTATGCCGACCCGGGGTAACAATGCTGACCCGGAGCAACACCATGCCGACCCGAAGCAGAACCCAAAGCGAACCCTATGCCTACCCGAAGTAATCTCTTTGCTGACCCAGCTACGCCTTTCTCTAAGTCCTACATCGTTTATCCAATGACTATGCTTAATCCCGGCTTTATATCATTATCTGCAGTTAATTTTCCATCCATCCATCTAAATCGAGTCTATGATATTCTAGCCTCGATAATCGTGAAGTCTATTGGGTTAAATCCACCGGTATACTGCCTTGCCAAAAGGCGAGTTAACACTTGCCCCCCAAAACATGCCTTGCTATTGGAAGGCGTGTTTTGAATTGCCATAAGTCCAAAATCCGAAGTCCATAATCCATTGATCGCCATATCATCCAACCTAGAGCCCAATCCACTACCAATCCAATTCCTTGATCTCTCCGGATCGTTATCGAAATTCATGACTGTTCCGAGTCGATATCCAATTCCGAATCCACCCTAATTCTATTAACCAAATCCACGATCTCTCCGGATCATTTTACCCAAGTCCGGGACCTCTCCGGGTCCATCTCCAAACCCACAGACCTCTTTGGGTCATTTAATCCAAATCTGGAACCTCTCTAGGTCCATATCCAAATCCGGGACTTCTCCGGGTCCAAATCCAAGACCTCTCCGGGTCCATATCCAAATCCGGGACCTCTCTGGGTTATTTAATCCTAATTCGGGACCTCTCCGGGTCTATATCCAAATCCGGGACCTCTCCAGGTCCATATCCTAAGTCGGGACCTCTCCGGGTCCATTTGCTAAGTTGGGACCTCCCGGGTCCATATCCAAATCCTTTGACCTCTCCGGGTCATTTTATCCTACTCTGCCCTTGACTCTCCGATCGAGGGCTTATCCATGGTTTTCCTTCTCCGGCCTCGACTCTCCGGTCAAGGACTCAATCTGTGGGGTATCCTACTCCAGCCTCGATCCCCAAACGAGGACTTAATCCGTGAATATCCTTCTCCAGCCTCGACTCTCCGATCGAGGATTTAATCTGTGGGGTATCCTACTCCAGCCTCGATCCCTAGTCGAGGACTTAATCCCTGCGATATCCTACTCCGACCTCGATCCCTAGTCGAGGACTTAACCCGTGGGATATCCTACTCCAGCCTGGATTCCCAGTCGAGGACTTAATCCGTAGGGTATCCTACTCCGGCCTCGATCCCAGTCGAGGACTTAATCCGTGGGGTATCCTACTCCGGCCTCGATCCCCAATCGAGGACTTAATCCGTGTTCGAGTCCATCCTGTCGCTCTCCGGCAAAGGGACTCGTAACTCGCTGTTATTGCCTCGTCTCTCCGATCGGGACCGTAACCGTGACCTGAAAAACCAAAGTTTGTTGTAAACGGAAAAAACAAGATTTCATAAACCCGAGCACCACGGTTCATCGTCATCTCAGAGCATGCCTAGGGACCGTCCTCGATCCTGTACATGTGTAAGTGACTTAGACGCATTACTACATGGTTTATTACTTATTCCATACCATTAAGAGATGACGACATGTGCCCTTAAGTCGGGCTAGCTTCGATTTGTGGCGGATGATAGCTGCTCTTGTTCCATCACCGTTATCCATTTCCGAACAAAGCCTTCCAAATCCATGCCCCCAGTTCCATGGAGAGTTATGTTGATCCATTCTCCTTGGTCGGGGTTTGCGCCCGGCTGATCCAATCCATATCTAAGCCTGCTAATTTCTACTCCAAGTTCTGGTTCCAATTTCCAGCTATTCCAGCATCCATAAATGGTCTCCGATCATCATTTTCATCCTGCCCCCGAGTCCATAAGTGAATCCCAGATCATCCACTTCCAAATGTGCATCCAAGTTCTGATCCATGCCAAAATCCATAGCTCCATCCAATATTCATCTAGGAATCAAGTTAACATGACCCAGGGACAAGCCCCTGAGTGAGGAACGATCTCTAGTTGGTCAAGGGCTGCTCTCGACGACTCCACTCCATCCATCATCCTGCTTGTTTCTTTTTCCTGAATCTGATCCTGGATTTCCTCTACTCCTGCTGCTCCAACTTCGTGATTCACATTTCCAGTATTCCCTACAACTCTATTCCCTTGGTCTTGCACTCCAGTTTGTCCAATCTGTCGGAATAGGTTCTGCATCACTTCCTCCTACCTCTTCAGCATCCTCTTCTGCATAGCATCCATCATCATTTCCATCTTGTCCCTTCTCTTTGTCTCCTTGTTGATTGCCTAGCCATAGCTTCCTAAATCCAAGTTCCTAAGCTTTCAAATCCAAGATCCAAACTTCCAAATCCCTAAGTGCTAGCCTTCTCAGTGAAAGCACCAAAATGTCGGCATCAAAATTGGCCACCAACACCCAATTATAAGTGAAAGCACCAATATCCAGTCACATATCACAAATAGAATATATGTAGAGAGTATAATATAAAGAATATTCAAAATTCAAATGAAAGCAAGTAAAAAAGACAAGATTTATAGTGTTTCGGCTAACTTCGGCCTACGTCCACTCCAGAACAATCCTTTTTATTATACTGAAATTTGATTACAGTTACAATCCAGAATTCTAGAATGAAAATGGCAGAGTAGCCTCTACGTAGAAGATGAAGAGAAACAGAATGGAGAGAGATCCTTTTTTCGAAACCAAGCCTACTGTATTTATAGGTGAAATCTCGGCTACAGGGCCTTTTCACCTACATAGGCCCACCATAATGATCGTCGAGCCAAATTCGTCCATCCTATGCTGACCCGGAGTAACATCATGCCGACCCAAAGTAGAACCCGAAGCGAACCCTATTACGATCCAAAGTAGAACCCGAAGCAACTCTTTGTCGACCCGGAGTAACAATGCCAACCCGGAGCAACACCATGCCGACCCGAAGCAGAACCCGAAGCGAACCCTATGTCGACCCAAAGTAGAACCCAAAGCAACCCTATGCCGACCCGGAGTAACAATGCCGACCCGGAGCAACACCATGCTGACCCAAAGCAGAACTCGAAGCGAACCCTATGCCGACCCAAAGTAGAACCCAAAGCAACTCTATACCGACCCGGAGTAACAATGCCGACCCGGAGCAACACCATGCCGACCCGAAGCAGAACCCGAAGTGGATCCTATGCCGACTCAAAGTAGAACTTGAAGCAACTCTATGCCGACCCGGAGTAACAATGCCGACCCGGAGCAACACCATGCCAACCCGAAGCAAACCCTATGCCGACCCGAAGTAGAACCCGAAGTAACTTTATGTCGACCCAGAGTAACAATGCCGACCTGGAGCAACACCATGCCGACTCGAAGCCGAACCCAAAGCGAACCCTATGCCGACCCGTAGTAGAACCCAAAGCAACTCTATGCTGATTCGGAGTAACAATGCCGACCCGAAGCAACACCATGCCGACCCGAAGCAGAACCCGTAGCGAACCCTATGCCTACCCGAAGTAGAACCCGAAGTAAACTCTTTGCTGACCCGAGATACGCCTTTCTCCAAGTCCTGCATCGTTTATCCATCGACTATGCTTAATCCTGGCTTTATATTATTATCCATAGTTGATTGTCCATCCATCCATCTGAACCGAGTCTATGATATTCCAGCCTCGATAAGTCTATTGGGTTAAATCCGCCTGTATACTGCCTTGCCAAAAGGCGGGTTAACAATATTGTTGTATACTTTATGACATTTAATGTATAACTTTGTGGATATTATACTCTGATGATTAGTTCATATTGTTATTACTGTCTCTATTGTTGTTTCTATGATATTTTATTTTATACATGCCCTGTGAGATATACGACAGGTTAGATGTTGTGTTTGTTATTATTCATCCTAATAATCTCCCTATGTCGGTCGGGCACGACTGTAGCGCACTATTTGTATACTATTGGTGCCGGTGGTATAGGATGGTCATTGCATTTGGTATTAGAGCATTGGTTATACAATTAACCAGAGTTGATACCATGATCCAGTAGAGATAGGGAAAGTGTTATCGCCTTAAACTGAATCGAAAGTATATATATATGAGAGTATGTACTTTGGTTTTCCAAACTATATAATAATATTATATAGCATAAGTTTCATACACCTGAGCACCATGGACATAATTTTTTTTATGAGCGACTGATCATTCTTGTTACATATAAGAATGAGCCAGCATACAAGGAACACTGTGAGATCTGCTTTAGAAGTTGAAGAAGGAGTATGATCAGGAGCTGCTACGCCTGATTTTCAAGCTATGTTCAATGCTATGATGACAATGATGATGAGGAATGCTCCTGGTATGGCTGTTCGTGGAGGTGCTCTTGTGCAAGTGCCTATGGCTGATTTCACTAAGTTGAGTAAAGATTACTCTACTTTGGGAGGAAATCCATTTTGTGAAACGGAATCAGCCATAGAAGTGCAAGATTGGATTGATACTTGTGAGCGCATCTTTAGTGATATGGAGGTGAATGACACTATGACGAAAAAGTTCGCTTCTAGACAACTTCAGGGTAGGCCATGAATTGGTAGAACACCATGACTATTGCTATGCCAGAAGATCAGCTCAGTCGGGAACAATTTAAGACAAGATTCAAGGAGAAGTTAATACCGGCTGCCTAAAAGTAGATATTGTTTAGGAAGTTTGTTGATCTTAAGCAAGGAGAGATGTCAGATTTTGAGTATGTGGCAGAGTTTGATGATTTATCAAAGTATGGGATGTCATTCATCAGCACTCCACCGAGGAAGAATGAGAAGTTCTTCATTGGTTTGGATGACTATCATAGAAAGAAGCTGGTAGACCACATTGGTGAGCAGTTTAAGAAGCTTGTAGAGAAAGCACATTGGCTAAGACATCTATGGTTGTTTCCACTGAGAAGGAAGAGCCAAACCATAGCAATGCGGTGGAGGCAAGAAGAAGTGGAATGGAAAAAGAAAGCAGTCTCAAGGGAAGATTTGCCAAAGGAAAGGTAAGTGGGAACCTACTTGTTATGGGTGCAAGGAAAAAGGTCTTTTGATCAAGGACTGCAAAGTGAGCGATAAGAAGAAGTGCTACAATTATGATAAGCCTGTGCATTTGAAGAAGAATTGCTCGGAATCGATGAAAGATAAGCAGGCTGTGAAAGCGTATGCTTTGGACACAATCGAGGCTTCGTCTAGTGCTCCCTCCGTAAAGGAGAAGGGGAAGGGAGTCATAATTCAAGGTATGCTTTATATTGGTGAAGTTCCTATTAGAGTTTTGTTTGATACCGGGGCTTCATATTCATTTATATGTAGTGACTTAGTAGACAGATTGGGACTGAGACATGAGATAGTAGGCTAACCCCTAATTGTGATGAACCATGCTGGAGGCTCTACTAGCCTTCACATGGTTTTTCATGGCTTAGTGTTGTCGAGTTATGGATGCTCTTTTGTTTGTAATGGTTTTGTCTTGAATTTCGTTGGGTTTGGGATTATCTTGGGAATGGACAGGCTTAAGAAGTATGTGGCTATAGTGGATTGCGAGAAGCTATTGGTGACAATCAGAGATGTGGAAGGGCGAACGGTAGTGATTAGCTGCCTACCAGAAGATTGGTTGATGGTTAGCTTTCTATATTCGCTAAAGGTTCCATAGGAGGGGTTGTCAGCTATGCCTATCGTTAGAGAGTATCTGGATGTATTTAAGGAAGTCACTGGATTGCCACCACTTAGAGAGATTGAGTTTCAAATAGACTTAGTGAAGGAATCCAGATCTATAGTTATGTCTTTGAGGCGTATGACACCCAAAGAGCAGAAGGAATTAGAGGTGCAAGTGAACGACCTATTAAAGGGACGTTTCATTCGAAGGAGTATATTCGAGTGGGGTGCACCTGTAGTATTCGCGACTAATGAGGATGGCTCTTTGAGGTTGTATGTGGGTTATCATGAGCTGAATAAAGTGACGAAGAAGAACTAGTTTCCACTCCCATGCATTAATGACTTGTTTGATCAGCTCCACGGTGTGAAGGTGTTTTCTTAAATAGATTTAGCAACGGGATTTCACCAGTTGAGAGTAGCAAAGGAGAGTGTGTCTATTACTGCATTTCGTACACCATCGGGTTTCTACGAGTGGTTGGTGATTCCATTTGGGTTGACCAACGCTCCGGCATACTTCGTGGATCTCATGAATCGGGTTTTCAGAGACCAGTTGAACAAGTTCGTGCTTATGTTCGTGGATGATATTCCGATCTATTCCAGAACTGAAGAGTAACATAAGACGCACTTAAGGATTGTGCTAGATATTGAGGAAGCACAAGTTGAGAACGAAGTTCTCTAAGTGTCACTTCTGGAGAGAAGAAATGAGATTCTTGGATCATGTCATTTCAGGACAGGGTATAGCAGTAGAATCTGCGAAGGTGACAGCGATTCAAGATTGTAAACAGCTCAAGATTGCTATGGATGTGAGGAGTTTCCTATGATTGGTAGGGTACTATAGACTTTTCATCGAGGACTTCTCGAAGATAGCAGCACCGTTGATCGATTTGACAAAAAAGAATTAAACCTTTGTTAGGACCGCAAATTGTGAGCATGCATTTGTGAGTTTGAAAGAGCTGTTGACGAGTGCATCGGTATTGACATTCCAAATGGAAATGAGGAGTTGACAGTATATATAGATGCCGGTGGTACTGGGTGCTGTATTGATGTAGAAGGGAAAAGTTGTTGCCCATGCTAGTCGATAGCTAAAGCGACACAAAAGGAATTATCTGACTCATGATTTGGGATTGGCGGAAATAGTTTTTGCATTGAAAATGTGGAGGCATTATCTGTTAGGAGAGATGTTTGAGTTGTTCCATCTTTGAAGCATCTTTCTCAAAAGAATTTCAACCTTCGTCAGTAACGGTGGTTAGAGTTCTTAACCTCTTATGATTTTAGCATTTTCTATACACCAAAAAAAGAGAACATGGTCACCGATGCATTGAGTAGAAGACATGCTAGTTTGGGAACAATGTTTCTAGAATGGTAGCAGATAGAGTATATTGATGGATATGATTTGAGGCCTCATTGCGAGCTGGAACCAAAGATATTAGCAAGTTTGTCCATCAGACTTACTCTATTCGAAAGGATCAGTACTAGTCGGAGGCGAGATGCTTGGCTAGCGGAGATCATAGCAAGGATAGAAGAAGGAGAAGAAGATAAAGACATAAAGCAATACGAAATCGACCAGGAAGGTTGGCTTCGTAAGGATGGGAAATTGTTTGTTCAAGATATTGACGGATTGCGAGATGAAGTGCTACGAAAGTATCACCATTCCAGGTTGACTATTCATCTCGGAGGTAACATGATGTACCTAGATATGAAGGGAATTCATTATTGGGAAGGAATGAAGAGGTATGTTGGGGCATTTATCTCGATAGTGTATGAACTGCTAGTTGGTAAAGACAGAGCAGAAGAAACCTAGTGGATTGTTGCAACTGCTAGATATTCCTAAGTGGAAATGGGAGCAAGTATTGATGGATTTTATTGATCGACTGCCAAGGACTCGAGCAGGGTACGATGGCATTTAGGTCATAGTGGATCGATTGACCAAGAGTGCAAAATTTATACCCGTCAAGTAAAGTAGGATGGCATCCAAGATGGAAAAGTTGTATGTAAAGTGGATAGTATGATATTACGGTGTGCCAAAGAGCATTGTGGGCGACCGAAACCCATTGTTCACTGGTGAGTTTTGGAAGAGCTTACAAGAGGCATTAGGAACTGGGTTGCACCTTAGTACAGCTTATCACCCGCAAACGGATGGGCAAACCGAAAGAGTATATCGTATATTGGAAGATCTCTTGCAAGCATGCAATATAGATTTTGGAGGATCATGAGATGATCATTTGCATTTGGTAGAGTTTGCGTAGAACAATAGTTATCAGTCTAGTATTGGTATGTCTCCTTATGAAGCATTTTATGGCTGACCGTGTAACGCTCCTTCATGTTGGTGGGAGGGGGTGAGAAACTAATACTTGGGCCAAATATGATTAGAGAGACTTCATAAAAGATTAAGATCACTTGGCAACGAATGAAAGCTGCTATGGATCGATAGAAAAGCTATGCTGATAGGAGACGAAGGGATTTAGAGTTTTTTTTGTCGAAGTTATGGTATTTGTGAAGGTTTCTCCTTTGAAGAATGTAGTTCGATTCAGTCACTACAAGAAAATTACTTATCAATAGCATCTTAGAATAGAGTTTAAAGGTACAACACTATATTAGTCTTGTGATAATCAATACTAAAAAAACATAAACGTTGTTTGATGGATTCTTATGGCATGCTTCCAATTTATTTCAGAGGCCCCGTTTTCTGAGTAATGTTCCCGCAACACTACTTTTCACACTTCAAATGTCCTTCTTCTTCTACCCCAAAATATTTAAAACCCTAAAAAACTAATTCAGATATGATGCTCGCACAATTATGCTGATAGTTGCCTCCAGCATCTTCCTTCATTTCGAACTCAATCAGGTACGATTTTCAAAACTGTGCCTACTTAACTTTCCATTTCCTCCTCTTCCAATTTACATATCACTTAATCATTAGATTTTTATCTCTTTCATAACTATCATGTTTTTGTGCACATTAATTTATTTGATTTCTTATATCTTTCGATCTCTTTAAATCGTTACAAGATCTTATATGTTGTCCATAACTCAATTTACCCTAATTGTTCCAACTGTATATTCAATAGAAGCATCCTTCACTCCGCTTTATTGCTACTTTCAACATCTTCTAGAAAAGAGACTAAAATATGAGCTGCATTCCAAGTAATTTAATTAAAATATTATATTTATTTTTTGATAATTTAGTTCAGATTTTGTTTATTCCTAATTTTAGTATTTTAGAGGGGGTGATATGCAATTCGATTTGCCTGTGTTAATGGTTGGTTTAATTGGGGAATAAACTTGATCGAGTTGGTTAAGTAGTGCTACTAAATATAAAAATGGATTAAGAGATTCTCACATGCTTTGTTTGTTGTTGTCGTATGATGTAAGAATGGTTAGCTTTTTGTTAATTTATATTTTATTTTTCTAAGTAGGCTATGTAGACTGTAATGTGCCTTTTTCCAGTTAGCTATACATTATTATTTTTAATTGGTATATTAACTATGTTTTACTAGATTTTCTTGTAAGCCTACATGCAAGATGAATAAATGATGATACATTGCAATTTTTTATATCCAATAAGTTTATGCTCTAATTTTAAAAAATGGTTCTGTTTTGAAATCTATAAACTGATCGGTTTTTTTCATAGTAGAGCAAAGTAAAGAATCATATGGACAATTATATCAAATTATGTCGAATGTGGAAACTAAAGTTTAAAAATAAATTAATGCTATTAAAATTAAAGCTTAGTTTTGGAATAGCTATTAATACTATAATCCAAAAATACACTTTGCAATAGCTATTAATATTATAATCCATAAATACACAATTAATGCACTATGATAGCAACTTTAATAAAAAGGTAGGTTATTCAACTAATTTATTGTGAAATTCAACCATTCTATATTCACATAAATACCCATAAATTTTGAAATAAATTATATGTCATCATTTAAGATAAATTTGAAGTTTTTTGTATGGAAATATATAATGAAAATGTAAGTTTCAATTAATTGATTTCTAAAATTCATTTATTATATATATATATATATATATATATATATATATATTTTGGAAACCCAGGAGAACCCGGCCGGCCGGTAAACTCCCAAATAGGGTATAGTAAACCGTCCGCTGATCTAAGCCCCCATACCCCCAGGTAAATTTATTTAGGATAGGGAAGCACATGGTAGAAATTGAACCTGAATCTTTTTATTAGAACTCAAGCCTCATTTCCACTGCACCGCACCCGTAGACAGTTATTATATGTGTATATATTTAACCATCCATAAGTTAAAAGTAGTGTCATAATAAATAGAACTCGGTCTATAGTATATTTATTATAATGTGCTTGTGAACAAATTGGAAAAGGAAATTAAGTGGAAAATGTTAAAGGTATGATACCTGAGCATGGAACACATAAGAAAATTTAGATGCCTTATCACTTGAGGTAGACGGTACCGTAGAAGAATTAGTTAGATGTATGATGTAGGAGGGCTGATTTGCCGGAGAAAAATTGAGGTCAATGGCTAATTTCTAAGGTTTTAATCAATGAGCGATTTGTTAAATAGTTTAGCATGCTAGAGAAATTTTGGGATATTTAGAGTTTAGGAAGTGAGAAAGTTTGTTCATTTAAAAGGAATAAATGGGATGATTGTGTTGACGTTGTTGAAGATAATACAATTATATTACTACATCGGACTTCGTTCACTGGGATACGTGTTTCATATGCATATCACGTAAGCACACATGCAAATAGATTCACGGATAAGCTTTTATGCACACGGACGGTTACCCTTTAAGAACATTAATTTCAAAACAATATATTTCTATACCCTCACTGCACACACTCTCAAACACAAAAAAATAATACATTTATTTACATTTACAAATAATAATTTAAGCTAACAGAGCTTTATGTCAATGCAACGCATAACATCATGATTTATTTAAAGAATGTTTGTAAGTACGCCATTGTACAGCAAATTTCCATTACATTCTATGAATGCTTGTATATTGTTTGTATGTCTTTTGAATGACATTTTAGAGTAGAAGAATTAGAATTTATATCCCTTTGCTACAACCATTGCGCTTTTACTTTTTGCCTTAAGCTCCAGAGTCTAATTTGTTGTCGGACTTGAAATTTATGTCTTATTTATGACATGCCCTCATATAATTCCATGCTCATAGGATCATTATCCACTATTATTTCCAGAGCCTCAAGTTCTTTTTCTGCCTATACAAGATAAGTGTTTTCCATTTTCCTTGTTTTATTCCATAATTTTAACTCTATCCTACATGCCTGTAATTCGTGCTGAAAATTATAACCTGGAAAACCCCGTGTTACCACTTAAACCCCTTGATATACATATGCCATATCCTTCTTTTAGGTGCCATTCATTACAATATCTAAAAGGATATCCTTTATCTTTAAACACTTTAATTAAGTGCAATAGTAATGGATTTTGATCACTAGATAGTTGAGATAAAGTTAAAGCCTTATATGTAGGAGAATCTTTGCCAACATATATTATTGACAAGGATTTTGTCTATATTATTTGCTATTCCCCTTCTTATCCAAGTATAATTATAGCCCAGTGCTTTGATTTCTGTAAGTCCTGAATGTAGTCAGCAATTTTTGAAAGCTTGTAATTGTGTGAATGGTATAGGTAAACCCCCTTGTTCATCAAGAGTTGATGAAGCATTATTGAAACCCCCATTAGAACCCATGCATCAATTATATTTGATGATTCTTAGATGACATGCTGCCATAGGACTTGTCTTTCGCTGCAAAAATATTACTGCCATACACAACTGTGTAAATTAATTTGAAACCCACATAATTAATTGTTGTCATGGTGATATGTTGACTAGATGATGATATTACTATTATACACCAAATTATAGTATCCTATATCACCAGTATTCTTCCTGTGACCTGAGATATATTGTCCTTAACAATATCCCAATTTCTTAGGATTTGACTTCGATGTAATGTAATATTAGGAGCATTAAGTTTGTTTTCTATTAAACCAACAATTGTTGGCTTAAATATCATTAGGAGTTTGAACACATCATTAAATCTTTGTGGTGTGTTCGTACCCGCAACATTCCAAGTGATAAGACTCGTTTAATATTAAAGTTGCTCCTTAATGTTCTTTTATGAGGATCATGTTTTTGAGTAACAGTTTTAACTTTGTCCGTTGCCATATAATGTGGGTTCTTTGTAATAAACTCTGAAACATTAATTATATCTTCAGTGTTAATTTATTCTTCAATTGCATCTGCCACATGATTTAATTCATCGGTGTCAGTGGAATGAGGTAGTTCTTGATCTAGAAAATTCAAGTTGATTAGTTACAGTAGTGTCCTGATTATGTGCTACCTTTGACATATTATGAAGTCAAATTTTTGTGGTAGTAATATCCTCTTTTAGCTCACTGTTTGAAGAAGCAGTAACTACTTTAGATATTCACTGTCATAATATCCTCTTGACCCTTATCATTCTTTGGTTCATTTTCTTTTTTTGTAGAGGGTTCACCTGCCTCGGTTGTCTTCTTGGGGATCCGCTGTGGTTCCGTAAAGGTGAAGTGGAATGATGGTTTATGGCCGAAGACATTGCATTTTTAACACTAGAGGGATGCCTTCATACAACCGGCACTTCTTTTCTAATACCATTGTGTTGTAGAATAGGTATTTTTATAATTAAATTGGACTGCATGGTAACCATAATTTGAATTTCAGCATATTTTGTATATCTTCTCTATGCTGTATTTTAATCAAGTTGTAAAGGTATGTCCATAAAGCTACCTCTAATTGACAGTGCATCATGATTCCATATCTCCATGTCAAGATTGTACAACTTGACCCATATTTGTACCTCTCTAATGCCATGCTTCTTAAAATCATAGCCAGGGTGCCAAGCATCATATTTTAAGTCCTAGCTACATATTTTTTCTTCCTTTGGAATCCTTTTACTTTGTGAATGTTTGACATAACAATGACTAACATCTAGATTGCTTATTTGATTATTGCAGATGTTAGAGAGAAAATGTCAAAAGCAAAGCAAGATGAACTCAATTGTTTGATTGGCCTATAAGTAAGTTGTTGATGCAAGTATATATGAAATATATGTATGGGCATTAGAAAGTTGTGCGAACGATATGTATGAAATACTATATATGGATACGGAAAAAGTTGTTCGAATGATATGTATGAACTACTATATGAACATGCCAAAAGTTTTTTGAACGACATGTAAGAAATATTGTGCTTTAATTTACATATTTTTGTTAGTGAAAATCTTTAATACTTATATGCAAAGAAAAAATGGGTAAATGGATATTATATATGGGAAAATTTGAAACAACGATGGATAAAACCTATAAATTAATATTCCATTTAATAGCGTTTAAAAAACGCTATTGTTTATAAAACGCTATAGAAAGTAACCATAGGAATATGAATAACAAACACTATAATATAACTAAATAAATGCTATAGAAATATGCATACCAAATGCTATAAAATATGCAAAGAAAATGCTATAGAAATGTGTAGTTTAAACGCTATAGGAACTAACCATGAGATAATATTTCCTATAGCGTTTTTGCTTACTACCACTAAGAAAACGCTATAGAAAATTTATTTTCCATAGCGTTTTTATTTCTGCTATTTAAAGTTTATGGTCTGCCATAGCATGTCGTTCCATAGCGTTCTCTGAAATGGTACGGTTAGGTATAATAGCGTTTTTTAAACGCCCTCAGTTCGTTGTAGTGAGTAGAAAGGGGAAGTTGGCACCGAGATTAATAAGTCCTTTTCCGATAGTCGAGAGTATTTGGAAGCTAGCGTATAAGGTCGACTTACCTCAAAAGATGGCGGGCATGCACAACGTTTTTCATGCCTCTTATCTATTGAAGTTTATGCACAAGTCAGACGTGATGATTACATCGGATCAGCTAGAAGATGTTCAGGTAGAACTAGAAGTTTCTAGATCTCGTAAGCCGCTTCGTATTTGTGGGTTACGATGTGAAACAACTTAGGAGGAAGTCGGTAAAGCTAGTGAAGGTACAATGGAGCGGAAGTGATGATGATTGTACGTGGGAGACTGAGGAGAGCATGAGGACTACGTGTTCAGAGCCCTTTGAATGGTAAAATCTGCCATTTATCATATCTACTTTCACTATTGTATATTATATTTGATAGGTTAGAATTTTGCATGCTAGGATAAGTTCACCTATAATATTGATTGCGTAGCTGCTTGTTTGAGATATATGATGGTTGCTTATGATTGGTAGGCATGGAGGATAACTATGGTTGCTTATACTTTGGTTTGTCTAGAGATTGCGGGACAAAATTCCTAAAGGGGAGAATGTAATGACCCGAATTTTATGTATTGGAGGATCATTAAATATTTTTATTTTATTAATATGAGGTCATATGATTCTATAATTTTGGGACCATTTTTACCCTGAAAATCTTGTTTGGGCTATAACTTTTGATAGGTGTTGAACTAGAGTCTCAAACAAGCTCTATTGCTTCAATATGATGGTTTCCCTTTCCATAGAGTGGTCATAATAGAAAAACGGACTTATAGTTAGAAAGTTTGCTTGTTTTAAGTTGTAACAGCTGTTGGCTAGAATTAGTATGTATTTAGTTAAGCCCATTAGTCTAATTCGAGAATTACTATAAATAGAGGGTTGGAAAGTCAAATTAAATTATTTCCCTCTCTTCTAAATAAGATCTAAACCCCATTAACCCTAGATCCATCCAAAATCACTCAAGTTACTCTCTAAATCAAAATGAATTGAAGAGTGAATAGATCATTGATTAGAAGATATAGATCATCGAGTTGGCTGATTTGCATTGCTTTTGATCACTGTCCATATTGGATCGACCCTCAATTTGGTTGGATTTGGTAATTGGTGAGTGGTTTATGACTTTCCACTATCCTATGCATGTTTATATAGTAGAATTGTAGGTTTTAACATGATTTTTGGTCTTAAAATCCTTTTCTAACTTTAATTATATGTTGATGTGTGTTTATGACTTAAATTGATGAATTCCAATATGATTCGTAGTAATAGCTTCGTAATTCACCTTTGTTATCACGCCTTTTGGCAAGGCCGTGACACCAAGGACTTGACTAGAAACTAAAGACAATTCGTTCTGGAGATCGGTTTATGTATAGGTCCAGTATGGATACTGGAAAATTTGGTCCGAGTCCGAAAGGAGCTACAATTAACATGGAACGACAAACAGAGCTATGAAAGGCAACATTCCAAATTTCAGGTCAATCAGAGTTCGTATGCTCAAATAATGGATCGATTAAAATCCATGTAGAAGATGTCAGTTCGTATCCATCAAAGTCCATCCCTCTTCGTATCCATCAGACCTCGTATCCATCAACTCCACTTCCATCCTGTTCGTATCGATCGAGCATCATCAATCCATATGTTCGATTCGTATCGATCAACCCCTTCCCTCTATTTCGTATCGATCGTTCTAAGCATCGATACGAAGTTAGCAACTGGGCATCGATACGAAAACGCCTTCCAAGCATCGATACGAAGCGGCATACAAACATCAATACGAAAGGAACCACACACGATCGATACGACGAAGGCAAATTCAACCAAGAGAAACGGTCACTTGGCATGAAATGTGGATCTCCCCTAAACTATCGCTCCACGTCATTGAAGAACCACTGATTGATACGTAGCCTATCGATACGAAGAAGTATCGATACGAATAGGAATCGATACGCATGCTTCAACCCACTTGCAAAATGAATCTTGGATCGATCATAACTCGAAATCTATAAGTCCAAATGCTATGAAATTTTCATAGGAGCTTACTTACTACCTCAAGAATGCCTACGATCGATCGCAGCCCAAATGGAAACAATATTGATCGATACGAAGGAAATGGGAATCAATCCCAAATGATCCTTGATCGATCTAGTGGGCCCACCCACGTGTGAGGATTATTCCGAGTTTAGGGGCGGATATTTCAAACCTACACCTATAAATAGCACCCCTACGCCTACAGAAGGACTTTTGGACTCTGCTACGCCGTTACTCTGCCACAACTCCATTGTAACTCGAGTCTTAGAGTGTTGTACTATTGTAATCAGTTGTCAATCATCAATAAACAGCAAAACATTCAAAGTGGACGTAGGCTACAATGTCGAACCACTATAATTTCTTGTCCTTTTCTATTTCCGCGTGCTTTTATTAGCGTGATTGTTAGAATAGCCTCTTTTTCCATTTAATTTCTTCATTTTAGTCTCTTCAATCACATCTGAAGAGTGTTTTGCCCAATTTTGGTACAAACACTTTGGTGCTTTCAGTGAGAAAACTCCGTTTTTCTCTTATTTATTGGATATACTGCCATTGTTGGATTGCTAAATTCTAAGGAGGAGATCCAGATCTGTCTTCTTGTGGTTCCTTCCATTCTACTAATATTATTCAAGATCTAGGAAAGAGCTACATCAACCATGGTGCATACTACCAGAACTGCTTCAAATGCTATAGATCTAGAAGGAAGGGATAGGAAAAATCCCACGCAGCTGACTACCGCAGGCCAGACATCAGTTGGAGCTTCAGATCCACAAGGTCCTATGACTAGAGAGGAGTTCCAAATCCTCATGCAAGAGCTCACTCAGAGCTATCAAGAGCTCACCCAGTAGATCCGTGCCAAAACGGAGCTCGCGAACCAGCTAAATGAGGAAAGGTGAAGGAGATCTAGGAGGGATCATGTCTCACATTCCTCGTCCGAAAGCTTGGCTTCATCTGACTTCAACCACATATCTACACGTCGTCGGTAGGATGGAAATTATGCAGAAGCCTCTGGACATCAGCGTGCTGTGAATCTCGGACAAGCCGGGGTTGGTCCTTCTATAGGGCACCAAGCTGGACCCTTCTCCCGAGGAGGGGTGCCTCCTTATCACACCATCCATGACCATGCATCTGCTGACGCTATAGATCTGGAAGCTGAGACCCAGAACCATCCAGATCCAGCCCTTCGTCAACTCATCCATGCTCATGAACCCTATGTTCCTGAAGACCAGGAGCCAACGAGGCGAGGAACGGACCGTCGACGGTGCTCGAACTGTCCTCGCAACATGGAACCCAACCATGCCTTGGCCCCGAACATCTAGATGCCTGACATTCCAACCATGATCCACCAAATGATCTGAAAAAGTCAAGGTCTTACCAATGGCAATTAGGGAATCTCCCGAAGTCATACTCCATTCACCAAAGGCATTCTTTATGCAGCGCCAGGCCGTCGATTCAGGATGCCGACTCTGTCGGTATACGAAGGAAATTCGGATCCTAACCAACATATCTTGAAGTATGAATGGCTCATGAATACCGCTCAAGCTGATGATGTGGTTAAGTGTAGAAGTTTTCCTATCCCTCTGGGAGGCATTGCATCTATGTGTTTCACTCGTCTACCACCTAGATCCATTTTAAGTTTCGATCAGTTTGCTACAAAGTTTGTCGAACAGTTCTGTATGCATGTTACAAGGACAAAGGATGTCAACACCTTGTCCAGTGTTACCCAAGCTCCAGGAGAGACTCTTAGACGTTATCTGGAAAGGTTCATGCTGCCTATGTTGAGGTCAGTAACCCCAATGATAATTCTATTTTGATGGCATTAACCAAAGGGATCGATCCCGATTCTGATTTTGGCAATTGGTTGGCTGGGAAACCTCCCACTTCGTTGGATCGTTTCTATGCTAAGGCCGCCCAGTTTCTGAGGAGAGAAGACGCTAGACGATCTAGGAAGAAGGACGATGCGGGGCTCGGTGTTGAAGGCATTCAAAGTAATGTTGCTGTGAAACAGACCGGTGAGGGTTCTGGCAAGGTACAATTGAATATTCAAAACAAACAAGGTCAACCGAAGGGTAACGGAGGTCAGGGAAAAAAGAGAGACCCAAATTGCGGACCGAGACCCAAAGCTCCCATGTTCGACCAATATACCCTTTTAAACACATCGCTGGAAAATGTTTACCTTCAGACTTGTAATACCGGACAGTATAAGAAGCCAACTCCCAAACCATCATCTGAGAAACAAATTTAGATTGGAAAATTCTGCAGATTCCACGATTGTTATGGCCATAACACGAATGAGTGTCGTCATTTACAAGACATCATTAAGAAGTTGATTAGGGAGAGGAAGTTGGAACAGTTTGTGCGGGCTCCGCAGGATGGAGGTGCGGGCCCATCTAACCCGAATCAAGGTCAAGGCCAAGCTAGGCCCGAAGAACCCGCACGTACTGGCAGGATATTGGTAATAAACACAGTGAGTGGTGGTCCTTATCCATTTGACCGGAGCTGGAAGGAAATGGAGTCATATGCCAGTTCGATTAGGCATGTGGACTTCGAGTGTTGTAGTAATTCTGACGACGAGGCCTCGAAAACAACAGAGAACGATGACAAACAACATCGTTTTCAGGAACCGAGATGCTGACAGAGTCAAGGACCCCACTATAGATCCGTTGGTTATATCAGCCCAAATAGGTCCTGCTTGGATGAAGAGGATCTTGGTCGACTGTGGAAGCTCTATGAACATTCTTTTTAAGCGAGCTTACGACCAAATGAGAATGGAAGTGAAAGATCTAAAACTGTGTCAATAACGTATACATGGTTTTAATGGAAGTGCAACTATATTAGCTGGGATAGTGGAGTTGCTAATTGAGTTGGGTATTGGAGACCGCCGGAGACTCTGGATGCTGCAGTTTGTTGTGTTAGACATTCATCCCCCCTACAATGCTTTCTTGGGCCAACCGACCCTTGCAGAATTCAGGGCAGTAATTGCCACATGGTGTTTGACTCTAAAGTTCCCCACTGATAACGGGGTTGGAGTAGTACATGATGACCAGGCGGCTGGACGCGCCTGTTATGTTGCTGAGCTATGGGATGCGCAGCGTATGGAGAAAGGCAAGGGCGTAGAGGAATCTCTCTACATCCGTTTTTTTAGAGAATTGACAGCTAACACCTGGGCCTATGCCTGGGTGTCACAACCAGTTCCTTAAAGATCTTGATCCCCGAGACAATAGTGATGAAGAGGAAGTCAAAGACTCCCAGGCTTACCCGGCATAGTTGACGATCGATGTTTCGATCCACGATGACGACGATTCCAGAATGATAAAGGTCAGATCTCAACTTAGCCACTAGATGAGACAGGAATTGGTTGATTTTCTCTGGGAAAACCTTGATGTGTTTGGTTGGACTCATTCAGACATGTGTGGGATCTCACCAGACATCATGAGCCATGCATTAAATATTGACCCGCGGCACGTCCCGGTCAACAAAAAAGGCGTGGTATGGATCCAGAGAGATCTTCCCCCCTTAAGGAAGAAGTAAATAAACTCAAGTCGGTTTATTCGTGATGCATTATACCCGGAGTGGGTATCAAATCCAGTGCTTGTCAGGAAATCGAACGGGAAATGGCAAACATGTGTGGAATACTCAGATTTAAACAAAGCATGCCCCAAAGACAGTTTTCCACTTCCCAGAATTGATCAACTTGTGGATTCAACAACCGGACACGAGCTCTTATCTTTCAGGATGCATATTTCGGCTATAATCAAATACCGATGCATCTACCTGGCCAGGAACATACTAGCTTCGTCACTGTTCTAGGACTTTAATTCTACAAGGCGATGTTGTTTGGACTTAAAAACGCTAGACAACTTATCAGAGGCTTGCGAATCAAATGTTCGCTAACCAAATTGGAAAGACCATGGAGGTGTATATAGATGACATGCTCGTAAAGTCACGCCTGTCCATCAACCATGTCAGTGATTTGGAAACAATGTTTAACATACTCCGACAGTACAAAATGAAGCTCAATCCATTGAAGTGTCATTTCTGGGTAGCGTCGGGAAAATTCCTTAGATTCGTCGTCAACGCAAGAGGAATTGAAGCCAATCCTGAAAAAATATAGGCGATTCGGAATCTCCAAACTCCCAGAACCATAAAGCAAGTGCAAAGCCTCAACATGACGGTAGCAGCCTTAAGTAGGTTCATCTCCAGATCTACGGACAAGTGCATCCCTATCTTCGATCTGATTAGAAAAGGAAAGCGGAATTTTGAATGGACAGAGGAGTGTGAAGGTGCATTCCAGGCACTAGTTCAGCATCTGGCAACACCTCCTGTTTTTTCAAAGTCAATTGATCATGAGAGATTTGAAAGTATGTGTGGATCGACAGATATGGAATATATATAATAAACTAAGTGCGGAAGCAGTTAATAGCAGTAAAGTAAATAAGAGTAAGCACACCAGGAATTTTTATAGTGGTTCGAACTCCCGTTCTACGTCCAGTCCCAAACTAACTTCTGGCTTTAACTAACAATTCCCTCACTTAACCCGGAGGAACAGACACCTGAGCAGCAGAACAGACACCTGAGCAGCAGAACAGGATTTTTGCCTCAACAGCCAAAGAGGACTTTCCCTTGCCTGAGCAGCAGAATAGGACTTAACAGAATATAAAAGTAGTTGACTCAATGTGTTCTTGATAACACTGATTTGTCTTTAAGATTACAAACTTCATATAATCAATTCCTCAAGTATATAAAGAGTATGTGAAGATTTGAAAGGAAGAATATTGCTAAGAATCAAAGTATATGAAATATATTTCAAAGATTCAAAGCAATGAAGAATATGAATGCACTAGAATAATCACAAGAGAGAATAGAAAGAATTAGAATCAGAATTGGTGATTGTGTTGCGTAAGAGAACTCCTATATATAGTATTCAGAGAGATGCAACTCTTAGTGAAGAGTTTCAGCCAAGAGAGGCATCTTTTCCCGAAGTGCAACTCTTCCTGGGAGAAGATGTCTTTTCAAAATTTGACAGTTGAAGCCCGGTCAGTCGACTGGTCGATTTCGGTCAGTCGACTGAATTGAAAAAAGTAAAAAAATTATGCACAGTCAGTCGACTGGTCATGCACAGCCAGTCGACTGGCTGTGCATATATTGCATAGTGAACTTTGTTTTTAAAGAATTTTTAACACTAAAACTTTGAGGATTGATTTTAACATATATCTAAGACTCAACATATATAATAATTACTTTAAGCATAGAGTTGAAGTCTTGATCCTCTGATGTCTTCTTTTTGTTATGTATGAGTGCATTTTCTTCTTTAGCTTCTGAACCGTTTTGTCATGAATCAAAACTAGTGATTCAACATTCTCCCCCTTTTTGATTGATGACAACCTGTATATATATTAGATAGAGAATTTTCTCCCCCTGAAAGTATGACATCTTTTTCCTGCATCAAATATGTTAGTGCAGACACTTTTTCTCCTCCTGAAAGTATGACATCTTTTTCCTACATCAAATATGTTAGTGCAGACAAATTTTCTCTCCCTTTGTCATCGACAAAAAGGAGACAGATAATTAATATTTAGTGTATAACACACAAATAGACACAGAAAAGTACATATAAATAAACAAAGTATCATAGTACATGAGATAAAAACATAACCAGCAATAATGAGACTACTTACTACAAGTCTCATAAATTTTACCAGAGTATTTTGCAAGGAATAAAATTTGAACAAAGAACAATATTTCATCAAATCTTACCAAAATGGCTTACTCATCTCGATCCCAGTCATATTCTTCGGTATGCTCCTTTCTAGATCTTGATGTGTCTTGTCCACTACCACTTGGTCCGCTAGTATCGCTTCCGGTGTGTTCTTCGGAAGTAGACCATGTGAATCTTGGTGTCGGTCGCTTACCATGTGCTACGGAAGAGGCAGTCGTGGATGAGGAGCAAGAAATCGCATCCCATAGTATAGAGAAGAACTCTTTGATCTTGTCTAATTTTTTATCAACTCTCTTCAAACGAGTCCCTAGTATTTGTTGATTTCTAGAAAGAAGTTCTATGGACTCTCGAGTACTAGCAGATGTTGCAAGACGAATTTATTCCTCTTCTTCGGGTTGGGGTGTGTGCTCTTGAATGATTGGTCCGCCCGATTGCCGTTGTTGGTGTTGGCGACGCCATTCTTCAAAAGAGGTAAAAGCCGGAGGAGCTGACGATAGTTTCATGAGACTCAAAGTGCGAATGTTTATAACTCCGACGGAAGAACTTTCGGATTTCGGTTGAGGGGCACCCACATTTAAAAGTAATCTCATTATATATTCCCCGAAGTAAATGATTCTCATATTTCCATTATTGAAGGAGAGAAATTCATCCAATATTCTCCGTAGTCAATTTACTTGAATTCCTCCCCATACTGCATATAATGCTTTGAAATTTTCCGGGTAGATAAGTTCATATGACCCGGTTCTTGGAAGAATAATTCTCATGAAAGCTTTGTGAAGAATTCTTGCTTTAGGTCGAAGAAGAATGGATTTTTGTTCCGTCATATTGTCACCCATGAACATATGACTGACTCGATCTCTTTGTTAAATATTGCAATCGATATTGTCTAGAGGAATACCTTGGTTTGGTGATTGAAGTATGTGCGCCATCTGATCTAAGGAGAAGAAGACTTGATGCCCACAAACTAAACTCCAAACATAATCATCCCTATTTGATGGACGTTGATGAGGAAGATTTAAGTTTGCATAGAAGAGCTTTACCATGAGATGATTGATCTTGTGAGAATTGAGATTCATGTCGAGAAGAGATTCCAATACGGATCTTCGCATAAGATCTTGTAAACCATAAGCCGCAAAATCATTGTAGACCATGAAAGAACCTTCAAAGATCCGCGAATTTTCCATTTTATGCCATCTTGCAATTGCTACATCGTTATATAACCATTGCGCAATTTGGCTATCGGTAGGTCCGGCGGAGGAGGGGCTTTGCCTATGTCGCTTTGTAGGAGCCATTTTAGGAAGGATTCGACGAAAGATTTGAATGGATTTGGAATTTTAGGGTTTTTCTCAAGAAGGATTTTGGGTAAAAAACTGAGAATGGTAAAGTGAAATTGGGTAAAAAGTAACTATAAAAGGGAAGCAGTAAGAATTGCCTACAGCCAGTCGACTGGACTAATATAGTCAGTCAACTGGTGCACTAGAAAAAAATACGAATTTCATACAGTCAGTCAACTGATCGTGATAGGTCAGTCAACTGAATGGTTTCCCGAGAGTTTGGATTCCCTGCAGTCAGTCGACTGATTGGAAACAAAAAATACAGAATGATTTTTGAGCAATAATTCAAGAATACACACAAGTTTATTTCATTAATACATTATAAAACAAGAACAATGAGCATACTTTGTGTAAAGAAAATTTAAAAATGAGAGTGTGAGTCTTCCGATTCTTCTCCCGGTTCAATTTTTGTATTTTCAGCAAATGGTTTTATAGGTGAATATTTTTCTCGAATCAGTGAGTTACTCGTTCCTCCATGTTCCCATGAATTTGGTCCTCTACGTTCCCATTACTTTGGAGATACATGAGGGCGTTGAGGTGAGTGAATATGTGTGTTTGTGTTGATGGGGGATGAACCACATATTTTTGCAGCACACCGTTCAAGAAAACTAAGTCTCCTACCATGACTCTTTTGCTCATAATACATTTCACGCTGAAGATTAAGTGTTTCCCTCTGATAGTGATGTAAGTCATCTATCTTTTCTTTAGTAGTTGGAGATGGAAATAAGTTTCTTCGCGTGCGTTTATTTTCTGGCGTATATCCCGTATGATGACTTTGTGGTGGACATATCGAAATATAAGCAGGAGTCGGAGTTGGAAGTTCTGAAGACCCTGAACTTGGAGTTTCAAAATCAATTGAGGAATATCCAGATGAATAATGAGAGGAAGGCTCATCTGAAGATGAACCGGCCATGGTGTAGATAAACAGTGCAAGATTGAAAAACATGATTGATTTTTTTTTAATAAATAAATTGAATGAATGTAATTATAGATAAACTGAAAGATAAATAATGAATAGCTAAGATTAAATGTAGAATGATTTAATTTAAGCCAGAGAAAAATTTGAGGACAAAAACCAAGTTAATATGAACCTTTTAAATAATAAAACTGAAATTAGCTGAGGTAAGCTACAAGCTTAAACAAGAAATATCAAATAGCCTACTGGCAAAGATATATGCATACTTACCGGGAGGTCCTGAGTTCAAATCCCAGCTTATGCAGAAAATAAACTTATAAATTTTTGAATGAGATGATTCCAAGTTCTCGTCTCAATTTTACAAAAGTGTTTTCATTTAAAGGCTTAGTAAAAATATCGGCCAACTGGTTTTCAGAAAATACGAAATCAAGATTTATTAAATCTTTTTCAATACAATCACGAAGAAATTGATGACGAATGTCAATATGTTTTGTTCGCGAATGATTGATTGGATTTTTAGAAAGATTGATAGTGCTTAAGTTATCACAAAAAATTGTTGACTTAGATAAATTGAAACCAAAGCCTTGAAGTGTTTGCTGCATATAGATTACTTGAGTACATGCCAAA
This sequence comes from Allium fistulosum, assembly GCA_030737815.1. NCBI lineage: Eukaryota > Viridiplantae > Streptophyta > Magnoliopsida > Asparagales > Amaryllidaceae > Allium > Allium fistulosum. The sequence goes on along the minus strand of CM060908.1, from coordinate 633,926,776 downwards.
GCTGCAGATATATATTCTGCTTCACAAGTTGAGAGTGAGATGCAATTTTGTTTCTTACTAAACCAAGATACAAGAGATCGTCCAATGAAGTGACAAGTTCCGCTTGTACTTTTTATATCCGTCCGACATCCTCCAAAATCAGCATCACTATATGAAACTAATTCGAAAGGACATTCTTTCGGATAAAATAGTCCAAAGTCCTTGGTTTTATTTAGATATCGTAATATACGTTTCACTGCTCTAATGTGTGACTCTTTTGGATCTGCTTGAAATCGTGCACACAGAAAAACACTCATCATTATGTCAGGTCTACTTGCTGTTAAGTAGAGTAATGATCCAATCATGCTTCGATATAATTTTTGGTCTATACTTTTGCCGTTTTCATCTTTTTCAAGATGTATAGTTGTACTCATAGGAGTAGGTTTGCCAGAAGTATTTTCCATACCAAAACGTTTGATTAGATTGTTACAATATTTTTCTTGATTTATAAAAATTCCATTTGAAAGTTGTTTAATTTGTAAACCAAGAAAATAATTCAATTCTCCCATGTGAGACATTTCAAATTCATTAGTCATTATTTTAGAAAATTCCTGACATAATTTTTCATTAGTAGAACCAAAAATAATATCATCAACATAAATTTGAATTATTAAAATATATTCTTTCTTTTTCTTAATAAAAAGAGTTTGATCAACCTTCCCAATTTCAAAACCAGAGTCTATTAAATAACTTTTTAGACGATCATACCAAGCACGAGGTGCTTGTTTTAGTCCATATAATGCCTTTTTTAAGTTTATAGACATGGTCTGAAAATTTTTCGTGAATGAATAAGGGAGGTTGTTCAACATAAACATTTTCTTTTATAAAACCATTTAGAAAAGCACTTTTAACATCCATTTGATATAATTTAAAATTATGAAAACATGCATAGGCCAATAATATACGTATTGCTTCTAATCTAGCGATGGGAGCAAACGTTTCTTCGTAGTCAATTCCTTCTTACTGATTATATCCTCGAGCAACTAATCTAGCTTTATTCCTAGTTATGTTTCCATATTCATCAGCCTTATTTTTGAAAACCCATTTAGTACCAATAACTGATTGGTCAGTAGGCCTTGGAACTAAATCCCAAACGTCATTTCTTTCGAATTGGTTTAGTTCTTCTTGCATAGCTATAATCCAATAGTCATCAGTTGAGGCTTCCTTAATATTTTTAGGTTCTGTATTAGAAAGAAATGCTACGTGTCCCATTTGATTTAATTGATTTCTAGTTCTAACATTTGAATTAATTTCTCCTATGACATTTTGAACTGGATGATCTTTTAATATCCTTGGTGGAGATCTTAATTCATTATTAGGAAAAATGTTTTCATTATTGTTAGACAAGGTAGATTCTATATTTGTGATATTTTCAGGAACTTCTTCGTCATCTCTACTACTTGAAATTTGTTTAAAATTTTCATCAAAAGATACATGAAGTGTTTCTTCGATGATATTTGTTCTTTTATTAAAAATTCGATAGGCTTTGCTTTGGTCTGAATATCCTATAAAGATTCCTTCATCGGATTTTGGATCGAATTTACCAAGCTGATCTTTTGTGTTTAAAATAAAACATTTTGAACCGAAAACTTTAAAGTAAGAAATATTTGGTTTTCGACCATTAAAAAGTTAATAAGAAGTGTTTTTAGTTAGAGGTCTTATAGAAACATGATTTAGTACATAACAGGCAGTTGCAACTGCTTCTACCCAGAAATGTTTGGGTAATGTGCTTCCATTTAACAAGGTTCTTGCACATTCTTGTAAAGTTCTATTTTTCCGTTCTACTACTCCATTTTGTTGTGGAGTACGAGGAAAGAAAAATTATGGTTTATTCCTTTCCTTTTACAAATATGTTCAAAAACATCGTTTTCGAATTCACCTCCATGATCACTTCTAATGTTCTTTATTTTTAAGTTTTTGAAATTTTGAATTCTTTTGGAAAAGACTTTGAAATTTTCAAAAGTATCACTTTTGTTTTTCATAAAAATAGTCCAAGTATATCTAGAAAAATCATCAACAATTACAAACACATATCTATTATGATTTATGGATTGCACTTGTGTTGGTCCAAATAAATCCATATGTAATAGTTCTAGTGGTTGTGTTGTTGAAATAACCTTTTTAGATTTAAAAGAAGACTTAGTTAGTTTTCCTAATTGACATGCATCACAAATATGATCTATCTTAAAGTTCATTTTAGGTAATCCTTTTACTAACTCATTTTTAGAAAGCTTAGTTAAAGTTTTGAAGTTAATGTGACAAAATCTTTTATGCCATAACCAAGGATCATTTTCTTTGGCTAGTAGACACATATCTGAATTATGATTTATTTTCGTATTCAAAATGTAAATATTTTTGTCTCTATTTCCTTCAAAGAGTAAATTTTGATTTTGATCAGAAATGCTACACTTATTTTCAGAAAAAGTAATTTTGAATCCTTTGTCACACAGTTGGCTAATACTTAAGAGATTGTGTTTTAAATTCTTGACTAGTAAAACATTTGAAATAAGAGGTAAATTAGATGTACCATTATTGCTCACATCGCCTTTGCCGATGATATATCCCTTTGAATTGTCTCCAAAGATGACAGAACCCCCATCTGAGTAGATAATGTTTGATAGCATATTTTTGTCTCCTGTCATATGTTTTGAGCAACCACTGTCTAATATCCATTTTCCTCTCTTTTTAAGTGGGTCCTGCAAAATAAAAAATAATATTGGTACCCACCTTTTTATAGGGTCCTAAGAGTTAGATCTTAGGAAAGCAAACCCAAGAGGGTTCGATATTCCCTTTATAAACATAATTTATATTCTTGTGTACAGATTCAATAAAGGAGTTTATATATTTCTTCCTAATCAAACTATTGTTTGTTTTAGGAATCCATATTTTTATAGTTTTCAAATTTGTCCTTTTTGAATTTTCTTTAGTGATTGTTGGTTTAAAATCAATTCTCCTTTTATTTTCTATTCTAGATGGAGCTATTGACTTTTTAACATAACCTAACCCCTTTTTACTAGATACTGATTGAGAATTCTCAATAATTTTAGACAAATTTTCTCTTCCTTTATTAAAGTTAGAAACATTTTTAGTAATACTCTCTAACTTACTTTTTAGCCCAGTATTGTCTAGTTCAAGTAATTTTACTTTTGTTTTTAACTCGTGATTTTCAGAGACATGAACATCATTCTTTTCTTTTTGAGTTTCAATTTCTTGACTCAATAAAGTAAGTTGAGAATTAGTATTAGAGACTGATTCTTGAAGTTTTTCAAGTTCTTCCTCTAGTATTTTCTTCTCATCTTTAAGCATATCTCTTTCGAATTCTGCTTTGTTCTGATTTTCGTGAGCTTCTTTATATTTTCTTTTAAAACTTTTTAGTGTGTTCAAAAGTTCTGAATTAATTTCTATTAGATCATCAAAAGTAAGATCACTAACCTCATTTTCTGTAGCCATGAAACAAACATTTTCCTGTTCATTTTCACTATCACTGTCACTATCTGATGATGAGGAATCTGAGTCATCCCATGTGACAGAGAATGCTTTCTTTTTGTACTTGTCTTTTCTGCCCTTGTTGGAATAACTCTTCTTTAGTTCTGGACAATTTTTCTGAATATGTCCATTCTTGTGACAATTGTAACATTCTAAAGCTGATGCAGATGGTTTGCTTGAGAAGTTCTTTTTATCATTGAATCTGTTGTTCTTTCGATACTTTAAGAACTTCTTGAAATTCTTGGCAATGAATGCTAAATTCTCATCATCTGAATCTTGGTTCTCATCTTCTTCAGCTCGAAAAGCTATGTTCTTTTTGTCTTGTGCATGTACTCTTTTAGCCTGTAAATTAACTTCATAAGACATTAGATTACCTATCAACTCTTCTGGTTTTATGGTAGAGATATCATTAGCTTCTTCGATGGCTAAAACTTTTCTCTCCCATTCATCCATGAGTGAGTTGAGGAGTTTTGACACAATATCAAAATCTGTATATTTCTCTCCTGGTGCTAGTAATGAGTGATATATGTCTTGAAATCTAGAGTACATATCATTTATAGACTCATCTTGTTTCATTCTAAAGTTTTGAAACTGATTTTTAAGCATTGAAATCTTACTTTGCTTAACTTTGTTTGTACCTTCATGAGTTATTTTTAGTGTTCTCCAGATTTCATAGGCTGTAGTGCACATGCTGACTCTATTAAACTCATTTTTGTCTAAAGCACAAAATAACATATTCATAGCTTTTGAATTATTTGTAGCATCTGTTTTCTGTGTGTGTGACCATTGTGCATATTCAGTATTTGGTATATGATGTTCAGTCTGAGTGATATTCCAGATTTCATAACTATTTGACTGCATAAATATTCTCATTCTAGTGGACCAATAACTGTAATTTAACCCATTGAATAGAGGTGGTCGTGCAGTAGTCTGTCCTTCATTAAAACTAGTGTTAGTGTTGTTTTCCATATTATCAAGATATCAAATAACTGTGTTATAGTTATTGGATGACCGTGCTCTGATACCAAATGAAAGTATGTGTGGATCGACAGATATGGAATATATATATTAAACTAAGTGCGGAAGCAGTTAATAGCAGTAAAGTAAATAAGAGTAAGCACACCAGGAATTTTTATACTAGTTCGAACTCCTGTTCTACGTCCAGTCCCAGACTAACTTCTGGCTTTAACTAACAATACCCTCACTTAACCCGGAGGAATAGGTCTGAGCAGCAGAACAGACACCTGAGCAGCAGAACAGGATTTTTGCCTCAGCAGCTGAAGAGGACTTTCCCTTGCCTGAGCAGCAAAACAGGACTTAACAGAATATAAAAGTAGTTGACTCAATGTGTTCTTGATAACACTAATTTGTCTTTAAGATTACAAACTTCCTATAATCAATTCCTCAAGTATATAAAGAGTATGTGAAGATTTGAAAGGAAGAATATTGCTAAGAATCAAAGTATATGAAATATAATTCAAAGATTCAAAGCAATGAAGTGTATGAATGCACTAGAATAATCACAAGAGAGAATAGAAAGAATTAGAATCAGAATTGGTGATTGTGTTGTGTAAGAGAACTCCTATATATAGTATTCAAAGAGATGCAACTCTTAGTGAAGAGTTTCAGCAGCTTTTCCCGAAGTGCAACTCTTCATGGGAGAAGATGTCTTTTCAAAATTTGATAGTTGAAGCCCGGTCAGTCGACTGGTCGATTCCGGTCAGTCGACTGAATTGAAAAAAGTAAAAAAACTTATGCACAGTCAGTCGACTGGTCATGCACAGCCAGTCGACTGGCTGTGCATATATTGCACAGTGAACTTTGTTTTTAAAGAATTTTTAACACTAAAACTTTGAGGATTGATTTTATATCTAAGACTCAACATATATAATAATTACTTTAAGCATAGAGTTGAAGTCTTGATCCTCTGATGTCTTCTTTTTGTTATGTATGAGTGCATTTTCTTCTTTAGCTTCTGAACCATTTTGTCATGAATCAAAACTAGTGATTCAACAAGATTATACGTCTATCTGGCAGTTTCAGCAAATGCGATCAGTACTGCGTTAATTAGAGAAGAGGATCGGATCCAATGACCAGTCTGTTACATCAGAAAAAGATTAACTGGGGCGGAAAGAAACTACCCGAAGGTGGAAAAGCTGTCTTATTGTCTCGTCATAGCCTCGAGGAAGCTCCGTCCATATTTCCATGCTCACCCGATAACAGTCTACACTGACCAGCCGTTACAATAGATCCTAACACAACCTGAGACGTCTAGTAGATTGCTCAAGTGGAACATCGAGTTGAGTCAATTTGATAGCACTTATACACCGAGGCGAGCCATCCAAGGACAAGTTCAGGCGGACTTCATAGCCAAATTCACCATACCAGAAGACTTGCCCGAAGCCAGTGAATCTCCTAAGCATGTGTGGAAGCTATACACCGATGGTGCATCAAACGACCGTTGCTCAAGCGCTGGAGTGGTACTCGAAACCCCAGAAGGCCGATCCATATGCTATGATTTGAAGTTTGACTTCCGCGCAACTAACAACGAGGCCGAGTATGAAGCTTTACCGGTTGGACTTAGGCTTGCCAAAGACTTGGGAATTATTGCTGTGGAGATTTATAGTGACTCGCAATTGGTCGTGTGCCAGGTTCGGGGAGAGTATCAAGCAAGAGACCAGAGATTGGCCACATACCTCACTTGGGTTCAGGAAATGTTGAATCAGTTTGACTATTATGCTATCCACTGCATACCCCGAGAGCAAAATCAGAAAGTTGATTCTCTGGCAAAACTGGCCAGCACTGGCGAAGCGCAACAAATGGGACTCGTCCCCATTGAGAAACTTACCGCTCCGAGTATCGATCAATTAGAGACAGACTGGGTGCACGAGGCAATGCCCAAGAAGGAGTCGTGGATGACTCCATTCAAAAACTATCTTATGCATGGAGCTTTACCCGAGCACAAAAGCGAGAAAAGACAGATTCTCCGAAAAGCTTCATGATTTATTATCCAGAATGGAGTCCTATACAGGAGAGGGTATTCTGTTCCTTTACTCCGGTGTATCGCCCACGATGAAATCAAACGAGTGTTACACGACGTGCACGAGGGAGAGTGTGGCGACCATACTAGGAGGGCAAGCCCTTGCAAAAAAGATACTCAGATCTGGATATTACTGGCCAACCGTGAATCGAGACGCAATGTATTATGCTAAGAGATGCGATAGATGCCAGAAGCATGCCAGGATTCTAAGAGCCCCGCTTACCGAAATCATGCAGATGGTCGGTCCTTATCCGTTTGCCATATGGGTATTGATATAATAGGGTCTTTACCTTTATCCAAGGGTGGTGCGAAGTACGTCATCGTTGCTGTCGATTACTTTACCAAATGGGCGGAAGCCGAGCCCCTTGCTACTACCACGACGAAGAAAGTAATCAACTTTGTTGTGCGCAACATCACTGTCGGTTTGGCCTCCCACACACAATTGTAACTGATAACGGGACCCAATTTGATAGTGTCGAGTTCAAAGATTTCTTTCAATGCTACCGCATATAGAAGAAGTTCTCAGTAGTAGCTCACCCTCAAGCGATTGGACAAGTCGAAGCTATCAACAAAGTTATCAAGTCCATTCTAAAGAAACGACTGGAGAAGGCTGGAGGCAAGTGGGTCGATGAGCTTCCCATGGCCCTATGGGCATATCGAACTACCCACAAGTCTGCGACCGACCACACTCCGTTTGCACTCTCCTACGGCTCCGAAGCCATTATTCCAGTTGAACAAGAAGTACCTTCTCACCGTGTGACCTATTATGATCCAAAGACAAACGCCATACTACTTGCAGAATCTCTAGATTTGATGGATGAGAAGTGTGAAGAGGCTGATTTGAGGGCAGCCGCACACCGCAGTCGAGTCGCACGATTATACAACACTAAGGTCCGACCCAGAACCTTTGAAGTTGGTGATCTTGTACTTAAACAAATTTATCTGTTTCCTTCGCACATGAAACCTACATGGGAGGGACCGTATGTTATCAAGCGGAGATTTGTAGACGGCACGTTCAAATTATCAACTTTTGACGGCCTCACTTTGCCCAAAGCATGGAATAGCGAGAGTCTCCATCGCTATTACACATAACTGGCTTTTATTCATTTTAGTCTGCTTTTCCTTTGTAATTTGTTTATGCATTTTTTTGAATTTGAACTTGTAATAAGGCAACTGACTTTGTCATACTTTCTTATTCCAGCAATAAAATACAGACTCATCAAGCCAGAGTGGCGATCCTTGACATGCATCGTGCGACCGTCACGATGTACGAAGAGCTAAGTCCCATCCCATGGTGGGACTCATTCAAATAGGGAGTGATCATGATCCGACCGTTCACTCACTAAGTGAAATCCTGAGCTTAGGGAAACAACTATAAAGAAAAGAAGGATTGAAACACGACAATCCTCTAACAAACTCCAGCTCCCGGAGTGCGAGCTGGGGTACAGAATCAAAATCCAAACTCGAAGAGGATGGATCCGTCCATCCATGACTTCGATTGCCAAATTATTGTGGATGTGATCCTACCATCCTCAACCTAGATGAACTCCTTGTTTGCAGAGTGCGAACAAGATCCCAATGCCTAAACAGGTGTGATTGACCATCTGTTAACTAACTCTGGTCCCGAGAGCGTGGACTGGAGTATAAACACCAAATGGGTGTGACTGACCACCCATCAACCAACTCTAGATTCTTGGAGTGCGAACTGGAGTATAAACATTAAATGTGTGTGACTGACCACCCACCAACTAACTCCGATCCCGAGAGAGCGGACTGGAGTATAACCACCAAATGGGTGTGACTGACCACCCATCAACTAATCCTGGTCCCGAGAACACGGACTAGAGCATGAACATTAAATGGGTGTGACTGACCACCTGTAAAACGACTTATGTCCCCAGAGTGCGGACATAATCCTAGACGTTAATTGGGTGTCACTGACCACCCATCGACTAACACTAGTCCCGAGAGCACGGACTGGAGTATAAATACTAAACGGGCGCGACTGATCGCCCATAAATTAACTCATGTCCCCAGAGTGTGGATGTGATTCCAAGCATTAGGCGGGTGTGATTGACCGCCCATAGCATAACTTATGTCCTCGGAGTGTGGACATCATTCTAAGCATCAAATGGGTGTGACCGACCGCCCGTAAATTAACTCATGTCCCCGAAGTGCGGATGTGATTCCGAGCATTAGACGGGTGTGACTGACCGCCTGTAGCATAACTTATGTCCCCGGAGTGTGGACATCATTCTAAGCGTCAAATGGGTGTGACTGACCACCCACCAACTAACTCCGGTCCCGAGAGAGCAGACTGGAGTATAACCACCAAATGGGTGTGACTGACCACCCATCAACTAATCTTGGTCCCGAGAGCGCGGACCAGAGCATAAACATTAAACGGGTATGATCGACCACCCGTAAAACAACTTATGTCCCCAGAGTGCGGACATAATCCAAAACATTAAATGGGTGTGACTGACAATCCATCGACTAGCCCCGAGAGCGCGGACTGGAGTATTAACACCAAACGAGTGTGATTGACCACTCGTAAATTAACTTATGTCCCTGGAGTGCGGATATGATTCCAGCGTTAAACGGGTGTGACTGACCGCCCGTAAAATAACTTATGCCCCCGGAGTGTGGACATAATTCCAAATACTGAACGAGTGTGATCCGACTACTCAAATTCATTTTACTTTAACTTTGTTCCAACTTAGTTGAATTAAAGTTAGCAAAGACAGAAGACAACTGCCGACCAAATACTTCAATTTATCCCGAAGACTGGGGGCATAACTCATGTACCAAGCGCTGATCGAGATAGCACAACGTTGGGACTCGACTCGACGTCTAGTTATTGACCCGAAGCTATGACTTCGGGACTTAACGACCGGACTCCAGTTTGACTCAAAGACTAAAGCCTCACAAGTACATTGAATGGAAATGCGAGTGCTGAAATACTTAAACAAATAAACACAGAGTTATGCTGGAAAAAACAAAATGAAGTTTTATTTCCACTATTCATTGAAAAAGATAAGTACAAAAACTTATTCGAAGAATTCCTATAAGCAGGGGCCGAATCTGCATCTATACACGGCCTACAAAAAGCAAAAGGAAATCCTATTCCATCTATCTACAAAAAGAAGAAGCAAAAGTGCAAATCTACGCCTTTGTTTTTTCTCCTTCTTGCTCTTCTTTGGCATAGACCCACTTGTATTGCACCCGGTCCTCTCTTCGAGCCTTTACCTCCTCGGCCCGCACTAGCTGGTTTGTCGTCGGCCGGAGGAATTACAACTGTCTCCTCCTCGGAACTCACATGGACCGGAGTGCCCTTTGTATGCGGGGCTGGAGGAATGGTGGCACTCTCGATGTTAGAAGATGGAGAAGCACCCATATCAATGACTGTACCACCAGGAGAAATGACAAGTATGGGAATTGGGTCAGGACCCACCATGCCACCAGCCCTGCAAGCTTGCTCGGCTTGCTCCATCTCGATCTTGATCTCTTCCATTATTTGCTCGGCCCGGTCCGCACGAACACTCATGAGAATGCTACTAGTGAGGCATGAGGAGCCCATAATGATCACGTCGTCATCTATGACGAAAGGCATTTCGATGTTCGGGTCTCTTTGATGACTGAGGAGTGCTTCCAGCATTTGTTTGTCAAGCACGCAACTGCTTTCATGCAACTCCCCAGCCTATGTAGCAACCGGTGTGGTTGTGGCCTCCATCATTATAGCATCCTACTCATGATGCATTTCTTGGGATACAAGAGAATCGACTGATGCAGAATATAGAGCTGAATAAAGATAGGAGAAACTATTAGTGGCATCTTCTGACAATGCTCCTGCATTTGGATAAATGGGAGAGGTGTTCAGAATACCTTCCTTAGGTTGACTCATGAGCTGGCCTGATGTGCCTTCAGAGCCACGTTCATTTGTCGGAGATAGGTGCGGCTTATCAGGGTCATATCCCAGAACAGCTGGAAGATCAATAGAAGAAGTAGGCTCAGATTGAGAGACTTGGAGTGCTTCGAAGCCTGCTTCATGATGTTCAACTCCGGATCCTTCTCCAACGTTTGGATACTTAGCAGCAAACTTTTTCTTTTCGAGAGCAATGATAGTGCCGTAGAGGACTTTCGGCTCATCTCCGACAAGTATTTGATTTTCCAATTCGACTTCGTTGATGGTTGTAGTGTTACAAGCCACCTTCTCGTTCTCTACCAAGCGGCTCCAAGCCTTGTACAATTGAAAAGGATAATCTTCATCGAGCCAGGTTAGATTGCGGTTTCTTAAAATGTTGATGTTGAATGTGACCAGGAGATCTTCAAATTCATTCTCCATCCTGGCCTCCACCACTTTAATTTCATTCTCAATTCTGGCCTCGACTTCTTGAGCCTTTAAGTTCACCGTATCCCTTTCATCCTTGAGTATCACTGCCTGTTCGCATGCCTCCTAGGCAGATTTGTTGGCCTCATCCTTCTCCTTGATGGCCTCAGCAAATTTCGCATTTATCTCGTTAAGCTCTTTCAGCCCAGCGTCTCTCTCTGCCATGACAGTAGTATTTCGGTGGCCCATCTATTCCACCAAGGCCATATGTGTCTATCACATTCTTTCCATGGACTGTTTTGCCCCGTCGGCTCTCTTATCGACCTCCATCGCTGACTCCCTTGAAGATTCGGCTTCGTTATTGAGCACTTCTATTATCTGATTTTTCTGAGCAAGGTCGGTCTCCATTTTCTCAAACATCTTGGCCCGCTCGAAGCCTACCGCCGAAGCTTTTTCCGCAATTTTCACCCACTCTCGGTACTAATTGTAGACATCATGCACGTAGTCATGTACCATTATTTCCACGTCATTGGGAATCCGTTTCAAGTTTGGAGGGAAGTGGAAGCCATCAAAGCAGATATTTGGGAAGCCTTGCTTTAACTTAGCAATCCGAATGGCTCCCTCTCCAGTGGGTTTTATAGCGGCCGGTTCTGTAATGATGGGAGCTTCCGCCTTAGTCCAACGGCATTGTTCTCCAAACTTTAAAGTATGAGGAGGCACTATTTGGTGGGCAGTCTCAGAGGTTTGTCTACCGGAGCTAGAGGGTTTCAATGAACCTTTAGGTGGAGGCGATCACGACCGGGAGTGACGCCTATATTGATGTGGCCTCTCCCTCTCCCTTTCATAACGCTCACACTTCTGGCTGGAGTGGTGGCCACAGTCATAATCTCTTTCAGATTCATGCCTATAAGATTCAGAGTGAGAGTTGGTTGCGTGGCATTTAGAATAAAGACTACTAAGAATCGGCCTATGCCTTACCATTGTGTCTGTAAAATGAAAAGAGAAGCAGAATTAGTCATCTCTAGATATTAGAAAACAAGTGACTAGAAATTGTGTGGTGCCATGAAGTGCGTGTATGCACGTGCAAACCCCCCAACTGACCGATTTTGGTAGCCTTGCTCATGGGAGTTGGCTCCCCTATGTCTAAAGAAGTTAAGCCTGCACCAGTTCGCGACGGGGAAGAGAGTCCTTCTAATCCAATATCTTGGAATGAAGCTATGTCATCTGGAATAGAGACATCAGATAATCCTTTCAAAGAACTCTCCATTTGCGGAGGAGAAGTCTCCCGACTTGTAGCATTTGCAGCAGGTAGAGATACCATAATAGTTTTACGCCTCTAGGATTTATGGGCGAGAATCTTGCCTTTTCTTTTCGACTCAGATGATCGAAGACTCTATGAAGGCGCAACTGCGGGCTCATCCATGGCTGGCGTGCTCTCGTCATCGCCTTGTTCAATGATTACGACCCCAGGAGCACTCTGAACTCCCCCAACTAGGGGCAAAATGGGAGCTTTCCTTCTTACTTGCCTCACCGGAGCCACCCTGGGAACTCCTACTGGCCCGATGCTTTGATCTCCCTCTATCGGCCCCACGGCGATTAAGTTTTCATCGGTAAGGACTTCATCGATTTCTTTGAGCTCGGCCGGCACCGATTGGATAATCCTTACTATCTCCTTAAATTGTGCTACTTCGGACCGCGGAATCGAAGCTGTAAAAGAAGTGAAGTATTAGCATCAACTTATATTATCCAGTTAACCGACAAAGGAGTTGGAGCACTTACTTCAAACTAACCACCACCTGGAAAATCCTAGTGGACACCGAATGAAGAACCATTCGGTTTTGAAGTAGCTTAATTTACTCCAAGCGCCTGCCACTACTTGGCAGTTTCTGACTGCTTCTAAGAAGGTGAACGAAGGGTTGTCCCCGCGACTTTTGACGTTAAATAGATATCTGATTTCCTCGACAGTCGGGGGCCGGAAAAGATGCTTCATGAAGATAATATACAAGCTGTTGAGTAGATCATATCCATTCAGATGCAATTGAGAAGGTGCAATCCTCAAAAAGAACAGCACATCCCAGATAAATTGATTGAACGGGGGCAACGTTCCGGCTATGCACATGAACCTATTACAAGCGGTGTACCCTTCTAGGGGATTGTGGGCTCTATCTTCCGACCCTGGTAACAAAACATCATTTAGAGATAATCCATGCCTAAGCAGACCCTGCCTAACATGTCTTTGGATATTTTAGAATGAACAGAATCCTCTGGGTTTAGAACTAAAACTGAACCAGGCAATTCATCCGGAGTAGGACTTATTACATCTGCTGAGATTTCTGGTATTTCTATAATGGGTAGTGGAGAACTTTGAACTTCCTACTGCCCTAAGCTTCCGGGATCCATAGCTATTGAACTCGGTAAAAATCATCATTAGATGGCAATAAACCCGTGTTCCCCCCAGTGTAAAGTGAGTGATCGTGTTGTGTAGTGCAGTGCTACATAATACTTTAAATTCCTACAAGTTCGAAAGGTGGTAAAACAATAAGACTTCGAGACTCAACCGGAATGACCGTCATTGTTGACTGTCCCAACCGTGCCATCCCGACTTCGAAGAACGATCCGTGTTAAGTTCATTAAGTTTGTCAAATTACAGTTCCGTCGATGAGCTTCGAAGGATAGTCAGATATGCAGTTTAATGGTCAAGTCTAGATATGCAAAGTTGAAGCTCGTCGGAGTTAAGTGTTTGAATATGCAAAAATTCATATCCATTGAAGTTCAGACTTGGATCATTCCACGTGAGCCCGGCTTCATATCGATCACCAGCAAAGGCTTCGTATCGATCACTAACCATAGCTTCGTATCGATCACACGTCCATGGCTTCGTATCGATCGCTCTAGATCGATACGAACTCCCATAATTCCAGATCGATATGAAGCTGCTCCCTCCGTCCATCATTTCTAGATCGATACTAACTTCCACATTCCAGATCGATACCAAGTTTCTCCCTCCATCCATCATTTCCAGATCGATACGAACTCCCACCTTTCAGATTGACACAAAGTAGCTGCCATCCATCTCGTATCGATACGAATAGCTCCATCGCCTCGACCGATAGCTCCTTCTTCCCCAAGTTGTCAAAATGCCATTAAAAAGCTCAACGACCTCACTCCGTCCATGTTCCGACATCGATGATGCCGGAATTGACCATTAATTTGAACAAAATGGCATTAAGACTCGAGTCTCGTCATTTTAAAGTGGTTTTGATCGATCATTTACCTAGTTCGAATGAATTGGATTAAGGATTAAAAACTTAGTGTTTTGGAGGTGAAGACTTTTGTAGTTCTTTTTTCTCGTGCTTGGTATCGATACGAAGTGGAAGGTAAAGGCGAAGGCAAGTGAGAAATTTTTCTAAGTCCTAAACCCATTTATATGGTTTCGTATCCAAAAAAAACGTTTCGTATCCCAGTAGCAAAAACTAATTGAAGCGGTCAAAATTTTATCGATACGAAAGACGTTGTGCAAACAAACCTAGAATGATCACTTGCATCGATACAAAGACAACAATTCATATCCATCAGCCTAGAGCGATCCATAGTCTAACACTTCAGAACCATCGATGGGCAGCCCTTTACTTCGTATCTATCGATACGAAACAAGTACTCCAAGATCATACCATCACGTATCGATGACCATCGATACGAAAGTCACTACAAGATCATGTTAGAGCCACTCAACTCCATCGATACAATACGCCTATTTCGTATCCATCAGCTCGAAGACCCAAGACCTCGTATCCATCGATACGAAGCATCTCCAGGGACTATCCATTTCGTATCGATAGCCATCGATATGAAGCATGCATTCCAACATCTCAGATTGATCCAGGAGAGGATCGATGCGAAGGAGTGGCCTAAACCAACCATCAATCGTTGTTACAACTCGAATAGCACATTGATCTAGGAGAGGACCGATACGAAACTCGATCCAAACAAGAACAAATGAACTTGACAATGACCCGTGAATGTGCAAACATGAACAGGAGTCAAGTTAACATACGTGCATGTATGATAAACAGACATTTGATTTTCAAAATTGACAGGAATGGAATGCTTACCCGATGACAACCAAAACAATGAACAACAAATTGCTAGCACTCAACCCACAGTTACAACAAAACACTGCATGATCATTGGCAGTTAACAATTCAACATTTATAATGCTAGAAATCAGTCAAAGGTTGCGTCTCTTGACGAAAAGCCAACGACTATTCAACGAATCGGATAGAACTTTTTCAGAATAAAGAATGCAGCTTTTCAAAGCACGTCATGTTCACATAGGACATACTTTAGGGGGCAAATGTTATCTCGCCTTTTGGAAAGGCCGTGATACCAAGGACTTGACTAGAAACTAAAGACAATTTATCCTGGAGATCGGTTTATGCACAGGTCCACTATGGATACTGGCAAATTTGTTCCGAGTCCGGATCGAGCTACAATTAACATGGCACGACAAACAAAGCTATGAAAGGCAAAATTCCAAATTTCAGATCAATCGGAGTTCGTATGCTCAAATAATGGATCGATCAAAATCAATGTAGAAGATGTCAGTTCGTATCCATCAAAGTCCATCCCACTTCGTATCCATCGGACCTCGTATCCATCAACTCCATTTCCATCATGTTCGTATCAATCATGCATCATCAATCCATATGTTCAGTTCGTATCGATCAACCCCTTCCCTCCATTTAGTATCGATCGTTCCAGGCATCGATATGAAGTTAGCAACCGGGCATCGATACGAAGATGCCGTCCAAACATCGATACGAAGCGGCATGCAAACATCGATACGAAGGAACCACACACGATCGATACGACGAAGGCAAAGTCAACCAAGAGAAACGGTCACTCAGCATGAAATGTGGATCTCCCCTAAAGTATCGCTCGACATCATTGATGAACCACTGATCGATACGTAGCCTATCAATACGAAGAAGTATCCATACAAACAGGGATCGATATGCATGCTTCAGCCCACTTGCAAAATGAATCTTGGATCGATCATAACTCAAAATCTACAAGTCCAAATGCTATGAAATTTCCACAGGAGCTTACTTACCACCTCAAGAATGCCTACTATCGATCGTAGCCCAAATGGACACAATATTGATCGATACAAAGGAAATGGGGATCAATCCCAATCAATCCCAAATGATCCCTGATCGATCTGGTGGGTCCACCCACATATGAGAAGGAGTATTCCAAGTTCAGGGGCAGATATTTCAAACCTACACATATAAATAACACCCCTACGCCTACAGAAGGACTTTTGGACTTTGCTACACCGTTACTCTTCCACAACTCCATTGTAACTCGATTCTTGGAGTGTTGTACTGTTGTAATCAGTTGTCAATCATCAATAAACAGCAAAACATTCAAAGTGGACGTAGGCTACAACGGCCAACCACTATAATTTCTTGTCCTTTTCTATTTCTGCATGCTTTTATTAGTGTGATTGTTAGATTAGCCCATTTTTCCATTTAATTTCTTCATTTTATTCTCTTCAATCACATCCGAAGAGTGTTGTGCCCAATTTTGGTACAAACAACCTTATTCATATTCATATGTTCATTGATTGCTTAGATTTTGAGTAGAGATTGTTTGATTTTTATAATTCTATGTATTTCTTGTTTGAACGAATGTAATTTCATGTTATTCCATGTTTGGATGTTGCCCTTTGATGTTATTTTCTAGTGTTTTGGATGTTAGGAAGATAGCTTGGTGAATTTGGCAAACTAAAGGCAAAGATGTTCGGAATTGGACTAATTTTGGCTCTGGAGTATGGGAGGAGTTTAGGGTTCAAGTCACAAGTCCTAGTTCGCTAAGGGAACAAGTTGAAACCGACTTGTTTATGTCGGTAATGAGTTATTTGTGTTGGTCCAACAAGTCGGCGGTTGGCATGGTTGGATAGAGCTTGGCTATAGGAGCTTGTTCATGGCATGGTGTAGGAAATTGGCTAAGTATTTGAATTTATGCCTAGTTGTTCTAGAACTTAAAGTGGATGCTTTGAAGAGAGGACTGTGTTATTTTGAATGGATATGTCGGGGTCAAAGCATCAAGGAATGAAGTACTATAAGCAAGGAAGGAGAGGAAGAAAACTTAGCCAATGGTTAGCTAAGGAAACAAGTTGGTGTCGACTTATTTAAGTCGGTACCAAGTTGTTTCGGTATGTCCTATGGATGTGAAACTTATAGGCGATAAGTGGAGATCCTATAGATCGTGCTAGAAGTGTTGGCTCATTTGCATCAAGGTTGGATGGTGATGTAATAGCATGATGAAAGCTATGTATTTTCGGTTTGTGGCTCATGGTGAGAGTAGGTACCAAAGGTAGCATCTCGATAAAGGAGAGAGCTGTAGAATGAGGAATGTCGTGTATTCCTAGATAATCAAAACCGGATTGAGCAATATAAGGGCTCAGAATCCGAATGGAGCAAAGGAGGGTTCATATGTGAATGTGGTAAGGAATCGTTGATACACGTAGTGTTTTTTGTTGTACTTGAAGCATGGGTATTGTAAGTGGGGGCACCTGTGGATCATATAGGGGTCTTTATACCCTAGACCAGTGACTTTTGGTCTAGTGTCTAGCTTTAGGCTACGAGACACGTATCGAGCTTTGGGCTATGTGATACAAGACTACAATAAAAACTGGGATTTCCATTAGTCCCTGGTAGTGGAGGCCATACGAGGTATCATATATTCAGAGCACATGGATAAGTGATAGTGAGTATTGCTTGATTGATGTTATGGTTGCTTTCTTTAGTGGGCTATCACTCGGGGATATCATTAGGAGTACGTACTGGGGATAGGGATATCTGGACATCCACCATTCTTTGCCGTATAGTACCTTTATGATATTGTAGAGTAGCATATTATAGTGTTATGTGCTAACTCTTTGGTTCCAGGGGCAGGTCGGGTATGGTTCTGTACACTTGTTCCTTGTCATATTTACCTATATAGTATTTTGAGATCCATTTACCGCTCACACCAGACTGTTGTCTGACCGAAGGTTTTATGCTTTGCTTCTTATTATCTTGGGTACTTTTAAATTAGTAGACTAGGTAACAGGTCAAGGTGACGTAGTAGTTGTTCGAAGGACAAGCTGGATGGAGCTATATCATATTATATACATATATGGATTTCTACGCTTTTACGCTAAGCAATACTGTGGAGCCCATGGCAGTGCTTGCTTATTTCTATTTGTTGAGACAGTTTATTGAGTTGATCTTATTGTATACTCTATGCATTTAATGTATAACTCTATGGATATTATACTCTGATGATTAGTTCACATTGTTATTACTGTCTCCTTTGTTGTATATATGATATTATATTTTATCCATGCCCTGTGAGATATAAGACAGGTTATATGCTGTGTTTGTTATAATTTATCCTGATGATCATCCTATATCGGACGAGCACGACTGCAACGCATAATATTTATACTATTGGTGCCGGTGGTTTAGGGCGGTAGTCACATTTTGGCTTCGTATGACTTTGATATTTCATATACTCCGGGTAAGGGCAATGTTGTAGCCGATGCCTTAAGTAGGAAGCATACAATGTTAAGCCTTATGTTCTTGGAATGGAAAATTTTGGAGTTTATTTATGCATTCGATTTTCGATCTCCATCAGACATCACACCAGGATTCACTACAACAAAATGGGGCTTTGATAGCAATAACAAATAGTGTTTCCCCTTTTCTCTTCAAAATCCTCTGAAATGTATGGTCTTAACGCTATTTGAGAAATATATTCCGTGTACTCAATGCTATACAAGCAAAAAGGCGGGTAATAAAAATCTTTTGTGCGAGAACTAAAAATGAGCGCTTGTTGCCCTTTTCTTCAGAAAACATCCCTTCTATTTTCACTTCATCGCCTCCAGGAGTCAACAGAAATCCCTAATCCATAGTCTCAACATCCCTAATGGCAGAATCACAAAATCCCTAATCTCAACATCGAATCATAAAATCCCTAATCTCAACATCGAATCACAAAACCCCTAACCCGCAAAATCATGAATCGCCGAATCTACCCTGTCATAGCAGCCGATCCCGCATCTGTCCAACTTGAACGGGCATGAGAGGTACTGCAAACTTTACTATATGTTTTTCACTAAAAAATTATTAGTTAACTAATCTGCATTAACGTATTATTTAACCGAAAACATTAATTTCATGATATTTTTCTCCACTTTGAATTAACATGTTTCAGCGTGGTTACTTATCAATCTATAGTTTGGTTGTCAAGAACTCAATTGCTTAGTTTTAGCGTTATTTAATAATTTTTTGGCAACACAACTTTGATTTCATTTTACAAGGAAATAGAAGATACTTGTTGGGTTGATATAAAAAAGTAACAAATCTAGAATTGGCATCTTGAAATTTGAAATTCCATCACTCAGCGTCAATCTATCATTCAATATCTAGAACTTTATGGTTTATTTTAGTGTTTGTGGTGTTGTTTATGTTGTATGATGTGAATCTGGTTGTTTGGATTCTGACTTTACAGTGTTATATTTAGACTTTTTTCTGAAAATGTTGGTCTTTCTTTAATTTACTTTATTTTGTTTTATTATATTTATTATTTTCTTATTTCATGTGTGTGTACACACACAGACACACATAAACAAAGGATCCAAATCCCTGCCATATAATTCCTCCTTAGTTTTCTTGGCCTTCATATTTCAGATTTGTATAATTTTTTGTAGATGAGGTGTATTTATCGATGAATGATTAATATAGTTTTGATAAGTATTCAGGCTAAAACTTGGTATTTACTTCTCTCCTTGTTTTTTTGCCCCTCTCCTCTGCAAAGTTTTTTTTCTTGCTCATATGGATGAATGTCACTAGAGTTTGTTCACATGTACATTATACCATAGTAAACGTGTAGGTTCTGATGAAAATTTTCTATTGTTTATCCACTCATATTAAACGAGTGTAAGGTCTAAAAAAGGGGTAACACAATATCTGTGTTGTTTCAAGATGAACTACTCTCATAGGCAATGTAACTACTATATAGACAGATTTTGGAAATAAAAAATGATTGTAAAACAGTAAACCAATGTTGTCTCATTATTTATCTCCACAAATATTTCTACATTTTATACACCTGTGGCAATATAAAGAGCACCATGAAAGCAATGAATTCAGACAACCACATAAAATCCTACATGTTATTATGCTGCCCAACTCCCTTCTTATTTCTCATTTTTGCTATTTTTTCAAGTTGCCGTGATGTTTGCAATTGCAATTAAGTGAGAATGCAATATACTGTAATGGAAATCACTAACAAGACAAAGAAGCTTGTCTGCCTTATGCCACGTAGTGCTGGTCCTACAATGCCTGAGTTTCTCTATTCCATTTCTCTCACCAGGTTCCTTTTTCATCTTTTATTCTTATTCCTTTTTTGTAATATGTAACCTATACTTTATTGACCAAGGGTTGATATATTGAGTACTGGAAATATAATTACAGGTAAAAAAATGTGCAAGTATATATTGGTAGGGTAATATTCTTACATATTCATGTAGGGATCTTTAATTCCTGAAATGTATGGTTTGTTGCAGCTGCTATGCAAACCCTGAAGAACTAATCTTTGATTATCAAATTTATAGTTAAATAATTCAACATGAAATCAGGGAGTCTATCTGCTCTAATGAACTAATCTTTGATCATTAAAATTTATAGTTAAATAATTCAATTTATTGGACATAGTTCGGATGGCATTAACAAAAATCATGGACTTGGAAGTATGCCTCTTGTGGTTTCTCGTTTACTTATCACTGATAGTTTATATATTATCAATTAGTGTTTAAAACTATTTTGTTGTATTTTTTCATAAAAGCATTAATAACGTGTAAGATAGAAAGATAAGAATACATGTATAGTACATGATGTGCTACAGGTTTAAATCACTAATATGCATTTGAGTGGATCAGAAGACTGTTTCCAAAATCAATATAAAATGATGCCAATTATTAGTAATATTTGTTAAGCCATATTCTATCAAAAAGAATTTTTATAAAGTTTGATTTGATGCTTGATCAGTAATATACAATATGTCCATAGTCCTCAATATCCGTAATATACAATATGCCAATGAAAATTTATTTTATCTATAATTCTGTGGGAAAGTAGAAGTTGAGTGCGGACTTATATAAATAATAACTTCAATACATGTTTTAAGGAAATGTCAAAATCTATTTTTTTTTATTCTGGTGCATTCAGTATATTATTTATTCAGCAGCATTGACTAAGTAGAACTCGTAGCCGACATCATTTTCATGATTTCATTTTCTTTACAATCATGTGAGCTCAAATCTAAGACTTGAAAAGTAAATAAATTATTTACTCATAAAAAGTCGGGAAGCAAACACAAAGTATATCAACATAAAAGGTATTATGCTATTATCAATTTAGACTTCGTACAAATTCATAGAAGATATCATAGTATATGTTTAAATTCATGGAAAACTTCTGATTTGTGATTTCTAAATCCAGAAAACTTTAATTATATATTGGAAACACTTTGCAAGTTAGAACTTCGTTCGTGACAACAAGAAATACATCAACTAAGTATAGACTAACATATGTGAAAGTGTCAGGAATCACATCATATATCCAGTTTGTGCATGTTTCTTTGCAAACAAGAAGAAAGAAATTTATGTTGAAATAATCCATACAAGTTAAATCAGTCAACTTCATGGCATAAGGCATGCCATGTCTCGAAGTAAAATTCTTTGCTATTTCTTTTTCATGCATATAGTAAAAAAAATTCTGTTTTCTAGTACATTTTTTCCCTGTAATTTTCATTTTGTCTACTTCTATTGGTGGATGTTATCCCGTTAGAAACATAAAGTTAGTCATTTTCTCTATCTCACGATAGATACTTGTATTTAGGGTTGAAATGTTGGACACTCATGTTGTAATTTGATCATTAAAATGGCGGATATGTTCACAAAGGTAATATTTTTATATTTCTGTTGAACATAATGTGGTTTTATACTACATTGTTGTATTTATAATTATCTGTTATGCTCATGTTTGCAACTTACATGCACTAGAATTTATATTATGTTTTGCTATTTCATTTTCAGTCCTTATGGATTTAAATGTGAGAGATATTATATCTGTATTTTGTATTTTTATATGTAGGTAGTTGATCAGTTGAAGGCGAATTCAGGCATATCTTTCAAGCTCCTTTGGATTCGGTAAGGATCTATGCTATTTGAGTATGAGTAGTAACCAACCCAAAGCCCATAAGACCATAACCAAAGGAAGTTATTAATAAAACTTAAGTCTGTACGTCCAGTTATCTGAAAACCATAGAAAGAAAATAGACAGAACTCTTCTTTCCTCTTTTAAAACCTAAATCAAAGTCCCCAAAACTCTTAAATTTAGGCTAAATTAATTACCTTTAGAAGCTAACAATTTCAAGTAAAAATCTCAAACTCATCTACGTCATATTAAGGCTCTGTATTTTGGTTTACAGTATGTATGTTTGGTTTTTCTTTGTTGCTAGTTGGTTGAGTATGGATTCAGTGGGAAGTGATCAGAAGTGTAGCACTATTTGTGAGTAATTTACTTTTAATCACATGCCAACCTTAGCTGCCCATGCAGTAATCTAAGTTTGATGTACATCATTTTATCATGTGTTATACGAGCATTCACATATTAATTAATCAATATACGAACATGTAATTGTTTATTTGCCATGATGGAATTGATGGCGAAAATATAACCAGTTTACTAAGCAAAATCTGAGCGGTTTTTTTCTGCTGATTTTATACCCCAGTAACTCATGTGTTGATAACCGTATTATCCGTCTTTTCCTAAATGGGTTGCTTGCGAGGTATTTTCCTTTGTTTAATTATTAATATCATGTTATATACATGTATAATTTCTCACATTGCACTGTTGCTTTGTGATTTGGGTTGATAAAGAGAAAACTATTAGCTATGAAGAGTTGTCTGCTTCAATTTTTTCAGGAGCAGAAAGATATTTCTGAATAGTATCTTCAGTGGATACCTTAGTTCTCTTATAGCTCGAGTATTTTGGATTAATGTACCTAAAGTTACAAAGAAGTTATCATCCATTCAAGAGCCTAATCCCCACTTTCTTGTTTATTCAGCACTTTAATAATAGCCTAGTTTCGCTCAAAAAAAAGCTGTTGATGGAAGACACAAATAATGTGAGTTTTCTGATATTCTTTTTTCCTTTTATTTTTACTTAAAGTAGAATTGTATTAAACATGTTTCAAATTATTTGCATGACATTATATTATCCTCTGTTGGAACATAAGATTTGAGTTTACATTTCATAATTTAAAGTATAGTTTTGTATAAAAACTCGCTTAGAGTAGTTACCAACCTATTGTTGGTTATTTTTGTTATAGATTTTAGATCTCCAGTTGAGTATTGCAGCAATAATACAAAGTCCAGAGAATGCCTTTTATGGTGTTAAGGAGATTAAGCGGTTATTTTTTTATGAATTAATTGTGGTTATATATCATGGTACAAAGAGAGTAAATGCTTGAATGTAAGAAGGAATGAGCATTTATTCAGGTTTTAATATTCCTGCACATGTATTGGTTTCATTGGAAGAATTTGTTTGCTTCTATCATATAACCTCCATCTTTTTTTAAGACTGTGGAACCACAATTATAAAAAGACTATTTTTTTGGCCAAAACAGTTTGCTGCTATTAAGTGATCAAAGCTAACAGTCGCATAAAATTTCAGGCTAATATTTTATCTTTAATGCATAACACATTTATAAAAGCACTACGGTAGCAAAATTTAGATTTCAGACAGAAATTAGTATTCAGTTGACTTATTTGCACCCAACTAAATATACTCCCTCATCAACCACTTTAATAAATATTTCTAACATTAAATATCCCTCTGTTTTAGTAAATAGTCTGAGTACAGTAGAATAATTCTCTGGGTATAGTACGGTAATAAGACAACTAAGTAAATTATAGTAATAGTAGGTGTTTTCGGTGATGTTCAGTCTGAGATGATTCATACATGTAGAAACACGTTTCTGTTTATGCACACTTGACAGTTAAATGGTTCTACCTCTGTTCTGTGAGATGTATACATGAAATTCTATAGTTTTTCTTTTTGTTGGGAAATTCTGAGTGTGCTTTTGTAATGACAGTATAAAATTATCTGCAAATCACCTCATATGTTCATTGAATTTGCACAGGTACGAGTAATACTGCAAGTTTGGCAAAACATCAAGCAAATCCTAAGGTATCTCCTGTGATTGCAAAAATGATGGGAAAGATGGATGCCTGGGCTAAGTAATATGCTTATGTTTTCTTCATACTTGTATTAGTACATTATGCTAGATAATGTTGTTATTATGTAATGTTGGAGGCAAACAGCTAATTATGACCAAGACTGTTATTATGTAATGTTGGAGGCAAACTGCTAATTATGACCAAGACTGTTATTATGTAATGTAATGTAATGTTGTTATTATGTAATGTAATGTTGTTATTATGTAATGTTGTATATACATATATCTATCTGTGTGCATATATATATAATATAATATAAAAAAAAGAAAATTGAAACAAATGTTGAAAATTAATATTATATAGGATAGCGTTTGAAAAACGCTATTGATTCATCAAACGCTATCGCAACTCTATATGAGATGTAAGATTTATGCATCAAAAACGCTATAATAGAATCAAAAATGCTATAGTAGAAAATAAAAAACGCTATACAAGAATGACAAAAAATGCTATCGAAAAACATTGTAACGCTATAACATGGTTTGATGAAACGCTATAAAATGTGCTCAAAAACGCTATAGAAGTTAAATGAAGGATTAAATTCCCTATAGCGTTTAAGTTTAATAACAGAGAAAAAACGCTATGGTAGGGTGCAAACGCTATGCACTTTTGTAAACGCTATTAGTTATTATAGCATTTTCCTTCCTGCTATGTAATGTTGCCGGCCTACCATAGCTTGTGGTTCCACGGCGTTCTCTGAAACGCTATGGTAGCCTGTTATAGCGTTTTTAAAACGCTATGAAACCCATAAACTGTTGTAGTGATTGTTAGTAGCTTTAGATGTTTAGCCTTCACTTATGGCTCGTATTGGTTCAAGTCAGAGGCAAGACACATAATTATTGGATATTTTTAAGAAGCTAAACAAAAGAGAGCATTCAAGTCATTTGGATCGTTATTTTACTGATTCGAAAGGATGGCTAAGGAGAGATGGTAGGTTATGTGTTCCTCTCATTAAGGAAATGGTTGATATGGTGCTGGTAGAGTCCCATTATTCTAGGATGACCATTAATTCCAGTGGTGACAAAATGTACTGTAACATCCCCCACTTGGAGGCCCAAAACTAACGGCTACGGGTATTGCAGTCAACCATAGTTATTAATCCCCAGCGATCAAATATGGTAAAGTTAGATAAATTGATATACTAGAAACACATGGATATGGAAAAAAAATTAAAATTTTCAAAACAACTATCATATTCCATTCCAAAAATCTTTTCAACATTCTTTACATAATCCCACAACGTAGCCACATTCAGATAAATATATTTATTACAACACACTCCAAGAGGGGGATGATACATGTACCATGATATAAAGAGAGTATTTTGCTGTCATAGAATGAAGAGACATGTAGCGGAGTTTTTTTTTCCATGTGCATGACTTATCTGAGAGTAAAAGTAGAGCAAAAGAAGCCCGGTGGATTATTACAGCTTTTGGATGTTCCACAGTGGAAATGAGAGAGTATCTCTATGGATTTTATTGATGGACTACCTAGGAGAAAAAAGGGATAAAAGTGTTTGGGTCATCATCGATTGATTGACCGAATGCACTCATTTTATTCTAGTTAGGAGCATGAGAACAAATGCATCTTTAGCAACCTTATACGTGAAGAAGGTGGTTCGACTACATGGAGTTTTTCTAGCATTTCCAGCAATCAAGATCCACTGTTCACTAGTGAATTTTGAAGGAGTCTTCAGGAGTCCTTGGGCACTGAACTAAATCTGAGTAAAACCTATCATATATAGACGGATGGACAAATAGAGAGGGTGAGTTGGGTATTAGAGGATTTGCTAAGGATGTATATTTTGGATTTTGAAGGTTCTTGGGAGGATTACTTGCTATAGAGTTTGCATATGATAACAACTATCAAGCGAGCATTGCAATGGCATCATTCTATGCATTGTATGGGAGATGGTGTAAATCCCCATCTTGTTGGAGGGACAATAATGATAGAATAATTCTTGGGACGAACATGATAGGGAGACCTCTGAGAAAGTGATCTGTAGAAGAATGAAGACTATGCAAGATGGGAAAAAATCTTATACATAAATAAGACGCACGAAGTTGGAATTCGCGGTGGGCGACATAGTCTTTGTGAAAATCTCACCGCTTAGACATGTTATGAAGTTTGGTAGTTCGTGAAAGTTGGCACTGAGATTTGTAGGCGTTTTCCGATCTTGGAGAGAATATGCAAGTTAGCTTACAAAGTGAAGCTTCCTTAAAAGTTTGTGGGGGTTCACAATGTCTTTCATGTGTCACACTTGCAAAAGTGCGTACACGATTCAGCTGCCGTGGTTGATCAAAGTTAGTTAGAAGAAGTTGAAGTAGAAAAAGAGTCACTTGTTCACCGTGCACCTACCCGTATTATTGAGCATGAAGCAAAGTGACTCCGCAAAAAAGTAATTAGACTGGTTAGGGTTCAATTAGGGAAACGATCCATCTGAGAGCACTTAGGAGCCAGAGGAGAAGATCCGAGCTACCCATCTAGCGCTCTTTTCTGGTAAGTTTCCATTAAAATTAATAAAATTACTTAGATACACATTACTTAGCTTAGTGTATTCCATAGGTAGGTAAGTATGGATGTTAGGCATGGATGTAAACATGTCTCTAGGACGTGTTTTGGATGATGGTTGCTAATGGATGTATTTTTTTAGATATTATTGCACATATAGGTTGTTATTTCTATTGGCCTATGACACACATCACAGTATCCACTTTATTTCATTTTATCAAGTTATATGCATATGGTTGCTGCATTTTTGCTTATGTATTGAATGGTTGCTCATTCATATAGAATTGCAAGTATTCATGACGTTGCATACAATGCATAAGCACTTGCATTTCTTGCATTACCTACATACTCATATGCATTCCATACCTATCTATACATGTTGCATTAGAAATATGAAACCAAGGACAACCGTTGCAATTGGTTAAGGGTTGAGTAGATGGTTGTAGATATTGGTTGCCTAAGCGAATTACATTTTTCGTCATTCAAGATTTTGAGGACGAAATCCTTTTAATGAATGAGTGTAATACCCTGGAAATTTTAATAATAAATTAAAATACGAATAAGGACAAAACTGTAATTTTACATAAAAGGACAAAATATATTTGTTTATAGATATTGAAATTTGGCCACGAGACCTATTCCATTGTGCCCAGAACATCGTTATAGTCAAGAATCATATATAACTATATAAATTTGATAAAAGGAGAAAAAATTGTGGTAAATATAGATAGTGGTAATTTCATAATCATTAATTTTGAAAATTAGACTAGAAACCATAATTCTCAACTATAAATAAGGCTTGAGCCTCCACTCTTCTCATTCAGAAACCCTTGGCTCCGCCTCCTAAACATTTATTCTTTCTCTTCTTCTTCCTCGAAAAATAAAATCCAAGTTTCAAACCAAATAAAAAGTAAATTTAATAAAAAAAATAGGAAAGGAATTAAACAAGAAGGGTTCAACAAACAAAGCTAAAGGGAAGGAGCAGCGGATACAAATCTAAAGAGTGGACGAAAAGATTAAAAGTGAGTGAATTCTATCTACGAAATGAGTGTGATGGAAATAAGTAACTGATTTTCAATTATATACCTTTTTGTAATATAAATATGTATTCTCTTCTTGAATCTATCTTTTATTTTAACTTTTGAACTAAAATAATTTGGGAAAAACCCTAGTAAGTGATGGATCTAATTATTGGATTGATAAATGAACACTAAACTATCTCTAATCTTATAGATCTAAATTGTATAACATGTTGGGATTTATTTTGATAAACAAGTGATAATTTTTGTTGAAATCAACCTTAAACCTATAGATCCGATTCACTTATATTTTTGATAGATTAGAGATAATTTTTATAGATCTAATTTGTATGATAAATTTAAAATGATTTTTAGATATAGAAACGAACAAACATGTATGTTGGAATTTATTCAGACCTAATTCAACCAGTATTGAAATATATGTGATAATCAATTTGAGTGTACGTATTAAATTCATTGAATTATATAAATATACTTAATTGGAAAACCATGAAAAAATGTTAGAATAAATCATTTGAAGTTGGGTACGAAATACAGATATAAATCTAGTTGAAAATAAGTCTTTAAACCTGTATGAGAAATCATGAAAAGATGAATAAAATTAACCAAAACAAACAAGTTAAAAAATCTAGAAAAACAAACTAGACGTTAGACTTGACATCTGAAAATTCATTCAGACATCTAAAAATTATTTTTAGATGTTTCAAAATTCATTTAGATGTCTAAAACGTCTAGATTTTTGGAAATCGCAATCCGAGAGCTTTAAGTTGAAATTTGAAAAAAATTAGACGTCTAGATTCAATTTTTTAGGCATCTAAAAATTAAGTAATATGTCTAAAAAAGGCAGTTAGATGTCTAAATGCATAGGACTGACTTTTTTATTTACATCAAACTACCAGATGTCTAAATTTTATTTTCGGATGTTTGAATTGTTGTAGCAGGCCCTGATTGAACTTAGACCTGGTATAGGTCAAGTAGAATAGGTGGGGGAAACTTGTTCCCACTTCTTAGTTATTTAGGAGTGCGTGCAGCTGAATGAAGTCGAGCAATAAGCCGGAAACATACCATTTTTAGGTAAAGTCCTAGGCTCTCACTTCATGGAGTTGGAACGTGAGACTCAACGTGGCGGGCAATTATATCGCAATTAGAAATTTGCATCGTTCAATGTCGGTCCTAGCCACAAATTCATGGAAGCAGGATAGAGATGATGGAGACGTTCGTCAGAGAAAGGCGGATCCACCCTTAATTTCTATTTGTGCAACGATATAAAACTTAGAAAGCAGACTAGCGAGGGATGCACCAATGCAAGAAGACAAAATTTCGTTGGACGGTGAGTCAACGAACGGGCCGGGTATTGACTGCATACCCTACTTAGAACACCAATGCAAGGTGGAAAGAACCATCAGACAGTGATTTGACAACGAGTCGAACATTGGAAGTATATTCAGATAAATGTAACCTAAGTAACTACTATTAAAGATGTTAGTTTATACACACACACACACACACATATATATATATATATATATAGGTGGACTACCGTTGAGACTATATACTAAAGACACCTCTAGGGATTTCCCTATTTCAGCATGCTCCACCTATGAGTGGAACTTTCATGAACTATAATTAGATATCTAGAATAGTCAACTTAAAAATATAAAATGACCAGATCCTTGCATGCATAACACACTAAGGAACACCTTAGGTGTAGGATATAACTGAACTTCAATCATTTGTTTGCACCATACAACTAGTGATATAATTCATTCACCGGACATTGTCTGATCCCCTTCATTTCTCCCTCTCGTTCCTATCATAGGAGGATATAGCGGTAAGTGAGTTGATTTGGTCCAGGTGCATGGAGAAGGTGACCTGTCGATGGATATTTGCTTATTACAAATTCTCTCTATGTATCTCAATTTAGCTATTAGACATACTATTGTTATGGTGTTGTTTAGGAGTTTTATCTATCATTTGGACCTATGCTATTTATCATACTTATGTTGTACTTACATTTGAAGACTTGATTTTTCATTTATCATATGAACTATGGTTATTCTACGACTGTGTTATTTGAATTATTTTCAGTACTTATATTTTATTTCCTTCCGCTATGAGATCTGAAAGTGTAGGATTATGTAATATTATAATTATCTCCCTAACATTGTAAATTACCTTTAAAACCTAGCGATTCGTACTTCTTGGCATAACGACGGTTCAAAAGCCACTTTTGGGCTTTGAATAGGTGTGTCCGGATGTAACCTATTTTGAGGCCGGAATCTAAGCGCTACGGATGATGCAGCCATCTATAGTATTAATTTTCGGTGACAAAATGAGATCCATTAATTGTATCTATAACATCAGGAGCGCAAGAATATGAAAATTCTCGAAACCAATTTCATTAATAACTTGAATCCTATCACATAATCCCATCGATTCCACATTCAGAGAAAATATAATAATTACAATTATAATCCAAGAGCGACATACGAAGATGCACTCTTGGGTGATCAGAGACTAACTACTTAACAGTTATAGATCCTATCATAACATCCATTCAACAAATCAAAGACTTTAAACAACACACCGAAAATAAACTCCTCATATTAGCTAGCTTGCTACCTGTACGTCTCCGGAAGCTTATTCATCTAACCTGAAATTCCCTACTCCTGACCTACTCAGATGAGTACCCAAGAGTTTAGAGGGAAAAAAATCTTCAGGTTGGATAAAAACCCGGTGTTAATAATAATATGTCATCTGAATCAAAATAGATATCTAGTGAGACCACGTCGTTGAATGGATCGGGTTTTCCCGTCATTGGTATCTTGTCCAAATATGTCAATCATACATTAAGCACCTGCAACCACATTAGTTATAACATCATAATGTAATCATATGCTGGCATGCAATGTGGGTAAGTCTAACAAATCCATCTTCATAGGGTTATGCATTCCCACAATCTACCCAATCCCATAAAATGGATTATATGTCCCTAATCTGTGGACTATCTACCTCAAATTAAATGGATTATCTGTCTTAAATCAAATGGACTATCTGTCTCAACTCATATGGACTACCCATTACACATCTCATATGGACTATCTATCTCGGGTTATGTGGACTATCCATCACACATATAATTGTTTTCCTAGGGTTACTATGAAACTATCAAGAATCATATGGACTGTCCATTTCATATATCATGTGGACTATCCATCACATAGATCATAGTTTTCCTAGGATTACTATGAACCTATTGGTATTCACAGGCTAACCAATAACCTAACTCCTCATATGGTTTAGAGTAAATAAGCATTCTTTTGATCAGTTTAAGACATTCTAACACAATTGATCTATCCGATCTGTTGAATGCAATTCTACTCACTCAGGAATTAAGTTTGACCATACTCACTACCGGGACAACCTAACTGGTAGTTCTGCCCTTACACCATAAGATATAATGTTAGGCCAAGATGATGTGAGTATGTCAATGCAAATCATATAAATATAACCGATCATATGGTAATAAGAACATATAACATTATTTATTCAACTATGTTCAATCAACAGTCTTTGGGATCACAAAATTACTTAATTCAAGTAATAATTTCCTTTAGCAAATTAACATAAGACTTTGGGCTAAAATACCATTTTATTTCCTTGAAGACAATTATCATTATAAATGATTAACCACTTAAAATCTTCTTTAAAACAATGAAAATGTAGCATAATATTTAGCCAAAATCCTATGCCAAAATACAACCATCTTCAAATAGTTTTTAAATCAATTGGTATGAAAATGAAGTTGTCATGCCTCTAAAACATGTGGCTTATCGAGCCATTAAATAAAGTTATTCAATTTATAAACATACGACATCAATGTCGGTAGAATAGGATATCGAGCCACTATATCGACTCTCTAAAACAGACAATCTGAATTGTAAAACATACAGCAATAATGCTAGAATTATATGGTTATCGACTTTTTAAAATACATAGGCTATTGTGACTTTAAAAAATAGCTTTCGGTTTGAAGAACATAGGGCCACCGCGCCTATAAATCATAGGTGTCGAATTTATAAACATACAACATCAATGCCGCAAAACATAGATGTATAATAAATGGGCAACAAGGGGTGTGGGGTTTAAAACAGTTGGGGATATCGATCCTCTAAACACTAGAGGGTGTCGAACCCTAAAAAGCTTGGAATGTCAAATCTATAAAATCTTGAGGATACCAAACCCTTAAAACAAAGAAGGTTCCATAAAACAAAGAAGGTTCTAGAACTTCAAAATAACAATATAGGGTACCGATACACTAGGGTACCGAGCCTCTATAACCACGAGATATCGACCCTTACAAAAATTTATGCCAAACTACTATATGAATAGATACATCACATAAGTAGATATCGCACGTATCACTCCATATAGATGCTGTGTCTATAAACCCAATACATCATATATCTATCAAATAGATATTTCATGTATCGACCTTTATAGATGCCGAATAACAAAGAGATGGCAGTGCTGAATATCTACAATGGCATTTCTATAAATAATTATAAAACTAATTTGTTTCTTTTTAAAGCTAATTCTTTCCACCAACTCTTGCCCCTTGTCAAAATATGATTGGTTAAAAAAATACTTTACATATCTTTTTCAAAAATTGTTGGTAGATGTCATTCTACCTTCCCAATATAATTTGCAAATCCTTATAATTAATATCTTTATCTTATATTAATTAAACACTTCCCTTGAATAATAAATTCATAGAAGATCATAACCATATGGAACAATTCTCCAAAAATCACCAAAAATTAGTGTAGGATCGATTTCATCCAAGAGGAGGGGTGAATAGGGTGATACTATCAATTATAAAAATTTAATGTGGAAGGAATAATAGCAGCACGAATAATAACAGAATAATAAATGCATAAATAGAACAACACAGATTTACCCAGCTTCGGCAAAACCCTACCTACGTGCTACCCCCAAGGTTTCTACTAGAAATTAAGTAGTCAGAGGCTTACACACGTAAACTCGCGACACCCGCTATCGACTAACCCAACTCTACGCTCAAAACCCTGCCACAACTCAGCCACTGAGTTGCGAATTCTCGAACTACACCACCGTAGTTCGTCCCCTAGTCACACGACTAGTAAATTACAAAAGTTTAAAAGTAAATACAAAGTAAAAGCAATTTTAAAAACCAAAAACCCTAATATATAAAATAAAGCCTAACAGCTATTTATAATAACCGGTCCAAATTAAAAATAAAAGTAAATCCCCTGTTTCTTTTCTATTATTCGGCCCGGTTCCTTCTTTCGTTTGTGATAATGGCTGTTGTCCCTTCTTCGTTCTGAAATTAGGGCTTTGCTGATGAGGCGCCGCTTGATATTGTAGTGATGAAATACTCTTCGATTTGATCCCTCCGTTGATTGTCGCTTGCGGCTGCTTCTCGATCGAGTTCTATTTTAATGGTATGTAATTTATGCTTTTTGCTTTACTGGTTAGCTTGCTTGAACTCGATGATTTCGTATGTCGATGATGTTACGGTTTAAATAGGATTCGAATTCCTATAATTTCGTTCGAATATATTTACTTGAATTCGTCAATTGATTTATCTCGGTCACTTGATTATGATTGAATGTTGTGATTTGTATTGACCTTTTCAATTCGTATATATTGTTGCTCGATTTTCACAGCTTTTGTTTCTGACTTGGTTCCGTTCTTTTTGCCTTGGTCATCAAAGCTTTGATTTTGCTGGCATTTTGACTTGTTCGAATTATTCCTTGGTCACCACATCTCTGATTCTCTGTTGACTTCGGTTATGGTAATTTTCCTTTGTGCTTGTTGACTTCGGCCAGTTGATACTGTGATAATATTTACTTATTCGATTTGCTATCACCTGACTTGTTGGCATTTGACTTTGGGAAGTGCTTTGCTATTGCCTCTGGTTTCACTGCATATATATATATATATATATATGTTCGTCCATATATATATATTCATGTTGTATGTTGCAGACTTGAGTCTCATTGATGCATTGCATTTGTTTGCATATTTGTCTGGTCATTCGCTTGTTGTTCATTAGCTTGGTCTGATAATTTTAAGATTGCCATTCGATTATTCTTGAATGATGGTGATTTCTTTTTAACTTCGACCACTGATTTTGTGATATGAGTTGCATTGAGCTCTGTCCGCTATTGTACATGTGTGTTTGCATTGACTTCACTTGAGTTTGCTTCATATGCAGTCAGTGATCTTGTTCACACTTGCACTTCGGTAAAAATGGCTCTGACCTTGGTAGCCTCTTCACTTGTTCCACATGAGTCTGGTTGTATTCTATTGTTCACTGTTTTGTTGCATTGTGTGGTGAGTTTTGGTTTGTATCAAGTACATGTCTGCATGTGATTATTGGTTTTAGATACTGCCTTGTATTTGCAGTCTTCATTTCTGGGTTTAGTTGTGTTTTCTTGTATCTGATCTGGTTGCATATATATACATGTTACTTGGTTGCACTTTCCACTCCTAGTATCATCATGTAATCTGCTTTGGAGCTTGTTGATAGTTCGGTTGGACTGTCCAGTTCTGGTGCACATGATATCTTCACTTGTGGATGTCACTATATACATATGTGAACTGCATTGTTGTTATCTTCATTTGGCCTTGTAGAAGTGTTGCATTCACCATGCTTGACCATGTACATTTGAGTTGGGCATGTATGCTTATTACTGTAGCCACCTCACTTGTATTCAGTAGTATTGCATCATGTGCTTTGAGTTACTTGTGTTCATTGTGTAGTTTGGTTTTGGTTTCTTGATGCAGTTTAGCTTGGACAATCATGTATGGTTGCAGTTTTCATTTCTGTTTGGTTGCCACTGAACTTCAAATTCTCTGGTTCAAGTGATTTTGGAATTTGTGTGCTGTCCACTACCTTTTTTACTTGTTCATTTTTGATTTTGGACTGGTCGAGTTGTTTTAGTTGTCTTGACCATTTTATTGAACTTGTACATTTTGATTGCACCTGTGTTGAATCCAGCTTATAGCTCGGGTTTGACCTTGTGCTCGTGTTGTGACTTTATCTGTATTGCACTTGAGTTGAACCTGGCTTTTGATTGGGTTTGACCTTGTGCTCACATGTCCCTGTAATTTTATCAAGTGTATATCGGTGTACACGGTCTTGTGGCAT
The DNA here is from genome assembly GCA_030737815.1 of Allium fistulosum. Classification (NCBI taxonomy): domain Eukaryota; kingdom Viridiplantae; phylum Streptophyta; class Magnoliopsida; order Asparagales; family Amaryllidaceae; genus Allium; species Allium fistulosum. The sequence goes on along the minus strand of CM060908.1, from coordinate 633,891,778 downwards.
GTACAGTGATACACTATGCATGTCACAAGTTGTTCGTGTTTGATGAATTCAAATTTAAATGATGACGGACAACCCAAATAACTGAGGCAAATATTTTTTTTCAAAATACACATTTTATTTTACACTTGCACAAATATTTCTTTTTCAGTTTTACTGCGTGAGTGTGTATTTTGCAGATAACTCAGATGCTGGATTCAATCTGGAATAGAGTTGTGAGAATCAATTTTGATATGCGTTCTGTACATGCATAACCGTGAGGACTTTTAAATGAGCATAGAAGCACATAATCAAAAATTCCAAGTAATTCGCCCATGCATAACCGTGAGGACAATTAAATGAGAGTGCATACTTTGGATGTTTTTATTTGTTAAAATATAATGAAATGAAAAACGAATAATTTCCCATTTAAAATACCACATATTGACATACTCTATTGGATTTTGATGAGTGATGGACGATAGAAATATGATAGAAATAGAGATGGTCATGGAAATTTTACCCATCAAAAAGTTTTTATAACTCTTATTTAAGTTTCTAAAGTAATTTACTAATATACTGTCTCAAGCTATAATATATGATTAATATCAACACTCATCACTTTTTCAATCACTATTTATCTTTTCGATAATCAGTAGGGAGTCAGAGTAGTTAATGTAGTCATTTTAAAATCAAATCCAAAAATAATTATATAATCAAATTTTCTAAAATGACTAATCTGAAACAAGGTCAACAAAAACGATTTTCTGGAAGGGGTTTTATAAGAAAATTGTCTGCTATTTGAAAATTATTTGAAATGAAAAATATGCAGATATTTTCTTTGAAAATGATGCAACTACTGAATATCTCAATATAAATCACATTCCACTAGTAATTTTTCTATCAACTAGATTACCAGTGTAATCTGCATCCGAATTTTCCTTTGACTCAAGATTATCATTAATTGGATGTTATAGACCAGATTGTGAAGTTGCAACATATTTCCTTAAAATCATTTTTACATCATTTAAATGGAACTGAATTGAAGCCGTGCAAATAAACAAACAGTAAACATAGTTTCAGGTAAGATAAATATATCCACTTGTATCATGAGTAAACAACAATCAATAAAACACCATCATTAGTCCAAAAGACTAATTCAAAGTCTCTAGAAATACTTATAGTATTCTCGGCATAAAAGTATAATTGGCCAACAATTTTCATAATTCAGATTCAAAGTCAACATTCATTTCTTTATCACATAATTGGCTGATTTAATTCAGATTATGGTGGAGATTATCACACATAATATATTTTGCAAGATAGATGTATTGTTACCTATTTTACCTTTACGATAATTTTTCGTTGTTGTCCATTATGATTATGCCACCTTTATACTAGGCTAAGGAACTTTGATTTATTGCCTGTTGTGTGTCTAGAACAGCCAGAATCCAGATAACACTGTTGTTGTTCCTTAGCCTGCCACCACAACTATACGAGAAAATATTTTTATGACCTATTTGTATTTATAGGTCCATGATTGTTAGTGGCAATAGATTTTGAAAAATAAGTTTGTGGAGACCCAAAACTATTTATATATGTTCCTTTCGGCACTCAGATTTGTTTGACTTTGAGGGATTTTATATTTGTGCCTTTTGGAACCCAAATTGGAATGGTTTTCACATGTTTGGGTCTATACCAGCAAATATTCTGATTGTGTCCAGTTTTTCCACATATTACTTTGAATTGACTTGATTAATTTTATTTCTATCATGTTCTGATTGATTATACCCAAGTCCTTATCTAACCGTATTAACAGTTTGTTTCCCTAATAGCATATTTAACGATCTTTCACTTTTTGAAAATTTTCCTAAAGTCGTAGATAGTTGTTGGACTTGTGTTTTGAGAGATTCATTTTCATTTAATAATTGTGTGCACTTTTTAATAGAATTTTCTCTCCTCGTATTTTCACTTTCTTTCAAAATCAGAATTTCATTTTCAAGCGATTTAATTTTAATTTCTGATTTTTTAATTTCTTCTTCGAATGTTGGTCACTTATCACACTTAGGGCTCTTGCTTTGATAGTTTTTAACTAATTGATCAAGTTTTTTATTAAATCTATCAAAGTATCTCTTTGTGATTCAAGTTTAGTGTATTTCTCCCTAAGTCGTTCAAAACATCCATTTACTTCGTGAAAATATATAAGTAATTCTGAGTGAGTGAGTTTTGATACCTCGCTTGGCTCGTCATCATCGCTATCAGTTGTATCACCTCGAAGGCACAGATCTGCATTTTCACTCTCACTGCTAGTGCTTTTATCATCATCACTTTTATTCCACATGGCTGCAAAACTTCTCCTTTTCGATTTCTTTTCTTGGCCGAGTCGATTTTGAGGACAATTGGGCTTGATGTGGCCATGTTTATTGCACTTGTGACAGATGATCTCCCGTTCTTCTAGGTTGTCTAGAACTTTAACTATTCTGCTTTTCAGTTTTTGATTTAGAGCTGGATTTCCGTATTTGCAGTTCCACTTTTTGAATCCTTTTATTAGTAGCACCAGCTCAGCTGCTCCATCATCATCATCATCACTTTCTGTTGTTCCTTTGAGAGGTATTGATTTCTTTCGTGTATCATCTCCTTCGCGCTCTTCCTTGAATTTCATTTCTAGCTCATAAGTGGTTAGATATCTGATGAGTTCTTCAACTTTGATCTGCTTCAAATCCTTTGATTCTTGAATAGCTGTGACTTTGGCTTCAAAATTTCGTGGAAGGGACTCTGAGGATTTTCCGGACTATTTCCAACTCTGTGTATGATTTTCCAAGAGCTTTTGATTTGTATATAATATTGGAAAGTCGTCCGTACATCTCTTTGACATTTTCTTCTTTGTCCATTGTGAAATTCTCGTATTCGCTACTCAGCATGGCAAGGCGAGATTCCTTGACTTGAGATGTTCCTTCGTGAGTCACTTCTAGTGTGTGCCAGATTTCCTGTGCAGTTAGACAATGTGAGACACGATTAAATTCAATTTGATCTAATGAACAGATAATAGAATTCATAGCTTTGGCATTAGTATTTTGTAGTTTATTTTCAAGATCTGTCCATTGATCCATCGGTTTTTCTATTTCTTGATTATCTACAACTATAGTTGGTGCTTTATAGCATGTCTCAACAATATTCCAAGCATCAATGGTTTTCAAAAAAAAAATTCATTCTATTTTTCCCATAAGCATATTCACCATTGAACATTGGCGGTCTAACCATAGATTGTCCTTCAGCAAAAGCACTATTAAAAGAAGCCATTTTAAAAATTCAAATTTTTAAAACAAAAATCGATTTTTGAAAAATCGATTTTTTAAAACAAAAATTGACTTCTGTTCCTAGCTCTGATACCACTTGTAGGATCGATTTCACCTTAGAGGGGGGGTGAATAGGGTGATACTATCAATTATAAAAATTTAATGCGGAAGGAATAATAGCAGCACAGATAATAATAGAATAATAAATGCAGAAATAGAACAACACAGATTTACCCAGCTTCGGCAAAACCCTGCCTACGTGCTACCCCTAAGGTTTCTACTAGAAATTAAGTAGTCATACGCTTACACACGTAAAATCGTGACACTCGCTATCGACTAAGCTAACTCTAAGCTCAAAACCCTGCCACAACTCAGCCACTGGGTTGCGAATTCTCGAACTACACCACCGTAGTTCGTTCCCTAATCACACGACTAGTAAATTACAAAAGTTTAAAAGTAAATACAAAGTAAAAACAATTTTAAAAACCAAAAACCCTAATATATAAAATAAAGCCCAACAACTATTTATAATAACCGGCCCAAATTAAAAATAAAAGTAAATCCCCTGTTTCTTTTCTATTATTCGGCCCGGTTTCTTCTTTCGTTTGTGATAATGGTTGTTGTCCCTTCTTCGTTCTGAAATTAGGGCTTTGTTGATGAGGCGCCGCTTGATATTGTAGTGATGAAATACTCTTCGATTTGATCCCTCTGCTGATTGTTGCTTGCGGCTGCTTCTCGATCGAGTTCGATTTTAATGGTATGTAATTTATGCTTTTTGCTTTACTGGTTAGCTTGCTTGAACTCGATGATTTCATATGCCGATGATGTTACGGTTTAAATAGGATTCGAATTCTTATAATTTCGTTTGAATATATTTACTTGAATTCGTCAATTGATTTATCTCGGCCACTTGATTATGATTGAATGTTGTGATTTGTATTGACCTTTTCAATTCGTATATGTTGTTCCTCGATTTTCACAGCTTTTGTTTCTGACTTGGTTCCGTTCTTTTTGCCTTGGTCATCACAGCTTTGATTTTGCTGGCATTTTGACTTGTTCGAATTATTCCTTGGTCACCACATCTCTGATTCTCTGTTGACTTCGGTTATGGTAATTTTCCTTTGTGCTTGTTGACTTCGGCCAGTTGATACTGTGATAATATTTACTTATTCGATTTGCTATCACCTGACTTGTTGGCATTTGACTTTGGGAAGTGCTTTGCTATTGCCTCTGGTTTCACTACATATATATATATATGTTCATCCATATATATATATATATATTCATGTTGTATGTTGCAGACTTAAGTCTCATTGATGCATTGCATTTGTTTGCATATTTGTTTGGTCTTTTGCTTGTTGTTCATTAGCTTGGTCTGATAATTTTAAAATGGCCATTCGATTATTCTTGAATGATGGTGATTTCTCTGTAACTTCGGCCACTGATTTTGTGATATGAGTTGCGTTGAGCTATGTCCGATATTGTACATGTGTGTTTGCATTGACTTCACTTGAGTTTGGTTCATATGCGGTCAGTGATCATGTTCACACTTGCACTTCAGTAAAAATGGCTCTGACCTTGGTAGCCTCTTCACTTGTTCCACATGAGTCTGGTTGTATTCTATTGTTCACTGTTTCGTTGAATTGTGTGGTGAGTTTTGGTTTGCATCAGTACATGTCTGCATGTGATTATTGATTTGAGATACTGCCTTTTATTTGCAATCTTCATTTCTGAGTAACTTGTGTTCATTGTGTAGTCTGGTTTTGGTTTCTTGATGCAGTTTAGCTTGGACAATCATGTATGGTTGCAGTTTTCATTTCTGTTTGGTTTCCACTGAACTTCAAATTCTCTGGTTCAAGTGATTTTGGAATTTTTGTGTTGTCCACTACCTTTTCTACTTGTTCATTTTTGATTTTGGACTGGTCGAGTTGTTTTAGTGACCATTTTATTGAACTTGTACATTTTGATTGCACCTGTGTTGAATCCAGCTTATAGCTCGGGTTTGACCTTGTGCTCGTGTCGTGACTTTATTTGTATTGCACTTGAGTTGAACCCGGCTTTTGATTGGGTTTGACCTTGTGCTCACCTGTCCCTGTAATTTTATCAAGTGTATATCGGTGTGCATGGCCTTGTGGCATGTACAGTGATACACTGTGCATGTCACAAGTTGTTCGTGTTTGATGAATTCAAATTTAAATGATGACGAACAACCCAAATAATTGAGGCAAATAATATTTTCAAAATACACATTTTATTTTACACTTATACAAATATTTCTTTTTCAATTTTACTGCGTCAGTGTGTATTTTGCAGATAACTCAGATGTTGGATTCATTCTGGAATAGAGTTGAAGAATAAATACGAGTGAAAGAGTGATATGTAGTAAGGTGCTAATGTAAATGATAAATTGTGATGTAATCGAATTCGTATTGTAATTGAAATTGTGTATATATATAGTGAGAGCTCAAATTTATACTATTCAAAATTGTAATAAAAATTTGTTTGAATAAAATATTTGTTTGAATTTAAATTCTATGTTATTGTCCGTAGTAGCGGCCCAGTGGTTGAGACACCTGCCTCCTGTTAATGAGGTCGCAGGTTCGATTCCCGGACTGCCCTACTACCAGAGCTTACCATATGCATACACTCAGATCAGCCACTTATGTGGTGCTCGCGGACCAGGCTAGGTGCACTAGGGGGGGTTTTACGACTCCGGTCGGTTTCCCCCCTGAACAAATTCAAAAAAAAATTCTATGTTATTTATTTTATTCAGCAAATATTTATTTAATTATGTGAAAAATAAAATAGTACAATAACAAATACATTTAAATGAATATATATATGTATATGTTTATTATCATCAAACAAAAATCATATACTAGCATATTCAACAATTAGAACTTCCTTCTTCTTTCTTATATAAAAATTTCATGACCAAAATATTGATTTGATTATTTTTAATAAATAACACCTAAAATAAACACATTTCTCTCTTAGGGAATTCATAAAATATTCATGCAAATTTGGAAAATTATGAAATTGAAAAATCATTTCCAACATAATGTTTTATACAACATATCCAAATTTTGAATCAATAGAAGATCAAAAACTTAGGTTTTGCTCTTAAAACCTCTGAAACAATTCCATGAAAATTCCAATAAATAATCATTTAATCCAATAATGATATAATCAATCCAAACATGACATATTATCACAATCAGTTTGGAAATAAATCATAAATCCAAGAAAAAAGCATAATAATGAGATTGATAATACTATTCATTTTAGATTGGATAAAAGAGATTAAAATTTATTGTTGATTAATTCCCCTTGGCTTTTTCCCTTGAATGTTTTAGATTTCCTCTTCTTGGTAATGGTCGGCCTCTTATGCTAGTTTTGGAGTTTGTAAAATGAAAACGAGAATGAATGAGGGAGGAAAGGGTTCTAGGAATGAAGTAAGGAACCATCCCCAATTTGCCCCTCTCATTCATTCCAGCCTAATCTATATTTAAATCAATCTTATTAATTGATTAGTTAAGACACGACCCAATTAATTATCAAATCTCATTCTCTTTATCCCCATACATCACGTTATTCTATTTAATTTATCTAATTAAATCTCTTGAATAATGTTACACAAAAACTAGGGGTGTTATGGGCTTCCCCACTTAAAGAATTTCGTCCTTGAAATTATGATAAAGGTAACAACAAGCATATCAATCATGCAAACATATATGATAAACACAGAATAGCAATACTAGTATATCCTACTAGCACAAGGTCTATATACGAATATAGAACATACATCAAAATAACTCGGGATAAGTATCTCTAATCCCGTCTTCTGTCTTCCAAGTATAGTTTTTCTCATTGTCATTCACCGGACTTTTACTAACTTGACTGTCTTGTTTCTTAACTTCTTCTCATCTCTTGCTACAACACGAACTGGATGCTTAACAAAAGTCATATCCGGTTTCGCTAATAAATCTTCCAACGCAGTCGGTGCGATATTAGTCTCTGGATCATGAACATATTTTTTAAGATGAGAAACATGAAAAACATTATGGACTTCTGCCAAACTATTCAGTAACTCTATCCGATAAGCGAGTTTCTCGATCCTTTCTATTATAGGAAACAGACAAATGTATCTTGGTGCTAATTTTTTTGACTTTCCAATTCGTACCACCCCCTTCATCGGTGATACTTTAACAAAAACATGGTCTCCAATCGAGAACTCTAAATCCTTACACCTCGTATCTACGTAACTTTTTTGCCTAGACTAAGCTTCCTTCATCCTTTCTTGGATCAACTCAATCTTTTCTATGGCTTCTCTCACCATATCTGGACCAAGAATTGATCTGTCCCTAGCTCTAGCCAATGTGTTGGCGATTTGCACGGCTTTCTATACAAAGCTTCGAAAGGCGCCATTCCTATAGCTATTATTATTGGAAAATTTAACGAAGTGCAAATGGTCTTCCCATGATCCTCCAAAGTCTAGTCACAAGCTCTCAGCAAATCTCAAGTGCCTTGTTCACTCTTTCTATCTGCCTATCCGTCTGTAGTGATAAGTTGTACTCATCTTTAGCTTGATACCTAACACTTCTTGCAGACTCTTCCCGAATTCATTGTGAATAAGGAATCTCTATCACTGAATATACTACTAGGAATCCCATGCAGTCTTATAATATTCTTCATAAACAACTTCACCAAAGTAGGCATTGTTCTTGTCAACCTAACGAAATAAAGTGTGCACTCTTGATCAATTTATCTACCATGACCCAAATGCTTTCATTTTCTCTATTCGACCTCGACAACCCATCAATAAAATCCATGGATATAGAATTCATTTCCAAAGTGGCACTTCTAATGGTTGAAGCAACCCACATGGCTTCTGATGCTTGGCTTTTACTTGCTAACAATTCAAACATTGTTTCATTCCTAAGCCTACATCTCTTTTCATTCCTTCCCATCTTCGTATCCTGATAAATTTTAGTTCCTCCAGGATGAATAGTAAACTTCGTTCGATGGCACTTCCTAAGCACTTCCTTCCTTAGGTCACAAAAATCTGAAACAGACAACCGTCCCTTCTTCCTCAACCATATATTTTGGTTAAGATTGAAACCTTTCAAATCATCAATCCCAGTTCCACCTTTTAGCCTTCTAATTCGTTCAGCTGGTAATGGATGATCTCTTTGCTTAGAAGCAATTCTTTTTATCATTACTGGCCATACTTCTAAACATGACAATATGGAAGTTTTCTGACTAGAACTAGTCGTCGACCTTAACTGCACGCTACAAGTAGTCAATGCCTCTAAATCTTCCATTTTGCTAACATAGTTAACACCACATTATGATGTTTCTTGCAAAGTGCATCTGCGACCTTATTTTCTTTTCCTGGCGTATACTCAATTCCAAAGTCATAAACCATCAAAAACTATAGCCATCTCTACTGCCTTATATTCAACTCCTTCTGAGAGAATAGATACTTCAAAGACTTATGATCCGTGAATAACTCAAATCTTTCTCCTAAGAGATAGTGTCTCCACACCTTCAAAGCATAGATCACCACTGCCACCTCTAAATAATGAGTTGAATGCCTAACTTCATGTGGCCGAAGCTGTCCAAAAGCAAAGGCAATCACTTTACCTCTTTACATTAATACAGCTTATAACCCTATCCCACATGCATCAATATACACCACTAAGTCTTGATTTCCAACCGGAATAACTAAAACGGACGCATTGGTCAATAAATGTTTCATCCTAAAGAATGCTTCTTCACAATTATCGGTTCAAAAAAACTTTACGTCCTTCCTGGCTAGTTTAGTCATAGGTGGCACGCTATAAGAGAAATCCTTGATGAATCTCCGATAATAGCCAACTAGTCCAAGGAAACTCCTTATCTCGATCATAGTCTCATGTCTCTTCCAATTATTAATAGCTTCAATCTTAGCTGGATCCACAGATAACCCTTCTTATGAAACTATATGACCAAGAAACTTTACTTCTCTATTCCAAAAATGACTTTTCGAAAACTTCACTTTTAGTTGATGTTGCCTCAACGTCTCAAGCACTATTTTAAGATGAGTCTCATGATCTTGCTTATTCTTAGAATATATCGGAATGTCATCTATTCACATCAAAATGAATCTGTCCACATACTATCGGAAGATTCGGTTCATTATATCCACAAAGAAAGCAAGTGCATCAGTCAGTCCAAAGGGCATGACTAACCATTCATATGAACCATACCTCATTCAAAACACCGTCAAAGGAATACTCTCCTCTACCACTCTTAATTGATGGAATCATGACGCCATATCCAATTAGGAAAATACTTTGGCTTCACTCAACTGATCAAACAAGTCATCTGTTCTTGGCAAAGGATACCAATTCTTTATCGTTCTCTCATTCAACTTACGATAATCAATACACATCCTTAACGACCGATCCGATTTTTTAACGAACACCGCGATCGCTCCCTAAGACGAACTGCTTGGTCTAATAAAATTCTTCCCTTCTAAGTCCACCAGCAGCACCTTTAACTCTTTCATCTCAGTAAGTGTTATTTTGCTAGGCAGTCTACTTACGGATTCAGCTTCAGGTACAAAATCTATTCGAAACTCAATAGCTCATTACAGCGGTAATCCTGTAATCGGCTTAAATAGGCTCAAAGACGTCTGCATATTCTCTTACAATAAAAACCCGATTCACTTCATCCTCCACTTCCATTTCACCTAATAAAGCACATACATTTAAACTCGAATTTTCCACTGAGTATATAATTCGATCACGGCTATTAGGCCGTCTTAATGAAATCTTCTTATCTTGATAAAATATCTTAGCATCATATCTGCTTAACAATCCGTACCTAGAATAATCCCAAAACCCACAAAATCAAATACATGCAAATTGCATGTAAATGCATGACTAAACAGCTCAATTTATAAATGGTCACATCTCATCTCAAGAGTTGCATAACCTGCAATCGAATTCACAACCCTTGAGGAAGTAATAAGATACAATGGTTCTATATTTAACTTATCCACCAAACAATGTAAGATAAAAGAATATGATGCGGCAGTATCAAATAATACTTTAACAAGTATGTCATGAATCAAAAGCGTACTTCCCATCACGAACATTCCTTTCTCCTCTGCGGTCGGTCTAGAAGCTGACGGCTCCAGAGCAAAAACCTTCCCTTTATCAGCCTTGACCGCTTCTGGACATTTATTCTTATAATTTCCCACCTGGTTGCAGATAAAACACTTCACGTTCTTCTTTCCAACAACCGTCTTTCCATCACTAGATCGACACTCATTGGAAAACTGTCATTTCTTATCACACTTATAGCAAACAATATTAGCTTTCCCTTTCTTGGCAGCTCTGCCCTTTTGAGCTCCTTTCTTTTTAAAGAACTTTCTCTTCTTGCTCCAAGAACCTTGAGTCTCCATAGGCTTGTCGTTTCCAAATGTCGAAAGCATTCCCTCGTTCCTTATCGCTATCTCTACGACCACATCAGATGGATCTCTAAGATGCGGTATTGTTGCTCTGGCAATTTCCGCCTTCAATCCCTAAATGAACTTCTCATTCCTTTTGATTATAGTGTCAATAGTAGCATGTCTGTATCTGGCCAACTCATGAAACTTAGTTGCATACTCCAAAACCGACATCTTCCTCTGCTCCAATTCCATAAACTTCCTAAGCAAAGGTTAACTTGGCTATCTCAGATAAGAACATTTCCTCGACCCTCCTTCTAAACTCGGTCTAAGTCAAATTCTCCTATGGTAATCCTACCATCACATTGTTCCACCAATACAAAGCAGCTCCTTACAAATGCCTCGATGCCAACCTCCTCTTCTGCTCATCATTCAAGCCTAAGTCAGCAAAGGTTCTCTCACGGTGCAACAGCCAATTCTCAACTTCAATAGCATTCTCCATTCCTAGAAAAGGCTTTCCTCCCAGATTGGTATAATCACAACTCAACTTAGCATAGTTGTTGCCAACTGATACCTTGGGATCAGCTCCTCTCGCATTAGCAACATTTCCTCCAAACAAACCAGCAGCAGCTCCAGCTTGCATCATGTTCACGAAGAACTGGTACATAGTCCCCACATCTACTGGCGGGGTTCCAGCACTCACATTAACATTTGCATTTGGATTAGCATTTGCTTATTGATCTGAATTCCTTCTAGTATTGGGCTGAACATTTCCATTAGTTGTGGTGCTTCCTCCACCTAAATTCATGGATTAACATTTGCTTGTTGATCCAAATTCCTTCTAGTATTGGACCGAACATTTCTATTAGTTGTAGTGCTTCCTCCACCTAGATTCACTCTTCCATTTCTTGCTTCCATACCTTGCTTTCTCGTAATCTGCATACGATCTTTAATAAGCTACAGAAGAACGGTCTAAGTGAGAGGGAAGAATAGAGATATAGAAAATACAAGTATGGTACTATAGCGTTATCCCATACCCAAATCTTATTCTCTGATTCTTTTGTATTATACTTTCAAAAAATTTTAAGTCTTATTTTCATCAAAAGCTTTTAATTTTTACATAAACCTATGCTCTGATACTAAGTTGTAACATCCCCCATTTTGAGGCTCGAAACTAAGCGCTACGGATGCTGCAGCCATCAATAATATTAATTTTTGGTGATAAAATGGGATCCGTTAATTGTATCTATAACATCAGGAGCAGAAGAATATGAAAATTTTCAAAACCCATTTTATTAATAACTTTCATATTCATTACATAATCCTATTGATTCCAAATTCAAATAAAATATAATAATTACAATTATAATCTAAGATCGACATATGAAGATGCCCTCTTCGGTGATCAAAGTCGAACTACTTGATAGTTTTAGATCCTGTCATTACATCTATTCAACAAAGAAAAGACATTAGATAACACAGCAGAAATAAACTCCCAATATTAGCTAGCTTGCCTCATGCACGTCTCCGGAAGCTTAATCGTCTAACCTGAAATTATCTACTCTTGACCTACTCAAATGAGTACCCGAGAGTTTAGGGGGAAAAACAAAAACTTTGGGTCAGACAAAAAGTCTGGTGTGAATAATAATATGTCATCTCAAATCAAAATAGATATATAGTGAGAGTACGCCACTGAGTGGATCGGGTTTTCCCCTCACTAGTATCTTGTCTAAATATGTCGATCATAAATCATGCACCTTCAACCACATTGGTTAGAACATCATAATATAATCATATGCAAGCATGCAATGTGGGTAAGTATGACTAATATGTCTTCATAGGGTTATGCATTCCCACAATCTACCCAATCTCATAAAATGGACTATCTGTCCCTAATCTTTGGCATATCTGTCTTAAATTAAATGGACTATCTGTCTCAAATCAAATGAACTATCTATCTCAACTCATATGGACTACCCATCATACATCTCATATGAACTATCTATCTCGGGTTATATGGATTATCCATCACACATATCATAGTTTTCCTAGGGTTATTATGAACCTATCGAGAATTATATAGACTATCGTTTCATATATCATGTGGACTATCCATCACACATATCATAGTTTTCCTATGATTACTATGAACCTATTGGATTTCACAGGTTAACCAATTACCTAACTCCTCATATGGTTAGGAGTAAACAAGTATTCTTTTGATCAGTTCAGGGCATCCTAACACAATTGATCTATCTGATCCGCTGGATGCAATTCTACTCACTCAGGAGTTAAGTCCGACCATACTCACTACTTGGACAACCTAACTGGTAGTTCTACCCTTACACCCCAAGATATAATGTTGGGCCACGACGATGTGAATATGCTAATGAAAATCATATAAATATAACAGACCATATGGTAACAAGAATAGATTGCATTTATTCAAATATGTTCAATCAATAGTCATTGGCATTACAAAATTACTTAATACAAGTAATAATTTCCTTTCGCAAATTCATATAAAACTTTGGGTTAAAATACCATTTTATTTGCTTAAAAACAATTATCATTATAAATGATTAACCACTTAAAATCTTTCTTTAAAATAGGGAAAACGTAGCCCAATTCTTAACCAAAATCCTGTGCCAAAATATAACCATCTTCAAATAGCTTTTAAATCATTCGGTATCAAAATGAGTTTGTCATGCCTCTAAAACGTATGGCCTATCGAGCCATTAAATAAAGCTATTCAATTTATAAACATACGGCATCTATGTCGCTAGAATAGGATATCGAGCCTCTATATCGACTCTCTAAAACAAACAATCTAAATTGTAAAACATAGGGAAATAATGCTGAAATTAAATGGTTATCGACATTCTAAAATACATAGGCTATCGTGACTTTAAAACATAGCTTTCGGTTTGCAAAACATAGGGCCATCGCACCTATAAATCATAGATGTCGAATTTATAAACATACGACATCAATGCCGCAAAACATAGATGTATAATAAATAGGCGACAAGGGGTATTGGAGGGATACCGATCCTTTAAACATTAGAGGGTGTCGGATCCATAAAAACTTGGAATGTTGAATATTTAAAATCTTGAGGATGCCTAACCCTTAAAACAAAGAAGGTGCCGGACTTTTAAAAGAACGATATAGGGTCCTGAAACCCTAAGATGCCGAGCCTCTATAACCATGAGATATCGAACCCCTACAGAAATTGGTGCCGAACTTCTATATGAACAGACACATCACGTATCTACTGAGTAAATATCGCATATATCACTCCATATAGATGACGTGTCTATAAATCGATACAATGTCTATCGAATAGATATTTCATGTATCGACCTTTATAGATGTCGAATAACAAAGAGATGAAGGTGCTGAATATCTATAATGACATTTCTATAAATAATTATAAAACTGATTTGTTTCTTTTTATAGCTAATTCATTCCACCAACTCTTGCCCCTTATCAAAATATGATTGGCTAACAAAATACTTTACGTATCCTTTTTAGAAATTACCAGTAGATCTCATTCTAGCTTCCCAAAATAATTTCCAAACCCTCATAATTAATATCTTATCTTATATTAATTAAACACTTTTCATAGAAAATAATAACCATGTGGGAAAATTCTCCAAAAATCATCAAAATTTAAAATTTCCTTCTTCTTTCTTATATAAAAATTTTAGGACCAAAATATTAATTTAATTATTTTTAATAATTAAAACCCAAAATAGACACATTTCCCTCTTAGAAAATTCATAAAATATTCATGCGAATCTGAAAAATTATGAAATTGAAAACCCATCTTCAAAATAATGTTTTACACAACATATCCAAATTTTGAATCAACGAGAGATTAAAAGTTTAGGTTTTTCTCTTAAAACCCATTAAAACAATTCCATGAAAATTCCAATAAATCATCATTCAATCTAATAATGATATAATAAATCCAAACATGACATATTATCACAATCAATTCAGAAATAAATCATAAATCCAAGAACAAAGCGTAAAATGAGATGGACACTATTATTCACCTTAGATTGGACAAGAGAGATTGAGATTTGTTGTTGATTAATTCCCCTTAGCTTTTCCTTTGTATGGTTTAGATTTCCTCTTCTTGGTAATGGCCGGCCTCTTATGTTGGTTTTGGAGTTTGTAAAATGAAAATGAGAATGAATGAGAGAGGAAAGGGTTTCAGGAATGAAGTAAGGAACTATCCCAATTTCCCCCTCTCATTCAGTCCAACCTATTCTATGTTTAAATCAATCTTATTAATTGATTAGTTAAGACATGACCTAATTAATTATCAAATCTTATTCTCTTTATCCCCACACATCTCATCATTCTATTTAATTTATCTAATTAAATCTCCTGAATAACGTTACTAAAAAATTAGGAGATGTTACACTGGAGGTGCGGGTTATTACAGTGTAGGGGAACAAGTAGCAGCTACCTAAAAGTAAAATTGAATAACCATGTTTAACGAGGCAGGTATTTGATGACAAACACAACTATTTTGGATAAAGAGATGGAAAAGTAAACATATAATAGGAAAGTTCACAACAGAGAACAAGTAGAGTCCATAAATTATGGTAATATAGAATAAAATGAATGGACTTAGTAACATTTGAAAGATTAATCTATGACATAAGGAAAACTTGAAGAGAAATAAGATCTTGGGTGAAAAGATACAATTCCTTGAATGATTTTAATTATTTAGATTGATTAGGAAAAAGTTAAAAATTGTGATTTCAATTTAGACTAATTAGGAAAATATAAAAATTTTGTAGGCAACTTTGTACAACATAGAAGGGATATCTTCTGTAGGTTGTTTAGTAAAAAGGATAAACCATTACAAGACTAAGATTGAATGTAATATTATAAAAGAAATATATTGATATCGTGAATTATACAGTCGATATAAGTATAAGTAAAATCTTTAATAATAATTGTAATACATTTAGTGTCCCACTTTTTTGTGTCAGTGTGAACTAACAAAAACGCTCCTCTATAGATATTATCAAACTTTAGTGTCACTTAAAAATATGATATAACTAATAAATTTCATTTGTAAATTCAAAACGTCTCTCTACGAATATTATCAAATCTTAATATCACTTAAGAATAGAATCTAACAAATAAACTTCTACATGTTCGTTTTTTATTGTAGTTAATAATATAAATAAAAATTCAAACTAACAAAAAAAATTAGGTTTTGCAACTTATAAATAAAAATTCAAACTAACTACACATGATTTCAACGTAAAAATATGGCTAAATATTTATGCAACTCATTTCTTTTGAATGTGTTAAATATGTATAATTTGTAGAGAAACAATTCATGCGCGAAGCGCGTGCTATCATAATGCAGGAAACGCGTGTCGTAACGCTCGTGTGTGTGTAATAGTTAGAATAGAGTAACAATTTTTTGGTCCGATCGCAAGGTTCCAAAAATACCTTTATATTCAAATAATAGATCAGAGGTTTGAATCCCGCTCAGAACAAAAATGACGTCCATTTCCAAATGAAAATTTTGATACATATAACGACATGTGATTAGACGCTTTGACTTTGGTGCGAGATGTCACAGATTTAAAACTTGCATAGCATGATTCGAACCGTTGTACATATAATGACACGTAGTATGTTGTATACTATCCAAGACTTGTAGTACTAATAAGTGCTACCATATAAGTACCCAATTTCAAAAAGAAAATGATACATAATATCACAAGTTCAAATTCTAATCTCAATAATTTTCTTAATGTTTGTTCTCATAATTTTGAACTTTTACTTATCAAAGCTATATAAAAAATTAAGGGTCTGGTTGGTTTCTTTTTGCGCTTTGTGTTTTGCGTTTTCAACATTCGTAACAAAATATAAAGATAACAGAAGAGAAATTTAAAATTTAAATCATTACGACGACGATGGAGGGACGACAAAGAAGATGGAGGAAAGACGGAGGGGATGGATTATTCTTCATTTTTTTTCTTATTTCTCAAAACACGAGAACAAAATAAATTTGTTTTCTATTTTATATGTTCGGTTTATTTTCCAAATTGATTGTTTTCCACAAATACATACGTCGTGCGTACATTTTTTGATCGAAAATATGAAACTAAAATGACAAACCAACTGGAACCTAAATTTAACGAGAGTTCGAATCCTGCTCAAAATAATATCTATTTTCAAACGAAAATTTTGTTACATAAATCATATCACAAGTTCAAATTTTGATTATAGTTTTCATAATATTTTTATTTTTATTTGTAATTTTGAATTTTTACTTTGATAAAATTTAACAATTTTATATCATGTAAGGGTATTTTATTGAAAATAATAATTCTGGTAATAATATTTGCCGTGAATATAGTTACCGTAGTCAGAAGAACTAAACTCGAGTTAACTCAACTGCTATATATATCATATCCTGCAAAGGGAAATTAATCTTTTTCTTTCCCTTATTACGTTAAGTCTAATTTCCTCATTAGGTCTACGAAATCGATCAGGTATTTCAAATGCTTAAACTAGGGTTTTTAATTGGAATTATATTTATAGTTTATAATTAATTTCGAGAGCTTTGATCAGGAAATTTCTGTGGGTTCCCGTATGTTCAATTTAATAGGTGTTCACGCAGTTATAGCCTTCTATAATAATTATAATAATTGGATCTGTGGCTGTAAGCCGTGATTGGATAAACAACTGTTAATTTCTTCCAAATGTTAAGAAATTCTGTTATATCTAACTAATAATTTGAAAAGAGTGAACAAAAACTGTTTTTTTCCTGCACCAAATTGAATATTGTATCGATATTAACGATTTTTTCTCGTTTTAATTGTATTTTGAAAAGCAGAAACTGTATTTAGCATCTACATACAATGGATAGTAGTATAATCGAAGAGGATTTAGCGATTAAGGCCGTGATCGAAGCAGCAGCCTTGGATTATGGTGTAAGGTGAGATTAGTTACTTTTTTCTTATTTTAATATTTTGCTATATGTTAAAAATAATTTGAAGATAGATATTTATATCTGGTCTTCTTTTTTTTTACTGCAGGGATTACAAAAATCGTTATAGTTGGAAAAGGGAGGGTTATACAAAAACAAATCGCACTTGTGGTAATTTTCCAACAAATAAAGTGAAATAAATAGATTCTCTGCTAATTTGCTGATGTTTGAATCCACTAACAAATTATATCTGTCAATCCTTTATGCTATACATTGTTAAGAATATTCCCAAATTAGGAAAAGAGTGTGAGGTCCCTTTCCTAATTTTTGTAGAAAAAGAGTGTGGTGTCCCTTTCCTAATTTTTGTGTGATTGCAGAAAAAGCCCTCAATAATTCTATAAATCGGGTACCTATGTTTTATTCGAAAGACAGAAAAACACAAACCAGTTTGTGCTAATAGTAGAAAATGAAGTTATTTGATTTTTTTTTTTCAAAAATTTATTTGAATACCGAGTATAAAAAGTGCGAATCGATTTTTAATTCTAAAAAACTTCTTGGGAAATGCAATTTAGTTTGAGTTTATTAGTTTTGGGAAATAAGAACCAAGTTTACATGTTTATTTTTGTAACAAACACATTGAAAATAGGAGTACACGGTACTCAAAGCCTCTTTCACAATTAAACAAAACTGAGACATGATCTCGACAGTTGACAAAACTGGGATGTGCTTCGAATCCAATCATAAGTGTAATTCAATCAAATATTTGTTGCGTGATTATTCCTTCTAAGCCTAGACTTATCAGTCTTATGATCAAATTACGGTAGCATAGTTAGATGATTTACGAGTTCAGCATTTGTTATTAAAAGATCCTCATAAGTTTGATACATGATATATTCAAGACTTTTCTCGATAGTTTCACAGGCTAAGAAACGTGACTATAAAAGTTTGGTTGAAGCAAGAACTCCGCCTGCTGGCTATCTTTGTCTTCGGTGTAGAATGCCTGGTTAGTCATACTCTTAAACTTCTATAGTTGGTTCAACATAGTTGTTTGGTTAAATGTGCCTAAAAATGTCCTTAATATCCGTTTTGAATTACATTTTCCTCTTTCTCCAGGTCATCTGATACAGCACTGCCCTACAAATGGCGACCCAGACTATGATTTCAAAGGAACGAAACCTGCAACTGGCATCTCTAAATCGATGTCAAATAGAAAAGCTGTGGCGTTGCAGCCTAATGAGTAAGAACTTTTCTTTATCTACCTTTTCTAATATATGCAACAACCGTAGGAGATAATGTTCTAAATTTAAAATAATGCAGAGCTGAATTTGAGAAAATGGTAGATTGTTTGCCTACAAGACATGTCGTGGATATTCCAAAAGAACTACACTGCCCACTGTGCAATCGGGTAATGCAAGATGCTGCACTCACAAGCAAATGTTGTTTCAAAAGCTACTGCGACAAATGTATGTTTACGAAATTTCTTAGACTTTTTAGTTTTTACTTTATTATTTTTATGTTTACGGTAAACTGAAGTTTTGTGAACTTTACATAGGTATAAGAGATTACACAATTAGTAGGGATAAGTGTGCTTGTGGTGCTCCAAGTAAAGTTGATGCCCTCATACCAAATGTAACCGTTCGAACTACCATTGCCCGTTATCTCAGTTTATCAAATGGCAGTTCTACTTTTCCAAATGGTACATGAATTTACCTACGATATCATAGATTAACTTATGGTTTCATAAGCATATATTTGTATTCCTCAATTCTTTGAGCTTATCGTAATCTTACAGAGGTTCGATCCACCAACAACGCAAAGCCAAAATCCCATTCACCTCAGAATGTAGAGAATAAAGAAAATACTGAAGCAAAGGCTACTGACATGCCTGAAACTACTGCAAAATTGGTAAAAGAACCCTTGGCAGTAAAAAGGTCAAAAAAGAGAAAAATAACTCAAGCGGTCATGAATGTTGGGATACAATCTGTAAACTGCATGATGCCTTATCAGTGGTTCGGCTACTACAGTTACATGCCGAATCCTGGTGTTGGAAATACGATGCCTACTGTTTCTCAAAGGTATCTTGAGTTTGTAATTAGTTTCACGCACACACATGTGCACATGCACGCATTCGGGTTTTGTGCTGGATACATGTATACAACTTGTTTGGTTTATTACAGCGAGCTTTCAAAGGATTGGGTAGCGAATAACAAAGGCAATGGCGCAACAAAGGCAAAGCTCGCTTCTCATTTATTTATAATTATTTATCTGAATATATCTGCACTTAGTTCCTTAATTATTCTTTGTTCCTGTGTTTGTGTATGTATCTTGATTGTATTTAACATGAACATGATGTCTTTGGTAGGTTTTTCTTCCTTTATTTTATTTGTTTATTTATTTGAAGTAGGATAGCTATATGCATAACTTTGAATGCATGTTATATGTATACATACACACATACAACATCTTAAAGGCTGCTTGGGAAAATCCAATAGTGGAACTTACGTACTTATGGGTGTATACTTGGAAGGAGTTGTCCTATGGACGTTCAGTACTCCAGCATACTATGCATGTGATGTGAAATCATTGCACCAAGTTATACTTTCAAAAGTACAGTAAGGGCCATGCTGAATGGATTTTTTCAGTTAGGCATTGCTTCACAATAGAAAAGATAAACAATTACACGATGGTATTGATTTTTTTTGGTAGAACATAGCATCTGCTTCGTTATTTATTTATTTCTATTCCCAGACTGCAGAGTGAGAGTTTTGAACATGTGTTTAAAGAGATCGTGTATCTTTTAATTATTTATTTGTTTTGGGATAATTCGCAAGTATTCGCGTAGAGAAGAAAATACCAAATTATTGTACCATCTTCCCACTTATTTTCTTTTTCTTTTTGCCCATTTTAGTTTTTCAAAATCTTATTGATAATACGAACAAAATCATGGAAACCCAATTTCTTTTTATTTATTGATTTTATTAATGTTTACGTATTATATTACACACATACACACGCTCGCACACTATCAAATTTTACTATTTGTCCTATTAACAATTCGATTTTTTGCTTAGTTTTGTTTTTGTTTTTATGTTGATAATTGTTTTATTATAAATTATACATACACTTGGTTTTGTATTATTAATTTTAGGAAAATTCTATTGGGACACAAGTTAATGACAAAATTGATGAAACAATGAATTCCATGGTTTAATTATGATTACTCCTGATTTCAACTTTATATGTGAATTCGATGAGATCCAACGGTCAAGATTCATTGTATCACCAATGGTGTTTTATTTTATAATTAAATAGCCCTTTATTTTATTAGATTAAAAACGTAAGGAAAATTATTTTTCAATGCTTATAAAAATTAATTTCATTGGTGATTAGACTTTTTGATAATTTTTAGTTTTGTATATATGTGTTTCCTATTTGAAGAGGATATAATTTTTTAATGTATATTTTCAATTACTTGTATGTTTATGACGAATTTCGATAAATGAATTTAGTTATATTACAAAGATTTTAAGCCATTTAATGGTTTTTATTTTTATTTTTATAAAATATTCAAATCTTTTCAAACATTTTTGTTTCAAAAATAACTGTGAATAAATTTGATTTTCTTTAAGAAGGCGAACTTTTAAACAAATTTGAATTTTCCTTTTAAGATTGATCTGAAAATATTTGTTTTTCGAAAAAAGTTTCAACTTATTCGAAAATATCAATCTATTTTGAAAAATATGATTTTTCTTTTGAATATTCGATTTTGGAAAATATATTAATTTACAAAGTACAACAATTTAAATTATATATATAATGATTTTATCGTTACTAAAATATAAAATGTCAAAATAAATATATGAAATCTGATTTAAGATACTCGTGGACATTTGAATATAAAATATCACTAACCTTATGAAAAATTCCAAAAGTTGTGCTATCAATGATAAATCAATATTCTAACTATATTAAAAAGTGGTTTAGAGATTAAACTCTCAAGAATGCCTTTCTTTAAGAAAAATTTAAGAATGCATTTAAAGATAGAAATGCTACAACACTCTCTCTCATGAAGTATGACTATATTTGCTTTTCCACGGGTGGAAATCAGTAGGTCCCTAAGTACAATGATTAATTCCTTCATAATTGATTTGTAGAACCCATTGATTCTCACTAATAGAAGCGCTAGTATAGTAGTGTTGGTAGCATTTCTCTCGTATCTTGTAAACTAAAGTTTGTTGAAGTTGACATCTTAGGTCATTAAGAGGTTTGACAATAAGCTAGGAAATGAGGCTTTAATTTATATATATATATATATATATATATATATATATATATATATATATATTAAGTTTATTTTACTTTCTATGACCGCAAAGTCCTCATCAAACACGATAAAAATACATTATTGTTACTATTACGATAACCTAAGCACTTTAGTAGTCAAACTTCTATGGATGTTTGGAAACTTCATCACTAGATGGAAAATGGATTGAAATATAACACCAAATTAGGAGGATAAGCATAAATAGGAACATGAACACGAGCAAGAACAGATGCATAAGGAACACCAAATTGAGCTTGAGTAGGGCATTGTTGAGATATAAGAACACAAGGTTGTCAACAAAAGCAAACTGGATCTCAGCAAAGTCAAACTTGTTCATCGTGCTCTCTACTCCATGATCGACCATCTTCTCACCATTAAGATATGTCGATGTTGGTGGAGGCACAATAACGACCATTGATGCGAACACTTTCCTTTTGATATGCATCCATGCATCATCAAATCGAACAGTCGCCACTTTTAGGCAACAACTTCCTCTTAGAGATGAAGAGTCCATCGATATTACTTTTGTTGTCGTAGCAAAAAGCTAAGATTGTCAAAAATAGTTTTTTTGGTCGCATCCCAAGACATATAAAAGAATATTGATCGATCGAAATTCCTTAAATCACATATAATGTTATCCCACTTGTTGGTTGGATGTAGGGTAGTGGTTATGTCTAACTTGATGGATTCAGACTCGACATGACGAGACTCGTGTCTAGTCAGGCGGGGTTTTGTTGGGTTTAAATCATAAAAACCAAAAGCTAAGACAATCCGACTCAAGGTTCTATTTGAATCAGGTTTTCTATTTGAGTCGGGTTGAGTAATAAATTAGTTAATATATATTTTATGTAGTTATCGAGTCTTTCAGGTTGGATGAAATGATTGATCAAGCCTTTAAGATATTCTATAGTTCTTACCCGACCTAAGCTTATCAGGTCAAGGTTAATCCATATTGGATATGGGTCTTGTCGGTTCGATTAGACTTTTTCGGGTTTTATTTTAGTTGTCATCCCTATTCACACGTTTATACTTCATACTTCCTCCAACATCACGATGATTAGGTTTCTACGATTGCGATGAAAGCTTGATACAATTTCATTTGTCTTTATTTCCAACAAAGCAAACATACATTGATGTGTATGTCCACCAGTTCCTTGGACTAGCTAAAGAAAAAGAAATGGTTGCACATGTAGAAGATAAACCATCTTCGAATTTATAACAATACACTCTATTAGATTTGTAAAAAGGAATGAAACTTATAAAAGTTATGGAAGGCGTCAAACATACCTTACGTTATGCTTGTAAAATTTTACTATATAAAATGAATATCTAGTGTATACTCTTCATTTTATCATCGGCATATGATGAGCAAAACTAATGTAAGCCTACGTCAACTTGAAATATTCAAAGACATTTAGGGTGGGTTGCTCCCACATAGCCAAAAACGTTAATCATTTGACAGGTAGTATAACCACATGTTTAGAGTTCACAGGTTCGAACCCATAATCAATGCAAACTGTTTTCTCTTGTAGTTTACTTTAGGAACAAACTATTTTGTATTAAAAAAAGAAAAAAATATTGATTAGGAAATAAAATCAATTTTATTTGTAATGAAATATAAGGGTAATTTAGAAATAAATCGTTTATTGTTTGAGGGCTCATCGAATTCATCTTGCACTTCTTCGAGGGGGTAATTTAGAACAAACTATTTTCTTAATCGCTTATTGCACAATAATTAAAACTTATTCTAATTTCGCTCTCTTTTTTATAAAACCTGCAGATGTCCAATTCACAAGACTACTACAAATCAAAGCAATTGAAGAAATCGAATTTACCTCGAAACAGGATGAACTGGGAACGTTCCAACGATCACAATATCACTGTTGTAGGACCTTGATGTCATTTGAATTTGCTTGGAAAGTTATTTGTTTGTATAATGAAAGAGACTATTTTTTCTTCTATACATAACTAGATTTTCCATCTTTATTTCCAGTTATAATCATCTAAATAGTTTGCATGTCTATTATCACTTTAGTTCACGCATATATCTTGTTAACATTTTGAACGTTAAGAATTTGGGACAAGTTGTATAGGGTTTTAGTTATTGCCAATTTCAATGAATTCTCTTCTACCATTCACATCCAAAACCCTAAAACAACCAATTCCCTTCCGTCTCCAATCAATCTATTCCCACCGTCTGATTAACAATAACAAGGACGACTACAAAGCCTTAAACTCCACCGCCTCCGACAAACAACTCCCAGCTGTCCGAACGTACGAAAACGATCTGTGCTCCTTGTCTCTAGTCGGGTCAGTCGATTTCGAGCAGGCGTCCACCGCAGCCGCGGCTGATGGAGGAGAGACTTCCAATGATCATTTGGCGGGTAACTTGGGGACTATGGTGGTGGAAACTGTTTCTCCAGGGGACGATGATGATAGGAGTACTATATCGACAAGATTGGTTCGTTCGCATCTTTTCCTTTCATTTCATTATCGAACATATGAGAGCTGCTGAAACTGTTTGGTTTTAGAACTATTTTCTGAACAACAACATGATTTCCATTCAGAATGATCCAGCATGAAAATAACTGAAAAATATACTGGAAAATACTCAACGCCTCATTTCTTAAAAATCAGATCAAATCCTAACGATGATTGAACTGTATAATATTCCCAACTTGTGTTGCCGTCTTAATTGTATATCATATCTGATTGGTATTGCTGTCTAAATGATTTTCACACTCGAAATCCATTTAAGTTATTTTCCTATAAAAAAGAATAAAAAGAATAGTCGAACCAAAAACCATTACAGTTTGACTTTGATCTACACAACTTGTTCAATTAGTATTCCTTTCTATGTGGTTTTTCTATACAGTTTTTATTGTCTTTGGATCTGTATAATTTTAAGTGTGTCTGTTTTATTCAATCATTTTTTGATGGGTAATTTTGAGTATGATTTGCGGTAAGAGTGCTGCTACACTTATTTTAGAGAACTTGTATTAGCAGAAGAGGCAGAATTAATCTAGAAAAAATTTAACAAAATATCACAAACAAATGCATATTTCAAACAACAAACAAATGGCGATCATAAGGTAAAACTTTCAGACTTCTATTGCAATTCCGTTACATCGCAATGGCAAAAGAATGGGTATTTTAATTTTTGTCTCAGTTATTGGTTTTACTTTGTTACAAATACATCGAAAGATGATATGCAACTGAGATAAAAAAAATTATTTTGGTTCCAATATAAAAAATTCTTCAGCGTAATTTGATTTTGATGGGTTAACTATTAGAACGGATGTGGAGTTTTAAATCATGTTCATCTCGTTTGAGATCTCCCACAAGATCAATTTTTTTTCCCACATGAATGAGGCAAAGTTTGAAGTATAGTTGTTATCTTGTTTGATTCCATAGCCATGAAAACATACTATGGGGCAAAAGCGGTGATTATACATGTTCCCATGACGCGAAACATAGAGAAGGCACATCAAACGACGCATATGGCTCAAACGCGCACGATGCATAAAGGACGCCTTTATTTCCTCGCTGTTTATTTTTTTGTCACAATAAAAAATGCATAAAAATTAGTATTCATCGTATGATTGTCTTTACAAATTGATTTTTTTTCTCAGTTCCAAAGGATGATGATTTTCTTAATTTATCTTCATTAGGAGATGGACACATGTACGTGAAAAAACCAAGTCTCATATGTAATATTCTTAAAGTAAGTTATAATATGACATTGGTCATGTATGCATAAACTAATATTGACATTTGTATTATATATCCACATAACAAAATATGTGTATGTGGTATTAACGGTAAAGACAAAGACTGATTATGATTTAATGTTGAAAACAATATCGGATGGATGTGTATTAACTAGGTAGGACAAAAGATAACAATGTCATCTTAATGTTCATACCGTTGAATATCATGCACCAATAGCCTAAACTACAACTGCATGATCTACTTAACAATTAAAGGTTATTGTAACACCCCTATTTTTGATTGCACGTTATTAAGATATTTAATTAGGAAATAATTATATAAATAATGTAGTAAAATATAAATATATAGGTAAGTGTGGATAATTCAATATTAAAATAATTTGAATTTCAAACTTTAAATGGAGAATTGGTTTATAAAGAAAGGGATTAAAGGCTTTAATTACATAAGGGAGAGATAAGGAAAATAAAGATAAAACAAATGATTTAATTCCCTTAACATAACCCCTCCCCCTTTATTATTTCGACCACACTATTCCTATTATAAGAAAAGAAAATTAAAGCTAAGAACCAAGAGATCTCCATTAAAGAAAACTCGACAAAGAAGAAAAAGAGAAAGAAAAGACTAAGAAAAGAAGTTTGGGCAATTACCCCCACAACAAATCAAATCAAATTAAGGTGAATGATATTTCCATCTCTTTGTTTATGAAGTGTTTTATTCAGGTTCAGTGTAGATCCGAATTCGGATTCATGCGTATGGATTGGATATTCATGTATGTGGATTAATAGTTATCATTTGAGAATTTAAGAAATATTCATAAATGGTTTTGGATGTGAAAAACTAAGGCTATGTTTGGTTTACCGTTTTTAGTTTTGAGTTTTCGTCCATACAAAAACACGAAAACGCACGTATATTATGAAAAATTGCCATTTTAGAAAACGAATTTAACACACAAAATAGAAAACAACTTTTTTTCATTTTTCGTGTTTTGAGAAAAACGGAAGCACGAGCAACAATTCATCCTTCCATCATTCCTCCATCCACTTCGTGGTCCCCTCCAATCTTCCGTTCATCCCTTCCGTCCTCCCTTCATTCTTCTCATATTTTGTAATTAATGTTGAAAACTCAAAACATAAAATACAAAATAAACCAAACGACCCCTAAGTTTTTGATCTTCAAATATTCTAAAATTTTAATATGATGTTTGAAATATTTTTTTGAGATGTGTTTTTTAATTTCATAATATTTGGAATTGTTATGAATTTGTTATGAATTTTCTAAGTGAGAAAATAGATGATTTTAGAATTTAATTATTTAAAATATGAAATTAATTATTTTGATTTGAAATTTTTAAATCTTGATAAAGAAGTAGATATTGATTTTTGTGAATTTTTGTGGATTTTCCCTAGATGATTATAATTAAATTGTTATAAGCAAAAGGGTTTTATTGCATAATGGGATAAATGACATATTTTAAGGAAAATTGTATTATTGGAAAAATAAGGGAAGTTTTCTTCTTTGATATGCTATAAAATTCTGAAAAGATTTTGTTATGAGATTTTAACAAATAAATTGATTTGGTAAAAAGTTAATACTTTAAAGGGAATAATTCAGTTTTGCAATTATTTACGTAAATGTCATTGTCAACCCTCGATAGGCATCTTTTTATCAAGCTTCAATAGCCATTTGATTAATCAACATGCGATAGACCTTATTTTATCAACATGCGACGGCTGTTTTTATTGATCTTTGTTGGCTGTTTTTATCAACCTTCGATGGCTACTGTTTTGTCATAAAGCGTTGACTATATTTTCATCAATGCTCGATAGCTATATTTTTATCAACATACAATGGCTATACTTTGTCAACTCTCGAAAGCCATATTTTGTCAACCTTCGATTGCTATGTTTTGTCAACCCTCGATAGCTATATTTTGTCAATTTTCGATAACTCTATATTGCCAACTTGCGATAGCTATATACTTGGTCAATTTACGATAGCCTTGTTTGATTTATCGAGTTGTGATGGCTTATATTGGTTGATATGCGATAGCTATAATATCAATATGTGATAGCTCTATATAGTGTCAACATGCGATAGCATGATTTTCTTTGGCATGCGATAGCCTATGTTTTCAACATGCGATAGCATGAGATTTTTCAAGGTGCGATGGCACATGATTTTGAAAGGGAGGATGACTAGTTTTATAACACTTGGTATACTTTCAACTCTATTTTGGGCAAAGTTTTACTTAAACAAAAAAGAAGGTTTTGTTAAGTATTTTATAAGCTTTCAAATGAAAGAAAGAATGTTTTAGCACATTACTAAAAGAGTTTTGAAAGGAAAATTATTGCTTGGTATAAGTTATATTGTGTATAAATTGACTATCACATGAACATGCATTTTGATGGTTGTTAATGTGTTATATGTTCATCTTTGTTCCTTATTTTTCATACGATAAATGGTTGACATACTCACTTATGTGTAAACTGTTATCACCTACCATTTTGACCTTGGAGATTCAGAACTGTGGACCAGTTATGGATTGCTCTAGTAATAGGTATAGTCAGACTTAAACTCCTGAGTAGAATTACATCTAGAAGATTGGGAAGATCAAATTGTGTTAGGATTCCTTGGACTGATCAAAAGACATGACTCATGGATATTTTAAAACAAAATTTTGGGTGAAGACTGGATGGGTCGTGCCCTATCCTTCGATCATTAAGCCTCGATTGATCAGGTCCACGATTTCAATGTTAAGGCTTTACCGATATTAAGGCTAAAATGAGAGTTACGCATCCAAAGAAATTCGTAGCAGATTGCTCACCTATGTTTTCTCCTACCATTTTTAGGAGACCGTGGTTATTTTCTGCTATCGTTGTTAGAGGACCGTCTTTATTTTCTTCTACCATTTTAAGGAGACCGTGAATATTTTCTCCTACCGATCTTAGAAGACCGTTATTAATTTCTTCTGAATGGACTAGAAGACCGTTGATTATTTGATATATCTTAGCCTGAGTCAGTCTGATTGGTTTTTATTTGGCCAGAGAAAACTAATATAGGTTCATAGTGACTTTAGAAAAACTATATCGTTTAATGGACCATTTTATGTGATTGGGTAATTATGGGATAGTGTAACCTTTTGACCCGAGTAAATGACTGACTATTCATGTTAACCCACACATGATCTGATATTGATCATATGATTACGTTCTAATCATTTTGGTTGTAGGATATGTTATGGATGCCATATTGTTTGATAGGGTGTTAGTGAGGGGAAACCTGTTCCGCTTAGCTACGTGGTCTCACCTACCTATATTTGGATTTGAAATGAACTAATATTATTCACAGCAAACTTTTTATCTAATCTGATGTTTTTTATTTTCTTATAAACCCTCGGGTACTAAATTTGAATAGGGTAGACTGAGAGTATGGTATTTTAGGTTTGAGACTAATAAGCTTCCGGAAACGTGCATGGGGCAAGCTAATATCTAGGAGTATTATTTCTGCCATGTAGTGCTGATTTTCTTTATCGTTGAATGTATGTAATGACAGGTATTGTAACCGTCAAAGTAGTTAAGACTTTGTTCATCCAAAAGGACATCTTCATATGTCGCTCTTGGAACTATATTTGTAATTATTATATTTTATCAGAATGATGGAATCATGGAGTTATGTAATGTAATGAAATTAGAATGTAATTAATTTGCAAATTAATGAATATAAATGTTTTGTTAAAATTTGTAAATTCTCGTGCTCTTGATGTTAATGATACAGTAATTGATCTCATTTTATCAGTAGGAAATAATGCTAAGAATGACTACAACATCAATAACTTCTATTTTCGAGCCTCAAAATAAGGGGTATCAAAGCATAAATTTACGTAAATCTTAATAGGATTTTTGAATGACATAACCCAAAGAAAATCAAAAAGAATAAATTGGGGTATGAGACAGCAATATAATAACGTACTTGTTATTTGCTATACACACACACACTCTCTCCCTTCAGTCTTAGGTCGTTCTTCTGTATCTCATGGAGACTCGTATTTTGATTACTTGGAATAGATTCCAGAAGTGGAAGACTAAACATGGGAGGCAGGAGCACCACAACTAATGGAAACATTCGGGCCAATGCTAGGAACGCTAACCAAACCACCAATGTAAATATGAGTGCTAATGCCAATGTGGGTGGTGGAGCCACACCAGTTGATAAAGGTATGATGTATTAGTTCTTTGTTAATATGATGCAAGCTGGAGCAGTGGTTGGACTGGCTGGAGGTAACGTTGGTAATGCGAGAGCCACTGCACCTGAAATGGTTGTCCATAATAACTATGTAGTGTTAAATCCAAATTAAATTATCTTGGGAGGAAAATCATTCTTAGAAATGAAGAATGCCATTGAAGTAGAGGATATGCTTCTTTAGTATGAAAGAATCTTTACTGATCTAGGGTTGAATGATGATCAGAAAAGAATCGATCTCGGACAAATAAAGATATAATTAAAAAAAAGTATGAATGTATCTAGTAGTTGTATACTTTAGCTCTTGCATGGGTCTCGATGTGATAATATGCCAAAAGATTTATTGGTAGGTATACTTTACATTTCTATGTCAATCATAATGTAGTTCATTTGTATATTTTAATTGATAAACATTTTATTAATTTATATTAGTTGCACAAATTTATTGATGTTGATTATTTCAACTTTACATAGCATGTATTCTTACAATGTTAGAATGGTTAAATATTACCATTTCATTTTGCTAATAAGGCTCCCACTATATTTTTACGTTTCTTAAAACCCTAAGAAAAACATAGAAATCTTTCGAGATCTTTAGTAAGTGTTAGGACTCTCTTCCCTTTAGATTCTAACCTTGAGTTTGCTCGACAAATCATAGGTTCACAAATGATGAATAACACTTTATCGAATGTATCATATACAACTCCTAACCCGTGGCCTTTGTCATAATCTCAATACTGACCTTGAGTTTGCTTAACAAATCGAAGAGATTATTCACTTGTACCCACCATTTCGGGATGACCCAAGGATATTACATGTACCTTGAGTTTTTTCAACAAATACATGCATGTATCTTATGTCGTCTAACAACATATTTATAGTACTACACATAACACCTTTGGATTGAATTTGCTCAACAACCAAAGACTAGGCAAGTAATCCATTAATATGTAAATGACAGATGACAACGTATATATTAAGGATACGTAATCTCTAATATATATATATATATATATAGAGCGATATTGATTGAAGGAATAATGTGTTTCAGATGAAAACACCCATGTGATTCAAGTGTCGAACACATCTAAAATCACGGTATATGTACCGTATGCAAGGATTTATTCTAAAAATATGCTTTAGGTTTATTTCTGTTCCACTCATGTTTATACACATATAGTTATATAATTTTCAATTTATTTATAACTTTTACTTTTTAATTAAATTACATAATATAAATATACAACTTATTAATTAAATTATATTTAATTCTTTTTAATTAAATCATATTTAGTTAATTTTTATTTTCAATTATTATTTAAATCATATTTAATTAACTTAATTCATATAAAATTTCTAAAATTTTATATTATTCATCTTATATTATTTAAGATAGATAATTAACCATAACATTTATAGTCTTTCAATAGATGCAAATCAATATATTTATACATTTTAATTAATTAAATTTTGATTAGTTTTATTTGGTAAATTCATTTAGTTAATTAAACAATTTAATTAAATATTCTAATTAATTAAAAAAAATTAATTTAATTTATCTTAAACCAATTTAAGATAGATACATAATTATAACAATTGTAGTTACATACATATATTAATATGTATATTTGCGTATGTATATATTAATTAATTTACTTTTAATTAACTATTTAATTTAGTTTAATTAATCAAATTAATTAAATATGTTAAAATTTCAAATTTAGTTATTTTAATTTGTCAAAACAATTTTGAATATAATTAAATACATTTAATAACTTGTATAAAATTTTCCTCTTATATTTTAAACTTAACTTTTAAATTTAAAATATATTTTAAATTTTCAAGTTGAATTTTGAAAATTAGCCCAAGCCTGATCAATTTAGGCCTTTACAATTGAACCAACCTTTTGGACTTACTCCACCTATTGGGCTTGGCCGCTAGCCAGGTAGGGAAGAATACTTGATTATTCAACCCAAAAACTATACACTGCTTTTTAGACACTCATCAGATATGTAGATTTAATTAGTTGGCGCTAAAGTTACTAATTAGACCGTATAGACCATTTGGGCTGTGATACCATTAAAGGAACCGGGTCAATCTTCAGTGGGTAAATTGGACGAATTTAAAAAAATTCCCTATTTGGATCATGGTGTGCTCATGAAGTCTAATGGGATCGAATTTAGTTATTTTAATAAAACCATATTTATCGATGTTGTCTTGTTCATAAGTAAAAATCAATGTTAATTAAGTGTGAAATTGAAAATGTATGAATATACTATACCAAATATATTTATATTTCAATCGTGTGACAAACATGTGAAACATAAAACAAGTATAATGGTTAGGTCGTAAATGATGGGAACAAATATGAAATTAGATCTAGATGTAATCACATAAAGATCTAAAAAGAAAAGAAATGAAAGGTGGCATCATTAATTGATTCAGCTTTCATTTTTAGCAAAATTTAATTGACACAACATCTAATTAATGTACAAGAGATGATATGATACAACAAAATTAACAAAACCAACAATCAACAACATGGTCAATATATACATGTATAGATATTTAGATTTATCTATCAAGCATATATTCGCTACTTATATGCATAAATTATTGCCTCAATTTTAAATTGTTCAATAAAAAAATTTTAAAAAAATGTTTCTAAAACATGCCTTAATAATATAAAGTATAAATATAAATGTTTACGTACATATACACGCGTGCATATATACATACACACACAGATATATATATATATATATCTGTGTGTGTGTGTATGTATGTATCTATGCAGTTAAAGCGCTTAGCGGTGAGCATGCAAAAAGTTATAGTGGGGATATAGCAGAAAATAGCGAGGTGCAAAAGGCTTTGTTAAATATAAAACCATATATTTAAATTTAATTTGTTCTCATTCTCAAGTCATTTATGTAGGAAAAAGAAATATTGTTTAATCTTACATAACAAAACTAAAGAATATCATAATTTATGCAGTCTAGATTTGCAACTATAATAGATTTTTATATATTGAACATGTATGCCCTAAAAGTAGGTCTTTACCCTAACTTTTTCGATTTAGTTCGAAATGAACTAGTCAAATCATCCTTTTTATATTAATGTTGCTAAAGCGGATGCTAAAAAGCTTTGATTTAGCGGGTGTAGTGGAATAAGCATGGCTTAAAGTGGACCTCTTGTTTAATGGCGTTATATTCAAAAAGCGTAGCGGTCGAAGAGTGTTATGCACTATAGCAGGGAATTTATGGAGCTTTAGCGGGGTATGTGTATATAATGATTAATCCAAAACTTTCCAATTGATTCAAAAACAACATCCATATTATGTTAAAATTTTCGAATGCATTTGCAAACATATGTATACTTTAATTAATCGATGAAACACACAGACACACACACACACACACACACACACATAAATAAAGTTTCAACCCAAAATATTCTTTTTATTAAATAATCAAAATATTACAAACAATAAAATTGCATGCAATAAATCAAACAAGATATCAATAATCTTTTGAAACATTCAAATGGAAACATTAAATTGTACAACAATTTAGGATATTAATATAAGTAATTATAAAACATAGATCCATAACTATTTATTTCCTAAAGAATCGAGGTTGAGTTTACCGAAAACTATCGAAAGTTGTTTCGAATAGACCGAGATCAGATATGTTATACGAAAACCACTTTGGTCCAACTCAAGTGTTTTGAAGTGAAGACATCTTGAAGATGACGGAATTGAACATAGAGCTCTTTGAAATGCAAGGGCTGCTTGCTACTAATCCTAAGGGTGATTCCAAAATGGATGTAGTAGAAGTAGTGCCTTTAGTTTGTCCATCTCCTAAAGAACTTGTATGGATGAATGCTGGCATTGTATTGTTGCCTGGAGGGCAGTGTTAGCATTACAAGTGGAAAGTGCTATATGAAAATTAAAACGTAGCCTCAAGCCTCATCAACCAGGAATGACTAAAACAGGGAAGATGCAGGATGGCTAGGTGGGTCGCTCCCATTAGGGTATGATCATCTCTATCTAGAATTGATATTATCTCTCATTTGTATGCTTCGGGCCCATTAACCAAGGGGTGATCATATTCGGTACTATCCAGTAAGGGGTAGGCCAGTTATGTGTTGGCAAGGGTCGATAGGTTCGACCTTGGTGTTATTTTATCTAGAGATGCACAATGACGGGTGGTACCCCAGTAGCCTAGTCATTGTATGGAATCCATTCTTCAATAAGCGCCGTACAGACTTTGTTGTGCCCAACTATGTTGAAATGTGAGATGCAGGCATTTCAATTATATTCTTATTTTACTTTGACCCCTAGGCATTATTATAATGTCACTGGATTTATACAGAAATGGTTTGGTTATCGTAAGGTAAAAACCCGTCCGTGTTTATGTGCGGCGTGGTCTTACGAGATGCCTTTGATTTAAAGGTTTTTATAAAGTTAAAGACTTATGCTTTACTCACACCAGACCCATGTCTGACCCGGAGTTTATTTTCTTTTCCTAAACTCTTCGGTGCTCAAATTTGAATGGGTAGCTAAGTAGTTCAGGTTTTTTCGTAGATTCATTTTGGAGGAGATTGGAGCAGGTGGCTTCATCGATAACTAATTATTACCTTGTTTTCCACTGTATTATATGTATATTGCATCAGTTAGGTAGGGACAGGCTGTTATAACTGTCCTAGGATAAAATTTGTATTAGAATGGCTCTGATGTAACAATTTTTAAATTGACTTTGTAATATACTATGTTGAGTAATATATATTGTTCCGTTGCGTTGTGAGGTTCTGTATTGTTTAGTTTCTTCTCTTCTCATCTTTCTTTTTCTTTTACCCTTAATGGCTCGTCTTTTGTAGTTAGAAAGGCGGATCATTACATTTGGTATCGGTGCTTAGGTTGAGCGAACACCTAGGCTTTGGTGGGGTAAACTCATTATAGATATGTAAGCAGTGCCCTAGAATGAGTCTAAGTATAATATATATATATATGAGTGTGTATTTGTTAGTGAATAAAAATGTTTTATATTGTGTTGTTTAACCTGTTGAGTGGCTTAAGAATTCTAGTTGATGCGTCTGATCAACGTTACCGATATGGATTCCTAAACACTTGAACAAGTTAAATTGAGATAATATTGTTTTAAATTTGGTAAATGAAATAATTTTACCTAGGAATATATATTCTATGTATAAAAATGGATGATTTTCAAAAGTGGAAATTAGCCACAAGGGCCTCTTTAGCAAGTGCAATTAGTTTCTAGGACACACAATTGAACTAATTACTTTTAAGGATAAAATACAAAATAATTAGTTTCTAAGGCCTAAAAACCTATGAAATTATGTCCTTAAAAGTAATTGGACTGCTAACTTTGTCCTTAAAAGTAATTATTCTGCTGACTTTGGCCTTGAAATTAATTTATGTGGATGTGTGTCCTAGAAACTAATTAGACTGCAAAGTTTGTCCTTCTAGTGAAATGCTCCTTTTCAAAATATATGTAGTTATCTATGAGGAGAGTGGGTTAGGAGTTAATAATATTTAAATTATTAGCATTTAGGGTTTAATTAGTCATGCTCGTCCACTTTTGAGCATTGACTATTGTCAGATTTAATAGTAGATTTCCTTTTTCCACTATGAGTTGGGTAGATAGAATTTGTAGGAACATTGAATCGAACACCTTGTGAATTAAGTTTCACAATTTGACTATATGACGTTCGACGATATGTAGGGTTAAAAGTTTAATTTTAGTGAAGGTGTTTATTAAAAAAAATCTTCAGATAGTTTTATAAGATGAATTAAGAGAGATGGTTTTAAAAATCAGAACTATTAAATGTGTTTTAACAATAAAAAGGGTTTTGAGAATGTTAAATCCCAGTGGCTTTGATAAATTCCAAATGATTTTGGAAAATAGTAATAATATTTCTTAAAGATATTTTAAGATATAGATATTTTTAAAATAAAATTCGAGAGTAAGGTTTTCTTTGGACAGTTCGGGAATAAGTCTTGATCTGTTTTATGATGATCAGAATAATCTTCTAAGTGATAGTCGAATGTTTTCTTAAGTAGATAAGGTAGTGCACATGGTAAATTATTCTCTTTGTCATTGTACAAATCGAAACAAGTTCAAATCCGAATGAATACAAAGCAAGTGATGATTTTGTTATAAACTATTTGTCTATAAATAGTATTGTTTCAAGAAGAAATTTAAAAAAAAATAACTTTTTTATTGACTAGTTCGAGTGTCTCGAAAATGACTAAAAATGGGTAAGAGATGTGTTCGGATGGCAAACACTTCTCTTGAGTATTGTCGTTCTTAGTAAAGGGGTATATGGTACTATTTAGTAGCACCCGGCTCATTGACATCATTTTAAAGTTACTCGAGCTATATGTATACTTCCAAAAGCTTTTTGAAATAAAACTTGGATAGTGTGTTCTTGGATCCCTTAAAAGGAAGAGTTTTCAAAATAAAAGGATATTTTGATTAAAAGGGTGGATTAATAAATGAAGTTTTAATTAGGTTAAATTTAATAAGAAGATTTAATAAACTTCGTTTATTTAAACTGTGCCTTTTGATTTTAACATATAGGATGTGAAGAATTATTTGATGTTATTAGGCCGGCTAATAGACATTTTTACCTTAGTAGTGTCTAAGAAAAAGTAGAACCTAGGATGGAGTTTGGATGCCAGCATCCTACTCTTCTTAGCTGCTTACGAGACCAATTAGAGTAAAGAGGTTGATTTGATCGACTTAGTTTCAAGACCAGAATTATTTTTAGCCTGCATCTAATAGTTAAAATTAAATAGAATTAAAAATCAGATGTTTGTACATACTCTTAGGATGTAGAAGAGTATTATATAAATAGATTTAAAAATTGTTTCTTATGAAGCATGGTGGGAGGGTAGAAAGTAGTTAGATAGTAAGAATAGTTAGATCATTACGTAGGTTGTATGAAGATCATTTCTCCTTTTCACATAGTTCTCGATCCTAGATTCGAGTATATAACTGGAGGTGTTTTACACCATTCCGAATAAGGATTTATCACTCGATTTTTGATGGCGAGTGTTGGTGAGGGTTCTTATGTGGAACCAAAAGTTGCCCATCATAGTTTATAGCTATGCAAGGAGAACAAAGGTTTCTAACTAATATGCCTGATCAAAGTCCGCACTAGGATGTTGGGTGAGCGATACTAGTTCGGAAGTGAAGTTATGTGTTCGAATGAAGGATCAAATCAAATTATACATAGGAATGATCTATGTACATCATACGGACTACGAATAGTTTAAGCGTTTCTGGGAATTAGGGTTGTGATACAATTTCGAGGACGAAATTCTTTTAAGGGAGAAAGAGTGTAACGACCCGGAATTTACCACCTCGATTTACGAATATTTAATAATTTTAAATATTAAAATAATATGTTTTATAATTAAAATATAACTGTTTTAAATATTTAAAATAACGGTAAAATAGATTTGTGACTACCGAGGATTTTGCCACTTTGAAATAGGCTATTTAAATATATTTTATATAATCAATAAATGGATTTTTATTGCCAAATAAACCTATTTTAATTATTTAATAATGATGAAAAAATAGTTTTCAAAATTTGTCTACCAATATAGGTAGTTCAAATAAAAATAGAAATGTGACCGAAGAACATTTTTCGAAATTTTGACTTTTCAACACCTGAAAGTCATCGGGGACATTGTGCATACTTGGTGCAACATACACACATTTATATATGTTAGGATTAGTATTAATTAAGCATATTTATGTATATTAACTTATATATAGACACACACACACCTAAGCATGGATGTGACAAATTATGTTATAAAAGGCATATATATACATATAAACACACTTATATATACACAAATCATCTCCATATATTTAGTACATATACATGAAAGCTCTAGCATGATTCAAGGCATGGAAGGGGGTAACGTGTACAAGTAAGGGAGAGGGGAGGTCTGGGGTGCATGCATGTGTGTATATTTAATTCTTATCACTTTATGTATTTTAATAATATTCTTAAGCCTACATATACCCTCTCATTCCGACATTCTCTTCTTTGTTTTCATTTACATTCTCATGTTAAAATCCTGTTCTTATCTTCATGTATTTTCATGGCTTCCATCTTCAAATTCCTAAGAGAAAAGGTTAGTAAAAACTTTTAAAACATAGCTTAAATCACTCTGTTTCAATCCCTAGACTCTTCTCTTCACAAAACAAAACCCTACATCCCAAAAACATCCAAAGGCCAAGCCCCTTGTTGCTAGGCCGAGCCCAATGCATGCAAGGTCGAGCCTATTTAGCCTTCCAAGGGTCCACATCTTCACTTTGTTGAGCTAGGAGCAAGTGAGCTAGGTCGAGAGCAAGTTTAGTTTGATTTAGTGAAAGTTTGATGAGTAAAATTCATATTTTTAAAAATCAAGTTACTAACTTTTTAAAATTGTAAAGTTTATGAGTTAAAATGTTGTTCAAGTATGTAGTAATGTTATATATTGTGTATACATGCATATATGTTGATTTGGAGTTTATTGCTTATGCCGAAGTTTGAGTAGGCGATAAAGATTATACCTTAAATATTGGAAAGTTGGTTAGTATTTGTGAAGTAATATTCTTGTTATGGTTATGCTATAATGTTATTATGTGGTATTGTGATTGAATGTTGTATGTGTTGTATGTGGGTTCCTGACACAAGGTAGCGATTCGCTAACCAAAAGCAACTTAGAAATCCTTCTTTTTGTCGAAAAGTTGTTTTTGTTTTCAAAGCAAAATGTTTATAAGTTTAAATCTTTGATTTTGGTTTTAAAACTTTATTTTCATGTTTTAAAGAAGGCAAGAGTTCAATGTTGAAGTTTTAAAGGTTAGAAAATCAAAATCTCAAGTTTGAAAATTACGGGTCTGTATAGCGATAGTCGCTAAACGCGCAGTTCGGAAAATCTAACTCTTTTTCTAATCTAAATTTGTTTTAACTTAAAATCTTTTAGAAAATGTTTTCTAACTTTAATTTAGTAATTAGAGAACAATTATTTAATTATTATTTAATTTAATTACTAATTAATAAAGGTAATTAGTATTTAATCATTTGTTAATAATGTTTTTTTAAACTTAAATGTTAATCAATTAAGTTAATCATGATTTGCTACTTAATTAAATTTAATTATTATTTAATTATTAATTAAGGATTAATTAATTATTATTTAATTATATATTTAAGATAATTATTAATTAATTATTATTTTAAAAAGTGGTTTTATTTAATTAATCTTCGATTAAAGTTAATTAATGTTTAATTACCTTTAATTAGAGTTTGATTACTATTTAACTAGGATTTGATTCTCATTTACAAGGGTTTTAATTTATTTTAAAATCGCTTTGAGTTTAAGTAATCATTTTTGTTTTAAACTATTTTCTTTTCAAATTTGTTTAAAATCGAGGGATTCCTATGTCACTTACTCTTAAGTAACCCCATATGATTAGGAAAACTAAATGACATCCATTAGTAGAACAAAACACCATTCTGCTATTACAATTAACTTGGACATTTACTTAAGTTGATTGACTGTTATGTGTTGATTCCTTATATACTTGTTGTTATGTGATGCCATGTTAGACTGGATAAGTAAAACCCAATTAAAAGCACCATTGTGGTCATTAAGCCTACGTTTGATTTTGCAAGGATAAAATTTTCATTTTTCTTTTTGAAATGATTTCAAAGTTATTGCATTTTAAATAAGATATTTAAGAATGATTTGACAAATGGTTTTTACTAAAGATGTTTTTAACTAATGGGAATGGTTTTCCATGTTATGAAAAGAAGTTTTTATAAAGAGTTTTATAAAGGAGTTTGGAAATTTGTAAAGTGTTTTTGGTAAATGGATTTGAGTTTTTAAGCAAAGAAGATTTCATAAATAAGGGAGATTTATAAAATGGATTTGCTTAATAAAGGAAGCTGATTTGATTTAAGATTATTTAGAAAGTTGTTTGAATAGGAAAGGTTATTTAGAAAGTTGCGTAATAAAGAAGTTTTATTGGATATTTATAAAAGAAGTTTTAGAAAATGATTTGGATATCATAAAGGGAGTTTATAAAAAGGTTCAGATATTTATAAAAAAATGATATAAAAAGTTTGGACATCTATAAAAGCAATTTATATAAATGATTTTGAATATATATATATATAAGGGTTTTATAAATGAATATTGGAGTTTGGAAAGCATTTTGAAATGGATTTGGATTTCAAGTAAAAGAGATTTCATGAAGGAAATATATTTGATTAAAAAGGATTTATCGAAAGAAGTATAACAAGAATTTGAGATCTGGATTTCTCTAAACTGACCTTTTAAAAAAATGGTGGTATGGAACATCCATTCCACACTTAACACCAAAGGAATAGTATTTAGGGTTGTCCTTACCTCCAATTTAAACAACATTTGTTTAATCTTTTTTAACAAGATTTGGAAGTAAGAAGTTATTCGCAAATGCTTTGTGAGTATACTTATGTGAGAGATATAAGTATATGAATGTTTTAGACAGACATTTTGAAAAGAGATTTATTAAATAAAGATTTTTTTTTAGACTTAGTGATTGCTATGGATAAATAATCTCAAATTGAAGTGGTTGTTGTTTGTTTGTTTGATAGTTAAATAACCGACTATCAAATATGGATCCAAAATGTAACTTTGGAAATATCTAGGAGAAACACGTGAGTTATATGGCACGGTCATCTCCGATGATATTGTATTGTGCATATAAACCTCGTTTCGTTCTCCTAGGACAATTGGTAAGAAAATCCGTCCACTGACGGTTAGGAGGTGATCTCCCTCTTATATTTGACTATTCATTTCCTAAAGAATCGGGGTTGAGTTTACCGGAAACTATCGAATGTTGTTTCAAGAGACCGGGATCGAATATGTTATCCAAAAACCACTTCGATCCAACTCAAGTGTTTCGAAGTAAAGACATCTTAAAGATGATGGAATTAAAGACAGTGCTCTTTGAAGTGCAAGGGCTGCTTGCTACTAATCCTGAGGGTGATTCCAAAATGGATGCAGATGGATGCAGTAGAAGTAGTGTGTTCGGTTTGTCCATCTCTTGGACAACTTTTATGGATGAATGCTAGCATTGTATTATTTCCTGGAGGGCAGTGTTAGCATTCCAAGTGGAAAGTGTTATATGAAAGGTAAAAAGCCTCAAGCCTCATCTACCAGGAATGACTAAAACAGTGGAGATGTAGCAGAGCTAGGTGGGTCGCTCCCATTAGGTTATGATCATTCCTATCTAGAGTCGATATTATCTCTCATTTGTATACTTCGGGCCTAACCAAGGGTTGATCATATTCGTTACTATCCAGTAAGGAGTAGGCCGGTTCTGTATTGGCAGGGATTGATAGGTTCGACCACTGTGTTATTTTATCTGTAGATGCACCATGACAGATGGTACATCAGTAGCCCAGTCATTGTATGGAATCCATTCGCCAATAAGCACTGTACGGACTTAGTTGTGCCCAACTATGTTGTGTGAGATGCAAGCATTTTAGCTATATTTATATTTTATTTTGACCCCCAGACATTATTATAATATCACTGGATTTTATATAGAAATGGTTTGATTATCGTAAGGTAAAAACCCGTCTGTGTTTATGTGCGGCGTGGTCTTATGAGATGCCTTTGATTTAAAGGTTTTTATAAAGTTAAAGACTTATGCTTTACTCACACCAGATCCATGTTTGTCCTGGAGTTTATTTTATTTTCCTAAACTCTTAGGTGCTCAAATTTGACTGGACAGCCAAGTAGTTTAGGTTTTTCCGCAGATTCATTTTGGAGGAGCTTGGAGCAGGTTGCTTCATCAATAGCTAGTTGTTACCTTGTTTTCCGCTGTATTATATATATGTTGTATCTGTTAGGTAGGGACGGGCTGTTATAACTATCGAGGGTAAAATTTGTATTAGAATGGATCTGATGTAACATTTTTGAAAATGACTTTGTAATATATTATGTTGAGTAATATATATTGTTTTGTTGCGTTTTGAGATTCTGTGTTGTTTAGTTTCTTCTCTTCTTATCATTTATTTTCTTTCACCCTTAATGGCTCATCTTTGGTAGTTAGAAAGGCAGATCATTACAAATAGAATATAAAACGGAAGTAAATAATATATCATGCAATAGGAATTATTCAATTTAATTGAATGGGTGAGTATATTGGAAAGAGTTCTGTATGTACCTAATATGAATAAAGATATAGTCTCAAAAGTCACTCCTTCCTATGATACATAATAATGTAACGATA
Organism: Allium fistulosum; assembly: GCA_030737815.1. Classification (NCBI taxonomy): domain Eukaryota; kingdom Viridiplantae; phylum Streptophyta; class Magnoliopsida; order Asparagales; family Amaryllidaceae; genus Allium; species Allium fistulosum. The sequence goes on along the minus strand of CM060908.1, from coordinate 633,849,489 downwards.
AGGGGTAATTGAACTTTGTTGAACGAAGTACGATTAAGTATGAGTGAAGTTGAGTGAACTTCTTTCTATAAGGTCGTGTACTTAAGAGCAATACACAGGGTTAATATTATTTCATCTAAATAATAGTTTACAAAATCATACAAGATAAGGGTTTATAAGAAACCCAACATATCCTAGGCCAAAGAGTTGGCAGGTTGTGCGAGTCAAATGTATGCACGTAATAATTGTTCGTGAGGGATTTCGTATGAATTTTCCCAAAAGGAGTTTAGAAAAGTCTGTCATCGGATGACATATTTATGTTTTGAACATAAGCTTTCTAAACTAAAACCAAATCAGTTTTATATATAAGGAAAAACATAAAATACTTATGAATGTCTATTCCCATTGTAACGAGAAACAATTGTTGTTTCAAGAAATACCAACTTCATAGTGAAGGAATTTCTTTGAGAAATTATTGGTAGTAAAATGCAATTGGATACGATCCAAAGATAAAGCTGATTACATGAGAAAAAATGAAATTAGCTAACCTAAACGAACATATCGCGTTAGAGTGTTCAATGAGTATTCTTGTACATTAAAGAGAAACTGTGAGTTTCTTATCAATGTCAAGAATAAATAATCCTTGGTTCACAACACCAGAACTGCAATTTCCCAACAGTTATAACTGTTACAAATCGAATTTGTAACGGTTATAACTGTTAGTAATAAGTACGTGACAAAATCTGTAATATATTTCCAACGGTTATAATCGTTAGGAAATATGTTTCCCAACGGTTATAACCGTTAGGAAATTCCTTATTCCCAATGGTATAACCGTTAGAAAATTCCATATTTCCAACGGTTATAACCGTTGGTAATTTGAGAATTTTCCAACCTTATTCCCTACGGTTATAACCGTTGGGAAATTCCTTATTTCCGACGGTTATAACCGTTGGTAATTTGGGAATTTCCCAATGGTTATAACCATTGGGAATTTCAGTATTTCCCAACAAAATTGCAAAATATAAAAATTGATATTCCATATAACATTCATGTATGATGTAGGAAACTAAGAATAGTAAACACTCTAGAAAATTATAAACTTGATAGTCCCTTTTCACCAATATTGTCCATCAAAAATTATAAACTGAACATTAATAAAACTCGATATTTTAAAGCAGATTCATATACGATAATCACATTCACTTGACATGGTATAATTTCAAATACAACACAATAGAAAATGTAAATAATGGTACAAATTATACAAAACACGAAACCAAAACATGCACAGTTCCAAGTACAACCAACACGATTATTACAAAACACAAGGCACTCATTCACGTCCATAACCTACCATCGATTCCCATTCATTTGCTCAAAAAACTTACCAAGTTTTGAATGCTTTGCAGCCCATTGCTCCGCAGCTTCCGTTCTGTCGCTATCTTGGTCGTTCCTGTAATAGAAGTTTGTCGCTGTAAGGCCTGTTATTTTCAGTTTTGGCATATGCTGTTGTGTGAAACTTTACAGCTCTGTATTTGTTTAAGCTACAAAATTAAAGAATGAAAGGAACTGTGTATGAAACCTATGCGTAGGAACTTACCCACATTCACACACTAACACATTAATATATATTCATGTATATGCGCATGAACTTCCCTGACCTGAAACATATATGCATGAACTTACCCACATGCACATAAATTTACACCCTCTATACCTAGTTCGGCAGAGCACAACACTTCTTTACCATGATACACGCTCACGCAACGGAGGAGATATTTAAGCATGGAGTGGAGCTCGCCTGAGTTCTAACATTTCCACTGATTTAATATTGCAAACAACTTCACTTTGATTATTTATCACTATAATTTATATTATTGCATTTATATTTTAAGTATACTGGAATCCTAAGAGTAATTGCATGTTTTTCATACATATATAGCAGAGATTAAAATCTAATTATACTATTATGGTTTGCTGTCTCCCACTCAGTGGATATCTTATACATTATATTCCTATACTTGGTAACAGACTCAATTTACTATTTTAAACTTAGCTAAATACAAGCATATGATTGTATACTTTCTTCGCCTTATTATATGTTATATTATTTTATATTATTATTAATTATTATTATTATTATTAATTATTATTATTATTATTAATTTTTTATTCTTCTTGGTGGGCTGCTTGGCCCACTAGTGTTGCAAGTGGGCCAACAGCCCACTTGCCTATTCTCATGTCCACCTTCATGCGCGGGTGGACAAATATGAATTGTAATTCATATATCCACCTGTGCATGCAGGTGGACATATGATTTACATTTCATATGTCTCAGGACATAAGAATATAAATTCATTTGTGCTGCTACTTTTAATTAGCTAGCTACTTTTACATCTCAAGTGTAAAGTCTCATGGATGTATAAGGTATGTTAAGGTGCTATTTATTTCTAACTGGTTTCATTATATAAATATAAATCTGTTGAAAAAAGGTATTGCAATTATAGATCCAATTTAGAGCTTATTATGAAATATAGCACTAATTTTTGCAATGAATGGGAAAAGCACAAATGCTAATTTCCGAGTGCAGACCTACGGAATTATTACATATAAATACAAGAAGAACACATGAGCATTCCATAAATGTACATTTACTGTTTAGAAATGAGACTCATTATTGTATTAAGTTTCAACTGTGAGGTATGTTCCTGTGATATGTTTATCTATAGAAAATTAACCTATTTTTGTGGTCAACTCTTAACAAAATTAAGTCATATTGCTCAAAACATTACACATATGCATCGCTTAATGCTTAAATCCAAGAAAGTTTGCATTTTATGATTCTTGCCTTCCGGTTATTCATTAATATCCACTAAGGCATGAGTTGTTCAGAGTGGAAGAAGTATACAAACCTTGAGGGAAAAAGGGATCATAGCATAGAACAGAACTGTTGATGCAGCATAACCAGTGAAGAGAAGGATCTGAAATTACATACGAACTTTGTGAACCATTAAATTTCTAAGATTATTGGTCTTTAATCCAAATAATCATACCATAGTAATTTAATTTGCTCTATTAATAATCAAATAGTAATTACACATAGCCAGAAAGTAAATATGTATATATTTAGTCAAAGAGTACTTACAATACTTGGGCTCCAAGTGACTGTTAAAAGCTCTTCTCTCTCAAATATCAATCTAAAGTACATTTAGTAATGACTAACCATGGAAAATTTAATGTACATTATCAATTTAATTCACACACACAAAAACAAAAAAAATATTAAATGATAACCTTAAACTAATCAAACAAAGTAATCAACCGAAATGAAAATATTAAGCGGATTATGAAATGTACAGGAAAAAAATGCAAGTTTCTAAAAAACTAAATAATTATATAGTTAAATACCTAACCATCACCAACAATTTTAACTCCACCATGGAATCCACAACTATGTCACTGTGTTTCTTGCTTTTGTTAGTAAACTTGGCATGAATGGTAAGCAGACCCCTACTTGAACACTTGAATCGTAGTATCAAACCAAAGTGAAGAGGAAAATCATAGAAAGCGACAAAATGGCAAATTAATAGGCTTAAACTGCATGAAAATTGAGATGAAAAAGATGAAACTGGTTTAGAGTCTTGAATAAATGAACCTGAAATACCACAAACAAAAATGAGGAAACTGAAACATGAATGGTAATCAGGGTGTTGCGTTTATGCAAACTGTTTTGAGTTGTTAGTGTGAATCAGTGTGTGTGAATTACTTCCTATGATGCTTTCGTGAATTAAAATGCTTTGGTTGTAGCCAATGAGTTTTGTTCAATATAGTTTTGTGTTCTCTATTAATAAAGTAGTCTGCATGATTTAATATCAAATTGCTTATGTATCAATCTTGTCCATGAATTCAATCATGTGAAGACAACTTATAAACAAGTATTTCATGTAATTAGCATTGCATAGAAAATAGAAATTATAAATAAAATGAAGACAGCTTACGATACAGCCACTGCAGACGCTGGTGCAGCTGTGGCAGTTGGTGTAGGAACAGTTGTTGGTGACCTATTAATAAGTTGATTTTGAGAAACGGAATTTTAAAATTCACTGAGAATATAATGCCTAAATCAACTAGCAAAAAATAAGACAACAAAAAAATTACAAGGCTGGAGTAGCTGCTGCTGCTGGAGGCTCAGGAGTTGTAGGTGGTGCCTGCATATTAAAAATGCTTACATATATGAAATGACTGCTTAAAGCGCAAAACACTTGATCATATCATCCTCAAAGTATGATAGGTTTAAATAAGATAGGCTAACAATTTCTATTACAGTGTGATCTATTCTTGCAATTTCCAACCATATTTTTCAATTTCTACCCAGATTAGTACATCCCTGTTTTTAACACACTTACACAGCCATTTATGATTTAGCATTTCAAACATAAATGGTATCCATCACATACACATCTAACATTCGTATATGAGCCTCTTTCTGTAATGTATTATAGACTTGCATTGAATAATATAACTGCGTCTAAAATTCTGATTAATTACATAATAATATAATTAGCACATGCAATACATGTGGTATATAAAAACGCTAGCAGGGACTATACAATAAGATTTATAAATATGTATTCTGAAAGTTGTGAACATATACTGTGGTTATATTCAAACATCAATAATATATAATAGGTAAAAACTTTTTGATGTAAATGTGGAAGAAATCTTTAATTAAGCAATGCCTAGCTTAATATTAAATTGAATATTATTATAAGCAGACAAAGACAAATGAACCATTTATAATCCTAAAAGAGACAAAACTCAAATTTCCATATTAATCCAATGATTTTAGTTTTAACAAACTAATTTCAAAGAACCAAAATACAACAACAACAAATATCTCAAATATCTAAAATTATAAAGAAAAAAGTGACCTAACCATTAACTGAATTTTTATTTTTTTTTAATAATGAAATAAAAATTTATAACATTGCAACTTTTTTCCGTAAATATCAAATTCAAAAAATATGAAGTAAAGTATCTACTCTTATTTGTGTGTTTTTTTAAAACAATTTAGGAATTTTGATACTCTTGAGTGAACTAAAAAGATTCAAAATGAAATCTTTAAACAAAAATGAAGATAAAGAGTAAAATCCCAAAAAAAAGGGAAAAGGAATAAAGAATCTTAACAAAAAAATAGAAAGCATCAAAATTCATATTTGAAAATAAAGTAATATGGTTTTCTACTACTGAGATATTCTAGTTCTCTTAAATGATAGAAAGATAATAAAAAAATCAGAAAAATAACTTTTAAACAAAATAAATGGATTTCAGGACTTGAAAAAATTAAACTTTTTTTCTTTCTTTCTGAATTCAAAATTAGATATTGCACCATGTAAAAATTTTGTTGAAGTTCAAGAAATAAATCTCAATATAAATATTTGTTAAGAAAAATTAGTGCCTGCAGGTTTAAAATTGCAAAAATGGATATAGCATCTTTAAAAATATGTTTGACTGCAACTTTATTTTATTTTCTAACTTGTCTAGGAATTTTTTTCACACAAATTCCATAAGTTTGTTATGTGTACTTAACCCTAATATTTTATAACTAATTTATCCTATTCCAGTAACTAACAGAAAGTATAAACTTGACATCTACAAAAACAAAAAACAAAAACAAAAAATGATCTAAGTTACATATGAACCAGTTTTCTTTCACGTTATGTATTTTGAAACAACAAACATAACTTAACGGACTTTATACCGAATTGAATCAAATTTCATAGTGCATAGGCTCTAAAACCGTTCAACAAATGATATCTTGCGTAAGTTCATAACGCATGTTAATGCATGATATAAGTTTGGAGTAACTAAACACACACACGCGCCACAAAAAAATTAGCTTGTATTCAAATTTATCTAGTTCGTTCTGACAAATAAGAATGAATGTAAAAGAATCTTAAGTTAAGATATTATCATTTGATTAAACATGTGTATATAAATGTAACAAGTAAATGTAGAGGTTTAGAAACATTGATGATGAGTAAATTGTTGTTGCCATATAAGATATATAAGCCCATTGGTGATGATTTATAATAATAAAAAAGTTATACAATCTTGCCTTTGAGAATTCTAGGAGACTGGGCAATTCTGCATGTTAACCTGGGATAATATAAAGTAGGAATCAGAGATCTACAAAGCATGTTGTAGATGTACTATAATAATATAATAAATGTAATTAATACTTTCATATTTATGAAATGCACTTTGCATTATTTGGCCGGGGGCAACATAGAGGTGCGAGATGGCACTGGTCATTACTAGTAATGAACATACTCTGATGCAACTTTAGTTTTACAACGTTTAGACTAGAAGTTCATTTATCATTTCTCACTTAGTCCCACATTTCTCAATCACCGAATGCTATTTCAGAATCATTCAAGCTGTATGAGTCAGCGACCCATAAGTCGTGGATGGTCACCGCCCATCCTTTTCTTTGATCTTTTCGGATGTTTCCCTTTTGGGTTCAAAAGGCAGTGAGAAATACATGGATTTTTGTGTTCTGATCTAGTATTGTGGATGGAAATTTCATCCATAGTAATAAATAAAAAGCTATAGAAATAGTTTCTACCCAAATTTTCATTCTTCTATGAGCAATGTCATTACTACCAACTGTACATATAATAGATAATAGTTGTATAATAGATCATATGGATAAGTTTCCAAACAAGACTACAACACAACTATAATAAAACAAGTAATTGATTATTTAAGAAACCGAAAATAAGCTATGCCAATCAAAATTGGAATTTAACTTTCATATAAACCATATATTGTAATATAAGGGGCAATGTGATACAGATGTAGAAACCTGGGATAATATACATTTTCCACATCAATGAACCATGATGGAGCATTAAGTTATCAAGGTTAAGAGGTTGGTACTTGCTCGTTTATGTTACCTTTCACTAAATTCTGAACAAACAGTTCGCCCGCTCTATAAGAAGACCGAACCTATGCATTGATGAAATGGTGTCAGAACAGATGATGTCAGCAACATATATACTTATATCTTGGTGTCTGCAACTAAATTCTGTAATCGTGTCTATTTGACATCATTCCTCGGATCATTTATCACACCTCTTTGATAAAATCAATGTAAATTTTAAAAATATGGTTCTATATAGTATGTTGCTATATGGGTTTATTACTTGTATGAAGATCAACAGTCAATTATTGGAGAGATACTAATTGTCTACCATGCATTTTGTAATCATCTAGATTTGGATGACAGGTCAAATTTTATTATTCATGGTTTACCTAGTGTAATCAGGTGTGCATGAAGTTGGATTCCGGTGTGCACGAGATAGCTTGGTTATATTGATTTGTTCTTTATTGAGGAGTTGGGCTTATTAATTAGTGAAAGCCCGATTATCTAAAGAGGCCTGCTATGTGTTGTTCGTTGTTACCATCTTCTAATTTACCTAAGTATAAATTCAAACTTGTACCGCCGATTATCTGTGAGATGAGATAATAAAAGTTCAATGGCTTCTTTTTCTATTTCTCAAATCTTATTTCTATCTCATTAAAATAACATGGTATCAGAGCAATGAATCGATCTAGGGTTTCGACAACGTAAATTTGATCTGGTTCTTTGTCCGCTCAACAATCAGGTGTTCCTGTATGCATTGTTATCTGATTCGATTATGGCAGAATCTAAGAGCGTCGATGTGATGTCAATGATGCCTTAAATTACAGATCGCAAATTAAATAGCACCAATTATCTCGATTGGAATAAAACTATTCGGTTGTATATTAGGAGTATAGATAAGATTGATCACTTAATCAAAGATCCACCACAGTCTGACTCAAAGGATAACGAAGATCAGAATTGGCTTCGTGATGATGCTAGATTGTTTTTACAGATTCGAAATTCTGTTGAGAATGAAGTGATTGGGCTAGTTAATCATTGCGAGACAGTAAAAGAATTGATGGAGTATTTAGAGTTTTTGTATTCAGGTAAAGGAAACTTAACAAGGATGTATGATGTATGTCAGGCATTTTATAGGGCAGAAAAGAAGGAAATGAGTTTGATGAATTATTTTATGTCATTCAAACAAACATATGAGGAGTTCAACCTCTTGTTGCCAATGAGCACGGATATAAAAGTACAGCAGAAACAGAGAGAACAAATGGCTACTATGAGTTTTTTGGCTGGCCTACCTTCAGAGTTTGATGGTGCAAAATCACAGATACTTGCTAATACTGAATTGAATTCACTCCATGAAGTATATAGCCGGATTCTTAGAACTGAAATTGTAACAAATGTGAGTGGCACAAACGAGAATACTGGGAGCAGTGCTTTTGTTGGTGGTAGTGGCAATGCTGCCTTGAATAATCAATCAAGCATGGATAAGGGAAGTGCACAGCAACATATACAGAATTGGAGACCTAGACCACCTTGCCCACAATCATGGCGACCACCTAATCAAACATGGAGAACCCCAAGACAACCAGGGAGATCACAGAGGCCATCATGGAGACCACCACCCAACCAAAACAAAATCTGTAATTATTGCAAAAGAATTGGTCATGTTATTTCTGAATGCAGAAGCTTGCAATGGAATCAAAGAAACACAAACCAATCAAACATTAAGACTGTACTCATGACTGCTGAAGAATTTGATAAGTACTCCAAATTTCAAAATGCACTACATACTAATTTTCCTCAACCTGCACATACATCAACTACCACATCAGTGGCAAACACAAGTACTGGATCTTCAACTTCTAAATGGATAATAGATTCTGGAGCTTCAGATCATATGACAGGTAACCACACTTTGTTTACACATTTAAAGGCAAATAACAGGTCTCAATGGGTTACATTAGCTGATGGCTCTAAGTCTGTAGTAAAAGGAATAGGTGAAGTTAAGCCAAACACTTCAATATCAATGCACTCTGTATTATACTTACCTTCACTATCATTCAATTTGCTCTCAGTAAGTCAAATTACACATAAGCTCAATTGTAGTGTTACTTTCTTTCCTTCCCACTGTTTGATCCAGGATCTAGTGACGAGACAGATTATTGGTAGAGGAACCGAATATGGTGGTTTATATACTCTTGACACAAATCCAGAATCTGTAGCATGCTCTATTACAAATGAAGCCTTCAAAATGCATTGCCAACTTGGTCATCCATCCATCACATTGTTCAAACTGCTGTGTCCTCAGTATAGCAACTTATCAACAATAAATTGTGAAGCTTGTCAGTATGCAAAGCATCAGAGAAGTAACTTGCCACCTAGAATCAATAAGAGGTCAAGTAATCCATTTTCTTTAATTCATTCTGATATTTGGGGACCTGCCTCTGTAACTTCTAAACCTGGTTTCAAATACTTTGTTACTTTTGTTGATGATTACACTCGAGTTACCTGGCTATTTTTGATGAAATCAAGATCTGAATTGTTCACTATATTTTGTAAATTGAATGCTGAGATCCAAACACAGTTCAACACTGCTATACAAACACTTCGTAGTGATAATGCAAAGGAGTATGTGTCAACTGAGTTTAGAAATTATTTAGCACAACAGGGTATTATTCATGAAACATCATGTGTTGATACACCTTCCCAAAATGGTGTAGCAGAGAGGAAAAATAGGCATTTATTAGAGACAGCTAGAGCTTTATTATTTCAGATGAATGTGCCTAAGGTGTTTTGGGCAGATGCTGTTTCCACAGCTTGCTTTCTTATTAACAGAATGCCATCTACTGTACTCAATAATGAAGTACCACAACAGGTCTTACAACCACACAAGAACATGTTTCCAGTTAGGCCAAGGGTTTTCGGATGCACCTGTTTTGTGAGAGATGTGAGTCAACAGTTAAGTAAACTTGATCACAAGTCATTGAAGTGTATTTTTGTGGGGTATTCTAGAGTACAGAAAGGTTATAGGTGTTATTGCCCCAAGTTACAGAAGTATATTGTGTCCATGGATGTGACATTTATGGAAGACATACCATTTTATCAAACTGGTAGGACTCAAAATCTAGAAGGTGATGAAGAGTTTCTAGTTTACTCCACCATACCTGGTGTGACCTCTCCTTTAAACAATGGTGTTGATGCACACAGGAATGACCAAATCCCTGTTGATACTACACAAACAAGTGAGCAATCCTCTGTTGACCTATCTGCACAAGAAATACAGCAGAGTGAAGAAGATACAAGTCTTGATCTACCCATTGCTATTAGAAAAGGGAAAAGAAGTTGTACATATCCTATTTCTTCATATGTGACATATGATAAGATCCCACATAACATTCATGCATTTATTACAACTTTAGACTCAGTCATCATTCCCAAGACAGTAGGTGAAGCCATGGCATCCCCAGAATGGTATGATGCCATGATGGAAGAGCTGAAGGCACTTGAGGAAAATAAAACCTGGAACTTAGTGAAATTACCTCCAAACAAAAAAGCCATAGGAAGTAAGTGGATTTTTTCAACTAAAATGAATGCTGATGGAACAGTAGCTAGATTAAAAGCTAGGTTAGTAGCTAAAGGCTATGCACAAACTTATGGCATTGACTACTCTGAAACTTTTTCACCTGTGGCAAAAATGACATCAATTCGATTGTTTATTTCTATGGCTGCAAGATATAAATGGAGACTTCATCAATTAGACATTAAAAATGCATTTTTGCATGGGGATCTCACTGAAGAAGTATATCTTGAGCAACCTCCTGGGTTTGTTGCTCAGGGGGAGACTGGTTTGGTGTGTAGACTTAACAAATCATTATATAGACTCAAGCAAAGTCCTAGAGCATGGTTTGGCAAGTTTAGCTCAGCTATGGAGAAGTTTGGTGTGAATAGAAGTAAAGCTGATCATTCAGTATTCTTCAAACATTCTAATAGGGGGTTAATTTTGTTAGTAGTGTATGGTGATGATATAGTCATCACTGGTAATGATGAAGCTGGTATATGTAGTCTCAAACAATTTATTCATACTCAGTTCAATACTAAGGACCTAGGTGAATTACAATATTTCCTAGGTGTGGAGATTACAAGAAACACTGAAGAGATACTTTTGTCACAGAGGAAGTACACTCTTGATCTGTTAAGAGAAACTGGAAAGCTAGCAGCCAAGCCATGTAGTTCACCCATGTATACTAATAGTGGGTTGAGTGATGATGGGGATCCAGTTGAAAACCCTGAAAGATACAGGCGTATAGTAGGAAAGTTGAATTATTTGTGTGTGACCAGACCAGACATAGCTTTCTCAGTTAGTGTTGTTAGCCAATTCATGTCACAACCGAAGACACATCATTGGGGTGCACTGAATCAAATTCTACATTACCTAAAGGGTACTGTTGGACAGGGCATTGTATATAAGGACCATGGACATATGAATATTGAATGCTTTAGTGACGCTGATTGGGCAGGTTCAAAGGTTGATAGACGATCAACTTCAGGATTTTGTGTATTCGTTGGTGGAAACTTGGTGTCATGGAAAAGCAAGAAACAAACAGTGGTGTCTCGTTCTAGTGCAGAGTCTGAATATCGAGCAATGGCTAATGGTGTGTGTGATGTTATGTGGGTGATCCATTTAATGAAAGAATTCAATATGTATAGAGGCTTGCCAGCAAAATTATGGTGTGATAATCAGGCAGCAATTCATATAGCGTCTAACCCCGTGTTTCATGAACGAACTAAGCACATCGAAGTAGATTGTCACTTCATCAGAGAAAAACTTCAAGCTGGAATTGTTGAAACTGGGTATGTGCGAACTGGAGAACAAGTGGCTAACCTATTCACTAAAGCTTTGCCTGGTTCTAGAATGACATATCTATGTAACAAGTTGGGAATGAAAAATGCATATTCTCCAACTTGAGGGGGAGTGTAATCAGGTGTGCATGAAGTTGGATTCCGGTGTGCACGAGATAGCTTGGTTATATTGATTTGTTCTTTATTGAGGAGCTGGGCTTATTAATTAGTGAAAGCCCGATTATCTAAAGAGGCCTGCTATGTGTTGTTCGTTGTTACCATCTTCTAATTTACCTAAGTATAAATTCAAACTTGTACCGCCGATTATCTGTGAGATGAGATAATAAAAGTTCAATGGCTTCTTTTTCTATTTCTCAAATCTTATTTCTATCTCATTAAAATAACACCTAGCTCTCAATATATCTTATTGAGATAAACAAGATTATGCATATTCAAATGATGTTTTCTACTATTTCATTTCTGGCATTGGTAGTAGCATGCAAGACAACGGATTGTCGTAAACGGATCCATAATTCGCAAATGCCAAAAAGAAAAGTATTATAGAAGCCGAATATAATATCACGAGATAATTCTTATATCTATGATATGGTATGATATGTTCATTTTAAGAGTCTACATCTGAATTTGTTCTATAATTTCCTAAATGACAGAATATTGAAATCTTACTACTTGAGTACAGACTACAGTTGTCAATAATGTATGTGTTGAATGTACATGTCATAAACCATACAAGTGTTTCTCTATTCAATCTTTCAATCACAGATTCACAAAACATTTAAATTACAATAAATTTATGATTTATTATTTGGTACATTTATATGAGTAGTTAGTTGAACAATTATCAACATTTTTCTTAGGTTTATCAGCATAGAAATGAGGAGACCCTTCAGCCATCTATTTCATTGCTCATGATTGCTGCCAAGGTAACCCATGAAGATTTCTACTTCAATGTATTACTAATTGATATCCTAAAAAAACTCATCATTAGGGAACAATCATATCATCAATGTAATGCATATAGCTATTCTCATGACCATTTAAATACTATCCTCTTTCTAGTATGATGATTTGCTAATGGAGCAGTAGTATATCTCATGATAGCTTGATATTATGGTTACATATTGGTTTATCCCTATCTAGAGAGAATAAAACCTTTTTCCTTGGTTGTGATAATTTAAGGTAGGTACAGAACATCAATTGGTTGTATGCATTTTGTTGGAAATCAGACCATGTATTATTTTTTATCACTGGTTTATAATCTCAAAAGATTACTGCAGAACTCCTTTTGTTTATTATGTGAAATGCCAAGAATCTGGCATAGCCAAACTGTTTGAGTTGCACAATAAGTTCTTGCATTAAACATTTTGATTTGTGTCATAAACCGTTTTAGTTTTTTGCTTTCACTTTCCTTTTTGGTTGAACTGCCTAATTTAAATACAAGGGCGTGCCTTAGTAGAAAGACCATGCTAGACTTCCAATCAAAGTAGACCCCATATTCTTTTATTATGATAAAGAGGAATAAAATATGTACATTTTTTTTTCAGAATTGAAATTATCAAACTCATATTTACGGACACTGTGACACATGCTATATTAAACAGCCTGGAGATAATAGTTGTTTAAGAAGGAACCATAGACATGGTTTTATAGCGAAAATTACCGTTAAAGTGATTTGAAAAATAAAATAAATGGACATCGATGTTCACATAAGTTATCTCTCTCTATTCCTAGCAAATGAATTCGCTGCCCACCTTTCAAATTATTAAGAATTCCTAATTCTTTCTGACCAAATACTCTTCGGTCGCTTACTATTTAGTAATTGACCTAAAACAAATTGTTATGTGCTCCAATACTGAAATTGCTCAAATGAAAAAAAGGTGATATAAACAAACAACAAATCAAAAAGTATGTACAATGAAATTGTTACCTGATACAAAAGTGTTCACACCTGAGTAGACGGAGGTGGAAAAGTGAAACCCTAGATTTGTAGTTCGCAATCCAGATCTTCCTTAATCTTCGTCGATTTGATAAAAAAGGGAGGAGGCAGTGGCAGAAGACGGAGGCTGTGGCAGACGGCCGAGGCGGTGGCAGACGGCCGAGGCGGTGGCAGACGAAACCGTGTAGGAATGAAAGAGAAGTAAAACATGAGAGGGAGAAATGAAATTATCGTGAGAAATGAGATAACTATTGTTGAAAGATAAATTTACAACCTTATCCTTGCTGCTTTTCATTATTTATGAAATTACCATATTTACTAACGGTAATAACCGTTGTAAATGGTTGTAACGGATATAACCGTTAGAAATTTGTAACGGTTATCAGCGTTGTAAATTGAAAGCGGAAAAGTGTTACAAAATGGGTTGTTTGGTGTAGTGGTTGTTTAACTAAACCATTAAGAGTATTGACTCTATGATATGGTACAATGCGCCAATATGAAATAGATTTCAAGTACATTATCAAAATATGATTTTGATAGTTGTATCCGAAGGGATATGATCCATTGGCCACAAATGTGTCTTTATGAGAAAGATAAATGCAGTTGGAATATGGTTTGGAATATGGTGAGCCACATTGATAAGAATATTACCGTGAATTTCAATTATTGAAATTAATGTAACCGATTCGTCATTTGATGTGCTCAAGTTGGTTTGAATTTCACTCACCAAAATTATCACATGGTGTGAATTTATGTTTCGGTACATATGTATTGAAATAGAAAATTTTAGATAATGATGTACGATAATTCCTATTGCCAATGCATAAGGAATCTATCTTACATGTTCCATATTAAACATTTTAATAAGGTGTCATTGCATATCATTTGGGACATTCCCAATATCTTTTATACTCACTATAAAAGACATCACTTACAAATCTAACGTCGAGTATTAAAACAACTAAGGCTGATTTCAACATGGGTACATCGTTAACAATCAGCAGTGTGTTGTGTACTTATGGTTTAGAAATATTTATGTACATTTTAATGTTCTTTCTTGTGAATACATGCTTCCTCTGCCTTTTGATTAACAATCAAACTATTTGATATTTCTATCAAATTATATTTTCAATTTTGATGCTTATCGGATGACACTTTTTTATCTGCTCTTGGATCATATCTAAAAACTCACTAACTCAATATCGCTCCCACTAACTTCGAGACACTTTGGTTATTATGTGTAAATAGTTTACTCTAATGTTATGTTTTCTACAATATTACGATTTATTTATGTATTTGATACATGAAGCAAATATCAAATCCAAATTGATATCACTTAATGGTTGTTTGAGGTATTATCGTGTATTTATGAAATACTAGAGAATTGTTTATAGGAACAACGAACTCCTTATGAAGGAGTGTTCAGACTCAAACTTTTATAAGTGATATTGAGTATAATATATCAATAATAAATTCAAGTCAATAACCTTTAATTTGGAAATGTTCCAAATGAAATACTTTGGCTGATTCAAAGACATTTCCCGGCGGCCTACATGCTATGGTTAACTTGCTCCAACCTTAGATTTAGTGTTGGGTCTCTTCATCTTCTCCAAATTTCAGATTCAAACTTCAAGTTTTCAGATCTAGTTCTTTGTTGTAACGATCTGGTTTTAGGGGTAATTAATAATAAATATTTAATTAATTAAAAATGGAATTTTTGGAATTTTAAATAAATAATTTGGATTTATCTTAGAATATTAGGATTTTATTATAAGGGAACTGGTAATGTAATTAATGGGTGTTTTGAGAATTGTGAAATATAAAATTTTGATAATGGTTAATATTGAATTGAAAATGTGAATAATAAGTATTTGAATTAAAACAAATTAAATAGGACAATAAAAATTTCCAGGAGTTTCTCCGTAATAAGTAAATAAATGAGTATAATGGAATATCGATTTTGTTAGGAGTTTTATTATAATTTGAATTAAATTTGTATTATATTTAAATGAAAAGGAAGGAATGAAAGAAAACGAAAATAAAGGAATAGAGTAAGGCCCAACATTACAAGGCCAATAACCCAAACCTTAAATCTGAATACTCTGACTTCTTCATTTCCATCTTCCCAGAGGTTTCAATTTCCTGACATTTCCATATCTTGATATTTCTTCTTCACCTATAAATATAACCCAAGCGTATCAATTCACTGACTTTAGAAAACTAAAAATCTTATTCAAACTCTTTGCTATTTAAATCCAGTAAATGACAACAAATTTATATAAATCTCAAACTGAAATCTAAGCTTTTTAGTAAACTATACTAAATATTGTAAACAAGAAATGGAGGAATTGATTGGAATTAAAGGAAGATGGATGAATATTGGTTTATTGGTTCTATTTTTTCAAGCAAAATAGCTTCTCATCTTTGAAAAATAAATTTCCCCAATCTGCAAAGAATTAAACAATGTCGTTTGCAGCGTTAGCTTCATTGGGCGATGCAAAAAAAAATTAGTGTAAATTTTAGGTTATGCGGTTGTGGTCGAAAACACGGGTGCCGATCTAGGGTTTGATATCGGCGATGATTTAGGCAGTGTTAGGCCGAAGCAGTGGTAGCATTGGACTTGTGATCAAGAGGAGCATCTCTGGTGGTGGCATGGGAACGTAGGTGGTAGGTGATGTAGCGACTTTTGTTCGCCTGTGTAGGGGTGCGACGCGTTTCGATTTGTAGGTCCCGGAGTGATGGTGATGGTGTAGGTGAGTCGGGTTGGTGAAGTGAGAGTTATTGGCGAAGACAGGAGGTGATTTCGTGGTTCCTAGCTCCATATCACTATGTAGACGTGCACGTTGATAGTGGGTTGTGCACCTGTATATGTTGAGAGAAGAATAAGGATAAGAGGGAGAAGAAGAATGATGTAAATGCAACAGGTATGTGTGTGATTTTATATGTGAGTATTTTCTTCTGTTATTGTGGGTACAGTTTGTTTCTGATCGTTGATTAATTGCTGTTAGCACATATGATGTGTATCTATCAGTGAAATGATAACTTTTCTCATTTGTTGTCCTAAATATGTTAATGTTTATAGTTTTCTTTGCATTATAATTGTCAACAAGTATGTAAATGTTATTATTGTTTAAAATTACTTATTCAGTGTTAAATGAAGAAAGGAAGGTTTGGAGACTTGGAGTAGTTACAAACATCTTTGCTGAACAAATTTATTAGTTACTTGTCCAAAGATGATCAATTTCTAAACTTGTGTTCAAGTTAAAAACCTTGTGATGACTTAAACTACTAAAAAATGTGTTACAATTGGTATCAGAGCGAGGTTTAGAATAATACATAGTAGATACACGAGTTAAGACCTTAGTAAAACTTAGAGTCCATGTTCCTTTAGTGTGTTAGGTAATTCACTGAAATAAGGGATGGTGTCTATATATATACGCATACACACAAGGTAATTACATGAATAATCACTTGGGGACTTATTTGTTACCTTCTTTATATATAAGATATTTGAATTCCGATATTTTGAGTATGAATATAAATATAAATATAAAATGATTTACCTTGGGTGGTTAAATATTAAACTGTTGTGTTTTAATTTTATTTTAATCTGAGTGCACATCAGGAAATTTATTTATTTGTTTTCCGCTCAGTGCATAAGTTATTGTTGCTTATTTTTTTCATTGTTGATAATTGTTTGTATCGATTTGTTCATTGGATACTATAAGAATTCTAATTGATGTCGGTGTACATGTATTCAACAGGAGTTCCTAAGCATCAGTCTGAGACATTATAGGTACATGGACGATACTATTAGCATTGGAATACTCTCGACTTGAGAATACTGTCGATCTTCAATATAAAATCTCCACTTTGATTATAGTCAAATCATAGCACAACGTCCATCAAGTGACTATAGTTGGGTCGAGTGGAAGTATTGGAAGTGAAACACAATTCAGAAGAGGATTTGTCTTCTCAATTATATGGGGTTAGAATCAAGGTCAACTCAAAGTCAAAGTCTCTAGCCAGAGCATTTCGATTAATAATAATTGTTTTTATTAAATCAAGGACTTAGTGTTTGGACTATAAAGTTGTATATGGATGATATTGGAATTTTGACCATTACCAAATTCCATAAGTCCAAAGTGATATAGTTTTGACGAAGAGAATTGGTGTAAATAAAAGTCATAATCGGGTAACGCTTAATTAAGTAAAATTGGATTTTACCAATACCAAGTAAGCAAGAAATTGGCCAAATTGTCACACCACTTGCTAAGTGACGTGTAAATGTTAATATTTGAATAGTTCGATATTAATCGCTGACCAAATTTACACCTGACGAGTCACACAACCGAAATGATGAATTCTCCTTTGACCAAATGATTCAATTAGTTTATAATTGTTATAAATTAATTAATATTTATGAAATATTAATTATAAAATTTGATATGATTTAAAAAATAAATATTACAAAATATATTTATAATAGTTATAAATATATCAATCGATATACGATATCGATAAGCGATTAAATTGGATTTAACTGTGCAATATATTTATATGGGCTTAAATGGATTTAAGGCCCGTCATAGGGCTTATTAGTTTCAGATGCAAAGAATAAGTAGGTGTGGCTTATTTTGAGTTAGATAGGCTTGATTTTGGATGACTCGGATTAAAGGAGAATTAGTATGAGATGAGATCCACATTTTCCTCCTTTCTGTCCACCATATAAGCATATCTAAACTAATTTGATTAGAAATTTTTATTGCCTCCTTCATTATAGCTTGCTGACTAGAAATCTTCCTTAAGCCCTCCATCACCATAAGCTCAAACCAACTCAGATCTGGTTACTATCTGATAGCTAAAAGTCAACGGTTCAAGGACTAACAATCTACTGAATCGGAAAGAGTTTTAGAGGGAGAATTTATCTTTTCAAGGTGTACTTCAAGGCTTTGGAATTGAGGTATGATTTTCACAGTTATTAGTATAATGTTTTATCATATATGTATATGTATATGTATATTATATTGTTAGTAAGGTGACAATTCTGATATGCTAGCAATGTTATCACAAATTAGTTTGGCTATATGCATGTGTATATTTATGCTTAGTAAAAAAGGCTTTTTTATAGCATATATGTTAGGTCAATACAGACATATGAATAATAATATAATTTTATATTTTATTATATATGTGTGTGTGTATTATTTAACTACATATGTATAGTTTATAATTAGTTGCAACATTATATCATGATTAAAATTAGTAACATAATTTTATTTATAATATATTATAGTAATATTAATTTTTGGTACTAAAAAATAATTTTAAAAAATATATTATTATTTAAATTAATTTACTTAATTAAAAATTATATTAATTCGAAATTGTCATGAAAATTATTTTTTAAATTTCATAAAATTATATTAGCTCTAGATAAACCCTTGTCAAAAAATAAAAAATAAAAAAATTTATATTTCCTATTTCAACAATTAATTATTTAAAACAGTCGAAAACAAATTAATTATTAAAAATAAACTTATGTCGAGAAAAATATGGAAAAATTCTTCAAACCATAAAATATCAGTTAGGATTTTCTCAAATTGTAAAATTTGGAATAAAAGTTTCGAAATTAATTTTTATTATTATTTTACTAAATTTGAATAAATATTTAATTAAAAATGAATTTCAAATTAAAACAATTAATAAAAAAAATTGGGCTATGTGCATAACCTTGAAATAAATAAAAATAATTTTTTTATTCCGAATAATTTTATTAATTAATATATATATATATTCTTAATTTATTTTTGTGTGTGTATATATATATTGAAAAAAATTATTTTATTATTATATATATTTATGTACGTATGCACATATTATTCACGGCTTATAAAATATAAATATATGTCTTAATATTTAATATAAATTAGATAGTTAGATCAATATATTATAATAATATTTGTACACATAATATTAATATTTTATTTACAAAATGATATATATATACATACACAAATATTTATTTATATATTTTAAATATATTATTCATACATGCATGCATATATATATATATATATATATGATTATTTAAACTAACTTAACAAAGATATATATATATATATATAATAGTTTATATGCATATATATATATATATACTTGGACAACATATACTTGCATATTGGATGAGCTAGCATGTCCGTTGCAATGTAAATCCCAACATCTATACATGGGCATGTTATACCTTGCACGGTTGATATGTTACACATACGCACACACATATCTATGTGTATTCGATACGTACATATATATTATATATATATATATCAATATATAAATTAAATACAACTATATAATTTATAAATATAAATAAAATATATTTTTTAAAATAATATTTAGAAACGTTCTAAATGAATTGGATTTCATAGGCCCAATAAAGATCCAATAAGGGAATTTTTTTGAAATTCATCCATAACTTCCACTTCGGGCTGGCCTAGTTCCAATAGTTGGCATTGAGGTTCGAGGCTCCTTTTCTGATACTAGAGAGGATTGGGAACCTAGCTTATAGGGTCGACTTACCTCAAAGAATGGTGGTAGTACACAACGCATTCCGCATTTCTCACTTGCCAAAACTGGTGCACGACTCAGGCATAACTATCGCATCGGATCAACTAGATGATATCGAGATTAAACGAGAGGCTTTGAGACCTCGTAGGCGTATTCGTATCATCGGGTGTAATCAGCTTAGGAAGAAGACAGTGAACTTAATGAAGGTTAAGTGGAGTGAAAACAGAGGTGATTGCACTTGGGAGACCGAGGAGAGCGTAAGGACAATTTATTCTAAGTTCTTTACTTGGTGAGACTTACTTTTTATCGATCTACTTTCCTTCATGATATAATGAAGTATATTGTAGTGCAGTTTCTTGCATGATAGGATAGGCTTGGATGTTACATTTTTATCTGTTGTTATGTATGCATGTTTGATGTGTGATGGTAACATATGCTTGTATATATTTGTTAGGCATGAAGGTTAACTTATTAATTTTGTTTGGATTTCGAGGGCAAAATTCCTAAAGTGATTTCGTGCTAAATCTTTGGAAAACTTTATGTATATTTTGAAAACCCTTTGAAAATTATTTTTATTAAGATATTCAAGTACGTTCTCTCAATACGTGTCTAACTCCTAAGGAATCTTAAACTAAGCTCTTATACCAATTGTGACAACCCACACCTCCAGACACACTGACCCAAAGCCTATGGTGACCTTCGGACTCACATCGTGCAAGAAGTATGGGCAATCGATTTTTAAAACATCACAAGATATGGTTACAAGGATACAATCTAAGAAATTCTACACTTACAGATCCCACAGCATAAGGTAAAAGAATATAAATACAGAAAATAACCATCTCAGGAAAATAACCCAGAGAACATAGTCTCAAAATATATATAGTCAAAATCTGTAGTTTACAAAATAACAGCATAAAGTCTGATAGATACTAAATACAATAGATGGTTACATGAAGAATAATATGCAACGCCAACTCCAAGCTCGCTTCTCCACGTACTAGATATGGGTCAATCACCTACTGCCTTGTTCTCCTGTGGTAGGGAAAAAAAGGAAAGGAGTGGGTCGGATAAAAGTATGGTGAATGAGTTGTGTTACTAATATATGGTGATTACATGCAATTGACTTCATTTATAATCTACATGACCCAGAGTGTCCCACTGGTGTCCATGAATTATTTACTAAGATTAGTCACATTAACCTAAGGAGTATGATTCCAAATACACCTACACCCAACATCTTATGGAGGTTTATACTTAGGGGTTGAACAAAATATCGAACCACTAATCAATAATAGATCAGACAACTAATCAAAATTGGATCGAACTGTAATCTCAAGGACTGCTCCTAACATAAGATCGCATAAAATATCAACCTTGGGACTGCATTACCTAAACAATGACTACACATATCGTACTTACTCATTGAGAGGATCCCGCAATGCCGACTCACGTCTCAGATGACTTATGGTCTACTGAAGTATCCATGTCCAATAACTCAATGGTAACACCACTTATTGCATCGAACCAAGCATCCACCAACAGTGTCATGTTCAAATCGTTGTATGCACCGAGGAACCTCCCGTTAGTGCCGAACTATGCACCTCACCAAACATTCACTAACAGCTTCGAGTACACCAAGAAACCTCATGTTAGCGTCATGTGCTTTGCGCACCCTAGCGATCGAACCACTTTATCTCGAATATTAGATTTGCAGAATAAATAGTGTCTAGGCCTAATTGTTTGCGTACACGTCTACTTCAGCCTCGTAGTATTCAAAAGTCAAGGATTTAGGGAACTAACTCCTATACTAATATAACATATATACTATTATATATATGTATGTGTGTGTGTATATATATAATATATATAAAAACCTGGGCCATAGGTCGAGGTTCAATTTGCATAGAGAATACGCCTACCAGTTTACCGCCTACTACTAGCGGTCGACCACTTGCTGTTGACGGGCTATAGTGAGCGTCAACCGGTCAGATTTTGCTTACTGTAGAATATATAATATATATTTTTAACATTAATCATATTTTTAACGGTGAATCCTATTTTGTTTAACAGCGATTATCTCCCAATTTATGACCATATTTCACCTATTCATTTAAGCCTACAATCATGCATATGATTCCAACAATTTTTGTGTATAACTTACAATTTCATTTACATTATTTCAGTTCCTCAATTTCATAATCACCTATGTATGTTTACATCTCAAAATAAGTTCAGGGTGACATCTTAAATCTCAGATTCATTCCAAAGTAAATAAAAAGGTATACCCATATTAAAATCAAGTTAAATCAATTCAAATCATATCTCAAAGTTACTTCAAATACAAATAACTTCTTTACTTTAATCAA
The DNA here is from genome assembly GCA_030737815.1 of Allium fistulosum. Classification (NCBI taxonomy): domain Eukaryota; kingdom Viridiplantae; phylum Streptophyta; class Magnoliopsida; order Asparagales; family Amaryllidaceae; genus Allium; species Allium fistulosum. Next base: position 633,826,850 of record CM060908.1, on the reverse strand, counting down.
AATTAAAATCTAATAGAGGTTATATCTATATGAACTATACTTTCATTCATATCTCAATATCATTGCAATTTACTGAACAAATAATCTTCAAATTAAAAACTTTTATATCTGATTTAAATCAGATAATTTTCCAGATCAATGATGTATAATAAATCAATTACTTGTTGATTATCATATTTTAGTAATCAACCTATTCACCTCTTAAGAGATTTCTCCCTTTTATCCCGACTTGAATCGCCCCCCTCTTTGATTTGTCGATCCAGTTTAGTTTGACTTTATCTCCAATTTGATTATCTCCTCTTCTTCATTCATCTTTGATTTTTCTCTTAAATTTTATTTTTATTTTGTTTCAGAAAATTTTGAGGAGATGGAGAGTTAAGAGCGTACTTCTTAAATTAGGGTTTCTCATACAATTAAAGTAAGGGCTAACGTCATATTTATAAATGTTGAAATCAACGCCGACCGTTAGATTTAATATAATAAAATATGGGTCGTTGATCTAGGCTAACCTTAACCGTCAATGTTCGACCGATCGACCGGTTCATTGGGGGCGACCGACCGCTAGATGTTGATCGGTCCCAATGACGGTGTCGACTGGTTAAAGTTATCTAATTTAAAATTCACTTCCCTTTTATATATATTTAATTATTTCCGTTTCAAATCTTTAAACTTTAATAATTTTTCCATACAAACTCCGATTATAAAATTTTATATATGAAAGTTGTCTAGAAAATCGCCACGAATACAATAGTACATGTTTCATAATCAAACTCTAAAGTTTGTTCAAATTCCACTTTTATCTTTATTATTAATAAATTAATTTTCTTTAGTGGTTAATTTTGTGGGGTGCTACATTCATGCTCATAAAATTGAAAAATTATAAATCGGCAAAAACATGTTGCTATGATTTAAGAGTTGATGGAGCGGAGTATTACGATCACTCTTGAGATAGAAGAGCAGGTGTTTCTCGATTTATCTGATTCATTGAAAAAGAGGAAGGATCACATACCCAACCTTGGGAATGTTTATGATGTAAATTATAATCCAAACTGAAATATTTTCTAAGAAGAAAAAATTTATGTTAAGCTCTACCAAACCAAAAGCAAATTTGCATGCATCCTATATTCGTTCAGATTCCTTTTTGTATTTTTCAAGACAAGGAAGTACTTAATAGAAAACACTATATATTTATTCATAGTCTGTCCATTATTTCATCATCTGTTTGCATTGTTCCTCTGAAATTTGTTTCAATATCTGAAAATATCAAGGACTTAGTAACAAAAACTATAGCATAATGTGCATTATATAATGGAACATAGTATTATATATTAGTTCACCCTTCTAATATTTGGTAAATTGATAAGTAGTTAAAGTGCGGTTTGATTTTTAATATGATACTCAATTTTTTATAATATGATTGATTTACGGTGTCAATCCAGTGAGAAAGAATCCTCCTACAACGCTACCCAAATTTAAATACAGACCGAGGCTGACTTGGATGAGATGATAAGAAAGCCTATAGAGCCGTTGAAGAAGCATGAGGAGGAGATAACGGCACAAAGGGAGACGGCGAGGAGACATAAGGAAGAGATGGTCATGTAGAGAAAGCAAATCGAAGCCCTGAATTAAGAATAAATGGAATTAGTAACATTCGAAAGATAAGATGTCTGACAGTAATTTAATGATCAAGGAAGTAAGGAAAAGAAATAAGCTAAAAATTGCAATTTCAATTTAGATTAATTAGGAAAAGATAATGGTCTGTTTGGTTTATTTTGTATTTTATGTTTTGAGTTTTCAATATTAATTACAAAATATGGGAAGAGTGAAGGGACGATGGAGAGGGTGGAAGAAAGATGCATGGGAAGAACGAGGATATGAGAGACGACGGAAGGATGAATTGTTTCTCATACTTCCACCATTTTCCAAAACATGAAAAATTAAAAAAAGGGTTGTTTTCTATTTTGTATATTAATTTCATTTTCTAAATTGGTGGTTTTCCACAATATACATGCATCGTGCGAATTTTTGTATGGATGAAAATCCAAAATTAAAAACAGTACATGAAGCGCGGCCTAAATTTTTTGATGGGACCAACTTTGTACATAGAAGGGAAATCTTATATAGGTTGATTAGTGAAAAGGATAATGCATTACAAGAATAAGATTGAATATAATATTAGATTAAAAAAAATCGATATCATGAATTATACGGTCTATATAAGTATAAGTAAAATGAAAATATAATAAAAATTAAATGTTCTACTTTTGAATCTACGGGTGGTTTGAAATTGAAATACCTGATGGAGTTGGTTATGGCACCTATGGGCTATGTGTAGTTCTTTTTTATACTTACCATCCCCGTAGTAAACTATGGTCGGGCCCAAATTTATACAAGGCAGGCCAACTATAATAACAAATACTTACCGTAACCAGAAGAACTAAACTGGAGTTAAACTCGAGTTAATTCGACTCCTGTATATACCGTATCCTGCAAAGGGAAATCAATTATTTTCTTTCCGTTTTTACCAAGTCTAATTTCCTCATTAGGTTTACGAAATCGATCAGGTATTTTAAATTCTTAAACTAGGTTTTTTAATTGGAAATATATTTATTGTATTTAATTAATTTTGAGATTTTTGATTAGTAAATTTCTGTGTGTTCCGTAGGATCAGTTAAAAATTTGATTTCCCAGTCATAGCCTTCTATGATAATTATAATAATTGGATAATGGTAAGCCATGATTGGATAAACAACTGTTATTTTCTTCTAAATGTTATAAAATTATGTTATATCTAACTAATGATTTGAAAAGTGAGAACAAAAACTGTTTTTTCATCATCGAATTGGATATGGTATCGATGTTGATGATTTTTCCTCGTTTTAATTATGTTTTGAAAAACAGAAACTCTATTTAGCATCTGCATATAATGGATAATAGTATAATTGATGAGGATTTAGCGATTAAGGCAGTGATAGAAGCAGCAACCTTGGATTATGGTGTAAGGTGAGATTAGTCACTTTTTTCTTATTTTAATATATTTGCCATACATTAAAAATAATTTGAAAATAGATACATACAAGTTTTTTTTAGCAGGGATAACAAAAATCGTTATAGTTGGAAAAGGGAGGGTATACAAAAACAAATCGCACTTCTGGTAATTTTCCAACAAATAAAGTGAAATATATTCTCTACTAAGTTGTTGATGTTTGTATCCACTAACAAATTATATCAGTCGATCTTTATGCTATACATTGTTAAGCGTATTCCCAAATTAGAAAAAGAGTGTGAGGTCCCTTTCCTATTTTTTTGTGATTGCAGAAAAAGCCCCATGTCAATAATTACATAAATCTGGTCCTTATGTTTTATTTGAAAGATAGAAAACGCAAACCAGTTTTTGCTAATTTGAAGCTAACTTGCACTATTTGTAAAACACTCAAAAATTCTATAAAATTTGATAATAGTAGAAAATGAAGTTATTTGATTTTTTATTTTGTTTTAAGAAAAAACATATTTAAATACCGAGTATAAAAAGTGCCAATCAATTTTTAATTCTAAAAAACTTTTTGGTAAATGCGATTTAGTTTGAGTTTTTCAGTTTTCAGAAATAAGAACCTACTTTACATAGGTACTCAAAGCCTCATTCACAATCAAACAAAATTGAGACATGATCTCGATAGTTGACAAAACGGGGACTTATTCCGAATCCGATCTAAGTGTAAGTCAATCAAAAGTTGGTTGTGTACTTACGCCTTCTAAGCCTGTCCTGAGTAGACTTTTATCGGTCTTATGATCAAGGCTAATTCTATTTGAATCCAAAAATTTATTGAGTAGCCCCCTACAAAATTGAAAAAACCTTTATACCCGTGTTTTTGCTAAGTATACTCATCTTGTAGTTAAATTTTCTCTTTATACCCTTCCTTAGTAAAAATCAAATCCGTAAAAAATTCCGCCATAGGAAAAACCACCCCACCAAAATCACGCAACAACATGAAATTCAAATTTTACCTCTTTTGCAAACTGTGGATTTTTAAATTTCAAAAAATTCAAAAGAACATGAAATTCAAGTTTTGCCTTTTTTGATTTTATTAGACTTTTATTATCTTCATCACAATCCATCGATTCAAGCATAAGATTTGAGAATTTATCTAAAATTAAATTTAAGGTTTGGTAGATAAGAGAAATAGAAGATGGAAAATATGATGAGTGGTGAAAACTGAAAACATGGATGAATCACATAAGGGCAATTTTGTCTCTAGATTTTTTTTTTAAATTTAAGGAGGCTACTCAGCAATATCACATGTCTAAATAGAATTAGCCTATGATCAAATAACAGTAGCATAGCTAGAAGATTTGTGAGTTCAATGTTTGTTATTAAAATTTAGATGATCCTCATCAGTTTGATACATGATATATTCAAGACATTTCTCAACAATTTCACAGGCTAAGAAACATGACTATAAACGTTGGGCTGAAGCAAGAACTCCGCATGCTGGCTATCTTTGTCTTAGGTGTAGAATGTTTGTTATTAAAATTTATAAGATCCTCATAAGTTTGATACATGATATATTCAAGACTTTTCTCAACAATTTCACAGGCTAAGAAACATGACTATAAACATTGGGATGAAGCAAGAACTCCGCCTGCTGGCTATCTTTGTCTTAGGTGTAGAATGCCTGGTAAGTTGCACTCTCCAACTTCTATAGGTGGTTCAGTATATTTATTTGGTTAAATGTGCTTAAAAATGTCCTTGATATCTGTTTTGAAATATATTTTCCTCTTTCTCCAGGTCGTCTAATACAGCACTGCCCTACAAATGGTGACCTGGACTATGATTTCAAAAGAACGAAACCTGCCACTGGCATCTCTAAATCGATGTCAAATAGGAAAGCTACAGCTTTGCAACCTAACGAGTAAGAACTTTTTCTTTATCTACGGTTTCTATTATATGCAACAACCGTAAGAGATAATGTTCTAAATTTAAAATAATGCAGAGCTGAATTTGAGAAAATGGTAGTTTATTTGCCTACTAAACACGTCATGGATATTCCAAAAGAACTACACTGCCCATTGTGCAATCAAGTAATGCAAGATGCTGCACTCACAAGCAAATGTTGTTTCAAAAGCTATTGGGACAAATGTATGCTTACAAAATTTCTTATAATTTTTACTTCATTCCTTTTATGTTTATGGTAAACTGAAGTTATTTATGAACTTTATATAGGTATAAGAGATTACACAATTAATAGGGACATGTATGCTTGTGGTGCTCTAAGTAAAGTTGATGCCCTCATACCAAATGTAACCGTTCGAACTACCATTTCCCATTATCTCAGTTTATCAAATGGTAGTTCTACTTTTCCAAATGGTACATGAATTTACCTACGATATCATAGATTAACTTATGGTTTCATAAGCATATATTTGCATTCCTCATTTCTTTGAGCTTATCATTATCTTACAGAGGTTCGATGCTCCAACAATGCAAAGCCAAAATCCCATTCACCTCAGAATGTAGAGAATAAAGAAAACATTGAAGCCAGGCTACTGACATACCTGAAACCACTGCAAAATTGGTAAAAGAATCGTTGGCGGTAAAAAAGTCAAAAAAGAGAAAAATAACTCAAGCGGTCATGGATGCTGGGATGCAATCTGTATATTACATGATGCCTTATCAGTGGTTCGGCTACTACAGTTACATGCCAAATCCTGATGTTGGAAATGTGATGCCTACTGTTTCTCAGTGGTATTTTTGAGTTTGTAACTAGTAGTTTATAATAATATTATATATATATACATACACACACACCCCCATATGTACATGTGTACATATGTGTATATAAGCATATGTACATGTGTACATATGTGTATATGTATACATGTACATATGCGTATGTGTATATATTATTGTGTGGAATACATGTATAATTTGTTTGGTGTTGGGGAAAAAATCCCTTTAGATGATCAGTCTAAGGGAATAAAAAAACCCAACGCAGTGGAAAACAACTGGATCATGATTGTAGTGAGACGAAACAAATAGAGATAAACACCAGAACAGATAGTCACAGATCTATGCAATGTAGAAAAATAAATAACACCAGTATTTATAGTGGTTCCACTACCGCGAGACAGTGTACGTCCACTTGGGGAGAGGAGATTTTATTAATCACTGAAAGATTAGAGTTACAAGATTGATTCACTTTTGGAGACTATAAATAAGAAGAATTAACAATAAAGCCAAAATTCTGCAGAGTTTCAGCTCTCTAGGATGGATGCCATTGTTGTCCAGAAGCTCCACTATTTATAGAGTAAAGAAATGAGGAGGGGTAGCTGCTATATAACAGCCCTGAGGTTTGGTTCGGCACATCTGGTCCGGTGTGATTTGGTTCAGCAATCAGTACAATAGCATTTGGTTCGGCAGATAACACTCAAGCTCTGCACCGGCATGGTCCAATACCGAACCAAATATTTTGTTTGGCCTTAACATGGTTCGGCATCACTTGGACCGGCACAACACACGTTTGGATCGGCAAAAGCAATCTGGAGTGGCATGACTTTACCGAACCAAATTCTCATTCGGCAAAACCATTCCACTGAACGAAATATTTCGTTCGGTATTATTCCCGAACGAAATCTTTAATGCCACTCTAAATCAAATTACTTCAAACACCGATCCAAAATCGGCTTCCCTCTTCTTATCTCCATGTCGCTCCATTTCCAAAGCTCTCAGCTTCATTAAATAAAAGCACCAACCACCGGATGAGAAATCTCGTCCGGTCCTCCTCAATGCCGCTCCAACTAGGGTTTCACCTTCCTTCTCCACGAGCTTCTCTTCTACAGTTTAGGGTTAGGGCTTCTCATGGCTTCTTCCCGAATTCATGTATCATCTCTAACAATTTCCACCTTGATACTGAATTCCATACAAGCCTTCCAACTCCATCTACACCTTTATGCTCCAGACAATGGATACTTACCCAATGAGCTTCAGCAATGCCATCACCCATTACACTCTGTCAATGAACTCCGGTAAGGCCACCGCCCGTCAACAAAGTGTTCGAAGTATCCAATCCGTGTAGAACCTATCAATCTTCACCATGAAAACAAACGTCTCCATGAACCATCTCAACTCTTCCCCCGTGCCACCCCGTGGCACCTAGCACATCATTAAGTGAATCAAGTCCGAGCAATGCTTGAACTTAGCAACATGCAACGACTTGGTAAACATGTCTACTGCATTCTCCTTTGTGTGAACTTTCTGAAGACGAACCAGCTTCTCTTCACTCATCGAGACAAGGAACGACTCTCTCACCTTAATATGCTTCGTCCTCGAGCTGAACGCCAGATTTTCAGCTAAGTGAATTGCACTCTGACTGTCACAGTACACATCCATGCCTTCATATACGAAGCCCAAATCACACAATAGTCGCCTCAAATAAAACGCCTTCTTAGCTGCTTCAACCACCGTCAATCTCAAGCAACGAGCCTTCTCCAGTAGAGTCTTATTCATCCTTTCTGCAACCTCATTGGATTGTGGATCGCCGGGAGTAGTGAAATGTCTCTGAATGCCATGTTGTCTACAAAAAAGTCGAGGAACTCCCTAGAGAAAAATTCACCACCATTATCGGATCACGACACCTTCAACCTAGAACCAGATTGGTTCTCAACAAGCGCTTTCCAGTCTTTGAACTTCTCAAAACTTTCTGATTTGGCCTTCATCACATACACCCATACTTTGCGAGAAAAATCATCAATGAAAGAGATAAAATGCTTTGCTCCTCCAAGAGAAGGAGTAGCAACTGGTCCCCAGACATCTATATGCATGTACTCAAGTACTCACCTCGATCTATGGAGTCCAACTCCAAAAGATACTTTAGTTTGCTTACCTAACACACACTCCTAGAAAAAGTCCATCTTGTCGAAGCTTTCTCCTTTGATCATGTGCCATCTCCGAAGCAAACCTGAGATGCCAAAGATTTGTGGCATCCAAAGCACGAGAACTATCTACTCCAACACACGACTCTCCAAGAACTGTGGTTCCTTTCAGCAAATACAAATTGCAAAACACATCTCCTTTCATAAGAACTAGTGCATCTCTCGAAACCTTTAGACTATCCTTCTCGATAGTTACCTTGCATCCCAAAGATGCCAATTGTCCTAAAGAAATTAAGGACTTTCGAAGACCTGGAACATACCGGACACCCGTCAAAGTGCGTATCACTCCTTCAAACATCCTGATCCTCACTGTACATTCACTCATTTCTCTACAACTAGCATCATTACCCATAAGAATAGAGCTTCATTCTTTTCCAACGAAAGAACTGAAGTAATCCTTATTAGGCGTCATATGGAAAGACGCCTCCGAGTCCAGCACCCAATGGTCTGAGACATCCGATACTGCTGTAGACAACACATTGTCAGATACAGAATTCTCCACCGCAAATGATGAAGATCCGTCATCTTCATTCTTCTTAAAATCTGGACAATCATTTTTCCAATGACCAGGTTTCTTGTAGATAAAGAACTTCCCGTCCTTAGACTTTCCTCTTCTGCCATTACTGGGCTTCCTGGACTTGGAACACCATCTAGAGTGTCAATTCTTCTTATCATCTCTACCTCTTTCAACAAACAGGCTGTGACTACTACTTCCACCTCTACTTCCTTTACTTATCTCCTTCATCTAATCTCTCAAGCCCTCAGATAGAAGGCCTGAATTCACATCTTCCACTGTCAATGTGTCTCTAGCGAAGATAAGGCTATTAGCGAAACCTGTGTATCGCTCCAGAAGGGAACACAAAAGAATCATTGCCATTTTCTCCTCATCCATCTTCAAGTCAACAGTCTTCATCTTCATCACGAGATCATCAAATAAATTAAGATGTTCCTTCACTGAAGTACCCTCTCTCACCCGCATGGTGAAAAATGTCTTCAGCAATACCAGACGGTTAGTCAGAGATTTCTTCAAGTAGAGATTTTTTAGCTTGGTCCAAATGCCCCTAGCAGTGGTCTCACTGCTAAAATCTGAGATGACATTCTCTCCCATAGCTAGTTGTAAAGTAGTAAACGCCCATTTCTTCATCTTCTTCCTTTCCGTGACTGAGATGTCAGCCGTCAACTCCTCAGGGGCAATCACTACTGGATGGACTTCATTCCTCATTAGGACAGCCTTCATCCCTCCATTGCCACTTCTCGAATTCTTTATCCCCATTCCACTTCTCAATTGCCAACTGTGATCCTGACGCGATGTACATCCCTCTAGTATAGGATCTTGTAACAACTGGAGCCACTTCATCTCCTATCCTAGCGTCTAACACTCCTCAATCAACCTTGCAGCTTTGATACCAGACTGTTGGGTAAAAATCCCTTTAGATAATCAGTCTAAGGGAATAAAAAAACCCAACGCAGCGGAAAACAACTGGATCGTGATTGTAGTAAGACAAAACAAACAAAGGCAAACACCAGAATAGACAGTCACGGATCTATGCAATACAGAAAAATAAATAACACCAGTATTTATAGTGGTTCCACTACCGCGAGACAGTATACGTCCACTTAGGGGGAGGAGATTTTATTAATCACTGAAAGATTAGAGTTACAAGATTGATTCACTTTTGGAGACTATACATAAGAAGGATTAATTATAATTCTACAGAGTTTCAACTCTCTAGAATGGTTGCCATTGTTGTCCAAAAGCTCCACTATTTATAGAGTGAAGAAATGAGGAGGGGTAGCTGCTATATAGCAGCCCTAAGGTTTGGTTCGGCACATATGGTCTGGCATGATTTGGTTCGGCAATCAGTACAATAGCATTTGGTTCAGCATACAACATTCAAGATCTGGACCGGCATGATCCAATATCGAACCAAATATTTGGTTCGGCCTTAACATGGTTCGGCATCACTTGGACTGGCACAACACACGTTTGGATCGGCAAAAGCAATCTGGAGCGGCATGACTTTACTGAACCAAAATTCTCGTCCGGCAAAACCATTCCACCGAACGAAATATTTCATTCGGTATTATTCCCAAGCGAAATCTTTAATGCCCTCCAAATCAAACTACTTCAAACACCGATCCAAAATCGGCTTCCCTCTTCTTATCTCCATGTCGCTCCACTTCCAAAGCTCTCAGCTTCATTCAATGAAAGCACCAACCACTGGACCATCACCACCGGATGAGAAATCTCGTCCGGTCTTCCTCAATGTCGCTCCAACTAGGGTTTCGCCTTCCTCCTTCGCGAGCTTCTCTTCTACGGTTTAGGGTTAGGGCTTCTCATGGCTTCTTCCCGAATTTCGGTATCATCTCTAACATTTGGTTTGTTACAGCGAGCTTTCAAAGGACTGGGTAGCGAATAACAAAGGCAATGGCGCAACAAAGGCAATGCTCGCATCTCATTTATTTATAATTATTTATTTGAATATATCCACGTTTAGTTCCTTAATTATTCCTTGTTCCTATGTCCGTGTATGTATCTTGATTGTATTTAACATGAACACAATGTTTATCGTAGGCTTTTCCTTCTTTATTTTATTTGTTTATTTATTTGGAGTAGAGGAGCTATATGCAACTTTGAATGCATGTTATATATACATATGTGTGTACGTGCGTGTGCGCGTGCGCACATATATGTACACACACAACATCTTAAAGGCTGCTTGACAACTCCTTGATTGAAAGGAAAATCAAATAGTGGAAATAACGTGCTTATGGGTGTATACTTGGAAGGAGTTGTCAAATGGACATTCAATACTCAAGCTTACTATACATGTGATGTGAAACCATTGCATAAAAATATTTTCAAAAATACAGTAAGGGCCATACTGAATGAATTTTTCAGTTAGGCATTGCTTCACAACTGAAAAGATAAACAATCACACGATGATATCGATTTTGTTAGTAGAACACAACGTCTGCTTCGTTATTTATTTATTTATTTATTTTCAATTCCTTGACTGCTGAATGATTGTTTTGAACATGTTTATAAATAGATTATGGATCTTTTAATTATTTATTTGTTTTGGGATAATTCGCAAGTGTGCACGTAGAGAAGAAAATACCAAATTATTGTACTATCTTCCCACTTCTTCTTCTTCTTCCTTTTTTTTGCCCATTTTGGTTTTTCAAAATCTTATTGATATACGAATAAAATCATGGAAACCCAATTTGTTTCTAATTATTGATTTTATTAATGTTAACGTATTATATTACACACACATGCTCGCACACTATCAAATTTTACTATTTGTTCTTTAACAATTCGATTTTTTGCTTAGTCTTTTGTTTTGTTTTTATGTTGATAATTGTTTTATTGCAAATTATACACACGCTTGGCTTTTAGAGAAATTCTATTGGGACACAAGTTAATCGCATAAACAGTGATACAACGAATCATCGTCATCAGCCATTAAATTCTTATGTGTGAATTCGATGAGATCCAACAATCAAGATTCATTGTGTCGTCAATTGTGTTTTATTTTGTGTCTAAACAGTCCTTTATTTTATTACATTAAAAACATAAGGAAAAATATTTTTCAATTCTAGTAAAAATTAATTTATTGGTGATTAGACTTTTAGATAATTTTCAATTTTGTATACATTGTTTCCTATTTGAAGAGAATATAATTTTTTATGTATATTTTCAGTTACTTGAATGTTTATTATGAATTTTGATAAATGAATTTGAGTTATATTATAAAGATTTTAAGTCATTTAATGGTTTTTAATTTTTTTTATAAGGTATTCAAATATTTTCAAACATCTTTGTTTCAAAAATATTTGTGAATAAATTTGATTTTCCTTTAAGAAGACGAACTTTTCAACAAATTTGAACTTTCCTTCTAAAATTTATCTAAAAATATTTGTTTTTCGGAAAAAGTTTCAAATTATTCGAAAATATCAAACTATCTTTAAAAAATGTTTTTCCTTTTCGATATTCGATTTTGGAAAATCTATTAAGTTACAAAGTACAACAATTTAAATTACATATATATATAATAACGATATTATCATTAATTAAATATAAAACGTCAAAATAAATATATGAAATTTGATTTGAGATATTCGTGGGCATTTGAATATAAAATTTCGCTAACCTTATGAAAAAATTTCAAAGTTGCGCTGCAAAATCAGTATTCTAACTATGTTAACTGGTTTAGAGATTAAACTCTTTAAGACTGCGTTTAAAGATAGAGAAATGGTACCAACACTTCCCCTTTGGGAAAGTACATCTATATACTTGCCCTTTAATTGGTGGAAATTAGTGGTAGTACAATGATTAAGTTCTTCATAATTGCTTTGTAGGATCCATTGATTCCCACTACTAGGAGGGCAAATATAGTAGTACACTCCATAACGGAGAGTGTTTCTAGCATTTCTCAAATAACCTGCAAACTGAAGTTTGTTGAAGTTAACGTCTTAGGTCATTAAGAGGTTTGACACGTAAGCTAGACTTAATTTAATATATATAATAATATATTTTCCTGTTAAGTTTATTTTACTTTCTATGACTGTAAAGTTCTCATCAAACACGATAAAAATGCATTACGGTAACCTCAGCACTTTTGTAGTCAAACTTCTATGGACGTTTGGAAATTTGTCACTAACTGCGTGGCTTGATGGTAAAGAGGATTGAAATATAACATCAAATTAGCAGGATAAGCATAATATGGAATACAAACACGAGCAAGAGCAAATGCATAAGGAACACCGAATTGAGCTTGAGTAGGGCATTGTTGGGATATAAGAACACAAGGTTGTCAACAAAGGTGAAATGGATCCCATCAAAGTCAAACTTGTTAATCTTGCTCTCTACCTCTTGATCGACCATATTCTCACCATCAAGATATGTCGATGTTAGTGGAGGTACAATAGCAATTATTGATGTGAATACTCTCCTTTTGATAAGCATCCACACATCATCAAATCGAACAATCACCACTTTAGGCAATGATCCCCTCTTAAATATGAAGAGTCCATTGATATTGCTTTTATTCGCATAGTAGAAAGCTAAGATTGTCAAAAATAGTTTCTTGGTCGTATCCTAGGACACATCTAAAAGAATATCGACCGATTGGAACTACTCCAATTGCATATAGTGTTATCCCACTTATTGGTCGTATGTAGGGTGGTAGTTATGTTTGACTTGGTGGATTCAAACTTGACATGGTGAGTCTCGTGTTTAGTCAAGTGGGGTTTTGTCGGATTTAAATCTTAAATACCAAAACCTAATCCAATCCGACCCAAGGTTCTATTTGAGTTGGGTAGAGTAATAACATTAGTTAATATATATTTTATGTTTTATTGAACCTTTCAAGTTGGATGGAATTGGTTGATCATGCCTTTATGATATTTTACGGTTCTTACCCGACCTAAGCCTATCGGGTTGGGGTTCGAATCCATGTTGGGCATGGGTCTTGTCGGTTCGATTATATTTTGTGGGTTTTGATTTTAATCCTTATTTGCATGTTTATACTTCATACTTCCTCCAACTTTATGATGAATAACTTTCCACGATTGCAATGAAAGCTTGATATGATTTCATTTGCCTTTACTTCCAACAAGGCAAGCATACATTGATGTGTATGTCCGCCAGTTCATTGGACTAGTTAAAGAAAAAGTAAGGGTTAGACATAAAGAAGATGAACCATCTTCAAATTTATAACAATATACCCTTAATTAGATTTGGAAAAGGAATGAAACTTATAAAAGTTAAGGAAGACGTCGGATGTACCTTACGTTAAGCATGTAAAAACTTATTATATAAGATGAATATCTGGTGTGTACTCTTCAATTTATCATCGACATACGATGGGCAACACTAATGTAAGCTTACATCAAATTGAAATATTCAAAGACAATTGGGGAGGGTTGAACGGGAGATTATGTTCATTCAAAAACTCTCACTTAGCCAAAAAAAATTATTCAGTAGGCAATTGGCATAACCGGTTGATTAGATTTCACAAGTTTTTTTTTTTGAAAACCCAGAAGAATCCGGCGGGCCGGTAAACCCCCGAGGAGGGTATAGTAAAGTCGTCCACTGATCCAAGCCCCCGTACCCCCGCGTAAAGTTATATAGGATATGGAAGCGCATGGTAGGAATCGAACCTGGGTCTTTTTACCAGAACCCAAGTCTCCTTTCCACTGCGCCGCACCTGCGGACTGATTTCACAAGTTGAATCCACAATAGATGTAAACTATTTCTTTACAATAGTTTGCATAATAAATGAACTATTTTGTATTAGAAAGAAGAAGAAAAACATTGATTAGGAAATAAAATCAATTTTGAAAGAGGTTTAACGGTAATGAAAATTTGAAGGTAATTTAGAAATAAATCGTTGAGTGTTTGAGGGTTCATCGAATTCATCATGTACCTCTTTGAGGGTTATTTAGAACAAAACTATTTTTTTGATCGTTTATTGCACAATGATTATTAAAGTTTATTCTAATTATGTTTTTTTAATAATACCTACTGAGGTTCGATTCACAAAACTACTACAAATCAAAGCAATTGAAGAAATCAAAATTGTCTCGAGATAGAATGAACTGGAACCGTTCTAATGATCATAATATTAGAGCATCTCCAACAGAGCGAGAATTCTCAAATCCGCACCCAAAATCGTCCCCAACAGAGTGCGAGAAATTGTAATAGTGCATATTGGGGGGCCTTCGGGCTGAGAATCGCAGATGCGTTGAGGCGCTTGTTGAACAGGCGCCTGTTGCCAGGCGCCTGTTAAACAGGCGCCTACTATCTTCAACGGCTATTTCCCAACGGTCGTTTTTCCTCTTTAAATAACACTTCCTCCCTCTTCGTTCATTTCAAACCAATTTTCATTTTTGCAATTTTTTTCTGCCACCGATCTCAACTGAAAATGTACTCCGATTTCGACGATGTAGCTGCAAGGGCCAGTTTTGACGAATACGACTTGCAAGACGCTACGATTCCTATTGGGGGGGAAGTAACTAATGCAAGTTGGAGCGCTGCGGAAGACTACGATCTTTGCTACATTTACTGTGCACTATCAGTCGATCCTATTCGAGGGACCGATCAAAGTGGTGAATCTTTTTGGGGCAAAATTACTAATTGCTACAATCGGAAGAACATTAATCGAAAAAGAACGCTATCTTCGGTCAAAGGTCATTATGGAAAAATAAATCGTCAAACGCAAACGTTCGATTCTCAAATGTTCAAATTGAAGCAAACGAATCCTAGTGGCTTTGGGAATGAAACGCATTTAGTAAGCTTCAATGTAATTTCATTGTATTTTTTTTATCTTAGTTCCTTAAGTTTACCAGTTTTTTTTTGAACAGAGAATGGCCGCAAACAAGTTGTTCAAACAAATCTATAAACCCGATAGTAAACAAGCACCACATTTTTATCAGTTCATGCACGTGTATGACATGTTGGTCGAGCATGTTAAATGGAAATCATCGCTTCAGAAGACCGTTCAACAAGTTCAATCAAACAACGGTAGGGGTAAAACGCCTAGAGTTGGAGAAACCTCCAGTCCTATGGAATCCCAAGGAAGCTTCGGTTTAGGATCAGAAGAAGGCCCATCCCCAAATGAAGATCATTTTGTTAGGCCACAGGGAGCAAAAGCGGCCAAAAAGAAGCAGACTGCGGCAGCGGATCAAGATGAAATTAAAAAACTCATGCTTGAATCTGAGGAAAGATTTAACCGGGCAATGGACACTCGAGCACTGCAACACCAAGAAAAGTTATCAAGAATGGATCAACTTATTGCTGGAAACCGCCAAAGAGATGAAGATGCAATCATGTTTATGGATACGTCACATATGTCTGCAGAACAGCTGCAGTATACGGAGCAAAGAAGGAGAGAAATTATGAGGCGTAGACTTGAAGAGGATCATTAAATGAATTACCGTTTCTACAACCATTGTATCTTTAAGTACCGTTATTTGTATTGTGTTCTTAATGCAAGCAATTAGTAATATAAGTTTTTCATTCAAATTGCATTACACTAAAAAATGATTTTAACAACCTTAGCTTAATTATACAGAAACAGATTACAATAACCTTAATACGAAACAACATAAACAGTAGTAGAAAACGTAAGAATACAAATAGAGTTTCACTGATTTCCAGAAAACCCCCAAAGATGATCTATGAGATCATTTTGTAGTCTTCGATGAAGTTGAGCACTACGGTATGACATTTGACTTTGTACATGAAACTCGAGTTCAAGTGCGCTTCCAATCATATCGTTGCGCCAAACAGGCGGTGGTGTAGGAGCACCCTCGTACACGTAATCTTCTTCCATGTCTTTTTCATCCTCTATAATCATATTATGTAAAATAATACAAGTGTATATTATTTTTGTCATTTTAACTGGTGACCAAAGTCTGCATGGATTACTGACTATGGCAAATCTAGACTGAAGAACCCCAAATGCTCTTTCAACATCCTTCCTCTGGCCTTCTTGCATCGCTGCAAACTTTGCTTGTTTATTGTTTTGTGGGTTAGAAATTGTCTTGACAATGGTACTCCATTTCGGATATATACCATCACCTAGATAATATCCATGATCGTACGTGTTACCTCCCAAAGTAAATGTACAAGGAGTAGATCTTCCGTTTGCTAAATCATTGAACAACGTAGATCGTTCGACTACGTTAAGATCATTGTTCGAACCTGGCATTCCAAAAAATGCATGCCATATCCATAAGTCATAAGACGCTACAGCTTCAAGAATAATAGAGGACCTATGAGATTTACCCTGATAAGCTCCAGCATACGCCTTTGGACAATTCTTCCACTCCCAATGCATGCAGTCTATACTGCCTAACATTCCGGGCCAACCTCTACTACCATGCATATTTAATAAGTTAATTATATCGGCCTCGTTCGGTCGGCGTAAGTATTGATCACCGTAAATGTCCACGATAGCTTGACAGAAATGTTCCAAACACTCTAATACCGTGCTTTCCGCCACTTTCAAATTTTCGTCAAGTGCGTCCGCCGGTCCTGCATATGCAAGCATTCTGAGTGCAGCTGTCATTTTTTGAATTCCTGTCAAACCCATTGTACGAGATGCATTGGGTTTGAAGATAAAGTATTTGTCATGCTGCTTGATACATTGGAGGATTCTAAGAAATAGAGGACGCCGCATGCGGAATCTTCTTCTAAAATCGGCATCTGTGTAAGTAGGATTCGGAACAAAGTAGTCTTCCATCAGTCTGTCGTTGTGCCATGAATGTCTACGATTTTTATACCGACGACCAACAACTGATCCACCGTGTTGCCTGCTCGATTGACCAACCTGTAGCGCAGCCATACTTAGTAGTTCCTTTTTGCGACGAAAATGATCTTCCATCATTTCATCAAATTCGTCGTCGCTATCATCAAAAAATATATAATCTTCGACCGCCATTTGTTATATTTGAAATTGTATGAAATAAGACTGAGCAATAATACTTCTCAACATCTAGCAAGCCTTTTATAGCTTAATTCCCGGTACTGTTTCCATCCCATCATACAACTGTAGCCATCCCAGCATACAACTGTAGCCATCCCATCAAACAACTGTAGCCATCCCATGTTTAAGCAACTACTGTATGTAGGAGCAGTGTTGAATGGTTCTTATCGTACAACTGTAGCAATATTACTTTATCTTATCATACAACTGTAGCCATCCCATCAAACAACTGTATCATCACATCATTCAACTGTAGCCATTTTCTTAACGCAATAATACAGAAAGAAACAAGCCAATGTTACTGAAACAGCCAACAGTAATACAACCAACCAAAAAAAACCACTACAACCAACAAGTAACAAACTCAACGAGAATACACTCAACTTAAGGATATCCAAATCGTTCTAGCCAATTTTGACGTACGATATAAGCCTCATGTCCAGTGAACGTGCTGTGATATCTGAGAAAGTAACGACCTTCAAAGGTGGAACGGGTTGGTTCGAATACATTTTCAAATATAACTTCATTGATAACTGTACTGTACCGCGTACAGGCGTTGCAGAAGTTCCCATACGTAGTCCTCAACTCTACCTTCGTACGTCTGGTTCTACACTCAACATTGTTATTGTATAGTTCAGCAATGGTGTCCCAAAACTGAGTTGCCATTATCTCTTCATCGTCGCACATCTGATCAGTTTGTATAAAAACATTTACTAAATGTTTCAATTCAGTAGCCGAAAATATTATGTTACTCATTGATTGAATTTACCGAACTTTTAAATGCTGTGATATATGAGTACAAAACTTTCTCTTAAATAAACAAGTCGTGATCCGCGTACAATAAAATGAAGCATGAGATTAAAGACCACGTGTCAAATATCCATAAACTGATTGACAAACAAACACAAATGTGTTTGTTACATCAACATCTTCACAATTCTAGTACATATAAGCTTAATAATAACCAAGCATAAATTAGCATCATCACCACCATATATACAGTCACATAATAACACAGTCTAAAACATCTAAATGGAGCACATCAGTCTATGTGATCAGAACCGCTATCAATCTCCTCATCGTCGTCACTATCGTCGTTGACGTCATCAAAGTCTTGCGGCTGAGGTCCCGCATGGAGCTGCTCCTGAAGCTGCTGAATCTGGGTCTGTAATCCCTGTATCTGCGCATCATATTGAGTCTGCTGTTGTTGGACCGCGGTCTGGTAACTCTGATACATCATCCCTGTATAATCGAGCGTCATACGCTCAAATGCAGCAATCATCCGTCTATCATAATCCATGTACTGAGAAAACTGATATGCACACAAGAAAAATTATACACAAGTGGATAATATAATGACAAGTAATATAATGACAAGTAAATTAAGGAAAATTAAAAACTAATACAGACCTGATGAGGCTGGTACAATCCGGCGGATGGTATACCCGTAATAGCGTCGTCTGTAGGATACTGCAAGGGATACTCCACAACCTGACCGTGTACATCATACGCTCTAAACGAATGGGGTGGTGGGTCGAAAGTAGGAGGCTGTGTGTACTGAGATGATGTAGGCTCAAAGGTGGCAGGCGGTAGTGGAACTCTACCAGAAGAGGTACGCGGCCCAATATGATCGGAGTTCAAACCCCGAATATAATCAGGTAAAGCGTAAGCACGTGGGGCTACTCGAGCCCAATATGAATCAAAGTCTCCCAAAACTGTAAATGGCTCACCATCCACCCAACCCGCACCCCTCATCGCATGAATATAAGCTGGTCCAACCCGAATATCACCATACATATCATCCCATGGTAGCGGATCTGATGGAATGCGAACTATACCATACAACTATAGCCAACACCGATCCCCTAAATACCATATGAAAGGACATGTAGCAACCTGAAAGCAGATCCTACGTCGCGACATGGATACATGAAAAGTGAGTGGATGGTCAGGACCGGGCTCTAGGAACTGTAAGTACTGATCCCATGGACGAATGATAATGTTACCACGCCGCCTCATATCCATCTGTTGTCTAGCCTCCATCAACTCATTGTGCACCCCTTGTGCAACACGGGACAAATGCATAGGAGGACCCCAACGACGCAATCTGGGAAAGTAAATATAAGGTGTGGCATTCGCCTCTACAATAAGTCGGGGGTGCATATTGGCAGTATACTCGTAGTACCAAAATGGAAGAATGTACCAAAAGCCATACATCTGTCTGGACTGCTGAAGCGCATATGTATCTAATGCTACGTACAAATAACCAATAATAGCAGTACCATAATCATATATATGGAGTCCATCCACATCTACTAACCCAGCCAGAAAACCAAGTCTAATAGTACCCTTATTGTTACTAAAAAATGTAGACCCAAAAAGGTATAGTATGAATGCACGGATAACGGGAGTGTGCATATCCTCAACGGCCATGTACTCTACTATATAACGCTGCAAACAAGGTAGAGTAACAACTCCTCCTCTAACCTCCTCATCGGCCATAGTCGGTAAATAAGCTGAATATGACTCGAACTCCTCAAATGAACTATCAAATGGAACAGGGAGACGGTCAGGTCGACCAACCTCTATGCCAGTGAGCATATAAAAATCTAGGGGAGTCAGTCCTAACTCAAAATCAGGAAAATGAAATGTGTGAGTGGTCGGCCACCATCTCTCGGTAAGGGCCTCTACTAGACAACGATCTACATGTGCAAATCTAGGTAAAACAAGAAATTCACCAAAAGGTGATGCATGTAGCCTATCCAAAATCGGCTCCGGTAACTGATCAAAATATTCAGACATACACCTATACCAACTACCTCGCATCGCTACGTGACGAACCTAAATATATGATTATTTAATGTTAAGGTAAATAAGGAATTATTATACATTTATATTTACATGGTCGTTTATTAAGCAATAAATAAATAACGTATACCTGTGGCGTCGCTATAGCTGCAGTAAGTCGATGCGAAACAGTATGAGGCAAGTCGTGCAAAGATCGAAGATCGGCTGGAGTCACGGTAGCATCGGGAGGGATATGAGCAGGTCCGATATTGGCATCAGTCGTATATCGAACGGTGCGTCTACCGGTTTTGACCGGATGGGGCGGCATTTGAACGCGAAGCTGGTTAGAAAATGAGGGATGAGAAGAGTGTGGAATGAGAGGGAACGTGGAAAATGCGCCTGATATAGGCGCATTAACCAGACGCCTGTTGAACAGGCGCCTGGACATCAGGCGCCCGCCCTCATTTCTGTTGTAGAAATGAGGGCTTCAACATTTTGGAGTGCGGAAAATCGAATTTCCGCACTCCAAACTGTTGGAGATGCTCTTACTATTGTAGGACTTTGATGTTATTTGAATTTGTATGGAAACTTATTTGTTTGTTTTTGTTTGGGTAAAGAAAAGAGATTATTTTTTTTCTGTGCACCTGCCTAGATTTTCCATCTTTATTTTGAGTTATAATCATCTAAGTAGTCTGCGTGTTTAATATCACTTCAGTTCACGCGTATATCTTGTTAAAAATTTGAACATGGAGAATTCGGTAGCAAGTTGTGCGGGGTTTTAGTTATTGCCGATTTCAATGAATTCTCTTCTACTTCTTCATCAGTCCTCTTCTTTCCTCGTACCATTCACATCCAAAACCCTAAAACAACCCATTCCCTTCCGTCTCCAATCAATCTATTCCCGCCGTCTGATTAACAATAACAAGGACAACTACAAAGCCTTAAACTCCACCGCCTCCGACAAACAACTCCCAGCTGTCCGAACGTACGAAAATGATCTGTGCTCCTTGTCTCTAGTCGGGTCAGTCGATTTCGAGCAGGCGCTCACCGCAGCCGCGGCTGATGGAGGAGAGACTGCCGATGAGCATTTGGCGAGTAACTTGGAAAATATGGTGGTGGAGACTGTTTCTCCAGGGGATTATGATGATAGGAGTACTGTATCAACAAGATTGGTTCGATTGCACACCTTATCCTTTCATTTCATTATTGAACATATGAGAGCTGAAACTGCTTGATTTTAGAACATTTTCCTTAGCATTGCTACACCATGTGGCATTGCTACACCATGACTTCCACTGAAAATGATCCAGCATGAAAATTATTGAAAAATTACTTGAAAATACATAACTCCTCGTTCTGTTAAACATCAAATCGGAACCTAACGTAGAAACAATATGCCATACCCAACTTGTGTTGCCATCTGAAATGTATATCATATCCAATTTGTATTGCTGTCTAAATGTTTTTCTTACCGGTTTCCATTGCTGTTTTTATTATAATATTCAAACTAAAATCCATTTCCATTTGATCTACATGACATATTCAGTTGGTATTGCTACCTGTATAGTTTTTCTATACAGTTTTTATTGTCTTTGGATCCGTATAACTTTTAAGTGTATTTTTACGGGGATTTTGGCTAAGTCTAAGTTTTGATAAACAATAGTCTTACATCTCCCATATAAACAATGTAACTCAACTCTTTTATATTTACAAAATTGTTGTTCAAAAACATATTAAAATCGATGTATATATTTTCTTAGTCATTATCGAATCTAATAATTTTTGAATTTTATATAAATGTTAAATTTGAATTGAAAAGCACTAAAAAGCTGTTATTGTTTGTTTGGAGACAAAATATTTTTCATGCATACCATCGGTGGTGCGATGCATGATAATTGTCGAGTAATTATTTGTTTGACAATTATTTGTTTGTGTTGCACTTCACATACATGTGAAATACTTGTGTCGAAATATGTAAGTGTTGTTATGCAAAAACTCATATTTTTCTCTTTTTTTCACGTCAAATATCTTGTAAATATTTTCTTGACAACTATTTGTGCCGTTATCACAGTTTCAACTTTAATTGGATTTAGCCGTCACCACGGCCACAACCAATGTCTCTGTCAACCATCTGTCCACTGTACATCAAAATCCACACTTAACGGTATTTGCCTCTACTTCTTCCGTCGACTCTACGGAAAATTCTAAATTTGATGTTGCGATTGAAACCCTTTATCCGATCACCATAAGTGAACTTCCAACCAATTTCCGATATCAGTCAACTCCTTTCATGGAGCAACATTCATGGACATCAAATTTGGCACCTTTGGTCATCATTTAGTGATGCTTCAATTTATGAAAATTCTTATTGTGAAATGATAAATGACAACGATGTGTGGTAGAAGTACCATCACCGTTATTTTAGAGCACTTTTACTAAAAAACACACTAAATTTTACATGGATAAAAATTAACAAAAAATCACACAAAAATGCATAGGTCAAGCAACAAGCAAACGTTGATCATAACAAAAACTTCCAGAGTTCTATTGTAGTTTGATTGTATAGAAAATGATGAAAAAAGAGGTATTTTAATTTTGTCCCAGCTATTGTTTTTAATTTGTTATATATAAATCAAATGATAATACGCAACCGAGATCGGTTTTTTATTTCGGTTGCAAGGTAGGATATTTTTTATGTATTTTTTTTGAATATTGTTTGGGCGAACTCATGATCTTTGATCTTGCAGTCTGAATAATCAACTAAGTCAACTATACTAGAATGAGTGATGTTTTATGTTTCCCATTATATGAATAGAAGTGTCAAGGACTATTAGTAAAGTGATATGAATGTGAATTTAGAGGCCGTCGTATCAAACCCTTTTGGCACCAATTGATATAGTTCTCGAACGTTAAGTGTTTGATCCTAAACATAGATAATGATATAAGCATTTGTAGTCTATAAGGATAAAACTAGTCCCTAAGTAAGATAATCGTAATCTTAATATGTTGACATTAATTAATTCGGTACGCCAATTCAAAGAGGAATATTCGAACTATGACGTTAGTACGATTTGATTGTTTAATCTTATTATTCCCCTTCAAGATGGAGCTCAAGAAAATAGTCAAGTCTTTGAGAAAAATAAATCTAGTTAGGTGAAGTGATTTGGTGAGAGCATCTGATCGTTAGAGGCAACACGTGCAACACAAAGACAGTAATTTTGAATATGATCACATGTGAAATGACATCAATAGTCACATGTTTCTTTCTAGAATGAAAAATTGAACTAGAGCAAAATTAGTATAAAAAACATTATTACAATAAATAACCCGACAATTAAAGACTTTGACACCCAATTATTGCGATAAGAAGCAAATGCAGTTAAGCTCTAATGTGGTTCAAGCAGTCGATCAATGTTAAGCTTTTGTAGACGAATGAGCTACAATTTGTTGCTTCTTTGAACTTCACCATGTAGCATATTGACCAAAGTAAGCATTTGTTGGGGAAAAATCATCTTGGTTACCCATCTAAGTGTCATTCGAGAAGGGCATGTAAATACATTGATGAGTTCTTAAACAATTGGAGACCATCATTTAGAGTGCCACAAAGTCAACAATGTAGTATGTTAACAAAAGTCCAATGCTCAATTGTATTTATTCATACATTGTAATAATTTATTGATTTAATATTAATGTGAGTAAAAGCTAAAGAGCAGGTATTGTAGACTTTAATATTGCATAATATTCTTATAGGGTCAAAAAGAACACCTCTTGACTTTAGTGTAAGAGAATATGATCTGTAAGGAGAGGAGTACCTACTAATTTGACATTAGTCATATGAGTTCTAGCAAGGACATTCTTATACAGTAGTGTTGAGAAAGTAAAATGTCATGCTTATCACGACAATTTTCACTCCAAGAAAATTAAACAATAAACTAAGATCTTTTAAAGAAATCCAATTATGTATGAGAGTTATAGCCGTTTTATCATAGAAATATTATAACATGTTATAATTAAATTATCAATGTATATAAGTAAATGTTGTAGTTGTCCAATAGAGGTAAGAACAAAAAATGAAGTATCAACACAAGAGTTCTTAAAACCACAATCAAGAAGAAAAGTACTCAGTTCTTGATTTCGAGCTCGAGGAACTTGCTTTAGAACACAAATGGCTTTTGTGGGTTTGTAAACATGTGGATTATCTATACGAGTCTTATGGCACGCGCTTCGCGCGTGAATTATTTTCCTTATAAATTGTATATGTTTAAGTCAGTCAATTTTTTTTAATTTCCGAGTGATATTAAGATTTGTATATTTGTAAAGAAGTATTTTGAATTTTTAAAGGAAGTTTAATTTTAGATCCTATTTTTAGAAGCATTTTGAATTTGTAAATCATGTTTAATTGTTAGATCCTACTTTTAGGGACGTTTGAATTTGTAAAACAAGTTTAATATGAGATCCTATTTTTAAGTGGTTAAGATTTAATAATATATAGAGAGGCATTTTTTGTAGTTTACGTTGATACCAAAAAAGTGTGACACCAAAGCTATTACAACTATTATTACACGAGCGTTACGGCACGTGCTTCGCACGTGATAATGATACGCATTTCGCGCGTGAATTGTTTTTTTTGACAAATTGTATATGTCTAACTCGTTCGAGAAAATATGATTTGTATAAATATTTAGCCATTTTTTGCATTGAAAAGATATGCAGTTAGTTTAATTTTTCTTTCTAAATTGCAGCATCTAATTTTTTTTGTTAGTTTGAATTTTTATTTTTATTGTTAATTAATAAAGAATGAATTTTAATTTTTTATTAGTTTGAATTTTTATTTCTATTATTAATTAATAAAGAACGACTTTTAAAAAAAGTTTATTTGTTAGATCCTATATTTAAGTGATATTGAGATTTCAATAATATTTGTAGATGCGCATTTTGAATTGGTAAAGAACACTTATCTGTTAGATCCTATTTTTAAATGATATTAATATTTAATAATATTTACAAAAGGGCGTTTTTGGTAGTTCACATTGATACCAAAAAAGTGTGATACCAAAGGCATTACAACTATTATTAAAGATATTTTAGATCCTATTTTTAGAAGCGTTTTGAATTTGTAAAGCATGTTTAATTGTTATATTCTACTTTTAGGGGTGTTTGAATTTGTAAAAGAAGTTTAATATGAGATCCTATTTTTAAGTGATTAAAATTTGATAATATACATAGGGGCGTTTTTGGCAGTTCACGTACCAAAAAAGTGATACCAAAGCTATTACAACTATTATTAAAGATGAACAAAACTATACAACCGAGCTGTGTAATCGGAGGTTGAGTATAAAATTTGGATTGGTTTCTATAATATTATTTTTAACGAGTGGTCATGATCTGGGTAGGAGGTAGTGGATTTAATGTTGGTAGATGAGTAGTTGATGATTTGTAGGGCATCCCAATCAGATTGAATGAGGTGACAGTTTAGTAGTACATATCCGTGAAATGCGAAATTCGATCAAATCACACATCGTAGTATATTAGACCTTCTAATTTGGGGCTTATCTCAATGAAATATTGTGGACGATTATAATGTACGAAGATTTTGCTACTGTAAACATGATTAAAATTTGATTAGAATTGGATGATGGTTGCATAGATTATCATTGGGAGCAATCTTCACTTGAACACGTGTATGGAGGAATGAGTGTTGAAATTGATGAAAGTTCACATTGGAACAAATTGAGCGATGATACCAAGTACCAGTGGGAAGTTTGAGTGGTGGTGAAATCCATATGGTTATGATTGTAGATTGTTGTAAGAGTAACAAGAAGGCAAATTATAAGTGTAATAACGAGTCAACAAATTTGACATAAAAACATGGATTTTTATAAAAGATCTAAAGGATAATAAACATTTTAACCAAAGAATATTATGGAAAATGATAGTGTTTGAAACAAGAGTCGAGTTTGTTAAAGGTATATGGTTTAGGTCAAGGATAACATAGATAACCAATTTTTTTTAGTTTCGAGTGATTAGAACCTACGAGGAGTATCAAATATTTTTTTCATAAGATAGGGATAATTCAAAGGAAGCTTATGTAAAGCTTTCTCTTTAAGTTTCAAAATACATAGCCATTCTTTTTCAAAAAATTGTTATAAAAATCACAACTGTTTTTATTTTCAGCCAAACTGCAAATTTGCAACAAAAAAATCAAAAAACAAAAAAATTGTTCATAGAAACCCACGATTGACTATCATTTATTTTAGTGTATACTCGAACATATTTTTATGTAGTATGTCAAATAGACTCATATCATTTGATGTGTTGTGCACCACAACTTCGTAGGGATTTTGCGTTTGTGTTGTAAATTACACCAGAAAGTACACTTGCAACCAACAACATTGCCATTAGGATCAGCTTATTAGGGTACTAGTTTTCAAAGCCCCATTTTGAATATGAACATCAAATTTTTTAGACATTGCCTTGCACTATTTAGAATATGTAAGAGCTTGGCTTACCATTATTAGTTCTAGACTATGGTACTTCGAGAGTTGAGTATAAAATTTGGATTGGTTTCTATAATATTATTTTTAACGAGCGGTCATGATCTGGGTAGGAGGTAGTGGATTTAATGTTGGTAGATGAGTAGTTGATGGTTTGTAGGGCATCCCAATCAGATTGAATGAGGTGATAGTTTATTAGTGCATATCCGTGAAATGCGAAATTCGATCAAATCACACATCGCAATATACTAGGCCTTCTAATTTGGGGCTTATCTCAATGGAATATCGTGGACGATTATAATGTACGAAGATTTTGCTACTGTAAACATGATTAAAATTTGATTAGAATTGGATGATGGTTGCATAGATTGTCACTGGAAGCAATCTTCACTTGAACACGTGTATGGAGGAATGAGTGTTGAAATTGATGAAAGTTCACATTGGAACAAATTGAGTGATGATACTAAGTACTAGTGGGAAGTTTGAGTGGTGGTGAAATCCATATGGTTATGATCGTAGATTGTTGTAAGAGTAACAAGAAGGCAAATTATAAGTGTAATAACGAGTCAACAAATTTGACGTAAAAACATGGATTTTTATAGTTCAAAGATCTAAAGTATAATAAACATTTTAATCAAAGAATATTCTGGAAAATGATAGTGTGTGAAACAAGAGTCGAGTTTGTTAGAGGTATATGGTTTAGGTCAAGGATAACATAGATAACCAATTTTTTTTAGTTTCGAGTGATTAGAACCTATGAGGGGTATCAAATATTTTTTTCATAAGGTAGTGATAATTCAAAGGGGGCTTATGTAAAGCTTTCTCTTTAAGTTTCAAAATACATAGTCATTCTTTCTCAAAAAATTGTTATAAAAATCACAACTGTTTTTATTTTCAGTCAAACTGCAAATTTGCAACAAAAAAATGAAAAAAATAAATTTGTTCATAGAAACCCACGATTAACTACTGATTTGATTAAAAAAAAGATTTTTATTTTTATTTTTAAAATAATTATAGGGATGTAATTTAGAACATGTTTTAAAGAATGATTTATCGTGTGTCAACTGTCAAAATTGATAATATGGGTTGGATCCAAATTTCTACTAATTTAGATGTTGAAGCTAACATACAATTGATTAAATTATTTGCACGAGATATAATGTTAGACCACTTTCAACTATGTGGGGATATCGTCGCTCAGATAGGTCATTGTGCTTAGCTATGTAAGGTGTTGTAATATTATAGGTCATTGTGCTTAGGTGTGAAGCACGGTTATTTTATGAGAAATAGAATTTGTAGCAAGAAATTTAGCAGGAGATACGTATTCACTACCATTGTTGGCGTAAATAGCTTTAATGAATTTATTAAAATGATTTTCAACCATTGCTTTAGATCTTATGGATCATCTTTGACTCTTGATTTTCGTTTGGGAGGATAAACTTTGTAGTGTAAATTGATCAAAATATCACATAATACTTAGAGCCATCATGAAACATTAATGTTAAAGGTCAAGCATCAGAAATACTATTGCAAGTGGCCGAGAAAAGCATGGAGTTAGGGGTGGAAAATAAGGTTTTCCGGCGTTTGTTTTAAAAACAAGCATTACATGGGAGAATTAGATGACAATGGTAAAGATAAATCTAGCTTATGTGGAAAATCACATGTTTTAAAATTGAAAATGTTGAATGCCTTGATATAAGATGCTGCTAGATAACATTTTATGCTATAGAAGGTGAGCAATAGACATATTAGCTCTTCATGCACTTCATTTTGGTTTATGTCGTTATAATCAACGTGCGAAGTTCGTTTTTAGTGAGTCAAGGTACGAGTCATGCTTAAGGCCTTAGAAAAACGCAGAAAGCCAAAAAAACGTTCCGTGCAAGTGAGAAGAAACCCATATTCGAATTAATTTTGAGCCTTTAGCCCAAGAAATTAACCTGGAACATTTTCTGCATCAGCTCTTCTGATCGCAATCATTCTATGGTAGAAAATTTTATCGATTTAAGAAGAAAAAAACCAAACCTCCTTGCGAGATATGCTATCGAATTCCCGCTGCTACTCGAAGTTGACTTTTCTATAGGGATCTAGTGTTTGAACTCTCCTCCCTATGCTCTTGCTCGCCTTCTGTTAATGCGTGAGTATTTTATTCTTTCATTTTTTATGGGTTGATTTGATATTATATATACTATAGTTTTAACTTTTAAAACTTATTAACCACCGAGTATCATTCATAGTGTTAAGTTTTATCATAATAAAATTTTGTTTTATTTTTAAGCTTTAAGTTGGTTATATACTCTTAATACTCTCTCTTTCTGATTCTTGAATATTAGATTTAAATTGATGTTACATTTTCTAAATTTGAATTGATGTTTGAAATTGTTTAAATTTAAACTGATGTCATTCTTTTAAAAAATTATTATATATGGTTCAAGTTGCATATTGCATGTATATGCAACTTTTTTAGCGTACAAAATCGAATTGTAATATCGGTTTTTAATTGGAGGAATGTTTTGTTGAAAATACGAAAAAATGATGCTTAAGGTGCATAAAAAAGTGAAAAGTGTAGGCCGAGCACTTTTTTGCCTTGACTATTTTGGTTGATCCCTCAAAACTTTCCCTAACGTGAAATTTCTCACGTCAGAAAATAAGTTAGTAAAAATTGTATTAAGAACATTGTTTAAATTTGAATCGACAGATTATTTTTTGTTTTCTTTATGCTTAGAACCCAAAATGTTGTTTAAGGTAAGAGCTGCTTAAGAAGTTCAAAGATAAATAGAACCTGCATAAGTAACAAAGAGAGCCAAAGAATCCCTAATCATAATGTTATCGAAGTCATTGTATGGTGCATGAAGTGAAAGTTAAGTCAAAAAGGACATGGTGTGAAGCACCACCATCCAAGAGCAATGGAGTATTGATTTCGTATTTGCAACAAAGTGAGCATGTGATTGATATTATATTGGAGCTCTAGCATGCTTAACATCTAGAGTATTAGTGGGTTGAATTGGAGCGAGGTTGAATGATGGACAACGTTTGCAATATGATCTTGAATGCTATATAATTGACAATAACCAAGGTATGATTGTAGAGGAAGCTTATTTCCTTGAGGGTTTGTTGGTGGATGTTGATGCTAGCTTAATTGAATGCGGTGACATACATTATCCAACGTTAAATGAAAAGTGTGGACCTATTCAAATTTCATCTCTATTCTTTCAACTTACATCATTAGCTGTAAGGCCCCGCCTTTATATACTCATACCACCAAATAGTATTACTGAGTAATATTGTTTGATAATACATAAAATGAGACGATATTAGACTAACAAAGATACATATTCAAAAATCATATATAACTCACATATGCGTACTCATTATCGGCACCAAGCAACAAACACATGCATTTTTAGGATAAAATAATACACAATATAAAATAGATGATAGAGATCACCGAGTCGTCAATAAAATAACATATAATATCGTATACAAGTTTAAACGGATCTACAAAAATAAGTCAAATACCTATTATTTCAAACATATACACGTACATCATACGTCCTACATTCCACAACATCTAGATATACATAAGATGCTACATAAATACATATATAGTACATCATCCTACTAATAATCTAGCCTCCAACCCTATGTCCAACATTAAGCTGGTCTCTTCGTCTCTAAACCCAAAATGTCTCGGATTAACCCATGTATTATATAAATAACACACGGATCAGACTCTGTTTAAAATGTACATGTTAATATATAACAACTGACAGAGTATAAACAAGTGTATCTCAAAGGCATATAAACATCTCAAATGTAA
The DNA here is from genome assembly GCA_030737815.1 of Allium fistulosum. Classification (NCBI taxonomy): domain Eukaryota; kingdom Viridiplantae; phylum Streptophyta; class Magnoliopsida; order Asparagales; family Amaryllidaceae; genus Allium; species Allium fistulosum. The sequence continues at coordinate 633,796,326 of CM060908.1, read as the reverse complement.
CAACATATCTCAAACCACACATATATCATCATTCATATCAATAAATAAACAAGTCCATCATCTCATAACATAGCTCAATCAAAGCGGGTAAAACAGCTACGCATCCAACCATCATCAATACACAATAATCATCAAGCTCATTTTGGTATGCTATCAACTACGCCCAAAATTATCTCTCAGTTAATCATAACGTAGACATACTCAAGGTTTATCATACTCAACATATAGGTAAATAATAAACACACATCCAAGTCAAACAAATGTCAAGCACATATATGACATGCTTTCAGCTAGCCACGATTAGCTCTCAGCTAACCGCATAATAGATAAATCAGTGCGAGGTCAAACTCCTCAATATGATATGCTCTTAGCAATGTCGTAGATTATTATGCAGTTAATCACACACATGTATGAGGTTTATCCCATGGGCTCTCAACCTCATAAATAATCATATTGACTCTTAACAGTATACTCAATAATCGCACAAAGATGAATAAGTGCAAGTCTATTTTATCTCATCAAATATGAGACGAGAGGCAGATAAGCTCTCAGCTCTGCTCCAAGGGCCTTCCTCACATGCCCTTAGGGTTACCCTTACAGTCTTTAGTTATCATGACGACCATCGTGACACATTATCCATCTTGCAACAACATATTGCATGACTACACAATGCAATGGTCACGATCTTATAAGTGTCCCAAATGGGAACATACTGCTGGCCTAAATGACACGGGGCAGTAACTTTCAGCTATATACTACAAAATGTGACCGATTTGGAACGCAACTCCGTAATCAAACCGCTAGGATGGATGCTAGTCTAATTTGGTTTACTCCTCGCACAATAATGGGAGTACTCTCGAAATGGATACACATTTATGACTCTCTGCCGCTGCTCTTAGCTCACAACATCTGATATGTGAATACTCCAATAACTCATTTCCGTATAAGTGACATTTACTCACAAAAAGTAACTATCAGCTCAAGCGTTCCATACCACTTGGCGATAGTCGCTCGTTTATTCAATGCTCGTACACTACACTCGCATCGTACAATAATATTCTATGTAACAAGTCTAAAGAATAACCGAAGAAATATTATCAAAGTCTCATACCAGACGGTATTATAGCATCGTTTATTCAATATTCTCGTTACACAGAAAATACAATCAAACAAGACACACAAATCATTTATAAAATAGATTTTATTTACTCAAAAGACTTTGTATTATTTAGAACTTAAAAATACATTTATTTTTATTTATTTAAACCAAAAAGAAAGAATTTTAAACCTTATAATAAATTTCCAAATTTCTTTTCTATATTTAAAAATCATAAGAGAAGTCTTTTAAAATCAACTATTATTTATAAAAATCATCAGATAATTTTCTGAGATCAAATACAATTTTTACCTTAAAATCTTCTCCGTTTTTTACATGAACCTAGTGCAATGAAATACAACCATTATAGCACATCAACAACACATATATACACATCAATTCTCAGTAAATTGTTGACTATAGTTTTGATTTGGTGGAAACATTGAATGGGTTCAGAGAAACACAAACTATTTCAAACACAACAACTGTAGACAATGCATTCAAACATAGATTTGTGAGAGAATGCTCACTTTAACACTAGCAAACCAAATCTTCACTTGCACCACACAGCTCCTCCAAAACCCTCTCCCTTTCATTCTCCGCTTCTTCAAAGAGGAGTTGTCAAACTTGATCAAAATTCAACTTTGATCGGGTATAGTTTCTTGTTGAGAAGCTTATATTTGATTTTCATTAATTTTGGAATTTTATTTGCATTGATTTTGATTTTTGAAAGCTTGGTTAGGACTTGTTTTACTTTTACTGTATGGAGCAAAATGAGATATTGACTTTGTTTATGAGGCCGTGAACGAAGTCTCTATACTTCTTAAGAAAGGTGAAGGGAGAAAAGTACCCTGGTTTCACGTTTTTGAATTTAAGTTTTGGGCTATGGTTAAGTGGGTTTATAATCAAAACATTCTCGTTTTAATTAATTTCCTTCTCCTTTCTTTTACAAAACAATTTCCCACTCACCAAAGTTAAACCAAATCACAATTTTTTTATTTAATTCCTTTTTTTACTTTACTCAACCTTATGTATTTTTCATTAAAATTATATTTCACAATTTTCTCACTTTAAAATTAATTATCTCAAATTGTAATATTTGGTAATTTTAGTAAAAACCTTATATTAGCTTAAATAACTATATAAAAAATCCTCCTTCACTATGATAAATTCCAAAACTCTTATATTCACCATTGTTTAACTTTATAAAAATTATTAAACCACTTTTATTTATTTAAAAGGCCATTTAAGTCTAAAATATTAATGTTAATCCAAAAATACGCAATATCACTATTATTAATAATTTATTGCTTCAAGAATATGTAATACCAAAATAATTCTATTAATAGCTAATTTTATCTAAGGGTGAGCAAATGGTTGGTTCGGTTTTAAACCGATCAAAAATGTTGAAACCAAAATAACCATTCAAGAAACATAAACCGAACCAAACCGATATTTTTTAAAACCGAAACCAACCAAACCAATAATATTTGGTTCGGTTTGGTTGGTTTATTTGGTTTATCTTAAAATGAATTAGATCTTCTATTTGTTGATATAATATACGATTAAAACAATTAATTGAGTCCATATGATGCAAACAGTTTAAAAAATAAACTCCTCTTCTGAAAATATTAATATAAATTGAAAGAAAAATAATAATATTATGAGAATATTGTAGATAATAGCATTGATATTAGTAATTTTGTTATTTTAAAATAACTTAATTTTTAAATTTGGTTTAATTGGTTGGTTTGGTTCACATTGAAAACCAAACTCAACCAATAAACCAAAGAAATATAAAAACAAAAACCAAAACTAACCAACAAAACCAAACCAAACCGACCAAACTTAATTGGTTTGGTTGGTTTATTCGGTTTTAACCAATAAATATTCACCCCAAATTCCATCACATAATTTCTTCCAATATAATTCTAATTCCACCCATCAATTTCTTTTTTCATATCTCAACAAAATATTTTAGTATCAAAATTTCAACTTCAAAATATTTTAGTATCAAATTTCCAAGTTCAAAATATTTCACCGTCTAAATCCCAAATAAAATTTTATATTCCAAATCATCTTCAATATTGTTATAATTTAACTCTTTTAATTATTTTAACTTTAGCATTAATTTTAATAAATTGCTTTACAACATCAGGTTGTTACATTAGTAAACAAATGAAAGTATTTTTCTTCTTCAGATTTTCCTTGTAAGGAAGCTTTAATGTTTATTAAAAAAACAGTATCATGAGCTTGAACAACGTGCACTAGCTCCTTCTAATCATCTCGAGGCTTTTTAGAATTTTATTGGCGAGAGTTTATATGTATATATCTGTTGATGCTTAAAGAATTGCAAGCTTGTCGACACGTGATATTATGGTAACTTACTAATACAGAAAATCCGTTACCTTATTGATCTACTGGTAAAGCAAAACTAAAAATCCTTACTGATATTAAGCTAAACCAATGATTGGTATGCTGATAAATCAGTGATCATTGATCGAGAATAATAAATTTAATTTGGTTAAGTAAAGGTGGAACCTAGTGCACGAGGCTTCTGCACGATAGCGGACTCTGCGGAAGTCGATAATGTACGCCGTCTTTCGCTAGCATTGCGAAGAGGCTGTTTCCGGACTCGAATCTGGGCGTCCAGATCACCATGCGGGTGATCCAACCGTTGCGCCAAGGCTCCACCTCATTGTTAAGTAAGATCTTTTTTTTTGTACATTTACATTTTAGCAGACATACTAGTCGAATTTATCATGATCAATACTAGACCTACAAATACATATTTCTGTAGATTTTCCTCTATATCGAAATTTCATTAAAATGTAAAGGTAAAAAATAAAAATGGAAAGATAAATAAAAGTACATAATAAAAACAAGGGTCTAAAATATGTATTACTTGTAAAATAAAAATTCATTAAACTAAATAAAATAGAAATATGAAATGATTGGTAAATTCGTCGTTGTTGATGCTTTTGCCATTTTGCTACTGTTATATTCACCAACGACGTCGATAAATTTCCTGCTACCATACTGATTCTACTGCTATACCAATTATGTTTATTCTTGTTTATCAATGGTTCCGTAACGATATGTTAGTGATGAAATTATTGTTACCATAACCCTAGTTTTGTTCCATCAATACAATGAAGGTGATCTTGACCTGTATAAAGTGTATGAGATCGGAGTTTCAGTATTGAGTTTGAGAGGAACACGGGTTGTGGTGTTATTGATCATTAGGACAAGCACAAGTTCATAATGGGCCCTAGACAAATTTGTGTGTATTTGTAGTATGAAGAAGGGACGAGAATGGAAGGTATAGTAGGAACAAGAAGCTAAGTGTAAAAAGTGGGAATTGAATTCCATTGATACAGCTGTTACACAACCAATCAGACTACTTCAACTGTTCTTAAGGACAACAAACCATGTTATCATATGCTATCAACAAAATATGAAATATGGGTTCCTTTGTACAAATGGGTTCTGGACTGTTGCCCAATCTGCCCATGTCCGAGGATGGCCATGTTGGTCATTACTCATCGATGTTTGAAGTTGGTCGTTAGAATTTAGAGTTGTAGTGTTTATTGTCATGTTGGCAATTTTTAATAGAGGAGAAAAAATAGAGGATTTTAGAAGATCGTGCACTTAAGCAAACTCTAAATAAATGGTAGAATGAAGACATGTTGAGAATATTTCTTCTACATTTGCAGTTGATCATTAAAATTTAGAGTTGTTATAGTGCGGTAGTCAAGGTTTTAAATGAGATCTCAAACTGAAATCTCGGGTTGAGATTTTGATATCCCTTTTGAGATTAATGTCAAACAAGATAAAAGTTGTGTTTGAAGTTTTGTCTCGTCCAATTACAAGAAAAGATCTTGAGGGAGATCTCGGGTGAGATGCAAGAGATTCCAAACTCTGGTTGTAGTATTTGTTCCCATTTTGACTTTTTTTAATATAGGAGAAAATATGATGAATTTTTTAGAAGGTGATGCACTTAAGCAAGCTCTAATTATATGATAGAATTAAAACATATCAAAAATACTTGCTGAGAGTACAAGGATGGAGCCAATTACTAAGTACAATATGAATATTTCAAGGTTGAAAAAATCATGTTTATTCTATTACTGATTACTAATTTTCAGTATAAAAAAAGATATTTATTTGTTTTTTGAATATCAGATATTTATTTGTTTTTCGGATACGGATGCGAATGGATTTAGGAATTTTTGGGTGTCCATTGACATGCTTATTTATATGGTATTAATTTGTCTATAGTAAATCAAGATTTGCACGTTGATCGCTAACATATGTTGCATCATGCACAAATTGAGGTAATTTACTTTCGGTGCTCGTATCATTGTCAAACGAGTTTATATTAGATATTTAAGTGTTTTTTAACATAGTTAATAGATAATTAAATTCATATTTGACTTTAAAATTTCAAACAGAATGCGACTTGCAGCTCCATGTTGACGAGTGGAATAACTTCTGTAAAAATGCTTGGATAATAGACTGATGATTTAAGATGTGAAATATGTATTGGTATTAACAAAATGTTATATTGGTCTTCATTTTTGCAACGTTTTCGGAATTAAAAAGATAAATTTAACGAATGTGGTACATTTTGAACTATCTTCTAATAGTTGCTATTAATTTTAATAATCTCCATTGGTAGACTATATATGTACTACTAAGCTTGATTTCAGCCTTTATTTTTTCCAGATAACTGAGAATTATTCTTACATCAGTTAGTGGTAGGAAGCGGAGATAATAACTTTTTTGTCGATTTCCCCCATAACTATATGAATGAAAGTACAATTTTATAGTTATATTATTTGTAAATGCGAATATATCAGTTCATCTTTCATTATTTCATAAATGTTAAGTTTCAAATATTTTTTCGCATTCATAGTTTCTTACATAAAAATATTAAGAATCGGTTTCTGATCCATCGAACTATTTTAATTTTTCCAATCCAACCCAAAGTTGATCCGTCAACCTATCGTACTGGATCTGTGTTGGAATTGGGTCTTAGTCCAGGTTTCAACCTGGTGGTGACTCGACCGGTTGTAATTGAAATCTGGTTACAGGTCATGAGTTGGGTTTGACCTGACTCAGCCACTAGTCTCCCTTATAGTGGTCATGATATTTTCAAGTTACCTACTGATACGTTGACCAATATTATTTCTGTATCCTCTGATATACTTTAGATATTGGCAAAGGAGTTGTTAGTCTTGAATCAAAATTTTCCAGAACCAAATTAATCTGCTTAGGTTGTAAGATGTAACAACAAGTTTTCACCGCATTTATATACCACAACCAAACAGCCAGCACAAGGTCCAAGTAAACTGTCCAACCCATACAAATTTGTTTATTGATATATCAGAGGATGAATTTGGATATTGTAAAATCCTTTAATGAATTAATGCTTCATTCACTCGTGGCCTGCTAATGTTGATTTACTTAACAATATGTTGACCAATATTATTTCCGTATCCTCTGTTATACTTTAGATATGTGTGAGTTGTTAGTCGTTTGACTCAAAAAAATTCCGAAACCAAACCAATCTGCTTAGGCTGTGAAACTGGAAACAGTTTTTACCGCAGTTATATACAACAACCAAATTATCAGCACAAGGCCTAAGTAAACTGTCCAGCCAATAATAATTTGTTTATTGATACATCAGAGGATGAATTTGGATATTGTAAAATCACATCTTTAAGAAATCAACGTGTCATTCACTCTTGGCATGGCCTATCTAAACATGAGTATATGTTTGTTAGACATTATGCTTAGCATCACAGGATTTTAAATTTCATCATTTATAACTTCACACGCAATGATTTTCCTAATCAACCTTGACTCTGTAAGACACCTAACATCATATTTCACTTAGAATTTTGATGCGTCCACCATTTGCACTTTTTTCTTTCTTTCTGAAAAAGAGAGATGAAAGATATGAGAGAATTGAGAGCACATGGGCGAACTCAGAATCATGTGAGTTTTGCGTCTATAAGAGATGGAAAAAAAGAAAAAGGAATTTTGACGATATCTAAAATGAACACTCCTGTTTATATTTTACATAAAGGGTTGCTAAGGTAGTATTATTCTGATTCTCATTTATTCTATTTCACATGTCATAAATCAGGTTCTTTAGCAATATTGAAGTTATTAGCATCAATTATTGTAGTCAAAGTAGCTTAGCTGCTACATATTGGTATTAGTTGAAGCATAAGTTCGTCTATTTACTGCAAGATATCATTCAAACTGGTTATGATGAAATTATAATTAGAACAGTTTCAGTAGCAAATAACATGAAACTGTATCAAACACTTACCATGTTTTTTGAATGTTGATAAATGCTAATCTTTGAACTCAATGATTCTGTTTGAACAGTTTTTACCAGTGAAAAAGGTGAAAGAGAAGTCTACCAAACTGAGAAGCAGTCTTATGGCTGATATTCTATCAAGTAGCAGTGTGCCAAAAAATATCCTTGCAATGACATTTAGACAAGTTATCTTACAGGATCTCTGGAGTTTTAAGTTGTCAATTTTCAGCTCAGGAACCGAGAGGGATATGGAACATCTTGCCGACACAAGAGAGGTCATAGATGTTTTAAATACATTCTGTCCTGTATATCCGTGGACCCTTAATTTGTTGTTGGGAATTCCTAGTCTGTTAAGTTAAATCAAAATCACTGTGTAATATGATAATTTTACCGTTCTAAGTAAACATGATATTTCAGTGAGAGATTTAAACAATCACATTAATAAACAACAAATATTGGTTGCCATAATAATATAACAGGTTTTGTTCATGGGCTTCTATCCTTTTCTCTCTTTATTTATTATTCAGTCTGATGTATCATGCAACATTCTTCGTAATATTGCAGATTCAGATAAAATTCTGTATAAGCTCCTCGAATATATTGTTCCTTTCGAAACTGTCTGAGGTGGTTTGTTCTTGGGCTCTCAAGAACACAAAGATGTCATACCTCAAAAATATCAGTGGTTCTTCATCATACAGAATATTTGATTGGCCCAAGAAGTTTTTAGGTTCGTCTACCGGCAATTCTTCCATCCGTATATGTAGACTATCTCAAAGCGAGATAACAAATGGTGCAAAAAACCATTTTGAAAAGTTTCTTTTGGCGGAAAAAAATTCTTATTTCAGGAAGCAGCATAAGCACAATTTGTTGGAGCCTCCAAATTTTTCTCCGTTAGAAAAGGTTACAGGTGCTGGATTTGGCGAATGGGCAAAAGAGTTTGTTCCTGCCTACAAATTGCAGGTTGATGGCAACTTGTTCAAGGATATCAAGCTTGAAGGACTGCAAGAGATGCCTAATAATAGTTGGGAAGCTCTTTTAACGCACACCCAAATGGTATATATTTTATTTCCATGCACTTACAAATCTTGCTTATGGCCTTCGAAATTAATTTGTATGCGTTTGTTGCATTCAGTCAATCAGTTATCTGAATTTTTTGTGATATTAAACGAGTCTCCCTAATAATGGAAGCTGAAGCAAAAGTGATTACTAATGTAGGATCCGCTATGAGCCTTTATGCATATGGCAATTTTTTTCAGTATCCCAGATTGTTATCTGAATAATTTTTAATCAGTTAAAAAATTTATTTGTATCCCAAACTATTCTAAATGCATGCTGCCAGCTAACCAGTTTCAAGGAATGAAGGTGTTAGGTGACTGCAGGGAACTTCGTTTTTACATAAAATTAGACAGTTGCTTCATAGAAATTCAAACTCGTTAAGCAATAAGTTAATATATTTCTTCTTCTTCTTTTGCTCAACCTATGTTCAGATTACATAAGTGGGCTCAATTCATTACTAGTCAGTCATACACTAATTCCCTGTGAACATATACAATAGTAATTCAATTCATGAATTCTCTCTTGCAAACATCTGTAGTCATACAACCAAATAATTAAGTAAAATTTGAGTGAATATATAAATTCTGTGTTATATAGTCTAGAACATACATTTTAGAAAATGACTCGTGAATCTGATGATGCTATAGAATCTGCACGTTATCATCGAATAGCCTCATGTTTGCAATTCAGGATAAGCTGCTACAAATCCTAGACATGTATTATGAAGACCGATATACACTTCCTGACAAACAGCTTTCTTGTGGTTTAGCTGTTGAAACTTCAATCACAACCAAGGTCAGTTGCAACCTACTTGATATAAATACAGTTGCCACATCTGTATTCTTGCTATATTATTTCTTTTTCCTGACTAATATTTATTGCATGCTGAAATTGCATTGTGCAGAAATTTATGTGGAAATTGTTTATTGGCTCCATTGCTGGGGTCTGCTTTCTCATCATTACTGCTGTTTTTGCCCAAATATATTGGCCATGCCTTCTCAAAACCAGAAAAGTTTCAGATCAGAATAGTACGCTTCCATTAATTGAACCTTACACTCCTCAGTTCAAGTCTCTTAACACTGCTGAGGTATGTGTGACTTTGTCATTGCAGTTGATTACTTCATTACGATATCTACGCCTTTTCTAGCATGGTGAAGACTCAAAATATTGCATTAGATGATGAGTGCGCGCGCGCACACATATACATACATTTATACATGTACACACATGTATGTGTGTATGTATCAAGGTTTGAGATCTCGGTTTTGGTCTTTTCTAATTTTAGGAATTTTGGTCTAATTCGCAATTTTTTGTTTCGGTATCGGTTTCGGAATATGCACTTACATTTGTTTGATTTATTGAAACAAAATGTATAATTTAACTTTAATTGGAAAATAAGATACAAACGAAGAATACTGATTAATCATAAATACGTACAACGCTAAAATAATGTTTATTCTTTACTTTGTTTTTAAATTTTTATTGTTTCTATCAGTTATCTATTTTGTGATTTTATATGTTTTCTAAGTTAAAATTTCAAAATTAGAATATTTGAAACTAATTTTTTTTTTTTGAGTTTCTCATGTAAAATTTGATTTCAATAGTTTTTTATTGAACCATAGTTTCGGTTTGGTTTTGTTTCAGTCCCTACTGAAACTGGATCTGAATGACTGAAATTTCGGTGTTTCAATTGAAACCAAACCTTGGTATGTATAGCTTAATATCAGCATGATTCACCTGTGTTTTTATTAGACTATACAAAGCAAGTTCAAAATATCTGATTTAAATCAATCAGCCTGTAAAAAATCTTTTTTTTTTGGCACCTACATTTTCCAAAAGAGTTAACATATGGTCCTTGGGAAAACGCAATAAAAAAAGGAACAAAGAAAATGAAGTGTAAACCCAGTACCGCCGTTATAAAAATAATATTATTGAAGGGACGTCAATAACTAGTAGGGGGAGTTGTTAAGGACTGCTGGCTCAGGTAACAAGTGGTACGAACCTCTAGACTGAGGTTCTAGAGGTCATGAGTTTAAACCCCGAGATATTAAAATGAGTGCTCTGCTTGAATATAGTATCACACTTATTTTTAGAAAAAAAAAGAAGCTAAATTATGAAGGAAATCTGATTGAATATAAAAATTGATAAACATCAAACTCAAATAAAAAGTTTATGAAATGTTAAAGTTTCTCCAAAATATTCTTTCATAAAAATTGCTCCTCCTTTATTATCTCTCTTCTTTCTAAAACTTATACATAGAAGAAAGGAAAAAAAATTGCTGACAAAAATACATAAAATATATATGTAAAACTAAGAGAAAACCGAATAGAAAATTAATATTGCCATCAAGGTGTTTAGAATGAAGGACAATAACCCAAAGCCTAAGCAAGATACAAAACAAATGGAGATTTTATTTTTAAGTTTGAATTTTGATTTAATTTTTAAATAATTATTGATTTGATTTAATTTAAGATTAAATTTGGGTTTCTATGTTTTTAGATTTTGACAATGTCATGATTTGGATTTTGCTGAGGATGTTGATTCGGGGTTCTGGAGAGATTAATTTAGAACAATTCTATGTCTAAAGTCTGAATTTGGTTTAATATATAAAAATAGTATTAGTGATGTGATTTAATATAAGTTAGAATTTGGGTTTGTAAGTATTTAAATTTTGGCAGTTTCAAATAATTTTAAGTTTGATTTTCGATGTTAATATTGATTTGAAGTTGTAAAAGAATCGACAAATTCTAGAAGAAGATGGGTAGTTTAGGAACAAAAAGTATATTTGCTAAGTGGATGTGTTTCTTAATAATTTTTATTGGAACTAAAATTTTACCCCTTGGTGTCCCTTTAATAACATAAAAAAAGTGAATGCATAACCGATATTGTTATCTTTAGTAATTATTTATTGTTAACATCTATAATGTTAGGGGTGGAGCGCTAAATATTGAAATATTTGGAGTTATAAGAAACGAATAAGCGGTACTATCAAATATAGGACAACGCACCATAACATTTTGGGCGCACACTAAAAGTAGAGTTTATATAAAGCCTTTGACAGTGCCATTGAGGCAGCGACTATTCATAAGTGCGGCCTAATACGACCACTGTACGTGTAATTTTTCAGGCACCACTCTAGTGCTCTTGGATGCTAATAGATGTGTTTTCAACTTTTTAAAATTTGCTTTTTTACATCTACTTTTTAAACATTTTTTAAATTATGTTTAGGGGTTTTGTGCCAACTAAACATAATAAAATATTTTTGAATTGTTCGTTTTCATATTGATTTTAACAGTGGTACAGTTATGAATCTGTACAACTAGTACATGCTCATTATTCTGTTATTTGATTTGTTTGTGTTATTATATTTTTATTGAACATCTTTATATTTTGTTGGGTGTGCTGAATTGCCAACCACCTGACTATTGTTGGCTATGTTACATAATGAACTTAATACTAACATTAACACACTTCATATATTTGAATAATTAACACGAGATCCTGTGTTACATTATGAACTTAACACTAACATTTACACACTTCATATATTTGAATAATTAACACGAGATCCTATGGCACACTCTTTACGTGTGCAAAGCAACATAATTATCACATAGGACACACAAGGAAAAATGATTAAAGCAATTCGAAACTTTAAATGCAAATTAAAAGGTATAAATGATACGCACCTTGTGTGTGAAAGGTATAATAATTAGTACAATCGGCACATGCTTCGTACATGGAAGATAAAATGTTATAACTTAAAATTTGAAAGTTTATATCAGTTACAGACATAATAACATCATTTCAATATACGTAAAAATTTGTTAGACTTTTAACATTACATACATGTAGATTCAACGCGTATAAATATTGGTGTGGTAATTGTTTTCTCTCCTTTTATGGATCTTGACATGGCCAATGGAAAAAAGATTATGTATGACAAAATTCAAAATGTTTTTAAAGAATATTTTGACGTAACTCACAATGCTAATTATACTATCAAATTAACGGTTATTCTTCATTTTATTAGATTTAGCTTCATAGTTTGTCACCGTTTAACAATCGTTAAAGCAAAAACTAACTTTAATGAAAATTGTTTACGAATGAATTAAAACGCATGATAATATTTTCTATTAGGTTATGAATACTTTGGCACATGCGATGTGCGTGTGTATAAAAAATATATTTGAATGAAATTACATATTTACTTAAAATAGTCAAACTTTTGCATGTAGTACTGATTATTTTTGATCTGGTAAAACTTTTGATAAATAATATATAGTTAAACTTGATTTTAAAATATCAAATTCAAGAATTAAAAAATGTAAAGATAAACACATAAATACTCCTAATTTTCAGTTGTACTAATTTTTTAAACAGTTGCTAATTTCAAGAAGAAAGAATTGAATGCCATCGCAAAATGTTATTTAAAATAATAATTTTATTTTTGAATTAGATGAAATTGTCTTTTATTCTCAAATATTTATTTTTGTTTCACAAAATAAGCGAAAATCATACATAAATCAAAATAAACAGTTTCATTCCACATAAAACTAAAACAAACGAAGAATGAATACTGATATAGTGGTACTGAGAATAGAAAAACATTACAAAAATCAGAAAAATTATCAAGATTCAAACCTATTACCTTAATAATATTTCGAACTTGCTAAACAAAAATAGAGATTAAATTGTCGTTATTAGGATTCATACTTTTGAACTCATATTCATGTAATTAGGGCAATTTTATGTTGTTTGAGATGGAGCAGGGCGCCAAGCGCTAAGAATGTCTTTAGAATCCAGACGGAGTATGGACGAAAATAGGCTCTAGCCACATAATTTGGTACAAGTGAATTTTGCATTAAGTGACTATAAAAATAGTAACTTCATAAAGTGAGATACTCAATTTGTATTGATTAAATTGTCACTATTTATTATTTTAATACAGCATATGTGGTTGAAATCAAGGAGATTTGAGGTGTAATAAAAGTGAGGGGGGACGGATCCTTATCCTACACACACAAAATTTAAGTTTATCGTCAATAAATTTATAAAAAACAAAATACCATTGAACAATACAGTAGTAATAAAATTTACACAAAATAAAGTTTATACAAGGTTAAATTTATACCATGACTATAGCTAAATATTTGTGTTTCTAATAATGATGACTTCGTAAAAAACACAATAATAAGGAACAATTTAAGTTTTAAATTTATTGTAGATTTCTTTAGGTTATACTAGGGCCGTTACGGTTGAACCATCAACCGTACCAACCATTCATGCGGTTACCATCTATAACGGTAATAGTTACGGTTGAAGAATTTAATAACCGCGGTTAACCATACCAACCATACATGATTGTTTTGTATAATATTGAATATTAAAGTATAAAAATTAGTAATTTAAGTTAAAGGAATAGCTTGTACATTAATAACACGTGACTTCATGAAGTAATAACACGTGCATGCATATTGGTCGTTTTATAAACAAATAAATAAATTTGCAAAAAACTGTTAGAGCTATATGAATTTATCATCAAAACTGCATATAATTGAAAATATATGTACAACATGCTTCGAAATTGAAAATACGACGGTTAACCATCTAGACGGTTGCGGTAACGGTTATAAGAATTTATAACCGTCAACAACGGTTACGGTTGGTGATAATGACGGTTACCGTAGACGTAACACCCTAGGTTATACCACAAAAATATTTAAAATACATTAAAAATAAAAAAAGTAAAGTGAAGAGTCGTTAAAATCAAATTTCGAAGAAGTTTAAAGTTAATGAATAATTATTATTGTATTTTTATTTTTTGAACCAAAGAACCAATTAAGTAAGCTTGGAAAGTATGAAAATTGTATGTTCATTTTGAATTATAAAAAAGAATATTTATTGAATGATTTTATATATTTTTTGAAATGAAGATTATATGAGAAGGTGAAGAGCTTCAGTAAATAAATAAAGTAATTGAGTTTTTTTTACTGGAACGATATTTTATCAGTCAAGAAAAATGTAATACCAAAAACACTTTTTTTAGTGCCCTAGAAAAACTAAGCGTTCTGACGGCGTCTCAGACAAAAAGCGTAATAAAGCGCCAAAGCAAAAAGAAAAAGAAAAAAAGAAAAAGAAAAATAACACAGTGCCAAAATTGGACAATAACGTCTAAAGGGTGCTTCGCGGTGCCCCGGCGGTGCCCTTGACAACATATGCGCAACTAGACCGTGATTATATGACATGGGGCTTGTGTGTTAGACAGTCTGTCTCTCTCAGCATTTCGCATCCTATGATTGTATGACATGCTCCCTTGGAACTTTCATATAGTTTGAACTCCATTTGCACTTCTGTCCAAGGCCAGACAATCCTGTATGTGCTTCGTTTTGTGTGCATAGCTCCTGCCTAAACCTGCTTGCATCTCATCAATCCATATCCCGTTCATCGGTCCAATAACGCTCCTCTTTGTCCTGCAGACCCTCGGTCGCCATTCGTTGGTCCAAAAATCCAAGTCCTCAAAATGCAATCAAATTTTGAAGAGATATTGCCCTTAAAATTTCTAGTCAATGGTGTAAGTCGCGTCGAATTTGAATTTTGAATCTAAAAAATTGTCTTTCGAAAAATTTGTTCGGCCTTGAGATAACCCTAGGTTTGCTTTGGATTTCTAAAGCTTTGACCTGGAGCTTGCTCCAGATCAGACATGCACTCTGCCCTATGCCAATGCTTGAGAGATAATTCGGTTCGGCACTCCGGGGTAAACCCCAGGCCGACCCTTGTCCCGACTTGTCGACAATGGTCCCTATTCACTTTTTTTTTTCAAGCCGATTTCACTGTTCGATGGTTGATCCAGCCGTTCCCTTGCCAATGGATGTTCCCCTGTGGTGACTCGGAGCATGCTCTGGGTCTTGCATGTCTCTGACTCGAAGCATGCTTCAGGTCAGCCTACTTCGGCCTTTGGGTCGGCACTCTTAAACATGATCTGGAACTTGTTCCGGGTTTTCCATGCCTTTGCTCCGAAGCTTGCTTCGGGGCTTGCTCCAAATTTACAAAATTTTGCCAAAACTTCATTTCGACCTCCTTAGCTTTGTATGTGTCTCATTTGTTTTTTTTCCCTTCAGATTCTTCCCAACTCCAATTCGAACGTGAATATGCCGAGCAAAGTTTTTAAACATTCAAAAACGCATTTCTAAACATATATATGTAATACAAACATACAAAATCAAGATATTAAGTTATTCAACAGAAATCTAATATATATACAAGCATATGTGATCCTAACACATATTCTAATCCATATCAAATCATCAAAACATCAATTTAAAGGTATTTATAAATCTGGACAGGGAATAAAAATATATATTTTGGTTTATAAATGGTTACAAAATAGTTTTGAAACATAAAAATACACATATATACTATTAAGCTTTTTTATACCATTCACCAAATCTAAGCTTTACTCCTCTAAAAAGCCTTCAAAACACCCAGATAAATCCCAATGAGTGGAAAACAACTCTAATCCTTCCCAAATAAGCCGATTTGATGATTGCTCTAGATCTCTTTTGTTGTCTACTATTGAATCTATCAATTTCTCTTCCAGATAAATTGATTTTACATTGGAATTTATGTTCCTATGAATTTTTAGCTCAAAATAAAATCATTCAAATATACTAATTATATTATCTTTTCATATTTCACTATAAAAATGTTGATTATTTCACTTTCTTTGGACTCTAAGAGCTTTTTTTGGTGCGTAACGCGCTTCTCCATCCCAGCAACATAGAGTTGACAATAGGGCCGGCCCAAGTTTTCTTTGACCCTGGGTGAATGTAAAATGTCTATTTCAAATTGTTGAAAAGAATTAAAGTTTTTTTTTATATTAAACATAGAAGGTTTCAGTTTCAGAGACCAATTGCATGGATAATTATACATACCAATTACGCCACTGCACCTTCCATGTTACAAATGAAAACATACTGATATATCCTGCATTACGAGGAAATGTTGGACCTCAGCCCTCTACTATTAATGGCCCTAAACCATCGCGTTGACTGCCCATATTTAGGGCCCTGGTTGACATGTTGTTAGTATGCACATGTTAACAATTTCCTTACCAATTTATTTTCAGATACTCAAATGGTATTGTCAAGCTCCAGTTAGCACCTATTTACTCTGTTTCTCCCGTATTTGTTTATTCAGTGTGGCTGATAAGGCTTATGACAGTGATCCAGTTGTAGCAAGAAGTAATTAGTTGATTAATTTATTTTAAACATTGCTTTCAGTAATTTCTTATTGTTAAGAACGCTGTTGTCACTCAGATATTGGATTAAATGGTTTCATCCTCATGATGTGGAGATCAAGAATGTCATCTACTGAGTTTTACTTGGTTGAACCAGATAATTCTTGTGGATAATTGTGTCATCATGCATTGTTTATGGGATTGGTGAAAAGTGCATGGGATGCTTACTTTGAGAATTATATTTGATGCATAAGCACTCTGAATCTAGGAACGTTATTAAGTATTATCAAATCAAAGATGGAAGCAAATTAAGATATTAAAATACAGTTGATGATCTCAAGAGGGATACTTGATTGATAAACACATATATGACAACAAAATAATGATTTTCCATCTAAAAATATTGCTGCTAGAAACGGCATTTAGATCATTTCCATATATTTTTGGTGTTTCCCATATAAATAGACAAGAAGAAAATGTGGGTTGTAAATTTGTATATTAGTATCAGGGAGGAATAATACAAATACGATTGTCTTTTTTATTTTTTATACTGTCATTGAACTTTATTTGGGGAAGCTAATGAAACTTTAGTTTGTTTACATAAACCCATAAATGAGTTTCCTCGAGCCGTTTAATGATAAGTGCTTAGACGTGTGCAACATTATCGAACACTTGTTTACTCTACAGGGGTCTTAGTATTTTACCTTAATACAGCTGCCAACCAACCAGCACATCCATGTTTTTATTTTATTTCTCTACTGCTTATTTGTTGTATCGTTATTATTGAATACACACACACACATACATACAAATGCCGGTTGCCTTATGTTTAGTTGGCTTTCTTTTCTGAGCATGCATTTTTTTTCATGTGTCCCTGACATTTTCAAATTATGATAATAAAAAAATTAATTATTGATTGCATAGGTGAAACCTTTGTGCGTATCAGTTATTCAGAAAATTAAAGATGAACTTGGACTGCCAGGGGATATAATGGTTGATGAGAAATGTGGTGCCTGGACAGGAATACTGCCTAGTTACTTAAAGGAACTGATTTCTTGTGAGTGGACGCAAATAGAAGATTCTTCTAGTGATTCGCTTGCACATGATATTGCAAGTTATCAGGTATGGTTTATACAAGATACTGCTACAGAAACCTCTATGTGGTGTTACTCAATTTAAGAATAAACTTTCTATAGTTAATAAAAACTTCTGATCCCGACTTTGGTCAGTTGGGAATAGAGATGAATTTCTCACTGTAAAAAGCTAGAGGTGCATGTACTTCATTTTTTGTCAATATTTTGTTTCAGTAATTGTTGGCGTAAAAGGTTATTTTAGATCAAAGGTTTCAAGATCAAACCAAAGTTAGTTCATCAGAATATGGATTGTTGGAATATGTAGTTTCTGGATTTTAAGGCAACTTTGTAAATTTGAAAGTACATAGACTACATATGTACCGGTTTTCTGAAATTATGCACATGACTTTTACTAGTACGTTTACCATTAGTTTGACATGCTCAACATGATGAATCAATTGTCTTTAAATTTTTGCCTAAAGATGGATAGTATTTTGCACATGTGCTGCACTATGTGCAAGTTTGACGTGATGTATTTAGAATCTATAGATTTATAATGAATTTGCATCTGGAAACAGCCTCTCCGCATGCGGGGGTAAGGCTGTGTACTATCTTGACCTTTCTCATAACTCGGTTATAGCAGGAGCATGTGCACCGGGTACCACCTGTATATTGAATTTGCATACTAGTAAAAAAATTCTTATCTAAAACGACTTTCTTAATAATGATTTTAAGAAAATTCCTTTTCTAGAGTAATTTTCATAAGAATAAATTTAATTTTGAAACAAGTACTTATGCATGCTCATGTAATATTACATTTTAAGTTGATTCTTTACATATGCAATGTTGGATTAATTGATTCTTTACATATCAATGCTGGAAAGATTGTAAGGCATATGTTCTGCGGTGAAAACTAATCCCCAATTCATATTTACAAGCCCCCCACCCCCCTCCCCTCTTTTCTTTTTTCTAAAAACTCTAAGAAGCATGTTGCATAAGAGTTTCTATTAGCTTGCCAAATTTAGTTAAGCTGGATGGTTATGGAAGATTTTGGCAAGATTGTTTTATATTATTCCCCCTCCTACTTGCATTACTGGTAATGAAGCCATAAAATCCAAATTAAAACTCCATATAAGTTTTGCATTTCTTATGGTTTGACCGCTGAAGTTATATTATAGCAAGATTTTACTTCATACACCGAAGTTCTTCATGTTTGTTCAACATATCTTTTTTCACTGTGTAAAATATTTGTATACGTTACTGTGTGTATCATTTTGGAGTTACAAGGTAACTGTACTATATGATGGTTTTGACTGATTCGAAAGGATACAGCAACAATTGGTACATTAATACTTAAGAAGCTCGTTGAGTACGGTTCAGACTCACTATATTAAACAACTGGAGTAAACGAAGAACCCTTCCTAAGTTACCAAAAAGCAAACACTGTTCTTAAATTCATGCATCAACTGCATATTTGAGTTTATTGCATTATTTTAGGACACCTGATATTAGACTGTAATCGTGAACCTTTTTTTTTTAATACTGTTTTGAATTTGGAAGTTATTACTGCACATAACCTATAACAAAAGTCCTTATCTAAAATGATTTTCTTAATAATGGTTTCTTAAAGAAAATCCTATTCCGGAGTGCTCTTCTCAATATTGAAATTTTATTTTAATTTAATTAATACTTATATGCACATTCACACTGTATTATAATTCTAATTAATTCTGCTAATTGTTAATCATTCCCATTAAATCAATGTCTGCTCAGGTAGTCATGTCTGGAAATGGAACTATAGTTGGGTTTCAGCCAACAAGCCGCGTTGCAGTTAATCATTGGGCATCCAATCCCTTGGCAAAAATTCTGTATGGAGGTCGGAAGATTTCCCCTGGTAAAATTCATCAAAATTTGAAGCCACTTTAACATCGTTGTTTGATGGAAAAAAAGTATATATTTCTTGAAGTATGTCAACTTATTTTATTGCAGGCGTTATAGAGCCAAATCTTAAAATTCATCGTCCTGATGAAATTGCTGTGATTGAAGTGTTAATGTCAGCAAATTCTAAACCTAGCTTCGTATTGGCAAGGCCAATGCAATGATCACATTGAAGGATTTAGCAAAGCCCATCATGCACCTCTAAAAAAAGGCTGCAGGAATCCACCTTTGTAATCTCATAACATAAAACACATTCACTTTGCACAGTACCTGTCCCATAACCTACCATAATATGGTTCTGCCCAAACAAAAATCCATACTTCTTCCTTCCCAAAATACCGTTGGCATTCATTGGTGGCGCTTCAATACACATTCAGTTCTTCAGAGCCATATTTGTTCCTTTTGTAATGATTGCTTTTAAGACTGTCAAATTTTTTCACTCTATTTTTTTCATGCCATCTTTAAAGTCTACCAGATCTCCAAGGCTGAACCCCATTTCCACTGCCTTCGACATGTTTTATGTTATTGGGACATTATCACGTGCTATAAGGTTTCTGCAAGTCGATCTTTCAGAATGTGATGAAGTCAATAAGGCTACTCTCAAACTTGTTGAAAGTGAAACATTGTACTACTGCACAAGGTGAAACCAAGAAAAGGCGCTTATATATCAGTTGTACTTGTGTGGTCATTTGTGGTTGTTTTTATTTCATTGTTTCAAATATAAACGAATATTCTGAGTTCTAAAAGTCCATTTGTAATGTGCAGCATTCGTATAAATAATACAACTATGCGTTGACTAAAATTTCTGATATTTTTTTCCCTGCATCATTATTCAACTGGCTTACCAAAGATTTTTGCTGATTTTTTATTCCTAGTTGTCAGCCACTAGATTCCGATAAGATGATATAATAAGATAGTGCATACTTCAGCATATGGTTATGAGGATAGTATGCATTATACAACCGATGATGATGAAGTTACCATTTCTGGAATAGATAGTTACATGTCACTGGTTATAGTTCTCTGGGAAAAGCTATCTCAGATGGTTATTATTTATCAATCCACATTTGCACTTTCTGTATTACTGTTTTTTTTGGATGTTCAGGTAATTAACAAGCTTTGCAAGGAACTTGTTAACGGTTACCGCTCTTTCTTGTTATATATGGTGCCTTCAAATGCAATAGTGCATTAATCTTCACAACCACAGTTACTGGTTCAAGGTAAAAATGAGATAAATATGATGATAAACTGATAGTTTGATAATAAAAGGTACGAAACTTAATTAAGTTTATTTGTGCTGAAGAGCCAAGTTTATGGTTCACTTTTGTTTGTTTATATTTATTATGTTTGTCTAGTGTCTACCAAATTGAGCTGACCTAAAAGCTTCTTTGCTTTTGCTTTTTTTTTTCTCTCCCCAACTGATGAATTTACAAGCTTTTTTCTCTTGGCTGTATGTGCAATACTATGATTCTTTTAAGTGGAATATCAGCAAAACATATAAATTCAGCAGCTATAATTTGTGTGAACTTTTAAATTTAATTAAGATTCTGTGATTTTGTAGAATAGCTAAATATTGTCATGTCAATTATTCAACTTTTTATTTCGTTGACCGTACGGACACAGAAATCAAAATTGTGGAAAATATTTAGCATCTGTAGGAACAGTATTATTCAACTTTTTTTATATACGTGTTGTTGTTGTTGTTGAAACAAAATGGCAATGTTATAGTGTTTAGTAGAATACTATAAGTATGGTTTTATTAATAACACCAGTCTTTATGATCTGCTTTGCATGGCCATTTTAAATTCCTCTGTACACATATTACTTTCATGATTTGTTATGATTTCTGCGTGCTACAGCTCTTAGTTGATCTGTCCATTATCTGTTTGATTTATTTATAAATGTTCATGTGTTTTATTATATACCTATATGTGTAGGTACGCAAACATGCATTAAAAATATGTTGGATTGGTTTTATCGAGTTGAGGAAGAATGCCAACTACTATCTAACAAGATTATTATATATGTGCCTCGTTTTCTTTTAGGTAGAGGGAAAGACTTGCAGGAGTAAATGACAGACAGAAAATGTACTATTATACCATTCATCTTCAACAAAGTTGCAGTGGAACCATTATGATACAGAAATACAGTTATGAAGTGAAAAAAATTCTGCGAGACAATTTATCAGTTACTGTAAGTACTTTCTGCATTTATAGAATCATGCACGTCTTTCGCTTTCTCTTCCGTAATTTCTTTTGCTTTGGAGGAAACAAAACAACCTTAATTGCAGCATCAAACACAGTCTTCACATTCTGTTATGTTAAAAAAGTAACGATTACATCTTATAATCTAATATAATGGAATTTTTTGATGAAGATTATCTTAGATAGTAATTTCCTAATCACTATTAGCCTACCTGCTGTGTTTTGGAACTGCATTCTACATAAGCAGCTGCACCAATCATTTTTTTCAGTTCTTCTCCCTTTTAACAAAACCATCATATTATAAATTCAGACATAATGTTTTATTATCTTTAATTAGAAAATTTACCTGAGCAGTTGTGATTACTGCTGCTCCTGGATGGTCGTCTAGGAATTGCTTATCATCGCGTAAATCTGTACCAATAGTCATAGTCATAATGCTATTTTGATAGGAATTGCCAATCTTAATGTTCTAAATTACCAAGTTTAGTCCCCACGAGCACAACAGGAATGTTTGGAGCATAATGCCTCAGTTCAGGAATCCACTGCACAGCCATTCAAGCAAGAAAATTGGTATAATTTCAACAATCCTATGTACATTTTCTATATTGATCACTTATCAATTGCACAATATAATAAACCAGTATGAAAGAGCTACACCTTTTTGGATATGTTTTCATAGCTAGCTCTACTGATGAGGGAGAAGGCCAACAAAAATACATCAGCACCTCTATAGCTTAGCGGCCTTAGCCTGTTATAATCCTCTTGCCCTGTAAAATTTGGTAATTAGTTATTACCTTGCAATCATTCAAACACAACAGTGTCATTCAACTAACAGTGTAATTAGTTATTACCTTGCAACTATTATAATCATAACAAAGTTTACTATATTGCTAGATGCTGGTAATAGAAAAACCGAGAAGAAACCTTCAAATTCTCAAAGAAGCAAATTACCTGCTGTATCCCAAAGGCCAAGGTTCACTGTGTTTCCATCCACCACTACATTTGCACTAAAGTTGTCAAACACTGTTGGCACATAATCCTGCAAATTCACATAATTATTCAGAACTAATTCATATGAAAACCTTTTTACAGGTATGTATTATGACTTACAGTGGGAAAAGTGTTGCTTGTGTAGGATATCAGCATGCAAGTTTTTCCTACAGCTCCATCACCAATAGTAACACATTTTATGAACCTTGAAGTGCTCATTTTTCTTCCTGTTTCTTATTTGCTTGAGTTGTTAAAATATTTAGATGAGTATTAGGTGATTTTTATTGAGTCCGCACAACTACTACGCTTTATAAAGAGAGGAAAGTTAGTGTGTACTGTTGATGGATCTGGATATTTAAATTTTGAATAACAGTGGAGGGTACTAGCTAGTGAGGTGTGTGTACCCCACTTTGATTTGGATATTTATCTTGCTGTCGGGTTTTATTTCACACCCGATAACCTTACAATATTGTACCTTCCATGGTAGTCCAGTAAATCTTAATGGGTTTGATTATCAACTGATTCAAAACCCGAATACACATGTTAACTTTTAGTCATAACGTACCTATGTGATTAAAAAATTATTATAAACATACATAGTTTCTAGTTTAATTAAAAAGTGTTAGATGCAAATAATGATGATTTGGTTGATGTTTGTTAAAATATGGCGTTGCTTTGGGTGCAAGATCTCCACTTATTCCATTTGAGTGCTGGTTGGTTAAGTGCAATATAGAATTGAACCTACAATTCAACGTAAACTAGCTAGCCTGGTTTCTATGTATTTATTTTAAGCTTTACGCTATCATTCAGCATGGTTTTGATCCAATAAATAAATGGCAACTAAACACATGATATGTACTATTAAGCATTCTGAGTAAATATCAGTATATATTACATTCAGTGCATGTCTTTATCGTATAAAAGCCACAAGTATAAATTATTGTCATACAAGAAAGAAATTCTGAATGTGCCTATGTTAACCACTTTAATTTCGTATTACAAACTCAAATATCTTTCCATCTCAACAAATTAGCTTTGCCACATAAATCGACCATCATCACATTGTTTGATTCCTGCAAATAAAACAACATTTACAATTTATCAAGAACAAATCATTAGATAATTTGTATACATGCATTGATAACGTAAATTATCCACTCCTTGATTATTTACCCAATGTTTGAATTGCCTTGGGATCCAATATTCATATTCCTCAACATACCTTGAAAACCATGAACATCGCCTTGTGCATTTGCATAGCTAATATAGTGATTATGACCACCATTAAAGCTACCATTGGAATATGGATTCTCGTACAACCTAAGCTTTTCACGTAGCATTTCATTTTCGCTCCTCAACATAGATAAAATTTTGGTGCATCCAAAAACAGGGTTTCTGTATCTCTCTTCGGACTCGAAGATGATCGAGTCAAAGAATAGCCTACGCTGATTCATTGGGATTTTACTAGCCATTTTGGCCATATTGCTAGCACCAAATACTTTTTGAGCATGTTTAAACTCTTTGGCTAGCCTAACCGGAAAATAAGGAGCAAAAATGCATGCATCGGTGCATCTCTTACGTTGATGTTTGCATGCAGCGCATGCACGGTCACGATGTGTTGGGCGATTGCTATTGTTGAGCATTATTTCAAAAAATTGTGAACAATAACGGTTTATGATTTATACATCTTTGTTATAAAGGTGGGGGTAAGAATGCATGAAAAGAGTGGCACAAGAAAGTTTCAAGGAGTTAGGGTTAGTATTGGTGAATCATAGGAAGATTGATGAAATGCTTACATGGTAAAAGTCTAGAAGATTGTGGACATTGGTTCTCACATTTCAAATTTTGAATCAAGGACTTATGGGCTTCCTTTTGGATCATGGAATATTAGGCCTCAATAATAAATTGGTTGGGCCTTTTCTTTTCCACATAGTTAATACGGACAGTTTGAAAATAAGAATCCCTTAGTACATAAGTTTTAATATAAATTGCACGCTTGCAAATATCCACTGTTGATTATACCTATCAATTTTGAGTTTAAAATCCAAGGTCCTCTTATTCATGAATAATTAACATCCCTGCATGATTGAAAATCAAAATCTTGATTAAAATCAGCCTGATTTTAAGACATGTTAATGTTATTTTGTGAGCAACATTGCGGTACCACAGTAAATCAAAAATGTAATTACTAGTTCATTAGACAGGTCATTGTTCATCCTCAGCAACTGCTTCGGAAGTAGCCCTAGAGTTCAACAAAAACCTTGAAGTTAGATTATTATGCATAAGAGATTTTATATAGAATAAAGTAAAGAAGATATATACTGATACACACTAATATCCAATATAAACCAACCTAGGCTTGGGTGATTCGATCTGCATTGTTACAGGGCCATCATTAACCAAATTAACCTGCAAATAATTTGGTAAAGCTCTCAATAAAATTAAAAAGGAAAAATACCAACACTCGATAAATGGGCTAAGACTTAAGAGCTTCATTTGATGCATTAAAACCTTCATCATCGCTCCAAAAACACCATCTGCACCAAAATTTACAAATGTTACTCTCAAAACCCCCTTTTGATACTTAAGTATGCTTTATTAATTCTTCATATTCAATTTTACATGCTATCGAGAGGGGAAAACAAACAAAGCATTCATATGTTTAAAGCATAAGAATATCACAAAGTGGACCAGTTACCTTTAACTGCATCTTGATTATATGCCTTGCGAAATTTATCAACTACTGAAGCATATAAAAGCTTTGCCTTATCAGACTGCATAGCCAGATGAAAGTCGGGTTTGTTGCCCTTCAGAAATCCATACAAGGTAAATTGGCTTACTGTAAGATAATATAAAAAGAAAAGTATATAAGCAGCAAATAAAATACTCTTTATGTTCAAAATAGGTGATAACTATATCCTAGGTGCATATACCTAACAGAACTCCATAGTTGTGTTGCATTACCTGCGAAGTAGATGTAAACTATTAACCTCTACAAAAATCATACGACACAAGTTGTATGCAATGCGCAACTTAACATATATATTTATCTATTTAATTCATATGCTTACATTCTTGTCCCATGTTTTCCCACTTTTTTCATTAGAAAAAAGTCTCATGTTCAGCACTTTTCTACATCTGCACTAATTTACAACATCATCAGTTCAGCTGTAGCTATGACCTTAGTACATCATTTTATTTGTATAATTCGAAGAACATGATACTGCTATTTAAGGACATGTTCTAATAATGTGATCGCACGTTCTACCATCACTCAGATCAGTCTAGACATCTCCGACCATTACTTTATTAGAACTCGATTATTGGTTCTGATAACAACCATAAAAGTGAGATCACTAACATATTCATTGAGAGTTACAAGACTTGCAGGAAAAACGTGGGATGTAAACGACTCAAAATAACACAAAGATACTTGAAATACAAGAGCGCTACAAAGAGAACAAGTATATTATGTAGTTTGGGTGTTTATCATGTTATAGAATATTTGTTAAAAACTACACAACACTCCATTCACTCAAAAATCATTTTCCACGTCCAAATATATTTTTTTCCGTATTTTTTCGATTTTTAAACTCAAATTTTAAGTGAATAGGCACTTTAACTATCATCTTTGCCGATAGAGATATCCTGGTCTATCGACAAGTGCGAGTAGTTGTGGTTTTTTAAATTTGAATTAAATCCTTTGGCATAATCTTTAGCGAAAAGACAACTCTTCATTGCTAAATACCACAAGGTTTCGAGTTTTCCTGATCGAAAATCATTAGAAGATTCTAAATTCATGTCTTGATTTTGAATCATCACTCGTTCTTTGATTATCAAAACATACTCGGTATTGCTAATCACTTGTCACTGAATTCTTATTCTTCACAGATTTGCAACAACACACTCAGAGATCCTACACTCATTCGTTCTTTGATCCCTATCATTCATATTCCTCGAGAACTCTAATCCATATCTGATGTTGGAAGTTTATTGGAAGGTGCATACTTTAAAAGTTGTTGAAAGTTGTATTGGTGCTTCTAGGAAGCAGAAGTGACTGTTTGATGTTTGTGTACTGTTGGAAAGATTTGCATACATACTGGAAGCGTAGAGTCTCATAGTAAGATTGCACTATAGCAAATATTTTCTTACGAGTGATAGCAAGACCAGGATAGTGAAAATCCATAGAATGTTGCTACGCGACTAGATGTACTAAATATAGATCATTAAACAATAAGCAAAGTAAATAAAATAAAGAAGTGATTTTTAACTATTCTATTTTTAAGATAATGATAAAATCGCTTCACGGACTGATGTCTGTCACAAAAACACAAAATGTAAGTATTTTATCATTATCTTAAAAATAGAATGCATGCACAATCATTCAAGTAGGTTATCTCATTAAATGTTTAATCATTTTTATTTAAAGCAACCTAACAAGGGATGACAAGCATATGATAGTTTTCAACATGGCAAATATAATTTTTCATGCTACCCTAACATGAGTATGTAACAAACAACATTCGTGCACAGAACATATGTTTGTATTTGTACTATTGGCAAGTAAAAATTTAAAATCACAGAGGAGGATTAATCTCAATTTCCAAATTATACAAATGGATTTCTAGTTGAAAATCTTATGATTAATAAATATTTAATGGTATGGAAAGAGAGAAGAAAGATTGAGTTTTCAAAATTAGAAGAGAAAGAAAGCAAGATGGATATTTTTGGTTGGAAGTGTAATGATTTTCTATTGTAAATCGGGTATAGAACAAATATTTCACACTCTATAAATTTCTTGTTTTTTTAAATAGTTTTTCCCCTATCATTCACTCCTCTTGTCGAAAATACTTATCCCTTTAACCATTCTCCGTTCAAATAACCAAAGCGCTCAGCTTCGCTTGAACCATTTTCGTTGGCAGCATCTTTTCCAACTCCATCAAATACTCCACTCAAATATTCTTTGCCACAAAAGCACCATGTTAACAGTCTCCAATAGAATTTGATGTCTTTTACCTCATTCAAAGCAAGAGCATCAAGAAAACTAGATGTCCTTACCAAGGATAGCACATAAATAATGGCTTCAGGTCATCCAAATCCAGAAAAATGATCTATTACCAATAATAATTAAATATTTAATCTCCACGTAATGTTGTATTCAAGATGATAACTCGGGGCCATTTAAATATCCGTCTTGAAACTCATGTTTGTAACATTACCTTCTGTACCTCCAAACTTTATAAAATGGAGCAATCCATGAACTAATACAGTTCCAAATTATTGTTGTTGTTGTTGTTTATTTAACTAAGTATCTTGTCGGGCAATAAAATTGAATACGATTTCGGAATAGCAATGGTCGATCCAGCGCAATAATCAATTCACAGAATAATTGGCAATTAGTTCGACTAACGAAGCCGATAAAACTTACATGTAATCAGCATCAGTTTCGGTATCGGAATCGTGGATGCCGATAAATACGAGAAGGCCACGTCCGATTTCTGAAACGAGACGACCTTCGACCTCCACGCTTGCTGACGCCGCTCTTTGAATTACTGCCCTCATTTCTTCCTCTTTGCAAACTCAAAACCATCTTTCAGCCTATTAGTTTCATTATGGGCCTAAACTTTCTTTTGGGCTTTATATAACGTTCTTAAATACTCGGCTATGAGGGTTGTATAATTATTCACTCCTGTCTTTTTTTTCCTTTATATTATATTATACAAAAAGTCAATATTTTTATGTTCTGTTACCTCGATTAAGTAATAAGTGAAATTCTAATCTCACCCTAACTTTAGGAAGATTTTGCATTATTATTACCAAAATTCATTTTATAGTAAAATAGATTAATTAAGGTAATAAAACACAAAATGTCAATTATTAAACTTTTATATAATGAGTCATGCCTTCGGTTGGGAATGTACCGCGGCCCCCTCATGAGTATCGTACTAATCACATTACTATTCTGTCACATTTTGGCATTTTTCGATTGGTGGCATACCGATCGAATCATCGAAAGTGCTAAATAATCAAACAAATTCAGTCCATTTCATGGTTTATCCATTCTTAAATTCGAAAGACAATAGATTGAGAAAGACAATAGATTGAGAATGCTTCCACTTAATTTGTTACGTATATCTAACTCGATAACCAATCTTATTCAAAATAAAATGCATTTTCTTTCTATTATGTACCTGATATAATGTGTTATATTAATTAATTAAAAGTATATTTAATATCAAATTCATAAATGGCATGTTTTGTAATAGTAGCTACAAATCGTTGTAACCGCATGTAATCTATCACAATGAAAACAAATATACCATTTTAAATATTCATAATCAAGATGTGTCAAGACTAGATATCCATATATCCGTTGAGACCAGAGTACGTAATGCTCTCTAAATGTTAGGCAGTGTATTACTCATAGCTACTGGGGGGCACCAAGGGGTTATGTACTGATAGTTATTGGACAGCTATGTCCCGCCTTTTGGCAAGGCCGTGACACCAAAAAGTTGACTGGAAAACTAAAGATAGTTCGTCGTAGAAGTTCGTTATACACTGTCTCACCATGGATATCGATGAATTTTGTCCGAGTCCGGATCTGACTACAATTGATAGAACGCGGCAAGCAAAGTCATGGGAACCAGCATTCCAAATTTCGAGTCAATCCGAGTTCGTACGCTCAAGATATCATCGATGCAACTTGAAGAAGGTGGCCCTAAGCTCGACTCCATCAAGATTGACTCCATCCAATTCGTATCCACCAAAGAGCACTCTCTTCGAATCCATCGGTTCGACTCCACATGGTTCGCATCCATCTGACAAACATTCATTCGAATCGGTCATAGGTGAGTTGCTTCGAATCCACAAAGCTACAGGCTGGTGTCCTTCGGGTCCATCGAGATGAATTCCTTCGAAACCATGAAGGATAATCACTTCGTATCCATCCGAAGCCATTGCTTCGAATCCACCCTATTAAGACAACTTCGTATCGATCAACTATTGTATGCCTTGATCGATACGAACGAGCATGCTTTCGAATCCATTGCCTCGAATCCACCAGGTCAAAGCGGCTAAAACCATGGATTCGACCCAGTCAACTCGGAGTAAAAGTCGGATCGATGCAAAGAAGGCGCACCACGTCATCACGAAGAAGCGTTGAACCATTGAGTCGACCCCATCGATTCGAATGAATGGAGTCGAAGACATCGATTCGAAGAAGCCGGTTTAAGGAGGATCGATTCGAAGAGGATTCACAGCCGATACCATGATCTTGAATCGATCATAACTTGAGTTCTACAAGTCCAAATGCCATGAAATTTTCACAGAAGCCTGAGCACATGATGAAGAATGTTCACGCCAAATTTCAGCTCGATTGGACTCTTTCATGATCAATTCGAACCAAGGGTCGAATCGATCCCAAAGTGGGCCCGGATTTTCTGAAAGCGGGCATGTGGGCCCCCACACGTACCAGAAGTAGTCTCCCTAATTTTAGGCGAAATATCTGCCTCCTACACCTACAAATAGAGCCCCTGGTCATTCAGAAAAGGGATCGGAGATTTTGAAGAGCTAAAGAGCGCCCAGACTCTGCCAGATTTACTCAAAATCACTACTACTACCTTAGATTCAGATTTAGATAATAAAATCAGTAGTGCTACATTATAAGAAATTGTAATCTTCAAGGATCAAGTAATAAAACCATCAAACTTCAGAGTGGACGTAGGCAAGATCGCCGAACCACTATAAATCTTGTGTCATTTACTGTTTTTATTGAGTTCCCTGAGTAATTTGCATACTTATTTCTCTACATATTTGATATTTGTGATCTGTGATTGCGAACTGGTGCTTTCAACGGCTATTGGGTGTTTGTGACCAATTTTGGTGCAAACATTTTGGTGCTTTCACTGAGAACGCTTATTCAGGAGTTCTATCATTTGAAAGTTGAATCAAAAGGCTAAGAGATTTAGATCCGAAGAATCATGACAAGACAAACAAGTAGAAGGCAGAGACCAGAGCAAAGTCAGCATGAAGGGAGTCAAGAGGCTTCCTCAGGAGCAAACCAAGCTTCAGTCTTCATCACCAGGGATGAGTTAGAGGCAATGATGAAGAGACAGGAGGAAATGATCCAGAATTTGCTTCAACAGATTAGACAACTTGGAGCGCAAAATCAAGGAGCAACCGGAATCCAGAACGGAGCAGGACCATCTAGAGCAGTGCCGGAGCTGGGGGGCACACACTTAGGACATGTTGATCCGAACCCGGGAAGAGAGACAAGGGCATCCGAGTAACCTGGCAGCAATAGAGGGATAAATGCTCAGCCAAGGGGCAGACACCCGAAAGCTCGCACGGACTCGGGGGGCAGATCGAAGGTAGTGAACGAGGACTACAGCTTGGAGACAATGATAGATTGGCAAAGATGGTCAGGCGAGCCATGAGAGGCGGATTAGTAAACAGAGATCTTGAAGACGTGAACAGGAGTCCCTTTTCTCCTGCGATTAGGTTGGCTAGGAACCCACCAGAATTCAAACTGCCAACAGTAGAAAGGTATGATGGGAGGACGGACCCTGCGGTCCATCTAACGAGGTATATAAGGCACAAGGAAGTGCTGGGGGCATCACAGGAAGTCATGGCCCGGTGCTTCCCCTTGTATTTGACAGACATAGCAGCTTTATGGTTCAGACAGCTAGAGAGCGTCTCCATTGGGACATGGACCGATTTGATTGAGAAATTTATGAGGCAATTCAGGGTTCACATTTCAAGGCCCAAGAATGTGATGAGTTTGGCAACGCTAAAGCAGAAAGCTGGGGAGTCTTTGAGGAATTTCCTGACGCGGTTCAATGCGGCAGCAGCATCGGTGGATCGGCCAGATCCATCCATGGTTATGATGGTAGTTGTGTCCGGAATAGCTGACGGCACAGAATTCAAAAATTCATTAACTAAGGATCCGCCTATGGATCTAGGAGAATTCTATCACGAGGCAGAAAAGTTTTTGCGATTGGAAGATGCTAATGTTGAAAGAGAAGAAGGAGAGGGAATAGAAGTTTATGCACTTAAAGATAAAAAGCCTTTTGAAAAGGGTTCAGACCAGGATAAAAGAAAACGAAAGGCTGAGGACAATGATGACAGGCCAAAGCGACTGCGAAGAGAGCCACGATTCACCACTTATTCAGAACTGAATGAAAGTTTGGAGCGAATCTACCAAGACACCCGAGAGCAAGTCCCCTACCGTAGGCCAATACGAAGGGACCCCACTATTGACGAAAGGAAATCAGACAGATATTGCTTATTCCACGAACTGAATGGTCATAACACTAACGACTGTAGACATCTGAAGGATGAAGTGGAAGGGCACATCAGGAACGGTATGCTACTTCAGTATGTGAGGAGGCGAGCTCCAGCGGTGGAGGCAGAGCGACCACCATCTACATCAGCTAGGGGTGACCCCGAGCCAGGACACCGTATGATTATCAATTAATTAAAATAACGATGAACAGGTCGTAAACCTCTCACCAACACGGGTAAGTCATTTACACATGTGCGAGATCACGAGCGGTCCATAGGCATGCTCTGAATGACTATTAACCCTATCGTTGTGGGAGTTTACACTTTGACATCCTTGCTTTGCTTTTGTTTCATCTTGATTTGAATATTTGAACTTGATTTTGTTTAACGTTTCTGCTAAAGACTTATTTTCAATGAAAAAATGCTACCTGTGATTCCATAACGGCTAAACTGCTTACACATGTACGGGATCACGAACGGTCCCTAGGCATGCTCTGAGATAGCGATAAACCGTTGCAACAAACAATCCGAGAATTCACCCGAATGTGAAACCTGGTATTGATGATACTAAGTCCCTCCCCGAGCACACTCATTCGCCTCGAACGGCACCCGACCACGAACGGTCACAATTCGCCTCGAACGGTACCTGACCACGAATGGTCACAATTCGCCTCGAACGGCACCCGACCACGAACGGTCACAATTCGCCTCGAACGGTACCTGACCACGAACGGCACCACGTCATCACGAAGAAGCATTGAACCATCGAGTCGACCCTATCGATTCGAATGAATGGAGTCGAAGACAT
The DNA here is from genome assembly GCA_030737815.1 of Allium fistulosum. Taxonomy (NCBI): domain Eukaryota; kingdom Viridiplantae; phylum Streptophyta; class Magnoliopsida; order Asparagales; family Amaryllidaceae; genus Allium; species Allium fistulosum. Next base: position 633,763,306 of record CM060908.1, on the reverse strand, counting down.
CGATTCGAAGAAGCCGGTTTAAGGAGGATCGATTCGAAGAGGATTCACAGCCGATACCATGATCTTGAATCGATCATAACTCGAGTTCTACAAGTCCAAATGCCATGAAATTTTCATTGAAGCCTGAGCACATGATGAAGAATGTTCACGCCAAATTTCAGCTCGATTGGACTCTTTCTTGATCGATTCAAACCAAGGGTCGAATCGATCCCAAAGTGGGCTCGGATTTCCTGAAAGCGGGCATGTGGGCCCCCACACGTACCAGAAGTAGTCTCCCTAATTTTAGGCAAAATATTTGCCTCCTACACCTATAAATAGAGCCCCTGGTCATTCAGAAAAGGGATCGGAGATTTTGAAGAGCTAAAGAGCGCCCAGACTCTGCCAGATTTACTCAAAATCACCACTGCTACCTTAGATTCAGATTTAGATAATAAAATCAGTAGTGCTACATTATAAGAAATTGTAAGCTTCAAGGATCAAGTAATAAAACCATCAAACTTTAGAGTGGACGTAGGCAAGATCGCCGAACCACTATAAATCCTGTGTCATTTACTGTTTTTATTGAGTTCCCTGAGTAATTTGCATACTTATTTCTCTACATATTTGATATTTGTGATCTGTGATTGCGAACTGGTGCTTTCAACGGCTATTGGGTGTTTGTGACCAATTTTGGTGCAAACATATGAAATGACTCACTCGATAGTTTTCTATTGGTTAATATAACTAAGGTCAAGCAAAAAATATTGATCTGACAAAATTACATAGTTCTCTCGACTTGAGAATGCTATTGATCTTCAACGTGAAAGCTCCATTTTGATTATAGTTAAATTGTGGCACGATGACCATCGAACGACTATATTTGGATCAAGTGGAAGCATTGGAAGTGAAACACTATTCAAGAGAGGATTCGTCTCCTCGGTTATATAAGATTAGTATCACGGTCAACTGAAGTCAACTTAAAGTCAAATCTCAAGCCAGAGCATTTCGATTAATAATAATTATTATTATTGATCAAGGACTTTATGTTTGGACTATAGAATTGAATATGGGCGATATTGGAATTTTAACCACTGTTAAATTCCATGAGTCTAAAGTGATATAGTTCTGATGAAGAGAAATGATGTAAATAATAGTCACAATCGGGTAACGCTTAACGAAGTAAAATTGGATTTTAATGAAACCAAGTAAGCGATAAATTTAGTCAAAATGTCACACCACCTGCTAAGTGACGTATGAATGTTAATATTCAAATAGTTTGATATTACCATTGACTAAATTTGCACTTAACGGGTCACACAACTGAAATGATGAATACTCCTTTGACCAAACGATTTATTTAATTTGTAATTATAATAAATTAATTAATATTTATGAAATATTAATTACAAAAATTTATTTTTGATTTGATGAACAGATATTACTAAATATATTTATAATAGTTATGAATATATTGATCGATATACGATGACGATACGCGTTTAAATAGGATTTAAATGCAAAATATTTGTTTGGGCTTTAAATGGGTTTGAAGCCCATACATGGGCTGAAATATTCGGCCATAAATGGAGCAAGAAAGAGGCGCGCTATGTGTGGGTTAGAGGGTTTTGATTTGGATGGCCAGGATAGAAGAGAATAGGTAAGAGACAAAGGATGATCCATATTCTAATTTGTCCCTAAACTCTCCTCTATATAAAGATCTCTACTCACACTTGTTAGAGAACCTTTTTAAACTCCAAACCCTCTATAATTTTAGCCGAACCCTACCTCCTCCATCCTCCATCATTTCAAGTTCAAATCAAATACTTTTTTATTCGACGGCCGGTGGCCATCGGTTCAGGGACCAACAATTTACTGGATTGGAAATCAGTTCAAGGAGCAAATTTTATCATTTCAAGGTATACTTATAGGCTTTGGATACAAGGTATATTCTTAATCAATTTTGAATATTATTATAATTACTTAATGTTTATATATCATATATTATTGTTAGTTAGGTGATGATTCCAACATATAAATATACTATCACAATCAGATTGGTTATTTGTTTACATATTTTTTTTATATATAATTTTTCATGTATATACCTAAAAATAGCATGGCTCAAAATAAAATAAAACAACTTTTTTGTTTTTAACTAATTTAATATATATAACATTTAAATATATGTATAATTTGAATATTTAAATATTGCATCATACTTATACAAAATATGGTTATATAATTTTATATATAAAGTTATAAGTATAGTAATTTAGGCAGAAATAAAAAATATATATTATTTAAATATTTTTAAATCAATTAATTATATAAATTAATTATATTAATATATATATATATATATCTTATATAAATTAAGTTTTATATTTTATAAAATTAAATTATTGCAAAACATGCTCTCAGGAGGAAAAACATTTTTTGTATATTTTAAAATATTTATTTAATAGCCAAGAATTAAAAATAAGTTTAAATTTTGTTTTAAATTATCAAACTACATTTTAAATATTTAAATATACAAAATACCAATCAGAATTTTACATAAAATTTAAAATTCAAAATTAAGTTCCAAAAATAATTTTTTAATTATTATCCATTCGGATATTTGTTTTTAAATATATTATAAAATTTAATAAAAAATATCCGAGCCTTGCGCATGACGTGGTATATATATTTTGTATTTTTTTAAATATTAATATGCATACATTAATATATATATATGTTATGTTATTTATACATACATATAACTATTTAATATATATGTGTGTGTTTTGAAAAAAATAAAAGTTTTTATATGTAATATATATATATATATTGGCTTAAAAAGTAAATTTAATATAAATTGATAAATGATTTAAACATACTTATATATCTACGAATATATATGATGTTAAAATATCATACATATGTTTATAAATATATATATATATAATTATATAAATAAAATATAGTTTATATACATATATACATATAAGTTTTTATAATGTTCATGTATATTAATATATAAAAACATACGTTTGGATAATATATTTGTATATTGAATGAACCAACGTGCCCGTTGCAGTATAAATCCCAGCACTTATACATAGACATTTTATACCTTGCACATATTAATATATTACACGTGCGCGCGCGCACATATATATATATATATATATATATATATATATATATATATGTATGTATGTATGTGTGTGTGTGTGTGATACACGTATGTATATAATATAACATTAATTAGAAATGTAAAATAATTTTATAAATTTAATAAATAAAGATTTTATTTAAAAGAAATTTTGAAATATTCTCGATGTGCACATAAAAGTGCATATTTTTGCTTCCATATTTAATCTTCTTCTAATTAAATAAATGAGCATATTAGGGTATTTTACATGTTTAAACCAAAATTTAAATTATTTTCAAATCATCATTTATTCATCTTCATTTGGGGAGTAAAATGGTAATTTTATGCATGATTTAATTTAAGAAAATTTATTTGCACATTTATGTTTTTATTTGTAAGAAATGAGTGCAAATATGAAGAGATTTAATGGATGTATGCATGCACATATGTTGAAAGCAAATGGAACATGGAAATAAATGAATTCATGCAACATGGAGGAGCCCACATACCCACTACCATATGGTCTATAATTAAAAGCACATGCACATGTTAATAAAGGCTTAAAGGTATGTTAGTGGGGATTAATTATTTTCCTAATGATTACTTGGAGGTTACACTTTCTCAAGGGCATTTTAGGTAGTCTCCTAAAATATGAATTAGGGTTTTAAGTATGTATAAATACCCCTTATGTTTCATGTAACCATCTTCTTCATTTTATGCAATATTGTAGCCACAAATCAAAGTTAAATAAAAATTTCTTTCATGTCTTCTTAGCCTTGTTTTTACTTTCATGCAATTTTTATTTATGCTTTCTTTTCATGCTCTTTTTATTTCATGCTCTCTCTTACTTAGTTTATGCTTCTCTTGTTTAATGTTAGTAGCATAGATTTAATTCTTGTAATTAGTTTAGTTTTATTTCATGTAAGTAGTTGATTCTCTTTTCTTTTAATTAGCTCTCATTTTTCTCTTCTTTTATGTTGAAATCATTTTATGTTAACATATTTTCAAAAATGAGTAGCTAAACCCCTTCAATTTAGGGGTAATGAAGCTCTCATTAAATATATTAAATTAACATAATGATTTCATTTGTGATCTCTCTTTTGTGCTTAATGGAAACTTTGGATGATGATGGTTTATGCCTCTTTTTAGTGAATTTTGATAGCTTATGTTGACATCTCAAATATGCTATGCTTGTTCAATTTTAAACATAAACTATTTGCTCGTTTGCCTAAGTGATTTTGATGTGAAATTTAAGTTAGAATTAAAATTTGATGGTCTATGTTACTAATTAATAGTAAATGGATCATACTTAAAATAGATTTTAATTTTAATTTTATGTCATATTCATGAGAGTTGATAAGTCGGTTTGAATGGTGTGCTAGAGTTTGATGGTTTAAGTTGTGCTAATTAATAGCACAAATAAATCATACTTATAATAAGCACATCTATCATTTCTACTTCATATTTTAAAGAGAGGTTATAAATGAATTTTGTGTTGATTTATATGAATGATTGGAAGTGGATTTGCCTCTAAATTGCTCTTTAATATCATAGTTTAATTCACTTATGCTCTAGCTTATTTTCTATAATTTTTTAGTTTAAAACAAACTTCAAAACTTTGGATTAATTTGATTGATTATTATTAGAATTTAATTCATTCCCTGTGGATCGACCGTACTCGCATACGTACTACAATTGTACGTCGTGCGCTTGCGGTTTTATAACGATAATATATTTTAACGATGGTTTTCTAACCGATAGAAATTTCCATCGTTATTCAACAAGGTTTTGGCGCTGTTGCTGGAGAATTGAAATTTAATTTTAATTCTACTCTTCGAATTATTTTTGTTTGATTTTATTGTGTGTTCATTTTGTGCGTTGATATGCATTTGAAAAAAAACAATATTAAAAAAAAGAATTGTGTTTAGCTCATTTGTTTTGTTCACTTCTGTTTTGATGTTGTTCATTTGATTTCTGTGTTGCACTTCATCAAAACTTAGTGCATTTGTTACTTTTATATTTGTGTGCATCACTGTGCATTTTTGTTTATTTTAGCAAAACCGCTACCAGATAGCATACATACAAAACTTCATTTCAATTGCAATTTTTTTTCCAAGTTTCAATCAGTGATATATTTCTTTGTTTCTCAGTTGTAGTAACTGTTACATTGCAATTCAATAACCTCAGCATAATACACTACAATTTCTACTTCTGATTACAACTCTGTTTATTATTTTTGTTTTCTCAGTCTCATTGTTCTCTATTGCAATACCCCCCCTCGCATTCACAACCTTCATTTCCTCATCCTCTCTTCTTCCACAGCAAACAATCAACAAACTCTTTCAACCTCTACTGCAACCCCTGAGCAGCCGAACGGGGACCTGAGCAGCAGAACAGGATTTCATCTCAGTAGCCGAAGAGGACTTCACACGCCTGAGCAGCAGAACTATACTTCAACAAATACAAAAGATTGTTTGAATTTTTTGTGTTCTGATAACACAGATAAGTCTGTTTATAGTACGCCCTTCCTATGATCTTCTCCTCAAGTATAAATATGTATATTTGAAGTTTATGAAGATTAGAAAGGAATAATATTGCTTAGAATATGATATATAAATCTAATTCAAGCAAGTATAGTTGCAAGAATATTCAAGAGTGTTAGATAAGAGAGATAAGCAGATTAAGTGATTTGGAATGAAGTTAGGATATGTATTTATAGTTGTTAAATAGCAGCGACCATTGGCGAAGAGTTCCGGTTGAAGCGTCGCGTCCAAATCTCTTCGTAGAGATTTGTAACTCTTCACGAATGATCGTGTCTTTTCAGAAAATATAGCTGTTATAGAAATTCAGTCAACTGAGCCTCTGGGTCAGTCGACTAAATATTCAAACGATTTTTATTATATTATATATATATATACTTGTGCACATGTGCTGTTTCACAGTTTACACAGGTATATGTAATACATATATTATATATGATTCTAACTTTAAAACTTTGATTATATATATATTATATGCTTATATATGTATAAATAATTTGAAAATAAGAAGATTATATATATAAGCTAATATATACGTAAACGAGGAGAGATCTTAACAATATTGACTTAAGACTCAAAACAAAGTAATATAAAAGTTGATGCACCGATTTTGATGTCTTGTCTCCATGTAGTATATATTCTCTTTTTGTCGTAATAGTCGTCGAATCTATATGTTGCAGTGATAGCTTCGTGTCATGAATCAAAACCAAGTCTCAACATTCTCCCCCTTTTTGATTGATGACAAACTGTAAATAGATATAGATTTCAACTGTATATAATATAATATGAATACTTACTCCCCCTGAATCTTTGGCGATATGTATCCTGCATTCTTAATGTTAGTGATAATTTTCTCCCCCTTTGTCATCGACAAAAATGAATAAAGAACATGAATAATCGTATGATGCATGTATAGATATTCAAATCATAGCAATAAAAGAAACAAGCATTCATACATTGCAACATCACAAACAAGAATTTTAATGTAACAAAATAATACGAAACATTGGCCATTTAGTACAAGCCATGTTTTAATGTTTTGAAATGAAAGACTAATGTTTGTAGATCATAAAAGGCAAATACTAAGATAAGGAACAACTTACTCTATTATACGCTTACCCCTATCACCATGAGAACTTTGATCACCTATATCACCACTAGCGCCTCCATTTCCACCATTGTCGCTACTACTCGCTTGATCATCGGAAGAGGAGGACTAAATGAAGACGGGTTGTTTTCCCGGATCACCTAGTGTAGCCGTGGAAGAGCCAGATGAACACGAGATTGCTTGCCATAACTTTGTGAAAAATCCTTTTACTTTATCAAGATTTTTGTCAACCCTAGTGATATGTGTGTCAAGAATTTGTTGGTTACGGTATATCATGGAAATATACTCATGTGGAGGAAGACCTGGATTTGGAATCATAATTTCGTCTTGTTAACGAATAGTTGATCTTTGGCAAGTCGGACGGTGAGATGATGCTTCGCCTTGTTGTTGAGGTGGTTGATCTTGAGGTATTTAGCGTTGAGTCCATTCTTCAAAGGAAATAATGGGAGTAGGTCGAACAACCGGTAATTTCATCAATGCTAGAGTACGAGAGTTTAAGTAGTCGACGGTAGAGACCGGTGAGTCGGGTTCCAGAATCTCACATTCTTTTAGTAAGCGCATAATGTAATCACCGTAATATATGACATTCATGCGGCCATTGTTGAAACTTAAAAACTCATCAAGAATTAGCCGGAGCCAATTAACATTGATATTTCCGAAGATGGTATATAAAGCTTTGAAATTGTGTTCATAAACAAGTTCGTAACTTCCAGTTCTCGGAGTTACGGTTTTCATTAACGCGCGGTGCATAATCCTAGCTTTAGGCCTTAAGGTCATAGATTTGAGTTGGCGCATATCATCCTCTAAAAACAAATGACTTATACGATCACGAACGACCATATCACAATCAACATAACTTAATTCAATTCCATCATTTTCAAATTTTAGGATGTGAGCCATTCGATCTAAAGAGAAAAATACCGGTTTTCCACAAACCAAACTCCATACGCAATCAACTTGGTTTTGTATATTTTGGTGACCCAAATTAAGATTGGCATAGAATAGTTTAACCATAATTGGGTTTATCTTGTGCTTGTTTTCATCAATATTAATTAAAGACTCCAAATTGCTACGATGAGCCAATTCTTGTATATGATAAGGAGAGAAATCGGCAAATTTCATAAACGAACCTTCAAAAATACGAGAATCTTGCATTCTCCTCCATCGTCTAACCACGGTATCATCAAAAAGCCATTTTTGGATTTGGTCGTCGGAAGGAGGTTGAGAGGATGAAGTTGCTTGACCTTTTCTTTTTGGAGCCATCGAATTTGAGTTTGGAGGTTAAAATTTTGGTTTTTGATTGAGAAAAATTGAAAAATCTGAAGTAAAAGTGAAGAGTAAAGGTGAATTTGGAGGATAAAAAGTGAGGTTGGGTTGGTAGGAGCAGTTAATTTGGCTCAGATCTACGAAACAGTCGACTGAATCAGGTGTTCAGTCGATTGAATCTAAATTTTGATATTTTTGAACTTTTGGTTCGGTCAACTGAAGGCTTGATTCAGTTGACTGAATCTGGGTGATAAAAATTTTAACTTCTGGTCCAGTCGGCTGACCCAATGTGGCAGTCGACTAAATCTGCTGTAATCATATTTTGATTATAGAGTCAGTCGACTGACCCACTGGTTCAGTCGACTGGCCTGTGCCAGTTTCCCCAATAAGCCTGTTTTTGTGAAGTTTTTGTGTATATTTGTTTATATTATATATACATACTAATGAAAATATAATTTTATATATATTACACGATCCATAGCACACTTTCATTTGGTATCAGAGCAGGATCTTCATATAACCGTAACACAGTTATCTGATACTCTAATAATATGGAAACTAACACTAGCACTAGCGGTAACACTAGCTTCATAGAAGGACAATCCACTGCGCGTCCACCATTATTCAATGGCATGAACTATAACTATTGGGCCACACAAATGAGAATATATATGCAAGCAAATGGTTTTGATTCATGGAATATTACTCAGAAAGAATACACTATTCCTACCGAGGAGTATTCTGCTTGGAAAAATACACATAAACTAAATGCCACAACAAATGAAAAAGCCATGAATATGTTGTTTTGTGCCTTAGATAAAAATGAGTTTAACTGTGTTAGCATGTGCAACACTACATATGAAATATGGCGTACACTCAAAGTTACACACGAAGGATCTAGCAAGGTCAAACAAAGCAAGATATCCATGCTCAAAAGTCAGTTTCAAAGCTTTAGAATGAAAGACAATGAAAGTGTGTTATGGATCGTGTAATATGGATATACGATAATACAGAGTATAGTGATGATAACTATACAGTAAATATTGCGGAATATAAAAACAATATAATAAAATTAACACCAGAGATTTTTATACTGGTTCGGAGCTCTGTCCTACGTCCAGTCCCAGACTCCTTCTGGAATTTCACTAAAACAACAACCCTCACTAAACCGGAGGAACAGTTCTATACAACCCCTGAGAAGACGAACGGAGACCTGAGCAGCGGAACAGGATTTCGCCTCAGCAGCCGAAGAGGACTTCACACGCCTGAGCAGCAGAACAGGACTTCAACAAATACAAAAGATTGTTTGAATTCTTTGTGTTCTGATAACACAGATAAGTCTGTTTATAGTACTCCCTTCCTATGATCTTCTCCTCAAGTATAAATATGTATATTTGAAGTTTATGAAGATTATAAAGGAATAGTATTGCTTAGAATATGACATATAAATCTAATTCAAGCAAGTATAGTTGCAAGAATATTCAAGAGTGTTAGATAAGAGAGATAAGCAGATTAAGTGATTTGGAATGAAGTTAGGATATGTATTTATAGTTGTTAAATAGCAGCGACCATTGGCGAAGAGTTCCGGTTGAAGCGTCGCATCCAAATCTCTTCGTAGAGATTTGTAACTCTTCACGAATGATCGTGTCTTTTAAAAAAATATAGCTGTTATAGAAATTTAGTCAACTGGGCCTCTGGGCAGTCGACTAAATATTCAAACGATTTTTATTATACATTATATATATACTTGTGCACCTGTGCATGTTGCACAGATATTAGCAGGTCAGTCGACTGACCTACTAGGTTAGTCGACTGACCTGGTATTATCTGTGCAATTTGCATAGTTTACACAGGTATATGTAATATATATATATATTATATATGATTCTAACTTTAAAACTTTGATAATATATATATATATATATATTATATGCTTATATATGTATAAATCATTTGAAAATAAGAAGATTATATATATAAGCCAATATATACGTAACGAGGAGAGATCTTAACAATATTGACTTAAGACTCAAAACAAAATAATATAAAAGTTGATGCACCGATTTTGATGTCTTGTCTCCATGTAGTATATATTCTCTTTTTGTCGTAACAGCCGTCGAATCTGTATGTTGCAGTGATAGCTTCATGTCATGAATCAAAACCAAGTCTCAACACTTCATACATCGCAACTATCACTTTCCTGCTACTTCTCCATTCCACAACAACCTCATTCAACTCAAACCATAGCTTCACATCCTCTCTACTTACAAACCACCATCGACAACAGTTCATCAAACTACCATCATCCACTGCAACTTGAACACCCTACCTTTCTACCTGAAACGTGCACAAGTTGTGCACATTATCATCACCATCCACCCGAACCATTTCTGCACATATCACAACTGCTGCAATCATCCTTCTTTTCTTACATTCACCAACTCCTTCAACTGTCCATCACCAATAGTTCATTACACTCCTTCTCTGCCATCAAGTCCACCAGCAGCACCTCTTGAAACCATCAACCATCCTTCACCATCCAAAATAACAGCAATTCACTGCCTCGACTAGCAAGCTACCAGCCTTGCATCACTACTGCAACCATCAACTCCACTACTCCATCCTCATCCACTACCATCCAAGCCATTACTCTACTCAAACCACTACTTCATCTTCATCCACTACTGCAACCATCAACACTCCACTGCCTCCAGCAGCCATTCCCCGGCCATCCATCCTACATAATCCCTCCACTACCACAACACTGAAAACATCAACCAAATCTCTAGACCACACTTCCTTCAAACTGCTGCCACCTACAGCAACAACGTCACCTCTCCCTTGCTCTGCAACCACCACACCACTTCAATCTACACAGCCTGCCATAACTCCTATGCCATCATGTCCACCAGCAACTTGCATTCAACCATCCTTGTAACTAACATACCAACCATCTGCCTTCTTCTATATCAAACAACCATAGCCACCTGCTCCAACTTCCAACCACACTGAAATCAAAACTTCGGACAATACTGCTGCACCAAAACCATCACACCAAACACCTGAAACCACTACGACATCCATCTCTCAAACAGCTTCTCCAATCGTAACTACCACAACCAGAACCCAAATCTACGACTTCCCAATCAATCCAACCCTAAAACGCCTGAGATACCTCTACATCACCCCGATTACCATCACCTCCTCCTGAAATCGAACAAACAGCTGAACCTGAACATCCAAATTCCCAAATCGTTGACTATCGCCAGCAACTTTAATTGATTTGTTCATTCTATGAATTTCTGGATTAAGCGAATTAATTAAATAAGTGCGTGAGTTTTTAATTTTCTGTTTGGGTTGAGAACGAGATTTGTGGGCTTATAAACGTGTGAATTTTAACATGGCTGAATTGATTAAGGAAAGCTCGTGAATTTTTTTTAAAGAGAAAAGAAACAAAACAAAACAAAAAATAAAGAAAAAAGGAGTTTGCTTTCATTTGGTTTTGGAACTCATTTTTGAAATTGTACTAGTGTTTGTGTTATTTTTCTTTTGATTTTAAGATTTCTTGTGTGAATCTTGGTTCTCTTTTTGTTTATATACACTTATATATACATAAAAAATATCATTTTCAAATTTTTAGGTTGCAGATTATAGGGAACAAGGACAAAAGGATTGCTTGCTAAAAATTGCTTTGCTTGCCAAAATAAAAATTGCTTGCTAAAAAAATCGCCGCCTATAAAATAAATAAAAAATGCTAATAATTCTGCACCCTCTGGTATCATGCTCTTGTCTCTTGTTTTCATTTCCTTTGCATTGTTGATTGCTTGCATTTTAAATATCCAAAAACAAAAACAAAATCAAATCTCATTCGTAGTTACATTTGTTAATACACGTTTAATTTCTATTTTGCATTCATATCATCGTATTTTCTTTTTTAAGGGCAACACCCAAATCCACATAAGGTGGGGGATTTTATCACCCCTTCCTTGGCCTACAAATTGCATTTCATCATAGAATTTCACTAATAATAACGGTTAGACGTTGGACTTAAGGGTGTCACGAGCTCACCTAGGGCTTATTTTTTTCTTGACAAGTTGTCTTCTTTCAACAATCTAACTTCTTGGTGTCTAGGCATGGCAGAGCAATAATCATATATAAATATTATGGTGATTCGTAAATATTATAGTGATTGTTTCTTTGAAGGTTCTTAAACATTCGGCCGCATTGCTACGGTGATTCGTGGTGCACCGATAACTCATGTCTGTTACCTGGCTAAGAACTATTTTGTTGGATTAAGACAAACTGTGATTATACAATTTTGGGTTAGGAGCTAATAAGGACAAAAAAAATTGTAATTAAGTCCTTGCATTCATTTAGTTGCATTAGTTCATGCATATATATAAAAAAACAATATCCAAAAGTAAAAAAATTATATTTTACTTAACTTAGTTTTTTCTAAAATCCAAAAAAAAATCTTTTCAAATCTTTTCCTTTGAAAAAGAAGAAAAAAATCAAACAAAATCAAAAATCCAAAAACAAGCATTTTTACTTAAGTTAGTTTTTTTTAGAAAAACAAAATTCCAAAAAAAAGATCTTTTCAAAAATAGAGACTAAAAAAAAGCAAAAACATATAAAAATTTGAAAATCCAAATTCCAAAAAAATAAAACAAAAATCAAATCTCCCATTTAAAAAATAAATTCTTTTCGATAAATATTTTTCTTTAAATATATATATATATTAAAAAAACAACAATTTTTTACTTCATTTCACCTTCTAAACCTTGTTTCATTCTCTTAAACTCGATTCTCACTTCTTTCTCTACTTGACTTTTTCTTATGCATGAGTACTTGGACTCGTGACACAACAATGAATCGTTTAACTCGAATGAACAATCCTTCAACGATGGCGGACGAAAATCCTCCTTGCACTCTCATGGATAGAATCTTTCCCGATAGATTTTCTATTCCTTCTTGTATCACACTACCTGCTCCAACGGGTAACCATTTCGAAATTCATTCCAATCACATTGCCACGCTTCCAAAATTTGGCAATTTTGAACACGACGACCCATATATCTTCTTAACAAAATTCGAACAAGTATGTGCAACCATTAAACTTCAACAATTATGTGATAATGGAATCAAACTTCGATTATTTCCCTTCGCCCTTACCGATTACGCTGAAAAATGGTTGTACAGCTTACCCTCAAACTCAATCAAAACTTGGGAAGAATTTGTTAAAATCTTCTTAAAAAAGTTCTACCACTTGGAAAAAACAACTAAAATCCAAAACGAAATTGTGAATTTTCATCAATTCAGGGGTGAACCTTTCGAAAAATATTTTGAAAGATTTAAAGAGCTTTTGATAAAATGTCCACACCAGAATTTTGAAAAATGGACTCTTTGCCAAATCTTATATGATGGACTTGAAAATTGCTCACGAACCATGCTTGAATCGATGTGCCATGGCAATTTTCTCGCCCAACATCACGACGATGCTTGGCAATTCCTTGAAAACTTGGTCGAAAAATCATCCCAATGGGAACGTTCTAACGAAAAATCTATTTACTCATGATCAAGCGCACACTCGATTGGATCATCGTTGGCTTCGGATGCTAAAATTGATGCAATGATAAATAAATTCGATAACGTTTTCTCATCCAACCAAATGAACCAAGCTTCCCAACCGATGTATTATAAATGCAACGATCTGAATCACATAGCCGATCAGTGTCCTAATTTGATAGAATAACTCAATGCTTTTAACAAGGTTAAGAATCACCCGTTTTCTCCAACTTACAATCTTGGTTGGAGAAATCATCCCAACTTTGCATGGAACCAAAATAATTCGAACACGAATTTGGTTCGTCCCAATCTTCAAGCATTTCCGAACAATGCTTCGAATCCTCCCTTTCAACCCAATAATTTTCAATAAAATTTTGCGGGTCCATCTCAGAATCAACTACAACAATCTTTTGCTCCCCAAGATGATAAACGATTGACTTCACTTGAGAAAAGTCTTGAAACTTTGGCTAAAGCAACCACTCAAAGCCTCCAATCAAACAGCAATTTGCAAAATTTGTTAACCTCGTACATGCAGAATATGAGTCAATCGATTGCTAAACTTGAAATGCAAATGAGTCAATTAGCCACGTCTGTGAGTGAATGTGAACGAGGCACATTCCCAAGTCAGCCAGTTTCGAATCCCAGAAATCAAAACACGAATTCAAATCAAGCCCATGTTGTTCAAGGTAGCAACGTAAACCAAATGAATGCTATCACGACTTCCCGTTCCGATAAAAAAATCGATAACCAAGTTGTTAATTCAAATGATTTACCAAATGATCCTCTTGACACTTCAAAAATGACAAGCGATTCTGAACACAACTTTGAGCCAAACATTGAATCAATTGCCAATCCAAATTCTTCTTCTACTCATGTAGACCGATCTACTGAGTATCGTGTTCCATTTCCACATCGCCTTCGACGCAAGAAACATTCTGACCAAATGGAAAAGATGTTGGAAATTTTCAAACAAGTCAAAGTTAACATTCCTCTTCTTGATATCGTTTAACAAGTCCCAACTTATGCTAAATTCTTGAAGGACTTGTGTACTCAAAAACGACACACTCATGTACCCAAGAAAGTTTTCTTAGCTGCTGGACTTAGCGAAGTCTTTTCCCAGTCAATTCCTGTCAAATATAAAGATCTTGGATATCCGACGATCTCGTGCATGATAGGAGACAAGACGATTAATAAGTACTTACTAGACTTGGGTGCGAGTGTCAATTTGATTCCTTATTCAATTTACTACCAACTTGGCTTGGGTGAACTAAAACCGACGAAAGTAACTCTTCAATTTGCCGATCGTCCAATAAAGAAACCTGTAGGAGAAATCGAGGACATACTCATCAAAATTGGTCAGTTTATATTCCCTGTCGATTTCGTCATTTTAGAGACAAAACCCGTGAACAATCCGATGAGTCAAATTCCATTGATTTTAGGTCGACCTTTCTTGGCTACTTCAAATGCTCTAACCAATTGTAGAAACGGTTCGATGAAAATTTCTTTTGGAAATATGACTTTGGATCTTAACATCTTCAACCTCGAAAATCAATCGAATGAACCATGTGACCAAATGCTGGAAGTTAGCTCCATTTAAGAAAATTTTGATAACGAAACAGTTGACCTAAACCACGAACGCGAGACTGAATATGAACAACTGTTTCAAGACGAGCCTAACGAAATTGAAAATGCGCTTCCATTTGAACCCCTTACTGTTGAGTCAGATCTTCAACCAAATTCTTTGATTGAGCAACCCTCTAAGTTGGAACTCAAACCTCTTCCCGATCACTTTAAGTAAGCATATGTAGGTGACAATGATACATTTCCTATCATAATATCTTTAACTCTCTCTCTCTCTCTTGATCAAGAAGCTTCCCTTCTTTCAATTCTGTCTAAAAAACAAAGAAGCAATTGGTTGGTCGATTACCGATATAAAGGGAATTAGTCCCACTCTCGTTCAACATCGTATCCATTTAGTTGACGATGCCAAGCCTGTTCGTGACATGCAACGAAGGCTTAACCCAAAAATGAAGGATGTAGTTCGAGACGAAATTCTTAAACTTCTTGATAATAGAATCATATACCCTATTTTTGATAGTTTGTGGGTTAGCCCAATTCATGTCATGCCTAAAAAGTATGGACTTACCATTATCAAGAACGACGCTAACGAACTCATTCCAACTCATACTCAAATAGGTTGACATGTTTGCATTGATTATAAAAAATTAAATGCCGCAACACGTAAAGATCACTTTCCCCTTCCTTTCATCGACCAAATGCTTAAACGATTAGCCGGCCATGAATTCTATAGCTTTCTTGACGGTTATTCCGGTTATAACAAAATTCCAATTGCTCCCAAAGATCAAGAGAAAATGACTTTCACATGTCCCTTTGTCACCTTTGCGTATCGACGTATGTCATTTGGCATTTGCAATGATCTTGCTACTTTTCAAATATGCATGGTCAGCATTTTTCTGATATGATTGAATGCTTTTTGGAAGTGTTTATGGATGATTTTTCCATTTTTGGAAACTCTTTTTCTGAGTGCTTACACCATCTTCAGTTGGTTCTTAATCGATGCAAGGACAAACACTTAACGTTAAATTGGGAAAAAACCATTTTATGGTCAAACACGGCATTGTCCTTGGGCATGTCATTTCAAAAAAAGGAATTGAAGTAGATAAAGCTAAAGTTGACGTAATTGCAAATCTACCCATTCCCAAATCTGTCAAAGACATTCGTTCATTTCTTGGACACGTTGGTTTCTATTGACGCTTTGTGAAGGACTTTAGTAAAATTGCTCGACCTCTGACGACTCTTCTTGGAAAAGACGTTCTATTTGACTTTAATTCTGATTGTGTTTCTGCTTTTGAACATCTCAAAAATGAACTCATTTCCGCTCACATCATTTGCTCAACCAACCAGGATCTTCCTTTCGAAATAACATGCGACGCCTCTAATTTTATAGTTGGTGCTGTCTTAGAATATGCATCAACAAAATTATTCATGTCATCTACTACGCTGGTATGACTCTAAACGATGCTCAACTCAATTACACTACCACTGAAAAAGATCTTCTAGCGGTAGTCTTTGCGCTCGAAAAATTCCGACCTTATTTGATTGGCTCACACATTACGATTTACACTAACTACTCCGCTCTTAGGTACCTTTTCGCTAAAAAGGACGCTAAGTCTCGCTTGATCCGTTGGATCATTTTACTCCAAGAATTTGACCCTACAATCAAAGACAAAAAAGGATCCGACAATGTCATTGCTGATCATCTACCGCATCTTCCAAATGCACCATCTTCTTTACTGATCGACGAGAACTTTCCTGATGAACAACTCCTTTCTATTTCTATCGTTCCATAGTATGCCGACATAGTAAACTATTTAGTCACTAAGGAAACTCCTTCATTTTGGTCGAAACAAGATAGATATAAATTTCTTTTCCAAGTCAAGTACTTCTATTAGGATGATCCATACTTGTTTAAGTATTATCCCGACCAAATCATTCGATGTTGCATCCCGGCTTGCGAAATCAAGAGTGTCCTTTCGTTTTGTCATGACCAAGCTTGTGGTGGTCATTTCAGTTCAAAAAAAACTACGGAAAAGGTGCTTCAATATGGTTTTTACTGGCCTACGCTTTTTAAAGATGCATTTGAGTTTTATAAAACTTGCAATCGCTGCCAAATGTTAGGAAGAATCTCTGGACAAAACATGATGCCTTTGAACCCTATTCTTACGATTGAAATCTTTGATGTTTGGGATATTGACTTTATGGGACCGTTCCCAAATTCTTTCGGAAATCTGTACATTCTTCCTGCTGTTGATTACGTCTCTAAATGGGTTGAAGCCATTCTATGTAAAACAAATGACCACAAAGTTGTTGTGAAATTCATAAAAGAAAACATGTTTTCGAGGTTTGGAACACCTCGCACAATAATAAGCGATAATGGAACCCATTTCTGTAATCGTTCATTTGAAAACTCTAATGAAGAAATACTCGATAACCTATAAGTTATCCAGTCCTTATCATCCTCAAACTTGTGGCCAAGTTGAAGTTTCAAATCGCTAAATCAAACAAATTTTGGAGAAAACTGTAAATAAAAATCGAAAAGATTGGTCACAAAAATCGAAAGATGCGCTTTGGGCTTACAAAACTGCGTATAAAACCAATTTTGGGATGTCTCCTTTTAGGCTTGTATATGGTAAACGGTGCCATTTACCCATCGAACTCGAACATAAAGTGTTGTGGGCGATTAAGAACATAAATTTTGATCTTGAAAAGCTGGCGAAAATAGAAAATTGCAAATCAATGAATTAGAGGAGATTAGGAACGATACGTATGAAAACGAGAAAATTTACAAAGAAAGAGCAAAAGTTTTTCATGACAAGTCAATCCTAAGGAAAACATTTTCGCCAAATCAAAAGATTCTTTTGTATGACTCTCGACTTCATTTGTTCCCTGGAAAATTAAAATCGAGATGGACAGGACTATACATTGTACTTACTGTTTTTCACATGGTGCCATAGAAATAGAAAAATGAATATTAGACACAGGTCCCTAATAAGTTTCAAAATACACAAAAACCCCAGGAAAAAAGCATGTAAATTAGGTCCCTAGAATTAAGTTAGTAAGTGATTGCATATAGTTATACAATTATTCAGTGAATAATTTCAGACGTTTATGCAATTATATCAAAAAATTGTGGAAATTTTCGCAATTTTTTGGTGAATATTTGCGGAATTTTTCACAATATTTTGAAAAAAATGCAGAAATTTCCGCAATTTTTCAGTGAATGATTGTGGAAATGTTTGCAATTTTTGGATATAATTACATAAATGTATGCAATTATTCACTAAATAATTGCATAAATGTATGTCGTTATTCAGTAACTTAATTCTAGGGACCTAATTTACATACTTTTTTTACAGGGGTTTTTATGTATTTTGAAACTTATTATGGACATGTGCCAAACTGTCCCAATAGAAAACCCTAGGGATGGATCCATTTATAAGGTCAGTGGTCATCATTTGAAACCTTATTTGGAGTTGGCGAGTGATCGAGAGGAGGAGCCCATGACTCTTCATGAGCCATACTACGTCTAGTAAGAATTTTAACCCTCTCCTATAAATATGTACATATTTTTCTCCGTTTCACTCATTATATCTTGTATTGACTGTGGGGACACAGTCAAAATCAAGCGTGGGAGTGAGTCTCATGTTCATTTTTGATTTTTCATGGTTTATTTTTTGCAATTTCTTTCCAAAACTTAAGAAAAAAAATCGCAAAACAATTTTTTTTTAGCATATTGATTTACTTTTGAAGAAACGCTATAGGATAAGTATATGTTTTTTGTTATTAAATTGAAACTTTTGAAAATTTATTTGTCTCAACAAAAGTAAAAATAAAGTTTGATTACAAGTAACTATGGTTTAACTAGTATATAGGTAGGTTCATAGTTGATAATTATGAAGTATGTCCTTATTGTAATCTTTGTTTAAAAGAGTGGTTGATTTAAAGTAAATGTGATAACATTTTTGATCTTCTAAGTTAAGTGGTGCTAAAATGATTTTGCATAACTCTCTCTAAAAAAAAGATTTTTTATAAAATAAGAAACACCTAGAGTCAGGTGTTCACATGTAAGTGTGTACACTCGCCATGCTCTGTACCCTTCTCACGTAAGCTCGAAAGGCAGTGCATGATCGGTATATCTGGCCTCGGTTTTTGTAACATCCCGTATCTGGAGGCCAAAAGCTAAGCACTATAGATGCTGCAGTCATCTATAGTATTAACTTCTAGTGACAAAATACGGTAATGCTAATGGTATCCATAATATCAAAAGCACTTGAATATGAACAAAATCACAGATTTCAAAAATCATCATTTTACTAATTACATTTCAAAACAAATTCATATCCAGATTACATAATCTCATATCGTTTCCTAGTTAAAGATCAAATATAATCATTACAAAAATACGCCAAGAGCGACATATGACGATGCCCCATTGGTTGATCAGAGTCAATATAGTCATATCTGACTTAATATACATAGCAGAATCAAAACAAAATAAAACTATAACTCCTAATTATCTATCCGTCAGCCACCTGCTCATCTCCGGAAGCTTTATTCGCCAAAATTTCTAAAATCTAAAAACCTTAACCCTCAGTCTACTCAAATCAACTTTGAGCACCTAAGAGTTTAAGGGGAAAACAAAAAACTTTGAGCCAGACATAAAGCCTGGTGTGAATAATACTGTTACATCTCTGTTTACTGATATTAAGTGAGACCACGCTGCTTAGCGGAATAGGTTTCCCCTCACTAATATCCTTTTCAAAATATATATTTTGCAAATCTTTCTTGCAACCAAAATGGTTAATCAAACCGATCATAACAATAATAATAGCAATATCAGTTATGCTAACAACAGGTAATAAATGGACTATCTGTCCTAACTGCCCGCAAACTGGACTAACTATCCCTTTGGCTGACTCTGGCCTACCAGATAAAATATCAAATGGTCTAAACATCTGTTAGACAAAACTTCTAGACGATCTGTCCTTAACTTAATTCTCCAAGGGTCAAATGATCCTAATGGTTTTGCGGGCTAACCAATAACCTATCTTTGTATATCAATATTCCTTTCTGTGTGTAATCATCTTTATAGTCTTACCTGTGACTAAGCCCTACACACTGGAATTCTGGACTAAATTAGCTAGGGGCTAATAGCTAATGAGCATAGGGCGCGACCCTACAGAAGTCCTATCTGGTCTTCTAATCTAAGTCATTCTCTAAGGGTTAACTACCCTTCATCTTTTTTCTTGGAAACCTTTTCAAAATGATTTAACCTTTTAAATCATACTTATACAAGGAAAATACATTCTTAGCTTTACTCTAAGCTATTTTGCCATGTTATATATACTTTACTCAAAATAATGTTGATGAATTTTAATAAGGATTGGATATCTTTTCAAAACAAGTTAAAACCCTTTTTAACTTGAAAATACTTAGGCTGTATTGCCTATTTAATACATTCAAAACCTTTGTTTAAAACCTTTAAACAATCCTTTCAAAACCCTTGAAGGTAACCCATTCGAAACCATTAAAGGTAACCCTTTCGAAACCATTAAAAGCCTTTCCTTCGAAAGCTACAAAACATTAGACATCCTTCTTAAAAAGCCTTTAAATATTGCCTTTTGAAACCCTGGGGAACCACCCCTACGAAATTATTCGTTAAAACCCTTTCGTAAGAATTAAAATACTAAATCATTCGAAAGCCTTTAGGTTCAATTTAAAACAAGTGGAAACCTTTCGAAACCATTATAAATTTACCCCTTCGAAACCTTTGAAAACTGTTTCGGTCGAAACCCTTTGGATTATGCCTTCAAATAGAGCAAAAAGATCAAAAACCATTAAAGCCGAAAGCATTCCTTTCATAATCATTCCTAAGTAAAGAAGTGATGGTGTCGAAACCATCCTTTCGAAATCATTGAAGAAGTGGTCAAGTTTTTCTAAAAAAAAAACAAAACAACCCTTTCGAAACCCATTTGAGTCGAAAGGTAGAAAGCGGTAGTTAAAAGGTTTCGACTTAGTCGAAAACAATCATTTAAAAATATAGGCACAACCCAGTCAAAACCATTTCCTTTAACCATTTGACCTGGTCGAAAGATAACCAAGTCGAAAGCATCTTAGTTGAAAGCAAGCAGGCACATTTTCCTTTAAAACCAAAGTAATGCTTCAACCCCTTCGAAACTCCTTGGTTTTGACCCTTTGCCTTCCGTCTACATCCAATTTACTGCGTACCAGTTCCCTGATACCATGTGCATTGGTTTCGATGGAGTCGGGAGCGAAGGTAAGGAGGCGGAACCTAGTGCCGAAAGCATCGAAACAGTGAAAATCATGTAGATTAGTCCTTTTAAACTATTTCTTTGTACCTAACCTACCTTGTTTGTCAAATTGTGATTGGTTGCAAGTTTCTCTTTTCCAAAAGTACTGCCGACTTTCCAGAATTAACAAATTTAATTTATTTGCAAAAAGTCCATTCTCCTTCTATAAATATATAAAACATTTAAGTCCCATACCTTAAATAATTTTATATACACATTAAAACACTTAGGAAAATTCTACAAAAATTCCATAAAATCTCTTTTAATATGTTTTCCAACATATAAAAATTTCAGATCCAAATCAATTATTATTTAACCGTAAATAATTTATAATTTAAAATAACATTTTCTTCACTAGAAAATTTATATAAATTCTACATACATTTAGAAAATTCTGAAAATTGAAATGCATCTCTAAAATATTATTTTTGGTCTACATAAAAATTCGCAAGATATTTGGATGCCATTTAATAGGGTTTTCATATCAAAACATGTCATAAAATCTATATGAACAACCATAAATCATCAACAAGTATATATAATCATTCCATCATTCAAAAACATGGCAAATCAATGCAAAACATTTTGGATTTCATCTTAAACCGAGAATAAAAGAAATATGAGATGTAAACATTATTCACCTTAGCTTTAGAGATTAAAGGGATTGAGATGTGAATGGATTTGATTTGATTAAGCTTCTTCCTTAGCTTTTCTTTATCTTTTTCCCCTTACTCTTGTTAATGGTGGCCGGCCTCAAAATAAAATTTTCAAAATGAAATGAATGTATATGGGGATACACGGCCAAGGTGTAGGGATATAGGAATGACCTCTTTCCTATTTTACCCCTCCTCTATTACATTTTAACTCTTATTTTAATTCATTGTTTAAATGGCACGGGTACCCCTTCATAAAATCAAATCTCAATCCCCTAATTAACACATTATTTTATTTAATTTATCTACCTAAATAATGTTACCAAAAATATGGGGTGTTAAAACTCCCCTCCTTAAATAATTTCATCCTCGAAATTATGGTAAGGTATACAACACATCAATCAAAGAGGTAAAACATACCATCAAACAAGTCAGGATAAGTATCTCTAATCCTGCTTTCAATCTCCCAAGTACAGTCCCTATCATTGTCGCTCCACTGGACTTTGACTAATTTGACCATCTTGATTCTAAGCTTCTTCTCATCTCTCGCAACAATACGAATCGGCTTTCTCACTATAGTCAAGTCCGGTTCTACTACTAAGTCCTCTAGCACAGTCGGTGCGATAGTAGTCTCCGGGTCTCTAATACATTTTCTAAGATGAGAAACATGGAAAACATCGTGGACTCTTGCCAAACTGCTCGCTAACTTGACTCTATATGCGAGTTTCCCAGTCCTCTCAACAATACGGAAAGGTCCAACAAATCTCGGTGCCAACTTTTCTGATATTCCAAATCTGATCACACCCTTCATCGGTGACACCTTAACGAAAACCTGATCTCCAACTGAGAACTCTAAATCTTTCCGTCTTTTATCTGCATAACTCTTCTGCTTAGACTAAGCCTCCTTCATCCTGGCTCGAATGACCTTAATCTTTTCTGCAGCTTCTCTAACCAAATCTAGACCAAGAACCAACCTATCCCCGGTCTCTAACCAACATACGAGAGATTTGCATGGCCTTCCATACAAAGCTTCAAACGGTGTCATCCCAATGCTAGTCTGATAACTATTGTTATACAAAAATTCGACTAAATGCGGATGGTCTTCCATGATCCCCCAAAATCTAGAACACAAGCTCTTAACAAATCTTCCAAGACTTTGTTAACTCTTTCTGTTTTCCCATCTGTCTATAGATGGTAAGCGGTACTCATATTGAGCTTGGTTCCCAAAACTTCCTGTAGACTCTTCCAGAATTCGTTAGTGAATAAGCAATCTCTATCACTAACTATGCTACCAGGAATTCTGTGCAGTCTAACCACATTCTTCATAAACAACTTCGCTAATACAGGTGTCATTCTGTTTAACTTAACTGGAATGAAATGGGCACCCTTGGCCAATCTGTCCACTATGATCCATGTACTTTCATTTCCCTTGTTCGACATTGGCAACCCGTCAATAAAATCCATGGAAATAGAATCTCACTTCCATACCGGAATATCCAATGGCTGAAGCAATTCACTTGGCTTCTAGTGTTCGGTCTTTGCCTGTTGGTAATTCAAGCACTGCTTTACCTATAAACCAATATCCCGCTTCATACCTTCCCAGAAGAAACTTCTCTTCATATCCTAATACATCTTTGTTCCTCCTGGATGAATAGAGAACTTCGAACGATGGCATTCCTCCAAGACTTCTTTCCTTATGTTTCCTACAATCGAAAAACATAATCTCCCTTTCTTTCTCAACCACCCATTTTGGTCAAGACTAAAATCTTTCAAGTCATCGCTCTCGGTTCCGTCTCTTAACTTCCTAATCCATTAAGCTAATACCGGATCTTTTAGAAGCAATCTTTTTTATCATCAATTGTTGAACTTCCAAACAAGATAACACTACGGTTTCTCCGCTAGACCCAGCTTCAGATCTCCACTGCACTCTGCAATTTGCTAATGCTTCCAAATCTTTCCAATCAACAACCATCGCTAACAATGCATTCTGATGCTTCCTGCTAAGTGCATCTGCAACCTTGTTGCATTTCCCTGGTGTGTACTCAATCCTAAAATCATAAGCGGCAATAAACTTTAACCACCTCTGCTGTCTCATGTTCAGCTCCTTTTGAGAGAACAAATACTTCAGCGACTTATGATCTATACATAACTCAAACCTTTCTTCCAAAAGGTAATATCTCTACACCTTCAATGCAAAAATTACTGCAGCCAATTCCAAATCATGTGTTGGATATCTGACCTCATGCGGTTTAAGCTATCAAGAAGCATAGACGATCACTTTACCTTTCTACATCAGCACAGCTCCTAATCCCATTCCACATGTGTAACGCCCCACCTCTATGCTCATAATAACAAAGAGTATTAAAAGAAATACTGTCTATTATTACGAAGAATAAGGCTGGATAGGAGCGACCATCCGTAGTTGGCCTTACACTAACATTGGTTATCTCGATAGGAGTGGTATATTCTTTTTATTTTTCATCTATTATTTATTTACTCCCATCGACATACCCAATTCTAGTATAAAACGAACTACGACGGTTCATAATAGTTTAGGACGATGAATATAATAACAACACAGATAATATAAATGCGGAACATAGATTAAACAAAAAGGGTCATATATATATATAACTGATGTCAGTTACAATATAGATGACACAATACATATGATACAACTACAACTGTCGACTCTGGAAGTTACATATACAAGTACATTATCAACTAATGTACATGAATACATATCATCCTATACAATGACACGACTTCTACAAAATGACAAAGACAACTTCAGAAGATGTGAAAAGTCTTCATAGCCCGAACAACAACTCAAAGAAGGAAATCTACAACCTGAAATAACTCGGGTCTGACCCGAGTATTAAATTCATAAGAAAATAATACATGGATCAGTCTAATTCAAACTCAGTTATTAGTGCATAGAAGCAGTAATAATCAAACATCAAATAGACGACAGTCACAGAAATCTCGTATATCCGACTCTTCAATAAGAGAATCGGATAACGGCAGATATAACACTAAACTGTGTTAAACAACAAATCAGCAGATTTAAATCATCAACAAAGGTAAGTGAAAAGAATATCAATGAAGATAATCTTAAAACATCAGAATTGCCTAACGGCAATTACCAACAACAAAATATTCAATATAAAACATCAACTCTGGTAGGGATGCAGTATACGCACGCGTATACTGCCTCGCCACTACTACCTCAAAAACACCAAAAGATCAACGAGCCAAAATCAAATGAAGATTCAAATCTCAATGCCACGGCCTCAAGTGTCAAAGCAGGCAGACATGGACAATGTGCACACATGTACACATTGAAATTTCATAAATGATCGCAAGGTCAAACCCAAAGTGCTGGGTTCAACACAAGGAAATTCGAAAAAAAATCCAAATATAGTAATGCAATGCAAACCAACAAGGGTAATCTGCAACAAAACTGCAGTCACCTCAAACCAGCATATAAATCATATGCAGCAAGCTCCAGATGGTACGCAAGTAAAAAGACAACAATAGAAGAAGCACAAATGAAACAGGGGAGTCACATGGAAGTACAGACCACAAATGCAATGTTGATCAGTCAAGATATAATGCAGCAGTATGGAAGTGAAGACTACAAGTGCCAAGCGACAACAATGATCAGACTCAATGCATGCACGAACACTTATTACAAAACTGCAAACTCATTCAAATACAGTTATGAATAAGTCCAAGCCAAGCACATGTATCAACCAGGTGCAAGTTTAAGTGAATTCATATATGCAGACTACTAAGTAACAAGACCAAAGCACAGATGACATGAGCATGCAACACTACAGACAGTGCCGAAGCAAAAAGGTAAAATATATTGCTTCATCAAAACCAATTTCTGGACAATGCAAACTCGAGTATGCTGCAGTTAAATGAACAATGGACAAATGCTACAACTTCAAGTGAACTAATGCACAGTGATGTATAACATCAAGACCAATTGCAAATGACTTATGTAATGTATCAGTTTCAACCATATCCCCAAGTGCACATGCAATATAGACCTGACAGTATGCAGTGATACTGTCTTGAGGTAAATAGCCTCCAACACTAAATAAAGCATGGTAAAGACCAACTAAAATAAACAAGTTGGCAAACTGTCTCAAAGCTAACAGTTACAGTATAATCCCATGAAAACAGGGACATTGCAATGTTCAAAGAGATGCAATATCCAAATACATGAAGTGCAGATTGACTTAACCAATGCAAGCAAAGCTAACACTACAGAGACTGTCTCGAAGACCAGTGAACAACAAGGGAAAACAAAGTTTGACAGATTACGCGTGTGAACAAGTACATATATGAATGCAGTGAAACCCGAGATAACAACATATGCAAAGTATACTACTGGGATGAACATCCAAACAAAAGTCACTAGCAAAACCAAAACCATGGAATTGAATCGAGCAAGTACACACATAATTATATTGCCTTTATTCAAAACAGAATATTTAAAATCAACATCTGCAGTTCAAATTACTCCCGAAATCACTAACTGAAATTGAACTGGAAAATGTCAACAAATATGTAAAATCAACCATGATCAATATCGAAGACCTGGAACAGTTCAAAATCCATGCTAAAACAAAGTCAACATAAAGGCAACTATTAATATCCGATATTCAAGTCCAGTGCACACTTACAGGTTACGGAAATTCAAAAATCAAGACAAAGTCGAAAATGAACAAGTCAATTTTTCATCTCAAAGCCAAAAGAATTCAAAGTCGATATCAACAGATCAAAGTCGGAAATTTTCAAGCAAACACATAATTCGAACGGCGAGCAACTGAATCGACAAACTCAAACACTTGCATACAAATGAAAATCATAGAATTTAAACCCTAATTACCCCTGAGTATGAATTAGATGTGAGGGGACGCTCACCTTAGATTGGACGAGCGCAACCACTCGATCGCCCGCAAACATGAAACGATCCACTAGATCGACGAAGCGAGCAACGGAATCGATCATTAGATCGAACAATTTGAAGTTGGCGACCACGAATTAGCTCCAAACCCTAAGTTTTGAGGGGCGAACGTGAGGGAGATCGAGCCGCCATTTTATTTTCTTCATTGGTTTAGGTTTTGGGGTTGCGAAATGTAAAATGGGTAGAGGAGGGAATGGTTAAACTCTTCAATATAATGTAGCACCAAAATAAGAAACATGACCCAAGATTCAAATTTGCAAAGCTCAACAACACTTACCCAAATTTTCAAAAGAATTTCAACTCGGTTTAAAAGCTTCCAACAACAATTAGTCAACAGATTAATAATTTGATGATAACAAATAAATGCGAAATCCCGGGGTTGTTACAAACTCTCCTCCTTATAAAAATTGCGTCCCCGCAATTTTCATAATTAAGGTCGTCAATAACAATTATTTTTCTAACATAAACTGGTTAAGCTAGAAAATAATGGTTAAGAATACAAACGCCAAAGAGATCTTTTAATTTCATGAAAGAAATTCACAAATTCTCAACAAAAATCTAATTATCAATAGATAATCAGAAAACAGCAAAACTGAGTAAATGCAATCATCATCAATATTCAATTATCAATTAGATGATCAGAAATACAGAATCACAAAACAACAATATCTAATTATCGATACGATAATTAGAAAACAACAAAATCTAATTATCAACAAAGATAATTAGGAAACACAAATCACAATTTGCAAGCTGCAAATATCTAGTTATCCAACAATTAACTAGAAAACACAAATTCCATAATCAACAAACTCTAACTATTAACTGAAATAGATAGAAAACAACGATTCAAATAAAATCAGCATACTCTAAGCTCAAGTAGAGATTAGAAATTCTCATATCAATAAAATCTGTAATCAACCAATATCTAATTATCACAACGATAATCAGGAAACATCAAATCATCAATTATCTACTTATCAGAAGCGATAATCAGAAATCAACAATCGACAATTATTCGATTATCAAAAACGATAATCAAATTCCAAATTCAACAAATTTTCGATTATCACAAACGATAATCGAATTTCAAATTCAACAAATATTCGATTATCACAAACGATAATCAAATTTCAAGTCAACACATTTTCAATTATCTAAAACGATAATCAAATTTCAAATTCAACAAATATTCGATTATCACAAACGATAATCAAATTTCAAATTCAACAAATATTCGATTATCACAAACGATAATCAAATTTCAAATCAACAAATATTCGATTATCAAAAACGATAATCAAATTTCAAATTCAACAAATATTCGATTATCACAAGCGATAATCAAATCTCAAATCAGCAAATATTTAATTATCAAAAGCGATAATCAAATCTCAAATCAGCAAATATTTAATTATCAGAGGCGATAATTAAATCTCAAATCAGCAAATATTTAATTATCAAAAGCGATAATTAAATCTCAAATCAGCAAATATTTAATTATCAAAGGCGATAATTAAATCTCAAATCAGCAAATATTTAATTATCAAAAGCGATAATTAAATCTCAAATCAGCAAATGTTTAATTATCAAAAGCGATAATTAAAAGCAACAAATATCCGATTATCAAAACGATAATCAGAATCAACAAATATCTAATTATTACAAGCGATAATCAGAAACAACAAATATTTAATTACCGATACGATAATTAAATCTCATAACCTCAGATATCTAACTATCACAAGCGATAATCAGAAACAACAAATATTTAATTACCGATACGATAATTAAATCTCTAATCAACAAATATTTAATTATCAAAAGCGATAATTAAATCTCAAATCAGCAAATATTTAATTATCAAAAGCGATAATTAAATCTCAAATCAGCAAATATTTAATTATCAAAAGCGATAATTAAAAGCAACAAATATCCGATTATCAAAAACGATAATCAGAACTCATATCAACAAATATCCAATTATCACAAGCGATAATTAGAAGCAACAAATATCCGATTATCAAAAACGATAATCAGAACTCATATCAACAAATATTTAATTACCGATACGATAATTAAATCTCATAACATCAGATATCTAATTACCTGCAGATAATTAGAAACAACAAATATCTAGAAATCAATTAAGAAGACTAGAAAATCAACATAAAAGCTTGGATCGATCCCATCAAATGGCGAGTTTTTAATTCGCCGCACGTGCATCAACAAATGGCCGAAGCCTACCAAGTGCTCAACATAATTTTGGCGCCCATCAGATTGACCCGAAGGTCCGCAGAGTGACCCGAAGGTCTAATACTGGTATTTGACCCGAAGGTCCTCATAGTGGCTCGAAAGCACACGAAAGCATCAAAATCATCAAAACATCAAATATTTCAATTAACGAGTCCGGAATTAACAGAAATAGCAAACGCACATGTCCCATACCACGTGTTTTACTAAATCGTTTAATTCTCTTCATCGTTTCCTTGAAAGTGCAAAATCGTGTATTTTTTAAAAATACATTTTACATTCTCAAACGGACAAGTCCAGAATTAAACGAATCAGTAAAAGAAAGGGGTCATAGTCCTCGATTTGGCTGAAACGTTTAAATTGCTTCCTCATTCTTTTGAAAGCGCAAACTGTAAAATTCCTGAAAACAATTTTATTCATTTTATAAAAATAACAATTCACATTCTCAACTGGACAAGTCCGGAGTTAAGCGAAACAGTAAAAGAAAGGGGTCATAGTCCTCGATTTTGCTGAAACGTTTAAATCGCTTTCTCATCCTTTTGAAAGCGTAAACTGTTAAAAATTTTATAAAACCATTTACATTTTTTAAAACGATTTCCAATCACGTGATTAAAGCAGCAATATTAGTAACAATTTCGAAAAGGAAATTGTACTTCTCAAAACATCGTAAAACGAATCTCAAAATCAGCATTGCGGAATAACCTCTTGAAAATCCACTTTTAAAATTTGACGGTTACTGAAGCCAAAGCGACAGAAATTTTAAAACGTCAAAATCACATCAAAACAATTTACATCAAAATGTAATATCAGTGAACCTTCATTCATCAAAAATGCCACAAAACACCGTGCTTCAAAAATATAGCATTGGTGTAAAAATCCCGTTATAAAAATAACGGCAACAAAATACGTTTCATAACCAAGCATCGGTTCAACGTAAAATAAATGCAGTAACGTGCAACTCAAATTTGCACGTACTACAAAATGAACAAAGAATCATTCGAATGTATCTTCAATGAAGATAATTCAAAACAGCAAAAATCTAATCAATATATGATTAGCATAAAAGAAACCCAGCAAAATCTCAACAAAATCACATAGCTGCAATCGCTTCGAATCCTCAAATCGGATTCGAAATTCCCAAAGAAACAAAATAAATACAGCTATGTAAACGGCAAATGAAATTTATTTCAATTTCATATTTTGATTTTTAAATCAAAAAGATTATCAGTTGTACTCAGCGAAGACAGTTTCACTGTTTCCGCTGCGCACTCTGATAAACAGAACACAAATCAATCAAATCAACAAAATACAGTTTCACTTCTATTTTTAAATAAAGATATTTAAAACTTTTCATCATAATTTCAAAACTTTAGTTTTGACTCAAAGCACAAATAAAACATCGACCAATAGTTATAACACATGTTCCATCTAAGTTATGTTTTATATTATGTCCATAAACCCCAAGCTCTGATACCAACTGTAATGCCCCACCTCTATGCTCATAATAACAAAGAGTATTAAAAGAAATACTGTCTATTATTATGAAGAATAAGACTAGATAGGAGCGACCATCCGTAGTTGGCCTTACACTGACATTGGTTATCTCGATAGGAGTGGTATGTACTTTTTATTTTTCATCTATTATTTATTTACTCCCATCGACATACCCAATTCTAGTACAAAACGAACTACGACGGTTCATAATAGTTTAGGACAATGAATATAATAACAACACAGATAATATAAATGCGGAACACAGATTAAACAAAAAGGGTCATATATATAACTGATGTCAGTTACAATATAGTTGACACAATACATATGATACAACTACAACTGTCGACTCTAGAAGTTACATATACAAGTACATTATCAACTAATATACATGAATACATATCATCCTATACAATGACACGACTTCTACAAAATGACAAAGACAACTTCAGAAGATGTGAAAAGTCTTCATAGCCCGAACAGCAACTCAAAGAAGGAAATCTACAACCTGAAATAACTCGGGTCTGACCCGAGTATTAAATTCAAAAGAAAATAATACACGGGTCAGTCTAATTCAAACTCATTTATTAGTGCATAGAAGCAGTAATAATCAAACATCAAATAGACGACAGTCACAGAAATCTTGTATATCCGACTCTTCAATAAGAGAATCGGATAACGACAGATATAACACTAAACTGTGTTAAACAACAAATCAGCAGATTTATATCATCAACAAAGGTAAGTGAAAAGAATATCAATGAAGATAATCTTAAAACATCAGAATTGCCTAACGGCAATTAAAAACAACAAAATATTCAATATAAAACATCAACTCTGGTAGGGATGCAGTATACGCACGCGTATACTGCCTCGCCACTACTACCTGAAATACACCAAAAGATCAACGAGCCAAAATCAAATGAAGATTCAAATCTCAATGCCACGGCCTCAAGTGTCAAAGCAGGCAGACATGGACAATGTTCACACATGTACACAATGAAATTTCACAAATGATTGCAAGGTCAAACCCAAAGTGCTGGGTTCAACACAAGGAAATTCGAAAACAAATCCAAATATATTAATGCAATGCAAACCAACAAGGGTAATCTGCAACAAAACTGCAGTCACCTCAAACCAGCATATAAATCATATGCAGCAAGCTCCAGATGGTACGCAAGTAAAAAGGCAACAATAGAAGAAGCACAAATGAAACAGGGGAGTCACATGGAAGTACAGACCACAAATGCAATGTTGATCAGTCAAGATATAATGCAGCAGTATGGAAGTGAAGACTACAAGTGCCAAGCGACAACAATGATCAGACTCAATGCATGCACGAACACTTATTACAAAACTGCAAACTCATTCAAATACAGTTATGAATAAGTCCAAGCCAAGCACATGTATCAACCAGGTGCAAGTTTAAGTGAATTCATATATGCAGACTACTAAGTGACAAGACCAGAGCACAGATGACATGAGCATGCAACACTACAGACAGTGCCAAAGCAAAAAGGTAAAATATATTGCTTCATCAAAACCAATTTCTGGGCAATGCAAACTCGAGTATGCTGCAGTTAAATGAACAATGGACAAATGCTACAACTTCAAGTGAACTAATGCACAGTGATGTATAACATCAAGATCAATTGCAAATGACTTATGTAATGTATCAGTTTCAACCATATCCCCAAGTGCACATGCAATATAGACCTGACAGTATGCAGTGATACTGTCTTGAGGTAAATAGCCTCCAACACTAAATAAAGCATGGTAAAGACCAACTAAAATAAACAAGTTGGCAAACTGTCTCAAAGCTAACAGTTACAGTATAATCCCATGAAAACAGGGACATTGCAATGTTCAAAGAGATGCAATATCCAAATACATGAAGTGCAGATTGACTTAACCAATGCAAGCAAAGCTAACACTACAGAGACTGTCTCGAAGACCAGTGAACAACAAGGGAAAACAAAGTTCGACAGATTACGCGTGTGAACAAGTACATATATGAATGCAGTGAAACCCGAGATAACAACATATGCAAAGTATACTACTGGGATGAACATCCAAACAAAAGTCACTAGCAAAACCAAAACCATGGAATTGAATCGAGCAAGTACACACATAATTATATTGCCTTTATTCAAAACAGAATATTTAAAATCAACATCTGCAGTTCAAATTACTCCCGAAATCACTAACTGAAATTGAACTGGAAAATGTCAACAAATATGTAAATTCAACCATGATCAATATCGAAGACCTGGAACAGTTCAAAATCCATGCTAAAACAAAGTCAACATAAAGGCAACTATTAATATCTGATACTCAAGTCCAGTGCACACTTACAGGTTACGGAAATTCAAAAATCAAGACAAAGTCGAAAATGAACAAGTCAATTTTTCATCTCAAAGCCAAAAGAATTCAAAGTCGATATCAACAGATCAAAGTCGGAAATTTTCAAGCAAACACATAATTCGAACGGCGAGCAACTGAATCGACAAACTCAAACACTTGCATACAAATGAAAATCATAGAATTTAAACCCTAATTACCCCTGAGTATGAATTAGATGTGAGGGGACGCTCACCTTAGATTGGACGAGCGCAACCACTCGATCGCCCGCAAACATGAAACGATCCACTAGATCGACGAAGCGAGCAACGGAATCGATCATTAGATCGAACAATTTGAAGTTGGCGACCACGAATTAGCTCCAAACCCTAAGTTTTGAGGGGCGAACGTGAGGGAGATCGAGCCGCCATTTTATTTTCTTCATTGGTTTAGGTTTTGGGGTTGCGAAATGTAAAATGGGTAGAGGAGGGAACGGTTAAACTCTTCAATATAATGCAGCACCAAAATAAGAAACATGACCCGAGATTCAAATTTGCAAAGCTCAACAACACTTACCCAAATTTTCAAAAGAATTTCAACTCGGTTTAAAAGCTTCCAACAACAATTAGTCAACAGATTAATAATTTGATGATAACAAATAAATGTGAAATCACGGGGTTGTTACAACACGCATCTGTATAAACCACCAAATCTTGATTCCCTTCCAGAACAACCAAAACTGGTGCATGGGTCAATATGTGTTTCAAACTCTGGAATGCTTCCTCACACTTATCGATCCACACAAATTTCACATCCTTTCTCATTAGCTTGGTCATCGGTACCGCTATCCGCGAAAAATCCTTAATGAACCTCCAATAATAACCAGCCAACCCAAGGAAACTCTTTATCTCCGTCACTATCTCGGGTCTCTTCCAACTATTCACCGCTTCAATCTTAGTCAGATCTACTGGCAACCCTTTCTCTGAGACTACATGACCCAGAAACTTCACTTCCTTCTTCTAGAAATGACACTTCGAAAACTTCACCTTCAGCTGATGCTGCCTCAGCATCTCAAGCACCACTCTAAGATGAACTTCATGCTCTCTTTCATCCTTAGAGTATATCAAGATATCATCTATAAAAACCAATACGAACCTATCCAAGTGCTCTCGGAAATCTCGGTTCATCAAATCCACAAAGAAAGCTGGTGCATTAGTCAGTCCGAACGGCATAACTAACCATTCGTACGACCCATATCTGGTCCTAAACGCCGTCAAAGGCATACTATCCTCTGCTACTCTGAGCTGATGGAAACCTGTCGCCAAATCCAACTGGGAAAATATCTTGGCTCCACTTAACTGATCGAACAAATCATCAATCCTCGGCAATGGATATCGATTCTTTATCGTCCTTTCATTCAACTTACGATAATCGATACATAGCCTCAATGATCTGTCCGGCTTCTTAGCAAACACCATTGGTGCTCCCCAAGGCGAACTGCTCGGCTTAATAAAACTCTTGCCTTCCAGATCCACTAACTGCACCTTCAACTCCCTCATCTCCGTAGGAGTCATCCTTCTTGGCAGCCTACTCACTGGTTCTGCTCCCAAAACCAAATCTATCTGAAACTCAATGGCTCGTTTTGGTGGCAATTCAACTACAGGCTCAAAAATATCCATGAATTCTCGAACCACAAAAACTCGATTCAGCTCATCTTCCAACTCCATAACACCCAACAACGTGTTCACCTCACCGCTAGAACCTTCTATGGTATAAACAATCATATCGCTACAATCAAGGTGCCTAAGAGATATTTTCCTATCCTAGCATTGTACTCACTTAACCAATCCATACCAAGAATAATTCCGAACCCTACAAAATCAAACACTTGCAAACTGCAAAAAAAGGCATGACCTAACAAGTAAAACTCTAACTGGTCACATCTCAACCCTAGAGTTGCATACCCTCCTATTGGATTCGCAACCCGTAAGGAAGTAGCTAAATATGTGGGTTCTAGGTTAAGCTTATCTATCAAACATCTAGATATAAAAAAATGTGATTCACCAGTATCAAATGGAATGCTAATAGACATACCAAGAATCTGAAGCGTACCTCCCAAAACTGCCTTTCCCTTCTCCTGAGCTGTTGGCTTCGAAGTAGTAGGCTCAATGCATACACTTTTCCCTTTCCATCCTTAGCTAGCTCCTTGCATTGGTTCTTATAGTGGCCAATATGGTCGCAGTTGAAGCACCTGACATTCTTCTTTCCAATCACTTCTTTTGCCTTTCCAGCATGGCACTCATTAGCAAAGTGCCCTTTTTTGTCGCACTTGAAGCAAACAATTTCAGACTTCCCTTTCTTAGCTACTCCACCCTTCTGAGCACCTTTCTTAGGAAAGAACTTTCTCTTCTGATTCTACCCAACCTAGACCTCCTTAGCCTTACTCTTTTCTAGAGAATCAAGAATTTCCTCATGTCTTAAGGCCATCTCCACTACAACATCAAACAGATCTCTAATATGGGCTAATGTAGCCCTAGCTAACTCAGGCTTCAACCCCCTGATGAACTTCTCATTCCTCTTCATCATTGTATCAACTGAAGCATACACATACCTGGCCAACTCCTCGAACCTTCTGGCATACTCTAAAACAGACATCTCCCCCTGCTCTAACTCAGCAAAAATTTTGATCAGAGCAGACTGTGCCATCACGGACATGAACCTCTCCTGGAACCTCCTCTTAAAATCTTCCTAGGTCATTGTCTCCTCATCTACTGCCACGGTCACACTATTCCACCAAAACAAAGCTGCTCCCTGAAGCTGTCTCGAAGCAAGCCTCCTCTTCAGCTCATCATTGAGCCTCAAATCTGCAAAGATCCCCTCACAATGCAGCAACCAATTTTCCACCTCAATGGCATCTTCCGTTCCAATAAATGGCTTCCCTCCAAGCTTAGGAATGGCAATGGGGCGGGTTGGGGCGGGTTTTTAGTGCCCCATACCCGCCCCGGATTTTTTAGACCTCGCCCCAGACCCGCCCTGTAGACCCGGTGCGGGTCTGGAATTTTGTCCCGTACCCGGGACCCGTGCGGGTCAGGGTAGACCCGACCCGCCCCATGACCCGATGAGTCTCTATGTATTGATTGAAAATTATGTAGCAACGTACATATATTTATTTGTTTATACTCGTTATCACCAAATAATATATGAAATACAAATAACAATGTGTCTATGGGAAGTTAATAAAAATGATGTCTACAATAACAATTCAGAAAATATATACATATGTTATTGTATAATTATCAATGACGCAACTTAATACTCTAATTTATTCTATAGATATTGATTGGAACAGTTTAATATCCATGCTAGAATCACTTATAACTAAAAAGATTAATAAATCATTATAATAATAAAGTGGTTTCATGAGAAGTTAGTAGTGCGGGTCGGGTTGGGGCGGGTCGGCCAAGCCCCAACCCGACCCTAGACCCGGAGTACTCAAGAACGGGTCACGGGTCTACCCGCCCCAATGACCCAATGAGGCGGGTCTTGACGGGCCAAAACAGGGGCGGGTCGACCGAGTTTGGACCCTAGACCCGCCCCATTGCCATCCCTATCCAAGCTTAGTATAATCCCCGCTCAACTTAGCATACTGGTTAACCACCGAAATTTCTGAAACCCCTGCTCCTGCAGCATTTCCTCCTAACACTCCAGCTGCAACTCCTGCTTGCATCATATTCATGAAAAACTGACACATAGCTTCCATTCCAACTTGCAGGACTTCAACACCCACATTCTCTACTTGTGCATGACCTTGGATCCTCCTCACATTAGGTCTGGCATTCCCATCGGTGCCCTCCCCTCCTAGATTAACTCTTCCTATTCTACCATCCATATATGTATTCAAATTTCATGAGATATGGAAAAATAACCTAACAAAGGTAGGATACTAGAGATAAAGCGTATACTTATATATAGCAAATACAAGTACGTTACTATAGCGTTATCGGATACCCCAAATCTTACTCTAATTCCTAAGGATTATGTTTTAAAACCCATTTTTTTAGTTTAAAATTTTTCATAAACCTATGCTATGATACCAAGTTGTAACATTCCGTATCTGGAGGCCAAAAGCTAAACGCTACAAATGCTGCAGTCATCTATAGTATTAACTTCTAGTGACAAAAAACGATAATGCTAATGGTATCCATAATATCAGAAGCACTTGAATATGAACAAAATAACAGATTTTAAAAATCATCATTTTACCCATTACATTTCAAAACAAATTCATATCCAGATTACATAATCCCATATTGTTTCCCAGGTAAAGATCAAATATAATCATTACAAAAATACACCAAGAGCGCCATATGACGATGCCCCATTGGTTAATCAGAGTCAATATAGTCATATCTGACTTAATATACACAGCGGAATCAAAACAAAATAAAACTATAATTCCTAATTAGTTATCTGTCAGCCACTGCTCGTTTCCGCAAGCTTTATTCACCGAAATTTCTAAAACCTAAAAACCTTAACCCTCAGCCTACTCAAATCAATTTTGAGCATCCGAGAGTTTAAGGGAAAAACAAAAACTTCGAGTCAGACATAAAGCCTGGTGTGAATAATACTGTTACATCTCTGTTTACTGATATTAAGTGGGACCACGCCGCTTAGCGGAATGGGTTCACTACAACAATCTAGGATTTTAATAGCATTTCAAAAACGCTATTAAAGGCTTTAATAGCGTTTTTATAAACGTTGTATATCAACATGTTATTATAAGTTAGGAACTTATAATAGCAAGATAAAAACGTTGTTAATAAGGACTTTTAATACCGTTTCTAAAATGCTCTCAAATCCTTTAATAGCGTTTTTATACACGCTATATATCAACATGTTATCATAGATGAAGGACTTACATTAGCCGATCAAAACGTTATATAGCATTTTATATATGCTATTCAAAATTCACAATGGCAAGATTGAAAACGCTATTATAGGTACAAGAATTACAACAGCAAATCAAAAACGTTGTAGTTGAGATTTTATAACATTTTGTGCTTGTTATCTAATACTTTAACAAGCATTTTTATATTAAACTTTTTCCTGTATTTCTGTCCAGCTCTGCATATTGTGATCAATTTCAATTGCAATCTAATATAAAAGAATTATCTACTCAAAATGCTACATTACACAAATTTATAGAAATATAATATAACATTTCACACAAGCATATGGAAACATATTAAATCAAATATAACTTACCATACAATATTCATACACAATAACACATAGTCATGTCATAATATTTCATAGACATTTCATCAAAACAAAAATTAATATTGTTAAAACTAAGGAGCCTATGTTACGACTCTTTACAGTAGATCATCTATCTGAGTCACCTTCAAGACTAGAACCAAACTATCTGATAGCTTTGAAGCATCTGCTTTCAACTTCAAGAAATGAGCTTGATATTCCTGATGTTTTCTGCATTTACATACAAAGCATATTATATGTAATAGTTATGATTATACATATATTATCTCAAAATGTTGTGTTTATTGTTCGGGTTAATGTAATGAAATAAAAGTCCTTATGAAAGGCATCTCTTCCGGTTCATCTCATACATTAATCAACATATCAATCAACAAAAATTAGAAGTTATGCATTTACACTGCTAGTAGAATATTTCAAAACTATAGGTGATAATAAGCATAAAGCGAGAGAAAGACAAAGTTCATAACTGTGGTGATTGCCTCAGTACTAAACTGAAGCATCCTCGGTTCAAAAATGAATGGTGTTTTCTTTTTTGCTCTTTAGTGGTTTGAGAACTGGCAGGTACTCAATCTATAATAAGTTTAAAATTGAAGCTTTATTTGAGTGTGAAAATATCAGTTCGGATAGTATGTAGACAAGCTATAGAAGGTTTATAACATAAGTTCGGACAACTATTTCCGTACGCAAATACTACTATACTGAAAAAAATGTGTTATAGTATATACTTGCTTCATTAATATAAGAGTCTATCAAACAGATTTAGATATAATCATGCTATAAGAAAAATGAGATTAGTGATATTATTCATCAAGCTATTCAAACAAGAGGCTTTTTTCTTTGATTTTAGTTTCAACTAATGTATAGGTGATCTCAGGATAATAGACATGGTTGCAATCATATTATGTGAAGAAGGCAATATTTATGGTATGATATTATCTGGATTGCCCAATTTTCTCTTATTTTACCATGAAATATAGAGAAAAATATCTCAATGATACATTTACATATGAAGGTAATGAGTATAAAACATGAGTTTACTTAATGATTAACATACACATGGAGAAAAATATTTGAAAAATACATTTACATTGTTTGTAAAGTACATGTAAAACATGGTATTTCAATTCTACAAAATGTTTACATGCTCTAGTTTAAGAACTTTCTCAGGGTAATATGTTTTTATGATTAACATAGATATATATATATATATATATATATATATAAATAATATTTGTTATATATAAAATTATATTAATTCATATATACTTATTTATTACATATTATATAATAATTCATATATAATTTTGCTTTATACATATAGTTCTGTGATATGTTTACTTAATAAGTTTATCAAGATAATAAATTTTATGATTCGCATATACACACATGTATATATAATATTTGTTACATATATTACTTATATTAATCCGTATGCTTATTTAATATATATATATATATATATATATATATATATTCTAATGATGACAAGGATGATTATAGCAAGGAGATCAACGCATTGAAGGAATTAACCCAAAAAAGTTTATATGTATATTCAAACCCAGTCAAAACTAACCTTTCAAACATAATAGAAATAAGTGCAGTAGTTCCATGAAAGAGTGCAATCCATTTCAATGGTTTGCTCCACAAATGGTTCCTATGAAAGAGTGCAATCCATTACTATGCATTGGCCTTCATTTAGTGTCATGACTAAAAGTGATTATGTTGCATCGGTTGATGATTGGCGTACCTGAGATAACCAATTATGCCTCAAAACATATTAACAAAACAAGTTATATTTCAAACTAATTATAAAACAGACATCAATGGATATATAACCAGACTATAATAGTCTGCTCTTATAAGCAATAATAAGTTGCACATAAAGGCTCCTACTGCTCGTTAATTATTTCCGATAATTAGTTTGAAACCAATCCCCATTATATTCCAATAACTAGTTTAAAAGGCAATATATTTTCTCAAATTAGCTCATATAAAAAGATTATCCTAACTTGTATTCTAGTAAACATGCATGTCACTTGTTATATTGGGGGAAAAATGACTTGAACATTGAAGACTGCCACCCTAAAGTTTGGATCGGATCAAAACAGTTGACTAAGCCAAATAAATGTATCTTTTGGTCAAGACCATTAAATCTTATTGGACCGAACTCTAAATGCAAGTGGTGTATCCTGATAATGTTACAAGCTATTATGTTTCATTTTCAAATAGTTATGTCGAGAACTTCTCAAATTAGGTCTCGAATTTTATTTTATTTCAACCAAAACAAGGTGACCCAATTTTGTTCTACTACATGACTGTGGTGCTATATAAATTTAGATCATCAACCAAAGCATGAGAATAGTCATTGAAATGAACCTCTTTAAATTAAAATATCTAGTGGTCCAAATTAATGAGTGTATTTAATTTAGCATATTCAAGATCTTAAAATTTTGATAAAATGCATATGATGTGTCTAGCGTCTTGTATATAAGAGTGAATCTCGTATTTTTTATTTTCAAACAGTTACTAATAAATTGCCTATATCATGCATTTGTAATAGCTGCAGCTGAAAGCATATACCTGTAGGCAGCATCTGCAACAGCAAATGGATGGCGACTCAACTCCTCAATAGCTGTTCCTTTATATTTTTGCATCATATGTATATCATGGAGGTGAGGCAATCTTTGAATAGGGTTGACAGTAACTACTATATTTCCAGCATATGTCTGGCATTTTACACAAAAGCTAATCAATTATAATGTAACTGAAATATAATAAAATCTAAGCCAGGAAAGTTTTTGTAAATTAAAACTCACATATATTTCATTCATATCATATTTATATTTGAATTTTTGTAGAACTCCTGGCTCATGCGAATATGCTAGTTTTGTCATGTCATTAACTTCACATGGCGATGCTTCGGAATCCTTGGCATATACATCTGACACTTTGGTTGTAACCTGTAATCATAAAGGACAACAAATTCTTTATTCCTAGCATTATGAGAGTTAAGACTATCTAAAGATTCATTTCTAGTACTAACCATAAGTTTCATGTTTAACACTATAAAGTTTCATGTTTCAAGTCATGCCAGCTATCAAATATATGCAGACAGAGTGAAGTAAGTTGGTGTATTTGGGAAAATGAGTAATAGGAGCAGGAGAAACACATCTTTTATTAAACCATGGGTGTATTTTTATAAGGAAGGACAACCGTGGATCCTAATGGGTGACAGAAATGCATAATCGCAAATTAAGGACATTGTTAACTTGTATATTATCATACAAACATTGTAATATTGATCAGGTGAAACACGACTTTTATTAACCATGGTGTATGTACGTTTTACCTTTAGGATTTAGAATTTGTATAAAAAATCATCTTTAAAAATCAACCGTTTTATTAGCCCAAAATATTGTCTATTCTAATTCATTTTAAAGCGCTTTGAACCTTTTAATGTTTAATACGATAAATAATAGTAAGTTGGCTTAAAACGTTGTTCTCCTTACCAAAAGGGAAAAAATAGAGATGTAATTTTGGATACTTACCAAAAGCAATGGGAATATGAGATTCTAAATCAAGCATGAATTCTTGATTGTAGATGTTTTGAACTAGACCGATAACTGCTTTGATTAATAGCTTTTATGCATGAAGCTGAAATTAAGAAATAGTGCCAATGATCAGGAGTTAAAATTTAGTGAAAATTAGGAAGGCATCCCTATCATACTTTCATATTGTAAAGCGAGTCCCTGTCAAAGTTTCATTGTACATCTGGTCTCTATTTTCTAGAAACAAAGAAAAATTATTGCTGAAATGTCAGTAACTTTTATAAATAAGTGCTGATATTTCAGCAACTTTCCCCGTCAATGTTTCATTTTAAATCCGGTCCCTATTTTCTAGAAACAAAGAAAAATTATTGCTGAAATGCCAACAACTTTTATAAATAAGTGCTGATATTTCAGCAACTTTCATACACTGTGTTCACAGTGTACATAAATGTTGCTGAAATGTCAGCAACTTTTATAAATAAGTGCTGATATTTCAGCAACTTTCATATCAGTGTACAGAAAAATTGCGGAAATGTCAGCAGCTTTTATGAAAAGTTGCATCATGCTCTACAATAATCGTGAATAAAAAACAGGGACCTAATTTACACTGAAATTTAGTGAAGGACTTTTCATGTATTTTGAACCTTAATAAGGACCTGTGCCAAAAGTATCCTAAAATTTAAGCCATCATTCATATATACAGTTAACAGCTAACATTACGAAGCACGTTCACTAAGAAAGCAAAAAAGATGTCAATCTATAAAGCTTAATTTATTAATTGCACCATGAACAATGAAACTTTGAGGAAATCTGCTACAAATTATGCATCATAAATATAAAACTTTGGGGCTCTGAAACAAGGTTGATTCATACATAAGCTTATGGATAAACTAGGCAAGAAAAATGAAAGAATAAATATGAAGCAAGCAATTCTAAAGCAAGAAGAAATGTTCAGAAATCAAGTATAAAAATTCAATTACCCCTCAGTAGCATTATTTACTTTATAATTTCAATTCTTAACTTAATTCAGAATGATATAAGCTATTTATTTCAAATGGCTCTATGAAACCCAAAAAATACTTCACTGAATACAAGTGGGATATGAAACCCAAAAAATTACCCCTCAGTAGGTTTACAAACTTCACTGGCTCTATGA
Organism: Allium fistulosum; assembly: GCA_030737815.1. NCBI lineage: Eukaryota > Viridiplantae > Streptophyta > Magnoliopsida > Asparagales > Amaryllidaceae > Allium > Allium fistulosum. The sequence continues at coordinate 633,720,118 of CM060908.1, read as the reverse complement.
AACCCAAAAAATACTAATGGGATATAAGCTATTTATTTCAAATGATGAAAATCATTGGATGCAGGTAATTTATTTTAGTTAACTAGGAGTTAGCTTTTCGTGTTTGATTTGATTTTGCAGTACATGAGCAAGACCTCTGGTCAGTTGGATTTTACAACTGAGCATGAAACTGAACTTTGTGCTCAATTGCAAACTGCAACTGAGCAACAAGCTCAAGTGATACTAGTCTTTTGAATATGCATATCACTTTTCTCATATGAATCAATACTAGACTGAAAATGAAGGATGATAATAGCAAGTTTATTACCATAAGACAAAATAAGGCGAGACATTATCGCTAACCAGTTAATTACCTCAACTCTATCTCCTGGCTTCCCAGAATCTACAATTTGCCATGCATTCAGACACTGACAGTGTGAGGAGTACATCGATCAGGTATCTCATCTGAAGTCTCTGGTAACTTCATTATTTGCTTATCAGCAAACCTAGTTATCAAAGTGAAAAGCAAACATCAAGTTCAAGTTTTGGTTAAATTTACTGTACATCAGAAAAGAGATAATTAATGCATCCATAATATAGCTTACTTGCATCGATGCTAAACCAAATTCAATGAATTTGTGGCTAAACTTATGTACAGGAATCATAAACCTGTCCTAATTACATGTTCTAGTGGGAAATTACTTTTATTTTAAACCATCAAATATTTATAATTAACTATCCTATATTTATATTGCATATCTTCCTCTAGTTGAAAAGTGTACTCAATAGAGGATATTAGTCAAAAACAACAAATAAACAAAGCACAAAGTAACCAAATTCATTTAATATACACTTTAAGCAAATAAATACATACTTTCAAACCCAAACTATAGGCTCCACTCTGCTTCATTTATTTATTTTGTTTACTGCGAAGTTCTACATCTTGTGTTACATGCCCCCGGGGAACTAACATTAAACCGCATAACAGATTACCACTACATACATATCTACCTTGCAATTCCTATTACATAAGTTAATTTGTTGTGGTTGTTGTTGTTGTTAATATTATTAAATTATTTTATTACTATTATTATTATATTATATTATTATTATTCTTCTAAATTTAGTTAATTTTTATAAACTTAATTAATTTTTATAAAACTTAGTTAACTTAGATAATTTTTATAAAAATTAGATAATTTTTATAAAAATTAGATAATTTTTATAAAACTTAGTCAATTTTTATAACAATTTAACCAAGATTTCAAAATAGAGAACATGATTTTTATAAAACTAAATTAATTTTCATAAGCTTTAGTTAATTTAACTAAACAAATTTAAATTTTGTTGATTTTTCTAAAACTCAATTAACTTGGTTAATTTATTTAATTTTTATAAATTTAGTTAACTTTTACAAAAAATAGTTAATTTTATAACTTTATTTAATTTTTGTAAAACTTTGTTAACTTGATTAACTTTTTATAAAATTTAGTTAATTTTCATAAATTTCTAAAATTTTATTAATATTTAGAAAATTATTTAATTTTTATAAAACTTGGTTAACTTATTTAAATTTTTATGTAAATTAGTTAACTTATATAAATTTATTTAAGTTTTATAAACTTAGTTAATTTTTATAAATTTATTTAAGTTTTATAAACTTAGTTAATTTTTATAAATTTATTTAAGTTTTATAAACTTAGTTAATTTTTATAATTTTATTTAAGTTTTATAAACTTAGTTAGGTTTCCTGTGCATAACTAAAAAACTTATATAATGTTAACGTATATCAAATATCCCAAAGTATTGTAATGGTCGTCACATGCAACTTGCATAACAATCATATGCTGATTTTGACACAGTAATTGCATAAATGAACGAATTGGTAAATTCGGTAACACATACCGTTCGGATCCATTCAAGAGTTGTTTGATTTTGGAGCATCAACCATTTATGATGGCCTTCTTTCACTATTACGGATTTAATCTACAAATAAGGAAATCAATTTATCTCCCTCAAAGATGACACTTTTAGTAGCAATCCTAATAATAAAATAATTATAAAATTAACTAACTTCTATTAACTTGGTTATTTATTATAAAACTTACTTAACTTGAATTTTCTACAAGTTAGATAATTCTTTTTTTCCATCTTAACATACTGGTGAACTTGTATTTTCTATGCCTATGTTGCTGTGAATGGTTCTCATACATATAAATGTATATTATACATTTTTTTTAAATGTTGCATAAGCTCCCCACTACTTCGGTTTTGATCATAGGTCTTCTGCATTTCGGGCGCACCTTGATCATGAATCCACTTGGCAGTCCAGTTTCATTTAGATGCAACTGTGTTTATCCAAGTAGCAACCTGCTCAACACACTCATGCCTTGCTCACGCCAACAAGAGCCACATGTTCTTTTTTTCCTTTCCAGTCTAGCTCTCAGCACTATTCTACTATGCTTACATCTACACCCTCTGTCCAGATTCTTTTGCATGCTTAACTCATGCTGTCTTAATGCTCGCACAACGCTACATAACTTGCAGTGGATATTTGATAAGGACAGTTCAAATATGCATTCACAAATATCATTTCAACAGGGAAATATTTTCATTTTCAAGTGCAGTTTTTTTAAGGGAAAAAAAGAAGAAGAAAACCGAATAAACAAATATAAAATGAAAATTTGTTGTTGTTTACCCCACCTTAATACTAAACCTGGATCGATTGAATTCGACCTCCATTGTGGATGAAATGAACCTTGCAGTTCCTTGGCTCTCTCTTTCTCTCTTTCGCGTGTGATGCATTCCTATAAGCAAATAGATGAATTAATAGTTTGCAACTAAGTGTATTAAGCTAAACTCTATGGTGATGATGTATAGTCCATACATATATTTATTGTAATTTATGTACATTACAGTTTTTATCTTCCTAATAAAATTTGAATTTTTTGTCTATTTTCTCAACCAATCGAATTTGCTGAAATAAATTTGACACAAGCAGTGAAAGCTGACGCAAGTTTTGGCATATAGCCTGAGCCTTGCGATTTAGCAACATAGCTTTCTTTTAGAAATTACATAAATTACCGATATTTCAGGCAAACATATGATAGACTAATGCAATGACTGAAAAGTTTTGGCAGGTGAATTTTGATGTTGAAAATGTGGATGTAAATTATATACCGTTATTCAAGTTAGGGTGGAAATACCACTATGAATTTAACGCGTTTAATTGAATAGCATCGTGAATTTGGTTTGTTATAAAGAGGTAAAGGCATTTCGTATTCTCTGCGAGTAAATTGTATAAAGCTAGTAAAGATATCTTTGTTTTACTTCGTTTGTCAAATGATTGTTAATTAAGCAGTCAATATTTGTGTGTGAATGCATGTGATCTTTTTGGATGAACTATTAAGAGTGTAAAATAACTTATTTAAACAAATGATAACCAAGAGTGTGTGTGTATATACTAGTTACAAACTCAAAAATACCTCTGCAAAACAGTAGGCATTATATTTCCAACACCAGCATTCGGCATGTAACTGTAGTAGCTGAACCACTGATAAGGAATCATGTAGTTTATAGATTGCATCCCAGCATTCATGACCGCTTGAGTTATTTTTCTCTTTTTGACTTTTTTAATGCCAATGGTTCTTTTACCAATTTTGCAGTGGTTTCAGGTATGTCGGTAGCCTTGGCTTCAATGTTTTCTTTATTCTTTACATTTTGAGGTGAATGGGCTTTTGGCTTTGCATTGTTGGTCGATAGAACCTCTGTAAGATAACAACATGAAGCACAAAAGAATTGACGAATACAAATATGTGCTTATGAAACCATAAATTAATATATGATACTGTAGGTAAAATTACGTACCATTTGGAGAACTAGAATTGCCATTTGATAAACTGAGATAACGAGCAATGGTAGTTCGAACGGTTACATTTGGTATGAGGGCATCAACTTTGCTTGGAGCACCACAAGCACACATGTCCCTATTAATTGTGTAATCTCTTATACCTATATAAAGTTCACAAATAACTTCATTTTACCATAAACATAAAAGCAATGAAGTAGAAATTATAAGAAATTTTGCAAACATACATTTGTCGCAATAGCTTTTAAAACAACATTTGCTTGTGAGTGCAGCATCTTGCATTACTCGATTGCACAGTGGGCAGTGTAGTTCTTTTGGAATATCCACGAAATATTTAGTAGGCAAACAATCTATCATTTTCTCAAATTTAGCTCTGCGTTATTTTAAATTTAGAACATTATCTCTTATAGTTGTTGCATATTTTAGAAACCATGGATAAAATAAAGTTCTTACTCTTTAGGATGCAAAGCTGCAGCTTTCCTATTTGACATCGAATTAGAAATGCCAGTGGTAGGTTTCGTTCTTTTGAAATCATAGTCTGGGTCACCATTTGTAGGGCAGTGCTGTATTAGATGACTTGGAGAAAGAGGAAAATATAATTCAAAACAGATACCAAGGACATTTTTAAGCACATTTAACCAAATAACTATACCGAACCAACTATAGAAGTTGAAGAGTGCAACTTACCAGGCATTCTACACCTAAGACAAAGATAGCCAGCAGGCGGAGTTCTTGCTTCAGCCCAACTTTTATAGTCATGTTTCTTAGCCTGTGAAACTGTTGAGAAAAGTCTTGAATATATCATGTATCAAACTTATGAGGATCTTCTAAATTTTAATAACAAACATTGAACTCGTAAATCTTCTAGCTATGCTACTGTAATTTGATCATAGGCTAATTCTATTTGGACACATGATATTGCTGAGTAGCCCCTTAAATTTTAAAAAAAAATCTAGAGACAAAATTGCCATTATGTCATTCTTCCATCTTTTCAGTTTTCACCACTCATCATATTTTCTATCTTCTATTTCTCCTATCTACCAAACCCTAAATTTAATTTTAAATAAATTCTCAAATCTTATGCTTGAATTGATGGACTGTGACGAAGATAATAAAAATCTAATGAAATCAAAAGAGGCAAACATGAATTTCATGTTGTTTTGAATTTTTGAAATTTAAAAATCCGCAGTTTGCAAAAGAGGTAAAATTTGAATTTTATGATGTTGCTTGATTTTGGTGGGGTGATTTTTTCCATGGCGGAATTTTTCATGGGTTTGATTTTTACTAAGGAAGGGTGTAAAGAGAAAATTTAACGATGAAATGGGCATACTTAGCAAAAAACGGGTATAATGGTTTTTTCAATTTTGTAGGGGGCTACGCAGCAACTTTTTGGGTTAAAATAGAATTAGCCTGGATCATAAGACCGATAAAAGTCTACCAAGGATAGGCTTAGAAGGCATAATCACATAACCAACATTCGATTGAATTACACTTAGATCGGATTCGGAATAAATCCCAGTTTTGTCTCAGTTTTGTTTGATTGTGAAAGAGGCTTTGAGTACCGTGTTCCTGTTTTTTAACCGTTTGTTAGAAAAATAAATATGTAAACCAGGTTCTTGTTTCTGAAAACTAAAAAACTCAAACTAAATTGCATTTCCCAAAAAAAAATTAGAATTAAAAATTGATTTGCACTTATGTTTTTTCTTAAAACAACATAAAAAAAATCAAATAACTTCATTTTCAACTATTATCAAATTTTATATAATTTTTGAGTGTTTTACAAATAGTGCAAGTTAGCTTCAAATTAGCACAAACTGGTTTACGTTTTCTGTCTTTCAAATAAAACACTCATTTCCTAATTTGGGAATATTCTTAACAATGTATAATAGCATAAAGGATTGACATATATAATTTGTCAGTGGATTCAAACATCAGGAAATTAGCAGAGAATTTACTTATTTCACTTTACTTGTTGGAAAATTACCAGAAGTGCGATTTGTTTTTGTATAACCCTCCCTTTTCCAATTATAACGATTTTTGTTATCCCTGTAGTAAGAAAAAACTTGTATGTATCTATTTTCAAATTATTTTTAAAATTTATGGCAACATATTAAAATAAGAAAAAAGTAACTAATCTTACCTTACACCGTAATCCAGGGCTGCTGCTTCTATCACTGCCTTAATCGCTAAATCCTCATCAATTATACTATTATCCATTGTATGCGGATGTTAAATAGAGTTTCTCTTTTTCAAAACACAATTAAAACAAGGAAAATCATCAACATCAATACAATATTCAATTCGGTGAGACAAAAAAATAGTTTTTGTTCTCTCTTTTCAAACTATTAGTTAGATATAACATAATTTTATACCATTTAGAAGATAATAACAGTTGTTTATCCAATCACGGCTTACAGTTATCCAATTATTATAATTATTATAGAAGGCTATGACTGGGAAATCAAATTTTTAACTGATCCTACGTAACACACAGAAATTTACTGATCAAAACTCTCGAAATTAATTAGATACAATAACTATATTTCTAATTAAAAAACCTAGTTTAAGAATTTGAAATACCTGATCGATTTCGTAAACCTAATGAGGAAATTAGACTTGGTAAAAAGGGAAAGAAAATAATTAATTTCCCTTTGTAGGATACGGTATATAGGAGTCGAATTAACACGAGTTTAACTTCAGTTTAGTTCTTCTGATTACGGTAACTATATTCACGGCAGTTGAGGAATCGAACCACGGTATTGCTTGGCGAAGTTAAGGGATTGGAGCAACGACAAAGTTGAGGAATCGGAGGAGCACCAAGCAGCGAAGATGAGGAAGCGAAGTTGGGAAACTCTAATTTAGGGTTTTAAAAGCGAAGGATTGGTTTAGGCTTTTGAAATTGAAGCGTGAAAAGATAATTCGCGGTGGACAATCTATTGCAGAAGAAATTCAAGCTTTCCATGCTCTTCTTACTTCTCTCTCTATTTTACTTTTAAATTTTTATAATTTATCACTTTAATTCTACTAAACTTCTAGCGCCAATTTATAACCAAATACATACTTTTAAAATTTTCTATAATTATTCACAAATGTCTTTTTAGTTCTGTTTTAATATTTTATATTTAAGTGCATACATTTAAATTAATTGCATAATTTAAAATTTAAAATTTAAATTAATTGCGTAATTTAAAATTTAAAATTTAAATTTAAACCATTTGATAAACTCAATTAACTAATATATTCAATACATCATATAAATCATAAAATATGAACAATTTCGATAGTATACCATAGCATCAACAAACTGGTGAACAAAATTTCCATTTGCATACAAAGATATGTAAATCACATGACATAAATTATATACAACAACAATAATAACAAATTTATTTTATAATTTGTTTATCTCAACGAAGTTATCATGCATTACACTAAAAAATTATATTTTTAGCTTTAAACCCCTATATTTTAAATTTTCATAGTTACTTACAAACCCTTCTCAATTCTCTCTTAATATTTTTTACTCATATCCATGTATTTAGCTAATATGTCATCTTTATTTTAAATCATTCAAATAAATTCAATTAAATAATATTTATTAATTCATCTAATAAGTCTTAAAATATATCGATTAAGTATGCATACAACACTCATATATATATAAGCAAAGATGATAAATTTTTATTTTTATTCATATAGAGAGAAATATTAATCGAATAACATAAAATGTAAACATAAACAATGATATTTTTGTAATTTATAATTCATTTATCTCAAAAAATATTATATATGCATTACAAAATTTCGTTTTTTACAACTTCTAAATGATAAATTTATATTTTACAACAGTGAGATGTGGAAGCACAGATTACTCTAATAAAAATTAGGTTACGTAGACATTCTCATTTTCAACGTGATATTAAAACTTTCTCAGTGCATACCTCAAACTAACGCTACAATTTTTTTTCTCAAATATTGAAGTTGTAAACATGACACTCCTGCGACAACGTGAAATTTATGATTAACTACAAGGTTTAAAAAAAATGTTTACTAATTGAAATCTCAGATAATGAATAAAGGTTCATATGCAAATAAGTCGATCGTAAGATGTTCTTCTCAACTACAATTACATACAAAGCTCTTTTGATTTTTCCCTACTTTCTAATATTCAACTCCATATATTTAATTAGTTAGGTTGATCATTGCTTAAAATATTTAAATATATTCAATTACGTAATATTCATTTTTTCATTGTAAATCCTTAAAAATATATATACAATATTCATATTAATAGAAATGGAAAATTTATTTTTTTCATCCATATATACAAAAACACACGTATCACATAGCAACAGCTATTTACATATATATTAATAGCAAACTATATATATATATGTATGTATGTATGTATATAGTTTGCTATTACCAAGTTATGGCAATAATTCCGATAAAAATTTGTGGTTAGCGACTCTCTACCTGACATCTGAGTGTTCTGAGTGTTGCATGTCATTTTAAATTATAAATTCCTTTATTTCAATAAATTTATTATATACTGCTTAAAAAATTCAATTTTTAACAATAACTAAATTTTAAATATTATCTTTTAACAACATTACCGTCTGCAACGCACGGGTTACTCTACTCTCCTTAATTCTCTCTCTAGATATTTTACTTTTACATTTTTATAATTTATCACTTTAATTCTACTAAACTTCTAGCGCCAATTTATAACCAAATACATACTTTTAAAATTTTCTATAATTATTCACAAATGTCTTTTTAGTTCTATTTTAATATTTTATATTTAAGTGCATACATTTAAATTAATTACGTGATTTAAAATTTAAAATTTAAACCATTTGATAAACTCAATTAACTAATATTCAATACATCATATAAATCCTAAAATATGAACAATTTTGATAGTATACCATAGCATCAACAAACTGGTGAACAAAATTTCCATTTACATACAAAGATATGTAAATCACATAACATAAATTATATACAACAACAATAATAACAAAATTATTTTATAATTCATTTATTTCAATGAAGTTATCATGCATTACACTAAAAAATTATATTTTTAGCTTTAAACCCCTATATTTTAAATTTCCATAGTTACTTACAAATCCTTCTCAATTCTCTCTTAATATTTTTTACTCATAGCCATGTATTTAGCTAATATGTCATCTTGATTTTAAATCATTCAGATAAATTCAATTAAATAATATTTATTAATTCATCTAATAAATCTTAAAATATACCGATTAAGTACGCATACAACACTCATATATATATAAGCGAAGATGATAAATTTTTGTTTTTATTCATATATAAAGAAATATTAATCGCATAACATAAAATGTAAACATAAACAATGATATTTTTTTAATTTATAATTCATTTATCTCAAAAAATATTATATATGCATTACAAAATTTTGTTTTTTTACAACTTTTAAATGATAAATTTATATTTTACAACATTGAGATGCGGAAGCATGGATTACTCTAATAAAAATTAGGTTACGTAGACATTCTCATTTTCAACGTGATATTAAAACTTACTCAATGCATAACTCAAATTAACGCTACAATTTTTTTCTTCAAACTTTAAAGTTGTAAACATGACACTCCTGCGACAACGTGAAATTTATGATTAACTACAAAGTTAAAAAAAATGTTTACTAATTGAAATCTTAGATAATGAATAAAGGTTCATGTGCAAATAAGTCGATCGTAAGATGTTCTTCTCAACTACAATTTCATACAAAGCTCTTTTGATTTTTTCCCTACTTCCTAATATTCAACTTCATATATTTAATTAGTTAGGCTGATCATTGATTTAAAATATTTAAATATATTCAATTACGTAATATTCATTATTTCATTGTAAATCCTTAAAAATATATATACAATATTCATATTAATAGAAATGGAAAATTCATTTTTTTTCATCCATATATACAAAAAACACACGTATCACATAACATCAGCTATTTACATATATATAAATAACAACTATATATATATATGTATGTATGTATGTATATAGTTTGCTATTACAAAGTTAGCGCAATAATTCCGATAAAAATTTGTGGTTAGCGACCCTCTACCTGAAATCTGAGTGTTGCATGTCATTTTAAGTTATAAATTTCTTTATTTCAATAAATTTATCATATACTGCTTAAAAAATTTAATTTTTAACAATAATTTAATTTTAAATATTATTTTTTAACAACATTACCGTGTGCAACGCACGGGTTACACACTAGTTGAATACGGGAGTGGGAGAGTGAAAATTTACCTCGCAACATTCTCTTTTAATCAATGGCGTGATAAGTGAGTCATCATTCAACGTAAAGAAGCAATAAATATTTAACAATAGCAAGTCAAGTTACAATGCAATCTCCTCTTGCTATTAATGTACCATTTCCTTGTAGTAGTTTCCCCTCACTAATATCCTTTTCAAAACATATATTTTGCAAATCTTTTCCTACAACTAAACTGCTTAATCAAACTGATCATAATAATAATAACAATAATAATAGCAATATCTGTTATGCTAAAAATAGATAATAAATGGACTATCTGTTCGAAATCTGGGCTAACTGCCCCAAACTGGACTAACTGTCTCTTTGGCTGACTCTGGCCTACCAGATAATATATCAAATGGTCTAAACATCTGTTAGACAAAACTTCTAGACGGTTTATCCTTAACTTACTTCTCCAAGGGTCAACTGATCCTAATGGTTTTGTGGGCTAACCAATAACCTATCTTTGTACATGAATATTCCTTTCTGTGTGTAATCATCCTTTTAGTCTTACCTGTGACTAAGCCCTACATATTGGAATTCTGGACTAAATTAGCTAGGGGCTAATAGCTAATGAGCATAAGGGCGCAACCCTACATAAGTCCTACCTGGTCTTCTAATCTGAGTCATTCTCTGAGGGTTAACCACCCTTCGTCCTTTTCCTTGAAAACCTTCTCAAAATGATTTAACCTTTTAAATCATACTTATGCAAGGAAAATACATTCTTAGCTTTACTCTAAGCTATTTTGCCATGTTATATATATTTTACACAAAATAATGTTGATGAATTTTAATAAGGATTGGCTATCCTTTCAAAACAAGTTAAAACCCTTTTTAACTTGAAAATACTTAGGCTATATTGCCTATTTAATACATTCGAAAGCTTTGTTTAAAATCTCTAAACAACCCTTTCGAAACCCTAGAAGGTAACCCTTTCGAAACCATTGAAAGTAATCCTTTCGAAACCATTGAAAGTAACCCTTTCGAAACCATTAAAAAGCCTTTCCTTCGAAAGCTACAAAACATTAGACGTCCTTCTTTAAAACCTTTAAATATTGCCTTTCGAAACCCTAGGGAACCACCCCTTCGAAACAATTCGTTAAAACCCTTTCGAAAGCATTAAAATAATATACCTTTCGAAAGCCTTTGGGTTCAATTTAAACAAGTGGAAACCTTTTGAAACCACTCAAAAATTTACCCCTTCGAAACCTTTGAAATCTGTTTCAGACGAAATCTTTTGGGTTATGCCTTCAAGTATAGCAAAAGCATCAGAAACTGATTAAATTCGAAAGCATTCCTTTCATAATCATTCCTAAGTAAAGAAGTGATGGTGTCGAAACCATCCTTTCGAAAGCATTGGAGAAGTGGTCAAGTTTTTAAAAAAAAACAAAACAACCCTTTTGAAACCCATTTGAGTCGAAAGGTAGAAAGCGGTAGTTAAAAGGTTTCGACTTATTCGAAAGCAATCATTTAAAAACTGTAACAACTCGCAAATTCGTAGCAATTAATTATCGACACTAGGTGATTAAATCGTTCGCCAATTTTTATCGGAATTTTATCGAGTTGAAATTCTTTTATAAAAGTGGTTGAGAAATTGTTTTGGGCTTTAAATAAATATATTTCTTTGGCCTACTTCAATTATCTTCAGCTCTTCATCGACCCGGTCCCTTTTCATTTTCATTTTTCCTAGCCCTAAATCAAACGCGATCGAACGAAATTGGAAATGGCGTCCACGATTTCTTTTCTTCGTTCGCTCGTCTCTGTGATGCTTGGCTGCTTCCATTGAGTCGTTCTCGTCGCCGCTTCGAAGCAAGGTGAGTGAAAGCTCACATCTAATTCACTCGACCCTGTTGGTTTTCGTTCGTTTCTAGATAGCTTCGATTTGTTAGTTTTCGTTCGACTTTATCTGATGTTAGGTGGTTTCGACGTTGACCAATTTAAATGGAATTGCCGAAGTATCGAGTTGTTTTTGTTGTTCCTTCGGATTTAAATGATTTCGTGGTTGCCATGGTTTTGATGTTTTAATTGCTCGATTCTTTACTCTGAAATTGCCATGACTTCGACATTGTTTTGACTATCTCTTTGAACTGCCGTGACTTTGGCTTTGACAAAACTGTAAGTTGGAAGAATTGCTTGACAGTGATGACTCCACATATGTGCATATATACCATTGTGGGTGTATGCATATAGTGTGGAATCCACACTTGAGATTACATCTCTCTTGTAAATTGTTGTAGTGCTACTGTCTCACTGTTTTGATTCCTAGTTTTTCGATTGTTTTTAATTACTTCGAGTAAACTTTGGTTGTCTTGACAACTCGATGTCGAGGCTGCTGCTGTTTCCATTTTTGGGTTGCTTTATCATGTGTATTGTGACATGATACTCGACTGTGTACTTGTACTCTCTGACCATCTTTGTGATACCTGATGGTTTGTAAACTGCTTCATTCTTGTTCAAAATTGCATGCATCTATTTGATTGTCTCTCTGTCTAGTTCAGTATCTTGCATTGTTTTCCACTGTATATTTATATATACAAGCTGACATTTGTACATAAACTCCGGCCACTTTGAACTGAAGTTGCTGTTCGATATTTGCCTTACCACCATGGTTATCGATTGTCTGCATTGTGTACTTGGTTACCGTTGAGTCAACATCATTCACTCTTGTTCAATATATTGTTTACTGGAGATATTGTGTTCATGTATTTTTGGTATTGCTGTAGTCATTAGTCTTGTTACCATTTTCACTACCCTGGCATTTCAACTCCATACTTCAATTTCGAATACCAGCTACATACAGACCATTGCCATTTACCTTTTCTGCCAAAACTTATACCCTGCTCAGCATCTTAACTTCAAACTGCCATCTTACATTGTTGTCCATCCACTGTTATATCTGTGTCATCACTATAATCACTGCACAGCTTTAAGTTTGCTTTTGCCTTTAGCATGATGTATCTGTTCTAGTTGGTCTTGATTTCTGTGATTATGCACTGATGTTGTTTCTGGTTTTGATCTTGATGTCACAATGCTTTTTGCATTGCTTTGTAGTCTTCATTGATCTGTAGCTTGATTCATCATGTATTTGTGGTATTTGTACTTTTATGGCCTTGTCTGGTGGCATCATGTATATTTGCAGTTTCGAGTCTGCACTTGCATTGTGTAAGTGGACTGGATTATTATTTTGCAGTTTCATTCATGTGGTCTTTGTTTGCTTGATGCTTTTGCCTCTTGATGGTCTGACCAGACTTGATCGTGTTGGCATAGTTTTGCTTTATGTTCACTTTGGTCAGGTTGCATTCATAGATTTCATTGTTGCATCTGATTCAGTGTGTATATAGTTAGTTGCACCTGAGTTGAACCTGTCTTGAGCAGTTGCATTTTGGTCTTGCTCGCATTATTCATTTCTCTGTTGCATGTAAGTTGACTTCAAGTTGAAAGCTCTATGACTTGTTTTAATGATGTATTCATTGTACATCACCTGTTGCCTCTTTTACTGGATGCACTGTTTCATTTCACTGTGCAGCCTTGCTTATTGATCCACTGTCACTTTGGCATTTCTTTGCTCTATTCGAACATTTTCTCTGTTCGAATACGTATGGTTGTTGTTGCTTGAGACTGCCATCCACCTGCATCGCTAAGTAGTCTTTTATGTTTGTTGTACATATGAAATTGATTCATATGTATACTAAACATTCCTTCTCAATGACATTTATTTGCATTCTTATGCTTAGATGATTTAGTCGTTGCTGTGGCCTTATTTGGGTACACATACTCGTTATCTTTGGATGGCGTCCCTTTGATGTAGATTCATGTTGCCATCTCAGTTGCTTTCACCACTTTGTACTGTGGTCTCTCTGACCAATATGGGTTAGATATTTTGATTTCTTCGACGTATTAATTACTATTAATACTCGGAATTGTGGTGACTTTATATTCTGTTGTGGCGAGGCAGTGCACGCGTGCGTGCACTGCAGCCACACCGAATTTACAGATTTTAATCGATATTTCTCTTCTTCTTGATTCATCGACTTGTTGCGTAATTCGAAGGCTATATTGGCGAGGCAGTACACGTTAGCGTGTACTGCAGCCAATTAGCATTGATGTTTTTAAATTGACATTTCTATTGTTTAAACTGCTTTGGATTTCTGTTTTGTGGATTAACACTGTTTAGTGTTATATCTGCCGTTATCCGGTTCTCTTATCGAGAAGTTGGGTATACGAGATTTCTGTGACTGTCGTCCATTTGATATTTGATTATTATTGCTTCCGTGCATTAATAACTGAGTTTGAATTAGACTGACTCGTGTATTATTTTCTTTTGAATGTAATACTCGGGTCAGACCGAGTATTTACAGGTTGTAGATTTTTAGCTTTGGGTTGCTGCTAGAGCTATGAAGGCTTTTTATATCATTTGAAGTGGTCTTCGTCGTGTTGTAGTAGTCAGTGTGTCTGTTTTTAGATGATAATGTATTCATGTATATTAGTCGATAATGTACTTGTATATATAACTTCTTGAGTCGACAGTCGTAGTTGTATCATTTGTATTGTGTCAAATGTATTGTAACTGATATCAGTTATTGTATATATGAGACTTTTCGTTCCATCTGTATTCCGCATTTATGTTATCTGTGTTATTTTTATATCTATTGTCCTAAACTATTATAGCCACTGTGTAGTAGCTTTGAGTTTGCATCGGTATGTCGGATTTCCTCCAGTAATGAAATGCAATGTTTTATTATTTGACATATCGGTGCTCGCACAAAGCAATTACATAGATGGTCGCTCCTCAACAGCCTTATTCTCCGTGCTAGTTGACAGCACTACACCGTAGTGTTCTTGGCTAGCGTGGGTATAGAGGTGGGGCGTCACAAAAACACAGGCGCAACCCAATCGAAACCATTTCCTTTAAAACCATTTGACCTAGTCGAAAGCTAACCAAGTCGAAAGCAAGCAGGCGCATTTTCCTTTAAAACCAAAGTAATGCTTCAACCCCTTCAAAACCCTTTGGTTTTGACCCTTTACCTTCCGCCTACATCCAATTCACTATGTATCAGTTCCTTGATACATTATGCATTGGTTTCACTGGAGTCGAAGGCGAAGGTAAGGAGGCGGAACCTGATGCCGAAAGCATCGAAACAATGAAAATCATGTAGATTAGTCCTTTTAAACTATTTCTTTGAACCTAACCTGCCTTGTTTGTCAAATTGTGACTGATTGCAAGTTTCTCTTTTCCAAAAGTACTGCCGACTTTCCAAAATTAACAAATTTAATTTATTTACAAAAATCCCCTTCTCCTTTTATAAATATATAAAGCATTTAAGTCTCATACCTTAAATAATTTTATATACTCATTAAAACACTTAGGAAAATTCTATGAAAATTCTAGAAAATCCCCTATAATATGTTTTCCAACATATAAAAATTTCAAATCCAAATCAATTATTATTTAACCTCAAATAATTGATAATCCAAAATAACATTTTTTTCACTAGAAAATTTATATAAATTCTACATAAATTCAGAAAATTCTAAAAATTGAAACCCATCTCTAAAATATTATTTTTGGTCTATATAAAAATTCGCAAGGCATTTAGATGTCATTTATTAGGGTTTTCATATCAAAACATGTCATAAAATCTATTGAACAACTATAAATCATCAACAAGTATATATAGTCATTCCATCATTCAAAAAATGGCAAACCAATGCAAAACATTTTGGATTTCATCTTAAAACCGAGAGTAAAAGAAATATGAGATGCAAACATTATTCACCTTAGCTTTAGAGATTAAAGAGATTGAGATGTGAATGGATTTGATTTGATTAAGCTTATTCCTTAGCTTTTCTTTATCTTTTTCCCCTTGCTCTTGTTAATGGTGGTCGGTCTTAAAATAAAATTTTCAAAATGAAATGAACATGTATGGGGATACACAGCCAAGGTTTAGGGATATAGGAACGGCCTCATTCCTATTTTACCCCTCCTCTATTACATTTTAACTCTTATTTTAATTCATTGTTTAAATGGCACGACTACCCCTTCATAAAATCAAATCTCAATCCCCTAATCAACGCATTATTTTATTTAATTTATCTAATTAAATATTTTAAATAATGTTACCAAAAATATGGGGTGTTACAGTTTATCTAAGTTAGGTGTATGTAAATAAATTTTAAAATAAAAATAATAAACACCTAGAGTCATGTGTTCATACGCAAGTGTGTACACTCGCCACGCTTGAACCCTTCTTACGTAAGCCCAAAAGGCAATGCATGATCCATATATCTGGCCTCAGTTTATCTGAGTTAGGTATGTAAATAATAATAATGTTAATATTTTTCAAAATAGAGAGAGAAAGCAATTGAAATCCGAGCAATATTTTCACTTATTTGATTCGATTTGTTATTCAAAGAAATAAAAACACCACTTTGCAAAACTTTGACAATCAACTAAAGGATCCATTACATAGTTGCACCATATTTTTAACCGAAACAACTAGCCAAACTAGAGTCTAATTGTGATGATAACTTAATTTTTATTGAAAGTTTTGATGAGTAAAAAGACTAAAATTTCTTGACAATGACCAAAACTTATATTTAACTTACTTGTGCCAATTAAAAGTAAATCTTCATTTGTAGATGTTTTCAAAAACTTGCATCATTTAGTCGCATTAGAATTAGCATATCACATTTGGATTTTGTGGGTAGTATCCGCTAAAAATCCTAACGAGACAACACTCGTCCTACTAGGGACACCTGGAGGTTTAAAGGCTTGTTGCATACGCTTAATGCAATCGTATTTCCTACGAAAATGGATTTATCGTAGTTTTAGTTTATTCGAGGACGAATAAAAAGATAAGTGTGGGGGTATTTGATGTGTACATAAAAGTACATATTTTTACTTCCATATTTAATCTTCTTTTAATTAAATAAATGAGCATATCAGAGTATTTTACATGTTGAAACCAAAATTTAAATTATTTTCAATTCATTATTTATTCATCTTCATTTGGAGGGTAAAATAGTAATTTTGTATATGATTTAATTTGAAAAAATTTAGTTCCACATTTATATTTTTATTTGTAGGATATGAAGTGCAAATTTGAAGAGATTTCATGGATGTATGCATGCACATATGTTGAAGGCAAATGAAGAATAGAAATAAATGAATTCATGCAACATGGAGGAGTCCACATACCCACTACCATATGGTCCATAATTAAAAGTACATGCACATGCTAATGGAGGCTTAAAGGCATGTTAGTGGGGATTAATTATTTCCATAATGATTACTTGGAGGTTACACTTTCTCAAGTGTATTTTAGGCAGTCCCATAAAACATGTATTAGGGTTTTAAGCATGTATAAATATCCCTTATGTTCATGTAACTATCTTCTTCTTTTTATGCAATATTGTAGCCACAAATCAAAGTTAAATAAAAATTTCTTTCATGGTTTCTTAGCCTTGTTTTTACTTTCATGCAACTTTTATTTATGCTTTCTTTTCATGCTCTTTTTGTTTCATGATCTCTCTTACTTAGTTTATGCTTCTCTTGTTTAATGTTAGTAGCATAGATTTAATTCTTGTAATTAGTTTAGTTTTATTTCATGCAAGTAGTTAGCTTTCTTTTCTTTTAATTAGCTCTCATTTTTCTCTTCTTTTATTTTGAAATCATTTTATGTTAACATGTTTTCAAACATGGGTAGCTAAACCCCTTCAATTTAGGGGTAATGAAGCTCTCATGAAACGTATTAAATTAACATAATGATTTTATTTGTGATCTCTCTTTTGTGCTTAATGGAAACTTTGAATGATGATGGTTTATGTCTCTTTTTAGTGAATTTTGATAGCCTATGTTGACATCTCAAATAGGTTATGCTTGTTCCATTTTAAACATAAACTATTTGCTCATTTGCCTAAGTGATTTTGATGTGAAAGTTAAGTTAGAATCAAAATTTGATGGTCTATGTTACTAATTAATAGTAAATGGATCATACTTAAAATAGATTTTAATTTTAATTTCATGTCATGTTCATGAGAGTTGATAAGTGGGTTTGAATGGTGTGTTAGAGTTTGATAGTTTAAGTTGTACTAATTATTAGCATAAATAAATCATACTTATAATAAGCACATCTATCATTTCTACTTCGTATTTTAAAGAGAGGTTATAAATGAATTTTGTGTTGATCTATATGAATTATTGGAAATGGATTTGCCTCTAAATTGCTCTTTATTATCATAGTTTAATTCACTTTTGCTCTAGCTTATATTTTACAATTTTCTAGTTTAAAACAAACTTCAAAACTTTGGGTTAATTTGATTGAGTATTATTAGAATTTAATTCATTCCCAGCGGATCGATCCATACTCGCATACATACTACAATTGTACGCCGTGCGCTTGCGATTTTATAACAATAATATATTTTAACGGTGGTTTTCTAACCGATAGGAATTTCTTTCGTCATTCAACAATTCTAAACAAATTAGGCTTCATAGGCCCAAAAAAGATCCAAAATGGTTTAAAATTGAAATTCATCCACTACTTCCGTTGGAGGCTAGCCCAATTCCAATAATGGTATCGGAGCCGAATAGCATATGCAGTCTAAATTAGTCGTGTTAGGACTAACTAAGTAAGCATACAACCAAGATATTATGGTGTCTAGAAAGGTAGTGTCGAAGGATTGGGCTTGGGTAATTAAGTACTCTACCCTACCTGGCTATCGGCCTGGTCCGAATAGATATGTGAGCCCAAAAGTTGTCCTTAATAGCAAAAGCCCAATTTGAAGCGGGCTTTGGGCTAATTTTCAAAATTATTTGAAAATTAAAAATATAAGATTCTAAATTTAGAATAAGATATACATATATGCGATATATGTGGTATACTATAAAGGTTATAGTATATAATAAATACTCAATATAAATATTATATTAAATTAATATAAAATTAATTAAATGTTAATTAATTAAAATTAATTAAATAAGATTTAATTAATATAATATTATACATAAGACTATTATATTAGTAACAAAAAATATAAAAGTTATATAATAATAGAACTTATATAATATGAATGTATAAAATAAAGGTGGAACATCAAAGGAACCCAAACAGACTTAAGGAATAAATACATACATAAATGTACATATACTGTGATTTCTGATGCGTCTGACACTTGAATCACGAGGGTATTTCAAAAGAAATACATTATCCCATAAGTCGATATCACTCAATATAATATATATTGAAGATTATGAATCTTCAATATAATGTTGTCCTCTACCACACACACACACACACACACATATATATATGAATTACTTGCATACTCCTTAGTTGTTGAGCAAACCCAAGCCTGGGATGTTATGTGCAGTATTATTAATATATTGAATACACAAGGTAAGATAACTATATGTATTTTTTGAGCAAACTCAAGGTACATATACTATACTTAGGCCGCCACGATATGATAGGTACGAGTGAATAATTTCATTTCGATTTATTGAGCAAACTCAAGGTCGTAGTGAAATTAGGATAAGGTATCAATGATTAGGAGTTGTACGATATAACTAATAAGGAGTTATCCATCGTCCATGGAGCTATGACTTGTTGAGTAAACTCAAGGTTGGAATTCCAAGATGGACGAGTCCTAACACCCACTAGCGAAGTCAAAAGACTTATATGTTTCGACTTAAGGTTCGGTGAAACTTAAAAGACTAGTGTGAGCCTTATTAGAAAAATAAAATGATAATATTTAACTTTTCTAATATTGTAAGAACATATGCTATATAATGTTACAATAACTACACCGATAATTTTGTGCACTTAATATGATTGATAAAACATTTATCGATTAAGATATACAAATGAACTAAATTGAAGATTGGCAAATAAAAATATAACATATACTTACTGATAAATGCTTAGTGCATATTAACATTTCAACGTTCATGCAAGCGCCTGATTCTACAACTACTAAATACGTTAGTAATTTGGTCACTTACGTGTTTATTTGGTCGAGATCGTAAATTTGCATTCTATAAGTTCCGATCTCAAAAGCAATACAATATATGGATATTTGATCCATATACAATCGCATATAAATATCATATGGTGAATGATCACACTTTGTAATGTACAATATTTCGATAAAATTAATTCATCTGAAATAAGCAAATAAACCATAGTGCAAGCTTGAGTATTCAATTTAATTGATTACAATAAAAGATCATATTGTGTTAAATGTAAAACAAGACCAAAACTACAATATAGACCTAAGAACTCGATCACTGAAATGTTAGTTTGATCATTAAGGTGCATTATATTTGATGTCTATAAATTTTAAGGATAATCAAATGCATTTTTGTAAAGTGTTCATTAAGATATTGTAGTAAGGGATTCTTTTTAAATGGTTCGACCATTTAGAAAGAATAGCGAATGTACAATAGTAGATGTTGTTTAAGGTACAGTTTGGATGAAGAGAGTGAATAATCACTTCTGCTTCATAAAGAAACATAAAAAACGAGACTTGTAATAATAATAATTGATGCTTAACACTGAAATAAGAAATGTATTTTCATATAGAAAATAGCTTTCTATGGGATTTATTTCTTTGAGTTCACGATAATTGATTAAAGAACTCTCCAATGTAAACTAGTTATAGTATATAAAATAAACAATCTATATTGAGTGAATGATGTACCTCCAAATTTAGTATGCTATTATAGTAATAGCGGAAATAATGGTAGAATGCCATATAACACTTATTGATTGCATCAAGTTATGAAAATTATTTTTGTAAAATGTACCGCACATTATTTATGAAATAATGACTATTTTCGATGTCAACCGAAAAATAGACATAGTTATATTTTACTGTGAATATTATGAATATTCGTTATGAAATAAAACTGTAAAGTGGTATTTATTTTATAACAAAAGCGATGCATTGAAAAATACTGAAATATCAAAAATTATTTACAATTATCTTAGAGTTATAGACTAAGCCATAGTTTCGAGAAATAATTTTTATTATATGGTTATGAATCATATGATACTGGTTAATTATATCTCAAACAATTAAGGGCAAAGCACTCATTCAGTGGGAGCATTAGAGTTGATGAACTCTTCGAGTTGATACATATAGATATATGCAATCGTAAGTCTATTAATACCAAAATGATTCCACGTACTTCGTCATATTCACTAATGAGTTATCACAAACATGGATATGTGTATTTTATACGCATGTATAAGTCTATGTTAAGCTCATAAAATATAAAATGAAAGTAAATAATATAGCATGTGACATAAATGATTCGATTTGATCGAATGAGTGAGTATATTGGTAAGAGTTCCGTATGTACCTAATATGAATAAAGATTCGATCTCAAAGGTCAGTCATTCCTATAATATGTATTATGTAATGATGTATTGATAAGGACTAATCAAACTTTGTTGGACAAAGCACGATTAATGATGAGTGAGCTTGAGTTAAACTCTTTCTATAAGGTGTGTACTTATGAGTAATACACAAAGTTAAAATTAATATCATGCAAAGAATAATTTGCAAAACCATACAAGATAAGGGTTTATAAGAAACCCATATATATCCTAGGCCAAGGAGTTGGCAGGTTCTGCGAGTTGAAAGACTGCACGTAATAATTATACGTAAGAGATCTTGTATGAATCGTCCCAAGAGAATTTTATGGGCGATAATCAATGGATGACTAATTTATGTTGTGAACATAAATACATTATGAACTAATGCAAAATCAGTTTTATATAAGGAAATTCATAAAACATTTATGAATATCCACTCCATTGCACTAAGAAACAATTGCAGTTTCAAGAAAATACCAACTTCATAGCGAAGAAAATTCTTTAAGAAATTATTGGTATAAAATGGATTTGTATGCAATTCAAGAATAAAACTGATCACAAAGGATGAAATGAAATTGACCGAACTTAAGTGAACACAACATAATAGAACGTCTAATGAGTATTCTTGTACATTAAAGAGAAACCGTGAGTTTCTGTCAAAGTCTAAGAACAAATAATCCTCGATTTTAATTAAACTATTAAGAATATTGACTCTATAATATGGTATGATGCACAAATCCAAAATAGATTCTAAGTACATTATCAAAATATGTTTTGATAGTGGTATCTGAAGGGATATGATCCCTTGGCCGCAAATGCATCTTTAAGAGAAAGACAAATGCAATTGGAATATAGTAAGCCACATTGATAAGAATAATACCGTGAATTTCAAATGTTGAAATTAACATAACAGATTCGCCATTCGATCTGCTCAAGTTGGTTTGGATTTACTCACAAAATTATCACATGGTATGACTTTATGTTTTGGTACATATGTGTCAAAACAGAAAATTAAAAATAATGATTTAGAGTAAATTGTTTACACATAATAACTAAAGTGTATCGAAGTCAGTGGGAACGATATTGAGTTTTCAGGTTTTTGAATATGATCCAAGAACAGACACAAAAGTATCATTCGACAAGAATCAAAATTGAACAAATGTGTTGATAGAAATATCAAATAAGTTTAATTGTCAATCAAAATGCAGAGGAAGCGTGTGCTCATAAGAAAGAAAGTTAAAAGTTACATAGATATTCCTAAACCATACATAAACAACACACTGCTGATTATTAATGATGTACTTGTGTTAAAATCAGCTTTAGGTGTTCTAATACTTGATGTTGGATTTGTAAATAATGTCTTTTATAGTAAGTATACAAGATATTGGGAATATCCCAAACGATATGCAAGGACACCTTATTAAAATGTTTAATATGGAACATGTAAGATGGATTCCTTATGCATTAGGAATAGGAATTATCATATATGTCATGTTGTCTATGATATCGTGATTTGTTTATGTATTTGATGCATGAAGCAAATATCAAGTCCAAATACATATGACTAAATGGTTGTTTGAGGTGTACTCGTGTATTTATGAAAAACTATAGAATTGTTTATAGAAATAATAAACTTCTTATAAAGGAGTGTTCGAACTCAAACTTCATAAGTGATATTGAGTATAATATATTAATAATAAATTCAAGTTAAGAATCTTTAAGTTGGAAATGTTCCAAATGATAGACTATGATGATTCAATAAAAAAAGCTAAGTACATCGCCTTGAATAACACTATAGTAAAAGTAAAGTATATAAATATAAATGCACAAATTTATAACTAAGGTAGGGTGATTCCAAGTGTTGAGAATCCCATAACAATGTCACGATATAGTTCATAACAGAACTAAGAGCTCACTACAAGTCGACATACCCTGAATTGTTCCACATGATAAAACCAGTTTATCTATGTCGAGGAGAGTAGATTGACAGAATAAATAATTGAAACATAATAGCATACTCATTCACTGAGAGACTGACCCAATTGATTGTGAGGAAATCGACTGGAGAGGTTAGAATAAGATTTCATAATTGAACCTAACTGCAAATGGGAGATTGATAGAGTTAGAGGTATGCCTTATGGGGAATTATGTAATTTGTTACATATATCTAACTAGATAACCAATCTTACTTAAAATAAAAGGTGTTTTCTTTCTATTATATATTTGATATAATGTATTATGTTAATTATTTAATTTAATCATAAGTGTATTTAATAGAAAATCCATAAATGGCATGTTTTATAATTGTAGTTACAAAGTATTGCAACAATGAGTAATTTATCACAATAAAAATGAATATATCATTTTAAATATTCCTAGTCAAGATGTATCGAGACTGGATATCGATACATCCATTAAGGCTAGAGTACGCAATGCTCTCCCGATGTTGGGCAGTATATTACTCATGGCTATTGGAGGCACCAAGGGGTTATGTACCGATAGTTATTAGATTACTATGGAATGACTCACTCGATAGTTTTTTGTTGGTTAATATAACTAAGTTCAAATAGAAAATATCGATATGACAAAATTACACAGTTCTCTTAACTGGAGAATACTGTTGATCTTCAATGTAGAAGCTCGACTTTGAATATAGTTAAATCATGTCATGACGTTCATTAAACGACTATAGTTGGGTCAAGTGGAAGTATTGGAAGTGAAATATTTAAGAGAGGATTCGTCTCCTCGGTTATATAAGTTTAGTATCACGTCAACTGAAGTCAACTCAAAGTAAAAGTCTTTGACCAAAGAATTTCAATTAATAATAATTGTTATTATTGAACCAAAGACATTGTGTTTGGACTATAGAGTTGAATATAGACGATATTGAAATTTTGACCACTACCAAATTCCGTAAGTCCAAAGTGATATGGTTTTAACGAAGAGAATTGGTGTAAACAATTATCACAGCCGGGTAACACTTAATGAAGTAAATTTTTATTTTATCAAAACCAAGTAAGTGAAAAATTTGGTTAAAATGTCACACCACTTGCTAAGTAACTTGTGATGTTGAAATTCGAATAGTTCGATATTAATCGCTGACCAAATTTACGCCCAACTGGTCACACAACTGAAACGACGAATACTCCTTTGACCAAACGATTTAATTAATTTGTAATTGTTGTAAATTAATTAATATTTATGAAATGTTAATTACAAAATTTTACTCTGATTTGATGACCAAATATTATTAGATATATTTATAATAGTTATAAATATATTGATCGATATACGATACGCGTTTAAATAGGATTTAAATGTAAAATATTTGTCTGGGCTTTAAATGGTTTGAAGCCGATATATGGGGTTGAAATATTTGGACATAATGGAGCAAGAAAGGGGCGGCTATGTGTGGGTTAGAGGGATTTGATTTGAATGGCTAAGGTAGAAGAGAATTGGTAAGAGATAAAGGAGGATCTATCCTAACTTGTCTCTAAACTCTCCTCTGTATAAAAATCACCAACCACACTTGTTAGAGAATTTTTTAGCCTCCAAATCCTCTATATTTCTGGACGAAACCTACCTCCTCCATCCTCTATCCTCCATCATTTCAAGTTCAAATCAAATCAAATACATTTCTATTCGATAGCTGGTGGTCATATGTTCAGGGACTAGCAATTACTGGATTGGAAATCAGTTCAGGGAGCAAATTTCATCATTTCGAGGTGTACTTACAGGCTTTGGATATAAGGTATATTCCTAATATATTTTGAATATTAATATAGTTATATTATGTTCATATATCATACATTATTGTTAGTTAGGTGACGATTCCAACATATAAATATATTGTCACATTCAGATTGGTTGTACGTTTACATATTATATGTAAAAAAATTGTCATGTATATAATAGCAGAGTTCAAAATAAAAAAATATACAAATATTTTATTTTTAAATAATTTAATATACAATTTTTAGATATATATATATATATTTATATATATATATATTTATATATATAGTTTGAATATTTAAATATTGCATCATACTTATACAAAATATGGTTATATTATTTTATATATAAAATTTTATAAGCATAGTAATTTCGGTAGAAATAAAAATAATTTATATATATATATATATATTATTCAAATATTTTTCAATCAATCAATTGTATAAATTAATTATATTAATATATATATGATATATAATTTATATTTTATAAAATTAAATTATTGCTTAACATGCTCTTACCAGGAAAAATACATTTTTTTATATTTTAAAATATTTATTTAATAGCCAAGAATTAAAAATAGGTTTAGAATTTGTTTTAAATTATAAAATTACATTTTAAATATTTAAAATTACAAAATACCAATTAGAAATTTACTAAATATTCAAAATTTAAACTAAGTTTCAAAATTAACCTTTTTATTCAGTTTTTAATTAATATCTGATTGGATATTTATTTTTATAATATATTTTAAATTTTAAAAAAAAATCCAAGCCATGCACATGACCTGGTGTATATATTTATTTAAAATATATATTTTGTATTTTTTAAAATATTAATATATATATATATTATGTTATTTATACATACATATAAATATTTAATATATGTGTGTGTGTATGTGTTTGTTTAAAAATTATATGTAATATATATATATATCGTTTTCAGCTTTAAAAAATTAAATTTAATATAATTGATAAATGATTAAAATTTACTTGTATATTTACGAATATATATAATGTTAAAATATCATACATATGTTTATATATATAATTATTTAAGTAAAAGAGGGAATTAGGGAGAAGGACAAACTTTGACAAAAAATTAGTCTTAAGGACGTCAAGTTTTATTTTTTGGTTGAAGGACAAACTTTGAAAAAAATTAGGTTGAAGGACAATGCTAGTTCTAAGTAGCATTATATTCAGTTTTTACACTATACAAAATGCTAGTTCTAACTAGCATTATATTCAGTTTATACACTATACAAAATGCTAGTTCTAACTAGCATTGTCCTTCAGCCTAATTTTTGTTCAAAGTTTGTCCTTCAGCCCAAAAATGAAATTTGATGTCCTTCACCCTTAATTTTTTTCAAAGTTTGTCCTTATGCCTATTTTCGACTAAGTAAAATATAGTTTATATACATACACACACACATACACATATATAAGTATTTACAACATTCGTATAAATTAATCAGGAAATTATTGTCAAGGACAAAATTTCTCAGCATTTTAGCCTCAAGGACAGACCTTCGGTATTTTAGGCTGAAGGACAACTTTTTTTAGGTATCAGTTTTTACAGTTTTTAGGTATCAGTTTGTAGTTATCGGTAGTAGTTTTTAGTTCGGTAGCAGTTTTGGAAAAATGTTTGTCCTTATGAATAATTTTGAAAGAATGTTTGTCCTTATGAATAATTTTTAGGAGAATGTTTTTCCTTGTGGTTAAAATATTGAGATCGTGTCCTTGAGGCTAAAAATATACAAATTTTTGTCCTTTAAATTAATTCCCCCTAAATTAATATATATAGACATGCATTTGGACAATATATTTGTATATTGGATGAGTGAACGTTCCTGTTGTGGTGTAAATCCCAACACTTGTACATGGACATGTTATACTTTGCACGGATTGATATGTTACACATGCATACACACATATATGTGTATGATACACACACATATATAATACAACATTAATTAAAAATGTAAAATGATTTTATAAATATAAATAAAATAAAGATTTTATTTAAAAGAAATTTAGAGCATTCTAAATAAATTAGATTTCATAGGCCCAATAAAGATCCAAAATGGTAGAAAAAAATTGTAATTCACCCATTACTTCTGCTATGGGTTGGCCCAGTTCCAACAATTTCAGAGTTACTAACCTAAGTACTATCATCAACCTGGAAAATTATAACTACATGTTCTCACAATTGCTGATATATACATACTAGTAGTGCAGCGGAATTAAAAATACACTGGTAGGAGAATGGAAGCATCCAGCTCGTCTCCTGAAGCTTCAAGCGTCCATGGTAAAAATTCTTTCCTCTGCCCACTCGAAAGAGCATCTGAGGATTTAAGGGGAAAATAAAACCATGATTCAAACATAAGTCTAGTGCAAGAAACTCAAGAAATACGGGTCCATATAATAGTACTTTTAAGACCAACCGAATCACCGGAATGGGTTTTCCCCATGAAAGAACCAAAACTATATAATAAGTACATAAGATGACATAATAGATAGTGTTTAGGGTGTAGAATATAAGAAAATAGTTTGCTGCTTGCATCTCACCTCACAACAATATTAGGTATACAATCAAAACAGCTAAGGGTTGCGTTCGCATATGGATTTCCATTGGAGGTGCCCTCAGTACGTCAAGACAGGCCTTTTGACAAAGGTTAAAAACTACCTTCTGAAGCCATGTATGTCTCTAGATAAAACATGCTACGAAAGAAAACATAACCGGTCCATGCCCAAACACATGATACTGAATACCATCAACTCCCACTAACATCAATTGTAAGCATCTCTAGATATATGGAGTTGATGTACCCTTAGGTTAGCTAAACCCACTAGCAATGTCCCTACTCTATTTTCTATCATTTATGATGGTGAAGTCACATTTTTAGCACTCAACACACGAGCTCTCACCACTCGAACAATTCATGAACCTCTCCATGGATTCCAGCAAAAGTCATCTGATGAATGCTAATTATGTCCTTTCTCTTGGAATTATCCTTAAGATAGACAGTGCAACATGGTAGAATCGTTCAAAATGTTAACTCTAACCACTCCCTTGGAGCTACCCTCGGGATAGACAATCCAACTTTATAACATTTCGCTCCACATCCGCTTTCATAACATATAACTTCTATGTCGGTTCTGAAGAGGTTACGATTTTGAGTTATCTCATACAAGTATACTCTTCCCGATAACGAATTCTTCAAAACCAAATCGGTGAATTTCTGATCAACTCAATTCTGGTTTTTTCAAAAGTAAGCTGACGATACATAGGAGTCTTCCCCATGGGATCTCGAATATATGTTCTTAAAGCGAGGGATGTTTCATACGAATGAGTCCTCCTTGGGGGATCTCAAACTGTATAAATGCACTAAGCTTTTAAATACCTTCTAAATAAATTTTGGTCAAGTTCAATAGCAATAAAAATGATCGCATATGGAAATCAAGTCTCATATACTTATCATCATTTTCGACCTTATCAACTTACGTTAACCCTCAATCAAGCGTAAAGCCAGGTAGGTTAGGACACTTGTTGCACTAGAGCCCTACCTTGACACATCATTCTTAAATCTCACAGATAGATTAAGTCTACTTTATCGACTTTCAGTGCTAAGTATAGAAATAAATACTTTCCTTAGACGAAAAAACACACAAACACGATCAAATCACACAAGCGACTAAAATCCCCTTTTATCAAATAATACTTCTTTGTCTATAATTGTATATGTATTTAAAATAATTAATAAATGATATATATATATATATGTCTACTACTACACTATTTATTCTTCTCTTTTCATTCTTCAAAATATATTCAAATACTTATCCCAAATGTATAAGAATATTTCAAATCATTTAATAAGTTTTTCCACTCAAAAGTATAATCAAAGAGGTTAAAAACAAATGTCCTTTAAACATTGTTACTATAAACCCCTTCTCTCTTTTATAAATTAAACCGTTACTTTTCTAACCTTTTTCCCAAAACGCTTTATACTTATCTTTATCTTTAAAATACTCTTTTTAAAGATCAAAGTATATCAACATTTTTTAACAAGATAATATACCTTTTAAATAACTTCTCAAAACAATTTATTATAACTAAATGTTATATAAAACTCCATTTATCCTTTTGTAAAATATTTAACCCACTTTTCCAAACTTATATATATATATAAATACTTTTAAAATACTTAGATATGTTTTATATGTACATATAAAATATTATACAAAATAACTAATTTAGAATCTACTAAAAACAATTTTAAACAAGTGTTACATATAAAGAAAAATCCTTTACTTTAGAAATTCATATATATTTACTAAAAATATATTTAAACTTGAAATTACATTTAAAATACTCATAAACATATTGTTAGTCATCCCTAAAAATATTTAATAAAATTAATCAATTTACAAATTATTTTTAGACATATGTTAGTCGCTAAAATGGTTAATATAACACAACAGTCAATGTTATAATTGAGTTAGAACTGCCATTGTAGGGTCAAAGTTGATGTTGTTAAGTGCGGTTAGAAAGTCCTGGCAGAGAACTCTTAAAAATACTTTATACTTTGGACCGTTTTCACTAAGCTACAAAGCGATTTAGGTCAGATTTTTTTTCAATAAGTGCTTTACTTAGAGAAAAAAAATAACCATGAAAAGAAATCTCAAAAAATATGTTTCTAAATCATATTAAAAATCACCAAAAACTAGATATTTTCAAGTGCACAAATAGTGACATTTTCACCTTTTAACCTATGTTCTACATGTTTTGCACTTTCGTGAACCTTTTCTTTGTTGTCATATACACTAATATAAGTGTAGAGCAATATATACTTTTCAATGGTGGGTTAACTTACCAAACTCTTTGTTAATATCAAGCCTGAGCCCTAAAAACACATGAACATTTCCTCTCATCACCCAAAGCAAGATGAACACCTTACTAGCCACCATAAAGCTCATGACCACCTTTTCCCTTCCACCTCTTACTCATGGCCATGGGTTGTGGGCCCCCTTATGCCTCCTTCCTTCATCATTTGACTTGATATTCCTTGCTTCTATGTTATGATAGGTCCTTTGCTTGAGTTTGAGAAGGTTTGGAGTTGTTTTACTTTGGTTTTAGATTTAAAGATAAGAGAGTACAAAGCTTGAAGACATAATTTTTTACGCTTTAATTTGTGAAATAGATTTGCGAGCTATGTGTATTTTTATATAGATGTGTTCAAGAGGTCATCCCCTCCCCTTGTCGCTCCTACTACCGGCCACCATGCACCCTCCCCTCATATGCACACAAAATATCTCCTTTTGTAAACATCTTCTCCAAAATATCTTTTTAAAATATCTTCTCTAATCCATCCACTAACCACTCCACTAATCACTCCTCTAAACACCTTTAGTTAGCCATAACTTGCAAAATATTTTTATTAACTATTAATGATTGCACTAATTTATTAGACATGTCCAAAAAGTTCGAGCAACTTTTATTGAGTAAAAATTCGTTTATTGATAAAACAATTTTTGGCCACATTGTCAATTTTTCCTCGAAATATTTTTTTTGTAAAAACATTTCACAAATGAGTTTCTTATCATTATCCACAATTAAAAACATGTTCATTAGGGTTATAAAATCAATTTTATCGCATTTAACTCAAATTGAAATATTTAAATTCGAAGTGTTTAAAATTACGGGTTGCTATATTCTCCCTCACTTAAAACATTTCATCCCCGAAATTCTAGCATGATCAACAGAAAGAAACAAGTACATATCAATTCTTAAACATTATTCAAAATTACTAGC
This sequence comes from Allium fistulosum, assembly GCA_030737815.1. Lineage (NCBI taxonomy): Eukaryota > Viridiplantae > Streptophyta > Magnoliopsida > Asparagales > Amaryllidaceae > Allium > Allium fistulosum. The sequence goes on along the minus strand of CM060908.1, from coordinate 633,689,019 downwards.
AAACAAGTTTAAGGTTTTCCCAAGTTCCAAAACGCTCTCAATCGCACAACGAAAATAAATAATTTACTAAGCGTACCTGACGCTCATCATCCTCAGGTTATTACTTAGAGGATTATTCCAACAACCCCATAACAAATCGAAAAGTCATTCCATAAACTCTTCCAAGCCAGTAAAACTTTACACACACACACATTAAAGTTTGTATTATGTACATGGATCGCCTATACGTGATATCTGATCTGATCACTTGCTCGGTCACGTAAATTTCACATTCAAGCCGGTGTAGATCACCTGACCTCTCTAGTGCGGACCCTGATTTGGTTCCGTGATTAGATACATATGGTTCCCTTATACAGCTATATGCTACAATAGAAAACTCCAGGACCATATCAAAAATCCGTTTCAAGCATTCGCTGACGAAAATCGAGTGAAAAATCCTAGTTCAGACCGGTGTAAATGACCTAGAAACCTTATGCTCGATTCTTGGATTAAGAACTGTCATGCGAATAAAATGATCTACGTACAAACTATGGATTTTATCCCATTTGGACCAACTATAAAACAAGGCTTTCAAATAATTTCTTCAACTATACCAATTAGTTTTTTTCCATCGCATTCATTTACACAAATAATATATCTCATTTAGTACTAAAATCATTTGTAAAACATTTTATTATGACATAACTTTAATTATAAACCATTTCATAAAAGCATACCTCAAGTTCATACTTGTATAATACTCTACTACATCCTTATAGTATATACAAAACATTAGATTCCTTTTACTTTTTAAAATTTAGATGAAGGCCCAAAATAAACTTGGGTCTTATAGCCGAGTCAACTTTTCGACTTCTTTATATGTCGGGGCTGGCAAGTAGCTAGGAAGAGAAGGGCACTGGTATCCAAACTTAGGCCTAGAGTCTACTTTCCTTATACACCCTTATGGTAAAAACATTTATTGGTCAACTAATAACACTGAATGATTTACATAACGTGGATGTTCAATAAATTTAAAAGTTGTGTTAATTTACTACATTCTCGATTGAAGAGCTATATAAACTTATCTTTATATTTTTTTAAATACCTTGCTTTAAGATCTATAACGATTCGGAAGTTTTAGATTGTCAAAAATCATCGCGAAAATCTGTTCGTTCTAAAATTGACAAATAAAAACCACCAAACATACACATCATAATATGATGGAAATAACACATTGTCCTAAATGTATAGGATACATGTGACAATAAAATAACTTATCATAGTTTCACTTAGTTACTAGACAAACTTTACTACAATGGGAAACATGAAAGGTTCTATAATTATTTGGGCTATGCCACTACCATTTGGGCTCCCTACATATTATACATACAAACTAATATCAAACTACCCTATATAAAAATTGTATTACCAAAACTACTTTATATCAAACTAATTTATATTTTATATCGAATTTCTTTATAAAAAACTTTAGAACTAAATACCCGGGTTTTATCTCAAATCCTTTGAAATAATAATATATATATAGCTTTTGTATATCAAATCATAATTTTTGGGATTAAATCAAAATCACTTTCAAAGCGGTATCAAATACTTCATATAATAATGCTAGGTATCATGACCATAAACCAATTTCTCAAATATTTACTTTAAAATCCATAGAAAATATGCAAATAGATCAGGTAACACCATATTGATACAAGGAAACATGTCCTACCAAGTCATATAATATATCCCCTTAATGTGAAGAGTGATACTTATGAGAAGTGCTTACTAACTGAACACTTCTCTCACCCATATTTAGTCATTATCGAGTCGCTTGAACTAGGTAACATAAAAATACCATGTTTTCAAATTGATTTGCTGATTCTAAGAGCAACCTCGAATTCGAACAAATCTTAAAACTCTTTTTAAAATATTAATATTCACAAACACTTTCAAATAATACTATTATTAATTTCTCTAAAATCTTGGAAACCATTTTCAAAGACACTGGGATTTAAGTTCTCAAAATATCGGTTTAAATCCTCTTTGCTTATAAACTATACTCGGAAAATTTATACTATAGTACTTTTATTAAAATAAACTTCTAATCATTATCATCGAATGCCTTATAGTCAAACAATGAAATTTTAATCATAAGGTGTTTATATCCAATGCACTCACAAATACTGTCTACCAAACACATGCAGTTAAACGGTAACTGCTCATGAACTGGTTGGGCACAAATCAATAATCAATCAGAGATAATAAATGCTCATATATTAGTCGAGCATCAATCAAAGATAATAAATGCTCATAAACTGGCCAAGCATGACAAGCAAATATACAAGTAATAATAATGCTCATAAACTGGCCAAGCACAACTAACTAATCAATGAGGAATAATAAATGCTCATCATTATACATTATATTAATTAAGCTACATCTTACTAATCATACTTGTATAAATTAAATTTATATAAGATCTTTTAATTTTTGCAGTTGGAATACCTTTAAGGCATACATTTATAACAACTACAAATACGCTATCATATATATATATATATATATATATATATATATAGTACACACAACTCATTCTAGGGCATCGCTTACACTATCTATAATAAGTTTACCCAACCAAAGGTAAGGTGTTCGCTAAACCTTTGGCTCTAATACCAAATGTAATGACCCGACTTCTCAACTCCCAAATGTTGATACTGGTACATCCACATGCCAAACATCCAAGTGCCAGAAAGACAGATTGTTAGGGTAAACAATAAGAAAAGGAAAAGGAACAAGTAAGGAAGAAAAAAACATCTGAATTTCACAACGCAATGATAACAAAATGATATTACAAAGGGTTATTTTAAGATACAATGTAAGTTCAGAGTTACTAACCTAAGTACTACCATCAACATGGGCAACTATAACTGCCTGTCCTCACAATTGTTTATATATACATACTAGTAGTGCAATGGAAATAAAAATACACAGGTAGGAGAATAGAAGCATCCGGCTCATCTCTTGAAGTTCCAAGCATCCATAGTAAAACTGCTTACCTCGGCCTACTCGAAAGAGAAGGCGGGGATTTAAGAGAAAAATAAAACCACGAGTCAAACATAAGTCCGATGTGAGAAACTCAAGAAATATGGGTCTATAGTACCTTTTGAGACCAACCAAATCACTGGAATGGTTTTCCCCTCAAAAGAACAAAGATTATTTATTAAGTAAATAAGGTGATATAATAAATAGTGTCTAGGGTGTAGAATATAAATCAGAACATAACCGTGCTACTTGCATCTCACATCATAACAATATTAGATATAAAATCAAAACCGCTATGGGTTGCATTTGCATATGGATTTCTATTGAAGGTACCCTAAGTATGTCGAGGCGGGCCTCTTGACAAGGGTTAGAAACTACCTTCTGAAGCCACATATATCCCTAGATAAAATGTACTACAAAGGAAAACATAAATAGTCAATCCTAAATACATGATATCGAATATCATCAACTCCCACAAGTATCAATCGTAAGCATTTTTAGATATATGGAATTGATGTACTCTTAGGTTGGCTAAAACCATTAGCTATGCCTTACTCTATTTTCTATCATTTTCGACGGTGAAGTCGCATTTTCAGCATCTCAACACATGAGCCCTCATCACTCGAGCAGTTCACAGACCTCTACATGAATTCTAGCATAAGTCATCTGATGAATGCTAACTCTATCCTCTCTCTTAGAATCATCCTCAAGATAGACAGTGCAACATGATAGCACCGTTCAAAATGTTAACTCTAACCTCTCCCTCGGAGTTACCCTCAGGATATATAGTCCAACCCTATAACATTTCGCTCTACAACTGCTTCCATAACATATAAATCATATATTGGTTTTGAAGTGGTTATAGTTTAGAGTTATCTTACATAAGTATACTCTCCCTCATATCGGACATTTCAAAACCAAATCAGTGAATGTTTGGTTAACTCAATTATGGTTCTTTCAGTAGTAAGCGAATGATATATAGGAGTCCTCCCGGGGGATCTCGAATATACATTCTTAAAGCAAGGGACGTTTCATATGAATGAGTCCTCCCTAGGGATCTCAAACCATATACACCCGTGAATTTTTTATATACTTCCTATGTAAATTTTGGTTATGTTCAATAGCAAAAAAAAAGATCGCGTATGGAAATCAAGTCTCATAAACTTATCACCCTTTCTAACCTTCTCAACTTTCACTATCCCTCGGTCAAGAATGAAGCTAGGTACATTAGGACACTTGTTACACTAGAGCCCTACCTTTTGGTACAACATTATTAACTCTCATAGACGAAACAAATCTACTTTGTCGACTTTTAGTGCTAAGTACATGAGTAAATACTTTCCTTAGATGAATAAACCCACAAATACGATCAAATCACAGAAGAGACTTGTAATCCCCTTTTACCAAATAACCATAAAAGGAACCCCTAAGGATATGCTTCTAATTCATATTAAAAATACCAAAAACTAGATATTTTCAAGTGCACAAACAGCGACCTTTTCGCCTTCTAACTTTTGTAACTTTTGTTCTGCATGTTCTACACTTTTGCAAGCCTTTTCTTTGCTTCACATACACTAATATAAGTGCAAAGCATAACCAAAATATATTTTATCCAAATTATATTTATAAATCATCACTTTAAACTCGTTTAAAGTCAAGGGATTACTAAGTGCACTTATAGCGAGTATTTCACTTCAAACAATTTCACATGCACTTCAACTCCACACACAACCCAACCAAGCATGTAAACATCAAGTCTAGGCCATGTCATGTGTTCTAGAGGGTAATAGAAGCAATTATACTACATATAAAGTATTATTTTCTTTCAAAATTAAGATGGATCCAAATATAACTTTAATTAGTTAATGTCATAACTTTATATTAACACACAATATATACTTTTCAATGGTGGGTTAACCGACCAAACTCCTTGCTAATATCAAGCGCAAGCCCTTAAGAACACGTGAACACTTCCTACCATCACTCAAAGCAAGATGAACAACTCCCTAGCCACCAAAAAGCTCACTGCCACCCTTTCCCTTCCACCTCTTACTTATGACCATGGGTTGTGGGCCCCTTTATGCCTCCTTCCTTCATTATTTAACTTGATATTCCTTGCTCCTATGTTGCGTTAGGTCCTTTGATTGAGTTTGAAAAGGTTTCGAGTTATTTTACTTTGGTTTTATAAGTTAAAAAAAGAGAATAAGAAGCATGAAGACATAGTTTATTGTGCTTTAATTTATGACATGGATTTGTGAGCTTTGTATATTTTTATATAGAAGTGTTTAAGAGGTCATCTCCTCCCCTTATCCCCCTTATATCCGGCCACCATGCACCCTCCCCCAAACATGCACATAAAATATCTCCTTTTGTAGGTATCTTCTTCAAAATATCTCTTTAAAATATCTTCTCTAATCCACTCACTAAACACTCCACTACTTACTTCCCTAAACACCTTTAGCTAGCAATAACTAGCAAAATATTTTTATTAACTATTAATGACTATACTAGTTCATTAGACATGTCCAAAAAGGTCCACAACCTTTATCGAGTAATATGTCGTTTACTAATAAAACAATTTTCGGTCACATTATCGATTTAAATTCAAATATTTATTTTTGTGAAAACATGTCACAAATGATTTCCTTATCATTATCCATAATTAAAAACATGTTCATTAGGGTTATAAAACCAATATTATCATATTTAACTCAAATTCAAATATTTAAACAATTCAAATATTTAAATACGAATTGCCTAAAATTGGGTCGCTACATAAAATCTCTGTCCAAAGTAAATCAGTTAAGTGATAACTATCACAATCAGGGACTTTAAAGTGGTACTATGCAATTAACTACATATATTATTAGAGTTTTTGACCATTGGCTAAACTCTATATATCTTAGTGATATAGTGATGATGAAAAGATAATGTGCATAGAATATCATTATTTATGGTGTACCTTATATAGATTAGAAATTGGATTTCGCTCAAACGATATATAAGTGATTGGACTCGTGCCTTGTATTGTATTTTAGCAAAGTGAATACAAAATTTAATATTTAAATTGTTTAAATTATTTAGAATCGAGTTTACACAGGGAATCAACATAATAGTGTTGTTAGCAATTTTCGGAATTAAACTTATTTAAATTAATTTATAAATATAATAAATTAACAGTAAAAAATAGTGCAAATGCTGTATTAAATTTTTATGGCCTTTATTTATTTATGTTGGGCCTTGAAAAATTGAAATAATATATAAGTGTTATATATTAATTAATTAATCATATGGATTTAAATAAATATTTAATTAATTACTAAACGATGTTAATTAGGCCTAACATAATGGAATTAAAGCCTAAAGGTGGGTCGGCCATATCCAAGAGGGGATAGGGTTGGAAACTTCTCTTTGACCAATATCAGATCTAGTGTAAAGAAAAGAGATAAAGGTGGAAATGTTTGTGATATTAGGTGGCTATAAATGACACCACCTTTTCTCATTGAACATATAGAAAAAAGCCTAGCTCTTATCAAACTAGTTAAGCTTATAGTTAGAATATCGAAAAGGAAATCTAACGACACAACATATAAACGGCCTTTAAGATCCGAGGTAAATATTTAATTTCAAATCATTTATTACATGTATGTGTGCCTGTCAAATTCATTTTCAGTCAAAAAAATTTCAAAACCAAATTATTATTTAAAATATAGGTATATATATTATATGCATATATATATATTTTATATAAAATGAATTTTTCTCTTGGCCAAAACCAAAGGAAATGTGCACATATTATTTAATTATATATGTATACATGTAATTTTAAATAAATATATGTGTATTCATGTATGTTTATATGTATCTTTTACTTCTCGAATGTATAGAAAAAGTCTTTTTGGCTTGTTCCTAACAACATTTTTATGTATACAATGCATAACTAAAATAAGGTTAACTTTAAATTTCAAAATTTATTTTTTTAAATATACATGTATACATTATCCGTGCAATATATTAATTATTTTTGGACTAACTATGTGGATCTAAATAAATTTAATATTTAAATTATATATATGGTATTATTTTATAATGATATTGAAAGAGTTAGGAGTATACCCTAGGGGAAATTATGTAATTTGTTACATATGTCTAAATCTATGATCATACTTATTCGTAATAAAGGTATTTGATTTTTATAATGTACTTTGTTATCCAGTGATATACTTAACAAAATAAATTAGTTTAAGATATATTAAAATAGAAATGATTTGAATGATATGTTATGCGATAATAATTATAAGGAGTTGTAATCATGAGAAAATGATCATAATATAATTAACGTATTATTTTAAATATTCTTGGTCAAGATGTTTTGAGAAAGGATATTGATACATCTACCGAGTACAGAGTACATAACGCTCTCCAAAAGTTGGGCAGTATATTGCTCATGGCTGTTGGGGACACTAAGAAGTTACATTATGATAGTTATTGGATAACTATGGAATGACTCATCCGAGAGTTTCCTATTGATTAATAACAACCAGGTCAAACAGGAAATCTCAAAGTAACGATATTACATAGTTATCTCGACTTGAGAATACTGTTGAACTTCATGTGGAAACACCATTTTGATTATAGTTAAATTATGGTATGACTTCCATCGAACGACTATAGTTAGGTCTAAGTTGAAGTGTTAGAAGTGAAACACTATTCAATGGAGAATTTGTCTCCTCTTTGTTTTATGAGCTTAGTATCATGGTCAATTGTAGTCAACTCAAAGTCAAAATCTTTAGCCAGAGTAGTACAGTTAATAATAATTGTTATTATTGAACCAATGACTTTGTTTATGGACCAACCAAGTTGAATGTGGATAGTATTGGAATTTTTACCAAAACCTAAAGTGAGTATAGTATTAATGTTGGTGTAATTAATCATTACTAAAAGGTACTGTCTAATTATAAAGTTGGATTTTACCAATGAGATTTGTAAGCGATGAATGAAGTTAAACTTTCACACCACTAGCTAAAAAGACATGTAAACAATAAGATTTGGATTATTTGAATATTAGCCATTGGTAAATTCATACCTATGAGTCGCACAACTGAGTCAATTCAATCTTCGAATCACTACTGATTTAATTGATTTATAATGATTATAAATTAATTAATATTTATGAAATATTAATTAATATTATTTTTATTAAATAGGGCATGTTTACTAAATTGGAGTTGCCACTAGAATTGTTTGGAGTGTTATTCATAATTTAATGGATGCATATAAAAGTTATATATGTCGATATACGATATCAATAAGAATTTAAATTGGATTTAAATAAGATAATTTACTAATGGGTTTGGAAGTGAATTTGGTCTATTTATGGCCCTAGATATGGTCGACCAAGATAGCAGGGAGGAAGTCGAAGTTCTGACTTAGTAAGGAGAGATTAGTGCTAGATTGATAGAGTTAGGGGTATGCCCTAAGCGCAATCTGTGATTTATTGTAAATTGTTAACTTTGTAATGAAATCTCATTCAAAATAAAAGGTAGGCAGTTCTATAATTTATTGTAAATTATTAACTCTGTAATGAAATCTCATTCGAAATAAAAGGTGCTTTTATATCTATTATATACTTGTTATAATGTGTTATATTAATTAATTATTTAATTTAATTATATTTAATATAAAATTCATAAATGGTGTGTTTTGTGATAGTAATTACAATGTATTGTAATCATGAGTAATTTATCACAATATAATAAACACGTCGTTTTAAATATTCATAGTCAAAATGTATCGAGACTAGATATCGATAAATCCACTGAGACTAGAGTACGTAATGCTCTTCAAATATTGGGCAGTGTATTACTCATGGTTGCTGGGGGCACCAAGGGGTTATGTACCGATATATATTGGATAATCATGGAATGACTCATTCATTAATAGTTTTCTATTAGTTAATATAACTAAGGTCAAACAGAAAATATTGATGTCGCAATATTACACAATTCTCTCGACTTGAGAGTACCGTCGATCTTTCAATGTGGAAACTCCACGTTGATTATAGTTAAATCATGGTACAACATTCGTCAAACAACTATAGTTGGTCGAGTTGAAGCATTGAAAGTGAAACACCATTCAATAGAGAATTCATCCCCTCGGTTATATGAGTTTAGTATTATGGTTAATTGAGATCAACTTAAATTCAAAGTCTCTAGCCAGAGCAGTTCGGTTAATGATAGTTGTTATTATTGAATCAAGGACTTTGTGTTTAGACTGTACAAGTTGAATGTGGATGATAATGGAATTTTGACCATTACCAAATTCCGTAAGTTTTAATGTGATATAGTTTTAACAAAGAAAATTGGTGAAAATAATTGTCACCACCAAAGACCGCTTAAAATAAGTAAAATTGGATTTTACCGAAGCTGTTTAAGCAATAAATTTGGCCATAAATGCTAGTTAATTAAATTAAATTATAATTTTTATGAATTAATTAATATTTATGAAATATTAATTATTAATTTTTATTTGATTTGTGTTAATCGGTATTGAAAATAGTGCGTATATAAAAGTTGCATACACACGTATCGATATACAATATCGATGTACGTTTAAGTTACACGTAAATGTATATTATCTGATCGGGCTTGAAGCTAGGAGGCCCATATTGGGGCAAGGTATGTCCGACTATACATGGGTAAGAGGAGAGGTTGAATTCGATCCAAATGAGTTTTGAGTTGATGGAGAAATTTATGGATCTAGATCTATTTTCAGCTCCTTTATTTCTTTTCTATTTAAACTCCCTTAACTTCCCATTTGAGTTGCTTCCATTTTGCTCTCTATCTAGCCCCCTTTACTCCATCGTTTCAAACTTTAAAACACAAGTCTGAATCAAATATCAACAAGGTGCGTAGATCTTTCAGTTGGGTAGCACTTTCTAGAGGAGATTAGATACATATTTAAAGAAGTTCGATCGATTCTGCATTCAAGTGTCATTCAATGCTATAGTTGAGGTAATATCCTTATTTACGAATTTATAAAGTTATTTGATCTTGTTATCATATGTGGTTATATTATTTACTTATCCTGAATCCATATAACTATATGCCCTCGGCCTAGAATATGTATTTGTATAAATATGTTATAAACATATGTGTGTGTGTTTCATTAACGACTATTTTTTTTTCAAAATTTAAAACGACAAAATGTTTTAAATGAAAGAATGGTTTTTTAAATTATATAATTATACATAAAATATTTATAAATCATTTTATTCTATTTAAACATATTCGAAACTATAAAAAATCATATATTTTAATAATTCTGAATATATATATATATATTAAAACAGTATACTAGATAATTTTAAATAATTTATAAATGCATATATGTATAATTAAGTAAATGTATATAATTTTAAACATTATAAACTATTTTATTAAAAACTAAAAAAGGAATAAATTTCCGTATGAATTCTTTTTAAATTTTTTATACAGATATATATAAATTAAAATCCAAATGGTTTTTAAAATAATAAAAATAGATTTTGTCAAATTAAAGTATTGGCCGAAATGAAAAAATATGTGTATATATTTTTAATTATGCAAGATTTTAATTGTAAATGTTTTTAGACATATATATATATATACGTATATGTATATGTATGTATGTACGTACGTATGTTCAAAAAAATTTATTTTATTTCTGTACATATTTATATTATATTAAATATAATTCATCTACAAAATTGAATTTTTAATTTGAATTCAATAGATATTTAAAAATTTAGATCTAGATTTAAAATTTGAATTTCAAAATTTGAATTTGAAACACCTATATTCGTATATTTATAAATATCATTTTATGTAAAAATATATGTACGTTTACATATATATGTATATGTATATGTATATGTATGTGTATGTATATTTGTGTATATATATTTCAAATAAAAATATTATTTTTATTATATATATACACACATGTATATATACATATATATTTTAAACATATATGTATATGGAGAGGCTAACATATCTGTTGCGATGTAAATCACGACAGTTAGATACGGGTATGTTAAACCATGTATAATGTACATGTTGCATGTACACGTACATGTGTATATGATACACATTCACATATACATTATACGAGATTAAATAAATTCCTTTTATTAATGAATAAAATAAAATAATGATTTTATCTAAAACTAAATTTAGATCAGATCTAAATAAATTTAGACTTCGTTGGCCCAATAAGATCAAAATGGAAAAAAAATTGAAATTTACCCATTTAACTCACTACGTGTTGGCCCAGTCCCAACATAGATCTTTCAGCCATCTCTCCTTGTAAAAAGCAACCTAAAGCATTTGATTTTGGTTTACATTTTTTCCTCCTCCTTTCTTCATTTATGACCACATGCATCATCCCTCCTTCATCTACATTCCAAACTTCATTCACCTCCAGTTAATTAAATGAAGTCAAATCCGGCGTTGGCACGTCGTTTATTTGTAACAGTGAGCGTAGATCTGTAAGATCAAAGAGGCCCATTACATCAAAGTTTGATTCAAAGGCATAACGTCTTAGGTAACTCCATATCTACATTTAAAAGGATAGTTAGTTGATATTTACGCAATTATATCACCACTTGTATACATATATGTCATTGCCTTTATCAATTCATATATAGTTATTGATTGTTAATTATTAACTATGATTGCTTAATCTAATGCATATGTATAAAAAAACTACTTTGTTACATATGTATAAAATATTTTTGGCCATCACACACACACATATATTATATATATATTCTATTTAAAGCATTATTTATTTATACATATATAAACTAATAATTTAGAATTGTATATTATATTATTGAATTTAAAATTTATGTAATAAAAGCTTGCGGCGATTAAAAAACCTATGTAATAACCGCATATTTTACGATTGTACATTTAAATGTTTTATTTAAATATAGCATCGTTAGTCGGATTTAAGTCCGAAATGTCACTTTTTGCAAGCAGTCGAATTAGGACGCGAGACCACTTCCATTGAGTCCAAAATGGTGTTTGCGACCTTTTTGAGTATAAACATCGACATGTTTGGAGTTGAGTAAAATTTTGATGTTTTCATTTAGGGATTTGGGTTTGGGTTTCAGCCCACCAACCTAACAAATAACCCTAACTCCTCTACTCTTCATCCATTCACTCATTCTATTTCCTAACACTCAAGCTAAAGCAAAAATGGGGGAAGAGATTGGAAATTAGAATTCCAAAACCCTAGTTTGTTTAGGAAATACAAATTCAAGTCCAAAATCCAAGAGAAGCTGGTAAGCATCCTCTTCATCTTCTCCATCTCAATCCCTCTTCAATTTTCAGAAATTCCTATAACCTAACTTAGGAAAAACTTCACCTTTGGTGATAGATTGAAGATTCTAGAGGTGTTATTGAAGAGAAATCAATCTTTGCTTGTTCTAGAGCTTCTCATTTGTTGTTTTGGGTTTAAAAGGTGAGTTTTTGAACTCACATCTATGTCTATATCTTTGATAGTTGTTAGGTAGTAATTCCTAACATCTATTCCTTGTCCATTTGCCTTTGAATTGAATTGGTTTGATGAATATTCCAATTTTTGGTGTTTTGAAGTCAAATCTTTAAAAATCCTATCTTTGATGTTTGAAAATGTTGTTGGAGTGTATCGAAGAGCCTATAAGACTAGGTTGTCACTTGGCATAAATCCCTAGTCTCCATTGCTCGTCCGATCACTTCCGTTGGATTTTTGCCCTTCGTGGGGCTAGACTGGAAATACTGCAATTGACAGTTCAGTCGACTGAACCAGATGGTCAGTCGACTAAATTTGGGACCAGAAAATTCTCTGGCCCTGTGTCAGTCGACTGACCATACAGTTCAGTCGACTGAACTGGGAACAAAAAAGTTCCTGTCCCTATATCAGTCGACTAAACTGCAAAGTCAGTCGACTGAACCTGAAACCCGAGGGTTTCTGGGCATATTTCAGTCGACTGACCCTACAGTACAGTCGACTGAATCTGGGAGATGTGCTTTTTGCCTATTTTGGGCAGTTTTGTGTGGGTTTCCGATTTTTTTATCGATTCTTGATGATCCGAATTGTTGTTATCATTTATCGACTTCGATGACTTCTTTTTCGAGATTTTTGGGAATAACCGTTTTGATGGATTCGGTATCGATTTCTATGGATTTGATTCACGTCTTCGTATGTGAATTTTTGGTGATTGATTGTTTTTACAATCAATTTTTGTGATTTGTCACTTTAAAGTACAAAGGTTTCTATACTAGTAATAAATATTCAAACTCTTTCATAAAGATGATTCCAACTCTATTTTTAATACAAATCTCGTTTATAAAACCGTTTTCCAATCTATTAGTATATACAAACCTTTACCTCATTCGTATGAGAAATCTAATTAAACGGCTTAGCAAAACAAGCGGTATGGAACGCTTGCATTTACTTCGTCGGTTAATTCTTGGACTTGTTCGATTGAACTCTTGTGACAATTTTCGAGTGGAAATCTACAATTTGTTCGTAAATATTTAAGTTAAGCCAGTGGTTATGGGACATGAAGCTAAACTCATTTATTTACTAGCTTAGTGTAATCGACACTTATTGATGATCGATGATGATCATTTTGTGGTTTAGACTAGCGATATGCGATGTCTCTTTGTCCGTGTGGGGGACTGTACCCCATTCTGTTGAGCTTCGTCTCATTTTTATAGGCTAGCGACCTATGGTTTTTATGGAGTTTGGTTCATTGGGCATTCGCTGTACTACGTCATTATTTCGGATTATTTGAGTTAGGTTCGTCGGGCATTCGCTGTACTATGTCGTTGTTCCGACTTATTGGAGTTTGGTTCATCGGGCGTAACGCTGTACTACGTCGATGTTCTGGATTATTTGAGTTTCAGGTTCCTCGGGCGTTCGCTGTACTACGTCGTGGCTCCAGCTCTATGGTTAGCGACCATGGGATATCGACCCGTTTGTGATGAACGTGTTGGTGAGTTTTCATGCTCCCGTTTGTGATAGGCCTTCCCCCCTTTGTGATTTCTGGATTTCTAGTTGATGATTTCTAGAATTGGTGTTTCACCAATTTTGATGATAGGCATTGATGAGCTCTATCAATTATTTGTGTTTTTGGTGAATAATTTAAAGAATGCGATTCTTTTTGGATGTTTGAGATGATTTGGGATATTGTATGATTTTTGTTGTTATTTGATGTATATTTGTCGCGGTATGGCATTATTTTTATCATACGTTTTTGTCATATCTCTTATCCTATCTCACTTTATATGATATTTATAGCTAGACTGGTCCGTTTATTATTTTCTTCTTAAATAATACTCGGGTTAGACCGAGGTATTTCTGGTGCTCCCCTGCTTGACTTCTTATTAGGGTCCGTCACCTGACTTTTAGCTAACTACTTTAGCATAGTAGTTTATGTTAGTATACATTTGAGATAGAGACTCCTTGTTGTATACTTATTCTTTTGTCTAGCACTTGTATCTATTCTTTTGTGATGTTGTGGATCTAGTTTGACCACTAATTTTTGATGTACACTTTTATGTGTTATATTCATATATGTTTTCGTCTTTGTGATATGAATGTATGTGGCTGATTTTTGTTATGCTTATTTCTATATTTGTTTCTGAATTCCTCATAGCCACTATGCGGTAGCTTTGAGTTTGTATATGATATGTCGGATTTCCTCTTGAAATGAAATGTAAGTTATATTATCTGATATATCGATACTTGCACAAAGCAAATTACACAGATGGTCGCTCCTCAACAGCCTTATTCTTCGTGCTAGTCGACGGCATTACCCCATATCATTTTATCTGATATTTATAGCTAGACTGATCCGTTTATTATTTTCTTCTTAAATAATACTCGGGTTAGACCGAGGTATTTCAGGTGCTCCTGCTTGACTTCTTATCAGGGTCCGTCACCTAACTTTTGGCTAACTACTTTAGCATAGTAGTTTTTGTTAGTATACATTTGAGATGGAGACCCCTTGTTGTATACTTATTCTTTTGTCTAGCACTTGTATATATTCTTTTGTTATGTAGTGGATCTAGTTTGACCACTAATTTTTTATGTACACTTTTATGTGTTATATTCATATCTGTTTCCGCCTTTGTGATATGAATGTCTATGACTGATTTGTGTTATGCTTATTTCTATATTTGTTTCTGAAGTCCTCATAGCCACTATGCGGTAGCTTTGAGTTTGTATATGATATGTCGGATTTCCTCTTGAAATGAAATATAAGTTATATTATCTAACATATCAGTACTTGCACAAAGCAATTACACAGATGGTCGCTCCTCAACAGCCTTATTCTTCGTGCTAGTCGACAGCATTACTCCGTAGTGTCCTTGGCTAGTGTGAGTATAGAGGTAGGGCGTCACAGCTTGGTATCAGAGCCAAACTTTGGAACAATGTAGAATAATCTAGCAAGGATCATTGTCCTAAGTCTCTCTTAGGAATCGTTCCTTAGGATTTAATTCGAGTCTTAAGACCCGTTCTATCCTATTTTCTTTTATGATGCCTTGTTTTATCAATCAAGTTTGTTTGATATTCATTCTGTGAATAACCTTTTTCCTCTTCTTTCTTTCTTAAAGAAGAAAAATGGTTAGACCAGGTCGTTCCAGTGTCGGTCAATCCAGTGCTACTCCTCAGGATGGAGTATTTATGTCTGCCCAACAGCTCTTAGATCTTGTGAAGAATGCTCATGCTGTCGGACCCATTCCAGAGCCTACTCACCATAAATCCGGGTTTGCACGCATGTGTAGAGATTATACTGCTTTGGGTGGAGGGCCATTCAAGGGTTCCGAAAACGTTATAGAAATCCAAGCTTGGCTTAGAACATGCGATCGCATCTTTTCATGCATGAATCTTATTGATCAACATCGAGTCCAAGTGGCTTCTAGCATGCTCCAGGAGCGAGCGTTAGATTGGTATGAGCTTTTGATTTCTGAAATTATTGAAGCGGATCTTACTTGGGAGCAATTCCGGGAAAGATTCAAATTGAAGTTTGTACCGGAGGCTAAAAAAGTAAATTTAGCCCGATGCTTTATTGACCTTGTTCAAGGTGAATCTTCTGTGGCAGATTATTTCGCTTCTTTCGAATCTCTATCTAAATATGGGGTCGAGTATATTAATACCCCATTGAAGAAAAATCAGAGATTTGTCTATGGGTTGAATAAGAACCTCAAAAAGCCTTTACTTTTGAAATTAGAAGTTTCTTTCGATCAGCTTGTTGATATCGCTCTTCGACTCGAAGAGGCCGACAAAGAAAGTGATGTTGAAGTTGTGTGTGCCAAACAGAACTTCAACAATAACATGAAGAGGCCTATTAAGTTCAAAGGCCCCAATCCCAACAAGAAAGGGAAGGAAGAAACTTCGGTAGCAAAGACTCCTACCTCTAGTCGTGGACGATGCTACAATTGTGGTTCTACAGACCACTATGCAAATGAGTGTTCGAAATCATTTTTTTGTCGTTATTGTAAAAGTTCGGGCCATCTTATATCTACATGTCCCATACTCCAAAGTAGGAGAGAGGGAGAGTTGAATGTTGTGCAAGCCCCTAGTAACACTTCCCTTGGCCAAGGTAATTCTCCTTCTATGTTTAATGACATTAATTTGTTATGTGGTTATCCTATTCGAGTTCTTTTTGATACGGGTTCATCTCATTATTTTATATCAAAAGAACTTGTTGATTCTTTCTCTTTAAATATTATGGACTTGATGACTTCACTAAAAATTGCGGATCCGGTTGGTGGATCCGCAACACTCAGTTTGCTTTGTAAAGATGTCGAGATTATTTTATGTATCATTCTTTTCGAGCCGATTTGCATGTTATGCGTTACTTAGGCTTCGAAATTGATTTTTGGGAAAGGATTGGCTTAATCATTATAAAGCCCATATCCTATGTCCTGAGAGGACTATCCATCTTCGACATTCTCAATCTATTAAGCAGATTTCTATTGTTTTTAATGATTTTGATTTCCAAATTCGGTGGCATCATTTTATTCTTTAAACCCACTTGATGAGGAAAGTGTTATTTCTCTCATTCAAGTAGTTTGTGAATTTTCCGGTATATTTGAGCTTGTCTTAGGATTACCATCTAAGCAATCTATTGAGTGGTGCTAAGGTCTTTTCAGCTCGACCTTGCCACCGGTTTTCATCAGCCACGAGTTGCAAAGGGTAGCATCCACTTACCGCCTTCCGTACTCGTTATGATTCTTATGAGTGGTTCGTCATGTCATTCAGTTTGACGAACCTTCTACCTTATTTCATCCATCTTATGAATCGAGTATTCTACGAATATCTCGATGAGTTTATCCTTGTATTTATTGATTATGGATGAAAACAACAATTTAAAATTTGCAAATATTTTTAATAAGATATTTATAAGTATGATTGGATTTTGTTCTTAAAATGAGCAAAGAATTTTGTAAATTTTTTAAGAGACATGTTTATTATATAGAAGATGATTTTGTGTTGTTTTTTCCATTGAGTGCTTTAAGAATTCTGGTCGATGCGCTTGATCAACGTTATCGATAGGAATCTCCTAAACGCTATGATGAGACAGTCAGACACAGTAAATTGACTTGTAATAAGTAAATTTTTCTAAAAAGATGATTACATAAAGTTAATTGTAATTTTGAATGTCTTAGATTTTCAGGAAAGAGGATAAGAACTCTTTTCCGATGCTTTTATTCTTGCGATTCCCGAAGGAAACCCATAATTGATTGTTTATACCGATACTAGTCGTATTGGTTTGAATGCCGTTCTCATGCAAAAGGGAATGTGTTATCACATATGCTTCTTGACAATTAAAGCTTGCTGAGACTAGATATGACACTCATGATCTGGAGCTCGCGGCTATTGTTTTTGCTCTTAGAATTTGGCATCATTATCTTTTGGGAGAGAAATTTGTTCTCTAGACCGATCATAAATCTTTGAAATATTTATTTTCTCAAAAGGAACTTAATTTGCATCAACAACGTTGGCTCGAGTTCCTTGCATCTTATGATCCTGATATTCTTTATACTCCCGGAAAGGGAAATCGTGTTGCCATGCCATTAGTCGTAAGTAACAAGCGGTTGTTTCCATGATGATATCTGAATGGAATGATCTCGAGACTCTATCCACTTGTGAGATTCGAGATCGTGAATCCAATTCATGTTCATCTCTTGTTTAATGTAGCCTTGAGGCTCATCCTTCTCTTTTATCACCGCTTATCGTCCTCAATTCGATGGACAAATAGAGCGTGTGAATCAAACTCTTAAAGATTTCATTCGTGTATGTGTTCTTGATTTTGGTGGAAGTTGAGAAGATCATATTTCTCTTGTTGAGTCTTCCTGTAATAATAGCATCCAATCTAGTATTGGTATGACACCTTTCGAGGCACTCTACGGAGGGCAGCGCCGATCTCCTTCGTGTTGGCTTGAAGCCGGCGAGAAGCTGGTTTTAAGTCCAGATTTTATTCGTGTTTCACCTATGAAGGGTGTTGTGCATTTCAGTCGATCGGGAAAATTAGCACCTCGATATGTTGGTCCATTTCCCATCACCGAACGTATTGGTTCCGTGGCTTATCGCCTCTTTTATTACCGGCTCAATTTTCTGCTATTCATGACGTTTTCCACGTCTCTCAACTACGGAAATACCTTAGGGATTCTGATTCTATTATTGAGCCCGGTGTAATTGAAGAAATTGAAGTTTCACCAAATTTGACTTATGAGCAGCATTCTATTCGTATTATTGCTTCGGAGATTAAATGCCTTCGAAATAAAGATGTTCTTCTTGTGAAAGTTCAACGGTCCTCAAATCCTAAGGATAGCTCTTGGGAATCTTGAGAATTCATCGAGCAAACACATCCGGACTTACTCTCTCGTGCTCTTTAGGGTGAACTTCTCATTTCAAAATTTCTTCTTTTTGTGTTGTTATGCCTTTGTATGGTTGTTACTTTTTATTTCTTTTTCTTAAGTATTGCAAGGACGCAATTTATTTAAGGAAGGGAGTCTGTAACAACCCACATATTTTACGATTGTATATTTAAATGTTTATTTAAATATAGCATCGTTAATTGGATTTAAGTCCGAAATGTCACTTTTTGCAAACAGTCGAATTAGTACTCGAGACCACTTCCATTGAGTCCAAAATGGCGTTTGCGACCTTTTTGAGTATAAACATCGATATGTTTGGAGTTGAGTAAAATTTTGATGTTTTCATTTAGGGCTTTGGGTTTGGGTTTCAGCCCACCAACCTAACAAATAACCCTAACTCCTCTACTCTTCATCCATTCACTCATTCTATTTCCTAACACTCAAGCTAAAGCAAAAATGGGGGAAGAGATTGGAAATTAGAATTCCAAAACCCTAGTTTGTTTAGGAAATACAAATTCAAGTCCAAAATCCAAGAGAAGCTTAGGTAAGCATCCTCTTCATCTTCTCCATCTCAATCCCTCTTCAATTTTCAGAAATTCCTATAACCTAACTTAGGAAAAACTTCACCTTTAGTAATAGATTGAAGATTCTAGAGATGTTGTTGAAGAGAAATCAATCTTTGCTTGTTCTAGAGCTTCTCATTTGTTGTTTTGGGTTTAAAAAGTGAGTTTTTGAACTCACATCTATGTCTATATCTTTGATAGTTGTTAGGTAGTAATTCCTAACATCTATTCCTTGTCCATTTGCCTTTGAATTGAATT
Organism: Allium fistulosum; assembly: GCA_030737815.1. Lineage (NCBI taxonomy): Eukaryota > Viridiplantae > Streptophyta > Magnoliopsida > Asparagales > Amaryllidaceae > Allium > Allium fistulosum. The sequence continues at coordinate 633,669,248 of CM060908.1, read as the reverse complement.
GGTTTGATGAATATTCCAATTTTTGGTGTGTTGAAGTCAAATCTTTAAAAATCCTATCTTTGATGTTTGAACATGTTGTTGGGGTGTATCGAAGAGCCTATAAGGCTGGGTTGTCGCTTGGCATAAATCCCTAGTCTCCATTGCTCGTCCGATCACTTCCGTTGGATTTTTGCCCTTCATGGTGCTAGACTGGAAATACTGCAATTGACAATTCAGTCGACTGAACCAGATGGTCAATCGACTGAACTGGGAACAAAAAAAGTTCCTGTCCTTGTATCAGTCGACTGAACTGCAAAGTCAGTCGATTGAACCTGAAACCCGAGAGTTTCTGGGCATGTTTCAGTCGACTGACCCTATAGTACAGTCGATTGAATATAGGAGATGTGCTTTTTGCCTATTTTAGGCAGTTTTGTGTGGGTTTCCGATTTTTTTATTGATTCTTAATGATCTGAATTGTTGTTATCATTCATCGACTTTGATGACTTCTTTTTCGGGATTTTTGGGAATATCCTTTTTGATGGATTCGGTATCGATTTCTATAGATTTGATTCACGTCTTCGTATGTGAATTTTTGGTGATTGATTGTTTTTACAATCAATTTTTGTGATTTGTCACTTTAAAGTACAAAGGTTTCTATACTAGTAGTAAATATTCAAACTCTTTCATAAAGATGATTCCAACTCTATTTTTAATACAAATCTCATTTATAAAACCGTTTTCCAATCTATTAGTATATACAAACCTTTACCTCATTCGTATGAGAAATCTAATTAAATGGCTTAGCAAAACAAGCGGTATGGAACGCTTGCGTTTACTTCGTCGGTTAATTCTTGGACTTGTTCGATTGAACTCTTGTGACAATTTTCGAGTGGAATTCTACAATTTGTTCGTAAATATTTAAGTTAAGCCAGTGGTTATGAGACATGAAGCTAAACTCATTTATTTACTAGCTTAGTGTAATCGACACTTCTTGATGATCGATGATCATTTTGTGGTTTAGACAAGCGATATGCGATGTCTTTTTGTCCGTTTGGGGGACTGTACCCCGTTCTGTTGAGCTTTGTCTCATTTTTATAGGCTAGCGACCTATGGTTTTTATGGAGTTTGGTTCATCAGGCATTCGCTGTACTACATCGTTGTTCCGGATTATTTGAGTTAGGTTCATTGGGCGTTCGTTGTACTACGTCGTTGTTCCGACTTATTGGAGTTTGGTTCATCGGGCGTAACGCTGTACTACGTCGATGTTCTGGATTATTTGAGTTTCAGGTTCCTCGGGCATTCGCTGTACTACGTCATGGCTCCGGCTCTATGGTTAGCGGCTATGGGATAGCGACCCGTTTGTGATGCACGTGTTGGTGAGTTTTCATGCTCCCGTTTGTGATAGGCCTTCCCCCCTTTGCGTTTTTTGGATTTCTAGTTGATGATTTCTAGAATTGGTGTTTCACCAATTTTGATGATAGGCATTGATGAGCTCTATCAATTATTTGTGTTTTTGGTGAATAATTTAAAGAATGCGATTCTTTTTGGATGTTTGAGATGATTTGGGATATTGTATGATTTTTGTTGTTATTTGATGTATACTTGTCGTGGTATGGCATTATTGTTATCATACGTTTTTGTCATATCTCTTATCCTATCTCACTTTATATGATATTTATAGCTAGACTGGTCCGTTTATTATTTTCTTCTTAAATAATACTCGGGTTAGACCGAGGTATTTCTGGTGCTCCCCTGCTTGACTTCTTATTAGGGTCCGTCACCTGACTTTTGGCTAACTACTTTAGCATAGTAGTTTATGTTAGTATACATTTGAGATAGAGACTCCTTGTTGTATACTTATTCTTTTGTCTAGCACTTGTATCTATTCTTTTGTGATGTAGTGGATCTAGTTTGACCACTAATTTTTGATGTACACTTTTATGTGTTATATTCATATATGTTTTCGTCTTTGTGATATGAATGTATGTGGCTGATTTTTGTTATGCTTATTTCTATATTTGTTTCCGAAGTCCTCATAGCCACTGTGTGGTAGCTTTGAGTTTGTATATGATATGTCGGATTTCCCCTTGAAATGAAATGTAAGTTATATTATATGATATATCGATACTTGCACAAAGCAAATTACACAGATGGTCGCTCCTCAACAGCCTTATTCTTCGTGCTAGTCGACGGCATTACCCCATAGTGTCCTTGGCTAGTGTGAGTATAGAGGTGGGGCATCACAACCTATTTTTTAGTCTAAATTAAACTTATATATATATATTTAAAATTCGAATTTAAGATAAATTCATTTTCATATTATGCTTTTATATTTATAAATTAAATTAATATTTGTTTAAAAAATGTTTCGGTGATTTTATTAAAAAAAATTCTGGCCAAATATTATGTATATATATAATAATAATAATTAATAACACATGTTTGAATAACTTAATGTATACTCATATTAATTCATTATCAAAACTATATTCAATTTATACATATTTTAGGTTATAAAAGTTATTTAAAATAAATATAGTCAAATCTAATAGCCTTTAGATACAGATCTTATAGCTAGTTTTAAATTCAAATATGTTTAACAGTTCAAATCAGATTTTTATTTAATAGATTTAGTCAAAATTGATGTGAAATTTCAAAATTATATTTTACATATTATAAATAATATTTTCAACTTATATACATATACATACATACATCATAACAATATCATCTTTGGTAAATGATATATATATATAGTGCAAAGTATATACATGGTAAATGTAAATCCCGAAATCTATTTATATATAAACCTAACCATGTACACCCTATGCTATGTTGCACATGCAAATTATACACATATGAGTATATAACGATAAACTTATATACCATATAAAATTCTTTTAATTAAATTCATTAATTAAATAAAATATGATTTTGTTAAATTAATTAGATTGGATCTAATTCAGCTTCACAGATCCAGTATGATCCCGATATAGGATTTTTGTTTTGAAATCTACTTATTTAACCCACTTTCGACTGATCTGGTTCCAACAATGGTATCGGAGCCCTAATGGTCTATGCGGTCTAAATTAGCAACTTTATGGCCAACTAATAAAGTCTACTTGTCATTTAGGTGTCTATAATAGCAGTGTCTACGATTAGGATTGGATAATCAAGTATTCTCCCTTCTTTGGCTACTGGTATGGCTCAATGATGGAGTAAGTCCAAAATGTTGGTCCAATTGTAAAGGCCTAAATAGATTTGGACTATGGCTAATTTTTAAAATTCAATTTGAAAATTTTAAAAATATATTTTGAATTTAAATGCTAAATCTAAAATATAAAATAAATTTTATAGAAGTTATAAAGTAAATTGCTTTTGAAATAATTTAATAAATTCAAAATTATTTAATAATTTAATTAATTAGATTAACCAAATAATTAAAATTTAATTAATTAAAATAAACATAAACATATATATAAATGTTATAGTTGAATAATATATATATATATATATCTTAAATTGTTTAAGGTAAGTGCTAAATAAATATATTTGAATTTATTAAATTATTTTATTAAAATTAAATAAAAATAATTATTATATAAATTAATTAAATGTTAGTTAATAATATATATATAATGATAGTATATTAAACTATAAGTGTTATAGTTAATATTCATCTTGAATTATTCAAGATGAATAAAATAAATTTTTGAATTTTTAAAATAATTTAATAATTAGCTAATTAAATTTAACTAAATATTATTTAGTTAATAGTATACATAAGAATATTATATAAGTTAACTAAATTATAAACAGTTATAAATGAATTAAACTTATATAATATGAATGTATAAAACTTAAGTGGAATTGTAAGAAACCCAACTTAGGTTTAAGGGACGAGTACGTGCCTATTAACATATACCATGATTTCAGATGTGTTCGACGCTTGAATCACGAGGGTGTTTCATAAGCAATGCATTGTTTAGTAAATCGATATCACTCAATTAAAAGTATATATTATAAAAATTATGAATCTTCCATATATAAGTTGTCCTCTGGCATTTTCTTATTAATAGATTCCTTGCGCACTCTTTAGTTGTTGGTTTCCTCAAGCTAGAGATGTTATGTGTAGTACTATTAATATATTGACTAAACGAGGTAGTATATATTTACATATTTGTTGAGTTTCCTCAAGGCATATGTAGTATACTTAGGCCATCGCGAAATGGTGGGTACGAATGAATAATCTCTTTTGATTTGTTGAGTTTCCTCAAGGTCAAGATGAGATTAGTATAAAGACCATAGGTTTGGAGTTATATATGATACAACTGATAAAATGTTATCTATCACATACGAGCCTACGATTTATTAAGTTTCCTTAAGGTCTGAATCCTAAGGCAGGCGAGTCTTAACACCCACTAGAAAAATCGAAAAATTTCAATGCATTCTCTTTAGGTTTTGAGAAACATAAAAGTCTAATGGGAGCTTATTAGAAAAATGAAATGATAGCATTTAACCTTTCTAATATTGTAAGAACATATGTTATAAAAGCTAAAATAATCCTTTTCAATAAATTTGTGCAACTAGTATAATTAATAAAATGTTTATCGGTTAAAATATACAAATGAATTGAATTAAGATTAACATAGAAATATAAATATATACTTACCAATAAGTCCTTTGGCATGTTGTCGTTTCAAGACCCTTACAAGCACCTAATTATACAATTACAAAACATTCGCACCTTGGTCACTTTGGTGGTTCTTTGTCCAAGGCTGTGTATTGTCTTTAATCGGTTTCAAACTCTAAAAGCAATGGAAGAATATGGCTATTTTATCCATATTCAATCATATATAAATGTTAAGTGGTAAACAATCGCGATTCATAATGTACGAAACCTCAATGAAATTAGTCCAATTGAAATGAGCAAGTAAAACATGATGCAAGATCATGTGTTCAATACGATTGATTGCAATAAGGATATTGTTGTGTTAGATGTAGCACTAGACCAAAAGCTACAAAATGGATATAGGAATTTGAACATCGAAATGTCAGTTTGACCAGTTTACGTAAAGCGCAACTTATTTGATATCCTTAAATGTTAAGGATGACCAAATGTATTTTTGTAAGAGTTAGTTAGAATCTTGTAGTAAGGATATCCTTTTGATTGGTTCAACCATTTAGAAAGGAAAGCGAATGTACGAGAGTGAATGTAACTTAAGGCACAATTGGGGATTAAGAGAGGGAATGATCACTTTTATCTCATGAAGAGACATTGGAAACAAGAACTACATAAAACAATGAAAGATGCTTAATATGGAATGAAAAATGTGACTTCTACTCCAAATATATTTTCATATAGAAAATTGTTTTCTATAAAAGTTATTTCTCTGATTTCAGGATATTTATTCTAAAACTCTCGACTGTAAAGTAGTTTACAGTAAATGAAATAAAATCCCAGAATAAATGGTTGAATATAGCTTCATATTTTGTATACTATTATAGTAACAACGGAAATGGTGGGATACCATATAATACATCTTAGTGGACGCATCAAGTTACGGAAAATTGGTTTCATAAACATACCAAAATTGTTTATGAAATAATTTTTTTTCCATATTGACTGAAAGTTAACATAATTTTATTTTAATATAAATATTATGAATGTTCGTTATAAGATAAAACTATAATTGTGGTATTTGTTATTATAACAAAATGTCGCTTATAAAATAAAGAAGTATCTGAAATTTTACGATTATTTTGAAATTATGGATCGAGCCATGGTTTTGAGAAACAATTCTTTGATCACATGATTATGAATCATATGGTACTAATGAACCGTACCTTAAATGATTAAGGGCAAAGCACTTAATTCAATGGAAGTGACATAAAAGATGATGAACTATTCAGATTGATACATATAGATGTATGCAGTTATAAGTCTAATAATACCAAAACGGTTCTATATACTTCATTAATATTCAACGATGAATTATCATAGAAATGAACATGTTCATTTGATACACATGTAGTATGTCTATAATAAGTTCATAGCATATAAAAAGGAAGTAAGTAATGTAATGTGCGAAAGGAAATAAAACGATCTGAATTGATCGAATATGTGAGTTTGTTAGGAAAGGGTTTCAAATGTACCTAAAAACGAATAAAGACTCAATCTCAAAATTCACCCCTCTCTATAATACATAATGATGTATCGATGAGGAGTAGTCAAACTTTGTTGAACAAAGTAGGATTGATAGTGAGTAACATTGAGTAAACTTCTATATGTAAGGTTGTGCACTTATGAGTAAGTACATAAGGTTAAAATTAGTTTCCTCTAAAGCATAGTTTACCAAATCATACAAAATAAGAGTTTATAAAAAACCATACATCCTAGTTCGAGGAGTTGATATGTTCTACAAGTCTAAAGACTACATGTAATAATTGTTCATAGGGGATATTATGTGGACCACCGCAAAGGAGTTTGAGTCTAATCAATATTTATTGACCAATTTGTGTTATGAACTCAAGTTCCATAAACTAAAAACCAAATCACTTGTATAAAGGGAAATTCGTGAATATTTATAAATATTTATTTCGTTGCATTGAGGAATAATTTTTGGTTCAAGAAACGCTATATTCGTGGCGAAGGAATTTCTTTTAGAAAGTATTAGTAGCAAAATGTATTTGGATACAATTCATGTTATCAACCAGTGCAGACCTTTTCTCTGCCATTCTGTCAAAGCTCAGAAGCAAAATTCCATAACATTTCCAAAGTACGATGCATCTTTACAACATTGACTAGAACCACTTTAACTGCGTAACTAGTGCATCTTAGTGCATTCTTATCAAACATAAAGTAAACCCAATCTCTCAAGCAAAAACACACAAGCTCTAGATAAGTGACAAGCTTCTAGCAGCCCCATGCCATTCCAACGCTTTAAATTATCCCACTTAAACCAAATTATCTCGCCTAATGCCAAAATTATTCCACCTAAATCCACGTCATCAATTTACAGCATATGAGCTTAGCAATGCAGATAAAGGACAGGTGGTAAGATCTAATGGAAAAAATTAAGTATGTGGTATGGCATCACAATCTATGTGACATCTTTTTTATTATAAAAATAAAGGATTGTAGCAGAGAAAATTGATCAAAACTTTTATACTCAGAGAATTGATTATCGCAAAAGCTATATAAAATCACCATCAATTTTCGTGCATGTGCTAGAAAAGAAATATACAAGATTAAGCGATTTGCCTCGTGGACATAGGATTTCTTAACATCCGCACCATAGGGGTGAGTGAGCCTTCTTTGGCTGGCTAGAAGAGAGGGTGGGGGTTATGATAACCACTTGAATCCTATATAATAGATCCCATAGTTCATAGAATCATTTTCACAATTTTACACAAAAATAAACTTGCACTCCATTCTCTCTTCTCTTCATGAATTCCTAAAACAAAAGAAAATCAACCCAACTCTTCTTTAAACTTTTGTATAAGCCTTAGGACATCATAGCAACACCTTATAGAAACTTGAAGCTAGAAGATTTGGAGCACACACCCTAAAGAGGCCTTAGGTCATGAGCAATATAGGCTAAAAATAGCCTTAGGCTGCAAGCAAGTGGAAGATAGGAGGTAGTTTTGGTGGTTGTTTGGTTTAGATAGGAAGAAGGAAGCTTGGTCGAGGCTTATGTTGGTTTTCTACTTGTGGATGAATGAGCTAACTCACCATTTAAAAAGTATATGAAGTGTATACATGCTTGTGTTTATTATAGTATATGATTAACTTTATATTATTACTTTATCTTGCGTGATTGTTGCTTTGGAAAGCAAATGCAAATGCATATGTAATTTGAGTGTTTGGACTTGTATGACTTTCTATGACTTCTTGCATGGCCTTGTCATGAAGCACATAGGTTTTGGTTGGACTTTGACTTGAATCAGACTTGATTTGAAATGGTTTTATAGTGACTGATCGCTATAGAAGCACTTAGAAATTGCTTTGTGTTCGGCAATTTCTATATAATTTTGTAGAGAGATCCTTAGGGGTTTCTTGCCATAATTATAATGTATTTTATATATTTGTGTTACTATAAAATGATTGGATAATAAAAAGTTTGTTAACATATCGAAAAATAACAAAACTTTTGAGTATGCAAAACTGCCTCATGTCATTGTAATTTACAACTGTCGACGATGGTATTTTAAAACACTACAGTAGCTCTGAACCTCTTTTTATAGTATTCTGTAAATGCTGTAGTTTCTGTTTGAGACTTTAAATTTCTTTGAAATGAATTTAAACTTGAGTATTTCTCTTCAATCTTTTTGCAAGTCTTTTCTAACTTATATTAGAGTATTTTAAAAGTCATTTGGAATTTTCATATATTTTTATAATTAATTATGAATTATTAAAGCAAGAGGTTTACTTTAAATAGAGGAAATTATACTTTTTAAAGTTTTCAAATATATTATAAACTAGATATTCTAAGTAATATTTTAAATAAATGTTTTAAACCATACTATAAGTATTTTTAAGTATATATCTAGTATATATAGTTTTTAGAAAATCAGTTATTTTTTTTTAAACTATTAAAAAGCTTATGTAATATAATATCTTTTAAATTGTTTTTAGAATTTTATTAATTATATTAGCATATAAATAAATTAGTGCATACATACATATACGTACACACACACGCACACACACACATATATATATTAATGGTTTTTAGTAAATATATAAGTTTGGAAAAGTAAGCAAAGTATTTTATAAAGGAATAAAATGAGTTTTGGATTATAACACTTATGTTACAATAAATGGTTTTGTAAGTTAATTAAAGTATATTACCTTGTCTAATAAGTGAAAATATACTTAGATCTTTAAAATGATTGTTTTTAAAGATAATGACAAGTATAAATCGGTTTTGTGTTTACAGTAAACAATGTTTAAGAAACATTTGTTTTTAACCATTTTTTATTATACTTAGTAATATAATTAGATATTTAAAAGAATGTTTTGTAAAGATAATTATAAGTGAAATGATTTTAGGTTTATAGTAAACAGTGTTTAAGCAACATTTAATATAATTAGATCTTTAAAATAATGTTTTAAAGATAATTATAAGTGAAATGATTTTGGGTTTGAAGTGACAAATGTTTTAGTAATAATTGTCTTTGACCCTTGGGATATATTTATATCTTTATAAATGGGTATTTTAAAGATAATGATAAGATGGAATAATTTGGAAAATAGTTATGTATAGTAAAGATTTAACTTATAAAAGGAAAGGGGTTTATGGTAATAATGTTTTAGTAACATTTATTTTTAACCTCTTTGATTATACTTTAAAGTAATAAATCCTGGTAACGATTTATGAATATACCTATACCATTTGAGATAAGTACATGGATACTTTCTAAGTAATGAAAAGAGTATAAATGAATAGTGAATTGGTAGTGTACATGTATATATCTTTTGTGAAGGTATTTTAATTATATACACAAGTGTTTACAAAGAGGTTTTAATAAATAAAAGGATTAATTAAATAAAAAGGGATTAGAAGCCGTTTTGTGTGACTTAATCGTGCTTTGTGTGACTTAATCACGCTTTGTGTGTTTACTTGTTTATGGAAAGTATTTAGTCGTGTACTTAACACTAAAATAACAAAGTAGATTTATTCTATCTATGAGAGTTAAGAATGATATTCGAATAAGGTTTAGAAGCAATAGTGCTCTAACCTATCGACTTCACTCTTGACCGAGGGATAACATAAATTGAGAAAGTCGGAAATGTGATAAGTATACAAGACTTGGTTTCCATATGTGATCATCTATTTTATACTTGATAGTCGATTAGTCAACTATCGAAATTGTAACAACCCGCATATTTTATGATTGTATATTTAAATGTTTTATTTAAATATAGCATCATTAGTCGGATTTAAATCCGAAATGTCACTTTTTGCAAACAATTGAATTAGGACTCGAGACCACTCCCATTGAGTCCAAAATGGCATTTGCGACCTTTTTGAGTATAAACATCGATATGTTTGGAGTTGAGTAAAATTTTGATATTTTCATTTAAGGCTTTGGGTTTGGGTTTCAGCCCACCAACCTGACAAATAACCCTAGCTCCTCTACTCTTCATCCATTCACTCATTCTATTTCCTAACACTCAAGCTAAAGTAAAAATGGGGGAAGAGATTGGAAATTAGAATTCCAAAACCCTAGTTTGTTTAGGAAATACAAATTCAAGTCCAAAATCCAAGAGAAGCTTAGGTAAGCATCCTCTTCATCTTCTCCATCTCAATCCCTCTTCAATTTTCAGAAATTCCTATAACCTAACTTAGGATAAACTTCACCTTTGGCAATAGATTGAAGATTCTAGAGGTGTTGTTGAAGAGAAATCAATCTTTGCTTGTTCTAGAGCTTCTCATTTGTTGTTTTGGGTTTAAAAGGTGAGTTTTTGAACTCACATCTATGTCTATATCTTTGATAGTTGTTTGGTAGTAATTCCTAACATATATTCCTTGTCCATTTGCTTTTGAATTGAATTGGTTTGATAAATATTCCAATTTTTGGCGTTTTGAAGTCAAATCTTTAAAAATCCTATCTTTGATGTTTGAACATGTTGTTGGGGTGTATTGAAGAGCCTATAAGGCTGGGTTGTCGCTTGGCATAAATCCCTTGTCAAGACCCGCAAATCCGTACCCTTGATTAAACACTAAATTCCATTGATTAACTCAAGATGCACGTAAATACGAACCCTGAAGGGTTTTAAGAAAAAGAAATAGAAGAAAAGATAGAAGAAAAAGAGAAGAAGAAGAAAGCAGAAGAAGAAAGAAGAGAAGAGAGAAGAACAACAGAACAACATCAGAACAGAAAACAATATCAGAATCTTACACATCGCAGCGGAACAATATACAATAGATAATTACTAGTCTTTTAAAACAAAGAACTATATCAGTTTATACATACATCAATCATCAGAGTCAATATACAACAATGGACAGTTATATAACTTGTCCCCATACAGAATACACAGCGAAATAAATAAACAAATACGGATGATACGTTATGCCATCCAGCTTGCTTCCAAAGCTCCAGAATATCCTAATAATATAACTCTAGGCTGCCCGTGTGGAAATTGGTGGGCACCCAGAGTTTAGAAGGGAACAATAAACTCCGAGTCAGTCATGATGACTGGTGTGAGATCGTAAAACATTTATTTTTCACAAAGAAAATAAAACAAATTCGCAATGCTTTTGGAAAATGAAACTACCATAAGACCTCCCACCACACACACAATGCAAACGCAGAATTGGAGGAGATTTCTTCTTATGATAGTCAAAGATGCTTACTACGCAAAATCAAATCATTTTTTGATATTATTATTAGTGCATAGTGTAGAAAACATTTCGAAAGTATAATATTAATCTAAGCCAGCATAGATATTTCGAACTATGCCTACTATAGCTACCATCAAAACAGTGGGGCGCCACCATAAGTGAATGATAGGTTCTACAACTAAAACCGTACAAGTCACGTATTGGAGTTTGGATTTCCAACAAATGGCCAGGCTAAGGAACTTCCTATGCCACGAAGGAACGCCTCTGGAATGACGTCCCGAGAACCTAACCGGATCTCTGCCAACACAAGGCCGGGTTACCTCTGCAAAAATAGGTAACTACTAACACGCGTATGCCATCCCCCGATCGTAACCGATCTTCCCGAGGATCCCCGATTCGCAACAAACCACATAATAAGCAGTATCCACATAGGTTAAGTATCTGGGCTCCATACCATGATACCACCTCTATCCAGAAGGAATGACATACACTAAGGGGCGCTACTCCCTAGAACCTTGCTGCATCCTTCCTGTTTTGACCATTTCCAGGGTGTGAGGCTCGACGAAGTCTCGTCCACAAAGCTACGCTTTCTACAAAGCCATGCTCCGGGTCAACAAATGATCAACCTATGATCACAAAGATATAAGATCAAACAAATGATCATATCGCAAATGATCAAACACTGATCATTTCACAGCAACACTCAGTATGCCACGTTACCAAATTGGGAGTATATCGCTGATAAATTTCAACTACATAACCTCTGATCTCGTACGTCTCAGAGAAGGGTATTAAGCTAAGAGAATAAATTCTCCGCCACCAACAGAAATGTATTTGAAAGAAATCAGCTTCATATCTCAATCTGTAACATCAGACATACAATCCATACAAGTCTGTTCCGGGATCGAACAGAACCGAAGGCACTTCTCACGAAGCCCTTGCAAATCCGGATAATTTTCTAATCACATCCGGACTTCCCGTCACTAAGGGTGATAAAACCTCTAAATCGGAGATCAGCCGATGTAGAGTAACTCGACGGTAATCCTTCCGTTTTCAAAAATATCCGGTCTTCAACACCGGTCATCAAATGCGATTCATAACGACGTATCACATATTCAGAATGGGTTATACGACCCCATGGTCCTTTCCCGGCTAACCCGAATAGTGAGCGCTTATTCAAAAATAAGTGTGGCATTCAAATTCATCCAATTCACAACAAATACTAATTCAAGGTAATTATTGATAGTCGGTTATTTAACTATCAATAAAGATGTGCAACATCATCAGATTCCAAATAATTTTCCAAATAATTTATTTTCCAAAATATCTTTACTAGATATAAAATTTCCACACTTCAAAAATAAATCAATATTTATTTTTCTAAAACAATTCCCCTTTTCTTTTTATAAATTCCATAGTGAATTTCTATTTCAAATATCTACTGATATTCGATTTTTTCAATCGATTTCAAATATTAAATTTCAATTTATCTTTACAAAGATAAATTCTTAACAAACGTTTTATTTCATTTTGGGAAAATCATTTCCATACTTATTTATTAATAAGTATTTCACAAATATTTTATTTTCAACATTTGAAAATATTCGATATACTTGAATCAAATTTAAGTATATATTCATTCTTTAAGGAAATCATTCTTTTAAGCACATTTATTTGAGTCAAAACGAATGTTACGTAAAACATCGTTACGACGACTCAAAATCACTAGTATAGGGATTCGAAAATTAAGATAGATATTTAAATCCCAATACTAGATAAAAACATTTCCTTTTGGAAATCATTTACTATAACAACAGTGTTATAGTCCACCATTTCCTTATTTTTCGAAAACGTCTATTTCAACAATAAAAATGTTGAAATCTATGTATTCCATATCATAATACATTTTAAAAACATCTTTAAATGTTTAACTTCATTTTCAATGTCACTTTTCCAAAACTATCCATTTTACTTAACGATATATTCACTATCCAAAATCCTGAATATACTTCACTAATTACATTTCACTATTTTCTACACATTTTATTTCAATAATAATTCGCTATCCAAAATCGCGAATATATCTCCTTTAACAACCTTCTATATTTAATTTATCAAATCCAATTGATTTTGAATTTATAAAACAACGTTTATAAATTCTATTTCTATTTTCTAACAACTTCAATTTAATAAATCTCCTTTATTAACAATTCGATTCATAACTCAAATCTTATACCAACAATCCATAATTATAAGTTAAATACTTATAATTCCTTTATTTTACAAAATCATTTCCATTTATAAGTTCACAATTTATAAATTTCATTTATTTATAAATTCTTAAAAATTCATTTTAACGCTTATAAAAACTCGTTTTATAATACCAACATTTTAAAGTTATAAATATCAATCTTGTACATCTTTTACATATATCGTTTTTAATAATTCAAAAATTCCAATTAAAACCATTTTATAAATTTCTTAACTATTTATTTCAAAAGAAATTACCTTTTGGTTATAATTCACAAATCTTAACTTTTATAACTTTAAAATCTTAACGTTTATTTATTAATTCAAAAATTAAATAAAACGTATATTTTCAAAAATCACTTTAAAAATCCTTGTAAAGTAAAGTCGTTATTTTTAAACTTCAAAACTGAATCCGATGATGCAACAACACCAATTAGTCAATCACAACAACAAACATCATATATCAACATATGATAACAGAATATACATCACAATATCTATAAATAAATAAATACTGTTGAGGAATCCAGTTGGATCCCTCCAACCTGTTTCCCTGCATCCACAGACGTTAGCACAATACCAATTCCACTTCGAGGTGGAATATCGCGGTATATGGGTTTTATAAAAATCATCCGCTTACTAACGGCGCAATAGGGTCTCATCCGCTATACGAGGCGGGAAATCAATCAATCCAATATATACATATGCCAATATGTATATATTGCTATATATATATATATCCTACTATATCTAATATCACAAATCCAAACAAATAAAACAATCAATAACTGCAATCCAAATATATTTTGAGTGAGAAGATCTCACCTTAGCTTTTAATTTTGTCATCCATTTCCCACTTGACTCGATTTCCTTGATTTATACCTTGTATAAATATTTTATATAACCGATTAATATTCAAAACAAGTTGAACAATTAAATTCCATTTTAACAAATTAAATCAACTATTGATTTATTTTAACTTAATGATTTAATTTTAAATCAATTTCTTTTAACTAAATTTATTTAACTAAACATTTTAATTTCAAACTATCTTTCCTTTCTAAATAAAAATTCGTTAGTAGCTAAAATAAACTTAGTAAGTTAATCTAACTATTTATTCACCAAATCCTTTTTTTTATAAAACAAATTTCTTTCGCATAAATAAACTATATACATCTCAAAAATCTAATCTTTATAACCTCTACAAGATTTTAAAATCTTATATTACCCAAAATCATCTTCCACCTATTTATTAAATTAAAACAAGATGGTCCTAATTTCCTTACTGCGAATTTTACTACATGTATGTATACATTCTTGCTGTTTATCTATATATATGTAGATATAAAATCTTCTGAGTATATATATATATGTAAAATTTTGTTTAAATAAAAATAAAAATTCGAGAATACCTTATTGGAAATTGTCGAACCACCCAAAATTTCAAAACACAGCAGCACTAACCCACGCGTTCCGGCCTCCTCGCGATATCGAACGCGACCCCGATGAACTCGTCGCTGCCCTACTTCGAACAGCGACACTGCTGTGCTTCTCCTCCCCTCGATCGACACCCTCCAGAGACAACGCGCCGGCCTCATCTTCGATCGCCAGCTGCCGCCACGCCTGGAAACACCCCTTGCGACAAAGTCGCGAATTACGCCACCAACACCACGTCGCGAATATCACCATCTGCCGATGTCGTGCCCTAGCTCGCGTACGCCTGCGATGCCATTCCACTTGACCCCGAACGCGCGCGCCTCGCTGGCGAACCCCAAAGACCTTGCTCGAACGCCAGTCGCCATTTTCATCGTGATTCGAGGTAGCTCGAGATCGAGCTGGCAATTCGATTCGTTTTTCTTTTGATTTTGAATTTGAGTTGAAAAGAGGCTTCGACTTGATTTTATTTGTGAACAAGAAAAAGGGTACGCGGCCATTTATTTTTATCTTCTGATTTGAAAACGAACAGATTTTTGTTTCGAACGAAATGATTTCGTTTCTTCTTGCGTGATAAAAGGAAAAGAAGGGGAGACAATCGCATGATATCAGATGGGGATGAGTACGAAGGAGGCAAATAGGCGGCAGGTTGTACAAAATGTCGGATTAAAGAAAAAGGGATATATTGCATTTAAATTAAATTTCAACCCCGTAATTCCCACGCGTTTACGTGTCGTACGTTCACATAACAGCTCCGATAAATACGAAATTTGAAATCCGACAATAATTCAATATTCCGGATCCAATGGAACTGGTTTCGTCGAATTCCGAGACTGTGCCTCGGACGGCTATATTCCAATATCAATTTGAACGATTAAATTTCAAAATTGAACAAATGGTTTTCAAACTCAATTCTGAAGCTTCTGTTATCTTCAGTATTATCAATACGTATTTTAAAAGCTTTCGAAATATTTTTCTTCGGCTTACAATTGAAGATACAAATTTTATTCAACTTACAATAGATTAAATTTTATAATTTAATCACCAAATTCAAAGTTATATCGGGGATTCAAATTAAATTACCGTTCAAATATTTAAAATTAATTAAATATTTTCAATTTAATTTGTTCAAAATTCTGGGTCGTTACAAACTTCCCTCCTTAAAAGAATTTCGTCCCGAAATTACAAGTTAGGAAGAAAAAAGTCCTTAACTTCTCTACTATTTTCACAATCCAATAATTTTATCAGATTTTCATAACAAATTTTTCTACTAAAGATTCGTTATCATTTCAACTAGTTTTCCAAACCTTTCATAGTTTTTAAACAATATTGTTTTACTTCAAAGTTCAAATTTAAACTTTCAAAATTTTCTCAAAAATTTTCTAACACTCGAAATTTTCGAAAAATTTCACCAGCGTCTCCTTTGCGCGGCTAACACGGCACGACTACAAAACGTCCCTACGGACTCTCAGATTTCAAAAAGAAAAGAAAAAGCCAAGCGGCTAGACAAGAAATCAGCAAATCTCATATTGAAATTCAAATACATACCTTTTTCGAGCAATTCA
Source organism: Allium fistulosum (assembly GCA_030737815.1). NCBI lineage: Eukaryota > Viridiplantae > Streptophyta > Magnoliopsida > Asparagales > Amaryllidaceae > Allium > Allium fistulosum. Next base: position 633,652,666 of record CM060908.1, on the reverse strand, counting down.
AATTTATCTTCGAAATTAAATTCCAATTCCTTTATACCTGTATATCCTACTAGCCATAATATCTAGTTACAATATTCAAATCATTTTGCAAATTCCATTACAAAATTTTCAATATATACTTCTTATATCATCTCTAATTCACTATTGAAGTTATATATCTATTTTCATTCAATTTTACATTTCACATTCATTTGAATTCAATTCACAATCTAATTTGGATTCAGTTTAACTTCTGAATATTGAATTTATCAATTATCTTTCATTCATAACTGCACTATTTTAAATTAGTTCCAATTACTAATTCATTACAAATTCTAGTTCACTTTATTCAAATTTGTTTTCAACATTCAGTTTCAATTCCAGTTTTATCTTCATTCAATCATCAACTTAGAATAATTTCAATATCAAATTTTACTTAAGAATTTCACTCTTCATTTCTTAGGTTCAATAAATATTCCATATACACATTATATTTATTTTCAATTCACCACTTCGGTTAAATCTACTTACATTTAAACTGGATTTCAAATTCCATATGAATTTTAATTTCTCTTTCGATTCACATTTATAATTATTCAATTCAATTCGATTGCTTACAACTTTAAAATGAATCTCAACTTTCAATTTCACTTTAATTTATTCAAATTTATTCACTTATACTTTCTTTTATTTAACTCTATCTTTTAAGTTAAATTTATTCTATCAAAATTTAAATTGTATAAGTTATCAACTTAATAATATTTCATAAGTATTTTTATATAGTATTCCAGAGTCTTTTCAACCTTTTCAAAACCATTTTGAAAACAATTCAAATTATCCTTTGAATTTTCTAAAACAAAATCCAAATTTTCCAAACAACTTTCATTTAAAATAATTTGGCAGCAATTTCCTCTTTTGGAAACCCGAAAATGAACATCGATGATGCTGCAGTCATTACCGAAGTTATTTTCCAACGACCGAAAAGAGTTTAGAGCTTTTCATCTCTCCAAAATACTTTTCAAACCTTTGAAATTCATTTTCAAACCAAAATGGATTTAAACTTTCGAAATCTCCAGAATTTTCAAATTCTTTTCAAAATATTTCGAAATACTTCTCTGGAATTCCATTTCAAATTACAAATCACATTTATAATTTATATTCTTAAATTTCATTTGTATATGAATTCATTTTAACTTTGGAGCTATGATTTCAATTTTCTTATTCAATTTCATATAATAATGATAACATTTCAATATTATCACTTTCCTAACAACCAAGCATCCATATACTATGATAATTCATAGAAAACCATTTCCTTTCTATACAAAAATAGTTTTGGGAAAAATTATTTCATTTACCCTATTTAAAACAATACTGTGTCGGTTTATCTTGTTTAAGAGTTTAGAAACCCCTATCGATTCCAGTTAGCTAGACTGCACCGACCAGAATCTATAAACAATCAACCGATAAGTCAACACAATACAAAACAATTTATATTCACTAACAAATACGCGCTCATAGCTATTATTACACTCAACTCATTCTAGAGTACTACTGACTCTATCTCTAATGAGTAACACCCAACAGAGCAGGGTTGTCGCTTAACCATATGCTCTGATACCACGCTGTCAAGACCCGCAAATCCGTACCCTTGATTAAACACTAAATTCCATTGATTAACTCAAGATGCACGTAAATACGAACCCTGAGGGGTTTTAAGAAAAAGAAATAGAAGAAAAGATAGAAGAAAAAGAGAAGAAGAAGAAAGAAGAAGAAGAAAGAAGAGAAGAGAGAAGAACAACAGAACAACATCAGAATAGAAAACAATATCAGAATCTTACACATCGCAGCGGAACAATATACAATAGATAATTACTAGTCTTTTAAAACAAAGAACTATATCAGTTTATACATACATCAATCATCAGAGTCAATATACAACAATGGACAGTTATATAACTTGTCCTCATACAGAATACACAGCGGAATAAATAAACAAATACGGATGATACGTTACGCCATCCAGCTAGCTTCCAAAGCTCCAGAATATCCAGAATATCCTAATAATATAACTCTAGGCTGCCCGTGTGGAAATTGGTGGGCACCCAGAGTTTAGAAGGGAACAATAAACTCCGAGTCAGTCATGGTGACTGGTGTGAGATCGTAAAACAGTTATTTTTCACAAAGAAAATAAAACAAATTCGCAATGCTTTTGGAAAATGAAACTACCATAAGACCTCCCACCACACACACAATGCAAACGCAGAATTGGAGGAGATTTCTTCTTATGATAGTCAAAGATGCTTACTACGCAAAATCAAATCATTTTTTGATATTATTATTAGTGCATAGTGTAGAAAACATTTCGAAAGTATAATATTAATCTTAGCCAGCATAGACATTTCGAACTATGCCTACTATAGCTACCATCCAAACAGTGGGGCGCCACCATAAGTGAATGATAGGTTCTACAACTAAAACCGTACAAGTCACGTATTGGAGTTTGGATTTCCAACAAATGGTCAGGCTAAGGAACTTCCTATGCCACGAAGGAACGCCTCTGGAATGACGTCCCGAGAACCTAACCGGATCTCTGCCAACACAAGGCCGGGTTACCTCTGCAAAAATAGGTAACTACTGACACGCGTATGCCATCCCCTGATCGTAACCGATCTTCCCGAGGATCCCCGATTCGCAACAAACCACATAATAAGCAGTATCCACATAGGTTAAGTATCTGGGCTCCATACCATGATACCACCTCTATCCAGAAGGAATGACATACACTAAGGGGCGCTACTCCCTAGAACCTTGCTGCATCCTTCCTGTTTTGACCATTTCCGGGGTGTGAGGCTCGACGAAGTCTCGTCCACAAAGCTACGCTTTCTACAAAGCCATGCTTCGGGTCAACAAATGATCAACCTATGATCACAAAGATATAAGATCAAACAAATGATCATATCGCAAATGATCAAACACTGATCATTTCACAGCAACACTCAGTATGCCACGTTACCAAATTGGGAGTATATCGCTGATAAATTTCAACTACATAACCTCTGAGCTCATACGTCTCAGAGAAGGGTGTTAAGCTAAGAGAATAAATTCTCCGCCACCAACAGAAATGTATTTGAAAGAAATCAGCTTTATATCTCAATCTGTAACGTCAGACATACAATCCATACAAGTCTGTTCCGGGATCGAACATAACCGAAGGCACTTCTCACGAAGCCCTTGCAAATCCGGATAATTTTCTAATCACGTCCGGACTTCCCGTCACTAAGGGTGATAAAACCTCTAAATCGGAGATCAGCCGATGTAGAGTAACTCGACGATAATCCTTCCGTTTTCAAAAATATCCGGTCTTCAACACCGGTCATCAAATGCGATTCATAACGACGTATCACATATTCGGAATGGGTTATACGACCCCATGGTCCTTTCCCGGCTAACCCGAATAGTGAGCGCTTATTCAAAAATAAGTGTGGCATTCAAATTCATCCAATTCACAACAAATACTCATTCAAGGTAATTATTGATAGTCGGTTATTTAACTATCAATAAAGATGCGCAACATCATCAGATTCCAAATAATTTTCCAAATAATTTATTTTCCAAAATATCTTTACTAGATATAAAATTTCCACACTTCAAAAATAAATCAACATTTATTTTTCTAAAACAATTCCCCTTTTCTTTTTATAAATTCCATAGTGAATTTATATTTCAAATATCTAATGATATTCGATTTTTTCAATCGATTTCAAATATTAAATTTCAATTTATCTTTACAAAGATAAATTCTTAACAAACGTTTTATTTCATTTTGGGAAAATCATTTCCATACTTATTTATTAATAAGTATTTCACAAATCTTTTATTTTCAACATTTGAAAATATTCGATATACTTGAATCAAATTTAAGTATATATTCATTCTTTAAGGAAATCATTCTTTTAAGCACATTTATTTGAGTCAAAACGAATGTTACGTAAAACATCGTTACGACGACTCAAAATCACTAGTATAGGGATTCGAAAATTAAGATAGATATTTAAATCCCAATACTAGATAAAAACATTTCCTTTCGAAAATCATTTACTATAACAACAGTGTTATAGTCCACCATTTCCTTATTTTTTGAAAATGTCTATTTCAACAATAAAAATGTTGAAATCTATGTATTCGATATCATAATACATTTTAAAAACATCTTTAAATGTTTACCTTCATTTTCAATGTCACTTTTCCAAAACTATCCATTTTACTTAACGATATATTCACTATCCAAAATCGTGAATATAGTTCACTAATTACATTTCACTATTTTCTACACATTTTATTTCAATAATAATTCGCTATCCAAAATCGCGAATATATCTCCTTTAACAACCTTCTATATTTAATTTATCAAATCCAATTGATTTCGAATTTATAAAACAACGTTTATAAATTCTATTTCTATTTTCTAACAACTTCAATTTAATAAATCTCCTTTATTAACAATTCGATTCATAACTCAAATCTTATACCAACAATCCATAATTATAAGTTAAATACTTATAATTCCTTTATTTTACAAAATCATTTCCATTTATAAGTTCACAATTTATAAATTTCATTTATTTATAAATTCTTAAAAATTCATTTTAACGCTTATAAAAACTCGTTTTATAATACCAACATTTTAAAGTTATAAATATCAATCTTGTACATCTTTTACATATATCGTTTTTAATAATTCAAAAATTCCAATTAAAACCATTTTATAAATTTCTTAACTATTTATTTCAAAAGAAATTACCTTTTGGTTATAATTCACAAATCTTAACTTTTATAACTTTAAAATCTTAACGTTTATTTATTAATTCAAAAATTAAATAAAACGTATATTTTCAAAAATCACTTTAAAAATCCTTTTAAAGTAAAGTCGTTATTTTTAAACTTCAAAACTGAATCCGATGATGCAACAACACCAATTAGTCAATCACAACAACAAACATCATATATCAACATATGATAACAGAATATACATCACAATATCTATAAATAAATAAATACTGTTGAGGAATCCAGTTGGATCCCTCCAACCTGTTTCTCTGCATCCACAGACGTTAGCACAATACCAATTCCACTTCGAGGTGGAATATCGCGGTATATGGGTTTTATAAAAATCATCCGCTTACTAACGGCGCAATAGGGTCTCATCCGCTATACGAGGCGGGAAATCAATCAATCCAATATATACATATGCCAATATGTATATATTGCTATATATATATAGATATATCCTACTATATCTAATATCACAAATCCAAACAAATCAAACAATCAATAACTGCAATCCAAATATATTTTGAGTGAGAAGATCTCACCTTAGCTTTTAATTTTGCCGTCCATTTCCCACCTGACTCGATTTCCTTGATTTATACCTTGTATAAATATTTTATATAACCGATTAATATTCAAAACAAGTTGAACAATTAAATTCCATTTTAACAAATTAAATCAACTATTGATTTATTTTAACTTAATGATTTAATTTTAAATCAATTTCTTTTAACTAAATTTATTTAACTAAACATTTTAATTTCAAACTATCTTTCCTTTCTAAATAAAAATTCGTTAGTAGCTAAAATAAACTTAGTAAGTTAATCTAACTATTTATTCACCAAATCCATTTTTTTTATAAAACAAATTTCTTTCGCATAAATAAACTATATACATCTCAAAAATCTAATCTTTATAACCTCTACAAGATTTTAAAATCTTATATTACCCAAAATCATCTTCCACCTATTTATTAAATTAAAACAAGATGGTCCTAATTTCCTTACTGCTAATTTTACTGCATGTATATACATTCTTGCTGTTTATTTATATATATGTAGATATAAAATCTTCTGAGTATATATATATATATGTAAAATTTTGTTTAAATAAAAATAAAAATTCGAGAATACCTTACTGGAAATTGTCGAACCACCCAAAATTTCAAAACACAGCAGCACTAACCCACGCGTTCCGGCCTCCTCACGATATCGAACGCGACTTCGATGAACTCGTCGCTGCCCTACTTCGAACAGCGACACTGCTGTGCTTCTCCTCCCCTCGATCGACACCCTCCAGAGACAACGCGCCGGCCTCATCTTCGATCGCCAGCTGCCGCCACGCCTGGAAACACCCCTTGCGACAAAGTCGCGAATTACGCCACCAACACCACGTCGCGAATATCACCATCTGCCGATGTCGTGCCCTAGCTCGCGTACGCCTGCGATGCCATTCCACTCGACCCCGAACGCGCGCGCCTCGCTGGCGAACCCCAAAGACCTTGCTCGAACGCCAGTCGCCATTTTCATCGTGATTCGAGGTAGCTCGAGATCGAGCTGGCAATTCGATTCGTTTTTCTTTTGATTTTGAATTTGAGTTGAAAAGAGGCTTCGACTTGATTTTATTTGTGAACAAGAAAAAGGGTACGCGGCCATTTATTTTTATCTTCTGATTTGAAAACGAACAGATTTTTGTTTCGAACGAATTGATTTCGTTTCTTCTTGCGTGATAAAAGGAAAAGAAGGGGAGACAATCGCGTGATATCAGATGGGGATGAGTACGAAGGAGGCAAATAGGCGGCAGGTTGTACAAAATGTCGGATTAAAGAAAAAGGGATATATTGCATTTAAATTAAATTTCAACCCCGTAATTCCCACGCGTTTACGTGTCGTACGTTCACATAACAGCTCCGATAAATACGAAATTTGAAATCCGACAATAATTCAATATTCCAGATCCAATGGAACTGGTTTCGTCGAATTCCGAGACTGTGCCTCGGACGGCTATATTCCAATATCAATTCGAACGATTAAATTTCAAAATTGAACAAATGGTTTTCAAACTCAATTCTGAAGCTTCTGTTATCTTCAGTATTATCAATACGAATTTTAAAAGCTTTCGAAATATTTTTCTTCGGCTTACAATTGAAGATACAAATTTTATTCAACTTACAATAGATTAAATTTTATAATTTAATCACCAAATTCAAAGTTATATCGGGGATTCAAATTAAATTACCGTTCAAATATTTAAAATTAATTAAATATTTTCAATTTAGTTTGTTCAAAATTCTGGGTCGTTACATCCCTAGTCTCCATTTTTCGTCCGACCACTCCCGGTTTGGATTTTAGCCCATCTTGGGCTAGGCTGAAAATACTGCAAATAGCAGTTCAGTCGACTGGACTGTAAGGTCGGTCGACTGAATCTAGAAACAGAAAATTTCCTATCCCTGTATCAGTCGACTGAACCTGAAAGCTGAGAGTTTCTAGGCATGTTCAGTCGACTGACCATACATTCCAGTCGAATGAATCTGGGAGATGTGCTTTTTGCCTATTTTAGGCAGTTTTGTGTGGGTTTCCGATTTTTAATCGATTCTCGATGATCCAAATTGTTGTTATCATTTATCGACTCCGATGACTTCTTTTACGGGATTTTTGGGAATATCCATTTTGATGGATTCGGTATCGATTTCTATGGATTTGATTCACGTCTTCGTATGTGAATTTTTGGTGATTGATTGTTTTTACAATCAATTTTGTGATTTGTCACTTTAAAGTACAAAGGTTTCTATACTAGTAGTAAATATTCAAACTCTTTCACAAAGATGATTCCAACTCTATTTTTAATACAAATCTCGTTTATAAAACCGTTTTCCAATCTATTAGTATATACAAACCTTTACCTCATTCGTATGAGAAATCTAATTAAACGGCTTAGCAAAAACAAACGGTATGAAACGCTTGCGTTTACTTCGTCGGTTAATTTTGGACTTGTTCGATTGAACTCTTATGACAATTTTCGAGTGGAAATTTACAGTTTGTTCGTAAATATTTAAGTTAAGCCAGTGGTTATATGACATGAAGCTAAACTCATTTATTTACTAGCTTAGTGTAATCGACACTTCTTGATGATCGATGATGATCATTTTATGGTTTAGACTAGCGATATGCGATGTCTCTTTGTCCGCGTAGGGGACTGTACCCCGTTCTATTGAGCTTCCTCTGATTTTTATAGGCTAGCGACCTATGGGTTTTATAGAGTTCGGTTCATCAGGCGCACTATTGTACTACGTCTTTGTTCCGGTTTATTTGAGTTTCAGGTTCCTCGGGCGTACCGTTATACTACGTCGTTGCACCGGCTCTATGGTTAGCGACCATGGGTTAGCGACCCGTTTGTGATGCACGTGTTGGTGAGTTTTCATGCTCCCGTTTGTGATAGGCCTCCCCCCTTTGTGATTTCTGGATTTCTAGTTGATGATTTCTAGAATTTGTGTTTCACCAATTTTGATGATAGACATTGATGAGCTCTATCAATTATTTGTGTTTTTGGTGAATAATTTAAAGAATGCGGTTCTTTTTGGATGTTTGAGATGATTTGGGATATTGTATGATTTTTGTTGTTTTTTGATGTATACTTGTCGCAGTATGGCATTATTGTTATCATACGTTTTTGTCATATCTCTTATCCTATCTCACTTTATATGACATTTATAGCTAGACTGATCCGTTTATTATTTTCTTCTTAAATAATACTCGGGCCAGATCGAGGTATTTCAGGTGCTCCTGCTTGACTTCTTATCAGGGTCTGTCACCTGACTTTTGGCTAACTACTTTAACATAGTAGTTTTTGTATAGAGACTCCTTGTTGTATACTTATTCTTTTGTCTAGCACTTATATCTATTCTTTTGTGATGTAGTGGATCTAGTTTGACCACTTTTTTTGATGTACACTTTTATGTGTTATATTCATATCTGTTTCCGCCTTTATGATATGAATGTCTGTGACTGATTTGTGTTATGCTTATTTCTATATTTGTTTTCGAAGTCCTCATAGCCACTGTGTGGTAACTTTGAGTCTGTATATGATATGTCGGATTTCCTCTTGAAATAAAATGTAATTTATATTATCTGACATATCAGTACTTGCACAAAGCAATTACACAGATGGTCGCTTCTCAACAGCCTTATTCTTCGTGATAGTCGACGGCATTACCCCATAGTATCCTTGGCTAGTGTGAGTATAGAGGTGGGGCATCATAGAAATTTACCAATTTAACTTTGGAAGTATATGTAAGCATCACATATTAATATGGTTTGAAATCCCCCGGGGAGGACTCATTTGTATAAATCGTCTCTTGCTTTAAGAATGTATATATATACAAGATCCCCCGAGAGGACTCCTTTACATCGTTCATTTACTTCTTAAAGAATCAGAATTGAGTTAACCGAAAGTTTATCGATTTAGTTTTGAAGAGACCGGGATCAGATAAGTGTTTTACTTATCGAAAACCACTTCAAAACTGATATACGAGTTCTATATTTTGGAAGCGGTTATGAAGTGAAATGTTATAGAGTTGAACTACCTATCCTAAGGTTAAGTCCAATGGAGAGGCAGCGTTAGCATTACAAACGATGCTATCATGTTGTACCGTCTATCTTGAGGTTGATTCCAAGAGTGAGGATAGAGTTATCATTCATTGGACGACTTATGCTTGGATCCTTGTAGAGATTCATAGATCGTTCGAGATGTTGTAATTTAGAGAAAGATTCGTGTTCTGTTCGAGTAATGAAGACTAGTGTGAGAGATGCCGAATGTGTCCTCGACATCGGAAATGATAGAAAACATAGTAGGAGCATAGCCTGGGGTTTAGCTAACCAGTGACAGGGTATATCCTCCATATCTAGAGATGCTTACGATATGTTGGCCGGAGGGAGTTAATGATATTCAATATCACGTGTTAGGGCGTGGACCGGCTATGTTTACTTTAAGGGTATATTTTATCTAGAGATATACGATGCTCGGAAGGCAGCTTTCGACCCTTGTGTAAGAGGTCAGATTCAGCTTGAACAAGGAGATCTCTATGGAAAATCCAATATGTGTACATAACTTAGTGGTTTTAGTTGCGCTTCTAATATTATTGTGTTGTGAGATACGGGCAGCATAGTTATTTTCTGATTTATATTCCACACCCTAGACATAATCTATTATTTGTACTTATTAGATGTGTGGTTCTTTTGAGGGGATAATCGTTACTGTGATCCGAGCGGTTTCAAAAGTACTGTTATATGTTGATCGCATATTTCTTGGGTTTCTCACACTAGGCATTGTCTGACTTATGATTTTATATTTCCTTTTTTCCATGGGTGCACTTTCGAGTAGTCTAGGAAATGCAGGTTTTCGTTGATATCCTTTGGAGCTCGAGGAGACGAGCCGGATGCTTTCACCTACCATTATTATCTTATTTCCACTGCATTACTATTATGTATATATTAGCATTTATGAGGACATGCTATTATAACTGTGTTGGCTGATGATAATACTTAGGACTATAACTCTAAAATGTATGTATCTTAGAGTGATAGATTGTACCGTCTTTTGATATTATATGTTATCGTTCTGCTTGTGAGATTCAGATGTTGTGTTCTCTTCGTCCTTATTCTGTTTCATTTCCTTTTTATTTTACTGTAACAGTTTGTCTTTCCATCATTTGAGTGCTCAGCACGTAAATACCATGGATATATTAGTGTCAACATTTGGGAATCGAAAAGGCGAACCGTTACACGTCGTATACATCACATGATGCTAAGACAATGACCATCCATCTTATACATCACACAATCCATATAATGAGGCAATGGCCATATATCGTATACATCATGATCTATTGTTAAAGCAACGACCGTTCTGTCGAGTACACTTAACAGTCTATCTTTCGATAAGGTGATGGCCATCCGTTGTATATGCCATCCTGTTTATCTATAACTAAAGTTTAACCTACACACATCAACACAAGTGTTTTTACATCATCCACTTTGTGATATCATTCCACGGTTATAATATAGACATTACACAACACTCTAATGTTGTTAATTAGTCAAGATAAGGTAGCCATAATCGTTCTTATTAGCACTAACATGTCCAGGTTCAATCCGCACTAGCTACAAACGTTTAATCGACTGTCCAAACTCAATCGGTCGACCTTTCATCTGCTTTGTATTTTTTTCTGCGATAGTCAATTATTCGACTAGCTGAATATGATCAATCGACTAATTACACATGTTTGGTTGAATGTTTTTGCTCTGTTTTCTTTTAGGTTTCCACTGTAAAATTCAATCGATTGATGGGATTCGGACAGTCGATCGTTTGCCTTTTTAACGTAATTTTCACTCATCCAATCACCAAACTTCAATTTGACAATAATTTTACTCTTACTACATTATGTAAAGGTTATACCACATTTTTTAATAGTCGTTACCCACTTATCTCTCTGTATTTGATGATTTCACTGTTATGTATAATCCCTCTTCTATTTCATTGTCTTCTTCTATCATCAATTCAATTATTTATACCAAATTCAATATAAATTCATCTCATGTATCCATTTACCGTCGATATACCCTTTTTCTTATTCATTAGATTGATTATCCTTTCACATATCAATAAAGCTCTAATCAAATTTCAATAGCTAATAATTTCCTTCAAACCAAATTTACAATGTTTATATACAAATTGTATATATTTGTAGATTATTTTCATATAAAAAATCCAACATTTATTTATAATAGACAATCGATAATGAATTAAAAGTATGCACATGTTCATATAATAAACAAAATAGAATCTCACCCACGGTTGATCCCAATAACTTAGAAATCCTCTTTCCTTCTTGCTTGGATTTGTCCTAAGTTCTAAACCCCGTAAAACACTGAGACGTTTATAGATTTGAAAATCTCCCCTTCTTTCTCTCATATTTACGCTATTTATTTGTTGAACTGATGGAGAATTGTTGATTTTATTTTAGATCTAGGGTTTATTGAGAGGAGATTGAGAAGATGAAGAAATGAAATGAATGTACCCTACACTTGAGTTTGGGAGGTTTATAAATACATTAGTTGATATTAATGGATCATTAACCCTAATTGGCCCATTTCCATTTAACTTATTCTTTTGTTAATAGCTTATACTCCACGCATCCATTTTAAGGGTATTTATGATGAAACTTGAGTAGAAAAATATGATCTACGAAATGATGCAAGTTTCATCATTTAATTCCTTTGTTTACAAAAAAAATATTTTGTACTTTTTAGTAAAATTTTCATTTTACCCTTTAATTAATGTATTAATTTATTATTGAAATTTGTGGGGTGTTATAAGAAACCTTACACGTTTCATTTGATTGTAAACAACATAATTGAAGATGGAGGGGCTAAGTCCTTAGGTTAGCACGTGGAGGGGGTGGGGAAACACTCTGTGATATAGTATATGTTCCAGTTTCATCTTATATGAAGAGGGTATTGTTCACAAAGCATCTCCTGCTGCCCCGGTTCATTCTAATGAACCCGTTTCATCATCATCAAACTCTACCAATGCCAACATCAGATTTGAACCATCTCTCGGTGATAATTATTCTTTTGATTCCCAAAATTTAAAATGTAACAAGAGTGTTTTGTCTATTTTACAGGATGAAGCGACCTGAGCCATGGTAGTAATGGAGCAAATCAGTTCGTATGGTAGTAACCCGAAAATATTAAAGGAGGAGGGACCCAGGAGCCCCGCTAGTAAGCCAAAAAAAAATCAATTAAAAAGGAATTTTTGGTTTAAAAAAATCCGTGATGGGCAGAAGTAGTTGGAGAAAGAAAGAGAGTAAAGGTGCCACGTATTAGGGCAGGGGGTTAAGAAGTGGGAGTAAATCATCAAAATGACTATTTTATGTTAGAACATAAGGTGATTGCATTAACCCAACAGAGTGATGGAGATGAAGAGAATTATGCACAAATATTGTGGATTGTATTGGAGACTTAGAGAAAGTTGAACATACATGACCTGTATAGTTTAATTGGCAACTCTAATAGTAAATAGCAGTCGGTGAGTAATGTGAGTTGTTATTATAAGTGCATAATTCTAATTCTAATGAATAAGCAGATATGGGAAGTTAATGTAATTAAGTATGAGCGACCAACATATCACTGTTGAGTTTCTAAACATGGGTTAGGCTAATTGTAATGTGACGTTCGTGTGTGTGCAAAATTTTGCATTGGCTCTCTCTTTTCAACTGGTAGGATACGATCTATGCTGACTTGATCTTCATTATTACCGAGAACTTGGTTATCACCTTTGCCCTCCGTAATGTTTAATATTTCTTTCAAAATAGTTTTCTTCACCGAATTAAGCTACTTCGGCGCCTTATCCACTTCATATAAAGCTTTTCGCTGGTCTGCTTCCACCTTCTCTATAACATTTACTCCGCCTTAAGATATGTTTTTGAACTACTATCATTAAGGTCCGCTGCCTTATCACTTGTCTCTGCCTGTGTCTCCCTAATGCCTTTTCGTTTTGGACCTTTATTTAACTCTTCAACCACGCCTGCTTCCTTGAATGCCTCTCTTTCTCCCTCAGCTAAACCATTTGCTCCAGGTATGGGCGGAATGCTTCAGTTATGATTGATTTAGTAGTCCGCTATTGTAGCGACCCGCAGATCCGTACCCTTTGAGTTGATAATAATTCACTCCTGTTCAACCCAAATTGTACGAAAGAGCGAATAACTAGGGTAAGAAGAAAAGATAGAAGAAGAAATAGAAACAACAACACACAAAATCTCACAATCGCGGTGGAACAAAATATAATATATTTTAATAGATTTTTATATAAAAGAATCTTTAACTGTTTATATACTTACAGTCATCAGAGTACAACAATCAATACATCAAACTGGACAGTTATATAACTTGTCCTTACACAGCGGAATATAAGCCAGGTACAGAGATACATCTCTGCCATCCAGCTCGTCTCCTGAGCTCCATAGGATTCTAACTAAAATCTGTAATACTTGGTTTGACCCGAGCACTATAATAAAATAACACCCGAGTCAGTCTGGAAAACCAGCGTGAGAAAACACACTCAATTTGAATTATTATAGTTATCAAAATCCTTTGAAAAATAAAGGTATCTCGTAAGACCGCGTCACACATAAACACGACGGGTTTTTCCCTTACGATAACCAAAACATTTTATAGAAGATCCAGTGATATTATAATAGTGTCTAAATACAAATACTTATTCAAATAGCTGAAATTGCTACATTAATTAAATTCCAACATACTAGGCTCTACAAACAAAACTGTAAGCTCGTATTGAAGAATGGATTCCAAAGAATGACTGGGCCACTGGGGTACCGCCCATCACAGTACACCTCTAGAACAATGTACCGAGGACCATCGCCGGGATCCCCTACTACACAAGACCGGCCTACCCCTAACCTGGATAGACCGAATATGTTATCAACCCGGGTGTTCCCACCCTTACCATCGAGCGCTCCTTCTCATGCATAACCATATCCATAATATAAAGGTTTCCGAGGACATCTAGAAAAGTGATAACATACCCTAATTGGGTGCGACCCACTTAGCCTTGCTGCATCTCTCCTGTTTTAGTCATTCCCGGTTGATGAGGTTCGAGGCTAAGCGTTACCTTTCAAGAAACAATTCAACTAAAAATGCTCATCGTCCTCCAATGACGATGTTCTGATAGCATTCGTCCATACAAGTTGTCTAGGGCTTGGACAAACTGAATCACCGTCTTCATCATCTTCACCGTATTCATTCGTTACGTTCAAACCAGATCGAAGTGGTTTTCGAATAATTAAATCTGATCCCGGTCTCTTCGAAACGATTAACGAAATTGGCCAATATTGATAGTCGGTTATTAATTATCAATAAAACATCCATAAGTAGACACCAGGCCTTATTATATATTTTTCCAAAAATATTCTTTTCCAAATACCTTTACAAGGTATATATTCCGATTCCTTTCCATATTCGAATATTTGAAAAGAAATTTTCAATATTTAAATCCATAACAGGATATCCCAAAACATTTCAACACTTAGGAAAATATTCTAAGTCCATTTTCCAAAATCATCTCAAATATCAAACTTAAGAATTTTCTTAGCCTGTCTCCTGCATTTCCGAAACTATTAATAAATTTCTTCTTACAATTTCCAAACCGATTATATTTATTTATAATCCCATCTCACCATTTGTACTTCTTTAATGAATTCAAATTCTTTTCGAAGTTATCGCATTTAAACCTTTGGAAATTTTTCTTAAGTCTCTGGAGTTCCATTTATAGGATTTCACTTATAAAATCTCATCCTTTAATAAATACCGTCCACACATCTTGAGAGGATTTATAAATAAATTTTCAATCATTTCAAACTATAAATATATATATAATGAGTATTTTTAAAGAATAGTAATTTATTTTTAAAATATGTTTAAGTCATTATTTAAAATGTTTAAAACACTTTTATAAACATCAATAACTCATTTTTAAATAAACAAATAAATTTCGAAAGCTGAATTTAAAAGTTAGAATTTATTAAATAAATACTTAATATTTGAAAATCTACTTACCGAAGTATTCCAATTCAAACTAGTTTAAATTCTCATAGTCTAAATAATAAAATTTTCCTTTTAGAAACAAACTTACTTCTTAAAATTAAAAATATATTTTTAAAATCTCAATAACTTATTCAACTTATAAATTTCTCTCGATTTCCATCACATCACTTCTATTCCGATCTCGTTAACTATTTTCACTTCCAAAAATGGTATCCACTATTTTTCTCATCCTATTTCCATATACTAATATAAATTCTCCCTGTAAATTTATATTCCCAATTTATCATCCTGATATCGATTTCCTTTATTTTATAAAACATCGTTTATAATTTTTTTTATAACTCCTTTGAGTTTTACTTGTTTAAAATAAACAATCTTATTTGTAAAATTCCATTTTTAAAAATCAATTTCTTTATAAATTCCATTTATAACTTTCAATCTATTTTTATATCGACTTCAACTTCTTTTTATATTTCCCGAATATCATTTATAAATTAATTTTATATAATTCGTTTTTAAAATCTCCATTTAATAATTCACAATAGTTAAGTATAACCAAAATTCAGATATATTTTTCTAACTCAATTTTTTTAAAATAATCCCAATTTTAATATAAATATTTTTATATCAAAAATTCCCTTTTATCCCTTGAATTTAAAAAAAATTTATGGTATTTAAAATATCAAAATTCAGGCCAGTGCTACAATAACATTTAATAATTCAAATTACAATAATAATCTATAACAGATTATCTACACACCTCATATATCACCATATATGAAAAATAAACAATATATTTGAGGAATCCAGTTGGATCCCTCCAACCTGTTTCCCTGCATCCACAGATGTTAATACAACATAAAAATACCAATCCCACTTCGAGGGGGATATCGCGGTATATAGGGTCATCCGCTATTATGCGGGGTGCATAGGGTCTCATCCGCTATAATATATGGGAATATCACTCCAAATACTAATATATATACTACTATATATATAACATTGAACAGATAATAATTATATAATTCATCCAAGCATCCAATAGTTTATTTTAACCATTTAAAAATTTAAAACTTGGCAATTCCAATTGAGTGAGAATTTCTCACCTTCATTTTTAATTTGCAATCCATTTCAATTTAAATTCTCCTCTCTGCATAGCATTGCTGCCCCGAGTCCAACGTAATTTTCTATGTTGATTTTAATCCTCATATAAAAGCAATCACGACATATATAAGTTAACTATTCTAATTTCTAGTTAATCAAACTAATTACAGTTTTAAGTTTTTAAATCAAATTACCCTCCCTCTTCACGAGACGACTGCACAGCCTCAACACTGCATTCGCGACTGCCCAGAACCTGCACACTTGCCTCCATAGCCCCTCGTTTCCCATTGTAGACACCACTGTTCCAATCAATACACGCTGCCTCTACAACCTGCAATCACGGCCATCACCAGACCTTGCCGCACCCACTGCCTCGCAGCCTCCACCCACCATCTCACGCCACAACCTCCTGCCACACGCAAATCAAAACTCAGTCGCCGCTACACCGCTGTCTTATACCTCCTCACTACCGAGATGCCCAACTCCATCCTAGATCCAATCCCTACTTGATTTTTGTGCCTTCCACCACCATGTCGATCGTCGACTGCACCACCCCTTAGACCACCAGCTCCACCTCCTTTCTTACATGTGCGTCCACGATTCGATCGACAAGCCAACCCCCTCCGAACCCAAAGCCTTAAGCCGCTGCGACTTCGAGCTTCGATGTTTCGCCGCCCAGCTTCTCTGCGCGATCACGACTTCGATCGCGTTATTATATATATGTATATATATATATGTATGTATATATGTATGTATGTATATATATATGTGTATGTATATATGTATATATGTATATATATATATGTATATATATATTCCTCTGAGAGGAACGAACGAATTCGATTTAAAGAAGATGGAAAGGAGAAGTATGAGATTTCGATTTTAAGCAGATAACATCGCAAATCTTATTCAATTCATGAAGCCGCGATTTTCTTCTCTCATCCCACTCATTTTTTTTCATGTTTGTAACAGTCGCGTGAAATAAAAATGGTGGGCAAAGGGGTAGCGTGATGAAGGAGAGCATGGTAAGATCACTTCAAATGGGATAAAATACGGCTGTGCTGACTGAAAGGATGTAATTGCAGCTGAAAAGAAGAGCCGACTAGACAATATATTTATTAAAAATTTCAAATTATCTCGATTACACAACTAAAAACCTCGAACCCTATCAAGGCATGCCGCTAGGCATTTATAATGTTATACCCCTATTTCGAACACAATGCAAAAGGTTTCGAGTCCTAATTCGATCGTGTGGAGAAGATAGCTTTTTGAACCAAATTATTATATTAAATTTTCGATATAAATTTCAATGCATTTATATCCCGTACGACCAAACAATAACTCCAATCACTAGGAAATTTGAAATCCAATAATAATACAATATTACGGATCCAATGGAACTAGTTTCATCGAATTCCGAGACTGTGCCCCAGATTGCTATTTTAACTCGTCGATTAAATTGACGATTTCAAAATTTTACGAAATCATTTGAAATTTCAATTTTAAAAACTTATTAACTCAATTATAACCCCAAATCATATTTTTAAAACCATTTAAATATTCAAAATTAACCGTTGGAAATTCCGGGTCGTTACATTCCTTCCCCCTTAAAAGAATTTCGTCCTCAAAATTGCTAAGGCAGGAAAAATGCTCCATACCCATTAACTTATCAAAACCAACTTAGTTAAACTCGACATTCACTTTTTCTAATCTTTTTGTTTCGACCAAAACAATTAGTTTTCAATTTTAATTCCTAAATCTCTTATTTCAATTTCAATTTGAAATCAATTTGTCATTAATAAAAAAATTTCAAAATTTTTCTAACACCCTAAATTTCCGAATTTTTTTGGCAGAGTCCCCTTTGTACGGAGGACATTTTGCAATATGACAAGAGAGATAAATATATATACATCGACCAACACGGTCGGAAAACAAAATATATATCAATATTTTATATTTTCGCAGTATTTAATCCAGAAACATACCTTATTTTAGCATTGTTAAGCGTTATTAAGCAAGCAAGTTACTTCATATGCAAATACACAACCCAAATCTAGTCCGACAGCCTCCGGTTACATGTACTTACTTAATTTAAACTACGTAAGTACCAAAATATGAACTTCACTAACAGTTCATTTTTTTAAAACATTTAAAACACATAACTTCATACCCAAACATTGTTAACATATATTTGAAGCAACTATATGGTTCCAATACTATTTTAATTACTTTCAATCAATGCATATACCATTTTCCATCCATTTAAATGATGTACAACTCACTTTATAAGCATTCAATTTATTTTTATACCAAATAGACTCATATCCATTCCCAATTGATTTAAAAATCAATTTATTTCACTTCCTATTAATTTATAGAATGTTATTTGCTTCCGTTTACGCCAAACGCCAATTTTTCTATACAATTTCGGCGATATTCATTTAATAGAATAATCATTTCAATTTATAACTATTTTAAATTGGTCCCTGATCAATTTATATTTAATTTTATTCCACTTCAAATTTATTCTCAATCAATTCAATTTTATTCCACTTCAAATTTATTCTCAATCAATTCAATTTTATTCCATCCATATTCACATTATATTTAAATCCACTTAATTAATCTTGGAATCATTCCATGTAAATTAAATAATCATTTCACAAATTTATTTGAACCAAGGTGTAACATCCTGATTTTTCGTGCCATTCGCATCCATACATGTCAGATTTGAATTGCTCAAAATATTAGATTGTTAATTTAAATTTGGCAAAACTCAGCATATACAGTAAATAAATAATCACAGAATTACATACACAGAGTAATATAACAATAATGCAGCGGAAACAAAGGAATAGTAGTTCATGAAGCTACTATATATATAACAGAGTTAAACAAGATACAAAAGAAGTCACGAATACATAGATGTCTCAATACAATAGTCAAATACAAGATCTGAATACATCACTGGAATCAACTGAATGATTGAAAGCGAAATCAATAGATGGATCTCCAAGCGAAGCTCCAACTCCAAAGGTGAGTCTCGAATACTGGTACAACCCAGTCTGACCCGAGTGTAAAGAAAAACACAAAACACTCGAGTCAGGATTAACATTCTTATATCAATAAATCCAACTCAAGTGAAATATCAACTGAAATACAAGTAACTTAAAGGATGTTTGGGATAACCATCCTCTAAGGATCCATTAAACTATCTACAATGTAGTAATATACGCTATTATAATAATGTCTATAGTAAAGTAAACTATTTAAAATAGCGTTAAGGCTTTACATTTTCCACCTTAATGCATTTTATATATTCCCATAATCTATACAGTACCGTAATCTCCCCCGTACTGGGCGTTGTCAGAGGGCACTCCATAGGTATGGTACAAAACAAACTCGTAAAAGGCGCGCTAGGGTAGGTGACACGACACAACTAGGCAATGCCAGGGTAGATATACCAATTACACTTCCGGGCTGGTGGTAACGCAGAGTCGTAGCAATCGTCCACCTCGAGCCACACTCCCGAATCAAAGGTGCGCACCAAACCAATCACAAAGTAATAGAATGGCATACGATGGAGTGTGTCCGATAAGAGGAGCTACCTCATTGGCCCGTTAATTGCTCCTGTTTTAGCCACCTTATGCCAACTCATGGGAGTCGGGTCCACATATATACCTCAAGAACGTCGCCACCATCCTACTTCATTCTGGAATCTCCACCGCGTACACAGTTGTTAAAGTGGTTTTCGGTATTGGCAGAGAGTATGATAATATCCGATCCTGGTCTCTTTAACAACCAAACGTTATTATAACACCGCGGTCATTTCAAAATAGTTTATACTTCAAAACCAAAATATCATATCCATTTCAAAAGCCATATCAACACGATATCATTTCCATTTCAAAAATATTCACTTCAAAAATCATAGTACTTTCAAAGTTATAACACTTTCGAAACCAAACATTTGAAATTATAATACTTTGGAAAACCATAACACTTCCTTTAAACCGTTTAGATACTAATAATAGTATATAAAGTAAAATAGTTTATAAAATAAAATAATTTATATAAAAATAGTTATAAGTTAAAATAGTTTATATAAAAATAGTTATAAGTTAAAATAGTTTATATTTAAATAGTTTATAAAGTAAAATTATAATTTAAAAATACTTTATATAAAAAATAGTTTCCTCAAATTTCACAAATCGATCAAAATCAACTTGAATTCCAAAATTCAAATTTAATCAAATCTCAAATCATCAATTTCAATTCGATTTAGTTTCTAAATAAGCCATTTCAAATTATTGATTTCAAATACATATTTGAACCATAAAATAAGCCATTTCAATTTCAATACATTTCAAAGCTTTAAATATTCAACATTTCAAAACTAAATTCGATAATTTCATATATATATATATATCAAATTCACTTTACTATCATTTAGTTTTTGAAATATTTACTTAATCATTTCAATAACATCTAATACAACTTCAATTTACAAATTTAAATAAACAAAATATCCCATTTAAATTTATATAAGTTTGAAATATGCATTTAAGTCACTTTTAATCAAATTCAAGTGATAAAACATATCTTTAAAATTTCAAATTTAATGAATTTCAAATCAAACTTATTTAAGTAAAATTCTTAAATAAATATAATTTCAAATCAATTTCAAATTTACCTTTCCAACCTGAATCATTATAAACTCTATATTTGAAGATATATATATTAAATAAATACTTAAACATATTATATATCAACTTTATTAAATCAACTTTAATAAATCTTTAAAATCAATATTAATTAAAACCATATATTTCTTTTCAAAACCATAGAAATCATTTTCAAAATATTTATATATAGACCAACGGTGTCTGTATATAATTTTCTATCTTATGGTCAAGTGATACAGATATTTATCATTTCAATCGGCAATTTAAATATATACGGGTATATATCTTTTCAACCCGCAATCCCAAATTCAATTCAATGAAAATCGCTTGGGTTTATCATTTCAACCCATAACGATTTTATCCTATTCTACAGATCGTTCGGGTATGTATCATTTCAACCTATAGTGAATCCTATACTAACAGGGAACTTGCAGAGTGATAATAGATATGATAATAATATAACAGGCATATATCATCAATGTAAATAACAGATAACGGTGTCAGATGTCACAAGTGAACAGATAATGGCATATATATAAAAATGTAAATAACTAGCAGTAGCATATTTCAATTGTCGTTTCAATTGAAATCAAATTCAATAAATATAAGAACGTTAATCGTGAGTGATTGCTCACCTTTCGAGGCTAGAGAGAACAGGAGATGACATGGATACAAACACAGATACGGACACTGAAATTGAGTTATGAATCCAAGCACAGTGAGATGGGCACGAATTCGATGAAGAAACACGCACGACAGATCAAAAGCTGATAAAAATGGGAATCGATGAGAACCAATCAGAATCATTTTGATATAAACTGAAAATATTTACATTATTTATTTATTTCTATATTTCAATTCAAGACAAATATTAAAATAATATAACTTTCAAATCATTATTAAATCAACTCATATATATATATATATTATTTTAGTTTAAAGTTTATATACATTTAAAAATTAAAATAACTGTATATGTACTTATATACTTATCATATTTAAAAACAGTAGATATATATATATATCGAACAAGCACTGACAAGTATACAAACAAGCAGAGAACAAATAGATTGTTTAAAAACTTATGTATACTATATATATTCAAGTAGACTAGTATAAAAATTATATATATATATATATATATAAACTTATATCGACTTATATATAAAACATAAAACAAAATCTTATATAAACTATCTATATATACTCTTTAAAACATATTATAAAATAAATTGCTTTCTCAACAAACAAAGTGATACATGCAACTCTCAACATACAAGTGAATGTAAAAACTTATATGCAGCCTTGTATATTTACACAATTATATGATCAAAATTCTTAAACACATATGAACAAATTTTAACATATAATAACAGCGAAATATACTAAGTATCATATATATACAAGAAGTCGTATATACTAACATATATATATACACTCATTATTACCATAAAATACTGTAGACTTATATATTACTGTAACCTATATATATATACCAGTATATAAGCTCACATACATAAAAATATATGATAATAACAACTATTATATTCATACCTTTAACATATATAAACACTGTGACCATAACTTTTATATAGAATCACTTAATGTAAAACATATTTTTTTTATAAGAACACATACTATACTAACAGATTATAAAACAATAACATATGTAATATATACATATACAAAATAATCTTCTCTCACCTTCAACAACAAGTTTAAAACCAATACGTTATTAATATATATATACATACTTTAGTATGATAAAAGAGAAGAATGTTGACTGGAAAATATATAAACCTATGTTTATTCTTGATATGAACTTAGATTATAATATACTTCTCAAAACAAAAGGAATGAAATAAGTCAGGCAAACGAATGGATATGCAACTTACAAATCTTATGTATATACATACGTATATACTTTCATTCATTTTTTTTCACAAGAGCATAGAGACTCACGGCATGAGCGGATGGTCAGCAGAAGTAGGCGAAGGGTTGAAGGCTTGCGTTGTGTAGCTTGGGTCTTGCGACTATGGTGGAGAGTGGGCTAAGGAGCGGCTGGTGATGGTTGGCTGAGAGTTGCAAATGGTGGAGACTCTGACGGTGGGTCGCTTGAAACGTGGCGAAGATGGCTGTTAAGGGCGGAGTGGCGCATCATTGTAGGACGAAGGAAAAAGGTGCGGTGATGATGGAAGCTAGGCCGAGCTATGTATACGAAATAATTATTTTTAGAGCACAGAGATGAAAAGCAAAGCACAGGGAAGAAGAGGAAAAACATAATGAACAAGTGAGAGAGAAAAAATGAGCTGAACGAAAGCTGTAAACCCGTATGCTTGAAAATTGAATAGATAGAAATGCTAAAAGCCAGCGTTGAAATCGAGGAATATAAAAAAAGGTAAGTGGCTGTATGGTTTAAACGGTGGAATATAGAAAGGTATGGAACCAGAAGACTCGGTTGCGAAACTGGTACGCTCGACATTTCATAGATTGCACCGCACACCGAACTTCAAAATACACAAATGAGTACACTACGAAGATCAGCACGACAAGACGATCAAAACAGCATACATATATCAGTGATAGGACCATCCGGTCAAAAATCGATAATCGGTACTGGAAATGCTGCCAGTTCGTCGAAAATAAGATAAACGAAGCAATAAAAGTCCAAATTTGACGAAACGAAATATGACGTCTCACTCAGAAGATGATTTACAGATTTATTGTATAAAATATTCAAGTTTGGAAAACATTTTATTATCATCAAATATTAACTGATTTGAATTGAAATAAAATTACACAATAAAATAAACTTCCATATTTTTAGATGAAAATTTACCGGTTGTTATGTTAAAGTGGTCGTATTCCAAATATTAAATTTTCAATTCAAATTTTATTATTTAAAATTTCACAAAATTCCAGTTAATTACTTAAATAAAACCATTAAAATTTACGGGTCGTTACACTCTCCCCCACTCAAAACTTTTCGTCCCCAAAAAGGAACGAGGTAGGAGAATAGAAACAACCAAAAAGAAAATAGATTTGAAACTGCAAAATAAAACAAACAATTAATTTAAACCATATAAATTTAATAGAATAATCATTTCAATTTATAACTATTTTAAATTGATCCCTAATCAATTTATATTTAATTTTATTCCACTTCAAATTTATTCTCAATCAATTCAATTTTATTCCATCCATATTCACATTATATTTAAATCCACTTAATTAATCTTGGAATCATTCCATGTAAATTAAATAACCATTTCACAAATTTATTTGAACCAATGTTTCATATTAACTTAAGTTAACTCATTTTATTTTCAATTAATTCAATCATATACTTAAGCTCAATTCTATTTCCAAATTCCATTTCAATTTTAGATTGATCTTTCTTCAATCAAATTCTGTTCCATTCACTAATTAATTTGATTAGTTCATTCACTCAGTCTACTTCAAACTTAACTTCAAGCTCGAATTCATTTTAAACAAAATCCAAGGCCATATTCGATTTATTCACACTTAAATAGAATTTATTTATAACCCAAGCCGTTGCTATTTCAATCCAATTCTATTTTATTTAGCAATATTACTAATTATATTGAATTCGCTTACATTTTAAGTCGAATTTTGTTTATAATTCAACTTCCATTTCAATATCCATTTTTAATTCACAATCCAATTTTTTTAACCAAGTTAATTTCCACTCTATATCCAATTAACTAATTAATTTTCTAACTAGTTCACTTCTAATTTATTTCTCAACATCTAATTTTTATTTCAAAAATCACTTCATTCAATCTACTTGAGTTCAAGTTCATTTCATAATTCAAGTTTGGATTTATTTCCCTTACCAAAATATCAAACAATTTTATTTTGGGTTTTCAATTTCACTTTTCAATTTTATAAGTCACACAACTTATTTTCCACATTTCCATCAATTTTATACTCGAAGACATTCACATTTTATTTTTACTCGAGGTTAAACATCCATTTATGACCCAAGTATATTTTTATTTCATAAATTTCAATCTTTATAAGCTATTCAAAATTTGTTTATTCACAATTCCAAATTTTCACTCAAATTTTATCTTATTCAAAATTTATTACTTATGGTTATATAATTATTTCACAATTCAAAATTCATATTTACTTTAATTCAATATTATTTCTAATCCTATTTCAAATTTTTATTTTTAATTCGTTCAATTTAATCAAGTAAGAATTCAATTCCATGTAACTCAAATCCAATTTACCCTTTTATTTAAATTTCAATTTCTTTTAACCAACATTTTAAAACCAAATTCAAGTTATTCATACTTAAACCAATTTCACTCCAACAATTTTATTTTTTATCCATTCAATTTAAATCAAGTAAGGATTTAATTCCAATTTCTAAATTTTTCCACTTCCTTACTTATATTCATGTAGCAATTATTATCTCAATTCCCAATAAATTTATTTAACTTTCCCTAAGTTAAATTCAATTCACACAATCTATTTTAACTCACTTAAGTTTAAAATTTATTTTTTTTCCAAAACTCAAATTCCATACTTTCCTTCTTTATTAAAATCATTCTCATTTTATAAGTCCAAAAGTTTATTTCTGATGTTTATCCAAAACATTTAAATTAAATTCCAGAATTCAAACACGCGGTATATATTTCAAATCACTTTGAAATCAAATATATATATATACCCTTTTTGGTTTAACAAACCACTTTCTTTGAATTTCAAAATCAACCTGGTTTTATCCAAAACAATTCCTCGGAATTCCCAAAACAACACTTGTTTTCACCGAAAAATCTCCATATCAATTTACTATGGTAGCAATTCGTCACTTAGAAACTCGAAAATAAACACCGATGATGTCGCGATCATCATCGGAATTATTTTCCAGCGACTGTAGTGAGTTCATTGCTATACCCCTTCCAAAATCCATTTAAAACATATTTTTTTTTCTATTCAAAAATATCTCCAAAATAATAATAATATTAGTATCTTCAAACACTTTGGAAAATACTTCTAAAAATCTCTGGGATTTAAAATTTTCCAAATTCTGGTTTCGACCCATTTGTAGTTTTTAACCCATTCGTAAAATTCATACTTATACAATCTAATTTGGTTTTATATATAACCATTTCAATTTTATAATCTTATGTTGATTATATAATAATACAACACATCAATCTACCATAATAATTTCTAGAAAATTATTCTTTTTATATCAAAATATAATTTGGGTAAAATTATTTCATTTACCCACTTCAAAACCATACTGTGTCGATTACTCTATTCAAATGTTTAGAAACTCCCATCGATTTAGAGGCGTCTCACTACTCGAACAAAATTTATATACCACTCAACAGATAAATTAAAACAATATAAAACCATTTGTATTCGCTAACAAATACGCGCTCATATCTGTTAATACACTCAAACTCATTCTAGAGTACTACTAACTCTATCTCTAATGAGTAATCCCCACTAGAGCCAAGGTTCTCGCTTAACCTTCAGCTCTGATACCAAATGTAGCGACTCGTAGATCCGTACCCTTTGAGTTGATAATAATTCACTCCCGTTCAATCCAAATTGTATGAAAGAGCGAATAACTAGGGTAAGAAGAAAAGATAGAAGAAGAAATAGAAACAACAACACACAAAATCTCACAATCGCGGTGGAACAAAATATAATATATTTTAACAGATTTTTATACAAAAGAATATGTAACTGTTTATATACTTACAATCACCAAAGTACAACAATCAATACATCAAACTGGATAGTTATATAACATGTCCTCACACAGTGGAAAATAAGCCAGGTACGGAGACCCGTCTCTGCCATCCAGCTTGTCTCCCGAGCTCCATAGCTATCCTGAATCTGTAATACTCGGTATGACCCGAGCATAATAATAAAATAACACCCGAGTCAATCTGGAAAACCAGCATGAGAAAACACACTCAATTTGAATTATTAGAGTTATCAAAATCCTTTGAAAAACAAAGGTATCTCGTAAGACCGTGTCACACCTAAACACGACGGGTTTTCCCTTAGGATAACCAAAACATTTTATAAAAAATCCAGTGATATTATAATAGTGTCTAAATACAAATACTTATGCAAATAGCTGAAATTGTTACATTAATTAAATTCCAGCATACTAGGCTCTACAAACAAAACCGTAAGCTCGTATTGGAGAATGGATTCCAACGAATGACTGGGCCACTGAGGTACCGCTCATCACAATACACCTCTAGAACAATGTACCAAGGACCATCGCCGGGATCCCCTGCTACACAAGCTCGACCTACCCCTAACCTGGATAGACCGAACATGTTATCACCCTGGGTGTTCCCACCCATATTATCGAGCGGTCCTTCTTTCATGCACAACCATATCCATAATATAAAGGTTTCCGAGGACATCTAAAAAAGTGATAACATACCCTAATTGGGTGCGACCCACTTAGCCTTACTGCATCTCCCATGTTTTAGTCATTCCCAGTTGATGAGGTTTGAGGCTAAGCGTTACCTTTCAAGGAACAATTCTACTTAAAATGCTCATCGTCCTCCAATGTCGATGTTCTGATAGCATTCGTCCATACAAGTTGTCATGGGCCTGGATAAACCGAATCACCGTCTTCATCATCTTCACCGTATTCATTCGTTACGTTCAAACCAGATCAAAGTGGTTTCCGGATAATTAAATCCGATCCCGGTCCCTTCAAAACGATTAACGAAATTGGCCAATATTGAAAGTCGGTTATTAACTATCAATAAAACATCCATAAGTAGACACCATGCCTTATTATACATTTTTCCAAAAATATTCTTTTCCAAATACCTTTACAAGGTATATATTCTGATTCCTTTCCATATTCAAATATTTGAAAAGCAATTTTCAATATTTAAATCCATAACATGATATCCCAAAACATTTCAACACTTAGGAAAATATTCTAAGTCCATTTTCCAAAATCATCTCAAGTATCAAACTTAAGAATTTCTTGGCTTGTCTCCTGCATTTCCGAAACTATTAATAAATTTCTTCTTACAATTTCCAAACCGATTATATTTATTTATAATCCCATCTAACCATTTGTACTTCTTTAATAAATTCAAATTCTTTTCGAAGTTATCGCATTTAAACCTTTGGAAATTTTTCTTAAGTCTCTAGAGTTCCATTTATAGGATTTCTCTTATAAAATCTCATCCTTTAATAAACCCTGTCCACACATCTCGAGAGGATTTATAAATAAATTTTCAATCATTTCAAACTATATATATATATATATATATTTACAACGAGTATTTTTAAAGAAAAGTAATTTATTTTAAGTTATTATTTAAAATGTTGAAAACACTTTTATAAACATCAATAACTCATTTTTAATAAACAAATAAATTTCCAAAGTTGAATTTAAAAATTAGAATTTATTAAATAAATACTTAATATTTGAAAATATACTTACCGAAGTATTCCAATCCAAACTAGTTAAATTCTCATAGTCTAAATAATAAAATTTTCCTTTTAAAAACAAACTTACTTCTTAAAATTAAAAATATATTTTTAAAATCTCAATAACCAATTCAACTTATAAATTTCTCTCAATTTCCATTACATCACTTCTATTATGATCTCCTTAACTATTTTCACTTCCAAAAATAGTATCCACTATTTTTCTCATCCTATTTCCATATACTAATATAAATTCTCCCTGTAAATTTATATTCCCAATTTATCATCCTGATATCGATTTCCTTTATTTTATAAAACATCGTTTATAATATATTTTTATAACTCCTTTGAGTTTTACTTGTTTAAAAAAAACAATCTTATTTATAAAATTCCATTTTTAAAATTCCATTTCTTTATAAATTCCATTTATAACTTTCAATCTATTTTTATATCGACTTCAACTCCTTTTTATATTTCCCGAATATCATTTATAAATTCTTTTTATATAATTCATTTTAAAAATCTCCATTTAATAATTCACAATAATTAAGTATAACAAAAAATCAGATATATTTTTCTAACTCAATTTCTTTAAAATAATCCCAATTTCAATATAAATATTTTTATATCAAAAATTCCCTTTTATCCCTTAAATTAATTTTTTTATGGTATTTAAAATATCAAAATTCAGGCCAGTGCTACAATAGCATCCAATAATTCAAATTACAACAGTAATTTATAACAGATTATCTACACACCTCATATATCACCATATATGAAAAATAAACAATATATTTGAGGAATCAAGTTGGATCCCTCCAACCTGTTTCCCTACATCCACAGATGTTAATACAACATAAAAATACCAATCCCACTTCGAAGGGGATAACGCGGTATATACGGTCATCCGCTATTATGCGGGGCGCGTAGGGTCTCATCCGCTATAATGTGCGGGAATATCACTCCAAATACTAATATATATACTACTATATATATAACATTCAATAGATAATAATTATATAAATTCATCCAAGCATCCAATGGTTTATTTTAACCATTTAAAAATTTAAAACTAATTGGCAATTCCAATTAAGTGAGAATTTCTCACCTTGATTTTTAATTTGCAATCCATTTCAATTTAAATTCTCCTCTCTACGTAGCATTGCTGCCCCGAGTCCAATGTGATTTGCTACGTTAATTTTAATCCTCGTATAAAAGCAATCACGACATATATAAGTTAACTATTCAAATTTCTAATTAATCAAACTAATTACAGTTTTAAGTTTTTAAATCAAATTACCCTCCCTCTTCACGAGACGACTGCACAGCCTCAACCCTGCATTCGCGACTGCCCAGAACCTGCACACTTGCCTCCATAGCCCCTCGTTTCCCATCGTGGACACCACTGTTCCAATCAATACACGCTACCTCTACAACTTGCAATCACAGCCACCACCTGACCTTGCCGCACCCACTGCCTCGCAGCCTCCACCCACCATCTCATGCCACAACCTCCTGCCATACGCAAATCAAAACCCAGTCGCCGCTACACCACTGTCTCCTCCCTCCTTACTACCGAGATGCCCAACTCCATCCTAGATCCAATCCCTACTTGATTTTTGTGCCTTCCCCCACCATGTCGTCGACTGCACCACCCCCTAGACCACCAGCTCCACCTCCTTTCTTACGTGCGCGCCCACGAGTCGATCGAAAAGCCATCCCCCTCCTACCCAAAGCCTCAAGCCGCCGTGACTTCGAGCTCCGATGTTTCGCCGCCCTGCTTCTCTACGTGATCGCGACTTCGATCGCATTATTATATATATATATATATTCCTCTTAGAGGAACGAACAAATTCGATTTGAAGAAGATGGAAAGTAGAAGTATGAGGTTTCGATTTTTAAGCAGATAGCATCGCAAATCTTATTCAATTCATGAAGCCGTGATTTTCTTCTCTCGTCCCCCTCATTTTTTTTTCATGTTTGTAACTGTCGCATGAAATAAAAAGGGTGGGCAAAGGGATAGCGTGATGAAGGAGAGCATGGTAAGATCACTTCAGATGGGATAAAATATGGATGTGCTGACTGAAAGGATGGAATTGCAGCTGAAAAGAAGAGTTGACTAGACAATATATTTATTAAAAATTTCAAATTATCTCGATTACACAACTAAAAATCTCGAACCCTTATTAAGGCATGGCGCTAGGCGTTTATAATGTTATACCGAACACAATGGAAAAGGTTTCGAGTCCTAATTCGATCGTGTGGAGAAGATAGCTTTTTGAACCAAATTATTATATTGAATTTTCGATATAAATTTCAACGCGTTTATATCCCGTACGACCAAACGATAACTCCAATCACTACGAAATTTGAAATCCGTTAATAATACAATATTATGGATCCAATGGAACTAGTTTCGTCAAATTCTGAGACTGTGCTCCGGACCGCTATTTTAACGCGTCGATTAAATTGACGATTTCAAAATTTTACGAAATCGTTTGAAATTTCAATTTTAAAAACTTATTAACTCAATTATAACCTCAAATAAAATATTTAAAACCATTTATATATTCAAAATTAATCGTCGGAAATTCTGGGTCGTTACAGCTATCTCCCACCTTAGGTTGCTATGCTTTGGTCATTAGGCATTGTCTTTTAACGTGTCCAAAACACTTGCAATTTACACATCTTGGAGGAGGATTCTCATAAATGGCCTCCTATTTGTTGATAACCCCATCTTCCCCATTAACGTCCACCAAGACCCTAGCAAAGGACATCTTCGATCTGCTTCTAGTGGGTTCATCAAATTTAATTTGGACACCTATCGCACTCACTAATGCACTAATGGCCTTAGGGACCCAAAGATGAAAACTCGACCCTGGAAGGCGCACCCACACGGGCATCAAATTAAGTAGATCTCTGTCTGTCTTCATGTTAGGGCTCAAATTTTTCATAATGGTCAAGTTTTTATCATAAAACCATGGACCATTTTCCAATACGTTATCCCGATCTTTCTTAGAGTTAAATCTTACCACAAAGAAGTCATTCTCTCTAAATTGAATTTCAAAACCCTTCTCCGTCTTCTAGACCCTCTTAGTAAAAGCCTCCATGGCTTTAAAACAAGGTCCGAGACCTACGACATATGACATCACGCAGTTGGCCCAGCCGCTCGTTACCTCCTTTATTGCTTCATCAGAAATCCTCCCTCTCCTGCCGCCATTTGCAATACAAGGCTCTATAAATTCTAGACTGAAGTTTCCCCCTCCTGCTTTGCGTTGATCTTTAACCGCATCAATATACGAAATCTTACTAGCATTGCTCGGAAATTATAGCATATTCCTTCCATCGACTCCGCCCACCTAAGTAGATCTAGGTAAATTTTTTACGTTTCCAACACTTATGTCATGACCGTCCTTATCTGCCACGGATTAGCCAGATCCGTTTGTCTCCATCTCCTTCTTGCCCTTTTTGCGAACCACCTGAGTCCATCCCTCATTATCCGCCTCATTTCCTCCGTTTCCACCATGATCCATACAACCAAATCGAGTGAAGCGATTGGTAAAACTTTTACGTTTCCAGCAATTATGACATGATCATCCTTATTAGCCACGGATTAGTCAATTCCGCCTGTTTCTATCACCTTCTTGCCCTTTTTGCAAACCAACTCAGTCCATCCCTTGTTATCCGCCTCAATTCCTCTGTTTTCGCCGCGATCCATACAACCAAATCGGGTGAAGCGATTGAGAACAAAAAATAAAACGAGAAGAGATAGAAAAATAGGAGAAGAATTTGAAGTAATTAGAAAGAAGAAAGGGTTTTTAGGAAAACCCTAACCGTCATTAAATGTAACTAGAAAAGATGGAATTGTACATACAGCTTTTGCAATAAAGCTTTGTGGTGCAATTTTTTTCTTTCCCCCCTCTCCCGTAGGTCCCTAAATCTGCAAAAGACACCGATATTGAGTTTGGAAACCATAGCTACTAAATAGGAAAGTTAAGCATAAACTGTGCACGTTTATATGTTTGGTTTTTTGGTTGGCCCATTTTGCGAGGCTTTGATCCTTTAATTTCTACTGTTTAATGTTTTGTAAATAACTTTAGTAATAAAGCAATTCTTTTACCTTGTTTTTTAATAGCCATCTTATAAAAGCAAAAATATAATGCTCCACCAATTTCCAGTTCCATCTGCAACTTTAGTTCCCGCCAAATATTGCCGCCTTGCTTTCCCGCCAGATTCATCAATAAATATCAGCCTTGATGCCGACAAACTAATTAATATCCCCAGCATAAACTTTCCTCTTCCTCCATCGACCATCGATTAATAATTCCCTACGCGTTAAAATACTAAAAAAAGAAAATGGCAGTTGCTCTTGGACCAGGCAAGTTTTATGGCAGCAGCCTACCTCGACCAAGATTCTACACTGACATCAAATTCGCCTCGGATCGGGTTGATCCACCTGCATCCGTCAGCGATCCGCTTCTTTACTGGGCGAACGAGGCCCACTGGTCCATGGGTGGTCTCAGCTTCAAGCGCCTACACTTACAAGGTAGAATCGAGGGATCAATCGACAAGCTTCGCACTGAAACCTTGAAATCCGATAAGAAGTCAAGGATCCGGTTAAATGCAGGAAAGGCCCGATTGGATGCGGAGAAGATCCGAAATATTGAAGAGGAGGAGTTTGTGGAATCGGAATCTGAATCAGAACATGAATTTGAAGTTAAAACGAAGCCTGAAGAGGGGAAAAAAATGGCTAGGAAATTAGCGGATGAGTTTGAAGAGGTTGCTGATTATCCGTTGAAACCAGCTGGTCATCAGACCCGGAGCAAGAAATCCAGATCTGATAAGGATTCTGTTAAGAGCTCTAGTAGATCTGATGAGAGCTTTGAAAAAAGTTCATCACCTGTTAAGTCTCCAGTTAAGAGATCTAAACCTGATTGTAGTTCTGCAAAGAAACCCCAAGTTAATGGTGGTACTGCTAGGAGGACTTCTCCCAGAAAAATTACTCTGATGACATAACGTCATGTCATAAGTTTATGAGCCATTTAGGTACCGTGTGCTCCAGTTTTTGCTCTTCTTTTTCCTAATTGGGTTTGACAACTTAATTGGGTTGTTGCTTGCAAATGATGATCCCATGTTGAACCATTCATCTACATATATTGTTGGCATTTTATTTTTATATTTTTATTGTTTTAACTTTAACTGGTGGAGCTTGAGATTTAACTGATGGTATGAATTGTTCTTGCTGAGTGAAGAGGAAGAACGCAAACTTTGTAATTTATTTTTTCGTACCCCAAGTCCAAAGCAGAGCATTTGTTACTTGTATAAGATTTCAATCTGCCTGGTCAAAGTTGTAGCAGTAATTGTTACGAGTAGTTGCCATCTTTTGGCATATAACCAGGCTCGACCGGGTTGTAAGGTTTCCTAGGGGTAGGTTAGAGCAACATGTTGGTGTAGAGCAATAAAAATTTAAAATTTCTTATAAATAATGTGGTAAATTTGAATTAAAGGATAAATTTAATCCTTCGAGTATTAAGTTCGAATAACTTTGTGCAACTTTTGTCCGCTTTTTTGATTGACAATAAGGTATTCACTTACAATTTAGATAGGGATTTACCATAAGATCCATGTTTTCTGTGATAAATAAAGCAAAACAGTCGTTTAGTCTACAACTTCATTGTTTGTATTAAAATTGGACACAACACTTTTCGGATGTGTTTGAAGAGATAAAATGAAGAAAAAATATATAAAATAAAGCAGATCTAATAAACACACCAATAAACAGATAAGAA
Organism: Allium fistulosum; assembly: GCA_030737815.1. NCBI lineage: Eukaryota > Viridiplantae > Streptophyta > Magnoliopsida > Asparagales > Amaryllidaceae > Allium > Allium fistulosum. The sequence continues at coordinate 633,618,196 of CM060908.1, read as the reverse complement.
AATGCATAGGAACACACGGATTTAGAGTGGTTCGACGAATTGTCTATGTCCACTATGAAATGATTGAGGTTTATTGAAATTCACTCGCTGTTTACAAAAGATTACAACAGTACAACTGAAGTTTAATAATCATTTCGACATAATATCGGCATAGAGAAGCCAAATGTCCTTCTGTAGGCCTTGAGGCATTATTTATAGGCGTAGGAGGCAAATATCTCGTTCAGATCTCGGGAGACTTCTTCTGGCACGTGGATGGGCCCACGCGATCGATTCCCAGGCGATTTCGACTCGATCCGTGATCGATACGAACGAATTTTGTATCGATCAAGACTTGCTCCAATCGAGTAGAAATTTGGCAGGAACATTTTTTATGTTGTACGTAAGCTCCTGTGAAAATTTCATAGCATTTGGACTTGTACATCATGAGATATGATCGATGCAAGTTGGAGTTTTTCCATCCGTGATCGATACGAACGAATTTCGTATCGATCAAGACTTGCTCCAATCGAGTTGAAATTTGACATGAACATTCCTTAGGTCGTACGTAAGCTCCTGTGAATATTTGGTGGCATTTGGACTTGTAGATCTCGAGTTATGATCGATGCAAGTTTGGATTTCTCAACCGTGATCGATCAATATCTTGAGTATACGAACTCCGATTGACTTGAAATTTGGAACGTTGGCTCTCATAGTTTCGCTTGTCGTGTCACATCAATTTTAGCTTGATCCGGACTCGGACAAAATTCATCGATATCCATAGTGAGCCTGCGTATAACCGATCTCCAAGACGAACTGTCATTGGTTTCTAGTCAAATTCTTGGTGTCATGGCCTTGCCAAAAGACATGATAAGAACAGGACGTGCTTTGAAATGCTGCATCCTTCATTCTGAAAAAGTTCTATCTGATTCGTTGAGTAGTTGCTATCTTTTCGTCAAAAGATGTAACCTTCGATTGATTTCTAGTAATATAAATGTTGATTTGTTGACTGCCAATGATTATGTAGTGCATTGTTGTAACTGAGTGTCGAGTGCTAGCGATTTGTTGTTCACTATTGTAATTGTCGTCAGGTGAGCATTCAACTCTTGTAAATTTTGAAAATTGAATGTTAGTTCGTCATACGCGTACGTATGTTAATCTGACTCCCGTTAACGTTTGCACGTTCACGAGTCGTTGTCAAGTTCTTTAGTTTTTGTTTGGATTGAGTTTCGTATCGATCCTCTCCTGGATCGAAGTGAAATTCAAGTTGTAACAACGTTCGATGGTTGTTTTAAGTCCTTCCTTTGTATCGATCCTCTCCTGGATCGGTCTGAGATGTTGGAATGTATGCTTCGTATCGATGGATACGTCATATTGGGAATCAGATTGGCGGATACAGGAGTAATGCTTTGTGTCGACGGAGTTGAACGATCTAGACATAATAATGCAGTGAGGCTTCACAGAGGATATGCCATTTTTCATTCCTTCATTCAAGAAGAATCCTCGATTATGGATAATCTTCGATAGGAGTCATCCATGACTCCTTTCCTAGATCCATCTCTAAGATCTAGTTGATCTTCATATGTCAATGCTTGGAATAATAAGTATTTTAAATGGGACAAAGTTGTTTTGCCGTGCATCCCCAGAACTGGCTAACTTGGCCAGTGACTTAACTTTTTCATTTTGTTCTCCGAGGATGTGTGTAATGGTCGACTAGTAGCTTTTGGACCCAGCTAGGACAAGGAGCAAGATGTTGCCCCCTAGTCAAATAATCTTCCCTAACTCGGTATACTACTAACCAGTAATCACATAAGATATGTAAAGTTTCCACTCCTAGTTTTCTTGCAAGTTCGAGCGCCAAGGCTTCATACTTAGCTTCGTTATTTGTTGTAGGGAAGTTGAGTTTGAGGGCGTGGCAGATCGATCGTTCCTCAGTAGTCATTAACGCAACTTCGACGTTAGAAAGCCGATTATTGGAAGTCCCATCTGTGTACGTTCTCCATCGGTTAGACGGTTATCCACTGTTCTTCGGATAATCGTCTGATGTAGTGAATTCAGATATGAAGTATGCTAATGTTTGACCTTGGAGAGCTCTCTGAGGGAGATAAGTGATATCAAATTGGCTTGGCTTGACACTCCATTTGAGTAACTTTTCAGACATCTAAGATTTCTATTGAACCTATCGTAACGGTTGGTCGATATGGACGTTAACGGGGTGAGCTTGTCAATAGCCTGCCTTCATCATATACTGGTCTTTGGATTCGTTTCTCTTCACATAGCATTGTGATGCTAATGGCGTATATTGACACGGCCCAATTGATGTATAAATCTTCGCGATCCAAAGGTTTGGGTAAAATGGGAGGTCTCTTTAAGCGATCTATCAGAGCTGGAAGTGCATCAACGCAGTTGTTAGTTCATTCAAAAGTTCTCTTCCCTCTCTTGGTCAGGTTGAAGAAGAGAATTCACTTTTAGATGGTCCTAGAGTCAAATCAACTTAGGACGGTAATCTTTCGACTTAGGCTCCATACCTGCTCGGTTGTCATCGGTGCATGGGTGTCTCTAACTGTCAGAATTTTCGAGAAATTAGTCTTGATTCCACGAGAATTGATGATGAAAACAAAGAATCTTTTTGATGTAATGGTGAAAGAGCATTTCAAAGGATCGAGTTTCATCCTGCATTTTTCGGAGAGCGCTGAATACCTCTGTCAAGTCATCGATATGGTTGTTTGATAGTCGTGATCTCACGAGCATATTAACCACATCTACCTTCATCGATTGGCCGATCTGATTTTTGAATGATCTGTTAATCGTCCTTTGGTAAGTAGCATAAGCGTTCTCAAGTTTGAATCCGGGGGTTGCAACATAGCACTATAGGCCCAGTTCAGTAACGAAACTGTTGTATTCTTGGTTTGGGACATGCTTCAGTATCCGATTGTATCTGGAGTTTGCATCCATGGATGTGAGTAATTCATGTCTAAAGGTCAGGTCCATCATTTGGTTGATCATTGGAAGTGGAAAGCTGTGCTTTGTCATGCCCCATGCAAATATAAGTAGTTGACGTATGTCCTCCACTCTCTGTTCATTTTTCTTATAAGTAAAGGATTGGATACTCATTTTTGTTCGAGGGCATCATGGATAAACTCACTGGTTTTGAGCAGATTCGCCTCCTCTTTAAGTGCAACAGATCTCTCTGGATCCATGTCACATCGTTTTTGTTCACCGAGACATGCCTCGGGTTGACATTTAATGCAGGGTTCTTCATGGCTGGCGAGAGTCCATATATATATATATATGAGATCGAGTCCAAGCGCACATCAAGATTCACTTGAAGTAAAACAGTTGACTCTTTCTTCATCATTGCGTAGAGTTGTGATCTGATCTACAATACTCGTGATGGGTTGTAGGCGCCTCATGTGTTTATTTGCAATGGTAAATGATCAGGCTTATAAGGACGTTGAATCAAAGGATTAGTAGAACTTAGCCTTGTACTGCATGCTGCTACATAGCTGGCTCCAGCTTTGAGACTGAATTTACTTGTGTTTCTAAATGATGCGCTTTTCATTCAATGTACTCGCGATCCATTGCTCATTGTAAGGGTTAGAATGATGATCAGTTGCCCATGAGTTCGGGTATTGATCCGATGATTCTATCTCTAGGCATCCTTTCAGTCATAACCTAGAGTTGTTATGAATATCAGGCATGGGTTATAGGTTCAAATTGTCATAGTCAACTCTTGGATAATCACTCTTTTGCCCCAGTCTTGGGTTGGCGGATGCATTACGCGGACGGTCTAGTCTTGTCCTAGCCGTGTTTATACTGTAGTTCAAGCTTTAAGAATCAGAGTTGATTGATGAATGGTTGAATCATATTAATCTTATCTTCTTGCTCGTGCCCCCAAGTCTGGGGAATACCTCGATAAGTGGCAGGGTAGATAATGTCCGCTTCAATTTTGTATACTATCCCATTGAACCATGGGATCGAGTTAAGCGATAGAGGGATAAGTCGTGCCTATCCTGCATTATGTTCTAGTTCTTTCCTCTGGGCGGAATACATTGTTACTTTGCCGACATTCGGACATAAGCTAGATTCTGGACAGTCAATGACATTCACTTCGTTGCTTATGTCACCATACTTTGGGCAAAAACTGAAGAGTGAATTGTCCAGTCAGATCCAATGCAGGATTGATGCTTCCCTTATCGAATCCAGGGTAAGAGTCAGTGTGCAAATGTTTAGGTTGCACTTGTTTTGAATTGCTCTTTTAATCGAATCATGGTAAAAGTCAGAGAATGAATGGTCACATTGCATTCTCTGGGAATTAGGAAATTAACTACATCCATTTCGGTTTACATTCTCCCGTCGGGACTTGGGATAATGTCAGCTCAAACGTAGTCAAGTCATGCCCATCCAGTTTCACGCTTTTCCAAATAGATCGTAGGAAGGCGACGGAGGACGAATGGTTAAGTCACACTTACTCGTGGTTTATTCTTCTATCCATGCCCTGTTGGTCAAAGGTATTCGATGGACGTTCGGGTCACATCGATTTGTAGTCGAAGAGGATCGATATTGACCGTTGATTCGACGACACGATGTAGAATGCTCGGACCTCATTTCCTATCGATCCAATGGTATGATATGAAAGGTGCAGATCGATATTGTCCATCGATCCGGCGGTACGATATAATTGGTTACCTAGGACTTCGGGCATCATTAAGATTGGTTAGCATTAGGTCTCCTTGTAGTCGTTGCCTTAAGTTGTAAAGGACGCTAAGCTGGAGATGTAGCGAGTCACCTTTCTCTTCTTTCGGTGATTTTTACTTCTGCCCCTAGTCTTGGGTTAGCAGAGTTAGTTCGTGGATGATCTAATTGCACCTGTAGTGAGTTTACACTCCTCACGTCAAGTTCAGGTCAGAGTTGGTGAATGAATGGTCGAATCACATTCATTCGTTTGTTTATTCTTGTAGCCACACTTTGGGGATCAGAGTCAGTTGAAGGGCCATTCATCACACCTATTTGATGTTTATACCCCTGTCCACACTCTGGGGACTAAGTTTTTTTTGTAGAAAATGGTCAGACCGCTTTTTCCTCAGTCAATTCCTATGCCCCCAGTCAAGGGCAAAAGTCGAAGTGTGGTCGGTCAAATTTCAACAACTTCAGTTTGATGCTTCTCCCACTGAACTGTAGGAAGGAATTGATTGGCGGATGGTTAGGTCACATCCGTCCATGTTGCACGCAAAACCCGTCGGATCACAGGCGAGAGTTAGCAGATGAATGGTCATGCCACGTTCATTTGCGGTTGGATGGTAGTAATATCAATTCAGAATAGGATATCCAGCTAGGTCCCTTTTTCGAATCTACGCCTCCCTGTCGAATCAAGGAAGAAATTTTGTCTTGTAGGGTTGGAGTGCATCCCTATAAATTTATGTTATGGGTCCCATGCCGGGGATAAGAGTTTATGCTTGGACGGTTGTGTCACGCCCGCTTAGTGCTGGATGGTCGGATCGCATCCAATTTTGCGTGTTAAGTGTGCCCCATGTCAGGGGAAGATTGGAAAGCAGACGGTCGAACCACATCCGCTTTTTGTACTACAAACTTGATGAGGAACCATAGCCGATAGATGGATAGTCGAATCACATCCCTTTTGGTATTCATATTCCAAACCATGCTTTGAGGACTGGAGTTGGTTGATGGGTTGTTAGTCACACCCATTTGGTGTTTATACTCTAGCCTGCACTCTCGGGACCGAAGTAAGTTGATGGGTGGTCATTTGCACCTAGTTGGTGTTTATACTCCAGTCCATACTCTAGGGACTTAGAGTTTGTTGATGTTTATACTCCAGTTCGCACTCTGGGAATATGGAGTTAGTTGATGTTTATACTCCAGTTCGCACTCTGAGAATCTAGAGTTAGTTGATGTTTATACTCTAGTTCGCACTCTGGGAATCTGGAGTTAGTTGATGTTTAAACTCCAGTTCGCACTCTGGGAATCTTCAGTTAGTTGATGTTTATACTCCAATTCGCACTATGGGAATCTGCAGTTAGTTGATGTTCATACTCCAGTTCGCACTTTGGGAATCTGGAGTTAGCCGACAGATGGTCAGTCACATCTGTTTAGGCTTTAGGATTTTGTTCACACTCTAGGAACAAGAAGTTGATCGGGTACATGGATGGTTGTATAATATCCACCTTGAGTAGGCAAGCGAAGTCATTAGATGGACGGATCCATCCTCCTTGAGCTTGTAAATATGGAAGGCGAGGTCGTTAGATGGACTGATCCATCCTCCTCGGGTTTAGGTTGAACACGGGCGAAGTCGTTAGATGGACGGATCCATCCTCCTCGAGCCCATGTCCATAAGTTTATACTCCAGCTCGCACTCTGGGAGCCGGAGTTAGTTAGAGGATTGTCGTGTATCAATCACTTATTGCCATTGTGTGATGGCTTGTCCCTGAGCTCGGGGTTTCACTTAGCGAGTGATCGGTGGGATCTCGATTAACTTCCACTTATATGCCCTTCAACGAAGGATGAGGTTTAGTTTATGGACGGTTGGATCACGTCCATGTTCGTTTGCATTCCACTTTTGCTAAGCTTAATGAATAAGATTAATGTCCTGGCAAGCTTTTTGCTCGAGCATAGGAAAGGATGGTCGAACTACATCCACTTTGAGTTGTGTATTTTCCCTTAAGTCGGGTGCAAGAATTGGAGAGCAGACAGTCAAGTCACGTCCAATTTATACTTTGCATTCTTTCGATCGAGCTAAGGAAGAGAGTTGAAATGATAGCTCGTGATGGTTAGCGAGTAGACAGTCAGTCGTTGATGAATTTAAATTGAGGGTTGGACCCTGATGAAGTTGGTTTAAGGCATGACTGTTTTGCCGAATTACAGAAGCAAACTAGAGAGTGAACGGTCAAATCATATCCACTTTAAACATGTGTTCTCAAATAATCCCAAGTGTCTAATGTAGGATTGGATGCATGGATAGTGACGTCACATCCACCCTTGGTGTTATTCCGATTTTATCAGGCATCAGAAGAAGCATAAGTATTTTGGCGAGCTTCAAGTACGAGATGGAGAGTGCATTGTTGGGACATATAACTCCAAGTCTTTCTTACATCTCCTAATTAAATTGCATAGGCAGATGAGTGGATGGTCGGTTGCATCCACTTTGTACTAGAGTCCTGACCTTGTCGGTCTCTTCCGCTTTGATGCCTTGCCCCCAGTCAGGGGCATTTAGTAGCCGATGAGTGGTTGAATCATGCTCGTCACGATGATACCTCAATGATTTGATCATAGTCCACGGAGGTTGTTTTGCACCCAATCTTAAGTACTCGGTTACTTGCATCATTTGCAAGTAGTTTAATTCAAGTAGGTCATATTTCGCAACATAAATGAAATTGAAATAGAAATAATTCAAAAGAGATCAGATTAAATCTCATTGATAAGTGAAGCGGCGTCGTATGCTCGCTATTGCACTTCGGTCCAGCCCTTCATAGTTGGATGTCTAACGCAAATTGTTCAGTTTGTTCAAAGTTCTTGATTGATAGGGGTCGGGGGTTCCCGGCCCTTCGTTTTATGGGGCTTGAACATATTGTCAGAGTTATCCTTTCCGGAGCAGCCTTATGGCGTTGGCATCCACGGTAGCCATCTAAAGAAGAGGATTTTTCCAATCTAGAGTATGGAGTAGGTTCCCTCCTTATCTCGCCAAGTTGATCCTTCATCTGATTCATTAACTCAATATTGGCATGGACATCTTGGCATAGTCATCGGCGGCTATCCACCAGTTCCCTTATCAATGTTTGGAAATAAGCGCTGGTGATGAATTCATTTATGGGTATTGGTAGCAACTGGATGTGGGCTTTGGATAAATTCATTGGCTACCAGCTTCTTTATTCCCTTAAGCAATATGAGAAGTAGAACTGGTATGTCTAACCATGAATGACAGTGTTCTTTGAGGAATGGGGGAAGACATATGCATTTGATGGCATTCATCACTCTTGGTGGAGTCCATGTGCCATTCTCACTTCATGAGGTAGTGTCGGGGGTTGTATTTCCATAGTATACTGACATAGTCAACATATTGAATTTTCACTGGAAATTTTAAAGGTAGGATGGTTTCAATGAACAGGTCTCCACTGGGGAAGATTCTCCGATTGTCATTATGACTAGGTCCATTTTATGGCTATGGGGTTTTGTAATACTAGCGAATGATGCGTGCATGATTGTCCAATGTTTGAGTGGTTGGTAATGCCGATTGGACGGCGAGTTGGTTAAAATGGGCTAATAGATTGGTGTTTATCCCAAACCTTCATCCAGATTGGAGACCTATATAGGGTATTGGAGGAAGTTGCATTCCACCTTAAAAGCATGATATATTAATCAACTCTAGTTCTTGGCATATTAGCTAGGTTCTCCAGCCTTTGGGAGTACGGTTGAGTAGTATTTCTTTACCCGTTCCTTGATTGCAACTCAACAATTGTTACTGTAATCCCCCTACGTCCCGTCCAGTCATGGAACGATCAAAATGTTCCTTTTTTAAGTTGAGTTTTGAATTAACTATGCGGGTGCTCCGCGCTGCGGCTAGGGTTTGGGAGGGTTTCCCCCCAAAAAAAATTTTTTAGCCTATTTTTTGGAAATTTGGGTCGTATTTGAAATTTCATATCGATCAGTTGTCGTATCGATCGAAATTCGTATCGATCATTTTTCGTATCGGTCGACTTTCGTATCGATCGACTTTCGTATCGATAACTTTTCGTATCAATCACTTTTCGTATCGATCGACTTTCGTATCGATCACTTTTCGTATCGATACGAATTGGACGCAACTGAATCGATACGACCTGGATATGAGTATTGATATGAATTGGACACAGATGGATCGATACGAACTGTAACTGAGTATCGATACGAATTGGACGCAGATGGATCGATACGAACTGTATCTGAGTATCGATACAAATTGGACGTAGATGGATCGATACGAACTGTGTCTGAGTATCGATACGAACTGTGTCCGAGTATCGATACGAATTGGACGCAGATGGATCGATGCAAACTACTTGTGAGTATCGATACGAACCTTGTCTGAGTATCGATACGACTTGGACGCAGATGGATCGATGCGAAAACTGTATCTGAGTATCGATTCGAATTGGACGTGGATGGATCGATACGAACTGTATCTGAGTATCGATACGAATTGGACACAGATGGATCGATACGAAAACTGTATCTGAGTATCGATACGAACTGTGTCTGAGTATCGGTACGAACTGTGTCTGAGTATCGATACGAATTGGACGCAAATGGATTGATACAAACTACTTGTAAGTATCGATACGAACTGTGTCTGAGTATCGATACGAACTATGTCTGAGCATCGATACGAATTGGACGTAGATGGGTCGATACGAACTGTGTTTGAGTATCGATACGAACTGTGTCTGAGTATCAATACGAACTGTGTCTGAGTATCGATACGAATTGGATGCAGATGTATCGATACAAACTACTTGTGAGTATCGATACGAATTTTGATCGATACGAATGTTGTCATATTTTCTGGATACGAAGGCATGGATACAAAATCTTCATATTTTCTGGATACGAAAATCACCATATTTTCATGGATACGAAAATATGGATACGAAATTCATCATATTTTCATGGATACGAAAATATGAATACGAAAATCACCCTATTTTCATGGATACGAAAATATGGATACGAAAATCACCCTATTCTCTGGATACGAAAACATGGATACGAAAATCACCATATTTTCATGGATACGAAAACATGGATACTAAAATCACCATATTTTCAAGGATACGAAAACATGGGTAGGAAATTCACCATATTTTCTGGATATGAAAATATGGGTACGAAATTCATGATGAATGTAGTTCCTCTTAGATCTGGAGCAATCTGAATAGAATAAAAGGAACCACTGATCGACAGATCTGGATCTTCTCCTTAGATTTTTGCAATCCAACGATGGTAGTAGATCCATAGAGCAGGAGAAAAGCAGGGTTTTCTCGATGAAAGCACCAAAGTGTTTGTACCAAAATTGGGCACAACACTCTTCGAATGTGTTTGAAGAGATAAAATGAAGGAAAAATATATAAAATGAAGCAGATCTAACAAACACACCAATAAACAGATAAGAAAATGCATAGAAACACACGGATTTAGAGTGGTTCGGTGAATTGCCTACGTCCACTATGAAATGATTGAGGTTTATTGAAATTCACTCACTGTTTACAAAAGATTACAACAGTACAACTGAAGTTTGATAATCATTTCGGCATAATATCGGCGTAGAGAAGCCAAAAGTCCTTCTTCTGTAGGCCCTGGGGCACTATTTATAGGCGTAGGAGGCAAATATCTCGCTCAGATCTTGGGAGACTTCTTCTGGCATGTGGGTGGGCCCACGCGATCGATTCCCAGGCAATTTCGACTCGATCCATGATCGATACGAACGAATTTCATATCGATCAAGACTTGCTCCAATCAAGCCAAAATTTGGCAGGAACATTCTTTATGTTGTACGTAAGCTCCTGTGAAAATTTCATAGTATTTGGACTTGTACATCATAAGATATAATCGATGCAAGTTGGGGTTTTTCCATCCGTGATCGATACGAACGAATTTCGTATCGATCAAGACTTGCTCCAATCGAGTTGAAATTTGGCATGAACATTCCTTAGGTCATACGTAAGCTCTAGTGAAAATTTGGTGGCATTTGGAATTGTAGATCTCGAGTTATGATCGATGCAAGTTTGGATTTCTCAACCGTGATCGATCAATATCTTGTGCATACGAACTCTGATTGACTTGAAATTTGGAATGTTGGCTATCAAAGCTTCGCCTATCATGTCATATCAATTTTAGCTCGATCTGGACTCGGACAAAATTCATCGATATCCATAGTGAGCCTGCGTATAACCGATCTCCAAGACGAACTGTCATTGGTTTCTAGTCAAATTCTTGGTGTCACGGCCTTGCCAAAAGGCGGGATAACATCCATATTTTCCTTTTTATAACAACTCGCTCATATTTTTAGTCCGATAAACAATTTTAGTATTACATTATGTTGGTTCATTCATGTATTGACTTTGAATAACTTTGTATAACTTTGTTGCTCTTCAAGCTTGTAACAATTCAACTTTTCGATTTTCAGAAGTCAACATTAATACATTTATGGTATTCATATGTCGATATATGCCAAAAAGACAGATTGCTGGGGTGAAAGAAAAGAAAAGACAGAACGAAATCTCACAATGTGATGAGTAATCTATAATATAACATTGAACATCACAAAAAAAGAACTTTTATACACTTACATCAATCAAAGTACCAACATATCATCAACCTGGACAGTTATAGCAACATGTCCTTAAAAATGCTGACAAATACAACATGAACAAACAACGAATGATAAAATACGGGAACACATCTTGGATGATCCAGCTCGTCTCTTGAAGCTTCAAAGTGTCTAGCTAAATCTTGAAAATATGTTCGGGCTGATCCGAGTATTATAAGAAAAATAACTTCCGAATCATTCTGGTAAAACCAGCATGAGAAATACAATCAAATGGATTTTTACTGTTATAGAAATCGTTCGGAAATAAAGGTATCTCGCAAGACCCCGCTGCATATAAACACGAATTGTTTTTTTAACTTACGATAACCAAACCATTTTATAAAAAATCTTGTGATATTATAATAACGATTGGGTGCAAAATAAATATTAATCATAGCAAAATTGTTACATTAATTAAATTCTAGCATAATAAATATACAACTAAATTCGTAGGAGTACATATTGGAGATTGGATTTCCATCAGTGACAAAGCTACTTGGGTATTGCCTGCCACAGTATACCTTTAGAAAAATGCACCGAGGGCCTCATATGAACCTCTTGAAAATCAGAGCCAGCTGCCCTTTTAACATGGCATACTGGATTACATCATTCCGTGGGACACCAAGGCTCAAAACAATGTGCGCCAACCCTGGATCCATTCTTCCCATGCGTGCGCATCTCAAATCCATAAATATCGATTCTAGATCGATGAATGACTGCTCCTAATGGTAGCGAACCGCATAGCTCTGAAGTGTATCCCCTGGTTTAGTCATTACTGGGTTGTGAGGTCACGATTACCTTTTTCCTCTCTTAGCAATTCCCACTTGGAATGCTAACACTGTCTTCCAGGCCCAATGTAATGCCAACATTCGTCTATACCAGTTGTTCAGGATAAGAACAAACCGAAGGCACTACTTCTACTACATTCATTTTGGAATCACCCTCAGGATTAGTAGCAAGTAGCCTTTGCACTTTAAAGAGCTCCGTCTTCGATCATCTCGAACCAGTCTTGAACCTCTTCCAAAGCATCAAATGCGCATATGGTTTTTGGAGTGGTTACGATTTTGAGCCATCTCATATAAGTACACTCCCCTGCTTCGCTCCAAAACCAAATCGATAGTTTTGACATACTCAATCCGGTTCTTTTGGAAATAATCAGACAATACATAAAAGCAGAAATCGCATGCTAATCATTTAAGTGGATGGATTTCCTTATCATTTGTCCTAGGAGAACAAAACGAGATTTATACGCATAGTACAACATCATCGGGGATGATTGTGCTATATAACTCCCGTGTTTCTCCTAGATATTTCCAGAGTTATATTTTTGGCAAGATTTTAATAGTCGGTTATTTAACTATCAATTAAACAATAATCAACATAGATTTAATCCCATATGGAATCCACTAAGCATCTATTAATTAATATTTCATTAATTAAAATCCCTTTCAATTATTTGATTTTAAAATACCTTCCCAAAATATACTATTCACAAACCCCTTTATAATCCTTTCGGTACTTGGAAAAACATTAATACACCGGTAGAAGTATATTCACCAACCATTATACTTTCAATACTTAGAAAATATATCCATATACTTATCTCAACGGTATAAATATATTAACAAACTTAAGGAAGATTTCTTTTTTCCCAATTCATATTTAAATGGGCCAAACAACTATCATTTAAAACATTACCTATTATAAACCAAACCATTATCCTTCGGTGTTACGTATGAAAAGAACGTTTCAATACCACCATAATTTAGAAGGATTTATTATCAAAATCAAATCTCATTTCTTTTATAAAATTCCCTTTTTTTATAAGCCCATTTCATATTTACAATCCTTTTATAAATCTCCAAATAATTTGTAAACTTCTTTCATAGATATCTAAAATGATTTAAAAAAAATTCCTTTCTATTTATAGAACTCTTTCTATTTATAAACTCTTTCTATTTGTAACCTCTTTCCATAAATCTTCCTTTATAAACTCCTTTATAAAAATTCTTTATAAAATTCTTTACAAAAATCCTTTAACCCATTTTTATAAATTATATATATTTAACAAAATCTATGTTATCTTTAAAATATCACTTGTAAATCTCTCTTGCAAAATATCTCTTATAAAACTTCTTTTAAAAAAATATCGTTTATAATCTCCTTTACAAAATATTGTTTGTAAATCTCCTTTTATAACTCTATTATATATTGTAAACACCTTTAACAAATCATTTTATTAACTTAAACACAATTAGTTAAATCAATTAACTCGTTAAACATAATTAATTACATCAATTAATTAACTTTAAATATCATTACTTAAATAATTAATTAACTTAAAATATCAGTAGTAAAAAATAAATTAAATAACTTTAAAATATCATTAATAAAATAATTAATTAAGTAACTTTAAACATCGTTAATTAAAATAACTAACTAACTTAAACACCATTAATAAAATAATTAACTTAAACAACATTAATAATATTAGTAAATATCTTTAAACAACATGGGCAAAACTTTTTTTCCTTTCTCATGGCCTCTCCTCTCTGTCCTTTTCCATCTTTCATGCTGCTCAACTCAACAGCCTAGGCTCCTCGGGGTGATTTATTGAATACAAGTACTTTTCCCTTCGTACACTTCAACCACTCCACCCTCTCTCTCTACAATCCCTCCTCTGACTGATCCGCTGCCCATTCCCCTTGCTGCTCCTCCTTCTCTCCTCGGCCCACCGCCTGTTCCCAGTCTTTCCTTCCCTCACTCTTCTTCTTCTCCTCCCTAGTGGAACTCTTTGTTCAAAGCAAAGCCACGCAATGTCGGCTGCTTCGAACCAGTCACTTTCCCGCTATTTTTTGATGATGGTGCCATTGTTTCACCCGTGGAAGTTGTTAAAGCAGGTAATGATGTTTGGGGGCAATGCCTTATCGGTTTCTTTCTTGAAAAACTTCTCCCTTACTTGGTTGTCTTGCATCGTCTAAAAAAGGTTTGGCGTCTTAAAGGCTCGATTAAGGTAAAATCAGATGGAAGCTTGTTCCTCTTCAATCTATCTTCTGATGAAGAAAGAAGGAAGATCATTCAATCCGATCCTATAGTGATGAGGAACAAGTTTTTTATTGTTAAAGAATGGGATCCATCTATTGGAAACAGTGTTAGCACCATCAAGTCGGCTCCGGTGTGGTTGAAGCTATCTAACATTCCATTATATTGCTGCTCACACTTAGGCATTAATTGGTTAGCAACAAGGCTAGGGAGATTCCTCTGTATGGATGATAACACTGAAAAGTTGGAAAGGATCGGGTATGCCAAATGTTTGGTTGAGATGTCTGCTCAATCTGAGTTGCCTGATGCTTTCAAGGTAAAACTTCTGGATGGCTCGAAGCAATTCGTCAGAGTTGATTATTTGTGGAAACCACTTATATGTGGGGACTGCAAGGTTTTTGGGCATGAAACAAATGGTTGCCATGTGCTGAAATGCAATAATGACAAGATTGTAGTGGATAAGCCATTTGAGCAGGGGGACCTGAACAGTACTGGTAAGGGTAAAGAAAGTAATTTGAATGGAAGCATTGTAGACAGAGATAATGTTTCCAAGGGAGGGTGAAGGAAAGTACCTGGTAGGAAAGGTAAATTTCAAAATGATATGAGAAGGAATGGGAATGCTTCTGTTAAATTATCAGTTAATGGAACAGTTTATTCGAATGCAAAGAAATCAGAATCAGTTCTAAATCCCGAAGCAAGTTCCGAGGTAAGGCCAGTTGAACTCGAAGAAAGCACTGTGCACGCTGAATTCGAAGGAGGTATCAAGATAGTAGCCAACAATCCCGAAGCAAACACGCAAGAAAATCCATTTTTACCCGAAGAAATGTTGAACGCAAATCCATTTTCTACGTTTTTGCATGAAGTAATAGAACTTGATGAAAACGATGTGATAATCAGTGATACTAAGGAAGGAGAATTTTGTCCCTCTATAGTTAAGGCTGCTGATCAATCAATTGATCCTCCAACTCACTCAAATAATGCTTTGCACTTAAAAGAGAATCCATCAGCTAATTCAGTTGATAACAGTTAGCAGAAAACCCAAAACACAACTGGAGCAAGCATTATTTGCACCACTCCCTCTAGCCAATCAGATCAAAGGTCATTAAACTCCCATGCAAAGGTGCCAACTAACAATCTGGAACTTTTATCCCTTGAACAAGCCTTCCTTAATCAGATTGAGAATCACATTTTCAATCTTTTTAAGCCTTCTGTTCCAATTAATGCTCCTTCTACCTCCTGTCCTCAATCAAATCCTCCCATTCCAACCCCCTCCCCCTATATCTTTCTGGGAACCATTCCTGGATGGGCATCTCCACCTCCTCGTCCAATTTCACATAGCCATACCACCCTGAAGTCCTCCTCATTAGCTGCTAAGCTAAAATCAATTCGATCTGACCCTCCTACAACTAGGAGTAGGGCAAGTGTGCCACACCACTCATAGTTTTTGATGAATACAATAACATCATGGGATATTCGAGGTGCCCATAACCCTGTCAAACTCGATCATGTTAAATCCCTAATCAATGAACACAACATCAAACTTTTTGCAATCTTGGAAACCAAACTTTCTCTTCCTTTGACTCTTAAAGCAACTAAATATATTAACCCCGCATGGCATGTTAATCATAACCTGGATAATGTTGCATATGGAAGGATTCTAACTATTCATGACCCTCAAACTTTCTCTCTCTGTACCATTCTGTCTACCGCCCAGCTGATCCACTTTCATGCCATTTTCCTTCCTCTTCACCTTTCTTTTTACTTAACCTTTGTTTATGCTCATAATGCAATTGCATCTAGGCAATCTCTACTTAATCTTCTTCGTTCTCTAAGACAGAACACCCATCCTTGGCTTGATCTGGGTGATTTCAACTGTTGTTTCACTGAATGATAAAATGGGAGGGCTGCCTCTAATGCCGAGGGATATTGCTCCTCTTAACATCTCCATATCAAACTCTAAACTCCTCCCCATTGCCCGCTCTGGTGTCCCCTACTCGTGGAATAACAGAAGCCGGTCAGGGATAAGAACATTCACCAACATTGATCTTTCTTTTTGTAATGCTCCTGCCTTTTCCATGTGGCCTGCCATCTCTGCTTTTTTGCCTCAACCTATCTTATCTGACCACTCCCAAATAATTCTCTCTCCCTCCATTTTGCCTTGCAGAGGAAAAAAAGCTTTTAAATTCTTCAATGCATGGGTCAAGGACCCAGAATATAATAAAATTATTTCTACTGCTTGGTCTACCACTTTTCATGGCAATCCTATGTTTATCTTGTGCAGGAAACTGAAGGCTACAAAGCATGCTTTAAAACAATGGGCTTCTCTCAAGTTTGGAAATGGCTCCCTCTCATCCATGAAACTTAATGACCAACTTAAGAAGGCGCAAATACTTCTAGATAAGGAACACTCCAATCCTACTCTAGCCCAGAATGAGTCCATCCTTTTTCAACAACTCAATGATGATTTAAATTCTGAAGCAAGCATGAGGAAGCAAAAGCTGCACCAAAAGTGGGATAACAAGGGAGATAGGAATTCTGCTTTTGTCCGTGCTTCTATCAAGGATAAACAAGCTAGAGACCGTATCTATTCTCTTTGGGACGATCATGGTGTTCACCTTTCTACCGAAGAAGAGATCGACCAACACTTGTTTCATTATTTCTCCAAGCTTTTAGGAAACTCTGACAATTTTGAACCTGACCTTGATAGTCTGAATAACTTATCCCTTCCTATGTTAAACACCACCATGAAAAACATGCTTGTTCAAAAGGTTTCAGATCAAGAAATTAAAGAATATCCTTTTGCAATGAATTCTAATTCAAGTGGTGGGACTGATGGATTTAACGTTGTCTTCTTCAAGGCAAGTTGGCATGTTGTAAGTCATGTATTTTTAGCAGCAGTTCACAATTTTTTCAATAAATTTAGATTACTGGGTGAAATAAATGCTACCAATCTGGTCCTTATTCCTAAAGTCAAGCCTATCAAAAATGCTTCCTCTTTTCATCCTATGTCATGTTGTAATGTTGTTTATAAGTGTGTTTCCAAGATTCTAGCCTCTAGACTTGTATTAGTGCTGCCATCCATCATCTCAACGAACCAGTCTGCTTTTATACTGAAGAGGAATATTCTTGACAACATAATGATGGCACATGAATTAATTAACGGGTATGGTAGATGTCAGATCTCCCTAAGAGCTATGCTAAAGCTTGACCTTAGCAAAGCGTATGATAGCTTACACTGGACCTCAGTTGTACATGTTATGTCATTAATGGGTTTTCCAAAGGTTTTTGTAGCATGGCTGTATGTTTGTATTTTAACCCCCTCTTATTCACTTTGCTATAATGGGAAGACTTCGGGTTTCTTTAAAGGGAAGCAAGGGGTACGCTAGGGGGATCCCATATCCTCTTATATCTTCATTATAGTAATGGAAGCGTTGACTTGTATGTTGTCTAGAAAATTTGATGATAAGGCTATATCATACCACCCTAAATGTAAACAACTTCAAATTTCCTCACTTTTCTTTGCGGATGACATTACGATCTTCTCAAACCCTAATGACCAATCCATTGCTGGCATTCTTGAGACTCTCCATACTTTTCATCTTGCTACTGGATTGAAGATCAATCACTCCAAATCCCAGATTCTACTCTCTGGAATTGACTCATCTGCCATGGCAAGGGTGGTTGCTCTATCTGGTCTTTAGCCAATGGAAAATAAGATGACATATCTTGGCCCCCTACTTTGTACGTCCAGAGTAACCAAGGCTGACTGCATTATCCTTTATGATAAAATCACTTCAACGATGAACTCTTGGACTATCAGAATGCTTTTAATGGCTGGAAGATTGGTGCTAATAAAGTCAGTTTGCTTTTTTATGACTATGTATTGGGCTAGAACATTCATTCTGCCCACTAAACTGCTCACCATGATCAGAGCTGCTATGCTCAGATTTCTTTGGACATGATCAATACACAATAGGAAATTGATTCCTCTGTCTTTCTCTAGTTTGGAAAAGCCACTAATAAAGGGTGGTCTTGGAATCATCAATATCAACTTATGGAATAAATCAGCGGTAAGTACCCACTTTGATGCATTATTACTTAAAAAGAACAGCTTATGGGTGCAATGGGTTTAGAATTATCATATTAAGAATGGGGATTTCTGGTCTATGAATGTCTCACAAGGCTCGAGTTGGATATGGTAGAAAATTCTAAGTATGAGAAGTATCCTCCTTCCTTTTGTTAAATATTCTTTATCCCCTGATAGCCCGGTGAGTTTTTGGAAGGATCCTTGGGTAGGGGATGGCTTGGTGTTGGAAACTTTGCCGAGTGATCAAGAAAGGCTGCAATCATTGATAGGTAATAATGCTCGAGCTGTGGACTTCATTGTCAATGGTAAGCTGCGGACTCCAACTTCAAGTAACTAGGTTGTCAACTCTTTATGGAGGAGTTTGTGTGATCATGTGGTGCTTATAAATCATGAGATAGAAGTAAGTTGGAAGGGTAGGCCTCATAGAATTGGTAGGGTGTTTGATCTCCTCTTATATACTGATGCTTTGCCTAACTCTCTATGGGCTAAGGTTTGTTGGACTTCTCATTCCTCTGCTAAGGATAGTTTGATGTTCTGGAGAATAATAAGCAAAGCTGTTCTAACTAGGGATAAATTGGTGTCTAATGGTATGGTTTTAGATCATCTTTGTGTATTCTGCAATGTATGCCCGGAATCTGTTGACCACCTTTTCTTTGATTGTAAATACTTATCCAACATGATTTGCACCCTGATGAATAAAGTTGGAATTTCGGGTTTTTAAGGCAATACAACTTCTGACTGGAATGAGCTGATGAGGGCTACGAGGTGGAGACTAAATAAAAGGGATATTATTTTCTTTGTTCTTAAAATTAACTTCAGATCTGTTTGGTTCGAAAGGAATTCTCGTTGCTTCAGAAATGAGGCCTCAACTGCGCATTAGTTTTGGGTTAAAGTCATGAGGAAAATAGCTACTGGGATCAGATATTCTCGGCATGGATTCTCTCCTCATAATCATGAGTTTTGGAAATGATTTTTTGGGCTTCTGCTTGCTGGGTGTTGCTGTGTGCATGAGACTGTTCGTGCACGATTTTGTGCACGTCTGGCTTTCTTGTATTGGTTGAGCTTGCCTGCTTTTGCCTTTGTTTTTTTCTTTTCTTTGTTTGTCCACTTGTGTGCAACATCTGTTGTTTGCATGCATGTCTGTTGTTCTCATACATGTCGTTTTGTTTTCGTGCTTGCATGTTGCTTTTGTTCTGTTTTTTATTCTCTTTTTTTCACGGCTAAAAGGTTGTTTTTGTCGTGGTTTTTTTTCCGTCTTTTTTATTATAAATAACACTGGTAGGGGACCAGTCAACCCCACTTGCCTTTCAAATTTAAACAACATAATTATTATAATTAAATATTTTAAACAACATTAATAATATAATTAAATAACTTTAAATATCTTTAATAAAATAATTAATTAACTTACTTTAAAACATTTTCAACAGGACAATTAATTAACTAACATTAAAACATAATTTATAATTATATAAACACTTAACCTCAAATTGTTATAAAATTGGAGTTAATTTAAATCCATAACTTTACAAATCGAAAGAGGTTTAGCAACCACAATGGTACTTAGATAAGCTACCATTTAGTTTAGTTTAACTTTCCAAGTCATATTACTGGTACTTAAATAAGCAGACATACAAGTAAATAAAATCAATTAGAAATTACTTGCTAATCCATCACTTATCTGATATTAATTAAGCCACATATTAATTAACTGACATATGAATTAATGTATAAATAAATATAATAGCAGAACGAGAATTTATTTTGCTAATAGATGTCATTAGTAATCTATTCAGTTAATTATAGCTCTCTAGAGATTTATTCTGTTAAACCAATGCCCAAAATAATCTAAGTTAATTTATTTAATAGAACGGCGTTTATTTGGCCAAATAGATAATACCAATGAAGTACAATTTAATTTAATTATGTTATTATTTAAAACAACGCAATTAAATTCAATCAGTATTATTTATCGTTAAATTATACTTCATTAAAACAAGTAACTATTTAACCATTTACAAGATCATACAAATGTAGTGCAAAAACCCGCGGGTCAAACAGATTTAAAGTAGATGAGTCAGAGCATTTTAAACTTCACACACTTAATTGAAATAAACCAATAAACTAATTAAAGTCACTAAAACGTTGTTCTGACCCCATCCTTATTACAACCCACATGATAGATTTAAAGGAACATGTCACTGGAGTTGAATGTGATTGATTGTTGGAGAAGTCTTCTTTCCTCTCATGCTCGATGCTGATGTGACAATTTGATATCCAAGGAATACCGTTAATTCCAAGAGAGTAGGCATAATCAGTATTTATATCCTATTATTGTTTCCGCTGAGAGTTTAGATTTTATAGATATCTGATAATGCTCATGCTTATTTGCAGGTACCAAACCCAACGATCTGTATTCTAATGGACTTGGGTTTCGATTTTGTCGAATTTGGCTCATAAAAGTGCGGGTTGTTATATATGCTATGCCTATATTATTCTATGAATAACCAGCCATGCTCCAAATTTTCGTAGAACATTCCTAATATGAATCTATTAATGATCATTTTTACACACGATGGAAAACTGATATGCTCAAAATTACTGCAATGTTAATGGATTCCCCACATATTCTAAGACTAATAGAAGTACTCTTAATTCTCAACTAATAAAATAATAGTAATAATCTTTACTACTAATAATGAGAATTTCTTGAAAAGGAATTCAACCATGTCTTTTTGAAATAACAGAAATACCCCTCATTATAATAATGAAAATCATTCACTCTATCTTTATCTTTACTACTAATAAAGAGAATTCACTGAATAGATTTACTCAGTGTCTTTTTGAAATGTCAAATATACCCTTTTACATCTTATAGAGAAATAGTATTCAAATATGGAAAAATACCCAGTTATTTTCTAAGTACAACTGTCAGTCCCCATGGAGAGCTACAGTGTACGTTCACAAGATGAAGTATCCGAGTGTTTCATATTGTCCGTAATTTAGGTGGGAGTTAATCGGTCGAAGTCTCGTCAGATTCCGAGTTAGTATGAAAAAAATATTGCAGTCTGAACAAAAAAATAGCGGCTTCTGCATTAGGCGAAGTTCAAATAAGGGGATCTGGTATCCTCTTATTTTCTAAGTACAACTGTCAGTGCCCATGGAGAACTACAATATGCGTTCACAAGATGAAGTATCCGAGTGTTCCATATTGTCCGTAATTTAGGTGGGAGTTAATTGGTCGAAGTCTCATCGAATTCTGAATTAGTATGAAGAAGTTATTGCAGTTTGAACAAAAAAATAGCGGCTACTGCACTAGGCGGAGTTCAAATCTGGGGATGTGGTAGCCTGTTATTTTCTAAGTACAGCTGTCATTTGCCATGGAGAACTACAGTGTGCGTTCAGAAGATGAAGTATCCGAGTGTTCCATATTGTCCGTAATTTAGGTGGGAGTTAATTGGTCGAAGTCTCGCCAGATTCCGAGTTAGTATGAAGAAAATATAGCAGTCTAAATAAAAAAAATAGCGGCTTCTGTACTAGGCGGAGTTCAAATATGGGGATGTGGTAGCCTGTTATTTTCTAAGTACAACTGTCAGTCCCCATGGATTGTTATGTCAACATCACATCTTTATCTTTATCTTTATCTTTACTACTAATAATGTGAATTCCTTGAATAGGAATTCAACCGTGTCTTTTTGAAATACCAAAAATACCCCTCATTATAATAATGAAAATCGTTCACTCTATCTTTATCTTTACTAGTAATAAAGAGAATTCATTGAATAGATTTACTCAGTGTCTTTTTGCAATTCCAAATATACCCTTTTACATCTTATAGAGAAATAGTATTCAAATATAGGAATATAGCCTGTTATTTTCTAAGTACAACTGTCAGTCCCCATGGAGAACTATAATGTACGTTCACAAGATGAAGTAACCGAGTGTTTCATATTATCCGTAATTTAGGTGGGAGGTAATCGGTCGAAGTCTCGCCGGATTCCGAGTTAGTATGAAGAAAATATTGCAGTCTGAACAAAAAAAATAGCGGCTTCTGCACTAGGCGAAGTTCAAATATGGGGATCTGGTATCCTCTTATTTTCTAAGTACAACTGTCAGTCCCCATGGAGAGCTATAGTGTACGTTCACAAGATGAAGTATCCGAGTGTTTCATATTGTCTGTAATTTAGGTGGGAGTTAATCGGTCGAAGTCTCGCCGAATTCCGAGTTAGTATGAAGAAAATATTGCAGTCTGAACAAAAAATATAGCGGCTTCTGCACTAAGCGGAGTTCAAATATGAGGATGTGGTATCCTGTTATTTTCTAAGTACAACTGTCAGTGCCCCTGGAGAACTACAGTATGCGTTCACAAGATGAAGTATCCGAGTGTTCCATATTGTCAGTAATTTAGGTGGGAGTTAATTGGTCGAAGTCTCACCGGATTCTAAATTAGTATGAAGAAGTTATTGCAGTTTGAACAAAAAAAATAGCGGCTACTGCACTAGGCGGAGTTTAAATCTGGGGATGTGGTAGCCTGTTATTTTATAAGTACAACTGTCAGTTGCCGTGGAGAACTACAGTGTGCGTTCAGAAGATGAAGTATCCGAGTGTTCCATATTGTCCGTAATTTAGGTGGGAGTTAATTGGTCGAAGTCTCGCCAGATTCCGAGTTAGTATAAAGAAAATATAGCAGTCTAAATAAAAAAAAATAGCGGCTTCTGCACTAGGCGGAGTTCAAATACGGGGATGTGGTAGCCTGTTATTTTTTAAGTACAACTGTCAGTCCCCATGGAGAACTACAATGTGCGTTCACATGATGAAGTATCCGAGTGTTACATATTGTCCGTAATTTAGGTGGGAGTTAATCAGTCGAAGTCTCGCCAGATTTCAAATTAGTATGAAGAAGTTATTGCAGTCTGAACAAAAAAAATAGCGGCTTCTACACTAGGCAGAGTTCAAATATGGGGATGTGGTAGCCTCTTATTTTCTAAATACAACTGTCAGTCCCCATGGAGAACTACTGTGTGCGTTCACAAGATGAAGTATATGAGTGTTCCATATTGTCTGTAATTTAGGTGGGAGTTAATCGGTCGAAGTCTCGCCGGGTTCCGAAATAGTATGAAGAAGTTATTGCAGACTGAACAAAAAAATAGCGGCTTCTACACTAGGCGGAGTTCAAATATGGGGATGTGGTAGCATGTTATTTTCTAAGTAAACTGTCAGTCCCCATGAAGAACTACAGTGTGCGTTTACAAGATGAAGTATCCAAGTGTACTATATTGTTCGTAATTTAGGTGGGAGTTCATCGGTCGAAGTTTTGTCTGATTCCGAGTTAGTATGAAGAAGTTATTGTAGTCTGAACAAAAAAATAGCGGCTTTTTCCTAGGCAAAGTTCAAATATGAGGATGTAGTTTGTTTTTTTCTAAGTACAACTATTAGTCACCATGGAGAGCTACAGTGAGCGTTGAAGTGGGGATATAGCATGTTATTTTCTAAGTACAACTATCAGTCATCATGGAGTACTATAGTGTGCGTTCACAAGATGAAGTATCCTACTATACCCTATTGTCCGTAATTTTGGTGGGTTTTCATCGGTCGAAGTATCGCCTAATTTCGAGTTAGTATGAAGAAGTTATTGCAGTCTGAACAAAAAAACAGCGGCTTCTGCACTAGGCGGAGTTGAAATATGGGGATGTGTTAGCCTGCTATTTTCTAAGTACAACTGTCAGTCCCCATGGAGAACTACTGTGTGCGTTCATAAGATGAAGTATTCGAGTGTTCCATATTGTCCGTAATTTAGGTGGGAGTTAATCTATGGAAGTCTTGCCGGATTCCAAGTTAGTATG
The DNA here is from genome assembly GCA_030737815.1 of Allium fistulosum. Taxonomy (NCBI): domain Eukaryota; kingdom Viridiplantae; phylum Streptophyta; class Magnoliopsida; order Asparagales; family Amaryllidaceae; genus Allium; species Allium fistulosum. Next base: position 633,593,892 of record CM060908.1, on the reverse strand, counting down.
AAGAAAATATAGCAGTCTGAATAAAAAAAAATAACGGATTCTGCATTAGGCGGAGTTCAAATATGAGGATGTTGTGCCATGTTATTTTCTAAGTAAACTGTCAGTCCCCTTGGAGAACTATAGTGTGCGTTTACAAGATGAAGTATCAGAGTGTACCATATTGTCTGTAATTTAGGTAGGAATTCATCGGTCGAAGTTTTGCCTGATTCCGAGTTAGTATGAAGAAGTTATTGCAGTCAGAACAAAAAAATAGCGGTTTCTGCCTAGGCGGCATTCAAATGTGGGGATGCTACTATCAAATCTACTTTCACAGGTACAAATAAAAATGCATGCACATTGTGGTTAAATGCAGGCCCACCTGGGCGTGCATATGTACTCGTAATAATAATAATAATTTGAACCCTAGTTTGAGAACTAGAATCGTAGCACCCAATAAATTGTATTATTTGTCAACTTTGGATCTTGGATGGGTAACTCTATATATCATGCTACTGCAGCAAGCTGCATGCTTCTTAAACTACCATAGGTATCTTAAAAATAAAAAAAAGAACCGCCTAAGAAGTAGGCTGCTACGAAACAACAACATACTTTTAAAAAAAATGGATTTGAAGTTAATAAAGTGTTTGAATAAATAAAGAGTGTGGACAAAACAAGGAAAATATTTATAGTAAAACAATGATTTATTCTAACTAAAAACCCCAAATTGTCAACTCGTTTTTTACGATTTTACTTTAGTTAGAAGGCTTGCAATATAATAATTATGTGATTTATTAATGTTAAAACATGAAGTGTGAAAGAGATTTTGTCGCTGTCCTAAAGCTGAAAATCATTTAAAAACGCATTGTATTCGTCTAAACATAACTTTTGATTTATCATTCAATTTTGATGAAACTTTTTTCATTTAAAAATGTGGTAATATGGAACAACTTTCGTTTGTGTTGTTTTTGAAAATTTTGAAACCTATTGATGTTAAAATCACTTTGAATTCAAATAAAAAAATATGGCCAGAATTGTTATTTTGAATTTCAAAGCCTAAGTTTTTTGGCCATAAATTTTGAATAGTTTATCTAATTTCGACGATCTTTCACTTTCAAGAAAGCTAAGAACATAAGCAACGACTTTTATGTTAAGTGTTTTGTTAAATTTTGAGGTTTTCTAAGCTAAAAACATTGTTTTCTTAAGTGAGCATGCGCTTAATTAAAAATTTAAGAGTTTGTTGTCTTTGGAAAAAAATTGCCATAATTCATTGTACTCTACATTTTGATGATTCGGATGTTACTTTTCGAAGCTTATACATTGTGTAATATTTTTTTTGAAACCCATGTCTAAATTTGTGATTTTAGTCCTTAAAACTTTGTCGAGAAGTGGCCTAAATTAGAAATGCATGTTGTGTATATATATTAAATCATGTATACTTATTAGATTTTTTATATGCGACTAATGGTTGAAGTTGAGTTAAGTATAAGTGCTCTAGAAGACCTAGTGACTATGTGGCGGCTTTAGCTTGCTTTTGCTCGCAAAATATAAGGTAACTTGCTTTAAAATGCTGAAATAAAGGTATGTATTTATGATATATCGGCAAATATGAATTATTATGCTATTTTCCCTTGTTTCGAGGTGCCTCATTGATTGGGGTGTACCTTTATTGTGATTTTTGTTATTGTAATTTTTCGAAATGCTCTCCGTACAAAGCAAACTCTGTCAAATTTTTTTGGAAAATCCAACACTTAGAAAATTTTCATTAAATTATTCGTTTACGAAAAATAGAAAATCAATAAACGAGTTTGTCTAAATCTATAACATACGATAAGATTAGCTCTAGTATTATTGACTACTTAGAGGATTGAGTGAATTTCAAGTTAATTGTAGATTATAGAATACAAAGAAAGGTAATGGTTTGAGTTGTGTGTGATGTCTTCCTATAAGAAATTACAAGGACGTAATCTTCATAAGGGGGAGTCTGTAACAACCCTACTTTCTATGCTGTTAGAATAAAATAAATTTAATTATAATCAAATATTCGAATACGATTTTGGGTAATATTTTATTCTAGAATGAATTAAAATTATTTCGATAATGAATGAAATTAATTAATAAATTATTTTAAGAAAATCTTTAGAAATCGAATAAAATATTCATAGTGAAAATATATTAATTTTGTACTGTAAGTAATTTTTATATGATTGAAATAGGTAGAAATTAATTTATTTTACATGGATACGATAAATAATTAAACAGAGACGAGTAAGTATTGAATTAAAAGAAATCGAACAGTTATCGAAGTATATTGTGTGAAATGAAGTGTAAAGCCGTTCAATTATATTAAAATATTGTTTTAAATGAATTCTAAGAGTTTTTAAATAAAACTAAAAAGGGAAAAAAATGTACACAGATAATAAATTGAAAATTAAATTACTAGGGCCCAAAAGCTAAACTGAGCCCACTAAACTAATACTAAATAATAACCAACTCAAGCCCCTTTATCATTATTTTCTATTCCTAATCTAATTCCAACCCAACCCATAACCACTGCTTCCATTCTCTACCTTACTACCAAAATCAAATTGCGGTAAGAAAAAAACCCAAATCAGTTGGTGAAAGGATTCAACGCGAGGAAGGAGGAAGAAGCATTCAAGTAGACTGGGAGTAGAGTGGAAGGTGGTAGTCGCGGTGGTAGCAAGTAGTTGGCGATGTTGAGGCCGAGGCCGAGTCCGATGTGAGCAAGGGGGAGGTGGCACGTGCATGGATGCAAACATGGGAGCATGGAGGCGCAAAACCAAAGCAGGTCGATGGGACGTGAATGGATGGCAGTGAAACGATTCACGACGATAGTGGAGACGTGAGGGTTTCTAGTGCGAGGTGGTTTGACGATGTTAGATTGATAGTTGGCGTGACCATGATGGCAGCGACATTGGAGCACCGCGAATTGGTTGCCCGGGGTTTTTTATTGGTATAAAATCGTGAAGCCTTTCTATTACTTCTTAAGTTAATATTAAGTCAAGTTCAATAATCGACTAATCGATTATCCAGTCGAAACAATTGCTTATACAAATCACGATTCGTAAACTTAACTCATTTACTACATACCGAGTTAATCATTTCTCACCCAAGAGTGAAGCCAAGTAAGTTTGGGCACTGGTTGCTCCAAGTCTTGCCTAGACACTTCAGTCTTGAATCTCATAAATATATAAGTCTACCTCGTCGGCTTTTAGTGTTAAGTATAGTATTAATGATTTCCATAAACAATAAGAAATCAACTCGATTAACACATTTTCGACATTTTCCACTTACCTATTTCTCGGTTAAGAGAGAAGCCCGGTAGGTTAGAGCTCTATTGCTCCATCCATACTCAGCATCAATCTTAACTCTTATAAATAAATAAGATTACCTCATCGGCTTATTATTGCTGAGCATAGTTAATTACTTTTCTAATAAGTAATTAAACAATCAACCATTTGGCCATTTAGCAATTCTAACTCCTTTTTGAAACATTTAAAATACTTGAAAATACTTATAATAGGTTTTAAAACATTTATCCAAAATATTACTTAAAAATAACAAGTTTGAAAAATCAACAAAAATTGGAAAAAGAACATGTTTTATTCTACAAATTTTTTCTTTAAAAATTCATAGATAATTCTTAAAAATTCATAAACATCTCAAAATACTTTTTAAATACTCTAAAAATAGTCGGGCAATACTTTTAAAAAGAATGAAACAAATCGCTCGAGCTTAAAATCCTTTTTGAAACAATTGAAGTCCAAAAATCAAGGTTAAACGGGGCAGTTTTGCACTAGTGATGTTTGGCCATTTTCGAGATGTTACCTAACTTTATACTATTTAAGCTTTTAATAGCAACAAATATACATATATAAAAATGCAAATGTTGTGAGAAATTCCTATGGATCTCTCTACAAAGTTCCATAACAATTGTTAAACAAGACAATTCCGAACTGCATCTATAGCGACTATCGCTATACGTGCACTTTCAAATCCGAGTCCGATCTAACCCAAAGTCCATCTATAACCTATGTGCTTTGTTCAACGTCTAATCACATGTCATATAAGTCTATTCAAGTCCATTCCAAGTTTGTTCAAGTCCATGTACATGGATCTTATGTGTCACTAGTTTTCAAAACAAGAATTCAAATCAATGTTTAATATGTGTCATTTAACAATTCAAACGACATTAAGATAATCAAATATGACATATATATGTTATATTTTCTATTCAAAGCAAGGTGTTATCTCACCCTTATTCCAACAATAACCAAGATCCAAGCTAACCAAAGTCCAACCCAAGCTAGCAACCACCATTTCTTCCTCGCTTCTTGCTTTGCCTTGCCTTTTTTTACCTTCCTCCCTCTCTATATGCTCACAGCCTAAGGGGTTTAGGGGAGTTTGGCTTTGCTTCTTCCACTTTTGACTTGGTAGAAGGTTCTTTAATATGTTACTAAGCCTTGTGGAAAAGTTTGGAGTGATTTGGAGATGGCTTGCAAATAATTTCCTTTAGGAATTTAGGGACGAAGAAGAAGAGAAGCCATTGAAATTTTAACTCAAAGCTTAAGAATATTTGTGATATATTTCCTAAGGGTGTAACCTTCCTTATATAAACATAGGAATCATGCTCTTTAAGCTTGTCTTCACTCCCCCACCATGCCATGGAAGGCTCACCTTCCATCACTTCTCCTTTTTGCCCCTTCTCCTTTATGTCACTTCTCCTTTATGGCTAATTACTCTTTTACCCTTCTCATAATAACATCTCTTATCCTAATAGAACTTTCTAGAACATTATATGCTTTATGAAGAGGCGAGTGTGTTAATTAGTTACTAATGTGTTCATTTGATCATTTGTTAAGTGCACGATAGTTCGAATAACTTGTATTGATCGAAAAGATGTTTATCGATAAACCGATTTCGGTCACATTATCGATTTTTATTTGAAGAGTATATTTTTGTACACATTTTTCAAAAAGAAGTTTCTTATTATTATTTGTTAATTAAATGATGCTAAACAAGGTTATAAAATCATATTTATTATATTTCAAAATGTATCGATATTCGAAGTCGAAGTGTTCGAATTTCTGGATCGCTACTTTCTCCCCACTTAAAACATTTCATCCTCGAAATTCAAATAAGAACGATAATCAAATAAGATAGATGAACAAGATATATATATATATATACCACTGTGAAAACTATATACAAACTAAACTACAAACCAAAATGCGTACTAAGAGATTCCACCTCAAGCGGTGAGTACACTACAAAAGATGTACGATACTAAGATAAGAAGAAATCCTAGCCTATAAGCAACACTGGATGGACCTCCTACAAACCGCCTTCCTTCTTCCTTGTACCACCCCAAGCATCCTTATTCCATGGAATTTCTAACCTTAACAAAAGGAAAAGAAGACAAATGCTTAAATAGCATTCATAATTACTAGCAATCAATGCTCACGGTTCACTCAAGTTCAAAACCTTCTCATTGCATAAGGATGATAAATGATCAATTAAGCGTACCTTGCGCTTAACAGCCTCAAGTTATTACTTAGTTGATGATTTACAATACCTCATAACAAATTGAAGTGTTATCACCTAAACTCTCAACAAGCCAATCAAAACATAGTATACAAACATATGAAAACCCACACGATGTACATGGACCATCCGTACGCAGTATCAATTTCGATTACTTACTCGATCACATATATTTCTCTTCCCATCTAGTATAGATCACTTGATATTTATAGTGCGGATTCCGATTTGGTTCCTTGATTAGAAACCTCTGTTCTCCTTACATAGCCATATACTATGATAGAAATCGTTAGGATCAAATCATGGATCCTTATCAAGTGTTCGCCATCAAGAATCGAGTGAAAAATCCTTGTTCAGACCGGTGTAAACCACCTCAAAATCATGTATTTGAATACTGGATCAAAGATAATTATGCCAATAAAACGATCTAGGTACAACTTATGTACTTATCCCATTGGTTTCTTAACTATACCAATATCTTTTATCACTTTCATTTGTCCAAATAGTATAACTCTTCAATATTAAAATTTAATTATGAATCATTTCATAACTTCAAGTTTATAATCATTTTATAACTTAAGTTCATACTCATTTAATACTCCATTACATCCTAAGAGTGTATACCAACATCACATTTATAACAAGTAAGATTAGCAAATTTAAAATTGGTTTCAACTTGCTACCTTCTTAATTTAAATGTTATATAAACTCAACTTTTACATTTTCAAAAACACTTCACTAAAAGTTTTATAACAAATCGGAAGTTCTCGGCTACCCAAAATCACCGAAAATCCATTTCAATTTTAACTAATGAAAATTACCAAACAACATATCATATTATGATGCACATCCATACTTTCTAATGCATAAGCTTCATGTGTCCATGAAATAACTTAACGAGAGAACTTTAGAACTATACACCAGTTTTTTAAAATCATTTTGAAATATATACATATAAATTTGTATATCAAATCTTACTTTGGGATTAAATCAAAATTTGTTTTGCCGAAACAACTCTGTAGCATTCCATAATTAGAAACCCAAAAATGAATACCGATGATGCTCCAGTCATCATCAAAATTATTTTCAAGCGACTGAAGTGAGTTTAGTATATCCAAACCATACTCTTAGTACTCAACCAAAATTATTTCAAAGCAGTATTAGATACTTCGTATATTGCTATTAAGTATCCTGACTTTAATCTCCTAAACCAACTTCTCTATATTTACTTTCAAATGATACTATTATTATTTTTGCCTAAATCTTGAAAAACATTTTCAAAGACACCAGGATTTAAGTTCTCAAATTCTCCATTTAAATCCTTTTCATTTATAAACCACATTTCATAAACCATACTTACATAGAATTACTTTCTTATATAAATCTTTTAACAAATATTTACCTTCAAAATATTCTACTTTCCTTTAGATTATAGTAAACATCTTTTACTAAATTTTAACTTCTAACCCAAAATTTTCACTAAATGCCTTATAGTCAAACCGTAAAACTTAATTTACAAGGTGTTCGTTCAATGCATCCGCAATTTCTATCTATCCAACCCATGATATAGAAAGGTAAAACTGCTTGAGCACAAATCAATCACAACCAATACTTAATGTCCATAACATGTCGAGCATGACTAAACAACCAAGGTTATGGGATATTAAATTATGAGAAGTACTAATACCAAACCAAACATGAATAGGTAAACTATAAACAAATAGTATATCCTCAAGAATTTGCTTCCCCTTCACAGCTGCAGAAGTGGAAGGTACTGGAGTAAGTGAGAAAACACTAGGTTGTTGTCCTATCTGAAGCATCAAACAATCCCTGACCCAATGAAATGGCTAGTGATAGTTGTGAAAAGTCTTCGGTACAAACCGTGCCTTCTCTGTTTGTGGCTTAACCTTTGGAACCTCAGCAATTGGTTCCATAGACACTGCCCACTTTTTCCTTCCTTACACCCTCTAGCAAAATGACCCTCCTCCCCACACTTGTAACATTTGAAACTTGAAGTATACCCCGACGGTTGAAACTTGCGCTTGTTGCTTCTGGTTGGTGCAAATACATATGACCGTGGAGCTGAACCCTCGAACAGGAATGCCATACTTAGAATTTGATTGAATGCTCCGTGGATGTGATCCATTATGTCCTTATATACCATGTCGCACAAACTAATCCAAGCTTAGACCTTGATGATAGTCTTGGCACCGTTGAACCTCTTTTTGCCCAATATCTCAAACTCACGCCATATAGAAGCAAAGTCTTTCCTTGGTCAATCTTGCATTATTCATTCCACTATACTTTCCTTCGTATTAAAAGCCCTAACATCCATAGTTCTTACTACCTAATCAAAGAAAAACCTCTTTCAGGATACAAAAGGATAAAGTTCTTGGATATGATTTTCACCCTAACTTTCTGCCTTTTCTTTTAGATGTAGTCCCAACATAAATATGGGTCTTAAAATTGAGTTGACTTCTTAGACCTCTTTACCTATCTGGTATGATAAGTAGCTAAGAAGAGTAGGGTTCTAGTATCCAACTCGGACCTAGACTCTACTTTTCATGGATATCATTAAGGTAAAGATGTCCATTAGTTAGCCGAGTGACATCAGATAATTTGTTTAACAAACACGTGTGCTTAATTTAAAGCTTATCTTCCATAAAACACTTTATATATTACAAGTTAAACACCCATCACTAGCATTCATAACCGTACTATGTGTTTACATAATATAGATACAATACTTAATTACAATACCCATCTATAATATACGATACTAAAGCTAAAGAAATCACCCCTAGCAACCATACCCCGATACTCTTACAAGGGTCTTTCTCCCTCAGAGTCTTCTACCAGCGGTCTTTCCAAATCCATGATCTCTCCATCATTATCTGATTCCCAACCTGGACGGTCCATCCCTGCAGGTCCTGCATCACCATTGGATAACCAGCCATTCATGTTTTTAATCCCTTCAGACATCTCATCATCGAGATCTTCCCTCATGTCTTCCTCATTCGCCAATAATGGTCCTTCCATTTCCCAAATAACGTCATTGTCGTTCTTGGATACAAGTTCCTCCTCTTGGTCCCCTTCTTCTTGGATTAGAAGTTCCTCCTCTGGATCTTCAACTACCAGTTTCTCCTCTGTATCTTCAAATACCAGCTCCTCCTCTAAATCGTCAGATACAAGTCCCTCCATCTTCTGTCTAGCCATGGCATGCCAAAACCTGGCTACCAACTAGCTTTCACTCTCTACACCAGATACCATATCCTAAAATAAAAGGAATTTTAGCAATATATACTAAGATTTTTAGGAAACTAGTGATAGTGTTACTTCAAGGAAAAGGTACTAAGACAAGATTACGAAGAAAGTTATATTCTTAAGGAAAGCTGAAAAAAAGTATAAGCTTATAGAAAATACAAATACGCTCTCGTAAGTATTACACTCGACTCATTCTAGGGTGTCGCTTATCCTATATCTAATGAGCCATACCCAACCAAAGCCAAGGTTCTCGCGTAACTTCAGCTCTGATACCAAATGTAACAACCCGACTTTTCAACCCCCAAATATCGACACTAATACAACCATGGTATTCGTGTGCGAGCACCCAAGTGCCGGAAAGACAAATTTTAGGGTAAAATAAAAAAATAGAATAGAACGAGAAAAGAAGAACACAACATCAGAATATCTCAATGAAATGATAATATAAATATCAAAGGAACAGTATAAAGTGTCACTCTAAATGCAAAAATATCGTAGTTACTAAAACCTAAGTACTATTATCAGCCTGGATAGTTATAACAACATGTCCTCACAATGTTGATATATTCAATACAGAATTTGCAACGGAAATAAATGCTACGATAAGTAGAACTCCAAATCTTCTCCAGAAGCTCCAAAGCATCCGTAGCTAGACCCGAAAACATACACGGGGCTGACCCGAGTATTAAGAAGATAACACCCGGATCAGTCTGGTAAACCGGCGTGAGAAACACAAGAACATATGTAACTAGAATAAAAATCATTGGGAACGTACTATTTCCCGTAACGGGTTTTCCCCCTCAAAGAAACCAACCATTTATCAAGTTTAATATAATGATATAGTAGCTAATATCTAGGGTGTAGCACATAAATTATATAACATAGCTGGAATGGTCACATTGGCTACATTCAACAGCATATTTAGAGGGTACAACCAAAACCGATAAGGAACGTTCGCATAATGGATTTTTCCATGGAGATCTCTTCGGGGAAGCCGAATTCGAACTCCACGCACAAGGATTAGAAAATACCTTCCGAGCGTCTTATATCCCTAGATAAAATATACCATAAGGTAAACATAAAAGCCCACGCTCGAACATAAACACATGAACAACGTGAACCAAATACCATCAACTCCTGTGTGCAACATCGATAAGCATACTCTAGATCTGGAGTTGACAATTTCTTGTCGTGGGACTGCAAAACCCCAGATTGTGCATCCTACTCTGTCTTTAGCCATTTACGATGTCGAGATTACGTTCGACGTCTTTCACACGAGTCTTTATCTCTCGAATAGAACACGAATCCCATATTGGAACCTTTCATCTCGAATAGATGTCGAAACCACATATGGATCCCCATATCTCAACAGATCTCAGAATCACACATGGATACCCACATCCTGAATAGATCACGAACATTTACATGTGTTCGAGCATCTTAAAGAGATCTCGAATCTCCATATAGATTCCTTTCTTCAACTGCTTCCAAAACATAGAACCCGTACTAGTTTTAAAGTGTTGTTTGGTAAGTAGAACACTTGCCGATCCCAGACTATTCAAAACCAATCAATGAATTTTCAATAACTTTAATTTCGGTTCTTTCAGAAGTAAATGAGAGCTAGATACGTTTGATACCAATACTCCTCCCCATGGGTTCTTATTGGTATAGAATCGTGAAGCATTTCGATTACTTCCTAAGTTAATATTAGGTCAAGTTTGATAATCGACTAATCGATTATTTAGTCAAACAATCGCTTATACAAATCATGATTCGTACGCTTAACTCGTTTCCGACAATCCAACTTAACTATTCCTCGCCCAAGAGCAAAGCGAGGTAAGTTTGGGCACTGGTTGATCCAAGCCTTTCCTAGACACTTCAGTCTTGAATTTCGTAAATAGATAAGTCTACCTCATTGGATTTTAGCGTTAAGTATAGTATTAATGATTTCCATAAACAATAAGGAATCAACTCGATTAACACGTTTTCGACATTTTCCACTTACCTATTCCTTGGTTAAGATGGAAGCCTGGTGGGTTAGAGCTCTATTACTCCATTCCCACTCGACATCAATCTTAACTCTTACAAATAGATAAGATTACTTCGTCGGCTTATTAGTGTTAAGCATAGTTAATTACTTTTCTAATAAGTAATTATACAATCAACCATTTGGCCATCTAGCAATTCTAACCCCTTTTTGAAACATTTAAAATACTTGAAAATATTTATATTAGGTTTAAAACAATAATCTAAAATATTGCTTAAAAACAACAAGTTTGAAAAATCAACAAAACTTAGAAAAAGAACATGTTTAATTCTAAAATTTCTTTCTTTAAAAATTCATAAATAATTCTTTAAAATACATAAATATCTCAAACTACTTTTAAAATATAGTTAGGCAATACTTTTAAAAAGAACGAAAAAATCGCTCGAACTTAAAATCCTTTTGAAACAACTGAAGTCCAAAAATCAAGGATAAACAGGGCAATTTTGCACTAGTGATGCTTTGGCCGTTTTCGAGATGTTACTTTACTTTTTACTATTCAAGCTTTTAATAGAAATAAACAAACATATATAATAATGCAAATATAGTGAGAAATCCCAATGGATCTCTCTATAAAGTTCCATAACAATTGTCAAAAGCAAGACAATTTCGAATGGCATCTATAGCAACTATCGCTATAAGTGCACTTTTAAATCCGAGTTCGATCTAACCCAAAGTCCATTTATAACCTATGTGCTTTGTTCAAGGCGTATTCACAGGTCATATAAGTCCATTCAAGTCCATTCCAGTTTGTTCAAGTCCATGTACATGGATCGTACTACAAGAAACAGGGTAATTTCCGACGGCTCAAAACCGTTGGCAGTCGTTGGAAGCCGTCGAAAATTGCCGCCGCAAAGAAATCCGTCGCTGAACAGAATTTCCGACGGCTTCCGACAATGCCCGTCTCCGCATTTCTGACGGCTACAGACAACCAGCCGATGGCTCCTGACGGCCATCAGAAGACACGTGGACGATCACGGTGGATGCCGTAAGCCGTCAGAATTTTGCCGTCGGAAATTTTTTACCTGCAGGCCGTCGGGAGCCGTCGAAAAACCTAAAGCTATTTTTTCATTTTTTCTGCTGCATTTTGGCCTTCCATCCACAATTCATAAACACAATATATTCCACCCCACAAGCATATATCCAATTCAAATATTCAATATGAAATCTAATCATACAAATATAATAAAATCACATAAAGAAATAAATCAAGCATAATTCATATAAAATAAACCCAAACTTCGCTACCATAATTTACATACATCCCATTGTACAATATATACATCAATCCTTCATCAACTCCTCACCATCAACTCCCAAATGTCAAAATTACTACCACCAAATATATCATCAAACAATATATACAACATTTCAAATCCAACTCCACCAACTCAATGTATGATCAAAACTTACTAAATAATGACACAAAACAAAAAAACATACCTATCACTTCGGTCAATCACCTCCAGAACCTCCTGAACCAGCTGAGGATGGAAAGCGGCCACCATACTGCTGCATGTACTTGGTAATACGTTGGTCCAGCAGCCGTGTCATCTCAATGGCCTAGCGACGGTTTTGCTCTTTCAGCTGCGCTACCCTAGCTCTCAACTCTTCGATCTCTGCTAGAACGATCTCAGCTCTGGCCGTTTGGCTAGCTCTCCTTTGTCTGCTAGCCTGTAATACTTATTTAGTTTAGTCTATAATCTTACTATCAAAGCTACAACATAATGTGTTTATTGTTATATCTATAAACTTATTACTGAAACTAAAGCGATGTGAAGTTCTTTAGAACTAAAAGATTACTAAATTGTTATATCTTAATATATTATTCATTACCACTTGATTGCCAAAGCCGTAGCGCCTGTTCTGTGATGGTGGATCCATGACTGACTCAAAAATGATGTCCTCCTCATCCGTCGTCAACTGCTCTCGACCAGTATCCTCCAGGAGTTTCTGGCATTGTTCCATAAACCTTGCGTGCATGAATAAATAAAAATGTAGTTAAAACTAATAGCATGATATCTTAATTCATTATACTTCAATAATTAAAACAATTGCTAATAGTACATAAACTAAAATATGCTTACATGACTCTTTCTCAATTTATCGTCGTGCTATGTATATGAAACTGTCCGGTCTGGATTTACATGCTCGATGGCATGAGTACGGTAAATACATCCATATACGATACGAGACCCTACACCTCAGCTTCGTGAAATTGATTATTATGTACTGTTATTGTATATTCAAAATTATATATCATAATAACTATTTACAATTCACGTTTAATAAATTTACCAACTCTTGGCAATATTGCTGGAACGACTTTGACCCTCCTCGATGAGCGACATGATTTTTGTTCCTATTTGTAGAGTTTCTTTCCAACTCTGCCTGTACATTTAAATTTAATACATTGTTTACTTACCAAATATTTTTTGATATTTACGTATCAATCAAATAATTAATAAAATTTTAGTACACTTACCTTCGCCTTGTCACTATCACGATGTGCCAGCCACCTTTCCCACACACTTGCCCCCATCCAGTTCGGCTTCTGCCCTTTTTGCTTCACTGTCGACATGGAATCCCTGTAGTTCTTCCTCATCTTCTGCATCCAGTAATGTCGTACCAGCTGCAGGTCATTTGATTGTATGTCCACTGCGGCCTGCATTTCATGATAAGCAAGCAACAAAAAATTAAACAATAAAAGTGAACAATAAATAAACGATAAAAAAAATTAAGAATGGAAAACAGAAGATTATACTTACAATGAAATCCTTCCATATATACTCTAGGATGTAGGGAGGGATATTATCCCACTTTGACCAACAAGCCATCATCCTACTCTTGTACGAATCTCTGGAAACTGATAGAACTACAGATGATGGCTGTAGGTTAAACCCCCTGTGTCAAATATGATACAAATTAGTATATCGTACATAAAATATTTAAGATGCTGAAAAAAAATTAATACTTACCCCTCCGCTCTAGGTACTAGATACATAGTGGGTTGTAGTGGCGGTTGCGATGGACCGCTGCCATCGCCTCCTAAGAATGGAAAGAACTCCTCCTTCTGGATGACATGATACCTGTCACAGACACATCATTTTAGAAGAGAACAATAACATAATAATGAAATATATTTTATAGTTAAATGACATAAATGAGATAAAGTACATAAAGTGCAAAGTATACCTGATTCAAATTGGGTCTCATATTCCGACGATAAGCAAAATACGTTGCATTTTTAACATAAATTGCTAAATAAATGACAGAAATGGTAATGACATAACTGATGTAAATGACGATAAGCAGATTGGGTTTCATAAATGACATAAATTACATAACTAGCAAAATAAATCTCATCAATTACAAAAATTGCATAATACATAAGAATTCAACATAGTATTTATATCAATCCTCATCGTTTTCTGATTCAGATTCGGTCTCATATTCTACGTTATTTTCCTCCCTACTCTCGAATGCTTCTACCAAAACATTTGATTCATCGTTCAGAGGTCCAAAATCAATACGATCGTCTGTTATTATTATTTCATTGCTTTGCTCAAGATCTGCCTGATAAGCTTGTTCGTCTAGAATATCTTTCCATCAAACGTAAATCTTGCCTTTGTTTTAAAAACTACCAACCAATCTGCTTTATCTCTTTTTAGAGATGGATAAAGAGCATAATAAACTTGTAATGCTTGTTTGGCTAGTACAAAAGGATCGTATTTGTGATAATGCGACGTGTGCTTTATTTCAATAAGATTATAATCCTTGTGCACATTAATTCCAGAACCTGGAACATTGCTAAACTAATTGCATCTATACAGAAACACCTCCTACGCGGGTCGTGAGAAATATGTCTGTTGCAAAATTTGACTTAAAACGCCATAAAAATCATTTATGTGATTTTCTGGATCATCACTACCTTTAACAAATTCACATGTATTATTAGTTAATTTTTCTGCACCGTATTCTTTGGTGTTAAATTTATATCCATTGACGAAATATGTTGGATATGCCTTGACATTTCTTTTTGGTCCAAATGCAAGATATTTCAACCGTTCGTCAACCACACAATTTCTCGGTTCATAAACGTACTTTGAAAACCAATCAGAAAATTCTTTACTAAGATGTCCGTGCGGATGTTCACTTTCATAAATACTGCATATATGAATAAAATATTGCATTAAATTCTACACGTGCATGCATTATGGAAATGAATAAATCATAAATTATTATTTCAGATTATGTAACAAATGGTGCAACCTCAACACAATTAAGAAGAATATAAGTGTGTGCTACATGAAAATCTCTATCGTCTAACCATACTTCTACACATTTTCCAAAAGGTCAACCATGTTGTCTAAAAATAGATAACATTGTTTGAGAGGACTCTTGTTCATCGCCTTCATCGTTACGAGGAACACTTTCAAATGATATGTTCACATGGTCACTGAAATAGTGAGAGAAAAAGAACGAAGCTTCTTCTTCGATGTAAGATTTACACATCGAACCTTTAACTCGTGCTTTTTACCTCACTTTTTTCTTCAGATGATTCAAGTATCTATGCAGAATTAATTTACATTAACTTTTACTTCCGAATGTGATTAAATTAGTAGGTAACATATTACATACCTCTCAAATGGATACATCCATCCATATTGCACAGGACCTCGAAGTCGTGCTTTAGATGGGAGATGAACAGGTAAATGTTCCATTACATTAAAATAACCTGGTGGAAATATTTTCTCTAATTTGCAGAGCAATTTAAGAATATCTTCTTTAAGTTTACGTAAACGTTGCACTTTTAAAGGAGTCGAATAAAGATCTTTGTAAAACAGACTAAGCTCCGTTATTACCTTCCAAACTTTTAAGGGCAATAGTTCTTTGAATAGAACGGGTAATAAATTTTCCATCATTATGTGACAGTCATGACTTTTCATTCTCTCAATCTACCATTTTTAAAGTCAAAACATCTACGAAGATTTGATGAAATCCCATCAGGAAATCTTAATCCTTCCACCCATTTTAACACAACTTTAACTTGATTATTATCAAACACGTAACATGCTTTGGGTTTTTTACTGTCATTTGGTTTCATATAAAGCTCAGGACATTTGCATAATTCTTGTATATCGCGTCTTGATTTCAAATCGTCCTTAGTCTTTCTCTTGACATTCAAAATTGTGTTAAAAACATTATCAAAGACATTTTTCTCATTGTGCATCACATCAATATTATGACGAAGAAGAAGATCTTTCCAATAAGGAAATTCCGAAAATATACTTTGTTTGCATCAATTATGAATAATCGATTTGCCTGCAATTTTTGTTTGCACTCCAGTTTCATATATCTTTGGATAGTCCTTTACAAGTTCGTATATGTCTTCGCTTGACCATATCGTTGGTGGTTGTCTAGTTTCACTCTATTAGCTAAAAAGTTTTTCCTGTTTCCTCTGAAGGGATGATTAACATGGAAAAAACATTTATCGCAGTCAAACCATGAAATTTTCTTACCATTCGGTAAAGAAAAAGCCCGTGTTTCTTCCATGCAATAAGGATAAGCTAGACGATCGGATGTACTCTATCCTGAAAGCATTGCATAGGCAGAAAAATCACTTATAGTCCATAACAAAGAAGCAAACATACGAATTTTTTTCTTTGAAATGTCGTATGTTGCTGCTCCTTCATTCCACAATGTTTTTAACTCCTCAATCAATGGTTGTATATAAACATCGATTCCTTGTGTCGGATCGTCGAGGCCAAGAACGACAATAGTAAGAAACATATATTGCGTTTCATACACATCCACGGAGGTAAATTATAAGGTGTGATGATAATGGACCAAGATGAATATTTAGCACCAAATTGAGAACATGGTGAAAAACCATCCGTACATAATCCAAGTCTAACATTACGACTCTCCGCTGCAAAATTGGGATAAGTTTTGTCGAAATGCTTCCATGCTTCTCCATTGGCTGGATGTGTCAACGTACCTTCTTCCTTTGTTCTCACACTATGCCATCTCATATGAGATGCAGTTACAGAAGATGTGTATAATCTTTAAAGCCTAGGAGTGATGGGCAAATAATGCATACGTTTGTATGGAACTTCCTTTCCCTTCTTTTTTCTTGGTTTGTATATTTCCTCATTACATATTCTACACTTTCTAAGAGTGGTGTCCTCTTTCCAAAGCAACATATAGCCATTTAAACATGTATCTATTTTTTGATAAGGTAAACCAAAAGCCGACATAAGTTTTTTAACTTCATAGTGATTTTCACACATTAAATTATTGAGCGGCATGTCTTTTTGCAGCTTGTACAACGACTGTAAATCCGAATTCGGTGATGTTGTATTTTGACTTCATCGTAATGTATTCTACGATTATTGATAGATGGGTGTCGCTTTTACAACCATCCCAAAGAGGTTTCTTAGCAGCATCCAGTAAATCATAAATTTTTTTGCTTCAATACTTGGTTCTTTAACATTTTCATCATCGTCGTCAACTTCAACCGTAGGGAACATTGATCGTGTTGCATCTTCAACCATATTTTCTATACGGTTCGTCATAACACTTTCATTACCAGTAATCTCTAATTCAGACTCTGTAGAAGTATGTGCTACAACTTCTCCATAACGATCCCAAACATAATATTCCGGCACGAAACCATTTTTGCACAAATGGACTTTCACAATATCGGATAACAAATACCTCAAATGTTTACACCTACTACATGGACAACAAATTTCTATATCGTTTCCATTATTACTTAAAGCAAAGTCAACAAATACGTTTATACCATTATAAAAATCTTCTTTTGTTGAGCCTCTCAATCCCCTTTTTTGATACATCCATCTCCTCCGATCAACAAAATAATCGATTATTTTTCCTATTTGAAAAAATATGTCACAAATTCAGAAATAAATATTGGTCACTTTACGAACTCACATTTTATTTTTCAATGTATCGATACAAAAACTTATACGCGTCACTTTTACATCACTTAAGAATACAATATAGAAATGTTGGTTTATGGTTATCTTTTTTTCCTGGTCAGTCATCCTACTTCCCATTACAAACACATTAAACACTTACATTTCGTACATTTATATAACGATCATGTACAACACCCGTCGAATGGGGCCAAAAGCTCTCTAAGGGATGTAAAAAAAAGTAGTTTATAAAAACGAATATTTACTGATTTTATATAATTCAAAAAATTATTAATTTACCACATTTATTCTGCGTATTTTATCGAATAAGACTGCTTCAATATTGTTGTCATTTTCCAATACAGTCAAATTTTTTTGAGGCTCGTGCATTCATTGTTGTTATACAAGTCAAGATGTTATACTACTCATGTCTTATTCCAATTAACACAATACAATGTTAGAAACAACACATATACAATGGTTTACATGCATATACAAACACAATCACAAATTATATTACTCTTTAAAATTTCACGATAACATATGAAATAAGTATACCATGTGATACTATAAACTATTATTAGGCTATTGGAAACAATTACAATCACTAATTAGCCATAATTTATCAACTTATGCAAATCTAGATTTAGGGTAAAAATTAGATTTTTTGGAAAATAAGAGATTATACCTAAGATGAAAGCAATAGAGTGTGATTAGGCAGCAGTTGAGGATCCGGAAGCTTAAAATTGGTGATTGGAAGCATGAAATAGGGATTTGGGGGTTTTTTTTGTGCTGGAGAATGAGAAAGAAGAGGCTCGGTTGGAGCCTGTAATTCGCGTATTTCCAACGGCTTTCGACGGGCCGGCTTCCGACTGCCGCTGATGGCCCGTCGGAAGCCGTCGAAAATTCGCCATCGGAAGCCGTCGCTACATGCTGTCGGTATTTTAGCCTTTTCTAGTAGTAGTGTCACTTGTTTTCAAAATAAGAATTCAAATCAATGTTTTAACATATGTCACTTAACAATTCAAACAACATTAACATTATCAAATACAACGTATATATGTTATATTTTCCATTCAAAGTGAGGTGTTAACTCACCCTTAATCCAATAATAACAAGGATCCAAGATAACCAAAGTCCAACCCAAGCTAGCAACCACCTTTCCTTCCTCGCCTTTTGATTTGCCTTGCTTTCATTGCCTTCCTCCCTCTCTATATGTTCACGACCTAGGGGGATTAGGGGAGTTTTGCTTTGCTTCTTCCACTTTTGACTTTGTAAAAAGTTCCCTAATATATTACTAAGCCTTGTGGCAAAGTTTGGAGTGATTTGAAGATGGTTTGCAAATAATTTGCTTTAGGAATTTAGAGATGAAGAAGAAGAGAAGCCATTAAAATTTTAACTCAAAGCTTAGGAATATTTGTGATATATTTCCTAAGAGTGTACCCCTCCTTATATAGGCATTGGAATGATGCTCTTTAAGATTGCATTCACCCCCCCCCCCCCCCACCATGCCATGGAAGGCTCACCTTCCATCACTTTTTCTTTATGTCACTTCTCCTTTATGACTTATTACTCTTATACCCTTCTCATAATAGCATCTCTTATCCTAATAGAACTTTCTATTACATTCCATGCTTCATTAAGAGGAGAGTGTGTTAATTAGTTGCTAATGTGTTCATTTAATCATTAGTTAAGTGCACGATAGTTCGAACAACTTATATCGATTGAAAAGCTGTTTATCGATAAACCGATTTCGGTCACATTATCGATTTTTCTTTGAAGAGTATATTTTTTGTAAACACTTTTCAAAAAAAAGTTTCTTATCATTATTTATTGATTAAATAATGCTAAACAAGGTTGTAAAATCATATTTATAATACTTAGTTATATTTCAAAATGTATAGATATTTGAATATGAAGTGTTTGAATTTTCGGGTCGCTGCATATTTCTTATTTCAAAATTTCTATTCAAAACTTTTATAGACGAGTAATATTTATTCACAAAACCTTTTTAAATTTACTGTTATAAGTATATTATAATTTTAGAAATGTTTTAGAGGCAAAAAATAAAATATGGTATTATTTATAAAAGCTGTATGAAAGTGATAATTTCAATTCAAGTGATTTTAGTTATAGTAGGTGTTTAAATGATTTTGAAAGAGTTCAAAAGCCTTTATATATAGAACTCTTTTGAGAAATAATTACAAGGTTTGAATATGATTCGTGGAAAATTTACTAATATTTCTAAGGAATATTTTTTTAAACGGTGTGTGTGTGTGTTTTCAAGCCTCGTACAAGAAGTATATTAAAAGGAACGTTGATTTAGCCTTTGTAAATAAACAACTGTTCTTTAAAGGAATTTAAGGATTTAAAAGTGAGTTTGGGAAATTATATCTTTGTATATATAAAATTAATTTAAAACTCTTTTATTTTATTTATTATGGATTAGGGATCTTATTTTGATTTCGTGCTTTTCTACGAAATAATGAATTTTAATAAACAATCGAATCATATTGATTGGTATGAGACTTTTTGTAATAATTCTTCCACTTATTTTTATAACCCGTTGAATGGAATATATTGAGTGGAATTTACTAGCTTTTAGTAAATACTTGAATATCACTAGGTGGTATGAGACATTTAGTAAGATTCTAGCAATTACTAAAGTGATAATGATTAACATTTTAGAATTGTATTATCTTGGGTTGTTTGGCTATATAAGCTAATAGATCCTTAAGAAAAATATAACTCCAAATTGTTAACGATCATGATGATCGTTTGATTTTGATGATCTGGTTGATCGTTTGTGATCCTGGTAACTTATTAGATGGTTCCGAGATGCTATCGTCTTTCGGATGTCAATTGATGGTCTCTATAGGCGTTTGTGGGTGACTTGCTATCACTATATGCATTTAGTAGCTTACTAGTGGCTACATCGTGATTTCGTGCTTATGTATTTAGTAGCTTACTAGTGGCTGCATTCGTGATTTCATGTTGCCTAAGAAGAGATATGAATTATTAGTAGCTTTCTAGTAGCTACATCGTAGTTTTGTGATTTGTCCAGAAGAGGACCGTACCTATGTGATTTGTCCAGAAGGGGACCGTACCTCTGTGATTTGTCCAGGAGGGGATCGTACCTTCAATTTAGTGACATCCTTATATGGATTTATTTTAGTTCCATTGATTTAAAATGGACATATGTGAATCACCATATTTGAGTATGATAGTCTATGATAGATTTGAATGTTTTATAAAATGGTGATTACTTTGTGATATATCTTTTTGGATTGATTTGGGTTGGCATATTTTATATGACTCGATAATTATGTATAGACAGGTATTACTATGATATATTATTCTCACACCTTTAAATTAGATATAATCTTGTTGAATATGCTAGTATATGATTTTTGTTTGATGATAATAAACATATATATATATATATATTCATTTAAATGTATTTGTTAATGTACTATTTTATTTTTCACATAATTAAATAAATATTTGCTGAATAAAATAAATAACACAGAATTTAAATTAAAACAGATATTTTATTCAAACAAATATTTAATACAATTTTGAATAGTATAAATTTGAGCTCTCACTATATATATACACACAAATTCAGTTACATTACAATTTTCAATTTACATTTGCACCTTACTACATATCACTCATTTACTCGTATTTATCGTCAACTCTATTCCAGATTGAATCCAGCATCTGAGCAATCTGCAAAAATACACACTGACGCAGTAAAATTGAAAGAAATATTTTTGCAGTGTAAAATAAAATGATTTTTGAAAATATTATTTGCCTCAGTCATTTGGGTTGTTTGTCATCATTTATTTTGAATTCATCATACACGAACAATTTGCGACATGCACAGTGTATCACTGTACATGTCACAAGGTTGTGCACACCGATATACACTTGATAAAATTACAGGGACAGGTGAGCACAAGGTTAAACCCAATCAAAAGCCGGGTCCAACTCAAGTGCAATACAAATAAAGTCACCATATCAGCACAAGTTCAAACCCAAGCTATAAGCTGGATTCAACTCAGGTGTAATTCCAAAAATCAAGATGAAGTTCAAGTGAAATCAAAATGAAAAGTGACGTGCACAAGAAAACAATATAGCTGGTCAGATATGGAACCAGAGCTAAAGTTTCAAGTCCACAACAACATCAACCAAGGTCAGACTGCACAGTCAAATGAATACAAAGCTCAACCAACATTTCAGGAATGATACGGTATGCAAATAAACAAGTTTGGCAATAAAGATATCATGAACCAGTTCTAAATGAATATGAACTCAAATATCAGTGGACAGTGCAATGAAGACCACAAGACTCATGTCTGCAACGTACAACATGAAATGATCAAGTTCAAAATCCAAGCAGACCCAAATCAACCATGAAGCACACAAATATGCAAGTATACAGCAAGATTATACAATTCAAAGTCTGAAAACAGTATGAAGAAAAACCAGACCAGATACAACAAAGCATCCAGTGAAACCAAGTGCAAACAAGCTCCAAGCAGACTCAAATATCAAATGTACAAGTGTAGCCTCAACAATGAAGACCAAATGAAGACTCAAATATCAATGGCACTGCCTCAACAGTCAAAGCATCATATATACAAATGTGCTCGAGATAACCGAGCTAAATATGTTAAGAAGGACTAAATGCATACAACATAGCAGTATAGAAGTGAAGACTACAAGTGCAAAGCAACAATAGTGCAAACACAGTGAAACCAAGAGCAATCATACATATATACATGTGTGAAACAACATGTATACATATAGGCAGTGTGCAAATTCAAGTGACTATGATCAATAGACTAAAATGTATCAAAATTTCAGGCATGCATACAACTCAACAACTACAATGAAATCAGGCCAGAGGAGCAAGTGAAGTATACAAGCAAATACAGTAATAATATACATGTACTCGAGGCAACATGGAAGCAGTGCACAGTGCCGACGACCAGAGCAATAAATAAAATGGCAATGCATATGGACATGTACTCAGTGCAACCCGAAGCAACAACCAGAGTCAATATCAAAACAACACTGCACACATACATGGAGTAATGCAACATCTGGTAGCAGATTCAAATCAAGTCAAAGTCAATTTGCAGTTACAAAAATTGTAACAGTACGAGTGAATGTTACAGCAGTTTCAAATGGCCGAAGTCAAAGCAAATACAAAGCCGTGGTGACCAAGGCAAGTAAAAATCGAACAAGTCCAGTTTAACACAAATGGCCAAAGTCGACAGCATAAAGAACGGAACAAAATCCAAGTTCAAATTCACATAGCCGTGGTAACCAAGATAAAGAATCGAGCAAGGTCAAATTTATGAAGCCGTGGTAAGCAAGCATAACAGTTAATATACAAAATGAACAAGTCAAGATTGATCACAAACATTGAATCAAAATCGAACGGCCGAGCTTAAAATTATCAAACGAATTTGTATAAAATATACGAACGAAATTTAAGGAAATAAACGCTATTTAAACCCATAATCATCATCGGCTTGGAAATTAATCGAGTTCAAAGCAAATCAACCAGAAAAGCAAAAAGGGAAATCCCGTACCAATTCAAGTAAACTCGAGAAGGAGCCTCGTGCAAATCGAAGAAACGGTCGATCGTCAAAGCTGGAAACGCGAATACATTCACTCGATTGATCAACGAAGTTGGCTTCCTCAAATTAACAAAGCCCTAGTTTATAAAAAGGAAGGAACGAAGAGAACCAGCCATTCTTTATCACAAACGAAAGCAGGCCGAAGAAATAAGAAAAGAGAAAGGGGATTTCCTATTTAATTTGGGGCCGGCCTTGTTTTATTTATTTTGGGCTTTTATTTATATTTAAGGGCTTTGTTATTTTATTGTTTAATTTTTTTTTAATTTTCATTTCAAACTATTGTAAAGTCTAGTCGTGTGACTAGGGGACGAACTACGGTGGTGTAGTTCGAGAATTAGCAACTCAGTGGCTGAGTTGTAGCAGGGTTTTGAGCGTAGAGTTAGGTTAGTCGGTAGCGGATGTCGCGAGTTTACGTGTGTAAGTGTCTGACTACTTAATTTCTAGTAGAAACCTTGGGGGCAGCACGTAGGCAGGGTTTTGCCGAAGCTGGGTAAATCCGTGTGTTTTGTTTTCTGCTTTTTATATTCTGCCATTATCTGTGCTGCTATTATTCTGCTGTGATCAGTGCTGCAATTATTTTATATAAACTTCCGCAATAACTTTTATAATTAATAGTATCACCCTATTCACCCCCCTCTAGGGTGAAATCGATCCTACAAGTCTTACCCATTTATTTTTATAATGTTCGGGTCGGGCCGAGACTCTATAGGTATCAGGACTCGCTGACCTTGAATACGTGTGCTAGCATGGGGATAAACTATTTTTGCTAATTTGAATTTACCTCGCGCGTGCACACGTGTGTATATATATGGATATATTTTGTATGGACTACTATGTGTATTACTTTGGATAGTAGCCTTGTACTAGTTTTGGATGTGATATCTTTAATAACAGTTGTAATAGCTTTGGTATTATACTTTTTTGGTATCAACGTGAACTGCCAAAAACGCCCCTCTATATATTATTAAATCTTAATCGTTCAAAAATATAATCTAATATTAAATTTCTTTTATAAATTCAAACGCTCCTAAAAGTAGGATCTAACAATTAAACATGCTTTACAAATTCAAAACGCTTCTAAAAATATGATCTAAAATTAAACATCCTTTACGAATTCAAAATACTTCTTTACAAATATACAAATCTTAATATCATTTGAAAATAAATAAATAAAAACATTTTTTTGACCGATTCAAACATATGTATAAATTTATAAAGAAAACAATTCTCGCGTGAAGCGCGTGCCATAACGCTCGTTATATATATATATATATATATATATATATATATATTAGATATATGAGTCTAATATTATTATTTGGTAGACTCATACTTTTGTAGTTGTATATTATTCCGCTGTGATCTATGATTCCGTTACTGATATTTTATATTGTTCTGCTTTAATTTACCAATTATTCAGTTTAGATCCTTAAGTTTTTGGTAATAATGGCGTGTTAGTGTTAGCCCAAGAAAATATTCACATTAGGTTGCTCTTAACAAGCCCCATTCTCTATATTATCAGATGTGTTGCTTAGTAATACTCTTTGGTATAGGTATAGAGGCAGGGTGTTACATATATGAATAAAAATACTAAAATAAGATCAGTAATGAAATATTTTATTTCTATGTTTATTACTGTCAGCATGTTTAATTTCTATATCTCGTGATACTCAAAAACATAACTTTTACTATATTATGGTAACAGGCAAATTTTCCTTTCCTAACTTAAAATGATCCTAATTTTCAACTTCTCTTATTGTATCCATTGCTCCTTATTTGAACTTTGTTTATTTAAGGTACATGTAAATTTTGTTGTCTACATTGTCTTAAAATTTTAACTTCTTTAGTTTAATTCTTTATGAATACAATTACTATATAAATAAACATACTAATAAAAGATTATGAATACTACAAACTTCCTTTTATAAGAGAAATTTTGCAATTTTGTCAGCTACCCTTATAATTATAAACAGGAAATTATTATCAAGGACAAGATTTCTCAGCGTTTTAACCTCAAGAACAGACCTTCAGTATTTTAGTTTGAAGGACAACTTTCTTTAGGTATCGGTTTTTAGTTATTGATAGCAGTTTTTAGGTATCAGTTTGTAGTTATCAGTGGTAGTTTTTAGTTCGGTAGCAGTTTTGAAAGAATGTTTGTCCTTATGAATAATTTTAAAAGAAGTTTGTCCTTTTGATTAATTTTTAGGAAAATGTTTGTCCTTGTAGTTAAAACATTGACGCCGTGTTCTTGAGGCTGAAAATATACAAATTTTTGTTATTTAAATTAATTCCCCTACTGTAAATTTTGTTCTATACATCATTCTAAAGTCTGATCCCTTTGATTACTTTGAATATACTTAAAATAGTGACTACATACATAAACACGCTAATATAAGATTATGAATACTGTAATTTTTGTAAATGAAATTTTTCCTTTTTTGGGGTACATGTAAATTTTGATGCATAAATTGTTCCAAAATATGACTATTTTGATTTCTTTGATCATTACGAATACAATAACCATATGATTATTATCTATATATAATGCATTAACTTATTACAAAGGCAACTGATGTTTGTAGTTTCTTCCAACCAGAAAATTTTTGTTGGCGTAAAGGAAGCTACAGGATCTTTCTTTCAGTGCTAACACACAATTATTATTTCATATACATTGGAGTTAAACAAACTTATCTTTTCAATACTCTAAATCATGTTTATGATTTAATCTTTGTTATATTACTTGCGTATTTTTTTGGTGTTTATTTCTCACTTATATTTCAACCTGATTTTGCATGCAAAATAATCTTTTGAGTAAAGAATTCACAAATTATAACTGTCAACATACATTTTAACATTTACTTCCTACTATTTTCCCTATTTTTCTTCAAATACAATTTTTTTTATGGTATTCCTACTATTTTTCATGCTATTTTAAAGGTGAGCTCGACATTTATTGCTTGGATTCATGTGCTACATTCATATAACATTGGTTAATTCATGAATTACAATTCGATCTCATTTTTGGGGTATTAAAATGACAACATAATTTTTTACAGTACCATACTGAAGTGAATGCAAAAAAGAAAGCAATCATTTACTTTTATATTGCTAAAGAAAACAAATTTCAATATATTTATGTCCACACCTCTAATAATAACAACAAGGGAAGAATGCGAGACTACCCATATAATGCATTTCAAATATATCTATTTCATTTGGTGTATTAAGCTCAAAAAATAAACATATTTAAACTTTTGCTATCAAAAAATAAGTATATTCAGACTATGTTAGTATTTTTGAACTGCCAAAAAGCAAAAGTGATCTTGATTCACGTCTAGCTTTACTTTAGGTGGATTATTATATAATGTTAATTTCCAGTCAAAGGGGTATAGTTGTGCAAATGTATTAGTTATTGGCTATTTCATGTTGCATGGAAAATTAATGAATGCATGAGCTTGAGATTCAGGTTTTTCCCAATGGATTTCCAATTTCTCCTTGCCATAACCATCATTTAAAGTATATTTTATATGTCACTAATAGTGTGATTAATTGAAATAGATGTAACTTTTTGTTCTTTGGAATTTAAATTCCGTTAACTTTTGTAGATGTTTAGTATTTGAATGAGGTGCTAAATTCATTTTGTGCCTCGTTGTATCATGTGTTAGCAAAACCAGAGATGATGTTTTCTTTTTCAAAATGTCGATTGGAAAGAAAACAGTTAATACTCATTCAACTGTTATAACTGTTTATCCTTCTCCATCTTCAAACTCCGTGGCTCACTTAGTAATATAGTAATATTCACCGTAATTTTTTTGTCTTCATGTTCCAGTTAACCCCATATATAACTATTACCAGTAAACCACTCATATATTGCAACTGAAATGACTTGCAGTGTCTTAATATCACCAACAAATGTTGTTTTCCTGTTAAATTCATCAGTCTTAACTTTAGTATAATAAAATTTTAGCGACTTTTGATATTTGATATATTATATATTAATTAAAATTAGTCGATATAGAGACATGGATTTTTTAAATATATTATGCAACTAATGTTTTTTTTTTGCTTATGCTGATAAGGGACAATGAATTGAGGAGCTATATTGTAGGGAGTCACTTGGGTAATCATAAGGCAATTATATTCAACCATCTCATTATTAGGTATGTACGTTTAAGCTTGAATTATAATTGTAGTGTTAGAGTTATGTAAATTTGTTCATTCTAATAAAATGATTCTATCTTTTTTCTCATATAATTAACATCGCAATACATAATATGTACTTTTTGGTATTTATTGTTTTAAAAATCAAAGAATTACAACATAAATACCATAATTAAGACAAATCTAGCTATGAATAACTTGTTGCACTTTTAATTGACTACTTTTGTTTATTCATTCAACTTGTAATATATATTTAAGCAATATAAATCTTCTTTATACAATGATATTAACATTCAGGTTCATATAATATCCAAAAGTGGCAGGAGACGTTTATGTAAATACAATCTTTTAACATTCTTTGTTCTTACAATATGCAATGTATTTGCATGTAAATAGATTTTAGCCATACTTTTTAGTTTTATGTACACATTTATTGTCTTCTATTAATTATCGCATAAATTATGATGAGACGTGTGGATAATCCCTGTTAACTATATGATATATACAGTCATGTTCGCCCAATTGATTAATAGTTGAATTTAATTTGTGTTGGATGTAGGTTACTATATGTTACATGCCTTGAATTGGGTATGCACACCGGTGTTTACCAAAATCTTAACACAAAAAAAAAAAAAAAAAAAGCTACTATATTTAACCATAACTCCTAAGTTAAAAATATATTTTATCACGATGTTAGCATGATCATGGTGACATGGTAAGGGTTAAAGACATGTTTGTACTATATTCATTTTCCTCTTTAGGAGGAAGGTGTTAAACAATTACTTATGAATATGTTTTTTTTTAAACAATGGTAAATGGGCCAAGCCCAGAAATAATACAAAATGAAATATGAGATCGGGTAAAGAATAACACCCGCTTTCTCACTACAATAACACCCGCTTTCTCACTACAATCACACGAAACCTAATAATCTTTAGGGTATACTGCGCCTCCATCCCCAACTCGAAAAAATTAAGAAAAATGGCGATCTGACGAGGGCGAACTCAGATAAAAACAATGGCCTAAGGAGGCTTCCAATAGCAGATCTTTGCAACTCGCGATAATCTGATAAGAGGCAAAAATCCTTCTCCTGACTGGTTTTTGCTTTAGCTTCAGCGTGCGACGTCAGCTTTATGCTAGAAGTTTTGTTGAACTCTAGCTCTGAGAGAGGATCAGTATTATTATGTAATTCTCCAGAATCCTCAGCCAAGTGAGCGATAAACTTGCTGCTTTTATATTCAACAAAGGCTGGAATTTCAAAATCAGTCATCCAGCTGCTTTCTCCCCTTTCCCAGTTAGATAAGTGAAAGATTTGATTGTTAATTTTGCTTCTGTAATGATTGAATCCTAATCCTTGCTCTTTAATAGTCCACTGGAGCTTTTTGTCATGCTCTCGAAGACTGCAATTCATGCAGTATTCTCCAGAACTATCATGTATAAAGAAATTTGCCTTATAATTTGAAATATTGAAATTAATATTCTTATTATTGATATGAGCCTTGATACTTCCCTTGCAGTTAACAGTTGGCAATTTATTGTTCTGGAGTGAGCTGCTAGAGCAGTTGCCTGCTCGTTCTCTGTATCCCTCTTCAGATAAGTGTCTGTTGAAATACACGTTAATTTCTCTTGAGTGATGAGTATTGGAAACATGATTGATATTAACTGTCGGTTGCCTATCTTTGTCCATGCTCAGATAATTGCCCATTTGATCATGTATACTGTGTGCGCGGTAGCTTCCGCCCCTATTGGGTAAGAGATAACAATTATTAGGGCTCAAATAATCGTTATTATTAGAGAATAATAAATTATCTTTAATCATACTTCCCTTATAATTGCAGGAGTGATTCCTATAGTGTTGGTAGAAGTGGCCGCCACCAGTATTGACTAAATTGGAAGTGGGATTAGCATAACTTCAAGGCTTTTCCATTCAATGATTGTCATTGTGATGAGGAAGTCTCACATTGGGGAAATCAGAAGTGATTTTCCCACTCTGTAAGAAAGATTCTAAATTCTCTTCATATTTATCCATGTGCCAGTTTTTATGATTTGGATTTTCTGAATAATTGCTTTGATTTCTATGTTTATTGAGAAGAATCTGGCAATCTATTTCAATTTTCTTCCAAAGTAGTATGCTTTCTGTTTCTGATTGAGAGTGAAGTCTTTGATTTCTTTCTTTCCAAATATGAAAAATTATTGCAGTGAGCATAATACTTGCTTTTTTGAATTCCTTGGATTTATCTTTGAAGTTTTGTTGGATATAGTTGATGCTTTCTCTGATATTTTGAACTGCCTGATTTTGGTTAATCTTGAGCTTTGTTTTGGCAATAAACCATATATGTTTTGTATAAGTACAGTCAAAAAACAAGTGGTTGATGCACTCATTTTCCTCTCGGCATAGCAGGCATATAGTATCCCCTTTATTATTCCATTTTAAGCATCTATCTCTAGTAGGAAGCCTGTTAATAACTGCAAAATAGGCACAATGGGACATTTTAGGACAATTTGATTTATTCCATATAACAGTGTGCCAATCCACTTCTGTTTCATGACCTTTTATAAACTCCAAAGTTTTTTTGAAGGAGAAAGAACCTTTAGTAGATGTTTTCCAATCCCACTTATCTTTTGGAAGATTAGAGTCTATTGTGATTTGATTAATGGCTGAATTGAAGATTGAAGTAGCTGGATGACTAAATGTATTCCACCTATTATTTTGGATAATGCTACTAACCTTTCCATTGATTTCTCCAAATAAATATAAGTTGTTCCATCCCACTAGACTAACTAGTGTTTTTCCATGAATCCAAGGGTCAAACCACAAACTAGTCTGGTTTCCATTTTTAAAATTTCTTTCCAAAAGCTTAATTCAAGTATCTCTACTACTGAGAATATTTTTCCAGACAAAAGAGTGATGTTTTTCAATTCCAGTAGTCCAATTTTTTTTTTTAAGATACCTTGCTTTCATCCACTTAGCCCATAATGAGTTGCCATTTACAAACATCCAGAATAATTTGAGTTTACACACTTCTCTTAACTCATTAATGTCTCTCAGACCCAATCCACCTGCTTTCTTTGATAAACAAATTTTTTCCCAAGCAATTTTGTGATGTTTACCTTTCCAGATGAAGTTTGCACAATTTTTTTCAATTTTATGTATTGCTTTTACTGGGATATTATGAGCTTGAATCCAATACATGATGATTGCGATGATGACAGTTTTAGTTAGCTCAATTCTACCAGCTAAAGACAGAAATTTACTAGCCCACCCTTCAAATCTATTTTGGATGATATCTAATAATCTTGTGCAGTCTCTGTCATTAATTTGGTTGACAGTAAGAGGAAGACCCAAATACTTAACAGGCAGAATACCTTCCTTGAATTTTAGGATATCTAAAATGTCCATTTTATTGGAGCAGCCTTTGCTAAAATAAATTTTGCTTTTGAATTCATTGACTTTTAACCCTGCATGCTTTTCTAATTTGTCAAAAATATTTGCAATAGATTTCGCACTTTGTGAATCTGCATTCAAAAAGATAAGCAAATCATCAGCATATAGTAAATGTGTAATATACGGATTGATTCTATTGATTGGTTTGATATTTCATTTTATCAGCTCAAATTCCATAAGAATTGAGAAATATTCCATGGCAATAGTAAATAAATAGGGAGAAAGTGGGTCTCCTTGTCTAATTCCCCTATTGCTATGTATAAACCCATTAGGAGAACCTTGAACCAAAATAGAATAAGAAACATTGTTAATACATTCAAGGATAAGATCACAAAATTTATTGCAAAATCCCATTTGTTTCATCATGTAAATAATGAAATGTCTATTTATTTTGTCAAAAGCTTTATGTAAATCAATTTTAACACACATGAGATTTTTATTATTATTATTAAAGTTTCTTATTAACTCATGTGCTAGCAAGGTGTTTTCAACAATTAATCTTCCAGGAATGAAAGCACTCTGGTTTTTAGAAATAAGATATTTCAAAAATATTTTTAACCTATTACATAAAATATTAGAAATAATTTTGTATATGAAATTACAGCAGGCAATAGGCGTATATTCTTCTAAACTGTTGGGAATTTGAACCTTTGGGACCAATGTAATAAAAGTATGATTCAAATTTTTTAATAATTTACCAGTCCTAAAAAATTCAGTGATAGAATCAAATAGAGTTGATTTGATTTCATCCCAGTGAGTTTTATAGATCTGGCACCAAAGCCATCAGGACCTGGACTTTTATCATTATTGGAATTAAAAATGATGTTTTTAATATCCTCAAGTCTGATAGGAGCTAAAAGAATATCTTTACTGTTTTCATTAACTTTAAATTTAGGCTCTATATTAGGGAAGGAATTAGAATAGAGATTGGTATTATATAAATTAGTAAAATAATTGATGGCTTCTTTCCTAATACAAGCCAGGTCATTGATAACATTACCCTTCACATCTATAATTTTTCTAATATCATTCCTATGTTTCCTACTAGACATTTTAGCATAAATTTTTTTACTAGATTCATCTCCATGTATTAACCAGTCTATTTTTGCTTTCTGCCTTAAATTAATAGACTACACATGAAGGGACTTGACCAGTTTATTTTGGGCTAGAAAAAAGTTGTTGACCTTATTAATGTCTGAGCAATCCTTGTCTAACTCATTCTGTCTAAGCTCACATTCATCCCTAATGGATTTGACTTCATTTTTATTTCTGTTTTTATTCCAGATTTTCTTTAGTAATATGAAGAAGTTTATTGAATTTGAATTGGGCAGTGCCAACTACTTTTGTGGTTAAGCAGTTTTTGATTAAGTCTTTATAACCATCCTCATATACCCAACCATTAACAAATCTGAATGGAATGTTGTTTCTAAGATTATTATTTTGACTTAAATAAATTTGAATTGGAGTATGATCACTGGAAGCCTGGGGAAGGGTAAAACATTTGAAATCTTTGAAATAATTTGTAAAAGCATGATTAAGAGGAATTCTATCTAATTTACAATGGATATTTCTGAATTTTCCAGATTTCCAAGTAAAAGTATTTCCAAAAATAGTTGGTTCAAATAAACCAGTTTTAATAAGAAAGTTATGTAACATTTCAAGTTTTTTAAAAGGAATAGGATTCCCACCCCTTTTCTCAAAACCATGTAAGACAATATTGAAATCTCCCATAACTATCCAAGGAAGTTTCATATTCGAGTTAATTTGATCAAGACTATTCCAAAGAGATAATCTTTCAGTTTCACTGTTGGAAGCATAAACAGAAGTAATTTCTAATTGAAAACCACCTTTGTTTACACATTTACATTGAATAAACTGGAAATTGATAAAATATTGAAAAATATCCCAAATGTTAGGATCCCAAATAACCATTATTCTACCATTTCCCCCCATTTGATTATTATTAATAAATTTCCAACTATGTAAATTTTTTGTCTGAAAATCAGCAATTTTTGAATTGTCTAACTTATGTTCAAGCAAGCCAACTATACTGGGTTTTAAAGACATAAGGAGATTAGATAAGTCTAATTTCCTTTCTGGAGAGTTTAGCCCTCTAACATTCCATGAGATTATCGACATAATAATAATAATATTATTAAAAGGATACTTAAAGGATACAAAGAAGAACAGCTATGTACTGTAGCTGCTCTCTTCCACTAGAGTCTCCAACCTCTTTCCCTTTTTCTTATATGATGTTTTGCTAATTGCTTTGAGATGCTCTTCCCATTTTGAATTTTTTGAGATGTAATTTCTTTTAAAGTCACTATCATCAATATCTTCTGTGTTATCTTCAGTGACTATATCCTTGATGCTTTTCATTTTCCCTCTTCTTTTCCTTTTTATCTTTCTTGTTCTTCCTTGATATTGAAGAGGAGTTTGCCACTAAATTGATTGCCTTTTGTAGACTGGTTTCTGAACTTTGATTTGTGATATGAGAGGAAAGGTGAGTTGCAACATGGCTAATATTTGGGTTTTCAGGTGGTTCTCTACTGAGAATAGCATTAATAAATGAACCATCCTCTATGTTCATGTTAGCTGATTCTGAGATATTTTCCTTGATTTGGGTTACTGCACTTTTACTGTTTGAATTTGTTTCAAAAAGATTTCCTGAAATGCACTATGCGATTTCGTTATTCTTTTCTCCCAGACACTGCGACGTATTGCCTTCTTGAACTTCCATTTCTTGTGTTGATTCTCGAACAGTAATTATTTCATTGTGATTTTTATTCTTTTCATTCAAGGATATACAGATGGATCCATTATTTATTAATGCATCTCCTTTTTCCTTTGTGAAACTGCTATTAACTTCAGATTTTTCTTGATTTTTTTGTTTCTCCTTCCAGACCATTTTGGTGACACAGTTGTCTATGGTATGCCCAAAACAACAACATGATTTGCATCTAGGAGAAGTCCATTCATATTCTATGCTTTGTATTAAGTTTTCCCCATCATGCATTGAAATAGAAGCTTCATTTGGTAAATCAGTATTTGCTTGAATTTCCACCAATACTCTAGCAAAAGAAAGTCTTGTTTCCCTAGCTATGTGTTCATCTAATTTAATAGGAGTTCCCACAATGCTAGCTATTGCACTCAATATTTCTTTATCCCATAGTCTAAGATTTAATTCTGGAAGTCTAATCCATATTGGCATAATGGAAAGCAAATCTTTATCTAGATTGATTTTGTTATTCCATTTTTTCATAACAATGAGTTTTCCATTTAAAAAATGAGAACCTCCATTAATAGCTTTTTCACAATCTGTTGCATTTGCAAATCTAATTATGAAAAACCCATTGTTACGTGTAAATATATCAAAATTACCAGTGGGAGAACACGATTTTGCAATAACAGCCTTGAAGTGATGATAGGCAGGTCTGTTGCCAAAAACATAGGCAATAACTGAATGGCACCACTTGTTTTCTGCCCTTCTGTTGGCCTCTGCATTCACAACTACTATTTTCTTATCATTGATTGAGAGAGGAGCAACATATTTGAGATAAGCTTCAGAGTTTGATCCTCCTTTTTTTATCAAATCAGCCCATGAAGAAGCTTTATTCAGGTTAGTATTGAATTGAGAATCAGATTTGTTTCTTGGATGATTTCTTGAAATTTTAATTTGTGATTCCGTGTTCAAACCAGTCTAAGAGGGGTTTTCAACATATTTTGAAAATTTTCTTGAATTCTATGTGATTCTTGAATTGAGATAATCTCTTTTAGTATTTCTGAAGAATTGTTTTGAGTGATTTGAGTTTCCCTTATTCAGGCTCAGTTGGTTTGAACCGGTTCCAGGTCGAAGCTTTTGATTCTCACTTCTGCTTTTTCTGGGCTGAACAATTTGAAATCCCTCTTCATCAAATTCAGGAGTAATTTTTGAGGAAACTGGTTGTGAATGCAGAATTGGATCCGGTGGAGGAGGAGAAAGGGATGAGGAGGAAGGAGAAGACCCCCTAATCTGATCAAGGCAAAAGATTGGTTTGTCTTTGAGATTTGTGTATTTTGCCATTTTCTTGATTTCACATGAGATTGGTATTGAGCTTTGGAATTTCTTATGAATATGTTGAAAGTCCGAGTAGGAGCTGATATCCATTTAGAGCTATGTATGAATTTGATCCCACCACCTCTAGATATACAATCTGAAGACATAGCACTATCCCACACGGGGCATCCGATCATAAGTTATTTTTTATGAGTAAACTGTCGACTTAACAAAATGCTCTCCAGTTCAATTGTTTTTTTTCAAATACCTATTTTAATCCTTCTTTTTATTTGTTTCAAAAGTATTTTTAATTTATCGACTTAATCGCATGTTATTCAGTTAAGTTATCTTTTTTCTGTCTTTTTGTTTTTTGTCCCTTCCGTAACTTGTAATTTATTTTTATTGAAACCCTTCAGCTTAGTAATTCATTCTAATAAATATATGTGTGTTTTCTAGAAAAATATCATTATATTCATGTTATAAATAAGTACAATAAAATGTATTTATGATTTCGGTTTATTCATATAGCAAAATAGAGCAAGTTGATTATCTTGATCAAATATTTTGTTTTAGGTTATAAATTTTTTACTATATAAACAATATGATCGTGAACAACCAACAACAAAAACCATTAATTGATTTTTCTAATTGCTTTATAATGCGTTTTAGATATATAATTAATAAGTATTAATACTGTGGCATATTTGTTCGTGTGTTAACTATAGCACTGTTGAATCACATTATGAAATTATTCTGTTTATATCAAAATGGGATATGATATCCAAGGAGAATTTATTAAATTAAACATATATCATTTTTGTTCTGTTCTATGTTAATTATAGCACTACAACCTTATTTAGCTGTATTGAATAACGATAATATCAACATATAAAGATTGTATTGTATATCCTAAATAAGTATCATTCATCTGCCTCTTAGTAGTTTTAGCCTATGGAAAGGATCTTAAAGTTATAGAATCGACCATAATATTTTAGAATTACCATGTCAGAAAAAACCAATACTATTTGCACTATAATACTTTGAAATGTTATCCATTACTAAAATTATAATTTTTAATTATTGTACAAATTATAGAGGAACTATCACACTCCGTTGAATGATACTTGGTTTCATAATTAGGATCCATAATAATTTTTTCAACATAAATTTGAAAACAACCATATTATTTATTTAGCATAAAAAACGATGCAAATGACATGCACAAATAGTTGCAATACTAAAACATCCGTTGCGTTGTCAAAACAAATTTCGGTAGAACTACGAAAACTCCAACGGCTAGGGATTTGTTTCTTTGAATGCGAAGGCCACTTTGCTTTCATCATGAGCTTTTCCATATTACGAAGGACTATTATATTTTCTTAAGTGGAATTTTGGTTTAATCCCTTATTTTCAGATTTGATACGTAAATACTATTTTCAAAAACATGTTTTAAGTTACACCCTTAGTTTTAAAAAATCGATTTTTTTTCGAAAATCCAATTTGAACATTTATTGCATGGTTTTATGATCAAAACAAAATTTTTAATTTTTAATATTTTTGAAAAACTGCAAATATTTGTAGAGAATTCTGCAAATATTTGCAGAGATAGAATTCTTTGCAAAGTGAAGCCTTGGCGCAATGGTTAGGTCGCCCACATGGTGATCTAGGCACCCAGGTTCGAGTTCGGAAATAACCTCTTCGTAATGCGAGAGAAAGGCTGCGTACATTATCGACCTCCTTAGAACCCACTATCGTGCGGGAGCCTTATGCACTGGGTTCCACCTTTTACAGAATTCTCTGCAAATATTTATAGTCCATACATTTTAATAATCTACATATTTCTTTGCAAACGTCTGTAGAATTCTCTACAATTATATATAGAATTCTCTGAAAATATTTATAGAGTTTTTCGCAAATTTCCTAAAACTTAAAATTGGGATTTTTTTATAATGTGTTTTTTAGTAGAGGCGGCAATGTATTTTGAAACCGAAAGAGGGTGTTTTACAAAAATTCCCTATTCTTAATCTATAACATTAATATTGATATTATTACCATCAATCGAACTTCTTCTTATGTAGTTGTAACAGCCCAGAATTTTAGATATTTGAAATTGGAATATTTAATTGATTTTAAATATTTAAAAGTTAATTTTTAACTTGAATTTCAAATATCACTATTTATTGGATAATTTAATTATTGAATTTAGTAATTGGAAAATGGATAAAATACTAAATCGGGAGTTTTAAGCTTGTTAAAAATATTGGCATTATAAAATTGGAAGCCAGAGACCTTCTCCTTATAAAATCGAAGTCACGTTTTCTGTTTCTCCAGTTCAACACTAGAGCCGCTTACTTTTAAAAAAAATTCAAAATCGAAAAAAATGGCCGCTCTTCCTTTTCCCAATTCGAATCAGTGAAAAAAAAGAGCATGTGAATCGCGCCTGAAGGCAAGGATGGCAGCACGAAGGCGTGGAGGAGATCGAGGGTCGCGATTTTGATGTGGTCGCTTGGTAGTAAAGGGGGTTTCATGGCGGCGCATTGGAGTGTTGTGGCTCGCGAAGGTCAAGGCGATGGCAAGAGTGCTGCATTGGGGATCGTGGGTGCCGGAGTGCTCGAGTTTGAGGGCGACGTAGGCGCGGTAGGTGGTTGGAGCCGCGATGTTGGCTGATGTCGGTGGTGCATTCGAGTCGAGGCTAGGGTTCCGTTCGATTTCGAACTCGGCAGTGAGGTATTATCGTTTTTTTAACTGAATGTTGTATATACAGGTTAGAAAAAAAGAAATTAGGAATTAACAGTAAAGTTTTTATTTTTTTTAAACAAAAAAGGGTTACAGTAAGGTATAAGCAAGTTTAATTTTTATTAAAGTTTAATAAGCAATATATATAACACAATTTAGAAAAAAATATATAACACAATTTTACAGTGAGGTGAAAAAGAAAGTTATTTTTGTTTACTGGAAAATAGATAGGATTGAAACAGGAATATATATATATAAGGTTTGGAATTTTTTTTAAATGTTTGAAAGTTTATATAAAAATTATATTTTTTTTAAAAACCTATACAGAATATTTTTATAAGTATATATATAGGCAGTTTCAAAGGAAAAATAAATATCTACATTTTAAATGTTACTAGTTTATTTTAAAATAATGGATTTGGGGATAAATTTGTTCAATTAACTTATTTAATTTATTTAGTTATTAAAAGAATTTTAAAAGGAAAATTATTGTTTCAAAATAAATTATTAGTTAATTAAATTATAAAATGGCAATTGATCGTTCAATTATTTCGAATATTAATAAACCTTATAATGCTATACAAGGTCTAAAATCGGGAAGAAAACAAGTCGAGTTTGGATCAGATTGCAAATCAAAAATCAAAGGTGAGTTAATCTCACTCAAATTGGATTACTGGTGAATTTAAATAGTTAAATTTAAATTATTGGTTGATTGATTGAATTGATAAATTATTATTAGTCTAGATGTGATATTATATATAGTAGTATACATACACATATATATATATATATATATATATTGGGGTGATTGATATTCCCGCATTATATAGCGGATGAGACCCTATGCGCCCCGCATAATAGCGGATGACCCATTATACCGCGATATCCCCTCGAAGTGGGATTGGTATTTTTATATTGTGCTAACATCTGTGGATGCAGGGAAATAGGTTGGAGGGATCCAACTGGATTCCTCAAAAATGTTAAATTCATTTCATTTCAGTGATATATGAAATGTTGATAAATCAGTGATAGATTATAGTGTGAACTGAAATTATTGAATGCTATGGTTTGGCTGAATATATTTTGGTATTTTTGAGATGCCAAAAATATAAAGATTGGATTTTTGAAGGAAAATAAAAAGAGGAATCTTAAGTAAAATATTATAGCGAAGTGGATAAATTAAAAGAGTGAATTTGGGAGAAAGGTAAAGGGTTTGGCTTTAAAGTCCTATTAAATAAATTCCGAGTATGGAAAAAGAGATTTTGAATAAAACGGGAATAAAAGGGTTTTGAGGACTTAAGCGATATTGTTAAGAATTAAAGGATTTATTTTTAAATCCAAGATTTAAATGGTTTGGGAAAATAAAAAGGAGAATTTTGGAAATGAAGCATGAAATTGGTGTTTTAGATTTAAATAAGATTTTGAATCAGAAGATGGAAGTAAATCTGAAAAGTTCGAGGTTTGGGTAATTTTGATAAATCCAGAAATGAATTTCAAAATGAAATTAATTCAGAAAAATGGATTTGAAAATCGATTAAGTGTTATTGAAATAGTGATTAAAAGGAGAATGAGGCTATGGATTTATAAACTGGGTTATAAATAAAGTGAGGTAATTATCAGTGGATAATTTGAAATTATAAATTCACGGTGGAAATTTATAAGGGAGTGGATAAATTGTTTTAAAAATAAATAGTGGTTTATTTTTTTAAAAAAAATGCGAGAAAAGAAATTTACGGAGTTGGAACGTAAATTTAAACTGGAAATAAATCGAGAAAGATTTATAAATGATTAGACAGGCTATATTGGAATGGAAAGTGTATTTTCTTGAAAAACTAAGTATATTTTCAAAGAAAGATTTTTAAGTATAAATTAGAAGTTTTAAAGATGTTTTAAAAGGATGTTTTTTTAGAAAATTTATTATTTAATTATTTTAAAATTGTTTAAGTAAATATTTATTAAGTTAATTATAGTAGTTAATTATGTTTAAAGGTTAAATTAGTATCATAATTTAAAGGTTAATTATTTATACTTTATATAAGGGTTTTATTTTAAAAGTAGTTTTTGGCTAAAGTTTTAAATTGGAAAAATTATTATAAAATTTCATAAGTATTATTCTGAATAAGGTGATTTTAAGTAGCTTTATCTTAAATATTTTTAAGCGTATATTTTTGGGTAAGGTGATTTAATTTATTTAAAAATCTAAGTTAAAGAAGACTTGGTGTTTTCAGTGGAAATAAAATAATTGGTTGAATGATTGTTTAATTTGATAGTTAAATAACCGACTATCAATATTGGCCAATGCATTGATCGTTTCGAAGAGACCGGGATCGGATTTAATTATCCAAAAATCACTTCGATCCGGTTTGAACGTAGCGAATGAATACCGTGAAGATGATGAAGATGGTGATTCGGTTTGTCCAGACCCAGGACAACTTGTAGGGACGAATGCTATCAGACCATCGTCATTGGAGGACGATGAGCGTTCTAAGTGAAATTCAGTCTTAAAAGGTAACGCTTAGCCTCAAGCCTCATCAACCGGGAATGACTTAAAATCAGGGGATATGCAGCAAGGCTAAGTGGGTAGCTTCCAATTAGGGTATGGTTTCCCCTGTCTAGAGTCCCTTTATTTCGGCTATGTGGCGGTTGTTGATCCCAACCACGGGGTGATCTTATTCGGGCTATCCAGTAAGGGGTAGTCCAGTCTTGTGTTGCAGGGGATCGGGAGTGGTCCTCGGTATACTGATCTAGACTAGGTACCGTGACAGGTGGTACCCCAGTGTCTAGTCATTTAGTTGGAAATCCATTTTCCCTACGTGCCTTTATGGTTTTTGGTTGTAGAGCCTAGTATGTTGGAATTTAATTAATGTAATAATTTCGGCTATTTGAATAAGTATTTGTACTTAGAGACTATTATAATATCACAGGATTTTGATATGAAATGTTTTGGTTATCGTAAGGTAAAAACCCGACATGTTTATTTGTGGCGTGGTATTACGAGATACCTTTGATTTTCAAAGGATTTTGAAAACTTTAATAATTCAATTGAGTGTAATTTCTCACGCTGGTTTTCCAGACCGACTCGGGTGTTATTTTATTATAATGCTCGGGTCAGACCGAGTATTACAGACACAAGATAGGATGCTATGGAGCTCAGGAGACGAGCTAGATGACGAGACGTATCACACGTATTTGATGTGTATTCCGCTGTGTAGTGTAAGTTGTATAGTCAGCTTTTGTGAGGACAAGTTATTATAACTGTCCAGTGTTGTGTTATTGATTGTATTGTACTCTGATGATGTAATATATAAAAACAGTTATAGTTTCTTTGTATAACGATCTGGTATTTTCGGCATTCGATTGTTCGACATGTAATTCAGCGAACGTATTGATGTCGATTTTCGGAGGTCGAAAATCTTTCGGGTTGTTACATTGGTATCAGAGCAGAAGGTTAAGCGAGAACCTTGGCTCTGGTGGGGATTACTCATTAGAGATAAAGTCAACAGTACTCTAGAATGAGTTGAGAGTATTAATAGATATGAGCGCATATTTGTTAGTGAATATAAATTGTTTTAATATTGTGTTGACTTATCGGTTGAGTGTTTATAAATTCTAGTCGGTACAGTCTGGACAATTGTATCGATAGGTATTTCTAAACTCTTTAACTAGGCAAACCGATACAACATTGTTTTAAAATGGGGTAAATGAAATAATTTTACCCAAACTATTTTTATACATAAAAGAAATAATTTTCGTAAATTATTATATATATACGGTTGCTTGGTTGTTAGGAGATGATAATATTAGACTATTATCATTGTTGTGGAAATTGAATAAGGAATTGAAAATTTTAACCAAAAGTTAAGAAATAAATTCATATAATAGAATGGAATTTGTAAATGTGAATTATAAATGTGATTTATATTTGGAATGGGATAAAATTCCAGAGTAATATTTGAATATAGATCGGAAGGATTTGAAATTCGAAAATTTAGGAAAATTTAATCCTCTTTGAGTTTGAAAATGATTTTCAAAGGTTTTGGAGGAATAATAGTGGTATTGTTCGGAAAATAATTTTTGAATTGGATATAAAATCTGGTGAGATTTGGAATTTAAAAATATTTGAAACATTTTAAAAGAAGTAAAAGCACTAAACTCACTTCGGTAATTGGAAAATAATTTCGGTAATGACTGTAGCATCATCGATATTCATTTTCGAGTTTCCAAGGGAGAAATTGCTACTTGAATGTTTGAATTGGAGTTGTTTGCAAAACTGGGTTTGGTTTTGAAATTCAAAGAATAATTTGATATACAAAAGGACTTGGATATATATGTTTTCAAAAATGATTTTGAAATACTTAAGTGATTGTTTAAAGACTTTGGAGTTGGTTTAAAAGTGTTTATAGAATATCGATAAGTTTGAAGACTTATAAGATTTGAATTAAAAATGAAATTCAACTTGAAAAGAGTGAAATAAAAGTGAGTGTGAAAACGAAATGAGTTAGAAGGTAAGCCAATTAAATGAAGTGAATTGGGAGAGATTAGTGATTAGAATGTCGATAAGTTGGAAAACTTATAGAAGTTAAAATTTTGAATTAAATTGAAATATAACTAAATTAACTTAAATAAAAGTGAAATTCGAGGGAATGAATCTAAGTAAGTTAAATGGAATGGTCATTGAAATAAAATTTATTAGTTTGGAAATAAATTTGTGAATGAACAAACTAATTTAAATTATAAGTAAATGGAATTGAAACTGAATATTGGAATTCCATTCGAATTGTGTTAAAGTACAGAGAAGTTGAAGAATTTGTTCGAAATGGACTAAAAATAATAAAAGTTTGGAAATAAAAATTGTTTGAGATATGAATAAATTAGTGAGTGGAACTAATTAAAGAAATGGTTAATTAAATATGGTTTGGGATAAGGTGAATAAAATTCAATATTGAAAAATTGGAAGGTAAATTGAATTCAAAATGGAATTGAAAATTTAAGTTAGATGAAAATAGATATAAGCTTAAGTGGTGAAGTGAAAATAAATATTAAAGCATATAGGATATTTATAATAAACTCAAGAAAAGTAAAGGGTGAAATTCTTAAGTAAAATTTGGTATTGGAAATATACTAAGTAAAGGTTTGAATGGAGATTAAACTGGAAGTTGTGAAAAAGGGAAATTGTGAATAAGTGAATAAAAATCAAAATAAATGTGAATAAAAGAAAATTGATATAGCTAAAAATCAATTGAGATAAATACGTAGGATGTACGTATATTATTTTATTCGCATAACGATTTGATCCAGATTCGAGCATAGAATTTCGAGATAGTTATTTCGATCCGAGTTGGGATTTTTCACTCGATTTTCGACGGTGAACCCTGGATATGGATTTTTGATCGATTCTGGAAATTTTCTATCATAGTATATGGCTATGCAAGGAGAAGGACGGTTTCTGATCAAGAAACCAGATCCGAGTCCACACTAGGGAGTCGGGTGGACAATTATAGTTCGGAAGTGAGATTGTGTGATCGAATGAGCGATCTGATTTAATATTGCGCACGGATGATGTGTACATCATACGGCTTAAGTAAAGCAAATATTGAAAATTTTAAAAAGAATTGAATAAAATGATTTTGAATTCTGTGATCGAATATGATTGATAAGTAGGATACAGGTATTTAAAGGCAAAAGAAAATTGGTGTTTTTGATTTTAGAAGATGAATTTAAATTGCCCAACAAAAAGGTATGTATTTAAATTACCGTATGAAATTTGATGATTTTCTGATCTAGCCACTTGGCTTTTGTTTTTTTTTGAAAATTTGGGGCCCATATAGGCGTTTTGTAGTTGTTCCGAGCTAGCCGCGCAAAGGAGACGCTAGCGAAATTTTTCGAAAATTTAAGGAGTTAGAAAATTTTGAAGAAATTTCGATAATTTAAATTTGGTTTTAAATTATAGTTTGAAATGGTTGTGTAATTATACTGGTTGAAATCTATAGATGAATGGGGGAATTACAAAAGCGATAATGGGTTTCAATAAATTGTTTTGGGAAGTTGTTTGAAAACTGTGTGGTTTTTGGAAAATAGTCAACGAGTTGTGGACCATTCTTCTTAACTAGCAATTTCGGGGACGAAATTCTTATAAGGGGAGAGGAGTGTAACGGCCCGGAATTTTAGATATTTGAAATTGGAATATTTAATTGATTTTAAATATTTAAAAGTTAATTTTTAACTTGAATTTCAAATATCACTATTTATTGGATAATTTAATTATTGAATTTAATAATTGGAAAATGGATAAAATACTGAATCGGGAGTTTTAAGCTTGTTAAAAATATTGGCATTATAAAATTGGAAGTCAGAGACCTTCTCCTTATAAAATTGGTCACGTTTTCTGTTTCTCCAGTTCAACACTAGGGCCGCTTACTTTTAAAAAAATTCAAAATCGAAAAAAATGGCCACTCTTCCATTTCCCAATTCGAATTAGTGAAAAAAAAGAGCATGTGAATCGCGCCTGAAGGCAAGGGTGGTAGCGCGAAGGCGTGGAGGAGATCGAGGGTCGCGATTTTGATGTGGTCGCGTAGTAGCAAAGGGGGTTTCACGGCGGCGCATTGGAGTGTTGTGGCTCGCGAAGGTCAAGGCGATGGCAAGAGGGCTGCATTGGAGATCGTGGGTGCCGAAGTGCTCGAGTTTGAGGGCGACGTAGGCGCGACAGTGGTTGGAGCCGCGATGTTGGCTAATGTCGGTGGTGCAGTCAAGTCGAGGCTAGGGTTTCGTTCGATTTCGAACTCGGCAGTGAGGTATTATCGTTTTTTTAACTGAATGTTGTATATACAGGTTAGAAAAAAAAGGAAATTAGGAATTAAAAGT
The DNA here is from genome assembly GCA_030737815.1 of Allium fistulosum. Classification (NCBI taxonomy): domain Eukaryota; kingdom Viridiplantae; phylum Streptophyta; class Magnoliopsida; order Asparagales; family Amaryllidaceae; genus Allium; species Allium fistulosum. The sequence continues at coordinate 633,549,212 of CM060908.1, read as the reverse complement.
AAATTTTTTATTTTTTTTAAACAAAAAAAGGGTTGCAGTAAGGTATAAGCAAGTTTCATTTTTATTAAAGTTTAATAAGTAATATATATATGAATATATATGTTAGAAAAAAAAATATAACACAATTTTACAATGAGGTGAAAAAGAAAGTTATTTTTATTTACTGGAAAATAGATAGCATTGAAACAGGAATATATATATATATATAAGGTTAGGAAAAAAATAGGAATTTTAAATGTTTGAAAGTTTATATAAAAATTAGATTTTTTTTAAAACCTATACAAATTTTTTTGATAAGTATATATATAGGTAGTTTCAAAGGAAAAATAAATATCTACATTTTAAATGTTACTAGTTTATTTTAAAATAATGGATTTGGGGATAAATTTGTTCAATTAACTTATTTAATTTATTTTCGTTACTAAAAGATTTTTAAAAGGAAAATTATTGGTTCAAAATAAATTATTAGTTAATTAAATTATAAAATGGCAATTGATCGTTCAATTCTTTCAATATTAATAAACCTTATAATGTTATACAAGGTCTAAAATCAGGAAGAAAACAAGTCAGGTTTGGATCAGATTGCAAATCAAAAATCAAAGGTGAGTTAATCTCACTCAAATTGGATTACTGGTGAATTTAAATAGTTAAATTTAAATTATTGGTTGATTGATTGAATTGATAAAGTATTATCAGTCTGGATGTGATATTATATATAGTAGTGTGTGTGTGTATATATATATATATATTGGAGTGATTGATATTCCCGCATTATATAGCGGATGAGACCCTATGCGCCCCGCATAATAGCGGATGACCCTTTATACCGCGATATCCCCCTCGAAGTGGGATTGGTATTTTTATATTGTGCTAACATATGTGGATGTAGGGAAACAGGTTGGAGGGATCCAACTGGATTCCTCAAAAATGTTAAATTCATTTCATTTCAGTGATATATAAAATGTTGATAAATCTGTGATAGATTATAGTGTGAATTGAAATTATTGAATGCTATGGTTTGGCTGAATATATTTTGGTATTTTTGAGATATCAAAAATATAAAGATTGGATTTTTGAAGGAAAATAAAAGGAGGAATCTTAAGTACAATATTATAACGAAGTGGATAAATTAAAAGAGTGAATTTGGGAGAGAGGTAAAGGGTTTAGCTTTAAAGTCCTATTAAATAAATTCCGAGTATGGAAAAAGAGATTTTGAATAAAACAGGAATAAAAGGGTTTTGAGGACTTAAGCGATATTGTTAAGAATTAAAGGATTTATTTTTAAATCCAAGATTTAAATGGTTTGGGAAAATAAAAAGGAGAATTTTGGAAATAAAGTATGAAATTGGTGCTTCAGATTTAAATAAGATTTTGAATCAGAAGAGGGAAGTAAATCTGAAAAGTTCGGGGTTTGGGAAATTTTGATAAATCCAGAAATGAATTTCAAAATGAAATTAATTTAGAAAAATCAATTTGAAAATCGATTAAGTGTTATTGAAATAGTGATTAAAAGGAGAATGAGGCTATGGATTTATGAACTGAGTTATAAATAAAGTGAGGTAATTATCAGTGGATAATTTGAAATTATAATTTCACGGTGGAAATTTATAAGGGGATGGATAAATTATTTTAAAAATAAATAGTGGTTTATTTTTTTTTAAATGCGAGAAAAGAAATTTACGGAGTTGGAACGTAAATTTAAACTGGAAATAAATCGAGAAGGATTTATAAATGATTAGACGGGCTATTGGAGTGGAAAGTGTATTTTCCTGAAAAACTAAGTATATTTTCAAAGAAAGATTTTTAAGTATAAATTAGAAGTTTTAAAGATGTTTTAGAAGGATGTTTTTTTTAGAAAATTTATTATTTAATTGTTTCAAAATTGTTTAAGTAAATATTTATTAAGTTATTTATAGTAGCTAATTATTTTTAAATGTTAAATTAGTATCATAATTTAAAGGATAATTATTTAATATTTATACTTTATCTAAGGGTTTTATTTTAAAAGTATGGCTAAAGTTTTAACTTGGAAAAATTATTATAAAATTTCATAAGTATTATTCTGAATAAGGTGATTTATGTAGCTTTATCTTAAATATTTTTAAGTGTATATTTTTGGGTAAGGTGATTTAATTTATTTAAAAATCTAAGTTAAAGAAGATTTGGTGTTTTAAGTGGAAATAAAATAATTGGTTGAATGATTGTTTAATTTGATAGTTAAATAACCGACTATCAATATTGGCCAATGCACTGATCGTTTCGAAGAGACCGGGATCAGATTTAATTATCCGAAAACCACTTCGATCCGGTTTGAACGTAGCGAACGAATACCGTGAAGATGATGAAGACGGTGATTCGGTTTGTCCAGACCCAGGACAACTTGTAGGGACGAATGCTATCAGACCATCGTCATTGGAGGACGATGAGCGTTGTAAGTGAAATTCAGTTTTAAAAGGTAACGCTTAGCCTCAAGCCTCATCAACCGAGAATGTCTGAAAATCAGGGGATATGCAGCAAGGCTAAGTGGGTAGCTTCCAATTAGGGTAAGGTTTCCCCTGTCTAGAGTCCCTTTATTTCGGCTATGTGGCGGTTGTTGATCCCAATCGCGGGGTGATCTTATTCGGGCTATCCAGTAAGGGGCAGTCCGGTCTTGTGTTGCAGGGGATCGGGAGTGGTCCTCGGTATATTGATCAAGACTAGGTACCGTGACAGGTGGTACCCCAGTGCCTAGTCATTCAGTTGGAAATCCATTTTCCCTACGTGCCTTTACGGTTTTTGGTTGTAGAGCCTAGTATGCTGGAATTTAATTAATGTAACAATTTCGGCTATTTGAATAAGTATTTGTACTTAGACACTATTATAATATCAGAGGATTTTGATATGAAATGTTTTGGTTATCGTAAGGTAAAAACCCGACATGTTTATTTGTGGCGTGGTCTTACGAGATACCTTTGATTTTCAAAGGATTTTGAAAACTTTAATAATTCAATCGAGTGTAATTTCTCATGCTGGTTTTCCAGACCGACTCAGGTGTTATTTTATTATAATGCTCGGGTCAGACCGAGTATTACAGACACATGATATGATGCTATGGAGCTCAGGAGACGAGCTGGATGACGAGACGTATCACACATATTTGATGTGTATTCCGCTGTGCAATGTAAAATGTATAGTCAGCTTTTATGAGGACAAGTTATTATAACTATCCAGTGTTGTATTATTGATTGTGTTGTACTCTGACGATGTAATGTATAAAAACAGTTATAGTTTCTTTGTATAAAGATCTGTTGTTATCTATTATATATTGTTCCGCTGCGATTGTGAGATTCTGATGTTGTTTTCTATTTTCTTCTTCTACCTCTTTCTTCTTTCCCTAACGATCTGGTATTTCCGGCATTCGATTATTTGGCATGTAATTCAGTGAACGTATTGATGTCGATTTTCGGAGGTCGAAAATCTCTCGGGTTGTTACAGTAGTTCTCTACTGTTCAATGGATTAAAAATAGTTATATGTGTAGGGATTTTTATTTGTACCACATGTTTTTTACTACCGAGATATAATGCTTGAAATAGACACTTGAAATGCAACATGATCTTAATGTATTAAGATATCTTAATGATGAACATTAGATGCTTCTTTTCATGCACATCATTATATAATGCAAGCTTTTTATGAAGGTTCTCTCTTTGGGTTATCTACCTTGCCTTTGCTGTGATGATGCAATTAACTATTCTTTCGATAGCAAACATTGCGATTAATTTGGGATCAACTCTTTGGACTAAAATTTATGTTATATGATTTTATGCTTTTATATATTGCTCTCTTATATTAGTCTAAAGAGTTGATGTCATACAAACAAAGATGCTTCACCTTTCTTTTTTTTACAAATTATTGCTTTACAGAATGATAACTAAGCATCTATAAGGAGCAACTACTCTAAGATGCCCAAAATCTTTTGGCTTTACAAACAATGATAAAACTATAATGGGTTATGTTGCATGTGTATTTCTTATATATTGTCTCGATGTAACAACAAATTTTTAAATTTTTTGTTACACTTTCTATGAGAACAAATGGTAACCGTCTTCCAAGGGTTACTAAGTTGAAATATTTATTTTTTAGAAATTCACCCATTCCATTTTGGCTAACAGAAGATACTTAAAATTGTTACTTAAAACTGTTGATTTTTTTTAATATTATGGATATTTCAGGTAATGTAGTAAAGAATGATGGACTACACGTTACTTTAGGTTATGTTTATTTTTATAACATCTTAATACACGAATTGAGTACTTCCTTACCTTCAAAGCTTAAAAAACATCTAAACACCCCATATGTTAAAACTATTTACAATTTTTTACCATGTTGCATTTCCTCCAAAAATGACTTCAAAATTAAGTATTTCTACTTGAGTGCTACTTTGCTTATACCAAAAGTTGCATACGGACTATTTTATTTTCATATATTTTATGTTATACAACATCGACATGTAAGATGGTTTTCATGCTTAAGACAAACTAATGTGATCATATAATGTCGCTTAGTGGCAATTATTGTGTGATGAAAACATCCAACTAGAAGACTTTCAACACTGATAGAAGATCAACGTATCATCAGTGAAGATTTTTTTCCAAATCCTCTAGAAAATTAATTTAATTTAATAATAAAAAATGTTGCTGCAAACTCCATGTGTGTAGCACGGGTTCGCAATAGTAATATATAATACTAAAATATAATGATCAAGAAATTAGTAAATCTATTTGGTTTGAGAACTATATTTTCATTTTGAACTATTTTCATGGTTCACTCAATTAGAAAAAAAGATTTAGATTCAATAATAGATCTCAGTTTTTCTAATATATATGGCATAAATTGCACTCAATTAGTTTATCCCGCGAGCTATAATTTTCATTTATGATTATCAATATAGAAAATATAAAGTTGAATAAAATAATATAATACTATATATTGTTTGGCGTTAAAAACCTAGCTTAATTATTATTTTGTTCTTACAACTCTAACGAAAATCAATATTTATTCCCATTGTAAGGTAAATATAAAGGTAAATCAAGTCATTAACACATCTTTTTTAGGATAAATTAATTTCTTCTTGATCTTTCACTTCTTAATTCCACTCAACTCTTCTATTATTTTTATTTACATTTTTATTTCAATCATTCGTTTACTCTATTTTCTTATAAAAATGTTCGAATATACATATTCAATATGAAATAGTTCTTCATCTTCCTTCGAGGAATAAGTATTGATCTATTGCACATTTTTTAATAACCTCTGATTCTTCTCCTTCCCCATCTTTATGTTTTGAATGATGATTAATGCTCTTTATTTTTAACTTTCATTTATTTTTATTATCATGCATTTCTTTATTTGATTCATAAACATTTATTTTATTTTCATCTATCTAGTTATGAGCCACCATCCTATTTCAGACTTACGTTTTCTCAGTATTCTATATTGTTTTAGAAAAAAATTACATTTCGTTGTACCTTTGTTGACAGTTATCTTTAGTTAAAGACGAATAATTTCCAATCATAATAGGTTAAATGCAGACATCATATATAAAAATTGAACTTTGCAGCATGCACAAGGTAAATTCTAATCCTCTACTTAAATATATATATATATATATATATATCAAATTTCATAATTTAATTTTTTATCTAGTGAACCTATTTATTTATTTCTTTAAAGCTAGTCAATGATGATGGCTTGAACAAATGAAGAGTAAGCGAACCTTTCGATGTCAATGATTTTTGACATTACTAAAGATGCGTATAAGCAAAATGTTGAACATCTTTCTTTTCATGTATGAATTTATGTTTTTCTTCTGAAACACACTTAGTCCATATATATGCGTCCATATATATGCATATATATAAAGGAGTTATCAAATAACCTCTGATCAATTTGTTATTTTGAAATTGGTATTAAACCACATTGGAAGCAAATAGTTTATACAAGTGAAAGAATTGAAATGTTATACTAATCGGTAAAATAAAATTTATTTTAACATTCCTTTTATCGTGTTTGAACTAAGAGGAAAATTAGTTTGTTCATAAGAAGACTAGCTTTCAAGTGATATAAACACGAATACTTTCGACAAACTATTTAATTTCATATAACAAATAGTAAATAATATGCACCATGTACACAAACATGCACTTAATGTACAAATATTATGAAATATGAAATGATTAAAGGGTATTTATGTAGCCTGGCTAAATCAATAGTACTTTAATGAGTCACATACAGTCAACTTCCTTTACAAATGTCAAGGTCCACTAGCTCAAGTGGTATGTGTTGGAACTAATCCATTTGGAATTGGATGAAATGAGTAAATTTCAAAAAAAAAAATTATTTTTGGATCTTAATGGACTATGTAAACTATTAGTTAGCATTAAACCCAATCTATATATTAAAATAAAATTTAGTTTATTTTAAAATATTTTTATATATATTTATTAGTTAACAAATAATTTTGAAAGGTTTATATACACATATTAATAGTACCACTTATATATATTTATTTATTTCAAACATACATACATACATATATATGTATGTATGTATGTATGTATATGTATATGTATATATTATATATTGTCGTTTATATATATATATATATGTGTGTGTGTGTGTGTGTATTAGAAATAATATATATATATATATTAGAAATAATATATACATATTATATAATTAAATATATTTAAAATTAATTTGACTAAGTGAAACTTATAGATTTGAACTAAAAATCAATATTTAAAATTTTCCAAATTTAATCCAATTTTGACTAAGTCCAAAGTTATTTTAAATTTAAATTTTAAATCAAATATGACTGTTTAAATTTTTTTGAAATTCAAAATATTAAAAAAAATATCTATAATTTTAAATAATTCAAATATATTGATTTTAAAAAATATATTTAATATTGATTTATATCCTAATAAATATAAAATTTCAAATATAAATTTCTATATAAAATGAAATAACTAATTAGCGAATAATATAATCATTTTCGACATAATATATATATATATATAATTTCAAATTTGTCAATAAAAGACTTTTTGTTTTTTATTTCAAAGTCAATAATAAAAAACACAATATATATATATATATATAATTTTTGCTAAAAACTAATTTAAATAAATAAATTTGAATTCACAATATTTATATAAAATATTTTGGCCAAACATTAATATTATTTATATATATTATTTTGTTCATTTGCAATTTTAACAATTTGTATAACAAATCAACAACCTGTGTTCAAATTTCTAAACTGTTGAATAAAATTCATACATATGTATATGTTTGGCAATATGTATACTTATAATGGATGACATATGAAAATAGATAAGATATGAGTATATTACTTAATAGATCCTGCCTTTAAAAACACCATGATTTGGAAAAGCTCCTAGAATCCTTTGGTTTACCACTCGAGATTGCAGCAATCAAATGAACAACCATTTGTAATTGTATTTGGATATATAAGAGGAAGGGTGTTCGACCTTGGGGTGTGCACGATTAGCAGTGGTCATAGTTAGGGGTGAATGACATCAAGTAGAAATGAAATAGTTTTCCTTGGTGTTTAGAGAGAAATGGAAGAAAAGATCTACCACCTTTTACTATTTCTCTCTCACCAATTCATACATAGGTCCAGATCTACCCCCTAACGATTTATGGTCGATCATCCCATATCAAACATGGATAAAATGCATTCAAGCCCATTAAGAAATTATTTACATTTAAAGCTTATTAAAATATATCGATATTGTATATCAATATGTGCACATATAATGTTTATATTTACATCCAAATAATTACTAATAGCACCTGAAAAATTTCTAGGAGCTACCTAGTTATTAAAAACACCCCAAACATTAAATACATTAATAATTCTTAAATATTAATTTGCATACTTTATTAACTAATTAAATCGTGTGGTATTTCAAATAATACACAGATGTAGTTGTATGACTCACATGTGTGAATTCAGATAGCGATTAATAATGAATATTTAAAATATTAATGTTCACACGTTATCTTAGAAGATTGTGTGACAATTTGGCTGAATTCATCGCTATAGATCTTTTCTGTAAAATTATATTTTAGATCACATTTAGGGTACCGTTAAATGATTATATAATGTATTCAAATTCTCTTCGTCAACAATATATCATGTTAGGATATATGGAGTCTAGTATCGGTCAAAACTCCAATAATATCCACATTCAACTGTTCATTCCAATTACAAAATCCTTGCTTCAATAATAACATTTATTATTAATAGTTATACTTTGATTATAGATTTTGACTTTGAGTTGACCATGACACTAACCTCATACAACCGTGGAGACGAATTCTCCATCGAATAGTGTTTCATTTCTAACGCTTAAACTCAAACCCAACTATAGTCGCTCGATGGTCGCCATGCCACAATCTAACTGTAATCAAGGTTGAGTATCTATGTTAAAGTTCCACACTATTCTCAAGTTGATAGAACTATGTGAAACCGTCACACTAAGATTTCAAGTTTGACCTAATTGCTATCAACCAACAGGAAACTCTCAGTCGAGTCATTCCATGGTTATCTAGTAACTACAAGTATATTACCCCTTGGCGCCCCTAACAGCCATGAGTAATACACTAACTAATATTTGGAGAGTGTTACGTACTCTGGTCTTAATGGATGAATTGATATCCTTTCTTGAAACATCTTGACTAAGATATTTAAAACAAAATGTTATTTTAAATTATGATTAATTACTCATGATTGCAACCATTTACAGCTATAATCGCATAACATTTTATTTAAGGATTTTCTTATTTATATACTTTAAATTAATTACTTAATATTTATTTCATATTATAACAAAGCATATAGTAGAAAACAAACATGTAACAACCCGCCTTTTCGATCCTTCAAAAGTCGATACTAATAAATCCATGGTATTTACGTGCCGAGCATCCAAGTGCCAGAAAGATAGATTGTTGGGGAAAAAGAAAGAAAAGACAGAATAGAATCTACATCGTGATGAGTAATATATAATATACAACATATCTTCACCTAAATAATAACTGTAATATGGATACATCAATCAGAGTACACTAAACAAATCATCAGTCTGGATAGTTATAACAACTTGTTCTCACAAATGTTGTTAAATAAAACAATTTATGCTGCAGAAATAAAATATACGTGAATATGACTTGGAGGCATCCAGCTCGTCTCTTGAAGCTCCCAAGCATCCAAACTAGATCTGTAAATATGCTCGGTCTGATCTGATCATTATAAGAAATAACTTCCGAAATAGTCTGGTAAACCAGCGTGAGAAACACAACTCAATTGGATTTTAAATGTTTATAAAAACCTTTCTAAATAAAAGAATCTCGTAAGATCACGCCGCACATAAACATGGACGTGTTTTGCCTTTATATTAGAAAATCCAGTTATATTATAATAATGTCTAAAGGCGAAAATATCAAAAATCAAGTAGCTGTGATGCTTGTGAGTGTACATCATAACAATACTAGGTATATAACCAAAATCATAAAGGCACATTCGCTAATTGTGTTGGATTCCATGGAGGTGCCCATGGTACTTCATGAACGGTCCTCCTGCAGAAGGATCAGAGTTATCCTTTAGAAGCAACAAGACATCCCTGGTGATGTAAATAGGAAATACATAGCTGGCCCCAAAAACTGTCAAGTTGAGTGCATCGCTCCATGCATGCATAACAGCTGTAGGTAACTCTAGGAAGGAGACGACTGCACCCTTATGGGTTAGCTAAACCCTTCGCTATGCATCCTATCTCTGGTTTTAGTCATTACCACTGGTGAGGCTACGTACGGCATTCCAGCCCATGCACCGCGCCCTAAAGAGATAACATAATCCTACATGGATTCCAATATCCAAACGGGACTCAGAAGCACACATGGATTTCCACATCTCAACATAGATATCAGAATCACACATGGATTCCAACGCCCCAACAGGTCTCGGAATCACACATGGATTCCAACATCCAAAACAGATCTCGGAATCACACATGGATTCGTATACCCCAGTGGCTCTCAGAACCACACATAGATTCCAAAATCTCAATAGATCATGAAACTTCTCCATAGAACACATATATGGTTTTTAGAGTGGTTACAGTATGAGCCATCTCTTACGAGTACACTTCCCCACTTGTTGGACGCTCCAAAAACCAATCGTCGGTTTTCCTGAATGCTCAATACCGTTTCTTTTGGAAATAATCAGATAATACATAAGAACAGAGATCACCCTCTAACCGTTATATGGTCGAATCTCCTCATCATTTGTCCTAGAAAAACAAAACGAGTTTATACGTACAATATAACACCACTAACGGTAACTGTACCATATAATCGTCGTGTTTCTGCTAGATATTTTCAAAGTTAAAATCCTTCGGTGTTAAGTAGGGAAATATTTCCATACCATCAAAATTAATAAGGATTACATATTTAGGCCAAGATTTGATAGTCGTTTATTTAACTATCAAATAAACAAACATTCCAAACAGAGATTACATTTCCCATGGAAACCACCAAGTATTTCAAAGTTAATCTTTCATTAATTTTCTTTCCAAAATATTTATCCAAATATTCATATACTTATCACACCAGAATAAATATATTCACAAACCATTCCTTTCAAAACTTGGAAAGCCCTTTTACATACTTATAAAATGGTATAAGTATATTCACCAAACACTTAAGGAGATTTTCTATTTCAAAATCATATCAAATGATCAAACCCAAATGTCATTTAAAACGAAGTTACAAATAACCCGAAACACCATTCCTTTCCATAACTCTCTTTTACTTTATAAATATCTCCTTTATAATCTCCAAGCTTCATTTATAAAAATACTCTATTTATAAATCTTCAAAATCATTTATAAAACCATGGGTTATAAATCTCAAAAATCTATTTTTATAAAATACTCTTTCATAAATCTCCAATTCAATTATACAACTTTCCCTTTTTAAATCTTTAAACCATTTAATAGCCTCTTTTCTAAAAATTTCCAAAACCCAACTTCCTTTCAAATTCCAAACATCTTTCAAATTTAAAAGCTCCTTTAAATAAATCCTTTCTATTAGATAAAACCCTTTTAAAATTTTCCATTTAAAAATAATTTCTTTGTAAATAAATTCATTATTTAATTATAAGGAATAAAAACTTTAACCTTATAAAAATATAACTCTAAACATTTTAATAATATAATAATAAAGCTTTAAAGGGTTATTAAATAATGTAATAAAATAACTTCAAAACAACTTTTTGAAATATAATTAATTGACTTTAAACAATATTACTGATAAAATAATTAACTAGCTTAAAATAATCATTAATAAAATAATTTATTATCTTTAAACAACCTTAATAAATAATTAATTTTAAAATACAATAATTAACTTTAAAACATTTTAAATATAGCAATTAACTTTACTAAAGAATCAATTTTACAAAACACTTTGTAAAATAAAAATTTAACAAACAACTGTTAAAATAATATTAAATAATCACTTTACTTCAAATTATAAAATTCGAAGTTAATTTAAATCCATAATTTCCTATTTCAGAAAGAAGCTTAGGGACCACATTGGTACTTAAACAAGCTACCATTAAATTCAATTTAATTTCTCAAGTTAAATTACAGGTATTTACATAAATAGGCATATATGTAAACCAAATCCATAGTTAACAATCAATTGCTAACACATCACTTATCCAGTACAAATAAACTGACAATTAAATAAATGTCCAAGTTTATATAATAGCAGAACGAGGATTTATTCCGCTAAACAAATTGTCATTCAAAATAAACTCTTTCGTTTATTATTAGATGGTGTTCATTTGACCAAATAGATAACATGGAAGCAGTAAGCTTAAATTTACTACGTTATTATTTAATCAACGTAAATTATTTTTATTAGTATTATTTTATCACTTTATACATTATCCATTTTCATAAATGATAATTTATCCAAATTAAACAACCAACAAATACAACATCTAAGCACGGAATAAATAATTTTTATGTACTATATAACATACTAATTAACCAAAAAGGTGAGTTGCACTCACCAAAATTAAAGTTATCGCTTCTACATTCTGGTTCCTTCTAAAATTGAACCGTGTTCGAATTTAGCGCAAAATTTTAATAGCTCCAATCTTAACCAATCCAATTCCAAGATGTAATCCTACATGACTGACCGCGTTCGAACTGAACTTTGTATGAACAAGTTATATATTTTATTAGCTTTCGATTTAAAATAATATAATTATTCCACTTAACAACTTAATTACCATAATCCCTCACTCCAATTCCTTCTTCCCCCTCCTTAACCCAAATGCGTACAGGTGATGCCCCCAAACCCATAACCGTGCAAGAATTTCCAATGATATGTAGCATCTCTCCACCATGCAATGAGCGGATTTCACCATTGTTCATCTCTTCTCGAACTTAGCGCGCCCATACCCAGATTGCAACGCACAAATGCCTAGGTCGGATCGTGGCCTGACACCATCTACTGCCCCCCTGACAACGTCAAACTATCGCGAAACTACTTCTCTAGCCTTCCCGAGTCCAACCATGCCACCCAATCGACCATCGACCTCCTCTACCAAAAAGCGACAAGCCTTCCTGCTCTCAACTCTTCGACAACCGTGCGACACTACCCTACACAGCACTCTTCCAAACTCTGCATGTCGAATCCCCTAAGCAAGATAAACACTATTCTACCCTTCGAATTAGCCAATGTCGCCTAGATCGAACCCTAGGCCTAACTCTAGCTTACTCTCAAAGCACACCCATCTCCAAAACTCCACAGCAACCCACCAAACTACCTTAGATTCGAAGCCAAATTCATTACAAGTCCAAAGATTCCGATTTTGCATTTTTTTGTAGAGTAGAAGTTTCTATTTTGATTTTTAAAGTTTTGAAATCTTTTCTTTATGAATGCGGGTACAAAAGGATGGAATGGGAGAAAGAAAAGGAAAGAGAAAAATGATAAGCTGATGGGATTGCTTAAGTGTGAACTTTTATTTATTTTCAATTTCCGCCATCTCGCCGCACAGATTTCCGTTCACGTACGAACTGCAAACGACAAAACAAAAATATGATCGTGCTCAGGGCAGCGACACAACCTCAAAACAATGATAATATACATTGATTAATTGATTCTATAAAATCACTAAAACACGCCATTTATCGATAAACCGTCAAACGAATAATTTTAGTATTTTCTGAATTAAAGATTATGGAAAAATCAAATAAATTAAATTAAAAATACATCAATAGAAATCGAGTCATTATATTAAAAATAAAAATTTTGATTACTTATTTGAACCATTTATTACTGCAGATAAAATTACAAAATGACTTCACCATCATTATTTTTTGGTAAAGCTAGCCGGCTTTATAGTGGACCATGCCACTGTATATAAATAAAAAACAGGTGCCGTGCACATGCGCAAAGCAGCTATACATGGTTTTATAGTGACCATTCCACTTAAATACAGTATAGGTGAGAAGCAAATCGCTTCCGCAGCTAAATAAGAAAACCTAAATGACCTCCCGAGAGGAGGAACCACTGTCATCATCAGTTGACATAGGCCCCATGACATGGATAAAACCATAAAACTGAGCCACAATGTATGGATCAAAGATGACCGATTCACCGGAATAAAGATATTTTCGATCGCAAGAATCATTTGCTAATACAGCGTGATTGTCATCCCATCCTCACCATCAGACAAAAGAACAAGGTCGTTTCCTGCTATGTGATAATATAATCGTCGACACTCCCCATCTTCACCTACATACTTAGACTCAGGACAGTATCTCATTTTTGAATTCACATGAACCCAAGACTTCTCATAGGAGTTCCACCTAATCACTGGAGGCTCAATAGATTTCCACTTGCTGATAGAAGGAATATCCTGAGAATCTTCAGTAATTCGAACATTGGAGGAACAATAGGCAAGGCCGCACCATCTTCCGAGGAAGAAGGAACTGACGTAGACTTGGGTATCCATTTCTTCACTAGAGGACAAGGTAGCGGGATCTTAATAGGAATAGGATCATTAGGCAGAAGCTTACAGTCAATATTAGTGTGACCGAAGGAGTGGTAGGCCGTGCAAATATCTGGTTTCCAATTATAATGAACATCAACAAGAGCATCATGACCATCCGCTAAACGTACCTTAAGCTGAGAAGGGAGAAGCTTATCCTGTGTAATCTCAATCAATGCCCTAGCGAATACTAAACTCTTTCTTGCCACAGTGTTTGCATCAAAGCATTTTAGTTTACCAATGCGGCTGGCTAGCCAATCAAGACCAATCAAGGGCTGTAGCATGGAAGGGATATGAGTAAAATGAGTCCAAACATGGATAGACAAAACATGTTCCCTAGCTTTATCAACCATTGGACTCCACACTGTAATAATGAACGGTTTGCCATTAATAATGGCCGGTTCTTCCTCAAGAACCCGAAGACGCTCTTTCGCAATTGAGAATTTGAAATAGAACATTCCATCTATGTAGTTAACATGAAGACCACCTCTAAGTTTCCAAACTTTATGACAGTGACTACGAACATCCACATAAGAAGATTTTGAGTCAAGAAAGAACCCAACTAGATTATCAGACCAAAAGTTAACTCCAGCCTGAATAAATTCAGGTGGAGGGATCATAGCACCGTCTAATTCAATTGTTTCAAAGGATCGGGGAGAGTAATTACCAGCATTTCTCGGAAAAGAGGAGAATAAGGAGGACCATTTGCTATCAGCTGTAGGAGAATTCAATTTCAGGGCTTGGGATGAAGGCACGATAGGACTAGGTGAAATTGAATTGAGAGCATCAGGAAAATTGGGAGGTGATGGTTTAGAAGCATTAGCACAAACAGGTAGCGGGCATGAAACATTTGGAGATAACTCGGCGAATAAACGAGTAGGACTCCCACCAGGCTCGACAACTACACTCATGCTATTATCACAAGATCTATTATCACCAGTCAATATATTAACCGACAACCCATTAATTTCATCGTTGCCAAAACCATTAGACGAGGACACAGTTTGATCGAGATTACAAGGAGATGGAAAGGGGAATTCCATGGCGTTCAACAGAGGAGTTATGGGGCTGATATGAGGACCGGTCACATGAACATTTTCACCAAATAATTGAGTCGAAGCTTCGGCACATAAAGGTTGTGATGCGACTCCTAAGATAGGCGAAGCCAAAACAAGCGGAGACGAATAATGACGACCAGATCTGGTGCTCGACGAGGACAGCGATTCCATAGCGGTAGCACGCAAAAGATTCCTGGCCATGAGGAGGAGAGAAGGGGTGGAGAGGCTAAAGAGAGGATGGGAAAGAGGAATATGGCCAAAAAATTAATCGCCAGGGAAAGTCGCCATTGACAATTGATATAATTTATAGTTTTCACTACTATTCATCTTTATTATTCATTTATTGAAAATTAGTTAAATAAGACAACTAACCCATTTAATTAATATTCCATTTAAATCCTGATATTTAATTCACTATTCAAATATTAAGTTCAAATTCAAATATTAAATTCACAATTTAAATAATTTTAAACAATCCTTATATTTGAATCCAAATTTAAAACCTTAAAAAACCAACTATTCAAATATTTATAATTAACTAAATATTTAAATTCAAGGATCAAAATCCTGGGTTGTTACATTCCCCCCTCTAAAAGAATTTCATCCCCGAAATTCCTGAAGTAAGAAAAATGCCTCCAAACCCATTAGGTTTTTTTTCAAAATCAATTAGTAGAAACCGGTTATCAAATTTTCTAAGTTTTTAAAGCTACAGAAAATTTCGGCAGCATCTCCTCTGCACGGCTCGATCGGAAAAACTACAAATCGCCACTACGAGCCCAAACCAATAAAAGAAAACAAAAGCCAATTGGCCTCCTCTATCTGGGGCATAAAACCATCAACCAAACAACAATATAAACACGTACCTATTTGCCTGGCAAACAAATCAACTCATGAAACCAAAAGCATCAAACTAGCCTTTGCTTCCATATATCTGCATCTTATTTACAAATAATATGCAACCATATAATTTTGCATTTTCCATGGTCAAACATATAATTCATTAAAGCTCATACGATGTACTTATACCATCCATACACAATTTGATCATTCATTCAATCTCACAAATTTCATTTTCGAACCAATATCGCTCACTCGATCACTCTAGTGCGGATTCCGATCCGGTTTCTTGATTAGAAACCTCCATTCTCATTACATAGCCATCAACTATGATAGAAAACTTCGGAATCAAATCGAAAAACCGTATTCAGTGTTCGCCGTCAAGAATCGAGTGATAAATCCTAACTCAGATCGGTGTAAATCATGTTGAAATCGTGTACTCAAAACTGGATCAAACAGTTATGCGAAGAAAATGGTCTACGTACAACTTATCTATTTATTCCAATTGGTTTTATTAGTTCCACCAATTTCCATTTTAATTCACATTCATTTTAAATCCTATTTAATTATACCAATTGTATATTTCATGTAACGAGTCGAATTTTTCGCGTTCGAAAATCGACATCCATACTTTACATCGTACTCGAATGCCATAGATTCGACCGTTCAAATCCGAGTCGCCGGAGCTTATAACACTATTAAGTATAACAACACAGCGGAAGAAAAGAATATATCAATATATATAACATTGATACAATGACAGATACAAAATCTGATACAATATGGTACAACTGAATGATACAACAGATATCAATATACATCATAGATATGATACAAGAAATAGCAGCAGAAAAGAAAACGATAACATCAGCAGCGGATAGAATATCTCCAATAGAATGCTCCAATCCATCTAGCGGAAAGCAAGGTCAGTCGTCCAAGGACTGACTAGCTCCAGATAATCTACTCAACCTGAATATCTGAAAACCCCAACTCTAGACTGCCCGTGTGGAAAATAGTGGGCACCCAGAGTTTAGGAAGGGAACAATAAACTCCGGATCAGTCATGGGACTGGTGTGAGCAACAAAAACAGTTTATCTTTAAAACAAACAACAACAGAATTTTAAACATTGAAATCTGCAATGCTTTTGGAAAATGAAACTACCATAAGGCCTCCCGCACACACACACAATGCAAACGCAGAATCGGAGGAGATTTCTCCTTATGATAGTCAAAGATGCTTAATACGCAAATCATTGGATATTATTACTAGTGCATAGTGAAGAAAACATTTCGAAAGTATAATATTAATCTTAGCCAACATACGACCAGTATCGTATGCCTACTATAGCTACCATCTAAACAGTGGTGACCACCATAAGTAAATGGCAGGTTCTACAACTAAAACCGTACATGGTTCGTATTGGAAGATGGATTTCCAACAAATGGTCAGGCTAAGGAACTTCCTTTCCTACTGCCGAATGGGATCGCCTCTGGCTGGACGTCCCGAGAGACAAAATGCTCTCTGCCAACACAAGGCCGGGTTACCCCTATAACAGGTAACTCACGAATATGCCATCCCCCGGTCCTTTGGGACCTTTATCCGAGCGCTGGGTAACAACATCACACATAATAAATAAAGTGTGTCCACATGAGTAAGTATCTGGGCTCCATACCATGATACCACCCCTTTCCAGAAGGAAATGACATACCCTAAAGGGCGCGACCCTCATAACCTTGCCGCAACATTCCTGTTTCGACCATTTCCGGGTTGTGAGGCCCTGACGAAGTCTCGTCCACAAAGCTACGCTTTGTCACAAAGCCATGCTTTGGGTCAACAGATGATCAAAGAAATGATCACAAAGATATAAGATCAAACAAATGATCATATCACAAATGATCGAACGATGATCATCACGCAGCAACACTCAGCATGTCACATTACCAAATTGGGAATATATCGCTGATAACCTTCAACTACATAACCTCTGAGCTCGTACATCTCAGAGAAGGGTCTTAAGCTAAGAGAATAAATTCTCCGCCACCAACAAAAATTTATTTGAAAGAAATCGGCTTTATATCTCAAAGTGTAATGTCAGACATGTAACCATACAAGTCTGTTCCGGGTTCGAACAGAACCGAAGGCACTTCCGAAGAAGCCTTTGTAATCCGGGTATTCACAATCCCGATCGGATTTCCCATCACTTAGGAAATCTCTATACCGGCGCGACTTAGGGTAGAGACAATCAATAGGTCATCCTATCGTTCTCGCAAATACCCGGTCTTCACCACCGGTCTTCAAATGTCATCCATATACGACGTATCATTATTCGGAATGGGTTATGTGACACAAAGGTCCTCTCTCAACTGAACCGAATAATGAGTGCGATATTTAAAAACATATGGATAATGGATTTCAATTAAGTCACAACTTAAACCCAAAACTTTGCTTTCAAATGGTTTAACAAATTACCATTTTTAATCTTTAAACAAAAAGATTCATTTTAACAACCTTCAACGGTTTAAACAATTTCCACACTTTAATCTTTTAAACAAAAGATTCGTTCATAAATTTTCCAAATTAATTCCCATTTCAATTTGATTAACTCGTTAAATCTTTAAAACAAAGATTTAACTTATAGCTTTCAAACAATTCCATTTCGAAGGGTTTAAACAAATCATCATTTTAAATCTGTTAAAAATAAACAGATTCAATTCATAGCTTTAAAAAAGAATTCATTCATAGCCTTCAAAACATTTCAATTTCATTGTAAATTTGAAACCTTTCAACACAAATTGGAAGTTCACTTCTTATATGAAAGCTGTTATTATTCGGAAACAAATAGTTTCCGTTTAAGAAAAATCCAATTATATTTGCACGAGTTAAAGCCCTTGAATTATATTCAAATTCCAGAATCAATACTTTTAAAATAGTTTAACCCATATATAAACATCTTTAGTCTCTAGATTCAAATCATAGGATTCAATTTTAAATCTTGAATTTTAGTTTAAATCAAATTATTTAAACTTCAAAACTTTATCAAATTATTCAAAAATAAGTCTTATCTTTGAAACTCCATTTCAAAAGCTTTTCACTTTAAACCCCAATTTTTAATTTCAAAATCAATTGAAATTAAAATTTCAATTTCAAAAACAATGAATTTAAATCATCTGTGATTTAACCGATTTCCACGTGAAATCCATATTTGTGTGTGTATGGTGTAGTCCAGGGGTTTTACACACAATAGTGCAACATCAATCATCACAAATATATCGATAAGCGGTATAATTGATAACGCTTATCTTCATTCACAGATTCATAGATAAAATAAATTTATCGGTCACAAAGATTCACTATTAAAATTCGATGTGGGTTTCGGATAACCAACTGGAATCCGACTCCCTGTCGCATCGAAATTCAAGTGCCGTTTTATGGGCCAAGGGTTTCATATTCACATAGTAATATATCACAGAAATAGAAATTTCAGATCACAACATAAATTAGGATGTATCACAAAGCATCACAAATCAGATAGGACAATCAATTCAAGGCATCTCATAAAATATAATCATTTATAAGTAAAGTCAAGTATTCAATAGTTATTTATAAGCAGAATCAATTAATCGTTTAATCCTGATTAATTCAATTTATTTCCAAGTAAATTAATTACTTATGAATTAATTATCAAATTCTGATTAATTTATTACAAATCATTTTATATAAATAAATTTATCAATCACCTTAATTAAATAAATTATTCTTGATTTATCATATCAATTAAATCAACCTTTTAAACTAGTTACATAATTAATTAACTTTAAATAAATCAAAATATCCAACATTAATTTCAATTAGTGATTAATCCTTATTAATTCAATTTCTTAATCACTTTCATTTATTTATTAACCTTTAATAAATAAATTCTTCTCAAATTATTTACTTTAATTAATGATTTAAACCTTTAATTACTTATTTAATTCATCCAATTCGTTAATTAATTAAATG
Organism: Allium fistulosum; assembly: GCA_030737815.1. Taxonomy (NCBI): domain Eukaryota; kingdom Viridiplantae; phylum Streptophyta; class Magnoliopsida; order Asparagales; family Amaryllidaceae; genus Allium; species Allium fistulosum. Next base: position 633,529,179 of record CM060908.1, on the reverse strand, counting down.
ATTAAATTATTAAATTTTAAATTTACATGTTAAAGTAATATTTTGTTATGAAAGAATTTTAAAAGAGTTTGAAATCAAATTCCTTTTTAATTCAACACATTTTTTCTTTTAGTTCTACTTAATTGCTTAAATCCTTTACATTATCAAAACAATTTGAATTTGTAAAACCTATTTCCAAATATTGTAAACTTTTATTTCATTTCAAATTTTGAATTTGAAAATAAACTTGAATTCAGATTTCAAACTGAACTTAAACTTGAATTTATACTTAACTTTTAATTTAACTTAGTTTAACTTTGTTATAAAATTTAAAGTTAAGTTCAGGAAATTAAATAGGTCCTGGAACCCGTAGCTAAGCAATTTCCTCGAGCCTCCCCACACTTGCTTCGAGTCACGCTCTAGTAGACTTCGAGCAAAACATGATTTTTACCCGAGTAAAACTTGAGTTTAAAAACCCCACACACCAAACTTCACCAGAATCAACAAGGTGCACCGTGCATGTGCACGTCGCCGTCATTCACTTCCAGGCGTTGTCTCACCATCGAGCAAGTCAGAGTCTATCCTCGACTCAATTCCTGATAGCCAGAACCCTGCCATTTCCTCAAATTCGAAAATGAGTTCGAACATCCAAACCTGGAAACACAGACAAAAACTTCCACCAATCCTGGCAATCGCATCGTTCTCGATGCCTCGACCACCGAAGGACTTGAGATTCCGGTCGACGCTTCGTCGACACCACCTCCATCATTCCCCAAAACCCCACAACGCTCGATCGACTGCAGAGTACAAACGAATCAAGATAACCAACCCCGACCAATTTAGGTTTACGAACTTAAACCACTCGCCGTTGCCACCACCGTGGTATGACTACCCTCTAGTATTTTTCCCAGACGCGCAGATCACTCTTCTACCTCCACGCGAGAGCCCATTCCCCAAAACTCCTCCGGCCGCCTGAATTTCATCAAAACCCCATCCCAGTTCATCTATGAACTGCTCCTTCATCTTAGCCCTAAAAATCATGATGCTTGCTTTAAAATTCATATTTCAGTATGAGGATTCAATCTTCATATCTGAATTCGACAATTAAAAATCTTGAATTTTAACTTGTTAAGAGCTTTGCTCAGTTATATTGATTTCCAAAAGCATAGATAAGTTATTTCAATTCGAAATGATTTTCAACACTTAGTTCATGAGCAAACAAACAATTTTTGGTTTGATCCTAAGTCCAAACAGTCAATAGGTCAAGAGAAATTGAATCTTTTTTTGTTCAGAGTTTAAACAGAGAATATACATATGAACAAAGCCTGCACACAATTCATTTTCTAGAAAACTCATACATATATATATATCTACATATATACATACATACATATACATATATATATATATATATATATATAAATACCACCATACTTATTCACTGATATGCAAGCAACAGATTATATTTTTAAATTTCAAAAGATGAGGTTACTCACAGATTCTCAAATATTGGATTCAAAGAAATGGTTTTAAAGATTAAAGTTGCTCACCTGTTTCCTGGAAGAACAAAAGAAGAACAGATTTGCTCTAACACTTAGAACAGGCTTGAGAAAATATTGCAAACTGGAATCTTTTCTCTTTGATATCTGGTTTTGTTGTTTTCAGGTTGCTTTTAATTTGCTTGCTGTTCCAGTTGAAGTTTTTATTTAAGATGATGTTTTTTTTCCAATTTTTGAAACAATGGTTGCTCAGATTGTTCTCAGCTTGGATGAACGAATTGAAATGAAGAGGCTTGATGTACTTAAGAAAAGAAGTTTACTGGGTATAAAAATTTGTACAGGTTGTATATTATATTTTTTTTTGTTTGTAAAAGTGGTAAAACATTGTTTTGTACAAAGTAATGTATTTTTTTTTCTTCTAGTTCAACATGTCAGTGATATTTCTTTAGCTTTGGAAGGCTGATAAAGTATGGCATTTATTGCCTTCTACAATTTGTATATTTTTCTTGTACTTATCTTTTTTTTTCTTTGACTATGTTACATTTTAATTTCGGCTGAGAGATATCAATTCATGCTGAGGAGATATGGCATTAAATGCAAGTCCTATTGTGTTTACAAGCTTATACTATTTGAATTATGTTTGTACAGTTTTGATTTGTAGATATTTTTGTTTTCTTTGTTTCTTCTATTTGCTTTGTACATAAGTGAACTTCTATTTTATTATTTTTGTTTAACTCTTGCCTTGCCTGCATTCTTGACCAAGCAAGATTTTGTTTTAAAATTTGTTATCCTTTTATTTTTACTTTATTACTTTATATTATATTTGTTTGTATATAGGTAGTTATATTTGTTTTATCTTGTTACTTTATAGTATAAAGGAAGTTCTAAAATTAACATATCGTTTGAATTTTAACCATGTATATCTATCTTATTTATTTGTTTAACTTAACATTTATTGTCTTGTATTTCTAGTTTAAATTTTAAATTATTATTATTATAATTAGTCTTTAACCCATTTATATAAGATTATATTTTCAAATCCAACATATACATATATATTATTTCAAATTTGCTTATATATGCTCAAATACATATATATTCACATATATACAAATCTTTAAAATTCATATGACTAAATATAAATTCTATGTGAATCGGGGAAACTCGCTTTTATTTATAATAAATTATACAATTTTAATTCAAAAAATCAATTAATTATCAATTTAATTAAATTAAAATCTAGGGTCGTTACAAATTTCCCCCCTTAAAAGAATTTCGTCCTTGAAATTCGCAGGCACGAAAACAACACAGAGATAGACAGATTCGATCTCCTATAATTCCTCAAATTTACGATATGAATTCCAAACTCAAGTCGGAATATCTCAGAACACATACCAATTTGTCCCTCTTTGGACTTTGGTATTCACAAGAAATTATAATAGAATTTCAAATTTGGTTTTCAAACGAAATCGTTTTATCAATACAGTTCAAATTTATCTTCATATTCTATTAATCAATTTACCTCAATTTAAATTTCCAATTTATTTAAATTTCTAAGTTCTAATTTCAAATTTCCAATTTCAAACTCATTAAGGTTTAAAATCAAAACTGATAAGAAACCGATGAAAATACGAAGTAAGGATCTTCTACAATGATTCGTAGAGCCATCATCACACCGAAACTTCTTCTTGTAGCTGTCACGAAGAAATCAAAAGAATTTGGAACCGAATCAAAGAAAATTGATAGAGAAAGATTGTTTCCACTATTGCAGGATATTGACCATTTATAGTCGTATTTCCCTTTCCTTTATCTCATCCTCTTCTTGCACTCATACTTACTATCAGTGGATAGTAAGAGAATTTACTGAGGCATACAGACAAATATCTTAAGGATTACTCATTCTAGGGATACTTCACCCTATCTCTAATGAGTTACTTAATGTGTTATACTCCTGAGCTAAAGTTCAACCTTAGCTCTGATACCAAATGTAACGAGTCGAATTTTTCGCATTCGAAAATCGACATCCATACTTTACATCGTACTCGAATGCCATAGATTCGACCGTTCAAATCCGAGTCGCCGGAGCTTATAACACTATTAAGTATAACAACACAGCGGAAGAAAAGAATATATCAATATATATAACGTTGATACAATGACAGATACAAAATCTGATACAATATGGTAAAATAGAATGATACAACAAATATCAATATACATCAGAGATATGATACAAGAAATAGCAGCGGAAAAGAAAACGATAACATCAGCAGCGGATAGAATATCTCCAATAGAATGCTCCAATCCAACTAGCGGAAAGCAAGGTCAGTCATCCAAGGACTGACTAGCTCCAGATAATCTACTCAACCTGAATATCTGAAAACCCCAACTCTAGACTGCCCGTGTGGAAAATAGTGGGCACCCAGAGTTTAGGAAGGGAACAATGAACTCCGGATCAGTCATGGGACTGGTGTGAGCAACAAAAACAGTTTATCTTTAAAACAAACAACAACAGAATTTTAAACATTGAAATCCGCAATGCTTTTGGAAAATGAAACTACCATAAGGCCTCCCGCACACACACACAATGCAAACGCAGAATCAGAGGAGATTTCTCCTTATGATAGTCAAAGACGCTTACTATGCAAATCATTGGATATTATTACAAGTGCATAGTGAAGAAAACATTTCGAAAGTATAATATTAATCTTAGCCAACATACGACCAGTATCGTATGCCTACTATAGCTACCATCTAAACAATGGTGACCACCATAAGTAAATGGCAGATTCTACAACTAAAACCGTACACGGTTCGTATTGGAAGATGGATTTCCAAAAAATGGTCAGGCTAAGGAACTTCCTTTCCTACTGCCGAATGGGATCGCCTCTGGTTGGACGTCCCGAGAGACAAACTGCTCTCTGCCAACACAAGGCCGGGTTACCCCTATAACAGGTAACTCATGAATATGCCATCCCTCGGTCCTTTGGGACCTTTATCCGAGCGCTCGGTAACAACATCACACATAATAAATAAAGTGTGTCCACATGAGTAAGTATCTAGGCTCCATACCATGATACCACCCCTTTCCAGAAGGAAATGACATACCCTAAAGGGCAGGACCCTCATAACCTTGCCGCAACATTCCTGTTTCGACCATTTCCGGGTTGTGAGACCCTGACGAAGTCTCGTCCACAAAGCTACGCTTTGTCACAAAGCCATGCTTTGGGTCAACAGATGATCAAAGAAATGATCACAAAGATATAAGATCAAACAAATTATCATATCACAAATGATCAGACGATGATCATCACGCAGCAACACTCAGCATGTCACATTACCAAATTGGGAATATATCGCTGATAACCTTCAACTACATAACCTCTGAGCTCGTACATCTCAGAGAAGGGTGTTAAGCTAAGAGAATAAATTCTCCGCCACCAACAGAAATGTATTTGAAAGAAATCGGCTTTATATCTCAAAGTGTAATGTCAGACATGTAACCATACAAGTCTGTTCCGGGTTCGAACAGAACCGAAGGCACTTCCGAAGAAGCCCTTGTAATCCGGGTATTCACAATCCCGATCGGATTTCCCATCACTTAGGAAATCTCTATACCGGCGCGACTCAGTGCAGAGACAATCGATAGGTCATCCTATCGTTCTCGCAAATACCTGGTCTTCACCACCGGTCTTCAAATGTCATCCATATATGACGTATCATTATTCGGAATGGGTTATGTGACACAAAGGTCCTCTCCCGGCTGAACCGAATAATGAGCGTGATATTTAAAAACATATGGATAATGGATTTCAATTAAGTCACAACTTAAACCCAAAACTTTGCTCTCAAATGGTTTAACAAATTACCATTTTTAATCTTTAAACAAAAAGATTCATTTTAACAACCTTCAAGGGTTTAAACAATTTCCACACTTTAATCTTTTAAACAAAAGATTCATTCATAAATTTTCCAAATTAATTCCCATTTCAATTTGATTAACTCGTTTAATCTTTAAAACAAAGATTTAACTTATAGCTTTCAAACAATTCCATTTCGAAGGGTTTAAACAAATCATCATTTTAAATCTGTTAAAAATAAACAAATTCAATTCATAGCTTTCAAAAAGAATTCATTCATAGCCTTCAAAACATTTCAATTTCATTGTAAATTTGAAACCTTTCAACACAAATTGGAAGTTCACTTCTTATATGAAAGCTGTTATTATTCGGAAACAAATAGTTTCCGTTTAAGAAAAATCCAATTATATTTGCACGAGTTAAAGCCCTTGAATTATATTCAAATTCCAGAATCAATACTTTTAAAATAGTTTAACCCATATATAAACATCTTTAGTCTCTAGTTGCAAATCATAGGATTCAATTTTAAATCTTGAATTTTAGTTTAAATCAAATTATTTAAACTTCAAAACTTTATCAAATTATTCAAAAATAAGTCTTATCTTTGAAACTCCATTTCAAAAGCTTTTCACTTTAAACCCCAATTTCTAATTTCAAAATCAATTGAAATTAAAATTTCAATTTCAAAAACATTGAATTTAAATCATCTGTGATTTAACCGATTTCCACGTGAAATCCATATTTGTGTGTGTATGGTGTAGTCCAGGGGTTTTACACACAATAGTGCAACATCAATCATCACAGATATATCGATAAGCGGTATAATTGATAAAGCTTATCTTCATTCACAGATTCATAGATAAAATAAATTTATCAGTCACAAAGATTCACTATTACAATTCGATGTGGGTTTCGGATAACCAACTGGAATCCGACTCCCTGTCGCATCGAAATTCAAGTGCCGTTTTACGGGCCAAGGGTTTCATATTCACATAGTAATATATCACAGAAATAGAAATTTCAAATCACAACATAAATTAGGATGTATCACAAAGCATCACAAATCAGATAGGACAATCAATTCAAGGCATCTCATAAAATATAATCATTCATAAGTAAAGTCAAGTATTCAATAGTTATTTATAAGCAGAATCAATTAATCGTTTAATCCTGATTAATTCAATTTATTTCCAAGTAAATTAATTACTTATGAATTAATTATCAAATTCTGATTAATTTATTACAAATCATTTGATATAAATAAATTTATCAATCACCTTAATTAATTAAATTATTCTTGATTTATCATATCAATTAAATCAACCTTTTAAACCAGTTACATAATTAATTAACTTTAAATAAATCAAAATATCCAACATTAATTTCAATTAGTGATTAATCCTTATTAATTCAATTTCTTAATCACTTTCATTTATTTATTAACCTTTAATAAATAAATTCTTCTCAAATTATTTACTTTAATTAATGATTTAAACCTTTAATTACTTATTTAATTCATCCAATTCGTTAATTAATTAAATGATTAAATTATTACATTTTAAATTTACATGTTAAAGTAATATTTTGTTATGAAAGAATTTTAAAAGAGTTTAAAATCAAATTTTTTTTAATTCAACACATTTTTTCTTTTAGTTCTACTTAATTGCTTAAATCCTTTACATTATCAAAACAATTTGAATTTGTAAAACCTATTTCCAAATATTGTAAACTTTTATTTCATTTCAAATTTTGAATTTGAAAATAAACTTGAATTCAGATTTCAAACTGAACTTAAACTTGAATTTATACTTAACTTTTAATTTAACTTAGTTTAACTTTGTTATAAAATTTAAAGTTAAGTTCAGGAAATTGAACAGGTCCTGGAACCCGTAGCTAAGCAATTTCCTCGAGCCTCCCCACACTTGCTTCGAGTCACGCCCTAGTAGACTTCGAGCAAAACATGATTCTTACCCGAGTAAAACTCGAGTTCAAAAACCCCACACACCAAACTTCACCAGAATCAACAAGGTGCACCGTGCATGTGCACGTCGCCGTCATTCACTTCCAGGCGTTGTCTCACCATCGAGCAAGTCAGAGTCTATCCTCGACTCAATTCCTGATAGCCAGAACCTTGCCATTTCCTCAAATTCGAAAACGAGTTCGAACATCCAAACCTGGAAACACAAACAAAAACTTCTTCCAATCCTGGCAATCGCATCGTTCTCGATGCCTCGACCACCGAAGGACTTGAGATTCCGATCGACGCTTCGTCGACACCTCCTCCATCATTCACCAAAACCCCACAACGCTCGATCGACTGCAGAGTACAAACGAATCAAGATAACCAACCCCGACCAATTTAGGTTTACGAACTTAAACCACTCGCCGTTGCCAACACCGTGGTCTGACTACCCCTCCAGTATTTTTCCCAGACGCGCCGATCACTCTTCTACCTCCACGCGAGAGCCCATTCCCCAAAACTCCTCCGGCCGCCTGAATTTCATCAAAACCCCATCCCAGTTCATCTATGAACTGCTCCTTTATCTTAGCCCTAAAAATCATGATGCTTGCTTTAAAATTCATATTTCAGTATGAGGATTCAATCTTCATATCCGAATTCGACAATTAAAAATCTTGAATTTTAACTTGTTAAGAGCTTTGCTCAGTTATATTGATTTCCAAAAGCATAGATAAGTTATTTCAATTCGAAATGATTTTCAACACTTAGTTCATGAGCAAACAAACAATTTTTGGTTTGATCTTAAGTCCAAACAGTCAATAGGTCAAGAGAAATTGAATCTTTTTTTTGTTCAGAGTTTAAACAGAGAATATACATATGAACAAAGCCTGCACACAATTCATTTTCCAGAAAACTCATACATATATATATACATATATCTACATATATACATATATATATATATCTACATATATATATATATATACCACCATACTTATTCACTGATATGCAAGCAACATATTATATTTTTAAATTTCAAAAGATGAGGTTACTCACAGATTCTCAAATATTGGATTCAAAGAAATGGTTTTAAAGATTAAAGTTGCTCACCTGTTTCCTGGAAGAACAAAAGAAGAACAGAGTTGCTCTAACACTTTGAACAGGCTTGAGAAAATATTGCAAACTGGAATCTTTTCTCTTTGATATCTGGTTTTGTTGTTTTCAGGTTGCTTTTAATTTGCTTGCTGTTCCAGTTGAAGTTTTTATTTAAGATGATGTTTTTTTCCAATTTTTGAAACAATGGTTGCTCAGATTGTTCTCAGCTTGGATGAACGAATTGAAATGAAGAGGCTTGATGTACTTAAGAAAAGAAGTTTACTGGGTATAAAAATTTGTACAGGTTGTATATTATATTTTCTTTGGTTTGTACAAGTGGTAAAACATTGTTTTGTACAAAGTAATGTATTTTTTTTCTTCTAGTTCAACATTTCAGTGATATTTCTTTAGCTTTGGAAGGCTGATAAAGTATGGCATTTATTGCCTTGTACAATTTGTATATTTTTCTTGTACTTATCTTTTTTTTTTCTTTGGCTATGTTACATTTTGATTTCGGCTGAGAGATATCAATTCATGCTGAGGAGATATGGCATTAAATGCAAGTCCTATTGTGTTTACAAGCTTATACTATTTGAATTATGTTTGTACAGTTTTGATTTGTAGATATTTTTGTTTTCTTTGTTTCTTCTATTTTCTTTGTACATAAGTGAACTTCTATTTTATTATTTTTGTTTAACTCTGGCCTTGCCTGCATTCTTGACCAAGCAAGTTTTTGTTTTAAAATTTATTATCCTTTTATTTTGCCTTTATTACTTTATATTGTATTTTTTTGTATATAGGTAGTTATATTTGTTTTATCTTGTTACTTTATAGTATAAAGGAAGTTCTAAAATTAACATATCGTTTGAATTTTAACCATGTATATCTATTTTATTTATTTGTTTAACTTAACATTTATTGTCTTGTATTTCTAGTTTAAATTTTAAATTATTATTATTATAATTAGTCTTTAACCCATTTATTTAAGATTATATTTTCAAATCCAATATATACATATATATTATTTCAAATTTGCTTATATATGCTCAAATACATATATATTCACATATATACAAATCTTTAAACTTCATATGACTAAATATAAATTCTATGTGAATCGGGGAAACTCGCTTTTATTTATAATAAATTATACAATTTTAATTCAAAAATTCAATTAATTATCAATTTAAATTAAATTAAAATCTAGGGTCGTTACATTTCATTTAATACTAAAATCTATTTATGAATTATTTCATAAAATCATTACTTAAGTTTACAAACATCTTATAACACAACTTATGTAATTCAATCACTTTAAAACTCAAGTTTATACACATTTCAAAAAGCCACAACTTCATATTTAAAGCCCTTCCATACTTAAGTTTATTATAAACATTTTATAAAGCACATTTATGTTTATTAGCCACTTTAAACTTAAGTCCATATTTGTATAACACTCCGCTATAATCTAAGAGTACACATACAAATTTCAGATTTGTTTTTACTTAACCCAAATATTCAACAAATTTAAATCTGGATTTAAATTGCTATCTCTTCAAGTTTATAAGTTATAAAAACTTATATTTCTCCCAACTCTTAGCTTCAATTTCAATATCCATTCAGGAGTCCCGACTGTCCAAAATCATCGGAAATTCCATTTCATTTTTAACAAATGAAAATTATCAAACAACATATCATAATGAGATGCACCAACCAAACTACCCTAATGCATAGGATACATGCAGCTACCAAATAACTTAACTGGGAACTTCAGAATTAAACACCCAGGTTCTATTTCAACTCTATTTTGAAATAAATAATATACACATATCTTCTTTTGTATACTAGATCACACCTTTGGAATTCAAAACAAAACTTGTTTTATCCAAACAACTCTGTGGCAAAATATTATAGTAGCAATCCCTCACATAGAAACTTGAAAATGAACACCAATGATGTTGCAGTCATCATCGGAATTATTTTCCAGCGACCAAAGTGAGTTCAATGCTTTCTATCTTCTTCAAAATCCTTAAAAATATTTCTATTCCAAAATATACTTTCAAATAGTATTATGATTATTTTCCAAAACTTTTTGAAAAGAAATTTCTAAACTAGGATTTAAATTCTCAGCTTAAATCCTTTTTATTTATAAACTACATTTATAAATCATATTTACATAATTTTCACTTCCTTATATAAAATCATTTTACCAATGTATATCTTTGTTTAAATTTATATTAAACAACTTTTATTAAATAAAATTTTGACCCAACATTATCACCGAAGACCTTATTTAGTCAAATTGTAAAACTGAATTCATAAGATGTTCATTTTAATATCCCATAACTACTATTTACCCAACCTATGCGGTGGAATGCACAAAACTACTCCTAATCAACCACAATGTCAATGTCCATAAACTGGTCGACCATAACTACTCAATCAACAAACTATAGCCAATGCGCCTAACTGGATGAGCATGACTAACCAAACAATAAATGATCATAATTAAATATTATCATTCCCTAACAACAACATATCAATAATAACTATATAAATTTCTGAAAATTATTGTTTTATATATGCAAAATATATTCTAGATAAAATTATTTCATTTACCTAATTTTAAAACAATACTATGTCGATTTTCCTTATTCAAGTGTTTAGAAATCCCTATCGATACTGTGGTGTCCCACGTACCGACTAGAATTCATAAACCACTCAACCGATAAATCAACATAGTATAAAAAAAATTTTAGCACTAAAAAATACGGGATCTATATACAATACACTCAAACTCATCCTAGGGTGTCACTTACCCTATCTCAAATGAGTTAACCGCACCAAAGCCTAGGTGTTCACTAAACCTAAGCTCTAATACCATGTATAACGACCCGTCTTTCCGACCTTTAGAAATCAACACTAATACATCTATGGTATTCACGTACTAAGCATCCAAGTGCCGGAAAGAAAGATTGTTGGGGAAAAAGAAAGAAAAGGCAGAATAAAATCTCACATCGTGGCGAGTAATATATAATATACAACATATCTTTACCCAAAGAAAAGGATAATATGCATATATCAATCGGAGTTCACTAAATGTGATGACCCGGATTTTTAACATGGGTTAATTGGGTAATTAACCGGTTTAAATTATCAGAATATTAATTTTATAAGTTATCAAATCCATTTATTTACGTTTCCATTATAACATTTAATCTAACAATCTCAAGAATATTTAAATATAAAACTCTACCTTATTAACACCTAATATAAATATATATATATATATAGAGAGAGAGAGAGAAGAATATAAATTAAGTAATTAAGCCTTGGCTAAGAATAAAAATAAAAATAAAAATATATGTTTAAAAAGGAATAAAAGTTTATAAGTAACTTATATGGTTGTATGAAACATAACGTAAAAACATATAAAATAACTATGGTAAAATATATATGAATACATATATATGTATGTAAGGTAAACAAGACAAAATAATATGTATACCTATGTATGAGATGTGTATATATATATATATATGAATGGATAGGCATGTAAACAAAAGAGGAGACAAGCATTTAAAGCCAATACATGTTATCACATCAGACATAATATATCAAATCTAACAGAAGAAAAAAAAAGAGTGAGAAGCCTGTACAAGCTTCACCAGTACACTTTACCTCCTCTTATACGTACCTATGCTTATAAAGCACATCACCAGTACACTTTACCTCCTCTTATACGTACTTAGGCTTATAAAGCACACTGGGGCAAAGAAGAGAATAGTCAGGCTGCCAATTAAAAACCGAGAGATATAAAAGTCAGGGCATTAGAAAGTTAAGGGAAGAAAGATTAAAAAGCAGAACAGAGAAGGAGGTAAAGCAGAGACAAGCAGCAGCAAAAACAATAGGTGAGTAAACATTCTTATTAAAAGCTTAAGTAAATGGAAATCTGATTTCATGTGAATTACTGGAATAAAGTATGCTTTGTATGTGTATATATAAGCATGATCTCTGTATATTTGTATGTGTTGAAGTGTGCATGTTGTATAACTGGGTGTATCCCTGTTTCTTAACTTCAGAGTTTAAAAAATAAATCAAAATTTAAAATCTCTCCATACAATCTTTTATAGGATGAAGAATTTAAACAAGATATTTTTGTTTAAGCATAATCAAAGTTTAAAAATAGATTTCAGCAAATTCAGTTTGAAAATTTCCTGGAAAACAGGAAGAACAGTAGAAAACTTAAGAACATGTTAAATCCATCGTCATGGTTTGCTGATTCATGTTTATAACCTGAATCTTCTTTGAAATTTAGGATTTTTAAAATGAAAATCATGATTTTTAGTTTTGTATCGAGTGTGTATTTCTGTGATGACCAGAAAATGGTTTTTGAGCAAATACTAGCGGCCGAGGGGATCGGGTTTGCTACATTACAACATGATAGGGGGTCCTCGCTTCGTGTTTGGTGGCGAACGGGAGACTCTTACCCCTACATGTCCCTTTGAGGTAGTATAAGGCCTTGGGTTGGTTGCGAGTCGAGAGGCTGGCCGTAAAAGCAAATTCAAGGTACCAGTGAAAGCCACGGTGGGTCTGGGATGGTTGAAAAGCCTACCGGTCGCCACTGCCTCGGGTCGTTTCATTTGGTATCAGAGCTGAAGGTTAAGCGTGTAATATCCCGGAAATTTGGGGCAATATCAATTTAATAATCTGTTTAAATAATTAAATCGATTTGTTAATCTTTGATAATAAATATTTGAATTGGTTTAATAATCTAATTGAATAAATATTTAATTAGTGAATTTTATCTTTTAAAAACTAATAAAATGATTTCTATTTATAATGTGTATATATATGTGTGTATATTGTAAATAGATAAGCTTTGGTTTGAAATACAATTTACGTATGATATGTTAATTCATTTAATAATAATAGAAATTTATAATCTCTTTTATAAATTATTTTTAAATTGATAAATGTGTTATTTTCAAACAATATTAATAGTGTATTGTGTTTAAATAAATAGATTTTAATGTAAATAAGATTTGTTTTTTTCAATTTGAATGTGTTGTTTTAAATTGACTTTAAATTGGATTTTAAATATAATTTGAATTTGAATTTAGATTTAATTTTGAATTCAAAAAGAGGTAATATTCAAATAGTTTGGATTTCAAAATATATGTAAACTTTTATTTATAATAATTAGTTTTATTTCTTTATAATTAATATATATAGATATGTATTTAATAAGTTAAGAAAAAGGTTTTTATATTTAAAATAAATAAAAATAATAAATTAAAGGGACATGTGTTAGTTCCTAAGACTTTAATATAATAGGTGTTATAAGGTTAGGATATGAGAAGGACAAATGTCAAGTTTTTAAAATTTTTAGTTTTCTTTTATTTTAAATAAACTACAAATTAACTTATATAAACATACACCTCCCCTCTCTTCTATTTCTTCCCTTATCTTCTCATTTTCAAAATCTTCAGCCTGAGACAAATTTTCAAAACAATCTGTAACTCAAAAACTTCCAAACCATAAATTTATCAAATCTGTAATCAAACACTCCTATAAACCAAAATTATCAAAACCGAAACCTGTAATCAAACCTTCCTCATAAACCAGAGATTATCAATCCTCTGAAAAGCTTCTTCCAACTCTGTAATTCATTTTCAAAACAAGTCTGTAAACATTTCTTCAACCTGCAATTCTTTTTCAACATCAAAATTGGAGCATGCAAAGCATTTTCAAAAATTAAAGAGAAAGGGCCTGTAGCAGATAATCAAAAGCAAGTCTGGAATCAAGCAGTAATCTCTGCAACAAGCTTTTCAGATCAAAACAATTCAAGTTTTAAATCAAAAGAAATTGCCAGATCAAAATTTAAAGCCTGGGAAATTTCTCTGCTTTTAAAAATGGTGAGTAACATTCATTTTTAAAACTTAAGTTTATAATATATGTTTGCATGTGATGATATTGGCTGGAATTGAAGTTTCTAATTTGAATTTATATGAATTGGTAGGAATATGTGTGTGAGCCTGTCTGTTTACATATAAAAACCTATCCCCTGTTATTTATCAAGTGAGTAACATTTATTTCTAAAATTTAAGTATATGATATCTGTTTGTAAGCTTGAATCTATGCCTGCATGTTGTTTAATATGTTTGGAATGTATGTATATTTTTGTATATATGGATGGAAATTGGTGATATGCATGTCTGTTTTTTTTTATCTGAGTCTTCTCTATTTTTTTTAGTTCTCAGGTTCATATTTTGATTTAAATCCAAAATCTTTTAATTTGATCTGTGTTTAGACTTAAGATTCAAAGGGAACTCGATTGTTTAATCATGATTTAAAGTTTAAATTTTATTTAAACAAATGAAAATGGGGATTTGTTCTGGAAACTAAATAAAGCAGGAAAACTTAAGTTTTGGTAAAAATTTGAATTACTTAAATCATTGATTCAGGCGTATGATCTGAATCCTGGTATGAAGACATGATTTTTAAAATTCGAATCACGATTTTTAGAAATAGGAAGTGAGAGCAGTTCGAGTTGAACTGGAATTAATGTTTTGGGGAATCTCTGATGATCCAAGTCTTCGGGGAAGTCGTGGTTCATTCTGGAGATAGAAGAATGATCGGAGAGTTCGAGAAAAATATATGTTGGTGGTGAATAGCACTGTGGCGATTGGGGTTGATCGGAATTGTCTGTAGCCCTAGTTTTCGATTGATCGGAAGTTTCAATCATCATGGCGCCTATGGTGGATCGGGTTCCATCAGATTTTGGGGAATTGAAGTGGGGACGTTGACGAAGCTTTGGCTGGAAGCACAGACGTTCTGATGATCGGAGGAGGGGATGCGAGACGTTGACAGGTTTGAGTTGGGAGGAGTTCACTGTTTCCAGTTTGTGATCGAGATTTCTCGAATTCGATTGAGGTGGTTGTTCGTGGTTCTGGAGGTCGCGATCGTGAGGGGTGGTCGAAGTCGATATGCCGGAGTTGGGAGTGATGGTCGGAGGCGATAAACTCGCTTGTGCACGTGCACGAGATACTTGGAGCCTGGGTTGCTTCTTGGTTCGAGAAGATGAAGTCTCTGTTCGACTCGAAGTCGTGCTCGGGGAAATAAGGTTTTGGCTCGGGGATTCGAAGGGAAAACTCGAAGCATTTCAGGGGAGGCTCGGGTGATTTGTTTGTTACAGGTTTAAGCCTGGTTGTTTTTAAAAAAAAATTAATTTAAAATTAAAAACAGAAATTTAAGCAAAGTTTAAATCAATTTTTAAAGTTTGAATCCAAGTTAATTTGTATTCTAGCTTGAGATAAAATAAGTTTATAAATTTATAATGTTTTAACAAATTTAAATTGTTAAAAATATTTTTTTTAAAAAAGGTTTTGAATATTAATAAATTGATTTAAAAATCTTATAAATTTCTTTTATATATGTTAAAGTGTTTCTTAACATTTGAATTTAAGAAGAATTTTGTAAATCTGATTTAAAATTGGTTAAAGTTAAATTGTAATTTATTTTGAATCTTTTAATTTAAAATGAATTAAAAGAAAGATTTTAAAGTTAAATCTTTTAAAGTCTTGGTTAATAATAATTAAAGTAGATGGAAGGTAAATACTTAAATTTAGAAAGTAATTAATGTTTAATGATTTAAGATTCAATTAAATTAATAAGGTAATTAAAGAATAATTAATTAATTTAATTTATTAATTAATTTAGTGTTAATTAATTAAATGATAAGTAAATAAATTAAGGGATTAATTAATTTGAAATTAAGGATCATTTAATTAGATAAGAATAGATTATTAATAAATGGTTAGAAATTAATTAATCAAGTGATTAAGAGATTAATTAGGTAATTAATTTAGTAATTAGGAATTAATTAAATGGTAATTAAGAATTAATTAATTTGTAATTAATAATGTTGATTTAAGTTTAATTACTTAAATAATGAATTGTTAAAAATTAATGAGAGATCATTAATTAGAGAATATTAAATAATTAACTAATAATGTCTAAATTTGATAATCAACTAGATTAATTAGTTAATTATAAATTGGTTAAGTAAATTACTTAATAAAGTAATTAAAGTAATTAATTACTTAAGGTAATTAATTAAATAAATTTGATAAGTTTAAATTAATTTGTTTAATTAATTTAAGATAATCACTGGGTGATTTGATAATTACTTAAAGGTAATTAGTGGAAGTATAAATTACTTAGAAAAGTAATTAAAGTTAATTAGTGGATGTAATTAACTAAAGATGGTTTAATAAAAGTAATTTGAGTTTAATTACTTTTGAATAATTAATCAAGGGATTAATTAAAGGATAATTAATTAAGGAGTAATTAATTATGAAGTAGAGTAATTAAGAATAGTTAATTACTAAATGAGATTAATCAAAGGTGATTAATAAATGTGACTAATTAATTATTAAATGTAATTAATTTAAATAAGATAATTAATTAAGAGTAATTAAGGATCATTAATTAATATAATTAATAATGTAATTAAGGATTGATTAATTAAGACTAATTAATCAATAATAAGTGATTAAGGTAATTAATTGTAATTAATTAAGGATTAATTACTTAAAGTAATTAAAAGATTATTAATCAGGAATGATTATTTAAGATGGATACTTAGAGTAATGATTAATTAATTGGTTTAATTAATAATTAAGTAAGCAGGATTTATAGAATGAAGTAATTAGTTTAACTCACCTTAAATTAGATGATATAAATCATTGCTTAAAGATGAATGAATGAGATTGAATGTATTTCATTGTTTGATATCTCTGATGAGATATGATTGATATATGATATAGATGTTTGGTTGAATTGAAATGATAATATGAATTATCTGTTGTGATGATAATGTAGATTATCTATTGAATTATCTATCTGTGTGTAGTATAGATAAGAATTGAATTGTTTTAACCTTAAAACAACTTGGCCCTTAAAATACGTTTTGGATTTCGATGAGACCGGGATCGGGTTTCCGTATACCGGAATTCCAGGTCTGGAGACCCGAATACCACATCGATCCAAATTAACGATAGGTCGTGAATCTCAAGTGAAGATGAAGATTCAGAGTGCAAGGGTTATTGTCGTTAACTCTGAGGGTGATTCCAAAACGAGTGTAACGAGATAATGCCTTCGGTTTCGTTCGAATCCGGAACGAACTTGAATGGATTGAATGCTTTCAGCACATCGTCAGGTGGACGATGAGCATTCTAAGTGATGTGTTCTGATTTAAAGGTAAATCGTGACCTCAAGCCTCATCAACCGAGAATGGCTAAAACAGGGGAGGTGCAGCAAGGCTTCGTGGGTAGCACCCACTGAGAGTAAGGTCATCCCTGTCTAGAGAGTTCCTTCTTTTATTTCGGCTTAGTGGTGCAGTTGGCGACGGCCATCTGTGGGGTGATTTTATTCGGAATTATCCAGTAAGGGATGGTTCCGGCTTTGTGTTGCAGGGGATTGGGAGTGATCCTCGGTACGGTGATCTAGGCCCCGTACTGTGATGAGCGGTACCCCGGTAGCTCTGCCATTGTATGGAAATCCAATTCCAATAAGTGATAACGGACTTGATTGTATACTTATGTATGCTGGAATTTAATAATGTAACAATTTCGGCTATTTCATATTTATTTGAAAACCCTAGACCCTATTATAATACAGTCGAATTTCCTATCAAATGTTTTGGTTATCGTAAGGTAAAAACTTTTCCGTGTTTATGTGCGGGAAGTCTTACGAGATACCTTTTCCTTCCAAATGGTTTTCAAAGTTAAACAAGTTTAACCTGTTACTCACACCAGACCCATGTCTGACCCAAGTTGTTTATTTCTGTTTTATAAACTCTTGGGTACTCAAATTTTTACGAGTAGCCAAGGGATTCAGGTTTAGCTTTGACGAATTGTGAAGGAGCAATGGAGCAGGAGGCTTCGGCGTTCGTAGATATAGTATTCCGCTGTGTTGATATCTGTGTTAGAGTCTTGTATTGTATTTGAGTTGTAATATATAGACAGATGTTTATAACTGTCTAGTATGTGTTGTATAGTTGTGTAAACTCTGATAAGTGTTGTATACTATGTAATAGTTTATGTTATTAATATAATTTATTCTTTCCGCTGTGAGATAGTTGTTTTTGTTTCTTTCTTTCTTCTCTTCTTTTCTATTTTCTACCCCTTTCTTTCTTATTAATGATGCGTCATTCTGTGGAATGAGTGGCGGGTCATTACAAAGCGAGAACCTTGGCTCTGGTGGGTTTACTCATCAAGGATAGAGTCAGTGGTACCCTAGGATGAGTTGAGTACATATATACATATATATATGAGAGCGTACTTGTTATTTTCTTATATAAAGGTTTTAAAAATGGTTTTAAAACTGGATGATTTTATAAAAGCTTATATCATATTTATAAAGCAATAATTGGGTATTAAATAATAAATTAAGTAACATATATATACATATCCAAATAAGGATTGGATAAAATGAACTATACAAATAAGATGAATTAAAATGGTTATTGAGTTTAAATAGGATGATTGTTTTCCAATAAACACATAAATGTTTTAAGGAAGTAACCATTAGATATGAATAACTTGTAAATTAGAAAGGATGTAAATTGAAAAGTTTTGAAATTGTTTGAAATGTTAATAGAAATAATAAAGAGTATTATTTAGAATATTTTGAATGTGATCTTATTTTAAAATAAGAGTTGTTTGAAAGCATTAAAGGAAACTGTTTGAACTAAAACCAAAAGTGGTTTAAAATTTAAGGATAACTTAGAGTGTAAAGGAAATAATATGTATATATGAGGGATATACATAATATCAAAAATGGGTTGAAATAAACTCTAAATGTTGAGTTTTAAATTTGGAATGAGATGTGAAACCCAAGGTGATAAGTTTTTGAACTTATAAGATTATTAATGTGAAGTTTAAATTTTGAAGCAGGAATTCAAATTGGGTAAGGTTAATGAAATTAAATTGAATTTAACTTGGGAAAGTTAAATAAGCTAACAAGCAACCTGAATTGGAAATTTCGAGATGGAATTGGAATCTAACTTGGGAAGTTTAATGGTTAATTTGAATTGGGAGTTTGTGTGATCTCAAAATGGGTATGAGATCTGGAAATCGAAAATGGATGGATGTTTTAGAATAAATTGGATGATGTCATCCTATTGTTATTAATCATCTTTAAATTGTGAATTGGATTTGTTTAAATGAATGAGGAATGAAGTGTGGTAATATATCCATTATTGAGATAAAAGGGAAATTAAACTTTAATTTGAAATTAAGGATATGGAATTACTTTCTACTGAAAATTTGAATAATTGAATTTGTAAATTAAAATTGGTTTAAGAACTGGTTTCAGAACTGGAAGATAAAAATTGGGTAATAAATTGAATTTTTAAGATAAAATTGTTTTGAACTCTTATTTGAATTTTGAAATAAGTTAAGTAAAGATAATTTAAAATGGAATTTTGAGAATTGGACTTAGAATTAAATTGTTTAAAGATTGGGATTATTGATTTAAAAATAAAGGTAAATTTGATTTAAGGGATTAAATCAACATTTGAAAATTTAACTTGAATTTATATAATTCGAGATGGTTTAAAGTTGAGATTCAAATTTCATTAGTTCAAATTGAATTTAGCTTTAATTAACTAGAATTGAAGATGGATAAGTATAAAATTCAAATGGAAAATTTGAATTGGATTAATTTGAAATAAAATTGAAGATTGAATGATTTCAAATTCAAATGGGAATTGGGATTAAATCATATAGAAATTGAAATGATTTGAAATTGAAGTGGATTCAGTTTGAAATTAGTCTAAATTAATTTGAATAATTTGAAATTGTAATTGAAGTGAATATGTTTAAAATCAAATGGAATTTGATCTGAATTTGGAAAGAAATTGAGGTTAATTCAACTTGAATTGGGGATAAATCAAGTTCAAGGGAAGTTGAAGTTATTCAAATTAGAAGCGAGTCAATTTAAATGGAAGTGGAAATTTAAATTGAATTGATGGGGAATTGAACAGTTTGACTCTGGACTATTTTCAAAATAAATTGTTTTAATATAAATCTATTTTTCCAAACTATTTACTATACAACTTTTCTTTTTAAACCTAAAACTATCTTAAGCTTGTTTTACAATTACTTTTGGAACTATTTAACAATTTTACAACTGATTTATAAACTAATTACTGTTTTTCAATTGTTTTATAAATAATTACTATTTTTCAACTATTTACAATTACTTAACTATTTTACGGCTTTTTACAGTTAATAATTATTTTTCAACTACTTATTTATTTTAAAAAATTTCAAGCTATTTTCTAAATATAAAATGGTCGGGGTTCAAACTGTTATTGATTAAATACCCAACTGTGATAAGAATTGAAGTGATATTCCAAATGGGGATTAAGGCAAATGTGAATAAGTGAATAAAATCAAGGTAAGGATGAAAGGAAATTGATTTAACTGATAATCAATGAAGAGAAATACGTAGGATGTACGTATATTATTCTATACGCATAGTGATTTGATCTAGATTCGAGCACAGAATTTCGAGATAGTATTATCGATCCGATTTGGATTTTTCACTCGATTTTCGACGGCGAACCTGGATATGGATTTTTGATTGGTTCTGGATATTCTCTATCATAGTTGTGACTATGCAAGGAGAATGACGGTTTCTGATCAAGAAACCAGACCTGAGTCTGCACTAGGAAGTCGGGTGGACAATACTAGTTCGGAAGTGAAATTGTGTGATCGAGTGAGCGATCAGATTGATATAGCGTACGGATGATATGTGTACATCGTACGGGTTTGAATGAAATTGATATTGAAAATTTATGGATAAGAATTGTAAAATGGTCTTTGAAATGAAGAGTATATCTTGTGAAATATATGATGGGGTAAAAGGGAAATTGGAAATTTCTATGATTAAAGATTCACTTTATGAAGAAAAGTAATGTGGTTAATAACTTTATAAAAGAGTAATCAAATTTGAATATTTGATTTGGGATAAAAAAAGTTATATATCTTTGTTATATATGGTAAACTCCCCTTGTTGAATCTATTGGCAGAAGAAAAGGGTTTTGAAAGTATTTGAAGTATAAAAGTGAATTTATACAAGTATGAAGTGATTCAAAAATTTCCCAAGGTTATTATATATATATATATGTATATATAAAAAGGATTTTGTGAAAATGATTTTGAAGAAAAGTTTTGGGAACCTTTGAATTTGGAAAGGCTTTGATTTTTTAGGAAAATCAAATTTGGAAGTTGTAAAGCCTAGTTTGAAAGGTATCGATTTTGGGATAATCGATTTTGAGAAAGGAGATTTATATGAAATTCATACTAGGTGTATGATTTGGAAAATACTATATGTGTATAGTATAAAGTGTTTTGAAAGTGGCTCTGGGGAAAAAGGCGCTCCCTTGAATGAACTTCTCAAGAGTGCCACGGGGTGGTACTGCCTTGAGCCCTGGGGGGGGGGGGTTCTAAAGTTGATCCTGTGAGGAGTCCGGACAAACTAGTTCCTGAGGATTGTTAGGTAGCGAAAGTCGAGGGCGCTGATGCCTACAGGGGCATTTGGGTTATGCTGTGACGACAGTGTAACTTGATGTCGCTGCGATCTATTGTGTGGACCATAGCGAAAATCGTGTGGAGGATGAGTGCCAACAGTCTACACTTGATTTTGCCGGGATGGCAACGTAACATCGGTAGACTACGATCTATGGTCAAGTGGAGAAGTTTCATTCTTTTGGCAGTGAAATTCGAGGGCGCTGATGCCTACGGTTATAGGGTTTTTGCTGTGATAGCAACGTAAAGCCCAGGTATAACTGCGATCTGTAGCGGGTTCCATGGTGTAATCAAGTGGCGCGGAGGCCTACAGTTATCTATGGATTTTGCCGGGATGGCAACGTAACCATCGGGTTAACTGCGACCATGGATGGGGGTGATGATTTCCAGAGCATTCTCACCAAAGATATTTCCTCTATTTTCAAAAATGTTTTCGATATTTTCAATAAAATTATTTTTCAAGTATTTTCACTAGGTGATGAAATGGGTCTGCTAAGTACTTATAGATTTTCAGTCCTATGCCTGATCAACGTATGACCGAATTTCTATGAGAACAAGGATGGACTTGTTGAAACATCGAGTTATAAAAGTATTTTTATAAAAACTATTTTAGTAATATTATATAGGTATTAAAAAGTGTTTTAAAAATGATCAAAAAAAAATTATCTGATTTTAAGCATTTTCATAAATTATGGTTTCGTTCCTTTTCGAGGACGAAAAGATTCAAAGGGGGGAGGAATGTGACGACTCATATTTTTAACGTGGGTTAATTGGGTAATTAACCGGTTTAAATTATCAGAATATTAATTTTATAAGTTATCAAATCCATTTATTTACGTTTCCATTATAACATTTAATCTAACAATCTCAAGAATATTTAAATATAAAACTCTACCTTATTAACACCTAATATAAATAAATAAATAAATATATATATATATATAGAAGAATATAAATTAAGTAATTAAGCCTTGGCTAAGAATAAAAATAAAAATAAAAATATATGTTTAAGAAGGAATAAAAGTTTATAAGTAACTTATATGGTTGTATGAAACATAAGGTAAAAACATATAAAGTAACTATGGTAAAATATACATGAATACATATATATGTATGTATGGTAAACAAGACAAAATAATATGTATACCTATGTATGAGATGTGTGTATATATATATGAATGGATATGCATGTAAACAAAAAAGGAGACAAGCATTTAAAGCCAATACATGTTATCACATCAGACATAATATATCAAATCTAACAGAAGAAAAAAAAAGAGTGAGAAGCCTGTACAAGCTTCACCAGTACACTTTACCTCCTCTTATACGTACCTAGGCTTATAAAGCACACTGGGGCAAAGAAGAGAATAGTCAGGCTGCCAATTTAAAACCGAGAGATATAAAAGTCAGGGAATTAGAAAGTTAAGGGAAGAAAGATTAAAAAGCAGAACAGAGAAGGAGGTAAAGCAGAGACAAAGCAGCAGCAAAAACAATATGTGAGTAAACATTCTTATTAAAAGCTTAAGTAAATGGAAATCTGATTTCATGTGAATTACTAGAATAAAGTATGCTTTGCATGTGTATATATAAGTGTGATCTCTGTATATTTGTATGTGTTGAAGTGTGCATGTTGTATAACTGGGTATATCCCTGTTTCTTAACTTCAGAGTTTAAAAAATAAATCAAAATTTAAAATCTCTCCATACAATCTTTTATAGGATGAAGAATTTAAACAAGATATTTTTGTTTAAGCATAATCAAAGTTTAAAAATAGATTTAAGCAAATTAAGTTTGAAAATTTCCTGGAAAACAGGAAGAACAATAGAAAACTTAAGAACATGTTAAATCCATCGTGATGGTTTGCTGATTCATGTTTATAACTTGAATCTTCTTTGAAATTTAGGATTTTTAAAATGAAAATCATGATTTTTAGTTTTGTATCGAGTGTGTATTTCTGTGATGACCAGAAAATGGTTTTTGAGCAAATAATGGCGGCCGGGGGTACTCGGGTGGTCAAGGTTTCGTCTGAAGGTAGCTAGGAAGTTGTCGAGGCCAGGAAAAATGGTGGATGATTTTCTTCATCACTGTGGCGTCGAAATTTGATCGGAGAAGGGTTTAAGCCCTAAAATGGGTCGAGGTTGGATATATCATCACCGTGGCGTCTCTGGTGATTCGAGTTGCTCAGGATTTGGGGGAAAGCAGCGTAGAAGGCTGGCGAAGGTATGGCCGGAGGTTCAGGTGTTCCAGTGGTCGGGGACGTGAGTTCGAGGAAGCTTTTGGCAATGGGTTTTGGTTCCTGTTTCGACTGAGTATCTCAATTTCGATCGTGGGCTTATGCTAGTGATTTGGGGGTTGGGATAGAACGATTAGGTGATTGTCGGTGTGCCGAAGGTGTCAAGGATGGTCGGAGCTCTAGCGTTGATTGGTGCATGTGCACGGTGGTGCTGGGGTATCAGTAGGTTGGGTTGTGGAATTGACTCGAAGGGAAGTTCGGGTGTTTGGGTTAGGAACTCGGGTGGAGCCTCGGGTAGGAACGTGAGTGAAATTGTCTCAGTTTTAAAGTTTAAACTTAATTTTGGAAAAAATATATAGAAAGGAAGTGGTTTTACTCGGGCAGGACTCGAGTGATCTTCGGGTTTGACCCAAAGCAAGGTTCAACCAAGTTTTAAAAGTTTTTAAATAAAACAAGGTTTTGAAATTTAAAATAAATTTAGTTTAAAAGCTTTTTCTTAAATAAATTTCTTTATATAAAATAAATGTTTTCTTAACATTTGATTTGGAAGTTATATAAATTTTGTTAACCTTAATTTGTCAAGTTAAAATGTTATTTTATTTTAAAACTTAACTAAATGATTTAACTAGGTAAGTTAATTATAAAGATAAATTTTTTAAATATGCTAATGATAGTTAAGTAATTAATAAAGGATAATGGTTTACCTTAAAAAGCTAATTAAGGTTTTAATGAGTTGAGTCTGATTAAATTAATTAAGTAATTTAAGTTTAATTAATTAATTTAATTAATTAATGATTTAGGATTAATTAAGTTATAATTAAGGGTTGAATTAATTAATTAAAGATTAATTAATTGATAATTAAGAAAGAATTAATTAAGTAATTAAAGAGTAATTAATTTATTTAATTAATGATAAAAGGGTAGTTAATTAACTTAATTTATTATGAGTTAATTAATTAGAGATTAATTAATTCGTAATAAAGGATAGATTAATGAAGTAATTTGAGATTGATTATTTAAAAGATAATTACTTAATGTAAGTAATTAAAGGATTAATCTGTTGAGGGTTAATTAATTTAATTAGAAATTAAAGGTTAAATTAATTAATGATCAAGGTTAATTAATTGAGGATAATTAACCAATGGGATAATTACTTGATGAAAGTAATTAAAGGTAAATTACTTAAGGGAAGTAATTAAAGATTAATTACTTAGTGTAACTAATTAAAGGATCGATTAATTAAGGAAATTAATTAAGGGTTAGTTAATTAATGAAGGATAATTAATCAATGCAAGTGATTATAGGATAATTAATTTGAGAAATTAATTAAGGATAAATATAATTACTGTGAATAGGTGAAGGTTAATTAATTTGTGTTATTAATTAAAGGCTAATTACTTAATGTAATTAAAGAGGATAATTAAGGGATGATTAATTAATGGTTTGTAATTAATTAATGTTAAGTAAGCAGGATTAAAAGTGATTAAGGAAATTAATTAAATTTATTTAAATTAATTGGAATGGTGTGACTAATTTATCTTGCTTATGAATAATTAAATGATATTGTATGCCTTGGATTACTTGATATCTTTGATAAGTGATTTGTGATGCTATGTGATATGATATGATTGGACTGAACTGAGATAATATGGTTTGTCTATCTGTGATGAATGGCTATGTAATGTGTAATTCTGGATATAAATGGAATTGTTTAAACTTAAACAGCTTTGTCTTTTTTAGTTTATCTTAATTTGTTAACAATGTATGCACTAATCAGACACAGATATGAACACAGAATCAAACACAGATGCAAATATAAAGTAAAAGCAGTGAAGGAAAGAACACACCGGATTTTATACTGGTTCGGAGTTACTCTACATCCAGTCCCGCACAACTAAGTACGGATTTCCTTTCAAAATCAATTCAACAATTAAAACCCTCGGTTTCAAGGCTACGTGGTACACCCTCCAGAATCACAATCCTTTGGGTAGAGATACTTGATTTCCGGGGCAACAAGTTCACCCAACTGATTTCCAGGGCTACAATCACACCTTCTCTCGCTCAATTGATTACAAAAAGTCTATAACTCATATTAGCACTTGGATCTTGTAGAGATAGTGGAGAGAATCAAAACCAGAAATTATCTAGTTAGATTCGATATTGATTTCGGCAGAGTAATGGTGTAATTTGTAAATAAGAAAGTGGAGAAGAAGAAGAGAAGTTAAATCAGAGAAAAGTATTATAAAATTCGTTGAAACTGACCCCTATTTATAGAAGAACAACAGCCATGACCATTCATGAAAAGTTATGGCGAATAGACACTTCTTTTGAAATTTGAATTTTGAATTAAACTGTCACCATGTCGACTTGGTGCATATGGGCATGTCGACATCCCTCAACCAAATTTGATGTTTTGAATTTCTATAAAAATAATATTTATCTTATATTAAAACTTTACAAATATACTTGAATATAGTTGAAATTCATAAGTAAATATAAAGAACAATATATATATATATATATATATATTATTTAACTATAATTTAAATCAAAGTATAAATAATTTAAAAGTTAAATATATTATTTGAAAAGATAGTTTAAAATTAGGAGAAATTTTGACTCTGAAAATAAAGATGTTTTGAGGCTAAAATTATTTTAAAAACGGAATCGAGGGTTTTGAATCTTTTTAAAAGGAAAATTTTGAAATCATTTCGAAAACAAGATAATTTTGAAAAATCATTTGAATTAAGCTTAGTGGATACAAAACAATGTCCTACTAGATTTTCGTAGGTTCCATCCTACTTAGGGTTCCATCCCTTTAACGGGCTCGAAGTGGATTCCATTCCACGAATAAATTGGATATTAAGATGCCAGTGCTTTTCTATAAGTTTTAACAAATATTCCTAATAAAACAAACTTAACCTTGAAATCTTGAACTCTTGATAATCTTGATACTCATGAGTCTTCTATCTCTATATCTTGAATCTCTATACTGTACAGTCTTCATTCTTGATACCTGCATGGTTAGATCCTGCATATACATATATATCTAAACTTGTAATGTTAGTATTTATATTTTATAATCTATTCTAAGGTTGTTGTCATCAAAACCATCATCTCATGGACTAACAATCTCCCTCTTTTTGATGATGACAACCTTTGTTTATAAAATATCACTTCTATCCTAATACTTCTAATAACTCCCCCTTAATCTATGCCTAACTATCCTATTTTATACTTCTCCCCCTTTGTCATCAACAAAAACTTACTCTAAACTAGATAACTCCAAACTATATAACTCCCCATAAACTTATCACTCTATGACGTGTGATTATAATGATAGTGTTATCATAAATAATTAACACTTAAATCTAATACAAAAATATAATCCTAAACTATTAACTATCCTAACTAAGTAAACCCATCAGTACATACCCGAAACCACTTCGATTTGTAATCTACAATAATGCTTTATGGATTTGACTTTGGAATAAATAGGCTGGAATGGAATAAATATAGTAAACTTGGTCATTTAATCTGAGTAATGATACTTAGATGATTGTAGGATGTGTATTTGACTATGGCAAGTTAAAACTTGTAGTGAAGTACGAGTTACCCCGGGTTTTAAATAAGTTTTATGCATTAGTATTTCTTGTTAGATGGGTTTACTCATGCTGGTTTCCAGCCTGACCCGGGTGTTACTTTGATGTAATGCTCGGGTCAGACTGAGTATTGCAGATTTTCAGGTAAGGACGTTCTGGAGCTCAGGAGACGAGCTGGGTGGCAGGAACGTATGGAGTGTTTTCGCTATGATATATTTATGTTTATCTAAGATATGTTGATTTGTATATGTCCAGTGATTGTGTATGTGTGAACTCTGACGTATTAAAATATAATTAACAGATATAGTATTCTTTGTAAACTGGTATTATTTGATATTATATTTTGATCTGCTGCGAATGTGAGAATCTGTGTTGTGTTTCTGTTTCTTCTTCTTCTATCTCTTTCTTCTTTTTCTAACTATCTGGAATTTTTCGGGATCGAAAATTTCGGGTCGTTACACTAAACAAACCATCGGCCCGGACAGTTATAACAACCTGTCCTCACAAATGCTATTAAATAAAACAACTAATGCAGCGGAAATAAAATACACGTGAATATGACTTGGAATTATCCAGGTCGTCTCCTAAAGCTCCCAAGCATCCAAACTAGATCTATAAATATGCTCGGTCTAATCCAAGCATTATAAGAAATAACACTTGGATCATTCTAGTAAACCAACGTGAGAAACACACCTCAATTGGATTTTAAATGTTTATAGAAACCTTTCTAAACAAAAGTATCTCGTAAGACCATACCGCACATATACATGGATGGGTTTTTACCTTATGATAACCAAACCATTTGTATTAGAAAATCCAGTTATATTATAATAATGTCTAAATGTGAAAATATCAAAAATCAAGTAGTTATGCTGCTCGTGAGTGTACATCACAATAATACTAGGTATATAATCAAAATCGTATGAGTCCACTAATTGTGTTGGATTCCACAGAGGCGCCTTCAGTACTTCGAAAACGGTCGTCCTACAGAAGGATCAGAGTTATCCATCTGAAGCAACAAGACATCCCTGGTGATGTAAATAGGAAATACATAGCAGGCCCCAAAAACTGTCAAGCCGAGTGCATCGCTCCATGCATGCATAACAGCTGTAGGTAACTCTAGGAAGGAGATGACTACACCCTTATGGGTTAGCTAAACCCCTGGCTATGCATCATATCTATGGTTTTAGTCATTACCACTGGTGAAGATACGTCCAGCATTCCAGCTCACACACCGCCACCCGAATAGATCACAGAATCCCACATGAATTCCCATACCCCAACGGGTCTCGGAAGCACACATGGATTTCCACATCTCAACAAGGATCTCGAAATCACACATGAATTCCCACACCCCAATGGGTCTCGGAATCAGACATGGATTCCAACGTCAAAAATATATCTTAGTATCACACATGGATTCCCATACCCCAACGGGTCTCAGAATCACACATGGATTTCAAAATCTCAATAGAACACGAAATGTAACATCCCATATCTAGAGGCCAAAAGCTAAGCGCTACAGATGCTGCAGTCATCCATAGTATTAACTTCTGGTGACAAAATATGACAATGCTAATGGTGTTCATAATATCAGAAGCACTTGAATATGAACAAAATCAAATAATTCCAAAAATAACATTTTAATGATTACATTACAAACAAATTCATATCCAGATTACATAATCCCTTAATCGTTTCCTAGGTAAAGATCAATTATAATTACAATAATACACCAAGAGCGACATATGGCGATGCCCCCTTGGTTGATCAGAGTTAATATAGTCATATTTGTCTATATATATACAGCGGAATCAAAACAAAATGAAACTGTGAATCCTAATTAGCTATCCGTCAGCCACCTGCACGTCTCCAGAAGCTTTATTCGCCAAAAGGACTAAAACCTGAAAACCTTAACCCTTAGCCTACTCAAATCAATTTTGAGCACCCGAGAGTCTAAGGGAAACAAAAACTTCGAGTCAGACATAAAGCCTGCTGTGAATAATTCTGTTACATCTCTGTTTACTGATATTAAGTGAGACCACGCCGCTTAGCGGAACGGGTTTCCCCTCATTGATATCCTCTTTAAAACATATATTTTGCAAATCCTTTCCTGTAACCAAACTGGTTAATCAAACTGATTATATCAAAACAACAATATCCTTTATGCTAATAAATGGACTATTTATCCATAAAACAAATAATAAGCGGACTATCTGCCCACAACATAATAGCAAGGTCCATTATGCTAACAAAAGGACTATTTGTCCGAAACATAATAGCAAGGTCCATTATGCTAACAAATGGACCATCTGTCCATAAAACTGGCCGACTGCGCGCAAACTGGACTAACTGTCCGAATCAAAATGGACTAACTGTCCGAATCATTTTCTTAGGGTTAACTACACCTTATCTTTTTCCTTGAAAACCTTTTCAAAATGATTTAACCTTTTAAATCATACCTTTACAAGGAAAATATATTCTTAGCTTTACTCTAAGCTATTTTGATGTGGTATATATATACTTTACTCAAAAGAATGTTGATGAATTTTACTAAGGATTAGCTATCCTTCCAAAACAAGTTAAAATCCTTTTTAACTTGAAAACACTTAGGCTATATTGCCTATTTAACACATCTGAAACCTTTGTTTAAAACCTTTAAACAACCCTTTTGAAACCCTTGAAGGTAACCCCTTCGAAACCACTGAAAGTGCCCTTTCGAAACCATTAAAAGTCTTTCCTTCGAAAGCTTCAAAACATTAGACATCCCTCTTTAAAACTTTTAAATAATGCCTTTTGAAAACATAGGAAAAACCCTTCTTTTCAATCCTTTTGAAACCCTAAGGAACCACCCCTTTCGAAACCATTCATTAAAACATTTCGAAACAGCTAAAACTCAATCCTTTTGAAAGCACTTTGGGTTCAATTTAAAACATATGGAAACCTTTCAAAACAATTCAAAATTTCATCCCTTCAAAACCTTTGAAAATCATCTCAGTCGAAACCATGTGGATTATGCCTTCAAATAGAGCAAAAGAATCATAAACCCATTAAAATCGAAAGCATCTGTTTCGAAACCATTTAAAACTATATCTTTCAAAACCAATTTGGGTTTTACTTCAATCGTAGAAAAAGGGTCTTAAAAAGATTTAAGTCGAAAGCGTTTGTTTCGAAACCATTTCCTAAGCAATGAAGAGATGGTGTCGAAACCATCCCTTCGAAAGCATTGGAGAGGTGGTCAGGTTTTTAGAAAACAAAACAACCCTTTCGAAACCATCTGGATCGAAAGGTAGAAAGCGGCAGCTAAAGGCTTCGACTCAGTCGAAAGCAGTCATTTAAAAAAAGTGCAACTCAATCGAAACCATTCCTTTTAAAACCATCTGACCCAGTCGAAAGCTAACCAAGTCGAAAACATCTTAGTTGAAAGCAAGCGGGCACATTTTCCTTTAAAAATCAAAGCAAAACCCCAACCCCTTCGGAACCCCTGGTTTCGACTCTATACCTTCCGCCTACATCCAATTCACTACATACCGGTAAACTGTTACCATGTGCATTGGTTTTGACAGTGTCGGAGGTGAAGGAAAGAAGGCAGAACCTAGTGCCGAAGGTGTCGAAACAGTGAAAAACATGTTTATGTGTACTTTTAAACTATTTCTTTTGTACCTAACCTACCTTGTTTGTTTAAATCTGATTGGTTGCCAATGTAATTTTTCCAAAAGTTCTACCGACTTTCCAGATTTAAAAATTCAAATTATTTTACAAAAAGCCCCTTCTCCTCTTTTAATTATATAAAACATTTAAGTCTCATACCTTAAATAATTTTATATAACCGTTAAAATACTTAGGAAAATTTTACAAAAATTCTAGAAAATCTCTTTTAATATGTTCTTTAACATATAAAATTTCAGACCCAATTCCTTTATTATTTAACCGTAAATAATTTATAATCCAAAATAACATTTTCTTTACTAGAAAATTCATATAAATTCCATAATAATTCAGAAAATTTTGAAAATTGAAACCCATTTCCAAAATAATATTTATGATCTTCATAAAAATTCGTAAGGCATTTGGATGTCATTTTATAGGGTTTCACCTTAAAACATATCATAAATTCAATTTGAATAACCATAATTCATCAACAAGTATACATGTTCATTCCATAATTCAAAAACATAGCAAATCATTGCAAAATATTCGAAATTCATCTTAAAACCAAAAAATCAATCAAAAATGAGATGTAAACATTATTCACCTTAACTTTAGAGATTATAGAGATTGAGATGTGAATGGATTTGATTTGAATTAGTTTCTTCCTTAGCTTTTCTTAATCTTCTTCTTCTTTCCCTTGTTAATGGTGGCCGACCTTGGGTTATAAAAAATTTCAAATGAATTGAACGTGTATGTGATACACGGCCTAAGGGAATAGATATAGGAATGTGAATATTAGGCTCAGGTCCTTAATAAGTTTCAAAATACACAAAAACCTCAGTAAAAAAAGTATGTAAATTAGGTCCCTGGAATTAAGTTACTAAGTAATTGCATATAGTTATGCAATTATTCACTGAATAATTGCAGACATTTATGCAATTATATCCAAAAGTTGCATAAATTTATGCAATTTTTCGGTGAATAATTGCGGAAATTTCCGCAATTTTGTTGTTGAATAATCGCGGAAATTTCCGCAATTTTTTGGTGAATAATTACGGAATTTTCCACAAATTTTCAGTGAATAATTATGGAAATGTCTGCAATTTTTTGATATAATTGCATAAATGTCTACAATTATTCACTGAATAATTGCATAAGTGTATGCCATTATTCGATAACTTAATTCTAAGGACCTAATTTACAAACTTTTTTTACTGGGGTTTTTGTGTATTTTGAAACTTATTAGGGACCTGTGCCAAACTGTCCCTATAGGAATAGCCTCTTTCCCATTTTACCCCTCCACTATTTCATGTTAAACTCTTCTTTTAATTCATTGTTTAAATGGCAAGGCTATACCTTAATTAAACTCTAATCTCAATCCCCTGATCAACACATTATTTTATTTTATTTAGCTAATTGAATATTCTAAATAATGTTACAAAAAATTTGGGGTGTTACGCGAAACTCCTCCAAAGGACACGTATATGGTTTTCGGAGTGGTTACGGTACGAGTCATCTCTTACGAGTACATTTCCCTGCTTATCGGGTGCTTTAAAAGCCAATCGTCGATTTTCTAGAATACTTAATATTGGTTCTTTTGGAAATAATCAGACAATACATAAGAACGGAGATCACCCTCTAACTGTTTATGTGCATGGATCTCCTCCTCATTTGTCCTAGAAGAAGAACAAAACGAGTTTATACGTACAGTATAGTACCACTAACAGTAACTGCACCATATAATCCTCGTATTTCTCTTATATATTTCCAGAGTTAAAATCCTTAGGTGTTAAGTAGGGAAATATTTCTGTACAACCAAAATTAAGAAGGATTACATATTTAGGCCAAGATTTGATAGTCGGTTATTTAACTATCAAATAAACAAACATTCCAAACAGAGATTACATTTTCCATGGAAACCGCCAAGCCTCTCAAAGTTAATCTTTCATTAATTTCATTTCTAAAATATTTATCCAAATATTCATATACTTATCTCACAAAAATAAGTATTTTCACAAACCATTCCTTTTAAAACTTGGAAAATCCTTTTTACATACTTATAAAATGGTATAAGTATGTTCACCAAACACTTAAAGGGATTTTCTATTTCAAAATCGTATCAAAATGATCAAACCCAAATGTCATTTAAAACAGAGTTACAAATAACCCATAACACCACTCCTTTCCATAAATATTTTTTATTTCATAAATATCTCCTTTATAAATCTTCAAATCTATTTATAAAACTTCTTTACAAATCTCCAAGTTTTATTTATAAAAATACTCTATTTATAAATCTTAAAAATCATTTATAAAACTCTATTTTATAAATCTCAAAAATCTATTTATAAAATACACTTTTATAAATCTTCAATTCAATTTATACAACTTCCCCTTTTAAACATCTAAAACTTCTATAAGCCTCTTTTCTAAAATCGTTCAAAACCCAACTTCCTTTCAAATTCCAAACCTCTTTCAAGTTAATAAGCTCCTTTAAATAAATCCTTTCTATTAGATAAAAACCTTTCTAAAATCCTCCATTTAAAAATAATTCCTTTTGTAAACATTTCATTATTTAATTATAAGAAATAAAAACTTTAACCTCATAAAAATACAACTCTAAACATTTTAATAATATAATAATAAAAATTTAAAGGATATTAAATAATATAATAAAATAACATCAAAACAACTTTTTAAAATATAATTGATCGACTTTAAACAATATTACTATTAAAATAATTACCTAGCTTAAAATAATCATTAATATAATAATTTATTATCTTTAAACAACCTAAATAAATAATTAATTTTTAAATACAATAATTAACTTTAAATCATTTTAAATATAATAATTAACTTTACTAATGAATTAATTTTACAGAACACTTTGTAAAATAAAATTTTAACAAAACACCTTGTTAAAATAATGATTAATAATCACTTTACTTCAAATTTATAAAATTCGAAGTTAATTTAAATCCATAACTTTCAAATTTCAAAAAGAGGCTTAGTGGCCACAATGGTACATTAACAAGCTACCATTGTATTCTATTTAGCTTCTCAAGTTAAATTACATGTATTTACATAAATATGCATATATGTAAACCAAATCCATAATTAACAATCAATTGTTAACGCATCACTTATCCAGTATAAATCAACTTACACTTAAATAAATGTCCAAGTTTATGTAACAGTAGATCGAAAATTTATTCTACTAAACAAATTGTCATCCAAAATAAGCTCTTCCATTTTTTATTAGACTGTATTTATTTGGCCAAATAGATAACACCAAATCAGTATGCTTAAATTTACTACATTATTATTCAAACAACGTAATTTTTTATCAGTATTATTATATCACTTTATACATTATCCGTTTTCATAAATGATAGTTTATCCAAACCAAACAACCAGCAAATACAACATCCAAGTAGGGAATAAATAATTTTTATCTAATATATAACATACCGATTAACTAAAAAGGTAAGTTTAACTCATCAAAATTCCAGTTATCGCTACCACGTTCTGGTTCCTTCTAAAATCGAACAGCTTTCGAATTTAGCACAAAATTCCAATAGCTCAAACCTTAACCAATCCAATTCCAAGATGTAGATATCGTCATTATAAATCCAACGCGAATAACCGCGTTCGATTTCGATCTTGTATGAATAAGTTATACATTTTATAAGCTTTCGATTTAAAATAATATAATTATTCCACTTAACAACTCAATTACCAAATTAATTACCATAATCCCTCACTCTAGTTCCTTCTTCCTCCTCCTTAACCCAAATGTGTATAGGTGATACCCCAAAACCCACAACTACTGTTCGACGAATGGATTTCACCGTTGTTAATCTCTTCTCGAACTCGATGCGCCCATACATAGATTGCCACACACGAATGCCTACGTCGGATCGCGATCCGACACCATCTGCTGCCCCTATCATCGGTCAACGCCTCAGTCCCTTAACATCGTCAAACTTTCGCCAAACTACTTCTCTAGCCTCCTCAGTTTCAACCATGCCACCCAATCGACCATCGACCTCCTTTACCAAAAAGCAACACGCCTTCCTGCTCTCAACCCCTAACAACCATGTGACACTACCCTATGCCGCACCCTTCCAAACTCTACACGTCGAAGCCCCTACACAAGACAAACACTATCCTACCCTTCGAATTACCTAATGACACCTAGATCAAACCCTAGGCCTAACCCTAGCTCACTCTCAAAGCACAACCATCTCCCAAACTCCACCGCAACCCACCAAACTACCCTAAATTCGAAGCCAAATTCATTACGAGTCCAAAGGTTCCAACTTTGTATTTTTTTTGTAGAGTAGAAGTTTCTGTTTTGATTTTTAAAGTTTTGAAATCTTTCTTCTTTTTTTATAAACATGGGTACAAGAGGTGGAAGGAGAGAAAGAAAAGGGAAGAGAAAAATGGCTTGTTGATGGAATAATTGCTTAAGCGTTGACTTTTATTTATTTGCTATTTTCGGCACCTCGCCGCATAAATTCTCGTTCACGTACAAACAGCGAACGACAAAACCAAAATACGATCGTCCTCAAAGCAGCGATGCGATCTCAAAAAAATGATAATTTACACTGGCTTACTGGTTCTGTAAAATCATAAAAACACTACTGTTTGCCAATAAATTGTCAAACAAATAATTTCAATATTTTCCAAATTAAAAATTATGGAAAAATCAAATAAATTAAATTAAAAATACATCAATAGAAATAGAGTCATTATATTAAAAATAATTTTTCTAATTATTTATTCAAACCATTTATTACTGAAAATAAATTTACAAAATGAATTCATCGTTATTATTCATTTATTTAAAATGAGTAAATAACACTACTAACCAGTTTAATTAATATTCCATTTAAATCTTGATATATAAATCACTATTCAAATATTAAGTTCAAAATTCAAATATTAAATTCATAATTCAAATATTTTTAAATAATCCTTATATTTGAATCCAAGTTTAAAACCTTAAAAACCAATTATTCAAATAATTAAAATTAATAAAATATTTAAATTCAATGACCAAAATCCTGAGTTGTTACAAAACAGCTTTATTACAAATAAGATTAATTACAGTATTTGATATATAATAAATTACACAATTACCCCAACGTCATATCACTAACTTTCTCAATCTCCCACTTGCACTTGGGATCAATCATGGATTCTCAATCCCACTCATTCGAGCACTTTACTCAGAACTGATCAAGCTAGTCCTTTAGTGAATGGATCTGCTATATGTTATTCTTACTATCTGCTCCGGTAATCATTATTCCATCATTGACAAACTACCTTATTATGTGGAATTTCCAAAGTACGTGTCTTGTTTTCTTGTGAGCTCTTTGTTCTTTCACAATCTGCATTATGACGTTATCATAGAATAATGTCATGGGATTCTCAACGTTTGGAATCACACCTAGCTTAGTCATAAATTTGCACATCCAAACCACTTCTTTAGCTGCTTCGTTTAAGGCGAAGTACTCACCACCATTGTTCAATCAGCTACTATCTCTTCCTTGAAACTATTCCAACTTACCACTCAACCATTTAATGTAAATACATGACCCGATACTAATTTAATATTACCAATATCACTCTGGAAGCTTGAATCTATATACTCCTTCATAAGAAGGTATTCATTCCTATATATTAGGAATAAGACTTTGTATTTTGTAAATACTTAAGAATGCACTTTATAGCCGTCCATTGTTCTTCTTCAAGATTTGACTTATATAAGCTAATGCAGCCTAATGCATAAACCACATATGGTCTCGTACATAGCATATTGTACATAATGGATCTGATTACAGATGCATACGGTATCCTCTTTATATGCTCTTTCACCTTATTTGTATGAGGAGAATCCTTCATCAAAAGGAAAAATTATAATTACGATATAACATTTCTGTGCTTAGAATTCTCCTGCTAAACTTTTTAGTATGGTGTCTATGTACAGGGATTGGGACAATCCTACCAACCTTTTAGATCTATCTTTATAGATCTTAAAACCAGGTACATAGGTTGCTTCTTTCAAATCCTTCAAGGAGAAGTTCATGGACAACCAAGTTGTCACTGATTGCGATAACGATACGGCATTACCAATCAGGATTAAATCTCGACACCTAGAATGATAAACATTATAGCACTTCCTTGTTTTTTCGATACACACACACTTCCTCTGTGTTTTGATAAAAACCAAACGATTTGATTACTTTATCAGAACACTAATTCCAACTCTTGAAGCTTGTTTAAGACCATATATTGATATTAACAACTTACAAGTCTTTCCCTCACTCTCACTAACCTCAATATCCTTGGGGTATGACATGAAAACGGTCTCTTTCAAATCACTATTTAGAAACATAGCTTTTACATCTATTTACCACATTTCATAGTCGTAGAACGCGATAATATCGAGTAATATCTAAATGGACTTTAGCATGGCTATAGGTGAAAACGCTTCATCATGGTTAGCACCTTGAACTTGATGGAAAATTTTCACAACTACTATTTCTTTATTGGTCTCTACTTTTCCATCTACATTCAGTTTCTTCTCAAATATCCATTTATAGCCATAATGTTTGTCTCCATTAGGTACATCATCTAAAGTCCATACTTTATTTATGTACATAGAATCCATCTCAAATTCATAACTTCAAGCAATAGTGTAGAATCTTGTCGAAATGTGAGGGAAGTGTCATCTTCTAGGACACAATCCTCTTTCTCGTCATCCACGAGGAAAACGTGTTATCTCTTTGTGCACGAGATTCTCTATTAGACCTTCTAATAGGTTGCTTGTTATCATATATTGGTAAATTTGATCCTTTCGCTTATTAGTACCTGTATTAGTTTCTAGGTTATCATCCAAGTCTCTAATTTCAGTGTTAGTTTCTTTTGATAGTAATTCATTTTCTTAAAAGTCAACATGTTGAGAAATAATGACCTTTTGTTCTTCTGTGTTTAGAAAATATATCCCATAGAATCTATAGGATATCTTATACACTTACACAACATTGATCTCGCCTCAAGCTTATTAGGGCAACCATTCTTAACGTAGGCTACACAACCCACACCTTCAAATAGTTGAGGTGGGGTTTCTTCCCATACACCATTTAATATAGTATTTTAAGCATAGATTTGGATGGCATCAAATCAACATATGCAGTACGAATTCTAACTCGTGTCCCCAATAGTAAAGAAGTGACTCAATCCCACTCATCATAAATTGAACAATATCTAATAGAGATTCAATCTCAAAAGTACGGTTGATGATGAGTGAAGTTGCGTTAACTTCTTTCTGTAAGGACTTGCACTTAAGAGTAAGTACATAAGGTTAAATTTAATTTCATCTTAAGCAAAGTCTATAAAATCATACAAGATAAGAGTTGATGAAACAACCAATACATATTTTAGGTCAAGGAGTTGACAGGTTGTGTGAGTCGAGGGAATGCATGTATACTTGTTAGTATGGGATCTTGTGTAGACCACCCTAAATGAGTTTAGGATGGGTCAATATTGATTTTCTAATTTATGTTACGAACATTTGTCTCGACTTGAAAACCAAATCATTTTTATACATATATTGGCAATTGATAAAATATTTATGAATACATATTCCATTGCAATGAGAAGCAAATATTACATCAAGAATCATTAACTTCATGATGATAGAATTTCTTTTAGTAATTATTTGTAGAAAATATATTTTAATACGATCCAAAGATAAAACTGATTACAAAGAATGAAATGAATTTGACCAAATCTAAATAGACACAAATATTTAGAATTTCCAATAAGAACTCTCACACATTAAAGAGAAACTATGATTTTCTTACCGATGTTAAGAATAGAATTTCCTTAATTGTCAATAAGTCATTAATAGCATTAACTCTAACATATGGCATGATGCGCAAATCCAAAATGGATTCCACGTATATTACCAAAATATGATTTGATAGTTGTACCCAAAGGGATATGATACATTGACTGCAAAGTGTCTCCGAGAAGATGATCAATGTAGTTGGAGGATGGTCAGCTACGTTGAATGAATAACATCGTAAATTTCAATTATTAAAATTAACATAATAGATTTGTTATTCAACGTATTTAAGTTAATTTGGATTTTACTCGCAGAAATATCGCTTGATATGATTTTGAGTTTTGGTATACGTATGTTGAAACATAAATTCTAAATAATGATTTAGAATATGCTATTTGCGCTTAATAACCAAAGTGTCTCGAAGTCAGTGAGAGCGATTTTGATAAAGAAATCAAATTGTTTGAATTTCAATAAAAATGCAGAGGAAGCATGTATCTGTAAGAAAGCACTATAAAGATACTAAAGTATTTAAAAACTATAAGCATAAAACAAACTTATGACAGTTATCGATGTAATCATGTTAAAATCATTTTAGTCTGGCTATTTAATTCTCAATATTAGATTTGAAATTGACATCTTTTAGAATCGGTATAGAAAAATATTGGGATTATCCTAAATTGACATCTTTTAGAATCGTACATGTAGTATTGCATACAGTATCGCATTTCGCTTATGTATTTAATACATAGGGCAAGTATCAAATTGAGTTAAGATCACTAAATAATAGTTTAGATTGGTTTTTGTATTTACAAAATACTAAAGAATTATTTATAGAAACAACGAACTTCTTATAAAGAAGTGCAGAAACTCAAACTTTATAAGCGATATCAAGTATACTATGTCAATCCTAAATCATATTCAATCTTAAGTTAAGAACTAAGTTGGAAATGTTCCAAACAATAAGCAATGGCCGATTTAATTAAAGGCTAAGTGCATCGCCTTGAATAACGGTGTGATAAAAGAGGTACAAATAAATGTGCAAATGTCTAACCATGCTAAGGGTGATTCCAAATGTTGAGAATCCCATGACATTGTCATATGATAATAATGTTTCCATATAGTTCGTGAAAGAACCTAAAGCTCACTAGAAGTCAAATAACATACTCTGAAGGGTTCCACGTGATAAAGGCAATTTATTAGCACCAAAGAGAGTTAATTGAGAGAGTGGACAACTAAAATAATATAGCATATCCTCTCTCTTCTTAGCCATGAGAAAACCGTAGTTTCTCCCTTGTGCATGAGATTCCGCATTAGACCTTCTAATAGGTTGGTTGTTATCTTATATTGGTGAATTCACTCCTTCCACTTATTTAGTCCCAGTGTTAGTTTTTTGAATCGCATTCAAGTCTATAACTTCTTTTTTATTTTCTTTTAATAGTAATTCATTTCCTAAAAAGTCAATGTATTGAGAAACAATGACGTTTTTTCATTTTGTTTAGAAAGCATATCCCATAGAATCTCTGGGATATCTTATAAACTTATATAGCACCGATCTCGCAAGCTTATAGGGGCCACCATTCTTAAAGTAGGATGGATAAAGCCACACCTTCAAATACTTAAGGTGGGGTTTGTTCCCATACCACATCTCATATGGTGTCTTAGACATAGATTTGGATGGCATCAAATTCAGCATTTGCGCTGCAGATTCTTACGCATATCCCCAATAAAAAAGAGGTGACTCGGTCTCACTCGTCATAGGCTGAACCATATTTTACAGAGTTCAATTCCTTCTCTCTGAAACACCATTTTGTTGCAGAGTATAAGGTGGAGTGATTATGATAGAGTTAGAGGTATGCTATAGTGGCAATTCTATAATTCGTTACACATATCTAACTCTATGACCAATCTTGTTCATAATAAAGGTATTTGATTTCAATTATATACTTTGTCTTATAGTGATATAATTAGTTAAGTAATTAATTTAATGTATATAAATTAGAAAATAATTAAATGAAATGTTATATGATTATAGTTGCAAACAGTTGTAATCGTGAGTTATTAATCACAATATAAAATAACATTTTACATTAAATATTCCTAATCAAGATGTTTTGAGAAAGGATATCGATTCATCTGTTGAGATCAAAGCAACTATAGTCAACTCAATGTCAAAGTATATGGCCAGCAGCATGGTTAATAATAAATGTTATTGTACTGAGGAATTTGTGTTTGGACCAACTGAGTTAAATGTCGATATTGTAGTTTTGACCGAAACCAAATTCCGCAAGTCCGAAAGTGATATAGGTTTGATAAAAAAAATTGGTGTAAATAATCATTACTATCGAGTACCACTTTAAATAGTAAAATTGAAATTCACCAAATAAGCAATAAATTCGATCGAACTGTCATATCATACCAGATGCTAAGGTGATGTGTGAACATTAATATTCGAATTGTTTGATGTTAATTACTGACTGAATTTACATCTTTGAGTCACACAACCGTAATGCTCAATTATTTGGAAAATCATATGATTTAATTAATTTATGATATGTTATAGATTAATTAAATTAATTAATATTTGAGAAATTATAATTGATTTGTTGATTTGGAGTTGTTTGTAATTATTTGAACGCATATATAAAAGTTATATTTGTGTGCATCGATGTACGATATCGATGTAACTTTAAACGGGTTTGAGTAAAAGATAATGGCACTAGAGAATTATGGAACTCTATTGACATACGATGGCTATTATAATGTTGACCATGCATTAAAGTGGAAAGGGTGGAGAGAAGGAATTAAAGGAATTAATTAGTGAAGTTTCAATTGAAAGAAAAGTAAGGTTTTATTCTTTCAATTAAAAAAAATCCACTAATCCATTTCATTCATTCCATTGTTTTATCTAAAATTATATCCCTTTTTCCTAAACTAAATCAACTCCAAATCAAAATGAAATCCATCAAGTTAAACAAATCATAAGTGGTTTATCCATCTCTTGTAAGGGTGTGGATCTTGTAGATCTTTGGAGAAATCTTTATTCAAGGTGCAAATCATAGGCTACCTCTTTAGCTAGTATTTTAAATTTATTATCATTTATATTTACATCATTTAACTATGTAGATTAGAATTTATATATGACATAACAAATCTTTATGTGCCTATATTGTCTTATTCAAATTGTATATTCACATTGTTTAAATTAAATAAGAAAAAATAAGGATACATGAAAACAATTTAATATTACCAATTGAATTTGTTTTTAAGGTTTGAAACATGAAAAGATTTTATTTAATACCAATTAAACTTTTTTAAAGGTATTTATTTAAAAAAAATGGTTATAAAAGTTAAAGTTTTAAAGATTTAATTTATTGACAAGTTATACAAAGTTTAAACAATTTCCTTAAACAAGTGTTCCCATTCAAATTTCAAAAATAGATATATGAAAACATCATTATAAACCTATTTAATTTGTATAAAAGGTATTCATTTAAAACAATAGTTATAAAGGTTAAAGTCAAATTTTAACTAGTTGTATAAATTTAAATAGTTTCTTCAAACTAGTTTTATAATTTAGATTCTAAAATGGATTTTGTCTAAAAATATAGATACATTTTGGATTCTTCCTAAGTCAAAGCTAGATATCAAATTGTTGATTTTAAATTTTGAAACACTTAAAAATAGTCATAACTAATTTTAATATGAATAAGGGTTTAAGCGTTCAAATTGTTTTGAAATGGTATCAAATGATTAAATAAAGGAGAAAAATCCCTCCACCTTTTCTCT
The DNA here is from genome assembly GCA_030737815.1 of Allium fistulosum. Classification (NCBI taxonomy): domain Eukaryota; kingdom Viridiplantae; phylum Streptophyta; class Magnoliopsida; order Asparagales; family Amaryllidaceae; genus Allium; species Allium fistulosum. The sequence continues at coordinate 633,486,052 of CM060908.1, read as the reverse complement.
TCTTTAAGGGTGGAAAACTACGGACAACAAAGACATGTATAAAGGGTGAATGTGTCTGTTGCGATGTAAATCTCAACACCTGTAGACGTATATAAACCATGTACATTATTTATATGTTGCACGTGCACTATACACATATGAGTGTATTGATACGCTCATTATAATATATTTAATTCAAATTAAATTAAAACTCCCTTTTAAACATATTAAAAAAATAAGATTTTATTTAAAACAAGTTTTAGATTGGATCTAAAATCAATTAGGCTTCATAGACCCAACAATGATCCAAAATGGAATTTATTTTGATATTCACTCATTTAGCCTACTTCCGACTGGCCCGATTCCTTCAACCTTAAGAGATAATCCCATTATCTTTAAAGTTCCATTGGAGGTCTTGTCCAATGTACTCACCTTATCGATCAGATTGAAGTATTTTAATTTTATGGGTTGTCTGTTTTTAAATTTTGTTTTTATACAGTTTAAATTTCTCACAGACATAAGATTTATTCTTCATAATATATATACCCTAATCTAGAGAAATCATCATTAAAAGTTATGAAATATGTGGAATTATCCTTAGTCACTATAGGCATTGGGATACATACATCAATATGTGTAGGACTCAAGAGTTCATTAGCTCTTTTGTTGCTTCCACTTAAGGAGTGCTTAGTCATTTTTCCTTTGAGACACGACTCACAAGTGTCAAGTGATTCATAATAAAATGACAGAAGAAAACCTTTGGTTTTAAATTTATGCAATCTTTTGTTGTTAATATAACCTAGCCTACACTGCCATAGATAACTATCTTTAACATTAGTTGCAAAAGAATTATTGACAACGAATACATGTTTAAAATTATGAGCATAAATGCCATTATCCAAAACACCATTGCAAATATTATTTTCATCAAACATAATGTTCATAACATTATTATTACAATGAAAATCATATCGACCTCAGTTGTAATGACCCGTATCTTTAACTATTTTAAATGATTAAATTTAATATAATTATTGAACAAAAATGGATAGAAATAAAAATTTAATGATTTATTAATTTATTTTACCGAATAGACATTATATATAGCGTATTCTACTATATATAAATATTTTGATGGATCCTTAAGAGATGGAAAATCTCGTAACATCTCTTAAGTTAGTGCACGCACGTTATACACTGGATAGGAGATGCAAATCCCCGTAAACATCTCTGACGCTATTACACTCCTGTTACATGTGATATTGATTTGACTCACATAACGATATTTTATTCCCGACTCAATTATTTTCTTTTCATTACGTTCGGGTCAGTCCTGAGTTTTCAACGTATTGAAGATCAATCATTCTGGAGGACGAAGATGAAGATTCGGTATATTATTATTACTATTATTATTTCTCGCATCATGTTGTTCCGCTGCATTATTTATTTTGTCTCTGTTGTATATATAACTCTGATAGACGTTGTAAAATTTTGATCAAATGTATAGTATAAACAACTTCATGAACTGTTTATTTGATTATTATATTTTGTCATTCTGCTGCGAGATTTTGTATTTGTTTTCTTCGTTTCTTATATTTCTTAATTAACCGCATTGATTATCTATGTTTCAGATTATTTGAGTTGGACAGATGTGGATTATTATTAATTTAAACCTTCCAAAATGCGGGTCGTCACAGTTGGTATCAGAGCTTTGGTTTAGCGATAACCTTAGCTTTGTGGGGTTTAACTCATTAGAGATAGGGTAGTAATACCCTAGAATGAGTTTATTTGAGCGTTTATATATATATATATATATATGAGTGTGTGTGCTTGTTAGTATTATAAAATGTTTTATATTGTGTTTACTTATCCTTTGAGTTGTTTATAAATTATGGTCGGTGCGTGGGATGCCATGTTATCGATAGGGGTTTCTAAATACTTAAACGAGGCAAGTCGACATAATATTGTTTTAAATCGGGTAAATGAAATAATTTACCTAAAATTATGTTATATATATATATATATATAATGTTAAATTTTGTAAACCTATATGATTATTAATGAATGTTGTTTGTTAGGAGATGATAATATTTAGTTATCATCGATTATTGGTTGAATTAAACTAAAAACGAATACTTTGTGAACTCTATTTCACGAAGCGTTCGATAAGTAGATTGAACTGAAATCTAATTACAATCAGAATTGTTTGCAATAACAAAGATGTAAATTAATGAAATGTTTTTATAATAAAATAATGAAATTGTATAAGTATATTTATAATATAGCTTATGAGTAGAAAGGATTTAAAAGCTGAGAATTTTAGAATTTAAATCCTGTTACTTTCAAAATTGTTTTCAAAGCCTTCAAAATTAATAATAATATTATTTGAAAGTGTTTTGACTAGAAATATATTTTGAAAAGATTTTTTGAAAGAAATAAAAGCATTGAACTCGCTTTAGTCGTTGGAAAATAATTCTAGGGATGACTGCAGCATCGCCAGTATTAATTTTCGAGTTTCTAAGTGAGAATTGCTACCAAAAGAAATTTATTTCTGGTTAAAACAAGTTTTGATTGTGAAAAAATATTACAAGTATGATTTGATAAATATATGAAAATAGTTTTGAACTTATAAATTGAAAATAGTATAGATAAGATATAAGTTTATAACTTATGAATTTGAACAGGGTAAAACCGAATTTTAAGATGGTTGAACATTTTGGTTATGCAAACAAGAAAAAATTTGAATTTGAGAAATGAAATAAAAGAATCAAGCTAAAAAATGTTAATAAATTGAGTTAGTGAAATGAAGTAAATAAAATGAAGTTTAACTCAAGAAAGCTTAATGGGAAGTGAATTGTATTTGAAATGAATTAGATAAAATAATGAAATGAAATTTTAAGTGAATAAGTTTGTATAACTTATAAATTTGAGAAATATTAAGCTAAAAACAAATTTTAAATTGGTTGAATGTGAATGATAAGAAAAGAAAAAAAATAACTTAAATAAAGTTAAATAAACTGAGTAATGGATTAAATGAAATAAAGTCTAATTTAATAAAGGTTAAATGAATTGAATTGGATTTGAATGGAACTAGATGAATTAGTAAAGTGAATTAATTCCACTTAAGCTATAAAATGAATTAATAAAATGAAAATGAACTTGAAGTATAAAATGAAATGCAATTTGGGTGTGAAAGAAATTGAATGAGAATAAATGGGTGTAAGTAAAATTTATATGAGAAATTGAATTTGATTTAAATTGGATGTAATAAATTAAATGCAAGTGGAGCGAGTTTTAATAAATTGAATGGTAACTAATTGAATATGAAATAAGTAAATGATATGAATTAATGAAATGAACTAATGAAGTGAATCAATGAATTAATATGAACTTAAGTTATGAAGAGATTTTGGCAAAGCCAGCCGGCTTTATAGTAGGCCATGCCACTGTATATAAATATGGAAAAGGTGTTCTGCACATGCACATAACAGCTGAATGTGGTTTTATAGTGGCCATACCACTTAAGCTATAATACATGTGAGAAGCAAAAAATGCCTCTGCAACTATACAAAAGACCTAAGGAAAGATCGGCCCTCCTCCCAAGAGGAGGAAGAATCACTTCCATTAGGACCTAACACATGTAAGTAATCCGAAAAAAGAGACGCAATGTCCATAACAAACCCATGGTAATCCCTGCAATAGATAAATTTTCTATCCCAACTATCATCAAGAAGAAGAGCTCTATTCCTTGCACCTCGGGCACCTTTCACAGATAGAATAAGGCCATCACCATCAACTAAATAATGGAGACGCCTGGACTCACCATCATCACCACTAACAAACATGTGGAAATCATGTCTAGCAGGGTCATATCTCATGTCAGAGTTAACATGTATCCAAGCTTTCTCAAAGGAATCCCACATAATAGATTCTACAGGAGGAATATCAGGTACAACAGCGGAAGGGAAACTACAACATCATGATCAGAAGGAGACACTAAAGGCTCAATAGGTGGGATAGTAGGAATTATAGGAGGAGAAGGCATCGAAAGAGGAACAATGCAATCTTTCGGGATCCACTTCATGACCGGAGGCCTAGGAAGAGGGGGCCGAAAAGAGAGAGGACTATCAATAGATGAAGTAGTACAAGCTGATGAGAGATGTCCAAATGACTGACAGAATGTACATATGTCTGGTTTCCAACCATATCGAACAACAATCTCTGCTACACGATCCTCAGATACTCTCACTTTGATTGAATTTGGTAAAGGCTTATCCGGAGATATTTCAATCAAAGATTTAGCATAAAATAGTTTTTTCCTAGCAACTGTGTTAGCATCGAAACATTTCACTTTTCCGACAGAACTAGCTAGCCGGTTTAAACCTAGCATAGGTTGCAAAACAGAGGGGATATGGGAAAAATAAGTCCAAACAGGAATAGATAATACCTGCTCTCTGGCACAGTCAACAGACGGGCTCTAGGTAGTGACAATAAAAGGCTTACCTCTGATAAAAATGGGTTCTTTACTAAGGTTACGGAGACGCTCATCAGTCCTAGAGAATTTGAAGGAAAACATGGAGTTGTCCATATGGACAAGGAGACTACCCTTCGGCTACCATGCTCTGAAGCAGTGATCTTTAACTACGGAATAAGGCGGGTTAGAATCAAGAAAGAAACCGACAAGATACCCCGACCAATAATCAACACCCGCTTGAATAACTTCTAGAGGAGGAATCATAACCCCATCTATATTGACCATATCAAAAGATCAGGGCACAAATGCACCCGCGTTTCTTGGTAATGAAGTGAATAGTGAGGACCACTTAGCTCCCTTATTTGGTTCCTTAGAATCCTTTGCCACTGCTAATTTACTAGGAGAAACAACCCCGGTTTCATTTATAACATTTGGCACATTTTGAAAGTTAATAGGGCTCGACTGCTGAACAAGGAAAACAACAGGAGATGAACCACATCGATTATCAACCCCAATCCCATTCAATAGAGGAGCTGGGACAACACCACTAGGCTTAACAGCAAAATTAGAAGCCAAACCACTCGAAATCAAATTATCATCCACTATCAAACTATTATGATAAACAGGACTAAAGTCTAATGATGTATTATTCCAACAGTTGACATAATTTGCCACATTTAGCATATTAGATAAGTTGTGCTTACCATCCAACACCGGACGAAGGGTAGAAGCAGCAATAGGGTAAGATTCAAATTCAGCTATAAGACCATAAAGTGGATTAACGTCAGAAAGACCTGATACAAGAACAACACCTTCAGAAGCACAAGCAGCAATCCAATCAAGCATAATTCCGGCACTCGATACATTCTGACTAGGAAGTTCCTCGATTGGGGGGGTTGGCAGACGCAAAGGAGGAGAGAACATCAAACTTGGCACGGAAGGGGACTCAACTCTGGCCATAGGGGAAGCAATTATGATAAGACAGCCCGAGCGAGTCGAAGATTTGACATCGATATCCAGATCTAAGATCGATTTAGGTTTGCGGAGTTTCTTCTTCTTAGGCATGAAGTAGACAAGGTGAAGGAAAGGGATGAGAGGAGAAGCAGGCGATGGCGTGAGAGGATAAGGAGAGAATTAAAAGGACGAGGAGGAAGAAACGCGATACACTGAAACGGCGGTCGCCATTATACACTGAAACGGATACCATTATTTAGGAGATTTAATTAGAAAAATTAAATAGAAAAATGTAGAGGTTAGAGTGGTAAGCGAGTTGAGATTTGGAAACTAATTAGGGTCGTACCTTAACTAATGAAATTATATTGTGATTTATAAATTAGAAACTTAAGAGAATAAGGTAAGGGCAAAATGGGAATAGCCGTATACTATAACTCTTAAACCCCTTACCTTATTCTCATTCACATTTTCATAAACCAAAAACATAAGCAAACAGAATTGAAGGTCAGCCATAACCCTAGGTGAAGAGAAGCTCAAAAATCATTTAAAGGCTAAGATTCAAGCTAGGAAGATTAAGCAAGAACAAATCTCAAGTTCCTTATCCAAACAAGGTGAATAATGATCTAAACCATCCCATATAAGTCATCTTGAATGTTTTTAATTTGGGTTTAAGGTTTAAACCGTATGATTGGATGAAATATGATATATTTTAATGTAAATGCCATGTTATAATTTTAAACAAGGATTTTAAGGAATAATATAGTTCGGTTTTAAGGCTAAAATCTTGAAAATTGATTTCCAAATGCCATAATTTTTTAATATGTTATGTAAAACATTATTTTAGAGATGGGTTTTAATTTTCATAATATTCCAAGCTAGGGATAATTTATTTTGAATTTTTGAGTGAAAGAAAGGTATGTTTCGAGTTTTAATTAATTTGAGTAAATAATTAATTACTTTTGGGATGAAAACTTTATATGAAAAAGATATTATCATTTTGGAATTTATGTGAATTTCTGAGTTTTTCTTAAGAGATTTGGGTGAGTTTTGGATTTAATTAGAAAGATTAATATTTAATTAACTATAAGAGGTTAGTTAATAATTTTAATTAAATATTGGAGCATTGGGGATTACATGCGGTAGCAGATTCTGAAAAGAATTTTATAAAGGTTTTGTTATCCAATAGAAAATTGACAAAATAAGGAGTTTGGTAGAAAGAATTACTTTAAAAAGCATAAAATCAGTTTTGTGCCGAATTACAACTATGCCACTTTCATTTGCTTGCTTTCATCACCATACTCCCATTTATAACCTTTCGCATCCATTCGAAACCAATGCACATGGTATCAAGCATTTGGTACGTGAAAGGCGAAAGAAAAGAATGGCATCGAAGGCATGCTTGCGAAAGGGTCAAAGCCACTTTTACTTACTTTCGAACTCATTGGCCACCCTTATTCTAAAAGTAAGCTTTTGAAAGGGTTACCGCTTTTGAACCCCTTCGATACCCATGTTGTCGCACCTATGCTTCTACCTTAATTAGGAGCCGCTTTTATAACCCTTAGGCCAATGAGTGCGGAAGGTAGGTTTCGAATCGATACCCTTCCGCAACCATTGAAGCCATTTTTCTTTTAACTTATACATGCAAAAAGGTGGGCGCCGCTCCCATACCTTTCGACATGGTTGAAGCTGAAAGGGACGCGGAAGATGATCTTAAGGCTATTTAACACTAGAGGGGGGGGTGAATAGTGTTTTAAGAATTTCTTTAAAACTTCTTTGATTTAAATTGAATTAACTAACTTAATGCAAATACACAATCACAGATCAAATCACAGAATCACAAACAAATGCAAATATAAATAAAAAGTAAGTAAAGGAAAGAACACACCAGGAATTTTATACTGGTTCGGTGTTACCCTACATCCAGTCCCGCACAACCCGTACGGCTTTCTATTCAACAATAATCTAGATTACAATCCCTCGATTCCAAGGCAACGAGGTACACCCTCCAGATTCTCAGGTCTCTGGGTAGAACCACTTGATTCACAGGACACAAGTTCACCCGATCGATTTCCAAGGACACGATCACACCTTTATAACCCCACACAAGTTTCTTTGAGTACAAATATATCTATAACTCTGATAAGCACTGAGATTCTTTGGAGAGAGTGGCAGAGAATCAAACTAGAGATATTCTGGTTTGATTCACTTAAGATTTTGGCAGAATATGGATAGGATGATTAGAAAATAAGATAAGAGAGTAAAGAGGAGAGAAAATAAAGAAAGTAGTTTTTTGAAAACGTCCATAACAGTCTCTATTTATAGAGAATGAATGGATGTATCCATTCGAAGAGGTTTAAACGAATAGACACTTCTTTTGAAAACAACCTTTGCTGTAACGGGAAGTATGTCGACATGACAGGTAAATAGGATGTCGACATGGTCTAGTAAAAAGTGATGATTTGCTTTACTTTGAAAATGATGATTTAAAACATATGCAACTTTATTCAAATGGACTCTATGTATTTGTAGAAGGTATTTAGAAGTAGAAATACTTATAAATGTATATATGTATATATACTAAAATATATTTAAAATCAAAGTAAATAAACTAAAGTAAATATAATATTAAAATAGATTTTGAGGCTAAAATATCAAGGACAATTTTGAAATCAAAATATAACAAAATGATAAATATGATTTTGAGGCTAAAACATTTTTGGAAATGTGAACGAAGGTTTTTCTTTTGAAAAGGAATATTTGAAAATCATTTTATAAAACAAGAGATAATTTTGAAAATCATTTTGAATCAAAATTAGTGGATAACAAAATAGGGCTACTATCCGTTCCACTAGATATTTCGTGAGTTCCATCTCACTAGGATTCCATCCCTTTAACAAGAACGAAGTGGATTCCATTCCACGAGTAAATTGGATAAAAAAGAATGATAGTGCTTTCAAGGAGTTTTAACAAATATCTAACCTAACTATATTATTCGTCTTGAACTCTTGAATATCTTGAATCTCATGAGTCTTCAATCTTGAACTCTTGATCTTTGTCTTCATCAATTTTGTTTTCTTTACTGTACAGTCTTCTTTTGTTGATACCTGCATATAGATTTCCTGCACATATATATTTTATAACACTTCTATAGTTGTTGTCATCAAAACCACTATCCTATGAACTAACAGAAGCCGCCTATTTAAACCCAAGTACACATGCAGAAGCATGTTGCCATCACCATAGGTCTTTCAAAGGGATAGCTTTTGAATGTGTCCCTTTTTATATACTTTGTAGTTTGTTTTGTTTTCAAACTATGGTTTCAAAAGAAACACTTTTAATTGGTTTTGAAGCTACTCTTCCACAATTTTTTACTTGAAATCCAATGCTTTCGAAAGGTATGTTTTTAAGTGTTTCGAAAGGTATGTTTTTTTAGTGTTTTGAAAATATGTTTTTGAGTGTTTCGAAAGGAATGTTTCCAAACGTTCGAAAGGTATGTTGGATGGTTTCAAAAGACAATGTCTAAGTTTTTAAGTAATGATTTCAAAAAGGGAGAGTGACAGAGGGCTAGGTTGCTCTATGAAGTCGAAAGGGAGAGTGATGGAGGGTAGCTCATGTTTTCACAATGATCCAAAGGATTTAGTCGCAAGCCTTTGTTTTCAAATTTGAGAACCCTAACTCATTTTTAAAGTAAGTACATGGCAATGTAAAAGAGTTTTGAAATGGCATTTAACTTTGAAATTTTAGAGGAAGCTTTCCTTGCTAAAGATAGTAGGCTAAGGGTATTAACCATATTACATTAGAAAATGATTACCAGGAATCAAACCATGGATGTTTATATTACTGTGTTAATTGATCAGTTATCATGTATGCTTGTATAATCATATTCACTTCATTTATAACCCATAATTGCATCTTGGGGTGTTAAGGGCAGAATAATAGGCTAGGTTGACCCAGTACTGAATATACATTGAATTAACTACTGTGTGAGTAGAATTACATCCAGGAGGTCAGACGGACCAGAATATAGGATGCAAAAGATTATTGGTTTTGACAGGTTCTTAGTAAGCCCATGAAAACTATATTATGGAAATTGTTATTTGCGGGGGCCAATATTCTTAGTGATCCCATGAAAACTATGTCTAAAACAGGTTATTGATAGAGATCAATAGGTTCATACTAAGCCTATGAAAACTATGATATGGGAGATGTTATTGGAGAATCCAATAGGTTCATAGTGGCCCCATGAAAACTATGATTGGATGATGTTATTGGTAGACACCAATAGGTTCTTAGTGATCCCATAAAAACCATGAAATCGGACAAATAGTCAGTAAGCTTGGAACAGGTTATTAGTCAGCCCATGAAAACTAATATTTTAACAGTGACCCTAGAAACTATAACATGAGACAGATAGTCAGGTGAATAGGGATAAGAAATCCAGAGCATATTACATGGTTGCATATCATCATGATAAATTTCATTATGTTATGTCTTAACCATTGTGGATGCAGGAGCACAGTATATGGCTATTATAAATTGGGTTAAGATACTACTGAGGGGAAAACCTATTCCGCTAAGCGGCGTGGTCTCACTGGATATCTATATGGTTCGAGATGGTACATTATTATCACACCAGACTTTTTGTCTAACTTGAAGTTTATGTTTTTCCCATTAAACTCTCGGGTGCTCAATTGATTTTGAGTAGTTTGAGAGTTAAGGTTTTTTAGGTTCTCCTTTAAACGAATAAGCTTCCAAAGACATGGAGGAGGCAAGCTAGCTATTAAGGAGATTATATCTATTGTCTGCTATGTTGTTTGGAGGTAAGGGCAAATATGTTTAATTGCTTATATTTAGACTCTGATCAACTAAGGGGCATCTTCATATGTCGCTCTTGACATATTTTGTAATAAATTGTAGTTTCTCTGAACATGGTTTACGTATGGGATTATGTAATAAATCTGAAATGCTATTTCTAATGAAATGAGAAACTTGTTTTTAAATTGAGTTTAAATTTTTTTCATATTCATGCGTTTCTGGTATATTAATGTATCTAACATTACCGCATTTGGTCATCGAGAATTAATAACTATGGATGATTGCAACATCTATAGCAGTTAGTTTTAGGCCTCCAAATGGGGGATGTTACAAGTTGGTATCAGAGCATAGGTTAATGTAAATTTAAAAGAAATTTGAACCTAAAAAAATTTCAAAACATAACCCAGTAAATTATAAAATAAGATCAGGATATGGGTTGATGCTATAGTAACGTACTTGTGTCTTGTTGTATATATATATAATATGTATATATATAAGCACATATTCCCTCCTCTTAGACCGTTCTTCTATATCTTACTAAGGCTCATATGCAGATATACGAGAAAGGAAGATATGGAGGCAAGAAATGGAAGAGGAAATCTAGGTGGAGGAAGCACCACAACTAATGGAAATGCTCGACCGATAGGAGGAATCCGGGTTGACAAGCAAATGCTAATCCAAACGCAAACGCCAATGTAGGTGCTGGATCCCCGCTAGTAAATATAGGAATGATGTATCAGTTCTTCGTTTATCTGATGCAAGTTGGAGTAGCTGGGGGAAATGCTATAAATGTTGGGAGAGAAAATCCTATGGCCCCAATGGGCAATAACTATGCAAAGCTGAGCAGGTATTATACCAATCTTGGTGGAAAGCTGTTTTTGGGAACTGAGGATGCTGTTGAAGTAGAAAACTAGTTATTACACTATGAAAGAATTTTCGCTGACTTGGGATTAGATGATGTGTAGAAGAGGAGACTTGCTTCTAGACAGTTGCATGGAGCAGCACTTTAATGGTGGAATGGTGTTACCATGGGAGTTTCCGAGGAAGAGTCGACTTGGGCAGAGTTTCAAAGGAAATTTGGAGAGAGGTTCTTGTCTAAAGTTGCCAAGTCAGTATTACTGAGGAAGCGCATGGACTTAGTGCAAGGTGAGATGTCGGTAATTGAGTATGCTACGAAATTTGATGAGCTGTCCCAATAGGGATATGCCATGATTGATACCGTCATCAAGATAAATGAAAAGTTTGTTCAACGACTGAAGCCAGAGATTGTCAGGGCAACCATGCCACACCTCCGGGACCCAAGCAATGTTGTAGTGGAGATGGCCATCAGGAACGAAGAGATGCTCTCTACGTTTAGTAAGAGAAAGTTAGTTAAGGTTCACAATCCCCAGGAAAAGAAGAGAAAGTTCTTTAAGAAAAAAGGAACTTAGAAAGGAAGAGCTGCCAAGAAAAGGAAGGCCGATATAGTTTGCTACAAGTGCGATAAAAATGGGCATTTTTCTCAAGAATGTCGAACTGGAGAAGGAAAGAAGGTTGTAGATAAGAAAGGAGTGAAGTGCTTTAACTGTTACCAGATTGGGCATTACAAGAATCAGTGTGAAGAACCAGTCAGAGCGGTCAAGGGAAAGGTTTCTGCTTTAGAACCATCATCTTCTAGACCAACCGCTGCTGAGAAGGGAAATACTATGATGGAAGGTAAGCTTTTGATTCATAGTATACCTGTAACTTCCCTAATTTTTGATAACATTATTCAGAAGATTTAATTAGATAAATTAAACAGAATAATGATGATAAGGGGATTGAGATTTGAATAAATTACATAAGGCCGTGCTTAACCATAAGATAAATGAGCTTTAAATTGGTTTATATGATAATTAAATTACACATGGGCATATTAGTAAATTAGCCAATCTACTATACACGGCTATAACTTCTTATTTTTGTCCATTCACGTTTCATTTCTCACGATCACAAATACAAATCAAAAAATAAAAACTTAGCTGGCCATTTAACAAGAAGAAAATGAGGAATTTTAATCTAAAGCTAAGAATCAAAAGCTAGGGAGGATTAATCAACAACAAATTTCAAATTCCTTATCAAGTTTAAGGTGAATAATAATCTCATACCATCTCTATTTTTATTCTATGATTATATGGTTTCAGATTTATAATTTAAATTTTTTTGATAAAATGGATGATGATATGCTTGAGTTATATTATGTTGATTTATTTTAATTCATACGCATATGAATTTTCCCGATTTTGATGTAAAACCGAGAATATATAATTTCACATTGCCATGGAAAACTTTTATGTTAAGTAGAACATGATTTTGGAGATGGGTTTTAATTTTCAGAATTTTCCAAGCTATGGAAATTTTATTATGAATTTTTGATGAAAAACATGATGTAATTGGGTTTAAAAAATTATTTTGAATACTTCAGGAAGAAATTGGGTCTTAAATTTTAATATGTTTGATTACATGATGAAATTCAATTTCTGTGATTTTTGGGGATTTTTCCTAATTGATTTACTAGGGAAAATAAATTATTTTAAAAGGACTTTTCTGAAATAATTGGTTTTAGTTATGGAAGGGCTTAAATGTTACATTTTTATGGTTATAATTTGATATAAATGCGGTAGTTTTAAATGTAAAGTATTTGAAAAGTTTTTATGGCAGCCAATCAATGTTTTACAAATAGGAAAGTAGTTATAAAGTAATTACTAAAAGTTGCAACAATTCAGCCTTTAACCCATAAAAAAGTGTTCTGCATCATATAGTAAGTACCTTTCGACTGCCTTGATTCCGCGTCGTCCCAGTCGAAACCAACACAGTCGAAACCACCATAGTCGAAACGAATACACAAGATATCACTTAGATGGTATGCAGTGGATTGGAAGGAGGATGGAAGCCTTGGTGTCGAAAGGTTAGCTTCCGATGGGGTCGAAACCCTGCTTTGTTTCCATAAGTTAAAGTCTTACCTTGTTTTACTTAAAGCTTTCGACATAGTCGTAACATATGCTTTTGAAGGGTTTTATAATTAGCTTTCGAAGAAGGTTGTCATGTTATGTTAAAGTATTAACTTTCGAAAGGGTACCTTTTTCCGTAAACAAGAGCTTTCGAAAGGGTAGGTTTCGACCTAGTCGAAACATGGCTGCTATGCTACTTTTCGACTGTGATGCTTTCGAAAGGTTATCTCTATTTTAACCAAAGTTAGCCACTTCCTAATTGCTTCCAAAGGGGTGAGGGTTTCGAAGGTGATGGAGTCGAAAGGGGGTTTCGACTCTGACCTTCAAAGTTTTAATTTTTAAAGGTCTTTGCTTTCGACTAAGATGGTTCCTACACCATCAATTTTTCCCCAATTGATTTTTGTTGGTTTCGAAAAACTACTTTCGTATATAACCATTTTGACCCAAATGAATTTTAAAGAGTAAACCCAATTCTTTCGAAAGGGTACTTCAATTGTTTCGAAGCTATGTTTTATAGAATGTTTCTTGATACCTTCGAAAGGTATCATTGGTTTCGAAGGGTGTATACTTAGAGTATTGAAAAGAGATTTTTATGCTTTCGAAGGAGGTCATCCAGTGGTTTTCGAAGTGATGTTTTAAGGTTTTAAAACAAACAACACATTCTCATTTTTAAGGAAAACTCATGGCATAAATAAAGAATTTGGAAATTTTATTAACATTGTTATTAACCCATAACTTTATTTTGGGGAAAGGGCTGAATAACCAGCTAGGTTGACCCAGTAGTGAATATAATTTAACAGATGTTAAAATCTTAATTAAAGATATTGGCAAGGGCCAATAGGTTTACAGTAAGCCCATGAAAACTGTATGAAATTGACAAGGGCCAATATGTTCATAGTCAGCCCATGAAAACTATGATTTGATATTGACAGTGGCCAGTAGATTTGTGGTTAGCCCATGAAAACTATATCTGAATTAAGATATTGGCAGTCAGCCAATATGTTCCTAGTTATCCCATGAAAACTAAGATAAGAAATAAGATATTGGAGTTACCAATAGGTTCTTAGTGATCCCATGAAAACTAAGTAATTGGATAGATTGTCCATAAACATTTAACAAGTTAACAGTAACCCTAGAAACTATAATTGAGACAGATAGTCAGAATGAATGGGGATGGGTAATCCAGAATTGATTTACTTGTTTTACATATCATCATAATGTTTAGAAATACTATGTTTTAACCATTATGGATGCAGGAGCATAGTATATGGTTTTATAAATGTTTTAGGATACTAGAGAGGGGAAAACCTGTTCCGCTAAGCGGCGCGGTCTCACTAGATATCAAAATGGTTTGAGATGGTAAATTATTATTCATACTCGGTTTTATGTCTGACTCGAAAGTTTTTGTTTTCCCCTTAAACTCTCGGGTACTCAATTGATTTTGAGTAGGTTGAGAGTTAAGGGTTCCAGCTATTCTTTTAGACGAATAAAGCTTACAAGGACGTGCAGGAGGCAAGCTTGTTATTATAGTTCTTTTATTTCCACTGTGTGTTTTATTTGTAAAGGCAAATAGTTTACTTGCCTATCTATATACTCTGATCCACCAAGGGGGCATCTTCGTATGTCGCTCTTGGCAAATTTTATAATAATTATATGTTATTTGAACGTGGTCTACGAATTGGGATTATGTAATTAATTTGGAATATTTTAAAATGGAATGTGGAATTTGTTTGCTGTTTAAATTATTGCCATATTCTTGTGTTTTTATGTATCAATGTATCTAATGTTGCCGTATTTGGTCGCCAAGGATTAATAACTATTGATAACTGCAGCATCTGTATCCGCCTCCAAGTAGAGGGATGTTACAAGTTGGTATCAGAGCATAGGTTTATGAAACTTTAAAAGAAACTTAAACCTAAAAGGTTTTCCAATCATAATCCAATGAATCAGATAATAAGATTGGGGTTTGGGTTAACGTTTTAGTTACGTACTTGTATTTGCTATATATATATAAGTACATATTCCCCGCTCTTTTATACCGTTCTTCTATATCTTAATAAGGCTCATATGCAGATTTACGAGAAAGGAGATATGGAAGCAAGAAATGGAAGAGGAAATCTCGATAGAGGAAGCACCACAACTAATGGAAATGCTCGAACCACTACCAGGAGAAACCCGGGTCGACCGGCTAATGCTAGTAACCAAAATGCTGAAGCCAATGTGGGTACTGAAAATCCACCAGTAGATATGGGGGCAATGTATCAGTTCTTTGCCGGTTTGATGCAAGCTAGAGCTGCTGCTAGTGTGGCTGGAAATGTAGGAGGAGCTAATCCTGTGGCTCTAGTTGGGAATATTGCTTTGCTAAGTAGAGATTACACTAGTTTGGGTGGAAAGCCATTCTTGGGAACAGAGAGTGCCGTAGAAGTTCAGAACTGGCTATTGCATTGTGAGCATATATTTACTGATTTAGGCCTGAATGATGGGCAAAAGAGAAGGTTTGCCTCTAGACAGTTGCAGGGGTCAACACTACATTGGTGGAATAGTGTCACTGCCGGAGTGCCAGAAGAGCAGTTAACTTGGCATGATTTTAAAACGAGATTTGAGTAGAAGTTTGTATCTGAGTTTGCTAAGTCTGAGCTGATGAGGAAGTTTATGGATTTAGTGCAAGGAGAGATGTTTGTAGTCGAGTATGCTAATAAATTTGAAGAGCTGTCTATGTATGGATATGCTATTATATATACTGACATCAAAAGGAATGAGAAGTTCATTCAGGAACTGAGGCCCGAGCTTGCTAGAATGACCATGATACATGTCTGAGATCCTTGTAACATAGTGGTAGAGATGGCCATTTGCCATGAAGAGTTACTTGCTGATTTAGCTAAAGAGAAGTCGGTGGAAACTCAGGTTTCTCAAGGGAAGAAGAGGAAGTTCTTTAAGAAGAAGGGAACCCAGAAGGGAGATACTGCAAAAAAATCAAAGGCTAAGGCTGTTTGCTATAAGTCTGACAAGAAGGGTCACTTTGCTAATGACTGCCGGTCAGGAAATGGGAAGAAAGCTGCAGTTAAGAAGAATGTGAAATGCTTCAACTGTGATCAAGTTAGGCATTACAAGAATTAGTGTCCAGAGCCAGTTAGGGAGGATAAAGGAATGGTCTAATTTGCTATCAGATTAGCTAGACCTACTGCGGCTGATAAAGGAAAGACTGTAATGGAAGGTACGCTTTTGATCCAGAGTATTTCAATTAGAGTACTTTTTGATATTGGTGCATCACATTCATTTATATCTCAGTGTTTGGTTGATAGATTATGTCTAGAACCCACCTACCTTGTTACTTCCTTAAGTGTTGCGAATCCAATAGGAGAGTATGTAACTCTAGGGTTAAGATGTAACCAATTAGAACTTGATTTGTTGGGTCATAAATTTGCATGTAGTTTGTATGTTATTGATTTCTTAGATTTCGGGATCATTTTAGGTATGGATTGGTTGACTAGGTATGAGGCTAGAATATTTTTCCAGGATAGGGAAATATCACTGAGACACCCTGATAGTCATACCGAGTGATATTCTCAATAGAGGATACTGACCGGAGTATTAGTGTTATGCTTAATGCAATGGAGGTAGGAAATGAGTTAAGTCGGGTTGGGTAGTAAGAGAGTTTGCAGATGTCATTGAGCCAGTCACTAGACTACCCCCGAAAAGAGCTGTTGAGTTTAGAATAGATCTTGTGCCTGGAGCTGAACCTATAAGTAGACCACCTAGCAGGATGACACCAAACGAGATGAAGGAATTGAAGGTGCAGCTAGTGGATCTAGAAGGAAGGAATTTTATTAGACCAAGCAATTCGCCTTAGGGAGCGACCATGGTGTTCGTAAAGAAACTAGATGGGTCGTTAAGGATATGTATTGACTATCGTAAGTTAAATGAAACAACAATCAAGAATAAGTATCCTTTGCCAAGAATAGATGATCTGTTTGATCAGTTGAGTGGATCCAGAGTGTTCTCCCAGTTGGATTTGGCAACAGGATTCCATCAGTTTATAGTGGTGGAGGACAGTATCCCTTTAACAGCGTTTCGAACTAGATACGGTTCATATGAGTGGTTGGTGATGCCATTTGGATTGACGAATGCACATGCTTTCTTCGTAGATTTGATGAATCGAGTTTTCTGAGAGTACTTGGATTGGTTTGTACTAGTGTTTATAGATGAAATTCCAGTATACTCTAAAGATGAGAG
This sequence comes from Allium fistulosum, assembly GCA_030737815.1. Lineage (NCBI taxonomy): Eukaryota > Viridiplantae > Streptophyta > Magnoliopsida > Asparagales > Amaryllidaceae > Allium > Allium fistulosum. Next base: position 633,468,628 of record CM060908.1, on the reverse strand, counting down.
TCAGCATGAAGTCATCTTAGAGTGGTGCTTAAGACGTTGAGGAAGAATCAACTAAAGGCGAAGTTTACCAAGTGTCATTTCTGGAAGAAAGAAGTAAAGTTTCTTGGTCGCATGGTTTCAGAGAAAGGATTTTCAGTCGTGATAAGATTGAAGCTTTGAATAATTGGAAGAGACCAAAGACGGTGACTGAGATCAGGAGTTTTCTTGGACTTGCTGGCTACTACCAGAGATTCATTAAGGATTTCTCACGGATAGTAGCACCCTTAACTACGCTAACCAAGAAGGAAGTGAGATTTGTTTGGTCCGACAAATGTGAGGAGGCATTCCTTAAGTTAAAGCATTTGTTGACCAATGCACCTGTGTTAGTAGTTCTAGACGGAAACCAAGGATTGGTGGTGTATACTGATGCATGTGGAACTGGATTAGGAGCGGTGTTGATGCAGAGTGATAAAGTCATTGCCTACGCATCTAGTCAGCTTAGACTGCATGAAGTTAGATATCCTACTCATGATTTGGAGTTGGCAGCTGTGATTTTCGCATTGAAAATTTGGAGACATTATCTCTTAGGGGAGAGATTTGAGTTTATGCAGATCATAAGTCTTTACGGTATTTATACTCTTAGAAGGAGTTGATATGAGATGGCAGAGGTGGCTAGAGTTTTTGGCTGCATATGATTTTGGTATAGAATATACACTAGGAAAAGGTAATAAAGTGGTTGATGCTCTTAGCAGGAAACATCAGAATGTGGTGTTAGCTATGTTGGCAGAATGGAAAGATTTAGAAGCCTTAGACAATTGCGGTGTGAAGTTAAGATCAGCTGTTGGTTCTAGTCAGAGTCCGCCAGATTGTCTTGTTTAGAAGTTCGACCAGTATTGTTTGAGAGAATTACTTCTAAGCAGAAGGAGGATTCAGTATTAGCTGAAAGGATCAGAAGACTTGAGGTTGGAACAGAGATCAATGATCTAAAGGATTTTAGCTTTGACCGGAAAGGATGGCTAAGAAAGAAGGGACGGTTGTGTGTTCCGAATGTGGGGGACTTAAGGAAAGAAGTTCTTAGAGAATGTCATCTATCCAAGTTTACGATTCATCCTGAAGGGACCAAGATATGAAAAGAAGATTCTATTGGGAATGCATAAAGAGGGATGTTGGCTTGTGGGTTAGATAGTGTACAAACTGTGAACAAGTGAAAGCTGAACATCAGAAACCAAGTGGTTTACTTCAAACTTTAGAGATTCCAGTTTGGAAATGGGATTCGATATCCATGGATTTTCTTGATAGGTTGCCAAGATCAAATAGAGGTAATGAAAGTATATGGGCTATAGTGGACAGATTGACCAATAGTGCCCATTTCATTCCAGTTAAGTCAACCAGAACGACACCTATTTTAGCTAAGTTGTTCCTGAAGAACATAATTAGACTGCATAGAGTTCCTAGTAGTATAGTCAGTAACAGAGATGCTTTGTTCACTAGTGAATTATAGAAGAGTCTACAAGAAGTGATGGGTACCAAACCTAATATGAGTACTGCATATCACCCTCAGACGGATGGGTAGACAGAGAGAGTAAATAAGGTACTCGAAGATTTATTGAGAGCTTGTGTAACAGATTTTGGTGGACCTTGGGAGGATCGCCTACATTTGATTGAGTTTTCCTATAATAATAGTTACCATACCAGTATAGGAATGGCGTCGTTTGAAGCTTTGTATGGAAAACCATGCAAATCACCAGCATGTTGGTTGGAGACTGGAGACAGATTGGTCTTATGTCCAGATTTGGTTAGAGAGGCGTCAGAGAAGACTGAGTTAATCCGAGGAAGGATGAAGGAAGCTCGGTCCAGATAGAAGAGTTACGTAGATAAGAGGCGTAAGGACCTAGATTCCCAATTGGAGATAAGGTTTGTATTAAGGTATCACCTATGAAGGGTGTGATACGATTTGGAAAGTCATGGAAGTTAGCCCTAAGATATGTAGGTCCATTCCAGATTATACAGAGGATTGGAAAGCTCGCATACATAATAGAGTCGCCGAGCAGTTTGGAAGGTGTCCATAATGTATTTCATGTGTCACATCTTCGCAAGTATGTGCATGATCCAGAGACTATTGTTCCTCCAACAGGGTAGGAAGATTTAGTAGTGGAGCCAAATTTGAATTTGGTTAGACAACCAGTTCGGGTAGTAGCTAGAGATGAGAAAAGATTAAGGAACAAGACAGTCAGGTTGGTGAAAGTTCAGTGGAATGACAACGAGAAAGACTGTACTTGAGAGATAGAGGACGGGATTAGAGATACTTATCCTGATCTGATTTGATGGTATGTCTATATTAGATTTATATAGAAAGTTGCTAGTCAGTTAGATTAGTTTGGTTGTTAGGTGTTATTACAGATGATTGCTATGTTTAGTATTTAGTCCTTACTGAATTTCGAGGACGAAATTCTTTAAGGGTGGAAGCCTGTAACATCCCTAATTTTTGATAACATCATTCAGAAGATTTAATTAGACAATTAAATAGAATAATTATGATAAAGGGATTGAGATTTGAATAAATTACATAGGGCCGTGCTTAACTATAAAATAAATGGGCTTTAAATTGGTTTATACGATAATTAAATTACACATGGGCATATTAGTAAATTAGCCAATCTATTATACACGGCTACAACTTCTCATTTTTGTCCATTCACGTTTCATTTCTCACGATCACAAACACAAATCAGAAAATAAAAACGTAGCCGGCCATTAACAAGAAGAAAACGAGGAATTTTAATCTAAAGCTAAAGATCAAAAGCTATGGAGGATTAATCAACAACACATCTCAAATTCCTTATCAAGTTTAAGGTGAATAATAATCTCATACCATCACTATTTTTATTCTATGATTATATGGTTTTAGATTTATGATTTTAATTCATTTTTGTGATAAAATGGATGATGATATGCTTGAGTTATATTATGTTGATTTATTTTAATTCATATGCATATGAATTTGCACAGTTTTGATGTAAAATCGAGAATCTATAATTTCAGATTGTCATGGAAATTTTTTATGTTAAGTAGAACATGACTTTGGAGATGGGTTTTAATTTTTAGAATTTTCCAAGCTATGGAAATTTTATTATGAATTTTTGATGAAAAACATGATGTAATTGGGTTTAAAATTTTATTTTGGATATTTTAGGAAGAGATTGGGTCTAAAATTTTAATATGTTTGATTGCATGATGAAATTGAATTTCTATGATTTTTGGGGATTTTTCCTAATTGATTTACTAGGGAAAATAAATTATTTTAAAAGAAGGAATTTTCTTAAATAATTGGTTTTAGTATATGGAAGGGCTTAAACATTACATTTTTATGGTTTTAATTTGATATAAATGCAGCAGTTTTAATTGTAAAGTATTTGAAAAGTTTTTGTGGCAGCGAATTAATGTTTTACAAATAGGCAAGTTGTTATAAAGTAATTGCTAAAAGTTGCAACAATTAAGCCTTTAACCAATAAAAAAGTGTTCTGCCTCAGATAGTAAGTACCTTTCGACTCCTTTGATTCTGCCTCGTCCCAGTCGAAACCAACACAGTCGAAACCACCATAGGCGAAACCAATACACAAGATATCACTTAGATGGTATGCAGTGGATTAGAAGGAGGGCGGAAGCCTTAGTGTCGAAAGGTTAGCTTCCGATGGGGTCGAAACCCTGCTTTGTTTCCATAAGTTAAATTCTTGCCTTGTTTTACTTAAAGCTTTCGATGTTGTCGAAACATATGCTTACGAAAGGGTTTTATAATTAGCTTTCGAAGAAGGTTGTCATGTTATGTCAAAGTATTAGCTTTCGAAGCGGTACCTTTTTCCGTAAACAAGAGCTTTCGAAAGGGTAGGTTCCGACCTAGTGGAAACCTGGCTGTTATGCTACCTTTCGACTGTGATGCTTTCGAAAGGTTTTCTCTGTTTTAACCAAAGTTAGCCACTTCCTAATTTCTTTCGAAAGGGGTGAGGGTTTCGAAGGTGATGGAGTCGAAAGGGGGTTTCGACTCTGACCTTCAAAGTTTTAATTTTTAAAGGTCTTTGCTTTCGACTAAGATGGTTCCTACACCATCATTTTTTCCCCAATTGATTTTTGTTGGTTTCGAAAAACTACTTTCGTATATAACCATTTTGACCCAAATGAATTTTAAAGAGTAAACCCAATTCTTTCGAAAGGGTACTTCAATTGTTTCGAAGCTATGTTTTATAGAATGTTTCTTGATACCTTCGAAAGGTATCATTGGTTTCGAAGGGTGTATACTTAGAGTATTGAAAAGAGATTTTTATGCTTTCGAAGGAGGTCATCCAGTGGTTTCCGAAGTGATGTTTTAAGGTTTTAAAACAAACAACACATTCTCATTTTTAAGGAAAACTCATGGCATAAATAAAGAATTTGGAAATTTTATTAACATTGTTATTAACCCATAACTTTATTTTGGGGAAAGGGCTGAATAACCAGCTAGGTTGACCCAGTAGTGAATATAATTTAACAGATGTTAAAATCTTAATTAAAGATATTGGCAAGGGCCAATAGGTTTACAGTAAGCCCATGAAAACTGTATGAAATTGACAGGGGCCAATAGGTTCATAGTCAACCCATGAAAACTATGATTTGATATTGGCAGGGGCCAGTAGGTTTGTGGTTAGCCCATGAAAACTATATCCGGATTAAGATATTGGCAGTCAGCCAATATGTTCCTAGTTAGCCCATGAAAACTAGGATAAGAAATAAGATATTGGAGTTACCAATAAGTTCTTAGTGATCCCATGAAAACTAAGTAATTGGACAGATTGTCCATAAACATTTAACAAGTTAATAGTAACCCTAGAAACTATAATTGAGACGGATAGTCAGAATGAATGAGGATGGGTAATCCAGAATTGATTTACTTGTTTTGCATATCATCATAATGTTTTGAAATACTATGTTTTAACCATCGTGGATGCATGAGCATAGTATATGGTTTTATAAATGTTTTAGGATACTAGCAAGGGGAAAACCTGTTCCGCTAAGCGGCGTGGTCTCACTAGATATCAAAATGGTTTGAGATGGTAAATTATTATTCATACCAGGCTTTATGTCTGACTCGAAGTTTTTGTTTTCCCCTTAAACTCTCGGGTACTCAATTGATTTTGAGTAGGTTGAGAGTTAAGGGTTCCAAGTGTTATTTTAGACGAATAAAGCATCCAAGGACGTGCAGAGGCAAGCTTGTTATTAGAGTTCTTTTATTTCCACTGTGTTTTTTGTTTGTAAAGGCAAATAGTTTACTTGCCTATCTATATACTCTGATCCACCAAAGAGGTATCTTCATATGTCGCTCTTGGCGTATTTTAAAATAATTATATGTTATCTGAACGTGGTCTGCGAATTGGGATTATGTAATTAATTTGGAATATTTTGAAATGCAATGTGGAATTCGTTTGCTGTTTAATTTTTTTCCATATTCTTGTGTTTCTTTGTATTAATGTATCTAATGTCGCCATATTTGGTCGCCAATGATTAATAACTATGGATGACTGCAGCATCCGTAGCCGTTAGTTTTGGGCCTCCAAGTAGGGGGATGTTACAATACTAGTTAGGGTACTATTTGATACCGGCGCATCGCATTCATTTATAACTCAGTGTTTGGTAGATAAATTATGTTTAGAACCTTCATACCTTGTCACTTTCTTAAGGGTTACGAATCCGATCGGAGGGACTGCTTCTTTGGGATGAGATGTGACCAATTTGAACTTGAATTGTTAGGTCATAAGTTTGCATGTAGTTTGTATGTTTTTAATTTCATAGGCTTCGGGATTATTTTGGGTATGGATTGGTTAAATGGATATGATGCTAGGGTATTTTTCCAAGATAAGGAAATATCGCTAAGACACCCCCAATAGTCATAACCGAATTATATACTCGATGGAGAAGTCAAACTCAAGTGTTTGTGCTTTGCTGAATGCAATGGAAGTAGAAGAAGAGTTGAATCAGGTTTTGGTAGCAAGAGAGTTTGCGTATGTTTTTGAGCCAGTCATAGGACTACCACCGAAGCGAGCCATTGAGTTTCAGATAGTCTTGTGCCAGGAGCAAAACCTGTAAGTAAACCACATAGCAGGATGACACCTACCGAGATGAAGGAATTGAAGGTGTAGCTAGTGGATTTAGAAGGAAAGAATTTCATTAGGCCAAGTAGTTCACCTTGGGGAGCGGCTGCGGTGTTCATTAAAAAACCGGATGGGTCGATAAGGATGTGTATTAACTATCGTAAGTTGAACGAGAAGACGATCAAGAATAGGTATCCTATGCCGAGAATCGATGATTTATTTGACCAGTTAAGTGGAGCCAGAGTATTTTTCGCAATTGGATTTGACGATCGGTTTCCGTCAGTTAAGAGTGCCAGAGGACAGTATTACATTGACGACGTTTTGGACTAGGTATGGTTTGTACGAGTGTTTAGTGATGCCATTTGGGTTAACGAATGCGCCAACTTTCTTTGTGGATTTGATGAATCAAGTTTTCCAAGAGCACTTGGATAGTTTGGTATTGGTATTCATAGATAACATTTTAATGTACTCTAAGGATGAAAGAGAGCATGAAGTTCATCTTAGAGCAGTGCTTGAGATGCTGAGGCATCAGCAACTGATAGCGTAGTTTCCAAAGTGTCATTTATAAAAGAAAGAAGTTAAGTTTCTTGGTCACGTAATTTCAAAGAAGGGTTTGTTAGTTGATCCAGATAAGATCAAAGCTGTTAACAACTGGAAGAGACCACAGAAGGTGATTGAGATTAGAAGTTTTCTTAGTCTTGCAGGTTACTACCGGAGGTTCATTAAGGATTTCTCCTGGATTGCAGTGCCTTGACTAAGCTAACCAGGAAGGACGTAAAATTTATATGGTCTGACAAATGTGAGGAATCATTCCTTAAGCTAAAGCACTTGTTGATCAATGCGCATGTGTTAGTAGTTCCAGATGGGAATCAAGGATTAGTAGTGAATACTGATGCATATGGAACCAGATTAGGGGTTGTGTTGATGCAAAAGGGTAAGGTCACTGTCTATGCTTCTCGACATCTTAGACTGCATGAAGTGAGATATTCTACTCATGATCTAGAGTTGGCTGCGGTGATCTTTGCATTGAAAGTATGAAGACATTATCCTTTAGTGGAGAGATACGAGTTATACACAGATCATAAGCCCTTTAGGTACTTATTCTCTCAAAAGGAGTTGAATATGAGACAACAAAGGTGGGTGGAGTTTTTAGTAGTATATAATTTTGGTATAGAGTATACGCTAGGAAAAGGAAATAAAATAGCAAATGCTCTTAGCAGAAAACATCAGAATGTGGTGTTAGCTATGTTAGCAGAGTGGAAGGACCTGGTGGCTTTGACTACTTGTAGTGTGCAATTAAAATCGACTGCTGGATCTAGTCAGAGCACTGCCATGTTATCCTGGTTAGAAGTCCGACCAGTTCTGATCGAAAGGATTGCTTCTAAGCAGAAAGAGGATCTATGGTTGGCTGAGAAGATTAGGAGGCTTGAGGTTGTATCGGAGGTTGATGATCTAAAAGATTTTAGTCTTGACCAGAGGGGATGGTTGTGTGTACCGTTTGTAGAAAACCTAAGAAAGTAGGTCCTTAAAGAATGTCATCGATTGAAGTTTACGATTCATCTTGAAGGGACCAAGATGTATCGAGATATGAAGAGGAGTTTCTACTGGGAAGGTATGAAGAGGGATGTTGGCTTATGGGTAAAGCAGTGTGTGAACTGTCAACAAGTGAAGGCCGAACATCAAAAGCAAAGTGGGTTGCTTCAACCTTTGGAGATACCAGTTTGGAAATGGGATTCGATATCCATGGATTTGATAGACGGGTTGCCAAGGTCGAATCGAGAAAATGAAAGTAAATGGGTCATAGTGGACAGGTTGACTAAGAGTGCCCATTTTATTCCGGTTAAGTCAACCAGGATGGCACCTGTTTTAGCTAAGTTGTTCATGAAGAACATAGTTAGACTACATGGGATTCCTAGTAGTACAGCAAGTGATAGAGATACTTTGTTTACTAGCGAGTTCTGGAAGAGTCTACAAGATGTGTTAAGTACCAAGCTCAACATGAGTACCGCTTACCATCCGTAGACAGATGGGCAAACGAAGAGAGTTAACAAAGTCTTAGAGGATTTGTTAAGAGCTTGTGTGCTAGAGTTTGATGGATCATGGGAAGACCACCTAGACTTAATCGAGTTTTCCTATAATAACGGTTATCAAACTAGTATAGGAATGGCGCCTTTAGAAGCTTTGTATGGAAGGCCATGCAAGTCACCAGCAAGTTGGTTGGAAACTAGAGATGGATTAGTCATAGGTCCAGATCTGGTAAGAGAGGCAACATAGAAGATTGAGTTGATCCGACGTAGGATGAAGGAAGCTCAGCCTAGACAAAAGAGTTACGCAGATAAGAGATGTAAGGATCTAGAGTTCTTAGTTGGAGATAGGGTTTTCATTAAAGTAACACCGATGAAGGGTGTGGTGCGATTCAGAAAGTTAGGGAAACTGGCACCGAGATATGTCGGACCATTCCCAGTTATAGAGAGGATCGAAAAGCTCATATACAGAGTAGAGTTGTGGAGCAGTTTGGTAGGTTCCCATAATGTGTTTCATGTGTCTCATCTTCATAAGTATGTGCATAATCCAGAGACTACTATCCATCCGGTTGCATTGGAAGACTTAATAGTAGAACCAGATTTGAGCTTTGTTAGACAACCAGTTCGGGTTGTGGCGAGAGATGATAAGAGATTAAGAAACAAGACAGTCAAATTGGTAAACGTTCAGTGGAGCGACAACAAGAAGGACTGTACTTAGGAGATCGAAGACATGATTAGGGATACTTATCCTGATCTGTCTTAAGGGTATGTTCTATATTTACTTTATATAGACTGTTTGCTAGTCAGGTAGGCTAGTATGGAAACTAGGAGATGCTATAGATGATTGCTATGATTAGTATTTAGTCCTTGCCGAATTTTGAGGATGAAATTCTTTAAGGAGAGGAGCCTATAATACCCTTAATTTTAAATAACATAATTTAGGGGATTTAATTAAATAAACTAAATAGAATAATGTAGAGGTTAGAGTGATGAGGGAACTGAGATTTGGAATTATGGTCGTGCCTTAACTAGTGAAATTATAAGTGTGATTTATAAATTAGAAACTTAAGAGAATAAGGCAAGGGCAAAATGGGAATACCCGTATACCATAACCCCTAAACCCCTTACCTCATTCACATTTTCATAAACCAAAAACATAAGCAAAGAGAGTTGAAGGCCGGCCATAACCCTAGGTGAAGAGGAGCTTAAAAATCATTTAGAGGCTAAGATTCAAGCTAGGAAGATTAAAGTAAGAACAAATCTCAAGTTCCTTATCCAAACAAGTTGAATAATGATCTAAACCATCTCATATAAGTCATCTTGAATGTTTCAAATTTGGGTTTGAGGTTTAAGGCTAAAATCATGCAAATTAATTTCCAAATGCCATGATTTTTGAATATGTTATGTTAAACATTATTTTGGAGATGGGTTTTAATTTTCATAATATTCCAAGCTATGTATAATTTATTATGAATTTTTGAGTGAAAGAAAGGTATATTCGAGTTTTAATTAAATTAAGGAGCTAGTTAATTACTTTTGGGCTGAAAACTTTATATGAAAAAGATATTTCATTTTGGAATTTATGTGAATTTCTGAGATTTTTCCCAAGATATTTGGATGAGTTTTGGATTTAATTAAAAAGAATAGTATTTAATGATTAATTAACTACAAGGGGTTATGTAACGACCCGAATTTTGATCAATTTAATTAAAGATATTTAAATAATTTTAAATATTCAAATATAAATTATTTTTCATAAATAATCAAGTTTTAAGTGATAAGTAATATTAATGAACTTATTTTGGAAAAATGTTCACGAAAATATTTCCTTTAGAAAGAAGTATCAATAAAATGGCTGAAAACGGTTTTATCGATAAACAGCTCTATAATCGTAAAACATCGTGCATGGAGCTGGATACATACATTATTTTTATAAGTGAACAAAAAATATGAAATAAAACTAATTATCTTATTTTTGAATAAAATGTATTTAAGACATCATCAGTGATGCCCTTATATTTAATAATGGATTTATGAATTTAAATTGAGATTTAACAATTTAATAATTATTATAATTATTAAAAAAATTGTTTTTAAATGGTAATAATTTAGTGTAAATAGTTATAAAGTGATAATAAATAATTTATAATAGTTTTATAAAGATATATAATCAGTTTGAGAATATAAGAAAATTGATATTGCTTTATCGGTATAATAGCAATTTTTTTAAATAATTTTAATATTGATTTATACGGTTTTATAATTCAAATGAGATCAATTTAATTAATTTATAACGATCTGAAATTTATTTTCAAATTTTGTTTACAAATATATGCATGTTAACTTATAAGTGAAAATGTGACCAGGAACCAGTTTCCCGATTTTCAACGGTTTAACGAATGGAGTTGTTCACAGTTGTTGCTACCTTGTTTATATGTCCTGTGCATATATATAACATAAATTTATGCACAACCTAACATACACATGAACATATATATGTATATACACATATTTCTTTAAAACTTAATACTTAAGCAACCAAAAAGCAACCATCAACTCATCTTACACCACCATCATCACCACCACATAGGAAAGAGGGGGCTAACGTGTATGGCACATCGGGGATGATGCGTGCATGACGTGGGGGTGAGGTGGATGTGGAGAAGGCTTTACTTGATGAAAATCCTATAAATACCCATGCATACCTTCTCATTTCCACACACCTTTCACTTCTTCTTCTTCTACATTCTTGAGCTTTCTAAATGCTCTTCAATGGCTTCCATGGAAGTCTATCTTCTTTCTCAAAAACTTGAGAAAAAGTAGGAGGTTTAAAGTGCTTAAGCACCAATCCACTGATTACTTTCTAAATTTTTCAAAAGTTAACCAAATCTTCTCTAATCTCTTCTAAACTCTAGTATTTAGCCTAAGACATCATGAAAAGCATGATAAGAAAGGGAGAGGAGGTTGGCCAAGAGCAAAGGTAGGGTAGAGAGCCATGACCGTGAGCTTTGTGTGTTTATGAGATGTTTAGTGAAGCTTTGATTTGTTTGAATGTTGGGTGGAAGTATCGGTTTGGATTATGGTGAGAACTATAACTTTAAACCCTTATAAGTAGTTATAAATGTTTAACATAACTATTTAGATGCTAATGATGTTTGGATGTTTGGTTGATGAATGTTTGCAAAAGTAATTAGCAACATATAACTAAAAGTGAGAAACTCCAAAACTATAGATATATATACTATTAGATGATATATATGTTTTGATATGATTGTTGATGATTGTTTTTTAATATGGTTATTAAATATATATATATATATATATATATGCAAATCACGTTAATACACGTCAATAAGCACAAAAGAAATCAATTTCCTTTGTTGAATGAAATGGTTTATAAGGAATGTTTAAACCTCTTTAAAATGGTTTAATATGATTTAGAAATGTTTTATAAGCATTCCAAAGTGTTTTGGCAAAGTTTAAATGAATATTGAAAATTGAGTCAAAAATAGTCGTGTAACGGTAGTTAGCGATTTCGCGCTGTAAAAGTCAAACGAATATATAGAATAGAATATAGCTCGGAATTCTTCAAGATAAAAAAATTTTGAACTATTATATCCATAGTTTTCAAATAAAGAGTGAAAATAGAGATTTCGATAAGTAGATTTTGGAATATGAGAAAAACAAGTTTTTGGAAAAATCGCGGTTATGCTGTTCGGAATCCATAAAGGGATTTCTTTAAAATTGATATTTTAAAATTGTCTAAAAATCTGAAATAAATTCTAAAAATGTTTTAAAAGTGATTTGAGTTATAAATATGAATTTCCAAATGATAGGAAAGTCGTTTTGATCAATATAACTTAAAAAGCACCATTCGTAGCACTTTTCTATAACTTTTGAAATATGGTTTTAAACTTAATGATTATTTTCCAAATCTTTTATAAATGATTTCAAATAAATAATAAAGTGTTTTAATGATGATTTGGAAGTTTTATAATTCATATAAAAAGATTTAAATAAATGATTTAAAGAAAAGCTGTCAAAAATCAAGTGATTTAATCTTGGCTCTAAAAGCCGATGAGTAAACTAGATTTTATTCGTGAGATCTGGTTGAGGTGCTTAAACTAAGAAGATGTTCAGGAGCAACCCGTGCCCTAGCTCATCTGGCCTCTTCTAGGCTAGGGATATATAGGTCGAAATCTCAGAAACGAGTTTGGTATAAAAGATTAAATTTTCCAAATTTAAACAACTTGGATTTTATGGAGATAATTTCTTATACTTGGTGTTAAAGCTCGAAGAGAGAACTCATACTATTCTTGGAATTTAAAAGGTGGTTTCCCCGTTATTCAGCCCATAGTACTTGAGGAATACAGGAATTGATGTTGAGTATAATTATATGATTTCTACAGATTCTGCTCACTTAATATTTACTGGTTTTGGATCAACATCTTAGATATATGGTTTTAACTCAATCAAAATTTTGATTTTTGAATTAAGAAATCTTTGTTAAGATTTAAATAAATGATTAGATAATATTTTCCTAAGTAAAGAATGAAATGATTTGGAATTTAAAAAGGTTTAAAATAATCAAAGGATTTGATAAGAGAGAGGTTTAATGATTTCATATATACCGGAAAGAAATGTTTTAAAAGATATATATCTCTTGAAGATATTTTTTGATAAAAATAAATTAATCAATCAAAGAATAATTCCCTATTCACCGAACATCTTTTTATCGATGATTGGTTCGAAGGAACCGGGGTTGGATTTGGAGTGATTCTTATCTGGAAACCACTTCGAACCAATTTACGTATTCGAAGTGAAGACATAGAAATGATTTGGAAGATGAAATGTGGGGCTGCTTGTTACTGACCCTGGGGGAAAATTTCCCATATCATATTATGTGGCGTAGTTCTTCATTTGAGATCTTCGATGCAAAGGCTCCTCGCTACTAATCCTAGGGATAATTCTTAACAGAATGTGGTAGGAGAGTTCCTTTAGTTTGTCCTGTTCTTGGACAACTCGTATGGATAAATGTCTGGCGTTGCATTTCTAATTACATTGATTCATCTCTATGAACGTATCATCTGTTTGGTTGCGGAAAGAAAACTTCCTCTTAGCTTAACACTCGTTCCTGAGACGTGCGAGCTCAGGAGTTATACGTTTGTAGAAATCAGTTATGTGATCATGGAACGGCAGTATGGCATTCAAAGTGGAATGTGCTATGTGAAAGGTAAAACATTACCTCAAGCCTCATCAACCGGAAATGGCAAAAACAGGGTAGATGCGGCAGGGCTATGTAGGTTGCTCCCATGAGGATATGGTCATCACCTTTCTAGATAACCCTCTATATATCGGGTATGCATGCTATGAGACGTCTCGGATAGGTCGGTAACGATCGGGATGATGTCATATTCGGTACTCTCCAGCGAAGGGATAAGCCAGTTCTATATTAGTATAGGCGTTCAGTATCGAGATCCCTAGGTACATCCCTCTAGAGGTGTACTGTACGGAAGGTAGTCCCTTACCTTGTCATTTGTATGGAATCCATTCTCCGAACGAGCCTTGTAAGATTTTGATTGTAGAACCTACTTTGTAGTTAATATGCTGGAATTTAATAATGTAACAATTTCGGCTAAGATTAATAAGTTTTTTTGCAAATGTTTTCAAAAGAATGTCATTAAAAATAATATCAAAGGATTTTGCATAGCAAATTTTTTGGTTATCATAAGGTAAAAATCCGTTATATGTTTATGTGCGGCGTGGTCTTATGAGATACTTTTTGTTTTCAAATATCCGTATTTTGAGTTTCTCACACCAATCTCATTACTGACCCGGAGTTTATTTTCCTTTTCCCTTGAACTCTGGGTGCCTTAATTTTCCCTGGCAGTCTAGTAGTCAGGTTTAGTTAGAAGAAATTTGGAAGAGCTCGGAGCATGGAGTTAGAAGGTTCTTCTGAAGATTGTTATCTATTTCCACCACACTTGTGTACTATTGTATTCCGCATTTGTAAGGACGGATATTTATAACTGTCCATGTTTAACTCCGATGAATGTATTTAAATTTTCCACTGTAAAGATTACATGTTGAAATAATATATGTGTTTGCGCCAAAATTGGTCACAAACACCCAGTTGTATGTGACAGCACCAATTTCCCAAAATAATGTCCAAATAGAAAGACAAGCACACAGATCACAGAATCAATAGCATATAAAGTAGAGGAACACACAAGTTTTATAGTGGTTTGGCAAACTCCGGCCTACGTCCACTCCGGTAATCTTTTATTAGTTTATATTGTTGATTACAGTTACAAATCCATGAAATTCAAGAGTTAAATTGACAAAGTATAGCCTAGGTAGAAGATGAAGAGAAGCAGAAAGAAGATCTCTTTTCTGAAGCCATGCCTGCTGTATTTATAGGTGAAACATCAGCTACAGGACCGTCTTATCTATATGGGCCCGCCATAACGATCGACATGTCTAATTTGTCATTTAATAACGATCAGCCATCATATCACCGATCATTTTTTCCTTTATCCAATCCAAGGCTGATCGTTTCTGGAGGGTTCTTCATGCCTTTCAACGTTGCTTTTGAAGTATGGAATCATTCTGACTTGTAGTTTAAGAGATATGGGTTGATCCTGATTGAAATTGGATGGTTCATTGAATTGCATTGATCGTTATGATGGATCGATATGAACGATCGGTCAATAACGATCGGTCGAGAAGGATCGACCATCTTCAAACCATCATTCCATGATATGTGATTGCTATAGTGGATCGACAAGTACCATCGGTCGATAACGATCGACCATCCTCAAGTCTTTTACTTCGTGATATGCGATTGCTATGATGGATTGTTCTAGAACGATCAGCAAAAACAATCGGCCATCCCAAAACATTCACCGTTTGATGCGCGATCGTTTTTGTAGGCTCCCCTCTTTATTTTATCAATGCTCTAAAATTTTCAAGTGAATTGGCCTTGTGGATTTTAAGATATTGATCGATCTTCGATGACTTGAGCTGTTTCATAGATCATTCTTGGTCGGTCCATACAAATCCTTGCTTCATCCGAATCCATTCAACGATCGACCATAGCTTTAGCTGTAATCGATTTCCCATCCATCCATTTGAGCCGAATCCATGATATCCCAGCCTTGATAATTGTGAAGCTTATTGGGTTAAATCCGCCTGTGCACTGCCTTGCCAAAAGGCGGGTCAACAATTTGTTATTCCATTCGTGTGAAATTCTCGTTTTTTACATTTGGTTTCATAGCTTAAGGTTAAGCGAGAACCTTGGCTTTGGTGCAGTAAAGTCTCATCAGAGAAAAGGTTAGTAATACCCTAGGATGAGTAACCCATTAAAGATAGGTTAGTAACATCCTAGAATGAGTTTGGGAGTATTATATATGAGTGCGTATTTGTTAATATATAAATCATTTTTGGAAAATGGTAAATGAAATAATTTTACCTAGGATTATATTTCGAATATAAAGAATACTTTTTAGTGTAGTTATTTGATTAAGAAAATGATAATACTCAGTAATTATCATTGATTGGTTGGTTTTCTAAATTTAAAAGTTTAAATACGAACACCTCGTGAATTTAGTTTCATAATTTGACTATGGGGTATTCGATAAATAATAATGTTAATTTAGATTAATAGAATTTATTTAAGATAAATTAATCTTTTGATTATGTTTTATACAAGTGATTTTATAAAATGGATTTATAAAACGTGGTTTATAAAGGAATTTTTGATAATTTAAATTTTGGTATTTTTGAAAGGAATTTCAAATGATTTTTGAAAAAGGAATAATAATAGTATTATTTCTAAAGTGGGATTTTAAAACAAAAAACTCTTATGATTAATTGATTCGAGTGGCTTGAAAACAACTAAAAATGGGCAGGAGATGCGTTCGGATGCTAAATGCTTCTCTTAAGTATTCCCCTTCTTGTTAAGGAAATATGCGATACTATTGGTGGTACCTAGTTTCCTGGTATCATTTTTGAGTTACTCGATCTATGTAATTTTCTAAAATAAAAAAGGATAATGTGAATCATTAATTGATAAATTAATTGATGGTTGTCAGTTTTTATCAAAGTGTATTATCTTAATTGATAAGCATGGGTATGCTTTGATCTTTAAAAGAAATGGTAAAAGTTATTAACGAATGGTTTTAGTAAACGATGTTTTAGTAACATTTGTTTTTAAACCCTTGAATGGCATTTTGGAAGAAATCTTATAAATATATTTAGATTTTTAATAATGGAATTTTAAAGATAATAATAAGTATTGAAACTGGTATAAGTGACTAATTAATAACAGGAGTATTGACTAATAAAATAAGACTTGCTTAACAAAAGACTTTTTTATTAAATACAAAGGTGTTGCATTTAATATTGGTCAAAAAGAAGCAAATTATAATATAAGAGGTATATTATAATAAAAGGTAAGTTATCTTTAACTTGAATAATTTCTTAGAAATGTTAGCAAATAGTTAAATATAAAGAAGCATCTTTATAAAAATGTTCGAATAAATAATGAAAGTTTATGAAATGTTTTCATAAATTTTTTTGAAAGATTATTAAATTTATATGAAGTATGTGGATTATTTCATAGCATAATTTGATCTAAGATTCGAGTACAGAGCTTTGAGGTGTTTACACCAATCTGAAAAAGAATTTATCACTTGATTCTTGAGGATGAACATTGATGAGGGTTTGTGGTTATATACTTGAGTTTTCTATCATAGTTGAGAGCTATGCAAAGAAAAATTAAAGTTCTAATCAGAAAGCCTGGTAAGAGTCCACACTAAAGGATCAGGGAATCAATACTAGTTTGAAAGTAAAGTTTAATAATAAATATTGTGTACGGATGATCTATATACATCGTACAGGTGTAGGTTTAATAATAAATATTTTGGGGAAAACTTTTGGGTTTTTGTTTTGGGTAATTTCGGGGACGAAATTAATTTAAGGGGAGAAGTATGTAACGATCCAAATTTTAAATATTCAAATATAGATTATTTTCATAAATAATCAAGTTTTAAGTGATAAGTAATAATAATGAACTTATTTTGGAAAAATGTTCACAAAAATACTTCCTTTAGAAAGAAATATCGATAAAATGGCCGAAAACTGTTTTATCGATAAAGAGCTCTATAATCGTAAAACATTTTGCATGGAGCTGGATACATACACTTATTTTTATAATTAAACAAGAATATAAAATAAAATTAATTATTTTATTTTTGAATAAAATGTATTTAAGACATCATTAGTGATTCCCTTATATTTAATAATGGATTTATGAATTTAAATCGAGATTTAATGATTTAATTATCATTATAATTATTCAAATAAATTTTTAAATGGAAATAATTCATTTTAAATAGTTATAAAGCGATAATAAATAATTTATAATAGTTTTATAAAGATATATAATCAGTTTGAAAAGATAAGAAAATTGATATCGCTTTATCGGTATAATAGCAATTTTTGTAAATAATTATTAATATTGATTTATACAATTTTATAATTCAAATGATATCATTTTAATTAATTTATAATTATTAGAAATTTATTTTCAAACTTTGTTTACAGATATATGTACGTTAACTTATAAGAGAAAATGTGACCGGGAATCGGTTTTCCGATTTTCAACGGTTTAACGAACGGAAGTTGTTCAAAGTTGTTGCAACCTTGTTTATATATCATGTGCACATATATAATATACATATGCACACCCTAACATACACATGAACATATACATGTATATACACATACAAATATACATATACACTTAAACATATATATTACAAAATATTAAGATATTTTCCTAAAATTAATACTTAAGCAACCAAAAGGCAACCATCAACTCATCTTACACCACCATCATCACCACCACATGGGAAAGAGGGGGCTAATGTGTATGGCACATGGGGGATGATGCGTGCATGATGTAGGGGGGAGGTGGATGTGAAAAAGGCTTTACTTAATGAAAATCCTATAAATACCCATGCATACCTTCTCATTTTCACACACCTTTCACTTCTTCTTCTTCATCATCATTCTTGAGCTTTCTAAATGCTCTTTAATGGCTTCCATGGAAGTTTCTCTTCTTTCTCAAAAACTGGAGAAAAGGTAGGAGGGTTAAAAATAGTGAAAGTGCTTAAGCACTAATCCACCGATTACTCTCTAGCTTTTTCAAAAGTTAACCAAATCTTCTCTAATCTTTTCTAAACTCTAGTATTTATATTTTGCCTAAGACATCATGAGAAGCATGATTAGAAAGGTAGAGGAGGTTGGGCCAAGAGCAAAGGCAGGGTGGAGGGCCATGGCCGTGAGCTATGGGTGTTTAGGAGATGTTTAGTGAAGCGTTGATTTGTTTGAATGTTGGTTGGACGTGTCGATTTGGATTATGGTGAG
Source organism: Allium fistulosum (assembly GCA_030737815.1). Taxonomy (NCBI): domain Eukaryota; kingdom Viridiplantae; phylum Streptophyta; class Magnoliopsida; order Asparagales; family Amaryllidaceae; genus Allium; species Allium fistulosum. The sequence continues at coordinate 633,450,075 of CM060908.1, read as the reverse complement.
AACTCTAATTTAAACCATTATAAGTAGTTATAAATGTTTAACATAACTATTTGTATGTTAATGATGTTTGGATGTTTGATTGAAGAATGTTTGAAAAAGTAATTAGCAACATATAACTGAAAGTGAGAGACTCCTAAACTATAGATATATATATACTATTGGATGATATATATGTTTGGATATGATTGTTACTGATGATTGTTTAATATGGTTGTTGAATATATATGCAAGTCACATTAATACATGTCGATAAGCACAAAGGAAATCACTTTCCTTTATTGAATGAAATGGTGTATATGAAATGTTTAAACCTCTTAAAAATGGTTATATGATTTAAAAATGTTTTATAAACATTTTAAAGTGTTTTGGAAAAGTTTAAATGAATATTGAAAATTGAGTCAAAAATGTGCACGTCGCGTAATGGTAGTTCGCGATTTCACGCCGTCAAAGTCAAAGGAATATATAGAATGGAATAAAACTCGGAATTTTTCGAGATAAGAATTTTCCAAACTATTATGTCCATAGTTTTCAAATAAATAAAGAAAATCGAGATTTCGATAAGTAGATTTTGAAATATTAGTAAAACAAGTTTTTGGAAAAATCGCGGTTATGCTGTTCGAAATCCATAAAAGGATTTCGTTAAAAATAATATTTAAAATTTATATAAAAATATGAAATAAATTCTAAAAATCTTTTAAAATGTTTTAAAAGTTATTTTAGTTATGAAAATGAATTTCCAAATGATAAAAAAGTCGTTTTGATCAACATAGATTAAAAAGCACCAATCGTAGCACTTTTCTATAACTTTTGAAATATGATTTTAAACTTAACGATTCTTTTCTAAGTATTTTATAAATGTTTTCAAATAAATAATAAAGTGTTTTAATGATGATTTGGAAGTTTATAATTTATTTAAAAATGTTTAAATAAATGATTTAAACAAAAGCTGCCAAAAATCAAGTGATTTAATCATGGCTCTGAAAGCCAATGAGTAGACTGGATTTTTCTATTCATGAGATCTAAGTGAGGTGCTTAAACTAAGGTGATGTTTAGGAGCAATTAGTGCCCTGGCTCACCTGGCCTCTCCTGGGCGAGGGATAGATAAGGTCGAAATGTCGGAAACGAGTTAAGTATAAAAGATTAGATTTTCCAAATTTAAACAACTTGGATTTTATGGAGATAAACTTCTTATACTTGGTGTTAAAGCTTGAAGAGGGAACTCGTACTATTCGTGGAATTTAAAAGGTTATTTCGCCGTTATTCCACCCATAGTACTTGTTGAATACAGGAATTGGTATTGAGTAGAATTAGATGATTTCTATAGATTCTACTCACTTAATATTTATTAGTTTTGGATTAACATCCTCTAGATAATATGGTTTTCACTCAATCAAAATTTTAAATTTTGAATTAAGAAATCTTTGTTGAGATTTAAATAAATGATTTGGAAATATTTTCCTATGTAAAGAATGAAATGATTTGAAATTTAAAAAGGTTTTAAGTAATCAAAGGATTTGATAAGAGAGGGGTTCAATGATTCTGTATATACCGAAAAGAAATGTTTTAAAAGATATATATCTCTTGAAGATATTTTTTGATAAAAAGAAATTAATCAATCAAAGAATAATTCCCTATTCACCGAGCATCTTTTTATCGACGATTGGTTCGAAGGAACCGAGGTTGGATTTGAAGTGATACTTATCTGGAAACCACTTTGAACCAATTTACATATTCGAAGTGGAGAAATGGAAATGATTTGGAAGATGGAATGTAGGGCTGCTTGTCATTGACCCTCGGGGGAAATTTCCCATACCATATTATATGGCAGTAGTTCTTCATTTGAAATCTTCGATGCAAGGGCTCCTCGCTACTAATCCTAGGGGTAATTTCTGACAGTATGTGGTAGGAGAGTTCCTTTGGTTTGTCCTGTTTCTGGACAACTTGTATAGACGAATGTCCGATGTTGCATTTCTAATTACATTGATTGATCTCTATGAACGTATCATCTGTTTTGGTGGCGGAGGAGGCAACTCTCTTAGCTTAACACCCTTTCATGAGACGTACGAACTCAAGAGTTATACGTTTGTAGAAATCAGTTGTGTGATCATGGAATGGCAGTGTGGCATTCAAAGTCGAATGTGCTATTTGAAAGGTAAAATGTTACTTCAGGCCTCATTAACCGGATATGGCAAAAACAGGGTAGATGCGGCAGGGCTATGTGTGTCACTCCCATAAGATATGGTCATCACCTTTCTAGATAACCCTCTATATATGGGGTATGTTGTGTATGCTATGAGACGTCTCGGATAGATCGGTAATGACTGGGATGATGTCATATTCGGTACTATCTAGCGAAGTGGCTGCTGGTATAGGTGTTCAGTATCTAGACCCTAGGTACATCCCTTTAGAGGTGTAATGAATAGAAGGTAGTCCCTCACCTTGTCATCTGTATGGAATCCATTCTTCGAACAAGCCTTGTAAGATTTTGATTGTAGAACCTACTTTGTAGCTAGTATGCAGAAATTTAATAATGTAACAATTTCGGTTAAGATTCATAAGTTTATTTGGAAATGTTTTCAAAAGAATGTCATTAAAAATAATATCAAAGGTTTTTGCATAGCAAATATTTTGGTTATCATAAGGTAAAAACCCGTTCTCAGTTTATCTGCCACGTGGTCTTATAAGATACCTTTAGTTTTCAAATATCTGTATTTTGAGTTTCTCACGCCAGCCCCATGATGGGCTCGGAGTTTATTTTCCTTTTCCTTAAACTCTTGGTTCCCTAAATTTTCTCGAGTGGTCTAGTAGTCAGGTTTAGTTAGAAGAAATATGGAAGAGCTCGGAGCATTGAGTTAGAAGATTCTTCTGAAGATTGTTATCTATTTCCACCATACTTGTGTACTATTGTATTCCGCATTTGTAAGGACTGATATTTATAAATGTCTATGTTTAACTTTGATAAATGTATTTAAATTTTCTGCTGTAAAGATTATATGTTGAAATAATATATGTTATTCTATTCGTGTGAGATTCTATTCTATCTTTATTTTCTTTCTTACCCTTAATGATCGGGTTTTCGGCACTTGGATTTGCGGCACGTGAATATAGAGGATGTATTAGTGTCAATTTTCGAGGGTTGAAATTCTCATTCGTTATAGGTTAGTTAATAATTTTAATTAAATATTGGGGCTTACATGCGGCAACAAATTCTAAAAGGAATTTTATAAAAGTTTTGTTATCCAATAGAAAATTGACAAAATATGGTGTTAGGTAAAAAGAAATCACTTTAAATAGCATAAAATCAGTTTTTGCCAAATTACAACTACACCAGTTTAGTTTGCTTGCTTCCATCACCATTCTCTAATTTATAACCTTTCGCATCCATTCGAAACCAATGCACATGGCACTAAGCATTTGGTACGTAGTGTATTGGTGAAAGGCGAAAGGTAAGAATGGTGTCAAAGGCATGCTTGCAAAAGGGTCGAAGCCACTTTTACTTGCTTTCGAACCTATTGGCCTGCCCCTGTTCTAAAAGTAAGCTTTCGAAAGGGTTGCCACTTTTGAACCCCTTCGATACCCATGTTGCCACACCTATATTTATACCTTAGTCAGGAGCCACCTTTATAACCCTTAAGCCAATGAGTGTGGAAGGTAGGTTTCGAATCAATACCCTTTCGCAACCATTGAAGTCGCTTTTCTTATAACTTATACATGCGAAAGGGTGGGTGCCACTCCCATACCTTTCGACATTGTTGAAAAGCCACTTATTTAAACCCAATTACACATGCGGAAGCATGTTGCCGTCACCATAGGTATTTCGAAGGGATAGCTTTCGAATGTGTCCCCTTTTATATATTTTGTAGTTTGTTTTGTTTTCAAACTATAGTTTCGAAAGAAAAACTTTTAATTAGTTGTGAAGCTATGCTTCCATAACTTTTTACTTGAACTTCAATGCTTTCCAAAGGTATGTTTTAAGTGTTTCGAAAGGTACATTTTTAAGTGTTTCGAATGGTATGTTTTTGAGTGTTTCGAAAGAAATGTTTCCAAATATTCGAAAGGTATGTTGGATGGTTTCGAAAGAGAATGTCTAAGGTTTTAAGTAATGATTTCGAAAAGGGAGAGTGACGGAGTGCTTGGTTGCTCTATGAAGTCGAAAGGGAGAGTGACGGAGAGTAACTCATGATGTCACAATGATTCAAAGGATATAGTCGCAAGCCTTTGTTTTCAAATTTGAGAACCCTAACTCATTTTTAAAGTAAGTACATGGCGATGTAAAAGAGTTATGAAATGGCATTTAACCTTGAAATTTTAGTGGAAGCTTTCCTTGCTAAAGATAGTAGGTTAAGGGTATTAACCATATTTCATTAGAAAATGATTACAAGAAATTAAACCATGGATTTTTATATTGTTGTGTTAATTGATCAGTTATCATGTATGCTTGTATAATCATATTCACTTCATTTATAACCCATAACTTCACCTTGGGGTGTTAAGGGCATAATAACAGGCTAGGTTGACCCAGTAGTGAATGTACATTGAATTAACTCCTATGTGAATAGAATTGCATCTAAGAGGTTAGACAAAGCAAAATATAGGATTCCCAAGACTAATCAAAAGATTATTGGTTTAGACAGGTTTTTAGTAAGCCCATGAAAACTATGTCATGGAAATTGTGATTGGCAGGGGCCAATAAGTTCTTAGTGATCCCATGAAAACAATGTCCGGAACAGGTCATTGATTGAGATCAATAGGTTCATAGTAAGCCGATGAAAACTATGACATGAGAGATGTTATTGGAGAATCAAATAGGTTCATAGTGACCCCATGAAAACTATGATTGGATGATGTTATTGGTAGACACCAATAGTTTCTTAGTGATCCCATGAAAACTATGAAACCAGATAGATAGTCCATAAGCTTGGAATAGGTTATTAGTCAGCCCATGAAAATTAATAGGTTAATACTAACCCTAGAATCTATAGCAAGAGATAGATAGTCAAGTGAATGGGGATGAGAAATCCAGAGCATATTGCATGGTTGCATATCATCATGATACATTTTATTATGTTATGTTTTAACCATTGTGGATGCAGGTGCATAGTATATGGTTATTATCAATTGAGTTAGGATACTAGTGAGGGGAAAACCCGTTCTACTAAGCGGTGTGGTCTCACTAGATATCTATATGGTTCAAGATAGTAGATTATTATTTACACCAAACTTTTTTGTCCGACTCGAGGTTTTTTCCCTTTAAACTCTCGGGTGCTCAAATGATTTTGATTAGTTTGAGAGTTAGGTTTTCAAGTTCTCCTTTAGACGAATAAGCTTCCGGAGACTTGCAGGAGGCAAGCTAGCTAATTAGGAGATTATATCTATTTTCACTGTGCTGTTTGGATGTAAGGGCAAATTTGTTTAATTGCCTATATTTAGACTCTGATCAACCAAGGGGGCATTTTCATATGTCGCTCTTGGCGTATTTTGTAATAAATTGTAATTTCTCCGAACGTGGTTTACATATGGGATTATGAAATGAATCTAAAATGCTATTTGTAATGAAATAAGAAATTCAAATTTCAAAATTGTGTATAAATTTTTTCATATTCATGTGTTTCTAGTATATCAATGTATCTAACATTACCGCATTTGGTCATCGAGAATTAATAACTATGAATGACTGTAGCATCTGTAGTAGTTAGTTTTGGGCCTCCAAATGGGGGATGTTACATCTCACCGCATCACAGTGTCATTAATGCAACACAAAATAATACACATGAAGTTAATGTGCTTAATTTGATTATGCAAATAGAAGAGGAATTGAGGACAAAGGAGTGTAGGATGCAAAAGGATATTGGTAAGCATGCTAATACGGGTTTGATGCATGGTGTGGAAGGGTTTTTTTAGGCATGGAGATAATTTAAATTTGATGGGTAGGGAGGAGATATTTCATGGTGATTTGGCCATAGTTTAGGTTGATCCACATTTGGGTGATATATACATAGAGCATGTTATTCAGATGAGAGATAGAGTGGAGCTTATGGCAGATGCAGTACATGGAAAGGACCTGGATATTCGCTCGAGCTCATTCAAATTAGTGAGGAGGAGTGCTCGTCTTCATATAGTGGCCACCGGAGTATCGGATGACTCAAGCTCAGGTATGTATGTTCCTTTAGATAGTACTTACAGTCTTTGTGCTTTGAGTAGTCTATCTACTAATGTTATGTGTTATTTAGTTAGGAGTTTGGTTTTTTCTCTAATGATGTTTAGTTAGATACGAAGTGCAATAGGAGTATGGGGTCAGAGCGGTTTAAGTCGTTTAGATCATGAGATACATAGTTGGAAGTAAGGGGCTTACACGATATAGAAAAATATGGTAATATTAGGTCATTTATTAAAGATAATAAAATTAATATTGGTTTATTACAAGAAAAATAGGACATCATAGTTATTGATTTTATATGAGTCTAAGGTATCTTTGCTTTAGTCATTGGGTTCTCCTCTCGATTAGGAATGGATCAAGGGGTTTGATAATGGGTTGGAAAAAATACTGCATTAAATTTTTACAATCCATTTTTAAAGTTCATTCGATGCATCTTATCTTTACCGACTTTAGTGATACTCATTTTTCAATGTTACTAATGTTTATGGACTAAATGACAAGATTGAATAAAGGTTCCGTAGAGTGAGTGTCTTGGGTTTAGATCACTTGCCCTTGGTCCATGGGTAATAGGTGACATCTTCAATGTTACTGGATTCCTAGGGTAATGATCCCCTAGAGAAAGTGATTTTGCCGCTATGGTGGAGTTCAATCAGTTTATTACTAGTGGTAACTTGATAGAGTTACAACTATAAAATATTGATTATTAAATTTTATTTGATTTTTTAATGCCGTTAATATTTTATTAAGTGCATACATAAAAGCGATATATGTACGCATCGGTATACGATATTAATGGAAATTTAAATTTAATTTCAAACAATTATTTACTAAATGGGCTTGGGACTTTTAAAGGCCCATTTAGGAACTTCCATGGTTGGCTGTAGTGTAAGAAGGGGAGTGGTTTTAAGGAGTCCAAATTTGATTTGAAATGGCAAGGAAAGAATGAGTAAAAGAGGGAGAAAATATCTCTAGTTTTACCTCTCCTTAATACCATTTAAACCACTCGCTACCTTCATATATTTTTTTAATTTTTCTAACCTTGGTCATGGGTTTAAGAGCTCCCCTTCCAAATACTTCGAGAAAAAGTCAAATGAAAATTAAAACAAAGGTGGTACTTTAGATCGTTGTAATTTCTGGAGGTTGGTTCTATTGAATCAAAGGAGTTTCATTCATTCAAGGTGCATTTCAAAGGCTGCTTCTTTTTTGTAATCTTTGATTAATTTTATTCATATAGTATCATGATTACATGTTAATATAAGTTTGCATAGTTTTAAACAAATTTATATGCATAGAAGTTATCCACCTTATCATTACACTATTATATAATTATGTATATACTGATTTATGAATTCGTTATTTTATTACGTTTTTGTCATTAATGAATAAAAAATTATTATTTATCTTACAAAAGGATACATATTTTATAAATATTTTTTATTATTTTTAAAATTTTAAAAAATAATTTTAATTGATTAAAAATTGTTTAAATTATATATATAATTACTTTACATTATTTTACTGCAAGTTAAGTTTGGCAATAATAATAATAAAACCAAAATATAATATTATTTAATATACATATATATTAAATATATTTTAAAAGTAATATATATATATAAACACAAAAGGTAATATATATATATATATATACATATACAAATTGATATGAACATATCTACAAATAAATAATTTTATTCTATGAAAAATTATTTTACTATATATGGATTTATAATAATAATAAAAAATATTTTCCTAAAGGTAATACACACACACATATTATTATATTTATTTAATTTTAATATTTATCTTAATGTAGATTAAATAAATAAAAATAAAAAATTATTTTTGGAAATAATATGTTATTTAAATAATCATGATATTTTATTTTAAATTTTAATATTATATATATTTATTTAAAATTAAATATCTAGATCCAAATTTAATTTAAAATGTTCTACTAAATAAAAGATTTGGATATTTTGAAAAATAAAATTTTAATTTCAAAATTCTTAGCCAAAATGACTTATTTAAAAAATTCAAATGTTAATTAATTAATTAACTATATAAATATATATTTAATTTTAAAAAAAATGGACAATAATGTGCATACAAAGGGCGATTGTGTCCGTCGTGGTGTAAATCTCAACACCTATATATGTACACATTAACCATACAAATATTTTAGCTATGTTCCATGAAAATCTATTATTATAATTACTCATATAAAGCCACTTATTTGTAGTTAAATCCATAAAATTATTCTCTAACAAATACATATTTTTAAAACTAGAATTTTTATTCCCAATATTTTGGTTAGTGCAAGATAAGATAAAATAATAGGACAATGGTTTGAATAAACATTTAGAAGCCCAACAATCTTACAAATAGGATATCTATCTTCCACTTTATCACTAATTAAAACCTATCTAAAAGAGACATCAATGAATCTTCCCTATTATTCGACCAAGTAAATTGGCTATTTCATCAATATTAATTAATTTCAACAGTTATATATTAATTAAATTGTGTGGTATTTCAGAGTATTCATCATCATGGTTGCGTGACTCATAATTTTAAATTCAATCAATGATTAACATTAAACAATTCAAATATTAATATTCACGCATCGCCTTAGCAAGTGGTATGAAAGTTTTGTTGAATTTATCGCTTACATATCTTTTTAGTAAAATCTAATTTTACTATTTTAAGTGGTACCCGGTAATAACAATTATTTACACCAATTCTCTTCGTCAAGACTATATCATTTTAGGACTTATAGAATTTGGTTTTAATCAAAATTCCAATATCATTCACATTCAACTCGGCTAATCCATACATAATTCCATGGTCCAATGATAACAGTTATTATTAACCATACTGCTCTGACCAGATACTTTGAATTTGAGTTGACTAGATACTAACATCATAATACTAAGAAGACGAATTCTCTATTAAACAGTGTTTCACTTTGAATGCTTCAACTCAAACCCAGCTATAGTCGATCGATGGATGTCATGCCATGATTTAACTATAATCAAAGTTGAGCATCCACATTGAAGATACCTGGTATTCTCAAGTAGAGAGAACTGAATAGCATCATCACTTCGAGATCTCTTGTTTGTCCTTAGTTATATTTACCAAAAAGAGACTTTCGAGTGAGTCATTCCATAACTATCCAATAACTATTAGTACATAACCTCTTTGTGCCCCAGTAGCCATGAGTAATACATTGTCCAAAATTTGGAGAGCGTTAGATACTATAATCTCAATGGATGAATTGATATCCTATCTCTAAACATCTTGACATGAAGTATTTAAAACAACATATTATTTTATATAGTGACGGTTTTCTCATGATTACAACCCTTTGTAACAGTTATCACATAACATACGGTTTAAGGATTTTCTTATTTTATACTTCAAATTAATTACTTAATTAATTATATCATTATACATAAAAAGGTATATAATAGAAATCAAATACCTTTATTATGAACTAGATTGGTTACAGAGTTGGATATATGTAACAAATTACATAATTACCCCTAGGACATACTAATAACTCTATTATATTGCCTAGTAGATCATGCTTTTATAAACACATTGATTTGGAAAAGCTCCTAGAATCCTTTGATTTACCACTCAATATTGCAACAATCAAATGAACCCATGTTTTACCTATATTTTGATGTATAGGAGGAAGGGTGTTCTGCCTTGGGGTGTGCATGGCTAGCAATGGCAACAGCTAAGGGTGGATGACATCAAGTAGAAATGAATTAGTTGTCCTTGGTATTTATATAGAGAAAAGGTAGAAAAATCTACCACCATTTACTCTCCCTCTTACCAATTCAAACCTACATCCAGATTTATCCCCTCCCAAAACCCCGTCTATGATTGACCGTCCCCTGTCAAACATGGGTCAAAATGCATTCAAGCCCATTAAGAAATTATTTATATTTGTAGCATGTTCAATGTGTGTGTGTGTATCGATATGTGCACATATAACGTTTATATATACATCAAAACAATTACTAATAGCACTCAAAATATAGTAGGAGTTACCCCATTTATTAAAATTACTCCCAAACATCAAATATACTGATATTTAATATCTCTTAAATATTAATCAATTTACAACAAGATATATAAACTAATTAAATCATGTAGTCTTAAAGAGAATTCACAGATGTAGTTGTGCAATTCATGGGTGTTAATTCGGTCAACAATTGGTATTGAAAAACTCTAATATTAACATTTATACGTTACCTTAGCTTATATTGTGACTGTTTATCTGAATTCATCGCTTATAGATCTTTTCCAAAAAATCATATATTGGATAACCTTAAGCAGTACTGTTAAGTGATAATATAATATACACATGTTCTCTTTGTTAACACTATATAATGTTAGGATATATGGAGTTTGGTATTGGTCGAACTCCAATAATATCCACATTCAACTATTTAGTCCAACTACAAAGTCTTGATTCAATGATAACGTTTATTATCTGTCACTTTATTCTAGTTAGAAATTTTGACTTTAAGTTGACTGTAGTCGTCCGTGATATTAAGCTCATATAAGTAAGAAGAAGAATTCTCTATTTAATAGTATTTCACTTCCAATGCTTCATCTCAGACTTAACTATAGTCGTCCGATGGTCGTCATGCTATAATTTATCTATAATAAAAGTAGAGTATCTGCGTTGAAGTTCCACATGTCAAGAAAACCATGTAACATCGTCACATTGGGATTTCATGTTTGACCTAGTTGTTATCAACCAACGGGAAACTCTCAGACAAGTCACTCCATAGATATCTAATAATTACAAGATGTAACCCCTTGGTTCCCCTTGGAGCAATGATTAATACATTGTCCAATATTTGGAGAGCATTACTTACTCTCATCTCAATGGATGTATCGATATCCATTCTTGAAACATCTTGCTCGAAAATATTTAATACAATGTTATTTCATATTACTAATGATTGCAACCATTTGCAACTACAATTACATAACATTTTATTTAAGTATTTTCTTATTAATATACTTTGAATTAGTCACCTAATTATTTATATCATAATATAACAAAGTATGTTAAAGGAAAAAACTCCTTTATTACAAACAAGATTGATTACAGAGATAGATATATAACAAATTAGATAATTGCCCCTAGGGCATACCACAAACTCTCTTAATATGGCCTCTAGTTTGTTGTTTGGAGGTTATTGGTTCTAACTCTTAAGACATTAGTAAAGATTTGGATCATTCCCTTAATGATTAGCGACCAATTTCAAAAAAATCCCTTTATGAGTAGCAGAGATGATATTTCAACATTAAAAATGATATTATTTGTATAATATTGGATATTATATATGAATTTCAATTTTATTATATAGTTAAACTATTTGTTTTCTTCTAGGAGTTGTTGGGGGTAATATTATCACTATCATGGTACAATAACAATTTAAACACCTATCATGTGCGTATATAACAACTCACTCTTCCTAATACTCTAAAGTCAACAGCTAATAACATCGTTTGACTCCCGAGTACCATAAAAGACAGATTGTCGAGGAAAGAAAACTAAAAATAACTATTATGCCAAGGGATATCGATAGAACTCACAGCGAAATGATAACATATAATACACTGGATAACATTAACAAAACATGATAATAGCACATAGATAAAATATTACACTGGTGGAAATAACAAATAGATGAATATCAGTATAGAAAGTCAGAATTAATCAAACCCCCCACAATACGGAATTCTCAATATAACATCCGATACAATAGGTCTCATATATAAATAATAGGTCTGTCATGTACTACTAAAATATCAACTGTGTTTATCCAAAAATATTGACATCGCCTTCATAGAATGCTCCAGCTATCCTAAAAGTGTATTCCTAAAAAGTACCCAATTCCCAAACCACTCAATTGAGTACCCAAGAGTTGTCATGGCATAAACAGACAAAGACAAAATGCAGGTCAGACATAAGGCCTAGTGTGAGGGGAACTATCTCAAAATACTATATACAAATAAATAGAAACTACTAAGGCACAGTCGGTCCTCTCTACGAACGTGGCTCAGAGATAATCCAAACTGTCCATAAACAAGTAAAGTAAACCTATCGCCAAGATAGGAAATCATACCATACCTTGCTCTTCTCCTGTAATCAACGAGTCAGCACAACCAATATTATGTGGCTGTCCCGTAATAATATACCATGATATATGTACCCCCAACACACAAAGGTAGAGTGATCATGATATATCTATCATGAAGTATATAATAAGTAATAATAATAATATCAGCCAAATAATAACACACACAACATAACAATAAGAGATAACCAAGGAATACAATTTAATACCCATTATTGCTACTGGGTGGAGTTCGCGGTAGATCATGCTCAAGATAAATAAAGTCAGTACCTCAGTGTACCATAGACAGTTGCACCCAGTGTGGTCGAACTCGTGTAGGCCTCACCGTACCCCTCAATGAGCATGGGTGATATATGACCTACTTTATATATATAAAACTCTAATCCACATTGGACATCGCTCTATAATTCAAATTATCGCAATCCAATTATTTATGTTGAGGGTCCAAAATAAATAAAGTCGGTACCTCAGTGTACCATAGAACCTGAGCTGCATCCTCGGTGATTGAACTCACGTAGATCTCTCTGTACCCCTCAGTGCGCATAAGTGATATACTATCTACTTTATTTACTTGAAACATACGTAGATCTCCTCGTACCCCTCAGTAAGCATAAGTGATATATGATCCACTCATAGATAATCGTCATCATCTCCCCCTCACCATCATGAATTTTTTAATAAATTCGCATAATGTCCCTAAAGAGAACGATGTACATATTCTGTATGATATGCCATCGGGACTGCAAAGGAACACTGATGCTATACATGTATAGATATATCAAATATAACGTCATGTAATTAAATATGTTTAGCACAAACGAAGACTGATATCTCATCATCGTCTATCAATATAGATGGCCTTTACTATAAGACCAATAATAGGTATGGCAAGCTAATATAGTGTATGATCATTAATATAAGATCGATACTATGTACAGTCGCTAATATAAGACTGATGCGATCCATCGAACTACGTGTACCCCGAGGTCAAAGCTCGAAGGTACAGATTTAAGATCGTACGCATTCGTCGGACGTGATCATGTGACCAATCATTGTGCTGATCCTGTGCCCGATCGTTGTTGATCCCATAGGAATCACTTAATATTTGCATCTGGTTCCCGAGCATTGCCTTACTTTCTGCCTTCTCGAGTAGCCCTTAGTCTTCCCTAAAGTTGAGCCGAACGAACCCGCATCCAAGATCGGGAAAGAAACCCCGATAAAATAGCACCTAACCTAGGCTTTACCGCCCAGGTCAGTGCACCACCAATCCACTGGTGGTAGCGTGTCCTAAGCAATAAAACCTAGGGTAGGTACTACCCGATCGCTACGGCTGCCAATTCGCATGCCGTTTCCTCCGTTGCTTCGCCCGATGAACCGCCTTGCCTTCCAAGCCTGCCTCTACCATCATATCCTCTCCAGAGTTCGTTGGTAGATGCTTTGAAAGTAGTTCCTTATGTGTCTAAATATCGACTTCAACGCAAAATCTACTCGTTGCACATGTAGAGTTCAACGGGCGAATCTAGCGACCCGACCTCCTCTAACAGGCCAAAACAACATAACCGGCCTTCCTATCTTGTATGATGCCTATGTGTACACCCATACACCCATTTTTGTATGTTTATACACACACAAACACCCAACCACACTTTCAATTTTATAAATCACATTTTGGACTTTACCGGAGCAATTACTCAGCCCGGTATTTTCTTACGCAATTTAGCGCTCGCAGCTTTCGCTATGGCTACATAAGACACACACCACGTGTTTATACACAAGTAAAGATAAACACATACATAAACATATATATAAATACCCTCATTAATTAACTTATACACACATACACATAATTGCATACGACAATTCTAGCTATAATACAAGAATTGTCTAGATTAATATATAACATCAAATACATGTATATGTATACCCGCTCGTGCACGTATATGCACACACATATTAAATAAATAATTCAATAAAGGTCTAACATGATTTCTACTATTTTATAAAATATGTTATTAGCTTATTAATCATTTTAGTCCTTTAAATACTTAGCTGCTTCATTAAATTTAAGTATACTTCATATTACTATTTTATAAAATCTCATTTCCATTTTATAATATTCGTACTTCATTTATAAAATATTATAAAATATATAATCACTTTATAAATGCTAATTAAGCTTCATTCATACTATTTTATAATAAAATCGCTCTTTTTATAAAATATCACTTTTATATTATTTTATAGAATCTCTATTTTATAAAATATAACTTTTATTTATATAAAATTACTCTTGTATATAAATAATATTTATAAATAAATCATTCATTAATAAAGATCATTTCTTTACTTTTAAATAATATTCATAAGTAGTAATTAAGCTTCATTAATCACTTTATTAGCTTATTATCTTTTCTAAAACCATATAAATTAGTTTATTTTGATGAAACATTTAAATTAGTTTTATTATTATTATTAAAAAATGATATGCACTCAATTATGTCACCTAATTAGTCTTTAATCCATTACAACACCACATATAATTACTCAATTATCCTAAAATCCATTTTTATGCTTACTAACTATTTCAAAAATAATAATTAATTTCTTAAACAAATAGTGAGATGATATAACCATGTTCATAACATGAATACAAGCCTATTTAACCCCAACAATCTCCAAACAACCACATATAATTCCATAATCATTACTAAATGAAATAATGAAGATTAACAAGTAAACATAATTAGAGAATCATCCCACTCACCTTTTATTTCCCTAAATCAGGCTCTAACCATCAAAACCCATGCTTTCCTTCTCTTTGAATCATAGTTGAAGCCCCAAATCGCAGCTTTAAGCTAATCCCTTGATGGGTTTTGTAGAGAATTGCTTAAGAGGAATAATGGAGATTTTTATTTGAATTTAGCAAATTTATTTGAAGAGTTTACGGCTAGGAGATTAAGGAGAGATTAAGGGGTAATTATAAAAGTAATTAGAGAAGAGGAAGAAGAATGAAACATTGTAATGAAAATAAGAGATAAGTTAGTTACATATAAGCTAACTTTGAGGCAAGCTAGTGGGCTTGGCCCAATTTCATTTCATCCAACAAAAACACTATTCACTCTAAAACATCTGGACTTCAAACATGTCAAGTTTATACTCATTTTTCCTGCGAAGGAAAAGCGAACTCAACTATGGATGTTTCTAGTCCTAGTTCACTTGCCTCTAAAAGTTAAGTAAATGGGACGTTATGTTAATTAATGTTTTAATATTTGAATTAATTATTTAAATACCGAGTCGTTAAAATGTGTGATGTTACATTCTTTCCTCCTTAAAAGAATTTCATCCCCGAAATTCCTATGAGTATGTGAAATTAACAGGACTAACCAAAAATTTTGATCTTAGTTTTGGAAAATTTCTGCAGTACTTTCCCTCATGCTGCGAGCATTACGGAAACCCCTAAATTAGATTGCATCACACAACTTGGGAATATGCGATAATCTACATTATCTCACATTTCCTAAAAATACATACCTTTTTCTAAGAAAGCTTCTCATAATTTAAATTCAAATTTAAAATTAATAAGCATTTAAATGTCCATGCTTCAGCTCTCAAGTGCCTAACTGTACTATACCATGAGGATTATGTACCAACACAACAACACAAAATTCATACATGTATAACCTTAGCATAGTAACCGATACTACCATAATCATACATGACAATCAATTGGAGAGTAAGCTCAAGTGAGTCAGTATCAAAATATACCACATGCTTCGAGTCATATCAAAAGGTAATAGATCCGTATAGATCCCATCTCAACCCCACAGTGGGCATGGATGATATGCGATCTATTTCAGATAGTTAGCGCTATCACCTTCCGAATATACTTTAATTATGAAATTATAACTACCATACAAGAAATCAAACACATAAAACAAGCAACAATCAATAATAATAAACAACAACTAACCATATAAGAATAACAAACAATGATAATAAACAACAATAACCAGTGTACAGACTATCAAACATGCAAGCAAGTAACAACTATCAATAAAAATCAATAATCGAACAGTAGAAAGCAACAATAGGCAAAAACAAGCAGCAACAACAATCAACATGCAACAATAACTAGCATACGAACTACTAATCATACAAAGTAAACAAGAATGACAAATAAAAAAAATCAAAATTAATCAACAACAAAAATAGAAATAATAGCAAGTAATGGCAAACAACAACCAAATAATAGCAAGCAATAACAATAAACAATAGCAAGCAAAGAAATGAAACAACAATAAACAACAACAAGAAAAGCAATGAAACAAACTAATGAGTCAATACCAATAAGCACAGTGACCAATAATAGTCAAAACATTCATGGCAAACTATAGATCCCAACAAGTCTGTTCAAAATCCAAGATGGACAAAATGCTTAAGTAGTGAAACTCCTTTCATGAACCCGGTACACGAAAGCCTATTACACTCTCGGCTATGAATAGAAAAACCTAGTCTCAAACTCTCGAATAGACCCAACAATCTAAGCCTTAACTTTCCTTTTCTTTCGAATAGAACTCATTTTCCAGAGGAGAAAACTCTGCTAATTAAATCATTATTAGATGACAATTTACAAATGCTTGGGTTTGCTTCAGTCCAAACTCATCTCAACCGCAGAATGTTAATAAGGAATATACCAAGTGCACTACGACGCTCGCCTATGAAAGTATCATCTCGTCACTAGAAGATTACCTGAATCACCAAAACCTAGTCGAGAAATCCTTACCCGAACTATCCCAAGTGACCTTAACTATACTATACTAAAATTTACAATAACTAAGGACCATATAAAATGACACGGTACCCATTCCAATCCTTTATTCATTCGCAAGATTTCTTTGTTAAATTAGGGTCGACCACTTGACTCTTCTCATGCGAACTCCGATCCAGTTCCTTTATCCCACCATTGAAATTTCCTCGCATGACTAGAATCAAGCTTCGAAAATCCCCTAGTCACCTCAAGAATCCAACTCAAGTGTTCGCCTCTAAGAATTGAATGAAAAACCATTTCCTAACTGGTGCAAATCACCTAGAAACCCTCCATTCGAACTAATGATTAGGAACTAGTACGTTAATGGACCAATCTTTAGAAAATATCCCTTTTAGCACATGGGATTATTCCCAACACCTAAGGTTTACTAACACAAAGGAAAACAATTCTAATACGGATGACTCTAGGCAAGCACGCATAAGTCATTTGTTTAGTTGTTTCTCATTACTGGGCATCCACTGAACCCTACTTGGATACAAATCCAAGCCACATTCATCGACCAGCACCACACAAATAGAAAGCTCATGCATCAAGTTCAAATGGTAGCACTCTTGATCACTTCGCCTCAGCTTTGCAACTAAGGTAACTCATACAAGGATTATCTTTACCGAAGAATTTACCTACTATGAAAGGTGTCAAGTTTAGCCTATCTATCGAGTAACTAGCAATAGATAAATATACCACTCAATTATTATAAGGAACATAAGTGAGTTCCCAAAAAATAGAGCATACCTCACTACATAAGCTCCTTTTGTTTTTCCTGAGCAGTATGCATGCTAAGACCCAATAGTGCCCGTACGGCATAAGTCATCATCACTTTCCCACCCTTTTGAAACGTAGGACAGTCCTTCTTCAAGTGATCAAGCCAATCATAATTGAAGCACTTATGCTTCACTTTAATTGGATTACATTTCCTAGCGTAATGCTCCTACATGCCACAAGAGTGACATACTAGGGCTTTCTTCTTCGCATAAGCTCTATCTTCCTTGTACCTTGGTCTTTGGGCTTCGGTTAGAGCTTCGATTTTCTTTCCACTCTCACTATATCTAACGGTACCTTATGGGTGCTCTTATGGAGGAGAACCGTCCCAATGAGACTTTCTAAAGTGGCCCCTAACAGGGATAAGGCTAAGCAATAAATCACAACTGATGCTTTAAAACCCAAGGCAAACTCCTTTGCCCACACCAACAGAGTACTGACTATCTCAATCCCCAAATACAAAAGATTGAACGAGTCAACATAATCCTTTACCGACAAGCTACCCTGCACAAGACAAATGGAATGCTAAAGCTACATGCCCTTCTCGATCTCAAAAATGAACTGAGACCAAAGCGACACTTAAATTCATTCTAAGTCATAGGCCTTCTCATCAGCAACTCAAAAACTATGTCCTACCCAGCCAAAGTCTCCTCTCTCCAAATGCTAAGAAGCAATCTTCCTTATGAGAACATTCTCTAGACCTGTATCAACAAAAGCCATCTCAAGCACGTGTCCAGGGTCGTGTCTCAGCAATAGTCTCATGACCTAGTTATTGCTTCCCTCCAAGGCTAAGGAAATCCTCACACAGCTTCTAAGAATCTAAAGCTGGTGGAGCTTGAAATACTGGTGCCCCAAGAGCCACACCACCTCTGATGCCAACTGCATCTGCTGGAGTGGGCGGTGGAACATCCCTTGTAGTAGCTAAATAGTCTTTAAACTAGTCAAGCATCTTAGACTGTCCATTCGCAGTCGCGCCCACGTCTGCTCATACTAACAGGCTGACGGAGATACCTTAATCACTAGCGATAGAAATAAATCAATGTCCAAAAGACAAGTGGTGTACCCAATATATAGTAAAAAATACAAGTACACTCTCTCAATGTATCTCCTTTTACCATATTAATTAACTCAAACTGGTTTTCTTGGTTCGAGTGTTGAGCCTAAGCTCTGATACTGAATGTAATAACCTGCCCTTTGTAATACTCTGAAATTAGCACCAAATGACATAGTCTGACTCTCGAATACTACAAAAGACAGATGGTTAAGGAAAGAAAATTTAAAATAATTACTAAGCTAAGGGATATCGATAGAACTTCACAGCGGAATGATAACATATAATATAGTTAATATACATGAACAAAATATGATAACAACTTATAGATAAGAGATTGCACTAGCGGAAATAGCTGATAGATGGATATCAATATAGAAAGTTGGAATAAATCAAACTCCCCATGATATGGGGTTCTGAATATAACATTTGATAAAATAGGTCTCATATATTAATGAAATAATATGTCATGTACTACTAAAATATCAAGTATGTATATCCAAAAATATTGACATCACCTCCACAGAATGCTCCAACTGTCCTAAAAGCATATCCCTAAAAGCACTCGACTCCCAAACTACTCAATCGATTACTCGAGAGTTATTAGGACATAAATAGACAAAGACAAAACGTGGTTCAGGCATAAATCCTAGTGTGAGGGAAACTATCTCAAAATACTGTATATTAAAATTATATACAAATAAAAAGGTACTACTAAGGCACAGTCGTTCCTCTCCACGAACATGGCTCAGGGGTTATTCGAACTATCCATAAGCAACTAAAGTAAATCTATCCCTAAGATAGGAAATCATACCATACCCTGCTCTTCTCCTGTAATCAACGAGTCAGCACAACTAATATTATGTAGCTACCGTATAATAATATACCATGATATAGGTACCCTAACACGCAAAGGTAGAGTGATCGTAATATAAGTTAATCATGAAGTACAAAATAATAATCAATAATAATAATAATATCAGCGAACTAATAACACACAACATAACAATAGAAGACAACCAAGGAATATAATTTAATACCCATCATTACTACTGGGTGGATTCTGCGATAGATTCATGCTTAAGATAAATAAATTCAGTACCTCAGTGTACCATAGACCTCGAGTCGCACCCAGTGTGATCGAACTCGTGTAGGCCTCACCGTACACCTCAGTGAGCATAGGTGATATATGACCTACTCTATATATCTGAAACCTACGTCCGCGTTGGACATCGCTCTATAACTCAAATTATCATGATCCAATTATTTCCGTTGAGGGTCCAAAATAAATAGAGTCAGTATCTCAATGTACCATAAACCCCGAGCTGCATCCTCGATGATCAAACCGGCGTAGATCTTACTGTACCTCTCAGTGAGCATAAGTGATATAGGATCTACTCTATTTGCTTGAAAACATACGTGGATCTCACCGTACCGCTCAGTGAGCATAAGTGATATATGATCCACTCGTAAATGATCATTGTCATCTCCCCCTTGCTCATTATGAATTTCCTAATAAATTCACATAAAGTCTCTACAAAAGAATACGACAGGTGTATCCCATATAATATGCCATTGGGACCGCAAATGAACACCATTGTTATACAGATATAGATATATCAAATATTATGTCATGTAATCAAATATGTTTATCACGAACGAAGACCGATATCTCGTCAGCGTCTATTAATATAGATGGCCTCTACTATAAGACCAATAATAGGCATGGCCATTAATATAAAGCCAATATATTGTGTAATCACTAATATAAGATCGATACTATGCATGTTCACTAATATAAGACCGATACAATACAACAAACTATGTGTACCCCGAGGTCAAAGCTCGAAGGTATGGATTTACTCCATTCGATCGTACACGCTCGTTAGATGTGATCATCTGACCAATAGTCGTACTGGTCTCATGCCCGATCATTGTTGATCCTATAGGAATTGTGTAACATACACATCTGAATCTCGAGTTTTGCGTTGGTTTTCATCTCCTCGAGTAGCCCTTAGTCTTCCCCAAAGTTGCATCAAAACTCCGCACGAACCTACATCCGAGATCGGGGAAGAAACCCCGATAAAATGGCACCTGACCTGGGCTTTACCACCCAGGTCAACACACTACCAATCCACTAGTGGTAGCATGTCCTAGGCAATAAAACCTAGGCATGTGCCACCTGATCGCTACAGTCGCCAATTTGCATGTCGTTTTCTCCGTTGCTTCGCCCGATGAGCCACCTTGCCTGCCAAGCCTGCCTCTAACCATCGAACCTCTCCAGAGTTCATTGATTGATGTTTTGAAAGTGGTTCCTTATGTGTTTGAAAACTAACTTCGACATGAAATCTACTCTTTGCATGTGTAGAGTTCAACGGGCGAATCTAGCGACCCGACCTCCTTTAACATGCCGAAACAACACAACCGGCCTTCCTACCTTGTGTGATGCCTATATGTATGTCCATAGACCCATTTATGTATGTTTATACACACACGAACACACAAACACATTTTCATTTATATAAATCACATTTTGTATTTTACCGGAGCGATTGCTCGGCATGATATCTTCATACACAACTTAGCATATATGGTAGTCACTATGGCTACATGAGACATCGTCATGTGTTTATACGCAAGTAAAGATATACACATACGTATATATACAATAATTAGCTTATACACACATACACACACACAACTACATACAACAATTCTAACTACGATACAAGAATTGACTTGATTAATATATAACATCAAATACACGTATACGTATACCCGCTCGTGCATGTATACGCATATGCAAATTACATAAATAATTCAATAAGGGTCTAAAATGATTTCATACTGTTTTATCATACAACTATTTTATAAAATATATTATTAGCTTATTAGTCAATTTTAAGCCTTTAAATACTTAATCGCTTCATTAAATTTAAGTATGCTTTATATTACTATTTTATAAAATCTTATTTCCATTTTATAAAATCCATATTTCATTTAAAATCATATAATCGCTTTATAAATGCTAATCAAGCTTCATTCATACTATTTTATAAAGTCACTCTTTTTATAAAATATTGCTTTTATACTATTTTATAAAATCATTATTTTATAAAATATGACTTTTATTTATTTATAAAATTATTCCTTTATATAAATAATATTTATAAATAAATCGTTCATTAATAAAGATCGTTTTATTACTTTTAAATAATATTCATAAGTACTAACTAAACTTCATTAATCACTTAATTAGCTTACTAACTTTTTTAAAACCATCTAAATTAGTTTTATTATTACTGACAAATGACATGCACTTAATTATGTTATCTGGTTAGTCTCTAATACATTATGACATCACATATAATAACTCAATTATCCCAAAACCCATTTCTATGCTTGCTAACTATTTCAAATAGTAATTAAGGCCTTAAACCAAGAATGAGGTGATATGATCATATTCATAACATGAATACAAGCCTAATTTAACCCAAACAATCTTTAAACCACTTCATATAATTTCATAATCATCAATAAATGAAATAATGGTGATTAACAAGTAAATATAATTGGAGAATCATCGCATTCACCTTCTCTTTCCCTAAATCAAGCTCTAATCACCAAAACCGATGCTTTCCTTCTCTTTAAATCGTAGATGAAACCCTAAATTGCAACTTCAAGTTGTTCCCTTAATGAGTTTTGTAAAGAATTGCTTGAGAGGAATTATGGTGATTTTTATTTGAATTTAGGAATTTTATTTGAAGGGTTTAGGGCTTGGAGATTAAGGGGTAATTCTGAAAGTAATTAGAGAAGAGGAAAAAGAATAAAATGTTGTAATGAAAATGAGAGATGAGTTAGCTACATATAAACTAACTTAGGGGCAAGCTAATGAGCTTGGCCCAACTTCATTTCATCCAAACAAAAACATCATTCACTTTAAAACTTTTGGACTCCCAACTTAGTCAAGTTTATACTCATTTTTCTCACGACAGAAAAGTAAACTCAACTACGGGTGTTTCGAGTCCCGGTTCACTTGTCTCTAAAAATTGAGTACAAGGGACGTTCTATTAATTAAAGACTTGATATTTAAATACCGAGTCATTAAAATGCAGGATGTTACAGCATATTTGGTATTAAACTCTAATAGGTGGACTATAATAATATAATAACATAAATGGTATCATACTACTGCATTGTTTTTGCCTTTATCAATTACGAATAAGAAATTTGTGAAACTTATATTATGCAAGCAAAGTAATAACTAACATGATTTCAAGTATTTATTGATATTTTGACATGTTTGACATTGTTAAAAACAAGTTCGAATTTTTACAAGTGAATTTAAAGCAATGATGTAACACTATAGTAAAGAACACATCAACTTCAAAAACCATTAGAAGTTTAACTTTTTTGCACTGGTATTCACAAATTCTGAACTAAAGCTCGTGAAATTCAAACCGAGGTTTAATAAGGGGAATATTCAAAGTATAATTTAGTTTATAACATCTTGTAAGTATTTGATGTTATTGAATTACGATGTTCTTCAGATTGCATTTTTAGTGAAAGTTAGGTAAATTTAATATTGTAACTCTTAAAAAGCATTTATTTACATTTTTATGCTATATTCATTTTATTAAATCATTACATCTCATTCATAAATTATGGAATGCAACTTTATTTTCTTAATGAATTTAGACTATAAAACAAAAGTATCTCATACGCATAATTAATCACATCTCTACATACCAATATTCAAAATTCTTTTCATGCTACATTTTCAATGCGACAAATACACGATATATTGTGATAATCCAAAAAAAAATTGGTTTTCTTTGGAGTCTTGACTATAACCATCACATTGACACGTTATTTGTTTTAATTTACTTTATTTTGACATGTCATATGCATAATGTAATAACCCGTATTTTTTGATAATTAAAAATAAATAAAATCAGTAATTTTGACTTCGAGGCCAAAATCATCATTTTTCAAATTTTTGAATTTAAAAATGAAACCGACGCCACTGTTAACATCTCGTTTTTCTAATACATACCATATATTCATTTTATTTAAAATGGAGTCCGAATGTGAGAGGTATCTTTGTTTTTTGTATTTTGTATATTTGAATTTAAAATGGGCTGAGCCTAACTTAATTTAAAAGACACTTCTTTTTGGTTATAAATAGTAAGGTGTTTATGGATTTTTGAATTTAGAAACATTTCATTTTGCGTACTTCTTCTCCTCCTCCTCTCTTGGAAAACAGAAAATCTTATTACAATCAAACTCAAATTTCTCCCTTAATTATTTTTGAAAAACAATAAATCAAACATTGGATCGAAGAGCAAGTTGAGGTATATGTTCTAATGCTAATTAGAGTCGTGGATGAGCGAATTTGGAGTGGAATCTGATATCGAACAACAAGCAATTTGGAGCATTTTTTTTTATCTAAATGAGTGCTTTTCACCTTCTTTAACACATAACTAGTTAATCTCACTTGATTCTTTGATACTTATAGCATAGTATTCGAATTTTGGATTAAATTTTATTTAAGACAGTGATTAATGATGATATAATATTAATTAAATGATGTTTTGATGTTAGTAATTAATGGAATTGATAAATTGGTTATATTGGTTAAACTAGCGACTAAACTAGTGAATACTGGAATGAATGTTGGAAAACTGTGGATTGAATTCGTATTGGAATGAATTAATTTTATGAATCTGTAATGTTTGATTGAAGATTTTAAATAATGGAGAATTGAATTCAAAATTTATTAAAATAGATATTAATATATTATAATACATATAATTAGATATATATACATATATATATATGCATGTATATATATATATATATAATTATATATATGAAAAAGAGGGGATATATATTTATATATAAACTTTTGTGATATATCGACGTATAATATATTGAAAATGCTATAGAAAATCATACAAAAACTTATTGAAATGGTTTTAGAAGTAAGCCTGTATATTATAGAGATTAAGTATGAATAAAGATAAATTTTATTTGATTTAACATGGAATATTTGGAATATATTAAAAAAACAGTGTTTTGGACAAAAAATAGATTATATGAAGAATATGCATTATAAAAATATATAAATGTATACTAAAAATGTTTATAAAATCTCAAATAGTATTTCAAGTCATATTATAATTTTGTGTTGATTTTTAAAATGATTTTTAAAGGTAATTTTAAGTATAAACATAGAAAGACTTGTAATATTAATTTATAAAAACAGTTTTATAAACTTTGACTTTTGAAGTAATTTTGAAATGATTTCAATTCAAACTCTCTATTAAAATTGAAGTAGAAAGATAATAGAGTAACATCCTGAACTAAAAAATGCATCGAGAATTGGATCAAAAATGAGTGAGGAAGAAGAAAACAAAATTGGAAACAATAAATAGAATAGTAGCCAGTTTGAGTAGGTTGCCCCTGTCCAATAGACCACCATTGGTGGTGCTACCAGTGGACTCCTGTTAAGTTAGGTTTTCTTTATCTAACATGTCTAGATCGAAGGACATTCAATCGGGGGTTCTTCTTGGGTATTCGTGCAAAGCTTAGGCTACTCGGTGATACACACACATAGTGGTTAATTGAATTCCATGTTGGGTTGATTGAATTGATTAGATGTATACATAGTGATCTATATACACACATATGGATAGTTGAGTGTTATTACTAGTGATTGTTTGACTATTGATTTGTGACCTCTATTGGTTATCATGGTAAAATGATCGCTCGGTTCATAGATTTTCTACGGTGCATGTTGTAGTATGGAAATGGGTCTATAAGCCATAAATGGAATTGTGTTTATTCAATGATTCAACCATGTGTTAATGCAATAGGATGGGTTTGGCCTTTCATGTAGGTTAGATAGAATCGTTGACTATTGTAACCTTATTGGACTATGACCTTGTTTCACGAGATGGACATATTTGTTGTATGGTTTGACTTACTTGTTAGTTGCAGGTGAAATGGTACTAAGGTTTGATGTTTACCATAGTTATATAAGTATTATTCGAGAATGATTAGAGTATGAGGTAAAGTAAATGTACATGACTCTCCAGACTATAGTATGATCCTCTCTTTTTTTCTTTTTTTTCATCAATAGGTTGATGGAAACTGATATGTTGTATCGAGTGACATTTGATGGATAACGAAGGCATTACTTATGTATATAGACTTGTATATAAATAATCACTGATGTTGATATTGATTGTGTACATGTGCGTCTAGATTGGTTTGGGTTTGGGTTTGGATTTGGATTTGTATATGACGTGTGCTACACTTTTGATTATTGGATCACAATACAGTGATATTTGATTATATTATATGTTGTTTTATCTCCCACTATGTTCAGAAAGAGATTAATGATATGTGCTTTCATTTTGTATATTTTTATGTTAACCTAATATTACGTTATTTTCGGCTTTTAGGGTTTACACATCATGAGTCGCGGCACATCAAAAAGGTCGATAATGGTGGGTTTTTACATTTGGTATCAAAGCAAATTATTCCTTAAATTAAGGATTAGGAACGTATTAATAGAGCATATCTGTGTGTGTGTGTGTGTGTTATATTGAGTACATGCGCGTACACTGTTTTCTATTTCGGTTGAGTTAAGTATTGATTGGGGAGTTGGTAATGGATTGCAATGTAGGATAGTAGAGGATGGATAAATTAGTAGGGCAGAAACTAGAACAGAGATAAATACTAGTAGGGTATAAACCAGAACTGGAAAGTATTAAATTGATATTACTAATATTCCAGTGTGAACATTCCCATTTAGTTCCACTGATATCAATAGGCGAGCTAGACTAGTGCAATCCCAGTAGAACCTATATTGACTATATAAGGAGTGATACCTGCCCGACAACCACAACTGTTAATTTCTCGAAGTTGTGTGGGAATTTCTCTAGTTTGAGTGGAAACCCAATGTTGGAACCAAACCTATTCGGTAATGCAGGCATAGCCAGGCACTTGTGAGAGACTCATCGATCTTTTGGACATGATTTGTAAATATATCAGATAAGGAGGTAATGAAATTCTCAGAAGAACCGAGTTTTGAAAATTTAATATTTTTAAGAAAGAATATATTTAAGAAATTATAGGAAAAGGAATATTTTTGTAGCACCCCAAAAATTTTAATAATAAATTAAAATATTAATAAGGGTAAAAACGTAATTTTACACAAAAGACGAAATGGTAAATTTTTTACAAACTTTGGAATTAGGCTCTAGAACCTATCACATTGTGTCTAAAATGTTGTTTAAAGTCAGAAAATATATATAGCTTGTTGAATTTGATAAAACAGTTCAAAATTAGAGGAAAGTAGACCTAGTGGAATTTCCATAAATAATAATTTCCGGATTAAGCGTATAACCCTAATTTTCAATTATAAATAAAGATCCAACCTTCACCTCACTTCATTCAAAACCCTAGCCTCTGCTAAGAAACTCTTTTCTTCCTCCTCATCCTCAAAATATCTCAAATCCAAATACTGTTTATTCTCTTCTTCAAATTTCTAATTAAAAAACAAAACAAAATAAATCAATTGAAAGATAAAGAGAGAGGATCAATTTGAAAGAGGATGGGAGGGAGCAGAACTAACAAATCAAGGGATAGTGCAAGAGAGATGCCAATTCGAATGAGGTTAGAAAGTAAACTTCAAGGTTAATGAGAAGGGAAAGCTAGAAAGGTGAGTAGAACTTTTACGATGTGTTTATGTTGTGAAACAAGTAATTATATTTCTTTATACATCTATCTAAATTAAATGTATGAATTTTGGATTCTGAATGGGTAATTGAGTTAGTAACATTGAATTTGGATTTGTAAACATGACTATGTATGTTGGAATAACCCTAAGTAATAACTTTAAATCGATGAACTTTAAGTAAAAAGGGAAAATTTGATTTAAATTGCCTTTAATTCTCTAGATCTAATTTTTATCTGATAAGTTTGGATTGATAATAAATGAAAAGTAGACGAATAGGTTCTTTTGGATTTACCTATATTTGATTCTATCAACTTTAAATATACATAGATAATCGATTAAAGTATACATAAGTAATTGAATTAGAATACTATATATAATTGATGGAATAAAGCTACTTGGAGTTATGTATGAACAAAACGAAAACTATATTCAAACACCTATTAAAATGGATTTAACATGTATACTTGAATCCGCGAAGAAGACAAACAAAATAGATAAAATGAATATGTCACAGACCTGAAAATACATATTTAGCATCTGAATTTGTAATCAGATGTTTGAATTTCAGAAAATATGAAACTAAAAGGAATTGGTTCAAATCAAACTAGATTCAGATGTTTGAACCATCATTTAGACATTTGGAATCAAAATCAGACGTCTGAATAGATGTTAAAAGTCTGAACACATGTAGTACATTTTGATACATGCAATCTTACGTTTGGACCAAAATCCAGACGTTTGAATTACTATAGCAATCCCAGGTTGAACCTGGATCTGGTATAGGCTAAGTAGGATGGATCAGAAAAACTTGTTCCTATTTTCTCGACTTACGAGAGTTCATGTAGTGCATGGAGCTGTGCAGCAAGCGAGACTGGTTTCACACTTGAAGACACACCTAGGTTCACACTTTATGGTGTGCCAAACGTGGTACTCTACGAGGAATACGATTATATCGCAACTAGACGCTCTTTTCATTACTGTAGCGCTCTCGGTCGCACGTGTTAACTTACTGGGGTGACGACCGCCCTAGACCATCGGCACCCAATATAACTAAATAGTGTGTTGTTGATGTGTTTGGCCGATGAAGAATGATTTCCAAGGGTTTAAAAAAATAAAGCATCACAGAACCTATCATATATCTCATAATGCATGGAATAAAATATAATATACATCACAGATACAAAATAGGAGAAGCGGTAATAAATAAGTGAACCAAATATCAAAGCATAGATCCATGGAGTTATACGGCATAGTAATAGAGTTTATACAAAGTGGAAATAAACTCAGATAAACTATCTCATAATAGTAAAGCAAACACTGTCAAGGCTCCACAATGTTGCGCAGCAGAATAAGTAATAGAATATCCATATATAATACAATAAAGCTCTATCCAGCTCGTCCTCTGCACAGCCATCGCATATCACCTAGACCTACTATCTAGTCTACTCATTTAAGAATAGCCGAGATAATAAGAAGCAAAGCGTAAAACCTCGAGTCAGACAACAATCTGGTGTGAGCAATAAACGAACCTCAAAGTACTATACAAGTTGATATAATAAGGACAAAAAGGTATAAGAGTCATACCTGACCTATCCCTACATCCAAAGAGTTAGCATCTATAATATGCAACGCTACTATCATCATCAAAATGTACTACATCCTAAATACAATATCGGGTGTCTAGGTGTCCACGTCCTAAATGCCAATGTCAAGTGACATTCTTATGGATATTCTCCAATCCATGGATATTGATGCCAACTTCCCTTTATTACCGAATCTATGGATATTCTCCAATGGATAATCTTCATGAACACCATATCATCGATAGATAATTCCGAATCTCGACATCTCTTATCAGCCAACTCTTCTATCTATCCTAAGCAGCTTTCATTCATTGCCTAATGATCTCAATCTTCTTCAAATTTTCTCTAGTCATATCTGGCCCAAGTATCAGTTTCTCGCTCGCTTCCCACCAACATGAAGTAATGTTATACGGTCAACCATATAATGCTTCGTACGATGCAATACTGATATTAGACTAATGGCTATTGTTGTATGCAAAATCTACCAAATGCAAGTGATCATCCCACGAGCCTTCGAAATCGAGAATGCAAGGTTGTAAGAGATCCTCTAATATACGGTTCACTCTCTCGGTGTGCCCATCAGTTTGCGGGTGATAAGTTGTACTGAGATGCAGCTCGATCCCCAACATCTCTTGTAAGCTCTTCCAAAACCCTCCACTGAATAAAGGGTCTCGGTCAGTCACAATGCTCTTCGACACATCATGAAATCGCACCACCTATTTCACATAAAATTCGGCCAATTTGATGTCGTTCTATTAGACTTCATGGGTATGAATCGAGCACTCTTCGTCAATCTATCAACCATGTCCTAAATGTTATCATACCATTCTTTGGTCCTCGGCAATCCATTAATGAAGTCCATTAAAACTTGTTCCCAATTCTACTCGGGAACTTCAAGTGGTTGCATCAACCCACTTGACTTCTTCTTCTCTACCTTCACCGACTGGCGATTCATACACTTTGAGAAATTCCCAACATCCTTTTTCATCCCTTCCCAATAATAGGTCTGCTTCATATCACAGTACATTTTATTACCTTTGAGATGTATAGTTAATCTAAAGTGACGGCACTCTTGTAGCACCTCCTCTCATAATCTATTGACATCCGGAACAAACAATCTCCCATCATTTCGCAGCCAACCATCTCGGTCAAGTCCTTATTGCTTCATCTCTTCAGACTCTACTCCTTTTATCTTTGCCATGATATCGCTAGTCTAGCTTCTCACCTCTGACTAGTACGGATCCACTCAATCAAAGTAAGTCTGATGGTAAAACTTGTCAACGTCACTAGCTCTAACTTGCAATAAGATCTAAAGTCATAGCCAGCAATATGCTCCAATTGCTTCCATTCTAGGAACATCACTGCCAAACTAGCATGTCTACTACTCAATGCATCGGTGACTGCATTCCCCTTATCAGGCATATAGGAAATGCTAAAGTCATAGAAGGCTAAGAATTCCAACCATCGCTGCTGGCGAAGGTTGAGATCCTTCTGGAAGAATAGGTACTTCAACGACTTATGGTCAGTGAATAGCTCGAATCTCGCTCTTAATGGGTAATGCTTCCAAATCTTCAAGGCAAACATTATCGCTGCCAACTCCAAATCATAAGTCGGATACTTCTTCTCGTGCGGTTTCAGTTGTCGACTGGCATATGCGACAACTTTTCTCCTCTGCATCAACATCTACTCCAGTATAGGCATCTAGGTATACTATCGGCTCCTCATTCTAGTTTGAAATAGTCAATGCTGATGCACTCACCAACCTCTTCTTTAAACTTATAAATGCATGCTTAGCTTTGCGTCCCAAACAAAGATCTGATTCTTCTTCATCAAATTAGTTAACGGTGCTGCTACCTTTGAGAAATCTTTGATAAAGTATCTATAATATCCAGCCAATCCTAGGAAACTCTTCACATCAGTAGCATTCTTGGGTTGGTTCCAGTCCTAAACCGATGCCACCTTGGCATGATCTACAGCGATACCCTGCTCAGAGACGACATGACCTAAGAATCTCACTTCTCTCCTTTAAAAGTGACACTTTGAAAATTTTGCTTTCAACTTGTACTTCCTCAATACGTTAAGCACGATCCTCAAGTGCATACCATGTTCTTCCTCCGTCCTAGAGTAAACCAGAATATCATCCACAAGCACAAGCATGAACTTGTTCGGTAGATCTCTGAAGATCGGTTCATGTGATCAACAAAGTATATTAGAGCATTGGTTAGTCTGACTGGCATAACTAACCACTCATAGAAACCAGATGGGGTACAAAACATGGTGATCGATGCACTCTCCTTCGCTACTCATAATTGGTGAAATCCCGTTGCCAAATCTAATTGAGAGAACACCTTCGCGTTATGGAGCTAATCGAACAAGTTGTCAATATATGGAAGTGAATACTTGTTCTTCTTCCTGCTTACGGTAGTCAACATATAGATTCATCTGTCTTAGCGGCGAATACTACAGGTGCGACCCACCCAGATATACTCCTTTGAATGAACCCTCATCCTAACAAGTCATTCACTTGCCCCTCCATCCCCTTCTGCAATCTAGGTATTATACACTTCAAAGGCAAAACTATCATCCTGGCAGCCTTCACAAGTCTATGTGGAACTCAATCTATCGGTGTGGCGGTAGTCCGGTCACCTTCTCAAATACATCTGGGTACTCTCTAAGATAGGCACAGATGACAACTCATCCTAAAGGACCTCTGGAAAATATAGAAATTTGATCATAACTTCGTCCTTTGGTAGGTAGCCAATCACTACCTTTCACCCTTGCTCAGCCCTAATTGTCACCAACAGCTTCTCGCAATCCACCATTACCACATACTTCTTCAACCAGTCCATCGTTAAGATGATCTCGAACCTAACAAAACTCAAAACAAAGCAATCACATAAAATGAACAACTATGACTTGATAAGACCAGATCATGACAAACCTAAGCCTCCAACAGGGTTCATCAATGCCAATGTTCGGTAAATAAATTCGGGACTCAAACCCAATCTAACTACCAGGTCATAGATATAAAGGAATGTAAAGCCTCGGTATTGAACAAAACACGTATGGAAACATCATAAATGAAAATCATACCTTGAATAACAACTCCTTTCCCCTTCTCTTTCGTTGAGGGAGCACTCGACAAAGTCAAAACAACATCCAAAGCATATGCCTTCACCACCTACTTCTGCTTTATCGCTTTTTGTAATACCCCGCAATTGTAATAATCAAACATTTGAATGATTAATGTAAATATTTAATCGTTAAATAATAGAACACCTCTTGTACTTGATTTTTACAGACGAGCAAATTAGAACTTGATACATCTATGTTAGTTGAGTTTGCTTTTTTGACATGAATAAAATGAGTATAAACTTGACCATGTTTGGAGTCGATGATTTTCGAAGATGAATAGTGCCGGATGAAGAGAATTGGGCTAAGCCCACAAGCTTACCCAAACTTAGCTTATATATAGCTAAGCACTTCATTCGCTTTTCATTTCATGTTTCATTCTTCTCCTCTTCCTTTAATCTTTTCATAATCTCCTCTTAATCCACTTCTAATCTCTAAGCCCTAAACCCATCAAATAAATTTCCTAAAATTAAATAAAAATCACCATAATTCCTCTCTTCCAATTCTCTACAAAACCCATGAAGGAATTGGCTTGGATCGGATTCTTAGTGTTAATTTCGAAATTTAAAGAAAGCTCAAGTTGAGTTTTTGGTGATTAGAGCTTGGTTTGGGGTAAAGCAAGGTGAATGGGATGATTCTCCTTATCAATTTATATGTTATACTTCATATCTTCATTTATTGATGATTATAGAATTATATAAAATGATTTGGAGATTGTTTGAGTTGATTTGGTCTTAAGTTTGTGTTATAAACATGCTTATGTTAACTTATTATTTATTTAAGAGCTTAATAACTATTTTTGAATATAGTTAATAACCTAAGAACTTGATTTTAGGTTAATTGAATGTTTGTATGTGAAGTAGTGATAGATTAGAGGCAAATCACATGTGATAATTAAGTGCATGTCATTAGTTAGTAATAATGAAACTAAGTCAGATGGTTTTGGAAAAGTTAGTAAGCTAACTAAGTGAGTTTTGAACTCTACACTTATTATTAAAGTGACCAGAGGGTTAATGAAGTTTAATTAGCACTTGTGAATATTATTTAGAAATAAAGAAATAATCTTTGTTAACGAATAGTTTACTTATAAATATTATTTAAGTAAAGGAATGGTTTTTATAAGTAAAAGTGGTATTTATAAAATAGTATAAATGAAGCTTAATTTGAATTTATAAAATGGTTATTTATTTTATAAATGAAGTATAGATTTTATAAAATAGTAATAAGATTTTTTAAAATAGTAATATGATGTAGAATTAATTCTAATGAATCAATTAAGTATTTAAAGGCTTAAAATTGATTTATAAGCTAATAATATATTATAAAATAATTATAAGATTTTATAGAATAGTATGAAACCATATTAGACTTTTAACAAAAATATTTGGCAAATAAAAGTAAGATTTGATTAAGTAATAAATGAATTACTTATTCAAATATATGTGTATGTGTATGAGTATGGGCAAGTATACGTATACGGGAATTTGATGATATATAATAATTAATACGATGTGTGTATTGTAGTTAGAATTGTTGTATGTTTGTTTATTTATATATGTATGCAATTGTTTGATTATATAGATATATTAATATATAAGTTCATTGATCAGGCATTTCACGTAGGCATAACGACTATCATGTGCACTAAGTTGCATTAGAGTACACCGGGTCGAGTAATCGCTCTGCTGAAGTTCGAAACGTGACTTGTGAAGTTAATTTGCATAGGCGTGAACGCATGTGCATAGGCATGCACGAATGAGTATATCAACACACATATAAGCTACGTAGAAGGCTGGGTATGTCATTTTGGCATGTTAGAGGAGGCCGGGTCATTATAATCGCCCATTAAACTCTACTCGTGCAAAGATTGGATTTTGGTATCAAAATCTATTTTCATATACTTAAGAAACCACTTCCAAAAGGTCAATATATGAACCTCGATAGAGGTTCGATAAGGTAGAGGCAGGCTTTGGAAGCAAGGTGGCTCATCAGGCATAGCATCAAAGGAAACGACATGTGAATCGACGGCCGTTTGGGAGGTTCCTCCCTGCTCCAGGCTCATTGCCTAGAACTTGTCAATTTCAGTCGACTAAAGATGAAATTTAGTAGACTAAATGTGTGTATAATTTAATCCCGAGGGGGAGCCTTAAATAGAAGGCTGTGGATACCCAACTCAGTCAACTGGCTCAATCGTCGGGAAAGGGGATTCAATCGACCAAATAAGTACCCCGGTCGGCTGAACCCCTGGACAGCAAATTACTTTGGGGGATTTTTCCTCCCTTCAATTATAGTTCTTCATAGGGTATTAGCATGACTTCGGAGAGGCATCAGGCTACTCGAGAAAGTGGAAAGCAAGATGAATCTCGGGATCCGAACACGAGCGCAAAGTGAATTATATGTAGTCAAAAATGATCGATAACGATCAGGTATGAGATAAGTACGATGATCAACCATGCGATCATGTCCGACGAGCGTGTAGCGAAGCGATCTACAACCCTTGGCTTTGACCTTGGGGTATATATAGTCTAATAAATTATATCGGTCTTTCTATAGAGACCATCCATATAGATAGACGATGATGAGATATCGGCCTTCATTAGTGATAGGCGTATTTGATTACACAAAGTTGTATTTGATGTTTGTATATATTCATACAACATTGGTGTTACTTTGTGGTCCCAATGGCGTATTACACGAGATACGAGTGTCATTCTCTTTTTAGATAGAGGCATACGCAAGTTATTTGATAAATCCTTGATGTCTAGAGGGGGATGATGACAATCATCCACTACGGGATCATAGAACGCTTATGCTCATTATAGGAGTACGGTGTGATCTGCAAAGGTCCTAGGTACTTAGAATAGAATGAATAACACTTATGCTCATTATAATGGTACAGTGATTCCATTTACTATTGGGACTAGGTTTCAAGTAGATAGTGTAGATCATAACTTATACTCATTATAGGGGTATGGTGAGATCAACATGAGACTTGTGGCTCAAGGTTTATGGTATATTTCTCCCGACTCTATTTATCGTGAATTCTCAAGGGGAATAATTGGATCATGATAGATGTCTGGGTATATTAGTGTATCAATTCTATTTAACTTGAATCATTGGATTGCGGTAGATGTCTGGATACGTTAGTGTACTAACCCTATTTATCTTAAATCATTAGATCACGATAGATGTCTGGCTACATTAATGTACTAACTCTATTTATTTTAAACCATTGGATCGCGATAGATGTCCATAGTTAACCCCCACCCATCAGTAATGATAGGTACTGATTTGTATTTCTTAGTTATTTTACATTATTATGTTGTGGATGTTACTAGTTGGTTGCTGTTGTGGTTGCTGCATTTACTATCATTATGTACTCCATGATAGACTTATATTATGATCACCCTACTTTTGGATATTGGGTTACCTTTATCATAGTATGCTATTGCGTTTCAGTCATAATACATTAGTTGTGTTGACTTGTTGATTACAGGAGAAGAGCAGGTTATGGTTTGATTTCCTATCTTTTGGATAAGTTTACTTTACTTGTTTATGGACAGTTAAGATTACTCCCGAGCCATGATTATGGATAGGACTGACTGTACCTTAGTAGTTCATGTTTATTGCATATAGTTTTAATATACAGTATTTTGAGATAGTTCCCCTCACACCAGGCTTTATGTCTAACCCACGTTTCATCCTTGTCTGCTTATGTCATGATAACTTTCGGGTACTCGATTGAGTAGTTTCGAAGTCAAGTGCTTTTGGGGATATGCTTCCAGGATAGCTAAAGCATTCTATGGAGACGAGGTCGATATTTTGTATATATACTTGATATTGTAGTAGTACATGACAAATGCTATTTATATATGAGACTTATTGTATTAGATTTTTTATTTTGACTCTCCGTATTGATATGTACTTATTAGTTACTTCTGCTAGTGCAGTCTCTTATATATATTGTATTCCAGTTCTGTTCATGCATATTCAGTATATTATATATTATCATTTCGCTATGATAAACTGTCGATATGCTTTAGTATAATGCTTATATTAAATTTTCTTTCTCGACAATCTATCTTTTGTGGTACTCGAAAGTCAGAGGTTTTCATTCGTGCTGATTTTAGGATATTATGAAGGGTGGATTGTTATAATTCTGGACAAGTCCTCTGCATATGTCATACCTTTTTGTAGTTGAAACACTTCTTGCCCTCAACTTTACAGTTCGTACTTAGGTGGCCTCTCTCTCTACGGTTAAAACAAGAAGGTTCCCACTTACCCTTCTTCTTAGCATTTTTATTTTGGAACTGCTTTCTCTTCCCGTTCCATTTTGTCTTACCTTCATCACTTTATTGTAGTTTTGGCTCTTCTTGAACTACAATGGCTGATTTGGACATGGGGTACAAACTCTCTTGATGAAGGGCTTTTTCGACAAGCCTCTCTAACACTCATCGACGTGACTCGCCAACTTCTCTCTACATAATCATCCAGACCCATAAGAAACTTCTTATTCTTTCTCAATGGAGTGTTGATGAAAGACATCCCACATTTCAATAAGGCGCCAAACTCAACTATACTGACTCCATCGCTATACCATATTATTAAAGAACATAATAAATAATGTCGTCTAATAACGTGGAAAATATGGCTTGTTAAGGGCGATCGAATGTAAATATATCTGTAAACTAACACTGACACGTCATACTTACTATTTTATTGAATCTTTGAAAGAAAATTTGACGTGTACGGTCTCAATTCAATGTAATATACATACCGGTCTTTTAAATCAGAACAGTATATTATATAATACAATAGTCACAGAGGAATAATAAACCTCATATACAAATACATACTGTGAGTCTACAAAATATAATACTAGACTCACATAATATACATCCAGTATAAGTCACTATCTCCAAATATATATCTTATAAACATACACATAATCCTTCATGAGATAAACTAAAAAGTCAAAATGGTTTATCTTTATGCTAGCACACCACCCAAAATTCTACACGTCCTGTAAGCTAAAAAGTCTCATCCTGACCCAAGTATTATAAAATAATAAATGGGTCAAACTATCTCTAAATATCCAAAAGGAAGTGAACAAGCTATAACACATGGATATATGACAATACAAATAAATATAGATGTCATAGATATAAACAAGTTACTGAAATAACTTAACTCAGAATTTGCCTCAAGGCATATAAATATAAAAATCACGAAACACAAAAAATTCCCAAAACTCAGAATTCCAGAATAAAGAACAATATCTCAAAATCCAAGAAACCTAATCCATATCAATCACCCCAATCGTCTCCGATCATAATGATCATCCATACCATGGAAAACAAAATGTGGTATCATCCATATCGATCTGATACCAAGGATCGTCCATACCGTGAAAAATAATAAAATAAAAAGAAACAAAATCCCAACCGATC
This sequence comes from Allium fistulosum, assembly GCA_030737815.1. Classification (NCBI taxonomy): domain Eukaryota; kingdom Viridiplantae; phylum Streptophyta; class Magnoliopsida; order Asparagales; family Amaryllidaceae; genus Allium; species Allium fistulosum. The sequence continues at coordinate 633,412,196 of CM060908.1, read as the reverse complement.
CCAAGGATCATCCATATTGATCACAATGATCGTAAGAAACATAACTCAAAGACTTTAGAAAATATAACTCATACCGATCACAAGGACCGTAAATAAATCCATGAGTATGCCTCTTAATGATCTATCAGCCTACACAAATGCCAAACACCAAAAGGAAATATACTCTAAAGCGCCAAATACTATCACTTTTAGTAATCATGAGAACTTAACCAAAACGTCTTATACCGCCTGGTGAAATTCAAGTATTTACTAAAAGCTAGTAAATCTCACTCATTACGGATATAACTGAAGAACCTAAACTATATCTCTTATGGATCTATCGACCTACACAAATGCCAAACACCAAAAGAGAATATATCCCTAAAGTGTTAAACATTTCCCTAAAAGCAATCACAAGAATTTAACCAAAGCATCTCATACTACCCGGTGAAATTCAAGTATTTGATAATTGGTTAGTAAATTCGACTCAAATATTTTATTTAATGAGTTATACAATATTCGATGAAGCATTCCTTGAGAGAATTTAAACCCATCAATAACACTAAATCAATTATTAGTACTCCTTATATTATAGTATTAAGGCTCTCAAAATTTTATCTCAAGATTTATTCCAAATCCTTAAATACAAAGGAAATACCAAACCCAATATTTACCTCAAGATTTATTAAATAATAAGAAATCATATTTTTAGAGAATTATAAGATACCATTGAAAGCAATACACACACACACACACACATATTTCAATAAGTTTTGTTTAAACTTTATAAACTATCACTTCCCTTTATAAAACGTTCTGTTCAAAAATATACTTATTTTAAAATCAATTTAGAGTTTTAAAATCTGCAGTTTAAATCTTTTAAATCTCAAAATTTTACATAACTCAAACTTGAAAGTTTTAGGTAAAAGTATATACTTTCTAATAAGAAAAGTTCATCAAATTTTGACTTACGGTTCAAAAGTTATGGTCATAACAATTCTCATGTTTAAAATTCATTACCCACATCGTTCATTCTCAGGATAGCAACAAAAAAATGTAATTTAGACCATTTTAACCTCAGAATTTTACAAAACATAAAACTTATAGAACAGAGTCTGTGCTTTCATAACATCAAAAATTATCGAATTCAGACAAGAAATGAGAAAGATATGTTCAAATTACCAACAACGTTTAACTCATAAATTGCAAATTTTACAGGAGTAGGACAGAGATTTTGCAATAGGTTTTTGATCGACCTATATAAAGAAATTTTAAAAGTGTTCAACATGAAAGTTGACACACACGATGTGAGCTTCCTAAAACATTAGAAATTACCAAATTCTGACAAAAACGAAAAAGATATGACTAAAATAGTAACTATAATTAGCTCAGGGATAGAATTTAACAACCATAATTCAATTAGCAATGAATTCCTAAGATAAGAACTTGCAATCTCAAGCAACCAAGGGTCCAAATCAATCATTCCATCATAAAATCACAGGCATGCAATTAGAATATTTAGAGGTTGGTCTTGTGAGGTTTTAACTTACCTTATAGCCTTGTAACAACTTTACCTTGCCTTCATCTTCAAGCTAGTACACTATTTTCTCAATTTGAAATCCAAGAACCCAAATTACACAAATACACAAAACTGAAAATATACTCAATAATAAACCAAACGAATTTAGATATGTGTGTAATTGGGGTTGGAGAATCTACCTTGATTTTACTAGATTTTCTAGAGATAGTGGAAATTAGCCACAAGGGTCTCTTTAGTAAGTGGAATTAGTTTTTAGGACACACAACTAAAATAATTACTTTCAAGGACAAAACGTAAAATAATTAGTTTCTAGGGCCTAAAAACCTATGAAATTATGTCCTTGAAAGTAATTGGACTGCTGACTTTGTCCTTGAAAGTAATTATTCTGCTGACCTTGGCCTTGAAAGTAATTTCTTTGAATGTGTGTCCTAGAAACTAATTGGACTGCAAAGTTTGTCCTTCTTGTGAAATGCCCCTTCTAGATATTTATTTGAATTAAAATTTGAGATTTTGCTTGAGGTAGGGTTTTGAAGCTAAGAAGGAAGATGATTTATGTTTACTGTCAGAAGAAACTAAATGTAGTGTTCATTTTGTTAAGGAAGAGAAAAATTATCTCTTCAACACACAAATGGGCTGAATCTAATTTAAGCTTAAATTCAAAATTTATTAAAAATTAAACTCTTTTACACTCATTCTCTCACTTTTTAAAACATTATTTTGCAAATTGATTTAACCTCTAAACTTTTTCACAAAAATACTAAAATATATTTCAATCGCTTGACATTTAAATAAAAAGAAAGAAACGTATTTTATATAATTATGTTAACCTTCTTTTCAATATTTAAAACATAACATTATTTCATTTTCACTAAGAGGGAAAATACATCATTTTTAATGTTTCTAACACCACTAAAATCAAATTTCTAAATTTCACAGTGGCTTAGAATTTAATCATTCTAAAACAAGTTATATTTTATAAAAGAATACAAATTTCAAACTAATGATTTAAAATTTTCCCCTTTTTAAATCATTATTTATTTTATTAAATCAACTCAAAAATCAGGGTTGTTATAGACTTCCCCCTTAAAGAAATTGTGTCCTCGTAATTTCTACTCAAGGAAAAGTCTATAATAAAAACATACATATTCAAAAGTTCATCTTTTTATTCTTTTTTCATTCTTTAAATTTAACCAAACATTACAAGAGTAAAACCAATGTTTTAACTTAACAATTCAATTTCTAAAAAATCAATATATCATCCTTCCCTATTTTCTAATTTGAATATAAGTTCACACAGTTATTTTACATTCTTTGAAATAAGACAACTTCTTTTTATAGTCTAAACACTAAATAAATTAAAGTGTTTAAAAGATATTCATCTTATTTAAATCTCTCAAAATAAGAATACGAAATAATGTAAAATTTTCCTTTAATTCCAAATATTTTAACTTCAAAATTCAAAATTTTCATCTTTCCAAAGAATGTAATAGCTTCTTATGGTAATTATTTATACCACATCTTATTTATTTTAACTTCTTATAAATTAGGACTCATAAATGACAATTAACTTTCATTCAAATCCTAATGGGATATACACAATAATCAAAAACATCATTCACGATTCATCTAAGTATATATAATAAATGAACATACACAATTCACTTATATCAAATAATATAATAACATTACCTTGCCATCTATTTATAACAAATTGCTTTGTCAATTGGCTACGGTGTTGACCATGAAATCAACCTTGCCTCACAACTGATCTCTGTTATTGTTAGTGCTCGGTGACTGCACACATTATTTAAAATTAATGCATACAATGCATTTTACTATTTTTATTATAATTCTTCAACCACCAAAATTTTAAACAGGAATATACATATAGATAAATTTTCTTCTCAATTTATTTTCCAAAATTGTTTTTTCATAGAAGATTTTATTTTCACAAATAATAATATTCAATGCCAAATTATTTACTAAATATTATTATCGAAACTCCACTTAATATTTTAACAAAATATTATTTATCCTCAAGATACGGATTTTTTAAATTATCACACATGTATATACATGTATACATATTTTCCCTAAAATATCTTTTCTCTTCCAAGATTTATTACATATGCATATATATGTATTTTCCAAAATATTTATCCCATTTTAGAATAATATTTAATTCACTTAAAGCTTTATCTTCTTAAATATTATTTATAACTCATTCACAATTATTTACAATACTTTAAATATTGTAATCTCAAAATTATTGTATCTGACTATCTCGTCAAAGCATTTAGGATTCCCTATCGACACGTGACGTCCCACATCTTGACCATAATTCATAAAACACTCGACGGACAATTTAACACAAAAGAAATTCCAAAATTTATAAATCTCTATATTCTCATACAATTGAAATCTATTAATAGTAATTCAATACTGCAACCATTCATCCATGCACAATTATCCAATCAAACATATATAAACAACAATCTATTATGATCAACGGAAATAGTCTATCAGCTTCTGCTGCGCAACTCTGATAACTTACGGATCAGGACACTACTACACGACACTTAACTTCTTAAATTCATTTAACATAGTAATTTGTAAAAATGATTCAAAAATTTCATAAATACGACCCAATGATTATCCCCATAATCATTTTATGTTCCTATCCCTAAATAGATAAGTAATAAAACTATCTACCACATACCTCATGGAACAGGACTCTAAGTCTCATTGGGTCTAAATCTGTGATATTATATTATATAATGTTCTAACTTAGCTCTGATACCAACTATAATGACCACCGCTATACCCATATTATTAAAGAACATTATAAACAATGTCGTCTAATAACATGGAGAATACGGCTTGTTAAGGACAATCAAATGTGAATATATCTTTAAACTAATAATGACACATCAAACTAACTGTTTTATTGAATCTCTGGGACAAAATTTTGATGTATATAGTCTCAGTTCAAAGTAATACACACACCGGTCTCTCAAATCAGAACAATATATCACATAATATAATAGTCACAGATCACAATGGAATAATAAACCTCATACATAAATGCATATTATGAGTCTATAAAATATAATACTAGACCCACATAATATACATCCACTACAAGTCACTAGCTCTAAATATGCATCTCATAAACATACACATAACCCTACACGAGATAAACTAAAAAGTCAAAATGGTTTATCTTCATGCTAGCACACCACCTAAAACTCTACACGTCCTATAACCTAAAAAGTCTCGTCCTGTCCCGAGTATTATAAAATAATAAATGGGACAGACTATCTCTAAATATCCAAAAGGGTGAGAACAAGCTATAACACAAGAATATGTACTCATATGTGCATGCAACTTATGTACTATATATACTACTATGTGGTTTTGAAAACCAAAATATACATAAAGTACGCACTCTCTCATATATATACTCTTGATCCAATCTAGGATGATAACTCCTTCCCTTTCTCCTCTAGACCATGGTATCAACTCAGGTTAATTGTGTAACCTAAGCTCTGGTACCAAATGTGATGACTACCCTACACCATCGACACTTAATATAACTAAATAGTGCGTTGCTGATATGCCCGGCCGATGTAGGATGATAGTCAAGGGTTGTAAAGAAATAAAACATCATAGAATCTGTTGTATATCTCACAGTGCATAGAATAAAATATAATATACATCACATGTATAAAACAGGAGAGACAGTATTAACTAAGTGAACCAAATAGCAGAGCACGGATCCACAAAGTTATACAACATAGTTATAGAGTTTATACAAAGCGGAAATAAACTCAAATAAGATGTCTCATAATAGTAAAGCAAACACTGTCAAGGCTCCACGGTGTTGCATGGTGGAATAAGCAATAGAATGGTCATATACAATACGGGAAATCTCCATCTAGCTCGTCCTCTACACGACCACCGCGTATCACCTAGACCTGCTATCTAGTCTACCCATTTAAGAGTACCCGAGAGAATAAGAAGCAAAACATAAAACCTCGAGTCTAGCAACAGTCTCGTGTGAGCAATAAATGATCCTCAAAATACTATACAAGTTGATATAATAAGGAACAAAAAGGTATAAGAGTCATACCTGACCTGTCCCTATATCCAAAGAGTTAACACATAACATCTATAATATGTAGCTCTACTATCATCGTCAAAATGTACTATGTCCTAAGTATAGTATCGGGTGTCTAGGTGTCCGCATCCTAGATACGTATGTCAAGTAACATCCCTAGAATAGATAATGGGGGAAACAGTAAAAGCAAACATAACACTTATCAAAGAATCCTCACTATCACTCAAGTTCTTTGGATATATGATAACTCATATGATCGTCCTATGCAAGAAACCAATTGAAAAGTCTCAGTTCCTTGGTGCTCGAAATCCATGCCACTCATTAAGCCAGGAAGACTAAACTGCACGTCCTAGCAGTCCAGGGGTATATGGATCATGTCCTAGGTATATGGGTATACATCCTAATACCCATTAAGCATCTTCACCTACCCTTGCTTTTCAAGCACACTGGAACACTCCAAGTATCAAAGATCCCTTTGCATATGCCTTCGAACCTGTTCAAGTTCAATTCATTGCATCATCATCGTAGAACCATTCCTCGTCCTACCTATTTCTATTTCCATAGTAGAGCACATCCTAGCTCCACTTTATAGGTTCATGCCCTAGAACCTGTCTCATCATATCTTCCCATAATAAAGCATGTCCTAGCTATTCGTCATAAGTTTGCATCCCAGAACCTGCCCTCATGAGCTACCATCACAACTCCCATCCTAGAGCCATCATCATCGAAACACTTCTAGACCTCCATATCAGCTGTAGAATCCACATTTCAAAGTCTCGAAGCCATCGCATCAAAGCACTCTAATATTGCTTCATTTCTTATCCATTAGTCTTTATCGTGCTATCACATCTCCATCGAATGATGAACAAACAAATGCCTTTAGCACGACCCAGAGTGTTATCCGACTTCTTAACCAAGAAGAATTTCAAATGAATCTGAACATTGGGATGAAGATGAAACAATTCACAGACTTGAGGACATGCTTGGAAAGACCATAAGAATAGATTCAAGAGATTGCAACACAATTGGAACCAAGGAAAGTACTCGGTAGTGAGCTAATCTACTCGGTATCGATCTTTTTTTGCCTTAGTGGGCCCTCAAAGCTATGGTTCACTGATATATGGCTTGTGCAATTGTCTTGAGGTGCATTTCTCAAGGAATAAATGAACACTCCAAGAAGGTTATGAAGGAAAGCAGAAAAGTAGAAGCGATTTCAGAACCTCTTGGACCAACACGATCTCTAAGGAAAAGTACTCAGAGTACGATGGAACAAAGATAGAAGACCAAAGGAGGGAAGAAGGTGTAGCCCTCCTCCAAAAATAAGATCAGTACCAACCACTTTTGGTCAGTACCGAGTTGATTTTATAGCTCGACGGACTTCGTTTCCTCTATAGCATTCTTAAATCTAGGTCTGGACCTGCTATTTCATAGATTCATGACTCTACTGGATGATTTTCCTATAAATACATGATTTAGAGCATTTGGAATAGGACTTTTGGTTTTTTTATTCTCTTTATCTTCTAACTCTGCTCACCATAGTCACTAAGGAAGTCATTATTGGTTGTTCTAGGCTCTAAGAATTTGTCAATCCCTTATACTAGTGACTTATAATCCATAAATCAATAATTACCGGGGACGTAGGTCAGATATTGTGGAACCACTTTAATAATCATGGTGTTCTCTTTATTTACTTACTATTTTCTGTTAGATCTCACTTTTATTTCAGGTTGTTTTGGGTGTTTTGCCATTTTTAGGCTCAACATTTTTGGTGCTTTCACTAAGAAAGGAGATTCGCGGGTGTAGATCTAGCTTTCTATTTTGGTTGGAGCATCCAGAGGTTAGGTCTAGAAGATTTTCATTAAGCAACTTGAAGGATTTGCATATAGGAATCAATGGCACCTAAGAGATCTGAAAGACATCTGGAGCAGTAGCTGGTGTATATGAAAGGGCTTCTCACCATATGGAGGTTAGAAACTAGCAAGCGTTATTAGGATCATCTACTGCTTAGGAGATGGTTACTAGAGTGAAGTTTGACAAAATGAAGCAAGAGCTAAATCAGGAGATGGTCGATAGTTATAAAACTCTATTGGAAAAGATGGATGCCAACATAGCTCTACTGACCCAACAGTCGTAGAGAACCAGGAGGAGGGGGAGAGAGGTTTCGCCTTTTGGATACGAGAAGAGAACTCATCTATTTTTTGTCAGAGTAAAAGAGATGGAAAACAAAAGCAGAAGGTAAAGGCTACTGGAGGAGTGGGGGAAATGCGGGAGGAAGTCGGAGGGTCCCCTCCAAAGGAACAACTTAGTATCGACTATAATCAGGTCGGTATCGAGAAGAATTTTGGCATCTTAGAGGGACAAGGAGCTAAGGTCGTGGACTTGTCTGATTCAGAGGATGATATGCATCATGATGGTGATGATTATGAGGCTGATGTTGGAGTTCAAGGTGCTGGAGTGCAAGCAACCGCTACATAACCAAACATGCAACGGACAAGACCTGAAGGTGTGGTTCTCCCAAAGACTGGAGAGCCAAGACATCAACGAGCAAAACGAGATCATTTGTAGAGTCAAACACTCGGCACAACTTCTGATAATCGACCTTCAGAGTTCCAGGATAGTGAGGAGTATATAGAAAATATGTTTAAGTGGTTAGTGGAAGAAAATAATAAAGAAAGAATAAGAAATGGGGTTCCATGCCAAGAAGAAATCCATTCACGGAGAACATTCCGAGGAAGTTATCCCAAGAGGTTTACGATCCGAACAATACCATCGTACAACGGGACCACTAATACCCAGCAACACTTATGAATGGCACATGGATGGTGCCAGAGCTACAGATGCGATACGGTGTAGGTGTTTTCCTATTTTTTCAGAAGGTGTTGCATCAATGTGGTTTACTCGGCTCGCATCGAAAACCATATCAACTTTTGATGGGTTGGCAAAGAAGTTTATGGAGTAGTTTAGTCTCTAAATCGGTTGGCCTAAGGATATGATGTCCTTATCAAGTCTTTCTCAAGGGCCTAAGGAGTCTTTGAAGGGGTCCTTGAACAAGTTTAATGTTGTAGCTAAGGAGGGTAACAATCTGAAGGATGATTTGGTGTTTATGGCTTTGGTCTGGGGAATAAATTTGGACACGGACTTTGGTAGATGGTTGAAGATGAAACAACCGACGACTATGGAGGAATTCCATCAGAAGGCCAATCAGTTCTTAGGATTGGAAGAAGCGAGTCAAAACTCTGGAATGGCTAATGGTAGACAGTCAAAAGAGGCAATTCAAAGAAATGTGGTAGTTAAGCAGACCGGTGAGAGTTCTGGTAATATGGCTATATATGTTGGAAATTTGAAAAATCTAAAGAAAAGGAATCAACGCTCTGGTGGTAAGCGGAACAAATCTAAGAAGAGCCTAAGGAATATGAGATTGGATGAGTACATGCCTCTAAATGACACATTGGAGAATATATACCTTGCTACGCAAGGAATGGATTGATATAAAATGCCGCCTAGGAAGGAGTCGACCAAAGAGGAAAGGCGCTCAGGTAAGCACTATAGTTTCCATAAAACTCATGGACACAATACGAACGAGTGTCGGCATTTGAGTTATCTTATCGAGGAATTGATAAAGAAGAATTGTAATAGTATGTTAGAAATCCACAGGATGATGCACAAAATGCTAAACCCCAAGGGCCAAATGCCCAAGGGAACCTGCCTAAACCTAGTGGAGAAGGACCAAGCACACTAATGGAAGGTAAATCATAAATACCATAACAAGAGGACCCAATCCAGCAGAGAAAATCTAGAGGGAAATGGAGCGGTACGCGAACTCACTAAAGCATGCACCACTTGAGAGTTGCTTTGCCATAGAGGATGGAGTTTCGGTTAAGCAACAAAGGATGGTAACATATTACATTGTATTCGAGAATAGGGATTTTGATGGGTTCGAAGGGCCATTGTCGGCTCTGCTATAGTGCATGAGTTTTGGTAGATAATGGAAGCTCGATGAATATCCTGTTTAAAAGGACATTTGACCAAACGCAAATCAGTATGAAGGATGTTAAGCCTTGTAAACCCAACATTCGGGGATTTACTAGCGAGTCGAAATAACCTGTCGGGACGATTGATTTATTGATTGATTCAGGATTATGCATGTCCAAAAGTTTGTTATAGTAGATGGGTATTCGGCGTATAATGCCTTCCTAGGCTGACCGACCTTGGCAGATTTTAGGATAGCATTAGCTTCTTGGTGCATAATGCTGAAGTTCCCCATGGAAAATGAGGTCGGATCAGTAAGAGGAGACCAAAGCACGGGAAGGGAATGTTATGTTACCGAGCTAAGAGAAGCAAAGCGACAAGAGAAAGGCAAGAATATGAAGAAGGCTCTCTATATTAAGAACTCTGAAGTATTGCATTAAAGCCTAAGTCCTAGCTCAGGAACCACAGCAGGTTCGATAAGTCAATGGATCTAGGAAGAAGTCAGAGAAAGTGCAGGCGTCTCGAATTGAACTGACTGTTGATATTCCGATCGATATGGATGATCCCACTCGGACTCTTAAAATTGGATCTCGGCTAGGAATTGGACTGAGGAAAGAATTGGTTAATTTCCTTCGAGGGAATTTGAACGTATTCACTTGGGCACATTCGGATATGTGCAGGATATCACTGGAGGTAGCGTGTCATGCACTGAATGTAGATCCAAGATTTCCACCAGTGAAGCAAAAAAGACATATTCTATGTCCAGAGTGATCTGCTACGTTAAAGTAGAAAGTGGATAAGCTGATGGTGAATGGCTTTATCTACGATGCTTTATACTTGAAGTGAGTATCGAACCCCGTGTTGGTCAAGAAATCAAACGGAAAGTGGTGGACGTATATTGATTATTCTAACTTGAATAAAGAATTTCCCAAAGGATAACTTTCCCTTTCTAAGGATAGACCAACTGGTAGACGGGACTGCATGACATGAGTTGCTCTTATTTATGGACACTTATTCAGGCTATAACCAAATTCCGATGCATATACCGGATTAAGAGAATATCATTTTTATAACAGATTTGGGAATATACTGTTATCGAGCAATGTCATTCGATTTGAAGAATGCAAGAGCTATGTATCAAAGGTTGGTGAATTCGATGTTCAAAAAAAAATCAGATGAACGATAAAGGTGTACAAGGATGATATGCTCATGATGTCATGACTGTCAAGGAATCACATGGACAATCTTTTGGAGACGTTCAAGGTATTGCGTAAGTATGAAATGAAGTTGAATCCTTTGAAATGCTTTTTTAGAGTTGCATCGAGGAAATTCTAGGGATTCATCATGAATTCAAGGGGAATTGAGGCTAATTCAAACTAGATTAACGCATTTAGGAACATGAAAGCTCGATCATAAAAAAGGAGTTGCAGAGCTTAAATGGGAAGGTTAACGCTTTGAGTCAGTTTATCTCAAAGGCAATAGACAAATGTATACTATTCTTCGATTCCTCAAAAAGAGTAAGAAGAATTTTGAATGAAACGAAGATTGTCAGAATGCCTTCAAGGAGTTACTTAGGCATATGGAAACACGACCGGTTCTATCCAAACTATTAGACAGAGAGGATTTTCGTTTATTTGGCGATGTCTTCTCACGCACTAAGTTCGGCATTAGTACATGAGGAGGCAAGGATTCAAATACCAGTCTATTATATTAGCAAGCAATTTACTGGAGCAGAAAAGAATTACCTAAAGTTGGAGAAACACGCATATTGCTTTCTGATTGCATCGAGGAAGCTGCGGCCATATTTTCAGGCTCATTCGATTAAAGTGCCGATGGATCAACCCTTGAAATAGGTGTTGTATTGACTCGAGACCTTTGGGAGATTGCTGAAATGGAAAATTGAACTAAGTCGGTATAATACTACTTACCATCCAAGGAGAGCAATAAACGGGCAGGCGTTGGCGGACTTCATCGTTGAGTTTACTGCATATGATGGTAAAGAGGAGGACGATACAGTCATACTTCCTCATTGGAAATTGTTTGTGGATGGAGTTCCAAATGAACATAGTTTAGGTGTAGGATTAGTGCTTGTAATTATGGAATGACGATCGATTTATTATGCATTGAGGTTGGAATTTCCCATGAATTACAATGAGGTTTAGTACGAGGAGCTGACAACGAGTCTAAGGATAGTGAAGGAACTGGGAATAAGGATGCTATAGATATTTAGTGATTTCTAGTTAGCGGTTTGTCAAGTGAGGAAGGAATATCAGACTAAGGGTGCAAGACTTGCTCCTTACTTGAAAAAGGCACTGGAACTATTGGATGATTTAAAGCATTATACAATTATGCATATCCTTAGAGAGGGGAATGAAAAACTGATTTGTTGGCCAAGTTGGCTAGTTCTGGGGAGGCACATGTGATGGGTTTGGTTCCAGTTGAGGTATTAACAGCTCTAAGTATCGACCAGATGGACACCGAGTGGATTTTTGAGACCATAGAGGAAGAGGAGTCGTAGATTACTCTAATTAATAATTATCTACTCATGGGAATTCTTTCGAGAGATAGGAAAGAACAAAAGAAACTCCTTCGAAAAGCACCATGGTTCATGATGCTAGAAGGAGTGCTGTATAGAAGAGGATTCTCTACCCCTTGATTAGGTCTGTAATCAAGGATGAAGCAAGGAAAATCCCCATGGAGATCCATGAGTGCAGTTGTAGTGACCACACTAGAGGGCAGACACTGGCAAAAAAGATAATTCGCTATGGATATTTCTGGTCAACAATAAATCTAGATGCAACTGATTACACCATACGATGCGAACATTGTCGGAGATTTGTATAGATACCAAGAGCCCCATCGATGGAGCTTATATAAATGGTTCGCGTGTGACCATCCATAGCTTGAGGAATTGACATTATCAATGTGCTACGAATGCCAAAATGAGGAGCTAAGTACACAGTAGTTGTGGTGGATTATTTAACGAAGTGGGCTGAATTGGAATTGCTTGCTGTGATTACAATGAAAAAGGTAATCAAGTTCATGATGAAGAACATCATCAGTAGGTTTGGTGTACCTTAGAAGATCATAACAGACAATGGAACTCGGTGTGAATGTGCCGACTTCAAGGATTTATGCAACTGATACAAGATTGAAAGAGCTTTTTAGTGATAGCGTATCCCCAGATGAACAGACAAGTAGAGGCGGTGAATAAATCCACCTTGAAGAAATTATTAATGAAAGCCAAAGGCAACTGGATCAATGAGCCTACACTGGCATTGTGGGCTTATAGGACGACCCACAATTCTACGATTGGACATATACAATTCATTTTGGTATACGGATCAGAGGCCATGATCCCAATAGAATTGGAGATCCCTTCATAAAAGGTTTTATGATCCAAAGGTAACGAGAAACTTTTGCTTGAGTCCCTTGATTTGGTTGATGAGGAAAGGGAAGAAGCGGAATTAGGGTAGCTGCTCACCAAAAAGAGTGGCACGACATTTTAACACCAATGTCCGAAACCGTACTTTTGAGGTATGGGATTTCATTTTGAAACAGGTTTTCCTAGGTACGGGAGCACTTGGTCCGAATTAGGAAGGCCCATATGCAATCGAGCAAATGCTTGAAGATGAAACGTTTAAGTTAGCCACTGTCAATGGAATCTTGATTCCACATGCATGGAATAGCGACTTGTTATGTCACTACTTTATTTAATTTAATTTATGCAAATAAGTGACCCAAGGATTCTGAAGGCAATGTAATAAAACAGGACTTGCTGCATTTTCTGTTTATAAATAAACTTTATCTTCTCGAATAAATGGAAACGTGTTCTTATAAGAAGAATCCTATACTTCGTGATTAGCAGTATAATTAGGTGTAAACTCCCCTGGTCTAGGATCAGGACCAGATCCTGGACTAGGGGATATAATTTCAAGGGTTAATCGGATAATTTAACCCTACACACCTAGGTACTCGGAAAATAGCACCATATTTTTTGGTCCAGGACTAGGATCGGGGAGGGAAAACTTAGGAGATGATCGGATAATTCGACCCCAACCTTTAGGTATTGACTGCTGCCTAGAATTAGGCAACGTCAAAAAGGAACGTCGATGATAAGGCGACCAAAACTTTGATTTTAGAAGATAAAAATGCGCAAATAGAAATTCCTTGACCACGCTAGTGGCCTGACAAGATATGCTAGGCCGAGGATAAGCGAGGATGGTCAATGGATACTCTCGGTCACTACCCGGAGATAGGTGGGACTGAAAGTGGATGCCCAGAGATAGACATCCGAAGGCACAAATTCTTGGATAAATGAACCGATCTATAGTTAGGATATTCAAGACTGTGCTTACAGCCAAGCAGGACACATTTCGTTGAGGATAAGCGAGAATAGTTGCTGAAAAACAGAAATAGGAATGATTAGACTCCTTCAGTCTAGGATCAGGATCAAAAGAGTATAATCAAACTAGGGGCAATTGTATAATTTGCCCCACGAGATTAATCATTGAATAATGCCTGAAAATAGGCACGGTCGGTGAACAGTGTCTGAACTTTGGCATTTGGATTTATGGGCCTCAAAAACACAACTCAATATGCAATAAAGCAACGTAAAGGTTACGGTTTTGCTCGTGGCTTAACGGGATGTGCTTTGCTGAGGTTCAACGGTGTAAACCTATAGAAAACACCAATGCTCGGTTATTGGTGAGATTGGGAACGTTAGGAGATAAACGTTCAAGTCATTGTTCCCTAGAAATTGGGAATAGCTTGGAATTTGGAGTATTTATAACTCAATAATGTTCAAAGGAAATTCAACCTAAAATAAACAGGAATAACCATAGAGTTAGTTATAAATCAAAGTTTTGTTTAGCTAAACGGAGCACTTTGGCAGCTAAGAAAAGGGCAAAAAATGGAAAATAACTAAAGCAATTATAGGAATTTTGTTTATATGCACAAAGTTGCAGTAAATAAAAGCATTGCTCGAAAATAAGTACATATAATATGGATAAATTGCAGTACAAGTAATTATATTATACATGCAGGCAGTTGTGTATAGGCAAGTACATTATATAAAAGTGCGGAAAAGTACATGGAATAGAGATTACAAAAGAAAAGTGGTCTTTTATTAAATCAACTTGTATATACAAAGATTGCAGGGGCTGCTCCCATACAAACGCGGGCTGTTTGCAACAAAATGTACAACAAAGGGAGCCATCTTGCCCACAAGTCCTAGGAATTTCCTACTTGTTCTTTCCTCACTTGTCTCCTTTTCCACTGGAATTGCTGGATGGCCTCTTTTGCTTTTGTCCACCTTTATTTTTTCCCTTTTTGGGAGTGTCGCCTTCGGACTGGGTGGTTTCTCCCTCGATTGTAACAAGAGGCTTGTCGTTCTTTCCAACAGGGGCATTAGAGGATTTGACCTTGAGTGGCTTCAACCTAATTGGCGAAAGTTTAGTAGAAGGGCTTTTTGGTGTAGGAATAACAGATCTTTTAGTTTCAGGTTCGAGCTTGATTTTGACTTTGGGAGTGTCAATTTTTATTCTCTCTGCCATCGAGATAGGATGGTCGGGCCTAAAGTGCTGGTATTTGAAACGTCTTCCCCTTGTGACTGAGAAATGTCCTTCGATCCTTCTAGTGCCCTTATATTCTGAGAGTCCGCGCTAGGTTCGGAACTGGAAGGCAGGATTGAAGCAACAGGTCCTGTGGAGACGGAGGTCGATGAGGTAAAAATAGCAACAGTACCCGACCCTTGAGTAGCTAGCAGTGAAGGCAGAAGAGAAGGATGGCCTGTAACTTCACAAACGAAGAAGTAGAGATTAGTTACAGTCTCAGGCAAGAACTAAAGAACTTCAAATACTAGAGAAATGAGGGAAATACCTTTACTTGGACCAGATCGCTAGGTAGGAGACTTGGTTAATTGCCCCTCTTCAAGTGATGATTGCATTGATCGGTCGATGACAGGGGGAATATAGGGCTTAACGGAGATAGTTGCGTAAGTTGGAACTACTTGGGTGGCCTCAGAGCTGGCCTCTTTAATTGTAGGAATATCAGCTGCAAGATCCTTGGATTTGGGAGTTGATGACTCCGCCAGACTCGTTGCACTTGGGTCGGTAGGAGCTTCGGCAATAGCTTTAGTAGCAGGGGCGTCTTCAGCAGCTGGAGTAGCTTTTCCCTCTTCAAGCTTCACTATGTCATCAGCGTCGAGGTAATTCACTTTTAGTTCTTCTTTGGTGAGGCCTTCACCAGCTGCTTCCAAACAGTGTACAACTTCTACCCAAGCATCAACAAGAGTCATGACATAAGTGCTACCTAACCACTTCAGATTCTTGTATTATATTACATTGGCAAGAATTGCTAAAGAGTGGTATTGAGTTTATCTCACTCTTTTTCCTTTTCCTCTTTGAGTTCCTTTAGATCGTGTGAGATGATAGTATAGTCGAGTTCAATATCTAGTGTAACGACTCGTATTTTACGTATCCAAGGATCGTAAAATATTTCTATTTTATTCGTATGAGGTCATATGATTCTATAATTTTGGGATATGAATCTTATGGACATTTTACACACTTGTGATTTTTTCCGAATTTCCATGTGACCATTTTTACCTTGGAAACCTTGTTTGGGCTATAACATTTGATAGATGTCGAATTAGGGTCTCAAACCATTTCCATTACTTCAGGATGATGGTTTCTCTTTTCGTAGAGTGGTCATAATAGAAAAACGGGCTTATGATTAAGAAGTTATGTATGTTTTAAGTTTTAAAAGCCGCTGGCCAAAATTATTGTGTAATTAATAAATCTCATTGGTAAGCTCATTAGTCTAATTAGAGAGCCACTATAAATAGAGGGCTAGAGAGTCAAATTAAAACTTTTCCCACTCATTCCAAATCATGTCTAAACCCTAGTTACCCTTAAATCCACCCTAATTCATCTAAATTTCTTTCTAAATCAAACTAGATTATTGATTAGTGATTAGATCGTCAATTAGAAGATAGAGATCGTCAATTGCCTTGATTTGGAGTGCTTTTCTTCATTGTTCGCATTAGATCTATAGATAAATTGATTGAATTTGGTAATTGGTGAGTGCTTTATACCTTTTCACTATATAATATACGTTTATATGGTAGAATTATAAGATTTAACATGTTTTGAATTGATTTTTGGCCATAATAGCTTTTCTAACTCTACTTACATGTTAATCCATGCATATGATATAGATTGATTAGAAATCACCTTTGTTTATGTTCATAAATTCATGCTTTATATAGATTTATGTTAGAGATTGACTTGTTTACCTTATTTCTATGGATTGCATGTTTGAATGGATGAAACTGCTTGTTGTTATACGTTTGTTGATGTGATTTGATGTTGTTTGTTATTGTTTTAGATGTTTAGAAAGATAGGTAGGATAATTGAGCATATAGGAGGAAAAAATGGAGGGGAGGCTCTAGAGTATGGAAAGAGCATAAGATTCAAGTCGTGGGCTCTAATTCATGAAGTACACATGTCAGCACAGACATGAAGAGCTCAACACCGACATGTTTTGGTTGGTCCTATCGGTTATCGATTTTGGAAAGAGTGAGAGTAAGACTAGTGGAGGTTGCCCAAGGTGATAGATTGGTGATTGGCTAACTGGTGGAAGCTATGTCGACTTGTTTCTAGATCATGAAGTGGAGTGCTTTTAAGAGGAGACTTATTTCTATACTAAGATGTTTGGGATGGATAGGTTGGGGTTAAAGCATCTAGGCATGGCATACTAGAAGCAAGGAAGGAGTGGAAGAAAACTCAGCCATTAGTGGGCTAAGTAGAGAGATCGACATCGACATGAAGAGGTATGTTCCGACTTGTCATGATGAGTCCAATGGGAGTTGAACTTTTGGAGAATGGTGTAGTGGTTCTGTAGATCGTACTGGAGGTGTTGACTCATTCGCATCAGCGTTAGATGATGATGTAACAACATGATGAAAAGCTAGAATCTTCGAATATTAGCTCATGTTGGGAGTAGGTTCGGAAGATGACGGCTCGATGATGGAGGGAGCTATGGATCAGGGAATGTGGAATGGTTCCTCATGAATAATGGGAACTGGTTTGAGCAAGAAGATCTTGGAATCCAAACGGAGCAAAGTAGGCTCAAATTGATGTATGTGCTAAGGAATCGTTGATACTTGGAGTGTTTTCTTATGTACTCAAAGAAATGGATTGGTAGCGAGGATCCAAATACCATGAACCAGTGGCTTTGGGTCTAGTATCCAGCTTTAGGCTACAAGAGACGTATTGAGATTTGGGCTGCGTGATACTAGAGTACACACAGAATAGGGATTTCCATTAGTCCCTGGCAGTAAGGAGGCCATACGAGTTATCATATATTCATAGCACAAGGATGAGTGACAGTGAGTCATGTTTGATGGATGCTATGGTTGCTTTGGTTGCTTTCCTTGAGTAGGCTATCACTCGGGGATATCATTGGGAGTAGGTACTAAAGATAGGGATATTTGGACATCCACTATGGTATTTTGCATTGTACTTTTATGATATTGCAGAGTAGAATATTGTATCGTTATGTGATAACTCTTTGGTTGTAGCGACAGGTCAGGTATGGGTTGTGTATTCTTGTTCCTTACCATATTTACCTATATAGTACCTTGAGATTTATTTACCTCTCACACCAGACTGTTGTCTACCAAGGTCTTATGTTTTGCTTCTTATTACCTTGGGTACTCTTAAATGAGTAGACTAGAGAACATATCTAGGTGTCGAGGTAGCTGTACGAAGGACGAGCTGGATGGAGCTATCTCGTATTATATACTTATATAGAGTCTACGCTTATTCCGTTGTGCAGCACTGGGGAACCTTAGCAGTGACTGCTTACTATTTGTATTTGAGATAGTTGGGTTTGTTTCCATTGTATAAACTCTACTATTGATGTATAAATCTATGGATATTATACTCTAATGATGATTTGTTCATATTGTTATTACTATCTCTTCTGTTGTGAATGTGATATTATATTTTACTCATGCACTATGAGATACACAACAAGTTATATGCTGTCTTTGTTCATTCTAAACCCTGATGACCATCCTATATCGGCCGGCCATGACTGCAGCGCACTATTTATACTCTACCAGTATCGTTAGTGTAGGGCGATCGTCACATTTAGTATCATAGCTTTGGTTACGTGATTAACCTAAGTTGATATCACGATCCAATAGAAATAAGGAAGGAGTTGTTGCCTTAGACTGGATCTAGAATGTTTATATATGAGAGAGTGGGTACTTGTTATAAGTTTGGTTTTCAAAACTATATAGTAGTATAGCATAAGTCGCATGCACATGACCACTATAGACACCTTTTTCTTTATGAGAGACAGATCATTCTTGTTACAGATAAGGATGAGCCAGCATACGAGAAATACTATGAGATCGAGCTTCAGGAGCGAAGGACATAGCGGGATTATGAGCTGCTACGCCTAATTTCCAATCCATATTTAATTCTATGATGGCTAATATGATGAGAAGTACTCCTGGAGTTGTGATGGGAGGAGGTGCTCTAGTGCAAGCGCCTAGGGCCGATTTCGCCAAGTTAAGCGCGGATTACTCTATTTTGGGAGGGAAGCCATTCAATGGAATGGAAACGGCCATGGAAGTACAAGCCTGGTTGGATACTTATGAGCGCATCTTCGGTGATATGGAGGTGGAAGATGCTATGAAAAAAAAGTTGGCTTCGAGGCAGATTCAGGGCGGAGCTATGAATTAGTGGATGCTATCTCTATTGCTACTCCAGAAGATTGGTTTTCTTGGGATCAGTATAGGATGAGGTTTGAATAGAAGTTCATTCTGGCTGCTCAGAAGTCGGTATTGTTTAGGAAATTCGCCGATCTCGAGCAGGAAGAGATGAAGGTTTCTGAATATGTGGCAGAATTTGATGATTTATCTAAGTATGGGATGCTATTCATTAATACTCCCTTAAGGAAGAATGAAAAGTTCATCATAGGATTGGATGACTATTTTTGGGGAGAAGCTAGTGAACCATATTGATGAGTTGTTTGAGAAGCTGGTAGAGAAGGTGCTTTTCCATGAGAACCTAAACCCCGGAGCTAAGACTGCTATTGTTGTTTCTGTTGAGAAGGAGAAGCCAAATCCATAGCAAGGCGGTGAAGGCAAGAAGAAGTAGAATGGAGAGAGGAAGCAGCCACAGGGCAAAGGTGGCATGAAGAAGGGTAAGTGGGAACCCATTTGTTATAGCTGTAAAGTGAAGGGTCATTTAGTCAACTGGCAAAGTGAGTGATAAAAAGAAGTGCTACAACTACAATAAACCAAGGCATTTGAAGAAAAATTGTCCAGAACTGGTGAAGGATAAGCAAATAGTGAAGGCATATGCTTTGGACGCAGTCCTGATTTTGTCGAATGCTCCCTTGATGAAGGAGAAGGGGAAAGGAGTCGTCATTCAAGGTATGCTTTCTATTGGTGATGTTCATAGTTGATTTTTGTTTGATGTTGGTGCTTTACATTCATTCATATATAGTGACCTAGTAGACAAATTGGGATTGAGACCCGAGGTAGTAGACCGTCCCTTGATCATGACAAACCCTGTTGAAGGCTCAACTAGCATGTGCATGGCTTGTAGCGGTTTAGTTTTATCAAGTCATGGATGCTCTTTGGTTTATGATTGCTTTGTCTTGAATTTTGCTAGATTTGGGATTATCTTGGGAATGGGCTTGCTAAAGAAGTATGGAGCTATAATGGATTGCAAGAAGTTATTAGTGACAATCAGAGATGTGGATGGGCGAACGATAGTGATTAGTTGTGACGCCCCACCTCTATGCTCATAATAACAAAGAGTATTAAAGGAAATACTGTCTATTATTACAAAGAATAAGGCTGGATGGGAGCGACCATCCGTAATTGGCCTTACACTAACATTGGTTATCTCGATAGGAGTGGTACATTCTTTTTATTTTTATTTTCTTCTATTATTTATTTACTCCCATCGACACACCCAATACTAGTATAAAACGAACTACGACGGTTTATAATAGTTTAGGACATTAGATATAACAATAACACAGATAATATAAATGCGGAACACAGATAAAAACAAAAGTCTCAGATATATATAACTGATGTCAGTTAATACATAGTTGACACTATACATATGATACAATTACAACTGTCGACTCTAGAAGTTATATATACAAGTACATTATCGACTAATATACATGAATACATATCATTCTATACAATGACACGACTACTACAAAATGACTGACAACTTCAGAAGATGTGAAAAGTCTTCAATCCCGAACAGCAACTCAAAGAAAGAAATCTACAACCTGAAATACTCGGGTCTGACCCGAGTATTACATTCAAAAGAAAATAATACCCAGGTCAGTCTAATTCAAACCAGTTTATTAGTACCTAGTAGCAATAATAATCAGATAGTCAAATAGACGACAGTCACAGAAATCTCGTATATCCAACCCTTCGATAAGAGAATCAGATAACGACGGATATAACACTAAACAGTGTTAAACAACAAATCAGCAGATTCAAATCATCAACAAAGATAAGTGAAAAGAATATCAATGAAGATAATCTTAAAAACATCAGAATTGCCTAAACGGCAATTAACAACAACAAAATAATCAACTTAAAACATCAACTCTGGTAGGGCTGCAGTATACGCACGCGTATACTGCCTCGCCACTCCAACCTGAAACACACAAAAAGTCAACAAACCAAATTCAAATGAAGATTCAAAACTCAATACTACGGCCTCAATGGTCAAAGCAGACATGTACAAGGTGCACGTATGTACACCATGACAATTTACAAACGCACACGAGGTCAAACCCAAAATAACGGATTCAACTCAAGTGAATTCGAAAACAATTCTAAATGCATTAATACAATGCAAACCCACCAGGCAAAACTGCATACAAAATTTAACTGCAGTCACCATATAAATGCTACAGTTCAAAAGAAACAAATTCAAAAGTCAAAGTCCAAAACCTAGTACACCATAGTGCACAAGTACGAACAGCAATTGCAATATGGCTTCAATTTGCAAAACACAGTGAAGCATGTACATAAGTGGTTAGTGAACCTAAATACTACATGAAAACGGTATGCAAACTATCTCAAATGGTCAAGACAATTGTAATGAATGATCAAACTCGATGAAACCACACTGCAGATGCAGCTCAGTCCACCTCACTGCCCAACACAATTGGACTGCATGATGTACAAGAGTATAGTGACAACATCAGTGAATGTATGCAGAGTCAAGGCCACAATGAAGTCACAAACCAAAGGAGTGATATGAATAAAGATAAAACATGTATGCACTGTAAACTGGATAGTGCAACTATCATACTCACGATCCAAAAGCCGTAGAACAACTCAACTCAACTACAGGTGAGTTAGTGAAACAACAAAGTCCAAATGAAACTGGACTAATAAACAAAACCAAAGACGGGTGGATAACCAATGTAGCGACTCAGGTCAGTGAATACTTCGTAAATGCAGACCTGATTAGAGCGACAACAAATACAAGTATCAACTTTGAACAAAACATAAATGCCTAAGGTTTTGCAACAGTAAGTAGAATTCAAGTCCAACGCAGACAACAGGTTTTACAAATCAAGTCACGAAATAAGTGAATCTGAACAAGTCAGAAAACCATAGTCATTCAAAATAGTCAAATGGCCAACTCCAAATTATCAGACAATTTCATATATGAAGTATGAGCAAAAATATAGGGACGAGAATCCTATTTAAACCACAACCTCATAGAAGACGCCAGCAACCAGTGAAGACTGTAGCTCATGGCTACAGCAACAATTACATAAGGCAAGGCATATGACAGTAATAATAATGTCAAGTATATCAAACCAGAAAGTCATGAAATAAAATCAAAATAAGGTCGAAGGTAGTTCCAACCCAAATCAACAAGTAAAATCGACCAAGGACGAAAGTACAACCAGTGACGATGAACAATATGGCCAAGGTCGAACCAAACAACACCGTCGAATTCAAAGTAAAAGTCAACAATTTATACGAACTCGATAATGTCAGAGAAACCATCAACCTTCGAACTAAATCAAATGACCAAAACACGGTATAGAACTAGATGTGAGTGAAAGAAATTCACTCACCTCAACTCGACGAGCGTACACTCGATCGGCAAGCCAAATCCACCAGGTTGAAGAAATTAACGTCGGCCTCTTCGATTTCTACACAAGCCCTAGTTTGGAGAGAACGGACGAACAATCGAGATGAAGTCGCCATTTTCGCTCGTATGTTTTCTCTAGGGTTACTCCATGAAAACGAAAGGGGGAAACGGGTTTAAAAACGAACGAGGCAAATAAAAAAGGGAATCGGTTAAACCCTTTGTTGCTTTTAATTAACACGGCCCAAATAAAACAAGGAAACAAGATCAAAATTTGATAATGAAGCCCACATAATTCTTTAACGAATCTCTAAAGAATTTCATCCCGACTAAATTTCATATATGAAGTATGAGCAAAAATATAGGGACGAGAATCCTATTTAAACCACAACCTCATAGAAGACGCCAGCAACCAGTGAAGACTGTAGCTCATGGCTACAGCAACAATTACATAAGGCAAGGCATATGACAGTAATAATAATGTCAAGTATATCAAACCAGAAAGTCATGAAATAAAATCAAAATAAGGTCGAAGGTAGTTCCAACCCAAATCAACAAGTAAAATCGACCAAGGACGAAAGTACAACCAGTGACGATGAACAATATGGCCAAGGTCGAACCAAACAACACCGTCGAATTCAAAGTAAAAGTCAACAATTTATACGAACTCGATAATGTCAGAGAAACCATCAACCTTCGAACTAAATCAAATGACCAAAACACGGTATAGAACTAGATGTGAGTGAAAGAAATTCACTCACCTCAACTCGACGAGCGTACACTCGATCGGCAAGCCAAATCCACCAGGTTGAAGAAATTAACGTCGGCCTCTTCGATTTCTACACAAGCCCTAGTTTGGAGAGAACGGACGAACAATCGAGATGAAGTCGCCATTTTCGCTCGTATGTTTTCTCTAGGGTTACTCCATGAAAACGAAAGGGGGAAACGGGTTTAAAAACGAACGAGGCAAATAAAAAAGGGAATCGGTTAAACCCTTTGTTGCTTTTAATTAACACGGCCCAAATAAAACAAGGAAACAAGATCAAAATTTGATAATGAAGCCCACATAATTCTTTAACGAATCTCTAAAGAATTTCATCCCGACTAAAACTTCCCATAGCAATCAGCCAACACTTTAATCGTTTAAAGACGATTACAAATCAATACGAAATCCCGGGTTGTTACAGACTCCCCTCCTTATAAAAATTGCGTCCCCGCAATTTTCATAATTAAAGTTGTCCATAACAATTATTTTCTACCATAAACTGGTTACACTAGGAAAATAAGAATCGAGAACACAAATACTAAAGAAATCTTTTAATTCCAATAAAAGAAATTCACAAATTCTCAACAAAACCTAATTATCCGAGAGATAATTAGAAAACAGCAAAACTGAATAATTACAATTATCCGCAATATTCAATTATCAACAAAGATAATTATGAAACACAAATCACAATCACAACTGCAAATATCTAGTTATCCAACAATTAACTAGAAAACACAAATTCCATAATCAACAAACTCTAACTATTAACAGAAATAGATAGAAAACAGCGATTCCATAAAATCAGCATACCCTAGGATCAATTTGAGACTAGTAAATCTCAAAATCAGTAAAATTAGTAATCACCCAATATCCAATTATCACAACGATAATCAGGAAACATCAAATCATCAAATATCTAATTATTAAAACGATAATCAGAATTCTCAAATCAGCAAATATTTAATTATCAAAAGCGATAATTAAATTTCAAATCAACAAATATTTAATTATCAAAAGCGATAATTAAATCTCAAATCAACAATTATTTAATTATCAAAAGTGATAATTAAATCTCAAATCAACAAATATTCGATTATCACAAACGATAATCAAATTTCTCAAATATTTAATTATCAAAAGCGATAATTAAATCTCAAATCAACAATTATTTAATTATCTCAAGCGATAATTAAATCTAAAATTAGCAAATGTTTAATTATCTAAAGCGATAATTAAACTCCAAATCAGAAAATATTTAATTATCTAAAGCGATAATTAAATTCGAAATCAGCAAATATTTAATTATCTCAAGCGATAATTAAATTCCAAATCAGAAAATATTTAATTATCTAAAGCGATAATTAAATTCGAAATCAGCAAATATTTAATTATCTCAAGCGATAATTAAATCTCAAATCAACAAATATTTAATTATCTCAAGCGATAATTAAATCTCAAATCAACAAATATTTAATTATCTAAAGCGATAATTAAATCTCAAATCAACAATTATTTAATTATCTCAAGCGATAATTAAATCTAAAATTAGCAAATGTTTAATTATCTAAAGCGATAATTAAACTCCAAATCAGAAAATATTTAATTATCTAAAGCGATAATTAAATTCGAAATCAGCAAATATTTAATTATCTCAAGCGATAATTAAATTCCAAATCAGAAAATATTTAATTATCTAAAGCGATAATTAAATTCGAAATCAGCAAATATTTAATTATCTCAAGCGATAATTAAATCTCAAATCAACAAATATTTAATTATCTCAAGCGATAATTAAATCTCAAATCAACAAATATTTAATTATCTAAAGCGATAATTAAATCTCAAATCAGCAAATATTTAATTATCTAAAGCGATAATTAAAAACAACAAATATTCGATTATCAAAAACGATAATCAGAACTCATATCAACAAATATCTAATTATCACAAGCGATAATTAGAAACAACAAATATCCGATTATCAAAAACGATAATCAGAACTCATATCAACAAATATCTAATTATCACAAGCGATAATTAGAAACAACAAATATCCGATTATCAAAAACGATAATCAGAACTCATAACAACAAATATCTAATTATCACAAGCGATAATTAGAAACAACAAATATCCGATTATCAAAAACGATAATCAGAACTCATATCAACAAATATCTAATTATCACAAGCGATAATTAGAAACAACAAATATCCGATTATCAAAAACGATAATCAGAACTCATATCAACAAATATCTAATTATCACAAGCGATAATTAGAAACAACAAATATCCGATTATCAAAAACGATAATCAGAACTCATATCAACAAATATCTAATTATCACAAGCGATAATTAGAAACAACAAATATCCGATTATCAAAAACGATAATCAGAACTCATATCAACAAATATCCAATTACCTGCAGATAATTGGAAACAACAAATATCTAGAAATCAATTAAGAAGACTAGAAAATCAACATAAAAGCTTGGATCGATCCCATCAGATGGCGAGTTTTTAATTCGCCGCACGTGCAACAACATATGGCCGAAGCCTACCAAGTACTCAACATAATTTTTGGCGCCCATCAGATTGACCCGAAGGTCTAGTACTGGTATTTGACCCGAAGGTCCATCATATGACCTGAAGGTCCATCATAGTGGCTCGAAAGCACACGAAAGCATCAAATATTTCAATTAACGAGTCCGGAATTAACCGAAATAGCAAACGCACATGTCCCATACCACGTGTTTTACTAAATCGTTTGATTCTCTTCATCGTTTCCTTGAAAGTGTAAAATTCATCAAAATCATCAAAACAACAGATATTCAATTAACGAGTCCGGAATTAACCGAAATAGTAAAAGTGTGGTTCCATACTCCGCACTTTTGCTAAATCGTTTAAATCTCTTCATCGTTTCCTTGAAAGTGCAAAATTGTGTATTTTGTAAAAATACATTTCACATTCTCAAACGGACAAGTCCGGAATTAAGCGAATCAGTAAAAGAAAGGGGTCATAGTCCTCGATTTTGCTGAAACGTTTAAATCGCTTCCTCATTCTTTTGAAATCGCAAACTGTAAAATTTTTGAAAACAATTTTATTTATTTTGTAAAAATAACAATTCGCATTCTCAACTGGACAAGTCCGGAGTTAAGCGAATCAGTAAAAGAAAGGGGTCATAATCCTCGATTTTGCTGAATCGTTTAAGTCGCTTTCTCATTCTTTTGAAAACGCAAATCGTTAAAATTTATAAAACAATTTTCATTTTAAAACGATTTTCCAATCACGTGATTAAAACAGCAAATCAGTAACAATTTCGATAAGGAAATTGTACTTCTCAAAATACCGTAAAAACGGTTACACATCAGTATTGCGGAATAACCGCTTGAAAATCCACTTTTTAAAAATTTGACTGTTACTGAAGTCAAAGCGACAGTAATTTTTAAAACATCAAATATCTCATCAAAAGAATTCACATCAAAATGTGACATCAGTGAATTTTCATTCATTAAAATTGTCAACAAAACACCGTGCCTCAAAAATTCAGCATCGGTGTAAAAATCCCGTTAT
Organism: Allium fistulosum; assembly: GCA_030737815.1. Classification (NCBI taxonomy): domain Eukaryota; kingdom Viridiplantae; phylum Streptophyta; class Magnoliopsida; order Asparagales; family Amaryllidaceae; genus Allium; species Allium fistulosum. Next base: position 633,385,072 of record CM060908.1, on the reverse strand, counting down.
AAAAATAACGGCAACAAAATACGTTTCATAACCAAGCATCGGTTCAACGTAAAATAAATGCAATAACGTGCAATTTAAATTTTTGCACGTACTACAAAATGAACAAAGAATCATTCAAATGTATCTTCAATGAAGATAATTTAAAACAGCAAAAATCTAATCAATAGATGATTAGTACAAAAGAAAGCCAGTGGAAATTTCAACAAAAATCACATATCTGCAATTTCTTCGAATCCTCAGTTCGGATTCGAAGTTCTCAAAGAAACAAAATAGTTACAGCTATGTAAACAACAAACGAAATTCATATCAATTTCGTATTTTGATTTTTAAATCAAAAAGATTATCAGTTGTACTCAGCGAAGACAGTTTCACTGTTTCCGCTGCGCACTCTGATAAACAGAACACAAATCAATCAAATCATCAGAACTCAATTTCACTATTATTTTTAAATAAAGATATTTAAAAATTTCATCCAAAATTTCAAACTTTAGTTTTGACTCAAACACAATTAAAACATCGACCAATAGTTGTAACATATGTTCCATCCGAGTTAAGTTTTATATTATGTCCATAAACCCCAAGCTCTGATACCAACTGTGACGCCCCACCTCTATGCTCATAATAACAAAGAGTATTAAAGGAAATACTGTCTATTATTACGAAGAATAAGGCTGGATGGGAGCGACCATCCGTAATTGGCCTTACACTAACATTGGTTATCTCGATAGGAGTGGTACATTCTTTTTATTTTTATTTTCTTCTATTATTTATTTACTCCCATCGACACACCCAATACTAGTATAAAACGAACTACGACGGTTTATAATAGTTTAGGACATTAGATATAACAATAACACAGATAATATAAATGCGGAACACAGATAAAAACAAAAGTCTCAGATATATATAACTGATGTCAGTTAATACATAGTTGACACTATACATATGATACAACTACAACTGTCGACTCTAGAAGTTATATATACAAGTACATTATCGACTAATATACATGAATACATATCATTCTATACAATGACACGACTACTACAAAATGACTGACAACTTCAGAAGATGTGAAAAGTCTTCAATCCCGAACAGCAACTCAAAGAAAGAAATCTACAACCTGAAATACTCGGGTCTGACCCGAGTATTACATTCAAAAGAAAATAATACCCAGGTCAGTCTAATTCAAACCAGTTTATTAGTACCTAGTAGCAATAATAATCAGATAGTCAAATAGACGACAGTCACAAAAATCTCGTATATCCAACCCTTCGATAAGAGAATCAGATAACGACGGATATAACACTAAACAGTGTTAAACAACAAATCAGCATATTCAAATCATCAACAAAGATAAGTGAAAAGAATATCAATGAAGATAATCTTAAAAACATCAGAATTGCCTAAACGGCAATTAACAACAACAAAATAATCAACTTAAAACATCAACTCTGGTAGGGCTGCAGTATACGCACGCGTATACTGCCTCGCCACTCCAACCTGAAACACACAAAAAGTCAACAAACCAAATTCAAATGAAGATTCAAAACTCAATACTACGGCCTCAATGGTCAAAGCAGACATGTACAAGGTGCACGTATGTACACCATGACAATTTACAAACGCACACGAGGTCAAACCCAAAATAACGGATTCAACTCAAGTGAATTCGAAAACAATTCTAAATGCATTAATACAATGCAAACCCACCAGGCAAAACTGCATACAAAATTTAACTGCAGTCACCATATAAATGCTACAGTTCAAAAGAAACAAATTCAAAAGTCAAAGTCCAAAACCTAGTACACCATAGTGCACAAGTACGAACAGCAATTGCAATATGGCTTCAATTTGCAAAACACAGTGAAGCATGTACATAAGTGGTTAGTGAACCTAAATACTACATGAAAACGGTATGCAAACTATCTCAAATGGTCAAGACAATTGTAATGAATGATCAAACTCGATGAAACCACACTGCAGATGCAGCTCAGTCCACCTCACTGCCCAACACAATTGGACTGCATGATGTACAAGAGTATAGTGACAACATCAGTGAATGTATGCAGAGTCAAGGCCACAATGAAGTCACAAACCAAAGGAGTGATATGAATAAAGATAAAACATGTATGCACTGTAAACTGGATAGTGCAACTATCATACTCACGATCCAAAAGCCGTAGAACAACTCAACTCAACTACAGGTGAGTTAGTGAAACAACAAAGTCCAAATGAAACTGGACTAATAAACAAAACCAAAGACGGGTGGATAACCAATGTAGCGACTCAGGTCAGTGAATACTTCGTAAATGCAGACCTGATTAGAGCGACAACAAATACAAGTATCAACTTTGAACAAAACATAAATGCCTAAGGTTTTGCAACAGTAAGTAGAATTCAAGTCCAACGCAGACAACAGGTTTTACAAATCAAGTCACGAAATAAGTGAATCTGAACAAGTCAGAAAACCATAGTCATTCAAAATAGTCAAATGGCCAACTCCAAATTATCAGACAATTTCATATATGAAGTATGAGCAAAAATATAGGGACGAGAATCCTATTTAAACCACAACCTCATAGAAGACGCCAGCAACCAGTGAAGACTGTAGCTCATGGCTACAGCAACAATTACATAAGGCAAGGCATATGACAGTAATAATAATGTCAAGTATATCAAACCAGAAAGTCATGAAATAAAATCAAAATAAGGTCGAAGGTAGTTCCAACCCAAATCAACAAGTAAAATCGACCAAGGACGAAAGTACAACCAGTGACGATGAACAATATGGCCAAGGTCGAACCAAACAACACCGTCGAATTCAAAGTAAAAGTCAACAATTTATACGAACTCGATAATGTCAGAGAAACCATCAACCTTCGAACTAAATCAAATGACCAAAACACGGTATAGAACTAGATGTGAGTGAAAGAAATTCACTCACCTCAACTCGACGAGCGTACACTCGATCGGCAAGCCAAATCCACCAGGTTGAAGAAATTAACGTCGGCCTCTTCGATTTCTACACAAGCCCTAGTTTGGAGAGAACGGACGAACAATCGAGATGAAGTCGCCATTTTCGCTCGTATGTTTTCTCTAGGGTTACTCCATGAAAACGAAAGGGGGAAACGGGTTTAAAAACGAACGAGGCAAATAAAAAAGGGAATCGGTTAAACCCTTTGTTGCTTTTAATTAACACGGCCCAAATAAAACAAGGAAACAAGATCAAAATTTGATAATGAAGCCCACATAATTCTTTAACGAATCTCTAAAGAATTTCATCCCGACTAAAACTTCCCATAGCAATCAGCCAACACTTTAATCGTTTGAAGACGATTACAAATCAATACGAAATCCCGGGTTGTTACATTAGTTGCCTACTAGAGGATGGGGTGATGGTTAGCTTTCTATATTCATTTAAGGTTCCACATGAGGGGTTGTCATCAGTGCCGATCGCTAGAGAGTATACAGATGTCTTTGATGAAGTGACTGGATTGTTGCTGCATAGAGAGATCGAGTTTCATATTGACTTGGTGAAGAAATCCAGACCTATAGTTATGACTTTGAGGCATATGGCATCCAGAGAGAAGAAAGAATCGAAGGAGCAAGTGAATGACCTATTGAGGAAGGGGTTCATTCAAAGGAGCATATCTGAGTGGAGCACACCTGTTGTATTTGCAACTAAGGCAAATGGCTCTTTGAGATTGTGTGTGGATTATCGTGAGCTGAATAAAGTAACAAAGAAGAATAAGTATCCACTCCCATGCATTGATGACTTGTTCGATGAGTTGCACGGTGCGAAGGTGTTCTCTCAAATGGATTTGGCAACGAGATTTTGCCAAGTTAGAGTAGCGAAGGAGAGTGTGCCTATTACCGTGTTTCGTACACCATTAGGAATTTATGAGTGGTTGGTGATGCCATTCGGTTAACCAACGCTCTGGCATACTTTGTGGATCTCATGATTCGGGTTTTCAGAGACCAGCTGAATAAGTTCATGCATGTGTTTGTGTATGATATTCTGATCTAGTCTAGAACTAAAGAGGAGCACATAGCACGCTTGAGGATTGAGCGAAGTTCTCTAAGTGTCACTTCTGAAGGAAAGAAGTGAGATTATTGGATCATATTGTTTCAAGACTAGGTATAGCGGTGGATCTTACGAAGGTGGCAGCGGTATAAGATTGTAATTAGCCCAAGAATGCTACAGATGTGAGGAGTTTCCTAGGATTGGAAGGATGCTATAGACGTTTCATCAAGGACTTCTTAAAGATAGTAGCACCGTTGACCAATTTGATAAAGAAGAATTGGACTTTTGTTTGAGATGCAAAGTGTGAGCATGCATTTGTGAATTTGAAGGAAAGGTTGATGAGTGCACCAGTGTTGATCATTCTTGGTGGAAATGAAGAGTTAACAATGTACACTGATGCTTGTGGTACTAGATTGGGTGCAGTATTGATGCAAAAGGGAAAAGTTTTGCCTATGCAAGTTGACAGCTAAAGCCGCACAAAAGGAATTAACCAACTCATGATTTGAAATTGGCGGCAATTGTTTTTGCTTTGAAGATGCGAAGGCACGATTTGTTGGGAAAAAGGTTTGAGCTGTTTACGAACCACAAATCATTGAAGTACCTTTTCTGTCAGAAGGACCTCAACCTTCATCAGCAATGGTAATTAGAGTTCTTGGCCTCTTATGATTTCAGTATTTCCTATACTCCAGGAAAAGGGAATGCAATTGTCGATGCATTAGTAGAAGACATGAAAATTTGAAAGCAATGTTCTTGGAATGGAAGTAGATAGAGTACATTGCTGGATATGATTTCAGACCTCATTGCGAGCTGGAACTAGAGATGTTAGCAAGTTTGTCGGGCATACCTACTCTTGTTGAAAGGATCAGTGCTAGTCAGAAGTGAGGTGCTAAGTTAGCGGATTATTGCAAAGATAGTAGAAGGAGTAGAATCTGAAGAAATAAAGCAATACGAACTTGACTGAAAGGGTTGGCTTCGTAAGGATGGAAGACTATTTGTCCCCAATGTTGATGGGTTACGAGAAGATGTGTTACAAGAGTGTCACCATTCCAAGTTGACCATTCATCCTGGCGGTAACAAGATGTACCGAGATATGAAGCAAACATGTTATTGGGAAGGCATGAGGAGGGATGTTCAAGCATTCATCTCGAAGTGTATGAACTGCCAATTGGTAAAGGCAGAGCAAAAGAAACCTAGTGGATTGTTGCAACCATTAGAGACTCCTAAGTGGAAATGGGAGCAAGTATCGATGGATTTTGTAGATGAACTGCCGAGGGCACGAGCAGGGTATGATGGCATTTGGATCATAGTAGATCGGTTGACTAAGAGTGCTAGGTCTATACCCATCAAGTCAAGTAGAATGGCATCCAAGCTGGCGGAGTTGTATGTAAAGTGGATAGTACGATTTCACGGTGTGTCGAAGAGCATTATAGGAGATCAAGACCCGTTGTTCACTAGTGGGTTTTAGAAAAGCTTATAAGAGGCGTTAGGTATGGAGCTGCATCTAAGTGAAATTTATCACCTGTAAACGGATGGGCAGACCGAGAGAGTAAATTGTATATTGAAAGATCTCTTGCGAGCATGCATTTTAAACTTTGGTGGATCATGAGAAAATCATTTGCATTTGGTGGACTTTGCATATAACAACAGTTATCAGTTGAATATTAGAATGGCCCCATATGAAGCATTGTATGAAAGACCATGTAATGCTCCTTCATGTTGGTAGGAAGCGGGCAAAAAATTGATACTTGGACCAAATATGATTAGAGAGACATCCGAGAAGATTGAGATCATTCGGCAATAAATGAAAGCAGCTCAGGACAAAAAAGCTATGCGGATAAAAGATGAAAAGATTTGGAATTTTCTGCTAGAGATATGGTATTTATGAAGGTTTTTCCTCTAAAGAATGTAGTTTGATTCGGTAGAAAGAGGAAGTTGGCACCGAAGTTCATAGGTCCTTTTTCGATATCTATTGAGGAGGTAGTATATAGGATCGACTTACCTCAGAAGATGGCGGATGCGCACAATGTTTTTCATGTCTCTTGTCTTCGGAAGTTTTTGCATGACTCAAGCATGATGATTACACTGGATCAGCTAGAAGATGTTGAGGTAGAACTAGAGGTTTCTAGGTCTCGTATGCCGGTTCATACTGTTGGGCATGATATGAAACAGCTTAGGAGGGGGACGTGAAACTAATTAAGGTACAATGGGGCGGAAGTGACAATGATTGTACGTAGGAGATGGAGGAAAGCATGAGGACTAGGTGTTGGGAGCTCTTTGAATGGTAAGACCCAGCGTTTATCGTATCTACTTTCACCATTTTATATTATATTAGATAGGTTAGTATTCTACATGCTAGGATATATCACTTATACTATTGATTGCATGGTTGCTTGTTGCTATGTATGACTGCTGTTTATGATTGGTAGGCATGTTGGATAACTATGGTTGCTTATACTTTGACTTGTTTGGGGATTTCAGGAGTGAAATTCCTAAAGGGGAGGAGAAACGACCCATATTTTACGTATCCAAGGATTGTAAAATATTTCTATTTTATTTGTATGAGGTCGTATGATTCAATAATTTTGGGATATGACTCTTATGGACATTTTACATACTTCTGATTTTTTCCAAATTTCTATGTGACTATTTTAACCTTGAAACCCTTTTTTGGGCAATAAATTTTGATAGAAGTCTAACTAGGGATAAAACTAGTTCCATTGCTTCAGGATGATAGTTTCCCTTTCTGTAGGGTGGTCATAATAGGAAAACAGACTTACGATTAAGAAGTTATGCATGTTTTAAGTTTTAAAAGCTACCGGCCAAAATTAGTGTATAATTAGTAAAGCACATTAGTGAGCCTAGTAGTCTAATTGGAGAACCACTATAAATAGAGGGCTAGAGAGTCAAATTAAAACTTTTTCCCCTCATTCCAAATCAGGTCTAAACTCTAATTAACCCTACATCCATCCTAATTCATCCAAATTTCTCTCTAAATCAAACTAGATTGTTGATTACTGATTAGATCGTCAATTAAAAGATAGAGATCAACAATTCGCTTGATTTGGAGTGCTTTTCTCCATTGTCCGGATTAGATCTACACACAAATTGATTGAATTTGGTAATTGGTGAGTGGTTTATACCTTCTTACTATAATATGCATGTTTATATGGTAGAATTATAAGATTTAACATGTTTTAAATTGATTTTTGACCATAAAACCTTTTCTAACTCTAATTACATGTTAATCCATGCATATGATATAGATTGATTAGAAATCACCTTTGTTTATGTTTATATATTCATGCTATATGTAAATCTATATTAGAGATTGACTTATTTATCTTATTTCTATGGATTGCGTGTTTGAATGGATGAAATTGGTAACTGTTCTATGTTTGTATGATGTGATTTGATGTTGTTTGTTAGTGTTTTGGATGATTAGAAAGATAGGTAGGAGAACTGAGCATATCGGAGGCAAAGATGGTCAGAATTGGACGAAATCTGGAGGGGAGGCTCTGGAGTATGGGAAGAGCATAGGGTTCAAGTTGCGAGCTCCAATTCATGAAGTACACATATCGGTACCAACATGAAGAGCTCGGCACCGACATGTTTTGGTTGGTCCTATGGGCTATCGATTTTGGGGAGAGTGAGAGTAAGACTATTGGAGGTTTCCTAATGTGATGGATTGGTGATTGGCTAAGTGGTGGAGGCTATGCCGAATTGTTTCTAGATCGTGTAGTAGAGTGCTTTGAAGAGGAGACTTATTTTTATACCGAGATGTTTAAGATGGATAGTTGGGATCAAAGCATCTAGGCACGGGGTACTAAAAGCAAGGAAGGAGTGGAGGAAAACTCATCCATTAGTTGGCTAAGTAGAGAGATCGACACCGAGATGAAGAGTTCGGTACCGACTTGTCATGATGAGTCCAATGGGAGTGGAACTTTTAGGGAATGGTTTAGAGGTTCTGTAGATCATGCTGGAGGTGTTAGCTTGTTCACATCAGGGTTGGATCATGATGTAACAACATGATAAAAAACTAGAAACTTTGGATGTTAGCTCATGTTGGGAGTAAGTTCCCAAGATGGTGGTTCGATAATGGACGGAGCCGTAAGATTGAGGAATGTGGAAGGGTTCCTCGTGAATAATGGAAACTGGATTGAGCAAGAAGGGGTCAAAATGTGAATGGAGAAAGTGGGCTCAAATTGATGTATGTGCTAAGGAATCGTGGATACTCGTAGTGTTTTCTTGTGTACTCATAGCAGGGGTATTGTTGTAGGGACACCCATGGATTGGTAGTGCGGATCTGAATACCATGGACCAATGGCTTTGAGTCTAGTGTCTAGCTTTGGAGCTACGGACACGTATCGAGCTTTGGGCTGAGTAATACGGGAGCACACACAAAATAGGGATTTCCATTAGTCCCTGGCAGTAAGGAGGCTATATGAGTTATCATATATTTAGAGCACAAGGATGAGTGATAGTTAGTCTTGTTTGATGAATTCTATAGTTGCCTTGGTTGCTTTCCATTAGTAGGTTATCACTCGGGGATATCATTGGGAGTAGGTACTGTAGATAGGGATATTTGGACATCCACTATGGTATTTTGTATTGTACCTTTATGATATTGTAGAGTAGCATATTATACTATTATATGCTAACTCTTTGGTTGAAGGGACAGGTTAGGTACTCTTGTTCCTAACAGTATTTACATGTATAGTACTTGAGATTTAACCTCTCACACCAGATTGTTGTTTGACCCAATGTTTTATGCTTTTCTTCTTATTATCTTGGGTACTCTTAAATGAGTAAACTAAATAACAGGTCTAAGTGACGCAGTAGCTATTCGGAGGACGAGCTAGATGGAGCTGTCTTGTATTATATACTTATATGGTGTCTATGCTTATTTTGCTATGCAGCATTGGGGAGCTTTAGCAGTGGCTGCTTACTATTTGTATTTGAGATGGTTGTTGGGTTTGTTTTTGATGTATAAACTTTACTATTGATGTATAACTCTGTGGATATTAAACTCTGGTGATGATTTGTTCACACGTTATTACTGTCTCTTCTATTGTATATGTTATATTATATTTTGTCCATGCACTGTGAGATATACGATAGGTTATAAGCTGCGTTTGTTCATTTTAGACCCTGATGATTGTCCTATATTGCCTGGGCATGACTGTAGTGCACTATTTATACTATACTGGTGCAAATGGTATAGGGCGATCGTCACATCCAACTTCTCGGCCTTTACTAATAGTAAACTCTCCTCAAGTTTTTCTTTTTCGCTAGGAGCCTCTAGATTTCGGCTGCTTGGATTTTAGCAAATTCATCCTTCGTAGTGAGGACCAAGTTTTTTTCAACAAGCTACGTTTTGAAAGCTACACTCTCTTCATTTGCGATTTTCAGCAGGTCTTTCGACACGAGTTCTACATTGGTATAGGACCTCCTCATTTCCACCATAAAGCTATCAGTACTAACCTTGGATTTTAGAAGCGCATCTTTCTTTGCCTCTAACTTCTCTAAATCAACATTATACCCATCTATTAGGCCACCATAAGTCTTCTTTTCATATTCAAACGACCGAACGTTCGTTTGATTAATTTAGTTAACCTTAGAAAGTGCATCAGTGAGCTTCTTCCACTCATCACCTTGATCAATGAGCTCCAAGACCCATTGGACCTTCTGGTCTACTTCTTTCTTAGGAATATTCTTGATGCCACAGTCGAACATGACACCGGTTAGGCAGAGGTCAGGGAAAGCGGCCTGCGTGAGGATTGATGGAGTTGGAATAGGAGTTATAGGAGCAATGATTCCTTTGGATCGAGAGGGCACGGTTCTTGTCAAGGAACGAGAACTCGGAGGTTATCGGTATATAGGAATTTGAGGTTAATGGGGCAGAGGAATGCCGAAAGAGGAGCCACGGGGATCGTGCGAGTCCTTGTACTGCTTGCCTTGATCATAGGGCTGCCTTTCTTCGACCTGCCTTTTCTTTCTTTCTCTTTTAGTTTGGTGGTCTTCTTCCACTCTTCGCTTTTTATCTTTTAACCGAGCTCTTTATTCCTTGGTTTCTCGTCCTCTGTAAGAGATGGAACGAGATGGCTCAAGGATACACATTCTCTCTTTTCCCTCTACTCATGGTACCTGAAACAAGAGAAAAGATCGTACAAGTTCTAGAATTTTAGGATTCAAGTTAATGCAAAGGACATGTGTTCGTGATCCTAGAAGTGTGTAGAGTGTCAGTGTCTCCCCTAAGTACTCTACGGACCGTGTTCACGACAAAATAAAGATGGAGTCTCGCCTCCTTTGGTTAGGATATCCCTAAGCGAGAAGCTAAAATCCGGATGGCCTTCTTTAAGAAGATCGATCATATCAGAATCACTTAAAGAACCAACAATATCTTCAAAAGAACCAACCGAAAGAGTTGTGTCGGCTAATGGCGCCATGTTTGGTTCTACAGTTTCTTTGGAAGTCTTAACGATTATATGCTTTGGCTGGTGAGACAGGAAGCTCAGTGCCTTCGGGAGACATCTCGCTGTACGACTCATCCCCTTCTTGACTGATATTATAATCACTATCGCCTCCTTCATCGCTTTCTTCTTCCTCTTTCGCCTCTTGTTTTCCCTCTCTTCTTCCTCCCTCATCACTTTTTTCTTGAATTGCTTGCATTCCAGCTCCTATATCTCCTTCTTCTCGAACTTCACCGATGGTGGTATTTTTCATTGCTTTATGACTAGCTTATCAATGCTTACCATACCCGATGGACCTCCAACTTCCTCTTGAAGATTATCGCCTGAGCTGAAAACAAGTGCTGAAGATTGAGTAGGCATTATAAAACTGCTCGGTGGAGTAGTTGTAGTAACAGAAGAGCAATCACGATGTGATAGACCGCACCAGCGAAGGTTCTCATTTGTCAAAAGGTACGTGGTGGTTCAGTGTAGGAAGCTGACTTTCTTAAGAGTTTCCAAGGTTTCAGCATGCTCCTCACCAGTACCTCGAGCAAGAATATCTACAAAGGGATTGAATCAAAGGTTAAATGCTTGGATGGTAGAAATCCAAGTGCAGGAAGAGAGAAAGGAAAAGAATCTTACTGCTGGAAAGCCAAGGTCAGTTAAAGCAATGCAGGCAACGAATGAAGAAATACTCGTTCTTGAAATATGAATGCTTATCGTGGATCTTTTCAATGACCTTGCATCTACACCAAGCCTCGATGATCATATAGGATGGAAAATCACACCTTTGTCTGAAGCTCAGGATATAGGTTAGCTCTCTGAAATTTGGAGGCCGCTAAAGCTGGTTCATTAATACTATGTCAAAGGAGCTTAGCAGTGCGTATTCATTAGGACGAATTTGGGACAGAGCTAGCTTGAACACTTAGAGAGTCATACGGAGGAATGCATTAAAAGGCAGTACAACACCGTCCAAGCACATATATATGTTACACATTGTATAACCCATCGAAGGATCGTGGGCCCGCTGGATTTATGTTGGAAGCGGGCCGTCATCCTTAGGGATACCATGCTGCTGACATATATTACAGAGCGTCTTTACAGATAGGATTATTAGCTATTGTTTAGGTTTGTTTAGGTCGATCATTCAGAACTCTTAAGCCGATATGTTCATGTAGAGGAGGAGGTTGTTCTTGGATTGGTTCTACTGAAATTATCATTCTTTAGAGTTCAAAAGTAATTGAATGCATAGGTCCAGAAGGCATAGGAGATGAAGCCTCAGTAGTGGTAGACCTGACTATGGGAGGAGTAGACGACCCAACGCCGCTGTTGAAGCGAGACAGTTAGCGAGTTATTTTGGATAGGAAAACTTAGTGCTCGACATGGTCGGGTATGTTCTACTTTGAAATTTTATTCTAAATGCAAAGCCGTGTGACCAGTGCTCAAAATCCAATGGATGTTGACATATGTTGACCAACCGAATTTTGAACGTCGATCACGGCAAATGAAATTGTCAATCTATACGATGTGAGTTATGTGTCATGTGCACGACGAACGGACCATCCAATGTAGATAGCTTACTCCTGTTGGATAATGAGCCACGCCACATAATGGAATTGTGCATCGGATCTTACCCATTATCTATGGATAATCGATAATAGAATCAATATCCGGAGTGACGTAGAAGTTTTTTCATTTGCAGGGGCACTGGAAGTGTGGTGATTGGATATGCTTTGCAATGGAATTATTCAAATATTAGGACATGTTCAATACGACCATTCTTTGGGAAGAGAACCTTCCTATTGACATTCGAATGACGATAGGTGATTGGCTAACTCTCGATAGGAGTTAGTCAAAGAACTTCGGAATGCAAAAGCTCGGGGTGAAGGTAACTGTAACAACCCGTATTTTACGTATTGGAGGATTGTAAAATATTTCTATTTTATTCATACAAGGTCATATGACTCTAAAATTATGGAAAGTTACTCTTAGGGCATCTTCCACATCAATGATTTTTACCAAATTTTTATATGACCATTTTGACCCTAAAAACCCATTAGACCAAAAAATGGTATAACACTCTTAATGCCAATTGTGATAAATTAGCCCTTGGTTTGAACATATATGGAAACATTATTAAGTATAAATTGATCGATATCGCCCTAATGGAGTATCAAGAACAAACTCATCACTTAAGACTAGTCTTATGATAGAATCATTGATAGATGGATGGCATTAGGCCCTTGAGGAAGGTTATATGAAAGTCCATTTATTCTTGAAATCATTACGCTCAAAATCCTCTAAGATCATTAGAGCCAATATGCTCAAAGTCCTCTAAGATCATTAGAGTCATTATGCATATATGTCCATTTAGGCTTTCAAATGAGATTGTCCGAAAAAGGCCCATGTCATGTGATATGTTCAATAGAGATATAGAAGATAAGTGACGTGTTCGAGCTATAATCCATTATACATGATAATAGGCATATAATTATGCACAATAACAGTCCTTATCTTCGAAGTCCATAATCTTTATAATTATGCATATATGATTTTATTATAGTCCAAGGCTTCTTGACTATGTTTATGCCGAGTTCGATTATGATTTATTCGCATATATGCAAGTCCATAACAATAATGTCCAAAAAGGTCATAATCGAAGTCAATATGCAAATTCAAGTTCTTGTTCATATAATTTGATTACATTCAAGTAAGGTTTATCCCCAATTTAGGGTTACAAGGCTTTGATTTAAGGGAGAGGAACGCAAATTCGTTCCCCGAAAATGGCACCCCCTAGGTCCCTATGTATAGAGGTAGTGCAGCGCCACTCCGCCTTTCTTGACTTCGGCTGGATCGACTTCGACGGTGACTAGTGTTAGTTTCTTCATTGTCAAATAGTGTATAGAAGAGGTAGCTCTATCTTACTTCTAATGTCTTCGACATGCTTCAACATTAACTTCTATGATAGCACTGGCATCGGCATTGGCGACTCTGATGTTGCTAAGCTTCCTCTTTATCTCTTTGGTGGAAATACATGACAATGATATACTTATGGACTTGGCAGTTTTTACTATGATGGTCGATGTCCTTTATCAGCACTGCTTGTGTAGAGATGCGGTGTCCTTCCAATGCTAGCTAAGTGCGTTAGGAGTAGTGTTAAACACTGACAATGAACTATGTCATTCAGCACTCCTTTGACGTTGATGACCCTTGGCACCAGTATAGAGCAGTATCTTCAAAGTGAGATGCTTCCTTACAAGTCGTCAATAGTCGTCGATGTGCTATATAAGTGTGATGTGCGACGCGATTAGTGACGAAGAGCAGCATGACTTTGTATTCTTTTGACACTCTCAAAGTGCTTGTGGAATGGGATGTTGCTGTAATATTAATTGCTTCTGCGATTATTGACGACAAGCCTCTTCAACATCAATCTATTCTCATGTTCCTACTGTTGATTGTTGATGTTATTGAAGGTCAACGAAGTTTTGTAGAGCGCTATCTTCATCTTGGCCTTGAATGGTGATATTGAAGGATAGCGCCGTCTAATAAATGCATCTATGACTCCAGCAATAGGTAATACAAATCTTATGCAGCCTTAATTAAATGCAGTATCCTTCTTTTCCCTAATGGTGGAACTCGATTATGATGAATTACAAAGTGATAATGCATGGTGTGGCTGAGGGTCGACATCGAAGTGGTACGCCACTAATTTCACATGAAATGCGATGAGATACATCACCGAACATATATGTTACCAAAGGGGCATTACCCCGAAGTGATGAAGTGCGGCACTTGTTGATTTTTGACATAGGACCTAGTGGCACCAATTCCTTTGTAGCATTATCACTCATAGCATCGTTTTTGACGTTTAAATTATATGGATAACAAAACCTAGTTTGGACTATAACTTTTAATAGGAGCCGAGTTAGAGTCTCAAACCACTTCTATTACTCCCAGATGATGGTTTATCATTCCGTAGAGTAGTCATAATAGAAAAACGGACTTGCCATTTGAAAGTTATAGCTATTTTAATTTTTGGCTATTATTGGCCTGCATTAGTGGGTAATTAACTAAGCTCGTGCTTAGGCCCGCTAACCTTTCTCAAAAATTGTGCTATGGAGAGGTCGTAGGAACTGATCTAAGTCATTTCCATCTTCCTCAAAATAGCTCTAAACCTCCATTAACCCTAATCTCATCAAAAATCCAATCTTTTTCTTACTAATCTTAGCCAAATCATAAGCTAGATGAGTAATTAGCATACAAAAGCTTGGGATTATCATTTTGGTTGATTTCAATCCTTCTCTTTCCACTATCCACTTTAGATCTAAGGAGGAAGATTGGTATTTTAGGCATTTGGTGAGTGATTCTTGACCTCTCACTCTACAATGCATAGTTATATAGCTAAAACTGGTGTTTTAACATGATTTTGACCTTAAAACATTTTCTAACCTTAATCACATTTTTCTAATGTTTATGGACAAAATTTAAAGGTTTTAAGATGGTTTTTAAGTGGTTTTCAACTCATGTTGATCATAAGGACATATTAGTGTAAATGCTAGATCTAAAATAGGATTTGCTTGATTATCATGTTTGTATGAATTGCATATGTGTATGGGTGTATGTAAATGATATTTCATGTTTGTATATTCTGCTTTGATATGGTTTGTTAGTACTTTTAGGTAATTAGAAAAGGAAATATTGAATTGGAAAATTGAAGGCAAAGATGGTCAGAATTGGATGAAACATGGAGGAGGGGTTCTCGAGCATGGGAGGAGCCCAGGATTCAAGTCACACTAAAATTAGGGCTAAGGAGAGGACTCGGTGCTGAGAGCTTTTGGTTGGTACCGAGTGCTTTTATTGGTGCAAAGTGCTCGGTGGATGTTTGGTTCTTCAAGTCATGGCTGGGGGTGTGAGTGAAGGTCAAGTGCAAGATTTGGCTAAGTATTGGACTTCATACCGAGAGCTTTAGAGAGCAGGGAAATGAGAGGTTTTGGAGTTTGTACCAGGATCTTTGGAGTTGATGTCGAGAGCTTTTGAGAGGTATGATTGAGGTTAAAGCGCTTGGAAGATGGAAAATTAGAAGTATGGGAAGAAAGTTAGCCAAAATTGGCTAAGTACCTAACTCAGTACCGAAACCTTTGATCAGTACTGAGAGGTTCTGTTTGATGGGGTCATGGTGAAACTTCCAAGGAGAGAAGTAGAGGCCCTGCAGGTTGTGATGAAGGTGTTTGTTTGTTCTCTTGGTGTTTGATGGCGATGTAGTAGCACGATGATAGCTTCAGAACTTCGGTAATGACAACTCGACGGCGAATGGAGTTTGGTTCCAATGATGGTGGCTCGATGTTAAAAGGAGTCATGAGATGGTTATCCACAATGGGCGGGTTCTAGGAAGGGTAGCCAATGGGTAGAACGAGAGAATGATTCTATCGTGAAATGGAGGAATGTGGAATGGTTCCTCGAGAATGATGAAAATTAGATAGAGTAAGGAAAGGGCTCGAATACGCGTGCTAAGGGATTGTTAATACTCTGAACATTTTGTGATGTACTCGAAAGCAGGGGTATTATGAGTGCACTCATGGGTACTTGGAAAGGCAACCCCTGATCATCGGAAGGATCCGTATACTTTAGACCGTGGGAAAGGGTCTACTATCAGCTTTTGGGTAAAGATGAGTGCACTGAAAATTGGGATTTCCATTAGTCCCTGGCATGGTAAAGGTCATACGAGCTATCATATGTTTAAAGCACATCAAGTGATAGTGAGGATTTTTTGATAGATTCCATGGTTGCTTTGGTTGTTCTCTTCTATAGTCTATCACTTTAGAGATGTCATTGGAGATAGGTATTTGGGATAGGGATACCTAGACACCCGTCATCATACTTGGTTTGCAGTATACATTTGCTATATTCATAGAGTAGCATATTATGTTTGTTATGTGCTAACTCTTTAGTTACAGGGACATGTTAGGTATGGTTCATATACGGTTGTTCCTTACTATGTCGACTTGTATAGTATTTTGAGATTCATTTACCGCTTGCACCAGACTTCTGTTTTACTCGAGGTTTTTTGTTTTGTTTCTTATTATCTCGAGTACTCTTAAATGAGTAGACTAGATAGCAGGTCTAGATGCGACATAATAGCTATATAGAGGACGAGCTAGATGGAGTTATCTCGTATTATATATGGATTTATATAATGATTCCGCCGCGCAATACTATGGAACTCTGACAGTGTTTGCTTATTACTATTATTTAGAGGCAGTTATTTGAGTTTATTTCCTTTTATATTAACTCTATTACATGATGTATAACTCTATGAATCTGTACTCTGGTATTTGGATCATTTAGTTATTACTGTCTCTCCTGTTTTATTTCTATGATGTATATTATATTTTATTTCATGCCTTGTGAGATATACGACATGTCATGTAATGTTTTACTTCATTTTCAACCCTTGATGATCGTCCTACATCGGTTAGGCACTTCAGTAGCACACTATTTTGTTATATTAGGTGCCAGTGTAGGGCAGTCATCACAATAACTAAGTACTCCTCAGGAACAACCCGAGTATACCTTAGGTTGAACCCGATTTCATCCTAAGGCGGATCTAAGAAGTACCCTAGGATAGCCTAGCCTTTTCTTTGACCAATCCTTCATCAAAACCATCTAAATCACCACCACCAATATTGATCGCCATGACATGGAAGCACCACCAACCTTGGTTGACCGCGATCTAATGCTAAAAGGTAAAGGATGTCAGTGACGAGTCCTTTTGAATGAACGGTGGCACTCGAGGCAAGTGCCTAGTGGCGGCAACGTCTTTAGGTAGATGGCAGCAGTGTTCTGAGGACGATGGCGATCGGTTCACGGTAAAGGAGTGGCTTTTGAAAGAGTTCGGTAGTTGGATGAAAAGCAAGGTGATCGGCAGAAGCAAAGGCTCGGTCATGAAATGAAAAGGTAAGGAAAAAAATTTCTAAGTACCAAGTGTATATATAGTACTCGTTGACTCAGCGAAAGGACTCGATACCGACATGAATTCTTGGTCAAAAAATTAGGAAAATTAGTGAAAAAGCAATGCATACTTAGCTAAGACATGGAGCGATCTCTAGAGTGTAGATCTTATCCTCAGCGTGGAAAACAAAATTCCAACTATAAAGCAGTTGAATGGATATCCATAGAATGGAGACAATGCTCTAAAGAAACTCTCAGATAACCAACTTACATATATGGATAATCGCGTATGATGGTTTTGTTCTTGATCGTGCTTGTTTTCCAATAGAAGCATACTCTGAGGGGCAAGTGTTATTTGCTTCTTAACCAAGCAGACTTTCAGACGAATATGAACATTGGGATAAAGACTTTCACGAACTTGGGGACATTCTTGGAAGGACCATAAGAACAGACTCAAGGGATTGCAACACAATTGGAGCTAAGGAAAGTACTCTGTACCGAGCTGATCTACTTAGTACTTATCTCTTTACGGCCTCTAGTGGGCCCTCGAAGCTATGGTTCATGAATAAATGGCCGATGTGATCATCTTGAGGTGCATTTTGCAAGGAATAAACGAACAACATCAAAGAAGTTCTAAAGGAAAGCGTACAAGTACAAGTAATATCAAAGCCTCTCGAAAACAACACGATCTCTTAGGAAAAGTACTCAAAGTACGATGGAGCAAAGATAGAAGACCAAAGGAGGAAAAAAGGAGTAGCTCCCCTTCTAAGATCAAGTCGCTCCGACCATTTTTGGTCGGTCTCGAGTTGATTTTATAGCCCAGAGGACTCTGTCTTCTCCTCCAGCATTCTCAAATCTGAACCAGTGCCTGGTATTTTGTAGATTCGTAACACTCTGGACGATTTCCCTATAAATACAAGACTTAGAGCATTTGGAAAAGGTCATTTGGCTTTTTTATCCTCTCCATCTTCTATATCTCCTCACCATAGTAACTAAGGAAGTCATTGTTGGCTGTTCTAGGCTGTAAGAACTTGTCAATCCATTATACTAGTTACTTATAATCCATAAATCAATAAAACTACAGTAGACATAGGACAGAGATTGTAGAACCATTTTAAAAATCTTGGTGTTCTCTCTATTTACTTACTATTTATGCTAGATCTCACTTTTATTTCGGCTTGTTTTGGGTGTTGTGCCATTTTTAGGCTCAACACAGGGATCACATACTTCATTCTCCAGAAGTTCCACCCCGATCTAAACAATTCTTCCAGATCGGTACCGACCTAAGGAGGTCGATGTCGAGCTGAGCTTTTGACTCCAATCTTGGCCGTTGGCCTTTACTTGAACTCCTCTTCTCCTTTCTGAAGTCCCTACTCCAAAACTCAAGTCCATCTCTCCCTCAGTTCAGGTCGGTACCGACCTGAACACTTAGCCAAAATTTTCAATTTTTTGCCATTAACTTCATTCCCTTGCCAACCTAGAGTTCGACCCGAACCATCCTTGTGTTTATACCCAAGCAAGCCCGAAGCACTCCAACTCCTAGCTCGAAGCACGTCCCCAAGTGAACTCCACCGACCTGATTCTTCGGCCTTCAACCCGAATCCCTTCACACTTCGACCTGAAGTCAGCCCCGAGTTTTCCAGCAAATTTCCCGAAGTATGACCCGAAGCATTCAACCCCGACTTGAAGTAACTCCACACACCTAAATTCAATTCATCACCGAGTTGAATTCCTCCACTCAAACAACCTACAATCTGAAGTGCAGCTCCCTACATCCCCTAGAGCCTCTCCTCTAAGTTTCATGCAATTCCAAGCTAATTTGACTTTATTTTTTGCTTGTTTCATTAGCTAATTCCTATGTACCTAAATGTACTAACAAACCATATCAAAGCAAAACCATCCAAACGGCAATATCATCCAAAAACATACATTCAACACATATAACACATCCAATCATGATGAACATCTAAAATTTGGCCTAGATCTAACTTTTACACCAGCATGTCAATATGAGCAAAAGGGGTTGCAAAACCATTTTAAATCCTTTTAATTTCCGCATAAACATGTATAAAAGTGTGATTAAAGTTAGAAAATGTTTTATCATCAAATTCATGTTGAAAAGATCAAATTTAACTATATAAACATGTATATGATAGTGAGAAGTCAAGAACCACTCACTTAATACCTAATTACCACTTTAATTATTCAAATATAAGATGGGACAGCAAGAACACGGATCCCAAGATAATCAAAATAGTAAATCTACCATTCCCTTCACTAATCACCTCTCTAATAATGATTTAGACTAAGATTGGCAAGAAAGATAGATGATTTTTGAAGAGATTAGAGTCAATGATGATTAAGCTGTAACTTTCAAATGGTATGTTTGTTTTACTATTATGACCACTCAACGGAATGGGAAACCATCATCCTAAAGTAATGAAAGTAGTTTTAGATACTAATTCGGCTCCTATCAAAAGTTATAGGCCATATAAGATTTTAAGTGTCAAAATAGTCACATAGAAATTTGATAAAAATCAAATATGTGGAAAATGTCTGTAAGTGCCATTTACCAAAATGTCAGAGTCATACAACCTCGTGTGAATTAAATAAAAATATTTTACGATCCTTCAATACATAAAATATGGATTGTTACAACTAGATAGTGGGAAAGGGTGATGGAGACGTTTGTAATAGTAGGGCTATATGACCGGGTAGTGGTTGAACCTATGGGGGAGTCATATTGTTAAACGGCTTCTTTAGCTTAAGTTTGAAAAATATTTAGGGTAACAAGTTTACCATTGAGAAGGTCACAGGAATGCTTTGGTAGACCATAAATCATCAGGGTTACATACTCGACATGTGTCCAGGCATTGCGATGTTCGCTCGGTGTATATGTCCCGTTTAAGCAGTTTAGCATTGAGAATGTTAACTCAATGTATGACAAGGCGGTTTATACTTAAGACCGTATACTATGGATATTCCTAGGTCTACTTAGTCTTAGGATGTCCAGCCTTCGAGTGGAAATTTTCATATATTATATTTGGGTTAAGGAGTGTTAGGGATGGTTATACCGTAGCATGTAAATTGACATCTTCCTATATATAGTGCATGAACACTAATGAACACCCCTAGGTTGATAGATTATAACTGCAATTTAATTATTCTCCAACACCATACCACTAGTGATATGTTTCACTCACCGGACTTTGTCTAACCCTTCCAATTTTCCCTCTTTATATCTATTACAGGAGGACAAACCAGTGGGTGATTTAGCCAAGATACGGTGTGTGGAGGATGTGACGTGGGGCTTCATAGCTATATTTATTTGTAGTTACTTCCCCATGTACTTATTATTATATTATATATATCAATCAAACTCTTATCTATTGTCAATTGGAGAAGCTATTTCTTAGTTATTGTATGGGCCATGTCTATTTTGAGACTACTATTTGATTGGTTTATTTTCAGTATTTATATTTTATTTCCTTCTGCTATGAGATCTGAAAGTGTATTTAAAATTTATATTTTTCTTTGTATTATGTAATTCTAAAACCCAATGATCCATACTTCTTAGCACGACTCAATTTTAAAATCACTTCTAGGCTTTGGATTTGTGTGTCCAAAGGTGCAGGTTGCTACAGCTAGTATCGGAGCATAGGTTGAGGATTCCTTATGGATTAAGTGCATATTGACATAACGTACTTGTATATTTTCAAAATTATACATATATATATATAAGTATGACACCAACATACCCCTTAAATTCCAGTAGTGCTTACCACTATCTGAGGAAAATTGATAATCAATCCTAATTACATACTAACGAGACGAGTAATCAAACAGGAAATAGCTTTGGTGAAGCTGCTGAGGTTTTGGGCGAGAACATCATGGTTATGCAGGTATATTTAAGTAAGAGGCCAGACTAGACTTAACCCTAATGGAGGACCTGTAGCCAGCTCCTCTGCTTCCTTTTGACTTTCCCAAGCTATGTCGGGATTTTCAGAGTCTAGGTGGAAAAAAATATTTTGGGACCGAATAATTTATAAAGACGTGGGAATGGATGAGGAATTGTGATCGGATATTTTCTATAATGGGTGTGGAGGATACAATGAAGAGACAGTTAGCTTCATGGCGCTTGTAAGGAGAGGCCTTGAATTGGTAGGGGATGTTGTTGCTAAAACGAATGAGGTTAGGATTGGTTGGACTGATTTTGAGAGACGCATTGAGACTAAGTGTATAATGGAGGTCAAATGGGGGTGGAGCTAGAGAAGTTCATCCACATGAAGCAAGGAGATCACTATTTTAAGGAATACGTCAATGAGTTCAATCAGCTGGAAAAGTATGGCCTGGACCTTATCAATACACCAATGGAAAATACAATAAACTTTGTAAGGGATTAAGTCCAACTTTGAGGGATATTGCTTTGAGTCATCAGCCAACTAAAGCTACCTTGAAAGCTTAGTTGAAATGGCATTGCTGAATTCGATTGAGAAGGAAGGACCTGAGAAGGCAGAAAGGAAGCCAGTTCAGCAAGATCATTATAAAGGTGGAATCTCAAGGCAGAATAAAGAAATCGAGTTTTAAGTGTATGAAGTGCCAAGGCAAGGGGCATCTGATAAAGGATTGTAAGACGAATATTACTAAGATCAAATTCTACAACTGCAACCAGTTTGGGCACATGAGGAGAGAGTGTCTAATTGCACCTAAGACTTCTACCTAGGTAGTTCCAGCTTATGCACTTGATATTGTTCCTAACTCGAGCGCAGCCGGGGCTGTGGAAAAGATAAAGTAGGTCATCATAGAAGGTGCTTAACTCTCTCTGAATTTATCTATTCGTGCTTTATTTAATACTGGAACACCATACTCATTTATCTCAAATAAGCTAGTAGATGAATTGCTCTTTGAGACTAGTATAGCTACATATCCTATTACAATGTCAAACCATGTTAGGGGATTAATAATTTATCCATGACTTGTAAGGGTTTAAAATTGTAGGGCCCGTTTGGTTTGCTGTTTTGTGTTTTCGTCTAAACAAAAATGCGCATTTCTTATGCATTGTTGGAAAACACACAATTTTGAAAAATGAAATTAACATAAAAAATAGAAAACAAGTTTATTTGATTTTTCGTGTTTTGAGACATAACAAAAGGACGGAAAACAATTCCTCCCCTCCATTTCTCGTCCATCGTTGTAATGGCTAAGATTGTAAAAAAATTTCTCATGTTTTCTTGTATTTTGTATTGTATGTTGAAAACACAAAACACAAAACTCAAAATGAAACCAAACGGGCCCGTATATTTTGGGTCTTGAATTTGATTACGATGCTTTTATTTTAGGATTTTCTAGGTTTGGTTTAATTTTGGAGGTGGAATAGATGACTATGTATGGAGAAATACTAGATTACGATAGGAAGGTGGCTCGGTTGGGTACTTGTAGTGGGCACAGCTTCAAGATTTACTGCGATTCCCAAAGTTTAGTTATGTTGAGTTACCTATATTCCCTAGACCTATCGCATGAGGATTTAGCTTGCATACCAATAGTTTATGACTTTCCAGATGTCTTTATTGACGTTTCTAGTCTTCCTCCTCATCTAGAGATCGAATTCAAAGCTATCTAAAAGAGAATGCCTAGACCTATTGCTTTACCCCTTAGGCATTTGGCGAAAGAGGTGAGCTTAACAAGCAAGTGAATGAATTATTGGAGAAGGGCTTTATTCGAAGAAGCATTTCAGAATGGGGAGCACATGTTGTCTTTGCTACCAAAGTAAATTGCTCTTTAAGGCTTTGTGTCGATTATCATGAGTTGAATAAGACGATAAAGAAGAATTGTTATCCACTACGATGCATAAACGTTCTCTTCAATCAGTTAGTTGGAGCAAAGGTATTCTCTCAGCTTGACTTGGCTTCCGAATTCCATTAGTTCCATGTTGCCGAGGATAGTATTAAAAAACTGCTTTTTGTATACTTGATGGACTTTTTGAGTGGTTAGTCCTGCCATTTGGGCGTACTAATGCACCAACATATTTTGTAGACCTCATGAGTCGAATCTTAAGAGGGTTGTTCAATAAGTTTGTGGTGGTATTCGTTGATGACATACTTGTCTATCATAAAAGCGAGGAAGATGTTGGAACCTGCCTTTTTCGATTTTAATGAGACAACTATATATTTCAAACTATATACTTGCTGTCAATTATTATTGCAGGAATCTACAAAGAAAAGCTGTTATCATATCATCAACAAACAAAGCTCAAGCTCTCAAGTATATTGATTATTATTTCCGGTTAGATATTTTTGTACAATCTCTGATATGATGATAACAACACACACATACACAAATAGTTTTTGAAAAAAACATGTTCTACAAATATAAAATATCTTTAACTATTTAAAGATATAAAAGTATTTTCAAAAATTATAAATATCTCAAGTTCAGAATCACTAAAATAAGGAAGAGGAACAAATCAGTACAAGTTCAGACGTCTGAACCTTTATTTAGCCGTCTGTCATCAAAGACAGACGTCTGATAATAAAGTTAAGACGTCTGTACTCCCTGTATTAAAATTTTCTATTTTAACTAAACACAGACGTCTAAATAGTTTAATACAGACATCTGTCATAAACGATAGGCGTCTGAATTAAACATCAGACGTCTGTATTCACTGAAATTGTTTCCTCTGCCTCTTTGACTTTTTAAACTTACTTAGCCATCTGACAATTTTTCTCAGACATCTGAACTTGACGAACTGAAGCATCTCTTCATGAAAAATCAAATTTTGAAGAGTTGTCTTCTTCATCAAGAGTTGCACTCCTTCTAATGGTTGCAACTATTGAATTAAAACTATTCAATACTATAAATAGAGATGAAAATCAACTATTTCAATAACCAATTCTTTCTATCTATTCTTACTTTATATTGTTATAATCTCAAGTGATTTTCAAATCTCTACTTCCTACAATTGAACATTCAAATCATCATATCAAGAAGATTATAGGAAGGGTGTACTATATTGACTATATTCGTGTTACTCAAGAACACACAAGTCAAGAAACAATTTATAAATTATATTTGAAGTCCTATTCGGTTGCTTAGGTGGATCAGTCATGTTCGGTTGCTCAGGCGGTGTAATACCTGTTCCTTCGGGTTAAGTGAGGATTATTCGAGGAATTCCAGAAGGAGTCTGGGACTGGATGTAGAACGGGAAGTTCGAACCAGTATAAAAATCCCTGGTGTCATTTTATTACTGCTATTTACTATTATTTATAATTCTGCACTTGCTAGACTAGTCCTACTATATATTATCGATCAATATACACTTTCATTTGGTATCGGAGCAAGGTCATCACATAACTATAACACAGTTATCTGATATTTAAATAATATGGACAATAACACTAGCAACAGTTTTACTGAGGGACAAGCCACTACACGACCACCATTGTTTAATGGATTAAATTATAGTTATTGGTCAACTAGAATGAGAATTTTTATGCAAGCTAGTGGATTTGAAACCTGGAATATCATTCAAACTAAATATACTATTCCTACTACAGAGTATGCTGCATGGTCTAATACACAAAAACTAGATGCTACTGTAAACGCAAAAGCAATGAACATGTTATTTTGCGCTTTAGACAAAAATGAATTCAATCGAGTCATTATTTGTAAAACTGGATATGAAATTTGGAATACATTTAAGGTTACACATGAAGGAACAAACAAAGTAAAACAAAGCAAGATTTCTATGCTTAAAAACCTATTTCAAAATTTTAGAATGAAGCAAGGAGAAAGTATTAGTGAAATGTACTCTAGATTCCAGGATATCTATCACTCACTATTAGCTTTAGAAGTTACTTATACTCAACCTGATATTGTTTCAAAAATCCTTAACTCTTTAACTGATGAATGGGAACGAAAAGTCTTAGCTATCGAGGAAGCTAATGATATTTCAACCATAAAAACAGAAGAGTTAATAGGAAATCTAATGTCCTATGAAGTAAATTTACAGGTAAGATGAGCACAAGCACAGGACAAGAAAACTATCGCTTTTCAAGCAGAAAAAGAAGACTCTGAATCAGAAGACGATATGGCATTTATAGCTAAGAATTTCAAAAAGTTTTTGAAATTCAAAAAGAATAATAAATTTGGAAATAACAAGGGTTTCAATAAGCCATCAAGCTCATCTCTTGAATGCTACGAATGTCACAAGAAGGGCCACATAAAGAAAGATTGTCCTGATCGGAAGAAATAAAATAACCTTAAAAAGGACAAATATAAAAAGAAGCAAGCCTTCTCAATTACATAGGATGATACAGAATCTTCTTCATCAGACAGTGATAGTGACAGTGATTCAGAACAAGCCAACGTTTGTTTTATGGCAACAAATGATGATGTAAGTGATCTAACTTTTGATGATTTAATAGAAATAAGCTCTGAATTGTTAGATAAACTTAGAACCCTGAAGAGTAAATATAAAGATGCTTTAGGAAAATTAAATAGAACTGAAATAGAAACTGACATGTTAAAAGATGAAAAGAAAATATTAGAGGAAGAGTTAGTAAAATCTCAAGAATCTTATGTTAATATAACATCTCAATTCACTGATTTAAGTAGTGAAATAGAAAGACAGAAATATGATAATGTTAAATTAGCAAAAAAGAATTATGATTTAAACTCTAATATTAAAACACTTGATATAGAAGTATTAAATCTTAAAACAAAACTGGAAAATATTTCTAAAAATGTTTCTAAATTTAACAGTGGAAGAGAGAGTCTCTCTAAAATAATTGAGAATTCTCAAACCCGTTCAAATAAAAAAGGGTTAGGATATAAAAAACCGCTACAAAAACAGAAGAGCATAAGTTGCATTTAGGAGAAGTGATCGATACTCTCCGTAGACATAGATCAAAGTTGAAAATTTTCAAATGTTACTTTTAACGCAAGGAGGTTCTCTATCTAGCATATATTATTTCTGATCATGGACTTATAGTCGATCCTAGTACAGTTGCAGCGGTATAGGATTGGCACATTCCAAACAATGCTGTGGAGGTGAGAAGTTTTCTTGGTTTGGCTGGCTATTATCGGAAGTTCATTAAGGACTTTGCTAAAATTTCCTCATCATTGACATGCCTTACCAAGAAAATTTTATTTTTCTCATGGAACTCGGAATGCGAGGATTCTTTTATTAAGTTGAAGGAGTTATTGACTAATGCACCTATTTTAGTACTCACTGATGGTTTGAAAGCGTTTGCGGTATATACCGATGCTTGCGGTATAGGGCTAGACATTGTCTTTATGAAGGAGGGTAGAGTTTTTTATTATACTAGTCAATGGTTGAAAGTACATGAGGAAAACTATAGCATCCCCACCTCTATACCAATACTATCCAAGAGTACTAAGGAGTAATACTATCGAATAATATGGAGAATAAGGGGATATGGGGTATACATGTGAATATTTTCTTGGGCTAACACTGGTACGTATCTAAACATCGAATATAACTCCCCAACAAACATACACAGTATTGGCATAAAGCAATAAACACGCGTACCTCTAGGATAGAACAATACACAATATGAGTGAGTATTAGAGGTCACAAAGTCAATCACAGCAATAAAATATAATATCCAATATAAAGAATACGTACATTATGCATCACGATAATACACACACAAGAGACTATACAATACAAAATAATAATCTACAACACTTAATATCTACTCTCTTCTATGCCCAAAACACAAGCCGGTCTCAACGTCCTTGTACTTAAAATGTCTCAGACGGATCGAGTATTATATAAATAATAAACGGGTCAGACTGTATCTAAATCCAAGGTCAATAACATATAATGGGTACAAATAAATATGATAATAATGTTATCTAAAATAATTCCAAATATCATATACCGTAGAATACTACAAAACCCAGTATAAAGATGTCATCACCTATATAAAAGCTTATCAATCAGAAATCATGGAATCCACATCAAATGGGTGAACCATCCATACCAAAATCATCATCTTCAAATCCAAAAATCCATAATACATGAGATATCATCAAGTATAGGCAGACTAGCATATGGCATTGCCTAAGCATATCTCTTAATCTCACATTATAAAATATCATCATCAAATGACCAAAATCAATAAGAAAGATTTAAGCCAACTCATAACAATATCCAAATATAATCAACAATAAGTAGGTCGTCTGCCTATAGAAAATAGGCATCTTCCTAAAATGGATACGGGGTTGGCTATACTTTGGACATTGTCGCAGGTATAATCACAACTCATCATAGTATATGCTTATCTACCACGTACAAACCAAAACCAGACAGAAGACTGATGGTCACATACCCGCTCTAGGAACCCAAGGTCTACTGGCTGCATGTTGTGTAGCCGTATCCGTTCCTACAACCTTAGCTACCTTAACGGAAATCGTGATTCATATCCACCAATGGCTCGTCTATGCATAGCCTTAGTCAGACCCTGCACTGTCCCTATAGGTAATAGGCTGCTGGCTTTAGCGACATAAGGGGCCAAAGGAAGCTACTCTACCAAAACCTATGATGCGCATCAATTGTAATATACAACAATGGTGTCATCGATCTAGGGTGCGACCCCAAGGTCAGGCCGCTAGGGTGGATACCGGCCAATTTGGTTCACTCCTGAGACAAAAGGAAAATTGGACAAAGGTAGATAGATACATAGTGTGTGTGTATATATAATAGCCGACAAACAGCTCTATATATAGGCCAAATGCATGGCTCTAGGTGTACTCAATGCAACGAGTATCACACACAACATACCTCCGTATAAGTCTCATTCACGAGAAAAAGAATAACCGAACAGATAACACAACCATATCTTATACCGCCATATGTTACCGGTCTATTTATTCAGTGGTCACATACAACAATCGCTCCTTCTATATTCTATATAACGAGTCCGATGAATAGCCAGAAAAGTATTACTGAATGTCCCATCCCAAATGGTACTATTAATCCATTCAGATTGCTCGCTAAACATAATTAAATATCATAAAATCATATAGAAAGATGTCATCACCGTATCAAATCACTAGTCAAATCAATGTCAACGGTGAATCATTAATGATATCGAAATCAATCTAGGAAGATGAGAAATCTGAAAATATAGAATTCATACTAAAAAAATCCAAATTCAATTCAAAAATGAAATAATAACAATAAATTTCAACGTAATCTTTCTTTGAATAATTAAATCAAATATTCAAATATATATGTATAAAGCATACTTTAATAATTCATAAGTAAACATATTATTTGTGAAAAAACACTTTAAAAAATCTAAAATATTGATAAGAAAATATTTCTTATTTTTAGAAATAATATATACTTCTTAAATAACTATTCAAAACCAACAATAGCCTACTTTTCAATAAATTAATAATACCAATAACACTTTTCCTCAATCAAATATTATATTCTAGAATTAATAAATATAATAAAACTTTATATATTAGATAATTTTACCTCATTTGTGTAATTACCAAAAGAAGGATTTAAACACTATTATTTACATTCAAATCCACCTCTCAAATTCAAAATATTTGTAAATTTGAAAATAGTTAGACTAAATAGAATTTAGTAAAATTTTATAAATACTTCTAATAAGATCTTAAAACTCTTAATAATATTTCTAAGCTTTTCAATCATTCGTTAAAACAAGCAATAAATAAATATTTATATATATATAATTATGGAGTAAAATTACTCTGCAAACATATCAACAAACATCACTATCAATATCGTGTGACCCGAGTCGAGTTCCATCAAACTCAGGTCATCTATAAAATCCACACATTGACATGCAAATAATTATTTAGCTCAACTCACAAATGGACAGAGTTCCATTTGTGAATTGACACATCCAACTAACACTCGACCAATTATCACAACATTATCCATACTAACCAAATTCATCACAATACCAGACAAATAATTCAACCAGGCAATTCAATCATCAATTGCGATAATATATGCGCAACGCAATATTTATTAGTTGTGAGTGTAAAAAAATACTCATCGAACGATGAAGGAAAGCATGAATAAGGCAGAAACCTTAACCAGCAATGAATTCCAAAATAATCGCTGCCAACACCATGCACATTCAGCACAATCGTCTTCAAATCCATGTCTTCCACTGCTTAATCCATAGCTTGCAATAGAAATTTGCATTTTTAGCCTAGAAAACATTAAAATTTTGCGAAGCGCTTAAATAAAAGTTTGTTGCTTAGATTCTTGGCTTTCCATACAGTGCAAGATCGTCAAAATCAGCTTAACCGTCCAAATGTTATGACCAAATGAATTCAGCCTTATTATAAGAAAACACAAATCTATGCCAGATTTTTCCATCCACTTTCAAAAATATTTAAACACTACTAAATGTCAAAATTTGAAAAAATACGAATAACAAATTTTTTTCCATATTTAAATATCTTTCAAATGAGAAAAATATTCAACAAACCAGTTAAAACTTATGACCTTCGTTCTAAATCCAGGTTTGGCGATATATATCAAAATATTACACGTTGAACTTTTAATTTTTCTCTTTGCAAATTCTTTGTTTCATTCTCCTCGTGTCACTAAACATAAGTGACACAATCCAGCCACCATTAGAAGGTGGAAACTTGAAATTTCAAATTCTAGTCATTAAATGAATATACTTTGTCATTGTAGCAAAGCATCCATACTACCTCACCATCGACATGCAGCAATTCTAGCAGTTATAGTATGAGAACCAATCAGTTTTGGAGAAATTGTGCAGAATTATTTGAAACTGGTTTATGTGAGTAGAAGGAACAAAATTTGGTGAAGCTTGTTCCTAAATAAATAATAAACAAAAGAGCATTGCATAAAATAATCCAACATTTTTACAACAAATCACAGTCACCTCATTAATCAACAAATAAAGTGGATGCAGGTGGAATATTGCAATTAAGATCATTTGGGCTAGTGGCAGGCATATAGAGTTGTACCCTTAAGAAACAACATAAATTAAACCATACAAATTGACTCGTAGATGTACAATTTTCTCTCCAATATTATTTTTCTTTAACATGAGAAATGTAATCAAGATTTAATATTTGATTATTATCTTATAACCACAACAAGCTTTTGTAGTAAACTCTAATGAAACAATCATAACATAGTCAACCAATCCACAAACATGTCAATAATAAATAAATAAAAAGACTCGAGTTTTTTTATTCATCCCAAGTGCTCTACCTACACACACAGGGACTTACACATACATACATAGACTTACAATAGTTTATCAATACAGTTGTTATATTCTACAGATATATTAGCTGCTAGTATGAACATATTAAATATATTATTCCAATCATAAACTTATAAGTCACAAAAATCCAAAAATATATTACATTAAAAATTCTTTTAATACTATCTTAAACAAACATTTATATTTATATACAAT
Organism: Allium fistulosum; assembly: GCA_030737815.1. Classification (NCBI taxonomy): domain Eukaryota; kingdom Viridiplantae; phylum Streptophyta; class Magnoliopsida; order Asparagales; family Amaryllidaceae; genus Allium; species Allium fistulosum. Next base: position 633,354,170 of record CM060908.1, on the reverse strand, counting down.
AATCCATAAATCAATTTCATATTAAAATAACTAACATTGTCGTGCCATAAATTTTAGTGATCCATTCTGTTAATTGTCTGCAATGTTGATCGCCCAGGATTTTATATCAACATTTTCTTGCCAGTGACCTCAACTTCACACTAACATCCAATGGCTGCAAATGTTGTTCAAAATATATTCAAATTTTAAAAAATAATGTTTTCCATTTCCCAAATAATATTTTATTCCACAAAACAATATATATATATATATATGAATAAATTTTTTTGATACAATTCCAAAATATCGTGTCAAATCTATCTCATTTAAGTGTTTAGGAATCCCTATCGAATACATGTGCACCTACATCGAATGGAATTCTTAAAGCTCTCGACGGACAAATTAACATCAAAACAAACTACTAAAAATAATTTCTAATCACTGTATAAAAACAAACTCATATTTTATCAAATCATTTGCTTGTTTGAATGAATAAAATAAAAATATTTATTTCCAAAATTCATATATACAACCAATATAGCAACTATTGATAATAATTTAAATCAACAACACATCCATAATACCAATCAACAATTTAATAATTTAAGTTCATCTAATTTAATTCACATTTTAATTATATATATATATATATTAATTATCTAGCGGTTTGAATTTGGATGAACCTCTGTCTTCTTTTAATATTTGGCCCTATCTAGATTCAAGTGGGTTTTAAAAAAAATTAAGTGATAACTCTTACTCAATCCCCGTATTCTAAACTAAGACAAATGAAAACAAAAATTAATTTAACCAAGCATACATCAAACAAACAGCAACCAACGCCTTCGATGGAAAGCTATTTATAAGCATCCGCTGCGCATAATGATTACTACTAGATCAAATTACTTAATTCAGGGCCACATAGAGGTTTATCCACCTTCACCAATGCCAACACTACTGGTCCGACTTACAATTCCTCATTTCACTTCTTCATCAACAACATAAACTCGACATGGAGTCACACCAAACAGATAGAGAAAAAAAAATATTTATAGTAGGAAAAATAACAAGTATGTCCCTAGATGATTACCCCAGTAATCATCGTATACTCCTACTATCCCTTTAATATAGGGTAACTACCCGACACACCTGAAGGGACAAGGACTCTAAGTCTCATCTAGGATCTTTATTTGTGTCTCTTACATATGATATATGGTTCTAAACCTGCTCTGATACCATTTGTAGCATCCCTGCCTCAATACCCATACTATCCAAGAGTACTGTGGAGTAATACTATCGAATAATACAAAGAATTAGGCGATATAAGGTACACACATGAATATTCCCTTGGGCTTACATTGGTGTGTATTTAAACATCAATCATAACTCACCAACATACGTACACAATATCAGCATAAAGCAATAAACACATGTGCCTCCAGGATAGAACAATACACAATATACAGTAAGTATCAGAGATCACAAAGTCAATCGCAGCGATAATATATAATATCCAATATACAGAATATATCCAATATACATCACAATAATATACACACAGGAGAAAATTTCGTATAGAATAATAATCTACAACACTGAATATCTAGTCTCTTTTATACTGAAAAACACAAGCTGGTCTCAACGTCCTTGTACTTGAAATGTCTCTGATTGACTCGAGTATTATATAAATAGTAAATGGGTCGGACTATATCTAAATCCTAGGTCAATAACACATAGTACTTTATATATAATGGGTACAAATAAATATAATAATAATGTTATCTCAAATAATTCCACGTATCATATACCGTAGAACACTACAAAACCCAGTATAAAGATGTCACCACCCATATAAAAGCTTATCAATTAGAAATCATGGAATCCACATCAGATGGGTGAAACATCCATACCAAAATCATCATCAACAAATCCAAAAATCCATAATACATGAGATATCATCAAGTATGGGCAGACTAGCACATGGCATTGCCTAAGCATATCTCTCATTCTCACATTATAAAATATCATCATCAAATCACCAAAATCAATAAGAAAGATTTGAGCTAGCTCATAACAATACCCAAATATAATCAACAATAAGTAGTTCGTTTGCCTGTAGAAAATAGGACGTCTGCATAAAAAGGATATGGGATTGACTATACTTTGGACATTGTCGTAGGTACTCATCATATTATATGCCTATCTACCACACGCAAAACAAAACTAGACAGGAGACTAATGGTTGCATGCCTGCTCCAAGAACCCAGGTCTACTGGCCTTATGCCGTGTAGCTGAATCTGCTCTTACAGCCTTGGTTACCTCGATAGAAATCATGACTCATATCCACCAATAGCTCGTCTACGTGTAGCCTCAGTCACGACCCCGTACTGCTCGTATAGTTAACAAACTGCCGGCCTTAGTGAATCAAGGGGCTAAAGGCAACTACCCTACCAAAATCTGTGATGCGCATCAAATATAATATACAACAACGGTGTCGTGGATCTGGGATATGACCCCAAAATCAGGCCGCTAGGGTGGATACTGACTAATCTGGTTTACTCCCAAATCAAAAGGAAAGCTAAACAAAGGTAGACGGACACATAGTGTATATATAATGGTCAACAAACGGCTCTACTAATAGGCCAAACGCATGGCTCTAAGTGTACTCAATGTAGCGAGTATCACACACAACATACCCCCGTATGAGTATCATTCACGAGAAAAAGAATAACCGAAAAAATAACACAACGGCATCCCATACCACCGCATGTTACTAGTCCATTTATTTAGTGCTCTTATACAACACTTGCTCCTTCTATATTTTATATAACGAGTACAATAAATAACCAAAAAAGTATTACCAAATGCCTCATCCCAAACGGTATTACTAATCCATTTATCCAGATTTCTCACTACATAGAATTAAATATCACAAAATCATATAGAAAGATGCCATCACCATATCATACCAAATCACCAGTTATATCAATGGTGAATCATTCATGATATCGAAATCAATATAGGAAAATGGAAAATCTGAAAATATAGAATTCATACTAAAAAAAGCCAAATCCAATTCAAAAATGAAATAATAATAATAAATTTTAGCATAATTTTTCTTTGAATAATTAAATCAAATATTCAAATATATATGTATAAAGCATACTTTAATAATTCATAAACATACATATTATTTGTGAAAATACACTTTAAAATATCTAAAATATTAATTAGAAAATATTTCTTACTTTCAAAAATTATATATACTTCTTAAATAACTATTCAAAACCAACAATAGCTTACTTTTCAATAAAGTAATCATATTAATAACACTTTTCCTCAATCAAATATTATATTCTAGAATAATAAATATAATAAAACTTTTATATATTGGATAATTTTACCTCATTTATACACTTACCAAAAGAAGGATTTAAACACTATTATTTACTTTCAAATCCATCATCTCAAATTGGATAATCCATTTGTAAATCAACACATCCAACTTACACACTCGGTTATCACAACGTCATCCATATCAACCAAATTCATCACAATACCAAACAAACAATTCAACCGGGCAATTCAATCATCAATTGGGATAATATATGTCCAATGCAACATTGATATAGTTGTGAGTGTAAATAAATACTCACTGAACAATAAAGACAAGCATGGATAAGGCAACAACCTCAACTAGCAATGAATTATCAAATAATAGCCGTCAGCACCTTGTACAATCAGCACAATTGTCGCCTTCAAATCCACATCTTCCACTACCTCATCCATAGCCAGCAACTGCCTCCTTCTTCAGCACTAAAACTTGTAGTTTTCCATGCCAAAGCAGCCTACAGCCAATTACATATGACCTCAATCACGTCGCCTTCCATCTTTGCTCGCTCCATCACTAGTAAGTTGCGACCAAGCTCTTTCTACATCACATCCAGGTCGCCACTCAACATCGCTTGACATCTCATTTTATTCGACCTCTAGGTCGGGTCATCTAAAGGTTGCGGCTCCAATCTTGTTGCTAGTCGCTCCTCTTCAGTTTCGCCATCGAGTTCATGCTCAACTTTTTTTTTCATTCGTTCCCAGGAGGCGATTGAGGAATTCGGGATGAAACTAGGGCATCGATTGAAATAAAGGTTCCGACTTGCATTCAGAAGTATGGAGCAATCTCCGGATAGTTATTTAAATAGGACGGGCTAAATTTTGGGTTCATGTTAATTTGAATAATTCTCTTTTCTTTACTTTCCTTTTAAATAAGTAAAAAGGAACCCATCCCTAAAAGCAAACTTAATACACAAAACATCCTCCTCATAAAAAGGATATAAATTACATCCCTATTTTCAAATACTACACTTTTCTTCCCTATAATACCCCTCTTCTCCATTGCAGCAATGTTGATTCTTCATATACGGATGTTATTCTCACATCCATAATTAAAATTTGCACCCCATTAATTATCAATCTTTAAAACACAATAACTTCTTGTAGAAACGACGGATTAGCAAACCGTTTTCAACATTAAATCAAAAATTTTATTATCTTTCTAACGAGTAGCATGTGCATATGTAAAAACAACGGCAGGACAAGCTATTCAGCAATTATATGGTATGATTGTAGATAATTCAGCAATTATATGCAATAATTGCAGAAATGTCTGCAATATACCATATAATTGCAGACATGTCTACAATTATATGCAATAGTTGCAGACATTTCTGCAACTATATACAATAATTGCAGACATGTATGCAATTATACCATAAAATTGCAGACATGTCTGCAATTATACCATAAAATTGCAGAAATGTCTGCAATTATATGCAATAGTTGCAGCTGTATGCAATAATTGCAGTCATGTCTGCAATTATACCATATATATATGCAATAATTGTAGACATGTCTGCAATAATACCATATAATTGCAGAAATGTCTGCAATTATATACTGTAGTTGCAACTGTATGTAATAGTTGCAGACATGTCTGCAATTATACCATATAATTGCAGAAATGTCTGCAATTCTGCAATTATATGCAATAGTTGCAGACATTTCTCTAATTATATGCAATAATTGCAGACATGTCTACAATTATACCATATAATTGCAGAAATGTCTGCAATTATACGCAATCGTTGCAGATTTGAAAAAAAATCGAAGATGTTTAAAATTTGTAGAATTGTCTGCAAATATATGGAATGATTGCACCTTTACTGCAAATATGATTTTTTTGGTATCAACATAGGATCTCATTTTAAAGATCATATTTTTTTTGCTTTTTTGGTAAAAACGGTATGCTGATTTGATGTTTCTACAAAAGGTTATATGCGTTTGAAATGTTAAAAATGTAAAGGGTATTTGGGTCTTTATGCACACATGAATTTGAAAACAGGGACCGGAAACTTATTAAAAAAATGGAGGGATGTTTCGTGTATTTTCAAACCTTACCAAGGATGTATGCACATGCTCCCTTTAAATAATCCTTTTATCAATTTGTAAATTTACTATACTAATTTAAATTGACTTATACTTATCAATTACTCTATATTCAATTAAAACATCATATTCCATTTCAATAAATTATTAGAAAAAAATTATTAATCTATTTCAATTTATTAAAACAAAATCTTATTAATTAATTAATAAAAAATTATTTTCAAAATATAAATTATCAAATGTCGAATTCAAACAATTTTACTTTATTTAAATTTATTTATTTATACGGCGTAGAAATCAGGGTTGTTATAGAAACTATCCAATCCATGATCTTAAGTTTGCAGCGATTGTCTTTCCCTCAAATCATGGAGGCATTATCTTTTGTGGGAGCGATTCGAGTCATTCATAAATCATAAATCTCTTAATTATTTTTTTTCCTAAAAAGATTTGAATTTGAGGCACCGAAGGTGGATGCGATTCTTTGCGTCATATGATTTCAGTATCACATAAACTTCGGGCAAAGGCAATGTTGAAGTTGATACCTTAAGTAGAAAGCATGTGATGTTAAGCCCTATGTTTTTGGAATGAAAACACTTGGAGTTCATTTCTATATTAGATTTTCGACCTTCATTGGACCTTACACTGGGGCTATTAGCACCTTTATATGTCCAACCTTCACTTATGTACTGTATTGGTTTGAGTCAGAAGTAATACACATTATTGGGTATTTTCGAGAAGCTTAATAGAGGAAAGCATTCGAGTCATTTGGACTGTTATTCCATTGATTCAAGATGGGGAAGAGATGGTAGGTTGTGTGTTCCTTTTATTAAGGAGTTGGTGGACACGGTACTAGGAGACTCCATCGTTCTAGGATAACTATTCATCCTGATGGTGATAAAATGTGTCGCGATATGAAGAGAGTGTTTTACTGGCCAAATATGAAAAGGCATATAGCGAAGTTTTTTTACAAGTGTGTGACTATCAAAGAGTAAAGGTAGAGAAGAAGAAGCCTAGTGGATTATTGCAACCTTTAGATATTTCGTAGTAAAAATAAGAGAGTATCTCCATAGATTTCGTTGACAGGCTACCTAAGAGTAGAATGGAAAATGAGAGTATTTGGGTCATAGTTGACTGACTAACCAAATGCGTTCATTTTATTCTAGTTAGGAGTACGAGGACAGCTGCATCTTTGGTGACCATATATGCGAGGGAGATAGTTCATTTGCATGGAGTACCTTCTAGTATTATCAGCGAATGAGATCGGCTTTTTACTAGCAAGTTTTGGAGAAGTCTTTGGGAAGCCTTGGGCACTGAACTAAATTTGAGTACCTCTATAACCCACAGACGGATGGATGGACCAAGTGGTTGAATCAGATATTGGAAGATTTGCTGTAGATGTGTATCTTGGATTTTGGAAGTTTTTGGGAGGATCACTTGTCGTTATTAGAGTTTGAATATAATAACAGCTATCAAGCAAGTATAGGAATGATACTATTCGAGGCATTGTATGGAAGGCCATATAGGTCTCCATCTTGTTGGTGGAACACTATAGATAGAATCATTCTTGGGCCAGACATGATTAAATGAACTTAGTAGAAAGTAGATTTTGATCAGTAAACGGATGAAGATTGTACAAGATAGGTAGCAATCATATGTTGATAGGAAACACATGGAGTTGGAGTTTGTAGTGGATGATATGGTCTTTGTGAAGGTTTCGCCACTTAGACACGTTATGAGGTTCGGTAGTTCAGGAAAGTTAGCATCGAGGTTTGTAGGGCCTTTTTCGATCTTGGAAAGAATATATAAGTTAGCTTATAGAATGGAGCTTCCTAAAAGCCGGTTAGGATTTATAAAAATGGTTTTTGTTCCTAGCTCTGATACCACTTGTAGGATCGATTTCACCCTAGAGGGGGGTGAATATGGTGATACTAATAATGATAAAAATTTATGCATAAATATATATAATAATTGCAGCACAGATAATAGTAGAATAATAAAAGCATAAATAGAACAACACAGATTTACCCAGCTTCGGCAGAACCCTGCCTACGTGCTGCCCCCAAGGTTTCTACTAGAAATTAAGTAGTCAGATGCTTACACACGTAAACTTGCGACATCCGCTATCAACTAACCTAACTCTACGCTCAAAAACTTACCACAACTCAACCACTGAGTTGTGAATTCTCAAACTACATCCCGTAGTTTGTCCCTAGTCACACGACTAGAATATTACACAATTTTAAAAGGAATTCAAAATAAAAGCGAAAACTAAAACAATTAAAACCCTAAAACAATAAGCCCAAACAATAGAAAGCCGGCCCAAAATAATTAAAACTTAAACAAAAGATATCTCCTCTTCTATTTTATTATCGGCCGCTTTGTTTCTTCTCATTCCTCTTCCAAAAGCTAGGGCTTTGTGAAATTGAAGACGCCGCTTGTATTTGATCAATTGTAGTGATTATTTTGCTTTGTTTGGCTTGGTCAATCGATTCTTTGGCTTTTATAGCTTGCGGTCGCTTCAATTTTTGAGTTCGAGTGAACAGAAATTGGTATGTAATTTTTGCTTCATTTCACTGTTGATTTGCTTGAACTCGATTGCTTTCCTGCCGATGATGATATGTGAATTTATAGGGATTAAAACCCTAAATTATCGTTCGTATTTTTTTTGTTTGAATTCATCAAGTTGCTATGCTCGGCCATTGATTGTCAATTGAATGCTTGTGATAACTTCTGACTCCTTCATTTGTTTACACGTCACAGATAAATTTTTACTTTCTTGAGTCGGTTCCTTCTTTTACTCCAACGACTTTGTTATTTGAACTTTGATATGGTCTGGACTTTTTCAATTCGTGTTATCACCTGGCTTTGACTTTGGCATTTAAACTTGACATGTTCATTTTGAATCCCTATGACATTGACTTTGTTTGAACTGTTGTAGATCATTTCTCTTTGAACCATGACTTGATTTTTTTTTCCTATGACTATATTCACACTGCTGGTTACTGATAATTTTCTAGATTTCCATAACACACGGCTTCACTATAATTTCATTGTTGAAACTGCTCATTGGCTTTGGTATTTTGAATTTTTGATAATATTTGTTGATTTCGACTTGCTCATCATTTGCTTATCACTTCTGATTTACTGCTTGATCATTTTTACTGTATATTTGTGTATCACTCCATGTATATACATACATATATATACGTATATATGTGTGTGATGGCTCAGCATTAATTCTAGTTTCATGTTGAATTGTCCACTGCTCTCGTTGCTATTTTGAGCCATTTCATTTACCTAGTCTGATTGCACCCCATTCCTGAACTGATGCTGCTGCTTTCTGTGGTTGTTATGGCTGCTCTATCCTCTGGTTTATTTTGTTTTGCATTCATTCTGGACTGACCATGTGTTATATGATCTGGTTATTGCAGTCTTTATTATTATGTGGTCTGGTCATTTAAGTTCATCTTGTTCTTGTGCATTTGTGTCTTCATGTTGACTGGTCTGGTTCGAAGTTTGGTTTCCTTACAATGTTTTGAGTCTATGTATATGGACTTGTACATGTCTTGTATATTTGGTTCTGTGATCACTGTTCACTGTTATGTTTTTGTCTCACTGTTCTGATTTGAAACCATGTTGTATGTGTTCACTATACATATCTTGATGTCCAAATGGGTTAATTGAAATGTTGAGTTGCTTTGCACTTTGCACTACCCTAGTATGGTGCACTTGTGTCATCACTGCTGTGTGGCTTTGAGCATTGCCTTGACCATCCATGCTTATACCTGAACTTGTTTGATTTCTTTGTATTACAGTTTGCATTTTGTTAGCTAATTTTGGATTGTATGTTTGAAGTCTAGGCTGCATTGTACTTGGGGTCTGGTCTTCTTGTTCATGTAATCTTGAACATTGTCTGGTGTACATTTTTGCTTCGACTGCTTCCTTTTGAAATACTTTCACGTTGACTTTGTTGCTCCTGATATGTATACATGTGTGCATACATATGTATATATGTATGTGGTTTGATATTGCCTCTAGTTGTATTGGTCTGATTTCTTTGAGTCACCTGAGTTGCTTCGAGTTAAACTACAGCTTTTACTCTTGTATGTACATGTGCACCGGTTCATGTTTGGGCTGTTTGTGTACATTTATGGGTTGTTGCAGCCACTTGAGTCTGGTTATGTTGATTTGGTCGAGACTCATATGCACTTGAGTTGAATCCAGCTTTTGGCTTGGGTTTGACCTTGTGCACACTTGTCCCTACAATTTTATCAAGTGTATATCGGTGTGCACGGCTGTGTGGCATGTACAGTGATACACTGTGCATGTCACAAGTTGTTCGTGTAAAATGAATTCAAAATAAATGATGATGAACAACCCAAATAACTGAGGCAAATAACATTTTCAAAAACACACTTTAATTTGCACTGCAAAATATTTTCTTTTTCAATTTTACTGCGTCAATGTTTATTTTGCAGATAGCTCAGATGCTGGATTCAGGCTGGAACAAAGTTGAAGATAAAATACAAGTGAATGAGTGATATGTAGTGAGGTGAACATTGTAAAGTGAAATTTGTGATGTAATCGAAATTGTATTGTAATTGAAAGTGTATATATGTAGTGAGAGCTCAAATTTGTACTATTCAAAATTGTAATAAAATATTTGTTTAAATATGAATTCTGTGTTTTTTATTTTATTCATCAAATATTTATTTAATTATGTGAAAAATAAAATAGTACAATAAAAAATACATTTAAACGAATATATATATATATATATGTTTATTATCGTCAAGCAAAAATCATATACTAGCATATTCTACAATCTCCTCTTTTAGATTTTGAATTTATTAAATGTATTTGGCCATTGATGAAATCTATTTGCTCCCACTATTTGAATGCTCCCTCTCTACAACAAAGCTCCCCTTTCATATATGCATGAAAATAAATAAAAATATGCAAATGAATCTAGATGAGAATATGCAAATAAAAGTTAAAATATTTGACCGTTATTTGCCAAAATCTTAACTTTTCTCTCCCCCTTTTGTTATCAGCAAAAGAGCAATAGTGTTAGAAAAATATAGATAAAGTGATAGACATTAATACAACATTAATACCCAATCGAGTATAAATATTAAATTTCAATAAAAAATCAAACAAAAATCATAAATACTCTATTAGGCGCATATTCCACATTAGAGTGATATGGGTGATGTCGGTATATAAAACCATATGGTTGTGTCTATTTGTGGTATATTTATATCAGGAATTTGAATATCTACAAACCATGCATAACCGTTAGGACTTTTAAATGAGATTTGTAGTATCCCCAATTTTTATAAAAAAAATTCAAGCATCTTCTAACCACGCATAACCGAGAGGACTTTTAAATAGGATTAGAATCAACTCGTCTATTTAATAATCAATTTTGATATGTGTTCCATACATACATAACCGTGAGGACTTTTAAATGAGTATGAAAACACATAAACAAATATTTCAAGTAATTCATCCATGCATAACCGTGAGGACTTTTAAATGAGAGTGAATACTTAGGATGTTTTTATTGCTAAAAAATAAAATAAAAACGAATAATTTCCCGTTTAAAATACCACATTTTGACATACTATATCGGATTTTAATGAGTGACGGTCGTTAGAAATATGATAGAAATAGAGATGGTCATGGAATTTTTACCAACAAAAGTTATTATAAATCTAGTTTAAATTTTTAAAGAAATTTACTAAATATACCGTCTCAAGTCATAATATATGATTAATATCAACACTCATCATTTTTTCAATCACTATTTATCTTTTTGATAATCTGTAGGGAGTCAGATTAGTTAATGTATTCATTTAAGATCAAATCCAAAAATAAATATAAAATCAAATTTCTAAAATGTCTAATCTGAAACGAAGTCAACAAAAACTATTTTCTGAAAGGGTTTTTAAAAAAATGTCTACTAATTGAAAATCAGTTGAAATGAAAAAATATGCAGATATTTTCTTTGAAAATGATGCAACTACTGAATATCTCAACATAAAACTCGTTCTACTAGTAATTTTTCTATCAACTAGGATATCGGTGTAATCTGCATCTGAATTTCCCTTTGACTCAAGGTTATCATTAGATAGATATCATAGACCAAATCGTGGAGTTGCAAAAAATACCTTATAATCCTTTTTATAGTTTAAAAATGTGATTCCTTAAGGATTTGATTGAAAACGTGCACATAAACAACTAGTGAACATAGTGTCAGATCTAGAAGCAGTAAGGTAAACAAATATATCCACGTGTATCTAGAGTAATCATCAACCAATATAAAAACATCTTTTATCACCTAAACTTGCAATATAGTTAGTCCAAGAAAATCCATATGAATAGTTCAATGATGAAAAGATGATTAGTCAATATTTTTGCACAAATCAGAATCAAAATCATCAATTATTTCCTTATCACATAACTGGATGAATTAAATCAGATTATGGTGCAGTTTTTCACATTTAATATACCGTTCAAGATAAATGTATCGAAACCTATTTTACCTTTACAATAATTTTTCATTGTTACCCATTGTGATTCTGCCACCTTTGTACTACGCTAAGAAACTTTGATTTGTCGCCCGTCGTGTGCCTGGAACAGCCAGAATCCAGGTATCACTCTTGTTGTTCCTTAGCCTGCCACCACACCTACACGAGGAAAGATTTTTCTGACCTGTTTGTTTTTATAGGTCCATGATTGTTAGTGGAATTTTTTTTGAAAAATATGTTCTTGTAGACCCAAAACAATCTATATTTGTTCCTTTCGGCACCCAGATTTGTTTGACTTTAAGGGATTTTATATTCGTGCCTTTTGGAACCCAAATTGGTATGGTTTTCACGTGTTTAGGTATATACCAACAATTATTGTGATTGTGTCTCCACAAATCATGCACTTGGAGTTGACTTGACTAATTTCGCTTCTAGGATGTTCAGATTGAGTATATCCAAGTCCTTATCAAATAGGATTAACAGTTTGTTTCCCTAATAACATATTTAGTGATTTTTCTCTTTTGGAGCATTTCCCTAAAGTTGTAGACAATTGTTGCACTTGTGTTTTGAGAGATTCATTTTCATTCAATAATAGAGTGCATTTTTTAATAGAATTTTCTCTCCTAGTATTTTCACTTTCTTTCAAAATCAGAATTTCATTTTCAAGTGACTTAATTTTTGTTTCTGATTTTTTAATTTATTCTTTGAATGATGGACACTTATCACACTCAGGGCACTTGTTTTGATAGTTTTTAACCAATTGATCAAGTTGTTTATTTAATTCTATCAAACCATCTCTTTGTGATTCAATTTTAGTGTACTTCTCCCTAAGTCTTTCAAAATAGCCATTTATTTCATGAAAATATATAAGCAATTCCGAATGAGTAAGTTTTGATAACTCGCTTGGCTCGTCATCATCACTGTCAGTTGTTTCTCTTTGAAAGATACAGTGTCTCTTTTTCATTTTCACTGCCAGTGCTTTCATCAGTTTCATCCCAAGTAGCTGCAAAACTTCTCCTTTTCGGTTTCTTTCCTTGGCTGAGTCGATTTTGAGGACAATTTGTCTTGATATGACCAGGTTTATTGCACTTATGACATATGATCTCCTGCTCTTCTGAATTGTCTAGTACTTTGACTATTCTTCTTTACAATTGTTGATTTAGAGCTAGATTTCCATATTTACGGTTCCACTTTTTGAATCTCTTTATTATCAGTGCCAATTCAGCTGCTCCATCATCATCATCACTTTCTGTTGTTCCTTTAAGAGCTATTGATTTCTTTCGAGTATCACCTCCTTCACGTTCTTCCTTGAATTTCATTTCTAGCTCATAAGTGGTGAGATTTCCAATGAGTTCTTTAGTTTTAACTTATTTCAAATCCTTTGATTCTTGAATGGCAGTAACTTTCGCTTCAAAATTTCATGGAAGGACTCTGGGGATTTTTCGGACTATTTCCAATTATGTGTATGGTTTTCCGAGAGCTTTTTATTTGTATACCAGATTAGAAAGTCATCCATACTCTCTTTGACATTTTCATCCTTGGCCATTGTGAAGTTCTCGTATTCGCTACTAAGCATGGCAAGATGAGATTCTTTGACTTGAGAGGTTCCTTTGTGAGTCACTTCAAGTGTGTGCCAAATTTCCTGCGCAGTTAAACAATGTGAGACACGATTAAATTCAATTTGATCCAATGAACATATAATAGAATTCATAGCTTTAACATTAGCATTCTGTAGTTTATTTTCAAGATTTGTCCATTGATCCATCGATTTTTCAATTTCTTGATTATCTACCCCTACAGTTGGTGTCCTATATCCTGTCTCAAAAATATTCCAAGCATCAATGGTTTTTAGAAAAAATTTCATTCTATTTTTCAAATATGCATATTCCCATTGAACATGGGTGGTCTAACTATGGACAAACCCTCAGCAAAAGCATTATTAAAAGAAGCCATTTAAAAAATAAAAATTTTAAAACAAAAATTGGTTTTTGAAAAATCAAATTTAAAAAAAAAATGGTTTTTGTTCCTAGCTCTAATACCACTTGTAGGATCGATTTCACCCTAGAGGGGAGGGGGTGAATAGGGTGATACTAATAACAAAAATTTATGCGGAAATATATATAATAATTGCAGCACAACACAGATTTACCCAGCTTCGGCAAACCCTGCCTACGTGCTGCCCCTAAGGTTTCTACTAGAAATTAAGTAGTCAGACGCTTACACACGTAAACTTGCAACACCCGCTATCGACTATCCTAACTCTACGCTCAAAACCCTGCCACAACTCAGCCATTGAGTTTCGAATTCTCAAACTACGCCCCGTAGTTTGTCCTTAGTCACACGACTAGAATATTGCACAATTTTTAAAGGAATACAAAATAAAAGTTAAACTAAAACAATTAAAACCCTAAAACAATAAGCCCAAACAATAAAAAGCCGACCCAAAATAATTAAAACTTAAAACAAAAGATAACTCCTCTTCTTTTTTATTATCGGCCGCTTTGTTTCTTCTCGTTCCTCTTCCAAAAGCTAGGGCTTTGTAAAATTGAAGACGCCGCTTGTATTTGATCAATTATAGTGATTATTTTGCTTTGTTTGGCTTGGTCAATCGATTCTTTGGCTTTTATAGCTTGCGGTCGCTTCAATTTTCGAGTTCAAGTGAATAGAAATTGGTATGTAATTTTTGCTTGATTTCACTGTTGATTTGCTTAAACTCGATTGCTTTCCTACCGATGATGATATAGGAATTTATAGGGATTAAAACCCTAAATTATCGTTCGTATTTTTTTTGTTTGAATTCATCACGTTGCTATGCTCGGCCATTGATTGTCAATTGAATGCTTGTGATAACTTCTGACTCCTTCATTTGTTTACACGTCACAGATAAATTTTTACTTGCTTGAGTCGGTTCCTTCTTTTACTCCAATGACTTTGTTATTTGAACTTTGATATGGTCTAGACTTTTTCAATTCGTGTTATCACCTGGCTTTGATTTTGGCATTTAAACTTGACATGTTCATTTTGAAATCCCTGTGACATTGACTTTGTTTGAACTGTTGTAGATCATTTCTCTTCGAACCATGACTTGATTTTTTTTCCTATGACTATATTCACACTACTGGCTACTAATAATTTTCTAGATTTCCATAACACACGGTTTCACTATCATTTCATTGTTGAAACTATTCCTTGGCTTTGGCATTTTGAATTTTTGATAATATTTGTTGATTTCGACTTGCTCATCATTTGCTTATCACTTTGAATTTACGGCTTGATCATTTTTACTGTATATTTGTGTATCACTCCATGTATATACATACATATATGTATGTATATATGTGTGTGATGGCTCGACATTATTTCTAGTTTCATGTTGAATTGTCCACTGCTCTCATTGCTATTTTGAGCCATTTCATTTACCTGGTCTGGTTGCACCCCATTCCTGAACTGATATTGCCATTTCAACTCCATGTATATACATATATATATATATGCATTTAATCTGGACTGACCATGTGTTATATGATCTGGTTATTGCAGTCTTTATTGTTATGTGGTCTGGTCATTTAAGTTCATCTTGTTCTTATGCATTTGTGTCTTCATGTTGATTGGTCTGGTTTGAAGTTTGGTTTCCTTGCAATGCTTTGAGTCTGTGTATATGGACTTGTACATGTCTTGTATACTTGGTTCTGTGATTACTGTTCCCTGTTATGTTTTTGCCTCACTGTTCTGATTTGAAACCATGTTGTATGTGTTCACTATACATATCTTGATGTCCAAATGGGTTGATTGAAATGTTGAGTTGCTTTGCACTCTGCACTGCCCTGGTATGGTGCACTTGTGTCATCACTACTGTGTGGCTTTGAGCATTGCCTTGACCATCCATGCTTATACCTGACCTTGTTTGATTTATTTGTATTGTAGTTTGCATTTTGTTAGCTCATTTTGGATTGTATGTTTGAAGTCTAGGCTGCATTTTACTTGGGGTCTGGTCTTCTTGTTTATGTAGTCTTGAACATTGTCTGGTGTACATTGCTTACTTCGACTGCTTCCTTTTGAAATGTTTTCACGTTGACTTTGTTGTTTCTGAAATGTATACATGCATGCATACATATGTATATATGGATGTGGTTTGATATTGACTCTAGTTGTATTGGTCTGATTTCTTTGAGTCACCTGAGTTGCTTCGAGTTAAACTACAGCTTTTACTCTTGTATGTACATGTGCATTGGTTCATGTTTGGGCTGTTTGTGTACATTTGTGGGTTGTTGTGGCCACTTGAGTCTGGTTATGTTGATTTTGTCGAGACTCGTATGCACTTGAGTTGAATCCAGCTTTTGGCTCGGGTTTGACCTTGTGCACACCTGTCCCTGCAATTTTATCAAGTGTATATCGGTGTGCACGACCTTGTGGCATGTACAGTGATACACTGTGCATGTCACAAGTTGTTCGTGTAAAATGAACTCAAAATAAATGATGACGAACAACCCAAATAACCGAGGCAAATAACATTTTCAATAACACACACTTTAATTTGCACTGCAAAATATTTTCTTTCTTAATTTTGCTGCGTCAATGTTTATTTTGCAGATAGCTCAGATGCTAGATTCAGGCTGGAACAAAGTTGGAGATAAAATACGAGTGAATGAGTGATATGTAGTGAGGTGAACATTGTAAAGTGAAATTTATGATGTAATCGAAATTGTATTGTAATTGAAAATGTATATATGTAGTGAGAGCTCATATTTGTACTATTCAAAATTGTAATAAAATATTTGTTTGAATAAAATATTTGTTTGAATATGAATTCTGTGTTCTTTATTTTATTCATCAAATATTTATTTAATTATGTGAAAAATAAAATAAACAATAACAAATACATTTAAACGAATATATATATATGTATGTATGTGTATATATATATATTATCATCAAACAAAAATCATATACTAGCCTATTCTACAAAAAGTATGAATTTTGGATTTTGAATGGGTAGTTTTAATTAAATTGGTAGCCTTGAATTTTGTTTGTAAACATGATTACATATGTTGAAAAAACCCTAAGTAATAACTTTGAACCAATGAAGTTTAAGAAAAAGGGTAAATTTGATTTGAATTGGCTCTAATTCTATACATCTGATTTTTATATGATAAGTTTGGATTGATTTGATTATTGAAAAGTAGACGAATACATTGTTTTGGATTTACCAAGATTTTGTTCTATCAACTTTAAATATGCATAGTTTGTTGATTGAAGTATATGTAGGTAATTTAATTGGTATACTATATATAATTGATGGAATAAAACTACTTGGAGTTATGTATAAAAAATGAAAAGTGTAGCCAAACACTTGATATAAATGAATTTAACATGTATACTTGAATCTACGAAGTAGATGAACAATATAGATAAAACGAATAAGTTACCAGACTTAAAAATACATATTCAATCATCTTAATTTGTAATCAGATGTCTGAATTTCAGAAAATACAAGACCAAAAGGAATTAGTTCAAATATGACTAGATTCAGACGTTTGAACTACTACTCATATGTCTGAACCACTATTCACACGTCTAGAATTGAAGTCGGACGTCTAGATGGTCAGATGCCTAAACACCTATAGCAAATTTTTGTACATGCAATCAGACGTTTAGACCAAAATCCAGATGTTTGAATTACTACAAACTTGGACCTGGTACATGCCAAGCAGGATGGATTAGGAAAACTTATGCCCATTTTCTCGACTTGCGGGAGTTCACGTAGTTGCATGGAGTTATGGGATAAGCGGGATTGGTTTCACACTATGAGATGCACCTGGGTTCACACTTCATGGCATGCTAAACATGGCACTCAATAAAGCAAATTATTATATCGCGACGAGATGCTCTTATCATTACTGTAGTGCTCTCGATCTCACATTTTAATGTGCTGGACAATGGGAAAGGGAGATGGAGACATCCGTAATGGTAGGGCTATATGGTTTATGAGGGAGTCATTTTTTTTAAATGACTTCTTAGCTTTAGGTTGAATGATATAGAGCATAGGGCACATTTACCATTAAGAAGTTACACAAACGCTTTGGTAGGTCGTAAATCATCGAGGTTGTATACTCGATGCATATCCAGATATTACGATGTTTGCTCAGTGTGTACGTGCAGTATAGCATTGAGAAGGTTAACTCAATGTATGGCCAGCCGGTTTACCTTTAAGACCGTATACTATGGATATTCCTAGGTTTACTTAGTTTCTGGATGTCCAGCCTTCGGGTAGAAATTCTCAAAGATTACATTTGGGTTAAGGTGTGTTAGGGATGTTACCCGTAGCATGTAAATTGACTATTACCCGTATATAGTACACAAACACTAATGAACACACGTAGGTTGATAAATTATAACCGCGATTTAATTATTTGCTAACACCATACCACTAATGATATGCTTCACTTAGCAGATTTTGTCTAATCCTCTTCATTTTTTCCCTTTTATCTCTACACGAGGACATGCAAGTAAATCACTTGGTCAGGATATAGTGTGTAGAAAAGGATACTTAGTGCTCCAAAGCTATATTTATTTGTAGTTACTTCCCCATGTACTTATTATTATATTATATCTATCACTCGGACTCTTATGCATTGTTATTTGGAGACACTACTTCGTACTTATTATATGAACCACATTATGTTGAGACATTACCTGATTGGATTTTCACTACTTATATTTTTTTTCCTTCCGTCGCGAGATCTGAAAGTGTAGACTATTTAAATTTTATATTTGTCTCTATATCCTGTAACTCTAGAAACCTAATGATTCATACTTTTTGGCATGACTTGAGTTCATAAGGCACTTTTGTGCTTTGGATCGGTGTATCTGGAGGTGTGGGTTGTTACAACTTTTGAAAGTGGAATTATAATATTCATTTATAAGAGAATTTATAAATTGAAGAGAATTGATGTATTGTATATGTATATATGTATGTATATATGTATATGATCAAAAATTATGGAAATGATCTCTAGAATATATATATGTATATATATAAATAATATATATATATATATTTGGTAGCTAAAACGAATTTTGAAAATTTACTTTTATATATTCCAGTACTTATTGTTTAAAAATATTAGAATTTGGTTATTTATAAAGTAATATGATATATACTTGTATATGTAAATGGTTATCAATTATATGAAATGATGTTGTAAAGAAAAAGAGGTATAACTATTTTAGAAAATAACGATAGTTATTTCGAATTTAAATATATTTTCGGTGCTTAATATCAAATTATTGATATTAAAGGAAAATGATTGGTTTTGAAGTTAAAATATAAAACTATAAAGGCAAGTGAAATATAGCTTGAAAGGTTTGTTTTATAGTTTTTCAAATAAATGGAAAGTTATTGTGAAATGATATATTAAAGGTGAAGGGAAGTATTAAAATTTTAACATTTGATGAATTCCGATTTGGTGAATCTATTAATCTTTATTTTAAAAGTATAGGAAGAAAACACCACGTAATTGAATTATTATCTTTTAAGAAATGGATTAATGGATTCGAAGAGCAATAAGGAAAGTCGTATAGTTAAGTCATGTGCACTAGAAGTGGTCCCAGGCGCAAGCATCTCATCATCTGTCCAAAAGAAGTGGGAGCAGAGCTTGATGGAAATAGAATTGCTACTTTTGGATATAGATCGTCATAGTGTATATTTTGGACATTAAACCTCAGTAAGTGTAATAAATCTATTATGGTGTTGAATCCATCCAAAGGATCGAACCATTTATCTATGATTGTCATGATTTGTAATTTATTATCTAGGTGTTGGGTCCTTTAGTGACATGCATGTACTAAATCTATTGGGGTATTAATTTATTTTGAATATATTGGATAACTCGTTATGGGATTATGTTGAATGAAGACAAGATTATGGATCAGATGTGGAGGAGTGGACTGGGCAAGATTTTGTTGTATGCCTCTCGATAGTCCAACAATAATGAATTATTGTCCATCTTATAACATAAGAATCTCATATGCCTTTGTTGAAGATTTTGATCTCCCTTCCTAAATAAATAATACTCTTCATGCTCATTGACATGCCACTTAAACATATGACTCTAGAAGATAATCGGTAATTGGAAAGGAAAATTTTGAATTGATAAGTGGAGATGATATTTTGTTTAAAGGAAGTTAGGCCGAAATTATTCTGTTGATACAGCATAAAGAAGAGGCAATAACCTAATGGAAAAGTAAATGATTTAAAATTTATATGAAGAAGATTGGACCAAAAACATACTTCAAATATTGAAAATTTTAAAGATATGGTTGAATTAGAGTTTCCCTTGGAAAAGTGGATAGTAAAAGAGTCATTTGTGTTATTGGAATTTTAATTGTTTGGATCCTGTTACCAATCGATCAAAGAAAAAAATTAGGATGTACTTGGAAAATTTATTTTGGATGGCATAGAGTGTGTTATGTAATAGCGTCTCGATAACCCAATATTATTCATATGTGATCCAACTCGGTGATCGATCCATATATTAAATTTTGGAGTAGTTGATATTTGCAATATTTCATAACAATACCATTGTAGTAATAAGCAAAGATAGAGGTGAATGCCATTTGGAATGCTTTCTTATTTGGTACCACTAACATAGGTAAGTTGAGTTGATTTATGGAGGGTATCGTTGATTCGACATTGCAGGTAACGTTACACCATTTATGTTGTATGGCTTTAATGGATGTTGTTCTCTGAGCAAGTGATTGTTGTCTTACTATATATATTTTAGGTAATAGTTATAGGTTATCGATACTTAAGTGATAGTTGTAACTGCAAATATATAGTTTTGGATTGGGTGTGACATGAGTTCGATAACAAGTTCACTATGCTATAACATTATCCATTTCAAATATTCCTAGATATGGTTTAGCAGTACGGTGTTATCCTAAATTGTTTGTTGGACCGGTATGGAGAGACACAATCCCATATTGAGTTGTCTCAACCATAATACAGTAAAAGTAAAAAAGATAAGAGGTTAGGATTATGAAAATATGACACTAATTGGATTGTATAAAGAAATGATTGAATTTGGATTCCATAATGCAAAGGATAGCCCTCACTAAGTTAGTGCTAAGATCTTGTGTGAAGGCATTAACGTTTATCAATGTTGGAAGAAGCACCATTAGTATGCTGGTGTAAAGAGAAGTATTGGAGTTCGATTTATCACTAGTGCAAAATTGACATGTTGCTTCAATCATTTTACCCCAGTTGCTTCGGTTCCTCGACCGATGCATATGAAGACGAAGCAAGAAACAAAAATATGTTGCTTCAGTTGTTTAACCGAAACAAAAACACGTTTTTGCTTTAGTTATTTAAACAACCGAAGTAAATGAGGTTCACCTTTTGCTTAGGTCATCACATGACAACCGAAGCAATTGAATATATTTTGCTTCGGTCATCACATGACAACTGAATCAAAAAATGAACTAGCTAGTTAATGCTTCACGTTATTTTCTTCGGTTGTTAGGTGACAACCGAAGCAATTAATGTTATTTTGCTTCGGTTGTCACATGACAATGGAAACAAATTCTTTCTTTATTCTACAAATATCGACATGCTAATGAAGCTAGATCCATTAGTAGTATTATTGAATAGGTATTAATAGTCATATTATTAAAGGACATTGTAAAAACTAATCGAAAACACATTAGAAAAGCACTAAAAGCAACTTTAATTGCAACCATAAACAATAGCATTCGTTGCGATTAATGGTACAACATCTTTTATATCCAACATTACATGAATACTTTATGCATATTACCAAGAACACTAGTATCTTCAGAATATTATATTAAATATATTTTCTCAAAATTTAGTAAATGCTTTGCTTGAAGGTCAATATTTTTAAGACTTTGAAGTAGTATCCTTATAGTAGCTTCATAATAAAACCTACAGCAAACCCGCACGGAAACCTAGCAAGTCGCCTAACATAAAGGTTGAACCTATAAAAACATGGTGTGTAGCCTATCTTAGAAATACACATATGATGATGATGTTACTCCTCTTCACATTGAATGTGAATTTTACTGTAAGGAAATTTTTCCAAAATGAGGTTGTAGAATGAACCATGTTATATCAATAAACTTATAAAATGGACAAAATTTGTTATAAATTATCTTGGAACTGAATATGTATTGTAGAAAAATCAAATGAACAAAGGGTACTGGAGTATTTTAATTGTGCATGAATCAAAAAATAGTAACAATTTTTTTTCCAACTTTGCAATCAAACCTTAGACATAATAATAAAATAAACAAACACGTTGTCATAATTCCAAATAATCTACCAACGGCTAGGGTGAAATAGGAGAATTAAAGAGTCATGAAATTGAAAAAAAAACATTGCAAAATAAAGGCCACAAAAAGAATGATAGCCATTAATCTACCATCAAAGCATAAAAGAGAAGACAAAGTTTAAGGAGAAGACGTAAGAGAAAGAAAATTTTACCTCCTGTGATGTAGATTTGGCGATTAGTTTGAGGATTTATTATTGATAAACTCCAAAATGGAATGATGTAAATGGAAATGGGAACTGGAAGAGTTCCATTGGAATTCAATTGAAATAAATTTGTCATCAATTTATTAAACGTATTTGTTTGTACCAAAATTGGGCACAACACTCTTCGGAAGTATTTGAAGAGATAAAATGAAGAAAGTAAATGTAAAAAGAGGATTATCTAACAAACACTCCAAATAATAATCAGAAAAGCAGCAAAGGAACATAGAGATTTAGAGTGGTTCGGCGTGTTTTCTACGTCCACTATGAAATGATTGACTTTTATTAACTTTTGCTTGCTGGTTACAGCAGATTACAATAGTAAATTTCGAGTACAACAGTGATTTTTGAGTGCAACAATGGTTTCAGCAGAGTCTGGACGTCAATGAGCCAAAAGATCCTTTTTCTATAGGCTCTAGGGTGCTATTTATAGGCTTAGGGTGCAAATATCTCGCTCAGATCTCGGGAGACCTCTTCTGGCACGTGGGTGAGCCCACACGATCTATCCTATGCAGTGTGCGCTCGATCTGCGATCGATACGAACGAATTTCGTATCGATCGTAATCTGGCCCAATCGAGTCCAAATCGATCGTGAACGTTCCTAAGGATGTATGCAAGCTCCTGTGAAAATTTGGTGGCATTTGAACTTGTAGATTTTGAGTTATGATCGATGCAAGTTCGAATTTATCAAAGGTTGTCTTCCTCGTATCGATCTGTTCGCATCGGTCCAAGCACGTGCCTGTATGCTGACATGGCACTAGTCTCTAGGATCGATCCACATTTTATGCCGAATCGATTGAGTATTTCCAAGGTTTACACCTCGTTCGTATCGATTTGACTTGGCCCTGTTCGTACCGATCGATTGCATTATTATGTTCGCATCGATCGACTACATTGTTCTGTTCGTATCGATCGACTGCATTATTATGTTCATATCGATCGACTGCATTCCACTTCGTATCGATGGTATGTTGTGATTTCGTATCGATTTGTGGTTGATCGATACAAAGCACGTTTGAATCTTAATCGACACGAATTGGACATTCGTGTCGCAGTCGATGGATACGAAGTAGGAGGGTCCGGATGGATACGAAATAGACTCTCTTGCCGCTGATCGATATGAAGTGAGCTTATTTGCTGATGGATACGAAGAAGACTGTTTCGATGGATACGAACAGAGCGGTTGCATGGCGATGGATACGAATAGACGGATGCATGATGGATACGAAATCGACCATTGCGAAATGATGGATACAGCCTGATCGATGCGAAATGATGGATGTGAGTGAGTTGATTTCCTTGGCTTGCATTGATCATATCTTGAGCATACGAACTCAGATTGACTCGAAAATTGGAGCGTTGGCTTTCACAGCTTTGCTTGTTATGTCTTGTCAATTGTAACTCGATTCGGGCTCGGACAAAACTCATCGATATCCATAGTGAGCCGGCGTATAACCTATCTTCGGGACAGGCTGTTCTCGGTTTCCAGTTAAGTTCTTGGTATCACGGCCTTGCCAAAAGGTGGGATAACATTTGCCCCTCCAAAGTACGTCTTGTGAGAACACGACGTGCTTTGAAAAGCTGCAATCTTCATTCTGAAAAGTTCCATCTGACTTGTTAAGCGGTTATCGTATTTTTGTTGAAAGCTGTGACCTTTTATTGATCCATAAAAACATAAGTCATGAACCATAGACTGCCAATTGTTGTACCGTTAACTATTGCAATTGATCGCTGTACGATAGTGATCTGTCGTTTGTTGTTGTAATCGTCACCAAACAAGTATTCAATTCCTGCGAATTTTAAAGATTGGATGTTAGCCCATTATACAATAATGTATGTTAGTCTGACTTTCGTTAACATTCGTATGTTCACGAGTCGTTGTCAGGCTTTATATATCGAATTTCGTATTGACCCTCTCCTAAATCAATGTGAAGTTTGATTTGTAACAACGCTTGACGGTTGTTTTGGTGTGTCCCTTCGTATCGATCCTCTCCTGGATCGATTCGGGATGAATGAACGTAGATTTCGTATTGATAGAGTCAAATGGTCCAGATATTATTTTGCAATGATCTTCGCGTCGATAGACTTATGAGGGATACGAATATTCCAACTGGTCCTCTGGGTATTATTCGTATCGATGGATATGAGTCTTCATGGGCTATACGTTGATGGATACGAATAAAGCAGTTCATATCGATGCATTTCAGATGGACTCGAATGTCGATAAGACTCGAGTTGATGGATACAAATAGCTCCTTTCGTATCGATCATGGGAGAAACCTGTGTCTACCGGTCGAGACAACTGGGAGGCGAATCATTTCTCTTTGGTTCTTGGGTCCATATAAAAGCGTTTTGTACTTAGAAGAATTCTCTCTGTTTTCATTTTACTTCCAGCCCTTCGTATCGATAAAATTTCGAAAGCAAGAAAACTGCATTTGCCTTCAAACCGACCCAAGTTTTAATCCCCCGAACTAATTACTCAAATTAGGTAATTAATCGACGAATCCATGTAGATATTGAGGGGACTCGAGATTCAATGCCAATTCATTCAAAGTCACGGCCTATTTCGGCGTTGTCGATGCTAGAGTTGGTTCGTAGCGAGGTTAAGGAGAGAGTAATGGCATTTGTGTTTGTCGGAGAAGAAGGAATGAGGAGGGATATGAAGGAATTGGTGGAAGGTTGCTTGGCCTTAATTTCGCACCGATGAAAGGAAGGAGAAGATTTGGCTTCGTATCGATTTAAGGCGTAGGGTTCGTATCGATGAAGAATTGACTGATGAATGGTGAAGTTCATATCGATCCAGGGTAGGCGATCGGTACGAATCTCACAATGTTCGATCGATACGAAATGTTATATTACCCGATCGAGCCGAAGCCAGCAATCCTCGATCGATTCGAAATGCCACACAACCTGATCGGTACGAGGCCGCTGAGTCTCGATCGATACGAAGTTAATAAACTTTTGATCGATACGAAACTAGAATTTCTGACTGATACAAAATTAAGGACTTTGTAATGAACGATCCAAGCTTTGACTTTAATGGATACGATCTTTATGCAAAATTCGAACACTTGACTCCGGTGGGCTTCGGCCTTGCATAACTGGACTTAACTGTTAAACTGCATACTTGACTGCCTTTCGAAGCTCGTCGATGGAATTGTAACTTGAAACACTTAATAAACTTTTACTTGGGTCAGCCTCCAAAGTCTGGGTAACACGGTTGTGATGGTTAGTGACGACGGTCACTCCGGTTGAATCTCGAAGTCTTATCATTCGAACACTTTTCTATTATTTATGTAATGTATTATGCATCACATAGCACTACACTGCACATTCACACATTTCACACTGGGGAACACACGGGCTTATTATCGTCTAATGATGGTTTTTAATAAGTTGATTAGTTATGGAGTCTACAAGCTCACAACAGCAGGAGCTTCAGAGTTCATCCCCTTTAGTCCTAGAGATACCGGCCATCGCGACCGAAGTTATAGATCCAGCTCCGGACGAGCTGCCTGGTGCCAGGTTTATCATGAACCCACAAGATTCTATGCCGTCCAACGTCTTCGAAGATATGCTGGGATGAATATGTCTAAGGCATGGTCTACCGTTGGACGACGTTTTATTACCGGGACCGAATGATAGACCGCATGCTCCCCCGGAAGGGTTTGCTGCCTTCAACAGGCATTCATGTATAGCCGGGACGCTTCCTCCATTCAATCAATAAATTCGGGAAGCATTGTCCTTCTTTGGAATTGCCTCATCACAGTTACACCCCAATGGATACGCGTTGCTGAACTATCTATTCGTTGTATTCATGGAGCATCTTTTCAGACCCCCGACTCTGATCAAAATCAGATACCTCTTTAATGTTAAGAGTCGGGGAGATAGCCCTTCTTTCACATTTCTGGAAGCGGTCAGGAACTGTCAAGTTGTGACTGGTGCTTTGACCAGATTGAGCTACTTTAAAACTGAGTGGTTCTATGTTCGACGCCCACCGGGGTTTGCTAGTCGATGGTTGGCTAGACATAAGTGCTTCGACTTTTCTGGTAGTTAACAATATAGTTACAACTGGTATTGGAACTAATACTCTCTTTCCTTTACATCCGCAATTCCTTGACCTGATGGCACACATTTTAAAGTAGTAGTACAGATCCTCCAAGAAGTTCCAGGCGAGATGAGAGAAATCGAGTCGGTGCTCACCGATAGGAACTTAAGAATTCTTGGGTTAATCGAACGAAAACAAAGCATAAGGCTTGAAGGAGTGCTTAGGGCAGCCACGATGAAGCGGGTAAAGCGTAAAGCGCCAGGAGTCGTAATTGCCGAGGAAGGCGATGAAGAACACACGCCTACAAACGACGAACCTGTGGCCGGGCCTTCTGACAGTTTTCAGGGTTCAGAGGGAAGGAGAAAAGGCAAGGCAGTTGCACACAAACGTCACAAACCCTCAAGATGGAAATCCGTAATAGTGCCCCTGCCAGTCTCCGGTGTTATAATTTCGGAGGCCCCTCCCTCGCCAGTAGAGAATCCTTTCGAAGGACTTGTTGATATTCCAATCCTGGACTATTTGTCACTTCAACACGACACCGGATTGGAGGGGCTTCAAAGTGCTCTAGATTTAAGCGAGTCCCTACCCATCAGTGCAACCGACATTACCGGTTGGTCGAGGGGTTGCACACACACATACACTTCTCGGCACAACACGGTTTCCAGCCTTAAATTGTCTGCTCCGAGAATTCACTAATTCCGTTCTTCTTTTACTTTACAGATACGATGAATATGCGAGATTCTATGCTCGGCAGTCTCCATTCAGCACGCCAATCATCGAGTTCGTATTATGAGTCCTGTCGAAGGGAGGATGATAGAAACCACGATCGTGGTTATTCTAGTCAGGAACGTTACGAGAGGGATAAAGACAAAAATTACAGAGAACAAAGATAACGATCCCGATCGCGTTCTCCACCTCCTCGACTCCCTACATAACCTTCTATTCACAGCTCACATCCCTCGGAGGCCCCATGCCAAAAACCATCTTCTCATGCTCCAAGGTCTGAGTCTCAGCATCACAAAACTAAGGCCAAACCTCCAATTGTCACTGAACAAGCCATAACTGAGCCCACTGGGGAAGGGGCTATCAGAATTGCCCAGCTGAAGAAAGATTTTCCAAATATATGTTTCGACGGCTACATCTTCCCCCCTCATTTAAAGAAGATTCCCTCAGAAGCGGAGAACACAATGCATGATTACATTCATGACATCTATACCCAGTACAAAGAGTGGGTGAAAGCTGCAGAAAAAGCATCAAAGGTGGCCTTTGAGCGGGCAAAGACGGTCGAGAAACTAGAAACTGAACTTGCTCAAAAAGACCGGATCATTCAAGTGCTTAATGATGAAGCCGAATCCTCTCGGAAATCAGAAATAGAGGCCACTCAAAAGGTCGATGAGGCAAACTTGGCTA
This sequence comes from Allium fistulosum, assembly GCA_030737815.1. Taxonomy (NCBI): domain Eukaryota; kingdom Viridiplantae; phylum Streptophyta; class Magnoliopsida; order Asparagales; family Amaryllidaceae; genus Allium; species Allium fistulosum. The sequence goes on along the minus strand of CM060908.1, from coordinate 633,326,212 downwards.
TGGAGAGGATGAGGCAGACACACTTCGCTTTGGTGGAGCAGATGGGCCACCGAAACACCACAATTACCCTTGAAAGGGATGCTGCTCTGAAAGAACTTAATGAGCTCAAAGCCAAATTTTCCAAAATCACCAAGGAGAAGGATGATGCAAATAGAGCAGCCCAGGAGGCATGTGAACAGGCCGTAGTGCTTCGGGGCGAGCAGGATGCGGCAATGACTAAGGTTCGGGAGGTGGAGACTAAGGTCGAGGAGGAATTCCAAATGGCGGAGTCTAGGCTAGAAGCTGATATTGAAGATCTCATCATTGTTTATAATGCTAACATCTTGAAGCATAGAAATCTAGCCTGGCTCGATAATTATCCGACACATCTATACAACGCCTGGGGCCGATTAGTGGGGGATGAAAAGGCTACCTACCAAGCTGAATCGATTGATGAGTTCGAGCTCGAGAACCGGGTGTTGAGTGAAGACGAGCAGAAAGTTCTCCACGATGCCATGATTTCATATGAGAAAGAGAAGCTTGGCGCTCGGCATTTGGAAGTTGGAGAAGGTTCCGGCGTCGAGCATCATGATACAAGTTCTGAAACTCCTGTGTCGACTCAGCCCGAATCCATACCCGCGGTTGATCCCCAGCCCATTCCTACTTATAATCAGGATCAACCACAGATGTCTCCAGCTCGCGAGCAAGTCTCTGAGGTAGTTCCGCCACCCACGAGCCAAACTGAGGAAGGTACTTTGAACATTCTCTATGCTTATCCAAAATCAGAAGCGTCACTTGAAGTAATTATTAACAGTTCTTCTTTTTGCTTTTATCCGGTGATTGAAGATACACCGGTTGTGCCTCCTGCAACTCAAGAACCACATCATATATAGGAGGCCATTATAACTGAAGCGACCACCACAATGACCACAGCACCGACTGATGGAGCGCAGGGGAGCACACTTATTTTTGATGAGCAGATGATGGAGGAACTCCTCGGTCATCACAGTGATCCTTTTGCAGATTTTCCGTTCGTTATGGGTGGAAGTGCACCAATGACAAGTTCTTTGGCTCTAACTGCGGGAGTTCCTAACGATGCGCAAACGCTTCCTGAGGAGGAAATCATAGCTAAAATCAATGCTGAAATGGAGGCAGCCACACAGGGAAGTGGTTTTGGCGGTGGAATGGATGGACCTGATCCAGCCCCTTTGCGGATGATATCTCCGGGAGGACCGATCATTGAGACAAACGCGCCTGCCCCACCTCCTTCTGTTGATCCTGTCCCTCCGACTCCGCCTGCAGGAAGCGTTCCAATACATTTGAGTTCGGAGGAGGAGGATGATATAATGCCCCCGACTGGAGATCGACCGCCGAAAGGCAAGGGCTCAAAAGGAAAACCGAGTGAGAGCTCCAGCGGGTCCACACCGAAGAAGAAACCAAGGAAGAAGAAAGAATAGATACATATCTTCGGCTTATTTTTGAGTAGATAGGAATTTCTTTAGCTTTTGTTGGCCGTGTATAGATGCGGGTTCGGCCCCTGCTAGTAGAATTTTTGGGATAAACTTGTACTTAGTTTTCTTCCTCAAATAGTTGAAATGAAATTCCACTTTGTCTTTAACTCAATTTTCGTTTATTTTGCTTAAGTATTTCAGCATTTGAACTCCAGTACAGTATATTTGTTGAGTTTTGCCCTTGGGATTAGACCCAAGTTTAGTCGTTAAGTCCTGAGATCACGACTACGAGTGATGACTGAACGTCAAGCTGGACTCCGATGCTGCACTGTCTCAATCAGTGATTGATGCTTAAGTTCTGCCCCCAGTTTCAGGGACGAACTGCAAGATCAAGTGGCAATTGCACTCCGCTTTCAACTCATCGAGCTTAACATCGTCGATTTGATGCTGAAAATTCGAGTGGTCGAATCGCACTCGCTCATCCATTGACGATTGCATCCACATTCCGGGGATTTGCATTCGTATGTCGACAGTCGGGCTCGCCTGCTTGAGTTTCAAGGAAACGTCCACGCTCCGGGGACTTAAGTCATTTCCATGGGTGGTCAGTCACAACCACTTAATGTTTGTAACGATGTCCACACTCTGGAGACTTTTGATAGATTTATGGGTGGTCAGTCACACCCGATCTGCATTTACACTCTAACCACGCTTCGGGGACTTAGAGTTGTTTTATGGACGGTCAATTCCAATCCGGTTTGCATTCAACTCCAATCCACTCTCCGAGGATTTTGAGTCAACGTTTATACTCTAATTCGCGTTCTGGGAATTTGGAGTTGGTGTTTATGTTGACACTCCAGTTCACACTCTGGGAATCCGGAGTTAGTTAATGTTTATACTCCAGTTCGCGCTCTGGGAATTTGGAGTTAGTCAATGTTTATACTCCAGTTCACACTCTGGGAAATTGGAGTTAGCCGAAAGATGGTCAGTCACATCTGTTCAGGCTTTAGGATTTCGTTCGCACTTTGGGAATGACGAATCTATCAGGATCGTGGATGATTGGTTCACATCCACCCTGAGTTAACAAGCGAGGTCGTTAGATGGACGGATCCATCCTCCTCAAACTTGGTCAAGATACGAGCGAAGTCGTTAGGTGGATGGATCCACCCTCTTCGAGATCGTATTTGTAAGTTTATACTCCAGTTCACACTCTGGGAACCTAGAGTTGGTTAAAGGATTGTCGTGTATCAATCCTTTTTTGACTTCAGTGTGATGACTTGCCCCCGAGCTCGGGTATCATCTAGCGAGTAACTAGTCGTATCACGGTCACTCCCTATTTGAATAAATTCCACCAATGGGTGGAATTTAGCTCTCCGTGCATAGTGATAGTTGTATGTCGCATTCAATAAATCACAGCTCTGTCTCGAAGAGATTGCATTTTATTGCTGAAATAAGAAAATATGGCAAAGATCAGTTGCCTTATTACAAATTCAAATTTCGAAATGCAAAAACAAATTGCAAATGAAAAATAAACTGAATAAATAAACAGAGCCTGCCATGTGTAGTAGCGACGAAGGCTTTCGCTGTTCCAGGCTCTCGGAAGAGTGAGACCGTCAACGGTCGATAATTTGAATGTACCATCTCCGAGCTTTCGTTCGATAACATATGGCTCTTCCCAAGTTGGCTTCATATGCGAAGGGACCGGATAAATTCTCTTAAGGACGAGATCGCCGAGTTCAAAGGTTCGGGGTCGGACCTTAGCATTGTATAATCGGGCGACTCGACTTCGGTATGCGGCTGCCCTCAAATCAGCCTCTTCACGCTTCTCATCTAATAAATCTAGAGATTCGGCAAGTAATATAGCATTTGTCTTCAGATCATAGTATGTCACACGATGAGAAGGCACTTCTAACTCGACTGGAATAACAGCTTCTGAACCATAAGAAAGAGAAAACAGAGTGTGGCCGGTCGCGGACTTATGGGTTGTTCGGTAAGCCCATAAAGCCATAGGAAGTTCATCGACCCATTTTCCTCCGGCCTTTTCCAGTCGTTTCTTCAGAATAGACTTTATGATTTTATTAACAGCTTCAACTTGTCCATTCGCTTGAGGGTGTGCAACTACGGAGAATATTTTCTGAATGTGGAACCTTTGAAGGAAATCTTTAAATTCGACACCGTCGAATTGGGTCCCGTTATCAGTGATGATAGTATGTGGGAGACTAAATTGGTAGATGATGTTGCGCACTACAAAGTTGATCACCTTCTTTGTTGTGATTGTAACAAGGGGTTCAGCTCCCGCCCACTTGGTGAAGTAATCAACTGGTACGATGGCGTACTTCGCACCACCTATGGCTAGAGGTAGAGAGCCAATAATGTTAATCCCCCATACTGCAAACGGCCATGGACTGACCATTTGAGTTATTTCGGTAGGTGGGGCCCTCGGAATCCAAGCATGCTTCTGGCATTTTTCACGCTTTCTAGCGTAGTCCGACGCATTGCGATTTACGGTTGGCCAATAGTATCCATATCTGAGCACTTTCTTGGCAAGGGCTTGCTCCCCGGTGTGATCGCCACATTCCCCTTCGTGCACATCATGCAATACGCGTTTGATTTCGTCATGAGTGATACACCGGAGTAAAGGAACAGAGTATCCTCTTCTATACATGACTCTGTTCTAAATAGTGAACCGCAAAGCTTTTCTAAGAATTTGTCTCTTTTCACTCCTGCGCTCTAGCAGGGTTCCATGCTCGAGATAATTTTTGAACGGAGTCATCCATGACTTCTTATCGCGAACAACCTCAAATATCCAATCTGTCTCCATTCGGTCGATGCTCGGGGAAGCTAATGTCTCCATGGGAACGAGTCCCATTTGTTGTGCCTCACCTGTGCTGGCTAACTTTGCTAATGAATCGGCTTTTTGATTGCACTCTCGGGGAATGCAGTAGATGGCATAATAATCGAACTGATTTAATATTTCTTGAACCCTAGCAAGGTAAACAGCCATTCTTCGGTCCTTGGCCTGGTATTCCCCCCGAACTTGACACACGACCAATTGCGAATAACAATAAATCTCCATAGCAATGATTTTCAAATCTCTGGCGAGCCTCAATCCGGCAAGTAGGGCTTTATACTCAGCTTCATTATTGATTGCACAGAAATTGAACTTTAAAGCATAGCATATAGATTGACCTTCAGGAGTTTCAAGCACAACCCCTGCACCTGAGAAACGGTCATTTGATGCACCATCGGTATGCAGCTTCCAGATATACTTGGGAGATTCACTGGTTTCGGACAAGTCCTCTGGGATGGTAAATTCAGCTATGAAATCTACTAGGACTTGTCCTTGAATGGCTCGCCTTGGAGTGTAGGTAATGTCAAACTGACTTAACTCAATATTCCATTTGAGTAACCTACCAGAAGCCTCAGGTCGCGTAAGGACTTGTCGTAACGGTTGGTCGGTGTAAACGGTGATAGGATGAGCTTGGAAATACGGACGGAGCTTCCTCGAGGCAATAACAAGACAATAAGCCAACTTCTCTAGCTTCAGATAATTTCTCTCAGCTTCGGTTAGCCGTTTGCTAATATAGTAGACCGGCTTTTGTATTCGGTTTTCCTCTCAAATTAGGGCAGCACTGATTGTGTTTTCTGATACCGCCAGATAAATGTACAATTTCTCATGACGATGGGCTTTGACAAAATTGGTCGTGTGGAGAGGTGTTGAATTCGTGCTTGGAATGCGCCCTCACATTCCGTAGTCCATTCAAAATTTCGTTTCCCTTTTTGGATCAGATCGAAGAAGGGAATGCATTTGTCAGTAGATTTTGAAATGAACCTGCTCAGTGCTGCTACTTTCCCGTTGAGGCTCTGGACTTGCTTTATAGTTCTTGGAGTTTCAAGGTTTCTAATCGCCCAGATCTTTTCAGGATTGGCTTTGATTCCTCGAGCGTTGACGATAAACCCAAGGAATTTTCCTAATGCGACCCCAAAGTGACATTTCAATGGATTAAGCTTCATTCTATAATCTCGGGGAATATTAAACATTGACTCCAGGTCTTTGATGTGGTCAGTGGAGAATCGTGACTTGACTAGCATGTCGTCCACGTATACCTCTATAGTTTTCCCAATATGATTGGCGAACATTCGATTAACTAATCATTGATAAGTTGCGCCAGCATTCTTGAGTCCAAAAGGCATAACCTTGTAGCAATAAAGTCTCATATTGGTTACGAAGCTGGTATGCTCCTGGTCGGGTAAGTGCATTGGTATTTGATTGTAGCTGGAATAAGCATCCATGAAGGATAAGAGTTCATGCCCGACCGTTGAATCTACGAGTTGATCAATTCAAGGAAGTGGAAAACTATCTTTAAGGCAGGCTTTATTTAGATCAAAGTAATTGATGCACGTTCTCCATTTCCCATTTGGCTTTCGGACAAGTACATGATTTGACACCCATTCCGAATATAATGCATCTCGAATAAATCCATTCGATTTAAGATTGTCTACCTCTTCCTTAAGGGCGGCATTCCTCTTGCATTTGTTGGCTTAACTGAGATCCAATCTTTATCATTCTAGAATCATCGCTATCATCGATCGGGACATCGATCGTCAGTTCGGCCGGAGAAGCTTGACTGTCTTTACTTTTGTCTTCATTTTCGGTGTCTCTCGGGTCAAGATCTCTTTGGAATTGGTTGGGGTGCCTAGGCCTAGGCCCATGCGTCAATTGTCAATTATCAATAAAATGGACGCAGAGAGATTCCTCTACGCCCTTTCCTTTCTCCTTTCGCTGCGCCTCACGTAGTTCAGCAACATAACAGGCTCGTCCAGCAACCCGATCTCCTTGAACGACTCCAAATCCACGATCAGTGGAAAACTTTAGAGTCAAACACCATGGGGAAGTAGCAGCCCTGAACTCGGCCAGGGCCGGTCGGCCCAAGAAAGCATTATATGGCGAGTCTATATCCAAAAAAACAAACTGCGGTATTTGGACTCTCCGGCATTCTCCAATTCCTAACTGCACTGGCAATTCCACCACTCCAGTGGGTATAGTTGCACTCCCATTGAAACCATGGATACGGTATTAACAAGGTTTCAAATCTTTAGTCTCCATTTTCATCTGTTCATAGGCTCGCTTGAACAATATATTAACAGAACTTCCACTGTCTACCAAGATCCTCTTCATCCAAGCAGGACCTACTTGAGCTGATATGACAAGTGGATCGATGGTTGGGTCTTCGATCCTATCGGCGTCTCTGTCTCGGAAGACGATGTCGTCAGTCGTCATCTTTTGTTGCTTGGCCGGTGTCACGATCCAAATTTCAGCGTTCGAAAATCGACACCCGTACTTCACTTGTACTCGTATGTCGCAGATTCAATCGTTGAAATTCGACTTGTGCCGGAGCTTATAACACAGTAAGTATAACAACACAACGGAAGAAAGAAATGAATGATATCATATACAACTCCAACAAATACAATATCCAGAATGATATACAACAATGATATCTATATGATACAACAATATCAAAGACAAGTAATAATGTTTCAGCGGAAACAACAGAAGTGATAACCCCAAATGATCTGAAAAAAGAGAATGAGTCCACCAACTCCAATATCAAGCTCGAACCACCATCACATTTCACTAAGAGAAGCAAGGTCAGTCGTGAGTAAACTCCAAAAACTGAACTAGCTCCCGATAATCTACTAAACCTGACTATCTGAAAAATCCAACTATAGACTGTCCGTGTGGAAAATTATGGGCACCCAGAGTTTAGGAAGGGAACAATAAACTCCAGGTCAGTCATGGGACCGGTGTGAGTAACAAAAACAGTTTATCTTTAAAACAAACAACAAAAGAATTTTAAACATTGAAATCTGCAATGCTTTTTGGAAAATGAAACTACCATAAGGCCTCCCGGCACACACATAATGCAATCGCACACATGGGGGAGATTTCTCCTTATGATAGTCAAACATACTCACTACGCAAAATCATTTGATATTATTATTAGTGCATAGTGCAGAAAACATTTTGAAAGTATAATATTAATCTTAGCCGGCATAGGTACCATTATATTATACCTGCTATAGCTGCCACCTGAGGTGACAGGTTATACAAATTGCAATCGTAAAGGGCTCGTATTGTTTCTTTGGATTTTCCAACAAATGGTCAGGCTAAGGAACTTCCTACTGCCACATGGGTACGCCTCTGGAGGGACGTCCCGAGAACTAACTAGCTCTCTTCCAACACAAGGCCAGGTTACCTCTTACTAGGTAACTACTACACGAGTATGCCACCCCCCGGTCGTTTGTGACCTTTATCCGAGGATCCTCGATTACAAAACAACAATCACACCGTAAATGAGATTGATGCAACCACACAGGTAAAGCATCTGGGCTCCATACCATGATACCACCTTTTTCCAGAAGGAAATGACATACCCTAAAGGGAGCGACCCTCATAACCTTGCCGCATCTTTCCTGTTTCGACCATTTCCGGGGTGTGAGGTCCGATGAGGTCTCGTCCACAAAGCTACGCTTCTTCACAAGGCCATGCTTTGATCAACAAATGATCAATAACACACAGCATCACTCAGCATGCCACACTACCAAATTGGGAGTATATCACTGATAACCTTCAATTACATAACCTCTGAGCTCGTACATCTCAGAGAAGGGTGTTAAGCTAAGAGAATAAATTTTCCGCCACCAAACAGAAATGTATTTAAAAGCAATCAGCTTTATATCTCAAAGTGTAGTGTCAGACATACAACCATACAAGTCTATTCTGGGTTCGAACAGAACCGAAGGCACTTCCAAAGAAGCCCTTGCAATCCGGGTATTCACAATCCCGATCGGACTTCCCATCACTTAGGGAATCTCTATACCGTATCTACTCAGTGCAGAGACAATCGATAGGTTATCCTATTGTTCTCGCAAACACCCGATCTTCAACACCGGTCTTCAAATGCTATCCATTCACGTCGTATCACTATTCAGAATGGGTTATATGACACCAAGTCCTCTCCCGGCTAAACCGAATAGTGAGCGCAATATTTTAAAACATATGGATATTGGGATTTCAGTTAAGTCACAATTTATTACCCAAAACTTTTCTTTCAAATGGTTTAAACACATTACCATTTTAATCTTTTACAGAAAAAGATTCATCTCACAAAGTTCACCTAGTTTCACAAAGATCTATTCATAGATTTTCAAATCGATTTCCATTTCAATTTGGATTAACTCATTAAATCTTTAAATCAAAGATTTAACTTATAGCTTTCAAAACACATTTCCAAAGATTTATTCATAACTTGGAAAACCATTTTCATTTCAAACTTGAAATTCCTTTGACACAAATTGGAAATTCATTCCTTATATGAAAGCTTCTATTATTTGAAAACAAATAGTTTTCATTTCGGAAAATCTGATTCATTTATACGAGTTAAAGTCCTTGGGTTAAATTCAAATTCTCAAAACCATACTTTTAAATGGTTTAAATTCATATAAACACATTTATAACATCTTTAACCATAATTTCTAAACATGGAATTCAATTCCAAATTTTTTGAATTCAAATTCAAATTGAATTATTTAAATTGAAACTTTACCAAGTTATTCAAAATAACTTTTATCTTAAAAACTCCTTTTCAAAACCTTTAGCATTTAACCTAAATCCATTTCCAAAATCAATTGAAATTAAAATTTCAATTTCAAAAATATTAAATTTAAATCATTTGTGACTTAACCGATTTCCTCGTGAAATCCATATTTGTGTGTGTAAGAGTGTAGTCCAAGGGTTTAACGCAATAGTGCAACACTACAAGTCATCACATCATCATAGATTCAAATACAACAATATATTTGATAAGCGGTATAACTATAACGCTTATCTTTTATTCACAGATCACAGATATATATATATATATCACAGATAATAAATTGCAGTCATCCCAGATAAATAAATTACATTACAGATCACAACACAAATCAGGATTTATCACAAAGCATCACATATCAGGGATATCAAACAATTCACCCATTCAATAAAATCCAAACATTCACAAGTAAAATTTATTAATCCTTTGATTACTAACAAATAATTATACTCAAGTTACTAATCATCATTAAATTATTACATCCAGTAATCATCTATTAATTACTTCTCTAAGTAATTTTACTTTCCAAATCGTCAAGTGATTATTCTAAATTAATTTAAACTCAAGTAATTAACTTGAACTAATCCAATTAAACTCAATTAATTACACAGAATAATTAATTCCTTAATTACTTCCATTAAGTAATTATACTTAAACAATTCCATAAATGATTATTATTAAATTAATTAATCTAAATTAATTAATTATGAAAAATTTATCACATCAATAATTATTTTAAAAAAAATCTTAGTCAATGACCTTCATTAACAATTTAAATTTCTTTAATTACTTTACTAAAGAAGTTTACTTATATTAATCATTATTGATTATAAATTGATTAACCATTAAGAACTCATTAATTAATGAATTACAAATCATTAATCTTCATTAATTAAAGTAAACTCATCCATATTTATGATTAATTGTTATTTACAATATGGCTGAAAACATTGTTTCAAATTTCCTTTTTAATTCCAATTTAGATTTAAAATTTGAAATAAATCCTTATTTCCTTTAAATAAAGCTCAGAACAAATTTCCTTAGCATTTTTAAATCTACATGTTAAAATAACAATTGGTTATAAAGGAAATTTTTTAAAGAGTTTAAAATCACTTTTCTTTTTAAATTTAACATATTTAAAATTTACTTTAACACTTAAGTTATAAATCTTAATTAATTTCAAAATCTGGAAATCTGGTTTAAAATTTTATTTCAGGTTTTAACTTTCTAATTTTCAACTTGTTTAAATTTCCATCTACAATTTCAAATCTATTTTAAATTCAAACTTCTCTAATCTATTTGATTACTTTTAAGTTATTAAAAACAATTTGAATTCAAAACTTTATTTATCTCCAACTAAATTCTAATTCAGACTTGAATTATATTTAGATTTTGATTTACACTCAATCCAAACCTTGATTCATAGATTTTTTAATTCAGTTTTGAATTCTGGAAACAGGTTCAGGTAAAAACTAGAACAAGGCTTGTGACCCGAAACTCCACGTTCTTTGCTACGAGTAGACTACTCGAATTACTCGAGAAAACTTCGAGTTTTCCTCTACTCTTCCCAAACAACAACACCCAAGCTAACACTATCATGCTCGTGCACGTGCATAGTGGCTCCGACCAACGCCGGTCATCGTCACGACGTCGAGCACATCGACGATCAACTCCAGAACCAACCTCGACCGTTCGAACCATTCCATCACCTCGAAATCAAAATTCGAGGTCAGACTTGAAACCTGGAACACTTAAACCCATCACATCCCAAACCTGTCAATGCCACGTCCTCCCAGCCCCGACCATCAGCCAGCCTACAACTCTGGCCTCGACCTCGTCAACGACCAAGCTACCATTTCCCAAAACCCTGAGCAACTCGATGCTCTAACGAAACCGTAGTGCACGAGTTTCCTATGCGCTTAAAAATTAGGTTTACGAACTAAAACTCTACGCCGCCTTCACCACCGTCATCTTTGGCACCTCTGCCTATTTTTTCCAGGCATCCCCGTAGGCTCCTCCATCTCCGGCCCAAGCCCCGACTAAAACGACTCGATCGATCACCGAAAATTGATCGAAATCATATTTTCGAACAAAAATAAACTGCTCTTAAACCAGCTGCTAAAAAAAATCATCAAACCAAGCTTAAAAATCATGGCTTCCAATAGGGATTCAAGTTATATCCTTGAATCAAAATTTCGTGATACTCGAATTTTCCAAAAAACAAAGTTTTCACTGTAAAAATTAGATTTTTCATTCTATATACATTTTTTTTCATGAAACTATTTTTAAATTGTAACTCGTACTTAAATACAACTATCTTGTTTTGAAACCAAAGCCTGATATGGATTAGAAAACAAGAAATGGAATTTCTTGTTGTTTGATACTCTGTAAAACAAACAGAGAAGATGCACATATATATACACACACACACACACAGCACTTTCAAATATACACTCAAGTTTAAGTTGCTAGTTGATACTCACCTTGTTTCCGGAGGAAGAAGAACAGGGCTTCCATTTGAATAGGCTTGAGTTTCTTCCTTCTTTTGATCTCTGGTTTTCATTGATTTATGTTATTGTTTAAGTAGAATGATACTTATTTTTAGATTATTTTTTTTCTCAGCCTGGAATGGACGAGAATGAAATGAGGAAGGCTGATATAAAATGAGTTACAGGGTTATTAATTTTCTTTTGTACAACAAGTCAGAGATTTTTCCCTGTTTCTTTTGATGGCTGATTTCTTTGGTGGCTGATGAGATATTGTGGTGTACTAGAGATGATAAAATTTGTGCTTGCATTAATTAGGCTTGTCTTCCTTTGCAAGCTTACAACTAGGATATATTTTTGTTTTCATTTACAAGTACTTTCATATATACTTTCATACTTATTATTTTCATATTTGAATGTATATTATTTTTCTTTTTATACTTATTAATTTGTAATATAAATGAATTTCTATATTTAATACATTGTTAAAATTTAGCTAATGTGTTACTTTATATTTTTATAATTTATTAACATGTTATTTGAATTTATTTATGTATTTATTTTATTTTATTTTTATAATTTATCTTATACAAATTAACTTCTAACTTATATATTTATTATACTTATGTAAATTTCATAGTTTCTAGTGTTGAGATATATATTTTTATTATTTTGTAAATATATTTTGTTTGTATTTTATTTTACTTCATATATTTATTCCTATTTTAACTTAAAATTTAAATTCAAATCCAATGTATATATATATAAATTCAAATCTACTCATATATGCACATATACATATATATTCATATATATACAAGATTTAAATTCAAAAAATTTAACACCTATTTTATCTGAATTTGGAGAAACTCAAATCTGTTTACCAATAAATTTCACAATTTTTATTCAAAAATTAAATTAATTATCAATTCAAACTTAGTAAAAATCCGTGATCGTTACAGTTTCCCCCCCTTAAGAAATTTCGTCCTCGAAATTTGCCAGGGAGACACAAAGATAGGTGAAAAATGTTTCATCAAATCAACTGAATATCTATTTTGCATTTGGATTACTAAATCAAAATATCAATAATAGATACAAGAACGAATCTTTTTAATTTTTCCACAAGATACTCGGGTTATCCAGATCTACGAAATATGCAAAGGGCATTGGTTAGTTCGAAGGAATAACTAACCGTTCGTAGAATATATTGGGACCCAAAAATAGATAGATATGGATACAATTTCAAAACTTTTAGTTTAGAAATAAAGTATATCTATCAACCATAGCAACCAAAGCAACCAATTCATCCAAACAAACAATTCTGACCTATTTGGAGTTTATGTCCCATGCAAATATATCAAATCTTCTTCCTGGATCTACCAGGAACTATCAAAGAATTGAAAAGAGATGACGAACAAAAGAGATTGATAGAGAAAAGATTGTTTCCTTGTTGTTACAAGGTATTGACCATTTATAGTAGTATTCCTCTGTCCCCTATCTCATCCTCTTCTTGCACTCATACTTATTATCAGTGGATAGTAAGAGAATTTACTGAGGTACACGGACATATATCTTAGGGATTACTCATTCTAGGGTATACTTCACCCTATCTCCAAACTACTACAACACTCGAAGCTCGTATGCCTAATAGAACTAGCATACGACTCCATTTCCTTCCAGCTTCGGTCTATTAGATGAGGACCACCACTAATGGTATTTATTACCAACCTCCCGCCAGTACGAGCGGGCTCCTCCTGTCTTGCCTGATTCGGTGTATGGTTCTGACTCGATGGGCCCGCACCTCCAGACTGCGGCGCCCGCACAAACTGTTCCAACTTCCTTTCACGTATCAACTTTTCAATGAGATCCTGCAAATGACGACACTCATTTGTGTTATGGCCGTAGCTCTCGTGGAATCTGCAAAACTTCCATGTCTGAATCTGTTTCTCCGATGATTGATTCGGAGCAGGTTTCTTATACTAAATAGTATTGCAGGTCTGTGAATACACATTCTCCAGTGATGTATTCAAAGGAGTGTAGTTATCAAACATAGGAGCCCTATGTCGTGGACCACGATTCTGATCCCGTTTCCTGTTTTGATTACCATTGCCTTTCTGCTGATTTTGTTTATTCTGAATGTTCAATTGTACCTTTCTGGAGCTCTTCCTGGATTGTTTAACAGCAACATTACTCTGAGTTCCTTCCATACTAGGCCCTACGTCATCCTTTTTCCTAGACTGTTTCGCATCCTCCCTTCTCAAGAATTGGGCTGCCTTGGAATAGAGACGGTACAATGACACAGGAGGATTTCCGTCCAACCAGTTGTCGAACTCAGAATCGGGATCAATACCTTTAGTCAATGCCATCAGAATGGAGTTATCATTAGGGTTGCTGATCTCAGTGCATGCAGCATGAAATCTCTCTAAATAACGTCTAAGTGTCTCTCCAGGAGCTTGAGTGACACTAGACAAAGTACTAACATCTTTCGGTCTTACGACATGCATGCGAAATTGCTCAATAAACTTCATTGCCAACTGGTCAAAACATGAGATAGATCGAGGTGGTAAACGGGTAAACCTCATAGTTGCTATGCCCCCTAGAGAGATCGGGAAGCTTCGGTACTTAACTACATCATTAGCTCATGCAGCATTCATCAACCATTCATACTTTAGGATATGTTGATTAGGATCGGAGCTCTCTTCATAAACGGGTAAAGTCGGCATCCTAAATCGCCGAGGTGGTTCAACATAGAGTATCTCATCAGTAAAAGGGGTATGACTCCGGGAGATTCCACAGTCGTCATTGCTAAGACCCTAACTTTCATGGATCATTTGACGTATCATCGTCGGTAGGTCGGGCATCTGGACATTTTGAGCATGTTGGGCCAAGGTGTGGTCGGGTTCCACAATGCGAGGAGGGGCTGGTCGCTATCGACGGTCCATGTCTCGCCTCCTTGGTTCTACGTCTTCGGGGACGTAAGGCTCAAGAGTATGGTTGCATTGGCGGTGGGTCGGATCCGTTCGGTTCCGAGCGTCAACTCCTACATCAGCAGCTGTGGCGGTACGGTTATCAGTAATATGGTATGGGGTAGCGCATCCTCAGAAGGTTGGTCCAGTCTGATGGCCGGTTGATGGGCCAACTCTCGGTTTCCCAAGACTCAATGTAAACTGATGCCCAGTAGCCTGTGTGTAACTTCCATCCAGTCGCGGGCGTGTGGATCTATGATGGTAATCAAAAGAGGCTGAACCCTCGGTGGATGAATAGGAAGCCTGATCCCTTCTGGATCTCCGTCGTCTTTGACGGTTTAGCTGGTTGGTTAATTCCGCATTAGCATGGAGCTGTTGGCGGCTCTGAGTCAGTTCTTGCATTAGCATATGGAATTCTTTCCTGGTGATAGGCCTTGCGGATCTGATGGTCCGGCAGCATTATGGTAGGCGGGAGGTAGTTGTACGGGGTTTTGCCTATTCCGTCCTTCTGGATCTGCAGCTGTAGAAGTAGTCCTTGTGTTAACCATGGTGGATAGCGAAGCTCTTTCCTAGATTTGATGCAAATCTGAATAGGATGGAAGAACTTTAACTTGAAATCTGGATCTCCTTCTTAGATTTGTGCAATCCGATATCGATAGTAGATCCAATGAGCAGGAGAAAAACTGTGTTTTCTCAGTGAAAGCACCAAAGTGTTTGTACCAAAATTGGGCACAACACTCTTCGGAAGTATTTGAAGAGATAAAATGAAGAAAGTAAATCCAAAAGGAGGATTATCTAACAAACACTCCAAACAATAATCAGAAAAGCAGCAAAGGAACACAGAGAGTTAGAGTGGTTCGGCGTGTTGCCTACGTCCACTATGAAATGATTGACTTTTATTAACTTTTGCTTGCTGGTTACAGTGGATTACAACAGTAAATTTGGAGGACAACGGTGATTTTTAAGTGCAACAATGGTTTCGGCAGAGTCTGGATGTCAATGAGCCAAAAGATCCCTTTTCTTTAGGCTCTAGGGTGCTATTTATAGGCATAGGGTGCAAATATCTCGCTTAGATCTCGGGAGACCTCTTCTGGCACGTGGGTGGGCCTACACGATCGATCCCATGCGGTGTGCGCTCGATTTGCTATCGATACGAACGAATTTCGTATCGATCGTAATCTGGCCCAATCAAGTCGAAATCGATCGTGAACGTTCCTGAGGATGTACGCAAGCTCCTGTGAAAATTTGGTGGCATTTGGACTTGTAGATTTTGAGTTATGATCGATGCAAGTTCGAATTTATCAAAGGCTGTCTTCCTCGTATCGATGCCCTTCGTATCGATATGTTCGCATCGGTCCAAGCACGTGCCTGCATGCTGACGTGGCGCTAGTCTCTAGGATCGATCCATATTTTATGCCAAATCGATTGAGTATTTCCAAGGTTTACGCCTCGTTCGTATCGATCTTACTTGGCCCTGTTCGTACCGATCGATTGCATTATTCTGTTTGCATCGATCGACTGCATTGTTCTGTTCGTATCGATCGACTGCATTGTTCTATTCGTATCGATCAACTGCATTCCACTTCGTATCGATGGGATGTTATGATTTTGTATCGATTTGTGGTTGATCGATACAAAGCACGTTTGAAGCTTAATCGACACAAATTGGACATTCGTGTCGCAGTCGATGGATACAAAGTAGGAGGGTCCGGATGGATACGAAGTAGACTCTCTTGCTGCTGATTGATACGAAGTGAGCTTATTTGCTAATGGATACAAAGAAGACTGTTTTCGATGGATACGAACAGGGCGGTTGCATGGCGATGGATACGAATAGATGGATGCGTGATGGATACGAAATCGACCATTGCGAAATGATGGATACGGCCTGATCGATGCGAAATGATGGATGTGAGTGAGTTGATTTCCTTGGCTTGCATTGATCATATCTTGAGCATACAAATTCGGATTGACTCGAAAATTGGAGCGTTGGCTTTCACAGCTTTGCTTGTCATGTCTTGTTAATTGCCGCTCGATCCGGACTCGGACAAAACTCATCGATATCCATAGTGAGCCGGAGTATAACCGATCTTCGGGACGGGCTGTTCTCGGTTTCCAATTAAGTTCTTGGTATCACGGCCTTGCCAAAAGGCGGGATAACAATATTCATAACTCTTCACGCTCCATAACTCAATATTTTAAACATATTCATAACTCAATATTTAGTGGCAAGTAATAGATGTCTACAATAAAAGTCACCAAATAGTTACTTATTTGATATTCTTTGGCTGCATGACATGCTCTTCATGCTCCATAACTCTTCCTTTGATACAAACGCAAATTAAAATTTAGTCTAATATAATTCAACATGTATAATGCAAAATACAATGGACAGGCCAAATTCCTAGAAAAAGGTGACATTATAAATGTATTCACCATCAAAAAAGTGATTTTGTTCAAGGACTAATCAGCTTTCCCTCGTTTTGCACACAATACGCATAGGACCTAACAACCTTATTACTCATTTTGACCTAACTTATTAAAAATATATATATGAATGCATTAACACTCAAAAGAGTAAATTATTTTTTAGTTATATCCTTTCTTCTAACCAATGAAAATTTTAGCATACTTAATAAAATTTTGAAACAATTCATAAGAAATATGGAATATAAAAAATCATTTTCATATACTCAATAAATTTTGGAAACAATTCTCAAGCAACTCATAAAAAACCATTGTTAAATAACAAACAAAATGAGTCATAGGTAACAAATGAAGACTGAATGATTAAAATAACGAGCTAGTATTTGTAGCATATAAACTTTAGACACACTTAAACTTACCAAAGAACCTGTTTAGGGAGAAAATTAGATATATAAGTGTCAACTTTATATCTAGTTGAAGAAAAAAATCAACCTACTAAATGCTTACAAAAGTGGAAACTTCTAAAAGAACTTGCACGAATATATCTTGATATGTTACTGAAATTTGTAACTAAAATAGAGCGTTTACATTGTGCAAACCCGACATATGTAAAATAGAACGTTTACACGGTGCAAACTCGACACATGAAATATGATGTAATTCTTGAGTATATATTGTAGAAAATGATAAAAACACTACAGTCTTGAGTTATATAATGTAATTTGAATTTTCAATTAAAATGACCTCTTTGTTGTATGTTTTTGTGTGTGTGTCGAGAGAGGGAGAGTGCTGCAAAACTAATTCATAAATGAACGACGTCAATATACCAATGGTTTTTATGATAAGTGAAAAATTATGTAAATATGTAGTAGTATATTTACCTGGTTTCCCTTAAATTACATCGACATATACCATATATTTTAATGGAACTTTCAGTTTAGATGAAACGGTTTTGTATTATCAGAGGTATTATAATTTATTATGTTGTTGGCTTGTCAAAAAAGAAAATATAGTGAAAAATATCATAAATCTCTAAAGAAACTCATTTAAGAATGCATCATGCATAACTCGCATTAGAGTACCATTCGGTACCTATCAAAGTGGCAAGGTTAATGGCACTAATGTAATGGAATATGAATATGAAAACTATAATTCATATTTCAAGAAATAAAGTTCGCAAACTACATGGGGGAAGTCTTAAAATAATAAAGGAAATTAAGCATACCAATCAATAATGAAGGAATTTATGGTTAATTAATATTACAATAAAAAACCAAAATAGATCACCAAGTGATAAAATATTAAAGGTTTCTGTCCTACAAGATGAGGCAAACAAGACTTGTAGATATAACACACATAAAGATCTAAATGAAAGACTAAACATGGTAGGATTCCAGATAATTGTACATGTAGGATGCACCAAATTTAACCAAATGAGTCGATCAATATGCAAATATACTCGAACAATTTGACATAGTGAAACAAATGTATTCAAGCCATTAATCAATCATATGAAGAAAATAAGAGAGGAATTTTAGAAATTAAGGAAGTAAACTTCTTTTAATATTCAAGTGAAGATAAAATCTTTGTAGAAAAATATAAAGTTGAAAAGATGTCAAATTATTAATCGTAAAGGAATTAATAGTGTAATTTGTACAGCAATTGCTGAATTCAAAGAGCAAAATTTGAGGCCGTTAATTTAAGGCAGGAAATAGAGTAGTCTTATATTAGATTAATGAAGGAACGATCATGACTACTCCTATTTTAGAAAAGTAACTAAAGAAAATTTTAACTACTTTTAGAAAAATAAATCAATCATTATCGTGAAATTGTGATAAAATGTAAGCTACTTATGCACAATTTTATTTTCTAGATTGAGGTAACCTTTGGTATACATATCATAATCAAAATCTTTGAATATATATGAATATCCAAACATTTCTCTAATACATATATATTTATGTTGAGTTTGCACTTTATTGCAATAATTGAAACAGTGTCCCCAAAATGCCTAGTTATTTATGTGGGTGTTATTTATGAAATTGTCAATAATTCAAACAATTTTAACTACCACTCAAAACAATATAAAGTTTCATGTCTGGTGTGATTTGTTCGATATGAATACCTAATGGTAAAGAATAAAAGAGCTTTAAAATTTTACTTTATAGTATTGTTTTCTGAATGACCATTAGGTAGCAACCTTACGATTGGAAGGAAAAAAAATTGTATTGTACTAACTATAAGAAATCATCCAACCCAGTTTACTAGGTACAAAAGTATACAAACTAGTCACATTCGTTGAATATCTTTCATTTCCCAAGTAATTATTGAAGGGGAAAAATTGCATATGATGTGCATTGAGTCTCAAACGTGACATCAATTATGTATGTAAGTTTAACAAGATTTCTATATATAAACTGCATGCAAAATAAACTTTTATACATAAATACATAGCTACTTTTATCACAAAATATATTGACATCAATTGTATACGGCAACACGTTAACATACAAAAGCTAATATCTATAACCCAGACTTCCACACGAAAACATATATAGGCAGATATATTCACTGACCTATGATACAAAAGAAGTGAAGGTGGAAGGCGACTGGAAAAATAGGGCTGTCCAGGCTAAAGGACGTGGAATACTGGCCACGCCATTGGAGCTGATGTGCGTGAGTAGCTGGAGGGGAGGAAAGCCAGAGGTGGGTTGCGTGCTACGGTGGGGTGCTTGGGAGAGGTGAGGCCAGTTAGGGTGAAGGGCATTGGAGACCGGAGAGTGGAGGAAAAAGCAATGAGGGAGGAGGCCAGTTTGTATGCTTATGTTATTTTTTTCTTTTACAAAGAAGAGATGACAGGCAAATATATTTTAGTGAACGAAACACACACAACAAAGAAAAAGAAAAGGAGGAAAGAAGGTAAATGCCAATGGAGTGTGAATCAACACCTAGGATAGTGGAACTGTAGGAATATGGAAAGTTCAAAATAAATTACTGGGAATAATAATAGTTGGGAACTGAAAAAGGCTACTGGTTTAAACGTTGGAAAAGAAAAGACACGTGGAGCAAAAATTCAAAAACGTGTACCGATCCGGTAAGTCGTTCCACCGTTCCGTCGCGTACCGGACTTCCAAACACAAAAGTGAGTATACCGTAGAGATCAGCACGACGGGACGATCAAAATAGTATACCGATAACAGCGATATGATTGAATTATAAAATTCGAATTTTTATTTTAATAGCGGAAAATGCAGCAAAACATAGAAAAATAAGATCGATGGAGCTAAAGAAGTCCGAATTTGGAAAAACGAAAAATGACGTCTTGCTCAGAAGATGATTTAGAATTTTTCTATGTAAAAATATTCAAGTTTAGAAAACATTTTATTATCATCAATTTTAACTGATTGGAATAAAATTACACTAGAAAATAAACTTCCAAATTATCTGATGAAAATTTACCAGTTACTATGATTAATTAGACGCATTTCAAATATCAAATTTTTATTTCAAAATTTTATCGTTTAAAATTTCACAAAATTTAAACTAATTACGTTATTAAAACAGTTAAAATTTACGGGTCGTTACACTCTCCCCCACTCAAAACTTTTCGTCCCCGAAAAGGAAGAAGATAGGAGAATAGAAACAACCCCAAAGAAAATTAGATTAAAACAAAATAAAATAATTAATTCAAACCATATAAATTTAGATTTTTAAATTAATTAATCTTCAATAATTGATTTAATCCATTTGATTTCACTTAAGTTAAATCAATCTATCTATTTCTAAATTTGTTATCTAATTATCTAGTCATCCTCAATTAACAATTTCTAAATCATCTATTTGTGTAATCATATATTATACTCATATTTTATTTAACAAATTTAATTCTTTTATTCCAAATTATTATTAAGTTTATTCCACTTAATATATCTTATTACATATATTTAAACCATATAAATTAATTAAAACCGTATAAATTTCAATTTAAATTAATTAATATTCAATAATTGATTTTAAATTTAATGTATTTCCATAAGTTGATCTAATTTCAATTTGTTAATTCTTTCGGAACAAAATTATTATATTCATCTCATTCAATTAACTATTATTCTATCATCTTTATTAGCATTTTTTATAATTAAAATCTAAGTGTATAATATTTATTATAAACACTCAAATTTTATTTATAAAATCATTTTATATTGTATATTATCCAATTACATTTTAACTTCTGAATAATTTAGGTAAGTTATATTGAAATGCAATTTAGCACTATACAAATAAAATTTTCAAATTCAATTATTCCAAGTTTAAATATTTATCCAAAATTTTTGACTTTAGTTTATAATTGAAATCATCTTTAAATCATAAACTTAAGAATTTAAATTTCGATTTACTTCAAACAATTTTGAGTTAAATATATATAGTATATATCAGATCAAAATTAAATCTTTATATATATAATAAATGAGGTCATACCACAGAAATACAAATCAGCTTAAATTTCCAAACAAAGTGTTGCAAAGCTACTGAACGGTCTCTTCACTTCGAAACTCGAAAATAAATGTCGATGATGCGACCGCCATCACCGAAATTATTTTCCAGCGACAAAAGAGAAGAGTACTCATTTAAACATTAAAATTCTTTGAAAATCATTTATATTCGAAAATACTTTATATGATATACATTTAAAATTTTAAAACCAGAGTTTGGAATCATCAGAAATTAAATTCTCAAATTCTTAATTTAAATTCATTTCACATTCTAAATCAGTTTATAAACCATGTTTATAAATTCATTTAGAACAATAAATGATAATCAAATATTATCATTTCAAACAACCAATTTAATTAACTATTTAATTCCAGAAAATCCTATACTTATATATATATAATATAATCATACGAATCTATTCAATTTACCAAATTGGAAATAATATTGTGTCATTTTGCTCTATTCAAGTGTTTTGGAAATCCTATCGATAGCGTTGATCAGACGAATTGATCGAAAACCCAAATCAACATCAACAACTCAAACAACACAATATATAACATTTTTAATATTAATTTTCAATACACTTCCTCGCTTGACGATACAAGAATGGATTTCAAAGCAAGAATAGAGATTCAAATTTGATGGACTCAAATCAAAGAGAATTTTGATTCGAAGATAGGTTCGAAACAAAGATAAGATAATTAAATAACAAGATAGGAAGATGAATAAGTTTATATAAATCACGGGTAACCTTAATCGGGTCAACCGTGACTTCAAGAATGAAATCGATGTAGAATTCCGAGGCAAAATCGGCATCAAATCTCAAGGAATAGAATTTAGGCATAGCAGGAGATAGATAGCATCGTAATCCGAGAATACAGAAATCTTCGGTAAATCAATGCCTATTGTAAAGGAGTTTCACCCCTTTTATAAATCAATTTGAGATTGGCAAGACCGCCGACTCATTATAAAACTCATTTGAAGAGGAGTTATGGGATACTCCGAAATTAAAAGAAGACGAATAGTGAGGGACACGAATGAAATTTGGAACCACAGGGAACGTTCCAAAATTCAAAGGAATCGAGTCAAAAGGAAGAGATTGAAACTCGAATGAGAGTGATTCTGTAAATAACTTTACCCTATATGCTAAGTTTTGCCTAGAGCTACCAAAGCTCTGATACCAACTGTAACGGACCGCGTCAGTGGGGTAACGCCCACCGTAGCATACAGCTGTACTTGTGTTCTGCCTTTACAGCCAGCCTCTCGACTGCACCAACCCCGCAGGGACATGTAGGAGTAAGAGTCATCCGCTCGCTACCAAACCAAATGCGAGAACCCCCTATCATGATGCACCCGCCAAGTGCATAGGCAGACACACATGTCGGACTTGAATAATTCAAAATACTGAATTGTTAATTTAAATTTGGCAAAACTGAACATATACAGAAAATAAAATAATCACAGATCACATACATAGAGTAATAAATGCAACGGAAACAAAAGATAGTAGTTCATGAAGCTACTACATACATATCAGAGTTAAATAAGGTATAGCGGAAGTCTCAAATACAATAGTCAAATACAATATCAGAATACATCATTGGAATCAACTGAATATCTGAAAGCTGGATAGATTGCTGGATCTCCAAGCGAAGCTCCAACTCCAAAGGTGAGTCTCGAATACTGGTACACTCGGTCTGACCCGAGCGTAAAGCAAAACACAAAACACTCGAGTCAGGATTAACATTCTTATATCATTAAATCCAACTCAAGTGAAATAACAACTGAAATACAAGTAACTCAAAGGATGTTTGGAATAACCATTCTTTAAGGATTCGTTAAACTATCTACTATGTAGTAGTGTACGATAAGTAGATAATGCCTATCAGTAATATAAAGTATCAAAATAGTGTTAAGGCGTTACCATTATCCCCCTTAACACATTTTATATAAGCGTTATAATCTATACAGCACTGTAAACTCCACCGTAAACTAGTGGGATATCAAGGAGTACTCCATAGGTATAACACAAAACAAATCGTAGTGGTCGCGTATATAGGGATACAAGTATGACAAGGCACATGAGGCAATACCCAAGGTAGTGAAACTACCATTTGCCTGATCCGGACTGGTGAGAACGCATCGCCGCAGCGATCGCAACACCGCGAAACAACACTCCCAAAATTCGAGGGTGCACCAATCGACAACGAGTAATTAGTAGTTTTCGAAGAAGTGTGTTCGCTCGAGGTGGTTAACCCCATTTGGCCCGGCACGGCTCCTGTTTTAGTCATTTCCAATTTGACACAAGTGTCAAGGCTATCCATTATCGTTCTCTTTCTTCAGTCATCACGTACATCATTCCAACCACTTCATTCTGGATCACACTCCGCGTATAGTTATTAAAGTGGTTTTCGGTTTAGACAGTGAGTATGTCCCTAACCGATTCGGTCTCTTTAATAACCTTCGAAATTATTTCACCGATTGGTCGTTTATTTATTTCAAAACCAAATCAAATTCAATTTCAAATAGAATTTGTAAACCAACATTTCATTTGTCTTTCTAAATCAATTTCCATAATTTACGTTTCAAAACTTCCACGTTCATAAATTTCAAAATCTTATAATTCAATTTCAATTTCTATTTAAAACAATTCAAATATTGATTTAAGTTCGTATATAAGTTTCATTCCAAAATCATTTAAATTAATTTAATTTAACATTCAAATCAATTTAACTTCATTGATCGACTTCATTCAATATTCGTTAAGTAAATTTATCCTTCAAAACAATTTCTATTTAGCTTCCAATTTATTAAATCAATTATTTAAGTTCAACTCCATTATATCAAAACTTACCAATTGCATTAAATTAAATTCATCAAATCAAATTCTTTACATTTCAAGTCTTACATTAATTTCAATAAAACACATTTTTTTTCTTATTGGAGAAATTCAATTTCACTTATTAATTTACTTAGTTACAATTTCAAAACTCAATTAATAAAGAAACTTAATTTCACTTATTCAAAAAGTTCAATTTCAATTATCAAAGAATTCAATTTTATTTAATTGTTAAATAATTCAATCTCATTAAATTATTAAATAATTTCAAAACTTAATTATTAACTAATTTCAAAACTTAATTATTAATAATTCTAAATTTTATTATTAAATAATTAATTTTAAAACAACGTTCATTCATCATCTACTATGTTAATATTTTGATTCAGATTATTAAATATTAACATTTCCTTTCATTAAAATTCAAATTCCAACTTCGTTTCAAAACCATATTATTTATTCAAATAAAATCTTCATTTTATTTTTAAATCAAATTATTGACCAATCGGGTTTTATTTTTAAATCAAATTATTGACCAATCAAATTATTCAAATAAACGTATATACCTCTATACTCCAACATCCTAAACCATATATACATATATAAAATTTAAAATCAATACTAACATATATAAACACTGACACAACATATACAGTATAAACTAACTTATCAATAACATGTACACACTAATATATACAAACAGATGGTGACCAAATTTTGAAAACTTGTATATATATAAAACGTGTCACTATATAAATTTACAGAGCTCATAATATTCCTTTATAAAATATGCAAATCTTTGTATAGAAGCTCACAGCAACATATATATAAACTTAACATACGTTACACATATACAATAAATCAATTAAAAATGAAATCAACTTATACATATGCTAGCTTATAAACTTGAAACTTGTGTGTGTACTACTTATATATTATAATACTGAAATCATTATAAGATACCAGATAAATATAAACTATCTTATATACAGCTAGCTTATCCGTAAAAATCTTAAGCAAACATATATGTACAAACGCCCATACTCAAACATACTTGCCTGGAAGTCTTATAAAATATATGTATCCCCTTATATATACAATATCGAAACCTATATTACTTTCCATATGCATTGTTTATTGATATTATGACTATACATATACACGAACAAACAAAATATATACACTTACAAAACCTATATAAATAGATAACTATATCTATACTAACATGTAAATGCCTTTAAAATCAATATCATTACTTATGTAAGTATATGTCTAACAGTACTATTTCTGAAACCAAATGTAAAACCATATAGTAAAACGTCAATTATATCACGTATACCCAGTATATAACCTTCGCATTTTCAAAATATATATGTAAGTTTAACAAGATTTCTATATATAAACTGCATGAAAAATAAACTTTTATACATAAATACATAGCTACTTTTATCACAAAATATATTGACATCAATTGTATACGGCAACACGTTAACATACAAAAGCTAATATCTATAACCCAGACTTCCACACGAAAACATATATACGCAGATATATTCACTGACCTATCATACAAAAGAAGTGAAGGTGGAAGGCGACTGGAAAAATAGGGATGTCCAGGCTAAAGGACGTGGAATACTGGCCACGCCATTGGAGCTGATGTGCGTGAGTAGCTGGAGGGGAGGAAGGCCAGAGGTGGGTTGCGTGCTACGGTAGGGTGCTTGGGAGAGGTGAGGCCGATTAGGGTGAAGGGCATTGGAGACCGGAGAGTGGAGGAAAAAGCAATGAGGGAGGAGGCCAGTTTGTATGCTTACGTTATTTTTTTTCTTTTACAAAGAAGAGATGACAGGAAAATATATTTTAGTGAACGAAACACACACAGCAAAGAAAAAGAAAAGGAGGAAAGAAGGTAAATGCCAGTGGAGTGTGAATCAACACCTAGGATAGTGGAACCGTAGGAATATGGAAAGTTCAAAATAAATTACTGGGAATAATAATAGTTGGGAACTGAAAAAGGCTACTAGTTTAAACATTGGAAAAGAAAAGACACATGGAGCAAAAATTCAAAAACGTGTATCGATCCGGTTAGTCGTTCCACCGTTCCGTCGCGTACCGGACTTCCAAACACAGAAGTGAGTATACCGCAAAGATCAGCACGACGGGACAATCAAAACAGTATACCGATAACAACGATATGATTGAATTATAAAATTCGAATTTTTATTTTAATAGCGGAAAATGCAGTAAAACACAGAAAAATAAGATCGACGGAGCTAAAGAAGTCCGAATTTGGAAAAACGAAAAATGACGTCTTGCTCAGAAGATGATTTAGAATTTTTCTATGTAAAAATATTCAGGTTTAGAAAAAATTTTATAATCATCAATTTTAACCGATTGGAATAAAATTACACTAGAAAATAAACTTCAAATTATCTGATGAAAATTTACCAGTTACTATGATTAATTAGACGCATTTCAAATATCAAATTTTTATTTCAAAATTTTATCGTTTAAAATTTCACAAAATTTCAACTAATTACGTTATTAAAAAGTTAAAATTTACGGGTCGTTACAATGGGTTTTGAAATGAGGAAGAAATGTTGTTTTTAAAAATTCATAGATTTATAAAATATAAAAAAAATTAATTCAATTCACCTTAAAACGTCACTCAGCCCAACCAACTAAAACTCCGGCCTAAACCCAATACTAAAGCCCATTCCTTTTCTTCTCCTCTCCCCAGTTTTCTTTCTTCTCCCTTTCATTTTGAAACCCAAGACGTGCACGAAGCTTTGTGGACGAAAACGTGCACGTGCACGCATCGCCTCTCCTCTAGCCTACACCTCGTCGCCGACCATCTCCACACGTCACCCATGACCACCGCACCCCTCTCAACCCCTGGAACCCACGGCGAAGCTTCGGTATGAAGAATCTAACTTCCATCCCAAACCTGGAACCAACCCACTGCCACTTAACCACCTCACCGCCACCGTTGATCATCCACCTCCAGACTTTGTCCCAAGATTCGCCATCATCTCCTCTTCCTTCCCCCTCCCTTGCGCACGTCTTCCTTCATCCCTCGCCACCGCCATCGCCTCAAACCCAAAACCAAACCAAAACCCACCTAAAACCCTATATCGACCTCGAATAGCCTCCACGCCTCACCAGAAGTCGTAGCGTCATTTTTCTTGGATTCCCCATCACCCAAGCATCCTCTACGTCCAACCCCTTGCCTCGAAATCAACCACGTCGCCTTAATTCGAAGAAAACCCCAAAACCGTTCATCCCCAAATCTCTCCCACCACGTAGCACTAAAAATCCTCAAACCACTTTAAAAAAATCATATTTTTCCACAATGATCCTAATTATGCAATCCATTGATTTAATTAGGATATTTGATTTTCGTCCATTACTTACTTACTCGCGGTTACATGGATTTTTCTCGGCCTCTACTTAATGGAATTAAACGATATAAATTTTTAAATGTTCCAAACTCAATAACAAACAACTTTGGTTCTGAAGTTGAAGTTTAAAACTGACTGGATGTTGAGATATGGATTTTCAAAGTTAAAAAGGCTTAACTGTTTTCAACTAAAACATGTACAGGGAAGAGAAAAGAGAAGTACGACGTATTTGGGTTTAACTGACCATGTCAAAAATACATACACACACATATCCACAACACACACATATATACTTGATACAAATCAGAGATTCAACAAGATCACAGTTGTGTATGTGTGTGTGTATATGTTAACCAGTGGACAAAATTAAGAGTTCTACTCACAGTCTACAAACAGATGAACACACTGTTGCAAATCTTCTCCAAGTTTTTGAACAAATTGATCTTTTATTGTTAATGGTAGATTCTCTTTTGCTTTTTTTCATAAGTATCAAAAAAGGCAAGCACGGCCACATATATATAGAGAGAATGGAAAGAAGCAGTGAGGCAATAAGGTGGTTGTGCACATGCATAGGGTGGCTGAACTTTTTCCATGTACAGGCTTTCACATTTTTTTTCTTTTTTTTTCAACTTTGGTGGCTGATTTGTCTTTGATTTGGTTTTTGTGGCTGATTTTATTTATTATGGCTTGATCTGATATTTTATGTGTGCTTGATTTTATGTTTGCCATCAAGAAGCTCATATGTATATATATACATATACATATTTTTACGTGGAAATTAGGCACAAGGGCCTCTTAAGTAAGTGGAATTAATTTCTAGGACACACAACTGAAATAATTACTTTCAAGGACAAAACGTAAAATAATTAGTTTCTAGGGTCTAAAAACCTATGAATTATGTCCTTGAAAGTAATTGGACTGCTGACTTTGTCCTTGAAAGTAATTATTCTGCTGACTTTGGCCTTGAAAGTAATTTCTTTGAATGTGTGTCCTAGAAATTAATTGGATTGCAAAGTTTGTCCTTCTGGTAAAATGCCCCTATTTTTACCATGTACATATTTACATACACACTATTTTTATAAACACACACACACACTTATATATCCTTGTCATCATAAGTTTGAAATTTGCATCATGAAACTTTGTATATATATACATATAGATATTATTATTATAAATTTGAAATGGTGAAATATATATATATATATATTCTATCATATTCAGAAATTAATGTTTGAAGATTAGTATAGCTTCTAAAATTTATATATTCAGATATCTCCAATATTAGAAAACTTATTTATTCGACTTATAAAAATTAATATTTCAATAATTAAAATTAGTTAATATTCTAAAAACAGATGCTAAAAATCCAAGTTGTTACATTCCTCCTCCCTTAAAAGAATTTCGTCCTCGAAATTAGAAAGTAAAGAGATAATTCATGCCATAACAAAAAGTCATATATTTATATCGTAAAGCACATACATAAGTAATACACTAACAACCATAGCAAACAAGGCATACACTATACAAACCAACAACTAGTTATCCTAACATCACCTCTGGATAGGCTTCCCTCATATTATCCATAGTCTCCTATATACCTGTACTTACTCAATAAACTCGTAAGTTTCATAATTTATGAAATTAAATGACCTCACCTATATTTCACTAATGCAAAGACCTAGATTGCATAAACCAACATGTTACACATGTATTTAAAAACAATTATAAGGTTTCCAACAACGATTATTATTATCTTCAAATCGATTTATACCTCATTTATTCAATTCCAACGATTCATAACCATTTATAATTGGTATTAAATCAATTTACCCATCAGAATTTAATCAGTTCCAATTAACTAAATCAATTTATATTTTTAAATCCCGATTACTTGTTAATCAAAGAAATTTATAAAAAAGATGATTTATTTGAATTAATAAAAATTAAACAGTCCATTAATAATTACTTGATTAATCAACATATAACTAATTACATAAGAAATTTCCCATTCGTTTACTTCAATTATTAAATATCATTGAAATTTTACATTATAGAAATCTTTGCGATATTAGTTCAAATGGAACTACTCGGCGATAGGGTCTCGACACAAAAATCTGCTCGTCGATGGGTTTTGAAATAAGGAAGAAATGTTGTTTTTAAAAATTCATAGATTTATAAAAGTGGAAATTAGCCACAAGGGCCACTTTAGTAAGTGGAATTAGTTTCTAGGACACACAACTGAAATAATTACTTTCAAGGACAAAACATAAAATAATTAGTTTCTAGGGCCTAAAAACCTATGAAATTATGTCATTGAAAGTAATTGGACTGCTGACTTTGTCCTTGAAAGTAATTATTCTGCTGACTTTGGCCTTGAAAGTAATTTCTTTGAATGTGTGCCCTAGAAACTAATTGGACTGCAAAGTTTGTCCTTCTAGTGAAATGCCCCTTTATAAAATATAAAAAAAGTTAATTCAATTCACCTTAAAACGTCACTCAGCCCAACTAACTAAAAACCGGCCCAAACCCAATACTAAAGCCCATTCCTTTTCTTCTCCTCTCCCCAGTTTTATCTCTTCTCCCTTTCATTTTGAAACCCAAGACGTGCACGAAGCTTTGTGTGCATGGAAACGTGCACGTGTACGCATCGCCTCTAGCGTACACCTCACCGCCGACCATCTCCACACGTCACCCATGACCACTACACCCAGCTCAACCCCTGGAACCCACGGCGAAGCTTCGGTTCGAAGAATCGAACTTCCAACCCAAACCTGGAACCAACCCACTGCCACTTAACCGCCTCGCCACCACCGTTGATCATCCACCTCCAGACTTTGCCCCAAGATTCGCCATCATCTCCTCTTCCTTTCCCCCCCAACACACGTCTTCCTTCTTCCCTCGCCATCGCCTCAAACCCAAAACCAAACCAAAACCCACCTAAAACCCTATATCGACCTCGACTAGCCTCTTCGCCTCACCAGAAATCGCCGCGTCATTTTTCTTGGATTCACCATCACCCAAGCATCCTCCACGTCCAACCCCTCGCCTCGAAATCAACCACGTCGCCTTAATTCGACAAAAACCCCAAAACCATTCATCCCCAAATCTCTCCCACCACGTAGCACTAAAAATCCTCAAACCACTTTCAATAATCATATTTTTTCACAGCAATCCCAACTATGTAATCCATTGATTTAATTAGGATATTTGATTTCGTCCATTACTGACTTACTCGCGGTTACATGGGTTTTTCTTGGCCTCTACTTGATGGAATTAAATGAAATAAATTTTAAAATGTTCCAAACTCAAAAACAAACAACTTTGGTTCTGAAGTCGAAGTTTAAAATTGACTAGATGATGAGATATGGATTTTCAAAGTTAAAAGGGCTTAACTGTTTTCAACTAAAACATGTACAGGGAAGAGAAAAGAAAAGTACAGTGTATTTGAGTTTAACTGACCATGTCAAAAATACATACACACACACACATTTCCACAACACACACATATATACTTGATACAAATCAGATATTCAACAAGATCACAGTTATATGTGTGTGTGTGTGTGTGTGTTAACCAGTGGACAAAATTAAGAGTTCTACTCACAGTCTACAAACAGATGAACACACTACTGCAAATCTTCTCCAAGCTTTTGAACGAGTTGATCTTTTATTGTTAATGGCAGATTCTCTTTTGCTTTTTTTCATAAGTATCAACAAAGGCAAGCACGACCATATATATATATAGAAAATGGAAAGAAGCAGTGAGGCAATAGGGTGGTTGTGCACATGCATAGGGTGGCTGAAGTTTTTTCCCATGTACAGGCTTTCACATTTTTTTATTTTTCTTTTTTTTCAACTTTTTGGCGGTTGATTTGTCTTTGATTTGATTTTTGTGGCTGATTTGATTAATTATGGCTTGATTTGATATTTTATGTGTGCTTGATTTTATGTTTGCCATCAAGAAGCTCATATGTGTGTGTGTATATATATATTTATATTTACATATACATATTTTTACAATATACATATTTACACACACACTATTTTTATAAACATATATACATATATATACTTATATATCCTTGTCATCATAAGTTTGAAATTTGCATCATGAAGCTTTGTATATATACATATAGATATTATTATTATAAATTTGAAATGGTGAAATATATATACATACATATATATACATAAATACATACATACATACATACATATATTATCATATTTAGAAATTAACGTTTGAAGATTAGTATAGCTTCCAAAATTATATATTCAGATATCTTCGATATCAGAAAATTTATTTATTCAACTTATAAAAATTAATATTTCAATAATTAAAATTAGTTAATATTCTAAAAACAGATGCTAAAAACCTGGATCGTTACATTACCACAACCTCCTCCACCTATCCCCTTCTATGCACACGACCATCTTCCTCTACAGTATACGCTATTTACCACAAACCCAAGACCACAACAAAACAACCCTAAAACCCTAGTTTGACCTCGTCTAGCTCACGTACACGACTAGAAATTTCCACGCTATTTTTCTCGAGTGCACCATCACTCAACTCACCTTCACGCCAGACGCCATGACATGCAATCGACCACGTCGCCTGAATTTGACATCACGCCCAATTACAATCATCTTCCAATTCTTCCTTCCATATGCCACTATAAATTCTCAAACAACTCATAAAAATCCTATTTTTCAACAACGATCACAACTACATGATCAATTCATTAAAGTACGAAAGTTAAATCATGACCAAATTATACCCACTCACTGTTTAATAGGGTTTTCTCTCTCCATGCTTGATGAAATTGAATGAAACGAATTTTAAAATGTTCTATACTAAAAAACAAACGACTTTCGTTTTGGAATCATGTTTTAAAACTAAATAGATATTGAGTTATTGATTTTCAAAGTTAAATGGGCTTAACCGTTTTCAACTAAAACATGTTCTGGGAAGAGAAAAGAGAAGTACAGTGTATTTGGGTTTAACTGACCATGTCAAAAATACATATACACACACATATACACAACACACATATATACTTGATACAAATCAGTGATTCAACAAGATCACAGTTGTATGTATGTATGTATGTATGTATGTGTATATATATGTGTGTGTGTGTGTGTGTGTGTGTGTGTGTTAACCAGTGGACAAAATTAAGAGTTCTACTCACAGTCTACAAACAAATGAACACACTGCTGCAAATCTTCTCCAAGCTTTTGAACAAGTTGATCTTTTAATGTTAATGGCAAATTCTCTTTTGCTTTTTTCATAAGTATCAACAAAGGCAAGCACAGCCACATATATATAGAGAGAATGGAAAGAAGCAGTGAGGCAATAGGGTGGCTGTGCACATGCATAGGGTGGCTGAACTTTTTTCCATGTACAGGCTTTCACATTTTTTTTCATTTTTTTTTCAACTTTGGTTGCTGATTTGTCTTTGATTTGATTTTTGTGGCTGATTTGATTTATTATGGCTTGATTTGATATTTTATGTGTGCTTGATTTTATGTTTTCCATCAAGAAACTCATATGTATATATATACATATATATGTAGATATTTATATTTACATATACATATTTTTATCATATACATATTTACATACACACTATTTTTATAAACATATATATATATATACACATATATACATATACTTATATATCCTTGTCATCATAAGTTTGAAATTTGCATCATGAAGCTTTGTATATATACATATAGATATTATTATTATAAATTTGAAATGGTGAAATATATATACATATACATATATATATATATATATATATATTTTTATCATATTTAGAAATTAACGTTTGAAGATTAGTATAGCTTCTAAAATTTATATATTCAGATATCTCCAATATTAGAAAATTTATTTATTCGACTTATAAAAATTAATATTTAAATAATTAAAATTAGTTGATATTCTAAAAATAGATGCTAAAAATCCAGGTCGTTACAATGAAGTTCTGTGCAATTAAAACCCCACAAAATCTCCGCCATAGCGCATAGCGCTCTTCGACCACTATGCTTTTTCAATTTAGCGCTATTAAACAGTAGATCCGTTTTAAGCCCCTCTATTTTCTGCTACACCTGCTAAATCAAAGCTTTGTAACAATCACTTTAGCAATATTAATATAAGAAGGTTGATTTGACTAGTTCTCATTTAAACCAAATTAATAATGTTTGGACAAAGACTTAATTTTAAGGCATAAGTACTCAATATAAGTTAGAAATCTATTGTACTCACCAAACCTGGATTGTATAAATCTTGATATTCTTCAGTTTTGTTATATAAGATTAAACAATATTTCTTTTTTATACACAAATGATGTTAGAAGGAGAATAAATTAACTTTAGATATTTGGTTTTATATCTAATGAACCTTTATGCACCTCCGCTATTTTCTACTATGTCCCCGCTTTACCTCTGCTTTAACTTTTTGCACCTTCACTGCTATAGAACTGCTAAGCGCTTACAAACTTGATTTTAGGTTAGAATTTCTCTTAGATTTAAGATTCATTTTGCTGTTTGACTGGTTGAATACAATATGATTTCTTTATTTGATTGCTTTAATAATTGCTTGCATGTATATTTTAGGACTTGGAATAAAATTTAAAAATTTTAGTAGTTTGAAGACATAGTACTTCAGTATCATGATTGTTGAAGAATTTGAGAAGTGATATCATAAGTGAAATAATACAACTTAAGTTGGATTGAAATTTGAAAAGGAGTGTGCTATGTTCACTAAGTTAATATTTCACCCAATCTCGATGTTCTTAGGTGAAAGAAGACGTAACATCCCTTTTGGAAAGTTAAAACAAAAGATCTTTTAGCAAAGTGGTAAGTGCATGGTATTGCTTTTCCAAACAGCGGGTGTTTGAATCCCACAATCGTAACATTTGGTATCAAACCCTATACCTAGCTAGGATTGTGTGTTATAATGCTACTAATGTCAGTCAATGTGTACTAAAGCGGATTACAAGCACAATGTTTGGGTGGTGTGTGGTGATGAGCTAATGGGGATGTTAGGCTCTTAAGGGGTAGTCTGTAACATCCCTTTCGAAAAGTTAAAACAAAGATCTTTTAGCATGATGGTTAGTGCATGATGTTGCTTGAGTTGTCTTACCCAAGCATCCAAAGGACGAAATGACGTATATACTACTGGAAGGATTTGAATGTTTTGTATGTGCATTTAAGAGCTGTATAAGACCGTATTTCAAATTAGGGCATGGTGATGCTAAGGTTACTGGATAGGTTGCAATTTGGCATCAGTCTATCTGAGTTGATGACAGGATTGCAGAAGTTATAGTTGTGCACGTACATTTGAGATTAGTATTTCGAAATGATTATAATGATATACCATTAGTAGAGCTTAGCAAGTTGGGTTGGGAAGAACGATCTGGTCAGGAATGTTTGAAAAGTAGAGGAGAGAATCTGATTTTTTTTCATTTGATTCCTTTTTGGAATGTTTTCTTAGTTGTTAGTTTGTTAGTGTAATTAGGTTCGCTGGGTATGGTTATTATAGGTAATTTTTTCTTTGTTAGGATACAATTGTTGGTTTGTTGATTTAGTTGTTTTTGTTATGTTATAGGTTATGCTACTTGACCTTTGACTATACTGCTATGTTTCTATTTATGTTAGTTGATCAATTTTGTATCTGTCTTGTGATTGCATTGGATAATAGCTGCATACATATAGAGATTATATGCTCACACTTGGATGTATTGCATCATGCCTGATATGTCATAACATTTGCATACATTCTAGGAAGCTGACTAGTTCAAGAGGCTTACTACCAGTTGCATTTTTCAGATTAGTAAAGTATCACATATGTCATGATCATGCATCTGTATATTAAATTTTGGTGATACAAAATCATAAATAGAAGGAAACAAATATGCAAAAGGGAAAGTAATCACGTTTGTTCATTATGGAAATGCATTAATAATTGGATTGCATTTGAATGAGATGGTAAGGAAATTTATGCATGCGCATGTTATGAAATAATATATATGCAAAAGATATGCATATTATTTCTTTCTTCGTAATCGCATTGCTTTGGGATTATTTTCTTCCATCTTTGGAACGAGTGAATTACTTGCTATGTTTGCGTGATTTGTTACCGTTGTAATTTGCCTCCATTATCTTCTTACCATATTTTGGTAATTTGATTGATGACTCACATGAATTTATATTGGCTATATATTGAGGGTAGACTTCATTGTAAACCCATCCTGGTATTCAGTCAGTGATCTCCAGATAGAGTGTCTCTTTTATTGTTATCCCTAATTGGGGCTTTGGTATGTAAACTCTTATCTTGTAATCTCTTGTAATTCTCTCAAGTGTAATAAAATCTCTCTTCTTTGGACTGGACGTACACTATCTAGATGATAGTGGAACCAGTATAAATATTGTGTGTCTTCTTTTTTTATATATAGTTATTTACTATTTAGTTGGAGTATAGAATAATTGCTGCTAGATTAAGTGATGTTCAAATTGGCAAATCTAGATCCTGTTTATTGTTTTTTCCGCATTTGTGCAATTTCTGCACAACAGATTGGTATCAGAGCTAGGCGATTTGTTCAGATTTGTGCATCAATGGCTTCTAGAAAGAGCGGTAGATCTGGTGGTGATTATGCTATTACTCATTTGGATGGAAAAAGGAGATTTTGTGCAATATGGAGTGGAGGAGATTATGTTGAGAGAGAAGAGTGTTCCAGTCTTGGAAATTTGATGATAAGGAGTTTACTGTGTTGAAGAGACATATGGATTTGGGAACTTGTATCTGCCTTATGGCTCGATGTTGATGTGAGAGTCTTATGTTGATTTCCATGGGAAATTTGTTGTTTGGCAGATAAGGTATGTGGAAGGAGAGAGATTTGTCTTGTATATAGAGATTTGGATCAGCCTTGTTATGTCTGTTGGCTTTTTTGTTTTCTAGCTCTGTATTTGATTGGTGATTGAGAGAATTTTTTGGCCTTGGTGGCTTTGAGATTATTTTGATATCTACCTTCTTTTGATTTTGGATATTTGCAACATTTTGTTGGCGAGCGGGGACATAGTCTGAGCTCGTTAGCAAGGTGTGATGGGGGGTGGCCTTGCCGGAACCCATTGGGTAAGTATTCATTTTTGGTATCCATCTCGTTAAGAGATTTTGGTTGAAGGTGGAGTTTGATTTTAAGAGTTTTATGTTGAAAAGAGAATTTGACTCGAGGTGGAGTGTTGGAAATATGTGATTTTGCATCAAGGTGGAGTGTTAAATTTTGGTGATACAAAATCATAAATAGAAGGAAACAAATATGCAAAAGGGAAAATAATCACGATGTTCATTATGGAAATGCATTAATAATTGGATTGCATTTGAATGAGATGGCAAGGAAATTTATGCATGCGCACGTTATGAAATAATATATATGCAAAAGATATGCATATTATTTCTTTCTTCGTAATCGCATTGCTTTGGGATTATTTTCTTCCATCTTTGGAACGAGTGAATTACTTGCTATGTTTGCGTGATTTGTTACCGTTGTAATTTGCCTCCATTATCTTCTTACCATATTTTGGTAATTTGATTGATGACTCACATGAATCTATATTGGCTATATATTGAGGGTAGACTTCATTGTAAACCCATCCTGGTATTCAGCCAGTGATCTCCAGATAGAGTGTCTTTTTTATTGTTATCCCTAATTGGGGCTTTGGTATGTAAACTCTTATCTTGTAATCTCTTGTAATTCTCTCAAGTGTAATAAAATCTCTCTTCTTTGGACTGGACGTACACTATCTAGATGATAGTGGAACCAGTATAAATATTGTGTGTCTTTTTTTTATATATATAGTTATTTACTATTTATTTGGAATATAGAATAATTGCTGCTAGATTAAGTGATGTTCAAATTGGCAAATCTAGATCCTGTTTATTTTTTTTTCCGCATTTGTGCAATTTTCGCACAACATTGTATGTATAGACACGCATATCAATATACATACACACACATACATACATCACACACACACACATATAATATATGTATGTATGTATGTTTATATTATGTTGCTAAAGTAAGTGTTTATAAAGAAAATTTAGCGAAAGAATTATATACGATAGGTATGGTCCGTATGGATGATTGTTTAAATGGTTGTTAATGGATACATTAATATGCTTGATTTAAAACGTTGTGATTGTTTGATTTGGATGCAATGCTAGTAATTTCCGAGGAGAAATTCCTTTTAAGGGGGAAGAGAGTGTAATAACTCATATTTTTTGATAATTAAAAAGAAACAAAATCAATAATTTTGATTCCGAGGCCAAAATTGTCATTTTTCAAATTTTCAAAATTGAAAATGAAGCTATCACCACTGCAACTGTCTTGTTTTTCTAATGTACGTCGTATATTCATTTGTTTAAAATGGAGCAAAATGTGAGAAGTATCGTCCTTTTTGTATTAGGTAAATTTGAATTTAAAACAGTCGAGTCCAGCGTAACTTAAACAAACACTTCTCTCTGGTTATAAATAGAAGGTCGTTCATTGATTTTTGAACTTGGAAACATTTCTTTTATACGTACTTCTTTTTATCCTCTCTCAAAAACTAGGAACCCTCATTCAATAATACTCAAATTTCTCCCTTGGTTCGTTATGAAAATCAATAAATCAAACACGGGATCGAAGAGCAAATCGGGACCTACGTTTTGATACTAACTAGATCACAAATAAGAAAATTTGGAGCAGCGTCTAATTTCAAACAGCAAGCGATTTGGATCTAAGTGAGTGGTTTTCATCTAGCATGGCTAGTTAATCTCGCTTGATTCTTTGATAATTGTGGCATAAGATTCGAATTTTGGGTTAAATTTGATGATTACCAATTTTAGACAGTAATTAGTAATGATATAATATGAATTAAATGATGATTTGATGTTAATAATCCATAGGATTAATAAATTGTTAATATTGGTTAAACTGGTGACCAAACTAATGAATACTGGAATCAATATTGGAAAACTAAGTTCATATTGGAATGAATGAATTATATGAATTTAAAATGTATGACTAAAGATTTTGAATGTTAGAGTATGAAATTCAAAATTTGTTAAATAAATATTAATATTTTTTGTGTATATATGTGTGTTTATATATCAATATGGGAAGGAGAGGATATATAAATGAACTTTTGTGATATATCGATTTATGATATATGGAAAATGCTACAAAAACTTATCGAAATGGTTTCATAAGAAAGTTTATATATTACGAAGATTAAGTATGAAAAAAGATGAATTTTATTTGATATAATATGGAATATTTGGCAATATATTGAAAAACGGTGTTTTAGACAAGAAATTAGATTGTATGAAGAATATGCATTATACATATATGTAAAAACATAATAAAATATTTATAAAATCTTAGATAGTATTTCAGGTTATATTATATTTTATTTTGATTTTATAATGATTTTTAAAGGTAATTTTAAGTATAAATGTAGAAAGAGCGATATTATTAATTTCTGAAACTGGTTTTATAAACTCCGACTTTTGAAGCAATTTTGGAATGATTTCAACTAAAAATCTTTGATGAAATTGAAGTAGAAAGATAGTAGAGAAACATACCTTAATTAAATAAATGGATCGAGAATCGGATAAAACACGAGTGAGAAAGAAGCAAAACAAAAATTGAAATAAATAAATAAAATTGCCGTCAACCGGAGCAGGAAGCCCCTATCCAGCCGACCATCGCCTATGCACCGGTGGTGCCATCGGGTGGACACCTATTGGGTTAGGTTTTCTTAACCCAACAGGGCTTGATCGAAAGAGGTTCAATCGGGAGTTCCGGGTATTCGAGCAACACTTAAGCAACATTTTTGACTTGAATTCCATGTTAGATTGAATGAATTTATTGGACGTATATATAGTGACGTACAAACATATGGATAGTTGATTGTTATTGTTATGATTGCTTGACTATTGATTTGTGACCTTTATTGGTTATCATAATAACACGATCGCTTGGTTTATAGGATTTTCTAAGATGCATGTTCTAGTATGGAAATGGGTATGTAAGTCATATATTGCACCACGTCCATTCAATGATTCGGCCATCTGTTAATGCAATAGGCCTGGCCTGGCCTTGTATATGGGTTAGACCACATAATTGATCATTGTAACTGTATTGGACTAAGACCTTATTTCACGAGATAGTCATATTTGTTGTATGATTAGACTAACTTGTTGGTTGCAGG
This sequence comes from Allium fistulosum, assembly GCA_030737815.1. NCBI lineage: Eukaryota > Viridiplantae > Streptophyta > Magnoliopsida > Asparagales > Amaryllidaceae > Allium > Allium fistulosum. Next base: position 633,286,250 of record CM060908.1, on the reverse strand, counting down.
TGAAACATGACAAAGTTATGATGTTTACCATAGTTATCTTACTATTATTTGGCAATAGTTAGAGTATGTGGTAAAGTAGATGTATATCACTCACCAACTATAGTCTGACCATCTCTATGTTTTTCCCTTTTTGTTTCATCAATAGGTTGATCGAACTTGATATATTTTTATCAACCGACGTTTGATGATACGGATGACGAAGGCGTTACTCATGAATATAGACCTGTATATAAATAATCACCTGATATCGATATTGATTGTGTTCATGTGTATCTGGATTGGTTTAGGTTTGGAATTTTATATGACCTATGCTACACTTTTGAATATTGAATTGGAATAAAGTGATATTTGATTATATCATATTTTTGTTACCATCCGTTGGTTCAGAAAAGGATATATAGTACGTTTTTTCATTTTGTATCGTGTTATCTTAACTTAACAACACGTCGATTTTGGCTTTCGGGTTTTACACATCGCAAGTTATGTTAAATTAGAAGGTCGAAAATTACGGGTTGTTACACGTAACATAGATTTGCACTAGTTAATTTAATAGATGTATTGATTATTTGATTTTGAATAAATATTGAATGATTCAACAAATTGCTAGTTGGAATAGAATCTACATCACTTATTAACCAAATAACAATAAACAAAATAATAAATGGAAGTTGAATGAATAATGGAACATGTAGGATAACAAAAGAAAATGGACAATTGCCAAGCCAATAAAATCTTTTAATTTTCTTGTAGATATCTTTTAGGCGACAAATAAATTTGAAAAGATATGTTACTATTACTTAGAAGCTTGTAAATAAATTTACTTATATGCTTGTTTGGTGCAAGTAATCACAAGTTCCTATTTGAAACTAGTATTTCTTATTTGCAAAATTAAGATAAAGCAAATTCTATAGTAATGATTTTAAAATTCCTTTCCTACACCATTGATTTTAAAATTAACAATAAATTGACATTTTTTATTTACATTGGAAAATTCTTTTCCAACACCAATGATTTTAGCAGAGTTCCATGGAATGAATCGACCTCTTCTTCATTGCAGTAGTTACATTTGTTTCTCTCAAACAGAGAATACATAAATAAAACACAAATAAAACTTATCATCGTAGTTTACCATTATCAAACAACACAAGTTACCATCTCCTCCTCTTCTTTTTTGAGCTCATTCCGTCACCTTCTTCATTGGTTTAGACATTCCAAGCTCCAAAAATATTTATAAAATTACACGAAATCAAAATAAATTTATTCGTATTAGTCAATTTAACATTAAAATCAATAAAAAAGAAATAATATGATTTCAAAATATTAGGGTTTGGCGGTTTGGGGGAAATAATAAATTGTACCGATATAATTATTTGTAAAATGAAGTAGTTTGTTTGTACCTGGATGTAGATTTAGTAAAAACTAGTGCATGTTAACTTAATATATTATAAGGTGTAGATTAAGTAACCAACGGCGTATAAATAATATTAGCCTTAGAGCACCTCCAAATTCGATGTTATTATTATAATGTAATGTGAATACCGCATAGATAATTAATTTTTTTGTTTAACTTCGTATCTCCTATGGTATTTTAGACTAAATGTAATTTATGACGTGTCAAGATATTTATTGGACATTGGTAAAGAGAATGTTGCAGTAGACATTCTATTTCTTAATGTCACATAGTAAACACCACTAATATGATGACACTTAAACAAAATTAATCAATGTTGGTTTATTTTAAAAGCACGGTTAGAGGGCGCGAAATAAAGTGGTCAGAAAAGTGCGGATCAGGTAATGAGGAAAATACGGGGCGCTATCTTGTTGTACGGTCAAGATCTTTCTTGTTTAATTCCTTATCTTAATTTTTGGGGTCTCAAGAATTCCTGATATTTTAATGCAATTGCATTAGAATAGAAAATGGCTGTAATTTATTTCATAATGTTTAACAAACCAAAAGTGTTCAGCATCATTGTTTCAATGGTTGAGCGTTCTAGTTTTGATCCATGAGATCGCATATTCGAATCATGTGTAATACGTGATTCGTACCACCGGACATGCTCTTAAAACCGTTCGCCGCGACGAGTGCGAATCACTTGGTTTCATTTTTCAAATCTTAATCATTTAAAAATAATATTTAATATTACACTTTTTTACAAATTCAAACGCTTCTAAAAGTAGGATCTAACAGTTAAATATGCTTTACAAATCCAAAACACTTCTAAAAATATAATCTAAAACCAAACTTTCTTTACAATGTCAAAATATTTCTTTAAAAATATACAAGTATCATTTAAAAATCAAAAATTATTTTTTTTACTCCTCGGACAAGAAATTATTTTCCCCCGCAACAGGGTTTAGGTTCAATGATGTGGGTATGTCACGTTCTACGACTATCATAAACCAATCGAACAAAGCCACGTTTTCAGCGTCGTCAATCAACGAAAGATCTCGCAGACAAAGGTCCAAGAAAGTAGAAACAGCAATGGCTTCAAACAGAAAAGGAGCGATTTCGATCTGGATCGTTTTGTTAGCAGTCTTTGCTACCTTCGCTCTCATTCAGGTTTACTTATATGTATACTCTCACATTTACTTCTCTTTAAACGCTTAATTTCTCTCCGACAAGTTCATTTTTTAATAGAATTTGTTTTGATCTATTCAGTTGATAGTTAAAATATGCTAAGTGATGATTTTCATGGTTATAATGTTTATTCATCCTATCGGTCTAATCAATTTGGAAATTTTAAGTTTTCCTGGGATATATTTACTCAATGTCAAAAAGAAGAAGAAGAAGAACTACAGGACAGAATCACTTTAAACTTGATAGCGACGGTTGCCAAATTAGTTTGCTTTGAAAAAGTTGAACATTTATATGTTTTGCTAGCGATAATATCTAATTAATTGATTTAATATCATCAAAATTTGGAATATGAGCTGAATACTGGAAGTGTCCCTACACTTGGCTTATAATTCTTTGCATCATGTATGTCCAGGCTAAGGCAACAAAGGAGAATCTGAAGGAAGTAACAAACAAAGTTTTCTTTGACATCGAAATTGATGGAAAACCAGCTGGTATACTGTCTTATCTTACTTTTACTGGAAAATTTGCTTAAGCAACATCTTTTAACACTCCGGATGTTCTCTTTTCCATTCCGTGGTTTGTTAAAAATATTGCACCCATTAACCATGGATTGGAGTTTTCTATGTTGTTTGCATGTAATACCACGTAAAGGTGCTGCGTGGTCTTGTTATGTACATGCTCTGGCTTATGCGTGAATATCTGCCATTTATAGCGAGTAACACACTAAATTTTAGTTAATTCATGGAGGGCTTCACAATAGGTACCTATCAATTCTCAGACTTTTATCATATTAGATTCCTGTCAATTCTGTGTTTTGCACTATACTAGGTATTGATCAGCTCATAATACTTACTGCTCTATCTTCGAATGAACTCGTGGAGCATTACATACATTTTCTAGTTCTAGATAGACGCTTCTTATTCCAATTAGATGTGGTGGCCATTGACAAGAAAAAAGGTGGCCATCGAACTTAATGAGAATTGCTAAACAAACTCATCTTAAAAAACAAAACAAAAACATCTTCCTTCTTCGCAAACTACTGTTCTTTTCTTTTCTAAAACAGAAAAATGAAAATGAAGAGACAATTTAATGAGGTTTACGATTTGATCAGGGTAAAATTATAAATAAAATTATATTAATTTAAGTGAGGGTGTAAAGAAACTATTGAGGGATTGATAGAACCCGCCGTTTATTCATTCATGTGGTTCTTTTAATGAGATTTGGTCGGGGCAATTCTATAAGTAGCTCTTATGTATAGCTTTTGGCTATAAATGCTAGGAAATCACATCATTGATATTCATATATCTAGTACATGCAACTAGATCAAAGTAACATGGCAATCAAACCATAAACATTGCCACGTCCACAATTCTGTGGTATATTAGGCGCTAAACGAGGCAATGCAACAAAACTAACCGCCACTTAGTAACGTCTAAACATTATTTGAGCAATGCTTATTTTAAAGTGAAAAATTGTCATTTGCAAGGTTGTAAATCTCAGGTTTCAATCGTGTATCATCTCGAAAATTTGAGAGACTCGATCATGTATCATGTGAGATCTCAGACGAGATTGGCGTCCAACTCACATTTACATTTCAGGTCCTAAAGTTCATCTCGAGACCGTCTCATAGTACATGTTATCACTAATATTAATTTGCATAGAGCTAATTTATAAATTCCAATTACTTAAGTGATAATTTAACTAACATGATTTACAGTAATAACACTCTTGTCATTAGCATCTCGAAAAAGCATCCACGCTATATAATATATAAATAATTAGGATTTATAAACATTTTATATTATATCATAATGAGATGAAGCAAACATGGAACATACCAACAAGGTGTTCAGTGACACAAGAATCTTGCTTCATCAAATATAATATCATAAACATGGAATTTCAAGTATGATAGCTTTCAAAAGCCCAAATCCAAAATAATAGTACATACCACTGATAAACCGGAAATATGAATTTGATTTAGCAATTATACTTTTCAAATTAATATCTGCATTATCAGACTCACAAACTTCAGCATATTCCTTATCTATCTCATTTAGATTTGTTTCTTCTTCGTGATGATGTAAACTCTGTTATAAAAATCCTTCTAGGCTCCCACTTAGACCCTGCCTAGGAGCTAGGCTAGCCTTACCGTCTAGGTAGTCCTCCTAGATGAAACTTACTGCATTATCTAAGCATATAAACATGTTTATAGGCACCATATATGCACCAATTTAAGCTTGATGTCTCTTATAAGCATTAAATGTTTGTTTCAAGTGATTTTGTCTCTATGGCTGCTTTCAAACTCATCCAAATTCATGATATTCTATTGTGGATCAGGTAATACTAAATAAAATACTACAGTTTTATCCAAAATGCACGAGCTTTTCAAAAACACATAGCTTTGATTAATCTTCGATTAATCCCAACTAGACGATTAATCACTAGCCCATGCTAATCGTCCAATATCCGTCTAGCGATTTTTACAATCTTGGATGTAGATGAGTGGACGTTGGAAAACCCCGCTATGTGGCTATTCTTATACTTCGATATCTAGCTTCTTCCGCTCCTGCTGTTCTAGCAGCAATACGCCATGTTAAAGCATCATTATCATAATCAAATACAAACGCATCTTCAGCATCAGATGCAATTTGGATTGTGAAAAATAAAAAATAAATAAAAAAGAAATAAAAAATAAAATAATGAAAAGGTGAGTCATTTTTGAGCCGTGCGCCATTTGCGTCATTGCGTCTTTTCATGTGCAATACACCATATGGAAGAAATGCACAAATGCCACACCACGTCTTACGCCGTGACGCGCTCCTTGGTACACTTTTCATAACTATGTGCTTAACCGATGCTTAAGCATTGCTTAAGTGCATTTTTTTTATAAACATAGATTGTTAGGCACATACGGTCATAAAATACAAAATGCTAGCACAAACCATAATAGGGGCACGATTAAAATTCTACTGTAGTAAATTTCATAAGCCTTCATTCATTAACATAATTTTTTTTAAAGAGTTACTAACCCAAACCTTCATCATTGTTGTCATCAATTCTTACTTTTTGAAAATCTCCAATAACAACGATTCCTTGTTTTGTTGTAATAGATTTTGTAGAACTTTACCAAAGAATAATAGGAACAATTTTATTAAGAATAATTTAATGTTTTGATTTTAGTGTGAAAGTTCCATTGGTCCTCTCCAATCAAGTAACCTAACAAAATGTCATGTTCACAATGTCACATAACTTTGGAGTTCACTTTCAAACCATCTAATGTACTCCTGATACTCTTGCATGCAGGGACGAGCATTTGGTTGGTTCGGTTAGTTCGATGATGAAAATTGTTAAACCGAACGAAAACTAATAAAAGTAAAAACCAAATCAAACCAACCGAATTAAGTTTGTTGGTTCAGATGGTTATTCGATTTAACCAAACTAAAAATGATTTACATTTTATGTTTCGAATATTCATTGTACTTTAAAATAAAGCATAAATATATGATTAAAATATTTTTATTTGGTATTCTTATGCTTTTTAATAGTGATTTTAACACATATATGATAACTAAAATTTATTTAGACCACTAAACCAATTTAAAAAATCATTATAACGCTATTAATTTTGATAATATAATAAAAATTCGGTTAATTTAGTTAAACCGATAGCCAAACTAATTTTTTTAAGAAACCAATCTAGTTTCAGAACCAAACCAAACCGAGTGAAATAAACTGATTAGTTGGTTTATTTGACCAAACATTGCTCACTCCTACCTGCATATCAAAAAAAATAAAAATGAGTAAGTTAGTAACATTGCACCAATGAAAAACATACTCTGATGTCTTCTGAATTTCTATTACTTGTTTGAGAGAAGACATATTTAAGGTTTAGGTTCATTTTCTTTACTTCCAAAAGCTTAATTGTATTCAATTTTTGATGCACAATAAATTGCACATGAACTACTTTGAGTTAAACTGCATCTTCCTATATCTTATTGGAGTAGTGCATTTCTGCATTTGAGAAATGTAAATGCGGTCTATCTAGATATCCTTTGTATCCAACTTCCATGTGAAACAATCCTTCGGTCTACAATTAGTAGCAACTTGCTTTAATAGATCAATCAATATACCATATTGTTCAATACTTCTTCCTTAGAAAACAACTAAAAGCAATGCATTAGGAGAAAGGAAGTGTTAGGATTAGAACATCTTTTATTAAAACATGTTTATCTGAAACATTCTCAAGGAGTTATATCCAAGTTAATATTGATAATCCAAGGACCCAAGCAAAAATGTAATCCATTAACTTCGTTCGCTTCAATTTTGACCCGAACATTGAAATATGAAACATTCCTAATAACATATTTCCAAACCTTTTACATCATAGAAGTATTCACGTTTCTATAATTGTCTTCTAAGGTAAATTTTTGATCCAATACCGCTATATCCTTTTTTTTTCGATTCGTAATCTTCCGCAACCATTTATTTAACAAAGTAATGTTCTTATCATATAGATTTGACTCCTAGACCTACTTCCGTGATCTTTTCCCTTGCATAGCTTACATGCTACTAAGAAATTTATTGAGCTACAATCGCGACTTCTTTTGCATTGAGTGTTCCTTATATTGTTGTATGCCTTGTTCAAATTCATAATGGAAATTTGTAGAAAGACATCTCATATCAAACTAGAAGAGAGTATCGAGATTGCCAACATGTCTCCTTGGCCATGATATAGATATACATTTTCATTTAGCTGCCAATCATTATGTACAAGCTTCTTCCGTCTAAAAGAAAAATCAAGATTCATGAGACGAAAAATTTCCATTTCCAAAATTCGAAGTGTTTGCCTTTTATATCAAATGCTTTCAGTTGCCTCTAATGAGAATAATTGTGCTATTATTGAAATTAATTTGAAATTCTGAAAGTCTTTAACCATGTAAAATTAGCTTCAAAAAGACTATTTGAACTGAGTTTGTAGAGTAAAAATAGTATTGTATCTACCACATATTGCATAGTTGTGATTACATATTCAACTATTTCGCTTTCCAAATTATTCGCAATTCCATTCTTTGTGGTTTGTTTTCAGAGTTTTAAATCTTTTTCATCTCACTCGAGATTTCACCTGAGATGTCCATCCTGCAGTTGCATAATTTTTAGCTTGTTTGACACTTTTTTCACCAGAGATATTAAGATTTCTGTTGTGCAGAAAATTGCACCAATGCGGAAAGACAATAAACATGATCTAGATTTGCCAATTTGAACACCACTTAACTAGCAGCAATTATTCTATACTCCAAATAAATAGCAAATAACTATAAAGAAAAAGTAGACACAATATTTATACTGGTTCCACTATCATCTAGATAGTGTACGTCCAGTCCAAATGAGAGAGATTTTATTCCACATGAGAGAATTACAAGAGATTACAAGATAAGAGTTTACATACCAAAGCCCCAATTAGGGATAAAAAAGAGACACTCTATCTGGAGATCACTGGCTGAATACCAGAATGGGTTTACAATGAAGTCTACCCTCAATATATAGCCAATATAAATTCATGTGAGTCATCAATCAAATTACCAAAATATGGTAAGAAGATAATGGAGGCAAATTACAACGGTAACAAATCACGCAAACATAGCAAGTAATTCACTCGTTCCAAAGATGGAAGAAAATAATCCCAAAGCAATGCGATTACGAAGAAAGAAATAATATGCATATCTTTTGCATATATATTATTCCATGACGTGCGCATGCATAAATTTCCTTGCCATCTCATTCAAATGCAATCCAATTATTAATGCATTTTCATAATGAACAAACGTGATTACTTTCCCTTTTGCATATTTGTTTCCTTCTATTGTGATTTTGTATCACCAAAATTTAACACTCCACCTTGATGCAAAATCACATATTTCCAACACTCCACCTCGAGTCAAATTCTCTTCTCAACATAAAACTCTTCAAATCAAACTCTACCTTCAACCAAAATCTCTTAACGAGATACAGACCAAAAATGAATATTTACCCAATGAGTTCCGACAAAGCCACCCCCCATCACACATTGCTAACGAGCTCAGACTATGTCCCCGCCCACCAACAAAATGTTGCAAATATCCAAAATCAAAAGAAGGTAGATACCAAATTAATCTCAAAGCCATCAAGGCCAAAAAATATTCTCTCAATCACCAATCTAAATACAGAGCCAAAAAACAAAAGCCAATAGACAAGGCTAATCCAAATCTCTGTATACAAGACAAATCTCTCTCCTTCCACATACTTTATCTGCCAAACAACAATTTTTCCATGAAAATCAACATAAGACTCTCACATCAACATCGAGCCATAAAGCAGATACAAGTTTCCAAATCCACTTATCTGCCAAACAACAAATTTCCCATGGAAATCAACTTAAGACTCTCACATCAACATCGAGCCATAAAGCAGATACAAGTTTCCAAATCCAGATGTCTCTTCAACACAGTAAACTCCTTATCATCAAATTTCCAAGACTGGAATACTCTTCTCTCTCAACATAATCTTCTCCACTCCATATTGCACAAAATCTCCTTTTTCCATCCAAATGAGTAATAGCATAATCACCACCAGATCTACCGCTCTTTCTAGAAGCCATTGATGCACAAATCTGAACAAATCGCCTAGCTCCGATACCAATCTGTTGTGCGAAAAATTGCACAAATGCGGAAAGACAATAAACATGATCTAGATTTGCCAATTTGAACACCACTTAACTAGCAGCAATTATTCTATACTCCAAATAAATAGCAAATAACTATAAAGAAAAAGTAGACACAATATTTATACTGGTTCCACTATCATCTAGATAGTGTACGTCCAGTCCAAAGGAGAGAGATTTTATTCCACATGAGAGAATTACAAGAGATTACAAGATAAGAGTTTACATACCAAAGCCCCAATTAGGGATAAAAAAGAGACACTCTATCTGGAGATCACTGGCTGAATACCAGGATGGGTTTACAATGAAGTCTACCCTCAATATATAGCCAATATAAATTCATGTGAGTCATCAATCAAATTACCAAAATATGGTAAGAAGATAATGGAGGCAAATTACAACGGTAACAAATCACGCAAACATAGCAAGTAATTCACTCGTTCCAAAGATGGAAGAAAATAATCCCAAAGCAATGCGATTACGAAGAAAGAAATAATATGCATATCTTTTGCATATATATTATTCCATAACGTGCGCATGCATAAATTTCCTTGCCATCTCATTCAAATGCAATCCAATTATTAATGCATTTCCATAATGAACAAACGTGATTACTTTCCCTTTTGCATATTTGTTTCCTTCTATTGTGATTTTGTATCACCAAAATTTAACAATTTCAACATGAGATATGGATCAAAACGTCAATCTGAGATTTGAAACTTAGCTTGTTTTATTTGCTTGGTATGTCTGCTGCTATATCAAACAATGGCGGCAATAAATCATCTTGTCCCATGCCTCTTCTTGGTTGCATATATTTCTATTTAACACCATTGGCCGTAAGTTTTGATTTGCTGTTGTGAAAAAATTGCTCACGCAATCTCTTCTAAATCAAAAACTTTATTATACTCATTTTTAAGGTCTGAGGTTTCTGTATCTCAATATCAGTGAAGTTCCTTCTTTCTTATATTGTTAAAAGACCAAGTTCTTTAAGTAAAGTAGAGGTTTGAATTTTGTATAAGCATCCGACGTCCATTTGAGTTCGAGATCGCAAATCGTTCATCCGTGGTCATCCAAATTTCATTTGGAACATGAACTAAGATAAAAAAAAATTGTACAAAATCGTGTTCATCCAAATCGTTCGATGCTTTTTATATTATTTGTTTGTTGCCCGACTTGTTCGAGAAGGTTCAAACTTGAATCTTATTTGATCCGTATCTATTCGAAATTCTTTTAAGACATGACTTTAACACATTTGCATCTGATCCAATCGATTTACACCCTTAATGTAAAATACTTTTCTTTTGCTTGATGCTATCACAATTTTGTTTGCTCCATTTCACCAGGATTATACGATGATATTTGAGTATGTCAACCATGCGTTTTGCAGAATTGTCATCGCTTTTCATTGATCCCCGTCTATCACCAAATAGTCTTAAGTATATTCATGGAGTTATAATTTGTTTTCCTATAATTCACAAATTCACAAGTTTTATATCTTTTCTATTAAGAATCTTTTTTTTAGTAAATAAATAAATTTGGTGACACCAAATATTTTGCTTGTTATAGACTCAATAGGTTTGTAGGCTCTTAGGCCCCTGGGTTCAGTTATTTGTCTCTGTACTCAATGTATTCTCACTTTGAACTTGGTATATGCTTCAAGAATTCATAGAATGACTTCAAATGATATCTACTATATGCGCACTCCAACATATGTAAAAGCAGTCTTAGTAGCCATGTTTGCACAGGAATTTTAGGATTATCTTTTAGAAGTGTTTCAAGAAGGATGAGATTAATTTTGACTTTCTTTTGTACTGTCATTCATTTCTTTATATTTTTGTTGATAACTATAAACATACATCAAAACTATAACTTTACCTCTTCATTTGTCATGCCATTATAGAAATGGCAGTAGTACAATGCCTTTAATTTTCATATGCTAGCCCCACTTTTCGATGTTAGAAAATATAAATAATCTTTAGCGCCGAATAGTTTTCAAAGATTAACTGAAGGGGTATATGGCTATTGTGAGATGTTAAAAGAAAGTTTACGCTTCTCAGCGTGACAAGTAAACAAAAACCTTTAAATACCAAATGAGAAGCAAAGGGATTGCTTGGTAAAGATCTCCAATTTTTTTAACGAGTGACTTTGGGATACATATTTGTTCATTCTAAAAGTTGAATTGTGATTTCTATTACAATTTTCCGTTGTTATAGGATTTATTTAATAAAAACCTATCCATTCTCAAATGTATTTAACTTTGAGAATACCTTCCTATTAATTATTAAACCTATGGAAACAGGTAGAGTGGTGATGGGCCTATTTGGGAAAACTGTGCCAAAAACTGCAGGTATACTTTAAATTTCATATAGTTGCATATCGAACATCTATGCTATCATATGTTCCATTTTTAACATCAAGAATTTCTTTTTTCGCGTGTGTGCGCAGCATGCGTGTAAAATTATGAATATGAACTGCAAGTCTTCTAAAACTTTTTCTTTCTTGTTACACAGAGAACTTCCGAGCTCTTTGCACAGGTATGTTCAATCCATATACTTTAATAAGCATGTCCAATTTATGCATTAAGCTATTTTATGATGTATGTGTCAAGCTGCATAATGAAGGCCATGGTTTAATATGTAGTTTTAGTTCTGTTACATTGTTGCCCTTGTTACAAATATATAATTAGGCCTGTTAATGGACACTTGGAAAAAGAAAATTCATCTGCATCTGTATTTGAAAAATGAAAAAGGTAAATCCAAAAAAAAACATATACGGATGTGGATATGATGGTATTTGCATCCGAAAATCATCCATCCGCTTTTATCAATATAATAATTTATATTATGTGTATTTTAGAAGATAGAACGCTGATATTTAATATTTTATCAAAGTAATTATTTATATTATGTGTATGTAAATTATTATTCGCTGTTAAAAATTATTTTTTGTTATCATATTTTGTATTTCCTGTATTTTCGTAAGCATTAATACCAGAATGGTTTTATGTTGAACCAATTTTATTTATGCTTTTAGATTTATTAATTATCAGCGGATAAAAGGACATCCGATATCCAATCGCTATCTGTGGGTACGGACATCCTATATCCGAAATTGATTTTGGATATTGATGTGGATATGACAATATCCGTGTCCGTATTGACCGTTGATGGTCAGTTTATAATAGTTCATTTAATAAACTACTTCTTTGATTTACAATTAAAATCAACCTGTTTTAGATGGTAGCTGCCATCATTTAACCATGACCAAAATATCCTTTGTAGTTAAATATCAACATCAGTCAGAATTATAATAACCTTAAAATTTTTGTTTTTCACCGATTTCAGGTGAAAAGGGTATTGGTAAAAGTAGGAAAGCACTTCACTTCAAAGGAAGCAAATTCCATAGAATTATTCCCAGTTTTATGATTCAAGGAGGCGACTTCACCCTCGGGGATGGAAGAGGCGGAGAGTCTATTTATGGAGAAAAATTCAATGATGAAAACTTCAAGCTCAAACATACCGAACCCGGTAAAATGTGGATTATTGGTTTTTTGTCATCTGCAAGAAATTAATCAATGAGTAAACCTAACAAACAATTTATATTGGTGATGGGATTCAGGACTCTTGTCTATGGCCAATGCCGGCAAAAATACAAATGGCTCTCAGTTTTTCATCACTACTGTAACAACTAGCTGGTAATTCTTAATTCTTATTGAATAGAATAATTGCTGTTACACCATGCTTCTTTTACAATAGATAATAAGGTCTCTCAGGCTTCCATTTTGACCGACTACACTATAATAAACAAACTATAATTTTCCATTTTGTTAAGTCTTCCCCTTTAAGAGTCTTGGTTGTTGAATAGACACAATATGAAGCAGATGGAGATATTGGGAGAAAATAGCAATTAAAATTAGATTCATGATTAATTTGAGAATAAAGAGAAACTTTTAAATTACGTGGTTATGAACCCTTCTCAGAAAAGAAAAGAAAATTGCCCATAAAAGTAATAATCAGTGAAGTTCAATCGCTTGATCGTTGTTAATTTTTATCAATCAAGCACTGTGCATATTATATGGAACACTATTTGCTCTGGAGTGGAGAAGCAAACTTTTTAGTATAGTTTTTCATACATGCACGATTTAAAATATGGTACTTGTTTTCTGATTGTATTTATGCGTATTATCTTCATTTCGATCACATTCAAAAAAGTGAAATCTAAAGTCATTTTGAAATTTTGAACCCCTCTAAAGTATGGTTCAATACGAACCGTTTAAATTGAAGTTATATTAACTATTATTTTGATGTTAGTATTTATCTAAGATGACAATAATTTAATATGTCTTTAACAAAAGGCCTTGTTAAAAAAAAATTTGTAGAACAAATGGATATCTTTAACCTTTGATTTTTATTAATTACTTATATTTTGCACAAAACCAATAAAAGCTTGTAAGAAAAACTCTCTTAATTACCAAAATCCGAGTTTTTAGAATTGATGGTTGAAGCCCTAGAACTGAAGCAAAGTTCGACCCTTTTAGAAAACACCTCGGGAGTTGAGAGTCTGAGACCTACTCAAACATGAGGCAAAATTTTAAATTCTCATTTATATGGTTCCTTTTGACAAAACCCCTCTGTACTCTATCAATAGAATGCTGGCTTCTTCTTTTCCTAGAGAATTTAGTTCGGTGCTGATAAGACTTTGCTGATCTGTTTGCATTTTCCATGATTTCTACTCTCTTTTTCCAATTTCCGTGATTTTGTCCAAATTAAACTTCATGATCCACAACAGCCTATTTGTGTCACAAATTCTAACGGTCCACATTAACATCACTACACTTTATTTCAATTATTCAATCGCCAGCTTCAACCAATTGATGTTACCACATGTCACTCAAACTCATCTAAAATGGTTGTAGGATCCAATGATCTTTATATGGTGCTTGTGAATATGTTTTGCTCCCATTTTCCATGTCCATTTGATTTGGTTTGTATATCCTCTGTTTCAGTTTTATTTTTTATTTTTCCTTCGAAAAATGTTTGTACAAGGGGTCTGCCACCACTTATTTGGATTTATTTAAGATCACTGCGTACTTTCATCAATCACTGATAAACTGTTTGAACACTTTTTGTTCGAACCAGTAAAAGCCTTATAAGAAAAAACTTTCATAATCTTCAAATTCAACACCCTAGAACTGATGTGTGATCTGCAATCGAAGAATAAGACCAACTCTAGTTTGATTTATATCGCAAATGATACATAACATATACGGGTCTTTATTTTAGAACATCCAGTAGCTTGAGATCCGCTCATACCTAAGACAAATCCTAAAATTCTCATATACAGAATTCTGATTGCAGAATCCATTTATGGTACCGATATAATCTGCATGTTATGGCATTAGAACGCATGTTCTGCTTTTCCCAAAGAATTTGCTTTTGGTCTACAAAGCTTCTAGTTTTTTCAGCATATCACACTGTTCTTTCTGCACTTCCTGCGTTTATTCTTTCATTCCTCTTTTCCAATCCTTTTGTCGTCCTCCAAAACAATTTCTGCCATTTGTAGCCATGTATTCCTAGCACAAATCTCAACACTTAATCACCAGGTTGAGAATCTTAAAAAGTTACAACACACACACACACACACTCTAACCAATTAGATTTTAACCTGTGCTTCATAGAAGATTGAGTTTTAAATTTCAAGTTAAAGCTTAATCTGAAAATAATCATGAAATATTCAAATGGAAAGTTCCTAAGCAGTTATTATACGCATATCTAGAAAATTACTAAATATGCAAAGAGTTGCATGAATATGTACATTTAGCATAAACAATTTTATGTATTTCCACATTTACAAAAATGACCCAAATATAATTCAAATTTGGAGAGAGTTTAAGGATTAAAGATGTGAATGTGCTATGAGCCTTAAAAGGTTCATTATGATTTTTGGAGAGAGTTCAAGGCTTTCACCAATACACAGTTTTGTAGCACAAAATTTCATTATGGTTGACAGCCTTAAAAAGTTCATTATGGTTACAATTTTGTAGGTGATATCATACCAATATTAACATATCTAAAAAAAAGCATATTTCAGATTGTGTAGATATTATAAGGATTTTTTTTACAGTTCAATCCACTTTTCGAAAGTTGTAACAAAATCTGTCCAACCATGCTCCATTGTATTGGAAGGATTAAAACTGTGCAAATGCAACTTCATCAACTTGTTTTAGCCAATGCGATTTCAATACATGTCAGTGCAAATTCTTTTTTTTTTAAACATTGTAAAATCCAATTCATGTGATTTTGTGATAACTTCTGAAAAGTGGGCTAAACTGAAACCCTACCGGCCAAAGTTGATGGAAAATGGGGCATGGTGTTGTATATGGCAAATGGAAATGAATATTAAGAACTTCATAATTCTTGGAGAGAAATTTAGTTCAATTTTATCTGAGATTATTGCTTTGGTGTATTATTTACACTAGGTTGGACGGCAAACATGTAGTCTTTGGCAAAGTGCTCAGTGGAATGGATGTTATATACAAAGTGGAAGCTGAAGGGCGACAAAATGGACAACCTAAAAGCAATGTGGTCATTGCAGATAGTGGAGAACTCCCTCTTTAATCTCATTTTGAACCAGTATCTTCTTATATCACAATGCCTTATGCTTGATATTTATATTTTCTTTTTTGTATTAATAGTTGATTGTGTTTTATAGCTGGACTAGCTTCAGATTTATGTGTTCCTGCAAAAAAAAATTAAGTTCGTGTATCTTCATAAAATTCATAAGCATTTTAGCTTCCTTGTATTAGTATCATTTACTATTGGTAGTTGTTAGGTGTTACTTCCAAATCCTTTTTTTCTGTCAAATTCAAAGCTGATATTAAATATTAAGACTGACAGTTGATAGCTGAAAAACCTGAAATTGTCTGCATCTGTATCCGTAAAATGGATAAATATTCGATATTCATAAAATGGGATACGGATGCGAATATGAAAGTTTTTGTATTCGAAAACCGTCCGTATGGTTTTTATTAATATTATAGTTTATTTTATGTGTATTTTAGTACAATAAAATGTGTGTATTTATTTTTTAATAAGTTATTAGTTTATATTATATGCATTTAATGCATGTTAACGGTTCAAAACTATTTATTATCGTCATATTTATTGGATTTGCGTCCAGTGGATGGAAGAAAATTTTTTGTTTTTGTTTTTAGATTTATCGATCGTTGGTGGATATTTGATATCCGAAAACGATTTCGGATGTGAATGTGAATGTGAATATGTCATTATCGATATTTGAAAGTATCCGTCGATTGGTTGATTACAAGGGCAACAAAAAAAAGAAAAAAAAAGATTATGTTAAAAGAAAACTTTGGACCTTCGGTTTAGATGTGATGATAGTGCGAAGGTGTTTGTATTGGGCCTAAAAAGTTCGAATGATAGTTTAGGAAATAGCCACTAGTCGACAAAATATAATAAAAATTATTTTGGGAATTATTTTATACTGAGGTAGCAGTAGCAAATTTCTACAAGTTTTGTTCCTCGAATATTATTAATTCTTACGAAACAAGTTTTATATTTCCTAATTAAAACGTTACATGTTTCCTTACCGTGAATATCAAGCTATGAAGGAGACTTATGAAATGCTTTTTTTACTTCTGAGTATTGGTGGAACTTTAATTTGACAAAGAATGAAAGTAACATTTTATTTTTAGTCAACATCAAGCAATTAAAGTTCTGTACGAAAGTTATGTATGTTATAGAGGCTTTTGCGGGATTTTAGTCTAAATGGAAAATTTCTAACATTTTACATTTAGAAAAGAGTGCTTGGACAAGAGGTTGGATCTCTCCAAAAGTTAAAGCATGATGCTTTTGGTCAACAATTTGGTGCGTTGATCTCGAGGATCGAACTTGTGACTTTTAGTCTTGTAGTCAGAGCTACCAACCAACTGAGCCAACCTTATTGAAACGTTTTTTAATCAAAGGTTAAATATTAGAGATTGTGACGTTCATCGACAAAATTTGATTAGAGTTTGGATAGAGGTTGGTTATGAAATAATGCCTAATGCATATTGTTTATTTGATTATTTTGCAAAAATTGTTAACTAAACTATGTTAATTATTTTAATTATTAATATAATAAACAATAGTATAAAATCAAAATCAAGTTCAAATTCAAAAACAATTTCAAATACAAATTCAGACAACTACTACAGATTTAGATGGTACCCTTTTATTGTCAGTTAAACCATTTTGTATTATTTCGAATGCAGTGGAAGCATGAAACTCTTCCTATGTCCTCCCTAAGCAGGGTATTAGAGCATCTATATCTCTTAGTTCATTCTATTTATGTTGTGTTTTTTAGTCACATAAAATTTTAAACATGACCATTTTTTGTTTTACTTTTGCAGGCAGTATGTCTTCGCAACCACAACAACGACCCAACTCGAGCTTCACTTTCAACAAGTCCAGGTCTTCCAAGTCAGGGTCCTCAAAACCTGGCAAAGAACATAAAAGGTCTAGGGATGATCCCTCTTCGTATGGAAACCAATCAAAACATCAAAGAAAGAAGTGCTTTTTGAGTAACCTCGGAATGTGACTTGGCCTCCAAACCGGGGAAGGAAATAGCGCAACTTAAATTTGATCTAGCCTCTCGAGATACCAAAGAGGGGATACTGAAAGATGAGCTAGAATAGGTTGCGCGACCAGCTGCCCAGGCTGAGGTTGCTGCCTACAAAGCTGCTTGGGAGGCCGAAGGTTTAAAGAAAGCCGTGGGAGATGTTGCAGGATTGAGGCAAGCACTGGCTTAGGCATGTAATGAACACGAACAGACCGTGGAGGATGCTACTTACGTCGTCCTCTACCAAATATATGCCTAAGTCAAGTGGCAATTTTTCAAGGGTCATCCTCATGAGGAGGAGGTAGAAGTTGACTTCACATTGTTCACCTTGTTGGAAGACCTCGATGCAGATGATGTAGCAATGGTTCAATGATAATCCTTGAAAGTATGCGCAAGTTTGCATGAAGCAAACAAGCAAAGTTCCTACGCAACATGAACTGCGCTCTCTCTCTCTCATGCAGAAAAACTAAGCCGACGGGCTAAAGAAAAGAATAGCCAAATTAATGGACGGTTGGGATAAGAAGAGAAAAAAGGAAAAGGATATAATAAGATGATTGCTAGCGTAACTCAAATTATAGCATTTAGAGAGTTTGAAGAAATGGTTGAGAATTGAAAGCATGTTGAAGAGGTCAACGTAGCCTAGCAAAAATACGATCTAAGCTAGAGCAATCAAAGAAATGCGTAAGAATTAGAAACTATAGCAACCAATATAGAAGATTTACATGCAACTTCATATGAGGATGAATTGAAGAAACTGAGAGCTACTATCGACGATTTATCTTAGAGTTGGCTAAGCGATTCCAAGATGAGGAGTCTTCGTTCCCCATAGTGGCTTATATTCTTCAAAACCAAAAGCAGCTCCTGCGTCGTCGACCGATATGATCCGGACTTGGTTGAAAAAATGGAAAGTTGACTTGGTGCGTTACTGCCAGTCCAGATCTGATGAATAGAAGACTTCCTTATGAAACGAGACTGACAAATCTTCATATGGACAAAGCGTAGATGCTTAGGACCACAAATGAATTATTTGGTTTCTTCGAAGGGAAATCAAATAAGATGAAGATACATCTTCACTCCGAGATAAGGCGAAAGGGCGAAACTGCTTCTAGTCATTGCTAGAGTTTAAGATGTGTCATAGGGGCAACTATGTAATTTTGATTATATAACAGAACTTTGGTAAACGATCTTATTTGAAATAAAGTATGATTTTGAGTTCTATATGTATGTCATTTATTTAATGTTTTGAATACATTTAATCCATACATTTAGAAATCCCGAGGTAAAATGTTTAATCAATTGTATTTGCAAAAGTGTTTGTAAACATGATTATAGATCGATAATGATATAAACACATAACCTTAAAATTTTCCTGATTGATGGTGCATTAAGAACGAGATATCAATACACCCACGAGACTAGTGTATGTAACGTTATCCATATGAAAGACGGTGTACTACTCATAACTATTAGGGACACCAATAAGTTATGTATTCGTAGTTGTTTTAAACAGTTATGGAATGACTCATCGAGAGTCCTCTATAGGTTAAAGTTTATAAGTAATTGAAGATCTTATGTGGCGATGTGCAGTGATCCGTTGACTTAAGGGTACCATGGATCTTACGTGTGTAGGCTATACTTTGATTCTAGATAATTACACAATACAGGTTTGTGTTTAGTTTAGTTTTGGGTATGGTTGAAACACGTGAAGTGAATCACTACTCAAGATATGATTTTTCTTACTCAGTACCGAAGGCTATTGTCTCGGTAATTGGAAGTTGACACAGAGTCATAAAATCTTTAGCTAAAGGATTACATTTCATCGATAATTGTTATCGGACTAGACCAAGTGACTTCGAAGTCAATTTCGCAATTAACAAAAGATGTTATTAGGGTATTGACTATTGATCGAACTCTAGATGTCTTAGTGACACAATAATGATAAAGAGATATACATGCACATCGTATTGTTGCTTAAGAGTATTCGCATTACTAATTATAAAATTAGACTTTTAACTAGATGATAAATAATCACCTGATACCGAGTCCACTGCCATGCTTCAGTAAAGTCTGTACAGATTTTAATGTTTGAATATACCAAGGACTAACGTTACACCTATGAGTCACAGAACCTAATTTTTAAGGTTTGGTTGTTGTAAAATTTATGAATATGCGGATTAATAAATTGTTATAAATAATTAATGGAGGTAAAATGAATATAATGGTTATATTTAATTATTTTTAAGGATTTAAATTTAAACCGATTAAATATGTAATTGTTGTATATTTAATTAATTCTTATTTTAAATCAAAATAATTATGTTCTAAGTTTTGAAATTGCCTAAAATAGGGTGAGGCCGAAAATTTTCTATATATATTATTATATATTAAATGTTTTTACTTAGTTATTTACAATACATATATTTGCTTTAGTAACCCAATTTGTTTGTATTGGGCTAAGAGTCCATTAAGGTTAAGGCTAGGGTTTTAGAAATCTATAAATATCCCTATTAGCCACCACTTGAGATATGAGTAGAAGCAAAAAAGAAAAGGTAGGATTTTCTATTAGCCTCCATTAAACATATTCATATATAATTATTAGAACAATTTAGATCTACAACATCCAGAGAAGATTTTGCACATCTCTCTTGAAGCACAAAGTGGACTCTTTGATTGGAACCAACTCTAGAGATCCAAGGTGTTAGCTCAAGGTTTTATATCTAGGTACAATCTATAATTTTTATATGTATTGTTTGTTATGAATTAATATTTACATGTATTGATTGGATAATTGAACTGAATGATTGATGGCATAAAATAAAAAGCAAATTTCGGATTTTTCCATGATTAGGTTGATATGTATCATATATATGTGTGTGTGTGTTGTGTATGTATACAAATATAAATAAATATATTATTTGCTATTTATATGCATATGCAGACTACACATGCATATTTTGAATGAAGAATAATATATATGATAATTACTTTTGGGTAAGTTTTGATTGATTAAGTAGAATAATTTGAAATGAAATAAGGAAAGTTTTAAATTAAGTAAGCTTTGAAAATTAATTTAGATTTGTACACATATATACTAGGTTGAACAAGGAAAATTGAATATTACATTAAAACTGCTAAATACACATTTATGTGTATTTCATTTTGAATAATAATAAAAAAGGTAATAGAAATATAGTATTTTCGTAAGTTTCATTTTGTTAAAAGGAAAGATATGAAAGTAAAATTGAAAGCCCAATTTGACTAGATTTTATTTTGACATTAGCCGTCATACAATATACATACATACACACACACATACATACATACATACATATATATGTATATATTGGAATGCCATCAATATTTATTAATGGTACAAATGAATACATGAACATATTAATTTTGATACGTTACGTATGTGACCATATGTTGCATATGTACATATACATTAATTGTATATATTTAAGGTATAAATCCCAATACCTTTACACACACACATCATGTATATTTGTGTTTGATATAAATACATATATATGAGTATATATTTATCTATATGTATTTTATTATGTGATTGATGAATAAATGTTTTTTAACCAAACTTTATGACTAAATACAAAGAATAATAATAAACAACAAATAAATTTAAAAAAAATCAAAAGTCTTAGATTGAAAATAATTTGTAATAGTAGTTAAAATATTTTAAATCAAAATAATCAAATTTAATTTAAAATTATATTCAAATTTAAATCTACAAAATTTAGAAAACCTAATTTTTTTTGCAATAAATACTTCTTTCGCTGCGCCTAACCACTTGATTCCAACAATGGTATCATAGCCAGGTTCATTTTTATTAACCAAACTCTAAGGTTGTCTTTTTAAATAGACAAAGTCGATTCGGCGTCTAAGGAAAAAGTGCTTAAACAAAGGTATGAGGTTGGAGTAACTAGTGCCCTCCCCTCCTTGGCTCTTTCCCGGCTGATGCGATGGTCGATTTAAGTAAGGTCCGCCTTTGGGTGTAAGGCTTACAAACTAAGCTTTATAGGATGGTCGATTTAAGTAAGGTCCGCCTTTGGGTGTAAGGCTTACAAACTAAGCCTTATGGTTAATTCAAATATATTACTATTTTAATGTGTTATAAATTTAAATTAAGAACTGTAAAAGTCACAATTCAAAATACATAAATTTGTTTTTGATCTAAAATTGTAATTTAAACGAGTTTAAAATTATAAATTAATTATGCTTATTATGAATCAAAGATGTTTTTAATATAATATAAAATTTAAAAGGTTTAAAATTGAACTTTAAATATTTTAAATTTAAATAATTACTTAATTGTTAAATTATTAAAATTAAATAATTTAATATCAAAAGTTAATATGAAAAATAAAACCCATATAGATGTATAGGAATATATGTAGACATTTAACGTCTATGCATACACTTACACTAATATTCCTTAACACATGATACTCAAATAAAATAAAATAAATAAATTATTTAAATTTAAAAGTTTCTCTCCGTTATTTACGTTAAAATAATACTAGAATAGATGTGTAATTGTTGAGCACACTCAAGCTACACTATTTGATTTTAGTACTATATTGAATATCACCCGAATGGTGTAAGGATGTAAGTGACTTTGTTAAGCACACTCAAGGGTTACGTACATTGAGACATGCACTTACAAAATAATGGGTGTTGAGCATCTAATATGCTTTGTAGTTTGTTAAGAACATTTAAGGTCGCAAGGAAATCGAGACCAATGTTTATGCATAGTTATTAGTTATATAAGTGATATAACCGATAATGTGTTATCCACTACTCATAGTAGTCTCAATTTGTTGAGCACACTCAAGGTTGTGTCTACATGGTGAATAGGTCCAAACTTCCTCTAGAGAAATTTTGTGAAAATTCTCATATCTTTAAGCTTTTAGGGATACGTCACGTTTAGTGGGAACTCTAATAAGTTTAAAATACATACAACTAAGTGTAATCTACCCTTGATTTAAATTTACGTAGTTATAACGGCAACCATAAAGATGCTTTTGGAGGAAAACACTCTTAATGGGACAAACTATAACGATTGACTTAGGAATGTAAAAATAGCTCATAAGGTTGAGAAAGTAGCTCATGTCCTTGATGCACCTAAACAAAAGCCCCTCGAAACCGCAACCCGAGATGAACACAAGGCCTATATGGATTGGACCCTTCACTGTGACCTTGCACAGTTCTACATGTTGTCAAACATGAGTCATTAACTCCAAAGATAACATGAGAATATGATTGTGCATGACATATTCAGTCACCTACAAAAGTTGTATGGTGAACACTCTAGTTTTACGAGGTATGAGATCTCGAGGAAATTGTTTCACTTGAGAATGAGCAAGGGCACATCGGTTCAAGACCCTGTACTTAATATGATTGGTTGCATGGAAAGGCTTGCTGAATTAAGAACTAGGCTAAACTGCGAACTACTAGTAGACCTTATCCTTGGATCAGTTACACCTCAGTTTGATCCATTCATACTAAATTATAATACAGATTCCTTAAGTTACACCATCGATGAGCTCCTTAATATATTAAGGATAGCCAAAAGTGGCTTTGGAAAGGATTCTGATTCAGTCCTTGTAGTTAAAGGTCGATCCTCTTCCAAGAACAAGAGTTCTAAGAAGAGGAAGTGCTTGTCAAAGGGTAAAGGAAAAAAGGAGTTACTATCAAGGAGGAGAAATATGAATGTCATCATTCCTCAAAAAAGGGACATTAAAGGATAAGCTGCCCTAAATATTTGAAGATCCTTAAAGAAAAGAAGGATTCTGACTCCACTAAAGGTACATTTATTGTAGACTATCTATCTATAACTACTAAGTATTAGATTCTGGATACTGGATCTGGAACTCACATTTGTAATTCGTTATAGGGACTTGTGAACCGTCATCCAGTTGCAGGAGATGCATTAGAGCTTCAAGTAGGAAATGGAGAAATTATTACTATTGCCAAAGTTGGAGACTATACTTATACTCTTGTAAATGGACACAAAATAATTTTGAACTGCTATTATTTTGTACTAGACTTTTTATGCAATATCATTTCTATTTCTCGTTTGATAGAAGTTGGTTATGGTTTTATTTTGAAAAATAATGTTATGAACATTGTTTATGGTGATAAAAAGGTTGCATTTGGTACTTTAAGTAGTGGTTCTTATGTTTTTAATAGTGATTCTATGTTTGCTTTCATCAATATTCTAGTCAATGCACCTAATGAAAATATTAAGGACAATTACCTTTGGCATTGTAGACTTGGCCATATTGGAGAGAAATGGTTACACAAATTGAGTAATGAAGGTTTACTTCATTGGATTTTGAATCTGATGAAGCTTACGAATCGTGTCTCAAAGGCAAAATGGCCAAACTGCCATTCAGTGGAAGTAATGAACGAGTTAATGAACTCTCAATACTCGTACACATCGATATATGTGGTCCCATGTCTACAGCTAACAAAGGTGGCTCCACTTACTTTATTACATTCACGGATGATTTCTCTAGATACAGATACGTGTATCTTATGAAACACATGACTAATGTCTATGAGAAATTTATCGAATATAAAACCAAAGTAGAAAATTAGACATTCAAGAAAATCAAAATACTTCGATCTGATCGAGGTGGAGGGTATTTAGGTTTTGAACTACAACACTAACTTAAAAATAATGGGATTATTTCTCAGGTTACTCCTCCATATACTCCACAACACAATGATGTCCCGAAAAGGCGCAATTGAACCCTACTAGACGTGGTTAAATCTGTTATGAGTGATGTTGAAATGCCTCTTTCTTTTTAGGGATATGCACTGGAAACAATAGTGCATATATTGAATTTATTTCCATCCAAATCTCGACCTTCGACTCCATATGAAACATGGACTAGGAAGAAACCCTATCTTAAGTTTCTTAAAATTAGGATTGTCTAACTTACATTAAGACAGTAAACCCCAGTAAGCTCGAAGTTAGGTTTGTGTTATGTAAGTTAAATGGTTATTGGAGGAATTCCCATAGATATACCTTCTATCATTCTGAGGAACAAAAGATCATTGTTTCTTAGAACGTCACCTTTTTAGAAAAGGAATTCCTTTTCAAAGGAATTAGTGGTAGTATGATCCAAGAAACTAACATGGAGCAATACCAAGTGGAAGAACCAAATTCAACCCTAACTCAAGGCACACAACTTATGTGATGACCACCTTACACTTCGATACCAAATATACCTGAAGAATGCGATGCAATAGTACCCGACTGATATAGGATGATTGTCAAAGGTAAAATAACTAAACTCTAATCATAACCTATTGTATATCTCATAGTGCATCAAATAAAATATAATATCAACATAGATATAAAATAGACGAGACATATAAGTTAAACTAAATGAACCAAAACAAATATCATAGTGCAAGGTTCACAATAGTCATACAATGCAAATGGAATAGAGTTTATACATCATCAAAATAAACTCAAAGGAAATCTGTCTTCAAATAAATCAAAGCACTGATAAAGCTCTACATTGTTGCACAATGGAATAAGTAACAAATGCTAGTAATAAATATAATAGCGTTAGGCTCCTGCTCGTCCTCTAAATAACTCCATGCGCTAATCTCAAACCTGTTATCTAGTCTACTCATTTAAGAGTACCCGAGATAATAGGAAGCAAATCATAAAACCTCGAGTCAAACATTCGTCTGGTGTGAGTAATAAAAAATCTTAAAATACTATGAAAGTCGATCTAATAAAGGACATAAGGTATGGATAATCATACCTGACCTGTCCCTGCATCCAAAAGGGTTAACACATAACATATTATATGTTATACTACTATCATCGTCATAGGGGTATATTACACTAAGTATATTATGGGTATTAGGGTACCTATCTCAAGAATACCAATCATCACAAGACATCCAACAATTACATTAATAATAATAATCATAACAAGCATAAAGTAAACACGTAACGATAGTCATCCTCGAGCTCTTGTATCGCCGTGTCTATCCCTAAGGTCTTACCTCATCACGACCATCCCTAGGGTATCGCATCCCTATGATTATCACCAAAGTCTCACTTCACCACAACCATCTTCGAAGTCTCACTTCTTCAAGATCATCACCGGAGTCTTACTTCAACGCGATCGTCTTTGAAGTCTCACTTCGTCACAATCATTCCCAGAGTCTCACTCCGTTACAACTTTCTCAAAGTCTCCCATCATCATGACATTCTTAAGGTCTCTTGGATCCTGATAACTCACTCTACGACCTCTCAGGCTGGTGACATCTCATGCCACAACTTGATCCGGTGTTCGTTTACATACCTATCTCATAGGTACTGCCCTCCTAGGGTAAGCTAGACCATCTCATGGTCCAAAATACATAGGTGAGCATCCTCACATACCCTTACCCCTTGGAAAATCCATCACGTCTAGAGTAATCAATGATCCCTTCAGAACCCGACTCGATCCGGAACATCTCATACCCTTCTACATCACTTCACCTTGTCAAACGTGCTTCCCCGGACTACCCTAGTCCCATCCATTCACTTTCCACTTGAAGTACTCAATCAAACGCCTTGCGTCATCGAAGTTCTGAATATCTCTACTCGCTTATCTCATGTCGTAGAGTCGTCGCATCACAGTTCTGAAATCATCATGTCGAAGCTTCACGCCTTTGTCTCATTGTTTTATCGTCGATTTTCATCGCGTCGCAACCATTAAAAATAAACGTCGAATGATCGACTAAAAACATGTACGCAAACAACAGAACATCATGTGTACGTCCCCCAAAATGG
Source organism: Allium fistulosum (assembly GCA_030737815.1). NCBI lineage: Eukaryota > Viridiplantae > Streptophyta > Magnoliopsida > Asparagales > Amaryllidaceae > Allium > Allium fistulosum. The sequence goes on along the minus strand of CM060908.1, from coordinate 633,259,526 downwards.
ACCCTATCGATCACCATCAAAAGTGATCGTACCGATCACAAAAGTGATCGGTACCAATCACTTTGGTAATCTCCAAAAAAAATCCCAAAATCGATGTTTTTCACTTTTCCACTTGACCCCATGTTGACCCTAAGTAATCCATCCAAAACCCCAAGCAACCATGCCAAAAACACCAAGCAAGGGTGGTTGGGCCCGAGAATTTTTCCAACTAAAGAACCCAAAGTTTTTTGCTCACCGTCCTAACGCAAACGCCTGAAAACCATCAAGTAAAAGTGCGACACCGACCATATTTTTTGTACACTCCATTTCTTTTTTCTTATCTCACCCCAAATTAAATGGCTCAAAGACCCAAACCAATTGGCTTGGAAACACGAAGTGGAAAGAGGTCAGCACTGAGTTGGTTTTTGTCATAAAAATTTGGTTAAGTCCAGAACTCAACTCTCCAAGCCTCCCCATGCCTGTCCCAAAGTAAAAGCACCAAAAACCAGAAACGACTACTCCAAAAACACCAAGTCATCCCACCATCGATCACTTTTTTCCTACTACAGATCACTCATGACCACCTGACTTTGGACTATCAAATCAACTCCAAATCACTTCAAACTTGGTGTGCAGACTCCTCAGAACTTCAAGAACATCATATCCAAATTTCTTTGCATTTTGACCATTTTCCCTCCACTACTGACATGATTTGACAACATGATTTTAAGCAATCAAATCATCTCCAAATCGGTTGAAACTTACTGTGTAGACTCTCTATGGCTTCATGAACAATATATCCAAATTTCACCGCGTTTCGACCATTTTGGTGTCATTTGCACCAAAAAATGTATCATTTTTCTAACTACGCAAAACCACTAGCAAACACATCAAAGCAATTCATATAATTATCAAACATCATCATACAATATCCAAGTAACACATGTAATCTATCCAAATATAATTTACAAGCATATATTATTCTCGATCCAATTTACTATAAAATAACAGTTATAGTTGGTAAATGGAATAAAAACACATCAAAGTCCAAAGCTATCGTTTTAAATCTGGTTCTTAGGTGTTGTTAATACTATATCTATGTTTTAAAACATTTTAACTTTAATAACCATATCAAAAATCATATTTTTAACTGCATAGGTAAGCATAGTATAGTGAGAGAGGTAAAATAACCCACTTTGAATCAAAGCATAAGAATTCCTAGCAAAACTGATGTAGAACTGCAATTGCACATATTCCAAAGCTCCCAAACAATGGACTACAACTTCCCCTTGATAATCCCCTATAAATCTCTTAATTACACTGATTAGATTGGAGAAATGGTGGTTAATTTGACTTCTATCAAAATTTATATGCTTTACAGGATTTTCAAGTTCAAAACTGTCAAATAAAATTTCTATAGATGGAAAATCTCACTAATTATCATTTTCCAAAATGATAGAGTCAAGAGATCTCATATGAATTTAAAAATAAAATTCTACGATCCTTTGAGATGTAAAATACGAGTCGTTACAACTTATTAGATGATCTAGTAGGGAATCTCATGCACTGAAGATATACTACGTTTTTCTCACTGATAAAGGGAAAGAGGATCGTGTTTTGAATGATGCAGACCCCCTCAGCTACAAATAAGCACTATAGAGTAGTGGCTGCACTGTGGCATGATGTAATGAAATCCAAAATGGGTTCCATGTACATAAACATAATATGGTCTTTAATGGATGTTCTCGAAGGGGAAAAATCGATTGGATGCAAGTGGATTTCAAAAAAAAGATCGTTGCAGATGGAAAGGTAGAGACCTACAAAACAAGGCTAGTAGCGAAAGGTTTCCATCAAATTCGTTATGTTGATTATGACAATGTTTTCATCCATAGCCATGCTCAAATCCATCCAGGTTCTACTTCTTATCGCATCACATTATGATTACATAATATGGAATACAGGCATTAAAACCGCTTTTCTAAATGGAGATTTAGAAGTGACAGCTTATATATCTCAGCCCGATGGTTTTGTAGTCAGTAGAAGTGAAAGAAAGGCTTGTATACTATTAAGATCGATTTATGGTCTTAAACAAGCATCAAGAAGTTGGAACAAGTGTTTTGAAAAAATGATCAAAGAGTTTTGTTTTAGTTGAAACATAGAGGAAGCGTACATATATAAGAAGGAGACTAAAAGTGTTGTTATATTACCCATGTTGCTAATCAGTAAAAGCATGGTTTTCCTCAAAATTCTCGACGAAGGATTTTGGTGAGGCGTCCTTTATAATAGGTATAAAGATCTATAGGGATAGATCTAAGAGGATGGTGGGACTGTCTCAGTCTTTTTACATAGACAACATACTAAAGTGGTTTAATATAGAGAATACCAAGTGAGAAAATTTCCTTATTGGCATGAAGTTGTATTTTCTAAGAAGGAATCCTCATCTACGGATAAGGGAAAACAATGGATGAGTAGAATTCCTTGTGATTCGATAATATGATCCATCGTGTACATTATATTATGTACGAGATTCGATATCGCCTTTGCCCTTGCTATGATCAATCTGTATCAATCCAATCTTGGTGAAAATCACTAGACGGTGGCTAAAAGTATCCTCAAATATTTGTGAAATGCTAAGGATCTATTTCTGATTTACAGAAATAGCGAACTCCTTATAAATGGGTACTCCGACTTTAGCTTCCAAAGTGACATCGTTGATAACTAATCACTTTTTGGTTTTGTGTTTACCCTTAATGAAGGATTTGTTAGTTGGAAGGGCTCCAAACAAGAGGTAGTAATAGTAGACTCAACGATGGAGGTTGAATACATCGCTTTGATTAACGCTACTAAAGAAGCCATATGAATTTGTAAATTTATTAATGAGCTAAGAATGGTCATTTCCATTGATTGTCCAATAATGATGTATTACGGCAATCCATGTTGCGAAGGAACCATGGTCTCGTAAGAGGTCGAGACACATTCTCCGTAAGTTTCACATAATAAGATGGTTTTATCGGTGATGGAGAAGCAGTCGTCGAAAGGGTGGGTACTTAGGACAGCGTTGTAAATCTATTCACCAAAGGCCTCATTTAGTCTGTTCTAGCAAGACTAATCAAAGCCATGGGTATGAAAACCATAATTGTCCCTAAGTGCAAGTAGGAGATCGATAGAGTTTAGGATATGCCATAGGGACAGTCATGTAATTTTGATTATATAACTAAACTCTTGTAAATGATCTTATTCGAATAAAGTATGATTTTGAATTTTGATTTCTATATGCATGTTGTTTATTTAATGTTTTTAATATATTTAATCCATATATTTGGAAATCCCTAGGTAAAGTGTTTAATCGATCGTGTTTGAAAAAGTGTTTGTAAACACAAGTTATAGATTGATAATGATATAAACACTTAACTTTAAAATACTCCTAATTGACGGTGCATTGAGAACTGGATATCAATATACCCATGAGACTAGCATACATAAAGCTATCCATATGATGGACAATGTACTAATCATGACAGTTGGGGCACCAATAGGTTACGTACTCGTAGTTGATTGAAATTATTATGGAATGACTCACTGAGAGTCTTCTATAGGTTAATGTTTATAAGTCAAATAGAAGATCTCATGTGATGATGTGCAGTGATCCCTTAACTTAAGGGTACTGTGGATCTTACGTGTGTAGGTTATACTTTGATTTTAGATAATTACATAATACATGTTTGTGTTACGTTTAGTCTTGAATGGGGCTATTAATGGATACGCGAAAAATATGAAATCCGTTTGCATCCATATCCAAAAAGCAGATGAATATCCGATATTCGAAAAAACTGATGCGGATGCGGCTACGAAGACATCCACATCCAAAACTTATCTGTTCGGTTTTTTTCAAGATTATAGTTTAAATTATGCATATTTTAGTACAATGAAAGATATTTATTTATTGTTTTCTTAGATTAGAAGTTCATATTATACGCACTAAATGCATATTAACTGCTCAAAATTATTTATTCTCATCATATTTGTTTATTTTTAACACTTCAATAATCAATAGGATTGAAAAAAGTTTATTTTAAACTAAAATTTTTCATTTATATTTCTTGATTTATCGATCGTTAGCAGATAGGATAATTATTCGATATCCATCCGTATCTGTGGATGTAGATATTGATATCCGAAAATGATTTCGGATACCGATACGGATATGACACTATCCACATCCGAAAGTATCCATTGACAAGCCTAGTTTTGGATATATTTGAAACACTTAAAGTGAATCACTACTCAAGATAGGACATGTCTTCCTCGGTATCGAGGGTTACTGTCACTCTAATTGGAAGTTGACACAGAGCCATAAAATCTTCGGTCAAAGCATTATGGTTAATCAATAATTGTTATCGGATTGAACCAAGTTACTTCGAAGTCAGTTGCGCAATTAACTAAGGAAGTTATTAGAGTATTGACCGCTGACTGAACTCTAGATGACTTAGTGACACAGTGTTGACAAAGAGATATACTTGCACAGTATATTGTTTCTTAAGGGCATTACTGATCATAAGATTGGATTTAAAAACTAGATGATAAGTGATCACTTGACACTAGTCCACTGTTGTGCTTTAGCATAGGCTGCACAGACTTTAATATTTGGATTCTTTGAATATTACTGAGGGCTAGTGTCACATCTATAAGCTACACAATCATGATTTTTAAATTTTAGTTATTGTCGAATTTTTAAATATGTGGATTTATAAATTGTTATAAATAATTTATGAAGGTAAAATAAGTATAATGGTTATATTCAATTATTCTTGAGGATTTAAATTTATATTGATTAAATATGTGATTGTTAATATATTTAATTAATTCTTATTTTAAATCAAAATAATTATGTTTTTATATTTTGAAACTATCAAAAATATTTAGACTTGCTTTTAAATAGCAAATATATTTTTAATTAACTAGTTTATAATTACTCAAAGAGTTTAAATAATTAAAAATTATTAAATCAATATTTTAAATATATTTTAAAAATAATTTACGATCCATATTTAATTAAATAGGACATGGCCGAAATCACACACATACATTATATATTTTGTTTTTAATTAGTTGGTTTATTACAATACATGTATTTGCTTTAGTAACCCACTTGGTTTTGTATTGGTCTAAGGGTCCATCAAGGCTAGGGTTAGGGTTCTAGGAACCTTATAAATATCCCTCTTAGCCACTACTTAAGATATGAGTAAAAACAAAATGAAAAACTAGTGTTTTCTATTTGCCTCAATTAAAAATATTCATACAATTATAAAAAATTTAGATATACAACATCAAGGTAAGATTTCACACATCTCCCTTGAAGAACAAAGAGGACCCGTTGCTTGGAGCTAACTTTATAGATCCAAGGTATTAGATCAAGGTTTTATATATAGGTACAATATATAATTTTTGCATATATTGTTTTTTTGAATTAATGTTTACATGCATTGATTGGATAATTGGATTGAATGATTGATGACATAAAATAAAAAGCAAATTTTGGATTTTGTTTTGGTTGAATTGTATATGTATTACATATGTGTGTGCATATATATATATACACACACACACACACGCACACATACATACATACATACACATATACATACATATATATATATATTATAATTTATTATTTGCTATTAATGTGTGTATATAGACTACATGTACATATTTTGAATGAAGAATAATACATATGGTATTACTTTTGGTAAGTTTGATTGATTAAGTGGAATAATTTGAAATGAAATAGTAAAAGTTTTAAATAATTAAGCTTTGAAAATTAATTTAATTTTGTACACATTTATAGATTAGGTTGAACAAAGAAAACTGAATATTACACTAAAACTAACTACTAAATACATATATATGTGTCTATTCCATTTTGAAATTTAGTATTTTGGCAAGTGTCATGTCAAAAGGAAATATTTGAAAGTGAAATCGAAAGCTCAATTATGACTAGATTTTATTTTGACATTAGCTGTTATATATACATAGATACATACATACATATATAGATACATATACATATACATACATACGTACATACATACATACATACATACATACATACATACATATATATATATATATATTTATTTAAATATGCTTTCAATATTTAATTAATTGAACAAATGAATACGTGCATATTATAATTTGATATGTAACGTATAAGACCATATGTTGCATATGTACATATACATTGATTGTATATAATTTAGGTATAAATCTCAATACCTTAAATTATATATATATATATATATATATATATATCAAAGGATGCACTAGCTATGCACCCCTGTTAACCATCTCACGCCATTCTTCCTAGGTTGAGTATTGGGGATGTGCCTGCCCCCAAGCCCCCTTAACAGTTCCGCCTTTGTATAGGAAAGGGAATTTTTTTAGCCAAGGAGCCTCATTTTGAATCTGATTTTGATTTCTAGGGCATACATGTACATACATACATACATGTATATGTGTGCGTGTGTGTGTATGCATGTATATATGTATGTATGTACCTTAGCCTGTAATGGAATGCAAAAAGTTGAATAAACAATTTTCGTTTATCTATCCATGCTTTATAAAGTCTACTTTGAATGCATCATTCGATGTACTTTATATGTAGTTCTATATATCTCGCTTTTTATAACCCAATGCAGTTTCAGTACTTGTAAAGGGTAGGTCCATTGCTTTTGGGATTCAATGGGTGGCACCTTTATTCCATTATGTACATCTATTTGGATGATGCGAACTACGCCACTTGTCATAATTCTACACAGTTCCCGCTCTAGGATATTTGATATACCATTATTGGTTCTTGACAAGTGATGGGATCTGTTTATCTCTTATTTGCGACTGTTAGGCTCAGGGTTACACCGTTTGTTGCAATTAACTCAGTTGTAGTATTCTGACGTGTTTCCGGAACTTTACTCTAGGCACTTAGGTCATGTGGTCGTTGTTTTTTGGCAACCTAGTTTAATTGTTTAAGTGAACGCAATGACGTGGGTCTACTCCAACTTGAGTAGACTAGTTTAATTGTTTTTGGCTAAGAAGTTGGATTGTGAATTTAGAAAGCTTATTTTTTTTGTATACAATTATTTTATACTGGTTTAAGTTGTTGATATCCCTACATCTGGGTAGTTTGGCCGAAGGGTCGAACTATGTTTTTATAACTCATATTATATATATATATATATTATACTAGTTTAGGCCATCTAATATCCCTACATCTAGTTTTGTTTTGCTGAAAAGTCGAGCTGCATGCCAGCAACTCTAAGCTTTTTAAAACCATAAGGTTTTATACCTAAAGTTGTGCACATGCTTATATTTACATTATTGGAATGAGGTAGGGTGGACATGATTAAAGTTCCTTGCTCCAAAAGCTGGGGTCTTATAAGTCACCTTTGGTTTGGCAGTAAGGTTTAGTGAAGTTTCCTACATCATTTTGATGTTGAAACAGTTGCTTAGGTTTGTGAAGTAATTGCAATTGGAAGGATTTTAAAATCATTAGGGAAGTGTATGATGATTTAAACTACTATGAAGTTTCTTTTTACATGTACCTTCAAGTGTCCTCTCCTTGAAGGTGAAATTACCTTATGCTTTACCTGTGCATCTTGCACTTTGGGTTTCGGAGGCAATTTTGGGTTAGATTTGGATCATTTTTGACTTGTAAGTGTCAGGTTTGGTTTGTTTTTCCAATTTTTCCCCCACGCTCCTAAGGAAAATGCTATCGTTCTCAATATTGAGAATGTCATTTTTATCCGCCAATTGTGCAGGCACAACTGATGAATGATGACGGCGAGCTATAGAGCTATGGGTGCAGGTTTGGCTCAGAGGTACATACTTGGCCACCAATGTGAAACCCCCACCTGTATACCCATACTATCCAAGAGTATTACAGAGTAATATTGTAAGATAATTCAGAGAATGAGCTACATGGGGTACACACGTGAATATTCTCTTAGACTAACACTGCTACGTATTAAAACATCAAATAAGTATCTCTCTTATACGTACATAGTATCGGTACAAACAATACACGCATATACCACTAGGACAGAACAATACACAATATATAATAAACAACAGAGATCACAGAGTCAATGGTAGGGACAATACATAATATAATATATAATCTATGATACAGTTTAGATACAAATATCTCATATGTCAGCTCTCTCAATAAAATGTGATAAACAATCACTATACAACAATGTATCGAATATATACAGTGGATCAATGTCATACAAATATCATACAATAATCCTAATATATATCCTTTATGCCCAATAATACACAAGTTGGTCATGTGTCTAATCAAATATAATAATAGAGGTAACAAAGAGTAAACATAGAATAAAATATGATAACTCAACCAGAGATACTCAATTCATCAGGCAATATGTCAATGCATATATATATATAATGGATGCATGAAATATCTATATAATATCATAACTAATCAGACCGTAATAACTAATCACGTCTCATAAATAACTCAAAACCGTAATAACAACCAGCTCTAATATCAAAAGATGTCATCACCCATATAAAAATACATCAGACCTCAACACTTACGGGTGAATCATACATATCCAAAATCACCATCAAATCTAGAAATATCTATAAATGAGATATCACCAAGTTTATTCAAGCTAGCACGAAGCATTTTCGAAATATAACTCTCAATCTCGATAAATAAAACATCAATATCAAATAGGATATAATAGATTGCCCATCAATATAAATGAGAATCGACTATACTCTGGACATATAGTAAAGGTATAATCTCATCTCCTCATATATATATACTATCTGAAAGTATCATGATAGAAAATGACTATACGACAGACACGAAGTCCCAAGTAGAATCATATATATATATATATAATATGCGGCACCCTGTCCATATCAGTGCTACAGTGAGGTGTATCAATCATATATGCCAATCCACTACTCCGTCGATACTAGAAGGGAGACTTGTAGCACTAAGCAAGCTCCAAAGACACCAAGTCTCTACAGTCTTTAGTTACCTCATAGTCATTATGACACGTATCGACCAGTGTGCTCGTCAACGCAAGAACTTTAAGTCACAACACTACATATGCCCCTATAGGTAACAGACTACTGGCCTAGTAACAAAGGGGCTAATGCACGCATAAAGGTAGCACTAAGCTAAAATCACTAAGATATATATATATATATATGTATGTATGTATGTATGTATATAAGGTGTCACAGATATAGGGTGCGAACCCACAATCAGGTCGCCAGGGTGGATACTTGCCATCAGGTCCTCTCTAACAAACATAAATAGGAGTATATCGTAATGGTGGCATATAGAACTAAGACATATAGACATGAAGTCATGGTGATCGTTAGGCACAAAGTCATACTGACTAAATATAGGCACAAAGCCCTATATCACTAAGTGTATCACCTCACACGATCCACTCTATTCCCATCACATAAGTGTCATCTACTTACATTGAATAACTAAATAAATATCACAACAGCGTCCCATACCATTGCATGATACTCAAACGTTTATCCACTGCTTATAAACTACGCTCAAACTATCCAATATCTTGTATAACGGGTCCAAAGAATAATCAAAGAAATATTACTGAAAGTCCCATACCAGACGGTATTATAACTCTGTTTATCACATTTTTCGTCACATAGAATTAAATATAATAAAATCTCATAGAAGGATGTCATCACCATACCATATTAAAATCATCAATCAAACCAATATTAACGGTGAATCACTCATATAATTATTATTCAATAAATAAGAAAGAAATGTTAGAATAATAATATAAAATTTAGATTACTTGAATAAGTGTACATTTAAAATACTTAAATCCATTACTAATAATATCATGTATAAGAATTTATAAAACAAAATCTTATATAAGAAAATAAATCTTTAGAAATGAACAATAAATACATATTTCAAGATTACTAGAATTTAAATTCATTTATAATTTTATTGTTTACAGTATATAACTAACATCCCAATTTCATATATAAATAATCAATAATTAAACGTTCACCAATAATAGTAGAATAGTTGATTCTTTCATTTTAAAACTCCAAAGTCGTAAGTAAAACTAATTATTTCGTATAAAATTATTTCATAATTTACTATAATCAATTATTATTTCAAATAATTATAAAACACCCAAATCAATTTAATATATTCATAATCAAATAAATCCTTTAAAGTCTTAAATTATACATTAAAATTTTATATAATACACTTTAATAATTATTGAATATCAATTGAAGAAACATTTCATATTTTTTGTCCATTTAAATAATCTATAAAATTCACTTATTTAGTTAATTAAACTTTAAATTACTTTATATTCATATATATTATATCTAAGGATTTATATAAAAGTTTAGATATGATTATTTTAGTTTAGTGAAATAGGAACATAAGTGTATATTTTAATTGTAAATCATTGAAATATGCACATATATAGGATACTCACACACCATTGCAAAAACACATACACGCGTATGAACAAACATTCTCACAAAAACACATCACTCAAGTATACACACAAAAACACAGCACATACACATCTAAACACGCATGCATTCACATACATACTCATGCATATGTCCACACATAAGCACACCATTACATATCACACATAATTGCACAGGTCTAAATTGAAAACTTATCCTACTGCGGTTGTTGGCATAATGCATCTACATATGATAGGTACATGCAAAAATAGGATGAGGCAAAGAATGAGCTACTACTTGCTGATTCCTAATGAGGTAAAGAGAATGCTGCTAAAGTCCTAGATTTTCATGCTACAAGAACAAAACATCTGAGGTTGAGATGAACTTTAAGGGCAGCTGTTGCTTCAACCAAAATTGTAGCTGGCATGGCTAAGTCAGCAGGGGAAGATAACTCGATCGAATCTAGGGATACATAACATAGCAAGGTTGTTGTATCGCACAAGAAAAATTCACAAATGCAATACACACTCATACACATGCATATTTGCATGCGCATAGGCACAAAGTACTCACACAAGCCATGCACGAAAAACACCAAAGCAACAGGTATCGGTCGATCGGTGGTGAGCATAGGTTGACCAGTGACAGGTCCAAAAACGCGATCTTCTACTGCTTTAAGGTGAGCTCGACGATGATAATATGCCTTCTCGATCAAATACTGAACATGATTCTATAAATATACAAACACCATTCCATTTCGTGCAAGAGTATACAACATCATGAGATTAACATAGAATTTGTAAGCGAGAAACTCACTTGAAAAATGCTTTCTACGCTTCCTCCTCCCTCTCGAACGCACAAACAACCTAAGCACCACATCAAACAAGAATCAAGCCACAGATACACACAAGAATGAAGTTACAAAAATGTGAATTTGGTGAATTTTAGTAATTTATTTAATTTGGTGTTAATTTTGAAAGTGACGAGAGTTTATGCATTTTTTGTTTGAGGAGGAAGACTAAAATTAATAGAGTAAGCTTGCGTGAGAATATTTGTCATGAAGGAAAGAGAATTCTAGAAAGAGAGTTGGGCTAGGGAAGTTTGGGCTTGGGCCTAAAAACAAAATAACCAACTATTTATATATGTTATCATTTCCTTTTATATAGGAACTAAATTCTATTTAATTTAAATAATACAAACTTCCATTTCAATTTCACTTCTTTTCCATATTAACATTATATTTTCACATTTTAAATCCTTTTATTAAATATGTTCAAAACCAATTTGTCTAATGAATTTCCAAATTCCAATTTAATTAAATAAATTATTATTATTAACTTAAATTAATTATTACTTAAAAATCAGGTTGTTAAACCAGTCTTTCTATCCCAGCCATCCTTTCATTTATTTAGGCCATAAATTAGTTCAAGACCTCTAATATAGGATTTGAGGAGGAACTTTGTGGTGGTCCTATTATTTGCTTGGAAGAATTAGGTTAGTTTAGGGGCTTAGTTTTAATGGCTAAGAGTTTCGCTATGACTAGAGGAGGAGAAGCGGTGATCTAGTGGGTTAAATGATGTATGTTTGGTAAAAGTGCGTTTTTTTAGTTAATAATTTTTTTATAAAATAAACCTTCTAGGGGTTTGGCCCTCCTTCTGGCATCGAAATATTGGTGAGATTTTTTGGTCTCACAACACCAAATTTTAGAAGTAATCATGTTGTTGTATGTTTAGAACATTAAGAATTAGCAAGTTAATGTTGATAGAGTAAAGGTAGTGCTTCAGGGGTAATTATTTATTACGTAACTTAACTTTTATAAAATAATCTTGTTCGAAATGATGTAAGTATCTGGTTTTATTTTCTTTTATATATGTTGTTATATATAAATATAAATAATGAATTAAATATATTGAATATATATAAGTAGAAAATTCTTAGGAGAAATATTTTATCGATTAGAGTTACAAATGTATTCATAACCATGAAAAGGATGTTGATACATCTATAGAGACTAGTGTATGTAACACTCTCCATATGATGGATTGTGATTTACTCATGACCGTTTGGGGCACCAAGGGATTAAATACTTATGGTTGTCTAGAAAAATCAGTGAATGACTCAACAAAAGTCTTATATAGGTTGATATTACTTAGTCAAAATAGAAGATCTAAGGGTAACAACGTACAGTAGTCTAACTTGAGGGTATTGTCGATCTTAAGTATCTAGATTGTACTTTGACCATGGTTAAGTACATGACATGGCGATCATACCATGGCCATAACTGGGTAGATTTGAACTGCTTGAAGTGAAACACCACCCAAGAAAGAATCCATCTCCAACGTTAAAGATGGTCAGTATCACATTAATTGGTTTGTCAACTTAAAGTCAAAATATATGGCCAAAGTAAATTGTTTAAGCAATAAATGTTACCAGATTGAACTAAGGACTTTTAAGTGACCTACTCAAAATAAGGATATTAATAGAGTTTTTGACCTTAGACCAAACTTTAGATATCTTGGTGATATAGTGATGACGAAAAAAATACGCATTTAAACCGTCATTACTAGGTGAGCAATATTTGATCAAAAATACTATTCACCCTAAATGATATGTAATTATTGAACTTGACCCTATACTACTTCAAAAAAGTATATACAAACTTTGATATTTAAATTGTTTAAATATTGGTTGTGGATCGATTTCACACTAGAGAGTCAATATACCAGCTTTATCGGTTATTCCGAGTTCAACCATGGATAAAATTAATTTATACTTATTATAAATTAATTCAAATTTTATATTAAAATGTGGATATTTTTAAATATTTATCTCATACTTAAAATCATATGGAATGATATATAAAAGTTATATGGCAGTTCGATGGATTAAAGAGCTAAGAATTAATTAATGAATGTTGATTCAAATTAGAGTCAACTAGGATTTTGACCATGCTTCGTCATCCCTAGATTGGATATATTATGGGCTATAGGAGTATTAAACCAAGTCTTCTAGGGTTTGAGAAAATGGGAAGGGAAAGATGTTGGCCGACGGCTATAAATAGCCAAGTCTCTACATAAATACTTACACTGAATTTGGAGCTTTCTTTTCCCATTGCTAGCCACCAATATATTCTGTGATGTTGCCTACCTTTAGACGTTGCATATGAAAGAGAAGGAGGAGACCGTGGTGGTCTAAGAGGAAGGATTGTTTCACCAACCTATTAATTCTCGACTAGGTCAATTCAAGGTATAACTTTATGATCTTAATTTTAATTCATATTAAAATCACTTATATCATCATGTATATTTTATATATAATATATTCGGCTAATAAAAAAATTTAAAAATATATTAAGATATATATAATTTTTGAAAAACTTATTTAAACATATATATAAAAAATTTAATATATATGTGTGCATATATATATATATATATAACATTATATATATGTGCAAAATGGTCAAATTGGTTTCGACAAAATTATATATATATATACAATTTTGAAACCAAAAAACAAATTTTAAAATTGAAAACTTTTTGATATTAAATAAAATATATTTGGTTTTATTTAAAAAAAATCATTTTATTGGTTTCGAATTAAAAAATTTGTACACACACACACATATGTTCGCTTGGATTTATATATAAGCAAATACTAATATATTTATTTTCAGTTTACTAAGTTAAAAAAGTTAAGTTTTTTAAAATTATTTTACTTAGTCAAAAAAATTAAATAAATATCTATTTTGAATTTTCCAAATAAAACATATTTTCATTGAAATTCAATTATTAAAAAAATCTTCTTGTGTTTACGATTGAAAAAAATGATTGTAATTTATTTCTTTTTAAATAAGTCAAAATCATTTTGAATTTGAATTTTAATTTTAAATTATATATTTATGTATGGCCGAAATTAATAATTTGGTTAAAAGTGTGTATATGTATATTTATATAATAACTTTTATAGTAGACAAAAGTTATTTTATTAGTTTATATTTAAAATTATATGTATATGTATTTATATTTATGTATAAACATATTATTTGACTTTAAATGTTTATAAATATTTTAATGGTTGAATTATATTAAAATAAAATTTTATTTAATTCCATGCACACTTAATGTATATGTATTATATTACATATTATGTATACATTATATATAACACATAATCATCCTATTGATCGTAGGACAAAGCGGTCGAATTTCCCCATGAACCTTTAGTTTAGGTTATATATATAGTTTTGATATCCATATTGTGAATATGGATATGATGACATATTAAATAATTTAATAAATTAATTATAAATTTAATTATAAATAAATTTAATTGAACATTAATAACAAACAATTATTTTAATTAAATTAAAATATTAAAATACCTTTTTATTGATCAAAATACTAAATTTGATTTAGTACGAGCAAATATTTATTTACACAAACACAAATTAAAGGTTTTATGCAAATTAATAAAAGTATTTCTAATCCCATAGTCAGTGCACCTGATCCAGCAAGCTATCTGAACCTGTATTGTGGTTGAGTAAAAAAATTAACCGACACTAAAGGTAATGCCTTAAGGAAAAGTCAAAAATCGATAGGTGTCTATGTAGGGTGTTTAAATAAAGGAGAATGTTACTCTAATTAAGGACCACTATATATAGAAAACTTCTCGATCTCCTGGCCCATACTTAGCTCATCAAAACGATCTGATTCTTGGGTATGCTCTTATAAAGGATTTAAATGTAATTTGAGTCTTAGGTTAATTCCAATATCATATTTTAATATTATAAAATAATTTAAAATTGATTTAAATTAAATAATTAATCACATAATTTTATAAAAGTTGTAAAATGCAAATTTAAAACTAATTTAAATTAAATATTAATATTATAAAGGGTTATGGAATATAAACCTAAAATTGTTTTAAATTTAATAAACAAATATAAATGCTATATTTATAAATTAGTTAAAAAAATTAATTAATAAAAGAGATATATATATATATATAACTAAATAAATTATGAATGTTATAATTAAATACGCGTGCGGGTGCGTGTGTTTGTATGTATATATGAATAAAATGGGAGGTCAAAACAAATAAAACCCATGAGACGTAAGGAGGTGTACATTGGATGTATCTAAAAGATATTCGATATCGTCACTTATAATTGTTATACACTCATCTCCCTTAAATAGTCGATAATACTCTACAAAATTAGTTTTAAGTTTTGAATTTAATAGTAATAATTCTCTCTAACATTTATAATATAAATATAGCACCTTACATATCTATGTTTGTTGGGCACCCTCAAGGCATAGAATATCTAAGGTGATGTTTATATTACCTATAGATATATAAGAATGGTTTATAACTTTGTTAAGCACCCTCAATGGTTACATAGATCCCCTTAGGATATCACAAAATGTTTAGGTCTAGAGTGACTAATGTACTTCATAATTTGTTGAGCACCCTCAAGACCATGAAGATGATTAAGAGCATAGTTAAAATGTATGTTAGGCGTTAATTGGATATAATTAGTAAAGAGTTATTGTAACATCCCTTATTCCAAAACCTAAAGATGGAACTTCAATGTACCACAGTCACCTTGGAATTATCTTTCAACGAAAGAGTTGAGATCAATGATAATATACAGTCAAAAGTAAATAGAGCAGAAATACAAAATGAAACACTTCATTACAGATTTAGCTTAACAATTTTTTTTACATCCCAAAGTCATGCCCATGCGGGGTCAAAAATATAGTACAACATAGCTATTTGTGTCATGCACCACATATGAAGATGCAAACATGGCACAAGATATAACACAATTAAAACAACACAAATAAAACACCAAAGCCTTACGTTTCATCTTTGGCTTGCATTATTCAGCCATCCCAAAAGCTGTATATCTAAGCCTATAAACTCAGCTTACTCAAATGAGTATCCGTGATTTCATAGGGAAAACAAGAACAAAAATACGAGTTAAATGTAAATTCTAATATGAGTAACATATTACTCTAAGAAAGACAATAGAAAGACCGCTCAGCTAATACGTGAAACGATTTTTCCCCTTCATAATACTAAAGCAATAAATCCGATTTACAAATATAACTAAGTTGTTGGTTCGTTAATTTAATGTCAAAGCTATATATGAAGTCGAACTGAAAGGACCCTCTCGGTTTGTCCCATGGAATCATCACATTGTTTGAAAATAACCAATATACCCTACCCTTGACTACCCCTAAGGTCTTACATACTTTTCCGATAGATACATATCACTAAATTTCTACTATTCGGCTATCACTAAGACCTTATGCTTATATACTATATACAATTACACTTATGTTTTGGCTGCCACTAAGGCCTTAAATCTATATACTATATACATTTACACTTAGCTTTCGGCTGCCACTAAAGCCTTACGCCTCGTTGTCCTTGAATGCCACTTAGGGTCCATTCTTTGTGAATCGAGTAGAGCATTTGAGTAGGGTATTTGAGCAGGGAAGTTGGTTGAAAGGGGAATGTGTTTGGTGATGTGAAAGGGGTATTTGAGCGGAGTATTTGAAATGTGATTTTTAATTTAATTGATTTATAGTTAATCAATTATATTTTTATTATGTAATATGCATTTCATAATTACAAATACTAAGAAATAAATTGCGCAATTTCATTAAAATAAACTAATACATTTTTAAATTCAAATACATTCAATCAACAAGCTAAAACTACCGACGATGACCATGCCACAAATCCAACTCGTACATTATAAATCCTGGTACTTCTTTATCACTAATTTTTCCATGATATGCAAGTTTATGGATTCGTTGAGAAAAATCTAAATAATCTCCCACTGTTGAAAATTCAGAATAAGTGCCATTAAACCATAACAACGCTGCATGACATTGTTGAAACGATCCGTATTCTCGATCGACCTTCCAACGTCGTGCCTACTCGAACTACCCTACTCGATATGCCTACTGCATCTAAGCGGTCGAGTAATTGGAGCATCGTGGCCTACCCAATCGGAGTAATAATCCATATTTTCAGTAGTAAAAGCATGAGCGGGTGGGTTAGGAGCTATCGGATATCTGCAAGTCCCCTTCCCTATGCAGGCTCCATAGTTGATCCAACTGGCTGAATATGAAAACGGACTCTTTTCTGAATTTTTTGATTCTTCATGCAGTTGTATTCCATCACTCCTTAGGACCGTCTATGTAATCATTCTACGGATCCCCCAAAGAATGCCTCAGGTTGTCCCATTTGTTCTTTATTTATGTCTGGGACCAGTCAAGGTTCAATCCGTTGTTAAATGCATTTGTCACTGATGCATAAAATGAGCTGGCAGAATTCCTTCTTTTTGGAAAAAAATTCGACGCATAAGTCTATGAAAATTCCCTCTCTTTCGGGCGTCCGCAAAGCAATTGGTTGAGAGGGAGCAGAAGTAGAAGATCCATGCGACATTCTGAAAATCATAAATTATAAATATAGCAAAAAAGTTCCAAAAAATATATATTATAGATATAAATAAAATAAACACAAAAATGTAAAAATATACCTGAGAAAAAAAATCAGATTGGTGTGTAGAAATTGATGAAAATTCAGTTTTGGTTGTGTGGAGGTGGAAGAGGGGATGGAAGAATAGATAGGAGAAAAGGGATAGAAAATAATAGCTGTTTGGGGAGGAATGGCACAGTGCGTCGGATGCGTCCGACGTCAACATGTTAATTCCCTCCCTTTCCATTAACGGTCCAAATAAGGCATTTGGACCGTTGAGGCGTCGCACGCGTCGCCAACGGTAACGTGGCTCAAATTGGTTGCGAATGGTACCTTAGGACTTAAACTAAAGTTTTCGTATTTAAGCTGCTACACAGGCCTTACACTAACATTGCTATTGGTTCTAGATCGAAGCTTGCAGCCTTAAGTCTTTTACGGTCCCCTATTTCGATTTCCACAAAAGCCTTATACATACGCTTTTGGTTTTGATCTCCACATAGGCCTTACACCTACGCTCTTGGTTTTGATTTACACACATGCCTTACACTTATGCATTCAGTTTCAATTGCCACACAGGCCTTACACCTACACCTTATTTTTCGGCTACCACACAGGCGTTACACCTACCAAGCTCTCTACGTAATTATTTACTTTTAGCTTTCCACTTAGTTATTTAATAAGTTGGTATCTTGACTAACGGTCCTTACATTATTGATATTGATTGTCATATTATCATCCATGTGTCTAATACCAATCTCGGCCTCGCCTTAGTATCAATTACAGAGTCCAGGAATCATTAGTCATGATTTACATTCTCTACATAGAGTTACGTGACTTTCGGCAATCACTACCCTCGGTCTAGTCTAAGGAAGCTCGTTAGAGTTTAGTTTCATCTTTTTAGTGAAATTAATCTTTAATTTATCCGAAATCACCTCCTCTACTAATATATTCTCACAAATCGTCAATAGCCTTCAGTCCTTGGTTAAAACTTGTTTACTGACAAATGTTCTATCGATTAGAAAAATCACCGATAAATTTTGAATTAAATTTATACCACAAGCACACGACGTACTATCGTAGTACGTGGCGAGTACAGATCGATCCGTAGGGAATTGTTAGATTTTAAAAATCTATTCAATCAAATTAAACCAAAGTCGAGGGATTGTTAACTAACTAAAGGAAAGTAAAAACAAGCTAAAACTAAGGAGAATAAAAATATGAGATTAAAGAGCAATTTAGAGGCAAATCCCCTCTCATGATCACATAAATCAACATAATGAATTATGATCTCTTTTTAGGCATTTGTGAGTTTAGTTGATGCATTTATCATAAGCATGGCCTAATTGTGTTATTAATTAACACACTTAAACCATCAAACTTTAATGCACCCTCTAACCCACTTACTAACCTTAATGAAAATGACATGAAATTAAAAGTAAAATCTATTTTAAGTATGGCTTATTAACTATTGAATTAGAAACATAAACCATCAAATTTTGATTCTAAATCCACTTCCATTACCATGATCATATGTAGATGAAGAGGTAATTAGTGATTCATATGGTTAAGCATAGCCTATTTGTTTTGAACAACATAAGCTATCAAACTCAATATTAAACACAAAATCACACAAACATCTAACTCTCCATTATGCACAAAAGAGACATAAATGAAAAATTATGTTGCATCTACATGATTCAAGAGAGCTTCATTACCCCTAAATTGTAGGGATTAGCCTCTCATATTTATTATTAAATCAACAAATGTAGAAAGCAACATGAAATAAACAAGAGGAAAAATAGAGTAAAATGAAAAGAAAAGCTAAGTAAAAATAAATGAACACTAAGCTACTAACAACATAAGAAAGAGAGCATGTAAATGTAAAAGAACATTAACTAACACTGCATAGAAAGAAAGATTACATGAAATAAAAATGGCTAAGTAGCCATGAAAAAAGAAAGAGAGCTTTCTTTTATTTTGAGCCTAAAACTAACTAAGAGGAAGAGGGGGTTACATGAAGATATGGGTATTTAAACAAGTTAGAAACCCTAATCCATATTTTTGGGGAATGCCCAAACTACCCCTTAGGAAGTGTGGTGGCCAAGTAACCATTAGCATCCACTAATCATCCATTAAGTGTGCATGAAGATTTAATGGCCTTTTAGCATGTGCCTTAGCTCCTAAGTGTACATTAAGGTAGGTGGGTAAGTGGGGTCCTCCATGATCTTCACTTTGAATTATTTCCATCTTCATTTGTTCTCTTCACTCTTGTGCATGCATATATCATCATGAAACCACTTGTAAAATTCACTAAATTTCCTATAAAACAACATAGAAAATTCCAAGTAAATTTTTACAATTTAATAAATGCACAAAATGACCATTTTTCCCCTATATGAAGATGAATATGTGACAGTTTGAAAATAATTTGAATTTTGGTTTAAACAAGTTAAAATACCCAATATGATCATTTATTTAATTTAAAATAGATTAAATATGGTGGTAAAAATATGCACATTTACGTGCACATCAAATACCCCCACACTTATCTTTTTATTCGTCCTCGAATAAAGAAAAACTAAGATAAATCCATTTTCGTAGGAAGCACGATTGCATTGAGCGTATGCAACAAGCCGTTAAACCTCTAGGTGTCCCCAGTAGGACGAGTGTTGTCTCGTGAGGGTTTTCAGCGGATACTACCTACAAAATCCAAATGTAGGATGAAAATATTTACAAAATGCAAGATTTATTTACAAAGACATGAATGCGAGTTTTTGAAAATATTTACGAATGAAGGATTTACTTTAAAATTAACACAAATAAGTTAAATATTGGTTTGGTTATTACTTTGAAAATTTAAGTCATTTACTTGTCAAAATTTCCAACAAAATGAAGTTATCAAAGCAAATATACTATAGTTTAACTCATTGTTTCGGTTGATAACACAGTGTAACTATGAAATGGATCCTTAGTTGATTATTAAAGTTTATCAAAGTGGTATTTCATTTCATTTCAATAACAAATCAAATCAAATAGGTTAAAATAGTGCTTATTGCTTACTCTCTCTATTTTTTCTTTTGAAAATTTATTGATATTAACAATATTTACATATGCCTAACTCAGATAAACTGAGGCCAGATATATTACCCGTGCACTGCCTTACGGACTTATGTGAGGGGAATATAGAGAGTGGCGAGTGATCACACGAATGTGAACACTTATCGACTGTAGGCGTTATTAAAAAGAATTTTTATATACATACACCTAACTCAGATAAACTAAGGCCAGATATACCGATCGTGCACGGCCGTTCGGGCTTACGTGAGAAGGGTACAGAGCATGGAGAGTGAACACAAGAGTGTGAACACGTGACTCTATGTGTTTATTAAAAACTATACATATATACAAGAAACATTTTACTTTTTTTTCTTTTTTTTAGAGAGAGAGTTTCGCACTATCATCTTAGCACCATTTAACTTAGAAGACTACTTTAAATCAACCACTTTTTAAAACAAAGATTTTCAATTAGGATGTATTTCATAATTAACACGTATGAATCTTCCTATATGCTAGTTAAACCATTGTTATTTGTAATCAAACTTCATTTTTATTTTTGTTAAGACAAATAAATTTTCAAAAATTTCAATTTAATAAGCCAAAACCATATATTTATCTTATAGTATTTCTTCAAAAAATAAATCAAAATGCTTACAAAAATTTGGAAAGAAAATGTAAAAATGAACCATGAAAAATCGAAAAAGATGATGATTCTCCCCCCACACTTGATTTTGACCGTGTCCCCACATTCAATCCAAGTGGAAGGAGAAAAATAAAACATGACCTATATTTACATGAAAATGAACGGTATTTACACTACATCAGAAAGTATATCATCAAAAAGTAAATGAAACGGTCTTCCAAAGACCGATTCATTTGTCTCGTCAAATATGCAAGATACAGCTTAAGATCGGAAAACCAAATCGTAAAAGATTTCAAAATTGAATGTTGATTTGGAAAAACGAATGTCGTTTTATTAAAAATTATACGAGTCGTTTTATTTTCAATGATTTTTGGGGTTGATAAAACGATTGATTGAAGTTCAAGTTTATTTTCACCAAATTGAAATTCAAATTTATCATTGAAAACTTCTTCAAAATTGTTGATTTCAAAAACAAAATAGTGATTAAAATCTTCCCCTTCAGAACTCGACAACTCGTTTTTGAAAAGTCCAAAGAAATCGTGTTCATTGAATTCGTCTTCCTTATTTGGATTATCAACAACTTCATCGTATATATTAAGTTCAAAACCCAAAGTTGTTGTATTTAAATTTTCAGAATCGAGAAAAGGAAGGTCGAATTTTAAATTTGGTTCCACACCCTCGAAAAATTGAAATCCAACTCAATTACTGTGTTTTCAACAACTTCATTAAGATTGTTATTTTCAATTCCAAAAGTTGTTATTTGAAAATCGTCGATTTGGGTAAAAGATGGATTATTGTTTGACTCGTCACACGTTGGGATTTGGTTTTGTTTTCATGTAATTTTTTGTACGTTTCAAACAACGAATCCATGTGATCATCGTAAATTTCATTCATTTGTTCAACAAAATATAATTTATAATTATTAACTTGAGAATTTTCGATTTGGATTTGTTGAGAACTAAAATTTTCAATCATAACGTGGTTAAGATTATTCCTATTGCCAAATTCTTTTGAAAAGTTATTTTGAGTTTGAAATTCATTTTGGAGTTCAAAGTTGGATTGGCATGGGTTATAATCAAAGTCATTTGAATTTGGAAGTGAACTCAAATTTTGATTACTTTGAAAACTTGGCCTTGAATCATTACACAAATATGAATTACACAAATCATTTACCTCTTGATTTTGTTGTGTAGAGAGTTCGAGTAAATATGAAATCATTTCAATGCTATTTTCGAGAGTCGAAGTTGGTCATTGTTTTGAAAACTTTGTTGTTCAAAATTCGAATTATTTATACAATGGTTGTCGTTAAAATATCCATACGAATTTGGAGTGAAATCATATGGATTATATTGATTTTCACAACTATTGTAAAATTCACGTAAGTGGGGAAACTCGAACATTTTCAAGAATGTTTTTTTGTTTTTTTTTATAAAAAGGAAAAATATTTACAGATAAAATTTATTTCAAAATGGAAAACTGTTTTTTGTTTTTCAAATTTTTTCTTTGTTTTTGAAAAGGTTTTATAATAATTTTTTTATTGGATTTTGGTTTTTAATTTTTTTTTGGAATTTTTGAAATTTCAAAGAAAAAGGATTTAAAAATTTCAAAGGAATATTTACAATTTTTTTGTTTTGTATTTTGAATTTTTTTTTAAATTTGCATGAACTAATGCAACTAAATGAATGCAAGGGCCTAATTACAAATTATTTATCTTAAGTTAACCCAATAAGTAATTGTATAATCACATATTGTCTTAAATCAACAAGATAGTTCTCGGCCAGGTAACAGGCAGGTTTTATCGGTGCACCACAAATCACCGTAGCAATGCAACCGAAGGTTTAAGTACCTTCAGAGAAATAATTCAGTATAATATTTACGAATCACCATAATATTTATAACTGATTATTGCTCTGCCGTAGCCTAGACACCAAGAAATTAAATTGTTCAAAAAAGACAAATTGTCAATATACAATTGAGTGTTATCGTTATTATTAATCAAAATTCTAAAATGAAATGCAAAGCAGAAATTAAATGTGTATTAACAATGTAACTACAATGAATTTTTGTTTTTGTTTTTGAATTTTTTTTATAAAATGCAAGCAAACAACAATGCAAGGCAAATAAAACAATAGATATATCAAGCAAGCAGATTTTTTTAGCAAGCAACGGAGCAAGCAATTCCCTTTTTTTCCTGCAACCTAAAAAAGAAGAAGATATATACAGGTTTTTTATGTTTATAACAAAAACAAATGAAAACAAAATAAAATTGAAACGAAAGCAAAACAAATGAAACTAAAATAAATGAAAACGAATTAAAACAATTTGTTTTTGTTTTTGTTTTTTTAGTCTAGGAAGAACTAAAACAAATTAAAATGAAACAACTTGAAAACAAAACAAATAAAATAAAAAGACACTGTTATAATAAAAGAAAACAAACGAATACTAAATGAAAACGAACAGTAAAACAAGCAATCTCTTCTTCCCTTTTTTTTTAAAGACAAACTGCCCGGCCCAGTTACCCAAATTTATCAAACAAATTCCCAAAACAAACAACACACTGCCAAAGAAAATTATCCAAAACCAAATTCCCAAAACACTTCCAAAATAATTTCTCAAACTGCAATCCCTTCGTATGTTTGCTTCTTCTTTTTTTTGAAATTTTAGTGCAAATTTACTTCACGTATTCAAAAATTTCAGAATTCCAAATCGATTGTCTAACGTGCTATTATGGAGGCCGCGATTATGGTGCTCGACTTGCAGTTGAGGTGAGTCAATTTCGGGCTAGGGTGATTTGAGGGTTGCGGTGGTGTTGTTGGAAGAAGATGACTGAGGTGAGGTTGCGGTTGTGATTGGTTTGGGTATGGTTCGATTGGGTTGTGGGTGAAGTAATTTGCGATTGGATATGGCGATTGGGATGGTCACAACATGCAGTGTCGACGAGGATTTGTGGTGGTCGCGTGTGTTGATCGCGATGGGTTGAATGCGGTGAGGGTCGCATTAGGTATTGGGTTGCGAAGTACTGAATGATGTAAAGTGACTGGGTAGGGAGACTGGGTAGTGTATATGGTGAAGTTGCAGTTATATCAGTTGCTTGTCGTGCACTGTTGAGGGAGGTTGGATGCTTGCGTAGCAGTTTGAAGGATGGCCAGATATGTGATGTGGTCAGTGGTCAGTAGGAAGTGATGCAAGTATGCAATGGTGGATATGATATGGTCAGTTGAAATACTTGATGTGGTCGGTTGTTTGTAGTGCACAGTAGCGTGACAGAGCAAAGTGTTATATGCACAGAAAGAAGCGAGCAGTTGTATATGTAGTGGTGAATTGCAACAGGCAGTGGAGATTATGTTGTTGGATGGAGATTGGATTATACGTTGCCATTTGTATTGATATGGATGATGGTGAAGTAATGGCCAGAGAATGGTGAAGGCTGTATTTGATG
The DNA here is from genome assembly GCA_030737815.1 of Allium fistulosum. NCBI lineage: Eukaryota > Viridiplantae > Streptophyta > Magnoliopsida > Asparagales > Amaryllidaceae > Allium > Allium fistulosum. The sequence continues at coordinate 633,234,393 of CM060908.1, read as the reverse complement.
ATGGTGGAGTTTGTGTTGATGGTTTGTGAAACTGGAGGAGTGGAAAGTGATGTAGCAGTTGTTTGATGTCTTTTGGGTGAAGGCGACTGTTCGTTAATGCGGAGGAGATCGCGGTAGTCAGCGAAGTCGAAGATGATGATGTTGGTGATTTGCGGCAAAGGGTAGAGAGAGGGCAGATTCAGGTCGGCAATGGGGTGAAGCGGTTTGCAGAGGTGGTTGCTTGCGAGGGGATTGTGGTGATTCGAATTGTGGTGGGTTGATGGTTGATGTGGTTTATGGCAAGTAGAGGGGGTGCACAGTTGGTTTGAATGGATGGGTGATGATGGACACTGTTGTAGGAGATGGTATCTATTGCTCAGTGGGCAGGCAGGTATGCAATGATATGCACTGTGAGTCCGTGATATGTTAAGCGTTGTGCACTGTGTAGATGAATGTTAGCGCTGTGATATGTTTGATCAATGTTTTGAGAGGCAATTGTATTTGTTGCACTGGTTTGTATGGAATTTGAAGGTGAGGAATGGTGTTTGATGGCTGTGGAGCAGCAGAATAGTGACAAGTTTGGGGATGGACAAAATGTTTGCACAGGAGTTCACTGTTTTTGTGAAGTGGATGTGCTGCGTATCAAGGGGAGGGTGAATCAGTGCACAGTTTGGTTTGATGTTTGTAGTGATATGGCCGATGGCAGAAATGTGGGTAGTTGATGGTGGGTGGATGGGCAGCAAGCAGTTGTTTGAAGAGGTGGGGTGACGTTTGGCAGAGGAACAGTAGGGTAGCAAAGAGTTGCAAAGAAAGAAGCACTATAAATTGAAAATGGAAATGCAAAAAAAAATGTAAATGTAAATTGAAATGAATTTTTTTTCTTTTTCAAATGAAATAGTGGATGTTTTGTTTTGTTTTTCTGTTTTTTTTAAATAGAAATGCAAATGAAAAATAGAAAAGCAACAAGCACACAAACAAATGCAAGCACAAATCACACGAACACAAAAGTTATTTTTTTAAACAAAAATTAACACACAAAACAAACATACAATAAAAATCAAAAGAAAAATAACTCGAAGAATAGAAAATAAAATCAAGACAAATTCTCCGGCAACGGCGCCAAAAACTTGTTTAACGACAAATGTTCTATCGATTAGAAAAACCGTCGATAAATTTTGAATTAAATTTATACCGCAAGCGCACGGCGTACTATCGTAGTACGTGGCGAGTACGGGTCGATCCGCAGGGAATTGTTAGATTTTAAAAAGGGGTTTTTAGGCTCAAGGAAAGAGTTAAAGAAAAATTTAGTTTCAGGGACAAAAGATTTGAATTTTAGGTTGAAGGACACATTTTAGTGTAAATCACAGAATGATAGTTGTAACTATCATTTTCAGTTTACACTAAAAAGTGTCCTTCAGACTAAAAAACAAACTTACTGTCCCTGTGACTAAATTTTTTTGCAACTTCTTCCTTGTGCCTATTTACCTGTTTTAAAAATCTATACAATCAAATTAAACCAAAGTCGAGGGATTGTTAACTAACTAAAGGAAAGTAAAAACAAGCTAAAACTAAGGAGAATAAAAATATGAGATTAAAGAGCAATTTAGAGGCAAATCCCCTCTTATGATCACATAAATCAACATAATGAAATTATGATCTCTTTTTAGTCATTTGTGAGTTTAGTTGATGCATTTATCATAAGCATGGCCTAATTGTGTTATTAATTAACACACTTAAACCATCAAACTTTAATGCACCCTCTAACCCGCTTACTAACCTTAATGAAAATGACATGAAAGTAAAAGTAGAATCTATTTTAAGTATGGCTTATTAACTATTGAATTAAAAACATAAACCATCAAATTTTGATTCTAAATCTACTTCCATTGCCATGATCATATGTAGATGAAGAGGTAATTAGTTATTTATATGATTAAGCATAGCACCAATGAATGCATGCACCTCTATGATATTATTGAAAAGCTGATTCAAAAAAGGAAGTTACAGCAGTTCGTAAAAAAACCATAGGATTGCGAGCAGGGGACATTCGACCTCAACTGAGGACAAGCACCGCACAGGGCTGAGGAATCTACGCGGACCGGTGGGAGATTAGTAATCAATACAATAGTCGGAGGACCGCATCTGACTGATAAAAGTTGGCATGAGATGGAGCGTTGTGCTAGCTCAATTAAGCATATGGATTTTGAATAATGTTCAAACACGGAGGATGGAGCTCCAACGAAATAGCAACGTACAATGGCAGATGATATCGTGTTTAGAAAAAGAGATGCAGACTAGGTGGAGGCTCCAACGATCGACCCAATGGTCATTTCGGCCATGATTGGCCCCGCTTTTGTGAAAAGGATATTGGTTGACTATGGAAGTTCTGTAAACATAATTTTCAAGAAAGCTTATGATCAGATAAGGATGGAAGCAAAGGATTTGAAGCCGTCTAAAGCCCGCATTCATGGCTTTAACAGTGCTGCAACTGAAGCTGTTGGTTATGTTGAATTACCTATAGAGTTGGGGAAGGTGACCGTAGGAGAGTATGCATTTTGCCTTTTGTTGTTATGGATGTTGACTCTCCATACAACGCCTTTTTAGGCCGACGGGCCCTAGTTGAGTTCCGGGCAACTCTTACCCCATGGTGTTTGACTTTGAAGTTCCCAATAGATAATGGAGTTGGAGTTGTTCATGGTAATCAGGCAATTGGATGTGCTTGTTATGTAGCTAAGTTGAGTGATGCTCAACAGAGAGAAAGGTAAAGGTGTGGACAAGTCAGTCTGCATCCAAGCCATTGAGGATTGACAACTAACGCATGAGCCTTGGCTCGGGCGCCACGGTCGGTTCTATAGAGATATAGATCCGAGAGACAACGAAAAGGAGCCCAAAGAGACCAAGGCTGCATCGGTTTAGCTAACGATTGACATCACAGTCAGTCACGACGACCCGTCATGGGTCCTAAAGATCGGATCACAGCTAGCCCCCCGACGAAGAAAGAACTTACCAGATTTCTCTGAGCGAATCTTGACGTGTTCGCTTGGACTCACTTTGACATGTGTGGAATCTCGCCTGCCATTATGAGCCATGCATTGAATATCGACCCGAGGCATGTCCTGGTGAAACAATAAAGACGTGGCATGGATCTGGAGAGATATGCCGCTCTCAAAGAGGAGGTGGATAGACTCAAAGACAACTAGTTTATCCGCAATGCCCTCTACCCTAAGTGGGTATCTAATCCCGTGCTTGTGAAAAAGGTGAACGAGAAATGGCAAACATGCATTGATTGCTCAAACTTGAACAAGGCGTGTCCCAAAGACAGTTTTCCCCTTTCAAGGATCGACCAACTGGTGGACTCAACCGCAGGACACGAATTGCTATTCATGGATGCGTATTTGGGATATAACCAAATCCAGATGCACATTCCCGATCAAGAGCACACCGGTTTCATTATTGATGTTAGATTATACTGCTATGTGGTGATGCCATTTGGACTAAAAAATGCGGGAGCGACTTACCAGCGCTTAGTCAACATGATGTTTTATTGTTAACGCCCGTGGAATTTAAGCTAATCCCGATAACATTCAAGCTATCCGCGATATCCAAGCGCCAAAGACTATCAAACAAGTACATAATCTGAATGGGAAAGTTGCTGCCTTAACCCGATTCATTTCCAGAGCTACCAACAAATGCATTCTTTTCTTTGACTTGATTACTAAAGGGAAAAGAAACTTCGAATGGAGGATTGTAAAGACGCATTTCAAGCTTTGGTGAATCATTTGGAGAGACCCCCATTTTGTCAAAGCTGGTGGATCATGAAGATTTAAACATCTATTTGGCCGTGTCGGTACATGCTATAAGTGCCGCATTGCTTCGTGAGGAGAGCCAAATTCAGAGACCGGTTTATTAGGTCAGCAAGCGATTGATGGGAGCTGAAAGGAACTATCCGAAAATAGAAAAATTGGCATACTGCTTGCTGATTGCATCATGAAAGCTCGACCCATACTTCCAGGCACACCCGATCAATGTTTACACTGACCAGCCGTTACGAAAGGTCCTGCAGCGACCTGAGACGTCTGGAAGATTACTCAAGTGGAATATCGAGCTTAGGCAATTCGATATCAATTTTCTCCCTTGGAGGGCTATCCAGGGTCAGGCACTGGTAGATTTTATAGCAGAATTCACTACACATGATGATTCCCCAAAGAGCAGTGAAATCCATACCATACGGTGGAAATTATATACTGATGGAGCATCCAATGATCATTGTTTTGGAGCTGGAATTGTGCTTGTAACTTTCGAAGATCGGTCGATTTGTTATGCTTTAAAGCTTGATTTCATAGGACAAATAACGAAGCTAAGTATGAGGCTCTGATTGCTAGACTTAAACTTGCGAGGGAACTAGGAATAAAGTCTCTTGAAATCTTTTGCGATTCACAGTTGGTAGTATACCAAGTCAGGGGAGATTATCAAGCTAAAGGGCAATGGCTTGCTCCATACCTTGCCCAAGTCCGAGGGTTGTTGGCTGAATTTGAGTACTATGACATTCCACATATTCCATGGGATCAAAACGGAGAGGCTGATTCATTGGCAAAGTTTGCTAGCACCGACGACGCACAACAGATGGGCTTAGTTCCAGTCGAGATACTAAATGCCCCGTGTATAAATGTGATGGAAATTGACCAAGTACTAGAGACGGAGCCTGAGAAGGAATCGTGGATGACTCCGTTTAAAGGTTATTTGCTACAGGGAGTTCTTCCCGAACGAAGGAATGAAAAGCGACAAATTTTTCGCAAAGCTTCATAGTATATTATACAGGAAGGAGTTATGTATAGAAAGGGTTTCTCCATTTCCCTTCTCTAGTGTATTGCTTATGATGAAATAAAACGAGTCCTAAAGGAAGTCCATGAAGGGGAATGTGGCAATCATACTGGGATGGCAAACCCTAGTAAAGAAAATACTCTGTTTTGGGTATTATCAGCCTACCGTTAATCGAGATGTTACCGATTATGTAAGGTAATGCGACAAGTGCCAGATATATGCAAAAGTTCCAAGAGCCCCGCCGACCGAAATTACACAAATGGTTAGCCCATGACCGTTTTCCATCTAGGGTATAGATATTATCGGTTCCTTATCGATCTTTAAAAGTGGTGCAAAGTACGCTATTGTTGCAGTTGATTACTTCACCAAATGGGCTGAAGCGGAACCCTTGGCCACGATCATGACTAAGAAAATAATCAACTTCATTATTTGGAACATCATCTGTCATTTTAGTCTTCCACGAACTATTGTAACAGACAATGGGACTCAATTCGATAATATCGAATTTAAAAATTTCTACCATCAGTATCATATTGAAAAGAGGTTTGCAGCAGTCACTCACCCTCAATCAAATGGATAGGTTGATGCTATGAAAAAAATTATAAAGTCCATTCTGAAGAAGCGTTTGGAAAAGGCTAGAGGCAATTGGGTGGATGAACTCCCGACAACACTATGGGCTTACAGAACCACCCACAAGTCCGCGACTGGCCATACTCCATTTTCCCTCACTTATGGCTCCGAGGCCGTTATTCTCGTTGAGCTCGAAGTTCCTTCTCATCGAGTAACTTATTACGATCCCAGAACAAATAAAGATCTCCTTTTTGAATCTCTAGACTTTATAGATGAGAAACGTGAGGAAGCTGATTTGAGGGCAGTTACACACCGACACCGAGTCATCCAATATTATAACACTAAAGTCCAACCTAGAACCTTTGAAATCAGCGATCTCATCTTAAAACAGGTTTTTGCTACCCCATCATATATGAATCCAACCTGGGAAGGACCGTATGTCATCGAGCAGAGGCCTGGAGAGGGAAATTTCAAGCTAGTGACTGCTGATGGCGTCACACATCCAAGAGCGTGGAATAGCGAGCATTTACAACGCTATTTCACTTAGTTTTCCTTTTCATTCAGTTGTATTTAATTTCAGTATTTGCTTTAGCATTTGGTTTTTCAAATATGTAATAAGGAAAATTATGTCATTCCTTTCCATTCAGCAATAGAACTTTGAATTTTCTATCATATCTGTGACCTGCCATTGTTGTACATGTTAGTTGCGATATACGACCAACTAAATCCCACTGTTCGATCGGACCGACATAATTCGAGAATGATTGAGATTTGACTAGCCATTCGATGAGTTAAATCCCATATTTGAGGGCAGGACAACTGACCAAAAAGAACCGAACTCGATAGTTTTCCGAATAACTCACATCCCTAGAGTGCGGATATGAGTATAAATGCTAAGTGGGTGCGACTGATCACCTATGAAATAACTCATGTCCCTAGAGTGCGGATATGGGTACAGATGAAAGAAGGGCGTGATTCGACCGCTCTTAACTAACTCTTGTCCCCAGAGTGTGGATATGAGTATAAACAAATAGATGAATGTGGTACGACCACTCACTATTCCATAAACTCCGGTCTGAAACCTATAGAAGGAGTACAAAATTTGCTAAGGATGGAGTTCGACCATCCACTATTGTAGAATAATGGCGGAATTTTCTATCGGTCAGAAAATCGCTGAAAAATGTAATAAAAATAGCCGCAAGCGCACATCGTACAATTTTAGTACGTGGTGAGTACGGGTCAATCCGTAGGGAAATGAATTGATTTCAAATTCTATTCAATCAAATTAACCCAAATTTTCAAGTTTGTTTTAAACTAAAAAGAGTAGCAAAAATTAAACTAGAGAAAAGGTGAATAAAAATATGAGATTAAGAGATAATTTAGAGGCAAATCCACTCTCATACTCTCACATAAAATCAACACAAAATCAATTTATAATCTCTCATTTTAATCTAAGTTGAATTAGTGATGTATTTATCATAAGTATGGTTTATTTATGTTATTAATTAACATAACTTGAACCATCAAACTTTAATACAACAACTAAAACCACTTTGTTAAATGTCATGAAAATGAATATGAAACTAAAACAAAATCTATTTTAAGCACGATCTATTTACTATTTTTGATTAGTAACATAGATCATCAAAATTTGATTCTATTTTAATGTCATGATCAAAATCACTTAGTTAGATGTTAATGTAAATTGTGTTTATATTTGAGTAAGAATAGCCTATTTGTGATAAACAACACAGGCAATCAAATTCACTAATAAACTTACATTAACAACTAACTATCCATGAAGCATAAAAATAGATCATAAATAATAGAATATGTTGAATTTACGTTATTTAAGAGAGCTTCATTATCCCTAAATTGAAGGGATTTAGCTACTCATTTGTGTTATCATTTCAACACATGTAAATTTCAACATAGAAAAGCAAGCAAAGTAAGAGCTAATTAAAATAAAAAGAGAACTAGACTACTTGCATAAAAATAAAACTAATTGCAATAAAAAGAAAGCTAATCGACTAACATGAATTAGAAGAAATCATGTAAATAAAAGTAAGCATGAAATACAAGCAAGTAGAAAAAGAAGAAGAGGCTTAGGAAGGCATTTTATTTCTCATTTAATTTGTGGCTACAATTTTCATAAGAAGTAAGCAGATCCTAAAAACTCCATTACATGAACATAAGATGGTTATTTATACATGACTAAAACCCTAATCCATATTTTAGGGGACTATCCAAAATGTCCCTTAGGAATGTGGCCTCCAAGTTATCATTAGCATGAAATTAATCCTCCATTAAATGTGCATGTGCTTTTAATCCCCACTAACATGTGCATTAGCTTTTAATTGTAGATCATGGTTAGTGGATAGGTGGGGTCCTCCATGATTACATGAATTCTTTTATTTCTTCATTCTTTTTGTCTTCCTTCTCTTGTGTATGCATACATATATGAAGTCACTTCCAATATTCACTCAAATTACTACAAAACAACATTAAAATGTACAAGTAAATTTCATCAAAAATTAACACATTCAAAAATGACTATTTTGCCCCCATATGAAGATGAATGAATGATGATTTGAAAGAACTTTAGATTTTGGTTTAATCATGTAAAATACCCGAATATGTCCATTTATTTAAATAAAAGTAGATTAAATATGAAAGTAAAAATATGCACTTTTACGTGCACATCAAATACCTCCACACTTATCTTTTTATTCGTCCTCGAATAAAGAAAAACTAAGATAAATCCATTTTCGTAGAGAGCACAATTGCATTGAGTGTATGCAATAACCCGTTAAACCTCTAGGTGTCTATAGTAGGACGAGTGTTGTCTCGTGAGAGTTTTCAGCGGATACTACCCACGTGGTCCAAATGCAACATGAAAAATTCCTAAATGCAAGATTTATTTGCAAAGATATGAATGCAAGTTTTTGAAAATATTTACAAATGAAGAATTTACTTTTAAATTGACACGAAAGTTAAATATAAGTTATGGACATTATCAAGAAATTTAAGTCCTTTTACTCGTCAAAACTTCCAACAAAAATTAAGTTACCATCACAATTAGACTCTAGTTTGGCTAGTTGTTTCAATTGATAACATAGTGCAACTATGAAATGGATTCTTAGTTGATTATCAAAAAAATTCAAAGTTGTATTTTTATTTCTTTTGAATAATAAGTCGAATCAACTAAATGAAAATAATACTTGGATTTCAATTGCTTACTCTCTCTTTATTTGAAATTTTTATTGATATTAACAATATTTACATATGCCTAACTCAGAAAACTGAGGCCAGATATACCACCCATGCACTGCCTTGCGGGCTTACGTGAGGGGAATACAGAGCATGGCGAGTGTACACACAAGTGTGTACACCTATCGACTATAAGCATTATTAATGAAAGAATTTTTATATACATACACCTAACTCAAAAAACCGAGGCCAGATATACCATCTACTGCCTTGTGGGCTTGCGTGAGAAGAGTATAGAGCGTGGCGAGTGTACACACAAGTGTGTAAACCTATCGATTGTAGAGGTTAATAAAATATATACATATATATAAAAAAAATTATGAAGAGAGAGTTTTTGCAACATCATCTTAGAACCACTTAACTCAGTAGGTCAAAAATGTTATCGCCTTTACTAATATCAACCACTCATTAAACAAAGATTTCAATTAGGATATACTTCATAATTAACACTCATGAACCTTCTTATATACTAGTTAAACCATCTTTACTTGTAATCAAACTTTATTTTTATTTTTGTTGTGACAAATAAATTTTCAAAAATTTCAATTTAATAACCAAAAACCTATACTTATTCTATAGTGTTTCTTTAAAAATAAATCAAAATGCTAAAAAGATTTTTTTTTTTGGAATTTTTTTTTAAATTTTGGAAAGAAAATGCAAAAAATAAACCATGAAAAATCAAAAATGAACATGAGAGTCCTAATACCCGCACACTTAATTTTGACCATGTCCCCACAGTCAATGCAAGTGAAAGGAGAAAAATAAAATAAAAAATAAAATCATGACCTATATTTACATGAAAATGAAACGATTATTATTTATACGATATCAGAAAATATACCGTTAAAGAGTAAATGAAACGGTCTTCCAAAGACCAATTCATTTGTCTCGTCAAGTATGAGAGACATAGCTTAAGCATAGAAAACCAAACCATAAAAGATTTCAAAATTGAATGTTGATTTGGAAAAACGAATGTCGTTTTATTAAAAATCGTATGAGTTGTTTTATTTTTGATGATTTTTGGGGTAGATAGAACAATCGGTTAAAGTTCATGTTTATTTTCACCAAATTTAAATTCAAACTCATCATTGACAAATTATTCAAAATTATTGATTTTAAAATCAAAATGGTGATTTAAATCTACCCCTTCAGAATTCAACAACTCATCTTCGAAAAGTCCAAAAAAATTGTGTTCACTAAATGCGTCTTCCTTTGTTGAATTATTCACAACTTCATTGCATGTATCATGTTCAAAATCTAAAAATTTTGTATTTAATTTTTCAAAATCGAAAAAAGAAAGGACGAATTTTAAATTCAGTTTCACACTCTCAAAAGAATTGAAATCCAACTCAATTACCGCATTTTCAACAACTTGTCATTTTAAATTTCAAAAGCTGTTATTTGAAAATCGTCAATTTTGGTAAAAGGTTGATTATTATTTGACTTGTCACACGTTGGGATTTGATTTTGTTGCTCTCATTATTTTTTGTAGGTTTCAAACAACAAATCCGTGTGTTTTTTTATGTTTTCTTCCATTTGCTTAACAAAATCAAATTCATAATTATTAACTTGAGAATTTTCAATTTGAAATTGTTGAGAACAAAAATTACCAATCGCATCGTAATTGGAACTATTCCCATTGCCAAAATAGTTTAAAAAATGGTTCACATTTCCATTTTGATTTTGAAATTCATTTTGAAGTTCGAAATTGTGTTGACATGGGTTAGAATCAAAATTATTAAAATTTTGAAGTGAATTAAAATTATGATTATTAAAATCCTTGCCTTGAGTTATTGCACAAATATGAATTACTCAAATTATTTATCATTTGATTTCGTTATTCAAGTAAAGACCAAATCGTTTCAATACTCTTTTAAATAGTTGAGGATTGGTCATCACTTTGAAAACTTTATGGTGCAAGATTTGAATTGTTTGTACAATAGTTGTTATTAAAATATCCATACAAGTTTGCTGTGAAACTATATGGATTATATTGATTTTCACATCTATTGTAAAATTCTGGCGGGTAGGAAAATTCGGACATTTTCAAAAATGTTTTTTTAGAAAGGTCAAATATTTACCAAAAAGGATTTATTTTTCAAAAGGGAGATTTGATTTTTGGATTTTCAAAATTTTTTTTATATGTTTTTGTTTTTTTTAGTTTTAGTTTTTTGTTTTTGAAAAGATTATATTTTTTTGGATTTTTGTTTTTCTTAAAAAAACTAACTTAAGTAAAATTGCTTGTTCTTTTTTTATTTTGATTGAAGAATTTCAAAGGAAAATATTTTATTTATTTTTGGATTAAACAAGAACTAAGTTAAGTAAAATGTACAATTTTTTTAGTTTTGGATTTTTTTTAAATATGCATGAACAAATGCAACTAAATGAATGCAAGGACTTAATTACAAACTTTCTGTCCTTAGTAGCTCCTAACCTAAAATTGTATAATACATTGTCTTAATCCAATAAAATATTTCTTAGCCAATTAACGAACATGAGTTATCGGTGCACCACGAATCACCGTAGCAATGCAGCCGAAGGTTTAAGTACCTTTAGAGGAACAACCACTATAAAATTTACGAATCATTGCAATATTTACAAATGATTATTGCTCTGCCGTAGCCTAGACACCAAGAATATTAATTATCGAAAGAAGACAACTTGCCAAGATACAATTATGCCCTAGGTGAGCTCATGACCCCCTTAAGTCTGAAGTCTAACCGTTATTATTAGCAAATTCTAAGATGAAGTGCAATTTGTGGGCCAAAGAAGGGGTGATGAAATCCCCCACCATATGTGGATTTGGGTATTGCCCTTAAAAAAGTAAATAAGACGGTATGAATGCAAAACAGAAATTAAACGTGAATTAATGATGCAACTATGAATGAAATTTGTTTTTTTTGGATTTTTTTAAAATGCAAGCAACCAACAATGCAATGAAAATTGAAACAAGTTATAAAGGCACGATACCAGAGCATACAGAATTATTAGCAATTTATTTTAAGCGACAAATTTTTTTAGCAAGCGGTTTATTTTGGCAAGCAAAGCGAAGCAGTTTTTAGCAGCAATTCCTTTCCTTGTACGCTTTTGCAACCTGCAACTCTGAAAATTTGAACAAGATATAAGTTTGTTTGTTTTTCCTTTTTTTCTTTTCTTTCTTCCTTTGTTTCTCTTTTTTTTAAATAACTCAGCCCACTAACAAGCCCCGGCCCAAAATGGATTTTCAAAAAAAATTTACACCCTCACAAACCAAAATGGATTAACAAACCATAGTTTTTAAAGAAAAACATTCCAGACAATTTCACAAGCCAGAAGCCAAAGAAACTTTTTCCACCCAAAATGATTAGCACTCGAAATCGAAATTTATCAAAGTTGGCTACCTAAACAAATCAACAAACAAAATTATTTATTAAATTATGTCACGAGCATTGATTCGGGTTGAATAAGGAGATGAGGTACTGGAATAAGGAGATAACATCACGCATGCTATTTTAAAATTGGACTTTGCAAAGGCTTTTGACTCTATTGATTGATTTTTTCTTAAAAAATTATTAACGACCAGGGGCTTTAATTATAAATGGATAGATTGGATTATGGAATTGCTCAAAACCGAACACTTGAGCATAATGGTTAATAGTATATTAGGAAATAAAAATTCATCCAAACGCGGACTTAGACATGACGATCCTTTCTCATCCTTACTATTCAACTTATCAGCTGATGTATTCACTAGGATCATAAAGTTGTCTATCGCAAATGGGGTCCTTGAAAGTGTTAGTAACAACATCAGTAGGGATGATCTTTCGGTGCTACAACGTGCTGATGATACCATGCTTTTTTCCTTACATCTACCTCACCATATTTCAGCTTTTAAATATACTTTATATAGTTTTGAAATGCATTCAGGCTTAAGGCTAATTTCAAAAGGAGCTTGGTCGTAGACTTGAATGATGTGGACAATGTCAAAAACCACATCGTTAATACACTTAATTGCAACATAATGAAGTTTCACATACATTACCTATGTTTCTTGATTAGACCAACAAAGATTAAAAAGGAAGATTGCAAATAATCATTATATAATTATCTAATTGGAATAACCGTGTTTTAATGGCTCTGTCGATTTTTTGAATTTCATTTTATCTTTTTACTGAATGGGTTGTTGATAAAATTGAAAAATTAGAAGAAATTTCCTTGGACTGGGGATGGCTCTTGTAGCGGTATAAATTGTCTTGTTAATTGAAAAACAGTTTGTAAATCTAAAGGGGACGAGGACCTAGGAATAATAAATCTACATAATCTCAATGTGTCTTTGCTTGGAAACCGACTTTGAAAATTTAATAACAATAATGAAAACTTAGTTTCGAACGAAGTGATTTTGAATCAATTCATTGGTGGAACTTACAACCTTCACCATATCGTTTCGAAGTCCAACATCATGTCTTACTTTTGGTAAGTCATCTTAAAATATTTTTACATTTTTAGCCTAGTGATTAACGATATAGTTCATTCGGATAATAACACATCCTTTTGGCATGATAACTGGATTAAAATTGTTCCTTGGAGTGGTTTACAAAGATTTTTTGATATTTACAATTTCAAATATGCCTTAATTTCCGAGGTTTTTTAGCCCTCATAATGAATTTCCTTGGATCTTTAGTTTCAACCATGCTCTTGAAGGAACTACTTTATTCCAATTTATATCGCTTTGTACTAAGCATGAATATTATAATCTAGACAACGAGAAGGACATTAAAAATTGGTATTGAAAAAAAAGCAACGTATACTCCTTAAGATCGATGTACAAATTTTTAAATTTATCAGGAACCAAATTAAGTACTTTTAAATTTTCTTGTAAAGCTAATGCTCCTCCCAAAACATAATTCCATATGTGCCTAATCCTTTACAAGAAATTTAACATCGAGTTTAAGAATCTACTCATAGATAAAAAATGTGTTTTTTTGTAACTTATACTTAGAAAATGTAACACACCTTTATTTTAAGTGTCCATTAACTAACTATATTCTTGCAAACATAGTTAACATTTTTGACTATATTATAACCAACGTTGATATGTGACTACTAGTGGAATGACTTTATATTTCTATCAAGGTTTTAAATCTCGGATTTCGGTCACGTCTCGTCTCGAAGAATTTAGAGAGCTTATATCGTATCGGGTGAGATCTCGAACGAGATGAGTGCATCTCGGTCGTCCATCTCGGATTTACATCTCGGTTTCTAAAATTCATTTCGGAGTTATCTCGGAGTATATGTCATGTCGAAAATTAGTTTTCATACACCTAAATTTATAATACTAGTCACTACTTAAGGAAAACACTATGCACTTACCTTGAATATATCACACGCTTATCATTAGTAATTAGTATGGAAAAGTATCACTTGTATCATGTAAAATAAACAAATAACTAGATTTCATGAATAATGTTCAATATAATATCATATGAGATAAAGTAGACAAGAAACAAACCTTAACATATGCACCTTTACTTTGTTTGATCATTCACTTAACTTTCGTACACAATATAATATCTCATTTCTACCTTTTATGATTTATAGTGCTGCAAGGGAAATCTTAATTTTATAACTTCAAATACAAAAGTCTACAAGTAGAATTAAGATATTCTATGTCTGATTATAGTATTTAATTATTAGCAAACAAAATCTCATTAAGCAACTAATAGCATAGATATTTCAAATAAACATAGAAAATAGCATACATAGTACAAACAATTTTCAAACATTTAGTAATATTATAAGAAAAGCAAAAAAATGATGTATGAATGAACATGTAACCATCAAATGAAATTAATAGATGAAAGAGAATTCCTTTATTGCTTAAAAATAAGCCTTGAGGAAAAAAATTATAGTAGCAAAGACTAAATGAAATCAAATCGGGAATCCATTTGGAACATAAAGTTAAATAAGTGAAGCCCAAAAGTTATAGCCGCAAAAAAATAGGGTTAGGAAAAAAACTCAAGAAAGTGTCGAAAAAAGAAAAATGAAATCGGATGTAAATTAATTTGGATCAGAAACCTAAATGAAAATCATAAAGTGAAATACTTACCATAATCGATGTAGATTTTATCATCTTCTTACACTCGTCACTGCCGTAAAATAAGAGATGAAGATTAAATGAGATTTATATAAGAAATAAGGGTTAAAAAAGTAAAATTAAGAAGGCTTACATTAAGGTAAAGGATGAGCTAGCCCAATACGGAAAAAGAGTTGATTTTTTCCAAAATTCAACAACTCGGCCGATATCTCGCTGTTAAATCTCGTCCGAGATACCGGACGAGATATTGAAATATCGTCCGAGATTTAGGTCAGACGAGATTCAAACGAAATAGCCTGTTTCGAATCGCCCAGGCTTGAAAACGAGATCTCGGCTGAGATCTCGGCCGAGATGAGCGAGATTTAAAACCTTGATTTCTATACGCCAAAGATTATAGAATTTTACTCGATACTATCTTCACTATTACCTATTGATATTTATAGTTTGAAAGGAACCAAAGAATATTCAATAACATTAATATTCCATCAAATAATCCGACCTATGGTATTACTCTCTTTAGTTACAACTGGATTGGAAATCCTAGCTTTAAATTAGCCAAAAATGTTTAGTTTGAGGAATGTCCTAAGAAACTAAAAAGTCACATTGATATCTTAAAGGTAAAAATCGTATATAATGATGAGAGGCACAATGGGGTCTTAAGCAATGACCATTAAATATCTTCAATAACGATAACTCTTTGAACACTCTTCTATCGATGGATGATTAATTTTGTCTCTATTTTTAATTAATGCATTACTTTTCTCACATATATGTGCGTAGTCATTTGACTACACACACATACACATACCGATAGCGGTTGTTCCCAAGTTTTCTCACATGTGTGGGTTGTTCTTAAGTTTTAATTGAGTTTTTTTCTTCAGTTTTAGCAGTTGTTGCAATTGGTCAGCTTTTGCTTAGGTGTTTATGCAAAAGGATTGCTGATAGCGGTTCATGATGATTATCCACCTATCGATGGCTCACTTATGAATTTAGGGTGACTGTGCTTATGATTCACTTATTTTGTTCCGCTTCAACTATTCATATTTATGCAAATGGATGATTTAGCTTATTTGGTTATTCACATATTTTTGAACTACTATTTTTTGTAGTTCAATGGATTATATAGCTTATTTGCTTGTATCTCTAGCTTCTTCAATCTAATAAACTACTTTAGACTCTAACATTTAGGTTTGGGAGAGGAATTTTCTTTCCCTTTTTATACTAGGAGAGGTTGTGCTATCTGCTAGGCTTGTTGGCAGCTCCTTGTTTAAGTGTAGAATATAATCGTATGAGTGCTCTCCTCCTTATGAGAATCACTCATTTTCCTAAAAAAACAATTTAAATATACATTTGTTTTCAGATCCGTGAAAAATAATACTTTTATATAGAAACAGATATATACATATATAATATACACACATAATAATGTTTAATTTTAAAATCCCTTTTTAAAATTGTATTTAGTTTAAAATTAAAATAAATATTTTCCTATCATTCTCAATTTAGGAAAAAAATTCTAATTTAAAGAAATAAAAATCAATGATGTATGTATGGATTTTTATTATATATATATATATATATATATATATATATATATATATATATATATATATATATATCTCTTCCAGTGGTCAGACGCTGACTTTGGTGCGAGATGTCGCAGATTCGAAACTTGCGTAGCGTGATTCGAACATATATTAACATATATTATGTTGTATATTACCTAAGACTTGTAGTACTAATATACACTACCATCTAAGTACTCGATTTTAAAAAAAATGTATGGATTTTTTTATCATATATACATATATACACACACACACACACACACACACATGGTTTTAGAAAAACTAAAACATTTTTAAAAAAAAGTTTAAATAGTTCAAATGATTTAACAATTCAAAATTTGAAAAAGTCAAAATATAGATATTTTATATATAGATAGCCTATACGGATTATATTTAATTTTGATATCTAAATCATGGCTTTAAAATGTAATACACACACATGTTTCCATATTATCTTAAGATAGATCGCCACACCTGATATAATTGTAATATCTGTATTATGAATATGAATATATATAATATCAAAATGTAAAATTAAACTAAGACTAAATTAGTAAATTGAATTAAAACTAATTAATAATAAAAATATTATTATTAAATCATAACAGACAAACGTAAAATATTAATATACGAGTTAATTAAATTAAAATTATACCCAAACTCTTTTATTAATCAATACTAAATATGAACTCTTTTATTAACCAATGCTACATATGATTAAATATAAAATTATTATTCATGAAAATAATACGATTTTGACAAATTAATAAAAGGATTTTTTGGAAATCGCCGCTTTGTTTTCCACTACTTATGAGCGTCATCAAATACTCACGTTTAGGTCGACTATCTAAAGACATACACACCATACACATACGACGACAGGGTACTTCTGTAAATTACAAGTCTTAACTATTTGGGATCTTAAGTTGCAAATGAATTTTTCGTTCGGATAAAATGTTCAATAATTGGGAGCTCTCTATTATATTAAATATATATCGACTGTTCTATCTGCGGACGCTAGCTCTATTAAATTCACCAGAATTGTTTTCTTGTTGTTCACTCTCTTCCACCTCTTCCCTCGTCCCTCTTCTCCTGCATTCATTTACATCTCTCATCTCTCTCAACCAACATCAATTATCTTTTGTTCTTTAAATTCAGTTCGATATACTACGGTTTTGATTCAAAACCCAACCCTGGGGTTTCAGAGTTGCTCAACGGGGTATGAATATGATGCTCTTTTTTTCTTCTCATTTTTTAGTGGTTTTTCTGGTTTCTTTCTGTGAATACTCTTGAATTTTAGTTGAAAGTAGAGCTGTTGCTGTAATTTTGGCTCTTTTTATTTGATCATTAGTTATAAAAGTTTATAGCGTTTCTGGAAAGAAAAGGTTTGGGTTGTGCCATTGATGATTGATAGGCCTGAATAAAAATAAAAATGTTGTTAGTTGATGATTTGAAGAACAAGTGTTTTAGCATTTGTTCGTGGTTAATTTCTATTAGTTGTTTTATTTAGGAGCTCCCTGAACCGATGTATAGTGGAGCAAAGTATCAATTTTTAGTACTTGTTTGATGCATGTACGTTTAGAGAACCAGTTTATTACCAATTGACTATTTGAAGAACGATTTGTTTATTTTTGCATATGTGCTTTTTTTGATTTCTGGACCTGAGACCATGTTCAGTGCATCATGTGGCCTATTATTGTTAGTGAATTTGTGCGCCAATGATGTAACATACATTAATATCTTTAGTACAACATTAGATAACCATTTTATTATTGCATTAGAAATGCGAAACTCATAATCTCATGCTGAACAACATGGAGGTTTGTGTGCTCTTTGAGGCAAAATAACAAGGATGAGAATGCTCACTGCATGAGCAATTCAATTATAGTTTTTTGACTAATCAATATGATATTACGGAAGACCTAATTGGAGAAGAATCAAACTAATAATTGTATCATAAAACCCTTATGCCCATGTCCTACTCAACCTTCTTTGAACAGTATGTGCTTCTAATAGATCTTTGATGTTATATTAAATTTGCACGACATGAATACGGGCAAGAAACATAGAAGAAGCCGAGGAAAGACAACGAAGATCGAAGGTGAAATGGTTGAGAGAAATGAGCGAGTAAGGTTGAAACTTCATTTGTCGACAACGCCGCAATATACAACTGTTGACAGAAAGAGATTGTGTCAATCACACCTCCAACGTTGTCGACACAATGATGCCCTTTGTCATTCTCAAGATGAAGGGTGACACTATCCCTATAGACACCCCCACCCCCCGGCTTCATATCTTCTATATGCAATCAGACAATTAACAAAATGATTAACCTTCTATCATTGATCTATCACAAAAAAGCCTCTCTTCTATTTTATCGTGTTTAATATTGTAAGCAATATATTTTGTAATATTACGAGTTGTAAAGTAATAATGAGTTGTCGAGAGCAAATAGATCATTTTGATTAAAATCATTTAAATCAAGTGTTCCTCTTTTGTTTGTTGAATTAGTCACGTGGCATCTATATCGAAATATATCTTTACTGTAGGTATCAAAGATTCTAGCTTTGCTTGTAGATCACTTTAATGTTAAATAGATTAAAAATCAATAATAATAATCATTCGGTAACACGATGTGTGTTTGTGTGTGTGTAGATTTCAATCATGAGAATTGAAGATGAATATGATTTTTAGGTAGGAAATGACCTTTAACTGATTTTGGAGTTTGAAATATTGAAGGATAATACAATGGAAGAATCGGAGAAAATGGAGGTAGAGACCTTCATCTCTATCCAGTTTTCTTTTCCGGACGAGTGCTTAGGAAAATTTGCTCGTGTTGAAATGGATAAGAAATTATGAGATGCATTTGAGACGGGTTACGTGGAAATTTTTTTGGCGAATCAATTAATTTTCTAGTAGAACTATATATCTTTAGGATGAATTCAGGCACGTTAGAACTAGGGCTGTTATGGTAATGGTAACCGTTACCGATATAAGAAAATCGTTACCATACCGATACTATTAGTAAGTCAAAAACGACTATCAATGCTTAATCTTTACAATTGGTAAAATGATAGTTTGTATACCGTAAACTGGTATACCGTTGACTGACAATGAAAAATTTACCGGTATATAAAACATTTAAAATTTGTTGCATTATAATTTTAATAGAGGGAATTAGGCACAAGGACAAACTTTGAAAAAAATTTAGGCCGAAGGACACAAAGTTTCATTTTTAGGCTGAAGGACAAACTTTGGAAGAAAATTAGACTGAAGGAAAATGCTAAATATAGTTAGCATTTTGTACAGTGCAAACATTGTACAAAATGCTAATTATAACTAGCATTATATCCAGTTTTACATTGTACAAAATGCTAGTTGTATTAGCATTGTCCTTCAGGCTAATTATCTTTCAAAGTTTGTCCTTCAATCTAAAAATAAAATTTGTTGTCCTTCAGCCAAAAAATTTATGAAAATTTGTCCTTGTGCCTATTTTCCACATTTTAATAATGGTATAAGAATGTTAATAGTTTATTCCTGATTCTAATTCCACTAATATTTATATCAATATTATGACTTAGTTTAGTTGATATAGAAAATTATCTTAAATTCATCGTAAATTATTCACAATAATATGAAATAATGACTTTGCTAATCTTAGAATTTGAACCTAATAAAACTAAAAAAGAAACATCATCATAAATAATACTACAAACATCTTTCTTAAAAACTGATATACCTTCATAGGTTTCTGTGGTTATGATTAACTTAATAAGAAAAAGATGAAACTATCATGATTGGTAAATTTACCGTTACCACTGATTTTGATGATTCTTTACTGCCATTTTTACCGTTAACAATGTAAATTTACCGTTACCATATCGATAACATTACTATACCGGTGTAGCTAAACATTGGTTACCAATTGCTTGGTATTGGTCTGGTGATGGTAAATTTACCATTACCATAACAACTCTAGTTAGAACATTTGGATGCACTCAATCACTCATGGTTAATATCAAGAGGCAGACAGCGGATGAGTTGTAGATAGAGGTTTTTCTATCTTAGTTACTAAAGAAGCATATGCCTTTTATGAAGCCTATGATCTGTGGTTGGAAAATTGTTGGTGATGCAAGTTGTTTTTAGTGATAGATCGATTTTTTGCATATGACAATTGTAGTTTTGTCTCTGGGAGGTAGAGATAAATGAAAGCAATATGTTGGAGGTAGAAATGAACCTAAATCTAAATCTAGAGGTCCAAAGAATGATGCTTGCTTTACTTGCAATGAGGGACATTGAAAGAATAGGTGTCCATATAGAAGAAGAAAACATCAATTTCTACTGCAGTGACTATTCATAGTTTGATGGTGAGAGTGACAATGCATTATTTCAAACGAACGATTGAAAGAAATATGTTTTGTGGAACATCGACTCAAAGGACTATTATCACATGATACTGAATAAGTAATTTTTCCAAACATGCATTAGGCATCAGTTATGGAGATTACGATTTCATAGTATGTACCAACTTTTATGCCTTTTGGATCATCAGCTTGTTTTTTTTTTTTTTTGGAAAAAAGCAGTTAAAAATAGTAAGTGCTTTTGTTGCAGCGGCTGCCATGTATTTCTTGTACGTCGTGTAATGTGCCTTCTCATGTGTCCATAAGAACAAAAGGAGTTATTGCTGCGTGTTATAACACACCATTCACAACTATATAGTTGGATTGTTCTTTTTTATTATTGAAAAAACAACAAAAAAAGATAAGTATTACTGAGGTACGCGATGGACAACTTCGTGAATATGCAAACGAAGTTGGTTATGAGGGATAAGTTTAAGCATTGCTCACATTTGGCTTGCATGATCAAGTATTTGGGTGTCGTGGGATGCATCTCAGCAACTAAATGTTGCTTTGAGAAAAAGCACGCCTTAGTGGTGTTAAGAGTGGTGACTTATTTCAATGGATGAACTTGATCTTTTGGATTCAGATTCGATGGCTTGGATTCTCCTATACTCGCATCTTGTGATGGCGATTGATCTAAATACTAGTGTACACCTTATCCTCCATATATTCCATATGCACTCAAGCAATTAACAAAGTCATTAATTCTTCTATAGATAAAAGGGTTCTTCATTAATTTTTCTTTCTAGAGTTCTACAGAGATTATTGGTGCCTCATTATTTTATTGTAATTAATCTTGTGAATTATCTTGCAATCTCTCGAATTTTAAAGCAAGTAATAAAGAGTCGTTGAGGACAATAGTAGAGCAATTTGATTGAAGCTGTCCAATTCATATGTTGGTCACTTCTATGTTTAATTGTATTTTGTCAAGTTAGTCATTTTCAACTCTACAATTTCCAATTCCGAAGTTAGTACAAAACCAGATTTTTGAGTGAAATTTGGTCTTATTTTATTTGTATATATCCCTTTGTTATTAAATCCCTGTGAGTATTGGATAAAAGAATTTGTACGTAATTTGTTTTCATCATCACCATATATTTTAAGAGACCGAATTAGCTTTTCGTTAACAGGGTTTTGTTAATATCTCAACTGGACATATGTTCATAGTAAAATCTCCTACTAAACTTAGCATTGTAGCTTTTATGAAGCACAGTTTTGATACTAAAGTCAGGTAGCTTGAGTATCTCATGCTCTATAGATTTGTTTGCTGTATATGATGGTTAATGGTGATTACCAGTAGTGGTTGCAGTATACTTCTTGATAATTGTAAATTCGAACATACAGTTATTATCGGTAATTAAACATCTTTTTGATCGACAATTTCTATCGGAAACAAACTGGATCATCTAATTAAGTTTTGGAAACATAAGACAAATAATTTGTAGTTTTTAATACAAGTCGTCAATGCATCAGTCTGCATCAAAGCTTTGTGGCCATCTGTTTAATTTGTTTTCCTGTTGTTGTACAAGTGGAACATTCTGTAATTTAAACAGTATGAAAGCATATCATTCAACATTGTTTCTCTCTAGGATTGCAGTGAGATAAATTTTAGAACGTATACTTTCTTTACTGTAAATTTTCATTACCTTATTTCTCTTGCAGATTGAACAAAGTTAAAACTTAAAACTACCAATGATGATTAAGTAGTCTTTCACATACTATAGTCTCGTCTGAGTATATAATAGTATGTTGTTATATTAGGCCTTTACAATGGAGATTGGAAGTAATGCATGGAGAATCCCATCTGGATCCATTTCTCGCCAGGCCTCAACTGATACTAGTCTTTTCACAAGCTCATTGCCTGTCCATCCACATGAAAAGTGTACGCACTACTTTATGCTTGAATTCTATTAGTTTGTTATATAATATACCTGTACATAGAGTCATGTCTCGGCCTTGGCCTATGACTATGGATACATAAATATATAACATCTTTATCTGGACTTGTTTTCAATTCTAACTAAGATAAAGATAAAGGTGAGAACAGTTCCTTATAAACTTATAATAAAATGCATGTTTATTGGTATATAAGATACTCGCATACAACTGATTTTAAAAGGTTATGCAATTTGGTGGTAGAATTCATGCTGTTTATTTGCAATGGTTTCAATCTGACACAGTGAAATTGATGGATTCCGACGAAGCTCATTCTGTGGATGATTCATCAGTTGAAAGTGACAAAATAACAGATGCTTTTAACTCTCTCCCTTTTGATTTCGAAGAACCCAGTTGTTTGTTACCTGATGATGAGGAAGAGCTTTTAGCTGGAATTATGGATGATTTTGATTTAAGTGGGTTGCCAAATCAGATAGAGGACTTGGAAGAGTATGATATATTTGATAGTGGAGGGGGCATGGAAATGGATTATGATCCTACCAAAACCGTCATTATTGGTTTAGCTAAAACAAGTTTAAGTGATGGATATACCGGAAATGGAATTAATCATTATGGTCTTAATAGTGTTGGAACTATTGCTGGTGAACATCCTTATGGAGAACATCCTTCTAGAACATTATTTGTGAGGAATATTAATAGCAATGTTGAGGACTCGGAATTACGTGAACTTTTTGAGGTAATTTATCTGTCTTATGGTCTAATTTACTTTTCCTTTCCTTTATTCTCTATTTGTTCTCATTTTTTACTCTAAGAGTGATGAAATGTAGTTTGGGGAGTTTATTTAATCTCCTCTTTTAACTGTTCCAACAACATTTCTTTTTTTGCTTTCACCATGAAGGGAACTGACATGCAAACTAAGTACGAGGGAAGTACTACTAATTTAGTAGTAGCATGGTGCCTGACATTTTCGTGCTACTTTTTCTTCTTCTGGAAAATAATAACTAGCATTCAATTTTCATATCCAACATATTAATCATCATGGTTAATGCATTGGTAATAATGTAACTATCTTTTTTTCCATAAACCTACTAGTCACTGATAACATGATGCTATATATCCAAAGTGTCGTCCTTTTCATAGATTTGTCGGTGCTCCAGAACATAATGCCTAATTGCATATATGTTTACAGAGAAGCAGCGATCTTGATTCTTACCATTATCTTAACATCTATGTAGAAGTTTATGAATGATACTATTCGTGTTCCAGTAACAATCCTTACATTCTGTAGGAACACCATGTGTAATATGTATCACTTAAACAAACATATCTATAATGTATGGAATGAACATAAGGGATGGAATCATGCTGCAGAAATGTTTCATAACCATCTCCCAATACACAGCCCATTAAGATAAGCGCTATACATAGCCATGAATTGTAAAAGACCATCAGATAACCTCGAGAAATTTCTTCCTCGTGCCGTTATGAGTTTATATAATGTATTTTATCCAGTTTTTTTTAGTAATCACATATTTAGTTAATTTCTGCTAACTATACGTTCATTTTTAATTTAGTTGCAATAATAATTTAGTGTTTCACAGCAATATGGGGATATCCGCAGTCTCTACACTGCATGCAAACATAGAGGATTTGTGATGATATCATACTATGATATCCGTGATGCAAGAACAGCAATGCGTATGTTGCAAAACAGACCTCTTCGCCGTAGAAAACTAGACATCCATTTTTCAATCCCAAAGGTCTTACATATATTACTCTTGATGTTACCATTTGTATTTGATATTAGACTCATTCATTTATTGTGCTCTAGCATTTCTTCCATTTTATTTACAGGATAATCCTTCTGATAAGGATATGAACCAAGGAACACTTGTAGTTTTTAATCTGGACCCATCTGTTTCAAACGACGACCTTCTTCGTATATTTGGAGACTATGGGGAAGTAAAAGAGGTACTGTCTATGCATTTTACATACCCACTTCACTAGATAATTTTACTTATATGTCAGAAAAACAACTTTACAGATTAGAGAGACCCCAAATAAGCGGCACCATAAGTTTATTGAATACTATGATGTAAGATCTGCAGAAGCAGCTCTTCGCTCATTGAACATGATTGACATAGCTGGGAAGCGCATAAAACTTGAGCCAAGTCGTCCGGGTGGTACCCGTAGATTGTAAGTAATTTATTATTCATCACATTGTTGTCAAAAATCTTAGAAATGTATGATTTAAGTCTCGTTATAGATCGAATCTCTTCCTTTACGGTTCGATATACGTTCCAATTCAAACTTAGTTAAAACCGCAATTTAGAAAATCATTCAACTCACGCATATATATTTAATATACTTGCGTAGTTTCACAATTCTAGTTCTAATGTTTTTAAAACAAAATGACATTGGAACAAGAGAGAAGATCGAGTTTTTGGTTTAAATGTTAGAAGTTCAAACATTAAAATCGATTTCAAAGTGTGTGCACACTTACGGTATAGATCTTTTGAATCTACGATTTATGATTTATATCTCATTTCGTTTGAACTTTACGATTTAAGATTTAAATAATAAAGCTTTTGCTTTGACTAAACCATTTCTGTAATCTATATCCTAACATAAACCATGTTTTACATTTATTTTAGTGAATATTAGGCTCAGGTTCCTAATAAGTTTCAAAATACACAAAAACCCCAGTAAAAAAAACATAAATTAGGTCTCTGGAATTAAGTCACTAAGTAATTGCATACAGTTATGCAATTATTCACCGAATAATTGCAGACATTTATGCAATTATATCCAAACGTTGCATAAATTTATGCAATTTTTTTGGTGAATAATTGCGGAAATTTCCGCAATTTTCCAGTGAATAATTGCGGAAATGTCTGCAATTTTTTAATATAATTGCATAAATGTCTGCAATTATCCACTGAATAATTGCATAAGTGTATGCCATTATTCAGTAACTTAATTCTAGGGACCAAATTTACAAACTTTTTTTTACTGAGGTTTTTGTGTATTTTGAAACTTGTTAGGGACCTGTGCCAAACTGTCCCTTTATTTTACATATCAATATCAATTGCAAACCCCCCCCCCCCCCCCGGGCCCCATAATTGCTTTACTAGCAGACAAAATCTTTAATGTTAACACAGATTCTGATGTGGTTCTATACAACTAGATTTGTTCTTTCAAATCTTTATTATTACAGACATATGTTAGTGGCGTTTAGGAAATTTATTTCTCAGTCCTTTTTACCAAGTCATGGACTTTGTCTTATCATTTCCATATAAGATGAGATGTTACATACATTATGGTGCATATGCAACTGTTTACTTGTTCTGTAAGTACACTCTGATTTGAGATGCCATTCACCTTTGAGTTTTGTTGCAGAAGAACCTATTTCCTTGTATCTTTTGTACTACTTACCCTTCGTTTGGATCGACTTTAATAAGCTACTTTTTGGATTTTTGATAGTCAAAATCAATTCATTTTGGCTTTCAAAAACCCAAAAGGTAGCTTATTTAAGTCGATCCAAACAAGCCTTTACTGTAACAACTAACAAATGCAATCCATGTTACCCATAACTCCATTTCCTGTGTTCCCAGCATGAAGCAACAGTTCACACAAGATATTGATGTTGATGAAACTAGAAACTTCATGAATCAGTTGGCTTTGCCTCTAACTAATTCTCCACCAGGTTTGTTTACTTCATTACATCACAGGTGAATTTTTTTTCCCTTGCCCGTGTTGATATTGTTTGCTACATGAAAGTAGGTGTTTGGGCACATCTAGGCAGTCCAAATGAACATAGTCCACTTCAATCCACCATGAGATCTCCAACTACTGGGCTCAATAATTACGTAAGCACCAACCATTTACTTGGATTGGCTAATGTACCTCCTCCCGTGATATCTAACTCTATGAAATTCCCGCCTATTGGCAAAGATCATAGAAGAATTAACCATAGTGCTTCACAAGGTATTTTCTTTCAGAAGCCTCACTCGTTTCCAGAGAACAGTGCCAATGGACTGATTCCAAACATGACCTCAAGCTCAAGCAGCAGCAGCAGCAATATGAACTATGCGTCCAGTGTAGGGACTTTGAGTGGGCCTCAGTTTCTTTGGGGCAGTCCTACATATTCCGAAAACAAGAATGTTACGTCCACTGGTCAAAATATTCTCTATCCAAATGGGAATAGGCCATTATTTGAGTCTTCACCATCATCTTCAAATAATCTCTACCATCATAATCATCATGTTGGATCTGCTCCTTCAGGAGTTCCTTTTGAAAGACAGTATGGTTATTTCCCTGAATCCCCTGATGCAACTTTTTTGAGAACCAGAAATGAAGGAAAATTATTGATGAATTATTCTCGGTCCCCTATAAATTTAAGGATGATGCCACAGAATATTGGTCCCATGTTTTATGGAAATGCACAGTTTCCTGGTTTTAGTGGTAGAAGACTAGATGGCAGTGGAAGCCAGTTTGATAGCAAAAAGCAATATCAGCTGGACTTGGAAAAAATTTCAAGTGGTGAAGATACAAGGACCACTTTGATGATTAAAAACATACCAAATAAGTACAAATTTTTTACTCATGCTAATTTATCTTAAATTTTTCGAAGAAAGATGAATTTGGTTGTGAACTGTTAATTTGTGATGAATGGTATCAGGTACACTTCGAAGATGCTGCTTGCGGCTATTGATGAAACTCACAAGGGTACCTACGACTTTCTCTATCTCCCTATTGATTTCAAGGTGAAGATATTTTATCTGCTTTTCATCTTCATTTAAATTTGCCTTGGGTTTGAGTCTTATATATGGACGTCATTTTGCAGAATAAATGCAATGTTGGTTATGCATTCATCAACATGGTGTCTTCTTCGCACATTGTCTCATTCTATCAGGTCTCTTTTTTCACATTAAATTCAAGACACTGATAATATTACCGGACTATGGACCAGCCTACTGATAACATATATTCACATTTAGGCATTCAATGGGAAAAAATGGGAGAAATTTAACAGTGAGAAAGTTGCATCTCTAGCATATGCAAGAATTCAAGGCAAGGCAGCACTTGTGAATCATTTCCAAAATTCAAGTTTGATTAATGAGGACAAGCGCTGCCACCCTATATTATTACATCCTCAAGTATCAGAAGCCGGTGATCAGGTAATATTATTTGACTATGTATATAGCGTAAAGTTTTGAATGTTTCTCACTGTATCTACGATGTTTGTATATCTGCGATGCTATAGCTTGCTTTACTTAATTTTACATACAGTATTCACATTGAAGCAACAATATAATCTTGTAACTAAAACAAGCTTTCTAATTTATAATCTTGTGGTTGGGGACCATAACATAAACATGATACTGCACATGACCACTTGCATGTTGTACCACTTAAAATAGTTTTCTCCTTCGAAAAAGAAGGTTAGTCTGTACCACTTACTAGTTAAGACTTGATACCTAATATATAAGAAAACAATTTATCACTTGTTATAGTGTCATATCCAAATGTGCTGCATCTACTATATGGTAGATGGTTTGTGCTGCAGTGTATGCTGCTATTAGTTACCACTAATTTCTATGTAATGTCAACACACTGCAGGAAACAAATGAGATGGAGGACTCAATCAAGATGGGATAATTTTAAGGGACTCATCTAAAGCTAAACAGGCGCTGTGAATGCTAAATGCATTACAAGGTCAAGATGTATATATATTTGATTTTATTTTGGTTTTTGAGGATTATTTGCCTGTCAATTTGTATAGCTAACATCAACAATCATATAAGGCACCTTAGATGAATGAAGTAGCTGCAATTGTATAGATTCATCATAGGCTTGCTTTTTTTTTAACCGCATGTTTGGTAGGTTTTTTTTATTTTTATTTTTATTTTATTTTCAGCTTGCAACTTTGCAAGTAGAGTTTCTAGATATTGTGGTCTCTTGTGACGGCAGTGGAATGTGAAAAAGTGTGACGGCAGTAGAATGTAAATAACGTTGATTCTGATGTGCTTCTTAATGTCAATAAATGGTAATTGCTTAAAGTTTCCTAGTATTTTGAGTTAATGATTTCTATGCTGTTTTCAAAGGTTTATGGAAGGGCATCTCAATGAGGGTATTATTTGGTACTAACACTCAAATAATCCTCCAATAGGGGTAGTGTTTGGGGTTTATACCTCAAAATTTAACTGCAAGGATGCTCTAAAAGATGCGAGGCATTATGTTTTTATTTCAAAATTGCAGCAGATTTTTATTTCAAACCAGGTTCATTGCTAGAGTTAAATTATATAATCAAATCATGCAACTACGGCACTCCTTCATTTTGCCAATAATGTAATAACGATGTCGTTGACCCCATTGTGTATAGCGTGAGGTGTTTGATGTAAGCATAAGAGCTTGTATAACTCGGCCTTTGTCTACCTCCAAAGTGTTAGAGCAGCTTCGAGGAGAAAAGCTTAATGCATGAGCTCTTCGGGATTTTGCATATGAGTTTTTAGATGGTGCTAACAGACCATTGTTCTTGGCTCCCATTATTTCACAATAGGCAGTTTCAAAGTCCTACGAAGGCATCTAGGGGAAAGTTTGACAAAGGAAAATGTGCTTTTGTGAGTGAAAGTGGCAGGGAAAGGAGAATGACTGTTTCTTTTACGATAATTCTAAATAAATGTTGCTAATTGATATTAAATTATTAATTAATTGGAAATTGCAAGATACATTAAAAAAGAAATTAGTACATTGAAATTAAAAGAATAAAAAAAAACAACACGCTACGAATATGTTGATTAAAAATTTAATCAACCTTGAAAATAGACGATGCGTGTATATTAGTAAATGTTATCTACTAATACTAGACTTAAAAATGTAAAATGAGGAGTAAAACGAGCAAATAATTGTAAATGATATAAGATGTAGAGTGGTTCGAAAGAAGCTTGCCTACGTCCACTATAAAGATATCTTATTATGTTTATCTCTTGTAATTACAAGAAATAACAAGAGAATAATACAAAAAATTAACACATAAGCTTATGAGGTACTAAACTTAAGAGCTTATAAGGAATTGTTTGCAAGAAAATGAATTTCGAGTTTAACAACCAACTAAATTTCAACTCTATATGGCAAGGGGTATTTATAGCAGTTGATATAGATAGTGGGTGGCTGAGATTGCACTGTAAATAGGCGGGAAACATTCCCGGCCATAGACCTGGTCGCTTGGTCAGATGGACGCCGAAAAGGTAGTCGAGATATGTGGCCGAGAAGAATGCTAATTGTAATTCCATATAGGGCACATGTTTTATGCTGAGATAAGTGACATGTTATAGTAGTTGGTACGCTTTTGGCAGACACGCAGGTTTACTAAGTCGTACTAGGCTGTACTTTTCGACATCTAACATACTTCTCTAGGTAGCACGACCAAGGAGAAAATTCTTGCACAGTGACGTTCAGTTACTTGTTGCCGAAGCTTGCTGCGAACAAAACTAAAAATGTAAAGGCTGGAGCATGAGGGAATTGCCAAGATTACGATGAGACGGACCGCTTGGGATCGGTCATAGGTCGTAGGCGGGCTGAGAGTGTCGAGCATAGGTGGGTCGCTTTGAGCTGGGTCAAATCATATGAGATGGCCTGTCAACTCATGTCGGCGGAGCCAAACTTAGGAGTCCGGGCTGGCCAATCTATGACTGACATTGAAAACTGAATGTTCGAACGCTTCGAAAATTGGAACGAAACCGAAATTGACTATGAACCCGCGCAAGTAAAGCGCTTACTAGTTTTATAGCGGTGGAGATGCAAAATGTTATAGCGGGAATATACTAGAAAATAGCGGAGGTGTAAAAATTTGTATTGGACATAAAATCAAATCCCTAAAGTTGATTTATTCTCATTTCCATATCATTTGTATAGAAAAAGGCACACTTTTCACTCCTGCATAACAAAATTGAAAAGTACTCTAATTTATTTTGAGCAATTAGGACGTGAACTTGGATTTATACCATAAATTTGTTGATTTTTTAAAAGAATTGGTCAAATTAACCTTTTTATATTAAAGTTGTTAAAGCGGGTGCTAAAAACCCCTAATTAACGGACATAGCAAAAAATAATGGAGCTTTACGCGGATCTACTATTTTATAGTGCTAAATTAAAAAAGTGTAGCGGTTGAAGGGCGCTACGAGCTTTAGCGAGACAATAGTGAGGCTTTAGTGGGGCTTTAACTGCGTAGCTGTGAACATATCGTTAAACATCAACAATTGATACGTGCCTCATTGTAGGTTATAGAAGTAGATAGATCATTTTTAGTACCCCGCTTTGTGGAGTGGAAGTATCAGTTACCTTCGAGTGATTACATAACATATGAAGGTTAAAGTATTCTGCTCGGCGTCTAGTCACTTTGAGTTTACTCACTGCTAGTGTGCTCCACTTGAGTGGTTGAGGAGGAACTTGCTTTTTAGTTAGTAGGAGTTTTCATTAGGGTTTCTATTCTCATCTTAAAAAAATTGTTTTTTTCCACCTAATAACTTATAAAAATGACTTTCCACCTCAGTATTTTCTTATCCCACCTCAGGACATTACAAAACTACTCTTTTATCATTTTTCACTTTTAGTTATTTTTTTCGTTTTATCAATGTCAGAGATAACACTGTTAATATTTTATCAACGTCAGAGGTTAGCGTTGTTCATATTATTTCAATGCTAAGGGATAGCGCAGTAATACACAGTAGTCACGCATAACAATGTTTCACAAAGCAGTCTCATGTCAAATTACATATTAACTACTAGGGGTAAAATTAAAATAAAAGTTTTAATATTAAAAACGAGGGTGTAAAGCAATTAGCGGGGTGTTAATAAACGGACCCTTTCCTGTCTGTATATTTAAAAAATTGTAAGGGTCCACGTAAGAAGTAACAAGAAAAGTATTCTCCAGATGATAAGTTCAAGGAAATTCCGTGCTTTGAGCTTATTATTGACCAATCTTCCAACCACATAGATTGGATCTATGTGGGTCACCTTAAAAAAAAAAAAACCTTCAGGAAAGAAGTGGTATCAAAAAGAGTTCAAAAACTTAGTCCTTATGTAAGGAGTTGACATATGAATGTTAGTAGTATAGTCCTTCCGCAAGGGGGTGGATTCATTTACGTGAGCCAAGGAGCTTTGTCCTTCAAAAAAGAAGTTACCTATAGAGATGTGGGCAAACTAACCTTTAATCTTTATATTTACATGAGCTCTAGAAGATCTTTTTTACATAGGAAAGAGAAATTTTGGATCCATCGCTATAAATGAGTTGCTCAAATCGAGTTTAAGAAGTCATTAGCCTATGTTATAATATAATTAAGGGTATACCCTATGGGCAATTATGTAAAAAGTTATATAAATAAACTTAACTCTATAAAAAATCTTGTTTGAAATAGATTATGCATTTGGTTTTATTTCCTTTTAAGCATGTTGTTATATAGAGATATAAATAATGAATCAAATACATTTGACATATATAGGTAGAAAATCCTTAAAAAATATATTTTATCGAAATGCAGTTATAAATATGTTCGTAACCATGAGTATTGAATCAATATTCAAATTTTTACTCCTTAAATGTTTCTAGTCAAGGTGTATCAAAAAAATGATATCGATACATCTGTTGAAACTAGTGAACATAACACTCAACATACAATGAACGGTGAATTACTCATGATCACTAGGGGCATCTAGGGGTTACATACTTGTGATTGTTTGGAAAAATCACAGAACGACTTGACAACAGTATTCTATGGTTAATACAACTAAGTTAAAATAGAAGATTTCATGGTAATGATGTACGGTGGTCCTCAGAAGTAAAGGTACTGTCGATCTTAAGTAGTTAGGCTGTACTTTGATTATAGCTAAACACATGGCATGACGACCATGTTACGACCATAATTGGGCATATATGAACTACGTGAAGTGAAATACTACCCAAGAGATGATTCATCTCCTTCATTATACAAGGTTAGTATCATCATAATTGGTAGTCAACTTAAAGTCAAAAGCTTTGGGCATGCAGAGTAAATTGGTTAATCAATAAATGCTATCGAATTGAACTAAGGACCTTCAAGTGGTCTGCGCAATGAAATAAGGATATTAATAGAGTGACCGTAGACCAAACTATAAATATCTAAATGATACATTAATGACGAAAAAAATACGTGTATAAAATATCGTTACTAGGTGAGCTTATTTTTTATATTAGAAATTGGATTTTTTTTCTGTTTTTGTTTTATTTTATTTTTGGCTGTTGTTTAAAGTGCTGTTTTTGAGTTCGATTCTATGTTATTGCTTGGTTGGAATCCAAGCATTATTGTTATCTTTGGACAAACCATCATTGCCATGTTAGTGGTGGTTGATTGATGTTCATGAACTTTTCAGCGGTCTGTGATTTTTAGAAAACGTATTAGTATTGGGTTGTAGTTTTAGACCCAAATTAATAACCTTGGGCTTCAAGTAAAAGGAAGAATGATAGATATGGGTCATAAGTTCTGAAACTTAGCTTAGGAGAGCATTTGTAAATCATGAGCTAGCCTTAATGGAGTGCCCAGCCTGGAAATGCCATAAAGATGGTTGTCCAGCTTCCCACCCGAGGCGTGACCTCCAGGTCTTGCTAAGCTTAAATGATGGGGACTTGTTTAACTTAGGCCGCTTATGTTTCAGATGACAACCTCTAGATCTACGTTGATTGGTCTTTCTGGCCTCAAAGCTTCTGAGATATTAGAGGGGAAGGCAAACTTGGCCAAGAGTCGGCTGGTCGTGGGTGAAATGTTAGGATGGTGAGATACTGTATGATTGCCGATCGATCGGACCACCCTCCCCCGGGCTTCATCGCATGGTCTCTGGGTTACTTTAAAGTCAGAGTAATGCCACTTCTTCACCCTTGCTTCATTTTCGTCCTCAACGCCTTTGGACTTGCCTCTGGTAGCTTACTCACAATAGCTACCAGTTTCTACGCAGGCTCTATGTCACCTGTGCGGACGTTAATCTTCTTGAGCCAACCACTCAATTGGTCAACATGTTCTCCAAATTGCAGAAGGAATCTGAATACCCGATCGACACTTATTTCCATTTCAGGCAAACACTAAGACCATTATTTTCAAAGGCTTTCTTAGCAAGGCCGCCCTAGGCTGGATGGAGAAATATTTCTTTGTCCCTCACATTCTTAGACACTTTGGCCTAGCCGATCATAGAAGAGAACCAAGGATATGACGATTCTATATAGAGTGAGGGGCCTGGAGAGTGGCAACAAGTTGATTATGAAAACTCGAATGATGTAGTGTCGATGCCATAGTGGGAAACCTTTGACTCACAATAGTTGATTGGCATCCCGGTTCTGTAGCATGGGATGATGGCTATTGATTGGGATACTGAGGAGAGTTCCAAGGAAAGTAGTGAAGGGGGAGGGTTATAAGAATTGGATGTTGGCAAGGACGCAGGTCCCTCCTCCAAGCCGCATCCCTCTTATGATCTTTTATATCCCTGATACGTTGCTTGGGGCAGTTCAGTCTCATCAAACTCGCCTTTGTCCAAAGGCAAGGCCGGACAAATTCAAATGATATTTAATTCACTAGCACTTGTCTTATTTTTCTTGTACTTGGAACTAATCATGATTTTTTTGTTTCAGTGGCTGACAAGCTCAACTTTGAAGCCTTTGATGTCCTCGACCCCACCACCTAGACAGTTGTAATTCCTATGCCCAAAGCACCCATGACAAATCTAAAGACTGTTGAGTTGCCCCCAGCCCCGACTAAAGGATCCAACTCTTCACCGATAGTAAGAGAAGAAAGAAGAATAGGGGGAGTCGTCCCGAGATGCCTACACTCCTTTTGTGAGGCAAGCGCCCATTCATGATGTAGAGGGGCTAGCCCAAGGGGAAGTGGCAGAGCTTTGGGGTAATTGTCATTGGAGATTAACCGGAATTCATACCATGAAGACCTGGATTAGACGTTGAGGTCATTCCAGCTCATGTTCGTGGAGACCGTATCATCCACCCACCGGCCCAGATCCAAATGGAGTCACACTCCAGGGAGTCCATGATTAATGCATATACATGAGACGCCCTTCTCATAAGCTTTCAAACTTGAAAATTATTTTTTCTTTATGGAATTTCTTCTAACACTGATCTTTCAGGCCGCCCACCACTTTATTCGTGTATGAGATGAATTTCTAGATCTTGAGGAGAAGATCGAGAAAGAGGAGCATGATTAGAAGATGACCGAAGAGGCTTAGGCGGCAGCCAAGTAGGCGGTAGTGGCGGTTGAGAAGGCGATAAAGGAGATAGTTGGGCCGGGGGACAGCGTGGAGAAGGCGGTTGAGGATCTCAAGGAGAAGCCAAAGAAGGCCAAGAAGGAGATTGAAGCACTATGGCATGACCTGAACTAGAATACAATTGAACGTCGATCATTTGCCGATGTGGAGGTCACTTGGGTAGCGGAGCGGAATGTATGGAAGAATCGACTATATAACATGGTAAAGGTCCTGTTCAGGGAAAACTACTACTTGCTGATCTCCATCGGTAACTTTAACTCTAAAGCCCTCGCCGCGACCCGGGCCTAGGTAGCTACCGAGATCTCGGCAGTCGGGTTGACCTTGCTGGCCATTTTGACAAAGGAACAGATTGACTCCTTGGCATGGCCAACTAGTGGGATGGTTTTGTAAATTTCCTTATAGATATTTTTATTTAATCTTTTTGCAAGCCCAATGGGGTGGGCTTTGTGCCCTGCACTTTTGGTAGGAATGAACATATAGTTTTGTCTTATGAAATTTGTATAGATGGTTGAATGTCTATTTTTGTTCTTGTCTATGATTGAATAGTAGTGAAGCGTACTTTAAGTAGCCATCGTAGTCCTTGTGTTATCTGCACCAACATTTTCATAACATAGATAAGATAGCAGTGTATGGTAATAAGATGGGTGGTGATTACGGTCCGATCATGTGAACCATGTAAAATAATTTTATGTAGAACTTATCATGATGATAGGTCGACCGTGGTGGCTGAGAAGCCCAGTCATTATTGAACACAGAGGGAGGCACATAGTAGTTGAGCCAGTTTGTGTTGTTGACATTGTCGGTTGATCCCGACATGAACCGGGGCGCTTATTGGCTCGAGGGTTCTCCTAGGTGACATGTGATAAGATCGAGTGGTGGGAAACCCCGGCATGAATCAGAACATTGTATGGCTCTATGGTTCTCTTGGGTGACAAGCGGCCAGATTGAGTGGAGGGCAGTCTCGACACGAACCAGAGCACCGATTGGCTTGAGGGTTCTCCTGGGTGACATGCGACCAGTTGATATGGTGCCCGACTTATTCATGTGCAGGTGCACTACGGATGCCTGGCCTTGGCGTCACTTTGGGTAACAACGCCAGTCTCGACAATTGTGCCTCATCCCATAGAAGGGACGTGCGACATGATAGGCAAGGGAATCCGGATCGTTGCGGTCGAGCTTTTGATCGTCGATGCACCTCGACATGAAGGAGAGAGACGTCTCATCCAAAATCAATGGGGTAGTTTGGCAGTCCCTAAACAAGGAAGTGAATACACGGTAATTCACCCTCGTTGGATAGTTGGCTGGCAAGGAGGGGATCATGGTCCTTGGCGGCAGAAGTCGGCGGGCCCTAAGCATGGAAGTAGGCACATAATAACTCATCCTTTATTAGATATCCTATAGTGGTGGCAGTCCTCGAACAAGGAAGTGAATGCACGGTAATTCATCCTCATTGGATAGCTAGTCAGCAAGGAGGGGGACGTGGCTCGTGTGGTCCTTGGCGGTAAAGGTCGAAAATCCCCAAGCAAGGAAGTGAGCACATAATAACTCACCCTTTATTGGATAGCCTTGGTTGTGCTCACTACACCATACTGTCCATTTTGCCACACCCCAAGGCAGAAAAATTACCACGGTTTTGAGCCGTGGAAATTTTACCATGGTTTTGAGCCGTGGTAAAGTAAACTAGCACGGTCTAAGGCCGTGGCACTATGAACCGTTCCAATATTACCAAAAAAATTTCACCCCCCGGTTCCATCTCAATAACCCTCGTCTCTCTGCTTCCAAAAAAAAGAACACCCTAATTTCACCCTTCCTTGAAAAATAACGCCTAAACAAATCGACAGCTTCTCACTCAAATCGATCGTGTATTACCCTAATCTTACAGTTTTCCCCAATCGTGCTTCTTCTTCCTCACAGTTGCATCATCTGCTTCTCCGTCTTCCTTCACCTCTTCCTCATAGTAGCACACTGCGTCCGACTATTACAATCGAGAGGTAATCGTTCTGTAATTTATGTAATTTTTTGTTATTATCATTCGGTAATCGATTCGCACCCAGATTCTTGAGACTCTTCTTTTTACAATCGAGTTGTTCAATAGTTTATCGCTTTGTTGACTTTGCAATGGTTGATTAATGAGAGAGAGAAGAAAAAAAGTCTATCGATCATGTTCTTTTCTAATTTATTTCATTAGGGTTGCAGGGCTAATATTTATGTATTAATAAACTTCTTTCTACTTAATAGTAGTAGATTATACCAACTATCTATTGGCTTTTATTATTAGCAACTATATGACTGGTAGCTAGTGAAACTAATTCTAAATTATATTAACATACCACCTGATTGTTAGCATTTACATAACTGTAATTAATGAACTATTTGAATTAGTAAGCTTGCAAAATTAAATAATTAATTCAGTTACTATATGCATAAAATTCATGCGGGGAACACTAACATACTTAGCAGTGAAGCTCATGTGTTAAGTTGTTAACCCCAGTTAATGTACTAATAATAAAGAGGTGATAATATGAAAATTTTTACCATTTTTTAGTGGCTCGATTTAGTCATTTCATTAGGCTATTGCATTGTTTTAAACTTAGTCAAACAGCTTTGGATTAAGTGCACATTATACAAAGCAAAAGTGATTTGGTATCGGACGTGAGTTTTTCTTTTTACGCACATTATTTAATTTCAAATTTTATTTGAAATTTAACGTGAGAATGTATCTATCCAGATGGTTATCATTATACATAATGAAACTATCATTATACAGAATGAAGTTGCATTTTTGTTGTACAGGCCATATGGTTATCATTATCGTTTTATGGAGTTGGTTGCAGAGGCCTTTAATGAGCCCAAGGTTGGGTTTGTTTGCAAAGAGAGAGTTGAGACGAGATGAAGCTGCTGCTTTGTTCCAGGAGGAATGTTAAGAATACTTAGTTATTCTAAAGCTTTATGCCTTGAATCTTTTTGAAGGAAGTGGAAATAATATTTTTTAAAGAAGCGGTCTCCATGACACAAGAAGTGGTTTAAAGCTTTGTTGATCACAACTTAATACGCTTAGCTAGAAGGATATAGACTCTAGACCAATAAGAACTCATCGCCACAACAATAGAGTTGATAATAGTTAGAGAAAAGAAAATATTGTTTGTAATTTTTACATACATTGGAATGCACATAATAGTGGTAACACGAGATGTATTCAGAGGAAGGCCTAAATAAAGAGCATTCTCGGGCATTGGCATAAGGGTAAACTGGAGAATGATTTGTTGCTCAGATTCGTCACCCAGTCCACCAATGAGAATGCTAGATTTCAGATTATTTGTGCATAGACTGCTAAGCTTATATGAATGGAAGAAAGAGTATTCATTGATGCTTGTTATGGGGAGGAGGTTAGTCTTGTTGAAGAGGATCAAGTCATCAGTAAAGGTAAGGGTGGTTATCATAGGACATTTACATTTTGGATGAAAGGCAACGTTTTTCGTTTCAACTTAGTGATTGATCATGCTAGTAAAGCATTCCATAACTATAATGAAAAGGTTGGTAGAGGTAGGTTCACCTTGTATTACACATCCCGTATCTCTGAAGTAACTAGTAGTATACCCATTACTATCAATAGAGAAATAAGGAATGGATATACATATGTAAATCCGGGCTAAGATATAGGGAAATTCATCCTGGCTAAAATGTCTATTAAGTAAGACCATTAGATGATATCTAATGCTTTTTGAATGTCAAGATTTAATATACATTTGCATGATATATTTTTGTTAGTTGAATATAAATGATTATATCATTTTTTTGGTAGTGTTTATTGGATTCAATATTCCCATTCATCATTAAGTCGTAAATAATTATAGTGTTTCGATGCAATAGTTGCATTACAAATATCTGGTTTTTGTAGATGCGACGAGAGGAGGCGAGATTCATACCGATTATGCAAAATTTGATATTGAGTCGAGTTGCGGCGGTCATGGATGATAGTCATAGCTCTATGAGGGACAAAATCCATTAGAAGTTGGTGTGGGTTGATGGATGCTAATAATTGCACTCTATCAACTCTTTGTAAGTTGGTCTTTTGGAAAAATTATTCATACATTTCGTGTTCAAGTGTTATTAGTAAAATTTACACTTACTACATATTAATCATTATTATTTAAAAAAAAAATTATATACGAAAATAGTAAAAGATGTACTAATAATCGAAAGTCTCATACCACTCGATTACTATGCCCATTTACTAACAATATATAAGCTCACCCTCAAACTTTATTCAGTAGTTGTCCAATGACAGTTATCGAACAATTTATTCTTATACTCAAAACTTCATTTAAAGTTCAAATGAAACGATAATGATATATCCAGATTCTCCCACTGGAAAGATAGCTAATAATGTCTGCCACCTGTATGTATTTATTGTATATATGTCTGTATTATGAATTATACACGTTTTAAATTTTTTCTAGGTTTGAGTATTTTCAATAGGTATTTTCTAATAAGATGAGAATTCTTGAGATTATGCCTGCCACTTCATGTTTATCACCAACAAGTGTAGCAGGTTCAAAAATATTTCTTCATGTTTATCACTAACAAATATGCCAAGTTCAAAACTATTTCTTCATGTCATTTCATTACCTGAGAGCTATTTTATAATTGGGACACAGTTTCTTTCCTATTAATAAAAACTAAATTTACCATTTGTTTCATTGTTTACAGGGTCTTTATATTTAATAGCAGACAAACAATCTAATTCAATACAGCATTGCTTTAATCTATTTTATATTATGTGACGATATCAATTACTTCCACTTACATAGTTGCAGTCAATGCATACGCAACTTGGTATTCATAACCGCTATCCACCAGAATAGATTAAGGTCGGTTTATTAACTAATGAAAATCTATTATTCATTTGAACTTTTGTTTCTATTTTTCCACTATTTCCATAATTAGATTGTAAGATTATCTGAACTATTAACCATGTTCAGAAAAAATGTAACCAATATTTCACATTGCATGTTGCCTTCGTGTTCCATAAACTAATTCTACTTTTTTTTTTTATTTCAAATCATTCTATCAGTTGCAATATTAGCAATCAAATGCTTTTATCCCTGCTTCAATCATGGCTGTACAAGATGGACCCAAAGATAGGGCTGTCAATGGATACCCGAAAAATCCGAAATCCGTCCGCATCCGCATTCGAAAAGCGGATAAATATCCGATATCCGAAAAACGGATGCGGATACGAAGACATCAGCATCCGAAAATTATCCGTCCGATTTTAGTCAAGATGATAGTTCAAATTATGTGTATTTTAGTGCGGTGAAAGATATTTGTTTATTATTTTATTAAGTTGGTAGTTTATGTTATTTGCACTTAATGCATTTTAACCGCTCGAAACTATTTATTATCATCATATTTGTTAATTTTTAACACTTCTATAATCAATGGGATTGAAAAATATTTATATTAAACTAAAATTTTCTTTTTATAATTCTTTATTTATCGGTCGTTAGCGGATAGGATAATTATCCGATATCCATCCGTATCCGCGGATGCGGATATCCGATATCCGAAAATGATTTCGGATGCGGATGCGGATATGACATTATTCGCATCCGAAAGCATCCGTTGACGGGCCTACCCAAAGATATTTAATACTTGGTGAAATAATTATTTATGAGAAAAGGATTATCAACTTTAGCAGAATGACCAAATAAAATGATTATTAACTATTCTACTGCACTTCACTCAGTCAATTAACTTATGGTCGGTTATCAAACTGACAATTTCAGGTGCAATATTCCGTTGCATGTTCCAAATAGTGCCCTTTAGCCGCTTAGATTCTCAGTAACTAGTGAGAGTAGATATCGCGACTGTAAGTAAACATTAACTGATTAACTGGTGATACTCATACACATATGTTTGTTGTCAATCACATATAATTTGTAACCTGCAATGATTCAACTTTATTAATTTGTGCAATCATACATGCTCTCTCTATTTTGTAACCTGAAACTATTGCCTCTCCTATATCTTTCCTGTAATTGATCTTTGTGTAATTGATCTTTGTGATGCCCCAGGTAGTTGGAGTCAGGTATAAATTAGCAAACAAATTTTCTATTTTCAATGAAAATAATAATAATATATGATATATGTTATTTTCTACAACTATTCAAGAACTCATAAATTTGTTTCAGATTTCACACTATAATTTCCGTTTAGTAATAAAATGCACACCATCTCAATCATCCAGCAAAGCAGAGCTTCTTAAACCCTTTTTTGTTTACGAGGCAAGAATAACATCCACAGTTCCGTAATGTTGTATTAATTATTTTTTTTATAACGCAAATCTACCTTCTGGCCAGTGCATGCTTATATTACCTAGGTATTTTCTTAAGTAGTATTTTTTTAATATGCAAATGTATTATGTACTTCCACCAAGAACACCAATCAAAATAGATTGGTTCATGGATTACAATCATTCCCGTGTAAAAGCAAGTGCCATCACCAGGATAATTTTTTTTTCTTTTTTTTTTGTTTGCATAAAATGGTACTAGTTGCTAGAGGTAATTCCCATATCAAACTATATTACATCAGGGTTTCAGCTTATTCGTAACATCATACATCCTTTGCCGTTGGCTTGCTTCAGGACATATTTAATACTGCGTTCCCCTTATGGATGGATGGATGGATATTCTTTACCTAAACTATCATATTTTAAAGGCCTGCAGCATAACTATGTCCCTAGCAAGTAAATAGAGCATCCTTGAAAACTTATATCATTTGTTATAGCGATCGATAACCGTTTATATAGTAGTTTACTCCTTTAGAGTAATGCCTTATTCAAGTTCAGTTGATGTTCATATCCTGCACAAACTGCACTAAGTTAAGCTCATATACTTGTTTTACTTATATCGATTGTTGCCATTTGGAAATTGGTTACCTGATTGCATGTTTCATGTAGGTCCTCCGTAGAAAGGTATATCTACCAGCTAAGTTATCAACAGAATGTGGGTAAGGTCCTTTTTGGACGCAGTTTCTTCAATCATGTTCACAAGTTCAAAACATTATTTCATCATGCCTGCAAAAACAAGTCAATTTAGATGTACGCACTACAAAGCACAACCAAGGCACACATAAGCACGTACAAACATGAATATGAACCAAAAGTGTAGGTAATCTTTGTTTATTTTGTCCTCAATGGTGATCTATTGTAACTTTTTCCACAGTGTGGAGCCTTACAAAATGTAGCTATTCTACCAATGGTGCTCTTGCTTGTTTTATCCTATAAGAGTAATCATCTTTAAGTAATTAGACTAATTTGCATCCACAATTCTATAGAATAACATAGTCGTCCATCTATGATCTTATGGAGAATTATATTGATTTTTAAGCCGGTTAAAAGTTTTGTTTGTTTTTCTTCCAATTGATTATTAGTTGTGTTTGTTGTTGGTACTCAATCTGTTAACTCTACAGTCTATACTAGCTGGCCACTTGGCCCTACAAAGGTGCCATCAACTTGAGAATATTACTCACAAAAGTACTACATTAAATTTTCAATTCTGAATGACAACCATGTTGTGGTGAACCTTAAAATAATCAGCATATTAAAATCATATTTTATTTTGAAGGGATGGTCAGCTTCCACTTATATTTGCAATTGATTGCAACAACCTATGGCTCCAATAGATGGTGTTATACAAGTGCAGAGTGATATCAAAAATGCTCGTACTGCTGAAGTGGTATAGAAATAATATACAAATGGTCAATTACAAGGTTTTAGCCAATGAATTTGGGATATTCAGTTTTTGTCTTGCA
This sequence comes from Allium fistulosum, assembly GCA_030737815.1. Lineage (NCBI taxonomy): Eukaryota > Viridiplantae > Streptophyta > Magnoliopsida > Asparagales > Amaryllidaceae > Allium > Allium fistulosum. The sequence goes on along the minus strand of CM060908.1, from coordinate 633,191,701 downwards.
AGTTAACATAAATAATTATTGAGCTACAAGACAAAAAGTATGATCAACAGTTCAACGCTTTAAACAATGTTATGCAATAGGTAATTAGACATTTTGATGGATGCAAAGCTGACTTGGTTGTCTGCGACGGTGCCCCTGATGGTAGGGGAGATGGTCAGTTCTCTATATTTGCTTTTGTAATATTTGGACTAATAGTTATTAATCAAACACAGTTTACTGGACTACACAATATGGATGAATTTGTTCAGTCGCAACTTATTTTGGCTGTGAGTGCATGGTTGTTATTTTAATTATAGGACTGATTATCTTAATTTATAACACAAAATAAATGTCATTTCCTTACATGCAGGCACTTACTAGGACTGATTAACTTAATTTATAACACAAAATAAATGTCATTTCCTTGCATGCAGGCACTTACTATGATTTGAGCTTATGATGGAACATCAGACAAGAAGAATACACTATGTTATGTAATTGAAAGAATTTCTAAACTTGGATGAATATAAATTTAAACCATCAGTCAAAATGTGTGCTCCTGTCCTGAAGAGGATGGAAACTATGGGAGTTTTTTTATTAGATATTACGATCCCACATCAACTAATTATTTAGATATCCTCTTTACAGGACTTGCTGTTGAAGTGGATGATGTGAAGCCTGAAGTTGAAATACATGCCTTATAGCGTGAAATCTTATTGTGTCATTGTACTGTACTTGTATTATGTATTGCCTCTTTACAACAATGTTGGAGATTAGTTACACTTTGTAGCGTGTATTATGTATTGTTGATGAACTGTTGTTTTCATGTATCATTGTACTGTACTTGATGAACTATCTGAAACTTTTGTCTTCATGTATCATTGTATTGTACTTGATGAACTATCTGAAACTTTTGTCTTCGTGTATCATTGTATTGTAATTGATGAACTGTTTGTAACAGTGAACCTTATTATGAACTGAGACATTTACTCTATGTTTTGAGTTTCAACCGAGACACTATTTTGTATTGAATTGAACTGAAGTAAGAACCGCTGAGACGGTTAAATGATTTGAGTAACATACAAAAATTAGCCATGGCCTTAAGCCGTGGCTAATCATGTATTTGCCATGGCTTGAGGCCATGGCAAAACATATATTTGCCACGGCTCTAAGCCGTGGCTGACGAAATATTGCCACGGCCTAAAGCCGTGGCAAAATAGAAAACAGCCACGGCTCTGGGCCGTGGCAAATTTTTTTCCATTGCCTATTTTGCCACGGCCCAAAGCCGTGGCAAAATCGTTTAGCCACGGCCCAAAGCCATGGCGAAATGACTTTTCTGGTGTAGTGGCTGATATATTTGGCTCTGAAGTCTTTTTCATATTCTTCACAATAGATTTTTTACAATAGCCTCATAATTATGGCCCATGTATGATAGGTCCGAAGGTGCTTTGGGTTCCAAGTGTGGGATATATGTGTCACATCTGGGCATGAGAGACAGTAAGTGCCATTTGACAAGACAACATTGATGACATATAGTCACTCCCAATTTGGGCCGAGTACTCCTTTAGCCGGTTTCTTTGTGTTTGCGAACACCTGACACAAGACAAAATCATTGACAATGAATTGATGAAGCTTTACTCTGGGGTTGTAGTGCTTGGCTATCTTCTTTTTTAGGTCTCAGTGCAGAGTTCAGCTTCAGCTTTTCATTCTTCACTGGTGTCGAGCTCGAGCTTGAGCATCTCGTCATTTTGTTCATGCTCGTATGTGAGATGCCAAGGTGAGGGGATGTATACTTTGATGGGTAGCATGGCTTCATATCCATAGGAAAGCGAGAAAGAGTATGGCTAGTTGTAGTGCGGCTGGAGGTGCGATAGGACTAAAAGATGAGTGGCAATTCCTCGGCCCAGTTTCTCTTTGCCTTTACGAGGCGCTTCATGAGTGTTAATTTGATGGTTTTGTTGATGGCCTCTAATTTCCCATTTTTTTAGGGATGAGCAATGGTAGAGAAGCACTTCTCGATCTCGTTGCTTGCGTAGAAATCCTGGAAGAGGCTGCTCTTAAACCGAGTGTTGTTGTAAGTGACGATTTTCTTTGCAGGCTAAACCGCCAGACAGTGTTCTTGATGAAGAAGTTCAATACCTTAGGGGCAATGACCCCAGTGAGGGAATCGACCTAAACCCATTTAATGAATAGTCAATGACGACTATGGCATGGTTGTATCCTCCCTTGGCGTTTGGTAGCTTCCCTATCAAGTCAATTCCCTAAGTGTCAAATGACCAAGGGGAAGTCATTGGAGTGGGAAGGGTAAGAGAGGCTTTGGGGATCTTGGAGAACCATTGACACTGGTCGCACTTCTTGACGTTTTCCATTGAATTCTTGATCATAGAAGGGCAGAGATATCCTTACCAGGCGGCCTTCTTTACTAAGCTTTTCCTCTCGGCATGATCCCTACAGAATCCTTCATGTAGCTCTTCTTGTATCTGGTTAGCCTCGTCTTCAGACATGCACTGCTGAAGTGGCGTAAAGTACCATCATCTAAAGAGCTTCCCATCCATGTGTAATTAGAAATCCGATAGAGGACTTTCCAGGCTTCTTTGTGGTCGGTTGGAAACTCTTCATTTACTAAGTATTTAATCAGGGGAGCTATCCAACTGTCCGTAGACAGTGTATCAATCTCCATTGTCTTTGCCCTCGACTTGTAGCACGGGGTGCCTTGGACTTCTAGTGGAACCAAGGAGCGGTTTCTTCTGGATTGCTTGCTGCCTTAGCTAGCTGGTCGGCCTTGGCATTCTGCTCCCTAGGTAACTACTCTAGCTTGAACTCAGTGAAAGTGTTGATTATCTTCTTGGCTTCTGCGACATACATGGCTACTGTTTTGCCCTTGACTTGGAAACGATCACCAATTTGATTGATGACTGGCGATATATCGCTGAACACATGGATGCAGTCAACACATAACCCCTTTGCCATCTTGAGACTTACCAAGACGACCTCGTACTCGGCTTCATTAGGATGGAACCGGGCTAGTTGGAAGTGGATGAAATATGTAGATTTCAATTTTTTTCCTATTTTGGATCTATTTGGCCTATGAAGTCTAAAAGATTATTAGACCAACCCAATGAAGTTTTAAATAAAATCATATTTTATTTAATTTGGTTAAAAGGAAGTTTAAATTTGATTTAAATTCAAACATATAGTAATGAATGTATCAAATACATTCATATGTGTAAAGTGTAAGTGCAACATGTAAGTAGTGTACATAGTTAATGTGTATGTATATAGGTGTTAGGGTTTACACCCCAATGGACATATTCGCCCTTTATATTTGCCTTTTTTTCCATACTATTATTTTTAAAACATGTAAATAATAGTAATATATGTGTATACAAAGTTTGACGGGCGAAACAAAGTATTATCATTTTGCACATGTAAACTGGTTTTATAGTAGCCATACCACTTTTACAAAGATACTACAGGTGTGAGGAAGAACCACCTCAATAACTACAAAGATGCACTAGGCAATCAAACATACATTTATCATACCAACTCACTAATATAAACATCACCAAGGCAACATCTAGCAAATGCAGTTGCAAAAAAAGCTCATGACAAACATGAACCACTTTAACATAGTACATTCCATCTCATAACATTAATTTAATTCTATCTTGAAAACTAATGCTTTAAATATGACAAAAAGAGAACATCTAACATATGCAAATCTGTAACAAAAGGCTATAAATCATAGCTAATCCAAAGGAATGGCATGCACAAACGAAGGTATACACACATATCCTAGGCAACAAATTGCAGCCAATTTCGAACAAAAAGAAATGCTACCACCACTGACCGAAGCACCCAGTACCAACCACCATAGGAAATGATGAACCGCTACCACCACTAACATCATATTCATCCCACTGCAAAGACAGTCCCATTGGATACAAAACAGATGAGAAGCAAAATGAAATGGTGGTACTAGAAATAGCACATAGATCAAACAGAGATGACAGTTCCAAAAGCTGTGACACCACCGTCCCAAAAAAAAAAAAAACCAACAAGTCATCTTAGAAACACAACCCAAGACCAAATAACTAGAATTTAGCATGAATCCACCCTTAGGTGCACCTATCAAAGTTGATTCTATCACAAGGAGGGTTTCTCGAAAGCGTCTACAATTATGAAGTGTTCCGGCCTAGCTAGAAAGTCTAGCATGTGGAAGGAAGAGAAACACAAGCAGTGCGGTGGCGAGAGCTCCAAAAAAGTCTCATTGAAGAGGGAAAGGTTGAAATAACGGGTGACGAGCTAGTAGAAAGTAGATCTCGAAATCAGAAAAAATAAAACAACAAAGGGAAAATATGCTATCTTTTAGTAGAGAGAAGGAAGAGGAGGCAAGGGGCGATGTAGATCTAAAATGGAGAGACGAAACGTAAGGGAAAAGTATAGCAACCCTCTCTGGAACGGGTCTAATTTTCGACCTAATTAAAGCCCATCGAACCTTAGGTCTATTCCAAAGCTGGTGGTTGGTTGGTAAAATTGATACAATGAACAATATATAGAGCTATATATATCTATGCTTTAAGCATCTCACAACGAAAAGAATAAAATATAATAACAAAAATAAGTACCCATTTTGTAAAAACCAAATCTTAGAAAAACAACATCCCAAAATATCCATAATGCAATATCTCAAAATAAAACATCAACATGTCTGAAATCTAGGTACATTTGAATACAATAAAAATATAGATAAATAACTAAATTGCCACAAATCTTTACCTCCGCCTCCGTCTTCTCCATCGACATTGTTCCCCCTAACCCGTGGGCTGTAAAACGGAGGAAGTTAGAACAACAATGTCCGGTGAATGAAAGTCTCAAGTCTTACCATAATAGTATTTAAGTGATATCATTTAGATAAGTAATATGCCTTACGTATCCTATACTTTATTCTACTACATATACCTCCACTGTAAGCCAAAAGCTCTTCCAGTCCAACTTCATAATGTATCTTTAGTTGTAGGCCAAAGGCCCTTTGCGGTCCATCTTTATAACTGTAACGCAGCTGCAACACAACTACAGAGTCTAATGAACCATCTCCGTCAATCATGTCCTAGCGATGCGAGAGAAACCACTTGAGCCACTTAATAGCTCTTTAATGGAGATTAGGCAGACTCTGACCATTTAATACCTATACCCTAGGCAGATCCCTATCATTTAATAACTAAACCCAAGGCAGACCCCTCACTGGTACTTCCGAACTGACATCGTAAGAAATCCCATCAGTCCACTTAATACTTCTTTTATGATAAGAGCGGACCTACGGTAGCCACTTAATACCTCAACCCCGAAGCGGACCCCTTCCATAGATTTTCCACTACCACACCTAAAAGATAATCCTGGCCATTTAATAATTCTTGAGTGGGAAAGAGGTGGACCCTACAATAACCACTTAATACCTCCAACGTAGAAGCATGCCCATACTAGGATATTCGTCTTATGACCCGTAACTCAATCACGACGTTTTATATTAGTTCGACTATTTCTAGGTGCTGGTAGCCATATTAGCTGGGCAGACTTACCTTACAGAATTTGGACTAACCTCGCATCCACCGTGGGTACTTATTATAGACGGTGTCTCACATCAGTCCCAAAGTAACATTGCTGGTAGCTATAGATTAGCTGGGAAAACTTCTGTGTGCTTTTGACTGACCTCGCATCTCTATAACTTAGACATATTTCCGCTCTCCGAATATACTTCCATATATATATATATATATATTATACCTCATCCACATTTATGCATTAAGAGCATATAAGGAAAACTCCTTATTTTGCCTTTAATTATGGATCAATTTCCATAATTATCCTTAACTTCCCTCCTATAGGATTTTTCTATTTATTAACCTATTTATTCTATAGGATACGATTTATACATTATTATTTATATGTTATTAATATATTTATACATACGTAAATTTTAGGCTAACCAAATATTCCTAGACGTGCATAGAAATATTCCTATTCTAAGATTTTCGTTTCCTTTACTAATTGTTAATATGTCAAAACTTCCATATTCATAGAAGCCTTGGTTCCATACAATAATTTACAAAATAGTAAATATCCTTAGCTAGGCAATACAGACTTTTGTGCGTGTGTGTGTGTGTTTAAAAATGGAATCAAAGTACTAAACTTATTTTACATTAATATAATAGAACCAACACCTTTATTTCAAGGAAACAAAACTTTACAATTTAAACCCTCTATATTCTATTCAAATTTTACATATACAAACTTGTAGCAGAAAAAAAGAATTTATATGTGTCTAAATTACAGAAATAGACGGTGCAAACTACAAATAGGAAAATTCATAATTTGCACACCATTTCCTCTTTTTTGAACCCTTTATCGCAACAACAGAAATTAGAAGTGGAAGTTGAATGGAACATAAATTCTTTAATTTGTAAACAACAAATTAAATTCTACTATACTAACGTAAAATAATTGAAATTCCAGTTAGTTCAATAATTGATATTTTATTTGAGGGAATTTAGGGGTTTTAGGGTATTCGTATACAATATTCCCAAAGGCATAAAACAAATTCAAACTTTTACTACAAAAATTACTAAAATGTGAAAAAAAATAAGATTTCCACTCAGAGATAGCTTTTCCTAATTCCTTTTGGATTTGACTTCACGTCTTTGCCTAATTCCTCCTCCATTTCCCTTCTTTTTCGAATATACAACAATTCAATTGTATTATATCGATTAGATTTAGAATTCATAGATTTAGGAAGAATACATACACACACACACACACACACATATATATATAACATATTACCTTTAGATCCGATTGATTCTGAATCGAAGAAATGAAGAAGAAAATTGATGGAGTTTCGCAGGCGTTCCAATTTTATTGTAAATAAAAGTAAGGGGGCCAACCTCTTATTTATAGTGGTTAGGATGCGTCTGGACCATAATATTTAAGTTGGTTTAATATAATAAAATCTGGGCCGTTTCTGGCTTAACCTAACCATAGTAGCCATACAGGTACCGGTCGACCGCTAGCGGTCGATCGGCCTAGTAGAGGCGATTGACCGACCTTTCTCTACAGCTGAGATTTATTTGTTGCCCTATTTAATTTTTAACATTAATATTCTGACCAATACTTAATGTTAACGTTTTTCTTAACGTTAAAATATTTATTGCCATTTTTAACATTTAACCTTAATGTTATTTAATTTTTCAAATTTAAATTCGTTTGAATTATTTTAAATTCGAAAACTTCAAACATCAATAACTTTTTCATTTGAGCTCCGATCGAAAAACTATATATACGAAAGTTGATCAAAAAATTGCCACGAACACAATGGTGTAATTTTTGTAGCCAAATTCTGATGTTTGTAAAATTTTCATTTTTAGATATATTATTGATTAATTAATTTTTTATTAATTTTTTACGGGGTGTTACATTCCCCCCCTTAAAAAGGGTTTCGTCCCCGAAATCCGTAAGGGACAAATAATGTAACGCTCACTCTACAATCATGTTGTACAACCAAGTTATTTGTACAACCATCTACTCAACCAAAAATTGCAATGTGATTATGTATGCAACATACTATAGGTGATTTCAATCCTAGCATGAATGCAAGGTCGTGACATATAGAAATGTACGCAAGCATCCTAAATATGCATTAGATTCAATGTAAGTGCAAAAATAACAGTAAAAAGTGTGGAAACCATTCCCTTCCATCCAATCTTGCAACCATGATGCAAATACAACCCATACAATAAATTTTAGAGAGAGAAAGTTTACCAAAGGAAAGCTCGGGATGAGAAGCCTTTATCTACTCTTCAGTTTTCCATGTGTTTTCCACTGGATTATCTCCCTATTGCACTCAGACTAGCCTAATTTCTTTTTTACGGAGCTTCCTAACTCCGTGCTCCACTATGCTTGTGGTGGCATAGGGTGATATTGATTCTGTCTCCATATCTGCTAACTGACTAGGCTCCACTATAGTGGCGGTGTCGTGTAGATATTTCCTTAAATGTGATTCATGGCATGGACTCCCGCCGACTTATCCAAAAGCTCTACTAGATATGCAAGTTTTCCCACCTTTTCCAAAATCAAGAAAGGGCCAACATATCTCGGCGCCAACTTCCCCGATGTCCCAAACCTCATAAACCTTAACAAATACCACATATCTCGTCGCTTGGTAACTATTATTGTATGCGAACTCTACCAATGGTAAATGTTGCTCCCAATGTCCTCCAAAATCCATGATGCAAACTCTCAACAGATCTTCCAAAATCTTGTTCACCCTCTATATTTGACCGTTAGTTTGTCGGTGGTAGGCGGTGCTATGATTCAACGTCGTTCCTAAAGTTGACTACAAACTCCTCCAAAATTCACTAGTGAATAAGGGCTCTTTATCACTAACAACGCTAACTGAAACTCCATGCAGTCGTACCACTTCTTTGATGTAAAATTTTTCCAAAGATGTTGTAGTCCTATTACTCCTTATGGAAATAATGTGTGCACTTTTAGTGAGCCTATCCACTATAATCCAGATGGCCTCAGTGCCTCTTTGGCTCCTAGGTAACCCATCTTTAAAGTCTATCGATATATGCTCCCACTTTCAAGTTGGAACCTCTAATGACAATAACAGTCCTCCATGCTTCCCTATTCCGCCTTTATCTTTTGGCACGTCAAACACCTAGAAACATACCTTGTTACCCTTTTCTTCATCCTCGACCAATAGAAAATTCACTTCATATCTCTATATATTTTATCTCCACCAGGGTGAATAGTCATCCTAGAATGGTGACACTCAGCCGACACTTCCTCCAAAATGTCCTCCACCATTAGAGCAAATATGCGTCCATCTCTCCTCAGCCATCCCCTTTTGTCTATTGCATACCTATCGACATTGGGGAAATATTCTCATCTACTTAGCTTGCCTAAAATATATACTATTCTCTTATCTTTCTTTTGTTCTTGCCCGATGCGGTCTATTAATGTTAGTCTTATTTCCATTGCTACTAGACAACCTAGAGTGAGTTCTGATGGCGGTTGGAAATTGAAATTCGAGAGGAACTCCAACTGCCTCCATTCATATATAGCACAAAGAGTAGCATGCCTCCGGCCAAGGGCGTCGGTAATAACATTGTCTTTTTCGGAGGTGTACCGTACCTCAAAGTCATATGATGTTATAAACTCCATCCACCTCTGCTGTCTAAGATTCAAATCTTTTTAGGAAAATAGGTATTTAAGGGATTTGTGTTTGGTGAATAACGCAAAGCTTTCTCTCAAAAATAGTGCCACCACATCTTCAAAGAAAAAACGATAGCCGCCAACTCTAAGTCGTGAGTGTGACACCTTTTCTCATGGTCCTTCAACTGCCTGCTTACATAGGCTATTACTTTCCCTTCTTGAATAAGACCAACTACTAGCTCTGTACCACAACGTCGGTGTAAACAGTGAAAGGCTTTGACCTATCCGGAATAGTAAGTATTAGCGTACTAGTCAACAGCTCCTTCAGCTTCTCAAATGATTTCATGCATTTTTCATCACATGCAAAAAATAAAATTTTCTTGGTCACAAGCGAGTCGTTGGGACAGCTATCTTTGCAAAGTCCATGGTGAATTTCCTATAGTAATCCGCCAGCCCAAGAAACTCTTAACTTCCATGGCATTTTTTGCAATCTTCTAGTCTTGAATAGCTTCCACCTCCACATGATCAATGGATAATCCCTTCTTGGAGACAATATGACCGAGAAATCTCTCCTTCTTCTTCCAAAAATGTCTATATGAGAATTTAGTTTATAGTTGGTACCGTCTCAAAGTCCCTAGCACATGCCTTAAGTGATTTTCGCTCACATTCACTTTTAGAGAATACTAGAATATCGTCTATGAACAGTACAATGAACTTATTTAGCGATCCCCTAAAGACTCTACTCGTTAAATCTACAAAGTATGCAGGGGCATTTTTCAACCGAAAAGGCATTACTTTCCATTCATACAGTCCGTTCGGAGTGCGAAAAGCAGTCTTCTATTTGCTATCCTCAGCTATCCTTAATTGGTGAAATCCCATGGCTAAGTCTAACTAAGAAAAGATTTTGGCTCCAACAAGCTGGTCAAATAAGTTATTTATTCTGGGTAAGAGATACCTATTTTTCTTGGTCAACTTATTAAGCTCTCAATAGTCGATGCATAACCTTAAATATCTATCTGCCTTAGTGGCGAAGACAATAGGTGCTCCCCATTCTAAAGTACTACGGTGAATAAATACCTTCTGCAATAGCTTCGAAATATGCTTATCCAACTCTTGCCTTTCCTTAGGGGCCATATGCCTAAATGGCAGCGTGACATGTCTAGCATCATTCTCTAAATAAATCCTAAACTCGATCTCCCTTCGGCGTGAGGGACTAGAAACTTCTTTAAAAACATTTGAAAAGTCTCGAACTACGAGCACAGATGATACCTCACCTTGTGATAGGCTAAGAGAATATAAATAACTTAACCCAACCGAGTTTTGGGGCGCACAACGAACATCAATATCTCTCCCCTTACAACTCCTTAACCAAACGATCCTCCTATCACAATCTAAGAGAGCCTTGTATTAAGATAACCAATCCATCCCAAGGATAAGTCCATACCCCTAAAAACTCAGAACATACGCATTACATGTAAAATCAACGTTACATATATCCACTACTAGGTCTTTACAAATCAAAGAAAGATGTGTCGACCCCCTAATAGGATTTGATACAATTTGTAACAACCCGTGCCTAAATGGGCCTAAATTTCAAAAAAAATCCAGAACCCAAGTCCATCAAAGTACAGATCGTTGGATTTGGTACTTGCAAATAAGCATGAGCATTATCAGAGATTGATAGAAATCTAAACTCACAGTGGAAACAATAATAGGATAAGAATATTGATTATGAGTACTAACTTAGAATTAATGGTATTCCTTGGATATCAGATTGTCACATCAACATCGAGAATGAAAGAAAAGAAGACTTCTCCAACAACTAAACACATCCAATTCTGGTGACCTGTTCCTTTAAATCAATCATGTGGGTTGTAATGAGGAGGAAGTCAGAACAACGTCCTGGTGACTGAAAAATATATAAATTGTACATAACTTAAATTTATACCGATTGGTTTTAATTTAATTTTTATGTTTATTAAAGTTAGCAATTCTAATCTAACCTTGCATTGCACACAAGATTGCTAACCTACCCATTCCCAAGGTACAAAATACCAACGATGCCTTATCTACCACCCAATACTTCCATACTCATTTTCCACTTAATACCTCTAAATATGAAGCGGGTTTCTACTATCATCACATAATACTTTTACAAGAGAAATAGGCAGACTTTGCCATTTAAGACCTCAAACGAGGTAGACTCCGTCATTTAAGATCTATTCCCAAGGTAGACTTCTAGCGTCGTCATTATTGGTCTATCGATCTTAGCTACAGTTGGCATTATAATTTATAATAGTCATACTACTAGTGCATCTATCGTTATTAAAGTCTTAGCAATGTGAGAGGCTGTACCTAAGCCACTTAATACCTCATTAACAAGGACTAGGCGGACCTCTGACCATTTAACACCTATTTATAGGTAGGCCTTTTCCATTTAACCTACCCAAGGCGGACTCCGCACTGGTACTATCTTGCTGACATTGCTTGGAAATCTCATTGGGTTACTTAATACTTCTTTTATAGGAGAGATGAGAACCCTAGATCAGTCACCTAGTACCTCAAACCCGAAGCGAACCCTTCTCGAGATATCCATTATCAGTTATAAATATGAAATTTCATTAGGCTACTTAGTATTTCTTATATAGGAGAGAGCTAAACCCTAGATCAGTCACTTAGTACCTCAAACCCAAAGCGAACCCTTCTCGAGATATCCATCATTACTCTTAATTATAAATATGGAATCTCATTAGGTTACTTCTTTCGGTAGGTAGGTGGGCCCTAAGATAGTCACGTAATACCTCAACACCGAATTAAACCTTTTTAGAGATATCCCCCACCACTTCCTAATTCCAGATTTGGACCATTTAATACTTTCCAATTAAGAAAGAAAGTCCAATTTCTCGCATCGTTGCAGGTCCTAGGATTGGTGATATATCACATCAGTAGTAAGTGCACCCGACTGTTGGTGGCCTCAAAGTGAAGTGCAATCTTCCTTCGAGTGACTTTACTAACCTCGCATCACTAAACGACTAAGTCCAATTAACCATTCTAAGTCTTTACTTATATTATCTTAGGTATACATTGGACTTTTCTACTAATTCCCCTTTTATATAAGGCAATAAAAATTACCTTAAATACTTATCTACCTATAAATCCCCTTTTAATGCTCATAAATATCAATTTACCCATAAAATCCTAACAGACATATCATAAGAAATTTATGTATGATTACTAATTTCAAATTAGTAACCTTTTATATCTATTTCATTTTTATGAGTCTCATTAATCCACTTGTCCCCATTAATTGTAACCCTTAATTTAACATCATCCATTATTTCTTATTAATTGCCGATTAATTTAGGTTACAATCTTTAATTTCCTGTTAATTAATTAATAGGAATTCCCAATTTATTTCCCACTAATATGAAGTACTACATTTTCTAATTCTAACTATTCACTTCCCTAAATATAATAATAACCAATGAACGTTACGCATAAAAAATGCACGAATAAACACAAATGCAACACATGTATTATTCCAAAATCTCTGCGAGATCAAGATACCCTTCACCTCCGAACAAATCAAACCATTGCCTCCATCGAAATTCTGTGCCAACAGGACACCGAAAAGGCAGATGCAGCACGTGTATTATTCCCGCTTAAAGGTCTCGAAGCAGAGGATCGGTGCAAATCCTACCGCGACGAATAGCTCTTCCAGCCTAAAAGCGGCCAAACCTTCTACTCTTTCCTGTTTAGCCATGTGGCCTCTTGAGGGTTGAGACCGTAATGGTGTGAGGAAAAACCGACAGTGCAAAAAGGTGTCTTGGGCTAGGAAGTGGTCGGAGAGAGGAAATAGGGTTTAGATCTGGAGTGGTGGTGGGGTGAGATCCAACATGCAAAACCCCACGAGGGGGAGGCGAGACTACTGCTCCTAGGGAAAAATAGCGTCGCCTAGGGGAGGAACGGAAGAGAGAGGCAGATACTTGGAGGAGGAGGAGGATGGAGATTGTGATCGGTTGACTGGGGAAGCAGGAACAAAAGAAGGCAACTAAGGGAATTTAGATGCGACTTTTATAGTCCCGTTCCAGGTTTAAGTTATGCCAAAACTCGTTAACTGGTAGACCACTTTAGGTTTACCACTAAATGGTCAACCGCTAGATGGGCTTTGGGTGTTAATTGAACCTAGACCAATTAGGGTCGGATTAAATAATAATAATCATTTCGCGCGGTCTCCTTTAATTCGAGACGATCCAAAAAATTCATGTCCTCATCACGGCGGTGTCAAAGCCTACCGCCTAGTCCCGAACCATGCTCTAGCAATTCACAGTAGTTCCGACAAAACTGCTGTGACCAACAACAATTCCAAAAAAACTGAAAATATTCCGGCTGCTATTTCCTGCCTACTTCGAACGGAAATATTTCTTCCAATAATTAGTGGTACAATAACACTTCAAACTTTATACTCCAATAAAATTTAATGTCATCCCTATTTTGTCCGTATCTTAAAGAGAGAAAATCTAAAAACCTCGATTTTATAAACCAAAAAATCACCAAGCAAGATATATGCTCCTTTATACTTGTCTCAAAATAATAGAAACTATTTCATACCAAAATTTCCCTTAAAAATCAAACTTATATATATATTTTAGGGTTTCCAAAAAATGGTTTAAAACACAAATTTCCCAAATTGGAAAACTATTTCCTTGCAATATCAAGTCTTTACTGATATATACATATAAATATTTAAGGATTTCAAAAATTAATCTTTTACAAATAATAAATTTCTTAACACGACCAACATAGCAGTATATGTGTTTCTTTAATATTAAAATTTCAAAACTTTCCCGAAACAAAATTTCTAAAATAAATCATTGGGAAAAGAAATCCTTTGAAAATACTTTTTCCAAAATCTAAGGCATTTCTAGAATATACTTTATAAAAATTCTCTCGTAGGTTTTAGACTAAGGAATTGACATTAATTGTTCAAATAAAATCCAGTTTACCATCAAAGAGGTGATCGATAAACAATCTCTTGCCAAAACTGGTTCCTGGATGTTTGCGACATACAAACTTCGATTTCCCGCCCATCTGGAATAAATGTGTGTCCCCAATGGGAACTCATCATCAAAATCCAAAATCACAAGGTAGCTAGAAGCTCAACCATCAAGTCGAACACCTCTTGTCTCCGAGATTCTGCCATATGTCGTACTCATGCTCTTTATAAATAGCGCCTTACACATCGCCGGCACTCTGTGGGGGTACTTCAGAGTCGGCATGGAAACCTTAACTCTAAGATATTTCCGACCCATAGTTGCTTTGCCCATTCCTTCGGAGTGGACTACAACTACTTCTATGGTCGGAATTCTTAGAACCTAGCATAAAAATATAATAATACAAGATAGGAAAGTACAAATACGTTCTCTCAATTTATCCTAATTCCTCTGATCAACTAACCTAGGCTCTGATACCAAATGTAACAACCAAGGTTACCCTTTAAAGGGCGTGGCTACAAATGGTAACCCGTTATTCCCGCTGTATTCCGCTATTTACGCAATATCTTCTTTAAAAGAAATGAATTGAAAAATGACACATTATAAAAATTATGAAATTAATTTATTTAATTGAAAATTTTAAAATATTTTCAGAAATGAAAATACTATAATATTCTACTAAATACAATTATGTTATTTATAATAGTTTTACGTTTATTTACAATATATTCGCACATATTTTTATTTAAAATTATTTATGTATTAATTATAATTCAATTGAATGTTAATTTTTCATTTAATTACCATTAATATATTTGTAAAAACATTAAGTGCGAGTTTTATATGCTATTTTAGAGTCATTCGCTATATCCTCGCTGTATCCCTGCTGTATCCCCGCTATGGCTTTTTGCACCTCTGCCGCATTGAATCTGCCGAGCGCTTTAACTGCATAGGGCAAGAGACAAAGCTTCGCCAGTTCACAATGTGGGACCCCCTATCACGTGAACATAAACATGCAACAAGGTCTGGTGACAGGAAAATCTATAAATCGCCCATTATATAAATTTATACCGACTGGTTTCCATTTAATTGTTATGTCTATTAAGGTTAGCAATTCTAATCTAACCATGCAGTGCACACACGATTACTTACCTATCCATTCCCAAGGTACAAAATACCGACGAAGCCTTATCAACCACCCAATACTTTCATATCCATTTGGCACATATTACTTTTAAATATGAAACAGACTTCTACTATCACCACATAATACTTTTACAAGAGAAATAGGCAGACTTTGCCATTTAAGACCTCAATCGAGGTAGAATCCGTTATTTAAAACCTATTCCTAAGGTGGACTTCTAGCATCATCATTATTTGTCTATCGGTTCTAGCTATAGTGACCTTTGATCACTAACTATGACCTTATAATTTATAATAGCTATACTACTAGCGCAGCTATCGTTATTAAAGTTTTAGTAGTGTGAGAGGCTGTACCCAAGCCACTTAATACCTCATTAACAAGGACTAGGCATGCCTCTAACCATTTAACACCTATTTATAGGTAGGCCTTTGCCATTTAATACCTAACCCCAAGATGGAATCCTCACTGGTACTATGTAGCTGACATTGCTTGGAAATCTCATTGGGCTACTCAATACTTCTTTTATAAGAGACAGGCGAACCCTGGATCAGTCACTAAGTACCTCAAACTCGAAGCAAACCCTTTCCGAGATATCCATCATCACTTATAAATGTGGAACTCATTAGGCTACTTAGTACTTCTTTTATAAGAGAGAGGCGAACCCTAGATCAATCACTTAATACCTCAAACCCGAAACGAACCCTTACTAAGATATCCATCATCACTCTTAATTATAAATATGGAACCTCATTAGGTTACTTCTTTCGGTAGGGAGGCAGGCCCTAAGATAACCACTTAATATCTCAACATTGAAGTAAACCTTTTTAGAGATATCCATCACCGCTTCCTAATTCTAGATTTGGACCATTTAATACTTTCCAATTAAGAAAGCAAGTCCAAATTGTCACGTCGTCATGGGTCCTAGGATTAGTGATATCTCACATCAGTAGTAAGTGCACCCTATTGTTGGTAGCCTCAAAGTAAAGGGAAGTCTTCCATCGAGTGACTCTACTGACCTCGCATCACTAACCTACTAAGTTCAATTAACCATCCTAAGTCTTTACTTATATTATCTTAGGTAGACATTGGACTTAGCTACTAATTCCCCTTTCATTTAAGGCAATAAGATTTACCTTAAATACTTATCTACCCATAAATCCCGTTTTAATGCTCATACATGTCAATTTATCCATAAAATCATAACGGACATTTCCTAAGACATTTATGTATGATTACTAATTTCAAATTAGTAACCTTTTATATCCATTCCATTTTTATCAGTCCCATTAATTCACTTGTCCGGTTGTCCCTATTAATTATAACCCTTTGTTTAGTACTTTCCATTATTTCTCATTAATTGCCCATTAATTTGGGTTACAATCTTTCATTTCCTATTAATTAATTAATAGGAATTCTTAATTTTTCCACTAATACGAATTACTACCTTTTCTAATTCTAACTATTCGCTTCCCTAAATATAATAATAACTAACGAACGTTACGCATAAATAACGCACGAATAAACGCCGTTCTTTATTAACGCAATAAATACATATAAACTACCTAATAAAACTACCTATTCGTAACCAAATATATTCTAGTCATAAATATGTAACTAGAATATGTTTTCCATATTTAATTTGTTGGAATTAAATTTCTTAGGAAGATTTTTCGCTATGATTTACATAAATTGGGTTAACACAAAAGGAAAGGTTCACTCTGTTTGAAATTACAATGAATGGATAATTTCTTTTTGATTGGAATAGACAGTGCAAAATACAAAGAATAAATCTGTACTTTACACATCTCTTTCCTTTTTGTTTGTGGGTATTCCTTGTCAAATCAAACGTCGTCCTTTTGAATAAAAAGTTGAAAAAGTAAACAAATTTATAAAAATCAAACGGATGTCCTTCCCAGAAATTAAACTTTGGAAAATCTACAACATTGTACAAATTGGGCAATAATCCAAAAATCCTATTTTACACCTAAGTACAGATCTAAAATAAAAATATACGACATTCAAATTCTAAAATTTTTGGGAATGATTTCCAAATCTAGGTGTAAACATATTTCAAATTAGATCTAAAACAAGAATATGTAGGCAATTAGTTTTCTACCCTAATTTAAGCCTATAATTCAAAAATAAAATTGATTTAGCCATAAAAATCAAATGTATGCCAACGGAATAGATTTAAAATCATAAAAAATTTATAAAATTTCCCACTCACCTTTTAAAAGCGATCGAAATCTCTAGATCTGAAGTAGAACCTTTGATTCGTCTGCAAATCCTTTCTAATCCAAGAGATATGTATAAAAAGGGTATATACATGTATTAAAATTAGAGATCTAAGAAGAGATTTAGGATTGGGAGAGAAAATAGATACAAATATATTCATATATATAAATTACCTCAAATACGCGTATAGTTGATTCTCTTCTCATCTCCTTTTTATTAGATTTCAATTATTCTCTAATTTGTATGAATATAGATATAAATATCTTATTTTTAAAATTAAGAAAGAAAATGGAGAAGAAGATATGACAGAGCTTCATTGCTTTGTTCAGAAAATATATGAGACAAGAAGGGAGGGTTAAGCCTGAATTTATAGGCACAAGAATCAACCTCAACCGTCAGATTGAAATACATTAAATCCAGGCCATTGGGCCTAGGCTAACCCTAGCGGCCACACAGGGAGCGGTCGACAGCCCCCTACCTAGGATTGGTCGATCGCTCATAGTGGCGGGTTGACCTATGGGTCTGGGTTAATTAATATAAAACGTTAATTAATTCTAACTGAATTATTTCCATTCCGAATTTGTTTTTCGTCGGTAACTTCTTCATTTGGACTCCGATCGCAAAACTCCAGATATGAAAGTTGCTCAGAATTTTTCCACGAATGCAATGGTGCAAGCTTCATAGTCAAATTCCATCGTTTGCATAAATTTCATTTTGGAGCTAAACTAATTAACTAACTAACTAATTAAATAACTAACGCCAAATTATGTGGTGTTACATAATTATTTGGTTCATGACAATTTGGATATTGACTATATTTATTGCTATGAATGAATGTGACGCTTTTGAGTCAAATAAGGTATAAATAGTGTTTCCGGAGATAATAGTTGTACTTTCCATTGCAGCATTTCTTTTATCTCTAGAAGGAGGTCTACTTGAGACAGGTACAGCTTCGATGGCATAAGCTTGCCTACTTTGTCCCACCTTTGCTAGCTTTGGACATCGATTCTTGTAGTGTCCTTCCTCATGGCAGTGATAACATTTCTCCTTGAATTCTTCCCTCATCAAACTTACTTTGCAGTCCTTTGCAACATGCCACTTCTTCTAACATCTACGACATGTCACACCTCCTTTCTTAATCTTCCCATTGGCTTTCTTATTAGCATAAAGTCCCTATTTTTGCACCAGCTTGATTTTTCGCCTGTCCTACCTTCTCCTTCTCCTCAATACCAATAATATGAAGTAGGACCATTTCAACTATCATCTCATACATGGCGCCTGTAGGTACTTGGGTCAAAAGCTTCTCCCTACGGAGAATTTAGGCCTTTAACAAAATTCAAAGCCTTCTTCGCAAGGGTGTCAATCAGACTCGGTTCAAACTTAGCTAATTCTGTGAACTTACTGATATACCCCTTCAACATTCAGTCTCCTTGCCTTGGTTTTATAAACTTCTCTAATTGCAAACTTACTTCAGCTTTGGACATGAATTATGACTCGAAGCGAGCCTTGAATTCAGCCCAAAAAATTTCTTCCTCGACATTCTCTTTAACTACTATAATCCACCAATCCAGCGCCCACTTTAAATGTCATGCAGCCATCCTCCTCTTAATCCGATCTTCCCATCCCAACTCCTGGAATATATGTTTACAATAATAGCCCGACTTTCTACGCCGTATAAATAAATAAATTTTAGTAAAATAAAAGTGATTGAATTTAATTTGAGATGATTTATAATTTGAAAATAAACTTTTAGTTAATTAAATTCTATTTAATAGAAGATTTTGATTTAATAAATTGAATTAGACTAATAAATTCTTTTCGAATAACATGTTGAAATCAAATAAAATGTTTTAATCAATATACACTATTTTGAGGTATAAATAATTTTTTTATGATTGGAATAGTTGAAAAATAAATTTATTTTATAATAGAACGATGAATTATTAAATAAAATAAGCTAGCATCGAATTGAATAAAATTGCCCAATTATTGAAATATAATTTGTAAAATAAAGCGTAAAATTAATTTGAATTAGATTGGAATAAATATAAAGTAAACAAAAAGATTTGTTAAAAAGAAGGGAAAGAAAATTTTAATGGGTTTGAAATAGAATCCAATATCTAGGCCTATACCCCTTTAAAACAGTCACTTCTCTCTTCTTCTAGAACTCCCTTAGCCCGACTATTAGCATAAACTCATATCCCGTCATCTCATTTTTGGACCATAATCCCCTAATTGATAAAAGGGCAACTGGAACTATAAAAAAACATGAGCGATCTGGAGCGAACTAGGGCAAGTGACTGTAGCTGCATCATGATCGAAGGCAACACGATTGAGATTCAATGCCAGGTGGAGCGGTTCGCGTTCACGAAGGTGAGCATGATCCAGGGTTTTATTGAATGGGTGTCGGCTGTGTTTGAGTGGCGCGACCTGGAGTGATGAGCAATGCACGCTCTGGCTATGATTTAGAAGAGGTCGTGACTGACCTGGGATGGAGGCGAAGGGTGTAGCTGTTGTCGCTAGGAAGTAGGTGCTAAGGAGGAGCGCTCGTGCAATTAGAGGCTGAAGCATTGGTCTGGGGATGCACGTGCTTTGGTGGTCGAGTTGACGATGTTCTCTGGTCGAACAACGACCTGGTGAAAAAGAGAGCACACGACAGTTACATGCTATTGATGCTAGGAATTTCGGCAGTAAAGAGTAATGCTTGGCAAAATGAGCGGATGTCGATGGTCGAATAACGAGCGAATACTTCAATTTTGGATGGAACAACGTTGTCTAGAACGTAGTAAATTTTGCATTCATTATCTCTGTGGGTTTTTCTCACTCACAACTATGTCTACTTTTTTATTTATTATTAATACGTATCCACCTATATATTTGCCCGATTAATTATTGGATGGATTATTGGATGCAATTACTTGAGTAAGTGATGAATTCGAGTGTTTGATGATTGTTGATGGTTGATGGTGTTTGAATTAGATGTAATGATGCTATGTATAATGATTTAATTGATGTTGTGATGATTGATGTTGGATTGATAATTTCTGATGATCGTTAGTAATTTGATTTTTGCAAATAATTGAGTGGAATTTCGAAATTGTTTGGAAAAGAAGAAAATAAATTAAAAAGAAATAAAATATTAGCAAATTCTGGAATGATTTCTTATATTGAATAAAAGATTTTGCGAATTAACATTTATTTGATGAATGATGAGTTTGAAATTTATTTAAGTAAATGAATTTTAAATATTTATAACTATGTTTATCTACTTTTGATTATAAAAATAAAGGTAGAGAATTTATGAAATGATGTTTGGAAAAGGATGAATTTTTAGGTTTTGGTAAATAAAGAAATTTTGAAGATTAAATTTCATTTACTAATGATTATAAAAATATTTAGAAGTTATTTACGAAATGAAGTTGAAATTTATATCAATAAGCTGATGAATAATTTGAATTAAATGATGGAAAGCTATAAAATGATATTTTGAGGTAAGTGTTAGATGAAAGAAAATTATTTTATTCATTGAGTGAAAACTTGTACTTGCTATGAAATGTGAAGTGAATTTTGAAAGAAATATATTTATGTTGTGATTAACTATCGAAGTATATTAAGAATATATTATATGAAGTAGAATTCTAGTATTATTGATTATCTATCAATAACATCAGTTTTTAAGATGTTTGAAAGTAAATGAGGAATTTAAATGATGATTTTGAAATTATAAATTTGAGTTCAATGGAATGAGAATACTCTATTGATTTGAAGTACTTTAATAATATTAAAGTTGAAATTTGAAGAGAATGTATTTTTGAGACTTTAATATTTATTGACGAGTTTGAATGAAGGTTTATTTAAAACAAAATAATTATTTTGAAATATAAATTTGAAATTAAATGAGTGAATCAATAATTCTTATATTAAAAAGAGAAGGAATAAATAAAAGAGAATTTTGATGTTAAATTCAATTGAAGTATTTTTTATAAAAGGAAGAAAATGAAGTGAAATATATTTAAACAAACCCTTCATCTCTTTAAATATTAAATGAATAAAAGGGATATGTGAATGGATGATTGTTGATTTATTTGTTATGGGCGAGATGAAGTAGAATTTTCCCATTGTGTTGAATTATAAAATAATTAAATTGAAGAATAAGGAATATAAAGGCATTTTAAGCGCGAGTGATTAAATAAGCGAAGCGGAAATTTTTTTAATGTCAATTAATTGAGGGTGTTGTGTATATAATTATATTTCACCGGGCGCTATGGGACATCCGTGTGTGGTGTATTTATTTATTCAACACAAGTATAATGTCGAATAATTCATTGAGGACCGAGTATTTGATATTGGATGTCGGTGGATTATTCTATATTATACACCCATATTGATTGATATTATTTGGATTTATGACTTGGCATGTGAGATAAATTATATTATTACTTATTTTAATTTAAAGCGAAAATATAATTATCACCACTTTTGAGTGGAACGAGGAGTACACAGTCCCGGTGAGATGTGGTAGCCAGAAGTTTTTGCTAGCACTATTGTAGCTTAACTGACTGTAGGGTCGCTCCCTGATGCTTGCAGCGACATGGCCCCCTCGTCGCATGGTTACAGTCTGTTGCATGGGCCAATGGAATGAATTCAAAACGAGAGGAGGTTGATAATGGGAGTGAGGAGCAAGGAGGTGAGGAAGCGATGTGCGATGTATTATGCAGCTAAAGACTGGTGAAGACGCTCACAAAAATATTACGAGTTGAGTATCCCTTTGCACTTGAGAAGCGTCGAGGCTCAGGTGTAGACTCGGGATTTGGTAGTAGCAATAATAATAGCATATATATAGTAGTAGCAGTAATGAAATCAATGATGAAGAATCAAATGAATAAACTTAATATTGCTAAGTAAATATGAATAATTGATGTTTGTGGTTTGCAGTTTGCGATGTATGCTATATGTGATGTGTGAGGTGTGTGATGGATATTTGATGGATGTTTTGATGTTTGATAGATTTTAATGTTTGACGGGTTATGGCTGTTGTTGGATGTGTTGTGGATGTTTGATTATTCCTTTGATGATTGGATTTCTTATTATGTAAAATATATTATTCCTTGAGATAAATTCTCACCATTAAATCTAGACATAGTCTGACCACTTTATTATTTATATAATACTCGGGTCAGTCTGAGAAATTTCAGGTTCATGGATGATGAGACCAGATTTTCTTGTTAGGGTTAGTTGGAGGTTGTATTACCGGATGTCATGTATATTGTGTATTTGGACTCATGTATGTATATGATGTTGGATTTGATGTATTAGATTAATCTTGTATATAATTAAGATTTAGTGGGAATTTGGCTTTTTGTATTCCACTCAGACTTAAGTGATGTGTTATATTTTTATCGCTGCATTGATGACTTTGCGTTCTCCGTTATTTATTTGTATTGTGTATTATTCTACCCTCGGGAAACACATGTTTATTACTTTGTACTGAGACTGTTTGCGTCGAGGTGGGTGATTTTTGTATTATAAGACTTACTTAGTGTTAGTCCAAGGGAATAGTCACATGTGCTTCACCCATATAGCATCATTGTCCATGTTACTCGACAATATTATTCAGTAATACTCTTGAGTAATGTGGGTACGGAGGTGGGGTGTTACATTGTTAGTATCAGAGCAGGTTTAGAACAATACAGAGTATAAGAGACACAAGTCCTAATCTTAGGTGAGACTTAGTGTCTCTGTTCCTGTGGGCATGTGGTAGATGATTGTTTATACTTAATTGATAGTAGGTGTATATGATGATTACTGGGGTAATCATCTGCGGACATATTTATATTTTTCTTATTATATAATTTATTTTCTACCTTTATCGAGTGTAAATCTCTATATGAGAAATAAATGAATATATGGAGGTTAAAGACATAGAAGTAGTTTGTCCGACCAGTAGTGTCGGTATTGAAGGAGAATATTAGAACTCTGTGGGGCTCTAAAGTGAGAATGAAGTTGTTCAGTTATAGAAGTTGTAAAAGACTTTAATTCGAATGTCGTATCGAATATTCCACGATTTGAAACTGTGATGAGACGAAGTGAGTAAGAAGATCTAGTAGTGATCAGAGCGGCGCAACGAAAATAAATAAATTGCTTTCCACTAAATATTTTTGATTATTTGGTTATTATGATTGGATGATTGATGTTTTGATCCCTTTGCATGGTTGTATTAATTAAACAGTAAATTTTTAAGTAAAATTTGATGTGATTAAAATAAATACAAAGACGAAAGCTTGCATATTTATTACTATGGTTAGATGATTAATGATGTTTGGGATTTTGTAAGTCGAGTATTTTTGAATATACCCGATTGATTATTTATAAAACTTTTGAAATAAATAAGCATATGTTAATTTAATTTTTTTAGGAATAGTATATATATGGTTTGGAGAGATGTTTTATTAAAAGTTGGCGAATGTTTCTATAAAAGATTATGTTTTTCTACGAATAAATATTTAAGAGAATTTTTGAAGTTGACTTCATGTTAATTTGTTCGTTGAGTATTTGAGAATTCTAGTCGATGCATCTGGCCAACATTATTGACAGAGCTTCCTAAATACTAGGACGAGACTTATGGACACAAGATTTTGAAGAGAGATGTATTATTTTGAAGAGAAGTAATAGATTTTGAGTTTTATTAAAAAACAATGTTTGAAATGAAATTTCAGAGAAAGTTATATTAGTTATTTTGAAGAGATTAGAGGGATTTGGAGAATATTTTTAAGCGCGCAAAATGTTTTAATAAATGAAGAGTTATTATTTTGAAAGAATATTTAATTTGAAGGAAAGTGTAATTGATATTTTGAAAAAGATGTTCTGGATGGAAAACGATAGTTTAAAAAGAAGTATCCGAGTTGAGTTTTGAAAAGAATATATAAAAATATATAAATAAATTTTGATAAGAGGAATATTCTTTTGAGATGATGATTTAGAAAAGATGAAATAAGAAATTATTATAATATTTTGAAGTTTATAAATTATTGAGGATTGAGTATATATATGCATGTGTGTTATAAGAGTGAGTGTTATTATAGTGAAGTAATGAATTGTTTTGAAAAGTAATAAATTTAATTTTCCATATTTAGATGTTTGATGTGATAATTGCAGCCATCAAGCATTAGTAGACAGTTGTAGTCAATGGCGAGGCAAGGTTTATCACACAATCAACACTGCAACCAATGGCGAAGTTAACCAACTAGAAATTCGTGGTGTGGTATTGTCGCAAGATTAATAAATATATTTAAATTTGAAATTAGTATGGCTGTGATATTTTGCTATTGAATGGATGCTATATTGTATGATCTTTGCGATTTTGGTGTGTGTTGTGCAACGTTCTTGATATAATGCATTGTGAAGAAAGTTAGATGAATGAAAAAAAAAGAATTATAATTAGATTTTGATGCTAATAAAATATATCGAATTGTTTTATATTGAAACAAAATAAATATTATTCTGAAATGTTGTTATGAAAAATGGTTTAGCGAATGGAAAAAATTATTGTTTTGGAATAAATGTATGATTTGAGGAAAAGTGTATTGATATATTGAAAAAGATGTTTCAAAAAGAAAAAAAAATCATGTTTTAATTTTGTTATATCAATATTTTTGGTGCTGTCAAAATTTTAAGACACCGTTTATCCTTTTAGTATTATTACTCAATTATCATTATCAAAACACAAATTGCTTTAATTAATTCATAATGTAAGCAATTAATAAACAATGAATGTTTTTAATTGATTCTTATTTACTGCACATCTACATTGGATAATCAATTTTATATAAGTCCAGTTTCTTTGTAATTTGAAATTAAGATTTAATTGCTTTATTATTTGATGATGCTAAAGCAAGGTAAAGATGTATATGTATATTTTGATTTTAATGTTAATAAAAATACATTGAAATTGATTTATAATGAAACAAGAAAATAATTATTCTGGGAAAAATTCGATGAACGTTTTGAAAAGTGGTTTTGAAATATTTGAAGATTTTGAAATAAAGATGATAAACATAATTAGAAGTGATATAAGGTATTTTAAAAAAAAAATTGTAAGTGAAAAGTATTGATTTTTTTGAAAAAGAAAAGAGAAGAGATTAGAGTTTGTACTAATATGGTCATAACTTGTGAATGAGTGATCCTATTTTGTCGATTTTCTTGTTCTGTTAGTTAGACAATTGCATGAGTAACAACTTTGTCATTTATCACTTTCCAAAATATTGAGTTTAAGTGAAGTAAAAATATAAGTTACAATGAATATTCATTGATGTGCCATAATGAGAATTTGTCAAAACCGAGCTGAACCATTTTGCTCATAATTTTTGATTCGTTTGTCCGATTTTGATGATTTTTCCTATTCCGAAAAGCTTAAAACATAGGTGGACCTACACTTAAACAATTACTTCAAATTTTGATGTTTTGTGAATTGCAGGACAATTCCTTATATATTTGATATTTTGATGATTTGGGAGTTGCTTATGAATACCAATACAATATGCCATAACTCCACTTTAAAATTCTCATCTAATTTGATGATCTTTGCTCTTTAAAATCTTGTTGAGAAGTGGTTTAATTAAAATGCATATTATCTACGTATTAAAATTATACATACTTGTTAAATCCTAGTATAAATGACTAGTGTTTGAAGTTGGGTTGAGTTTAGGTGCATACGAAACATGCTTGGACTATTTGGCGATGATGATATACTTTTGCTCGCTTAATAATAAGCTAATTTTCCTAATAAATTCTAAATAAAGGTACGTTTTTACGTTATAGCGAGATATATATTGATATTATATTGTTTCTCCGTGTTTTGGGATGCCACATGTTGGGATGTCTCCTCGGAGATGTATATTTTGTAATTATACCGTGTTCTGATTTTTCGGAACACTCTCTGTACAAAGGAGAATCTGGCAAAAATTTTCAAAAAATCCGACACTTTGAAAATCTTCACAAAATTTTATCATATGTGAAGAGTGGAAAGTCGAGTTGAGTCTATTTATATATATAGCTTATATGAGATGAGTTGGAGTGTAAAGAGCCACATAGAGAATTGAGTTTAATATATGAGCGATGATTGTGAGGAAAGTTTGGGTATAAGTTGTATACGATGACTATCCTATAAAAAATTACGAGGACGCAATTTTCTTAAGTGTGAAAGTCTGTAACAACCCAACTTTCTACACCGTATAAATAAATAAATTTTAATAAAATAAAAGTGATTGAATTTGATTTGAGATGATTTATATTTTAAAAATAAATTTTTAGTTAATTAAATTCTATTTAATAGAAGATTTGGATTTAATAAATTGAAATAGATTAATAAATTCTTTTCGTATAATCTGTTAAAATCAAGTAAAATGTTTTAATCAATATAAGCTATTTTGAGGTATAAATAATTTTTATATGATTGGAATAGTTGAAAATAAATTTATTTTATAATTGAAAGATGAATTATTAAATAAAATAGCGAGCGTCGAATTGAATAAAATTGCTCAATTATTAAAATATAATTTGTAAAATGAAGCGTAAAATTAATTTGAATTAGACTGGAATAAATATGTAGTAAAAAAGGATTTGTTTAAAAGAAGGGAAAGAAATTTTTAATGGGTTTAAACTAGAACCCAATATCCAAGCCCAGGCCCATTTAAAACAGTCACTTTTCTCTTCTATTGGAACTCTATTGGCCCGACTATTATAGCACAAACTCATACCCCGTCATCTCATTTTTGGACCCTAATCCCTTAATTGAGAAAAGGGTGACTGAAACTATATAAAAAAACATGAGCGATCAGTAGCGAACTAGGACAAGCGGTTGTAGTCACATCATGACTGAAGGCGATGTGAGAGATTCGATGCTAGGAAGAGCGGTTCACGTTAAGAATGGGAGCGCGATCCAGGGATTCATTGAATAGGAGTCGGCTGTGTTTGAGTGGCATGACTTGGAGTGATGAGCAATGCACGCTCTGGCGATGATTTGGAAGAGGTCGTGACTAACCTGGGATGGAGGAGAAGGGTGTAGCTGCTGTCGCTAGGAAGTGGGTGCTGAGGAGGAGCGCTTATGCAATTGGAAGCTGAAGTAGTGGTCTGGGGATGCGCGGGCTTTCGGTGGTCAAGCCGACAATGTTCTCTAGTCAAACAACGACCTGATGAAGAAGAGAGCACACAATGATTACATGCTTTTGATGCAAGGAATTTTGGCAGTAAAGAGGAATGCTTGGAAAAATGAGCGGTTGTCGATAGTGGAATAACGAGTGAATACTTCAATTTTGGATGGAACACCGTTGTCTAGGACATAGTAAATTCCGCGTTCGTCACCTCAGTGAGTTTTCTCACTCACAACTATGTATACTTTTTATATTATTAATGTGTATTCACCTATATATTTGTCCAATTAATTATTGGATGTGATTGGTTGAGTATGTGATAAGTTGAGTGTTTGATGATTGTTGGTGGTCGAGGTTTTTTGAATTAGACGTAATGATTTTATGTATAATGATTTAAATGATGTTGTGATGATTGATGTTGGGTTGATGATTTCTGATAATTGTTGGTAATTTGATGTTTGCAAATAATTAAGTGGAATTTCGAAATTGTTTGGAAAAGAAGAAAATAAATTAAAAAGAAATAAAATATTTTGAGTATATTAGTAAATTCTGGAATGATTTCTTATATTTAATAAAAGATTTTGTGAATTAACATTTATTTGATGAATGATGAGCTTGAAATTTGTTTAATTAAATGAATTTTGAAAATTTATAACTATGTTTATCTACTTTGGATTATAAAAATAAAGGTAGAGTATTTATGAAATGTTGTTTGGAAAAGGATGAATTTTGAGGTTTTGGTAAAATAAAGAAATTTTGAGGATTAAATTTCGTTTACCGATGATTATAAAAATATTTAGAAGTTATTTATGAAATGAATTAAAATCTATATTAATAAAATAATAAATAATATGAATTAAATGATGGAAAACTATAAAATGATATTTTAAAGTAATTGTTAGATGAAAGGAAATTATTTTATTCAGTAAATGAAAAGTAGTACTTGCTAGGAAATGTGAAGTGAATTTTGAAAGAAATATATTTATGTTGTGATTAACTATCGAATTATATTGAGAATAAATTATTTGAAGTAGAATTGTAGTATTCTTTATTATTTATCAATAACGTCAGTTTTAAAAATGTTTGAAACTAAATGAGGAATTTAAATGATGATTTGAAATTATATTTTGAGTTCAAAAATATTTATGGAATGGGAATACTCTATTGATTTGAAGTACTTTAATAATATCAAAGTGGAAATTTGAAGAGAGAGTATTTTTGAGGTTTTAAAATTTGTTGACAAGTTTGAATGAAGGTTTCTTTGAAACAAAATTAATTTTTCTGAAATATGAATTTGAAATTAAATGAGTGAATTAATAATTCTTATATTAAATAAAATAGAATTTTTATGTTAAATTAAATTGAAGTATCTTTTATAAATGGAAGAAAATGAAGTAAAATATATTTAAACAAACACTTCATCTCGTTAAATATTAAATGAATGAAAGAGATGTGTGAATGGATGATTGTTGATTTGTTTGCTACGGACGAGATGAAGTAAAATTTACCTGTTGTGTTAAATTATAAAATAATTAAATTGAAGAATAATGAATATAAAAGCGATTTAAGCGTGAGTGATTAAATAAGTGAAGTGGAAATTTATTTAGTGTTGATTAATCGAGGTTGTCATGTATTTAATTATATTTCACCGGACGCTATGGGACGTCCGTGTGTGGTATATTTATTTATTCAACACAAGTATAATGTCGAATAATACATTGAGAATCGAGTATTTGATATTTGGATGTCGGTGGATTATTCTATATTATACACCCATATTGACTGATGTTATTTGGATTTCTGACTTGACGTGTGAGGTAAATTATATTATTACTTATTTTAATTTAAAGCGGGAATATAATTATCTCCTCATTTGAGTGGAATGAGGAGTACGAAGTCCCAACAAGGATGCCTTAGCCAGAAGTTTTTGCTAGCCCCATTCTAGCTTGACCGACCCTGGGGTCGCTCTTCGATGATTTCGGTGACATGGCCCCCTCGTCGCATGGTCACAGTCTGCTACACGGGCCAACAAGATGAATTTAGAAAGTGCGAGGAGGTTGACGATGGGAGCGAGGAGTGAGGATGCGAGGAAGTGAGGAAGCAAGGAAGCGGCAGCGATGTATTATGCAGCTAAAGGCAGGTGAGGATGCTCACAAAAATATTATGAGTTGGGTCTCCCTTTGCACCTGAGAAGCATCGTGGCTCAGCTGTAGACTCAGCTTCTGGCAGTAGCAGTAATAACAGCACATATATAGCAGTAGCAGTAATGAAATCAATAATGAAGAATAAAATGAATAAACTTAATACTGCTAAATAAATATGAATAATTGATGTTTGTGGTATGTTGTTTGCGACGTATGCTATATGTGATGTGTGAGGTGTGCGATCGATGTTTGATGGATGATGGATGTTTTGATGTTTGATAGATTTTAATGTTTGACGGGTTATGGATGTTGTTCGATGTGTTGTGGATGTTTGATTATTCCTTTGATGATTGGATTTCTTATTATGTAAAGTATATTATTCCTTGAGATATCGTTATATTCTCACTATTGTATCTAGACATAGTCTGACCTATTTTTTATTTATATAATACTCGGGTCAGTCCTAGACATTTCAATTTCAGGGGCGATGAGACCAGATTTTCTTATTGTGCTTAGTTGGAGGTTGTAATACTAGATGTCTTGTATGTTGTGTATTTGGAGTTGTGTATGTATATGATGTTGGATTTGATGTATTAGATTAATCTTGTATATAATTAAGATTTAGTGGGAATTTGACTTTTTGTATCCCACTTAGACTTAAGTAATGTATTATATTTTTATCACTGCATTGATGTCTCTTTGTTCTCTGTGATTTATTTATTTTGTGTATTGTTCTATCCTCGGGCAACACTCGTGTTTATTGCTTTGTACTAAGACTGTTTATGTCGAGTGAGTGATTTTAATATTATGAGACGTATTCAGTGTTAGTCCAAGGGATATTCACACGTGCTTCATCCACATCGCGTCATTCTCCGTGTTACTTGATAGTATTATTCAGTAATACTCTTGAGTAATATGGGTATAGATGTGGGGTATTACATCTACGGTCATTAATCTAAGCCTTTTCTTCAATAAAATCTTCAGCCCCCATATATGCTCGTCCTCCCATATTCTGAATGTCTTTACACGTTTTGGGGAAGCCTAGTTGGTGGGGTGTTGCTTCAGTAGGCGGAGCAACTGGTGTCATTGGTGTGGTTTGTTTAGGAATAAGAACTTGCCTCACATTCCTTAGGTATTGCTTAAACCATTCTAGCATACCTTGTATAGTGGGTTTTTCCTGGGTGGTAGGGTTCCCAGCCTTTGAGCAGTTGTTCCCAACCATAATCTACTATCTATAGGTTTGAGCTATTAGGTAACTTCTTCCTTAGATAGTATTATTTGCTAAAATGAAAATTTTCCTAGTGCGTTTGCGTATGTTCATAAAAGTGCATGTATATATAGTAGGGTTTTGAAAATACTTTCAAAAAATAACAAATACACACCCTTACGTATACCTATTCCAGCCAATCGAGTAACCTAAGCTATGTTACCAAATGTAACAACCCTATTCGAAATAGGCCTAATTTCTGACCCAATAAAGGCCCATTGAACGTTAGGTCCATTCCAAAGCTGATTGTTGGTTGGTAAAATTGATGCAATGAACAATATATAGAGCTATCTATCTATGATTTTAGAATCTCACA
Organism: Allium fistulosum; assembly: GCA_030737815.1. Lineage (NCBI taxonomy): Eukaryota > Viridiplantae > Streptophyta > Magnoliopsida > Asparagales > Amaryllidaceae > Allium > Allium fistulosum. Next base: position 633,160,261 of record CM060908.1, on the reverse strand, counting down.
TTGGAAGGCATAAACTACAATAACAAACATAAGTACCCATTTCATAAAAACCAAATCTCAAAAACACATCATCCTAAAATAGCCATCATACAATATCTCAAAATAAAACATTAACATGTCTGAAATCTGGGCACATCTTAATACATAAAAAACATAAATAAAAAAAATAAACTACCATAAATCTTCATCACTGCCTCCGTCTTCTCCATCAGCATTTTCCCCCTTAACCTGTGGGTTGTAATGAGGAAGGAGTCAGAACAACAATGTCTGGTGAATAAAAACCTTAAGTCTTACCATAATAGTATTTGGGTAGTATCATTTAGATAAGTAGTATGTCTTGCACATCCTATACTTTATTCTGCTAAGTATACCTTTAGTGTAAGCCAAAGGATTTCCCATTCCAGCTCCATAAAGTACCTTTAACTATAGGCCAAGGACCATTTCCAGTCCATCTTTATAACTCTAATGCAGGTGCAATACATCTACGGGGTCTAATGACCCATCTCCATCAATCACGTCCTAATAAAACGAGAGAAAGCACCTGAGTCACTTAACACCTCTTTAATGGGAATTAGGTAGACTCGGACTATTTAATACCTATACCCTACGCAGATCCCTATTATTTAATACCTAAACCAAGGCGGACCCATCTTTAATATTTCCTAACCGACGTCGTAAGAAATCCCATCAGGCTACTTAATACTTCTTTTATGGGAAGTGGCCGACCCTATAATAGCCACTTAATACCTCAATCCCGAAGCGGACCCTATCCATAGATTTCCCACTATCGCACCTAAAAGATAATGATGACCATTTAATAATCCTTGAGTGGGAAGTAGGCGGGCCCTACAACAACCACTTAATACCTTTAACCCAAAAGCAGGCCTGTACTGGGATATCCATCTTATGACCCGTAACCCAACTGTGATGTCTTACATTAGTTCGACTATTCGTAGGTGTTGATAGCCCGATTAGCTAGGCAGACTTACCTTACAGAGTTTGGACTAACCTCGCGTCCACCTTGGGTGCTTGTTATAGGCGATATCTCACATCAGTCCTAGAGTCACACTGCTGGAAACCATATTAGATAGGCACACTTCTGTGTGCTTTTGACTGAACTTGCATCCCTATAACTTATATATATATATATATATATTATACCTCACCCCCAATTATGCATTAAGGCCATAAGGAAAACTCCTTATTTCAACTTTAATTATTGATTAATTTCCATAATTATTCTTAACTTCCTTCCTATAGGATTTAATGCTATTTATTATCCTATTTATTCTACATGATACGATTTATACGTTACTATTTATATGCTATTAATATTTTTATACGTACATAAATCATAGGCTAACTAAATATTCCTAAGCATGCGTAGAAATATTCTTATTTCGCTTCATTTTGGATTTTAGGCTAACTAAATATTCCTATTATAAGAATTTAAGGGTTTTAGGACATATAAAATCTCTGAAGGTATAAAATTTTTTAAACTTTTACTACACAAATTACTAAATTATGAAAAACTAAGATCTCCACTTATAGATAGGTTTTCCCGGTTCCTTTTGGATTTGACTTCACACCTTTGCCTAATTCCTTCTTCATTTTCCTTCTTTTTGGAATATACAACAATTCAACTATATATATAGATTAGCTTCAGAATTCAAAGATTTGGGAAGAATAGAAATAGAAAAATGTGTGTGTGTATATATATATACACACATATACAAATACATACATACATACAGACACACACATACATATCTATATATGTGTGTGTAACCTATTACCTTTAGATCCAATTGATTCTAAATTGAAGAATTGTAGAAGAAGACCGATAGAGTTTTGCTAGCATTCCAATTTTATTGTGAATAAAAGTGAGGGAGCCAGCCTCTTATTTATAGTGATTAGGATGTGCCTGGACTGAAGGATTTAAGTCGGTTTAATATAATAAAATCCAGGACATTCCGGGCCTAACCTAACCCTAGTCGCCATACACGTACCAGTCGATCACTTCTCCTTAGACAATCGACCACCAACGCTCGACCGACCTTCCTCTACGGTCGAGATTTATTTCTTTCCCTTTTAATTTTTAACGTTAATATTCCGTCCATTAATTCTGAACATTAACCTTTTCTCAACGTTAAAATATTTATTGCCTTTTTAACATTTAACATTATTTAATTTTTCAAATTTAAATTCGTTTGAATTATTTTAAATTTAACTTCAAATGTTAACAACTTTTTCATTTGAGCTCCGATTGTAAAACTTTATATATGAAAGTTAATTAGAAAATCGCCATGAACACAATGATGTAACTTTTCGTAGCCAAATTATGATGTTTACGAAATTCTCATTTTTAGCCTTATTATTAATTAATTAATCTCTTTTTTTTTAGGTGTTATAAAAAGAGAAGAAATGGAAAGCAAAGAGGCAATAGAAAACCCTAGCTCCTAATTGTTTACATTGAGAAATGTGAATAATTTATGGTATAAAAAGTTCACTTACAATTATACATAATATGGTAAAAAGTATTTTACAAACAGAAAAAAGATAACTTATATTACTAGCAAGATAACTAATGAATTATAGTAGGCATTTATGAAGAAGAAAAAAGTGGAGGACTTTCCTCCTTTCCTTACTCATTTATTCAAGCCATATTAAATCAGCAATTAAACTCTTAACCATATATGCATATAAAATTAGTTTTAACCATTCTCATATTTTGAAATCTATAATTAACGATTTTAAGTTTTAGGTTAGGAATCATTTTAAAGTTAAATTTGTGATTTTAGATAAAAGTATATCATATAAACTTTGAATTAAAATAGCATACACACATATATACATATATATTTTAATAGAAATTTTTTTTTGAAATCAAAATAACATATGTATATGTAAAGTTTGTAATTTAGCATATGTGTTGTGACGACCGCTACACCACCAACACCCAATATACCTTTATAGTGCACTGTAGTGGTGCTTGGTTGATGCGAGGCGACCGTTAAGGGTTTGTAAGTAAATAAATAATACAGACTTGTCAAATATCCTACAACGCATCGAATAAAATATAATAGTAAACATCTTAGATATAAAACAGGCGAGACAGTAAATAATCGAATGAATCACAAAATCAGAGTAATTGATCCATACAGTATACAACATCAGAAATAGAATTATACATTAAATGGTAATTCATAAATAACTGCCACTAAGTAATAAAGGCACTTGCAAGCTCCATATTACTATATAGCAGAATAGTAAATGAGTGAATATAATAATACGAGAGACTAGCCTCCTGCTCGCCATCTATCCAGCTCAATGTGCTCATCTGACCATATATCCCTAGTCTACTCCTTTCAGAGTACCCAAAGTAATAGGAAGCAAAGTATAAAATCCCAGATCAGACAACAGTCTGATCTGAGCAGTAATAAATCTTTAAATACTAATATGCCACTATAATAGGACACATGGTATTAAGATTTATACCTGACCTGTCCCTACATCCATAGAGTTAGCATATATACAAAATGTATGCTACTCTACATCATAGTCATCATGGGTATACTATACATCAAAGTATTAAGGGGTGTCCAAATGTATACATGAAATCATTTGACATTCCTAGGGTGATGAACAATCAATCGAACATGATATCCATCATCTATCCTCACATTCATTCACTCAGTGCATTAGATGCGTGATAATCCAAACGACCCATCATAGCCAAGGAATATTCAACCTCCCGGTTCCTCAATACTCGAATCCATGCTACTCAGTAGGCCAGGATATTAAAACGCCTATCATGTCTGATCCAGGACAAAAGATCTCCCATCATGAAAATTAGATTGCCCGTCATGGATATCAGAGCCCGTCATGGCTCAAATAGGTACTATATATTACCCCTGCTTTATGAGTACTCTTTGAAACTTCGACTATCATTGATTCCTTTGCACACATCATCAGTAGCAGAGCCCATCCTATAATTGTCCCTACGACTTCCTTCATGAAGTCACTAAGGTTGAGAACCATCATTAATCATAGAATATTGTCATGCGTCCTGTAACCTTCCTTCAACAATCCGCTCAATCCGACTCATCGTCATCCACTCTATATCTTGAAGTACAGCTATCCATCATCGAAGCCATCACCCACATAAAGGAATCAAGATCGTCGGGTCATAGGTCATCGAAAAAGTCGTTGAAAATCGTTGAAAAAGTCGCGAAAAAATCAACTCAGAATTTCCCAGGTTCTGGCCCAAAGCAGAACCTTAGAATTCCTAGGTTTGGCCCGAAGTCATGCTTAAGTAATTTCAGAAATTGCACAAAGCACGCCCGGGGATCGGTACCGATCCTTGAAATAGCTCATTTTTTCTCTTACTTTCAATATCTGAGAATGCCCTAGGTCAAGCCCAAAATTTTGCCTTTCTAGCCCGAAGCACATCCTACACCGATCCAACTCCATCGATCTTAACTTTCCGAAGCCATAACTCGACCATACGAACTCCAAACGACTTGAAACTTGGAACGTAGTCTTATGAGGCCTTTATTGTCATCCCATATCGATCGCACCAAAATTTAGGGATTGTCATCGATCCCTAACCACCGATCCATAGGCTTTGAAATCACCACCAATCCATCTTCAAACGGCTATAACTCGAGCATATAAACTCCAAACGACTTGAAACTTAGCCTTACGGGCCTCCTTGTCACTCCATATCGATCTCCCCAAGTTTGGGACAAAAGTAAGGGATCATCATCGATCCCTAATTACTGATCCCACACATCATACTTAGGCTGAGCCACGCTTCCCCATGCTCCCCCTTCAGTCTCAAATCCATTGGACCAACCCCCATGGATTGGTACCGATTCATGAGGAAGATCCCACACTTAGCCAAAATTGTGTGATTTTGTCTCCACTTCCCTTCACACCATTTCTTTGCTCCAACCCATAGCTCAAGTCCCGATCCAATACTCCAAAGCCAAAGTACTCCACTGATCCCTGATTTGTAACTTTCCCCTTCCTTCACACGATCCATGAGGTCCATCATTTACGCAAGCGATCAATCCACCCTTCATTGATGAACCATCTTTATCGTTCGCAAATCAAATAAATGTCCACCGATCCCTAAGTGTAGAAAACGCCATCGATCCTTACTTCAAATGATCATAACTCGATCACACGAACCCCAAATGACTTGAAACTTGAAGGGTAGTCTTATGGGGCCTTCTTTGTCACCCCATATTGATCGCTCTAAATTTGGGATAAAAATCAGGGATCGTCACCAATCCCTAATTTCTTCCTAACCTAAGTCTTCATTCGATCGACGTTTTCAACCATTCAAGCATCACAAAACCAAGCATCATAAGTAATCTATACTAGCAAGCATACAAGCAAACATATCAATATGAGTCCTAAATCTAAGGGCAGTATCCATAAGAACACATTGTATCCCTAAGAACATGAATTTTCTAATCTTATTCAAATTACTTGAAATTTATATATGTTGTTCAAAAAGGTTTAAAATGTGTTTTAGAGTTTGAAAATCAATTTAAAACATCATTTAACATCTAATAGGGAGTACATGCTTAAAACCACCGACCAAAGTCCTCAGCAATCCTCTCCAAGATCTAAACTCCAAGAATCCAAGTATAAACAACAGCTCCAAGGTGACCTCCAATAGCCAATCTTCAATTTAAGATGCAAATCTCGCTAATCTCTTCCTAATGATACTTTTAGGCTAATTAAAGTAAGAGTTTGGGTGACTTTTGGGTAAAAGATTGTTAATAGGGGCTCTCTCTCTATTTTTCATATGAATGAAATGATGGAAGAGAGTCCCATCATCCCTAACCCCATACTAATCCAAAAATGGGCTTTGGGCCTACCCATTAATTTACTTATTACCCAATAAGCTGTTTAAAATCAAGTGAGACTTCAAACACCCATATTTCCCTATCGACACATCCATTTTCTTAATATGACTACTCCACGGAAAGGGAAACCATCGTGCCGATCTAATGGAAGTGGTTTTAGACCCTAGTTCGGCTCCTATCAAAATTTATAGGCCATATAATAGTTTCAGGATCAAAATGGTTACATAGAGATCTGACAAAAATTATAGATGTGGGAAATGCCACTAAGACTCATTTTCTAAAATTTTAGAATTATACAACCTCATATGAAAATAGTATAAATATTTTACAATCCTCCAATGCATAGAATACATGTCGTTGCATGTGTTAAGATTTAAAGTTAAAAAACTAAAAGGCTAACATTAAATTAGGAAGGATTTAAAATTTTATAAATTTTACTAAAGTTCATTTCTAGTTTTTCTAAACAAATTTTAAACAAAAGCATATAATAATTAAATGACTTAAATTCAAACAACAATCATATAAACTTATAATCAATTTCCAAATGATTTCAAATAGATAACATATGTAATTAATTCAATTTAAAACAAAATACAATCATATTGATTAATTTAGGCACATATAAAATCGTGGTTATATTTCCAATCTGAACTATATGAATAACATAAACAACTAATTAAATAAGATTTAATAAGATATAAGTCTAATGTTAAGAAGATGAACATGTAATTAAAAAGGGGTATAGCACAATATGGATCTGAATCAAATTAACATTTTAAACATATATTATTATTAAAATAGATGTGACAAAAAATGGATTTATTTTAAGTTAAATAGATAAGCTTGTATTTGAACATGATATGTAAAAGATCTAAATCATGTGAAAAGATGAATATAAGAATAAATAGAACTAGAATTTTATGTTAGGATGTAGCCAAAAGAACACATTGGATAATGAATAAAATGCTCCAAGATTCTTGAATCATCCTCTAGATTTTGCATAGATCAACATGTATCTATAACAACCTACTATCTACGATGTTCTGACCCATGTCTAAAAGTGGAATTGGCATCGTGGACCTCGTGGACAACGGATTTTTTTAAATGAATTATAAAACAAATCATAGAGCTATCTATAATATTCTATACTTTTTGAAAACTCACAACGGAAGGAACAAAATATAATACTAAAATAAAAATACTGTAAACTCAGATAAATACAATAAACTATAGTCTCTAATTTCAAAATATCTCTAGATGCTGAGAATAAATAAATACTTTGAATATCTAGGAAAATATCAAATATGTAGATGTGCATCTCCATCGTACCGCCACATCACTGAAATCACTACTAATCCTCTCTAACTACCTATCAGAGTAAACAAAAAGGAATAAAGGGAGTCAGATACTTCTATTGAGTGATATGCATCATATGAGTGTATAATATTAATAAGTTAGTAAAACAACACTTATATTTAGAAACCCACACCTTAGCCTGTGTCACCTGCACCTAACAAGTCAACTAACAAAATATAATGATATGGTGACATAGTATACCAAGGATCTACCATAATATTAACTGATGCCTTAATATGCCATCAAACATACTTCTCTTGAGAATCATACCCGCGTCTCGAAAACCGAAAACTAAAGGCATTACTGAACACACCAAAGAACTCATTTCCTTTGAAAAGTGTATCGAAATGCCTACGCTATTGAAATCCCTGTTATTAGAGGTCGCCGATCACACCGAAGAACTTATTTCCTCTTAAAAGTGTAAAGTACTCATCATCATCATCAAGTCGTGCACCGAAAAACTCATTTCTCTATAAAAAAAATGCACCACAATTTGCCATTAGACGTTGATCACCAAAGAACTTATTTCGTTTGTGCCATAACGCCTACCATCATAATCATTCGTCGAACAATATGTACGAACTTACCCAACTAGGATATTTTGTGAAGTATCCCAAAACACTACAAACAACATGCCAAACTGTTCCTCATCCCGCCATGATCACAATGCTGTGAACCACATGTGTAAAAAGTTATCGTATGTGAGAGTTATAAATGTTTTAAGGTTAGGGGCAATATCATAATTATTCAATATAATTATATTATTTAATTTTTTTCTCTTCCACTACAGTAGTTGAAATAGCCCGATCCTTAAACGAATCCTACAGCCATTGGAAAACTAGCCTCGCCGTCATTGCTAGAGCCTTCCATCACTAGATTTGCCTACACTAGTGAAATCCCCATGTCGTACTCCATCCAACGTCCCAACTCCAACCAACTCAGCTGCCCTGGGTAGCGCCTCCACCTCCAACCAACTCAGCTGCCCTGGGTAGCGCCTCCACCTCCAACCAGTCTCTGACGAACTCTAGCCATCTCGACCACTTTGGGATAATCAGGGGTCACCGAGAGCCTCTACTCAATCTCCCATACACACCTTTAACTTTTGATCATCATATGGTCGCCGTTTTACCATTGGATCGAAATGACGGCCTATGTTTGTTGAACTTCCGATGTGTTTTCTGATCAATCCACACACCCAATCGACGAACAAACACCACCAATGAATTCATGTTGTCTAGAACTATGATTTTTATATATAATATGTTTGGTTTGGAACACTTGTATATCTCCAATTTTTAAAATAAAGGTAGTTTGACATTTGCTAATTACAATTGATAACAATTTGATTTTTAATCATCTAGCCATGACGTGTTAGATTTTAATCACGTGTATATGGAAACGTTAATTTTTGATTATCAGTTTCATAACATATATTTCGATTTACGAATATAAGAGGTGAATTGCTATAACCTATCAATATATTCACCGATATGAAGAGTTCCACTCACTAATTAGCCTTGCCTTCTTTCCAATTTGATTAGAATCCCCTTTTTCCTTGCTAACCTAAAGTGTAACCCACTCGATTCGCCTTGATTTGCATTGTTATTCCTTGTCAATAATGTTCTATTATTCCTCTTTAATTTGATGTGATATTAGTTTGATTTTATTAAGAGATTAGATGATGGAGGAGATAGGAATTAGTGATAGATTATTTAGGCTAAAGTATGATTAGGGAATATGATTTTGGTTTCTATTTATAGGCTGAAATGTCTCATAGTTGGGCTAAAATATTGAAATCAATATGTTACGAAAATGTCATTGGGTTTTGACTCTTCTAATTCCTAGCCCATTTAACCAAATTCAACAAATTATTCATGTTTTCTGACTGCAAAAGTCATTATGGATGCAGTGGAATAGATCCCGAGGCCTAATTCTAGTTTATGTAATAATTTTATTTTATCTTTTATGTAAAATTACGGTTTTGTCCCTTAAATTTTAACTTCGAAAAAACACGGGGTGTTACAATATCAAACACCTTTATTATTTGATTTTATTTTGGAATTTTTCTAAGCCATGGAGGCCATGAATTTTGGCCATGTAAGGAAGAGAGTGGAGAGAAAGAAAGTGAATGGTTTGTAGAGGAAAAGAAATGAAAAATAGAGATTTTTTTTAAAGGCAACATTAAAACCTTTTAATTCCTCCTTTAAACTTTCTCTATTTAATTGCTCATCAAATCTCATCAAATCCTCTTACATTTTTATTATATATAGCCAGCCATAAAAGATGCCACATGTCCCTAATTTTTTTTCGAAATCGCCTACATTTAATCTAATTAAATCGAGTTTAAATATTTTATCGATATTGTACATCAGTATGCGCGTTCATTACTTTCATATACACACTTTATTAAATAAGTGGTTTTCAAACAAATCAAATAAAATTTAATAATGAATATTTCATAAAAGTAATTTAATTAATTTACAATGATTATAAATTAACTAAATCATGTGGTTTTTCGGAGTATTCATTATTACGGTTGTGCGACTCAAAGGTGTAAATTCAGTCAGCGATTAATATCGGACAATTCAAATATTAATGTTCATATGTCAACTTAGCTAGTGGTGTGATATTTTAGCTGAATTTATCGCTAACACATCTTTTTGGTAAAATCCCATTTTACTTATTATAAGTGGTACCTTGTAGTGACGATTATTACACTAATTCTCTTCGTTAGCACTATATCACTTTAGGAGTTAGGGAATTTGGGTTTGGTCAAAATTCCAATGTCATCCACATTCAACTAGCATAGTCCAAACACAAAATCCTTGGTTAAATAATAAAAATTAATATTTACCACTCTAACTAAGTCTTTGACTTTGGGTTGACTACATTTGACTATGATACTAACCCTATATAACCGAGGAGGCAAATTCTCTATTGAATAATGTTTCACTTCCAATGCTTCAAGTCAAACCTAACTTTAGTCATTCAATGGACGCCATGCCATGATTTAACTATAATCAAAGTGGAGTGTCCATATTGACATTCCATAGTATTCTCAAGTCGAGGGAACTGTGTAACATCGTCACTTCAAGATTTTCTGTTTGACCTTAGTTATATTGACCAACAGAAACTCTCAAGTGAATCATTCCGTAGTTATCCAAAAACTATTAGTGCGTAATCCCTTGGTGCCCCCAACAACTATGAGTAATACATTGCCCAACACTTGGAGGGCGTCACGCATTCTCGACTTTAAACACTAGTAAAATAAAATATAGTAGAAGCTAAATTTGTCTTATACGGGGGTGAGGGTATAGTATTCTCAACTTTAAACACTATAATCAATACTGAGCATACTTCATTTATTAAACTAAAATTAATTCCACCGACTTCCTTTTTAATGGCAGTTAAGAAGAGGGGCTAAAACCTAGATCTAGCAATCTCTGAAGAAATCAACTACAAATCTGGTCATTGTCGCTCCTCTCTCACTCCGTAACTTGTTCGTTTGGCTCATGGTGGTCTAAAAGATGAGTTGCTAGCTGCTGTGTTGTCTCTCATCCCAAGGATTTGGTTAAAAACTATTAAGATAAGATCTTTGATATCAATTTCTTTATCGTAAAACTTGGACTTCTTAAAAAGTATCTTGGCATCCATTATGATCAATTTTAATTTTATTTCTACTAGCAACATACTTGATTGAGCTATTATTTCATTCTTGCCATATATGCTATGTTGTTATTTTAAAATAATATTAATTATGTCCCTCTAAATGCTTGGTTGTTGATAATTATGATAGAGTTAGGGGTATTCCTTGGAGCAATTTTGTAATTTATTGTAAATTAATTAACTTTGTAATCAATTTCCATTCGTAATAAAGGTATTTTTCTTTCTGTTATATATTTTCTTATAATATGTTATAAATAATTATATATTTAGTTTAAATATATTTAACAGAAAATCCATAAATTGTGTATTTGTGACAGTAATTTCAAATAGTTATAATATTTGGTATTGTATCACAATATAATAAATACATCATTTTAAATATCCCTAGTCAAGATGCATCGATATTGGATATCGCTGTATCCGTTGAGACTAGAGTACATAGCGCTCTCCAAATGTTGGGCAGTTTATTTACTCATGACAGCTGGAGGCATCGAGGGGTTACGTAATGATAGTTATTGGATAACTATGGAATGACTCACTCGATAGTTTTCTGTTGGTTAATGTAACTAACGTTAAATAGGAAATATCGATGTGACTAATTTACATAGTTCTCTCGATTTTAGAATACTATTGATCTTCAATATGAAAGCTCCACTTTGATTATAGTCAAATCATCACGCGATGTCCGAGTGACTATAGTTGGGCCGAGTGGAAGTATTAAAAGTGAAACACCATTCAAGAGAGGATTCATTTTCTCAGTTATATGGGGTTAGTATCACGGTCAACTTAAGTCAACTCAAAGTCAAAATCTCTAGCCAGAGTATTTCGGTTAATAATAATTGTTATTACTGAACCAAGGACTTTATGTTTGGACAATAGAGTTGAATATGAACGACATTGGAATTTTGACCATTACCATATTCCATAAGTCCAAAGTGATATAGTTTTGACGAAGAGAATTGGTGTAAATAATAGTAACAACCGGGTAATGCTTAACGAAGTAAAATTGGATTTTACCGAAACAAAGTTAGCGATTAGTTTGGCTAAAATGTCACACTACCTACTAAGTGACATGTGAATGTTAATACTCGAATAGTTTGATATTAATCGCCGACCAAATTTACACCCAGTGGGTCACACAACCGCAACGATGAATACTCCTTTGACCGGATGATTTAATTAATTTGTAAATGTTATAAATTAATTAATATTTGTGAATTAGTTATAAAATTATATTTTAGTTTGATGAACAAATATTATTAAATGTATTTATAATAGTTATAAATATATATAAATCGATATAAGCTATCAATCGATACGCGTTTAAATTGGATTTAAATGCAAAATATTTTGTTCAGGCTTTAAATGTGTTTGAAGCCCATAATAGGGGATGATTGATTCGCCTATATTTGGACATAGTGGGTGGCTATATGATTGGCTAAGATGGGCTAGGGTTGAGTGGATAAGAGGGAAAGGAGTAAGAGAGAAACATGGATTTTGATCCTAACTTCTCTCTTCATTCCTCCTCTATATAAACATCTCAACCCACTCTCATTTCATACTTTTTTTGAAGCCTCCTTATCTCCTACCTCTAACTGAATCTAGTGCTTCCCATATCTCCATTTCCAAAGTCAAATCAAAGTATAATAGATCCTATTCAATAGCCGGTGGTCATCGGTTCAAGGACTGACACTCTACTGGATTGAAAACCTGTTCTAGGAATAGATCCCAACATTTCAAGGTGTTCTCATAGGCATTGGATATAAGATAATCTACAATGCAGTTATGAATATTATTGTTTATATAATATTTATATAATGTATATTATATTGTTAGTTATGTTATGATTCTAATATATAAATATATTGTCACAATTAGATTGGTTGTATGTTTATATTCTTTTATATAAAAAAAATTCTGCCATTTATATATCTATAGAGTGCATAACTCAAATACAAAAACATTTTTTTTATCTTATAAATTTAATAGACAATATTTAATTATACATGTAAACTTTATAAATTTAATATTACATCTTACTATATGCAAAATATGATTTTATAATTTTATATAATTAGTATCATATATAAAATATCTTCAGTAGAGACAAAATAATTATATATTCATATATATTATTATTTAAATATTTTTTTAAATTAATTAATATGTAAGCCAATTGCATTAACATATATACATCATAAAAATATATTTTATATTTTATAACATCAAATTAGTACCAAATAGACTTTCAGTAGAGAAAAAACAATTTTTATCAATTTTAAAATTTATTTTAAATTTTGGTCGATACTTAAAATATTAGAAAATAAATAAAAATTGTTTTTTATTTTCTCTAGCGAAAGTCTATCTGGAACTAATTTGATTTTATATACATTTTATATAATTTATATATGTTAATGTATTTAATTTAGATGTAAATTAATTTAAAACAATATTTCAATAATATATATTTATATATATAATTATTTTGTCTCTACCGAAAATATATTATATATGATACTAATTATATAAAATTATAAAATCATATTTTGCGTATAGTAAAATTTAATATTAAATTTATAAAATTTACATGTATAATTAAATATTGTATATTAAATTAAATAAAATAGAAAAATGTTTTTTTATTTGAGTTGTGCACATTATAGATATATAAATGGCAGAATTTTTTATATATAAATGAATATAAACATACAACCGATCTAATTGTGACAATATATTTATATATTAGAATCATCACCTAACCAACAATATAATATACATTATATAAATATTATATTAACATTAATATCCATAACTTCATTAGAGATTTACCTTATATCCAATGCCTGTGAGAACAACTTGAAACATTGATATATTCTCCTAGAACAAGTTTCATTAGAGTGGGTTGAGATGTTTATATAGAGGAGGAACGAAGAGAGAAGTTAGGATCAAAATCTATGTTTCTCTCTTACTCCTTTCCCTTTTTTCCACTCAACCCCAGCCCATCTTAGCCAATCATATAGCCACCCCCTATGTCCCAATATAGCCAAACCAACCAGCTCCCATTATAGCTTCAAATCCATTTAAAGCCCGGCCAAAATATTTTACATTTAAATCCAATTTAAATGCGCATCGATATCGTATATCGATTTATATATATTCATAACTATAATAAATACATTTAGTAATATTTGTTCATCAAATCAAAATATAATTTTATAACTACTATTTCATAATAATTTAATTAGTCTATAACATTTACAAATTAATTAATTCGTTCGGTTAAAGGAGTATTTATCGTTTTTGTTTTGTGACTCGTTCATTGTAAATTTGGTCAGCAGTTAATATCAAACTATTTGAATATATATATATATATATTAATACAGCCTAAGTATAATGCACATACCTTGAGGAAAGCTCAGCAAATATGTGCAATTATCTTACCTCATCTGTTTTATATATTAACAGTACTACACATAACATCTTTAGCTTGAGGAAAGCTCAACAACTAAAGAGTATGCATGTAATCTATTATTATATAATTGGTAAAGGACAATATTGTATTAAAGATTCACAATATTCAATATATTATATTGAGTGATACCGACTTATGGAATAATATATTTCTTATGAAATACCCTCATGATTCAAGAGCCAAGCACATCAAAAATCACGGTATACATACATTTACGTAAGTATTTATACCTTAAGTCTATTTAGGGTTTCTTAATGTTCCACCTTTAATTATACATTCATATTATATAATTTTTATTATTATATAACTTTTATTTCATATTGCTTATGTAATAGTCTTATGTATAATATTATATTAATTAAATCTTGTTTAATCAGTTTTAATTAATTAACATTTTGATTAATTTTACAATATCCTAATATAACATTTAAATTGAATATTTATTATATACTAAACCTTTATAGTATAACACGCATATCATATATATGTGTATATTATTTAATTAATTAACTTTTTTATTAATTTATTTAATTAACTATTTTAATAAAATTATATTAATTTGAAAATTCATTTCATTTTTTTCCTTTTTATTAAGGATAAGCGCAGTTAACTCGATGCCTACCGGTTTATTGCAAACAAAATAAGAAACAAAATCATAACAAACCATGATTCAAACAAGACATGACAAGAAGAATAAGAGGGACAGGGAGAAAACAAGCAAAAAAACTAACATAACCAGCTATAACCAGACTCTTCAAAGTCATATTTGCTCCTGAATGATAGCTTGGAGAATACCAGTCTAGAGTTGCAAGTCAGTTTTGGAAGTCCTAATGAAGATTTTGGCATTCCGCTCTTTCCATATGTGCAGGAATTTCTTAAGAACTGTGCAGTTAAAGCCACACTAAAGCCTTGCAAAATCCCTGCTATAGCACATAGCGCTCTCCAGTCGCTACATTATTTCAGTTTAGCGTTATTAAACAGTATATCCACTTTAAGCCCCGCTATTTTCCGCTACACCCGCTAAATCAATGTTTTGAGCACCCACTTTAGCAGCATTGATATACAAAGGTTGATTTGAGTGGTTTTCATTTAAATTAAATCTATAAAGTTAGGTTAAAAACCTAATTTTAAGGCATAAGTGCTCGATATAAGTTAGAAATCTATTGTAATCACCAAATCTAGTCTACATAAATCATGATATTATTCAATTTTGTTATATAAGATTAAAAAATATTTCTTTTTCCTACATAAATGGTGTGGGCATGAGAATAAATCAACTTTAAATATTTTATTTTATATATGATGAAGCGTTTTGCACCTCCGCTAATTCTCTGCTTTATCCTCGCTATAACTTTTTGCACCTCCACAGCTATAGAACTACTAAGCGCTTTAACTGCATAGCTTAAGAATTAGCAAAAGGAAGAAGCTACCACTGTTTCTCCATCTCGCCTTGTAAGTATGGTCCCATTCAATCACATTGTTCCAATTAACATTATTCCTACCTGCTTTGATCATGAGTTTGTACCACAGAGAGAATATGACTTGACATTCCAAGAAAATATGTAGGCCGTCTTCGACTTCAAACTTGCAGAAACACACAGGTAATATCAACAACCATGCCTTTGTCAAGATTGTTGACTTTGGTGTGTATGCTGTTCGTCATAACCTTCCAAAGGAAGGAATTATCACGTTTTCTACAATGGAGATTCCAAATCCTTTTGTTCCAAGGGAAGATTGTCATGTCATCATGTCTTAAGTTGCATTTATCTATACTATATTATTATTAGTGAGTTAACTTTCAAGCTCACACAGGCCTCCGTGAAATTTGGCAACTGAACAGTCACCAAATTTATGTCTATATTATTATATTATTTATACTATTATCTGTACTATTATATTATTATTACAGAAATTATGAAATCAATCGTCGCATTCTTCAAACTCAACAGTCGCGATCTTAATTTTATTCTTTTCTTTTGCGTAAGTCCCCTTCCTCCTTTTTCCCTAGCCTCGCAATTTTTTTTCTGTTCTTCTTCCAACAAACCGCCTCTCCCCTTCCAACTTTTTTCCATCCTAAATACTCAGGTCCCCCTCGATTTGTGGCATTTCCGCTCTGCCACCATCATCTCCTAAGGATTAGCAGATCGAAACATAGAATTGCATCAATAATATCGCCCAAAAATTGAATCTTTGGCTTTCAACATTGCTTACAAATCTGAGGCAAGCCCCTCTAATTTTTAATCAATTCTTCTAAAAAATTAAATGACCTCTCCCCTTCTTCACCAAGAGCTTCACAAATCAACGTTATCAGTCGACCTAGACTCATCGTTGGAGAATCTAACAAAGTGGAACCCTAACAACATGGAATTCGATATTTTGTATCTACCTAGGAATGAGATCGTGCACCCCTTCTTTCATTCTCATGGGTGAGTAGGATTTCGTTCCTTTTTTTTATACATTCAGCCTTTCATTCTTTATTAATGCAATGTTATTGTCACTTGTGATAATAAATTATTTCATCCTGATAACGCGAGTACAATTTCTACATTTTGTATATATAAAAGGTCATTTTTATAGGTTTTGCTATGTGCTTTTACTGTCACCTGCATTAATAGGTAAATGAAAATATTTAGTTTACTTCAAGTTTAGTATTTCCCTTTTTGACTGTATAATTTGCATAATATTCATTTCACAAGATGTCTAAATCTTCATATATGTAAATATCCCTTTTAGGCATGTAAATTCATTCATAAAAATGTCAGATTACATTTACATAAATTTTGGATATATTAATCTCTCTTAACTTTGTTGACTAATTGTTATTGCCAATTAATGTATGTGATCGGTATATCACAATATGATAACATGTTATGTTTGTGATGTCATTCATTTTTGTCATGGTAAATCCCAACAATTATTTAATGTTGACCGTGAAATGGTCGCTCAATTCCTTTTTTTCTTGATGGTCTAACCTATTTTCATTCATGAGTCTCTCGACAGTGAAACTGGTAAACACCAGTGTTGTCGATGTTGTTCGAAGATTAAGTTGGTCATTTAACCATTTTTCAAAGATTAATAAGGCTTGCTTTTCTTTTTTACCTTCTATATGATTTAGGAAATTGTAAATTTTCCATGATTTATTTCTAATGTCAGCTTCTTTCAATTGTTTTTTTTATTAAATCACATGCAGTATTTTGTTGGACAGTAAATGGAAATTTTTAAATCAAAATATTTTTTTATATTGGGCATGCTTATATTTGAACAACTTCAAATAATTATTACTTAGACGAAGAAGAATATGAAACAAACAATAAATAAAGGATTTCATAATTAAGATATGGGACAAAAATTCATAGAGAAATATATTTACTCTCAGCTTGGCCTTACTGCTTAGAATTCATGCGAAAATCAACATAATATACCACTCGAAGCCAATAAAAAAACCTATAAAAGGGGGGACATGAAACCAGAAGATGAAGTAATTTTATTTTTTTATGGGAACAATTTGACATAAAATAAATAGATTAGATGTTTGAAATGGTTTGAAGAATATGTCATATTTTAAGTTCTGATATTTTCTTATGAATCCTATAAATTTAAAGACAGTAATTCATGCCTGAGATTGCAACAAAATTGGTCTGAAATGTTAGGTCTAAAGGTGCATGTAATTTTCTATAGTCAGATATTTAGTTTACATTTGGTATGCAATTCATGATTTTTTATTACATTTGTTGCACTTTTTAATATGTTTGTTGTAAATGTTTTATTTTGGAGAATTAATGTTTGTTTCTTTGCATTTATATACTTAGTAGAAAATATTTGCAATTGAAGCAACTTACGTTGTGCAAATGTTGTTCATATTCTACTAACATGGGACATGAAAGAAAGTATTCCTGTTGTCACTCAGAAGAACAAATAAATAAAATATTAACACATCTGAAACATAAGCATTACCAGTATTCATTAAATTACCCAAATAGTAGTATTAGAGAAATGCGTATGTTAGAAATGGACACAAATCTTAGAGTCCTTTTACATTAGTTTATGTTTATAGTTGAAATTTTATAAGGAAGTAAAAGTTTGTTATATGCAATAAAATATGGTAATTGTCTTATGATATAACGTAATTTTTCACTGGTATTAGCTATTGGAGTACATTATATGCTTTCAGAGCATGATAAAAGTTCGAGAAATTAGTTGAAAGAGGTGGTTTTATATGAATCCTATGAATTTAATATGGGTTGAAATAATGAAAACTCTGAGAACAGGTGAGGACAAACTTAAGCTTATAGATGCATTTTTTATTACTATTATTGGTTACATAAGTGAGAAAATATGCGAGAAAAGAAAACAAGTTGGCTAAGGATCAAAATTTGAAGCTTCATTCTTCCATTACAACATTAATAGAAATCTAGGTTAAAAAGTAGGAATCAAAGCTAAACTACTATTGAAATACAAGAATTGCAGGGGGGAAAGGTAGAAAATCCATACATTCAACTTATGACTGATAACTATAATATTTTAAGCTGGATAGCTTTGTTATTGGTCCCTAGAAACTATATATAAAATAAGTGTATATTTTCTCCTGTTGCTTTTCTAGATCAGTCCTTCTCCATGTTCCATGGGTGTAATGCTTACTAAACTATTTCGCCCACAATTGCATCTTAAGACTAGAGAGATCTGCTTTTGATATGGTAAATAATGTATGGTGCTCTATATATTTTATAATCTATTTCTAGAGTAGTTGGTTTGATTGCATTCTCATAAGCCTACAGCCTACCTAATTGTGACATAGGTTGGTTCTTTAGAGTAAACAGTCTATGATGTCGAAGAAATATTGATTACATCTTTATTGATATTGTACAAAAAAACGTGCATGGCATTGAAATTTATGTACTATTTTTAATTTCATCCATGTATTCTTTTTTTAGCTTTTTTGGGATCATCACCTCATCATTTTTCTTTGAAAATAAAAATACATGTTGTGTGTGTGAATGTATGAGCGTAGAGGAAGATGCATTAGTGGATGGGCTGTTAATTATTATTCTTTTAATGCATTATTCATATCCCTTTTTATGTTACACGATTTCTCAACTTCATAATATTATTTGGTTTTATATCAGTGAATATGTGTTTGAAAAGATATATAAAATGTGGTTTTTCATTGGGAAAACAATGCATTCTTATTGGGAATGCCGGTCCTATAGTTTGTGTAAGGTGATCTTACTGTTTTTGGTGTTTAATGCATAATGAAACTATTTCACTGAAGAACACGTTCTTGACACATATAAAATAGATAAGATAAATATACATTCATGATATTTTTATTATGAAGGTGTTGGTCATGCTTCATTTCTTCTACTAAAGGTGATTTTAATAAACAATTAATTTTGTGAGTGGAAACTAAATGTGCGTTATGTTCCAAATGGTCATGTCATGATTGTTTGAATTGTTTGGTTGTTGAAAAATAGATATTCAAATAAATCATCAAGGAAATTAAGCTTTATAAGCATATTAAAAAAAATTAAACTCATCCAACCAACAGGTTAATGTTTATAAATAATAAAAATGAGAAACTTCATTATTAATTACTTTGTGCACCAAAATACACGTGCAATGCATGAGTATTTTTTTGTTAATCGTTAATTGGTTTTCTAACTTCTTGAACTCTTAACTATTTAGGTCGTTGGGCCCATTACACATTGGTAAAGGTAGAGATTAGGTGCGATAAGCTGCTTCCTAATCATTCATAAGAAACCATTGAGCAAGTTAAAGGTATTTCTCTCTTCCCATGTACATAGTTTTTACATTTTCTCCCATGTTGTAATTTAATGGTAATGAAATGACATGATCCATGCTTCCTGATATATAAATATATATGTAACCGTTGTTGTTCATCACTTCTTATACTTTTCCCTCATTTTTATGAAAAACACATGAGTTGATCGGTATTTGTTTATCTTTCTTCTACTCATGTTCAGCTTTACTTTTTCCTAAATCTTACATGTCTATCCATACCCAGTCTTTTCTAAACTAAAAGAACTAAATTAAAAGTAACCATAGTGACCAATGAGTGTTTTTTCCTTCCAATATACTTACCATTTCAAATTGTTTTATAACTTACCATTATCATCATTTAAGTCATTTTAACGTATAGTTATTATTATATCTAGAACAAATCAATAATTAGGAAAAAAAATCATCAGTGACCTTAAATACATAATTGATAACAATAGTCAAGTTGGAACAATATTAGGAGGTGTCTGGGAAGAAATTTAAAAGGATAAAAGGTTTTCAAAGTTGACGCTAATATGATAGTGATATCTTATCTTGAGATAGTTTGATGAAAATCATGTGCTGTTACGAGATTAAATCTATGTGAAAAAATGAAAGTGCTCCAAAAGTCCGCGACCCCACATTTTCAAAATGGGATTTAAATCGCAAAACGTAAAGTTCAAACTTTAAATCAAAATGGGATTCAAATTGTAAATCATCAGATGATCCATATTTTAAAGTTTGTGCACATTTTAAAATTGATTTTGGTGATTGAACTTATGCAACTAAAATTATCAATTTTCTCTATTACTTTATTTTCATTTTATTATAAAAATATTGTAATTTGAATTGAGAATCCAAATAAGTATATTAAATACGTTAATCTGAATTGAATGGTTTTGTAATAGTAGTTTGAACTAAGTATGAATCGAAATATAAACCGAATCGTAAAAGGAGAGACCAATCTAAATTAGGATATAAAACATGAGATTTTATTATTTTTGACAACAATGCACAACCCTCGGCATTTTGTAAATATCCTGATTTTGACAAAGTTTGCTTCGTAAGTGGAAAAGTGTACTTGATTTGTAACTTTAACTTCTCATTAGCACCAACGCTAAATCTAATACAACCATTGGATTTGAAGGTTAAACGGGTAGGATGTAAGAGATAGTGGTAATCGTATTTCTTTCCCTCTTCTTCTTAATTAGATTATATTTCTATCCTTTTCAAATTAACTTATGTTGTACCTTCTTTCCTTATTTGCATACGTGTATCCAAATCTATAATAACTAAGTTGCAATACGGGGTAAGTCAGATCAGATATTTGAATTTACTGCTATTTATGCAGTATTTTATTCGTAGAACCTAAGGTGTGAAAAGTATTATGTTGCGTACTTATTTTACTATGTATTAGGGTTCCTACTTTTTAGTGGTCAGCACCAATTATTGTCTTATATTTTTATGAATTAGTTTACAATTATAACATATGCTGATTTTGATTCACACTATCAATCTTCAGTTGGAGAGTGAAGTTTATATTTCAAGAGAACAAAGTCAATTTCAATTTAGTATGCATGAACTTAATTGATGATTTTTTTGTGCAACTTCTTACTCTCTTAAACCAATGCTATCTGAGCGGTTCACTTCATAATTTAATGTATAATGAGATTTATAAAGCATTCAAACTTTGTAGAGACATACCATGGTAGTATAGCTCTGCCACTAAGAAAGCAATAGATATATATTATAGAAGTATAACAAACAGAATGTATCAATGTTATTGTATGTATAAGCATTAATTAGATAACATGTTTGAGACTTATCGGATAATATATTTAACAAACTTGAATAAATAGAAATGTTAATACTTTGAATTACTAAAATGAGATCATATATTGTTTACCGGCTAAGCCCATCAATTAGTTAACATGTTTGAGACTTATCAGATAATATATTTAACAACCTTGAATAAATAGAAATGTTAATACTTTGAATTACTAAAATGAGATCATATATTGTTTATTGGCTAAGCCCATCAAATATACTGCTCTCAAATGCTAAAAGCCTGTTGGTAAGTAAGCCAACATCACAATAATAATGTACGCAAACATGATGTGGTTGATTATTATGGATATACAATTGAAATATAACATATGATATTTTAACAATAAATATGAGATTTTTTGGGTGTTTTAACTAAGTGATACCTGCAGCCTAAGATATATGGCGAAACCTTTTACGTATTCTATTGTAAAATCAGAAGATCGATGTGAAGTTTAATTTAAGAGGAGTTTTCTTCTATAAATTAACCGGCGATAATATCTATAGTTTTTTAATTTTTTTTAGCTGAGCTCTGGAACAACTGTCAGAGTAACCTATTGATAGATGTCCTATCAGTGCATGGAGAGGTTGTTATACATAGTAACATTGATTCAAATCCTGACATATTAAAAGTTTTCAATACAAGCTCAGAGTATAATGACTAACAAAAAATACAAATTAATATGTTAATACATCATTCAGAATTGAATGTACTTTCTATTCAATGGGAAAATTTGTAATACTCTAATCTAATACTAGAAGGGGAAGCCTTTATGAAGCAATACAAACAACGAGCAAGGCAATATAACAAATATTTAATGGAGATGGAAACAATACTCCCAATCCTCAGCCAAAAAATAAATATTTTATTTAAGCTTTTTTTTGTTCGAACTCCTTCATCTCAAATTTAAGTAGATTCCAACTTAACTCTTAATCAAAGGCATGTTCATCGACGAAGTAACAACACAGTACTTCATTGGTTATTGTTACATGTTTTTTTCTTTAATTCTTTTTTAAAATTTTCTACTTTACCTGACAATGATTTCACAACATGTTATAAAAAAGAAAAAACGTAGGACACCCCCATAATTGTGGATGTGTACTGGTACAATTTTCTTACTTTTGCACAAAATGAAGTAAAGTATTTCGATCACTGTAGCACTTTATTTTTTTGTTGAGTTTAGGTGTATGGCAAGAGTTAACAGAGTTATTTTCAATCGTGTTTAATAATATGAATTCCACTCGATTTGTGCAGTTTACTTTGGATGTTGAATTCCAAACGGTCGAGGAAGATGAAGAGCATGTGTTTTTGGTTATGTTTTTTTGAAGTTTTGGGTTTTTAAATTATTTTGCTATCTACACTAAGTGATACTAATTTTAATATTGATGTTTTCATTTTAAGCTTGAGTAAGTGGACTATCTTTTGCAGTAATTATTGATATAGCTGATAATTCTTTTGTTGGCAAAATTACTGCTGACATTAGCATATCGAGCAGTCTGACACAATTATATGTGCAGAATATTGTCTGGAAAATTACCTGTAGAAATCGGAAAGCTTTCTTAGTTAAGAACTTCTTTCGCATTTAACAATTTGTTCTTGGGATAAATTGTATTACAAGTTGGTGATTTGATGCTGCTATCATCCTTGCATTTGGAACTCAATAATTTTACTGGAATGATTCCAGTAGAATTTTTTAGTTGTAGTAGCTTGGTAGAGTTGAATCTTGCATATAATTCATTATATGGTGAAATTCCTGGAAATTTATCAAGGCTCGCTTCATTCAATTCGCTTAATTTACACATAACCTACTTGCTGGTTCAATTCCTAAAGACATAAAATTGCTAAAACTAAGTTATTTGGATGTTTCTAATAACAAATTATCATGAAAAGTTCCTGGCGAACTTTTGATGATAGCAGGAGAAGATTCATTTCTAGAAAATTTACATTTATGTATTGATCAACAATATCAAAATCTATCTAGGATATGAAACGTTGGCAAATAATTTTGTATCAGTTGGTGGATGTTCAACGATGTTAACAACTGAATATAGAATTCATGGCTTTGTAGTGAGTCCATTTTATTACCCTGTGTTTCTTTTGAATAATAAAAACATATGATACAAGCAGTGTTTAGTTTGTTATATGTTCATCTGTTTTAATAATTTAGTTAGAGGTTTCACATGATAAGAAGAATAAGAAAAAAATTTCACTTATCTATTGGTGCATACTACAAAGAAAGTAAGAAAAGGAAAAAAAATCTTTATAGGCTTGCATTGAGGCAATAATTTGAATTGTTATTAGGAGTTTATTTATCTTTTTGTAGTAAATGAAATGGTGTTTATACAATTGTTATTCGACTTATTATATCTTTTTACCTAGAGGCATTTGAATAGGAACAAAATGTTTTCTATATTTTGTCTCTAAAAAAAATCCTAAATCATATGGCAGTAGATTTGAAATGGAATATCTGGCAAAGAGCAATGCGGATTGATATTTACCAAGCTTTCTTTTACAACCTATGGCATTACTTGAAGACCGATAAGATGACACACGATACGAGATTTTTTATGATTATTCCATGTACTTGAGTTTTAATGTTATAATCAATAACAACTCTGCATTCCAACCTAGCACTGTACGGCTTACAAGAACAAGTAACTCAAGCTGCTTTTAAAACAAAGCCGGTTTAAAGAGTTTTATTCTATGGATTAAGATTATTTAATATTTTAATGTGGTAAAAGTTTCGATGGAATGATTTTTTCTGATTATGACATGGAATGAAAAGCTATTACTACTCCGTTAAAAGTAAGAATAAGTTGTACAAATGCATGTTTGTTGTAGCTATGTATCGCCTTGATAAATTATCTGTTCTTGATTCGTTTATCAATTTTGAATTTGTAACTTATATTTTCATATTCTTAATTTTGATTCCATGCTTATTTTATGTTATACTCGAAAAATTCAACTTTGATGGTCCTTGAATCTAAAACTATTTCATGTTTTTCAATGATTGGCAACATAAATTGACACTACAAAGCTAAATATAAAGTAGGAATCATTTGCATTTCATTTCTACTAGGACAATTGAATATGTATGTTTCTACGTTAGTTCTCCTATGAATTAATATGGGTTTTGTTTTAGTAATTTTCATTTTCATTCATCTTTGAGCCCAGTGTGTCTTTAGAGCTAAGAGCCCAATGTATCTTAACAGGCAGATTGTATGATTGTATCTCCATTCCCCTTTTATGTCCATGTTACTTTTTTTGATGAAAGAGCGATCCTCTTGCAAGAAGGGCACTCATTATATTTTACTAAATAATAACGAAAATTTGTACAAATGTCTTATAGTAATAACAAGAATTAATATAGTATCATCTTAGTGATGATCAACAAAATATGACTGGACGAAGCATTAAAATAAATATATTTACAATTTTTTTGTTGGTAAATAACACTGCAGAGTGGGGTGCATGAATTGATGGACATGTATTGACTGGAAATGCTAATGTATTGAGAGGCAGTGAAGCGGTAGTGATTTTCAGGGTGATTATATAAGGGTTAATGCTTCAACTGCAAGAGCCTATCCAAATGAAGAGTGCTGTAGAATGAACTAAAAGGACACTTACAGAACAAGCTCAGTTATGAGTAACGCTGCAACACATGGCATAATTTTGTAGCTTTTAACTTCACAACTCAATGCACTTGAATTATTGACTTTGTTCTATACCTGGAATAAAGTTATGATAAAAAACAACTGTAGTCTAATACAGGACCACCATTGTAATTATTTAGAAAGAATAAGTACATGTTTAGTCTGAACTTTTCTATCTAGCCCACTGTGATGTGCGACCTTTTTAAAACCAAAAATCAGGACTAAGGTTCTCAGCAAAATACAAATAACAAGGTACCGTTTATATTAAGCTTTCGAACCATAAATGCCTATAATTCTGCATTACTGCTAAATCAATTGCAATAAAAGCATTAAGCTATTTTGAGATATTAATTTTATACAACTTCTTTCATCGGCCCGTGTGCGAAGCACGGGTTCACACTAGTATACAATGATAATAGAGTGGTCATTATTCTTAGCAGACCAGACCAGTTTGTCATTATCAAAAGAAGGATGAGGGGTCTGAGTATTTCATTCCATAGTTCTCTAATAGTCTAATTGCTTGAGTAAGGCAGGGAGATAACACCGTTATGTATGAAGTCCTTAGCATATGCAAATGGAGATATGCCAGACTGTTGCCTCTACTGGTAGGAGAGGACATTTTTAAGAATAACACCATGAGATGCCCATGATTCATCCTAAAACTTTTTCTTGCCAGATTCTGAAGTGATTATCCTGACATGTTGAAGAAAGATGGATCTCAAGTTAAGTATGGCATGCCATACCCAACTACAATTTTGGGTAACTTCCATGGTCCAGAAGTTCTTGCTGCCAATGTTGTGTTTGTAAGTCCAAATAACCTATTGATTATTCTGTCTATTAAGGAGATTGTCAAAGTGTTTGTTGAAAGCAGCCTTGTTCCAATTGCTCATATATTGAATTCCTAAGCCACCAAACATTTTAGATTTTTCAAGTCTACTGAAGGCGATAGGAAAAAGTTTAGTAGAGTGCATGTTCCTTGACCAGAGAAAGTGATTCATAGCTCTTCTCATTATGTTAATGAGCTTCTTGGGGAGGATAAAGGTCCTGCTCCATTAAGTTGATCTTGCGAATAAAATGGAGTTAATTAATATCAGCCAACTAGCTTGAGACAAAATTTTGTTGCACCAAACATTCATGAAGTTGGTTGTTTTTTCATACATGCCAAGGCATTGTGTTGTAGAAATTTTTGAGTGGCAAGTGGAATGCCAAGGTAAAAGGAGTTGTTAGCAAAAGTTTGAAGGAAAGTGAGGGTTCTGATATCATTAGAAACATCCTTAGTGACACCAGCAAGGAGAATGCTAGATTTATATGTTTTGAGTCTAAGGCCAGTTAATTTGTAGAACTCCAGTAGTGTATATCAAGGATACATTTAATTGATAGAAGAGTAAGCTTAGTGAACGCGATCACATCATCGACAAACATCAGAGAGGTGATCATAGGGTCTTTGCATTTAGGGTGCAATATGTAGAACTTACTGGCCACACACAGTTTGATCATGCAAGTAAGAACTTCCATAACAATGATAAATAAATAGGAGGACAAGCGGTCTCCATGTCTTAGGCCATATTTACTTTTGAAACACCCCGCAACTTACCATTGTACCAAATAGAGAAGGTAGAGGTTGAAAGACAAGCATAAATCCAGGCTACAAAATGTTTAAGAAAGTCCATTGCACTAAGTCAAAAAAATTTCTAATATCAAGCATTAACATGGCTCTAGGATAGATATTGGATTTATTATAGCCTTTTAATAGCTCGAGATATAAGAACATTGCCAGAATGGATCTACTCGATTGAAAGGCTGCTTGGTTATTATAGATTAGATCAGAAAACACCATTTTGAGCCTAGTTGCAATTATCTTAGCTATAGAGTTATATATTATGTTACGACAAGCGATAGGCCTAAAGGCAATTACATCAATAGGAGCATCAAATTTAGGCACAAAGGCTAAGTTAGTGGCATTCATCCCATTGGGCAATTTGCATAGATCCTTAACAATAATTTCCCATGAAGGAGTGAAAAACAACATTAAATCCTTTAGGGCCACCATAAGAATTTTTATTCATATCAAATACGCTCTTTTTTAATTTTTCGTTAGAAATAACAGCTAAGATTTGGGAAATCTGGTAAGGAGTCAAAGCAGGCAAGTTGATGTTAGATAAAATATCAAGGTCAGGGCAGAAATTCTCAAAGTTACCCAAAAATCTGAGAAATAATTAAGGCATCATCAACTTGATTTGGAGAGCTGGTAAGATTTCCATGTTGATCATGAATACTGTGTACGTGAGATTTGGCCTTCTTGGTCTTAAGAGCAGCATGGAAGTATTTGGTGTTTCTACCACCAAGATTTTTGTCTTAACTTTTACTTCATCATGTCAGCCTCAATAGATAGGGCATTTTTTGTATTTAGAGAAAATGTCATTCTAACAATCCACACCTTAATGGACCCAAATTTTGACAAAAATCGAAACCCAAGTCCATTAGGGTACGGATCGTTGATTTTGGTAATCTGTAATGAACACAAGTATATCAGAGTGCGATTAATATAAACTCATGGCAGGATTGAAAAATATAATATAACATACGTATTGCCTAAGGCACAACCTCGGAATATCATTCCTTGGATATTTAATTGCCTTGTCAGCGTTGAGCATGAAAGATAAGACTTCATCATCTAATGTTCCCGTCTTGCACCAATAGCTTGTCCTTCTAAAGCTAACATATGGATTGTTATGAGGTGGGAGGTCAGAACAACGTTTTGGTGATTGAAAAATTACATACTTTGCCCATCTCATTAATTTATGTCGATTGATTCTCATTTAAATGTTATCTCTAATAACAGCTAATCTGTTCCCGGTCGCTTATTATTTCTTAAATATGAAGGGGCCACTTCGCATTATAAACGCTAGTCTATCGGTTCTAGCTACAGAGACCGATGACCCTTATATACGACTTTGTAACATAATATATGGTTGAATTACCATACTACTATCGCAACTCAAAGACTCATCTATGGGTTAACTAGCCCACCTCCACTCAACTAATTTTTAATCTAACTATAAGGTTCAAGTGTATCCCATACAGAAGCTACACTAGTAGAAAGAGAAATCTGTTATGGCATAACCCATCTCTTTGCTACCTCTCACATGGGACCGTTGGGCGTCAAAGCCTATAGGCCAGGCCTACTACAACAATATGGTGCCAACTACTGACATAGCCCGTAGGCTCTCCACAGCTGACATCCCTATTTAGATTAAGTAAGTCTAGGAAAATACCCCTTTTAGTTACTTACTACCTCTCTTAAGGATAAGAAGCAGGCCCCATTTCCTAAGAAGGTACTGAGCCATTTAATACTTCAAATCTAAGACAAACCCAAACCGGTAAATCAAATTAGTTATCCTAGTTTTAATATTGAGCAAAGCCCACTAATCTCTATTTGCAAATTTAAGGCTATATAATTTACACTAATGATAATTGTACAACCTTATAATATTTAATTACTACCTAACACGTTTATTTACTTTTTCTATAAATATGACTTTGTCCGAAATAAATGATAACTATCTTAAACGGAAATTTCCAAGAACATTTATTTATTCATTTCAACTTTACCTATTATTTCTTACTTTTCTCTCCATAATTAACCTACCAATTTCATTAATCAATCTCATTTAATACACTAACCTATTTAAATTCTTATAACTCCCAATTTATTGCACATTTATTGCCTATTCATTTTTGGAGTTACAATCTTTTCATCTTTATTTC
This sequence comes from Allium fistulosum, assembly GCA_030737815.1. Classification (NCBI taxonomy): domain Eukaryota; kingdom Viridiplantae; phylum Streptophyta; class Magnoliopsida; order Asparagales; family Amaryllidaceae; genus Allium; species Allium fistulosum. Next base: position 633,130,864 of record CM060908.1, on the reverse strand, counting down.
ATAATCCTGCCATTTATTACACGATTGATTCTAACATTCTAATTATATCCAATGCGAATATTAATGTATATTACGCTGTATTAATTATGTTCTTATTTTGAATGTTTAGTACGGTTATACATGTTTGTAGATTTATTATTATGTTTCTAGTTATTAATCCCTAACTAGAAATATTTCATTTCATATTTTAATCTGTTAAAATTATCCTTCCAAAAAGTTTTCCCGTTATAACCTTCCATAGGTTAACCTAAAATAAGAGATTTGCTCCGTTCAAAATTACAAGGAACTATTTTATTTTCTTTTTATTGAAATAGACAGTGTAAACTACGGAAATAAAATCACACATCTCTTTCTTCTTCTTGTGTATATTCCTTGTCACTTCAAATATCGCACTTTTCTATGTTTTAAAGAAATTAAACAAATTTATCGAGGTTACATAGAAAATATTTCCAACAAATTAAAATATAAAAATTCACATTCCAATAGAATTAGGGCAAATCTAAATTATGCTATTAACTTTACAACCCATTTATAAATTTGGAACAAATTTTACATCTTTATCTATATTCAACTTTTAATAGCTTGGGGAGTAATTTCCAGATTTGGGTGTAAACAATATTCCTATTAATTTACAAAATATGTAAGCGGTGTTTTATGCGTTTAATTCAAGCCCACAACTCGTTAGATCTTTATTTAGGCATAATCATTAAATAATGTCCAACGATATAAATTCCAATGTTATAAATAAATTGCATAATTTCCCACTCACCTTTAGAAGCTTTCCAAATCTTCAGATCTAAATCCAAATCCTTTAGTTGACCTTTTTTTCATTCCAATCTAAAGGAATATGCATAACAAGGTATACACATATTATCAGAATTACAGATCTGAGGAGAGATTGGAGGTTAAGGGAAACATAGATTGAAATTTACCTTTTCTTCGTAGAATTGGTTCACCTCTTATTCTTCTTCTCTTTTATTTTCCATTATTCTCCACATAAATATTTATATTATATACTATTTAATATTGTCTATATTTCCTAGAATTTGTGCAGAAAAGAAAATGGCAGAGCTTCGCCCCTTGATTCAGAAAATATGAAAAGAAATGTAAGGCGTTGTCCTGTATTTGTAGGTGCATGAATCAGTTCCATCATATTTGTATATACATTTAGGTTTATGTTAATTAATTAATGCATACTCTTTTCTTTAATTCGTTTTTCAATTATTTCATACCATTTTTTTTCTAATCTGATTAACGTTAACTTTGCTTGTAAGTTAAATATCCACTAACGTTAAATAACGTTAATTTATTACCAATTTCGCCAGAATAACTAACGTTAAACAAAAGTTAAGTGTAGTTAACGTCAATCAATTACATTTATTACATATTATTTCCTTCCCTTAAATGTTAAGGTTCTTTCTTACTAACATTTGTTTTAATGTTAATTAATTCTCATTTACTTATTTTCCTTTCGGCGCTAATTTATTTTGATTTAACGCTTATCTCCCTTGATTACTTCCTTCTAATCTCTGATTTGGTTAGGTTTAACATAACCAATTAATTAAATTTTAGGATTTACATCTAATGTTTATATTAATGTAAATTATTAATAATTATTTACTTCCACACACAATTTATTTACTTATACTCTTTCTTAATTAGATTTAATTTGATCTAGTTCCCTCAGTTACATTTATATTTAATGTTACATTTATACTTAATGTCCTTTCAGTGTTAAGTTATTAACATTTACTTCCTTAATTAGTTCTGAATTATTTTTGATCCGAAACTTCAAATGTTAATAACTTTTTCGTTTGAGCTCCGATTGCGACACTCCGTATATAAAAGTAGCTTAGAAATCGTCACAAACGCAATGATGTAAGTTTTATGATCAAATTTTGTTGTTTGCTCAAATTCCATTATTGAAGCCTTATTAATTATCGTTAATTTTATGGATGTTACATTCTCCCAGCTTAAATTAATTTTGTCCTCGAAATTCCCCAAAAAGTCGAATCATATAACACAGCGCGCAACCAGTCTAAACTAATAAACATTAGTATACAACCAATTTTGCAACCAAAAGTGCAAAGTGCATGATGTATCACAATATATAAAACATGTATGCAAAATGATTATAGATCGACACCTCCTATATGAATGCATTCTTTTAATATAAAATTAAAATATGATGCAAGCAACCTAGATATATTGGCAATTATATACATATACATATACTTATACATATACATACATACATACATACATACATACATACATACATACATACATACATACATACATACATATATGCAAGTTCTCGAAAATCATTTTTCACACAAAAATTTCCACATTCTCGCGAGTAGGAGTATGGTTCAGCCAATTTTGCATCCAAACTCTACCATTAAAACCCCAGCACACACTTTTTAACGTCTAAAATGTTGAAAGTTTAGATTTCTAAATCTCTACTCCTACGCTAGAAAAGGATTTTAGATGGAAAATTTTACAATTTAACCCTTCTTTTGGATACCTATTCCACTGTACGCAGGAACCTTCTTTTTTGCCCCAAAACTTTTCCAAAATTTTCGAATACAATTTGCATAAAGAGGTTCATTTTTGATATTAAAGCATAATTTTCCTAAGCGCAAGTTTCGTTTTACTGTCAACAAGGTACGGAAATAAAAATTCCAAAGTTAAAACACCATTTCTCTTGTTATTATATATATTTTGTATACTGTTACCCTTGTTGGACAATAAAATTCATACCTACTAACACATCAATGCTCCTACGCTAGTATGTGTGGCATTTGAAAATAAAAAAAAATTCATTTCAAAAGAAAACTTTTAAATACAATTTCCAAAATAATTTCCAACTTGCAAAACAATCTAAAGAATTGAATTCCAAAAAGCATTTAAACATCATATTTTATTTTATTTTCATATTTATTTATTTATTTATTGATTTTTCCAAAAGCACTTGAATTTTTTTTTACAAAAGCATTTGAAGTTAGCTTTCCAAAACTTACACTAACTTTTCCAAATTACTTAAAATCCCTTTATACAAAATTTATCCATTAATTGTTTTTTAAAACATTTCACCACTTTTAAAATTTCTTTCAAACTATTTGCAAAACTATTTATCAAACAACCATTAAATTTCCAAATCCCTTTTTGAAAATACTTCATATCACTTCTAAATATACCACCATCATTTCATAATTTTCGAATACAAACTTATCAAAAGCATTAAACAAAATAATTTCAAAGCCCTCAAGCAATTTTTTTAAACATTTGCCGCTTTATCCTCAAAAATAAATCAAGCCATATCTTAACGAAGTCGGCACTCGGTCAATGAGTTAATTCATATGAACGACCCTAATGTTGAGCAGTTAATCCTAGATTTGGGGAACCTTTCTTTTACTCTAAAACAATAAACTACCTAAATGAGTATTTATAAATTTTAGCTCTTAAGGCATAAGGATACTAACCCGTGGTTTCGCAATAACCTTTCCCTGTTCTCCATTTGCTAAAATTTATTTTTCCTAGAATTCTAAAGTCTTGGGACCTAAGTATTTTAAATTTCAATTTGCTAACTTAATTCCCTAGTTTGTATTATAAACTTTCAGTCTTACCTATATCTCATCGCTAGTTAAGTGTCTTTATGAGATCTCATTATTTAAACTGTTTCTTAAAATATATTTATATAATGGTCTCATCCAATCCATAACATCAATACAGTGATAAAACATGAACATATCTCATATCATATCGTATGCTTTTCCGAAATTTGAAGGGAGACAACTAGCAATAATAACCTAAAAACCCTAAATGAAAATTGCTGGAAGCTGCCATTAATCATCAACTGGGTTGATGATGTTGTGGCCCTAACACTCCTTACTAAATTAAGATGGACATTTCTAGTGTACCCTTCTACTATCACCCACCTTTCAATGACTCACCTTTTGGACTTCTAATAAATGTGATCCATTTATTACTACTTTCTTTTCTAAATTAAAATCTCTTAACAGTATCCACAAACTTTAACATTTACCTTCCTAATTCTTGGCCTTTCATCCGAGCATATCTTAGGACTCGCAAACTTATAATTTGACACTATTCTCATTCCTTTGTAGGTTCTTTTTATGGTTTTCTCCAATGTAATATCCCTTGATTGATACTAATATTCTTTGTTGCTACCCTATGAGCATCCACAGCTATTTTATTCATAGCATAAACATTTATCTCGTCTTACCTAGGTAGTCATCCCTACCTGCTCCACATTAAAATTTGGTTTGGTTTTCACCTTTCTTTACAAAACTAAAACATATAACCAAAAGTACTTAATCCAAAACCTTTATATTTGAAAACATAAACTTGGTAACTTTTTTTTTCAAAAATTCAAAAATTCATAAGTTGCTTGGTTTTTAGAAAAGGAACAATGAAAATTTTCCCTTCCAAAGACTTTCTACGTCAAATAATTGTTTCTTTAAATGTAGATTTTTAACCCAAAACATTTATCACGTTTAAAACCAATTATCATGCAAACCATTTTTTCAAAAACATCTTTTATAACTTCAAGCAATTAAAACTGGAGTAGATGAGGGTAACTTTCGTCCTATTATTTCTTACTATTCATGTTATTTTCGCTTCCACCTTTAACAAAGATCATAGCATGAGAGGGGGACTTCTAAATGATACGTGTAATTGCAACAATTATCTACCTAAAGTGTATGTGCAATTACTACATATCCACGAAATTCATCCATTCTTCCTATATTATTTCTAACTAAATTATTAATCCTATATATATATTCCTAATGCTATTCTATTTAAATTATCGGGTGTCTTTACCTTTCTATCCTCTATACCCGATTTGAATCAAGCACAATTTCCATTTATCCATCCCATAAAAAGAATTTTAAAATGGAACTTCCAAATTTACAAAATAGGAAAAATCACCGAGCTAAGGCTACGCTCTAAATTCTATTTATTTCAAAAATGAAAAATCAAAATCTTTAAATCAGAAAGCTTTGACTAAACAAAATTTCAAATTAGAACTTTAAAATTTCCATGGCTTTTAAAAACAATAACTTTCCAATAATTCGGTTGAAAACCCATTCAAAACATTTCAAGGAACTTTAAAAGATATTTTTTTTTCAAATTTTTTCACATGGGGTTGGACCTGGAAATGGACTTTAATTGTCCATTCTTTCCTACTCAATCTTCATAAAAATCTGGTTTATCTTCTTATGGTGATTAGTGCACACCTTCTTATGAGGAAACTTGCTCCACTCCTATCATTCCTTACTTCTGGATGCTTGCAACATATAGGTTCTTATCTCTCATCGGTCTGGATGAGATATAAGTCTTCAGTCGGGAATCCATCAAAATCCTCAATCATAAGGTAGTCTAGGCCCAACAAAGAAGTCAAGTATCATCAAACCTTTGAGATTCTTCTGTATGTCGTGTTCATGCATTTTATGGCCTACTTCTTACGATATGACCTCTCCTTTATAGGTAATCGGGGTAGGAGTAAATTTCAACTCTATTTATTTTTCCAACTCATAGTAACCTCGCCCATCCTTTTAGAATATGGTTGCAAGTACTTCTACAATCAGAGTTTATAGAGTAAAGCGTATAGTTTATATATTTACAGGTAAAAATACAAATACATTCTCTCAGCGTATTCTAACTCCTATGATCACCAACCTAAGCTCTAATACCAAATGTAACAACCCGCACCTTAATAGGCCCGAATTTCGATAACAATCGAAACCCAAGTCTAGTAGGATACAGATCGTTGGTTTTGATAACCTGTAATAAACACAAGTATATCAAAGTGCGATTAATATAAACTCAAAGGGGAATTGAAAATTATGATATAACATATGTGTTGGCTAAGGCTACTACCTCAGAATATCATTCCTTGGATATTTAAATTCCTTGTCAGCATTGAGCATGAAAGGGAAGACTTCATCATCTGTTGTTTCCATCTTGCACTAATAGCTTGTCCTTCTAAACCTAACACATGGGTTGTTATGAGGAGAGGGGTCAGAACAACATTCTGGTGATTGAAAAATTACATACTTTACCTATCCCATTAATTTATGTCTATTGATTCTCATTTAAACGTTATCTATATTAATTATGGCTAATCCATTAAATCTTATGTGTGCGTACGATATGCTTAACCTAGCCTTCTTCAAGGTATACTATACATACATACATACATACATACATATATATGCCTATGTGCATATATACATTTAACTTACATTACCCAATAACCCCAACCACTTAATACTTCTTAAATATGAGGTGGGCAGTTCGCATCGTAAACGTTAGTCTATCGATTCTAGCTACAGAGACCGATGACCCCTATATATGGCTTTATAACGTAATATATGGTTTAATTACCGTACTACTATCGCAACTCTAAGACTCATTTAAAGGTTAACTAGCCCACCTCCACCCAACTAATTTTTAATATAACTATGAGGTTCATGTGTATCCCACAAGGTTTCTACACTAGTAGGAAGTGAAATCCGTCCGGGCATAACCCAAGTCTTTTGAAACACCCCTTAGTATACCCAAAAAAAGGTACACTAAAAAATGTGGTGCGTTGTAGGTATAGCTAAAAACTTACAGAGACTAAGATTCACAAGAAAAAATAAATAAAACAGTGGAAAAAATTAAAACAATAACTTATTTAAAATCAAACTCCATAAATACTTCATAAAACCAAATATGTCTCGAAATACCAAATATCCATGTCCAGTGAAAAAAATTATCTCAGTCATAACATCAGAGTACATAAAATAACCATCCCTCTCAAAGAAAAGTACCAGTACATCAAATGAAATAAAAACTGAAAAAGAAGGAGTAGAATACATGAAGAAAGTCTCTGCAGCTGAACCTCCAAGAAACTCTGAAATCTACTATCCCTGCCTCTGATGACCTATGCGGGGGAAAAGGGAAAATATAGGAGTGGGTCAGACTAAAAGTCTGGTGAATGAAATTAATTACTAGTATTCTTAAGCATGATAAAGATAATAGACTTTGCAACAGTTCTAGTATAAAAGAAAATAAAGGAAAAGGTAAAGCTGGAATAAAATACGGTTAAATTGTTTGCTTTAGTTAGATAGTTCGATTGGATTGTTTGCACTTTTCTAAAACTGCTTTGATTAGGCTGAAATCCAATCCTATTTTAACTAGGCCGAAGTCCTAACTCTACCCTTTGATCGGCCTTCTATCTCTGTTGTGCCACTGTGAGCTAGTCTCATCCTGTGCGTCCCACAACAAAAGACACCTGTTTAGCGCTTGGAACTCAATAACGAATTATCAGCCAACACTGAGGCCGCACGCTCGACCACCATTAGGCTCGTGCTATCTGTTGCTCCCTCTTTTGACCTCTTATTTACCATAGCTCTAGCATAAGCATGCCTTAGCCTCACCTTTGCTATTGTGAGACCACCTATGTCTGACTAAAGGGAATGCTATTGGTACGGATCCTAACAAACAAAATCCAGTTGCGCCCCTTGCCCAAATCCCTTTAATTTGTGCTTTTATTTATTGACCGGTTATTTACCATCACTTCAGCATAAGCGTGTCCCAAGGGAAATGCTGTCGGTACGGGTCCTACTTTTATCTTTGCTTATTAACTTAGTATAAGTCTATGTAAATATGCCTCTACTGTTATCCTTGCTATATTTGCTTATTAACTTATTCTAAGTCTTAAAAATAAGCCTTTTCTGTTTTCTCTAATTATAACATGTGTGTTATAATTTTGCTTATTTACTTAACCCAAGGTCTAAGTTAAAAAAAATAAGCTACTTCTTGCTATTTCTTCTATTTTCTCTTTTTAGTTATAATTACATGTTATAACTATGCTTGCAATTATCTTAAATTAGCCCATTTCAGTCTAAGTCCAATTTATTACATTTCTTCTTATTTTACATCCTATTTTCTATAAATTCAGCGTTCTTATAATTTTAGTCCATATTAGCGTCTTATTTTCAATTATCTAATCCATTCGTGTAAAAAGGAAACTAAAAGAACAACATTTACAGAATAAATCCCAACGTAGAATAGATGTAAATAAAACATAAATAATAGTAAATAACTGTAAATAACTGTAAATAATTGAAAAGGCTATAATTAACAGCAAATAATTGCAAATAACTGAAATAGAATAGCTAAAAGAAAATAGACTGGAAAGCAAGTCCAATATCTAAAAATAAACTGTAAATAAACTTGCATATAAGTTATCCCAAAATTGTAGAAAAACTACAACTATTGGAAACCCTATTATTTTAAATTACTTAAAAATATAAAATAATTACTTAAACACTCACCTGTGGTCCTTAGCTATTTTCCTTGGCCTTCCCGGATCCACTTGTAGGGTATAAAATATTTTAATTAAAAAGATCTTCTCCTTGGAAAAATATTCCTTTTAGGGTCCAACCTCAGGCAATGAACCCAGATGGAGAAAATCTGAATGAGAAAAATAGCTAGATCTAGGGTCTTATTTATAGTGTCACTTGTGGATCTCAGGCCATTGGATTTGAAAATTAAATCTGGTGCAACCACGTCATAGGCTCGCTGGGAACCGTCGGATGGAAGCACGAACGCACAAGATCGGATAAAAATCGAAAAACACGTCATTCGTTCACCTGGACGAAAGTTCGTCCAAATACTATGGCGGGTCGACCAAGGTGTCGACCTTTGCATGAGTTAGGTCGACCTAGCTAACGGGAGGGTCGACCTGACCATATATTTTTTTCCTTTGTTTTCTTGTTTGTAACGTATCTCCTTCGTTTTAACTCGGATTCTGACAATCTATATATGAAAATTGACTAGAAAATTACCACAGACACAATGGTGCAACTCCCGTGGCTCAATTCTGATAATTTCACAAAGTTATTTTATTATCTAATTAATTCATTAATTAATTACTATTGCTTAAATTTTGGGTTGTTACATTATCCCCTCCTTAAGATATTTTGTCCCCGAAATCTCTAAGGATAGAAGAATGAAATAAATATTTTCAACCAAGTTTTACAACCAACTACTCAACCATCATCCATTACATCCATTGTCCTTAAGTTTTTCTAATGCGATTCATGATACATATGCAATTAGTGTAGTGTCAATATCCCGAATTAATGCAAAAGATTAGGCGGTCCACTGATTCAGTCGACCTTCTTTTATGTAATCATGTTCGTCACATGTATCCAAATGAATGCAAATTCCCTAATGATAACTGATAGTTCTATATGCATGCTACAATCATCATCCAAATGCAACAATCATGTGATAATCATCCATTTATAACAGCCATGGAAAATAAAATAAAAATGAAAATGTGCACACATCTATATGCATATGCTCCAGTGTCCTAGTTAGGCCGATCCGTAAGAGATAATAGTGCCTAGTGTAAGTATATGCGTCCATTAGCATCCACTAGCAACCACTTGAAATCACTAGTATCCATCATACATAACAAGTTCTAGTAACATGTTTACATCAAATCCTACCATCCATAGGTTAAATCCTAAGTTCTACCCTCCCAAAGGATAATAAAGGAAAGAACATATTCAAAACTAAAGATGGAAATAGGAAATTCAAAATTTATTATCAAAGAGACGTGGATAAGAGGAACTTATTCTTTCCTAATCAAATCAATCTTCTCCGAAGTCTCTCTAACCATGTCGGGACCAAGTAGTAATCTCTCTGTAGACTCAAACCAACACGAATGCGACTTGCACGGTCTTCCATAAAGAGCTTCGAAAGATGCCATTCCAATGCGAATTCCACTCAAGGAAGACGCTCCTTCCAAGTTCCTCAAAATCATGAATACACATCCTCAACCACGTGTGTCTCACTATCTTACTAATATCTCCTTATTATTCTTCTATAGTTTATACACATCAAGAAATAATTCTAGGTTCTCACTAGTGTCCTCTACACTCTACAGAAACTTCTATTATTACTTCTAAAAGTAATCACTGCTATCTCCTTCATCGCCTTACACTTTTTCCATCATACCTAGAAAATGATTCCTATCTACTCCACATTTGAAAGTTTAGTTTGGTATTTATCATTCCATTTCAAAAATTAAAGCTTCTAAACTTTTAAAATATCAAATCCCAAAATTTTTGTCTTTAAAAGTATAATTTTCAAATTTCCATTAAATTCAAAGGTACTTAGTTACTTAAACATCTTATCTTTCTAGACTTGCATCCTTACAGCCTTTTTGAATTTACATTATTCCCCAAAGCTAAAGAGGAAAACTTACAAATTCTAAGTTCAAAACTTATTCCTCTTCTTCTTTTAAAGACCTTTACAGCTTTCCATAAAATTTGGATTTTTAAATTTAACTGTTACTAAGTTTTTCGCTTCCATAAACTTATTTACTTTTTCACCAGACCAATTTTCTTTAAAATGTTCTTACATGTTTTCAAAACATTTTCTTTTCATAGATTTTCAATTTTGCAAAAACTGGAGTAGATAAGAATAATTATTTTCCAAACCTAACCTTGGAGGAGTTTCTAACTTACTACAAATCGGGACTTTCTATAAAGGCTCTCTATGATATCTCTCCTAACTAACACTGTCTCTAATTACTACACTTCTTATTACACCTAATGGTTTTATACCTTAATATACTGGAACTACTTTCTTTTATAAGAAACTATTATCGTTAAAACCTTCTATGAATCCTTTAAAAGAGGACTTCGTGTTTATGTGAAATTACAAGGAGCTTATTTTATATTTTTCGAAATAGGCTATACAAAATATGGTGCTTCCCATACCTTGTATATCTCTTTCACGTATTCCTTATAACTTGCACAAAACATCTTTATTTTTGATTTGGTTTTATAGAAAATTTTATCATTATTCATTTCATTCCAATAGATTAAAGTATGTTTAATCTATATTCTCTCACAATAGACAATTTCTATGAATTTTATTAATTTCCAAATATTTAACTTACACTTTTCTTTTAAGGAAAACTCATTTTCAAAACTGTTTTAATATATCCATAACTAGAAAACATTTCCTCATACTTATTTAAATAATAAGTGTACTTACAAACCACTTTTTATTATACTAAGAAATTATTTTCAAAATACATTCTTATTTGGGTCAAAACAGATGTTGCATAATACACCGTTACTACAACCCAAAAATACGTGTATAGATTTAATTAAAATAAATACTAATAAATCTCACATACTATGTAAAAACATTTCCCTTAGGAGTCACCTACTATAACAATAGTGTTATAGTCTATGCTCCCCCTATTTTTCACGAATATTACAACAATAAATGATGTAACCTATGTTTACGATACTTAATACACTCTAGGTTTTTATTTTATTTTTTAAAATCTTTGTTTACCAACAAAGAAACTAGCGAGCTATATATGCTCTATAATTCTTCAAAAAGAATTTCACTTTTAACAAAATCATATAAAAACCAATTTAAATCTCATACCACTTTTTTTTCAAAAACCCAATAATTACTTTCTAAAAAATATTGACAATTATACTTTTCAATTCTAACAATTTCATTTTATTGGGCTAAACATAAAGTGGATTTTCTTCTTACTATCCTAGGAGTTCCCTTCCTAAACTTTGATAATCTCATTTCCTTACTAAAGTATTTTGTTCATATTCCTCTTTTATGTTTATATTTATTCCAAGGCACTACCGTTAAATCCACTTATCTGAAACAATTATAATTTTTGTAATTACCTACAGACGGGCTTTCTTCTTTTCAACTGAATCTATTGTACATCTCCAATCTTTGCCTACCACTCTTTGGATTTCCACGAACCTAACCTAAATGTACAAACCCGTTTGTCAAACTCTTCCTATGTGTTGACCTTCTCTATGCCTTAAGAAACGCACTTCCTTACGCCAAAAGTGACACTTCAAGAATTTTGCCTTCAACTAATGAACGTGAAGTGTATGAAGAACCTCCTCTAGATGAATAGCATGCTCTTCCATACTCTTGGAAAACACCAAAATGTCATCCATGAACACTACCACGAACTTATTTAGGACATCTCGAAAAAACACGGCTCATCAAATCTACAAAATATGCTGGGGCATTGGTTAGCCCAAATGGCATAACCAACCACTCAAAGAATCCGTCAGGTGTCCTAAATGTTGCCTTATCGATGCTATCATCAGCGACTCCAAGCTGATGAAATCCAGTAGCTAAATCAAGCTAAGAAAATACTGAAGAGCCAACCAACTGATCGAAAAGATCATCTATCCTAGGAAGTGGATAATGGTTCTTCTTAGTAAGCTTATTCAACTCCTTATAGTCTACGCAAAGTCGAAGGGAACCATCCACCTTTGTAGCGAAGATGACTGGCGCTCCCCACTCAGATATGCTCCGTCTGATGAAGCCTTTCTCCAATAGCTCACTAATCTGCTTACTTAACTCCTTTCTCTCCCTAGGTTCCATGTGTCTTACAAGTAATGCTACTGGCTCAGCATTGTCATTCAAATAGATTCTGAAGTCGATCTCTCTCTTAGGGGGTAGTCCCCTAACCTTCTTAAAGACGTCTAGGAAATCTCTAACGACTGGAACTAAATCTAGCTCTCCTAGTGATCAAGGGAATAAAGAAAGCTCAACATGACTGACCCCTGTGGGTCCCAAGAAACCTCGAGAGTCCTACTACTGCATGTCTCTAGTCTAACGACTCTCCTCTCGCAGTCCAATATCGCTCCATAAGTGGGTACCCAATCCATCCCCAAAATCATTCCATACCCCGAAAATCCTAATACATAGGCGTCACAGTCAAATTCTACGTCCAATATGAAAGTTTTCAAACCCCTACAAATCATGGATAAATGTGCCGATCTTCATATGAGGTTTGAAACAACTATGGGGTCTACTACTAAAGAGACATCGAAGTGCAAACAATCGACTAAAAATGAAAGAGTGTGAGGCTCCAGAATCAAAAAGAGTCCGAATAGGAAAATCCGAAATAGAGATCAAACCTACTATAGAGACTTTCCTACCTCTATCTGGTTTACTGCTAGAAGGTGCTGCATCCAAAGCCTGTACTTGCACTGTAGGTGCGCCTGCTCTCAACCCCGTTCTCTGAGGACAAGCTCTACTAAGGTGACCAGGCTATCCACAACTATAACACCTTGCCTTCATCATCTTATTCTTACAGTCCCTTGCATAATGACCAACCAGTCCACAGCTATTGCATTTCCCGCTTTTCTTGATCTGCTTCTAAGGTCCTCCTTCTTTCCTCTTGTCCTTATCCTTCTTGTTCTTCCACCATAGCTACTTAGAGCTTTCTAACCTAGGAACTTCATTAAGATCTCTCTTCAACTGCCAAGATGCAGGCTGAACTCTCCGTCGGTCCTTCAATCCTAACAACCTACACATTTGCTCCGTATCCTTTAACCTAGCTCGTGTCTCCTTGAAATTCTCTGTGCTAGAAAACATTCCGCCTCCTAGACTAGCGAAGTCCTTGCATGCCTTAGAAAAAATGGCTGTTGTAGGTGGATTGATGGGATTTCCACCCGCTAGTGCTAGATTGGGCGCTTGCACCTCTGGTGTCGTAGCTTGAAGGTATATACAAAACCAGCCTGGGACTGGGATACCCTTTGGAATATTAGGGGCATTCGCCATTCTATGCAAAGAAAAAGAGAACTTAGGCTCAAAAGAATCGAAAGAAGATTGAACTGGACTTTGAGGGGATTTTTATAAAACTCTTTTATACTTGAAATTTTTTCCTAAGAGTTTCTTTCTGAAAAATAATTTTAAAACAAGTTATTTTGAAAAATACTTTACTTTTTAAAACTAATTTTTAGGAATCCTGCAACCTTAGGCTCTGATACGAAATGAAACACCCCACACCCCTTAGTATACCCAAAAAAGGCACACTAAAAGATGTGGTGCGTTGTAAGTATAGCTAAAAACTTACGGAGACTAAGATTCATACGAAAAAATAAATAAAACAAAGGGAACAATTAATACAATAACTTATTCAAAATCAAAATCCATAAATACTTCATAAAACCAAATATGTCTCAAAATATCAAATATCCATGTCTAGTGAAAAACATTATCTCAGTCATAACATCAAAGTACATAAAATAACCATCCCTCTCAAAGAAAAGTACCAGTACATCAAATGAAATAAAAACTGAAAAAGAAGGAGTAGAATACATGAAGAAAATCTCTGCAGGTGAACCTCCAAGAAACTCTAAAATCTACTATCCCTGCCTCTGGTGGCCTATGAGGGAGTGGAAAGGGAAATAGAGGAGTGAGCTAGACTAAAAGTCTGGTGAATGAAAGTAATTAATAGTATTCTCAAGCAAGATAAAGATAATAGACTTTGCAACAGTTCTAGTATAAAAGGAAATAAAGGAAAAGGTAAAGCTGGAATAAAATACGGTTAAATTGTTTGTTTTACTTATAGTTTGATTGGATTGTTTGCACTTTTCTAAAACTGCTTTGATTAGGCTGAAATCCCAATCCTATTTTAACTAGCCTGAAGTCCTAATTCTACCCTTTGATCGGCCTTCTATCTCTGTTGTGCCACTGTGAGCTAGTCCCATCCTATGAGTCCCACAGCAAAAGACACATGTTTAGCGCTTGGAACTCAATAACGACTTCTTAGCCAACACTAAGGCCGCACGCTCGACCACCATAAGGCTCGCGCTATCTGTTGCTCCCTCTTTTGATCTCTTATTTACCATAGCTCCAGCATAAGCATGCCCTAGCCTCACCTCTGCTATTGTGAGACCACCTGTGTCTGATTGAAGGGAATGCTGTTGGTACGGGTCCTAACAAACAAAATCTAGTTGCGTTCCTTGCCCAAATCCCCTTGATTTGAGCTTCTATTTATTGACCACTTATTTACCATCACTTCAGCATAAGTGTGTCCCAAGGGAAATGCTACCGGTACGGGTCCTACTTTTATATTTTCTTATTAACTTAGTATAAGCCTGTTTAAATAAGCCTCTACTATTATCCTTGCTATATTTTCTTATTAACTTATTCTAAGTTTTAAAAATAATCCTTTTCTGTTTTCTCAAATTATAACCTGTGTGTTATAATTTTGCTTATTTACTTAACCCAAGGTCTAAGTTAAAAATATAAGCTACTTCTTGCTATTTCTTCTATTTTCTCTTTTTAGTTATAATTACAGTTTATAACTATGCTTGCAATTATCTTAAATTAGCCCATTTCAGTCTAAGCCCAATTTATTACAGTTCTTCTTATTGTACATCCCATTTTCTGTAAATTCAGCGTTCTTATAATTTTAGTCCATATTAACGTCTTATTTTCCATTATCTAATCCATTCACGTAAAAAGGAAACTAAAAGAACATTTACATAATAAATCCTAATGTAGAATAGATGTAAATAAAACGTAAATAATAGTAAATAACTGTAAATACTGTAAATAACTGTAAATAATTGGAAAAGATATAATTAACGGTAAATAATTGCAAATAACTGAAATAGAACAGCTAAAAGAAAATAGACTGGAAAGCAAGTCCAAAATCTAAAAATAAACTGTAAATAAACTTACATATATGTTATCCCAAAATTGTAGAAAAACTACAACTATTGGAAACCTATTATTTTAAATTACTTAAAAATCTTAAACAATTACTTAAACACTCACTTGTGGTCCTTAGCTCTTTTCCTTGGCCTTCCCGGATCCACTTATAAGGTATAAAATATTTTAATTAAAAAGATCTTCTCCTTGGAAAAATATTCCTTTTAGGGTCCAGCCTTAGGCAATGAACCCAGATGGAGAAAATCTAAATGAGAAAAATAGCTAGGCCTAGGGTCTTATTTATAGTGTCACTTGTGGATCTTAGACCATTGGATTTGAAGATTAAATCTGGTGCAACCACGTCATAGGTTCACTGGGAACCGTCGGATGGAAGCACGGACGCACAAGATCGGATAAAAATCAAAAAACGCGTCATTCGTTCACCTGGACGAAAGTTCGTCCAAATGCTATGGCGGGTCGACCTAGGTGTCAACCTTCGCATGAGTTAGGTCGACCTAGATGATGGAAGGGTCGACCTAAACATTTTTTAACTTTGTTTTCTTGTTTCTAACATATCTCCTTTGTTTTAACTCGGATTCTGACAATCTATATATGGAAATTGACAAGAAAATTACCATGGACACAATGGTGCAACTCCCGTGGCTCAATTATGATAATTTTACAAAGTTCTTTTATTATTTAATTAATTCATTAATTAATTACTATAGCTTAAATTTTGAGTTATTACATCTTTGCTACCCCTCATGTGGGAACGCTGGGCATCAAAGCCTATATGCCAAACCTACTACAACCATACTGGTACCAACTACTGGGATAGCCCATCGACTCTCCACAGCTGCATCCCTATGTAGACTAAGTAAGTCTAGGAAAATACCCCTTTTAATTACTTACTACCTCCTTTTTGGATAAGAACATAACCCAATTCCCAAGAAGGTACTGAGCCATTTAATACTTCAAATCTGAGGCGAACCCCCAAACATATTTTTCCCTAATCTATCAGCAACGTAGATCCGTTTCCTACGGGTCCTATGGCTGGGGATGTCCCATATCAGTAGTAAGTGTACATAACTGCTGGTAGCCTCTGAGTGAAGGGCATACTTCAATTGTGTAACTCTACTGACCTCGCGTCCCAAACCGCTAAATCAAATTAGTTATCCTAGTTTTAATATTGGGCAAAACCCACTAATCTTTGTTTGCATATTGAAGGCTATATAATTTACACTAATGACAATTGTACTGCCTTATAATATTTAATTACTACCTAACATGTTTATTTACTTTTTCTATAAATGTCACTTTGTTCGAAATAAATGATTTCTATCTTAAACGGATACTTCCAAAAACATTTATTTATTCATTTCAACTTTACATATTATTCCTTCAATATACATCCAAAATTAACCTACCAATTTCATTAAATGGCCCTATTTAATCCACTTATAACCTATTTAAATTCTTGTAACTCCCAATTTATTGTACATTTATTGCCTATTCATTTTTGGAGTTACAATCTTTCTATCTATATTTCCTAATTAATCCTACCATTTATTACACGATTGATTCTAACGTTCTAATTATATCTAATGTGAATATTAACATATATTACGTCGTATTAATTATGTTTTTCTTTTGAATGTTTAGTGCGGTTATACATGTTTATGAATTTATTACACCTTATACGCAATACATCAATGAATCTCTGCCTTTGATACCGTCTCACCTCTAAACTCCATCAATATACATACATAAGTTGGAGTGGGTCAGACATAAGTCTGGAGAGTGAGCCATGCTCTACTCTACATATACTACAAAACTAATGTTATAACATGATGCGTGTTTATCGTTCAGCCACCATATTCTGTCACCACGTCACATCTGACTGTCTTACACATCTAATTGTATCACATCATATCTATATGGATTCACACCCTGGTCCGACCTCATGTCCTACAGAGTCGCCTATTGTCCGCCATCACCTAATTCTCGTATATGACTCACTTCCCTGAACCACTCAAAGCATACAGGAAAGCCTATTGTCCTCGTGCTACCTAATTGGACTCACATCCTCGTCCACCTGTAGCATGTATGGTCGCTTAACATCCACCTCCTCCCCTAGCCACCGAAGCACTATAGGGGATCAAATCGTCATGCTTGAACCACCTACTAAGTGTCATATGACCGCATTCATATCCATATACACACACTGGGTCGTCCACCTATGCCCCATACTCGTTCCCATCCACATTCATCGTCGTATCACATTTACATATCACAACACATATACATTTCCACTTCAAATAACAATCAAATCATTACATCTGTTTGTTCACTCCCTAGCACATCATCCATCTCTTCTCCAGCCTTGGATCACCTTCCAAAATACAAGAGAAACAAGAGTCGAATCGTTCATCATTTATGTATATAGGCCTTTATGTCCCAGGTTCATACTGACAAAATAACAGTCATCGGTGGATTGGTTGGCACGACCAGTGCACTAGTGTACATGTTTTCTATAACCTCCAAATTTCGGGATTTTTAGTATTTCGTCGTTGTTTCTACTTCCGACTGCCACCGCTTTGCTTTTGATCGTCAGGGAACGTGCCTATATTCTGGCCTTAGATTCTTAAGTCGAATTATACCATTTATTTCATGAATTATATTGTAAAATCTTCAGAATTTCAATTTATTACTAAACCTAGTTTCTAAGCACGTATTTCACTTGGATGCATCCCAAATTCCTTTAATTTCAAATTCAAGTTATTTATACATGATTAACTACAGTACTATAGACTACAAATCATCTTATCGCATCAAAATTGCATTGTAGGTGGAGAAAAGCATGGATTACTCACAGAACTGCATATTCCTATTCAATTCCTTGCCGTCTGGGCTGTTGGATCTCCTTTCTTCAGATTTCTACCTCTAAATAAATGTTGGATTATAGCCTCATATGTTAGGTTCGCGATGCTTTTGGTTTCATTCGATTTGAGTGAGATATCTTAATTTGATTACAAGTGGTTTAAAGAGGGATGAAGGAAGAAGAAAGTGATATAGGGTGGTAGTTTTTGAAATGAGATTACGTGATTTCAGTTTTAAGTAGTTAGAGGGAAAAACTACATGTCCGCCCAATTTCAAAACTCAAATTCAAACCGTTTAGCGCCCACTCAATTCGATGATGTTTTCAATCATATCTTCTTTAGACAGACTTCAAAGGAGGCAAACCAAGATACTATGTGAATCATAAAATGGTCTCAATGGCACAGGTTTCATCGTAAAAATTCCAAAATCTAAAAATAACCATTTTGCCCCTCCTTAAATTTAATTTATTTAATTAATTGAAAATTCCAATTATTATCATATTATCACATTATTAATATTTAATTAAATATTCCTCAAATTTTCGGGGTGTTACAAATTATATGAATGGAACTTGAACCAAATTACCAGTGAAGTTAACTCACTGTAAATTAAAGAGAGGTTATACTCACATTCATTACTGTTAAATCCTCCTACTATCATTCAAATTCCACCTTAGCTTTCATCATCTTCAGCTTTTATCACCTCAACGTTGTCGCCATCCCACATCGTGTCCTGACCTTAAACTGATAGCACCCTCCATAAGCCACCATCAGTAACCGCACTAGAACCATACCCCAACACCTTCATGCTACCATCGTGCCCTGACTCCTGCGCCGAACGTGCGCACCTCCACTCCCCCAAGTCGCACGGGCTTACAGAATGCCATCGTGCACCTATACTAATCGAGCTCCCTTCCCTTCATCACATGCAAGAGCCTAGACGGCCTCCCGTAATATCGTCGACGTTGCCATGGTCGCATCTTTGGTTTTCGTTTCTCTATTTTTCTATTGATGTATGAATTAATTTAGGGCATAAGAAATAAGGGGAGAGTGAATAAAGTGAGATAAGGATGGAGGCATATGAGTAGTGGGTGTTTGGTCCAATAAGAGTAAAGCATGATTTTAATTTTTCTTTTAAAATAAAAATCGATACCCCTATAAGTCATGAACCAAAGTAATTTTTACTCGTTACAAAATCGACTTGAGACATTTTTCCAAACATTTATTTCATTTTTGTAATGATTTTTCAAAATATCACCTTTTAAATTTTAATAATTATGAAATATTTGTTTTATTTCCCTAACAATTTCAAATTTTCATAATTATTATTTATTTTTCCAAAATAAATTTCCCGATAAATTTTGGACTTTAAAATATAATTCAAATTTCAAATTTGAATTTTAAATCAATATTCTCCTTTTATTATCAAATAAATCCAAAATTTTAATTTATTGAATTAAATTCAATAGAATATCCAAAATAACTTTTTAACTTTATTTATCCATATAAAATACTTATTCAACATTTAAACTTGGTTTAAATTTAAATTCCAAATTGTTATATTCAAATATTTGAGTTTCTAATTCGTATGTCCAATTAAATTCCCAAGAATCCATTTTAATCTATTTATTTTATTTTAACTTTGAGTAGATGTCATACCAATGATGTCTTTATCCTATTCCATATTAACTCCATATTCTCAAAAGTGTCTCTAACCATGTTTGGTCTAAGTATAATTCCATTAGTCGCCTCCCACTAACAAGATGGGGATTTGCAGGAACGTCCATACAAAGCCTCGAATAATGCCTATGCTCGCTTAATAGCTAGTATTATAAGTAAATTGAACTAACGACATATGATATTCCCAAGCTCCACCAAAATCAAAACTGCATGCTCTCAATAAATCTTCTAGCAATATATTTACTTTCTTTGTATGTCCCTCCATCAATAGGTGATAACTAGTGTTTTGATTCAACTCAATACCTAATGCATCCTAAACGCTCTTCCAAAATTCATTGGTAAAAGTGGATCTTTATTGCTAACAATACTCATCGAAACTCCATAAAACCAAATTACTTCCTTCACATAAAGAGTAGTCAACGATGTTGTTATCTTCATACTCCATATAAAATGAAATGGGCACATTTGGTCAAACAGTCAATTATCCAAATCCTCTTTCTCCCCCTTTGGCTCCTTGGTAATCCTTATATGAAATCCATCGATATGTGCTCTTATTTGTATTATGGAACATCTAGTGGAAGTAATAGTCCAATCGGCTTTATTTGCTTAGCCTTGACTTGCTGACAAGTCAAGCATTAAACAATATACTCTATAACCTTTTGCTTCATTCTAGGCCAATGGAAAACCATTTTCATGTTTTTACACATACCTTGTCACCACCAGGATAAATAGTCATCCTAGGAAGGTGATATTCAAATGATACTTCATCAGTCAACTTGTTGGTACATCAAGCACTACTCTCAAATGCTGCTTATGTTCATCTGCGCTTCTCGAATAAATTTATATGCGTATCAGGTATATAAATTCTTAAATATATACATATTTTTAAATATACAATGATATATGTATATTGTTTGTATACACATATTAATAATACGACATATATATAGTTTAAACATACACGCACACATATTATATTGCCACTTATATATTTATATATGTATAAGAATAGTCGCATAGTATACAAATAAAATTTAATATGTATATTTAAAATTTGCATGACTTAGTAAAGAATATAAATTCGAATTAAAATTAAAAATTAAAATTTTCTAAATTCAAATCCAGTTTCGACTAAGTTAAAGAAGTTTCAAAATTTAAATTTTAAATCAAAAGACCAATTCAAAATGTCTTAGATTTAGAATATCAAAACAAACATCCATAAAGTTGAAAATATAGATAAATTGATTCTAAAATATTATACATGTGTATATATATATATATATTGTGTTTATTTGTATTTGCAATGATTTATAACTTGAAACAAATCAAAAGCTTGCATTTAAATTTCAATTATTGAATAAAATCATATAAACATGTATTTAGAAATACATACATACATACATATACATATCATGGATAACGACATATTCAAAATAAGATATGAAGAAATACCATAATAGATATAGCCCTTTGTGACATCTTGATCTATAAATAGCCTCTTAGATTACTTGAATCGCCACTCCATGTTGTCAGGATCAAATGGACCACTTTAATTTAATTTTACTTGATGTTGTATGGGTGAAATAGAGTTTGATAAAGGGAGAAGGAAGCAAGGAGTTATCGGTCAAAAAATGAAGAAGGAGGAAGCAAGAAATGAACGTGGAAGGTTTGGTATTTAAAAAGAAATGAAATGACCTTCCATCTTCCTCTCTTACAAACTGCTAACTAACTCTTAATTATATTAAATTCAAATCTAACAGATAGACTATTTCTCTTCCTTGTTTAACCGACCATACATGGTCCTCTATATGGACGAAAATATCACAAATCCTTTTAAGTAATTAAATACATTTAGAGCCTGTTTGAATATATATAGATATCGTATATTGATACGTGTATATATTTTTTCTATACACATCCAAATATTTACTAATAACACCTAGAAAATTTCTAAGAGCTACCCCACTTACCAATAACACCCCAAACATCAAATATATTAATAATTAGTATTTCTTAGATATTAGTTAATTTAATTAATTTGTAATACATTACAAACTAATTAAATCATGCGGTATTTCATAGATTTCGAAAATACATTGTGTGACTCAAGGGTGTGAATTCAATCAGAGATTAATGCCGAACATTTCAAATATTAACATTCACATACCTTAGTTAGTGGTGTGGCAGTTTGGTCAAAATCGCTTACATATCTCTTTGGAAAAATCATATTCTACATCGCCTTAGGCAATACCAATAGTGATAATAATTTACACACGTTCTCTTCGTTAACACTACATCACTTTCGAATATATGGAGTCTGGTATTGGTCAAAACTTCAATATTATCCACATTCAACTTGATCAGTTTATAAACAAAGTCTTTGGCATAATAATAATATTTATTATTAACTGTTTTATCTGGCCAGAGATTTTGACTTTGAGTTGACTACAATCGACCGTGACACTAACCTCATATAACTAAGGAGATAGATTATCTATTGAACAATGCATTACTTCCAATGCTTTAACTTGGACCCAAATATAGTCGCTTAATGGTCGCTATGGCATGATTTAACAATCAAAGTGGAGGATTCATGTTGAAGTACCATGGTATTCTCAAGTCGAGAGAATTGTGTAACATCGTCATACCATGATTTCCTATTTTACCTAGTTGTTATCAACCAACAGGAAACTCTCAGTCGAGCTATTCTATAGTTATCTAATAACAATAAGTATGTAACCCCTCAATGCCCGCATCAGCCATGAGTAATAAACTGCCCAACATTTGGAGAGTGTTATGTTCTCTGGTTTCAACATATGTATAGGTGGCCTTTCTCGAAACAACTTGACCAAGAAGATTTAAAACGAAATGGTATTTTATATTATGACTAACTACTCACGATTAAAACTATTTTCATCCACAATCAAATAACATTTTATTTAAGGATTTTCTTATTTATATACTTTAGTTAATTAGTTAATTAATTATATCCCAATATAACAAAGCATATAAAAGAAAACAAACACCTTTATTAAGAATATGACTTATTACAGAGTCAGATATATTTAACAAATTACATAATTTTCCTTAGGGAGTACCACAAACTCTCTCAATTTCCCACTTTCACTTGAAGCTAATTATGGATTACTAATCCCGTTCTTTCGATCGGTTTACTCAGAACTGATCGAGATTGTCCCTTTATTATAAAATATGTAATATTGTTTTATTATCTACTCCATCAATCAACACATCTCCATTGCTGATAAATTGATTTTATCATGTGGAATTTTTGGAGTATGTTTCTTAACTTCTTGTGAGCCCTAAGCTCTTTTACAATCTGCATTGTGGCATTGTTATCTTAAAAATGTTATAGGATTATATGAGAGAGTTAGTGGTATGCCCTAGAGACAATTATGTAATTTCTTACATTTATCTAACCTTGTAATCAATCTTGTTCGTAATAAAGGTGTTTGTTTTCTTATATATATATACTTTGATATTGTAATATAATTAATTAAATAATTAGTTTAAAGTATATTAATAAGAAAATCCTTAAATGAAATATTTTGTGATTGTAGTTGCAAATAGTTTTAATCATGAGTAATTAATCATAAAATAAAATAACATTTTATTTTAAATATTCCTGGTCAAGATGTTTCGAGAATGGATATCGATACGTCCTTTGAGACCAGGGTACATGACGCTCTATAAATGTTGGGTAGTGTATTACTTATGGTTATCGAGGGCACCAAAGGGTTACGTGCTCATAGTTATTGGATAACTAAGAAATGACTCATTTGAGAGTTGCCTGTTGGTTGATAACAACTAGGTTAAGTTCCCTCGACATGAGAATAACGTTGAACTCCAGTGTGAGCAATCCACTTTAATTCAAATTAAACCATGGAATGTCATCCATTGAATGACTATAGGTAGGTCTAAGTTGAAGCATTGGAGCAAAGCACTATTCTATAGAGAATTCGTCTCCTCGGTTGTACGAGATTAGTATCATGGTCAACTACAATCAACTAAAAGTAAAAAATCTTTGGCCAGGGTAGAATAGCTAATACTAAACGTTATTATTGAACTATTTATTTATGGATTGATAAAGTTGAATGTGGAAAATATCAGAGTTTTGGCCAATACTAAATTCCATATATCCTTAAGGCGAAGAGAACGTGTGCGAATTATTTTCACTATTGGTACCACTTAAAGTAATGTAAAATATGATTTTACTAAAAAGATATGTAAGTGATGAATTCGATCAAACTGTCACACCACTAGCCATGGTGACCTGCGAACATTAATATTTGAATTGATCAATGTTAATAGCTGACAGAATTCACACCTCCGAGTCTCACAACTATATTTGTGAATTCTTCGAAAAACCAAACAATTTAATTGGTTTATAAAGTATTATAAATTAATTAACTAAAATTTAAGAAATATTAATTGTTAATGTATTTGATGTTTGGAGTGTTATTAGTAAGTAGGGTAGCTCCTAGAAATGTTATAGGTGCTATTAGTAATTATTGGATGTGTATATAAAAATTATATATGTGCATATCGATATATGATATTATGTGTATTTTAGTACAATATAAGATATGTATTTGTTGTTTTATTAAGTAAATAATTTATATTATATGTATTTAATGCATATTAACTGCTCAAAATTATTTATCAGTATCATATTTATTGATTTTGCATACTTTTATAATCAATGATATTGAAAAAACATTTATATGTAAATTTGTTGTTAAATTATAAACATATTATCATTTCGAAATAAAAAACATTTTACATAAATATATATTTTTTATATACGAATTATATATATAATTTTATTTTAAATATAATACACTAAATTAATTTTAATACATTATGAATATATATATATATATGCATAAAATTCATATACATTATAAATATTTTTTCATGAATTCTTTATCATTTATTCATACGAAAATCAATTTTTAAATAAAAACACCAAAAAAGATAAATAAATCTAACTGGATTTAATACAAAAAATTGATTTTTCAAAACGCTAATATGGTCGAAACAATATACATGTGTATATATTTTATTTAATTATATATTTAATCATATAGCATCATTTTTTATTACAAATGATTTCAAATATTAGTGTGTGTGTATATAAGTATTTACATTCAAAATAAAAATATATTTGTGTATCTATATATATCTATATATTATTAAATATAATTCTTTACAAATTTAAAATTTAAAATTTAAAATTTAAAATTAAAATATATTTTATATATGGATCTAGATTTGAAATTTGAAATTTGAAATTTGAATTTAGAATTATATATATTTACATTTATAATATTATTTTTATATCTTTATATATGTGTGTGTGTATATATATAAATAATATTAGTTTTACAATATTGTATGCATATATAAATATACACACTAATATGAATATTATTTTATATCACATTAATTTATACAGAATTATATTAGACATCACATATGTATTTGGAGGGGCTAACTTGTCCATTGCGGTTTAAATTCTAGCACTTAGATACGGGCATGTTAAACCATGCACACTGTATATGTTGCACGTATAGGTACATGTGTATATGATATGCATGTACACATTATATAAAGTTTATATAATATTAAATCAAATCATTTTACTAACAAATAAAATATAAAATGATTTTATTTAAAATTAATTTAGATCATATCTAAAATAATTTTGTCTTCATAAGCCCAATAAGATCCAAAATGGTATTCTTTTTAAATTTATTCATTTAACCCACTACATGTTTGCCCAAATCCAACAATGGTATCAAAGCCCAATAGCCTATACGGTCTAAATTAGTTATGTTAAGACCGATTAATTAAGCTTATTAATTTAGTAAGATATCTAGAAAAGTAGTGTCTAGGCTAGGTTTGGGTGATCAAGTACTACACCCTACCTAGCAACCGGCCTGGCCCAAAAGGTGAAGTGATTACAAAGGTTATCCCTGATAGAAAAGACCTAATTTGAATTTAGGCCCTTGGGCTCATTTTCAAAATATGTTCTGAAACTAAAATAAAATTCTGATTTTTAAAGTTAAATTTAAAATAAGAAAAATATTTTAAATGTTATAATATGATTTTCAAAGTTGTTTTGAAAATTAATAATTTAATTTCTAAAATTTTAAATTATTATTTAGATTATTATATTAAATTAATTAATTACATAGTTAACTAATTACAATACATATATAATATATATAGTGATATATGTTACATTATCTTAAATTGTTTAAGGTGATGTAAGTATATATGAAATTTTTGAAATTAATACTTAATTAAAATTATTCAATTAAATATTAATTAAAAATTAAAATAAATAATTATATATATAAAGATATATGTGTATATCTATAAATGCTATAGTATACATATTCAATATAAAATGTTTAATTGAATAGTATAAAATTATTTAAAACGTTAATCAATTAAATTAATTAAATTATATTTAATTAATAATATTAATATAATACATAAGACTATTATATAAATTAAGTAACTTATAAAAGTTATATAATAATTAAAACATATAATATGAATGTATAAAAAAAGGTGGAACATTATGATACCCTAAATAAACTTAAAGGATAAATACGTACATATAATACGTATACTATGATTTCAAATGTGTTCGACACTCACGTGGATATTTCTTAAGAAATACATTATTCCATAAATCGATATTACTCAATTAAATATATTAAAGATTATGAATCTTTAACATAATATAAACTTGTCTTCTACCATTTATATATTAATAGGTTATTTATATACTCCTTAGTTATTTAACTTTCCTCAAGCTAGGGATGTTATGTGTAGCACTATTAACATATATAATATATAAAGGAAGATAACTGCACATATTTAAAGGTATGTGCATCTTAGGTCTTCGTGAAATGCTAGTTATGAGTGAGTAATCTCTCTTTGTTAGTTGAGCTTTCCTCAAGGTAAAAATGAGATTAGGATAAAGACCATAATGTTAGGTGTTGTCTATTATAAAATCGATAATGAGTTATTTATCATGTGCGGGTCTACGATTCGTTGAGCTTTCCTTAAGGTTAGAATCCCAAGCCATACGAGTCCCAACACCTATTAGTGAAGTCAAAAGACTTCTATGTTTTGTCTTAGAGATTGGAGAAACATAAAAGATTAGTGGGTGCTTATTAGTAATATGAAATGTGATGTTTAACCTTGCTAATATTCTAGGAATAACTACTATGAATAATGTCCTAATCTACTAAGTTTAAATTTGCAGAAAATGTCTACACCAAAGTTATTTTCTGAAAACGACAAACTCACTAGACCTAACCGCATAGACTAGCTAAAGGTAATAAAGATGGCATTAACATACGAACATCTATGGTCTTTAATAACCGAACCTCCAAGACATGGACCTGCTGATGATGTGGACGCCAAACTTAGACTAGCCTATAAAAAATGGGTTTCAGACCTAGAGACCACTCAAGTGACGTATTGTCTACATTAGACAAACCATTGTAGAGACAACACGAAAACATGAATGTCCATCAGATCTTTGATTGCCTCAAAGCTTTGTTTTGGGAACAGTCTCATTCCATAAGGTATGAACTTATGAATAAACTGTTTAATACAAAGATGATGAAGGGA
This sequence comes from Allium fistulosum, assembly GCA_030737815.1. Taxonomy (NCBI): domain Eukaryota; kingdom Viridiplantae; phylum Streptophyta; class Magnoliopsida; order Asparagales; family Amaryllidaceae; genus Allium; species Allium fistulosum. The sequence goes on along the minus strand of CM060908.1, from coordinate 633,103,088 downwards.
ATGAAAGTGGACGATTACATCCAAATGATGAAAGGCTATATTGTTATTGGACATTATGATAGACAACAAGCTACAAGTAGATCTAATCTTAGGGTCTCTTACTGCTCAGTTTGTGCCGTTTATATTAAATTGTAATATAAACTAGTTGAACGTAAGCCTCGTGGAGCTTCTTAATAAGTTAAGGTCAACTAAGTCTTCATATAAGGATCAGAATGCAGTGCTTGCAGTTAAGGTGAACACATCATCTTTGAAAGGTTCGAAGAAGAGAAAATGGGTTTATAAGATGAATAAGAAGACTGCTCCAGCCGATATGGGTGAATGTCATCACGGTCACAAGAAAGGTTACTGGAAATGGAACTGCCTTTAGTACTTAAAGAATTTCAAAGAGAAGAAATAGAATAGTTATGCTACTCCTATAGGTATATTTATGATTCAAAATTGTTTGCAATCTATAAATTATCTTGGGTTTTAGATACTGGATCTGGAACTCACATCTATAATTTGTTACACGTTATTAGGAATGGATGTCATGTGGCAAAGGGAGAGATGAGGCTTTAAGTTTCTAATGGATCTCTAGTAGATGCAATAACAGTTAGAGATTTTCATTTAAGTTTGCCAAATGGATTGGTTTTGATATTAGATAATTGTTATTATATAAAAGACTTCAATTATGGTATTATTTATGTATCTAGATTGTTTGGACCAAAAATTTCACAAACACCTGATCAAGTAGCCAACAAAGATTATAAAAGAAAAGAGATTAATATAGAGAAAGAAAATACAAATTTTTATAGTGATTCGGAAAATTCTCCGGCCTTTATCCACTTAATCATTTTATGTCGATTGTACTTTGCTTCTACAAAGTGGTTTTTACAACTCGGTCACTTATAACTCGGGTATGAGTTATGCAGAGTTTGGTTAAGAATTAGATAACTCAACTCGAATTGATTCAAAGCCAAGAAAAGATCCCCTTTCTAATGCATCTCCTCCTCTACTTATGGTTAAATACCATCGCCAAAATTGCCTAAAAACTCTCATCCACTTTCTCCACATCAGTCCAAAATTGTAGTGAAAAGATCATTGTCAAAACCACTAATCACCACAACTTGGTACCGAGTTGTGCTTACAACTCACTCTATTATCCACCTCCCAACTATGCTATGTTATCCACCAAAGTATACCTTGTGAATATAAGGTGTGTTGTATTCAAGAAAAAAAATCAGCATTGGTAAGTTATCAGCAGTTGTGCTCTCTATTTTCTACTCGACCAATCGTGGTGAATCATCTGGTTCCTTCGGATTTACCTGCAAATCAGAGGCCATTCTAAACCTATCATAGCTAATGGCTTAAGTCCTTTCCTGAGTAGTTAGTTATAAATCATAACTGTTCCACGTTCCCTTGGAATTTAATATATCGCATGTCACAAATCAAGGTTATCCCACGTTCGCTTGGGAATAAATTATCATATATCAGTATTAATATCCCCTGTGTTCTTTTAGGATTTAACTATCATGGGTAAGTCATATTTCATGCATTCAGGCATCATTAATCGTAGTTGTGAACTGCCACCGATTGGAATGTTACTTATAAATCGTTTAGTATCACCCAATATCCCATCATAAGTAAGTCCAACCGAATTGAGGCAATGACATAATCCAATAATCATTATCAAATTGTTTTAGAATCAAGAGGTATTCAAATCCTGAAGTATAATCTCTAATCCCTCCGGATCACATGATTACATACCTAGATTGAGCCCAATCTTCTCACTCTCCAACGAGAGGACCCAATATCTAAGTATGTCCATCGCTCACATTTCAGTGAGGGGATTCAATATCTTGTGCAAGTCCATCCGCTTGCTCTCTAAGAAGGGGACCTACACTTCAAGGTTTATTTCCCCATCTCTTCGATCGAGGGAATGATGTCCTATCTTCTTATATATCAGTTTTAAGGAATAACCAAGTTCTGTTGTTATCCCATAATAATACCAATGTTGGTTATCATGTTTGAATGATTTTCAAATCCAAATATCCATCATTTAACCATAGAATTCAAATCAGATGCATCAAGTAAAAATCAAAAAGTCTACTCTATTCAAGGATCCACCTGGGCCTTAACCCAGATCATGCCTTGGGATCAATTGAGATCCCGTACATGTGTTAGTAGTCCAAAATTAGTCCCTCGCGGTTTATTTAAAGCAAAATTAAATGCATGAAATAAATCCGACTCCATCCATCCCACTCATGGGATTATGATACCTGATCCCGATCCTCGGCTGCAGCCAAACATATTTGCCATAGGTGGTGGTCGCTCCTGCAGCACCATTGTGGTTTGATCTTTCACATACGGTTGTAGCTAATTACTCCAAACCTACTCTTCATTCAGACCCAGCGGATGCCTATATTCATTTGTCTCGTGCCCATCCAGATCATGAAATGTGCAAAACTTTCAAGACCTCCTCTGCCAATATGTGGGCTCACTCTTCACGGGCTTTCTATAGGGAATCTACCCTCTAGTATTCAAGTAGATCCTCTTTGGGGTCTCCTTTAATTCAATGTAAGAGGAAAACTTTGGTTTCCTTTTCATTTTCTTCGATTCTCTTAAGCCATCACTATTTTTTCACTTTCCTTTCTCCTTTTCGTATCCTGTCCTAGATGGTTCTCTATTGTCTATGGTGTTTAATTCAGTGCCCTAAATTTCAGCATCCCCCTAGCATAGATATATTTCGACTTGGCAGTAGAATTCCACTTAACCCACTAGTGGATCTCTCTCCAAAGTGATCTTGAAATCATTTTTACTTTTAACTCTAGAAACCACTGCCATCGGGACTATGTTTGGTCTAGTTCTGCACTGCAGCTACTGTTGTGCTGAATTTAGTCAAATAGCTTTGTAGAATCTCACCTGCTCTTTGTTTTACACTCGAATGTGTCATCACATTCCTCTGTCATGCTATATGAACTCTGAACTGCTTCATAAACTTCTCCACCAATCTAGCCCATGTGCTGATAGACCTATTCTTTTGCCGACGAAATGACATCGTTGCTAAATATGTCAAGCACAATGGGAAACACCATCCTATTACTTCCTCCGAAGCACCCAACACTCCCATATATTAGATATATCTCATTAAATGCATAGTTGGATCCATCTTTTCATCATACGGCTCCAAGGTAGGAAATTTGAAATCTGTTGCATTCCTAGCATATCAGATGTTTGGGGCGAAAGGGTTTCTATTTACATCCCCCAAACACCGATTTGGAACACTGCCTTGGAGTACTTGTCTTACCAACTCCGCTAAATGATCATCCTAATTCAGTTGGAATCTCTGAGGCTCAACGTACCTCTGATTTAGTTCTTCACTGTGCCCCTCATTCCCGTAGGAGCCTTCTATGCCTAACTCCTATGATTGTACATTTGTATTCCAATCTCTATTCCATGGCTCAATGTCATTCCTAGGCATATTCCTCCTTGCCAATTCACAAATTCAACATGCCCCTGGACCACACAACTCGGTACCAAGTTGCCTCAAGTCTGTACCGAGTTGTGGCACTTTCGAGCATTTGTTCTAACCTATTCTGGCCCCTCTCCTAGTGCATTTGTTTCACCTTTCGGCCTCCGATTTTGATTTCCACTAGTTTGGACGTCCTTTGCTGCTCCATCCTTCTGAAGATCCCATCATCGCCTCTTCCCTTGAGCCACTAGCCTATCTTGCATACCTATCATCATTCTTTTCATCTTCTCATTAATTACATAGATTGAAGGAGATTCCAATTTGATGACACCTCCTAGTTTCCCTCATGCCTCCACTTCCTCTAACAATAACTCTTGTAACAGTCCTTTTCATCTTCTCCCAATCAAATCTCAACTTCTTCTTAGTGAAAGCACTAAAATTATAAAAGAAAAGAGATTAAAATAGATAAAGAATGCACAATTTTTTATAGTGGTTTAACAAATTCTCCGGCCTATGTCCACTTAAACGTTTTCTACCGATTGTATTGTGCTTCAACAAAGTAGTTTTTATAACTCATCTCTTATAACTCGAGTATGAGTTATGCAGAGTTTGGTCAAGAATTAGATAACTCAACTCAGATTGATTTAAAGCTAAGAAAAGATCCCCTTCCAATGTACGTCCTTCTCTATTTATATATGAATATCATCACAAAAATCACCTAAAAACGCTCATCCATGTTTTCCACGTTGGTTTGAAATTGTAACGAAAAGATCGTGGCCAAAACCACTAATCGCCGCAACTCGGTACGAAGGTGTGCTTATAACTTGGTGTCGAGTTGTATGATTCATGTCCTTTTTTGTTTTCACTCTCTTTGTTTTCCATCTCCTAACTATGCTATGTTGACTTGTCGTAGGTCATGACTTAGTACCGAGTCGTATGGACCAATTTACAGTACTTTGTTTGTTTTTGGCTTTTTTCTTCGTACTTCTCCATTTTTCTACTTCGTGATGTTTTCCAAGCCTTTAGATCCATCTCTTTTACCTTTCTTTAGTCTAGTTTATCCGTTTGTGTTTGTTTTAAGACTATGGAAAATTTGTTGGTAACATAGATTGTCTAACACTGGTTATATATTTCACTGTGCTAATAATGTTATAAACATTATGTTAGATGGTAATAATTTTGCAATGGTATTTTAGGTAATGGAATTTATGTGATCATGTCTATGCTATGAGTAATTCTTCAAATGATGATATAAATAAAAACTATCTTTGGAATTATAGGCTAGGTCATATTACTGAGAAACGACTACACGAGGGTTTTCTACTGTCATTTGATTCAGAACCATTTGATATTTGTGAGTCGTGTCTCAAAGTAAAAATGTCCAAACACACCTTTAGTGGGAGCAATGAAAGATGATAAACTCTTGGGTCTCGTACATAGTGAGGTGAGTGGCTCAATGCCTATAATTACCAAAGATAATTATTGTTATTTTGTAATCTTACAGATGGTTTCCTAGGCTAGGATATGTCTATCTTATGAAGAAAAAATCAGATGTTTGTGAGAAATTCATTGAATATAAAATGAGGTTAAAAATCAGATGAACCAAAAGATTAATATACTTTGTCCCGATCGAGAAGGTTAGTACGTTGGATAAGAGCTCAATTGTACTTAAATGGTAATGGGATTATCCCTCAGGTTACTCCACCTTGTACTCCAAGTGTTCTAGAACAAAGAAGTTGAACCTTATTGTTTCCACACACACTGTCTTTTTATAAAAGGAATTTCTACCAAAACAAATTAACAGCAAAGCTGTAGATTTGGATGAGATCTAAGAAACTAACACAAAGGCTGAACTAGTGGGAGAACCAAATTCACGTTTATATAAAAACATGCAACCTATTAGAAGATCTAGTAGGGAATCTCGCGTAGAGATACTACGGTTTTCTCGTGGATGGCGAGAAAGAGGAAAACTTCTTAGATGATGACACTCCTTTATCATTCCAACAAGCACTATAGAGTAAAAGAATCTGCACTTTGGCTTGGAGCTATGAAATTCGAAATAGATTCCATGTATGAAAACAAAGTATTGACTTTGGTTGACATACCCGAAGGGATTAAACCTATCAGATGCAAATGGATTTAAAAAAAGGCTAAATTCAGATGGACAAGTGGAGACTTATAAAGCAAGGCTAGTTGCAGTAGGATTTTTGTAAAATTTAATGTATTTAATACGGTTGAACCTTTTCGCACGCAGCAATGCTTAAGTCCATTTGGATAATGCTAGTTGTAGCTGCGTTCTACTACGAAATATGGCAAATGGACGTAAAGATGACATTTCTAAATAGTGATTTTGAAGAGATTGTTTATATGTCATAACCTAAGGGCTTCAAGGTCAATGAGAGTGAGGGCAGGGCTTGCAAGCTGTTATGATCCATTTATGGACTTAAATAAGCTTCAAGGAATTGGCAAAAGTGTTTTGATAAAGTGATTAAATAGTTTGATTTTTATCATAACACAGAGAAAGCGTGCATGTGCCGAAAGGAACATGAAAATGCAATCATGTTCTTAGGTTTATATATTGATGATCTTCTATTGATTAGCAATGATATTTCATTATTACAATCAGTGAAAGCTTGGATTTCTAAGAGCTTCTTTGTGAAGGATTTGGGAGAAGCAACATATATACTAGGTATAAAGATATATAGAGATAAATCTAAGAGGCTGTTGGGATTGTCTCAATCCCTGTACATTGATACAATACTGAAAAGTCTAGTATGGAGAGTTCTAAGCTTGAAAATATTCCAACGCAACCTGGAATCTTCCTATCTAAGAAGGATGCTCCTTAAATTGATGAGGAGAAAGCACGTATGAAGAGGGTACTATATGCTTTGGCAATCGGTTCCATAATGTACACTATGCTATGTACTAGACCGGATGTGGCATATGCATTAGGATGCGTAAGCCGATACTAGTCTAATCCTGGAGAAAAGCATTGAACGATCGTAAAATGTGTATTAAAGTATTTAAGAAATACTAGGGACTTATTCCTAATATACAGGAATGGAGACCTCCTTATGAATGGGTATACTGACTCTAGCTTTTAGAGTGATATCGATGATAATAAGTTGGTATTAGGTTACGTCTTTACTATAAACGGTAGGGCTGTTATTCGAAAAAGTTCCAAACCGGAATGGTAGCTGATTTCACAATGGAGGTCAAGCACATCATCCTCAATGGTGCATCAAAGGATGCGGTATGGATGCACAAGTTTTAAGTGAGGTAAAGGTGATTCTCGACATGGAGAATCCAATGGCATTGTTTTGTGACAACAATCTGGTGATGCAGATCGCAAAGGAGCCTATAGCATACAAGAAATCATGACACATTCTTTGAAAGTTCCACCTAATTAGCGAATTCGTTAAGAAGAATGGGGCTTGATACAAAGAGTATATACCAAGGACAACATAGTATATCCATTCATGAAGGGATTAGCTCAGTCAATTCCCGTCAAGCTAATCAAAGGGATGAGATTAATATTCATAATTAGCGCCAAATGCAAGTAGGATATTAATAGAGTTAAGGATATACCCTAGGGGAAATTCTGTAATTTATTGTAAATTATTAACTTTGTAATACAATCTCGTTCGAAATAAAAGTTGTTTTTTCTTTCTATTATATACTCATTATAATGTGTTATATTAATTAATTATTTAATATAAGTATATTTAATATAAAATTCATAAATGATGTTTTTTATGATGATAATTACAATGTGTTGTAATCATAAGCAATTTATCACAATATAATAAACACATCATTTAAAATATTCCCAGTCGAGATGTATCAAGGTTGGATATCGATACATCTGATGAGACTAAAGTACATAACGCTCTTCAAATGTTGGCAATGTATTATTTATAACTGTTAGGGGTACCAAGGGGTTACATACCGATAGTTATTCGATAACTATGGAATGACTCATTCGATAGTTTTTCTGTTGGTTAATGCAACTAAGGTCAAATAGAAAACATCGATGTGATAATATTACACAATTCTCTCGACTTGAGAATACTGTTGAACTTCAATGTGGAAACTCTGCTTTGATTATAGTTAAATCATGGCATGACGTACATTGAACTACCTTGGTTGGGTCGAGTTAAAGCATTGGAAGTGAAACACTATTCAATAGAGAATTCATCTTCTTAGTTTTATGAGGTTAGCATTAAGATCAACTGAAGTTAACTCAAAGTTAAAATCTTTGGCCATAGCAGTTCGATTAATAATAATTGTTAATTATTGAAACAAGGGCTTTGTATTTGGACTGTACAAGTTGAATGTGGGTGATATTGGAATGTTGACCATTACCAAATTCATAAGTCCTAATGTGATATAGTTTTGACGAAGAGAATTGGTGTAAATAATTGTTACCATCGGAGACCGCTTAACATAAGTAAAATTGGATTTTACTGAAACTATATAAGCGATAAAATTAGTCATAATGTCACACTACTGGCTAAGGTAATGTGTGAACGTTAATGTTCGAATTGTTGGATATTAATCGCTAACCAAATTTACATTCAAGAGTCACATAACCGAAATGTTGGATACTTCAACTACCACCTGATTTAATTGAATTATATATCTTTCAAATTTATTAAATTAAGTAATATTTGTGAAATATTAATTATAATTTTTTTTTGTTTTGTGTTGATCAGTATTGAAAATATTGCATGTATAAAAGTTATATATACATGTATCGATATACAACATCAATGTATGTTTGAATTTGATTTAAATGGGAAATATCCGACCTGGTTTGAAAATGGAATAGAAGCTCATAAGGGCCCAATAATGGCCGGCCATAGCTATTAGGGAGGAGGGGTTATTTTGATATTTATGGAGTTTGAACTGGTAAGAAAAGAGTGCATCTAGACCCACATTTTACTCTTTCTTTTCTCTCTTATTCAAACACCACTACCCCTCAGATTTTTTTGACTTTTGCTTTTCTCGTACCTCTACCTCTGGCCAAAAATCCTTACTGCCCTCTCCTCTGTATTTTCAAATTTAAAACACAAGTTCAAATTAAACAATGCAAAGGTACGTAGATCTTTTTTTCTGGTTGCACTTTATGGAGGGATTTGATTCAAATCTAAGAAGTTCTACAGATTCAGCATTCAAGGTGCTATTGTTAGGCCAAGATTGAGATGACACCCTAATTTACATTTATATACATATACATACAGACATATACATACACACATACACACACAGAGACATACATACATACATACATACATACATACATACATACATACATATATATAGATATATTTGTCCATTATTATGATTCATATGTAGTTAGATTGTATATACACACACACATATGCCCACATATCACAAATCCTTATATACATGTGTTGTAAGTTTGGAATATATATATATATCAACTATTATTATTATTTTTTCCATATATATACACATATATATGTATATGAATATTCTTTCAGCCATGTTTTAAAATGAAAAAATTCGAATTAAAATTGATTAAAAATATATTTTAAAAAGAAATTGATTTTTAAATTAAACAAATATTCATATGTAATTTTTTTTGGAAAGTAATTAGGCTAGGGGAGCCCGGCCCTTATTATTGATAACCAAAAATTTACATACACTCCGATCATGACTACACCAATATTGACATTTACAGGAAATATCAAAAGGAGAAAAGTTACAAATACCTAAAAGGGACATATAAATTGAGTATCAGTTCTGGACATCTTCTTTAAAATCCTTCGATGAATGGATTGATAGAGTTCCACATTCATCTTTTTGGAGTTAGAAAATATCCTATTATTTCGTTCATTCCAAACAGAGTATACAAAACATTTCAAGATCTTAAGAAGAGTATAAATTCTAGGCATCTTCCATCTAGTGGCCTTTTATATATTAAATCATTTTGTCTTGGAGTCAGATGAAGGATTATAAAATCTTCCATTGGCTAGGATTCGAGCCCAAATTATTCTGACATGGGAAAATTCAAAGAATAAGTGAATATTAGTTTCAGGTCTATCTAAACAGAGAGGGCAAGATAATAATCATGACTATATCCATCAACTTTGATTTGGTGTGCAATCCATTGGCCATTATCTTCCATAGTAATAATTTTTCCTTTGTTGTACTTTCCATCCTCCAAATGCGAGATGCCTATGGAAAAAATGTAGAATTATTTTGTAATACCTTATATACAAGAGCAATGGAATGTTTCTTGAGTTTGTGTGTCTAGAGCACACGAAGGTCAGATGAAGGTAAGGCGTTTGAGGAAATTATACTCCATAATTGTCTTACATAAAAAGAACTGTAGTATGGCAGTTCAACACAATATCCATCAATGAACCTTGAAGCTAAAGTATTAGGAGGGATACTAGTTTGGGCTCTTAATGAATGGTTCAGTAGATTTTCAAGAATTAAGCTTAGAAGAACCCATGGAGTATTCCAAAATTTAAGATCAGAAGTCTTCAGAGGATTACTGAAAGAATTTGAATAAAAGTATGAAACAAAAATCTTTATTATTTGATGATGATTATACAGAGAGTTTTTGTATTAGAGATAATGAGATTGTTACATTCTATTACAATAGAGATTACATTATATAGTGATACTATGTTGGGCTTTGGCCTAACAGCACTAAGCCCAGAACTGTTTTGTAAAGAAGGAACAAAGGCTGAGCCTTAGATCTCTAATCAACGGTTTCTGCTCTTCCTTATGTATTGATACAATATCTCTCTGAAACCATATTCTCATATGCCCCCTCAAACCCTACAGCGACTAGGGTTTGCGGCGATTCGTGTCTGAGAATTCTTATGCCAAGATTCGTGAAGAATTTAAGTTAGATCTGAGACCAAGTTGAAATACTAGTCAATTGTCATCTGAAGGTGGCAATTGATTAGAGATTCAGCAGCTGCTTATCTCAAATTCAGAGATTATGGCTTTTGATGGATAAAAGTTGACGCCTTTGTAATTCGTCTGCTCTCTGGTGAAGTGGAGAGTCAATAAACAGGAGTTCAGCTATGACTATACTGCTGCTTCAATGTTGAGTCGAAGCTTGCTTGCAAAATCGACATGGCTGTTCATATGCTTCTGGTATGTGAATCGTCATCAGTATTTTTAACCTTCAGTCTTTCTCTGAATCGATTGAAGTTGTTCTTTGAGAGGGGCTTTGTCAAAATGTCGGCTGTTTGGTAAGTGGAAGGTATGTGATTTACATGTAGTTTTCCTCTTGCTACTTGTTCACGAACAAAGTAGATGTCCAGTTCTACATGTTTTGTTCTTGAGTGTAGTACTGGATTGGCTGTAAGATGCACGACACTCTGATTATCAAACCAGATTGTTGTTTTGTTTTCAGTTTTGACTTGTAACTCTCCGAGTAGTGATTCAATCCACATAACCTCTGCTGTAGCGTTTGCTACACTTCTAAATTCAGCTTCAATACTTGATCTTGATCCAGTAGATTGTTTTTTTAGCACCATGATACTGGATTGTTACCTAAGTATATACAGTACCCAATTGTAGATTTTCTATCATCTGGGTCGTTAGCCCAGTCAGAGTCTGCATACCCATTGATGCTAATTGACTTGCTTGCCTCTAGTATTAACCCATAGTTAAGTGTTCCTTTGAGGTATCTTAATATCCTCTTAACTGCTTTCCAGTGAGTGTCTGTTGGGTTTTGCATAAACTGACTTGCTTTATTCACACTATATGCAATGTCTGGTCTGGTAATAGTAGCATATTGAAGTGCTCCAACAATACTTCTATATTGCCTGTCATTAAGTAATGCTTCTCCTTTGTATTTAGACAGATGCAAATTACTGACCATAGGTGTTGAAATGGAGTTGGCTTCATGCATCTTTGCTTTGTGTAGAATCTCTGTTATGTATTTCTTTTGACTTAGATGGATTTTTGCATTTGTAGATCTCTTGACTTCTATCCCCAAAAAGTAAGTTAAATTGCCAAGATCCTTGATGCTAAATTCCAAATTGAGATGTTTTATTAGATTGTTGATTTTTTTTGCTCGTTGTTACCTGTAATAATAAAGTCATCAACGTATATTAGTACAAATATTGTTATGTCTTTGCTAATTTTTGTAAATAGGGAGCTGTCAGACTTGGTTAAATGATAACTAAGTCTGATCATTGTTTCCTTTAGTTTCTCAAACCACACTCTTGGTGCTTGCTTCAAACCATAGATTACTTTGTGTAGTTTGCACACATAATTTTCTTTTCCACTCTGTTTAAAGGCTTGGGGCTGTTACATGTACACCTGTTCCTGCAAAATACCATTTAAAAAGGCATTATTTACATCAAGTTGTCTAATGGTCCAATTTCTATGTAAGGCTATAGTAATAACAATTCTTATAATAGTTGGCTTCACTACAGGTGAGAATGTTTCGGTGAAATTGAAACCACTCTGTTGTGAGTAGCCCTTAGCTACTAATCTTGCCTTATACTTAGAAATTATACCATCAGCATTCTTCTTTAATTTGTAGGTCCATTTACACCCAATAATATTTTTATCCTTTGGCTTAAGAACAAGATCCCATGTCTTGTTCTTCATTAATGCCTCATATTCTTCATCCATAGCATTTTTCCAGTTTTCATTTTGTATGGCTTGATCATATGTGGTTGGCTCCTCTGCATTTAAGACAGTATGATAAATTTTTGGTTTAAAGATACCACTCTTAGATCTGGTTATCATGTGATGACTTGTTCTGTCAGTAATTTGCTGTTGAATGGCTCTTTCACCTTCAGATTGCATGTTTGATTCTGTGCTTTGCAAGTTGCTTTGAGTATGATGTGGAGTTAGTAGCTCAGTAGTTCTTTGTTGAGAGTCTTGATCAGATATATTTGTTGAACTTATTTGATCATTTGCTGAATCAAGTCCAATGTTGGAGTCTGTTCTTTGAGAATCTGAGCAGGCTGCTTCATGATTAATGGTGCCTTGAGTTGACTTTGCTTGACCTTGAATTATCTCAATAGGTGGAATAGATACAGATGGTATAGATTCTCTTGCATTATACACTTTACTATTTACTTTAATGTTTGCTTCTTTAAATGGAAATATTGTTTCATTAAATACTACATGTCTAGAAATGAATATTCTTCCATTATTGTCTAGACATTTATAGCCCTTTTTATTGCTAGCATAACTTATAAAAGTACAGGGAGATGATCTGAAATCTAGCTTATGATTATTATAAGGTCTAATGTATGGAAAACATAGACATCCAAATACTTTGAGACTATGATAATCTGGACTAGTGTTTGTTAATATTTCTATTGGACTTTTCAGCTTTAGAGCCTTTGAGGGTAGTCTATTGATTAAATAGACTGCTGTAGCAAAGGCATCTGGCCAAAATTTCTTTGGCATGGATGCTTGTGCTAGGAGGGTGAGACCAGTTTCTACAATCTGCCTGTGTCTCCTTTCCACTAGCCCATTTTGCTCTGAAGTGTATGGACAAGTTGTCCTATGATTGATTCCCTTTTTTTGAAAGTACTCCTTTAATGGCAGATATTCAGTACCACCATCTGTTTGCATGATTTTGACTCTACAGTTTGTTTGATTTTCTGCTTGTGCTATAAACTGCATAACTGCATTGTGAGTTTCACTCTTTGATTTCAAAAAGTATATCCACACATATCTAGAGAATGCATCCACAAAAGATATATAGTATTTATATCCATAATCAGCATGAATTGGGGCAGGTCCTCATAAGTCAGTAGTAACTAATTCAAGAGGTTTACTATAAAAAGTTTTAGAGTCTGAAAAAGGTAATTTATGACTCTTACCCATTTGAAAGTAGGTACAGATGTATGGTAATGATATGTCATTAAAAGAAATACTGTTTTCATTCATTACATGCTTGACAATATTGACATTTGGATGCCCAAGTTTACAATGCCATTTGTCAAATATCTCATTCGTTTCTTGCTGTTTGAATTCAGAGTTATTACACCACTTTCTTTTAATGACTGAGTTTCTTGAATTATCCACTTTGAACTTGTACAGTCCTTTACACTGTTTACCCTGCAAAAGTACTTCCTTAGTTAGAATGTCCCTAACTAAGCAGTTATGTGGATAGAACTCAAAATATACTCTATTATCTTTTGCAAATTGCGACACACTAAGTAAGTTTTTCTTAATATGTGGGACTCTCAATAAGTTGTTCAAGTATAATTGTTTTCTTCCCATGGTATATGACTTACTCGTGTGTGTAATTGCAATAGACTTGCCATTACCCATGTGAAATGAATAGAATTCATACCTCTGTATTCCTTGCTTCCAAGATTTAAATTTCTCAAGTTATTTGTGATGTGATTAGTTGCACCTGAGTCAGGATACCAATCTTCATCTTGAGTATGATCTGACCTTGTGTTTTCAGTTTGAGAACTCTTCACCTCTGATTGGTTGATTGATTCAAGCTGCAGATGTACCATATTTGCACTGTAGTTTGTATTTCTTTGTGTATTTTGTCCTTGTCCTGGAACATAATTGAGATTTAACCTGAAATAGCATTTTGCTGCTGTATGACCAACTTTCTCACATATTTGGCATTTTGGCCTGTTGTTATTATTCCATCTGCCTCTTCCCCTTGATCTGTTAGAAGGACCACCTCTTTGAGTAAATTGTTCTCCTCTATTATTGTTTTGACTTTTGCCTTTGTGATTGGCTGCAAAGTTGACAGATAAGTCAGTTTCTTGAGATTTCTTGATGTCAATTCTTCCTTCATGAGATAGTAGAATAGAGTGAACATCTTCAATAGATAGCAGGTCTCTCTGAGATGTAAGAACTCCTACCACTGCTTCATATTCATCACTGAGTCCATTGAGTATTGTCATAATTTGTTCTGAATCGGATACCTTTTGATTTGTAGCCTCTAATGCATCACAGATTGCCTTAATTTTGAACAGGTATTCTCTCATGTTATGACTTTCCTTTTTCATATTGTGAAGTTGCCTTTTATAGAACAGCACCTTTGCTGCTGACTGAGAATTAAACACCCTTTCTATTGTAGACCATATCCCAGGTGCTGTTTTGCAGCCTATTACGTGAGTAGGAAGATTTGCATTTATAGATGACAATAGCCAAGAACATATTAATCTTTCTTGTCTATGGTGATTAACATATTCTTCATTACTGATCATTTTGTTTTGTTGATCAGCAATGAACATTGGTGGGACTGATATGGTTTCTTGAATGTATTATTCAAGACCATATCCTTGAAGAGTTGTTTCAACCTGTAGTTTCCACAGGAGATAATTATCCTCACTGAGACGAACTGTGATGAGTTGACTTTGAGGGCTGAAAGTGGTTTTGACCAGTTTCTCAACGTTTGATGCAGTGTGTTGCAAATCACTGCCATTAGTGGGTGTTGAAGGATTTGATTCATCCCCCATGATGATCTTGAGTTCTCAGAACAAGTGTAGCAAGAAAATGAAAAAAACAAAAAACAGTGAGTCTTAAAAGGAATGCAGAATCAAGATTCTGATCAAGATTCTCTCAGGTAAGATGCAACCAGAAAGAGAAATTCAAATGATGATGATGGTCTGATGGTTTCTTTTTCTCAGGATGGCACTTTCCTTGATTTCAATTGCTTGATGATTTAGCTTCTTGATTCTGTTTTTCTGAATTTTGATTTCTGTTTCTTTCAGACTCAATGATAAATCCTTGTGCAGCCAGAACTTTAAAAGACTGGCAAGGCAGATGTGATTATCTTGAGTCTTCCTCTCAAATGATGATGTTTAATCTGATGAGAGGAGAATGTGAACCTTCAATGATGAATTAGATTGATTTTCTGATGAGTTTCCTCTGCAATTGGACCTTTCAGTGCTATTATGCACTGTGCTCTAATACCATGAAAGAATTTGAATAAAAGTATGAAACATAAATCTTTATTATTTGATGATGATTATACAGAGAGTTTTTGTATTAGAGATAATGAGATTGTTACATTCTATTACAATAGAGATTACATTATATAGTGATACTATGTTAGGCTTTGGCCTAACAGCACTAAGCCCAGAACTGTTTTGTAAAGAAGGAACAAAGGCTGAGCCTTAGATCTCTAATCAACGGTTTCTGCCCTTCCTTATGTATTGACACAATATCTCTCTGAAACCATATTCTCATAATTACATTGCATTAGTGGGAGTATGGTGGGTTTGAGTTTGAGTATATTTCTCCAACTCTAACTAGCTTTCTGAGGAATCTGCATAGTCCAAAAATCATTCTTCTTAATGAGATTGTTATGAACCCAATTAGACCGTATATTTTCTTTGTTTGAAAAAAGCTTATCAAAATATTTAGACATGGCAGCAATGTTCCGTAGCTTGAGATTGATTATTCCTAGGCCCCCGCCATTTTACTTTGACATATTTTTTGGAATGATATTGGAATAACTTTTTTGACAATGAGTCCACATGCCAAAAACCTATTTATGGCATCGCACACCATGCGAATAAATTTGGCAGGGAGAATGTAATGCCTCATCTAATATGTAGTCATAGCCACAACTATTGACTGGACTATAATAAGTCTACCAGCTTGAGTTAATTTTGTATTTCGCCACTGATAGAATTTCACAATTATTTTTTTAAATAGAGGTAGGCATTTAACAGTAAAGATTCTGGAAATAATGAGAGGAACACCTAAATATTGAGAATCAAGAGGCATCTCTTGTAATGAGGATTGTTGGATGATCTGTGCTTTGGTCAATGAACCTAGGCCTACAATAAGAAACTGGGATTTGGATGGGTTAAGTTATAGACCAGCGAGAGCATGAAATTTTGATAGAATTTCTAAGATAGCATGAATATTTTGGATGATAGGAATAGTGAATATAAGCAAGTCATCAGCAAAACGAAGGTGGGTAATTAGTGGGTTTTTACATTTTGGGTGGAGTTGTAGTTTCTTGTTACAAACATATTCAAGTATCAAAGTGTTTAGAACTTCCATGACATTAATAAAGAGGTAGGAAAAATAGGATCTCCTTGTCGAATTCCTTGTGAACCCTTAAAGAAACCTGAAGATCTCTATTAATGAAGCAGTGGGGGTGGAGATACAGGTGTAAACCCAAGCTAAGAAAGGCTTCAGATAATTCATTCTGGATAAAATGCCAATTATTGAAGCCCAAGAAACAAAGTTAAAAGAAAAAGTGAACAGAGAAGATATTGCTAAATGAAGGAGAAGAATGATTTTATGTTTTATTTTAATTTCTATGAACATAAAGTTCTTCACTTTATAATACAATGAGAGTTACAACCAGTTTTATACATAACAAAAGATATGGGCTAAAATTGATATTCGGCCCAAAGAAGAATTCTTTATAAAAAGGTTGAGTGGCTCTGATTAACTTAGTGATATCTGTGGCTGAGATGTACTTAACGTAGTGATATATCTCGCAATAGAAGATAGCAACGCGTTATCTTATTCATTTTTCCCCCCTTCGAACCCTAGCCTGATTTCTAGGGTTAGGGTTTGTGAGACTACTTTGAGCGATCTTCAAATTTCGATGAAATTATATGATGTAAAATTCTCCTCTGCTTCAGTCTTTTTTCCTTTCTTCTTCTGATTTGAGTCATACTGGTGCATTTCTCGAAGACTTGAGTTGTCTCGATTATCTGATTTGAGTGCAAAGTGGTAGCTTTGAGACTGATTCTCCTTCAGTGTTTTGCTTCGTGGAGAATCTGATGATCTGAGTTGAAGAGAGGCTTGGTTTTCTTTGATTCCCAGTTCAGATCTGAACTTTACGAAGTTCTTCTTCGATAGTGATTTGGTGAGTGTGTCTGCCTTCTAATAGGCAGCAGGTATGTGGTTAACTTGCAAAATTCCTTTTAGCACTTGATCTCGAACGAAATGTAAGTCTATTTCAATGTGTTTGGTCCTTGAGTGTAGTATATGATTTGCTGCCATATAAACTGTGCTTTGATTGTCACACCAAAGTGTTGTCTTGATATTTGAGTCTAACTTTAGTTCCTTTAACATTGATTATAACCACATCACTTCGGCAACAGCACTTGCTACACTCCTACACTCTGCTTCTGTACTAGATCTTGAGATAGTTGGCTGTTTTTTTGAACTACATGATATTAAGTATTCTCCAATGAATATACAGTATCCGGTGACAGATATTCGGTCATCTGGGTCTGTAGCCCAATCAGCGTCTGCATATCCTGTTATGTTGAGGTTGTTGCAAGCTTTAAGTGATAAGCCATGATTTATAACCCCTTTTAAATATCTGAGAATCCTCTTGGCTGCCTTCCAGTGCTCATCCAGTGGATTCTGCATAAATTGAGAAAGTTTGTTAACACTAAATGCAATATCTGGTCGTGTTATAGTAGCATATTGTAATGCTCCTATAACACTTCTATATTGTTTAATATTGTCTATGGCTTCTCCCCTGTTTTTTGATAAATTCTGATTGCTTATCATTGGAGTAGACATTGCCTTAGCTCCATCCATATTTGTCTTTGCAAGTAGTTCAGATATATACTTTCTTTGACCCAGTATTATTTCTGACTTTGATACTTTGTTCACTTCATTTCCCAGAAAATAACTGAGGTGCCCAAGATCTTTAATTGAAAATTGCTTGTTCAGATAGCAAATGATTTTGTTCATTTCATCCTGATTATCACCTGTAATAATTAGATCATCAACATAGATTAATATGTAAATAGTTGATGATTGAGTAAGTTTTATGAACAAAGAAGTATCTGATTTGGTAGACTGATATACTATTGCCATTAAGGTTGATTTCAGTCTATCAAACCATACTCTTGGTGCTTGTTTAAGGCCATAAATTGCCTTGTTCTATTTACACACAAGGTTTTCATTCTATTCATAACCAGGTGGTTGTTTCATGTAAATTTCCTCTTCTAATATTCCATTTAGGAATGCATTGTTGACATCTAACTGCCTTATATCCCAGCCTTTATATAGAGCAATAGAAAGAATAAGCCTTATAGTTGTAGGCTTCACAACTGGAGAAAAGGTTTCTGTAAAGTCAAATCCATACTGTTGGGTATATCCTTTGGCCACAAGTCTGGCTTTGTATTTATTTATGGTGCCATCTGGATTTCTTTTTATCCTGTATGTCCATCTGCAACCTACTATGTTTTTGTTTGCTGGTGAACATACAAGATCTCATGTTCTATTTTTTATAAGAGCATTATACTCTTCATCCATTGTTGTCTTCCAGTTGTTGTTCTTTGCAGCTTGCTCGTAAGAGGTTGGCTCATCTGTATTTGAGTTGGCCATATAAACTTTTGGTTTGAAGATGCCACTTTTGGCTCTAGTTATCATAGGATGACTTGGTCTAACAGAGACTTCAGTGTGAGGTAAGTCTTCTGTTCTATCTTGATTTGAGTTGACGCTTAAGTTGTCTTGCTGACATTGCTCATTTTCATCTGCTACATTTGATGATTGTGCAGGTGAGCGACTGGCATGACTGAGATCATCTGTCCACTCATAATTTTGTTGAGCAGACACTGTGGGATGATTTTGGTGATCATCAGTAGTCCTCCTTGCCTCTGCTGAATTCTCATTCTCATACTATATAGGTAATTCAGGTATAGAAATATATGGATTGTAAACTTTACTTGTTGTTTTCACTTTAGAATCTTTAAAGGGAAAGATACTTTCATTGAAAACAACATGTCTGCTAATAAACAGTCTTCCGCTGTCATCAAGACATTTATATCCTTTTTGATTTGTAGTGTACCCAAGAAAAGTACATGGTTTTGATCTAAAGTTCAATTTATTACTGTTGTATGGTCTTAAGTATGGAAAACATGGACATCCAAAAGTTTTTAAACTACAATAATCTGGCTTTACCCCTTGTAGTTTTTCAATGGGACTTATGTTTTCTAAGATTTTGGTTGGCAGTCTATTTATAAGATAAACTGCAGTGTTAAATGCTTCAGGCCAGAATTTTAGAGGTAAGTTAGCGTGAGCTAATAAACTAAGCCCAGAATCAACAATGTGTCTATGCTTTCTTTCACTTAAACCATTTTGCTCAGATGTGTAGGGACATGTAGTCCTATGAATTATTCCCCTTTTCTCAAAATAGTCCTTAAGGGTTTTGTATTCAGTTCCACCATTAGATTAAATGATTTTAACATGTGAATTTAGTTGCTTTTCAACCATAGTAATAAATTTGATCACAACACTGTGTGTTTCAGATTTATTCTTTAAGAAATATATCCAAGTGTATCTTGTGTGTGCATCAACAAATGATATATAGTATTTAAATCCATAATCTGTGCATATTGGTGCTGGTCCCCAAAGGTCAGTAGCAATAAGTTTAAGAGGTTTAGAGTATTTGGTTAAGGAGTCATTAAATGGAAATTTATGACTCTTACCCATTTGACAGTGTGTGCATACATAAGGAAGAGAAATATCATTATAAGATATACAATTTTCAGTAAGAATTTGTTTAACAATTTTTACACTTGGGTGACCAAGTTTGCAGTGCCAAAGATCAAATACTCTATTGCAGTTTGTCTTTTCACATTGATTACAACAGTTTTCCTTTTTTGTGGGACTTGTATAGCTGACAGATTTAAACCTATAAAGGCCTTTTTCAGCATCACCCTGCAATAAAATGTCTTTAGTTAGTATATCTCTGACAAGGCAATATTTAGGGTAAAATTCAAAATAAACCTTATTATCATTAGCAAATTGAGACACACTTATAAGATTTTTCTTGATCTTTGGTACTCTTAATAAATTATGCAAGAATAATTGTTTCTTCCCTTTAATAAAAGCATTACCAACATGAGAGATTTTGATGCACTTACCATTCCCCATGCAAATTGATTGTTTGCCTCTATACTCCCTGTTGCCAAGATTCAGATTGTCTAGATTATTAGTTATATGGTTTGTAGCTCCTGAATTGGGATACCAGCAATCATCTTGCACATGTTCTTGTTGAGTGTTTTCACTTGAATTGTTATCCTTGTTGCCTGCATGATTACTTAGACTTGACTGAGCGACATTTGCACTATAATTGTTGCTTCTTTGATTGCTGTTGTTTTGATTAGCATATCTGAAGTAACACTTTACATCAGTATGTCCAACTTTTTCGCAGATTTGACATTTTGGTCTGTTGCTATTATTCCACCCGCCTCTTCCCCTTGATCTGTTAGAATGGTTTTCTCTTTGTGATGATGTTTCACTTTTGTTGTTACTTGGATTCTTGCTTTTAGCATTGACTGTATAATTGATTGCAAAATCTGATTCTTGAGGCCTTTTATTATCTATTCTTGCCTCATGAGCCTGCAGAATAGAATGAACATCATCAATAGATGGTAAAACTTTATTAGAGGAAATGACAACAACCACTGCTTCATAATCATCACTTAAACCATTTAGAATGGTTAAAATTTGTTCTGAGTCAGACACTTTGTGCCCTGCAGCTTCAAGACGATCACAAATGGTCTTGATCTTGTATAGATATTCTCTCATTGAACAATTGTCTTTCCTTATGCTTTGTAACTGTCTGTTGTGATACATGACCTTGGCTGTTGATTGTGTGTCGAACACTTTTTCTATTGTAGACCATATTTCACTTGCAGATTTACATCCTATAACATGTGATAGGAGGTTTGTGTTGATTGATGATAGAAGTCATGAACATATTAATCTATCCTGCCTGTGATGTTTGATATAATCTTCATTGCTAACAATTCTATTTTCTCCCTCAGTAATGCATTTTGGTGGAGTTGGTATTGTCCTAAGAAGAAAACCTTCAAGACCATATCCCTGAATTGCAGTTTCAACCTGCAGTTTCCACAGCGAATAGTTGTTTTCATCTAAATGCATAGTGATCAGTTGGCTTTGAGGACTTGTAACAGTTTTGATCAATTTTCCTGTTGCATCAGCTTGCTTCTCATTGTTGGCATTACCAGAGATTGCTGACTGATCATCTGTCATGTTGATGATTCTTGATTCAAAAGACAAAAGAAAACTTTAGAATAAATTCTAGAACAAAGAAAACTTTCAAGAAATTGAAGATAACAGGTATGATGCAGCCAAGTCTAGTGAGGAAATTTTTCTGATAGATCTTGGCGCGGCACTAGCCTTGAATTCTGATTTGATGAGATTTCTTCTTTCTGGTTTCTTGAATCTGTTTTCTGACTTCTTGAGTTTATTTTTTGAATTTTTCTTGAACTGCTTGTTTGTAAAAGAACAGTATGCAGCCGGTGTAAAAACTTGGCAAGGCAACTGTTGATACCCAAATGATGATATCTTAACTGATGGGTTAGAAATTCTTCAAATGATGAAAATTTTCTAATGAATAATTATCTGGTCTTTCCTCCTTGAAATAGTGAGAAAGCTGTTAAGCCGATCTTTGCTCTGATACCATAAAAGAAAAAGTGAACAGAGAAGATATTGCTAAATGAAGGAGAAGAATGATTTTATGTTTTATTTTAGTTTCCGTGAAACATAAAGTTCTTCACTTTATAATACAATGAGAGTTACAACCAGTTTTATATATAACAAAAGATATGGGCTAAAATTGATATTCGGCCCAAAGAAGAATTCTTCATAAAAAGGTTGAGTGGCTCTGATTGACTCAATGATATTTGTGGCTGAGATGTACTTAACGCAGTGATATATCTGGCAACAGAAGATAGCAACGCGTTATCTTATTCATTTTTAAAGTCAAAAGCATTTTTTATATCCAACTTCAACATGAATCGAGGGAAGATATTGGTTCTATCATATCCTCTTAATAATTCTTGAGTGAGAAGAATGTTATCACTAATAGGTCTAGCAGGGATGAATGCCACCGATTGTTAGAAATAACATTGCGAAGAGTAGCTTGAAATTTATGTCCAATGATCTTGGAAATTATTTTATATGTGGAGTTGCAACATGTTATTGGTCGAAAATCTAAAACTGAAGAAGGGTTATCCTTTTTGGATATAAGGGTAAGAGCAGTTACATTGACACCCGCTAGGAGATTACTTTTGATGAAAAAATATTTGATTGCACTTATCACATATGCACCTATGGTATCCTAGTGCTCTCTGAAAAGTGTTGCATTATAACCATTAGGTCCACCACTACTAGATGTTTTAATTGACCTAATAGTTGATAAAATTTCATCATTGGTGATTACTGAAACTGGACTAGCAGCTATATGATAAAATAAGCATGGTAGATTCAGGTGGTAAAGGTAAGATAAATCAGGTTGATGAGGAGATGGGTTGGCTAAAATGGAAGAGAAATATTGTATGAAAGCGTGGTTGATGTCCTCTATTGTTTGAGAAGAGATGCCATTAGAGTCAGTAATACAAAAGATCTTGGAGTTAGATTGTCGAATACGCAGAGAGTAATGAAAATAAGAAGTGTTTCTATCCCCATCCTTTTCATGTTTGACTAAGCTTTTCTGTCTGACCATAAGTGCTTCAGTTTGCAGAGCTTGTTGATGATTAGTGCATAGATTTTGTTCCCGAATTGCAAGAAAGGAGTTTAGAGGATCATTATGCATAACAAGTTGCACTTGAGCTAGTTGTTCCCTTATTGTGTGAGATAGTTTGCTGCCTCTACCATATCTATCAGTTGACCAACATTTAAGAAGCATTTTAAGATCCTTCAGTTTGAGAGTGAGTCTATGCATTGCATTTCCTGAGTAATTTGAATTCCAAACCTGCAATAACAAATTTTTGAAAGAAGGGTGAGAAGACCAGGGATTGAAAATTTAAAAGTGCATGGCCCATTGATTTTCTCTTCTCCCTTTTTAATAAGGAGGGCGTTGTGGTCAGAAATGGTGATGGGAAGAGTATTACAGTGAAGAGTGGGCGAGAGAGATAAGGCTTGGATATTTAAAAAGCATAGTCAAATTTGCAATAGGTTATGGCTCCTAATCGACTCTTATTGTTTCAGGTGAAAACTGGGCCAGTAGATTGAATAGGGGACAAAGAGGATAGGATTAATGTTTTGGCAAGAGGAGTGATTTCTCTAATGGAAAGAGGGACACCTTCATTGTTTGTTGAGAGGAGCGAATGCAGTTGAATTCCCCAAGAGCTATCCATCACACTGCATTTAAGTTAAAACTGGGGAGTATATTGAGAAAGACTTGTCTCATGGAGATTTGGCTTAGTGCATATACAACTATCATATGAAATAAAGTCTTGGAGGGAACATGAACAACTTGATAACGAATGAATTGATCGGAGGAGTTTATTTCGGTTAAAGTAAAGAAAAAAGGATCCCATAGAGTTAAATTTTTTCTATATGCTGTATAACGACCTGCTATTTTGGACTATTCGCATCCGCACATGTCGGACTTGAATAATTCAAAATAGCGAATTGTTAATTTAAATTTGGCAAAACTGAACATATACAGTAAATAAATAATCACAGATCACAGACACAGAGTAATAAATGCAGCGGAAATAAAAGATAGTAGTTCATGAAGCTACTATATACATATCAGAGTTAAATAAGGTACAACAGATGTCTCGAATACAATAATCAAATACAATATCAGAATACATCACTAGAATCAACTGGATATCTGAAACTGGATAGATAGCTGGATCTCCAAGCGAAGCTCCAACTCCAAAGGTGAGTCTCGAATACTGGTACACCCAATCTGACCTGAGCGTAAAGCAAAACACAAAACACTCGAGTCAGGATTAACATTCTTATATCAATAAATCCAACTCAAGTGAAATAGCAATTGAAATACAAGTAACTCAAAGGATGTTTGGAATAACCATCCTTTAAGGATCCGTTAAACTATCTACTATGTAGTAGTATACGGTAAATAGATAATGCCTATCAGTAAAATAAAGTATCAAAATAGTGTTAAGGCGTTATCATTATCCCCCTTAACACATTTTATATAAGCGTTATAGTCTATACAGCACTGTAAACTCCACCGTAAACTAGTGGGATATCAGGGAGTACTCCATAGGTATAACACAAAACAAATCGTAGTGGTCGCGTATTTAAAACAATTCAAATATTGATTCAAGTTCGTATATAAGTTTCATTCTGAAATCATTTAAATTAATTTAATTTAACATTCAAATCAATTTAACTTCATTTATCGATTTCATTCAATTATTCGTTAAGTAAATTTATCATTCAAACAACTTCTATTTAATTTCCAATTCACTAAATCAATTACTTAAGTTCAACTTCATTATATCAAAAACTTACAAATTTGAATTAAATTAAATTCATCAAATCAATTCTTTCAATTACAAGTCTTACTTTAATTTCCATAAATCACATTCTATTTCTTGTTAAAGAAATTCAATTTCACTTATTTATTTACTTAGTTACAAATTTCAAAACTCAATTAATAAAGAAACTAAATTTCACTAATTCAAGAGGTTCAATTTCACTTAATAAAGAATTCAATTCAATTTAATTATTAAATAATTCAATCTTATTTAATTATTAAATAATTTCAAAACTTAATTATTTACTAATTTCAAAACTTAATTATTAAATAATTCCAAACTTAATTATTAATTAAATTCAAACAACGTTCTTTCATCAACTACTATGTTAATATATTTTTTCAGATTATTAAATATTAATATTTTCCTTTGATTAAAATTCAAATTTCAACCTCATTTCAAAACCATATTATTTATTCAAATAAAATCTTTATTTTATTTTTCAATCAAATTATTGACCAATCGGGTTTTTATTTAATTCTCTATCCTAGGTCAAAGTTCAATTTGGGTATTTATCATTTCAACCCGATTCCAATTCCATTCAAAATCAAAACATAGCAAAGGGAACTTGCAGTGTGATAACTGGGATGGTGTCAAAGTAAATAAACAAGCAAGAACAACAATCAATATCAATCCAATAATCAATTCAAATAATCCCGAAATAATCGTATTAATTCACATTGTTATTTGTGCGAATTAATATAATTAATTCTAGAATCTACACTATCATTTCATGCAAATTAAAGATTATTACATTACGGTTCTTCACTTGTCATCTATTTACAATTTCATACATCATCAATTTAACAACATACATTCAGTGGTTCAAGGGGTAATTAAACAAATCCTACGTGTCAATAAATTTAACAGTAAAAGGGGTCATATTATACAAATGTCATTTAATCAAATTTAACACATATATCAAATCTAACTATCCTACGTCAAATTCAATTATATATTATCTATCATTTCAACATTAACAAATTTAACATCCAATGTCAAACATCAACAATCAATCATTTATCAACCAAATTGGATTATCATTGTATAAATAACAAATAAGGGTGTCAGGTTTCACAGGTGAACTGATACAGGTAATAACATATATAACAGTGTAAATAACTAACAGCAGCATATTTCAATTGTCGTTTCAATTGAAATCAAATTTATAAATAAAAGAACATTAATCGTGAGTGATTGCTCACCTTTCGAGGCTAGAGAACACAAGAAGATAGACGACACAATAGGCTATTATTTGAATTGCGAAATTGACCAAATCCAAGTGCCGATTTCCAAACCAAGACGGGATTGACACGATTAGACGAACAAGGCTGAAATTCAAAGTTTGATGAACCGAATAAGAATCAGTTTGATATCTACGAAAATATTTGTTATTTTATACAATCAATATTTTAATCTATGGCAAAAATTTAAAATAAAATATCTATATAGGTAAAATAAAATACATACTATTACTATATCGCTATATATAATTCAAGTCAAACATATATATAAACTATCACTTTATATATAAGAACCCACACATAGCTCACGCAACAATTATATATATATGTACAAACGAAATGCGCACATATGATATACTATATATATAGACTACTTATAAAACAAGTATAACTCAATACAAAGCATCTATATCAATACAACATCCAAAAATGTATATAAGCAAAATGTAGACAATGGAATAAAATATAATAACACTCATATATAAGCCCAGATTATGTGGACAACAAAATTTAGACAGCTAGCTATCCATAACAAGGAGTAGTACATACCCGTATAAAACTGATCGTACACACATATATATAGTTTAATATATATATTTTTTAGACACGAAAAACAGAAATCCAAAGGCACAAGTAAATCGAAACCAGCTTACTTAATATAACAGGTATAAAATGAATTTTAAAAAATAATACTTACATACATATGGTCAGCCGTTTATAACCTGACGTTTCCCTTTAAAATATCAATAGTTTATCTATATAAGTCTTAAACAAATATTTATATATATATATTATATTACAGCTACAGCAAGCTATTTCCAAATGAAATTTAATATATATATATACTTATACATTATACAACTCTTATAAAAGATATGCATATAACTCTTTTTACCCAAAATAGAAACAGAGCATATATAATGTTTTTATATTTGAACAACTCTCAACTCGTATAGAAGTTATACATCATACAACTCTTTTTTTATAACTGCAGCATATATACTATTAAATAGAAACTAATGTGTACAACCTTACATATACATTTAACTAGACAACGCAGATACACATAACTAAAATATATGTATAACAAACAACTATTTACATACTACTTGTATTAATAAACCTATATATAGCATATAACAACAGACAACCCATATGGATATAAAATAAAATATTACAATACTCTTAACCACGTAATATATCTATATGTATACTTTTTAAAGATATTATGCAATACCCATCCCTAAACTTAAACAAAACAAAAGTTTAAGACAAAGTTCAAACAAATCATATATAAAAACTACTGCTCACGTACATATTTTGTCCACTGCAATGAACTTAATTGTAAAATATACTTTCCCAAAAACTACATATATAAGTGACTAAGTAAAATATAAAGTTATATCATATATATGCGTATACAACTTTGCATTGCAACATATTATTTGTTTCCAAAAATAATTTCAAAACATATAACTGTAAAATATATATATATATAGCATCTTATAAGGTATGTATAAAATCATCATGCCTTACTCACATCGGCATCTAGAAGGAAGAGCGGAGGGAGGAGGAGAGTGTGGCACGCAGTTTAAGGGTCAGGGAGGCGCGAGTTTGATCAAGAGACAAGTCACGGCCGAGATGTAGTCCGTGTGGAGGAAGCGGGCGAAGGCAGTGGCGCAAAGAAGGACGAGGGGAAGAGTGTAGGATGGGAGTCCATGCGAACGAAATGGAGGGAGAGGAAAAAGAATTTTTTGCTTGCGTGGTGAGGAAGCCAAAAGGTCGGTTGCTGTGTTGGAAGTGGGTGATGTCAGGGAGGAGGTTCAGGGCGTGGTTGACGTGGAGATGCGGAGCGCAGTGCTATGGTGGAGGAGCAGAGGCCTTGGGTTCGAGGCGTGAAGGGAAGTTTTTTTTCTTTTACTTTTCGATGAGGCCGATGGGTAGAGGGATTGGGAAAAAAAAGAAAAGAAGAAGATAGAGGAAGTAAGGGCAGAAGAGAAGACAGTAAAAGTTTTATTATTACATTTCGAAATGCCAAACGAATACGAAGCATCAAATTTTATTGAATACAATGGCAAATGAAAAGTCAAAAATATTTATTCCCGAGAATACAAATAATTATGACAGTTTGATTCTTACTAGAAAGCAACCGAATAGACAATTAACCCAAGAGGTTGAAAGTGAGAACCGGTACGATTAATCATTTCACAGATTTCATTGTGTTCCGGATTCCGAAATACCCAAATAAATACATTGTTGAGATCAGCACGATGAGATAGTCAAGATGGTATATGGATATCAGTGGAACGATTGAATTATAAAAATTCGAATTTTTCTACTGGCGGAAAATGCAAGAAAAACGTAGAAAAATAAGATCGACGGAGCCAAAGAAGTCCGAATTTGGAAAAACGAAAAATGATGTTTGCTCAGAAGATGGTTTAGAATTTTTCTATGTAAAAATATTTAGGTTCCGAAAACATTTTATTTTCATCGCTTTTTAACTGATTAAATTGAAGTAAATTTATGCGCGAAATAAACTTTCGTATTTTCGGACGAAAATTTACCAGTTGCTATGTTTAACTAGACGCATTCCAAATATCAAATTTATATTTCAAAATTTATCATTTAAAATTTCGCAAAATTTCAATTAATAATGTTATTAAAACGGTTAAAATTTACGGGTCGTTACACTCTCCCCCACTCAAAACTTTTCGTCACCGAAAAGGAAGGAGGTAGGAGAATAAAAACAACCGGATAGAAAATAGATTGGAATACAAGTAAAACAATTAATTTAAACCATATAAATTTCAATTTATATTAATTAATATTTAACAATTTGGTTAAATCCATTGGTTTCACTTAAGTTAAATCAATCTATCTATTTCTAAATTCATTATCTTATTATCTAGTCATCCTCAATTAACAATTTTTAAATCATCAATTTGTATAATCAATTATTGTACTCATATTTTATTCAGCAAATTTAATTCTTTTATTCCAAATTATTATTAAGTTTATTCCACTTAATATATCTTATTACATATATTTAAACCATATAAATTAATTTAAACCATATAAATTTTAATTTAAATTAATTAATTTATTATTATTTTTTTCCAATTTGGTTGAATCCATTTATATTAGATCAATAAATAATCATTCGATTTAAATTTGTTAGTTCAACTGTTAATTCTAATCATATAAATTTCATTTTAAATCACTTAATATTCAATAATTGGTCTTAATTCAAGGTATTTCATTAAGCTGATTCAATTCAATTTGTTAATTCTTTCAGAACAAAATTTACTTTATTTATCTCATTCAATTAACCTATTATTCTATCATCCTTTTATAATTAAAATCTAAGTGCATAACATTTATTATAAACACTCAAATTTTATTTATAAAATTATTTTATATTGTATATTATCCAATTACATTTTAACTTCTGAATAATTTAGGTAAGTTATTTTGAAATGCAATTTAGTACTATACAAATAAAATTTTAAATTCAATTATTTCAAGTTACTTATTCAAAATTTAGCTTTATTTATAATTGAAAACATCTTTTAACATGATTTTTAAGAATTAAATTTCCGTTTAATTTCAAACCCTTTAGAAATAATTATGTATATACTATATATATTAAATCAAATTTAATTTAAAATAATATTCCCATATATATATATATATATATATAAATCAAGTCATACTTAAGAAATTCAAATTAAAATATTTCCCAAACAAAACCGTAGCAAAACTACAGAATGGTTTCTCCACTTCGAAACTCGAAAATGAATGTCGATGATGCGGCCGCCATCACCGAAATTATTTTCCAGCGACAAAGAGAAGAACATTGATTTCAACATTTTAAAATCCTTTGAAAACGATTTATATTCGAAAATATTTTAAATACTATACACTTTAAAACTTTCAAATCAAAGTTTGAAATCACCAGAAATTAAATTCTCAAATTCTTTATTTAAATTCCTTTCAAATCCCAAATCAAATTATAACCAAGTTTCATAAATTCATTTATTTATATTATGCAATAATCAATGGTTTACAAAACAATAAATGAAAATCAAATATTATTATTTCTGACAACAAATTCATTAACAATTTAATTTCAGAAAACTTATATTTATATATAATATAATCATACAAAACTTTTATATTATTTACCAAATTTGAAAACGATATTGTGTCAGTTTGCTCTGCTAAAGTGTTTTGGAAATCCTATCGATAGCGTTGATCAGACGAATCGATCGAAAATCCAAATCAACATCAACAACTAAAACAACACAATATATTTTTTAAAACATTTTAAATATAATTTTACAAATACAATTCCTCACTCGACGATACAAGGATAAATTTCAAAACATGTATAGCGATTCAAATTTGATGGAAATCAAATCAAAGAGAATTTTGATTTGAAAATAAGTTTGAACAGAAGATAAGATAATTAATTTACCACAATCGGGAGATGGATGAGTTTATTTAATTCACGGGCAACTTTAACCGGGTCGTCCGTAACTTCAAGAATAAGATCGATGCTGAATTCCATGGTAAATCAACACTCGATCTCAAGAGATGGAATTCAGGTATAGCAGGTAATAGATAGCATCGTAAACCGAGGATACATAAATCTCCGGTAAATCAATGCCTATTGTAAAGGAGTTTCAACCCTTTAAAAATCATTCGAAGTTTGGCGAGACTGCCGATTCATTATAAAGATTATTCGAAGTGGAGTTATGAGATACTCCAGAATTAAAAGAAAACGAATAGTGAGGGACACGAATGGATTTTGGAAACGCATGGAATGTTCCAAAATTCAAAGAAATCGAGTCAAGAAGGACGAGATTTAAACTTGGTTGGAAGTGATTCTGTAAATACATTTACCATATATACTAAGTTTTGCCTAGAGCTACCAAAGCTTTGATACCAATTGTAACGACCCGCTATTTTGGACTATTCGCATCCGCACATATCGGACTTGAATAATTCAAAATACCGAATTGTTAATTTAAATTTGGCAAAACTGAACATATACAGTAAATAAATAATCACAGATCACAGACACAAAGTAATAAATGCAGCGGAAATAAAAGATGGTAGTTCATGAAGCTACTATATACATATTAGAGTTAAATAAGGTACAACAGATGTCTCGAATACAATAATCAAATACAATATCAGAATACATCACTAGAATCAACTGGATATCTGAAACTGGATAGATAGCTGGATCTCCAAGCGAAGCTCCAACTCCAAAGGTGAGTCTCGAATACTGGTACACTCAATCTGACCCGAGCGTAAAGCAAAACACAAAACACTCGAGTCAGGATTAACATTCTTATATCAATAAATCCAACTCAAGTGAAATAGCAATTGAAATACAAGTAACTCAAAGGATGTTTGGAATAACCATCCTTTAAGGATCCGTTAAACTATCTACTATGTAGTAGTATACGGTAAATAGATAATGCCTATCAGTAAAATAAAGTATCAAAATAGTGTTAAGGCGTTACCGTTATCCCCCTTAACACATTTTATATAAGCGTTATAGTCTATACAGCACTGTAAACTCCACCGTAAACTAGTGGGATATTAGGGAGTACTCCATAGGTATAACACAAAACAAATCGTAGTGGTCGCGTATATAGGGATATAAGTATGACAAGGCACATGAGGCAATACCCAAGGTAGTGAAACTACCGTTTTCCCGATCCGGACTGGTGAGAACGCATCGCCACAGCGATCGCAACACCGCGAAACAACACACCCAAAATCAAGGGTGCACCAATCGACAACAAGTAATGTGCAGTTTTCGAAGAAGTGTGTTCGCTCGAGGTAACTAACCCCCATTTGGCCCGGCACGGCTCCTGTTTTAGTCATTTCCAATTTGACACAAGTGTCAAGGCTATCCATTATCGTTCTCTTTCTTCAGTCATCACATACATCATTCCAACCACTTCATTCTGGATCACACTCCGCGTATAGTTATTAAAGTGGTTTTTGGTTTAGACAGTGAGTATGTCCCTAACCGATTCCGGTTCCTTTAATAACTTTCGTGATTATTACACCGATTGGTCGTTTATTCATTTCAAAACCAAATTAATTTCAATCTCAATTAAAATTTGTAAATCAACATTTCATTTGTCTTTCTAAATCAATTTCCATAATCTACGTTTCAAAACTCCCAAATTCATAATTTCAAAATCTTATAATTCAATTTCAATTTCTATTTAAAACAATTCAAATATTGATTCAAGTTCGTATATAAGTTTCATTCTGAAATCATTTAAATTAATTTAATTTAACATTCAAATCAATTTAACTTCATTTATCGATTTCATTCAATTATTCGTTAAGTAAATTTATCATTCAAACAACTTCTATTTAATTTCCAATTCACTAAATCAATTACTTAAGTTCAACTTCATTATATCAAAAACTTACAAATTTGAATTAAATTAAATTCATCAAATCAATTCTTTCAATTACAAGTCTTACTTTAATTTCCATAAATCACATTCTATTTCTTGTTAAAGAAATTCAATTTCACTTATTTATTTACTTAGTTACAAATTTCAAAACTCAATTAATAAAGAAACTAAATTTCACTAATTCAAGAGGTTCAATTTCACTTAATAAAGAATTCAATTCAATTTAATTATTAAATAATTCAATCTTATTTAATTATTAAATAATTTCAAAACTTAATTATTTACTAATTTCAAAACTTAATTATTAAATAATTCCAAACTTAATTATTAATTAAATTCAAACAACGTTCTTTCATTAACTACTATGTTAATATTTTTTTCAGATTATTAAATATTAATATTTTCCTTTGATTAAAATTCAAATTTCAACCTCATTTCAAAACCATATTATTTATTCAAATAAAATCTTTATTTTATTTTTCAATCAAATTATTGACCAATCGGGTTTTTATTAAATTCTCTATCCTAGGTCAAAGTTCAATTTGGGTATTTATCATTTCAACCCGATTCCAATTCCATTCAAAATCAAAACATAGCAAAGGGAACTTGCAGTGTGATAACTGGGATGGTGTCAAAGTAAATAAACAAGCAAGAACAACAATCAATATCAATCCAATAATCAATTCAAATAATCCCGAAATATCCGTATTAATTCACATTGTTATTTGTGCGAATTAATATAATTAATTCTAGAATCTACACTATCATTTCATGCAGATTAAAGATTATTACATTACGGTTCTTCACTTGTCATCTATTTACAATTTCATACATCATCAATTTAACAACATACATTCAGTGGTTCAAGGGGTAATTAAACAAATCCTACGTGTCAATAAATTTAACAGTAAAAGGGGTCATATTATACAAATGTCATTTAATCAAATTTAACACATATATCAAATCTAACTATCCTACGTCAAATTCAATTATATATTATCTATCATTTCAACATTAACAAATTTAACATCCAATGTCAAACATCAACAATCAATCATTTATCAACCAAACTGGATTATCATTGTATAAAAAACAAATAAGGGTGTCAGGTTTCACAGGTGAACTGATACAGGTAATAACATATATAACAGTGTAAATAACTAATAGCAGCATATTTCAATTGTCGTTTCAATTGAAATCAAATTTAATAAATAAAAGAACATTAATCGTGAGTGATTGCTCACCTTTCGAGGCTAGAGAACACAAGAAGATAGACGACACAATAGGCTATGATTTGAATTGCGAAATTGACCAAATCCAAGTGTCGATTTCCAAAGCAAGGCGCGATTGACACGATTAGACGAACAAGGCTGAAATTCAAAGTTTGATGAACCGAATAAGAATCAGTTTGATATCTACGAAAATATTTGTTATTTTATACAATCAATATTTTAATCTAAGGCAAAAATTTAAAATAAAATATCTATATAGGTAAAATAAAATACATACTATTACTATATCGCTATATATAATTCAAGTCAAACATATATATAAACTATCACTTTATATATAAGAACCCACACATAGCTCACGCAACAATTATATATGTACAAACGAAATGCGCACATATGATATACTATATATATAGACTACTTATAAAACAAGTATAACTCAATACAAAGCATCTATATCAATACAACATCTAAAACTGTATATAAGCAAAATGTAGACAATGGAATAAAATATAATAACACTCATATATAAGCCCAGATTATGTGGATAACAAAATTTAGACAGCTAGCTATCCATAACAAGGAGTAGTACATACCCGTATAAAACTGATCGTACACATATATATATAGCTTAATATTTTATTTTATTTTTAGACACGAAAAACAGAAATCCAAAGGCACAAGTAAATCGAAACCAGCTTACTTAATATAACAGGTATAAAATGAATTTAAAAAAAATACTTACATACATATGGTCAGCCGTTTATAACCTGACGTTTCCCTTTAAAATATCAATAGTTTATCTATATAAGTCTTAAACAAATATTTATATATATATATTATATTACAGCTACAGCAAGCTATTTCCAAATGAAATTTAATATATATATACTTATACATTATACAACTCTTATAAAAGATATGCATATAACTCTTTTTACCCAAAATAGAAACAGAGCATATATAATGTTTTTATATTTGAACAACTCTCAACTCGTATAGAAGTTATACATCATACAACTCTTTTTTTTATAACTGCAACATATATACTATTAAATAGAAACTAATGTGTACAACCTTACATATACATTTAACTAGACAACGCAGATACACATAACTAAAATATATGTATAACAAACAACTGTTTACATACTACTTGTATTAATAAACCTATATATAGCATATAACAATAGACAACCCATATGGATATAAAATAAAATATTACAATACTCTTAACCACGTAATATATCTATATGTATACTTTTTAAACATATTATGCAATACCCATCCCTAAACTTAAACAAAACAAAAGTTTAAGACAAAGTTCAAACAAATCATATACAAAAACTACTGCTCACGTACATATTTTGTCCACTGGAATGAAATTAATTGTAAAATATACTTTCCCAAAAACTACATATATAAGTGACTAAGTAAAATATAAAGTTATATCATATATATGCGTATACAACTTTGCATTGCAACATATTATTTGTTTCCAAAAATAATTTCAAAACATATAACTGTAAAATATATATATATAGCATCTTATAAGGTATGTATAAAATCATCATGCCTTACTCACATCGGCATCAGGAAGGAAGAGCGGAGGGAGGAGGAGAGTGCGGCACGCAGTTTAAGGGTCAGGGAGGCGCGAGTTTGATCAAGAGACAAGTCACGGCCGAGATGTAGTCCGTGTGGAGGAAGCGGGCGAAGGCAGTGGCGCAAAGAGGGACGAGGGGAAGAGTGTGGGATGGGAGTCCATGCGAACGAAATGGAGGGAGAGGAAAAAGAATTTTTTGCTTGCGTGGTGAGGAAGCCAAAAGGTCGGTTGCTGTGTTGGAAGTGGGTGATGTCAGGGAGGAGGTTCAGGGCGGGGTTGACGTGGAGATGCGGAGCGCAGTGCTGTGGTGGAGGAGCAGAGGCCTTGGGTTCGAGGCGTGAAGGGAAGTTTTTTTTTTCTTTTACTTTTCGATGAGGCCGATGGGTAGAGGGATTGGGAAAAAAAGAAAAGAAGAAGATAGAGGAAGT
This sequence comes from Allium fistulosum, assembly GCA_030737815.1. Classification (NCBI taxonomy): domain Eukaryota; kingdom Viridiplantae; phylum Streptophyta; class Magnoliopsida; order Asparagales; family Amaryllidaceae; genus Allium; species Allium fistulosum. Next base: position 633,067,424 of record CM060908.1, on the reverse strand, counting down.
AAGGGCAGAAGAGAAGACAATAAAAGTTTTATTATTACATTTCGAAATGCCAAACGAATACGAAGCATCAAATTTATTGAATACAATGGCAAATGAAAAGTCAAAAATATTTATTCCCGAGAATACAAATAATTATGACAGTTTGATTCTTACTGGAAAGCAACCGAATAGACAATTAACCCAAGAGGTTGAAAGTGAGAACCGGTACGATTAATCGTTTCACAGATTTCATTGTGTTCCGGATTCCGAAATACCCAAATAAATACATTGTTGAGATCAGCACGATGAGATGGTCAAGATGGTATATTGATATCAGTGGAACGATTGAATTATAAAAATTCGAATTTTTCTACTGCGGAAAATGCAAGAAAAACGTAGAAAAATAAGATCGCCGGAGACAAAGAAGTCCGAATTTGGAAAAACGAAAAATGACGTTTGCTCAGAAGATGGTTTAGAATTTTTCCATGTAAAAATATTTAGGTTCCGAAAACATTTTATTTTCATCGCTTTTTAACTGATTAAATTGAAGTAAATTTACGTAGGGATGGGCGTGGGTCGGTTTGGTGCGGTTTGGAGTCCAAACCGTTTCCGCACCGCATCAAACGGTTAATAAAAAATACAAACCATTATTCTAATCTTTTAAACGGTTCGGTTTCGGTCCGGTTTGAATGTAATACGGTTCGGTTTCGGTCCGGTCCGGTTTGAACCCATATTAAATATGAAATAAGAGAATTACTTTCATCAACAATCAATTTACGAAGGCAACTATGTAAAACTTTTACATTTAAAGGTTAAACACACAATGTTATACTGAAATGAAAGATTAGTTCTTAATTGTATGAATATTTCAATTTGACATTTACCTATAAGTGAGATTTTTTTGGTAGATTAACCAAACATCAACATTAACCAATGCATAATCATTAAGGAAATGACTACTATTATAATTAGCATTTATCCAAAAAAAAGATGAAAAATATTATACCAAAACTATAGCTTCTTCCTTTATGATAGCGATTATTATTAATATAACAACAACATACGCTAAAAATAGAATGTACATCGTTAGAATCTAAAATAAGATAGAAGTTTCTTATATTTTTATCATAAGATTACTAATGTGAATTTTCGGTTCGGTCCGGTTTAATATGGTTGGTTCAATCATCCAAACCGCAACCGAACCGTATCGATGCGGGTCGGTCCGGTTTGGGGTATCTGCTTTGGTTAGAAGATTCAGTGCGGGTTTCCGCACCATTTTTGCGGTCCGGTGTGGGCGGTTTCCGTATAGCGATGCGGTTTATGCCCACCCCTAAATTTACGCGCGAAATAAACTTTCGTATTTTCGGACGAAAATTTACCAGTTGCTATGTTTAACTAGACGCATTCCAAATATCAAATTTATATTTCAAAATTTTATCATTTAAAATTTCGCAAAATTTCAATTAATAACGTTATTAAAACGGTTAAAATTTACGGGTCGTTACATGCTGCATGATTAAGATTGTGATCACCGTGTCAAACAGGAGCAATAATATTACATGCTTTGGTGATGAAGACATGGTTTAACTTAGTCTCACCAATTGCAAATAATTCCAATTTATAATATCTAATACATTTCTTTATTTCCAGTTGCTTTGAGAGCAAATGAGCTCCCTTAATCTTCCAATATCCAATATTTTGTATCATCATAGTTTAAGAGAGGAAAGGAGAGGGTTAGGATGACTTCTAGTGTGTCTTACAGAGGAAATGATGGTAGAGTTGTGAAGAACAGTCAAGTGTGGACAAGTTTCCGTAGAGTTAAACTCTCTACCATCATTAAGATCATCCATTAGGGAGGAGTTTATGGCTTTCTTGTTCTTTAGTTTCCTTCCTTTCTTCTTTAAAGGATTTTGAGACGTTTAAGGGGAAGGAGTGGTAAGATGACAAGTTGGAGGAGGTAGTTTTAGACGCTCAGGTGGAACTATATGACTATAGGGGAGAGATTCCTTATTTATATTAACTTGATCATGATGAGAATTGGGGATAGGTATGGTATGCATGCGTATGGTCTATGAATTATGAGAATCTGGAGGAAGGGTCGAACAATGAGAGTTACTGGATGATTTCCATGCTGAGATGCTTGAAGAGTATTGACTGTGATTTGAAGTTTGAGTACAAGATTTGGATTGAGTGGAGATCTGTATGTCAGAAATGTCCTCAGGTATAGAGGTTAAAATGGAAAATGGATTATTATTCACGGTTTCTGAGTTTGTAGTAATGCATGGGATATTTTCAGTTTGCATGGATTTTCCTTTTCCATGTGTGGTATGTGAATCAACAGAACGAGGAACAAAGTTGTTCTCAACATTATTGGCCAGTCCAGGTGGGGTATGTAAGTCTACAGTATGAGGTATGAAGAGGGTCGAGGACAGTTTGGTGTAGCAGTATGAGGTATGGAATTGTTCTCATCATTATTGGCCAGCACTACAGTAACCTTATCTCTGTCTTTTGTATTTGCTAAGTTGTTGTCAACATTGCAGATACTTATTTGTTTTTCTTTTATCCTCCATTCCTCTGTATTATTTGTGACCCTGACACTTGAATTACCGTGAGGTAATGGTTTTGAGTTGTTTTCACTTATGACTATAACTTTTTGAACAGTTGGTAAAACTTTAGGTTGACTAGAACTTGAATGGTTTTAATTTAACATGTGAAAACTGATTTGTTCATTCTGACAAGTCATGGCCAAAAACTTTACATGCACTACATATTTTGGGGATCCAAACATATTTTAGTTGTACACTAGGACAACCTTCCCTTAGTCCTGCAAAACTGATGTGGTTAGAGATTTTTTGTTTAGGATTAATATCTATAAGAGCCTTTGCATATTTGAAGCGTTGAAGTTTTTCAGCGCTTTCATCAAAATAGATTAGTTTCCTAAGGTGACACGCAAGCTAGTCAATCCCCTTGAGAGTTGTTGTTTAGTTTCCGACGGCACCGGAGGACTTAGTGGTGGAACCAGATATGACTTTTGTGAGGCAACCAGTTCATGTTGTGGCAAAAGATGAGAAATGGCTAAGAAACAAGACAGTCAGGTTGGTGAAAGTTCAGTGGAGCGACAACGTGAAAGACTGTACTTGGGAGACAGAAGACAGGATTAGGGCTACTTTTCCTTAGCTGTTTTAGATCATATGTTCTATATAGGGTTTATATAGAATTTGGCTGGTAGGTTATACTAGCTTTGCTTGCATGGGCTATATGCTTGTTGTTGTGTCCTTGCTGAAATTTCAGGGATGAAATTTTTTAAGGGGGGAGTCTGTAATGCCCCTGAATTTTAATTAATATTATTCGTCATATTTAATTGGATAAATTAAATAGAATATTGTGAATAATTAGGGAGATGAGATTAATAAATCCAATGGCCGTGTCTTAATGAATGAACTAAAATAAGACTTAACTAAATTTAGAAGGAGGAATTTTCCTAAGGGGTAAATTTGGAAATGGGCATTTCACAAGAAGGACAAACTTTGCAGTCCAATTAGTTTCTAGGACACACATTCAAAGAAATTACTTTCAAGGCCAAAATTAGCAGAATAATTACTTTCAAGGACAAAGTCAGCAGTCCAATTACTTTCAAGGCCAAAATTAGCAGAATAATTACTTTCAAGGACAAAGTCAGCAGTCCAATTACTTTCAAGGACATAATTTCATAGGTTTTTAGGCCCTAGAAACTAATTATTTTACGTTTTGTCCTTGAAAGTAATTATTTCAGTTGTGTGTCCTAGAAACTAATTCCACTTGCTAAAGAGGCCCTTGTGGCTAATTTCCACATTTGGAAATGGGGCTACATTTCTTAGTATATATCTCTTCCTCCACTTTAATAAACTTTTACTTCTCATTCATAACTCCTCATCTATATTTCAGCTGGCCATTGAAAGCTCAAGGAAGAGTTTAAATTGAATAAAAAGCTAAGGAATTAAAGCTAGGAAATTATCTCATTCTCCAATCAACTAATCAAGGTGCATAATCATGTTTATCATCTCATTTTTCTGTATTTGGATCGGTTATAGGTTATACCCGATTCATGTTTGTGATTTTGGTTAGGAAATAACCATTTAAACCTTTGTTTGGATAAGACATAGGTGTTTTAAATGTTAATGGGCAAATTAACACGTTTTTATTCGGTTTTGGTTAAATTTTGAGTTGTTTTGATCTTCATATGCTTTGAAATTTTAATATGTTGAAGTATATGATTTATCAGATTTTTAGGGAATTTACATAGTGATTTACTAAGGTAATTAAATTATTTAAACCTAAGGCCTAAACTGCAAAATTGCCTTCGAATTAGTCAATTCGGAGGGAAGGCTGCAATTCAAAAATTATTTGGGGAAGAAGAATAGTGTTTTAAGAAAAAGGTTAGCTTTCGTATACTTTTTACTATTTGGAAGTAAGGAGAAGGCTCCCTAGCCAATAAAAATTAGACAAGCAGGATAAAACATCACTTAAATAGGCCCAGTTCTGCTTTGACTCCAACAAGCCCGCTTTTACCCTTTTGACGAAGCCGAAAGGTATCTTTCATCTAATACAGAAGGTAAACAATTACCCTCCGCCTAAGTCGAAAGGTAGGCACAGTGTCAAAGGGAAGAGGGGTGAAGGGATGGGGAGGCTGCTTCCTTGGCTTTCGAATGGAAATATAAATGCTTTCGAATTAATAGGTTTCGAATAGGGATCCTTCGACTCTATCATTTTATAAAAGACTAAAATTTTTATACTCAAGAAGGGGTTTCGAAGGGGATCTTCGAAAGCTTAAACCTTCAAGAGAATTGTTTTAAATTGTTTTCTAAAAAGGTGTTTTAATCCTTTCGACTAAGTCGAAGGGATGCCTTCGACAAAGCCGAAGGGAAAGAAGGGGAAGAAGAAGGGGTTACTTCTGAACCTCCCATTGTAGTTAAAGTAGAAGTTTTAATACCTTTCGACAAAGTCGAAGGGTAAACCTTCCGACAAGGTCGGAAGTATACTTTCGAAGGGTTGGTTCCAACACCAACACTTCATTATTTTTGAATGGTTTCGAAAAGTTTGATTTCGATTTCGAAGGGTTTGATTTCAAAAAGGTTTTGATTTCGAAAGGTTTGATTTCGAAAGGTTTTAAAGGGGTTACCTTTAATGATTGCGAAAGGTTTTGAGTTTCAATGATTTCGAAAGGTTTTGAGTTTCATTGCTTTCGAAAGGTTTATAAATGGTTTTATAAGGGGGATACCCCAGACTTTCGACAAAGTCGAAAGGTGGAACCTTTGGACTAGGTCGAAAAGAAACCTTCCGAAAATGTCGAAAGGTAGGACCTTTCGACAAGGTCGAAAGGTATGATTTTGTGATGCTTTCAAAAGGAAGGCTTCCGAAAGGGCTAACTTCGGAGAGTTATTTACTTTCGAATGAGACTTCATTCGAAGGGTTGTATAGGGCTATTTTTAGCCATTTTTCTTGAGTAAAGTTTTGCTAATTCGAAGGGGCTACTTCGAAGGGTTATAGCATAAAATACTTACCTATATCTGAATAAGTAAGGGGGATCCTTATTTAAATTGAATGTTATAAAACCTTGGGGACACCGAGGTGGGTTTAATGTTTTCGATACATAGTTTAGAGTTACAAATAAAAATATGCTTTCGAAAATATACATTGGGGCTATAAATGTGTTTTTATTTAATTTAACCTAATTGGGGCTACCAAAGGGAATAGGTTAAACAGGTGGTATACCTGGGGAAAATAAGAAATCATGAGGATCATGAATTTTAATAAATAATCATAGGGATCATGATATTCTAAATTGGCCAAGTGTTTGGTTCTTGGTTAACCTAGGAAATCCATGGAATTTGCGGTGGATAGCCCACATCAGATTTCTAAAGTAAAGAATGTTTTGCCAGAGGTTGTTAGCCTCGGGATTTGGCACCCAAGGATTCATGGCCATCCTAGGAAAACTATGGAGTGTGCGGTGGATATCCCACACCAACTTTTATAAAACAATGTACGATGGATAATCTGCATTTATTTTGATGAATTTGGGACAGATAGTCCTATTAAAGTTTTGACGGATAGTCATTTTAAATATTTTAGAATGAAACTCTAATAAATTGATTTTAGATGGGAAATCTAATATATTGCTTTTATATGGGATATCTAATAAATGGATAGACGGGATATCCAATATATATAATTTATGGCTTTGTTTCATATTATATTAACACTAATCATTTTGGGTGCAGGGGCATAGTAAATGATTTGCATGTTTTGTTTAGGATACTAGTGAGGGGAAAACCCATTCCACTAAGCGGTGTGGTCTCACTAGCAATCTATTTATGATAAGAGATGATAGGGGTTTATTCATACTAGACTTATTGTCCGACTCAAAGTTTGTGTTTCTCCACAAACTCTCGGGTACTCAAAATTAATTTAAGTAGTCTGAGAGTGGGAAACTTTCAGGTTTTTGGACAAATAAGCTTCCGGAGACGTGCATGAGGCAGTGTTAGCTATATAGGAGCCATTTTGTGTTTTCTGCTGTAATGTACTAAGAACTGTAAAGTTCATATTTATTAGTTCTCTGATCATCATAAGGGGACATCTTCATATGTCTCTCTTATCGTATTTTGTACATGTACATGTGATCTGAACATGGTTAACGTCTGGGATTATGTAATTAAATCTTAAATTGAAATTCATAAGAAATGAGAAATTCTGTTTTGTTGAAGTTTAAATTTTTTTCATATTCTTGTGTTTCTGTGTTGCCAATAGTTTCAAGATTCCGATTTCGATCACTCAAAAATAACAGCTATGGATGACTACAGCATCCGTAGCAGTTAGTTTTGAGCCTCCGGAAGCGGGATGTTACAAGCTGGTATCGGAGCATGGTTTATGTACTTGAAAGGAATTTAAACCTTAAAAGATTTTTAAAGCATAATCTAATGAATCTAAAATATAATTGGGCTTGGGTAAGCGTTATAGTAACGTATATGTACTTTGCTATAAATACCTAAGTATGTATTCCCCACTCTCTTAGACCGTTCTTCTATATCTTACCAAGATTGGATTTCAGGTAGTAGGAAAGTAAGATATGGAGGCATGAAACGGAAGAGTGAATCAAGGTGGAAGATACACCGCAACCAGTAGAAACATTCGACCCAATACTAGGAGCAACCGAGATCGACAGGAAAATGCAAACCCAGATGCAAATGCTAATGTTGGTGCTGAGGTTCCGCCGGTTGATATGGGGATAATGTATCAGTTCTTTATGAATATGATGCAAGTTGGAGCAGCTATGGGAGTGGCTATAGGGAATGCTGGAGGAGTTAATCCGGTGGTCCTTGTTGGCAATAATTATGCCAAGCTGAGCAGGGATTGCGCTAGTCTTGGAGGGAAGCCTTATCTGGGAACCGAGGATGCAGTAGGAGTGGAGAACTGGCTATTGCATTGTGAGAGGATATTTGCAGATCCCGGCTTGACAGATATGTAGAAGAGAAGACTTGCTTTAAGGCAATTGCAGGGAGCAACATTGTTTTGGTGGAACGGAGTTACCGTGGGAGAGCCAATGGAAGACCTGACTTGGGCTGAATTTCAAAGGAGGTTCGAAGAAAGATTTCTATCAGAGGTTGCCAAGTCAGCATTGCTCAGGAAATTTGCAAATTTAGTCCAGGAGGATAGATCAGTGATTGAGTATGCTATGGAATTTGATGAGTTGTCCCGTTATGGATATGCTCTATGGATATAGTCATTCGGAGGAATGAAAAGTTTATCAAGGGGTTGAATCCTGAAATCGCCAGAGCAACCATGCCAAACCTCCGGGATTCGTGTCATAGTGTTGTTGAGATGGCTATTCGGAATGAAGAGATGCTTTCTACTTTTGGAAAAGGGAAACCAGCTGAAGTTCAAAATTTTCAAGGTAAGAAGCGGAAGTTCTTCAAGAAGAAAGGTGCCCGGTCGGGGGTAGCAGCCAAGAAGAGCAAGGCTGATATTGTCTGTTACAAGTGTGACGAGAAGGGGCACTATGCTAATGAGTGTCGCTCGGGTGATGGGAGAGCAGTTGCAGTGAGGCTGTATGTGAAGTGCTACAACTGTGGCCAGATGGGGCATTACAAGGACAAGTGTCCCGAGGCTGCTAAAGCTGGAAAGGGAAAGGTCTTTGCGTTGGAACCATCATCCTCTAGACCAAAGGATTTTGAGAAAGGAAAAGCTATGATGGAAGGTATGCTTATGATTCATAGTACTCCGGTTAGGATACTATTTGATACCGGTGCATCGCACTCATTTATATCTTAGTATTTGGTAAATTGCTTATGTCTGGAACCTTTATACCTTATTACTCCTTTAAGGGCTACGAATCCTATAGGAGGGTATGCAACTCTGCGATTGCGATATGACCAGTTAGAACTTGATTTGTTAGGTCATATGTTTGCATGCAGTTTATATGTTTTTGATTTCAAGGGTTTCAGAATCATACTGGGTAAGGATTGGTTAGATAGATATGATGCTAGGATATTTTTCCAAGAGGGGGAAATATCATTGAAACACTATAATATCATAACCGAGTCATTTACTCAGTAAGGACTTCAGACGAAAATGCTTATGCGTTATTGGGTGCTATGGGAACGGAAGCAGAGTTGAAGCAGGATTATATTGCAAAAGAGTTTGCGGATTTTTTTGAACTAGTTTTGGGCCCTCCGCCGAAGAGAGCAATCAAGTTTCAGATATATCTCGTACCGGGTGTTGAACCCGTAAGTAGACCACCTAGTAGGATGTCATCAATCGAGATGAAGGAATTGAAGGTGCAGCTAGTGGAATTGGAAGGAAAGAATTTCATCCGGCTAAGAAGTTCGCCTTGGGGAACGGCTGCGGTGTTCGTGAAGAAGCCAGATGGGTCGTTAAAAATGTGTATCGACTATCGTATGTTGAACGAGAAGACGATCAAAAATAGGTATCATTTGCCGAGGATCGACGACTTATTCGATCAGTTGAGCGGAGCCAGAGTTTTTTCCCAACTGGATTTGGTGACAGATTTCCATCAGATAAGAGTAGCAGAGGACAGTATCCCTTTGACGGCGTTTAGGACCAGATATGGGTCTTACAAATGGTTGATTATGCCATTCGGTCTTACTAATGCGCCGGCTTTCTTTGTGGATTTGATGAACCGGGTCTTCTGAGAGTACTTGGATAGGTTCGTGTTGATTTTTATTGATGACATTTTGGTATATTCTAAGAATGAGAAGGATCATGAAGATCATCTTATAATAGTGTTGGAGACGCTAAGGCAACATCAGCTGAAGGCGAAGTTCTCAAAGTGTCATTTCTGAAAGAAGGAAGTGAAGTTCCTTGGTCATGTTGTTTCCGAGGAAGGGTTAGCATTTGATCTAGATAAGATCGAAGCTGTTAACAATTGAAAAAGACCAGAGACGGTAAGTGAGATTAGAAGCTATTTTGGACTTACAGGTTACTACCGAAGGTTCATTAAGGATTTCTCGCGGATAGCGGCATCCTTGACTATGCTAACCAGGAAGGACGTGAAGTTTGTTTGGTCTGACAAATGTGAGGAGGCATTCCTTAAGTTGAAACATTTGTTAACCAATGCGTCCGTGTTAGTAGTTCCAGATGGGAATCAGGGATTGGTAGTTTACACCAACGCATGTGGTACTGGGTTAGGTGATGTGCTAATGTAGAATGGAAAGGTTATTGCCTATGCTTCTAGACAACTTAGACTGCATGAAGTGAGATACCCAACTCATGATTTGGAGTTGGCAGCGGTAATCTTCGCATTGAAGGTGTGGAGACATTATCTTTTGAGAGAAAGGTTTGAGCTATTTACGGATCATAAATCTCTACGGTATTTATTCTCTCAAAAGGAGCTGAACATGAGATAGCAGAGATGGCTGGAGTTTGTTGCAGCTTTTGATTTTAGCATCGAGTATACACCGGGAAAAATAAATAAGGTGGCAGATGCGCTTAGCAGGAAACATCAGAATGTGGTGTTAGCTATGTTAGCGGAATGGAAAGACTTGGAAGCACTGGCTACTTGTAGTGTACAGTTGAGGTCGACTGCTGGATTTAGTCAGAATATCGCCATGATGTTTTGTTTGGAAGTTCGACCAGTTCGGATCGAACGAATTTCTTTTAGGCAGAAAGAGGATCCAGTGTTAGCCGAGAGGATTAGAAGGTTAGAAACTGGAACCGAGATTGATGACTTGAAGGATTTTATTCTTGACCATAGGGGTTGGTTGAGAAAGAAGGAACGGTTATGTGTTCCGGATGTTGGAGACCTTAGGAAGGAAGTTCTTAGGGAATGTCATTGATCGAAGTTTACGATTCATCCTAGGGGAACCAAGATGTATCAGGATATGAAGAGAAGTTTCTTTTGGGAAGGAATAAAGAGGGATGTTGGCTTATGGGTAAAATAGTGTTTGAACCGTCAGCAAGTAAAAGCCGAACATCATAAGCCTAGTGGGTTGCTTCAGCCTTTGGATATTCCAGTTTGGAAGTGAGACTATATATCCATGGATTTTATTGACGGGTTGCCAAGGTCAAACCGGGGTAATGAAAGTATATGGGTCATAGTAGTCATATTGACCAAGGGTGCCCATTTCATTCCGGTAAGGTCAACTAGGACGGCACCTATTTTGGCTAAGTTGTTCATGAAGAACATCGTTAGACTGCATGGAATTCCTAGTAGTATCGTTAGTGATAGAGATGCATTGTTTACTAGCGAGTTCTAGAAGAGCCTGCAGAGTGTGTTAGGCACTAAGCTCAAGATGAGTACCGCATATCATCCTCAAACGGATGGGCAAACAGAGAGAGTCAACAAGGTACTGGAAGATCTATTGAGAGCTTGTATGCTGGATTTTAGTGGTTCTTGGGAAGATCACTTGCACTTAATGGAGTTTTCCTATAATAATAGTTATCAGACTACTATAGGAATGGTGCCTTTTGAAGCTTCGTATGGAAGGCCATGCAAATCACCAGTATGTTGGTTAGAGACTGGAGACAGATTGGTCCTTGGTCCAGATTTGGTGAGAGAGGCGAAGGAAAAGATCGAGTTGATACAGGAAATAATGAAGGAAGCTCAGTCTAGGTAGAAGAGTTACGCAAACAAAAGGCATAAGGACCTAAAGTTCTTAGTTGGAGATAGAGTTTTCATCGAGGTATTGCCGATGAAAGATGTGGTTCGGTTCGGGAAGACCGGGAAGCTAGCACTGAGATATGTTGGACCATTTCCTATATCAGAGAGGATTGGGAGACTCGTGTACCGAGTAGATTTACCTAGCAGATTGTCCGGGGTCCACAATGTGTTTCATGTTTCTCATCTTAGGAAGTGTGTTCATGATCCAGAAACTACTATCGCTTCGACGACACTGGAGGACTTAGTGGTGGAACCGGATATGACTTTTGTGAGGCAACTAGTTCGTGTTGTGGCAAAAGATATGAAAAGGCTAAGAAACAAGACAGTCAGCTTGGTGAAATTTCAGTGGAGAGACAACGTGAAGGACTATACTTGGGAGATAGAAGACTGGATTAGGGCTACTTTTCCTAAGCTGTTTTAGATGATATGTTTTATATAGGGTTTATATAGAATTTGGCTGGTAGGTTATACTAGCTTTGCTTGCATGGGCTATATGCATGTTGTTGTGTCCTTACTGAAATTTAGGGGACAAAATTCTTTAAAGGGAGAGTCTGTAATGCCTCTGAATTTTAATTAACATTATTCGGGATATTTAATTGGATAAATTAAATAGAATAATGTGAATAATTAGGGAGATGAGATTAATAAATCCGATGGACGTGTCTTAATGAATGAACTAAAATAAGACTTAACTAAATTTAGAAGGAGGAATTTTCCTAAGGGGTAAACTTGAAAATGGGGCAACATTTCTTAGTATATATCTCTTCATCCACTTTAATAAACTTTTACTTTCTCATTCATAACTCCTCATCTATATTTCGACTGGCCATTAAAAGCTCCAGGAAGAGTTTAAATTGAAGAAAAAGCCTAAGGAATTAAAGTTAGGAAATTATCTCATTCTCCAATCAACTAATCAAGGTGAATAAACATGTTTATCATCTTATTTTTCTGTGTTTGGATCGGTTATGGGTTATACCTGATCCATGTTTGTGATTTTGGTTAGGAAATAACCATTTCAACCTTTGTTTGGATAAGACATAGGTGTTTTAAATGTTAATGGGCTAATTCACACGTTTTTATTCGGTTTTGGTTAAATTCCGAGTTGTTTTGATCTTCATATGCTTTGAAATTTTAACATGTTGAAGTATATGATTTATCATATTTTTGGTGATTTTGCTTAGTGATTTATTATGAAAATTAAATTATTTAAGCCTAAGGGCTAAAAAGCAAAATTTCCTTCCAATTAGTCAATTCGGAGGGAAGGCTGCAATTCGAAAATTATTTGGGGAAGAAGAATAGTGTTTAAAGAAAAATGTTAACTTTTGTATACTTTTTGCTATTTGGAAGTACAGGAGAAGGCTCCTCAGCCAATCAAAATTAGACAAGCAAGATAAAACATCACTTCAGTAGGCCCAGTTTTGCTTTCGACTCCAACAAGCCCGCTTTTACCCTTTTGACGAAGTTGAAAGGTACCTTTCGTCTAAGACGGAAGGTAAACAATTACCCTCCACCTTAGTCGAAAGGTAGGCACGATGTCGAAGGGAAGAGGGGCGAAGGGATGTGGAGACTGCTTCCTTGGCTTTCGACTGGAAATATAAATGCTTTCGAATTAATAGGTTTCGAAGGGGGATCCTTCGACTCTATCATTTTATAAAAGACTAAAATTTTTATACTCAAGAAGGAGTTTCGAAGGTGATCTTCAAAAGCTTAAACCTTCAATAGAATTGTTTTAAATTGTTTTCTTAAAAGGTGTTTTAATCCTTTCGACTAAGTCGAAGGGATGCCTTCGACAAAACCGAAGGGAAAGAAGGGGAAGAAGAAGGGGTTACGTCTGAACCTCCCATTGTTTTTAATGTTAAAGTTTTAATACCTTTTGACAAAGTCGAAGAGTAAACCTTCCGACAAGGTCGGAAGTATACTTTCGAAAGATTGGTTCCAACACCAACACTTCATTGTTTTTGAATGGTTTCGAAAGGTTTGATTTTGAAAGGTTTAGAAGGGGTTACCTTCAATGATTGCGAAAGGTTTTGAGTTTCAATGATTTCGAAAGGTTTTGAGTTTCATTACTTTCGAAAAGTTTATACATGGTTTTATAAGGGTGGATACCTAGGCTTTCGACAAAGTCGAAAGGTGGAACCTTTCGACTAGGTCGAAAAGAAACCTTTCGACAATGTCGAAAGGTAGGACCTTTCGACAAGGTCGAAAGGTATGATTTTGTGATGCTTTCAAAATGAAAGGTTCCGAAGGGGCTAACTTCGGAGGGTTATTTGCTTTCGAATGAGACTTCATTCGATGGGTTGTAAAGGGCTGTTTTTAGCCATTTTTCTTGAGTAAAGTTTTGCTAATTCGAAGGGTTATAGCATAAAATACTTATCTTTTTTTGAATAAGTAAGGGAGATCCTTATTTAAATTGAATGTTATAAAACCTTGGGGACACCGGGGTTGGTTTAATGTTTTTGATACATGGTTCGGGGTTACAAACAGTAATATGCTTTCGAAAATATACATCGGGGCTATCAATGTATTTTTATTTAATTTAATCTAATAGGGGCTACCAATGGGAATAGATTAAACATGTAGTATACCTGGGGAAAATAAGAAATCATGGGGATCATGAATTTTAATAAATAATCATGGGGATCATGATAATTTAAATTGGCCAAGTGTTGGGTTCTTGGTTAATCTAGAAAATCCACGGAATGTACGGTGAATAGCCCACATCAAATTTCTAAAGTAAAGAATGTTTTGCCAGAGGTAGTTAGCCTCGGGATTTGGCACCCAAGGGTTCATAGTCATCCTAGGAAAACTATGGAGTGTGCGATGGATAGCCCACACCAACTTTTATAAAACAATGTACGATGGATAATCTGCATTTATTTTGATGAATTTGGGACGGATAGTCCTATTAAAGTTTTGACGGATAGTCATTTTAAAGATTTTAGAGGGGAACTCTAATAAATTGATTTTAGATGGGAAATCTAATATATTGCTTTTAGATGGGATATCTAATAAATGGGTGGATGGGATATCCAATATATATGATTTATGGCTTTATTTCATATTGTGTTAAGACTAATCATTTTGAGTGCAAGGGCATAGTAAATGATTTGCATGTTTTGTTTAGGATACTAGTGAGGGAAAAACCCGTTACGCTAAGCGACGTGGTCTCACTAGCTATCTATTTATGATAAGAGATGATAGAGGATTATTCATACTAGACTTATTGTCTGACTTGAAGTTTGTGTTTCTCCACAAACTCTCGGGTACTCAAATTAATTTAAGTAGTCTGAGAGTGAGAGACTTTCAGGTTTTTGGACGAATAAGCTTCCGGAGAAGTGTATGAGGCAGTGTTAGCTATATAGGAGTCATGTTGTGTTTTCCGCTGTGATGTACTAAGAACTGTAAAGTTCATATTTATTAGTTCTCTGATCATCATAAGGGGACATATTCATACGTCGCTTTTATCATATTTTGTACTTGTATATGTGATCTGAACGTGGTTAACGTCTGGGATTATGTAATTAAATATTAAATTGAAATTAATAAGATATGAGAAATTCTGTTTTGTTGAAATTTAAATTTTTTCATATTCTTGTGTTTATGTGTTGCCAATAGTTTTAAGATTCCGATTTCAGTTACTCAGAAATAACATCTATGAATGACTGCAACATCCGTAGCAGTTAGTTTTGAGTCTTCGGAAGCGGGATGTTACAATTATGTTAGTCATGTAAGAGTTTTTTATTTTATTTTATCATGCAAAGGAAGTATATATGCAAAGGCTTGTGAACTGGGTTCCACATTTTCATGCAAAGTACCGACCATGAAATCACATTGAAATTTTGTTGCTAGCGTAAATATCCACAAGGAACTTTGATAACTAGTACTACGACAATATTTTTATTTTATTTTGTTATGCAAAGGAAGTATATATGGATGTTTTTGTAGCTAAATATCAACAAGGAACTTTGGTAACTAGTACTAGGACAATATCTGTATTACTTGACAATAAAGCTACAAGGTCAGAGTTTTCAGTCAGGAAATTTGACAAAAAACAATCCAAGGACCTTTTATTTATATCAGATGCACGTTCATACAATACGCTTGTGTTTATTTTTGGGTATTAATCTATCAAAACTCACTGAAACAGTTAGAAATTTTGTTGGCTAGCGTTGAAACATTGACAACTAGCAGTATGCTGACACCAGGATTACTTCATTGCAAATGTATGCAACTTTAAACACATTAGATTAAGAGTATAATAAGAATTAATGTAAAAAACAAAAATTTGTATATTTTTAGCCTCAAGGACACGACCTCAATATTTTAATCACAAGGACAAATATTATTCCAAAAATTGTTCATAAGGACAAATATTCTTTCAAAACTGTTACCGAACTAAAAACTGATACCTAAAAACTGCTACCGATAACTACAAAATGATACCTAAAAACTGCTATCAATATCAAAAAACTGATGCCTAAAGAAAGTTGTCATTCAGGCTAAAATAGTAAAGGTCTGTACTTGAGGCTAAAACGCTAAGAAAATTTGTACTTCCGATAATTTCCTGTGATCTTTTACAACATAGAGTACAAACTTTGCTTGCATTTTTCCAATTACTGTATATTCAATCGAACTGAAGAAGTGCTAATTCTTTTATATGTTATATCACATGCTCTTTCCACTTTCCCTTCAGCAGAGACTTTTTCATAATTCAAGGCATTTCTCCATCGTTTTGGTAATTTTATTTTATTTTGTCAAATTGCTTAAGTTTTACGCTCCACAGTTTAGTAGCGGATCACACAGATCTGTTTTGGTAAATTGTGCAAATATATGATTCATACCTTCGTTTAGTTTTTTACTTGTAAATGAGACATGGGTTCTGTAATAGTAAATTTGTTATGGTTACTATCTGCCTTCAATTTCGGGTCACTAGTTCAAGAAATTGACTTGTATATTTGATCAATTACAAGCCTGTTGAATTTTTGAAATTGGAATCAATAGTCTATTATTCCACCTATTGTGATAGTTACTTTCTTTTATTATGGGTTCAGCTTTTAACTCAACTATCTTAAGTTAAACTTGGTAGTATCACAATTTGTATTTAAGTGCCCTGTACACAGCAACGATTTTTGAAAGTAATGGTGTTTCAATCTTTCTTGCTATTACAGTTAAGGTTTAGTTGCAGTTTGAAATAGAATAGTATGGAATCAAATGTTCTACTGAAACATGAGTTCACTTCGCCTAATTGATTTAGATTACTTAGTTCTTTTCAAGAACTTAAGCATCTGTCGTTTAATTTAGAGCCTGGATCAATACTAATCAAAAGTGTATGTTGATACCTGATGCTTAATCCAAATATACTACCAAGTTAAAATTTGATGCTAAAACTGAATACACCGATGCATAGAACACCGTCACTATGGCTAGATCAGCTCTAGATGAGACAACAAACACTGGTGCTTTTAACCGAACTCCATCAACATTCCGGAACTTCATCTCAAAAGATAAGGCATCACAATTTCCAGCAGAAGCAGGAAGATACCATCTTTATATATCCTATGCATGTCCTTGGGCAAGTCGATGCCTATCCTATGTAATGCTAAAGGGGCTCCATAAGGCTATCACTTTCACAGTATGATCATCTCAAGTATATCATATTAACTATTATTATTCCAAGAAATGAGTAAAATATTGATTTGAATGATGAATTTGAAACCTTGTTTGTTTTAATTTTGTAGTCTGTGAAAGCAAAATGGGAAAGAACCAAAGAAAACGATGAACATTTCGGATGGGTGTTTCCTCTTTCGAGTAATGATCAAGAAGATGGAGCCGAACCTGATCCTTTGAATGGAGCTAAGAGTATCAGGGGGATATATGAACTTGCTAGCTCAAATTATTCTGGAAAATACACTGTTCCTGTATGTATATCATGTGCTTTTCTTGTTCAAGTCCCATTATAATGTCTCATTGATTTCCACCAAGGTTTGAAATTCCGTTTTCCGTTTCCTTTCCGGTCATTGGTAATTTTAAAATTTTCGGTTATGTTCCGGATATTTCGGAAGTTCCGTTTTAATTCCGGTTTTCTAATTCTAATACATTTTTTTGTTAAAACTTCTAAATACGCTAACAAATATCCAATACTATCATAAATTAATATTACATTTTTTACATTACGTTCGAAATATATGTTTTAAAGACAAAATCATGGTTTGAGATTCTATTTGTCCACCTTAGATTTTCAAAATTTCGATCAATTTTGATAATTTAATTTTTTATCATGATTCTGGTGTAAATTAACAAAAGTATATCAATTATTTTCTTGTCAATGTATTTCTGATCTTATTAATTCGTTTTCTTTTTTAATTTTTTATATGTTTATTGTGTTTTTTATTTTCTACTAATTTTTATAAATTTTTCCAATACTTGAAAGAAAAATCCGGAATATCGACCGAAACCAGAATTTTAATCGGATTTCGTTCCGGTTGAGACCAGAACGGGAACGGAATAACCGGAATTCCGCCGGAATTTTGAACCATGATTTCCACATACTCTTGTTAGAACTGAAATGCCCACTCTTAGGACCATATGTGTATGATTCTGAAGAATTTGACCAATGATTGAATATATTCAATCAAAAATAACTTCTGGATTCGGATCGTTCAATCCATAGATCATCATGTGATTCTCTATTATGATAAATAACTTGAGCATGTATCAGAATCTCATAGTCCAGCATTTGTCATAGAAGCATGTCTTTATACATTCAATAAAATAATTAACTTGTTCATGCTTTTATTTAAGAATTGAGAGACAGCATTAATAGATTTGGATCATCTGGGTTCACCAAAAATCTAAGTCTCTATAACTTTTGATCTGGACTCCATAGCATTGGGTGCATATTAACAATTTTTTAAGCTATCATCATATTCTATAATTATATCAATTTCAACTTATCTTTGAGTTTTAATTCATTTGTGAAATGTGAACTACTCTAATTTGCAACCCCAACAGATTATCTATATCACAAATTTAGCACATCATGGTTAACATGATAAGCAGTTCAGTATGCACATCTCAAAATAATCAATGAAATCTACTTTTTCCTGTTTAATTTTTCTGTTTTGCATTCCTTTCAGATTAAAATATTTGTTTTAAACTTATGTTATTTAACTCTTGATCATGGAAGGTTCTATGGGATAAAAAATTGAAAACAATCGTGAGCAATGAAAGTGCAGAGATAATTCGAATGCTGAACACTGAATTCAATGAAATAGCAGAAAATGCTGATTTAGACTTGTACCCTTCTCAATTGCAAGCAAAGATAGACGAGGTCAATGGCTGGGTTTATGATGCTATAAACAATGGTGTTTATAAGTGTGGTTTTGCTAAGAAACAAGCACCTTACGATGAGGTACGGTAAACAAGTTGGTCTTCATTTAGTTGAAATTGCAAGATTCTTCACCAGACAGTAGTATGCTCTTACTAAAATATAGTATCATTATCCGATAACATTCGTCAACTGAACACGAAAGGAAAATACACATATGGATGTGAAAATCCTCATTAGCTAAGTTGCATGAGGTCAAGCTGAAACGTCTTCCACTGCAGCTTTTTTCAACTATTTGTATTAATGAATTGAGAAATATGCATTGTTAGTGCATCATATGCCCCTCAGTAAGATTAAAAGATAATGGTTATGCAGGCAGTAGCTAAATTATATGAAGGGCTAGACAAATGCGAAGCAATTTTAGCGAATCAGAGGTACATATGCGGCAATGTATTGACTGAAGCTGACATCCGCCTCTTTGTCACCCTTATAAGGTTTGATGAGGTAAAAAAAGCCTACTAATTTTAATAGTTTTGAATCTTGATGCCCTTTGCTACGTATAGTAATGTTTGCATGCAAAATATTTGGAGGTAACAGGTTTATACAGTTCATTTCAAGTGCAACAAAAAGCTTCTGCGAGAATATCCAAATCTATTCAACTACACTAAAGACGTATACCAAATTCCAGGAATGAGTAGCACGGTGCATATGGCACATATAAAGAATCACTACTATGGTTCTCATCCTAGTATTAATCCTTATGGCGTCGTTCCTATCGGTTCCAATATTGACTACTCATCTCCTCATGATCGAGAAAGATTTATGTAGATGTTAGAGATTTTGTGTGTTGTATGCAACTTGTGTGGAATAAATGTACTGAGCTATGTATCATGTATCGAAACTTTAATGTGTGTTCAAATGCCTTTCTATGTTCAAAGCAACTTGGAAGTACTAACTTCCATTTTTTAGTAGAAAATGAGTGTTCCTTAGTTGACTCATGCAATTTCTTTCTACACCAAAAGAAAGATGTTTGGCTTGTAAGGTTGCTATAAAACACTATAAATCTAAATGTTCCAGTCTAAACCGAGATGGAAGTTCAGCAAAAAGACCATCAAGATCTGTAAAAGCAGCATGAATCAAGTATAGCAAAGCCAAAACTGAGAGTAAATGACTGGCTTAAGGCATGAAAAAATTAGTGCTGAAAGCTTGAGGCATATGCACTATGGTGACATACACAACAGCAAAAAGCAAATCGAGCAGCCTTTTTTTCAACGCAACACTAAAAGCATATAGAATCACCAAAACCAACCCCCTTCAAGCAATGGTGAAAAGCGAAAACTTATAGCAAAGGCCATATGAGAGCTAAGAGTAAAAGCCATAGAAGACCCATCATTCATGATATACATGATCCATGCACAAAAAACACTCACATTCTATAAGCATCTAAGGTAGTATTTCACAACGGAAGAAATAAATATAATATCAATATAAACATGTATGAGATTAAATGCATATCATATGAATGAGACATAAGATTCAACATCATAATACATTATATTTCAAACAAACGAAGTCTAATTAGTACATCAAATTCATATACACTATGTCTCGTAATACATAAACCCTAACATGTCCATAACCCAAAAATACGGGATATATATGATAATAACAATAATGACTATAGATCTAAAGCTCATCTCCAACTAGCATGATTCCTCCTCCAAGTCAACATATTCAAGTAGTTGATAATAAAAGACACAGCATAGAAAAGGCCAACATAAAGTTGGGTAAAAATGTCACTAATTTGCATGATTACCAATATGCTAATATATCATGTACAATACCGAATGGTATAATATGAGGTAATGAAAACATTCTTCACCTGCATCCAACAAGCTACATTTCTACTATAATGTTACGTAATAAGTGATAAGTCTATCAACTACTGATCATCATAGCAACCAAGCACGAGTTAACCGTCATACACTAGGCTAGTGTGCCTCGGGTTTTCCAATAATGCCAAGACCCACAAAGTATGATCATCAATGTAACACCAATCCCATGACATTTTATCGAATCGTCCACCATCTATGATCGTATCGAACTCAAATTGATATACACATGTCTAACCACCACCATTTGTTTGTCAAGAGGACTTAGACAAGTAACTCGAGGTCAATAACCATTGATACAAAGTAACTCGAGGTCTATTGTCATTACTACCAAGATAGAACGTCTTCTATCTCTGAATTGATGTCGTCCAAACACAGTATCCAGAGAATCATGCCTCATGCAACAAATGGTCTATAAATATCAAATCACAATGTCGTAGCCAAGGGATATAGACTACTTTTTATACACAACATTGTGTGGAATCGTATATCGTAACACCCTACCTGTTTCGTCTTAAAGCCACTAGATGAATCTATAAAACCAGCATATGGGTCCGATCTCATCCCAAACCATCACCATACTCTCTATATTGCTTAGCATCAACCACATGCTTTCAGAGACTTGCGTACCATTCCCAAACTCATCATATCGCTCCTTAGTTACTCAGGACCTTTCGAGCATCTCCAGGGTCAATCAAACAAACTCAAACTCCTAAAATTTCAACATTAGGCCTATCTGCTAAAACAACCAACCAAAAGTCTAAATTAGGGGTCCATACATTTGGATTTATCTTCAGATACTTGGTACAGAGATGTATACGTCTGAATCACCCTGAAAATACACTATAATATCGTTGGAAAACATGTTTCAACATTCACACATCTAAATGAAATTTTAGACATTTGAATAGGTGATTCGAGCTGAACCTGAACCTTGATGGAAGAATATCTCTTATTGAAAATTTAAAATACTATATGAATCGACCGCGACCAAAGTCATCTAATTTTATAACTATTATAGCTAAGTAAAAAGAACTATGTTTAATAATATAATGAATAAGATAAGAAAGTAACATAAACTCGGTAAGAAATTGTAATGATTTACACTGGATAAACTCTTGTCATACAACCAGTCTTAAAACTCATTTTTGGAATTTCACTATCTTCCCTCACTTGATATGGGAGGAATATGTATCTTATAGGTTCAACTTGGGACTCCGCATACGACGTCCAACTTTTTCAGATAAATTGTAGACAACAGTGTATCTTGACTGAACCAATTTGCCTCTTGTAGTACAATGTCCTATAACCCATACAGAATATCTTCGAATTAAGTGAACTAGTGGCATATGATATAAATTGAGTGCTAGTGAATATAAAATTAAATGATTTGTTGAATGAAAGTGATCAGAGACTAGAGAAGTAAATCACAAAATCGGAAAAAACAGAGAATGTATGAGTAATTTGATCTGGAGAAGGCAAGGGCTTGAGGAAGTATATGAGGTTGCTACCATTAGAACTTAAAGAGAAGTGATCGAAGAATGAAGAGGAATGAGTTTGAACCACGAAGACGCGATGAAGAGGTGCATGGTTTGAAAATTTTCACGGCCAACAAAAACACATAAGTCGACCTGTATAAAATACTCAGGTCAACAGGTGACTATATACGGTCAATATGTGTGTTTTATATAGGTCGACATGTGTGTGACCTACCTACTTATAAATATATATATACTTATTTTCTTTGTGGTTTTTGTTTAACTTTTTCTAACACTTAAAAAATCCCATAAAATTTTGAAAAATATTTTATGGTGTTTGAAGCATTGTGTTAAAATTTAAAGTGATTCAGAGATCGTTTATAGAGTTCTAAAATTTTAAACGAAAAGGACTCGATAAATAAAATATTTGACTTTTGTATATGTTTATTCATCTTCGAGTATTTCTTTAACTCTGAGATATTCCAATAGATTTGCCAACACTAATGAATGTCTCTAACGGCTCCTTGAATATCCGATAAGTCTTTGTTTTCTTTACTTTTAGAGCTTGTATTAAGGCATACTGCCTTAACTACAATGTTTGGTCTCCTTGTTACTGATGTTACTTTTCTTCGACGCTTATCTTTAACCTGTAGAGCTTGACAAATATATTAGTAGCCTTGTTGTATAGTTGTTACCATCAAAATATCGAAACTGTGGTTCTAACATTCTTCCACATTTTTATCTTGACAACCACACGACTTATATAAACAAATTTATATTATCTCCCTTTGAATTTATATACTCTCCCTCCCAATGTGCCCAATTTTCTCCCCTTTTATTATGAACAAAAGAAGAATTTTTTTATATTAAATATAGGAAAAATACATTCTATTTAACTTTTCCGATGATCATGACATAAAATATGGATTTTAGAATTATGTCACGGTACATAGACAAAAATAATAGACACTAACAAAGAAATTTATAAATGTATTTCCTAGGGCTACCTAATTTATAAATAATAAACAAAAATTATATAGCTTGTTGCAACCTAATTTATAAATGTATTTCTAAGATCATTGCATCTGTTGGAAATGTTTTTACTTATGAATGAATTCTTAAAAATTTGACTAAGTATGATATGGCTCCTATGGGAATATGAATAGTCCCACATTGTGGGATTATATAGAAGAATCAAGTATTTATACTTGATTCTTTGAAGCTAAGTTGGGCCCTTTGGGCACCCAATGATGCTCTTTTGTGAGGAGGGAGACCATGCTTGACCACCACACACGCGCGCGCGCGACCGACCGACTCGACCCGGCCCGGGTTCGGGTTCGGGTTCGGGCTTGTAGTGGTGTAATACTTATATTTTTGGTATAAATTTATTTACCGTTTTCTGACCGGGCTGGAACGGTAAGAAGCCCGTATTGAAGAACGTTACGCAACGTTTATTTATTTTTTGACACGGTATTTCTCAGATCCGTTTTTCAAGACCACGTATCCCCCCATTCAACAACGTTCTTTTGCTCTTCCGTCTTCTTAACAGATACGAAGACGAAACTAAAAAGAACAACATTTTTCCTTTTTTACAAAAAAAAAAGATAATAATCGAGCAACGAGTTTTTGAGTGCAACCAGAATCGTTTCGTCCGTGCAAACGAACCGATACCCCAAAAATTTCGAGAGGCTGTTTTATCCTAGAGGCGGCGGTGATAGAGACGAACTGCTTGCACCTTTGAGCAGATCGCCGAAACGTCTTCAAGAGAGTGACTTGTCCACGACTCAACCGAAGATAGCCATTGTTTCCAACAATTTGAAGACGTGCCGACACCAATGGCTTCCGCTGCAGATCTAGATCCTACTGCTCCCGCTTCGTTCTTTCAGGTCCCCATGATCTCTGCTGCCCCATTCAGATTCGAGGGCCTCCACTTCAAACGCTGGAGACAGAAGATGGAGTTCTTCCTAACAACCAGAAAAGTGGTGGCTGTGCTAACAACCGACAAACCGCACTTACCCGATAGACCAGACGAAGCAGACACTGATCAGATGCGAGCCTGGACAGAAAAATCAAAGGAGTTGCACACCTGGACAGAACAAGATTACATGTGCCGAAACTACATACTCAACGGCCTCAGTGATGACCTCTACGACTACTACAACTCTGACAAGTCAGCCAAAGAGATCTGGGAAGCGCTACAAAAGAAGTATGACACTGAGGAGGCTGGAGCAAAGAAGTATGCAGTCAGTCGCTACCTCAAATACCAGATGACCGATGACAGGTCAGTAGAGATGCAATCTCATGAGCTACAGAAAATTGCTCATGAGATCATCTCCGAAGGTATGACTTTGGATGAACAGTTTCAGATTGTTGTTATTATTGATAAATTACCCCCAGGTTGGAAAGATTTTAAGAATGTGCTTAGGCACAAGACTAAGGAATTTTCCTTAGAGAGCTTGATTACTCGCCTCCGTATTGAGGAGGAGGCTCGTAAGCAGGACCAGAAAGAGGAAGTGTTTGTTGTCACAAACAACAACACTAAAAGGTCCAAGCCCGCGGTTCTGAAACCGAATCCGAAAAACTTTAAGAATCAGAACTGCAACCGCAACAAACAGAATTGGAACCCGCAAGGGAACCAAAAGGCACAGCAAAAACCGACCCAAAAGAATGATTCTGGACAGTTGTTTCTGTGTTACAACTGTGGAAAACCAGGTCATATGGCACGCAAGTGTAGGAACAGACCAGGCCCTGCACCGCAGGCTAACCTGACTGAAGAGCCTCTTACGGCTATGATTTCTGAGATTCACCTAGTTGGTGGATCAGAGGGTTGGTGGGTAGATACTGGTGCATCCCGCCATGTCTGCTATGATCGTGCTATGTTTAGCACATACACGACTGCTGATGATCAGAAAGTGCTACTGGGAGATTCTCACACCACTACTGTTGCTGGCATTGGAAATGTGGAAATAAAGTTTACCTCTGGAAAGACAGTTATTTTGAAAGATGTAATGCATACTCCAAAGATGAGAAAGAACTTGGTTTCTGGTTTTCTCCTTAATAAGGCTGGTTTTACTCAAGTTATAGGGGCTGATTTGTACACGTTGACTCATAAGGGGATGTTTGTAGGGAAGGGTTATGCTTGTGAGGGTATGTTTAAACTGAATGTTGAATCTAATAAAGTAACCAGTTCTGCTTATATGTTATGTGATTTTAATATCTGGCACTCTCGATTATGTCATGTTAACAAACGCATTATTCATAATATGAGCATCTTAGATTTGATTCCTAAAATGTCACAATCTGAATTTGATAAGTGTGAATTCTGTAGTCAAGCAAAAATCACTAAGAAACCCCATAAATCAGTTGATAGAAACTCTGAACCTTTAGATTTAATTCATTCTGACATATGTGAGCTTGATGGCACTTTGACTAGACACGGACACCGTTACTTTATCACTTTCATTGATGATGGCTCTGATTTCACTTATGTATATCTTATGAAAAATAAAAGTGATGCATTTGATATGTTCAAATTATTTAAAACTGAACTCGAGAATCAATCTAATAAGAAAATTAAGAGACTTCGTAGTGATAGAGGAACCGAATATGAGTCTAGTCCTTTTCTTGATTTTTATAAATTGCATGGTATAATTCATGAGAGAACTGCACCTTATTCACCTGAAATGAACGGTAAAGCTGAAAGAAAAAATAGGACCTTTACTGAATTAGTTGTAGCTATTTTATTAAATTCGGGTGCAGCAAAACATTGGTGGGGGGATATTTTATTGACTGTATGCTATGTATTGAATAGAATCCCTAAATCAAAAAGTAAGATTTCACCTTTTGAAATTTTAAGAAATTATAAACCAAATGTATCTTACTTTAGAACTTGGGGATGTTTGGCATATGTTCGTATACCTGACCCTAAGAGAATAAAATTAGCTAGTAGAGCATATGAATGTGTATTTATTGGCTATGCTGTTAACAGCAAAGCATATAGATTTTATAACCTGAATACACATAATATAGTAGAATCTAATGATGCTGATTTTTATGAAACTAAGTTTCCTTTTAAATTAAGGAATAGTGGGGGCACGTCAAATAACATCGTGCCTATTAGAACAGAACTTAATGAATCTTCTGAAATTGAACCTAGAAGAAGTAAAAGAGCAAGAGTTGATAAAGACTTTGGCTCAGACTTTTGCATTTTTTCTATAGAGGAGGATCCCACAAACCTCCAAGAAGCCTTATCTTCATTAGATGCCGATTTTTGGCAAGAGGCTATAAATGGTGAGATGGATTCCTTGGAATCCAATAAGACTTGGCACTTAGTAGATTTACCACCTGGTTGTAAGTCTATAGGCTGTAAATGGGTACTTAAAAAGAAACTAAAACCTGATGGCACAGTTGATAAATATAAAGCCCGTTTGGTAGCTAAAGGTTTTAGGCAAAGAGAAAATGTAGACTTTTTTGATACTTTTTCACCCGTAACTAGAATCACATCCATTCGAGTACTAATTTCATTAGCATCTATTCATAATTTAATTATACACCAAATGGATGTTAAAACTGCTTTTTTAAATGGTGAATTAGAAGAGGAAATTTATATGGACCAACCGGAAGGTTTTGTAATTCATGGTCAAGAACATAAAGTTTGCAAATTAGATAAATCTTTATATGGTTTAAAACAAGCACCTAAACAATGGCATGAAAAATTTGATAACTTAATAATCTCAAATGGTTTCAAAGTTAATGAAAGTGACAAATGCATTTATTATAAATCTGAAAATGACATTTGCACTATAATATGTTTGTATGTAGATGATCTACTTATTTTTGGATCAAACATTCATGCCATAAACACTGTTAAATCTTTGTTAAGTGCCAACTTTGATATGAAAGATCTAGGTGAAGCAAGTGTAATCCTTGGTATTAAGATTACTAGATCTGATAAGGGACTTTCTTTGGATCAATCTCATTATATTGAGAAGATCTTAAAGAAATACAATTACTTTGACTGTAAACCTGCATGTACACCATATGATCCTAGTGTAAAGCTATTCAAGAACACTGGTGAAGGTGTAAGACAGTCTGATTATGCAAGCATCATTGGCAGCCTTAGGTATGCCACTGATTGTACTAGACCCGACATTGCCTATGTCGTGGGATTATTATGCAGGTTTACTAGTAGACCTGGTATAGAGCATTGGCATGCTATTGAGAGGGTCATGAGATACCTAAAACGAACCATGAACCTAGGGTTACATTATGAAAAGTTTCCAGCTGTGCTTGAAGGTTACACCGATGCAGACTGGAATACTTTATCTGATGATTCAAAAGCAACTAGTGGCTATATATTTAGCATTGCTGAAGGAGCTGTTTCTTGGAAATCCAAGAAACAAACAATTTTGGCTCAGTCTACTATGGAGTCTGAGATGATAGCACTAGCTACAGCTAGTGAAGAAGCAGAGTATTTAAGAAATCTGCTAGCTGAGATTCCCTTATGGGAAAAACCGATACCAGCTGTGTTGATTCATTGCGATAGTACCGCGGCTATTGCAAAAGTACAGAACCGTTATTATAATGGTAAGAGACGACAGATACGTCGTAAGCACAGCACTGTTAGAGAGCTACTCTCTTCAGGAGCTGTTAGAGTGGATCATATACGCAGTGAGGAGAATTTGGCAGATCCTTTGACGAAAGGACTGGCCAGAGAGAAAGTCTTTACAACTTCTAGAAAAATGGGACTATTGCCCTTAGATTGTTGAGTCACGCACAATAGTAACCCGACCTACTGACTGGAGATCCCAAGAACTAGGTTCAATGGGTAAGAACAAGTTGTGTAGTGATATGAGTTGAATATGCTATTTTTCATGTATATAAAAGCATATATTCCTGAAGTGATTAGAGGTTGAGTTAATAGAAACTCTTAATGAGATCTATACTCCATTTGGAGTGGAGTACCTACCTTTAGGAGTACTCTTGATAGACTCACCTGTGTGAATGTGGAAATTTGGCCGTTTCCTATGGAGTTTTGGGCAAAACTCCTAGAGCATTCACTAAACTGGGATGGACGTGCATGGCCATAAATGCACGGGCTTACTTGATTGCACTCTAGAAAGATTATGTGTGGTCTGATGTCAGGAATAGAGTTCAAGACCACGTGTCACTCTAGTAAAAACTGAATCTTATCCACTATGCAAAGGTTCAAGTCGAAAGACACCTTTGTTTATGCACAATCTTATGGTTTTCAGAAAATTGCTCGAAATAAGTTTTAAAAAATTCAAGTGGGGGATTGTTGGAAATGTTTTTACTTATGAATGAATTCTTAAAAATTTGACTAAGTATGATATGGCTCCTATGGGAATATGAATAGTCCCACATTGTGGGATTATATAGAAGAATCAAGTATTTATACTTGATTCTTTGAAGCTAAGTTGGGCCCTTTGGGCACCCAATGATGCTCTTTTGTGAGGAGGGAGACCACGCTTGACCACCACACGCGCGCGCGCGACCGACCGACCCGACTCGAGCTCGGGCCCGGGCCTGGGCTCGGGTTCGGGTTCGGGTTCGGGCTTGTAGTGGTGTAATACTTATATTTTTGGTATAAATTTATTTACCGTTTTCTGACCGGGCTGGAACGGTAAGAAGCCCGTATATTTATTTTTTGACACGGTATTTCTCAGATCCGTTTTTCAAGACCACGTATCCCCCCATTCAGCAACGTTCTTTTGCTCTTCCGTCTTCTTAACAGATACGAAGACGAAACTAAAAAGAACAACATTTTTCCTTTTTACAAAAAAAAAAGATAATAATCGAGCAACGAGTTTTTGAGTGCAACCAGAATCGTTTTGTCCGTGCAAACGAACCGATACCCCAAAAATTTCGAGAGGCTGTTTTATCCTAGAGGCGGCGGTGATAGAGACGAACTGCTTGCACCTTTGAGCAGATCGCCGAAACGTCTTCAAGAGAGTGACTTGTCCACGACTCAGCCGAAGATAGCCATTGTTTCCAACAACATCTAGACTGAAAATAGTTCTACCTTCTATGATATTCTCTAATCAAGCAGCTTTCCTACCTAATAGGAGCATCTTAGACAATGTATTACTCGAAATCGCTAAAGGGATATAATAGAATTGCTATATCTTCTAGGGCCATGATGAAGGTAGATATAAAGAAAACATATGATTCCATTCAGTGGGAATGCATTGTCATTATCATGGCTGAAATGGGCTTCCCTAAACACTTTATGAGTTGGATATATTCTTGTATTTCCATTCCCATGTACTCTCTACCTCTTAATGGTAATCAAGTTGGCTATTTTAGGGGTACTCAGGGAATAAGGCGGGGGACCCATTGTCTTCTTATTTATTTATTATAGTTATGGAAGTGTTATTTCAAATGATTAATAAAGAGATCCTCTTAAAAAAATTATTCTCCATCCTAAATGTAAAGAGCCCCAGATTTCTACACTCATGTTTGATGATGATCTCCTCATTTTTATAAAGCCAACTCCTCAATCTATAAGCACTATTTTTGTTTTACTTGCAACGTTCCATGTCTTCATTGGATTGCAAATTAATACAAATAAATCTAATATTCTTATATCTGGTGTTCCAGTACATGAAGCACAACAATTACAGATGGCATCTAAAATGCAGCCTATGTCTTTCTGACAGTACATATCCGGGTGTTCCTCTTGCTGCTAATGGAGTTTTAGGAACTTAATGCCTTACATTGTATGAAATTTTGTATAAAATAATGGCATGTTAGGCAAATAGATTTTTAACTCAAGTAGGAACACTCACATTAATTAAATATGTTATTTTTTCTATGACAGTATATTGGTCCAGGATAATAATCTTACCTCAGAAGTTAACCCATAGGGTTAGGCAGGCTATGAACCGTTTTCTTTGGTTTGGGAATGCGCACTCTAAGAAAATGAACCCAATTGCATTTAAAAGAGTGGAAAAGCCTCTCACTCGTGGTGGGTTGGGTATCAGGAGAATTAAACTGTGGAATGTGGACGCTTTCTCTTAGCATTTGGACAGTCTTCTCAATGGAGGAAGTAACTTATGGGCTGCATGGGCTCTGAGACATCACTTGGGAAGTAGAAAGTTTTGGACAATAGAGGAAAAGCATGATAGTGGGTGGATATAGAGAAATGTATTTAGGATGAGGGAGGATGTCCTAGCTTATATTCTAGTACAGTCTAATGAAAGGGAGAGTGTGAGTTTCTGGCATGAACCATGGGCTATTAGAGGTTTAATTTTCTATTAAGTGTTGAATCACTCTCAACGATAACAAACTGGTATACCTTTTGAAGCCAGAGCCTACTCTTATATGCAAAGTGGAAAAATTACCTTACCATATTCTAGTAACCCTATTATCAGAGTTCTCTGGAATGATCTGCAAGAATTGAAAATTCCTACTACTGATGACCGGAAGTATGTTTGGGGTGAGAAGGCAATGAAACATAATATTGCTATTGTTTACAAGGCTATGGCGGTTAGTAGAGATGGTGTGTTATTTGCTTGGAGAAATAGAGTATGGAACAGTTTCAGTCCTACAAAATTTAACTTTCACCAATGGAAGACATTGAAAAATATTTTTCAAATTTACTCAAAGTTGGCGTCACGTGGTTTAGGTATAGATGCAAAGTGCACTTTCGGTGATGGTAATTTGGAGGATATTTTACATTTGTATTTCAACTGTATTGAAGTGTTTGATCTATGGAAGAGGATTCTTTGGAGATGGGTTATGCATAATCCAAGTAAGATTTAGTGGAATCTTATTTATAGAGCAACCAGATGGAGAAGTTCAAGATCTATCACCCTATTGATCATTTTGAAAACTTTTCTATATGTGATATGGAGGGAAAGAAACTTATGGATTTTCAGGGGAAAATTTATGGGAGTGGAGCCTCTGTTCAAGTTAATGTAAAATGAAATAAAAGTTGGTCTTGATTGCATGCTGATGTAGTGGAGCCACATGACAAAGATAAGTGGGCTAACTGATGCATTTCTAACTATATTTGTTCTTGTGTGTTTATTTTCGCTTTTGTTTATCTTCACCTCTTGTTTCCCTAGTTTTCTTTGTTTTTCATGGTTGTGATCAGCATGTTGATTATAAGTTTCTTTTGTGTGTTTATAAAATAACTAGTAAGGGCCTAGTCAACCCTGCATGCTTGGCAAAAAAAATCAAAGAAATTTTAGAATATGCAAAATTGAAACAATAAAAAAAATATTTCATAAAGGGTTCAAATAAAAAATGTCACAACAAATATAATGAATACCGACGATGCAAAATAAAAAGCATTATTGGTGCAAATAACATAACAATGATTACAAGATGAAGATAAACTGTAATAGAACAAATATTTTTTTCCCAAAGAGGCTCTAATGACATCCATGATAACCTAATGGCATGGTTGTGAAGTGTGATGAGCAGCTGGAGTGGGTTCTCTAGGAGTAGGTCTAGGGGTCGGGTAGATCCTCCTAGTATATTTCTATGTTGTACATCAGATGGATCAGTAACATAAGTCTGTTAAACAAAATGTCTCTGAAGAAACGAAGCCAAACTCTAAAGCACTACCCTGACCACTCAAACTCTTATAAGGTTTGATGAAGTTTTCTTCTTTGTCATTCTTATAAGGTTTGATGAGGTAAACAAAGCCTAATAATTTTCAAACTTATGAATCTTGATGCCTTTTGCTATGTATAGTAATGTTTGCATGCTTAATATTTGGAGATAACAGGTTTACACAGTTCATTTCAAGTGCAACAAAAAGGCGCTGCGAGAATTTCCAAATCTATTCAACTACACGAAAGATATATACCAAATTCTGGGAATGAGTAGCATGGTGCATATGGCACATATAAAGAAGCACTATTATGGTTCTCATCCTAGTATTAATCCTTATGGTATCATTTCTATCGGTTCTAGTATGAAAACATTCCTTA
Source organism: Allium fistulosum (assembly GCA_030737815.1). Taxonomy (NCBI): domain Eukaryota; kingdom Viridiplantae; phylum Streptophyta; class Magnoliopsida; order Asparagales; family Amaryllidaceae; genus Allium; species Allium fistulosum. The sequence continues at coordinate 633,035,634 of CM060908.1, read as the reverse complement.
ACCTACATCTTCACCTACATCTAATAAGTTAGCATATTTCTGCTATAATGCTACGTAATAAGTGATAAGTCTATCGACTAATGATCATCGTGGCAACCAAGCATGAGTTAACCATCACACACTAGGCTAGTGAGCCTTGACTCTTCCGATAATGCCAAGACTCATAAAGTTTGATCATCAGTGTAACACCAATACCATGACATTTTTTACCAAATCATCCACCATCTATGATCGTATCAAACTCAAAATGATATACACATGCCTAACCGCTACCATTTATTTGTCAAGAGGACTTAGACAAGTAACTCGTGGCCAATAACCATTGATACAAAGTAGCTTGAGGTCTATTACGTTTACTACCAAGATAGAACATCTTCTATCTCCGAATTGATCTCGTCCAAACTCACTATCCAAAATAACCATGCCTCATGAAACAAATGGTCTATAAATATCAAAGCCTAAGGCCATAGCCAAGGGATGCAGACTTACTCTGTATATGCAACATCATGTGGAATCGTATATTGCAACACCATAGTCATTTCGTCTTGAAGGCATCAGAGAACTATATAAAACTACCATACGGATCAGATCGCATCCAAAAGCATCACTGTAGTATTTATATTTCTTAACATCAACCACATGCTTTTGAAGAATTGGCGTACCATTCCCAAACTCATCATATTTCTTAGTTACTCCGAACCTCTCGAGCATCTCCAGGGTTAACAAAACGAACCCGAACTCCTAAAATTTAAACATTAGGCCTGACTGCTAAAACAACTAACTAGAAGTCTGAATTAGGGGGTCATACATTGGAATTTAGCTTCAGATGTGTGGTACAGAGATTTAGACATTTTATAATGACCCACCTTTTTGACCATCGAAAATTAAAATTTAATACATCAACCGTATTCAAGTGCAGAACATCCAATCGCCGGAAAGGCAGATTTTTAGGGTAAAAAATGAAAAGGAAACATAATAGGAGAAACATAATCTCACAGCGGAACGATCACATATAATATAACAGAGACAGTAAAGGCCATCACTCCAAAATACAGAGTACATCGGAGTTAAAATAAATCCCATCAGCTGGACAGTTATAAACTTCCGACATTACAATTGCTGATATATATATATATATAATACAATGAAAAATAAAATACTATGACAGGTGAACATCCAGCTCCACTCCATGAGCTCCATGTCCCACCAATGCCAATCTGGAAAAATACTCGGTCTATCCCAAGCATTATAATAAAATAACACATGGATAAGTCTGGAAAATTAACGTGAGAAAACTTAAGTAATATGAGATACATATAATAATTCTATGAGACCATGCCGCTAAACACGGGATGGGTTTTTACCTCACAAGAACGACATCCATATATGAAAAAACGAGAAACAATCGGAACAACAATCCAAAAAAGAAAGGATGTATACAGACAAGATCAAAATCCAAATTAAAAGAATGGACAAAAATAATTAAATATCGAAAAGAGCTTCAGACATTTCTTGATGCAAATAAAAAAAACAATTCAAAGATTTGAATTAAATAAGTAAAGAGAAATTTTCCAACAATGACTAGGAGGGTGCGCCCTCTTACCAAAAGTATACCTCTAGAAATATACTTAAGAACTCCGATGGCTCTAGGAAACCTCCAAGCCGGACCCTGTCAATTTTTACCGAGAATCCAAGTATTTCACATCTTTGAAGCATACAACTGAATCCAATCTAGAGTAGATGTGAAGATACCAAAATGGGAATAATCCCACATAACTTGACCCCTACTTACGCTTTGGTTTTAGTCATTTCGACAAAGGATAGCAATTCTCAAATAAGCAACAGATCGTCTTGGATTGACGAAACACAAGAGATGAAAAGATTGATTCTAAGGTCTGAGATAGGAGCAAGAAAAATGAATTTATCCAACATAACTAGGAGGGTGCTCCTCCCTACATCGAAAGCCTCTAGATTAAATATACTTGAGAGCCCATGCCAAAAACGTATCACTCTCCGGAACTTCCAACCTGGACCATGTTAAATCCACATGCATCCAAATATACTCACATCAATGCATGCATGCTATCGACACCGCTAGATAAATGTGAATATACCCTAATGGGTGCGACCCATATGGCTTGGCTCCCACTGGCACTTTGGTTTTAGTTTCCACAGTGTTGGATGCCAATGCTCAAAATGAGCGACAAATCGTCTTAGAATGATGAAGCACAATAATGACTAGGAAGGTGTACCCCCTTATCCGCTATTTGGGTTTAGCCATTTTCGACAAAAGATATCAAAGCTCAAAAGAGCAACACATCGTCTTAAAGTGACGAAATATAAATAAGATAGCAGAATCAAAATCGATAGTCGATAAATCAACTATCGGGAATAACAGAGTGATTTGTGTTTGGAAATTAAATCGCATACACTTTCCACCAATAAATGATTCAAACTTTTAAAACATCTGATCCACACTTGTGCTTGATTTTCAAATTACCATATTGGTAAAAACACTTTAAAAATACTCTTTGAAATATTCTTTTAAATGGGTAAATTATAATACTAAGTGTATTAAAACAAGGGTTAAAAACCAATGTCACTAAAACATTGCTTACTATAAACCCAAAACAAATTTACACCTAGTTCTATTTTTAAATAATTCCTTTTAAAGGATTTTCTCATTTATAAACTGTCGTTTATAAATTTCAAAAACAACATTTATTATCTCAGAAGATAATTAATCAATTTAAATACCTTTATAAATTTAAAACAATGTTAATCATCCCGAAGTATCATTAACCAAACTTTATAATCTTTTTAATAAATCAATCAATCATCTTTAAACACTTTTGTCAAATTAATTAATTAACTTTAAAACACTTTTATCAAGTCATTTAATTAACTATAAAACACTTTTATTTAATCAGTTAATTAATTTTAAAACATCATTAACTAAAATGATTAATTAACCTCAAATATCATTAATTAAAATGATTTATTAAATTCAAACATTATTAATTAAAAGGATTAACTACGTTCAAATATCACTAATTAAAATAATTAATTAATTTTAAACATCATTACTTAAAATGATTAATTAATTTTAAAACGTCATTAATTAAATGATTAATTAATCTTAATAACATCATTATTTAAATAATTAATTAACCTTAATCATCATTATTTTAAACGATTGATTAAATTTAAAAATCATTATTAAAATAATTAATTAACCTTGAACCATCATTATAAAAATGATTAATTTCCTTTGAAACATCATTATTAAAGTGATCAATTAATCTTAAACTATCATTAATAAAATGATTAATTGTCATTAGTTAAATAATCAATTAATCTTGCAAAACCCAAACACAAGTTTTAGACCAAAGATTCCATAAGAGATGTATTTTTAAAAGTGCCGATATAGTAATAGTCGCTATACGGACACTTCCGTAAATGCTTTTCACATGTAATTAATTTATCCAAGCATCCCATCGTATAGCATAAGCATATAAACAAAAGTAAATATCAACTTACAGAACATATAGATCAACACTTGTGAACAAGAACATATTTCCAACTAATCATCAAGATGTCAACTTTTCAAGGTGGTTAACTAGCCAACACATCCAACATATTTAGCACATACAAACATAAACAAATAACATGTATTTCCATTGATATAGTAAAGGTCAAAATTTCATTTCATAAAAATCTGATTTTGCCTACCAAAAAGCAACCGAATCGGATCAAACTTCAACCAAACTTGTACCCGACACACGGACGGAGCTTCCTTCTACAAAAACTCAACTTTAAGACTTTGATAGGGTCAATTTGGTTCGGCCATAAGGGGATGGGGCTCGGCCTTGGGTTAAAATAGGTGTTCTGGATCTTGTTTTGGAAGAAAGGAGGTGTAGAAAGAAGCGAACTTTAGCGATTTTACTTAGGAAAGAAATGGGAAACAGAATGGATTTTTGAAATTTGAAAACTAAGAAGTCATTAACAAGCTTTTCAAAAGCTTAAGAAAGAAAATGAAAAGATGAGAATAATGAAACCAAGCTTCATTTTTGAAGTGAATGAAGATGTGTATAGGCTAACAAAGCTTCCAAGAGAAGCTACTCAAAACAAGGCTTCTAAGAGAAGCTAAGAGAGGCTTATTGAGTCAAAGCTTCCATGTGAAGCTATCCAAAACAAGGCTTCTAAGAGAAGCTTATTAAGACAAAGCTTCTATGAGAAGATAACAACCATCATGAAGCGTATTCAAGAAGCTAAGGGAAAATTCTAGAGTTAGGAAGTCTAGATAAGGTCTTGATGTATTTTGGGCTTGTGAAATAAGTTGGGCACATGAATGTCGTTATCACAAATACAATTCATTGCAAACAATATATATATTCTCATTTTTAGCCAAAAAATAAATTAAAGAAAATCATATTATATTTCCTTATTTATAACTTAAAAAATATTATTTAAAAATATATTAAATATTCAATTTTAAAGTGATTAAATTACATGTCATTACATCCTCCCCTCCTTACAAGTAATTTCATCCCCGAAATTTATCATTGACAACAATAGATAAAAAAGCAACCTAAATAATATCATTCAATCACTCAAGTACAAAGAAAGTGATTCCACCACAACCGGTGAGTTCACTAAAGGGTATTACATTATACAAACAACTATGACAACAACTCAAGATACAAATTCCTAATATAATCCTCGGTTTCCTAAGTACGAACTCTTTCTAAATCACTTTCATTTTCATTAATAGTTTTTCATTCAATTCTATAATTATTTATGAATTACTTCACATATTTTTATTTATGTTTATAAACATTTTATAAAGTTACATCCTTATAAAACAGTAAATTAAAAACTTACTCCATTTTTATTCACTTGTATAATAATCTTTTATATCCTAAGAGTGTATGTCGAATTTTTTCTTCTCTTTTTCAAAATTCAAATGGGAGCTCAAACAAAGTATGGGTCTTAAAACCGAGTCAACTACTTTGACCTTTTAAACTTAAAGTATTCTAAGGGAAGATGTTTATGGGTTTGCTAAATATCATCAAATAGTTTACACCACTTGGATGATTAACAAAAACTATGGCTTTAATAAAACAATGCTTATTAAAACCTTCCTATCCAATTCAACCAATTTAAGACTTGAGTTAAGTTATCTCTTTTCTATCCAAGAATCTAAGATTTCCATTTATCAAGTTAATTATCAAAATACCTTTTTATTTTTAATCGATTTCCTTTAAGGAAACTTAAGAACTAGACACCCAGTTTTTATTTCAGAACCCCCTTTTGAAATCATAACACATATATTTCTATATATATAAAATAATTTTAACACTTTATATACTAACACTCGCTTTGAGTTTGTTCGGATTTGAATTCATTTCATCATACAATGATAAAGAGAATAATTTACTAAGTGTACTACAACATTCGCCTAAGCAAACATCCGATCGTCACTTAGAAGATTATTCAGATTACTACAAAACTACTCGAGATGTTTTCCCCGAACTATCCAAAGAAAGTGCATTTTCTCCTAATTTCTTTTGAAATCGATTCACGCAATCCAAGATGTAAATTTCTCAAAAACTCTTTTTTTTAAATCATATAAATCATTTTATATACCACCTGTATAAAATGTACCTTTAAAATCATTTAATATTATAATAACTTTCCTTTATTATAATAAACCATTTTTTAAAACACATTTTATAAATCAAATTTATATAGAAATGCCATTATATAAAATCACTTCATATTAAAAATAGTTCTCCTCTATTATAATAAAATTTTCTCAAAATTTTATCCTCTAAAGGTCTTATGTTCCCATTTAGATTAAATTAAACAACTTTGATTAAAAGTCTACTTTTAACTCAACATTATGAAAAGATAACTTTTAACTTAAAATTTTCATCGAACACCTTATAGTCGAATTTTGAAACTTAATTCACAAGGGGTTAGTTTTAGTATAATCACAATTATCAAAACAACAAATGCCTATAAACTGGTAGAGCATAGATTAACAACCAACAAACGGTAGTCATTGCTTCTAAATTATCCGAGTATGACCAATCAAACAATAATGATAATAATAAATATTATCATTACCAAAGTAACACACCTAAATAACTATATAAATTTTGAAAACCATTCCTTTATATATATAAATTTATATAATCTTAGGCAAAATATTTCATTTGCCAAATTTTCAAAAATCAATATCGTGTTTGTTTGCCATGTTCAATTGTTTAGAAATTCCTATCGACAATGTAGTATCTCCCACGTCTCGACCAGGATTCATAATCAACTTAATAGACCAATTAACACAATATGTTTTTATAAAAATAACAAACACGCTCTCATATATATAATATTCTCAAACTCATTTCAGGCTATCGCTTACCCTATCTCTAATGAGCTGTACCCTACTAAAGCCAAGGTTCTTGTTTAACCTTCAGCTCTGATACCAAATGTAATGACCTGCCTTTTCGACCATCGAAAGTCGATGCTCAATACATCCACGGTATTCAAATGCCGAACATCCAATAGTAGGAAAGACAGATTGTTAGGGTAAAAAGAAAAAATAAAAGGAAACAAAACAGGAGAAACATAATCTCACAGCAGAACGAGAAATAAAAGAGACGGTAAAAACTGCCACTCTAAAATACAAAGTACATCAGAGTTAAAATAATCCGATCATCTATATAGATATAAATTTCCTACCTTAAAATTGCTGATATGTATATAAAATATAATGAAGAATAAAATACTACGACAGATGAACATCTAGATCTACTCCATGAGCTCCATGTCCCATTAACGACAACCTGGAAAAATCGGTCTGACCCGAGCATTATAATAAAATAACACCTGGATCGGTCTGGAAAACCAACATGAGAAAATTAAGTAATATGAGAAACATATAATAATTCTTTCAGACCATGCCGCTAAATGCGAAACGTGTTTTTACCTCACAAGAATAAAATCCATATATGAAAAATTATGAAACAATCAAAACAACGATCCAAACAAGAAAGGATGTACACAGATAATATAAAAATCCAAACTTAAAGAATGGACAAAAATAATTAAACATCGAGAAGAACTTTACACTTCTTAATGCAAATAAAAAAAATTCAAAGAATTGAATCAAATAAGGAAAGAGAAATATTCCAACAATGACTAGAAGGGTGCGGCCTCCTTACCGAAAGTATACCTATAGAAATATAATTGAGAACTCCGATGGTTCTCAGAAACCTACAAGCCAGACCCCGCTAACCTTTACCGAGAATCCGAGTATTTCACATCTCTAAAGCATACAGCTGAATCCAATCTAGAGTAGATGTGAAGATACCCTAATGATAATAATCCTGCATAACTTGGTCCCCAGTCACACTTTAGATTTAGTCATTTCCGACAAATGATGGCAAAGCTCAAATGAGCAACAAATCGTCTTGGATTTATGCAACACAATAGTCGAAAAGATTAATTCCAAGGTTTGAGGTAGGAGCAAAGAAAATGAATTTATCCAACATAACTATGAGGGTGCTCACCACCTATGCCGAAAGTACACCTCTAGATAAAATATACTTTAGAGCCCATACCAAAAACGTATCACTCTCGGGAACTTCCAAGATAGACCCTGTTAAATCCACAGGCATCTAAATATACTCACATCAATGCATGCATACTATTGACACCACTAGATAAATGTCAGTATACCCTAATGGATGCGACCCATAAGGCTTAGTTCCCACTACCGCTTTGGTTTTAGTTTTCACGGTATTGGATGCCAATGCTCAAAATGAGCAACAAATCATCTTAGAATGACAAAGCACAATAATGACTAAGAGGGTGCACCCTTCTTATCCGCTCTTTGGGTTTAGTCATTTTCGATAAAGTATATCAAAGCTCAAAAGAGCAATACATCGTCTTAGAGTGACGAAATACAAATCAGATAGCAAAATCAAAATCGATAGTCGATAAATACACTATCGGGAATAACATAGTGATTTGTGTATGGAAATTAAATCGCATACACTTACCACCAATAAATGATTCAAACTTTCAAAACATTTGATCCACACTTGTGCTTGATTTTCACATTACCAGATTGGTAAAACCACATTAAAAATACTCTTTGAAATATTTTTTTAAAATGGAAAATTATAATACTAAGTGCATTAAACAAGGGTAAAAAATCAATGACATTAAAACATTGCTTACTATAAACCCAAAACAAATTTACACCTAGTTTTTATTTTTAAACAATTCCTTTTAAAGAATTTTCTCATTTATAAACCATCGTTGATAAATTTTAAAAACAATATTTACTACCCCAGAAGATAATAAATCAATTTAAATACCTTTATAAATTTAAAACAATGTTAATCATCCCGAAGGATCATTAATCAAACTTTATAATCTTTTTAATAAATTAATCAATTATCTTTAGACACTTTTGTCAAATTAATTAATTAACTTTAAAATACATTTATTAATTAGTTAATTAACTATAAAACACTTTTATTTAATCAGTCAATTGACTTTAAAACATCATTAACTAAAATGATTAATTAACTTCAAATATCATTAATTATTTATTAACTTCAAACATCATTAATTAAAATTAATAACTAAATTCAAATATCAATAATTAAAATAGTTAATTAATTTTAAACATCATTAGTTAAAATGATTAATTAATTTTAAAACACCATTAATAAAACGATTAATTAACCTTAATAACATCATTATTTAAATAATTAGTTAACCTTAATCATCATTATTTAAAATGATTGGATAAATTTAAAAATCATTATCAAAATAATTAATTAACCTTGAATCATCATTATAAAAACGATTAATTTTCTTTAAAACATCATGATTAAAGTGATTAATTAATCTTAAACTATCATTAATAAAATGATTAATTATCATTAATTAAATAATTAATTAATCTTGTAAAACCCAAACACAAGTTTTAAACCAAGATTCCAAAAGAGATGTTGTTTTCAAAAGTGTCGATATAGTAATACTCGCTATACGGACACTTCCGTAAACACTTTTCACATGTCATTTATTTATCCAAGCATCACATAGTATAGCATGAGCGTATAAACAAAAGTAAATAGCAACTTATACAATATATAGATCAACACTTGTGAACAAGAACATAACTTTCCAACTACATCAAGATGTCAACTTTTCAAGGTGGTTAGCTAGCCAACACATCCAACATATTTAGCACATACAAACATAAACAAATAACATGTATTTCCATTAATATAGTAAAGGCCAAAAATTTATATAAAAGAAATGAGATTTTTCTCACCAAAAAGCAACCGAATCGAATCAAAGTTCAACCAAACTTGTACCTAACACACGGACAGAACTTCCTTCTACAAAAAATCAACTTTAAGACCTAAATAGGGTTAATATGGTTCGACCATAATGGGTATGGGGCTCGGCTTTGGATTAAAATAGGTGTTTGGGTCTTGTTTCTAAAGAGAGGAGGTGTAGAGAAGAAAGAAGCGAACTTTAGTGATTTTACTTAAGAAAGAAAAGGGAAAAAGAATGGATTTTTGAAATTTGAAAACTAAGAAGCCATTAACAAGCTTTTCAAAAGCTTAAGAAAGAAAATGAAAAGATGAGAATAATGAAACTAAGTTTCTTTTTTGAAGTGAATGAGAATGTGTATTTATAGGCTAACGAAGCTTCCAAGAGAAGCTATTCAAAACAAGGCTTATAAGAGAGGCTTATTAAGACAAAGCTTCCATGAGAAGCTATCCAAAACAAGGTTTTTAAAAGAAGCTAAGAGAAGGTTATTAAGACAAAGCTTCCATGAGAAGGTAACAACCATCATGAAGCGTATTCAAAAAACCAAGGGAAAATTCTAGAGTTAGGAAATCTAGATAAGGTCTTGATGAATTCTGGGCTTGTGAAATAAGTTGGGCACATGAAAGTCATTATCATAAATATAATTCATTGCAAACAATACATACATACATACATACATACATACATAGATATACATACATACATACATACATACATACATATATACATACATATATATATATATTCATTTTTAGCCAAAAAAATAAATTAAAGAAAATCATATTATATTTCCTTATTTACAACTTTAAAAAAATATTATTTAAAAATTTATTAAATATTGAATTTTAAAGTGATCAAATTATGGGTCATTACACGTTTGAGTTACCCAAAAGTACACTATAATATCATGGGAAACCTATTTCAATATTTACACGTCTGAATGAAATTTTAGATGTTTAAATAGCTGATTCGAGCTGAACCTGAACCTTGATGGAAGAATATCCCTTACTAGAAATTGAAAAACACTATACAGATCGACTATAACCAAAGTTATCTAATTTTATTACTACTCTAGCTAAGTAAACATAACCATATCTAAAAATAATATATAAGATAAGTAAGTAATGCAAACTCGATAAGAATCACAACGATTTGTACTGGATAGAATCCTGTCATATGTCAAGTCTTAAAACTCATTTCTAGATTTTCACTACCTTCCCCCATCTGATATGAAGGAATATATATCTTATAGATTCTACTTGAGACTCCGCATATGACATCTAACTTTTTCAGATATATTGTAGACAATAGTGTATCTTGAATAAATTGATTTTTCACTTGTAGTAAAATGTCCTATAATCCATAAAAAAAAATATTCGAAATGAGTGAATGGGTAGCATATGATGTAAATTGATTACTAGTGAATGTAGAATTGAATGATAGTTGACGTGAGGAAGTATATAAGAGGTTGTTACCACCAGAAATTAAAGAGAAGTGACTGAAGAATAAAGAGGAATGAGTTTGGACCAACGAGACGCGACGAAGAGGAGCATGGTTTGAATTTTTTCACAGCCAAGAAAAACACATAAGACGATCCATATAAATTACTCAAGTCAACATGTGACTATATACAGGCCGATATGTGTATTTTATACAGGTCGACGTGTGTGTGACCTTACCTACTTATAAATATATATTATACTTATTTTCTTTTTGATTTTTTTCAACTCTTTCTAATACTTAAAAAATCTCACAAAATTTTGAAAAATAATTTATGATGTCTGGAGCATTGTGTTAAAGTTTGGAGTGATTCCATGATCATTTATGGAGTTTTAAAATTCTAAACTAAAAGGACTCAATAAATAAAATATTTGACTTTTGTATCTGTTTGTTCACCTTCGAGTATTTCTTTAACTTCAAGATATTCCAATAGATTTGTTAACTCCAATGAATGTCTTTGGCAATTACTTGAATATTCGATAAGTCTTTGTTTCCTTTATTTTTACTTTAAGAGCTCATATTAAGGCATATCTCCTTGACTATAATGTTCGGTCTCCTGGTTATTGATGTTACTTTTCTCCAATGCTTACCTTTAACCTGTAGAGCTTGACCAATATATTAGTAGCTATGTAGTATAGTTATTACCATCAAAATAAAGAACCATGGTTATAAAATTCTCTTATTCTGGTGATGACAACCACACGATTTATATAAACAAATTTATATTATCACCCCCAAATTTATGTACTCTCTCTATCAATGTGTCTAATTTTCTTCCCCTTTAGTATGAACAAAAGAAGGCAATAATTTAATTAACCATAGGATAATACATTCTATTTAACTTTTCTGATAATCATGACACTAAATACGGATTTTAGAATTATGTCATAGTACATAGACAATAATAATAGACATTAACAAAGATTTTGTGGAACTGAAACACAAAACAAATATCTCATAAAATATTCAAATAACAAAATATCACAACATTTATCATGAAAACGGATGATGCAAAATAAAAAGTAATACTGATGCAAATAACATAATAATGTTTACAGGATGGTGATAAACTGTAACAGGACAAATATGTATACTGAAAGAATCTCTAATGACCTCCATGATAACCTGATGGCATGGTCGTGAAGTGTGATGAGCAGCTAGAGTAGGTTCTTCGTGAGTTGGTCTAAGGGGTCGGGCAGATCCTCCTAGTATATCGCTATATTGTACATAAGATGGATCAATAACATAAGGCTATTAAATAAAATTTATCTTTCGAGAAACATAGCCAAACTCTAGAGCACTACCTTGACCACTAGAACTCTTTCTAATCCGAGTCGAACAACACAATGGAATGAGTAAACGTATGATAAATCCAAACTCCTTTTTCTGCTCTGCTTGTTCGACCATAATTGTTTATTCTGTTTTTAAGAGTAATTCTTATTGATCCAGTATTTTATGATGAACAAGCATAATTTGTTCTATATTTTGCTCATAATTGTTAGGCGATGGTGAAAGATAATCCTCATCATAATCCATTGGCCTTTTCTAATTCCCCGATCTTCTGACTAGTTATATGATGGATAAGGCTTAGAATAGGTCGGAATGTGCATTCTTTTACATATTGAATTATCCATAGTCACAACATATCCCTAACTAATTACTTACTTTGTAGTTAACGAAACTCCAAAGTGTATGAAAATGCAAATTAATAAATTACAATAAGGGTTATAATTTTTGAAAGTACCAGAGAGTGTCAAGTCCAGAAAATTTCGTAGACTAACACTGCCCAACTAACCCTTAATTTTCCAATAATAGCGTATGTGAGTAGTTGAATAATAGGATACATTGTTTCAAAACTATCAGTTTTGGGAATGATCTTATATTGAATGATCCTTGTAATCAATCTACCCTTCAGTCTCATTTTCCCTAAATTCCATTAACCAACATTGGTGTGAATGATGTTGTGAACAATTTAATTATCGAAACTTGATCAATTTTAATTCCAGTAGAAGCTATAGATAAAATTCCTCCTAGAACATTTTTTGATAGCCACATTTTCATTCCTTTAACTTCAGAAGATAAAATAAATCCATTACTTGTTAATATTGGCATTTGAGTAAAATAACATGGATAAATATTTTTCTCAAAACATTCTTCTTCAATTATTGAGTATTCCAATGTAATATCATATAATGAAAATTCATGGAATTTCACCGGTCTTCTGGCTAGGTCATTAAACCAATTACCTCTCTTTATAGCATTCATTAGAATTTGGATTATTGTTGAGCCAAGCCCTGACTAAGGAGTAAAAGTTGCATTTTGGTTTATTTCTTAATTTTGTGATGTAGATCTCTTTCTTGATTCCATTAAAATTAATCTTTGATTTTATTTCTTTTTTTGAAAATTAGGGTTTTTTTCTGTTGTGAAAATAACTGGCTCGAGATAGTTGAGATGGAAGCTTGAGTAAGTGAGAAAAAATGTAGCCGAGTGAAGATGTCGGGCCTAGTTAGGGGTGAAATCGGGTCGGGTGTACAAAAATATCGGGTAAGAGATAGAGTTTCACTAGAATTCGAACTTTGGGTCAGATAGGTGTAGAGCTCGAGCAGCATGTGTAGCCTACCCGAAGTCGACCTTGATCACAATTAGACATGTGATAATGACATAGGTCGATCTGTGTCATTGTACATGTCAACTTGTGTACTTCAAGGGTTAGATATGCAGCTTGATTTTTTTTCATTTTTACATATTTTTTTAAAATTACTAAATTTTATCTAATAATTTTAAAAATGTTTTCTCTTAAATATTTTTGTATTAAATTTCTCATTGGTTTCTAATACAACTCAGTGATAAATATCACATATATTCTTTCCTTAGCACTCAGTTTCGAACCCGATTGATGTTGAAAATTGCTAATACAACTCAATGCTAAATATCACAACTACTGTTCATTCAACTTGTTATTGATTGTCAGTCAGCCAAAGATAAATTTTTAAATAAAAGTTCTTTTTAGTTTTGAATAAAAATAATTATTAGATTTTAAATAAAGAAAAATACTATCTTCGTAAATCAACCAATCAATTTTGCGATCCGTCGAGTATTCCAAAACGTCTCACTTTATTTTTTATGTTTGTTAATGTACAAAGTGAAAGTGTATATGGATCGATAATATAGTTAAACTACGACTAACAAGTGCGGAATTATAAATAATAGTAAATGGCAGTAATAAAAATGACACCAGGGATTTTTATACTGGTTCGAACTTCTCGTTCTACGTCCAGTCCCAGACTCCTTCTGGAATTTCTCGAATAACCCTCACTTAACCCGGAGGAACAGGTATTACACCGCCTGAGCAACCGAACAGGACTTTTCCGCCTAAGCAACCGAATAGGACTTTTCCGCCTAAGCAACCGAATAGGACTTCAAATACAATTTGGTAAATTGTTTCTAGACTTTGTGTGTTCTTTGAATAACACGAATATAGTCAATGTAGTACACCCTTCCTATAATCTTCTTGATATGATGATTTGAATGTGCAAAGATAGGAAGTATAGATTGAAAATCGCTTGTGATTATGATAATACAAAGCAAGTATAGATAGAAAGAATTGGTGCTTTAAATAGTGAATTTTCATCTCTATTTATAGTATTGAATAGTCTTAATTTAATAGTTGCAACTATTTGAAGAAGTGCAACTCTTGGTGAAGAAGACAACTCTTCAGATTTTGATATTTCATGAAGAGATGCTTCAGTTCGTCAAGTTCAGATGTCTGAGATAAAAGTGACAGATGTCTGAATAAATTTTGAAATTCAAAAAATAAAAGAAAGACAAAAACAGTCAATTTAGACGTCTGTCTTTTAATTCAGACGTCTGTCTAGGATGACAGACGTCTGTTATTAAGTTGACAGACGTCTATTTCATATAGAAATAGAGGCACTCAAAGCATAGAGTTCAGACGTCTGTTATATTACTTTTAGACGTCTGATATTGATGTCAGACGTCTGAAATAATATACAGACGTCTAATTCTGTACTGTTTTGTTCCTTCCTTTATTTTAGCACTTTTGAACTTGAGATAATATATAATTTTGAAAATACCTTTTTTATATCTTTTAAATAATAAAAAGATATTTATTTTAAAACATGATTTTCAAAAGTATATTTGTGTGTGTGTGTGTTTCATCATCATATCAGAGATTGTACATAGATATCTAAATAGAATTTTGAGAACTTTAATCTTGTAGATGATATGATAATAGCTTCTTTTGTAGATTCCTGCAAGAATATTTGACATTATAGTATATAGATTGAAATATATAGTTGTCGCATTAAAATCGAAGAAGGCAGGTTCCAACATTCTCCCCCTTTTTGATGATGACAACTATATAATTCAACGATTAGTATAACCATACATTTTGCTCCCCCTGTCAATATGACCATAATATATAGCATAAATGTTATTATTTCTCCCCCTTTGTCATTAACAAAAAGAATTGTTGGGGGTGGTTAGATAAAAAGAAGTAACAAAGCTGTGAATAACAAAATAATTAAGAAATGTAAACAAACCAAGCATGTACCAAAATGATAATAACAAATCAATGTTTAAGACACAGCATTTGTTTACCCAACACAGTTGACTAAGAAAGACAGATAAAATTATACAATCAACTTAGAAGTTTTAAACACAACAAAAAAAATTTTATGAAAGAAAATTTGTTTGAACCAAAATACAAACCAAAAGAAAACCATCTTCATTCACCATTCTCCCCAAGTTGGAGAAGAAGGAGGAGAAGATCCATGAGACTTTTTCCATAATTGACGAAGAATTGTCTTGATATTTTTCAATTCTTGTGCATTCTCTTCGACTTTGGCATCTAAATCATCGAATCTAGAATTGATGGAAGAAAAGCCTTGTGCTATTTGTTGAGAAATTTTCTTTTGATTTTTAGAGATAGTGATGTCGGATTTGAGCTTTTCATTTTTAGTATAATTGATTGAAGCGCCTTATCTTCATCATTGTAAATGACCTCATGGCTTCCTTGCCGGGGAAAAATTGTTTTTATAACCATTCTAAGCAATAGTCGAGGTCGAGGACGAAGATGATTTGATCTATCTGTGGACTTTTCAGGTTCAAAAAGATAATATTCTATTTGTTTAAGTTCCTCCCCTTCTAACTTAAAGTCATCTAAGTCAACCCCATCCGAGCTACATTTCAAAACTCGTCCAATGTCAGAGGGAGTTATTTGCAGAATGTTTCCAAATACGCTTGTCCAAAGCGTTCCTTTATCTCGATGAAGTCTAATTTTTGGATTGTTAACATTTGCAAGAAATAATAAGATACTAAGTTTACAAATGTTGACTTGATTATCTTTGAAATCAATAAGACTTGTAATCTGAGATCTATCAGTATAGAGCCTAAGTTTGTACATATGAAAATGATCAAGATCATGAAAAATACCATGAAAAGATGGTAGAGAAGATAAATGCTTGTAACGAGCCATACTTCGGGGTTCGTGGTATAACCAAGCTGCAATTTGATCTTCCGAAGGAAGAATATGAGGAGGTTGTTGAGATGAATCTCCTTTTTGTTTCTTTGATTTGGGCGCCATTTGTTTAATTTGAAGAAGGCTAGGGTTTTGAGTTTGAGAGAAAATAGACGTGAAGAAAAGAATAAACCGTTGGTATGATTTAAATAGTTTTCGTCTTAACAGGGTTTCAGACGTCTAAAAAATATACAGACGTCTGAGGTTCTGTAGATTAGAATCAAGGACGAAAAGATTAGACGTCTAAAAATTTATAATAGACGGCTAAAAGGTATGACAGACGTCTAAAAAAAATTGACAGACGGCTCAGAAGGTTTAAATTGAAACAGAGAGTAAAAAACATTTTGAACTAAATTCAGACGTCTGATAATTTTATGTTTAGACGTCTATATTGAATAACAGACGTCTGTTATTTTTAAACAAACGGCTAATTGTAACCAGAAAATTTATACTTTGATTTAGACGTCTGTGATAAATGATTCAGACGTCTGTGTGGCTGAAAACAGTAAAAGTAGTTGTTTTACAGACGTCTGTTGAAAGATGTAGACGTCTGTATGTCTGATGATGAATTTTTTTGCTAAGTTTAAAGAAAAGAAAAAATATTCAATTATTTATTTATTTTGATAAAAACAAAGAAAATATGAATAACCAAATCAACATACAATCATATAAATATTTTCTACTTAGGAGTCTTTGGAGTTTTTGGAGACTTCGGAGACTTCCCTTTGGATGATTCGTGTTGATTTTGTTCATCAGACTGTTTAATGGGAGACCATTGAGGCTGTCGATCCCATGAATTTGGGGAAACATGAGGACGTTGAGGTGAAAGAATATGTGCATTTGTGTTGATCGGAGATGAACCACATATTTTTGCAGCACACCGTTCAAGAAAACTCAGTCGTCTTCCATGACTCTTTTGCTCAAAATACATTTCTCGCTGAAGATTAAGTGTTTCCCTCTGATAGTGATGTAAGTCATCTATCTTTTCCTTAGTAGTTGGAGATGGAAATAAATTTCTTCGCATGCGTTTATTTTCCGGCGTATACCCCGTATGATGACTTTGTGGTGGACATATCGGAATATAAGCTGGAGTTGGAGTCGGAAGTTCGGAAGACCCAGAATTAGGTGTTTCAAAATTAATTGACGAATATTCAGATGAATAGGAAGGCTCATCTGAGGATGAACCAGCCATGGTATATATGAATAATGCAAAGTTAAAAAGCATATTTGAATTTTTGCTTTCACCTTTTAAGAAAATAAAATAGATAAACTGAATGACAATTTTCTTCGGAAAGAAGGAATTTATAGAAAACTGAAGGCTAAAAAAATAAATGGTTAAGATTAAAAGAAGAAAAAATTTAATGTTAACCAGAAACAATATGTGTGGATAGAAACAAGTTAAATAAAAACAGAATAGTTGAAGTAAACTTCATAAATTTTTGAGAGAGATAATTCCAAGTTCTCGTCTCAATTTTACAAAAGTGTTTTCATTTAATGGTTTGGTAAAAATATCTGCTAATTGATTTTCCGAAGATATGAATTCTAGATTGATTATATCTTTTTCAATATTATCACGAAGAAAATGATGACGAATATCAATATGTTTTGTCCGTGAATGATTTACTGGATTTTTAGATAAATTAATAGCACTAGAGTTATCACAGAAGATTGTAGATTTGGATAAGTTAAAACCAAAATCTTGAAGAGTTTGTTGCATATAAATTACTTGAGCACATGCCAAGGCTGCAGATATATATTCTGCTTCACAAGTAGAAAGTGATACGCAATTTTGTTTCTTACTGAACCAAGATACTAGAGACCGTCCAATGAAGTGACAAGTCCCACTTGTACTTTTTCTATCCGTCCGACTTCCTCCAAAATCAGCATCACTATATGATACTAATTCAAAAGGACATTCTTTCGGATAAAATAGTCCAAAATCTTTGGTTTTGTTGAGATAACGTAAAATACGTTTCACTGCTCTAATATGTGATTCTTTAGGATCGGCTTGAAATCGTGCACACAAACAAACACTCATCATTATATCGGGTCTACTAGCGGTTAAATATAATAAAGATCCAATCATACTTCGATATAATTTTTGGTCTACACTCTTGCCATTTTCATCTTTTTCAAGATGTATGGTTGTACTCATAGGAGTTGGTTTGGCAGAAGTATTTTCCATACCAAAGCGTTTGATTAAATTATTACAATATTTTTCTTGATTTATAAAAATACCATTATTAACTTGTTTAATTTGAAGTCCAAGAAAATATGTTAATTCTCCCATATGAGACATTTCAAATTCATTTGTCATTATTTTAGAAAATTCTTGACATAATTTATCATTAGTTGATCCAAAAATAATATCATCTACATAAATTTGAACAATTAAGATATCATGTTTCTTTTTCTTAATAAAAAGAGTTTGATCAACCTTTCCAATTTCAAAACCAGAATTGATTAAATAACTTTTTAAACGATCATACCAAGCACGAGGTGCTTGTTTCAAACCGTATAAAGCCTTTTTAAGTTTATAAACATGTTCTGGAAATTGTTCGTGTATAAACAAGGGAGGTTGTTCAACATAAACATTTTCTTTAATAAATCCATTTAAAAAAGCACTTTTAACATCCATTTGATATAATTTGAAATCATGAAAGCAAGCATAGGCTAATAGAATTCGTATTGCTTCTAATCTTGCGACAGGAGCAAAAGTTTCTTCATAGTCAATTCCTTCTTCCTGATTATATCCTTGAGCAACTAATCTAGCTTTATTTCTAGTGATATTACCATTTTCATCAGCTTTATTTTTAAAAACCCATTTAGTGCCAATAACTGTTTAATCATTTGGTCGTGGAACTAAATCCCAAACGTCATTTCTTTCGAATTGGTTTAGTTCTTCTTGCATCGCAATAATCCAATAATCATCAGTTGAGGCTTCCTTAATATTTTTAGGTTCTATATTAGAGAGAAACGCTATATGACCCATTTGATTTAGTTGATTTCTTGTTTTAACTCTTTCATCAATTTCTCCTATTATATTTTGAATTGGATGATCTTTTAAAATTCTTGGTGGAGATTTTAATTCAGTTTCAATTTGATTTATAGAAGTGATATTGTCAGGTGTATTGTTGTCAAAAGTAGAATTTGAATTTATTACAATGTCTTCATCATCATTTGTTTTAATTTTGAAATTTTCATCAAATGATACATGAAGTGTTTCTTCAATAGATTTAGTTCTTATATTATAGATCCTATATGCTTTGCTTCGTTCTGAATATCCGATGAATATACATTCATCCGATTTTGGATCAAACTTACCTAATTGATCTTTTGTATTTAAAGCAAAACATTTAGAACCAAAAATTTTAAAGTAAGATATATATTAGGTTTTCTACCGATGAAGAGTTCATATGGAGTATGTTTAGTTAAAGGTCGAATAGATTCACGATTTAGGACATAACAAGCAGTAGCAACGGCTTCTGCCCAAAATTGTTTTGGAAGAGTGGTTCCATTCAATAAAGTCCTAGCACATTCTTGAAGTGTTCTATTTTTACGTTCAACAACTCCATTTTGTTGAGGCGTTCTTGGAAATGAAAAGTTATGAAATATTCCTTTCTTATTACAAAACTTCTCAAACATTTCATTTTCAAATTCTCCTCCATGATCACTTCTAATATTTTTAATTTTTAGATTTTTAATATTTTGAATACGTTTAGAAAAGATTTTGAAATTTTCAAAAGTATCACTTTTGTTTTTCATAAATAAAGTCCAAGTATATCTAGAGAAGTCATCAACTATTACAAAGACATATCTATTGTGATTAATAGATTGAGTCTGAGTTGGTCCAAATAAGTCTAGATGCAACAATTCAAGAGGTTGCAAAGTTGAGATGATCTTCTTGGATTTAAAAGTAGATTTAGTTAGCTTTCCTAGTTGACAAGCATCACAAATGCTATTTACCTTAAAATTCATTTTAGGTAATCCTTTTACCAAATTATTTTTGGATAATTTATTAATAGCTTTGAAATTTATATGACAAAATCTTTTATGCCATAGCCAAGGATCATTTTCTTTGACTAATAAGCACATATTTGTATTATGATTTATTTTCATATTTAAAATATAAATATTATGATCTCTTACTCCTTCGAAAATAATATTTTTGTTATGATAAAAAATATTGCATTTATTTTCAGAAAATACTATGTTAAAACCTTTATCACATAATTGACTAATACTTAGTAAGTTATGTTTTAAATTTTTAACTAATAAGACATTTGTAATAAGAGGTAATTTAGATGTACCGTCATTGCTCACATCGCCTTTGCCGATGATGTAACCTTTTGAATTATCTCCAAAAGTGACAGATCCTCCATCTGAGTAGATAATGTTAGTTAACATATTTTTGTTGCCTGTCATATGTTTTGAGCAACCACTGTCTAGAATCCATTTTCCTCTTTTCTTAATCGGTACCTGCAAAAAATATTGAAATTCTATTGGTACCCACTTCCTCTATAGGGTCCTAAGGGTTAAATCTTAGGAAGCCAAACCCAGTTGGGTTTAGAGTTCCCTTTAAAAATAAAATTTTCATTCTTATGTACAGACATAATAAAAGATTTAATGTAGTTTTTCCTAATCAAATTATTATTAGTTTTTGGAACCCAAATCATAATTGATTTTGGATGAATAATTTTTGAAGAAGTTTTTTGAGTAGATATAGATTCCTTTTTCTTAAAATTAGTATATAAAGAACCATTATTTTTAGAATGCTTTTGTATTGGTTTTTTATATCCTAACCCCTTTTTATTTGAACAAGTTTGAGAATTCTCAATTATTTTAGAGAGACTCTCTCTTCCACTGTTAAATTTAGAAACATTTTTAGAAATATTTTCCAGTTTTGTTTTAAGATTTGATACTTCTATATCAAGTGTTTTAATATTAGAGTTTAAATCATAATTCTCTTTTGCTAATTTAACATTCTCATATTTCTGTCTTTCTATTTCACTGCTTAAATCAGTGAATTGAGATGTTATATTAACATAAGATTCTTGAGATTTTACTAACTCTTCCTCTAATATTTTCTTTTCATCTTTTAACATGTCAGTTTCTATTTCAGTTCTATTTAATTTTCCTAAAGCATCTTTATATTTACTCTTTAGGATTCTAAGTTTATCTAACAATTCAGAGTTTATTTCTATTAAATCGTCAAAAGTTAGATCACTTACATCATCATTTGTTCCCATAAAACAAACATTGGCTTGTTCTGAATCACTGTCATTATCACTATCCGACGAAGAAGATTCTGTATCATCCCATGTAACTGAGAAGGCTTGTTTCTTTTTATATTTGTCCTTTTTGAGATTATTCTCTTTCTTCCGATCAGGACAATCTTTCTTTATGTGGCCTTTCTTGTGACATTCGTAGCATTCAAGAGATGAGCTTGATGGCTTATTAAAACCCTTGTTATTTCTAAATTTATTACCCTTTTTGAATTTTAAAAACTTTTTGAAATTCTTAGCTATAAATGCCATATCATCTTCTGATTCAGAGTCTTCTTTTTCTGCTTGAAAAGCGATAGTTTTCTTGTCCTGTGCTTGTGCTCGTCTTGCCTGCAAATTTACTTCATAGGACATTAGATTTCCTATTAACTCTTCTGTTTTTATGGTTGAAATATCATTAGCTTCCTCGATAGCTAAGACTTTTCGTTCCCATTCATCAGTTAAAGAGTTAAGGATTTTTGATACAACATCAGATTCAGTAAAAGTGACTTCTAAAGCTAAAAGTGAGTGATAAATATCCTGGAATCTAGAGTACATTTCACTAATACTTTCTCCTTGTTTCATCCTAAAGTTTTGAAATTGGTTTTTAAGCATAGAGATCTTGCTTTGTTTTACTTTATTTGTTCCTTCGTGTGTAACCTTAAGAGTATTCCAAATTTCATATCCAGTTTTACAAATACTAACTCGATTAAATTCATTTTTGTCTAATGCGCAAAATAACATGTTTATTGCTTTTGCGTTTGCAGTAGCATCTAGTTTTTGTGTATTAGACCAAGCAGCATACCCTGTAGTAGGAATAGTATATTCAGTTTGAATGATATTCCAGGTTTCAAATCCACTTGCTTGCATAAAAATTCTCATTCTAGTTAACCAATAACTATAATTTAATCCGTTAAACAATGGTGGTCGTGTAGTGGCTTGTCCCTCAGTAAAACTGTTGCTAGTGTTATTGTCCATATTATTTAAATATCAGATAACTATGTTATAGTTATGTGATGACCTCACTCCGATACCAAATGAAAGTGTATATGGATCGATAATATAGTTAAACTACGACTAGCAAGTGCGGAATTATAAATAATAGTAAATGGCAGTAATAAAAATGACACCAGGGATTTTTATACTGGTTCGAACTTCTCGTTCTACGTCCAGTCCCAGACTCCTTCTGGAATTTCTCGAATAACCCTCACTTAACCCGGAGGAACAGGTATTACACCGCCTGAGCAACCGAACAGGACTTTTCCGCCTAAGCAACCGAATAGGACTTTTCCGCCTAAGCAACCGAATAGGACTTCAAATACAATTTGGTAAATTGTTTCTAGACTTTGTGTGTTCTTTGAATAACACGAATATAGTCAATGTAGTACACCCTTCCTATAATCTTCTTGATATGATGATTTGAATGTGCAAAGATAGGAAGTATAGATTGAAAATCGCTTGTGATTATGATAATACAAAGCAAGTATAGATAGAAAGAATTGGTGCTTTAAATAGTGAATTTTCATCTCTATTTATAGTATTGAATAGTCTTAATTTAATAGTTGCAACTATTTGAAGAAGTGCAACTCTTGGTGAAGAAGACAACTCTTCAGATTTTGATATTTCATGAAGAGATGCTTCAGTTCGTCAAGTTCAGATGTCTGAGATAAAAGTGACAGATGTCTGAATAAATTTTGAAATTCAAAAAATAAAAGAAAGACAAAAACAGTCAATTTAGACGTCTGTCTTTTAATTCAGACGTCTGTCTAGGATGACAGACGTCTGTTATTAAGTTGACAGACGTCTATTTCATATAGAAATAGAGGCACTCAAAGCATAGAGTTCAGACGTCTGTTATATTACTTTTAGACGTCTGATATTGATGTCAGACGTCTGAAATAATATACAGACGTCTAATTCTGTACTGTTTTGTTCCTTCCTTTATTTTAGCACTTTTGAACTTGAGATAATATATAATTTTGAAAATACCTTTTTTATATCTTTTAAATAATAAAAAGATATTTATTTTAAAACATGATTTTCAAAAGTATATTTGTGTGTGTGTGTGTTTCATCATCATATCAGAGATTGTACATAGATATCTAAATAGAATTTTGAGAACTTTAATCTTGTAGATGATATGATAATAGCTTCTTTTGTAGATTCCTGCAAGAATATTTGACATTATAGTATATAGATTGAAATATATAGTTGTCGCATTAAAATCGAAGAAGGCAGGTTCCAACACAAAGGAGGCATTTTGTTGGAACGCATATAATACTCTTATTTGAAATAATTTACTTTAGTAAAATAACATTTTTATATGTTATATATACAAATTGCTTAAATATTTTGTATATATAACACATAAAAAAGTTATTTTACTAAAGTAAATTATTTCAAATAAGAGTATTATATATACATATATTATCCTAATAAAAATGGTGGATTATAGGAGAATTGAGAATAACTGCTACCACATGGTGGAAGAAGCAAAACCACCATATCCACTTTCAAATACAACTACGTATCCAGTTTGTAATTCTAAATCCTACGCTGATGCACTTAAATGGAGAATGAGGGAATCTCCAACTACTACAAGGATGAATTGTGAACACAAACTGAACTACGTACCACCATCAAAGGAATACGCTTTTATACCAGAGGCAACTTTTAACAAATCCAACGAGATCTGGAAAAATACTGTGGTTCTCCAGTGTTCGTCGATGGAAATTCTATCAGATTAGAAAACTGTCAAACGAATTTAAATTAAAAATATAACCGCAAGCGCACGGCGTACACTTGTAGTACATGGCGAATACGGGTCGATCCGTAGGGAATTGATGATTTTAAAATTCTATTCAATCAAATTAACCAAAGTTGAGAGTTGTTTAAGCTAGAAAATGAGAAAAAATGACAAAAAGAAATTGATAAAAATATGAGAGTGTGAAGGCAATTTAGAGATAATTCCACTCTCTAGATCATATAGTTCAACCAAATATGAAATTATGATCTCTCTTTTTGGTCATAAGTGAATTTAAATGATGTGTTTATCATAAGTATGGCTCATTTGTGCTATTAATTAGCTCAACATAAGCCATCAAACTATAACACAACCTTTAAACCACTTTTAATTCTCATGAAAATGACAACAAAGTTGAAAATGAAAATCTATTTTAAGCATGGCCTATTAACTATTGTTTAGAAATATAGGCCATCAAATTTTGATTTAAACATTCACTTCTTTGCCATAATCATATATAGATGAAGAGGCAATTTGTGATTCATACGACTAAGCATAGCCTATTTGTTTTGAACAACATAAGCTATCAAACTCAATAATAAGCACAAAATTACATCATTTTCCATGAAGCACAAAAAGAGAGCATAACATTTATCAAAATGTTGAAGCTATATAATTAGAGAGCTTCATTACCCCTAAATTGAAGGGGTTTAGCTTCTCATATTTGTTATCATATCAACAAATATAGCTTGCAACGTAGAACAAAACAAAGTGAAAAAGAGAGTTAAATGAAAGAAAAAACTAATATACTTGCATAAAAGAAAATCTACACTACTAGCATGTAAGGAAATGAACATATAAGTAAAAGGAAACAATAATTAACATTGTATAAAAAGAAAAGAAGATTACATAAAATAAAAATGGCTAAGTAGCCATGAAAAGAGAAAGAGAGCTTTCTTTTTATTTTCCTAAGAGAAGAGACTAAGAGAAGAGAGCCTAAAAGAGAGACTAAGGGAGAAGGAGGGGTTACATGAAACATAAGGGGATTTTATACATGTGTTAAACTCTAATTCATATTTTTGGGGAATGCCCAAAATACCCTTGAGAAAGTGTGGATGCCAAGTAATCATTAGCTTCTACTAATCATCATTTAAGTGTGCATGAAGCCATTAATTCTATAAGCATGTGCATTAGCCTCTAATTTGTACATTAAGGTAGGTGGGTAGGTGGGGTCCTCCATTATCATGCCTTTGAATTATTTCCATCTTCATTTCTTTATCTTCACTCTTGTGCATGCATACATCTTCATGAAACCACTTGTATATGAAGCCAAATTCCTATGAAATAATATAGAAATTTCTAATTAAATTTTCTCAAATTAATATATGCACAAAAATGACCATTTTGCCCTTGGATGAAGATGAATATGTGACGATTTGAAAATAATATGAATTTTGGTTTAAACAAGTTAAAATTCCCGATATGATCATTTATTTATTTTAAATAGATTAAATATGGTGGTAAAAATATGCACATTTACATGCACATCAAATACCCCCACACTTATCTTTTTATTCGTCCTCGAATAAAGGAAAAATAAAACTAAGATAAATCCGTTTTTGTAGGAAATACGATTGCATTGAGCGTATGCAACAAGCCGTTAAACCTTTGGGTGTCCCTAGTAGGACGAGGGTTATCTCGTGAGGGTTTTCAGCGGATACTGCCCACAAAATCCAAACGCAGGATGAAAATATTTACAAAATGCAAGATTATTTACAAAGAGGTGAATGCGAGTTTTTTGGAAATATTTACAAATGAAAGATTTACTTTTAAATAGACACAAATAAGTTAAATATAAGTTTTGGTCATTATCTTGAGATTTAAGTCATTTACTCGTCAAAATTTCCAACAAAAATCAAGTTATCATAACAAATATACTATAGTTTAACTCGTTGTTTCGGTTGATTACGTAGTGTAACTATGAAATGGATTCTTATCGATCATCAAAGTTCATCAAAGTGGTAATTTTCATTTCTTTTCAATAACAAGTCAAATCAAATAAGTTAAAACAGTGCTTGGATTTCAATTGCTTACTCTCTCCATTTTTTTCTTTTGAAAATTTTGTTTATATTAGCAATATTTACATATGCCTAACTCAGATAAAATGAGGCCAGATATATTACCCATGCATTGCCTTGTGGACTGATGTGAGGGGAATACAGAGCGTGGTGAGTGAACACACAAGTGTGAACACCTATTGACTATAGGCGTTATTAAAAAGAATTTATATATATATACACCTAACTCAGATAAACTGAGGCCAGATATACCGATCGTGCACTGCCTTTCGGGCTTACGTGAGAAGGGTACAGAGCAAGGCGAGTGAACACACGAGTGTGAACACATGACTCTAGGTGTTTATTAAAAAATATATACATATATACAAGAAATATTTTTTTGTTTTTGTGTTTTTTTTTGTTTTTTTTGTTTTTTTTTTTGTAAGAGAGAGTTTCACAAAATTATCTTAGCACTATTTAACTTATAAGACAAAAAAATGTTATATCTTTACTTTAAATCAACCACTTTTTAAAACAAAGATTTTCAACTAAGATGTATTTCATAATTAACACGTATGAATCTTTCTATATACTAGTTAAACCATTGTTATTTGTAATCAAACTTCATTTTTATTTTTGTTAAGACAAATAAATTTTCAAAATTTCGATTTAATAAACCAAAGCCATATATTTATCCTATAGTATTTCTTTAAAAATAAAACAAAATGCTTAAAACAAAATTGTTTTTGGGATTTTTTTTTAATTTTTTTTTGAGAGTTTAAAAGAAAAAACAAAACTAAATCATGAAAAATAAAAAATGAAGATGAGTCTCCCCCCACACTTGATTTTGACTGTGTCCCCACAGTCAACCCAAGTGGAAGGAGAAAAACAAAAATAAAAACATGACCTTTATTTAAATGAAAATTAACGGTATTTACATGAGATCAGAAAGTATATCGTCAAAAAGTAAATGAAACAGTTTTCCAAAGACCGATTCATTTGTCTCGTCAAGTATACGAGACACAGCTTAAGCTCGAAAAACCAAACCATAAATGATTTTAAAGTTGAATGTTGATTTGGGAAAACGAATGTCGTTTTATTAAAAATCTTACGAGTTGTTTTATTTTGGACGATTTTTGGGGTTGATAAAACAATTGGTTGAAATTCAAGTTTATTATCACCAAATTGAAATTCAAGCTCTTCATTGAAAAATTCTTCAGAATTATTGATTTCAAAATCAAAGTGATGATTTAAATCTTCCCCATCGGAATTTAACAACTCGTCATCGAAAAGTCCAAAAATCCATGTTCATTAAATTCGTCTTCCTTTGTTGGATTATCAACAACTTCATTGTGTATCTCATGTTCAAAATCCAAAGTTGTTGTATTCAAATTTTTGAAATCGAGAAAAGTAAGATCGAATTTTAAATTTGGTTCCACACCCTCAAAAGAATTGAAATCCAACTCAATTACCGTGTTTTCAACAACTTCATTAAGATTATTATTTTCAATTTCAAAAGTTGTTATTTGAAAATCGTCGATTTGGGTAAAAGATGGATTATACTTAACTCGTCACACATTGGGATTTGGTTTTGTTGTTCACGTTGTTTCATATAAGTTTCAAACAACGAATCCGTGTGATCATCGTAAATTTCGTTCATTTGTTCAACAAAATCCAATTTATAATTATTAGCTTGAGGATTTTCGTTTTGGATTTGTTGAGAACAAAAATTTTCACTTGCATCATAGTCGAGATTATTCCCATTGCCAAAATTATTTGAAAAGTGGTTCACATTTTCGTTTTGATTTTGAAATTCATTTTGGAGTTCAAAATTGAATTGGCATGGGTTAAACTCGATATCGTTTGAATCTTGAATTGAATTCAAATTTTGAAATCCTTGAAAACTTTGACTCAAGTTATCGCACAAATACGAATTACACAAATCATTTATACTTTGATTTTGTTGTGTAGAGATTTCAAGTAGAGATGAAATGCTATTTTCGAGATTCGAGGGTTGGTCATCGTTTTGAAAATTTTGTGGTTCAAAACTCGAATCGTTTAAATAATAGTTGTTGTTGAAATATCCATAAGAATTTGAAGCGAAATTATATGGATTATATTGATTTTCACAACTATCGTAAAATTCATGTGAATATGGAAATTCGGACATTTTCAAGAATGTTTTTGGTTTTTTTATATATAAGGAAAAAATATTTACAAATAAAATTTATTTTTCAAAATGAAAAATCGATTTTTCTTTTGTATTTTGGTTTTTTATTTTTTTTTTGTTTTTTGAAAAGATTATATATATTTTTTGGATTTTTGATTTTCTAAAAAAAACGAAATATTTTTTTGGAATTTTGATTTTGAAAGTTTTCAAAGGAAAAGGATTTAAAAATAACTAAATTACGAAATATTTGCAATTTTTATAGTTTTGGATTTTGAATTTTTTTTTAAATGTGCATGAACTAATGCAACTAAATGAATGCAAGAGTTAATTACAAATGATTTATCCTAAGTTAACCCAAAATTGTATAATTACACATTGACTTAGTTCAACAAGATAGTTCTCAGCCAGGTAACGGACATGATTTATCGGTGCACCACGAATCTTCGTAGCAATGCAGCCGAAGGTTTAAGTACCTTTAGAAGAACAACCACTATAGTATTTACGTATCACCGAAATATTTATAAATGGTTATTACTCTGCCGTAGCCTAGACACCAAGAAATTAAA
This sequence comes from Allium fistulosum, assembly GCA_030737815.1. Taxonomy (NCBI): domain Eukaryota; kingdom Viridiplantae; phylum Streptophyta; class Magnoliopsida; order Asparagales; family Amaryllidaceae; genus Allium; species Allium fistulosum. The sequence continues at coordinate 633,006,432 of CM060908.1, read as the reverse complement.
TTGTTCAAAGAAGACAACTTGTAAATACACAATTTAGTGTTATCGATGACTAAACGTTATTATTAATCAAAAATGAGATGCAAAACTGAAATTAAACGTGTATTAACAATGCAACTACAAATGAATTTTTGTTTTTGATTTTTGAAATTTTTTGATTTTTTTTAAATGCAAGTAATCAATAATGCAAAGCAATAAAACAATAGATAAGGGTGCAAAAATTTTATTTATAAGCAAGCAATTAGTTTTTTTTCTTTTTGCCAAGCTTAGCAGTGCAATCCCCTTATTCTTCCTTATCTACTTCTGCAACCTGAAAATAAAAACACATACATACAAATTTATTATATATATATATATATATATATATATATATATATATATATATATATCAAAGAAAAATGAAAAACTAGAACAAACTAAATGAAAATAAATTCAAAATAACCCCTTTTTTTGAAATTGTAAAATATTTTTTTTTGAAAAGGAAACTTAAAAGTGAAGTTTTACACTTAAAAAAAATTTCTTTTAAGAAAGACACTAAACAATGGAAAATCAAAACAACTGAAGTCAAAAGACACGAATCAAAAGAAAACAAATTAGAGAAAAATCAGAAAAAAAATTAAAACAAAAACAAAAATAAATATAAAATATAAAATAAAACTTGTATGTTTTTAAACCACCCTCCAATTTCTCGATCAAAACTAACAAAAAAAACTTAGCCTAGACAACTCTACCCGACCCACAAAGTTGAATAGCCTGTTTGCCCTATTTTTTTATACGAAAATCCACAATTTCCCACTCAATCAATTCTCAATTCAGATAATTTGCTAATTCAATTCTCGAAATACAATTTCACTACGACTTCGCCAGATCAAATTCAAGTCGAAATCAAACTTCAGTTCTCACAACTCCATACTTGCGAACGTGGTTAATGGTGCGCGATTTTGGGAATTGGAGGAGGTTATGGTTGTCGATGCTTGGGTTCGTGAATTGGCGATGTGGCGTTTGATTGTAAATTTTGCTACAGGGATTCGGGATTCGATTGCCTGCAGTTTTTATTCACGAATTTGGATTTTTTTTTGGTTGGTGACTCGAGTTCGAGTGGCAAGTGGCTGGTATTGATGTCGATTGTGGGGTTCGGCGACTGTGTGTCGAGGAGGGTGTCGCAGTTGTGAAGCGATTGGTGGAGCTGGATCTGTTGAATTGAGTTGGCGAATTGCTTGCTGATGGTATTGTAGTGAGTTTGGGTTTGAGGAGAAAGTATGATGTTGCTTTGTGGCTTCTTGGTTAATGGTTTACCGTGGAGTTTCGTGAGTGGTTTGGTGGTTGCTGGAGGTTGCAAGGATGTTGTATTACTGTGGTTGTGGAGTTTTGGTGAGATTGGAGGGTGGTGAAGTGGTGAAATGATGTAGATTGAAGGCAGATAGAAGTGCAGTAAGGACAGTTCAAGGAAGATGTTGGTTATGGTTGTTTGGCTCGCGACTGTGGCTTGTGGGTTGGAAGTGATGGCGAAGTTTGACAGGCACTGTGATGGGAGAGGATGGTTATGCAGGAAGCATGGAGATTGTGATGACAAGCACAATGGTGATATTGTGATATTGAATGGATGTGTTTGAAGTTCAGTTGTGCAGTATGTATTTGACAATGATATGTGGTATGTTGGTCTGTTTAGGTGCACTATGTATCAATGGTTCCAGTGCACTATGTATCAGTGATTAGTTGAAGTTGGTATGTGAATATTTGTTTGTGGATGTGGAGATGATAGAAGATGGTTGTATTTGATGTTGCTGTGTAGTTGTTTGGTAAGAAGAATGATGAATTTGATTGCAGTGAAGTGGTGGAGGAGGAGGTGGTAGTTGCTTTGAGGAAATGGAGAAGTGCAGTGATCGAATGAAGCAATGATCAAATGTAGAAGTAGAGAAGTGTTCAAGTAATTGCAGTTTGGCAGTGGTTGCTCTGTGGAAAGAAGTTTCTGTTGCAGTGGAGAGGGGAGTCTATGCTGATGATCAAGAGGAGGTGACAGTGGGGGTGCCGAAGTCAGGTGATCGAGGATGTCAGGTGTTTGGTATTGTGGAGGAGTGATGAAAGTGAGGGGTTTGAAAATGTATGTGGTGGTTTGTGAATGAAAAGGGGACGAGACTATGGGATGTGCAAGCTGTTGTTTAACAGAGGTGGATAGCAGTTGTGAATGGTTCAGGCAGTTTGTAACTGATGGTGGCTGTTTCACTGTATATATGTAACAGAGATATGTAAATTGCAAAGCAAACACAACGTAGTTCAAAATAGAAATTGAAAATGAAATACAACTTTTTTTAGTAATAGAAAACAATGCAAATGCAAAATGAAACAAGAAATCAATAAAAAGCAAAATCAAAATGCAAGCAAATTTCACACAACAAACACACAAATCTTTTTTTATGCAAACACACACAAATCAAACAACAAATAATTCGAAGAACAGAAAATCAAAGTCAAAACAAATTCCTCGGCAACGGCGTCAAAAACTTATTCGTCGACGGAAACTCTATCAAATTAGAAAACCGTCGAACGAATTTAAATTAAAAATATAACCGCAAGCGCACGGTGTACACTTGTAGTACGTGGCGAATACATGTCGATCCGTAGGGAATTGATGATTTTAAAATTCTATTCAATCAAATTAACCAAAGTTGAGAGTTGTTTAAGCTAGAAAATGAGAAAAAATGACAAAAAGAAATTGATAAAATTATGAGAGTGTGAAGGCAATTTAGAGATAATTCCACTCTCTAGATCATATAGTTCAACCAAATATGAAATTATAATCTCTCTTTTTTGGTCATAAGTGAATTTAAATGATGTGTTTATCATAAGTATGGCTCATTTGTGCTATTAATTAGCTCAACATAAGCCATCAAACTATAACACAACCTTTAAACCACTTTTAATTCTCATGAAAATGACAACAAAGTTGAAAATGAAAATCTATTTTAAGCATGGCCTATTAACTATTGTTTAGAAATATAGGCCATCAAATTTTGCTTTAAACATTCACTTCTTTGCCATAATCATATATAGATGAAGAGGCAATTTGTGATTCATATGACTAAGCATGGCCTATTTGTTTTGAACAACATAAGCTATCAAACTCAATAATAAGCACAAAATTACATCATTTTCCATGAAGCACAAAAAAAGAGCATAACATTTATCAAAATGTTGAAGCTATATAATTAGAGAGCTTCATTACCCCTAAATTGAAGGGGTTTAGCTTCTCATATTTGTTATCACATTAACAAATATAGCTTGCAACATAGAACAAAACAAAGGGAAAAAGAGAGCTAAATTAAAGAAAAAACTAATCTACTTGCATAAAAGAAAATCTACACTACTAGCATGAAAGGAAATGAACATGTAAGTAAAATGAAACAATAATTAACATTGCATAAAAAGAAAAGAAGATTACATAAAATAAAAATGGCTAAGTAGCCATGAAAAATGAAAGAGAGCTTTCTTTTTATTTTCCTAAGAGAAGAGACTAAGAGAAGAGAGCCTAAAAGAGGGACTAAGGGAGAAGGAGGGGTTACATGAAACATAAGAGGATTTTATACATGTGTTAAACCCTAATTCATATTTTTGGGGAATGCCCAAAATACCCTTGAGAAAGGGTGGAGGTCAAATAATCATTAGCTTATACTAATCATCATTTAAGTGTGCATGAAGCCATTAATTCCATAAGCATGTGCATAGCCTCTAATTTGTACATTAAGGTAGGTGGGTAGGTAGGGTCCTCCATTATCATGCCTTTGAATTATTTCCATCTTCATTTCTTTATCTTCACTCTTGTGCATGCATACATCTTCATGAAACCACTTGTATATGAAGCCAAATTCCTATAAAATAATATAAAAATTTCTAATTAAATTTTCTCAAATTAATATATGCACAAAAATAACCATTTTGCCCATGGATGAAGATGAATATGTGACGATTTGAAAATAATATGAATTTTGGCTTAAACAAGTTAAAATGCCTGATATGATCATTTATTTAATTTAAATATATTAAATATGGTGGTAAAAATATGCACATTTACGTGCACATCATCCAACCAATTGATTTCAGAATTTCATACATAAAGTTGACTGAGTATATTCAAAAGGTATGGAAACCCACTGATAACTATCTCATACACAGCACGTCCAATTATGACTATCTAGTTTAGTTGTGCAAGTGAGGTAGATTACGAAAGAATCCTGAACAATGGTACCTATTCTTACTTTGGAAAATTGTAATTAATAGAGGCATGGTACCCTGGCTATGAATTCAAAAAGCCTAAAATCAAAGAAGTACAAGTTTGGGTTAAACTATATGATTTAGACATGGAAATGTGGACACCAAAGGCATTATCTATAATTGGTAGTTTTATTGGCACTCCATCACAACTAGATGATAACATAGCTGTTAGCACCAAAATTGGTCACTAACACCTAAAGTGAGTTTTGTGTAGAGAGATTAATGAAGAAGATAAATTAAAACAGAGGGATACAAGCTAAATTAACTGCAGAGAATAAGAACAAAAAATTTATAGTGGTTCGGCATAACTGCTTACGTCCACTTTGAGTTTTAATCTTTATTACTTTCACAAGTAGTTGAATACAGATACAATCCGTACACTAATGACTTGAATACAAGTTTGAACTGAAAAGAATGAGTCTTGAAAGCGGCAGAGTCTCCCTAGTGTTCTCGAAAAAAAGTCCCTTTCACGGTGCCCCTGCCCTTACAAAATATCAAGTTTAAAGTACTTCATTGGGTATTATTTTTATAAAAAAGAGTAATTTGGTTAGAAATTATATAGTTGAAAAATTGGAATATTTGATTTGAGAAACAAAACTTGTGTGAAGAGAATCTTTGTTTTGTTAACTATTTCATTAAAAGTATTTTATTGAAAAGATATTTTGTTTTAGGGAAATTTTATTGGAAAATATTTTCAGGGGAATTTATGTATATTATTGAAGAGAATTTTTATTTTTCACAGGACAAAACTTTTGTTAGAAACTGTATATGTAATATCAAAGATGAGACTAGACTAGGTTAAATGGGGTGTGAGACTAGCAACTGGAAAGAGTTTTGGTTTGCCCAACATCCATTATGATGAGGTAGCCTATATGCTTATGATATGAGAGCTTCCCTAATGCGTTGTTGGGATGCTTAGTTTATTCCCTTCTAAAGAGTTAGGTCGTGATTTTATGATTATCTACCTGAACGAGTAAGTAGAAATGGTTAGTTTTAATTACTAATTTACATTCTTGATTTGGTTGCATTGTTTTATACTTGTTAAAAGATTAATTAGGCTAGACAAATCTTTTTAATTTGCTATATTGGTAGCTCTAATAGCATGGTTCCAATTATTTATTTATTAGGCTAGATAAATCTTTTTAATTTACTATGCCAGAACAACACATGGTGGTTCCAATTTATCGGGGATGACCGTAAAGTGAGACATAACGTGTTGTTCTGGAATGCAAGTTCTAGATTAGGTGACTTGTAGGTGGAACAACATCCTTGTGATGTTATCGTTATCCATGTGAGGAGAAGGATTGATGTGCAGGCTTCAGGCCGAGTACCTTAGGGAGACCATTTACCAAGTAAGGACGCTTACCAATAAGCGGCTTTTAGTGACAGATCTAACTGTGTCATTAGTAGGGTTGACCTGATCTCTACCGGGTGCGGACGTCCACCAAGAGAGGTTGCTACTGACACGTCTAAGTGTGCCGCTACTAGGGTTGTCTGTGTATGGTATTTATAAGGGGCCGAGAGAGCCATCATTTAACTAAATCAACAGGGAAACGATAAAGGCTTGAGTAATGGATACATGGTTGTCTTTGTTGAGGTTAGGTATTATTGAGTTTGATACCTAGTATAAACTGAGATAGTATAGTATACCCATTTTGTGATGAGGGTTAAGCATATAGGGTTTGTGTGTTAGCATTAGTAGAGCTTATTATTTACAAGTTGATTATTGGATTGTTTATTATGAATTCATGCCTTGTTATTATTATGTGCTTGGCTGAAGGATATCACTTATTGTTAGTAGGGGAGTATAAGATTATATTCATGAGTTGCGCACATATTATTCGTTTATTTGTAGACAGTATTGGAGTAGATACACATGTGTTATTTCTTGGTATGTTAATGAGTAATGAATAAACCTTATCATTTGTAGAATGTGTATTTTATTTTTGATGGACTATATTAATTGTAGTTAATGTATCTATTTATGTATACATATTTGAACCAAAAAGAAGTTTTATTGTGAACTTTTGTTACTTATGGGCTATCATGGCTGCACTATCAGGATTTGTGATATGATTTGTAAATGGAGTGATCGAGATTTATTTCACCATTTATTGATGGACCACTATTTTTTGCATGTTATGATCTCAGTTGCATGGTTATGAAAATATATGCATTACAATAGTGTGTGTATGCGTAGAAAATCAGATTCATGGCTGTTAACTGATTTTATTGTGTCATAATTGATTTTGCTTTGTGGTTGTCGTCTACTGCTTTAGAAGTAGTCAGTTCGTTATTAGTATGCTACCCCATATTTTATCTAATAAACATATGATATATTATGTTGCTTTATTTATAGGGTTGTGGTATACCATTATTTTTTCTCAGTTAATTCCACTTCTAGACCATATAAGCTTTGTCTTGTATTAAACTTCCAATGTATTAATCATCAATGGATGTGTCGTATATAATTTTGTATAATACTCTTCGTGTCGTATATAATTTTGTATAATACTCTTCGGCACATCAAACCGACGGATAAGCCTAAGCCTATATTCTAAAGTATAAACGATATCCGAAAGAACTGGTCACTCAACTGGCCGAAAACTGAAGGATCAGGCACCCATACTGGCACCAACCGAAAGCTAAAGTCAATGCAAATCTTCAAAGCCAAAAAAGCCATAATCAACGACTAATATAGCCCTCGGATGCATTAACGGCTTAGATAACACAGGGTTATTCAGGATATACTGATTGCCACATCCAAAAGCTATATATATATATATATATATATATAGGCCAAGTCTGTCACAGATATCAGTGCGTGTTCTCATCTTGGCCCTACAAGCGGGCCGAGTCAGCAATCTAGGAGAAAGCTCACCGCCAATAGCACCACAACAAGATGCCTATAAATAGGCATCCATCCCAATTCATGAAGGTCCTTTTTGGCACCCGCATAATTCAAACACTAGGAAAATTGTACCTTTTCTATATTATAGCTCATATAAATACTCTTTAATGATAAACTTAGCTAATTCATCATTATTACAGCCTCTCGGCAATATAGCAGAACTCTAAAGAAGGAAAGATGTAGCACCCCTCACTTGAAGACTCAAAGATGAACACTAATGATGTTGTAGTCATCATTGGAATAGTCTTCCAGCGATGTAAATGAGTTCAACATTCTATTTAAACATGGACAAAGTAAACAGGTAGCTAAATATTTTTCATCACATCAAAATTTGCTTTAACATTCTTTACATATACTTCTGTCAAAATTAACCTAATAACATGCCCATGTAGGGGACAAATACAATAGAAAATAAACATAGTAATGAGACGGACCCACATATGATGATGCGGCCTGAAATCCTTAGTACAATGGAAACAAAAATCTTTTTGCTCTATCCTCGATCTTCGTACTATGGCTCTTATTTTAAACCTGTCTAATCCTATAAACTCAGCTTACTCTAATGGGCATCCATGAGTTTATGGAGAAAATAAAAATAATAACACGAGTCAGACATAAAGAATAGTGTGAATAATGCTTACCCAAAATAATCATACAGTGAGACCAACTTGTACTATACAGATTGGGTTTTCCCCTCACTATTTAAACATCAAGAGTGGGACACTTAAAGTACTAACGCAAATGGTTCTTATCTACGTCTGCATCTTACGCTTCCCTAATCGGTCCCCACTTAATTACCATTTTTTTCATCCTTTTGATTTACTACAGTACTTTACTACTATGCTCCCTGCACAACTGCCACTTTGTTCCTATTTAAGATTATTCTTTAAACTAATGTAATATATTACCATTGTTCGATACTGCACCCCTCGTAGGCCCCACTTATTCTTCTTTAGCTGTTTAATACTACACCCTGCGCAGTTCTTATTCATTTCTCTTTAACAATATAATACTATGCCCCGCACAGTTGAACACATTTCTTCACCTTCCCCAGGTGTGCATTCATGAATGTCTCTTCTCACCTTCCCAAGGTGTGCATCCACTTAAACTTTTGTTTAATTTATGGAATTGCCCCGCAGTCTTTGGAAGTTGAATGTCTCTCCCCACCTTCCCTAGGTGTGCATTTGAGTGACCATCCCTACCCCCGTTAATAGCCCTTCCAACCTTATTTCTAGCACAGGATTCCTTCCCGTACTAACCTGGCCTCTCCTTAAGTCCCACACACTCATCTTTTATTAGGTTTCGTTTACTACTTTTCTTGGCCTAGTACCACCCTGCCCAAACGTCGAGTGCTTCCCACTTTTCTTATTAAGTGTTCCCTTCCCAATTATGGTGCATCATGACCCCCCTTCATGTTAAGCATGGTTCTTACTTATAAATGTAGGACTGCCACCCCAACACCATTTCAGACAAACCTTGACATCTCTGACAATGTCTTTATATGTGTCGTTATCTTATTTGTCCCTATTTTACTTTCTGTTATTTGCAGTGCCCCTTTTATTTCTTTTCAGCAAATGATTTGGATCAGGTTTCCCATTTACCTGGCACCTATTAATATTTTCCCATAGAAATTTATTTTCTTGCATCCCCTTAATTCTCACTTGCCCCAGCATAGTTCTTAGCTCATTTTCGTTTATTTCCTTTGTGAAATTCCTAATAAATTCCTTAAAAATTCATGAACACTTATTTTAACATGCTTTAATTTTATTTGAACTTTTTAAGGGTATTTTCCTTATTTATTTTCTGGTTGCCACCTTCAATAAATCATATAAAATCATATAGGCTTAAGAAATTTCTCAAACTAAAAACCCATCTCTAAAATCTTGATTCAATCATTATATAAAATTTTCATTATATTTCAAGAGTATTAAAGTGGGAGAATATCATCAAAACATCCTATGTTCATCCATTCTTCCCCCAAAACATTCATTAAACCTTTATATTTATTTATAGAAAACCATATGAACCCCATCGTACTTAAAAACATAGAATCTAAACCGAGACCATATATTAGGGATCAGTGTAGAAATGTTATGTATTATTCACTTAGATCTTTAAGATGTCTTGCTTTATTCTTATCAACCCCCTTTAGCTTGTGTTTTCCTTACCTCCTTCCTCTTTGCCCTTTTTAAGTCGCTACCATTAAAGTTCTTTTCTAGCACTTATTTTATTTTGAGTATGGTGAAATGAATGAATAAAATAGAGTAATGTTTATTGTCCCATAATAATTTGGGCTTAGTCTCTCGTACCTGTTTTCCATTAATTTATTTCCCCTTACTTCTCTTATTTAGCCCACGTTGGCCTTTAAATTAATTTATTTGATTAAATTTAAATTTTAGGGTTGTTATAGTCTTCCATCCTTAAAGGAATTACGCCCCTGAAATTTAATTATGGTTCGGTAGAGATTTGTCCTCTAGTCTATGCTCACCCTTAGCATAACCATGAATTCACAATCCATGCATATCAAACGTACTAGGGCTACCTACTAATATGGTAAAAATCTATAATATTCATAAATACATACATACATACATATATGTGTATGTGTGTGTGTGTATGTATATGTGTGTGTGTGTGTATATGGTCCACAATAGTAAAACTCAATACATAGCTCATGCGCTATTACGAAACAAATAACTCGGGATAAGTTTTCTTAACATTATCATCTATTTACTACATGTAGTCTTCTAGATCTGCGCTCCACTGGACACACACTAGCTTTACTACTATGTTCTAAAGCTGCTTCTCATCCCGATTGACTAATCAGACTGGTCTACGTACGTATGTCATGTTTGGTTTTATGACTAGGTCTTCTATTGTCCTCCGATTAACTACTACACCCAGATCTCTAATGAATTTCTGTAAATATGATACGTGAAATACATTATGAATCCCTACAAAATACTAGATAGATCCACCTTATACGTCACCTTCGTAATCCTCTTCATGATAGAAAACGGTTTTACATATCCAGGTGCTAACATTCTGGCTTTTCCAAAGCACATTACACCCCTCATCGGAGAAACCTTCACGAACACTTAATCACCTACTACGAACTCAAGTTCCTTCCCCCTTGTGTCGGCATAACTCTTTTGCCTAAACTGCGCTGCCCTCATTCTAGCTTGGATCAGTTATACCTTCTCTATAGCATCCTTCACCACATCTGGTCCTAATGACGCCACAAGTGGTAGAACACCCAAAAACCAGTAGAAATATTGAGATCTAGCATAAAATAAATGTAAAGTAGTAAGAACACCAAGATTTTTATAGTGGTTAGGCAATCTTCAACTTACGTCCACTTTGTATTTTGTTTATTAAAGACTTTAGAGAGATTAAATCACAAGTACAAAGAATTAATTGGTTCTCAAGCCTAGAATGCCAATAATATCGGTCTTGGTGAGCAATATTAAGAGAGATAAGGGATAAAGATGGAGAAGTGCCAAATGTCCTCTCTTAGTTACTATAGGGTCTATATTTATAAGGGAAACTACTCTGTAGATCCAGAAGCTCGCATAATACGAAGTCCAGGTGCAAGCCCATAGGTGAAGGAGAGTGCACACAGGCCGAATTACCAATACAAACCTCTCGGTACCGAGAGGCTTCTCTTGGTACCGAGAGGTTTGATTGGGTGAAAACCCAACTTTTCCCTTCATTGTGTATTCCTATCTCTTGCTTGTTGTATTCTAAACTATTTTTCAATAGAGTTTGAATTGCTTCCGACGATTTCCTTGATACCGCTTATCTTATCATGCTTTCTTTACTTTCTTCCCACCAATCTTTAGAATAGCTCATCTATTCTCCAAGAGAAGCACTTGAGGGTAGTCACTTGAGGTTGCACTAGAGATGTAGAAGTTTGGGGGGCTCAAACTAGGGAAAATACCTCTCGATAGCGAGAGGTACATTTTGGTACTGAGATCTTTACTTAGCTCCAATTGGGGTGAAGTTTTCTCAAGCTCCATCTTCTAGCCCTTCCGAGTGTGTTTTCAAGTTCATGAGTTGCTTTGTCTCCATGTTGGTCCTCTACTTTTAGTTGAAATCTGCTTGGTTAAAAACCCGGTTAATACTTGATCCCCAAAAGCATGCCTTATGAATCTAAGGTATGCTTTTCTCAAGAACAAGTTTCAATAGTAATGGACTTTTGGAAGTCAAGCTTTCCAGCTATCCATCAATTTAAGTTCTGGCGAATCATCTGATTCCTTCGGATTCTCCTATAAACCAAAGTTCGTTCCAGACGCGTTATAGGTAGGGACTCCAGCCCTTGCTTTAGTGTCAACCCTTGGTTTAGTGTCAACAACGAATCATAATCAGCCTATCTTTATTCGAAGGTGTCATCTCATATATCAAAATAATCCTGTGTTCGCTTGGGATTTATCTATTTTACTCTGATTATAAGGCATTCAAATCCTTATATTTAGACAATATTCGTTCCAGTGCTCGATCTCATTGGATCGTTTATCATTCAAACTAGGGTTCGATCTCTCCGAATTGTTTATTATCCAATATAGGGATCTCTCCGAATTGTTTAACATCCAATATAGGGTTTGATCTCTCCGGCTCTTTTATCATCCAATCTAGGGTTAGATCTCTGGATCATTTAACATCCAATCTAGGGTTCGATCTCTCTGGATCCTTACTGGGTCCAATTCACTTGCTCTCTGGCAAGGGGACTCAACATCAAAGAAATTCCATTTGCTCACTCTCCAGTGAAGGGACTTTCTTTTGATCTCTTCAAATCCTTGTTGAGCACAATCCGCTCACTCTTTGACGAAGGGGCTCAACATCAAGCAACTCTATCCACTTACTCTCCAGTATGGGGACTTACTTCTTACGATCACCGCCCCGTCTCTCTGGATGTGACTACCATGATCAATCTTAGCCATCACGTTCAAGTGGATTTCAAAAATAAAATATTCAAATCAAAGAAAGCAAGAAAACATTCTAAATATTCATCTCATACATCCGACTCAGAGCATGCTTAGAGACTAATCGAGGTCTCGTACATGTGTAATCGGTTTGAGGTTATTATCATCTAAACTGTTCAAAACGGAAAGCCAAGTGTGGGAAACCAACATGTCTCTCGTCTATGCCGATCATGGGATTACCGGTCTCGACCTAGATCCTTGGTCGTGTCTTAATGCATTTGCTATAGATAATGGTTGCTCCGGCTACACCATCACAGTTTGATTCCTTATGTGCTATTATAGTTGGTTACTTCGAACCAATTCTTCTATCAAGTCGCTAAGGTGTCTGCATTTGCTCGTTTCATGTCCATCTAGCTCATGTAACATGCAAAACTTTCCATACCCTTTCTCCCAATCTATTAGTTCCCTTTTAGCTGGCCTCCAGTAGGGATCTACACCCTAGTATCTAGGTATATCCTCTTAGAGTTTTTAGTTAGGTCAGTGTAAGAAGAAAATTTTGATTTCCACCTTGGTTGCTTCAATCCATCGAAGTTATCTACAACATTTCGCTTTCCTTTATCTTTACCATATCCTGCCTTAAACGGTCCTCCGTCATCCATGACATTAACATCAACGCTATTAGCCTCAGCGTCCTCTTGGCGCAGATACCTCTTAGCTTCATGATAAAACTCCCCTAGATCCATCGATGGATCCCTTTCCAATGCAAATTTGAAGTTAGTCTTGCCTGCGACTCAAGAAACTACCACCATTAGGGTTATGGATGGATTCGGTTTATCGACTATAGTGGCTGCCATGTTAAATCTCACTAGATAACTTCTCAAGGTCTCTCTGGGCCTTTGCTTTACACTTGATAGCATCATCACATTATTTGGTTGAGAGATATGAACTCTTAACTGTTTCAAGAACCCATCCACTGAGTCAGTCCACATGCTTATGAACCCATTCTCCAGCTGTCTGAACCACATTGCCGCTAAATCTGTGAGATATAATGGGAAGCAGATCCTATCACCTCCTTAGAAGTGCCAAACACCTCCATATGTCATATGTATCTCATTAAATGAACCGTCGGATCTGTCTGCCCACCGTACATTTCCAACGTCGGAAGTTTGAAATCAGGAGGACTCCTCGCATTTTGGATGTTAGGGGTAAATGGATTCCTATTTACATCCTCCAAACTCTGATTTGGTAGTCTGCCTCTCACTATTCTTCTGAGCAACTTAGCTATTCAGTTGTTTCCATCTAATGAAGGTCTTTGATCAATATCTTCATTCTACCACCGCTCCAATGAGGGAACTTCGACACTTACTCCTTTGTCTGCACATTTGCATTCGGATCCTCACCTCTGTCTTCATTCTACCCCCGTTCTTGTGGGGAAACTCTGATACATACTCCTCCGGTCCTATGCATTTGCATTCTGAATTGCGTTTTTGGCCTCAACATCATCTGTTCTCGGCATCCCGGCTCACCCGAAGCCCGAACCAACATTACCCCTGAGTGAATTCCTCTCTGTACCGAGAGGATTGAGGTCGGTATTGAGTGGTCCTTATTTTGGGGGTATAGTTCCAGTTTACTCTACTCCAACTCTTGGTTCTTCTGCATTAGTTCATGGTCCTTGGTTTTGAATTCCAGCAATTCCAACCGTTCCTTGCAGTCCTAACCTTCGGCAAAATCCCTCTAGCATATCTATTATCAGGCCATCATCCCATCTTGCATTTCTTTCATCATTCCCTCCATCATCTCCCTGGTCATGTAGATGGAATGATTATAATTTTAGGACACCTCCTGGCTACCCTCATACTATGGTTGACTCCCTCCAATCCTAGATCTGGTGTTAGGCCTCTTCATTATCTCTAAACTTCAGATCCAAGCTTCAAGTCTAGTTCTTTCTAAGTGAAAGCACCAAAATGTTGACGCAAAAAATGGCACAACACCCAAAAACATATAAAAATATTGAGATCTAATAAAAAATAAATGTAAAGCAGTAAGAACACAAAGATTTTTATAGTGGTTCGACAATCTCCAGCCTATTTCCACTTTATATTTTGATTTATTAGAGATTTGAGAGAGATTCAAATCAAAAGTATAAGGAATTGACAGGTTCTTAAACCCAGAACTGCAAATTATGTCTACTTTGGTGACTATTGTAAAGAGAGATAGAAGATGAAGAAGAAAAAGTGCCAAAAGTCCTCTCTTAGTTGCCATAGGGTCTGTATTTACAAGGGAAACCGCTCTATAGATCCTGAAGCCTGCATAGTATGAAGTCCAGGTCCAAGCCCATAGGTGGAGGAGAGTGCACGCATGCCTAATTACCAATACAAACATCTCGGTACTGAGAGGTTTACCCTTTGGTGAAAAACCAACTTTTCCCTTCATGATGTCTTCCATTCTCTTGCTTGTTGTATTCTAAACTCTTTTTCAATAAAGTTCGAATTGCTTCCAATGGTTTCCTTGATACCGCTTGTCTTATCCTGCTTTCTTTACTTTCTTCTCATCAATCATTTGAATTGCTCGTCTATTCTCCGCGAGAAACACTTGAGGGTAGTTACTTGAGGTTGTACTTGAGGTATATGAAGTTTGGGGGGCTCAAACTGAGGAAAATATCTTTTGGTGCCAAGAGGTACATCTCCGTACCGAGAGCTTTACTTATCTCCAATTTGAGTGAAGTTTTCTCAAGCTCCATTTTCTAGCCCTTTTGAGTGTTTCCAAGTTCATGTGTTGCTTTGTCTCCATGTTGGTCCTCTACTTCTAATTGAAATCTACTTAGTTAAAAACTCGGTTAACAGGTTCCAACACAATCGTATCCCCTGCCTCCAACCAACATGCCGATGACTTACCTGGCCTTCCATACAATGCCTCAAATGGAGCCATCCCAATACTGCTCTGATAGCTGTTGTTATAAGAGAACTCTACCAGAAGCAAGTAATCCTCCTAGGATCCATCGAAGTTTAAAATGCATGCTCTCAGCAAGTCTTCCAGGACCTATTTGATCCTTTCAGTCTGCCCTCTGTCCATAGATGGTATGCAGTACTCATGTGCAATTCTGAATCTAATACCGTCTGCAAAATTTGCCAAAACGCGCTAGCGAACAACGAATCTCGATCGCTAACAATTATGCTAGGCATCCCATGCAGTCTCACCATTATCTTCACATATATTTGTGCTAACTTCGGCGCAGTCCTCATAGCCTTCACTGGAATGAAATGGGCACACTAAGTTAGTCTGTCTACTATGACCCATATGGCTTCATTCCATGCCCTTGTCCTTGGCAACTAATCTATGAAGTCCATAGATACTGAATCCCATATCCATACTAGAACCTCTAAAGGCTACAGGAGCTCACTTGGATTCTGATGTTCTGCTTTCACTTGCTGGCATATAAGACAGTTTCTCACATACTCTCCCACATTTTCATCCCCTCTTAGAAGAAACTCCTCTTAATATCTCGTATATCTTTGCACCTCCAGGGTGTATAGTAAGCTTTGAACGATGACATTCGTCCAATACTTCTTTCCGTAGTTCTTTAGTACTCGAAATATATAACCTACCATTCTTCCGCAGTCCGCCTTCTCTATCAACGCCAAACCCCTTCAAATCCACCACCTCAATTCCTGATTCTAAATTCTTTACTTTGTCTATGTAGAACTTGTCTCTCATCTGTAGTTTAGCTATTCTTTTTACCAGTGCAGAGCTGACTTCTAAGCATGCTAATATTCTGGATGCATCGCTTGAACCCGCACTAGACCGAAACTGCGCAGCACACAAAAACAATGTTTCTAAAATGGTTCATTCCTCTATCATAGCCAAAACACAACTTTGCTATTTCCTACATAAGGCATCAGTTACATTATTACCTTTCACTGGGGTATACTCTATCCCAAAATCATATGATGCTAGGAACACTAACCACCTCTGCTGCCTCATGTTTAGCTGTTTTGAGAGAACAACTATCTCAGAGACTTGTGGTTAGTATAAAACTCAAAACTCTCCCCTAGGAGATAATGTCTCCAAATCTTCAATGCGAAGATAGCTGCTGCTAACTCCAAATCATGCGTTGGATACCGAGCTTCATGGAGTCGCAACTGCCTAGATGCATAAGCAATTACTCTACCCTTCTGCATTAATACTGCACTTAACCCCAAACTAGATGCATTAGTGTATACGGTCATACCATCATTCCCCTTAGGAATTTCCAACACGCTGGAATGCCTTCCCATACTCTTGCGCCCAAACAAACTATCATCCTTCCTGGTCAACCTCGTCATCAGTGCAGCTATGCGAGAGAAGTATTTAATAAATCTCCAGAATAGCTATCCAATCCTAAGGAACTTCGCACCTCGATCACAGTTTCAGCCCTCTGCCACTTATTTTCTCCCTCAACCTTCGAAAGGTCTACGGCTAACTCTTTTTCTAAAATCATGGCTTAGGAACTTCACTTTCCTCCAATAAAAATCGCACTTAGAGAATTTTGCCTTCAACTTATGTTGTTTCAACGTCTCAAACACAAGTCTTAGGTAAATTATGTGTTTCTCCTTATTCTTAGAGTACACTAAAATATCATCTATGAACACCAACACATATCTATCCAGCTTATCTCGGAAGATCATGTTCATCAAGTCTACAAAGAATGAGGGTGCATTTGTTAGCTCAAATGACATTATTAACCACTCATATGAACTGTACCTCGTTCTAAATGCAGCCAAAGGAACACTTTTGTAACAACACTGTTTTCAATGCCATATAAATTAAATAAGTAAAATAAAAATAAAATGGTTTGAATGTGATATTTAATAATTGATATTTTTTTAAAAAGTTAATATTTACTTAATTGAAATCTATTTAGTAAAAGATTTTGTTTTAATAAATTAAATTAACTTAATAAATTCTTTTCTAATATTATATTGAAATTGAATTAAATGTTTGAATTAAATATAAAATATTTTTTAAGATGTAAATAATTCTTATATATAATCAAAATAGTTGAAAAAATGAATTAATTTGGTGATAATACAATGAATGATTAAATAATAAAATGAAATAAAAATAAGCAGGCATTGAATTGAATGAAATTGTCATATCGCCGAAATATAATCTTGAAAATAAAGCGTAAATCAAGTTAAATTACATCGAATATACTTATGAGCAAATGACATTGGTTGATGTTTAAATTTAAAGGTAAAAGAAAAATTAATTAAAACTGATTGGAAGCAAGCCAAAATCTATTCAAGCCCATTCTCTTTTCTTTCTCTCCTTGGTTCTAGAAGCCGCCAACCTAGTACACTATTTTAGCCCTAATTTCTCCTAACTAAAAATCGCGATAGTTATTAAAAAACAGAGAGAGAAGAGAATGTGTGATCACGTAGGAGGCTCGACATCGAGAAATGCTGTCAGTGGCGGGGGAAGGCTCGACCTCAAGCTCGGCAGCGTCGTGAATGGGGTGATGGCCGCAACCTTGCAACTATCGATCGATGGAGGCAGTGACCTTGTGTCGCGATGTGGAAAGTGGCGATTTGGGTTAAAGGCGCACCTGACGACATATAAAAGGCATCACAATTGGAGTACGAGCGGCGATGGTGAAGCAAGGAGATGTTGTGTGGAGCCGTGACATGGTGACTGATTACAGGCAATTGGAGAAATCAGGAGCTGATGGTGGAGCGTGTATTCATGTGGGCAATGGCAGTTTACATCCGAAGGCAGCTTCGACATGTTGTTGGCAACGTTATAGCCACTGATTGGGTAGTTCATGCCTCGTTTCGGTGAGTTTCTAAACTCACAACTATATTTATTTCCTATTGCTTGGAAAATAAATATATTTTATATGATTGCATTGCTTGTATGGATTGGTTGAAATTATTGATTAAATTGTTTGGTTTAATTGATTGGTAATATTGAGTAAATTGTTTAGATGAAATGATGTTTGGGATATTGATTGAATTGGATGATTTTGGTATCAGATTTGATAGTGGGATTTAGTGTATGTTAGATTGTCCAAAATGTAAAGAAGATGCTATCCTTTGCATTTTGTTTTGTATATTTTATATTTCTTAGGGCCATTTGGTTGAGAGTGCTTCCTCTCATTAGAACTATTGGTCGAGATGGATCAAGAAGTTTTATTTGTTGTGTGTGCATTTATAGATGACCGGAATTCGATTTAATTTGATTCGAGTCAAGCGATAAAATTTATATTAATGATTTGTTGTTGATTTTTGGTGTAATTTGCTCCATAATCTATATGCGAGAAGATTTATCGAATTTCCCGTTATTAAAATTTTTTGGAAGCCGTGAGAGATTATTTTTGGTGTTTTAAATTTTGTTTGAAGTACATTTATAAATAAATAAAAGAGGTTGGAAAAATAAAATAATTTATTGGGAATTGTTTTAGAAATAAAAGTTGATTTAATAATGAAGATAGAGATTTTCAAGATTAATTGAATTTATGGAATTTTTAAAAAGTATAAATGAGTAGTTTTAGTAATGTGAATATTAGGCTCAGGTCCCTAATAAGTTACAAAATACACAAAAACCCCAGTTAAAAAAAAGTATGTAAATTAGGTCCCTAGAATTAAGTTACTAAGTAATTGCATATAGTTATGCAATTATTCACTGAATAATTGCAGACATTTATGCAATTATATCCAAAAGTTGCATAGATTTATTCAATTTTTTTGGTGAATAATTGCGAAATTTTCTGCAAATTTTTGAAAAAATTGCGGAAATTTCCGCAATTTTTCAGTGAATAATTATGGAAATGTCTGCAATTTTTTGATATAATTGCATAAATGTCTGCAATTATTCACTGAATAATTGCATAAGTGTATGCCATTATTCGATAACTTAATTCTAGGGACCTAATTTACAAACTTTTTTACTGAGGTTTTTGTGTATTTTGAAACTTATTATGGACCTGTGCCAAACTGTCCCTTTAGTAATATTTTCGAAAAGAAAATCCTTTACTAAATTGAAGGTTTGATATAAAGGACTAAACAAAAATTTAAAAAGGTTAATTTTGATTATAGGAATTTGATTTAAGAGTCTAAAATATGTTCCTCCTTTTTGTATAATTATTGGTTCCGATTTAGTTTATTTGATGATTTAGTGTAATTGAAAGGTTTAATAATATTTTTGAAAGGAGATTTTAAAAATTATACAATCTATTTTGTGGATAGATTAAATTGTGAAATATTTAAATGAATTTGAGAATTGAGTATAATCTTCTTTCATAAAGGGTTTTATTTGGAATGATTTACATTTGAAGATTTTGTGATTTAATTCTATATAATGAGAATTTTGAATAAACAGATTAGTACCGGGTGGTATGGGACGCTCGGTAATATTTTTCTAGTTATTCTGTTGACTCATATTATAGAATAAATGTTGATTTGATGAGTGTAGTTTACTAACTTCTAGTAAACGATCGAGTAATACTGAGTGGTATGAGACACTCAAGTAATACTTGTTCTATTACTACTAGAAATTAGATGTCACTCATATATTATGGAGATGGGTTAGGAACTTGTGATATCGTCTAGAGGTGACTCCCTGGAGCTTAATAGTCGAGAGTTCCATTTCTCTCCAAGGGATATTAGCTGGAAATATGTTGGGATTTATAGATTTATCCTCTTAGGACTAATTAGTCGAGTATATTATTATTTACTCTTAGGATTGGTAGTCGAGGAATTAATATGTTGTGACGCACTTACTAGGACATATGGAGCCGAGAGTACCTATTATTACTCTCGTTAGGACTCATCTCGTCGAGAACATATTCTATTGCATCCTCTAAGAACTAAATAGTCGAGTATTATTATCTACTTTTAGGGCTAGTAGTTGAGGATTTGTTATGTGATGTGCTCTCATCGGGACTCATATAGTCAAGAGCAGTTGCCACTCTTATCAGGACTCCTAGAGTCGAGGGTACTAGTTATCACTCTCAATATGGCTTATATAGTCGAGAGTATTTGTTGGGAATCTACGTCATAGGATTCATGCCACTATGGAGAGCGTGTGAATTTGACCCACCAGATAGGCTAGTTATCCATCCTAGAGGTCCTGATTGCGGGGTCACACCTTGGATCCATGATGTCATCTTGTTGAGTTTGTAAGCTGACAGTTATTTCTATCATTAGAGCCATTGCCTCGATGTCACTTGAGGACCAACAGTCTGTTACTAAGGCAATTAGAATTATGGCCAATGCTTGGCGTAGTCCTGGCAGTGTGTTTATGACATGCGATGGATACGAGTGTCACGATCCTGTGAGTAACTAAAGGACTATAGGAAACAAGCTACGATCATTGGTGTTTCCTGGAGCTGTGATGTGGTACATCAGACTCCCATCTGGATGACTTAGGTAGATCCATTTTATTTGAGATATTTGATATTAACACCTCATTAGAGACGATAATCATTGACGTTAGAGATTGGCTGCGTGTTAATCTGTCATTTGAGATACCCTAACACGAAACAGCTTGTGTTATCTATCTATTGATATTAGAGACTTGCTACGAGTTTATCAGTCATTCTTTCATAAGAACCTAGGGCTGAGAGTTCTCCTTTTTATATAATTTGTTGTTTTATCTCCAAGCACCTTTCAGTCAAGAGTTCCACCTCTTTAATGACCGTGGGTCCAGATTGATGTTCTTTTGTACATTGAGATTTGATCGATTTTAATGTTTATTGAGTTTGAATTTTCTTGATATCTCTAAGGGCCTAACAGTCAGAAGTTATCTTTTCTATTGGGAATGAAGGTCGAGATAATTATTGGATATTGTTTCGATATTTTGTTTGAATCATGTTTTATATGAAATTTGCATTTCTTGCTATCTCCTAGGACTAACAGTATGAAGATTTTACTTCCATCTAGATTGTAAGTTGAGATAGTATTCTAGGATTCTGATTCTTGGATTTGGTTTGATTTAAGACTATCCTTTTATTGTGTTTTTATGGATACGCAGTGTGCTTATCCATATTATTTTGAGATTTCGATGGATTTGATTGTTATCATCCGATTTATAAATGTTGTTATTCTTTCTTGCCTGTATGTATTTCTACCTCTTTTGTATGTGATTGTTTTCATGTGAGACAGAAGTTGTTGGGGGAGGTAGTGAAGTAAGAAATAGTTGGCCCGACGAGAAATGTCGGTATTGTTAATGGTGAGTAAACCTCTGTGTGGCTTAAACGTGAATGTAGTAGCTCGGTTAAACCTTAATCTGAATTATCGCATTTTAAATACTTCACAATACCAAATTGTGATGTGGCGAGTTGAGTTAAAGGATCCAGTAGTGATCAGAGTGCGCAGCGGAAGCTGATTGACAGTTTTCCACCGAAGGCGTTTGTTTGCTTGTTTTGAAAATTTGTGAATTGTTGTTTAATGCTTGTTTGATTTGGTGGACGTATGTACAAATTTTGAAAATGAATATTTTTATTCAAATAAGCAAATGGTTTGATAAAATATAAATTTGATTTTATACGGTGATTGAAAATAGTTTCGTAATCTATTTTGGTGTTAATTTGTCCACCGAGTGCTTTAAGAATTCTGGTCGATGCGGGTACACACGTATTCGATAGGAATTCCTGAACACTAGGACGAGACACCTCAAAACAATGATTTATAAAGACTTGTTATCTTGAAAAGAAGTGTTATAAACAATATTTTAGAAAGTAACTAGGGTTTTGAAGATAAAATGAAATAAAGTTTTCAAAATTATATTTTTAGTGATTTTTGACCTTGAAAAAAAAGAGACACTTTCAAAGAATATTTTGAAACAAAAATAATGTGTTTGAAAAGAATGGCTAATATTTTGAGAAGTGATAAATGTTTTGAGATAAGTTAAATATCAATTTGGGGAATGTACATTATTTGGTAATTGTAATGTAAAGAATTTTTAAAATTGTTTTGGAAAAGAATAATATATTTTGAAAAAAAATCAACCTAAAGCTTACTTGAATCAGTTTACTATATCTGTATCTATAAATAATAGGAAAACATGGATTTGAAGCTTTTTATTTTAACAAAATACCTCTGGTTATTATTATTTTGTAATTGATATAATTAAGGAGGTTCGCGCCATTTACTCCTAATATGTTTTTATTCAACACATTCCTCTTATATGCTAACTTGTCTTCATTTCATTTCATCCCGATTGGTATTGTCATCATCGTAAAATCATGAACTTGTTTTACTATCGTGAAATATAGTCTGTAGGGTAATGTACAGATAGTAAAACCAAACTCAAATTAGGCTCTATTCAAACATTTTACATCTGTACACTTTTGTATTAATAATGTTTTGAAATTTAAGAAAATTAAGGCTTCTACTTCTTCTACATTGGAAAACTTGGTGTACGGCTCATTAAACCTATACATATCTGATTATAAGACAGTCAAACATTTCTCGCATGAAGCCTGATGTTGTTATTACATTCTATTTTGCATATACTCACCACGATATAATATAACATTTCTCATAATTGCTATACATATATATAAACCGAATGTGCATTTTAAATATAGGAGTGCATTGTCTGTGGTAGTTGATGTATTGAATATTAGTGGATGTATTGCATATATCAAAGATATGAGATGCTTCATGACTAAAGTCAAATGCATGAACTTCATTTCTAAAAACTTTGACCTGGTTCAGAAGTTTGATAGCTGTAGATTTTGTCAAAAGAATGATCTAAAACTGGAAAATAAGAGCATTAGTTGTAGATAAAAACATGAATTATAAATGGTATATACATCGCTGCCAGAATATATAAACTCCATATAATAGCGCTGAATTCAATTGAGCATATCTTTTGAATGGTTTTTAAAATTTCGACGGTTTTGCCCATTTCGAAAAGCTTATAACTTAAGCAATAACTTTTGTTCTAACTGTTTTGCAAAATTTTAAAGTTTACTAAGCTAAAATCGCAAATTAAAGAGCGGGCGTGTGCACACTTTAAAAATCTATTATACGTAGATTTGGTAAATCCTCCATAACTTTAGTTGCAATTCATATTTTTCCAACCCAAAAGATGTTTTGGAAAGCTAACGCAATAGATAACAACTTTACTTTTGAAACCATCACTTGATTTAGTGTTTTAGACCTTTGAAAGTTAGTCGAAAGCGTGTTAAATATGAATGTCCTTTTGTGTTACATGGTGGCATATTCACATATTTCCTTATATTTATGCGACTATATTTCAGTTGAGTTGAGAATAGGTACCATTGGAGCATTCTTGGACTAGTGGCAACTTTTAGCTTGCTTTTGCTGGCTTAAAAGCGAAATAGCTTGCTTAAACGCTAACGAAAAAGTATGTTTTTACGATATATTGGTATATATGTTATTGTATGGTTTTCCTTATGTTTTGGGATGCCCCATTGATTAGGATGTGTGTGTGTATTGTGTTTTGAATTTTTGGAATGCTCTCCATATAAAGAAGACTCAGTCGAAATTTTTCAAAAATTCTAACACCTAGAATTTTTTCCATAAATTATCATATGCGAAATATAGAAATTTGTTGAATGAAATCTATAACATACGATTAGAGAATTTTATGAAAAATCCACATAGAGGATTGTGTAATTATTAGAAGTTATAGAATACGTAGAAAGCCAAGAAGATGCAATTTTCTTAAGGGGGAAAGTCTGTAAAAACCCGGTTTTCTATACCGTATAAATTAAATAATTATAATTAAAATAAAATGGTTTGAATGTGATATTTAATAATTAATATATTTTTTAAAGTTAATATTTATTTAATTGAAATCTATTTAATAAAAGATTTTGTTTTAATGAATTGAATTAACTTAATAAATTTTTTTCTAATATTATATTGAAATTGAATTAAATATAAAATATTTTTTAAGGTGTAAATAATTCTTATATATGATCGAAATAGTTGAAAAAATGAATTTATTTGGCAATAATACATTGAATGATTAAATAATAAAATGAAATAAAAATAAGCAGGCATTGAATTGAATGAAATTGTCATGTTATCAAAATATAATCTTGAAAATAAAGCGTAAATCGAGTTAAATTACATCAAATATACTTATGAATAAATGACATTGGTTGATGTTTAAATTTAAAGGTAAACGAAAAATTAATTAAAATTGATTGGAAAC
This sequence comes from Allium fistulosum, assembly GCA_030737815.1. Lineage (NCBI taxonomy): Eukaryota > Viridiplantae > Streptophyta > Magnoliopsida > Asparagales > Amaryllidaceae > Allium > Allium fistulosum. The sequence goes on along the minus strand of CM060908.1, from coordinate 632,982,165 downwards.
AAGGCAAAATCTTTTCAAGCCCATTCTCTTTTCTTTCTCTCCTTGGTTTTAGAAACCGCCACCATTTTCATTTTCATACCTAAATCCAGTATGCTATTTTAGCCCTAATTTCTCCTAATTAAAAATCGCGATAGTTATTAAAAAAAGAGAAGAGAACGCATGATCACGATGGAGGCCTGACATCGAGAAGTGTTGCCGATGGCGGGGGAAGGCTCGACATCGAGTTCGGCAGCGTCGCGATTGGGGTAATGGCCATGACCTTGTGGTCGTTGACCGATGGAAGCAACTACTCTGTGTCACGATGTGAAAAGCATTGCGATTTGGGTTAAAGGCAGACCTAACGACGTATAAAAGGCATCACAATTGGAGTACGAGCGGCCATGGTGAAGCAAGGGGATGTTTTGTCGAGCTGTGACATGGTGATTGATCATAGGCGATTGGACGAATCGGGAGCTGATGCTGGAGCGTGTATTCATGTAGGCAATGGTAGTTTACATCTAAAGGCAGCCTGGACGTGTTGTTGGCAACGTTATAGCCGCTGATTGGGTAATTCACGCCTTATTTCAGTGAGTTTCCAAACTCACAACTATATTTATTTTCTATTGCTTGGAAAATAAATATCTCGTATACTGATTGCATTGCCTGTTTGGATTGATTGAAATTATTGATTAAACTGCTTGGTTAAATTGATTGGTAATATTGAGTAAATTGTTTGGATGAAATGATGTTTGAGATATTGATTGAATTGGATGATTTTGATACTAGATTTGATAGTGGGATTTAGTGTATGTTGGATTATCCAAAATGCAAAGGAGATGCTGTCCGTTTGCATTTTGATTTGTATATTTTATATCTCTTAGAGCCATTCAGCTGAGAGTACTTCCTCTCATTAGAACTGTTGGTCGAAATGGAACAAGGAATTTTATTTGTTGTGTGTGCATTTATGGATAATCGAAATTCGTTGTAATTCGATTCGGGTCAAGCGATAAAACTTATATTGATGATTTGTTGTTTATTTTTGGAGTAATTTGCTCCATAATCTATATTCTAGAAAATTTATTGAGTTTCCCATTTTTAAAATATTTTTGGAAGCCGTGGGAGATTATTTTTGTGTTTTAAATTTTATTTGAAGTATATTTATAAATAAATAAAAGAGTTTGGAAAAATAAAATAATTTATTGGGAATTGTTTTAGCAATAAAAGTTGATTTAAAATTAAAGACAGAGATTTTCAAGATTAATTGAATGTATGGAATTTTTAAAAAGTATAAATGAGGAGTTTTAATAATATTTTCAAAAAGAAAATCCTTCTCTAAATTGAAGGTTTAATATTAAGGACTAAAAAAAAATTAAAAATAAAGAGAATTTTGATTATAGGAATTTGTTTTAAGAGTTTAAAATATATTCCCCCTTTTTGTGTAATTATTGGTTCTGATTTAGTTTATTTGATGATTTAGTATAATTAAAAGGTTTAATAATATTTTTGAAAGGAGATTTTCAAAATTATACAATCTATTTTGAAGATAGATTAAATTGTGAAATATTAAAATGAATTTGAGATCGAGTTATAAAACTCTTTCGTAAAGGGTTTTATTTGGAATGATTTACATTTGATGATTTTGTGATTTAATTCTATATAATGAGAATGTTGAATAAATGGGTTAGTATCGGGTGGTATGGGACGCTCGGTAATATTTTTCTGGTTATTACTCTCGAGAGTACCTATTATTACTCTCGTTAGGACTCATCTCGTCGAGAACATATTTTATTGCATATTCTAAGTACTAAATAGTCAAGTGTCATTATCTACTCTTAGGGCTAGTAGTTGAGGATTTGTTATGTGATACGCTCTCATCGAGACTCAAGTAGTCGAGAGCAGTTGTCACTCTTATCAGGACTCCTAAAGTCGAAAGTACTAGTTATCACTCTCAATAGGGCTTATATAGTCGAGAGTATTTGTTGGGAATCTACGTCATAGGATTCACGCCACTATGGAGAGCGTGTGAATTAGACCCACCGGATAGGCTAGTTATCCATCTTAGCGGTCCTGATTACGGGGTCGCGTCCTGGATCCGTGATGTCATCTTGTTGAGTTTGTAGGCTGAGGTTTATTTCTCTCATTAGATCTGTTGCCCCGATGTTAGTTAAGGACCAAAAGTTCATTACCAAAGGCATGTAGGAATTGTGGCCAATGCTTGGCATAGTACGACAACGTGTTTATGACATGCAATGGATATGAGTGTCACGATTCTGGGAGTAACTTAGGGACTGTAGGAAACGGGCAGCGGTTATTGGCATTTCCTACAGTTGTGTTGTGGTACATCAGTCTCTCATCTGGATGGCTTAGGTAGATCCATTTTATTTGAGATATTTGATATTAACACCTCATTAGAGACGATAATCACCGACATTAGTGACTGGTTGCTTATTAGTCTGTCATTTGAGATACCCTAACCCAAAACAGCTGTGTGTTGTCTATTTATTGACATTAGAGACTTGATGTGAGCTTGTCTGTCATTCTCTCATAGAAGCATAAGGCTGAGAGTTCTCCTTTTTATATAATTTTTTGTTTTATCTCTAAGGACCTTTCATTCGAGAGTTCCACCTCTCTATGGATTATGGGCCGAGATTGATGTTTTTTGTACATTGAGATTTGGTTGATTTTGATGTTTATTGAGTTTGAGTTTGAGTTTTCTTGATATCTCCGAGGCCCTAATAATCGGAAGTTATCTTTTCCATTTGGAATGTAGGTCGAGATGATTATTTGATATTTTTTCAATATTTTGTTTGAATTGTGTTTTCTAGAATTTGCATTTCTTTTTATCTCAGGACTAACAGTCAGAAGATTTTACTTCCATCAGAAATGTAAGTTAAGATAATATTCTAAGATTTTGATTCTTGGATTTGGTTTGGTTTAAGATCCATCCCTTTATTGTGGTTTTATGGATACACGGTGCGCTTATCCATATTATTTTGAAATTTCGATGGATTTGATTGTTATCACCCGATTTATAAATGTTGTGATTCTTTCTTACCTATATGTATTCCTTGGGTGAAATTTTTAATGTGAGACATGGTATATGATCATTATGGTGTTATAATGGATGTTTTGTTTGGTCATATTCATACGTGATTTTTTTAATACCATGCTTATTATTATGTACCCAAATAGGATTTAGATATAGTCTGGTCCGTTTATTATTTATATAATACTCGGGTTAGTCCGAGACTTTCAGTTATAGGAACATTAGCCATTTTGGGATGCTTGGACTTTAGGGGAGACAAGAGATATATTCTGTCATGTTTGTGTTGTCTATGTATATTTTATTTAGATGTGTTCTTTATTTGTTTGTATTGAGATGGCTATGAGATGTTACATTATGAACTTGACTTGTATATATTGTCATAGTGAGACAGAGCTTATGATGTATTATATTTTTCTATTGCGATCTGTGACTCGGCATTCATTTTCATTTACATTTATTGTATATTGTTTTATCTAGGAGCACACGTGTTTATTGCTTTGTGCCAATACTGTGTACATTTGGATGTATTATATGAATTTTTTTAGATACGTACCAGTGTTAGCCAAAGTGAATATTCACGTGTGTACCCCATACAGCCTCATTTTCCGTATTATCTGACAGTATTACCCAGTAATACTCTTGGATAATATGGGTATAGAGGTGGGGTATTATAGCTCTCCTCTGCAACTCTCAGTTGATGGAACCCTATAGCCAAGTCCAATTGTGAAAACATCTTAGCTCAACTCAACCGATTAAACAGATCACCAACTCTCGACAAAGGATACATGTTTTTCACTGTTTTTTATTTAACTTCCGATAGTCTATACATAGTCTCAATGACCCATCAGGCTTCTTTACAAACACTACTGTTGCTGCTAACGTGAACTACTTAGTCTTATATAACCCTTTCCTTCTAATTCAACAAACTACTTCTTTAGCACTTCTACCTCCTTCAGAGGCATTATACTAGGAGGTCGACCAAACGGTTCAGTCCCTGGTGGTAGGTCAATACAAAACTCTACCACTCTCGGAGGTGACAACCCTAAAACTGGTTCAAACACATCTCAGAACTCCTTCACTATACATACTTCTCCAAGATCCCCTTCTTCCAAAGTTAAAGCATATAAAACGCTCCTACGTAGTCCTCCACATTCTTCCATGACAACACACACTCTATCTCTTCGGCGTGGATGATTCAGAGTAATTTTCCTCTCCGTGCAGTGGACCCTTATACCATACTTAACCATCCAGTCCATCCCTAAAATAACTCCAAAGCCGGTGAAGTCAAACACGTAGAGATCGTAGAAAAACTTATAATCACTTAGCACAATTTCTAGGTTAGTGCATGTCAATTTGAGAGTGGCATGCCATCCTATCAGATTCCCTACACGTATGTAGGTGACTAAACAGGTACCTCCTAACCTAAGTCTATCAACCAACTCCTTAACTATAAATGAATGTGTAGCTCTAGTATCAAATAGTATTCTAACTGAAATACCAAAAATCAAAGTCATACCTTCCATGACTTTTCCCTTGCCTCTTTCCTTGGCAGATGGTCCTTGCTTTGGTCCTTCCAAAGCATAAACCTACGCTTTATGCTTTGGGCAGCCCTTCTTTAAATGTCATGCTTGGTCACACTTTAAAATCTTCATCTTCCCAGATTCCTTGGCCATAGGGCACCTCTAAGCATAATGCCCCTTTTGTCTACAGTTAAAGCATACATCATCTGTGTTAGTAACTTCACTGCCTTTCCCTTCTGCGCTCCTTTCTTGCATTTCATATATGGAGTAAAATATTTCTTCTGCTCTGCCTTAGGTCTTGCCTCCACCCTTCTCTGCTCTTGGTACATCCAATCATACTTTCCAGCCATGTCAACTACAAACTCAAAGGAGATGCCAGATGAGCCATCGCTTTGTTATCAAGACCTTGCTTCAAGCCCCTTATAAACTTCTCATTCTTCTTCATCGGAGTGTTAATGATCTCCTGCCATACTTAGACAAGGAATTGAGCTTCTGGATGTACCCCTCCATTGTAAGGCCTCACTGCTCTAGATCAATAAACTCTCTCAGCAGCACACTCTATTGAGATTCTTATATAAACTGCACCTCAAACCTCTCTTTAAATTGCACCTCAAACCTCTCTCAACAACTACTGTCTCCCACCAATCTAGGGCGTCTTCCTACAACTGTCTTGATGTCAATCTTCTTTTTTCACATCATTCAATCCTAAATCTTGAAATATGCGCTCACAGCTTCTTAGCCAATTTAATACTTTTACTGTAGGATCCTTCCCTATAAATGTCTTCCCTCCCAGATTTCTATAATATTTATTCACCTTTGGGAAATTCTCTCTCATCGTCGTAGGTCTGGGCTAAATTGCATCTAATGTCGCTTCCCTCATCATCTAGGCCATGAACTATCTAAATAAGACATTTCCATCCATGCTTGCCTTATTTGCTGGTTGTGCAACTTCCTTCCCTATTACCTTTGGATTTTTTCCTCATTCCCTTCATTATTCTGCGTACTTTCAGCCTCTCTTCTTACACTTGCTCCTCCTATCATAACTGGTCCACTTCTCAAATCCATCTTGCTTTTATGTTAAGCAAGTCTTCATAAAAAACGAAAAGAAAGAAAGTGAAACAACAGTAGAAGGTTAGATATATCTTCCTATATATCTATATAGCAACATACAAATACATTATATATATTGTAACACATCCCCGCCCCTGGGTGTTCAGTTCATCCTAAGTACTACTCTCATCTTTTCTTATGTTTTACTTAGCGTCCCTAACCTATGATATGATACCAACTATAGCATCCCTCTCTTCGAGATTCGAAGATGAACATCGATAATGATGTAGTCATCACCGGAATAATCTTCCAACGATGTAAGTGAGTTCAATATATTATTTAAACACAGACAAAGTAAACAAAGCAGCTAAATATTTTTCATTACATTAAAATTTTCTTTAGCATTCTTTACTCATACTTCTGTCAAAACTAATCCAATAACATACCCATGCAAGGGTCAAATATAATAAAAAATAAATATAGTAACAAGACGAGCCCACATATGATGACACGGCCTGAACTCCTTAGTACAGTAGAAACAAAAATCTTTATTAGCTACTGTTAACCCAAAAAATGGATCAAAACCTTGGATTGAGTGTGAAAGCAACAACCCTGTTTATCAAGGGAAATAAAATAGAAAAAGCAATAGTAGATCGCAGAAAAAGTAAAGGAATAAGAAATTTTTTATAGTGGTTCGACTGTTAATAAAGTCTACGTCCACTTTATAACTTTCTATTAACTGTCTGTTGCTGCAAGTGAAATCAAATTATAATATGATTGAATCTCCTAAGTTAGATCAACTCACAAGTGCAATATTTACTAGAAAATCGCAATGAATCCATATGTGACTATTGTGTGGGAGGAGAAGAGTAAAGAATAGTTTCTGCAGAGTTTCAGCAGCCAATCCAGAAGATCTTCTTTATATTGCATATAGGTAAGTATTTATAGAGATTGGAGTGCTATTGGGCTAGGTCGCTTTGCCAGAGACGTAAACTAGATGATACATAGGTGCTCCAAAAATTTCACAACGACCTGAATTGATATAATGGATCGTTGGCAATCCATAGGGCATGGATCTCTAGAGATTCATGCAGTTATTATTTTCTTAGATCATTTCACTTGGGTTGTATTCCTTGCCTTATGTAGATGCTCTCCCTGTAATTTGGTAACTAGTTACCTTGTTTTGATGGTGATTCATATACATGTTGCATTGAACTATGACTGGAATCAGATGAATGCTTACTTCTCGAAATAGTTTGCTTGGAATACCATGAAACTTGATAGACATCCTTAGAAAAGATACTAGATCATGATGCAAGATGTTTGAAGGATCTATGAGCAAGCCTAATGGATCACTAGCGATCCATCACCTTAGCTCATTTTTGCTCCTTTCCTTTTGGTTCATTCCTAGTTCCTTCTTCTGGTCCTTTTAGTTGATTCTTGAGATGTTTTGACTTGTCATAGCTGTTCTAACTTCCCTTGAATTATATTGTGTTAAAACCCCGGTTAACATTTGCCCTCCAGAGTATGCCTTTGTTGGAAACAAGGTGTGCTCTGGAAGTTACTACTTTTGAGTTCTCATTTCGTGAAGTTTAATTGATCGTGTTGAGGCTATCATGCAAATTTGGCTTTGGCTATTTAGCCGTCTGTTAAGCCTTCAATGTGAACCGTCGTTGTTCGTAACGATAAACTAATTTCAACCCCACAACTTTTCTAATGCTTGAAAACAACACTTAGATCATACTTGGTGAGTTTGGAGAAAATTGACTGTAACTTGATGGATCACTAGCGATCCATAGTCCATGGATCGCTAGCGATCCAAGGACTTAGCAAATTTTTTCAGAGTACCTCCTACTTAACTTTGTTCGGGCCGACCTTTCTTCATTTCATGCTTTTGATTGCGAACCGAGCTATCAGCCTTGCGACCCAATGAAATGCCTCTAAACCCTAAACTCGCTCCACCATCGCCTTCGTTGATCTCCACCACCAAAGCTTCTTGCCACCGACCCAACTTGACTTTGCCGTCATCTTGAGCCATCCTTTATCGCCTGAAACATCACCTACCAGGAACACCACCGACCTTGTCCACCTTAGATCACCAACAACTTAAGATTGACCATATTTGTCTCCCGATTTAAGGTTGGTGATGTGGATTTTGGCGTTTGTTTAGCGATTTGGTGATGAAGTTGTGTTGGTGATGGATGCGATGGAGAATTCAAGTTGATTGCAACTTCATGGAAGAAGATAGTAAATCGAGTCTTGAATTCTTTACGGAACGAAGCCTGGGATTTTTCCCTGGTGCTTGACGTGTTTTGCTATCTTTATCCATAGAGTGAGAATTAACTTGCACCAAGTTACACCATTAATCCGACATGACGTCTTGCGAATTGATTTTGGTTTTTTTGGGAGGTGATAATAGCTTAGGGTAGCATCTCGTGTGCAGCTCATGATGTTATCACTTTCCAGAGAACTAAAATCGACTTATGCTAAGAATTATCTACTCGATTCGGACCTATTAATCTATAGTTGCTCACTTTGGATTGGTCCTGTCATTGCACAGTCGGTGTACCCGGAATGGGAAGAGCTTTTCATGTCGCTTCAGACAGCAGATCCATTATCGATCGTTGATCGGTAACGGTAAGTGTAGGAGAAATAACTTCAATGAATGATACAAAATGCTTTTTTCCTTTCTTCGCTGCGAGTGAACTATCTACACAGGATAGAGCATTTGTAGTGTTTAGGACACCGAGCCAATCCCACATAGATAACACACTGCACTTGCCCCAGTCAGCGCTTGAAACTCAATGAGTCGGGATAAATCGATATTTATTTGGAATTCAAGTGTTAAGCGTAGGAGGAATTTTAGTAATTAATATAATTACCTAACCGTGTTAGATACAAGTTCTGTTGTATAGAATGAAACACCTGTCATCCCGTCGTAAATCCAGTGGAGGAAGTCCGGCACTCTTGGAAGCCGAATCGACATCAGTTATGCCTTCACAAACGGTTTCAGTAGCCCCTACTTCTTTGGCACCAACAGCTGAATATAGTCACTTGGTTCCAGCTGCTCCATTTGTAGATCGAACTCCCCCAAACTTTAGAGTTTTACTCAACCATCCGGAGAGAGCTTCCACCGTAATTTCTGCTAAAGTCCTTCACAAAATTTGTTTGTAGCATAGCATCCTAGATGATGACGTATGCCTTCCATTAAAAAACGAGTTTGCACACATGCCACCTTCGGGGTACACCGCCTGCCATTGGTACATGTGCTTGAATGGAGTAGTGCCCCCCTTCAATCGTTTCTTGAGAGAGACTCTTTTGAACTTGGGAATTGCTCCATTTTAGATTTACCACAACGGATACGCGATTTTGACTTGTCTTTACATTTTGTTTATGCAAACATTCAATCATGCCCCAAGCTTTGATGAGCTGTGATACTTCCTCTCATTCAAGAAGAGAGATGAATGTTTGTCTCTTGTGATCATCGAGGACGAAAGAAATCGCAAAATTGTGTTGCAGCTTCAAAATAATTTGTCCTAGTTCAAGACCTAATATTTTTTCATTAGGTGTCCTGAGGGATTTAATCACCTTTGGATGACAAGGGGTAAGTCTTCTCTTTTACTCGTTGTGGTTTAATACGATGATGCGGGATTTTTAATACACTGAATACTCCTTGTAGTTATTCCGAGGCCAAACAAAGATCCATCACTTGATCCTATCTTCCATACTCTGAAGGCCATAGACACTAGTGGGAGATCAGTCAAGTCTTTGCTAACAGACGAGAATTTGCTTTGGTAAGGGTTGTTTCATCCTGGTAGATCTGCCATTGTCTTTGAAGTTCCATCTCCATCCCGTTTCAGGGTTCGAACATGCTTCACTTCTTCATCGCACGACGCCAAAGAGGGCAATCTACCAGAAGGAGAAAGTCCATCCAGTGGATCAACTAAAGAAATTCATAAAGAAAAAGGTGTTACGATCGGAGCCTGTTGCCCATTTAGGATGCCCCCAATCACGAAGGAGGAGGAAAAGGTTTTAAGCAGCGTGTAAGCAAGGCTGCGGTGATTACGGAAAAGGAGGAGGGTGAAATTGAGAGCAGTAGTAGCTATGATTCCTCCTCTAATGATGAGGAATTTGATGCAATTTCCACTGAAGGAGACTTCGAATCATGTGAAAAAACTCTGCGAATGAGTCCTATACTCCTGGATTTGCCTCTCTAAGAGATAATTACTAAAGATGCTCCCCCAACAGCCAAATGACTTCATGGTTCTCCGTCTAAGGAAACCGATATCAACTTTAGGGACTTGGGCAACATTTGTGTAAACATCGATGAACTCATAGGAGATGATTTCAAGTTCGGGGGATTGTCTTCTCATCACGGTCATGATGTGTCTAGAGTTAGCCCGATTCCCAATGTGGTGGCTTCTCGATCCAGTTTGTGAAGTCCTTATAGGCCGCCTACGACATGTTACACATTTCACTAGGGTCATGTACACTTACATATGCATTATTTGAGTTCATTTTCTGTTGCTAAAGTTCTTCATTTATTTTTTATATCAGGTACTATAAGAGGTCGTGGACTTTATAAGGACCTTGAACAATTTACAAACGCACAACGCGGGTCAAGACGGACTTCAAGCCCCCAAAAGCCCTAAGAAACCAAGGAAGAGTGGAGAAGAAGGAAAGATTCAGAAGCCAAATTTCATCGTCGGGAAGACAAAGACCGAGGTAGAGTTTATAGGAACAGTTATGAGAAGAGGAAAACTCCCGATGATCGGGAAGAACCATCCAAGAAATCAAAGGTAGACCATGGTTCCTATCCTTCCAAGCACCAAGCATTTGCCCCGGCTCTAGTCACTGTTGGAATTGAAGCACCGACTTCTACTTTTCAAGTCTCTCCATCAATCCAGACTCCGTTAACTAACGTAGTGCCTGTTTTTGGTTCTTCATTCCCCCGTAGGAGGCCGAATTACATTCTCTCATCTGGTTCTCCAAAGCTTGAGGCTGCGCTCCCTGGATGGTTTTTGAAGGGATTTAAATTTAATTATGACCTATGCCCGATCCTCAAAGATTTTACATGCCTGATATCTAGGCGATTCAAAGCGATTTGGATCAAGCTTAAGGATGGGAAAAGTTATGTAAGCAACTAGCGGACACAAACCGTAACAACTACCAAGAGATCCTTTCCTTCGAGTCAGAAAAGGATGATTACGAGAGGATGTTAACAAAACATGACATTAGTAGTAAGCAACTGACAAAGGAGAAGGATGCTGCTATTCGGGAGAGTAAGAGAAACGCTAGCTTGCTGAAGGAATTAAAAGAGGCTCGTACAAAAATCGAGACCGTGTTTAGAGACGAAATCTAGAAGGCCCACGCTGATGAAGTTAATCTGAAAAAGGAGCTTGAAATTCGAGATGAGATAACCAAAGCTCAGAAGAAAACTATTGCTGGCCACGACGAAGCCATCGAAGCTAATAAAAAGACAATCGTTGATTTTGCGGGGATGGTGGAATCCCATGATAAGACCATTTCTGACAAGGCTCAAATAATTGCTTTGCTTTAGGAAAAATTCATGTAGCTTAACACTGAAAAGACCTAAGTAGAAGTTGAGAAGTCCACCATGACGGAGGACTACTTGGAGCTGTAGGATACTTTCAAGAGGAAGATGGAGAAGATGGATGACACCATTTTGAATTTCTACGTTAACTCCTTACTGCATCAGGGCAGCATCAGCTATTTGGGCCCCAAATTCCCGTGTACTCTTCTTGTGGTTTTGGAAGATGTTCTTGCCCATTTCCAAGAAAACAGAGATGTATACACTGAGCAAGAGTTGGAGGACTCCTATCTTAATGAAGAGTCGAAGAAGGCTTTGGTAGAGGACCGTGGGATTATTTGGATTGAGAGGGAGTAAAAGGCCACCGATGTTATTGCACCTGCAACTGCTAAAGCTCTATCAGAGCCTTTCATTTCCAAGCTTGGTGAATCATCAAGGTAGCCTCGTGATCAGCTAGTAACTATTCTGGATTCAGCCGGTACTGCTTTGTTGTCTGCCCCTTCAACAGCTGTTTCGGAAGCCTTGGGTGATCCTGGAACTTCGCCAAAGATCATGCATCCATCCATAGATGGAGACGGTAAGGAGTATGAGGTCGAAATTCTTGGTCACACTTCCGATGCAGGTAGCCTTCTTATTTCTTCCGAGTTTGAGAAATTTTAGCTCACGCCGGAAGAACAAGACGAATTGAATGCTTTCATTTTTGATCTTATAGGTTCGTTTTCCTTGCCTATCGAACTGGCTATTTATTCGGTCTCGAGGCCCTCTGCTACTTTGATCGCTTCAATGCTTATTTCTGTAACTACTTCGATCACCACGCCCGTGTCTGGCTCATAACTAGGACCAGAATCCAAGAAGATTGCTGCATTGCATGGCCTGGTCGACCCTTTCATATCTCTGGAGGACGATTTAACAGTAGCTGAAGCTCGAGAGCAGATAGACCAAGCTAGCCAGCTAAGTAAATTTGAACAGCAGATGGTAGTCGTTAAGAAGGAAAAGATTAAGGAGAGAAAGTCTCCAAGGAGCTCCCTCAAGTCCTGGAAGCGCAAGACCAAGAGGAAGTCTTCTGAGGGGGTCAAAGAACAAGGAGGAGACCAGGGCATGGAGTCGATAGTTGATATTTTAGGCAGCGACACGACTCCTGGTGAGGATTCTGAGAAGAAGAAGAAACTTCCGACCAAAGGTAGGAAGGAAAGTGGCGAAAAGAAGCATTGACAGGCTCGAGTGACAATGGAGTCAGATACTGGAACATTCTGATTTGTTCGGCATGTATTTTGTACAAGTGTAGAGTTTGCACTTATTACTTCTATTTTTTTAGCATCTATACTTTTCTTTTTGTTGGCCGATATTGTGTGGGTACGGCACCCACATTTTGACTTTGTACATAAATGTTAAAAGGAATGAAAAGATTAATATTTTAACTATCATCGCTTCTATGTTTTTCCTTATATATCATACTACTTATGTTCGCACATGGCACGATTGCCAAAATTCTTTATTTGGAGAAACAAGCATGTGGAGTAGTTTTCCTTTCAACTAAATGTTGGTATGTGTGCGCCCCCTACTTTACAGGGTTATTTTCTCCAAACACTTAACAAAAGACCAATTTATCTAAGCGATTCCTCGGATATCTATAACCAAATATACTTTGCGGTTCCTATCTTCGAGAACTTGTGACTCGAGCGTCTCGATTCCAGATATTCTATCGGTCAACCATCAGAATTCTTTGCTGATTTATAGTTCTAGGTTCTTGTTAGTCTTGCAATAGACGAGTTTCCAAGTGTTGTCAGGACAATACCAGTACCTACAAGATCTTAATGGCTTGCTAATGGTGCCGGAGCAACATTGTGTAGTGCTTGCGTGGAGTGCACGGATTTTAGGAGTGCGCGACTTACAAAATGCGCGGCTTTTAAGAGTGCGCAGCTTACGAAATGCGCGTGGCTTATGGGATCGATATGACCAATTTGTAACACCCCATAATTTTATAACATTATCTAGGATATTTAATTAGTTAAATTAAATAAAACAATGTGAAGATTAATAGGTTGAGATTTGATTTAAACTATGGGTAGCCGTGCTATGTTAATGTGAAAATTAAAATGAGATAACATAAGCTAATGTGTTAGGAAATGAGCAAGGGCAATATGGGAAAAAGGAGAGGCTTATACCCTAAACCCTTAAGAAATGAAACTCACGTTCATTTCATTTTAGCAAACTAAAAAAATCTAAGGCCGACCACCATTTCTATTCTCAAGGAAGAGAAAGCTAGGATTCAAGAAAAGGAAGTTAATCAACTAATTCAACATCAAATCTCACATCATTTAGTCTCAAAGCTAAGGTGAATAATTAATAAATCCCATTTTTATGGTTTTCAGTTTTAAGATTAGATCCGAAATGTTTTGCAAGTTTATGCCATGATTTTGATGATTAAAGTTATATATATATATATATGCTTGTTGATGAATTATGCATGTTCATATTAGTTTTTATGACATGTTTGATATGAAAACCCTATTAAATGGCATGCAAATGCCTTAAAAATTTAAATATAGGTTAGAAATCATATTTTAGAGATGGGTTACAATTTTCATAATTTTCTAAATTTATGTGGATTTTATATTAATTTTCTAGTGAAGAAAATAATTTATTGGGTTATAAATTATTTACGGCTAAAATAATTATTATTTGGGTTTGAAATTTTTATATGTTGGAAAACATATAAAAGTAGATTTTCTAGGATTTTTCCAGATTTTTCCTAAGTGATTTGATGAATATATAAAATTATTTAAGGTATGGGACTTAAATATTTTATATATTTAATTAAGGAGAAGGGGCATTTTATAAAATTAAATTATTATTTAATTCTGAATCAGTGCCAGCACTTTTTTGAAAAGTATTTATTAACCTATGAGAATTTGACAAACGAAGGCATGTTAGTTGAAATGTTATCTTTTTAAGTTAAAAACAAGAAAATCATTCTTTTAGCATGTTTCAGCCATTTTTGGCATCAAACCTTTCAACCCAGACTTCTCGACAAGATCAAAAGGTCATAGCTTTCGACAAGGTCAAACCAATGCATATGGTAACAAGTTGCTTGGTACGTAATCAATTGGACAAGGTCGAAGAGTACTTAGTCGAAAGGTTGGTTGCCAAAGAGGTTAGGGTATGTTTGTTTTATAAACCAAAAGCTTACACCCGCTTGCATTTGAAAGGAAGCATTCAACTTGGTTGCTTTCAACTAGGTCAATTATTTAAAATAAAGGTTTTGAACCTTTCAAAAAAGTCAATAGGTTACTGTTGCTTTATCATTGTTTTGTTTTGAACCTTCCGATAAAGTCGAAAGGTTACTGCCGCTTTTCTAAAGTCATTGCTTTCAACAAAGTTAAAAGGTTTACTTGTTTTTAAACCAGCCGCTACTCCATGCTTTCAAAAGATATCAAAGCTTTCGACTTAGATGATTTACCCTTGTTTTATAATCGAAGTATAACCTAAAGCTTTCAAAGAAGGTGTTTTAAAGGCCGAAGCTTATTGTTTTAAAGAGATGTTTTAAAGAGATGTTTTAAAGATTTCGAAGCAGAAAGGTAGTTTCCAATGAAGTCGAAAGGTTTTAAAGTAGATTCTCCACATGTTTTAAATTGAACCTAGTAAGTTTTCGAAAGGTTTGTGTTTTAAACGGTTAATGCTTTCAAAAGGTTTATTTATTGAATGGTTTTGAAGGGGTCGAAAGCCAAGCTTTCGAAGGGGGCGGGAGCAAAGCTTTCGATGGAGTCGAAAGGTAGCTTCCGACAAGGTCGAAAGGTTTTTTTTGAATGGTTTCGGAAGGTTTTAAATGGAAGGTTTTCCAATGGTTTTCTAAGGAAATTTTTTGAAGCATTTTTAAAGTAGGAAGTCTAAAGTTTTATTGCTTTTGAAAGGGTTGAGAGTAAGGCTTTCGAAGGGGATACTTTCGAAGGGATTGGAAATTTGTTTTCATTTAACCTTATGAAATAAATGTTGTTTAAGCATGGGGATATCGGGGTGGGCTTAATGAGTTCAATAATAGTTGGGGATCAACACATATGTTTTGACAATCATTGAGGGATACCATTGTAAAATTATAATGAATATAGCCTAAATTAGGGATACTAATGGAAATAGGTTAATCATGTGGATAACATGAGATAAGTATATTTGTGTGATGTTTGATGGATAGTTAACATCAAGTTGGAGATGGATAGTCTCCATATGATTGAAGAAGGGTTCACAGTCATCCTGGGAAAACTATGGGATGTTTGATGGATAGTCAACATCATGTGGGGGATGGATAGTCTCTATATGTTTAATGAAGGGTTTATAATTATCCTAGGAAAACTATGTGATATAGGATGGATAGTCCGCATCAGCTTAAGGAAAATGAATGGGGATGGATAGTCCCTCATCGAGGCAATTAAAATCTAATAGGGAATGGGGAAATCCTAATTATTTTCAAGTATGCATATCATCCTAATGTTTTGAAAATGTATGTTTTAACCATTATCGATGCAGGAGTACAGTATATGGTCTTATAAAGGCTTTACGATACTAGTGAGGGGAAAACCCGTTCCGCTAGGCGGCGTGGTCTCACTAGATATCTAAAAGGATCGGGATATATAGTACTATTCATACCAGACTTTATGTCTGACTCAAAGTTTATGTTTTCCCCTTACACTCTCGGGTGCTCAAAATTAATTTGAGTAGGATGAGGGGTTAAGGTCTTTTTCAGGTTTAGTAGGATGACGAATAAGGCTATCGAAGGCATGCAGGAGGCAAACAGATAGCTATTTAGGAGTTGTAGTTTTATGTTTTATTGTATTTCCACTGTGTTTGTATTAAGTCTATTATGACTCTGATCATCCAAGGGGGTATCTTCATATACCGCTCTTGGCGTATTTTGTATTAAGTATATTTTATTTGTGCTTGGAAACATATTGGGATTATATAAGTTGAATATAAAACATCTGTTTTAAATGTAATGAACTAAAAGTTGTTTTAAAATCTGATTTTATTTCATATTCAAGTGCTTCTAATATTATAGATACCATTAACATAGCCATATTTAGTCACTGGAAGCTAATACTATAGATGACTACAGCACCTGTAGTGCTTAGTTTTAGGCCTTTAAATAGGGGATGTTACACCATTAATCCGAAATGGTTTGGAATTTCTTGACGTTACCAATCTTTGGGTAACGTGAGGAGTTCGTGCTTCGAGAGCGTGGTTCCGCAGCTCAAGAAGTGATGCGCGGCTTATGAGTGTGGGCGACTTAAGTAATTATATTAGTTTGGGCGTGATTCCATAACCCAAGAAGCAGTGCGTGGCTTATGAAATGCGCGGCTTTGGTTTGGGCCTTCTCGGTGTTGCCGGAGCAATGCCGGTTTTTAGAAGGCGGGGATCGAGTTTCGTCGATCCAATGGTTTGAGTCAATTTGCTTCCTTCGACTCGGCAGGGAGATAGGGTGTACTTGAGCATGGTTCCACTATCTCAGGCATTGATCGAATGGTTTTTAGTCGATTTGACCCCGTCGACTCAGCAGGTTACTTTTGTGAACAAAGTTTTATTGGTTAAGAAAGCAAAACAAATTTATTAATAAAAGCTGGGCAAGTTCTGCCTATTTACAATGCCTTTGGTATTTTGGGATAATTATTTGTAGGAAATAGGAAATACATAAGACATTCATAGATAAAGTAACGACGTAATAATTTGTTGTTCCAAGCTCGAGGAATTTGGGTTCCATCAATGGTTGTTAACTTGAATGTCCCATGGATGATAACATAGGGCCTTTCCCAGTTTGGTCTGAATGTTTCTGGTACAGTGTAGACCCATTTGAGGACAAGGTCTCCTACTTCGAAAGTATGGTTACAGACTTTGAAATTGAAATATCATGCGACCCTTTTCTGGTGAGTGGCGGTCCTTAACTCGGCTTCTTCCCTCTTCTCATCGACCATATCGAGCCACTCGAGTAGGAGCTGCTTGTTTTGCCTTTGATTGAAGTTTTTCCTTCGATGAGAGAGGACTTCTTGCTCGATTGGGATCATTACTTCTGAACCATACACCAGGGCGAACAGGGAGTGCCCGGTTATAGATTTGTATATTGTCATGTAAGCCCATAGCGTGAGTGGAAGTTCACCAACCTAATTTTCTTTAGCTTTATTCAGTCGCTTTTTGATGGTGGACTTGATAATCTTGTTCACCGCTTCCACTTTCCCATTTGCCTATGGATGTGCAACAATGGAAAAGCTTTTCTCGATGCGGAATCATTCGCAAAAGTATTTGAACTCAACGCTTTCGAATTGAGTTCCGTTATTCGTGATGATTTTTTTATGGCACTCCAAACTTGCAGATAATGCTTTTAATGACAAAATTAATAACTTTCTTTATGGTAATAATGACCAGTGGTTCCGCAATGATAGCATATTCGGCTTCTCCCTTGGCCATTGTAGTACACCAATCTGATCAATTCCCCAGATCGTGAATGGCCACGGGCTGACCATCTCTGTCAGCTCTATTGAAGGAGTTCTTTTTATCTTGCCGAATCTTTGGCATTGGTCGCACCGTCTGGCATAATCTGCTGCATCGCGGTTTATTGTTGGCTAAAAATACCCATATCAAAGAACTTTCTTTGAGAGGGTTTGCCACCCAGGGTGATCTCCATAGCCGCCTTCATGAATTTCTCTGAGAATTTTTCGGGCTTCATCGTTAGTCACACACCTGAGTAAGAAGGTAGAGAGTCCCCTTCGACAGAGCATTCCATCTAGTACTACAAACTGTGGTGCCTTTCGAATGAGCTTTTTTCGTTGATTCTTGTCTACGGGGAGTGTTCCTCCGAGCAGGTAGTCTTTGATTAGTGTCATCCATGTTTTTGGTTTTCCAACTATCTCAAAGATCCAGTCAATATCCATCTCGCTTACGCTTGGAGCAGTTAGCGTTTCAACTAGGACCAGTCCCAATAACTTAGCTTCTTCAGAACTGGCCGGTTTGGCTAGATAGTCTGCCTTCGTATTTTGTTCCCTCGGGATATGAGTTAAGGTGTAATGTTCGATGTCATTTAGAAGTTCCTGCACTTTAGATAGGTACATGACGAGATTCTCTCCCCGAGCTTGGTATTTGCCTTTCACATGGTAGAAGACTAGTTGAGTGTCACAATAGATGTGTACGGACTTTATCTCGAGTTCCTTCACAACTTTCAGCCCGGCTATCAATGCTTCGTATTCCGCTTTATTATTTGTTGCAGGGAATTCCAAGCGCAAGGCATAACAAATGGATCATCCTTTGGGAGTTTCGCGCACAACTCCTGCCCCTGAGCAGAAGTCATTAGATGCACCATCGACGAACAACTTCCAACGTGTCTCCACATTCGGAGTCATTTCTTCCTAGTTATCTCATATTGTAAACTCGGCGATTAAATCTGCCAGTGCCTGCCCGTTGATCGCCTTTCGAGGATGATATGTGACTTCATGCTGACTTAATTTGATGTGCCATTTGATAAGCCGTTCAAAGGTCTTGGGGCAGTATAACACTTGCTGTAGTCATCCATAGTATTAACTTCCGATGACAAAATACGGTAATGTTAATGGTATCCATAGTATCAGAAGCACATGAATATGAAACAAAATCAACATAGATTTCAAAACAACTTTTCGGATTACATTTCAAATCAATATTTCATATTTAGTCACATAATCCCAAAATGATTCCTGGGTTTTAATCAAATATAATTATTACAAATTATGCCAAAAGCGACATACCCTTGGATGATCAGAATACTAAATAGACATATTAGTCATAATATATCACAGCGGAAATAATACTAAATAGCTCATACATAGCAAGCTTGCCTCCTGGACGCCTTCAGAAGCTTATTCGTCCAACCTACTAAATCTGAAAATTCTTAACATTCAATCTACTCAAATCAAATTTTGAGCACCCGAGAGTTTAAGGGGAAAACATAAACCTCGAGTTAGACATAAAGCCTGGTGTGAATAATTGTAACACCCGTAATTTTTAGTAACATTATTCAGGAGATTTAATTAGATAAATTAAATAGAATAATGTAAATATTAGAGTGATAAGGGGATTGAGATTTGAAAATTTATTTAGAGGCCGAGCTTAATAAAATAAATGGGCTTATGAATGGTTTTATATGTAAATTAATTAACGCAAGGGTATTATAAGGCAATTGCCGCACCATTACCCTTATATTCTCGTTTCCACTTTCTATTCACGTTCATTTTCTCAAAAGTTCAAAAACGTAAACAATAGAAAGCACGCGGCCTTTACCTAGGGAAGAAAAGGGGGAAATTAATCTAAAGCTAAGAAATCAAGCAAGGGGAATTAATCCAAGATTAAATCTCAAATTCCTTATCCTAATCAAGGTGAATAATAATCAAAACCATCTCTATTTTTGGTTTTTATGATCATTTAATTTTGGGTTTAAGTTTAAATCTATTGTGATGTTTTTTGATGATGATATGCTTGGATTTTATGATATGTCCGATTCAAACAAGATTGTTTGATAAGTGTTTTATACTGTTTTAAGGTTAAAATCATCTATATTGATTTTCGAATGCCGTGAGGAATTTATATGTTATGTAAAACATTATTTTGAAGATGGGTTTTAATTTTTATAATTTTCCTAGCTATGGAAAATTTATTATGAATTTTCAAAGGAAGATATGGATAATTGGGTTTAGAAAATTAATTTCGGCTATATTATGAAGAATTTGGGTTTGAAATTTATAAATGTTGGATAACATGTTAAAAGTGAATTTCTATGTTTTTTGGGGATTTTTCCTAAGTAATTTACTATGGAAATTAAATTATTCTAGATGGAGGACTTGAATGATTTAATTGTTTTGCCTAATGGAAGGGATTATTTGCTAAATTAAATTTTTGTTTTGAACTGAAATAATTGTGGCAGGTTTTAAGAAAGAATTTGAAATGTTTATGGCAACTAATTAAATGTTTACAAATAGGCAGGTTAGTTAAAAAAACAATTATTTAAAACGGCACTAAAACAGTCTTTACTCAGAAATTATGTTTTGATTCTTTCAGTAGCGCCTTTCGACCCTAAACTTCCGCCTCAACCAAGTTGAAACCACCCAAGTTGAAACTAATAGACAATGTATTAATAAGTTGGTACGTAGTGGATTGGAGAAAGGCGGAAGGTATGGTGTCGAAACATAGCTTTCGAAGGGGTCAAAGCCTTTGTTTTATTCTCTGAAGATATGCACTTGCCTTGCTTTCGAAAGGGTGCTTTCGAAGGAGTCGAAACCCATTTAAATAGCTTTTGAATATATTTTCGTATTTTGTTTAAAGTGAAGTTTCCGAAAGAGTTGCCTTGTTTTTATATCAAAGCTTTCGAAATGGTAGTTTTAACCCAATCGAAACCCTACTACCGACCTTATGCCTTTCGGATGGATTGAAGTCATCAACTAGATCGAAAGGTAGCTTTTGTTTTATGAATGAAGTAAGCCACTTCCTATAGCTTTCAAATGGGTTAATGGTTTCGAAGGCAATGGCTTCGAAAAGGGTTTCAAAGCTATCCTTCAAATGTTTTACTTAAATGATTTATGCTTTAGAAAAGATGGTTCCGAAGCCATCAGATTTCCCCAAACTCTCTTATATGAAGTATAATGGTTTCGAAAGGAGTACTTTTGTTTATGTTCACTTTGACCCAAAAAATGTTTTTAGAATAAACCCAATGGTTTCGAAAGGGATACTTTTAATTGGTTTCGAAAGGGGCACTTTCAATGGTTTCGAAGCAATGATTCTAAGATATTAAACCACAGATGTTGGTGTTATTATGTTATTATGCTTGCTTCTTCTAATATATATATTCACTTTAAATAGACCCATAACTTTATTTTGGGGAGAAAGGGTAGAATAACCAGCTAGGTTGACCCAGTAGTGAATATAAATTGAGTTAACTCCTGTATGATTAGAGTTGCATCCAGGAGGTCGGGTAGACCAGAATATAGGATGTCTAAATATTAATTAAAGAAGTTGTCAGATAGACAGGTTCATAGTAAACCCATGAAAACTATGATTAGAAAGAGATATTGGCAAGGGCCAATAGGTTTGTAGTGAACCCATGAAAACTATATCCGGATTAAGTTATTTACATAATTCAATAGGTTCCTAGTCAACCCATGAAAACAAGGATAAGAGGGAAGTTAATCGAGATACCAATAGGTTCAGGGAGAACTCATTAAACAATGAAGTTATTAGTAGGGGCTAATAGGTTCTTAGTGATCCCATGAAAACTATGTAACCGGACAGGGAGTCCATAAGTTTAAACAGGTTACTAGTAAGCCCATGAAAACTAATAGGTTCACCGAACCAGAAGGGACCATAGGGAAGAACCTGGGTCTAGCTCACTTCTCCTAAGCTTCATTCAAAACTTGCCTAGGCTTAATTAATCAGAAACCTAAGACTAATGAGCTCCCTACGGTGTCTAAAGTCCTCTCTTCTACGCTACTAAGATTATGTTTTGCGCTAGGTCGCAAAGCCGATTAACCTCCCGCCCCCGACCACCACCCCCTAATAGTGGCCCTAGAAACTATAACTGAGATAGATAGTCAAAATAAATGGGGATGGGTAATCCAGAATTGATTTACTTGTTTGCATATCATCATAATATTTTGAATTGTTATGTTTTAACCATTATGGATGCAGGAGCACAGTATATGGTTTTCATAAAGTTTTTGATAAGATACTAGTGAGGGGAAAACCCGTTCCGCTAAGCGGCGTGGTCTCACTAGTTATCTCAGTGGTTTGAGATGGTAGGTTATTATTAATACCAGGCTTTATGTCTGACTCGAAGTTTATGTTTTCCCCTTAAACTCTCGAGTGCTCAATTAATTTTGGGTAGTTTGAGAGTTAAGGTTTTCAGGTTCTCCTTAGACGAATAAGCTTCTGGAGAAGTGCAGGAGGCATGATAGCTATTAGAAGTACTTTCCTATTTTGATTCCACTGTATTTATTGTAAAGGAAAAGCTGTTTAATTGCCTAGTTTTATATACTCTTATCATCCAAGGGGGCATCTTCATATGTCGCTCTTGGTGTATGTTGTAATAATTATATTTTCTCTGAACGTGGTTCTCGAATCTGGGATTATGTAATGATTTAGAAATGATTTGAAATGGAATGTGAAAGTTGTTTAATGATTTTAATTTTTTTCCATATCCATGTGTTTCTGTTATATCAAAGTATCTAACATTACCGTATGTGGTCACCGAGGATTAATAACTATGGTTGACTACAACATCCGTGGCCGTTAGTTTTGGGACCTCCTAGTGGGGGATGTTACAAGTTGGTATCAGAGCATAGGTTTATGAAAACTTAAAAGAAATTTAAACCTAAAAGATTTTTTTTAAACATAATCCAATGAATCAGAAAATAAGATCGGGGTTTGGGATTACGCTATAGTAACGTACCTGTATTTGATATATGTATACATAAGTATGGATTCCTCTCTCTCTTACACCATTATTCTGTATCTTACTAAGGCTCGTATGTGGATTTACGAGAAAGAAGATATGGAGGCAGGAAATGAAAGAGGAAATCTCGGTGGAGAAATCTATTTTAAAGGCTGTTGCATTGTGAGAGAATCTTCACTGATTTGGGATTGAATGATGAGCATAAGAGGAAACTAGCCTCCAGGAAGTTGCAAGGGGCAGCACTTCAATGGTGGAATAGTGTTACTGCCAGAGTTCCGGAGGAAGAGTTGACTTGGGCAGAATTCTGAAGGAGATTTGAATAGAGGTTTTTGTTTGAAGTTGCTAAGTCGACGTTGTTGAGAAAGTTTATGGATTTGGTGTAGGGAGAGATGTCGGTTATTGTGTATGCTTCTAAGTTTGATGAGCTGTTCCGATATGGGTTTGCTACCATAGACACCGTCATCAGGAAGAATCAGAAGATTATTCGGGGATTGAGGCCCCAGATTACTAGGCGACCCTGACATATCTCCGCATCCTTATAATGTAGTTGTGGAAATGGAATTCCGACATGAGGAGATTCTCGCTATTTGTGGAAAGGAAAAGCAGGTAGAAACCCAGAGTTCTCAAGGAAAGAATAGAAACTTCTTTAAGAAGAAGGGAGCCCAGAAGGGAAAGGCTGCTAAGAAGGCACATGCTGATTTAGTTTGCTTCAAGTGTGATAAGAAAGGTCATTATGCTCATAAGTGCCGGACAGGCCAGGGGAAGCAGGCTACAAAAAGAAGGGCGTGAAATGCTTCAACTGTGACCAGGTTGGGAATTATAAGAATCAGTGCCTAGAACCAGTTAGGGCGAACAGAGGAAAGTTCTTTGCAATTGGACCATCATCTGCTATGCCAACTACAGCTGAAAAAGAGAAGACTGTGATGGAAGGTACGCTTTTGATTCAGAGTATACCACTTATGTTATTATTTGATACTGGTGCATCACATTCATTTATATCTCAAAATTTGGTTGATACGTTATGCTTAGAACCCACATACCTTGTTACTTCCTTAAGGGTTGCGAATCCGATAGGAGGGTATGCAACTCTGGGGATGAGATGTGACCAGTTAGAACTTGATTTGTTAGGTCATAAGTTTGCATGCAGTTTGTATGTTTTTGATTTTGTAGATTTCGGGATTATCTTGGGTATGGATTGGTTAGGTAAATATAAGGCTAGGATATTTTGCCAAGATAGGGAAATATCACTAAGACTCCCGGATAGTCATAACCGAATCATATTCTCAGTGGAGAATTCAGACCGGAGTGTTTGTACTTTGTCAAGTACTATGGAAGTGGGAGAAGAGTTAAGTCAGGTTCGTGTAGCAAAAGAGTTTGTGGATGTTTTTGAGCCAGTTACAGGACTACCACCGAAACGAGCTGTTGAGTTTCAGATAGATCTTGTGCCAGGAGCTGAACCTGTCAGTAGACCACCTAGCAGGATGACACCGACCGAAATGAAGGAATTGAAGGTGCAGCTAGTGGACCTAGAAGGAAGGAATTTGATTAGACAAAGTAGTTTGCCTTGGGGAGCGACCGCGATGTTCGTGAAGAAACCGCATGGGTCGTTAAGAATATGTATCGACTATCGTAAGTTGAATGAGAAGACGATTAAGAATAAGTATCCTTTGCCAAGAATCAATGATCTACTAGATCAGTTGTGTGGAGCCAGAGTGTTTTCCCAGTTGGATTTGACGACAGGTTTCCATTAGTTAAGGTGGCCGAGGATAGTATTCCATTGACAGCATTTCGAACTAGGTATGGTTCGTATGAGTGCTTAATTATGCCATTCGTGTTAACGAATGCACCTGCTTTCTTCGTGGATCTGATGAACCGAGTTTTCCGAGAGTACTTAGATAATTTCGTGGTAGTGTTTATAGATGATATTTTAGTATACTCTAAGGATGAAAAAGGGCATGAGTATCATCTTAGAGTAGTGCTTGAGATGCTGAGGCAGCATCAGCTGAAGGCGAAGTTTTCAAATTGTCATTTTTGGAAGAAAGAGGTTAAGTTTCTTGGTCACGTGGTTTCAGAGAAGGGTTTGTCAGTCGATCCAGATAAGATCGAAGCTGTTAATAATTGGAGGAGACCAGAGACGGTGACTGAGATAAGGAGTTTTCTTGGACTTACTAGCTATTATCGGAGATTCGTCAAGGATTTCTCGCGGATAGCAGCGCCTTTGACTAAGTTAACCAGGAGGGATGTGAAGTTTGTCTGGTCCGATAAATGTGAGAAAGCATTCCTTAAGTTAAAGCATTTGTTGACCAATGCACCTATGTTAGTAGTTCTAGACGGAAACCTAGGGTTGGTGGTGTATACCGATGCATGTAGGACTAGATTAGGAACTGTGTTGATGCAGAAGGGTAAAGTTATTGCCTATGCTTCACGACAGCTTAGACCCCATGAAGTAAGATATCATGCTCATGATTTGGAGTTAGCTGCGGTGATATTTGCATTGAAGATTTGGAGACATTGTCTCTTAGGGGAGAGATTTGAGTTATACACAAATCATAAGTCTTTAAGGTATTTATTTTCTTAGAAGGAGTTGAATATGAGACAACAGAGGTGGCTGGAGTTTTTAGCAGGTTATGATTTGGGTATAGAGCATACACCTGGGAATGGAAATAAGCCAGCCGATGCTCTTAGCAAAAGACATCAGAATGTGGTGTTGGCTATGTTGGCAGAATGGAAAGATTTAGAAGCTTTGACTACTTGTAGTCTGCAGTTAAGATCGACTACTAGTTCTAGTCAGAGCACCGCCATGTTATCATGTTTAGAAGTTTGACCAGTATTGATTCAATGGATTGCTTCTAAGCAGAAAGAGGATCCAGTATTAGCCGAGAGGATTAGAAGGCTTGAGTGGGATCGGAGATCGATGATCTAAGAGATTTTAGTCTTGACCAGAGGGGATGGTTGAGAAAGAAGGGACGATTATGTATTTCGAATGTTGAGGACTTACGAAAACAAGTCCTTGGGGAATGTCATCGGTTTAAATTTACGATTCATCCTGGAGGGACCAAGATGTATCAAGGTATGAAGAGGAGCTTCTATTGGGAAGGTACGAAGAGGGATGTTGGCTTGTGGATTAGTCAGTGTGCAAACTGTCAACACGTGAAGCCCGAACATCAAAAGCCGAGTGGGTTACTTCAACCTTTGGAGGTACCAGTTTGGAAATGGGATTCAATATCCATGGATTTTATAGACGGGTTTCCAAGGTCAAATAGGGGAAATGAAGTATATGGGTCATAGTGGACAGATTGACCAAGAGTGCCCATTTCATTCAAGTTAAGTCAACTAGGACGGTACCTATTTTAGCTAAATTGATCATAAATGGAATTCCTACTAGTATAGTCAGTGATAGAGATTTTTTGTTTACTAGCGAATTCCGGAAGAGTCTATAGGATGTGTTAGGTACCATGCTTAAGATGAGTACGACGTATCACCCTTAGACGGATGGGCAGACAAAGAGAGTCAATAAGGTACTCGAGGATTTATTGAGAGCTTGTGTATTAGACTTTGGTGGATCTTGGGAAGATCACCTACATTTAGTGGAGTTTTGCTATAATAATAGTTATCAGACTAGTATAGGAATGGCGCCTTTTGAATTTTCATATGGAAGGCCATGCAAATCACCAGCATGTTGGTTGGAGACGGATTAGTCTTAGGTTCAGATCTGGTTAGAGAGGTGACAGGAAAGATTGAGTTAATTCGAGAAAGGATGAAGGAAGCTCAGTCCAGACATAAGAGTTATGTAGATAAGAGGCTTAAAGACCTGGAATTCTTAGTTGGAGATAGGGTTTTCATTAAAGTATCAACGATGAAGGGTGTGGTATGATTTGGAAAGTCAAGGAAACTGGCACCAAGATATATTGGTCCGTTCCAAGTTATAGAGAGGATCGGGAAGCTCGCATACAGAGTAGAGTTGCTGAGCAGTATGGCAGGTGTCCATAATGTGTTTCATGTGTCTCACCTTTGCAAGTATGTGCATGATCCAGAGACTACTATTCCTCTGATAAGGTTGGAAGAGTTGATAGTAGAGCCTAATTTAACTTTTGTTAGACAACCAATTCGGGTTGTAGCAAGAGATGAGAAACGGTTAAGGAACAAGACAGTCAAGTTGGTGAAAGTTCAGTGGAGCGACAACGAGAAGGGCTATACTTGGGAGACAGAGACAGGATTAGAGATACTTATCCTGATCTGCTTTGAGGGTATATCTATATTAGCTTTATATAGATAGTTGCTAGTCAGGTAGGCTAGTATGGTTGTTAGGAGCTGTTACAGATGATTGCTACATTTAGTATTTAGTCCTTACTGAATTTCGAGGATGAAATTCTTTAAGGAGGGAAGCATGTAACTTCACTAAATTTATTAACGTTATTCAGGAGATTTAATTAGATAAATTAAATAGAATAATGTAAATGTTAGAGTGATAAGAGGATTGATATTTGAAAATTTATTTAGAGGCCGAGCTTAATAAAATAAATGGGCTTATGAATGGTTTTAAATGTAAATTACTTAACGCAAGGGTATTATAAGGTAATTGCCGCACCATTACCCTTTTAATCTCGTTTCCACTTTCTATTCACGTTCATTTTCTCAAAAAGTCAAAAACGTAAACAATAGAAAGCACGCCAGCCATTGCCTAGGGAAAAAGGGGAAAATCAATCTAGAGCTAAGAAATCAAGCAAGGGGAATTAATCCAAGATCAAATCTCAAATCTCAAATTCCTTATCCTTATCAAGGTGAATAATAATCAAAACCATCTCTATTTTTTGTTTTTGTGATCATTTACTTTCGGGTTTAAGTTTAAATCCGTTATGATGATATGCTTGGATTTTATGATATGTTTGGTTCAAACAAGATTGTTTGATAATTGTTTTATGCGGTTTTAAGTTTAAAATCATCTATATTGAATTTCGAATGCCATGTGGAATTTATATTTTATGTAAAACATTATTTTGGAGATGGGTTTTAATTTTTATAATTTTCCAAGCTATGGAAAATTTATTATGAATTTTCAAAGGAAGATATGGATAATTGGGTTTAGAAAATTAATTTCGGCTATATCATGAAGAATTTGGGTCTGAAATTTATAAATGTTGGATAACAAATTAAAAGTGAATTTCTATGAATTTTGGGGATTTTCCTAAGTAATTTGTTATGGAAATGAAATTATTTTAAATGGAGGACTTGAATGATTTAATTGTTTTGCATAATGAAAGGACTTATTTGCTAAATTAATTTTTGTTTAGATTTGAAATAATTGTGGCATTTTTTAAGAAAGAATTTGATAAGTTTATGGCAACCAATTAAATGTTTATAAATAGGCAGGTTAGTTAAAAAGCAATTACTTAAAAAGGCATTAAAACAGCCTTTACTCAGAATTATGTTTCGCCTCTTTCAGTAGTACCTTTCGACCCTATACTTCCGCCTCAACCAAGTCGAAACCACCAAAGTCGAAACTAATACATAAGGTATCAATAAGTTGGTACGTAGTGGATTAGAGAAAGGCAGAAGGTATGGTGTCGAAACATAGCTTGCGAAGGGGTCGACGCCTTTGTTTTATTCTCTAAAGATATGCACTTGCCTTGCTTTCAAAAGGATGCTTTCGAAGGGCTCGAAACCTATTTAAATAGCTTTCGAATATATTACCGGCTTTTGTTTAAAGTGAAGCTTTCGAAAGAGTTGTCTTGTTTTTAAGTCAAAGCTTTCGAAAGGGTAGTTTTAACCCAATCGAAACCCTGCTGCTGACCTTATGCCTTTCAAATGGATTGAAGTCATCAACTAGATCGAAAGGTTGCTTTTGTTTTATAAATGAAGTAAGCCACTTCCTACAACTTTCAAATGGGTTAATGGTTTCAAAGGAAACGGCTTCGAAAGTGGTTTCAAAGCTATCCTTCAAATGTTTTACTTAAATGATTTATGCTTTTGAAAAGATGGTTCCGAAGCAATCAGATTTCCCCAAACTCTTTTATATGAAGTATAATGGTTTGAAAGGGGTACTTTCGTTTTTGTTCACTTTGACCCAAAAGATGTTTTTAGAATAAACCCAATGGTTTCGAAAGGGATACTTTCAATTGGTTTCGAAAGGGGTACTTTCAATGGTTTTGAAGCTATGCTTCTAAGAGTTAATAAGTAATGCTTTAATACTCTTGAGAGGTATGTTTTGAGGGTTTCGAAAGAGATGTTTTAATGTGGTTTGAAAGGCATATGCTTAGTGTTTTGAAAAGAAGATTTGAATGCTTTCGAAGGAAGAAGTAAAAGTTTAAGGTTTCGAAAGCCTTAGTTTTCAAAACAAAGAACTCAATCTCATTTTTAAAGGAAAAACCATGGCATAAATAAAGGAGTTTTAAAATGAATTTTAAACATAGAGTTTTTGATGAAGCTTTCCTTGATTAAATATTAGGTTAAAGGGATTAACCATGTTTCATATGAAAATAATTTCAAGGATATTAAACCACAGGTGTTGGTGTTATTATGTTATTATTCTTGCCTCTTCTAATATATATATTCACTTTAAATGGACTCACAACTGTATTTTGGGGAGAAAGCGTAGAATAACCAGCTAGGTTGACCTAGTAGTGAATATAAATTGAGTTAACTCCTGTATGAGTAGAATTGCATCCAGGAGGTCGGGTAGACCAGAATATAGGATGTCTAAATATTGATTAAATAAGTTTTCAGATAGACGGGTTCATAGTAAACCCATGAAAACTACGATTAGAAAGAGTTATTGGCAGGGGCCAATAGGTTTGTAGTGAACCCATGAAAACTATATCCGGATTAAGTTATTTACATAAGTCAATAGGTTCCTAATCAACCCATGAAAACAAGGATAAGAGGGAAGTTAATCGAGATACCAATAGGTTCAGGGAGAACTCATTAAACAATGAAGTTATTAGCATGGGCCAATAGGTTCTTAGTGATCCCATGAAAACTATGTAACCGGACAGGGAGTCCATAAGTTTAAACAGTTACTAGTAAGCCCATGAAAACTAATAGGTTAATAGTGGCCCTATAAACTATAACTGAGATAGATAGTCAAAATAAATGGGGATGGGTAATCCAGAATTGATTTACTTGTTTGCATATCATCATAATATTTTGAATTGTTATGTTTTAACCATTGTGGATGCAAGAGCACGGTATATGGTATTCATAAAGTTTTTGATAAGAAACTAGTGAGGGGAAAACCCATTCCGCTAAGCGGCGTGGTCTCACTAGTTATCTAAGTGGTTTGATATGGTAGATTATTATTAATACTAGGCTTTATGTCTGACTCGAAGTTTATGTTTTCCCCTTAAATTCTCGACTGATCAATTAATTTTGGGTAGTTTGAGAGTTGAGGTTTTCAGGTTCTCCTTAGATGAATAAGCTTCTGGAGAAGTGCAGGAGGCATGATAGCTATTAGGAGTATTCTCTTATTTTGATTCCACTGTATTTTGTTGTAAAGGCAAAGTTGTTTAATTGCCTAGTTTTATATACTCTTATCATCCAAGGGGGCATCTTCATATGTCGCTCTTGGCGTATGTTGTAATAATTATATTTTCTCTGAACGTGGTTCTCGAATCTGGGATTATGTAATGATTTAGAAATGATTTGAAATGGAATGTGAAAGTTGTTTAATGATTTTAAATTTTTTCCATATCCATGTGTTTCTGTTATATCAATGTATCTAACATTACCGTATGTGGTCGCCGAGGATTAATAACTATGGTTGACTACAACATCCGTGGCCGTTAGTTTTGGGGCCTCCTAGTGGGGGATGTTACAAGTTGGTATCAGAGCATAGGTTTATAAAAACTTAAAAGAAATTTAAACCTAAAAGATATTTTTAAAACATAATCCAATGAATCAGAAAATAAGATCGGGGTTTGGGATTACGCTATAGTAACGTACCTGTATTTGATATATGTATATATAAGTATGGATTCCTCTCTCTCTCTTAAACCATTCTTCTGTATCTTACTAAGGCTCGTATGTGGATTTACGAGAAAGAAGATATGGAGGCAGGAAATGAAAGAGGAAATCTTGGTGGAGAAATCTATTTTAAAGGCTGTTGCATTGTGAGAGAATCTTCGCTGATTTGGGATTGAATAATGAGCAGAAGAGGAAACTATAGCCTCTAGGCAGTTGCAAGGGGCAGCACTTCAATGGTGGAATAGTGTTACTGCCAGAGTTCCAGAGGAAGAGTTGACTTGGGCAGAATTTTGAAGGAGATTTGAATAGAGGTTTTTGTCTGAAGTTGCTAAGTCAGCATTGTTGAGAAAGTTTATGGATTTGGTGTAGGGAGAGATGTCAGTTATTGAGTATGCTACTAAGTTTGATGAGCTGTCCCGATATGGGTTTGCTACCATAGACACCGTCATCAGGAAGAATCAGAAGCTTATTTGGGGATTGAGGCCCCAGATTACTGTGGCGACCCTAACACATCTCTGCATCCTTGTAATGTAGTTGTGGAAATGGAATTCCGACATGAGGAGATTCTCGCTATTTGTGGAAAGGAAAAGTAGGTAGAAACCCAGGGTTCTCAAGGAAAGATTAGAAACTTCTTTAAGAAGAAGGGAGCCCAGAAGGGAAAGGCTGCCAAGAAGGCACATGCTGATTTAGTTTGCTTCAAGTGTGATAAGAAAGGTCGTTATGCTCATAAGTGCCGGACAGGCCAGGGGAAGCTGGCTGCAAAAAAGAAGAGTGTGAAATGCTTCAACTATGACCAGGTTGGGCATTATAAGAATCAGTGCCTAGAACCAGTCACGGCGGACAGCGGAAAGTTCTTTTCAATTGGACCATCATAGGCCAACTATAGCTAAAAAAGGGAAGACTGTGATGGAAGGTACGCTTGGAAACCTTCTTTTCAAAACACTTATAACAAACTTCTGGTATGCTTAAATATTCCTTTCGAAAACATTGGGGTTTTCTCTTCAAAACTCTTAAAATATACCTTTCGAAAATATTGGAAAACCTTCACTTAAAATGTATCTTTCAAAAGAATTGGGTTCAAGTAAAAGCTTGTGGAAATATTGCTTCAAAACCATTTAAAATCATTCCTTTCAAAACTTTTGGGTTTAACATATAGTATAATTATTGGATCATAAAGAACTAAGGCGAAAGCATTTATCCCAAAAAGAAAGAGGATATTTTCGAAATCTACTCTTTCGAAACCATTGCCTCCAAAACCATTTTGAAAGCGGCTGTAAGACCCTTTCGAAAGCATGGAGAAGGCAGCTTCAAAGTAAAAGGCGAAAGCACCCTTTCGAACACATTGCTGTAAGGTTATAAAGAAAGGCGGCCTTAACTAGTTCAAAAGGTGAGAATGCGGCAGCTAGGATTCTAATGGGTTCCAAAAGCCGCTACCCTTTCAAAAGCTCCTTTTTTAAAACAAAATAGCAGCAACTCGTTCGAAAGCTTCTTATTAAAATTAAGGCAAGCAGCAATTCTTTAGAAACGTGATTGTTTCGAAAGCCATTTTAAAGTGGCTTCAACCCCTTCGAAAGAAAGGTTTCAACAAGGACCTTCTGCCTTTCTCCAATCCACTACGTATCAATGGCTTGATACCATGTGTATTGGTTTCGAATGGGTTTGTAAGTGGTGGTATGGTGTCGAAAGCTAACAGATGGAAGTGGTGAAGTGGTAAATTATGTCAAAACTGATTTTATGCGTTACAAAGTAACTTCTTTTCAATTAACTTGCCTTATTTGTCAAAATGTAATTAGTTGCCATTTCTTTATCAAAATCCTTTTCTAAAAGTGCTACCAAATTTCAGGATTATCAATTATAACTAATAAACCCTAATCCTTGGTTAAAACATATGAAACATTTAAGTCCCTCAATTTAAACAAATTTATAACCATAATAAAATAATTAGGAAAATTCCCCAAAAATCACCACCATTCACTTTTAATATGTTTTCTAACATACTTAAATTTCAGAAAAATCATTATATAATTGCTTTAAATAATTTAAATCCAATATTAACTACTTTCTTTCATAGAAATTTCATAATAATTCCACAACAACTTAGAAAATTATGAAACATGAAACATGAAACCCGCTTCTAAATAATGTCTTTGACCATATATCAAAAACGCAAATCATTTGGATGTTATTTAATAGGTTTTCCAAACTAAACTTATCATAAAATCTATATGAAACATCATAAATCATCAACAAGCACATATATATCCATTTAAACAAACATAACATGGCATATTATTTACAAAATAATTTGGATCCAATCTTCAAACCGAAAGCATTAACAAAAGTGAGATGTAAACCAAATTATTCACCTTAGCTTGGTGTTAAGAAGGTGGATATTTGCTCTTTGATTGAATTGCTTAAACTTCCTATTTGAATCCTGGCTTTTTTCTTTTGATTCTTCTTAATGGTGGCTAGCCAAGCTCTTGGGGTTTTGGTTTTGTTTATGAATGTATAAATGAATGAGAAATAAAGGATAGAAGGGTTTAGGGTATAAGAACAAAGACTATTCATATTTTGCTCTTATCATATTCCTCATACTTTATCTTCAATTCTCTTTTGCTTATGTATTCATTAAGGCACGACTCCTTTATAAATTTACAAATCTCAATCCCTTAACCATCTACATTATTTCATTTAATTTATCTAATTAAATGCCCTAAATAATGTTAGCCGAAATTTGGGTCATTATAGTCATCCATATCGAATGGGACTAACATCGTCAATTCTACTGGTGCTGCCCGTTCTTCCCCTGAACTCTTCTTTCTACGGTCCAAAGCCTTATCAAATCAACTATAGTCCCCAAGCTAGGGGCGTTTCTGTAATTGATATTCGGTAGGTTCATGAAGGTGGAGAGTTCTCCCCATATTCTTCCCCTTTTCTTTTCTTCTAGGCACACATAGTTCTGCGATGTAGCATTCTCTAAGGCCACCTTGGTCTCCTTTAGTCACCCCAACTCCATTGTCTATCGGAAATTTCATGGTTAGACACCACTGAGCTAAAGCAATCCTAAAATCTTCCAAAGCAGGCCGACCCAAGAAAGTATTGTAGGCGGATATTTCATCTACTATCACAAAGGTTTGGATGAGGATGACTCTTCGGTCATCTTCTCCCAGTTCTACGGGTGAATTGATTTTTCTGACTGATTACTTAGGTTCACCGATGAATCCCTAGATCTTCGTTCGGCAAGCGGATACATCCTTTATACTGATCTTCATTTGGTCAAACGTGTGTTTGAACAGGATATTCATAGAGATGCCACTATCCACCAATACACACCGGACTATGGCTGGTTCGATCCCTATCGTCATGACCATGGGGGCCAGGGTTAGAACTTCTATTCCTTCAGTGTCTCGATTCTGGAACACTAGGTCATCGTTCATGGTTCTCTGCTACTTAGCAGGAGTTCCATCTTCAATCGCGAAGTAGGAATCTATCGGAGCATGTCTTAGTGAGCTTGCATATCTCTCTATTTCTACAAACTCCTCTACGTGAGATAAGGTCCCCCTGATATTGTTCCAATATTGATTCTCTGGTCGGTCCATCTGGATCTCTCTTCGCCGGTTCCATCTTGGTTTCCCCGATCTCTAGGAGCTTAGGGTGCTACATGTTGATCAGTATTTTATGGTTTCCTCACATACTGCTGAAGCTTATTTTCCCGAATATACTCTTCAATCAGGTTTATTAAGTGACAACACTCATTCATGTTGTGACCATGTGTTTCATGGAAGCGACAGTAATTTTCAAAACGCTTCTATTGTTCATTCGCATCCTTTTTAGGCGGCTTCTTGTACTCTTCTGTCCCTTGTGTCACAAGGTAGATGTTCTTTGGAGTAACATTGAGTGGAGTGTAGTCTTTTGGCCTCAATCCTTTAAGTCACTTGCTACTTCCATATCACTTGTTGGAATTGTGGTTCTTCCTTTTTCTGATTCCCATCCTTTCCCGCAGCGGTCCCGGGGGTATTTGCGTCTTGGTTTGCCGCCATACCATTTTGCCCAACATTGATTGGTTGTAGGTTAGTAGGTTTTTCCTCTAGCTCCTCTACCTCTTCCAATCTCAAGTACTGGCTTGCCTTTCGATTAAAGTCCTTCCTGGTGGTAGGTTATTTCATCTTGATCCATTTTCCGAATTCAGTGTCGGGATGGATGGCACGGACCAGGGCCATGAAGACCTTATCTTCATTTAGGTTAATTACTTTAGTGAATGCTTTGTTAAACCGACTCATGAAGGATTTCAAATATTCATTTCATCCTTAGAATAGGCCTGATAAGGACATCACATCTTTCGATTGTGCCGTGTGAAGCCTAAACTGATCAAGGAACTTTTTTGCTAATTCACTGAAAGTGGAGATGGATTTAGATGGAAGCCTAGTGAACCACATGGAAGCAATTCCCTCCAGAAAGATTGGAAAACATCAAAACCGAACAACATTTGAAAAATCCCCTCTGTCCATGTACTAATAGTACTTGTACAAGTGAGGTTTCGGGTCTCTAGTTCCATCGTAAAATGGAATGGTCGGCATAGTGAACTTTTTAGGATATCGTTCATTCAAAATGTCATCAGTGAAGGGATTTCGGCTTGGAACGGGTCCCCATTCATCATCTCTCCAACTCTTACTTTCATCAATTAGGCGCTTGATCATGTCCGTGATATATGCCTCAGATGTTTGGTAGTCCGTGGGTTGGTTGTCAATGACTATACAAAATGTTTGATTTTGCAAACGGTCTTGGTAAGTAGGCTAAAGCCTAGACTCTCCTATCTTCGAGAGGCCACTCCTCAGAGTTCCGTTGGCTTGCGGTTGGTCGTATAGGAGCAGTTTGAACCTCTCTACCAGTATTGAGTGCATTAGTGTTTTCTTTCAAGTCGTCGTCAAGTCGTTCATAATCTTCAGAGTCAGAGAGATCCACTGCAATATCTTTCTATGGGGTTTTCATCCCCAGATTCAAGTCCATGGCGGGCTGCTTTGCAGTTGATGGAGTGCTTGTATTTCCTTCTATGGTGATTCCTGCAGCTCCACCTACTACTCCTTTTTGCTGTTGCTTTGTGTTTCTCCTATTTAGGCCAAAAACAGAAGAGTTTTCCTACTCTGTGGTAGCCGCAAGCTCTGGCATGGTTCTCGGAGCAGCCAGTGATTGCAAGGTCAGGAGGGCATTTAGTTTTTCTATAAGAGCTTTTTTGCTATTCTCCATCTTTTGATTGATTTCATTAACCATCTTGTTTAACTTGCCTCTAGTGACACCTTACTGCTGGATAGAAGATCTCGGCACCTGATCTCCTATGTTGGCGCCGTTGACTTCAACTTGCTGAGGATTGGTTTCCAATCCAGCTATTATAGCTCCTATATATCTTCCTGAAGCAGATCTCTTTCTTCTTGGTGCCATTGATTCTCAACAACAAATTTTCTAAGCAGAGATTGAGGATCTCACTTATGAACCTGTTTGATCAAAAGTAGATAGCTAGATCTAAGCCCGAGTTGGGTTCTTAGTGAAAGCACCAAAATGTTAAACCAAAAAATGAATAAATACCCTGGATTGAATGTGAAAGCACCAGCCCTATTTATTAAAGAAAATAAAATAGAAAAAGCAATTGTAGATCGCAGAAAAAGTACAAGAACAAAAAGATTGTATAGTGGTTCGGCTGTTAAAGAAGCCTACATCCACTTTATAACTTTCTATTAACTGGCTGCTGCTACAAGTGAAATCAGATTACAATATGATTGAATCTCCTAAGTTAGATCAAGTCACAAGTGCTAGAGTTGCTGGAAAATCACAGTGAACCTCCAGGTGACTGTTGTGTGGGAGGAGAAGAGTAAAGAATGG
The DNA here is from genome assembly GCA_030737815.1 of Allium fistulosum. Lineage (NCBI taxonomy): Eukaryota > Viridiplantae > Streptophyta > Magnoliopsida > Asparagales > Amaryllidaceae > Allium > Allium fistulosum. Next base: position 632,945,734 of record CM060908.1, on the reverse strand, counting down.
TTTCTGTACAGTTTCAGTAGCCAGTCCAAAAGATCCTCTTTATGTTGCGGATAGGTGAGTATTTTAGAGACTGGAGAGCTATTAGGCTAGGCCGCTTTGCCAGAGACCTAAACTAAATGATACGAAAATGCTCCAAAAATTTCATAGCGACTTGACATGATATGATGGATCGCTAGCGATCCATAGGGCATGGATTACTAGAGATCCATGTAGTTAGAATTTTCTTAGATCGTTTCACTTGGGTTGTGTTTCTTGCCTCATGTAGATGCTCTCCATGTAATTTGGTAACTAGTTGCCTTGTTTTGATGGTGATTCATATAAAGATTGCATTGAACTATGACTGCAGTCAGATGAATGCTTACTTCTTGAACTAGTTTGCTTGGAATACCATGAAACTTGGCAGATATCCTTAGAAAAGATACTGGATCCTTCCCTTGAATACTATTGGGTTAAAAACCCGGTTAATAGCTACTAAGTCTTCTGCTTTGTCCTCAATCTTTGTACCGTGGCTCTTATTTTAAACATGCCCAATCCCATAAACTCGTTCTACTCAAATGAGCACCCTCGAGTTTACGAGGAAAATAATAGTAAAAACATGGGTTAGACATAAAGTCTGGTGTGAATAATACTTACTCAAAACAACCATATAGTGATACCAACTCGTACTGCACAAATTGGGTTTTCCCCTCACTATTTAAACATCAAGAGTAGAACATTTAAACTACCGACGCAAATGGTTCTTATCTACGTCTGCATCTTACGCTTCCTTAAGCGGTCCCAACTCAATTCTCATTTTAGTTCTTCCCACTGATTTACTACAATACTTTACTACTGCGCTCCCTGCACAGTCGCCAATTGGTTCCCATTTTAGATTATTCTTTAATCTAATGTAACGCTTTGCCACTATTCCATACTGCACCCTACATAGTTTCTTACTCATCGGTTAATTATTTAATACCGCGCCCCGCACAATTATTTTTTTTATCCTTCTTTAACTATTGAGTACTACACCCCTCGCAGGTCTAACTTATTCTTCTTTAACTGTTTAATACTTTGCCCTATGCAGTTCTTATTCATTTTTCTTTAACAATTTAGTACCGCACCTCACGTAGTTGAAGGCATTTCTTCACCTTCCCCAGGTATGCATTCGTGAACCTCTCCTCACCTTCCTAAGGTGTGCATCCACTTAAAACATTTTTTTAATTTATGGAACTGTCCTGTAGTCCTTGGAAGTTGAATGCCTCTCCTCTACTTCCCAGGTGTGCATTCGAGCGTGCATCCCTGCCCATCATCAATAGCCCTTCCAACCTTATTTCCAGCATAGGATTCCATCCCGTGCCAACCTGGCCTCTCCTCGAGTCCCACCTACTCATCTTTTATTAGGTTAGGTTTACTACTTTTCTTTGCACAGTACCACCCTGGCCCAACGCTAAGTGTTTTCCACTTCTCTTATTAAGTGTTCCCTTTCCAATTATGGCACAACATGACCCTCTTTTATGTTGAGCGCACTTCTTACGTACAAATGTAGGGCCACCGCCCCAACGCCATTTTAGACAAACCCTGACATCTCTAACAACATCTTTACACGTGTCGTTATCTTATTCGTCCCTATATTACTTTATGTTATTTGCAATGCCCTTTTTCTTTCTTTTCAGCAAATGATTTGGATCTGGTTTCCCATTTACCTGACACCTATTAATATATTTTCCTATATAATTTTATTCGTATGCATCCCTTCAGTTCTGACTTGCCCTAGCATAGTTATTAGCCCTTTCTGGTTTATTTTCCTTAGAGAAAATCCTAATAAAGTTTTAGAAAATTTGTGAACACTTATTTTAACATTCTTTAATTTTATTTGGACATTTTAAGGGTATTTTCCTTATTTATTTTTTAGTTACGCACCTTCAAGAAATCATATAAAATCACATAGGCTTAATAAATTTCCCAAACTAAAAACCCATCTCTAAAATCATGATTCAATCATCACATAAAAATTTCATTATATTTCAAGATTATTAAAGTGGGAGAATCTCATCTAAACATCCTATGTTCATCCATTCTTACCCCAAAGCATTCAGTAAAACTTTATATTTGTTTATAAAAATCTGTATAAACCCCATCATACTTAAAAACATACAAACCTACACCGAGACCATATATATTAGGGATTGGTGCAGATAGGTTAAGTATTACTCACTTAGATCTTTAAGATGTCTTGCTTTAGTCTTCTTAACCCCTTTTAGCTTGAACCCAAATGCTTTCGAAAGGTTTAATTTATGTAAAGAACTTAATGCTTTCGAAAGGTTTAAGTTAAAGGTTTCGAAAGGGTGGTTCCCTAATGTTTTCAAAAGGGTTTAGATGGAAGGTTTCCAATGGTTTCGAAAGGCATGTTAAAAATGTTTTAAAAGAGAATGTCCAAGGTTTTATAAAGCTTTCGAAAGAGATGTTTTCAATGTTTTCGAAAGGGCTATGGTAAATGGTTTCGAAAGGTATGTTTTGGCCTTTTGGCCTAAGGTTATAAATTAAAGTAGTTTACTTGTGTCGAAAGGTGTACTTTCAATGGTTTCGAAAGAGATTGTTTAAAGGTTTAAACAAAGATTTCGAATGTTTTCATCAACAATATTTTGAGTAAAGCATATATCACGGCAAAGAGATTTAAGTAAAGCAAATAGTATGTTTTCCTTGTTTAAGATGATTTAAAGAGTTAAATCAATTTGTAAACATTTTCAAGGAAAATTTAAAGGGTTGTTAACCCTAAGTAAAATGACTCAGATAATTGTATACCAGATGACTAGTATAGGGTCGCGCCCTATACATTAGCTATTAGCCCCTAGCTAATTTAGTCCAAAATTCCAGTGTGTAAGGCTTAGTCATAGGTAAGACTTAAATGATGGTTACACATAGAAAGGAATATATATGTACAGAGAAAAATGATAGGTTACTGGTAATCCCGAAAAACCATTATGATCAGGTAACCCTTGGAGAAGTAAGTTAAGGACAGACCGTCCAGAAGAATGTCTAACAGTTGTTAGATAATTTGTTTAGTTTGTGTGGTAGGCACGAGTCAGCCAAAGGTTACTAGTTAGCCAAATAAAACTACTTTGTTTCGAACAGATGGTCCATTTATTACCTGTTTTTGAGCATATATGTTATTTTCTATAATTGATATAATCATTTTGATTAACCAGTTTGGTTACAGGGTTTTGATTTGCAAAAAAGATATGTTTTAAAGGGATATAAGTGAGGGGAAACTTCCGCTATGCGGCGTGGTCTCACTTAATATCAGTACATCGAGATGTAATAGTATTATTCACACTAGGTTTTATCTTTGACTTGAAGTTTATGTTTTTCCTCTTAAACTCTCGGGTGCTCAAAATTAATTTGAGTAGATTGAGAGTTTGGGTTTACAAGTTTAGTAGGTGGACGAATAAAGCTTTCAGAGACGAGTATGAGGCTGATGCTTGCTATATTTAGGAGTTGTTTCGTTCTATTTCCGCTGTGTTGTTTTAAGTCCGATATGATTATTTAGTACTCTGATCAACCAAGAGGCCATCTTCATATGTCGCTCTTGGCGTAATTATGTAATAATTATATTTGATATGAACTCGGAAAACGTTTGGGATTATGTAATTGGTTATGAAACATGTTTTGTGAAATGTAATCGGAAAAATTGTTTTTGAATCTATGATTTTGTTTCATATTCATGTGCTTCTGATATTATGGATATCATTAATATTACCGTATTTTGTCACCGGAAGTTTATACTAAGACGACTGATGCATCTGTAACGCTTAGCTTTGGGCCTTAAGATAGGGGACATTACAACTTGGTATCAGAGCATAAGTTTATGAAAAACTTTAAACTAAAATGATTTTTGAAAACATAATCCTAAGGAATTAAAGAATAGATCGGGGTTTGGGATAATGCTATAGTAACGTACTTGTACTTGCTATATATAAGTATACGCTATATCTCTATTCTCCCATCTCTATTAGGCTGTTCTTCTGTATCTTACGATGACTCGAATGCAGATATGGATGCTAGAGGTGGAAGAGTTAACCTTGGTGGGGGAAGCACCACAACCAATGGAAATGCTAGACCTAATACTATGATAAATCAAGGTCAGGCACAAGTTGTAAATATGGGTGCTGGAGTCTCGCAAGTAGACATGGAAGCAATGTATCAGTTCTTTGTCAACATGATGCGGGCGAGAATTGATGCTGGAGTAGTTGGAGGAAATGTTGGAGGAGGGAACCAAGAAGCTCCAATGGTGAATAACTATGCTATTATGAGTAGAGATTATGCTCAACTGATAGGAAAGCCGTTTATTGGTACGGAAAACGCAATCGAAGTGGAGAACTGGTTACTTCATTGCGAGAGGATTTTTGCTGATTTAGGGCTCAACGATGAGCAGAAAAGGAGACTCACCTCTAGACAGCTATAAGGGGCAGCAATGTATTGGTGGAACGGTGTGACAGTTGGAGTCAACGAGGAGAATATGACTTGGGCAGAGTTTAGGAGGAGGTTCGAGGAAAGGTTTATGTTAGAGATTGCCATGTCCACTCGGCTCATGAGGTTTGCCAAGTTGGAGCAGGGGGATATGACTGTGCTCGAGTATGCAACAAGGTTTGAGGAGCTAGTGAGGTATGGCTATGATACGACTGATACCGTGATTAAGAGGAATGAGAAGTTCATCAAGGGGTTGAAGCCTGAGCTTGCTAAGGCCATGTTACCGCATATTAGGGATCCAAGTGATGTTGTTGAGATGGCCTTGAGGAATGAAGAGATGCAGGCTTTTCTTAAAAGAAATAAGGCCAAGGAAGCTCAAGGAGGGCAGAGTCAGAAGAGGAAGTTTTTCCACAATAAAGGAGCTTAAAATGGTGGAGCTGCTAAGAAGGAAAAAGTAGAAGTGGTCTGTTACAAGTGTGACAAGAAAGGACACTATACCCATGAGTGCCGAACAGGCAAGGGAAAGAACGCTGCTAAGAAGAAAGGAATAAAGTATTTCAACTACGATCAGATTGGGCACTATAAGAACCAGTGCAAGGAGGCAGTCAAGGATGGGAAAGGCAAGATGTTTGCATTGGAACCAGCTACCTCGAGACCAACAGTAGAGGAGAGGGGAAAAGTTGTGTTGGGAGGTATGCTTTTGATTTATGGTGTATCAATTAGAGTTCTATTTGATATCAGTGCATCACATTCTTTTATATCTCATTGTTTATTAGATAAGCTTAACCTAGAACCCTCATACCTAGTTACATCCTTAAGGTTTGCAAATCCGATAGGAGGTTATGCGACACTTGGGATGAAGTGTGACCACTTAGAGTTTGAATTGTTAGGTCATACATTTGTTTGCAGTTTGCATGTGTTTGATTTCGTAGGGTTCGAAATTATTTTGGGTATGGATTGGTTAAGTAAATACGATGCTAGGATATTTTTCCATGATAGGAAAATATCGCTTAGGCACCATGACTATAGAGATCGGATTGTATATACCATAGAAAACCCTAGTTTTGAGGTTTGTGCCTTGTTGGGTGTTATGGAGGTAGAAGACGAGTTGAATCGAGTTTTCCTTGTTAGGAAAGTCGCAGATGTCTTTGAACCTATAGTAGGACTACCACCGAAATGAGCCATTGAGTTTTGGATAGATTTGGTACCAGGAGCGAAACAAGTAAGTAGACCGCCAAGCAGGATGACACCTACCGAGATGAGGGAGTTAAAGGTGCAGTTGGTAGATTTGGAGGGCAAGAATTTTATCGGACCAAGCAGTTTTCCTTGGGGAGCAGCCGCAGTGTTTGCTAAGAAGCTGGATGGATCGTTAAGGCCGTGTATCGATTATCGTAAGCTGAAAGAGAAGACGATAAAGAATCGATACACGTTGCCTAGAATCGACGATCTGTTCGATCAGTTGAGTGGAGCTAAAGTATTATCCCAGTTGGATTTGGCAATAGGGTTCCATCAACTTAGAGTGGCAGAAGATAGTATTCCTTTGACGGTGTTTAGAACCAGATATGGATCGTGTGAATGGTTAGTAATGTCGTTCGCACTAATTAATGCGCCATCATTCTTTATAGGTTTGATGAACCGAGTTTTTCGAGAGCACTTGGACAGGTTCGTGTTAGTTTTCATAGATGATATTTTGATATACTCTAAGGATGAAAGAGAACATGAAGTTTATCTTAGAGTAGTGCTTGAGACATTGAAGCAGCAACAGTTGAAGGCAAAATTTTCGAAGTGTCATTTCTGGAAGAAGGAAGTGAAGTTTCTTGGTCATGTAGTCTCAGAGAAAGGGTTGTTTGTAGATCCGACTAAGATCGAGGTAGTGAATAATTGGAAAAGACCTGAGATAGTTGTTATCCCGCCTTTTGGCAAGGCCGTGACACCAAGAACTTGACTAGAAACCAGTGACAGTTCGTCTTGGAGATCGGCTACACAAAGGCTCACCATGGATATCGATGAATTTTACCCGAGTCCGGATCGGGCTGCAATTGATAAGACATGTCAAGCAAGGTCAGGAAAAGCAACGTTCCAAGTTTCAAGATGATCCGAGTTTGTACGCTCAACTTATGATCGATACAAGATGAAGGAGATCCCCTTGATTCGAATCCATAGGTGGAGCCTATGTTCGAATCCATCAACATCTATTTGCTCCGAATCGATCGATTACCTCCTTGTTCGAATCCAACAGGTGGTCAAGCTTCGTATCCATCGCCCGAATCCATGTTCGAATCCTTCAGACATCCTACTTCGTACCCAATGAGATACTCTGCTTCGAATCCATGCATGAGTGGCATGATCGAATCCATTGAAGTACCTTTCATCGAATCCATCAGGCTATGTTGACTTCGTATCGATTGAAACAAGATCACAATCGATATGAACGATGCGTCATTCGAATCCATTGCTGGGACACATGTTCGAATCCATCAAGTTCCCCTTTCTTCGAACCCATTCCTTCGAACCCACTAAGTCAAGGCGGCGAAATTCATGGAGTCGACCTAGTAAAACTCGGAGCAAAAACTGGATCAACCCGGGAAGCGCGCGCCACGTCAACGCCTTCATCGATTCGACCCTATCGATTCGAAGGGGATCGATTCGAACAGAGGACATCAACCAGAAATACGATATTGAATGGATCATATCTCGAGATCTACAAGTTCAAATGCTATGAAATTTTCACAGAAGCTTGCACACATGTTGAAGAATGTCCACACCAAATTTCAGCTCGATTGGATGATTTCTTGATCGATTCAAATGGACTTCGAATCGATCCCAAAGTGGGCCCGGTTTTCTTGAAAGCGGGCGTATGGGCCCCCTCACGTGCCAGAACTGGTCTCCCTTCAATTTAGGCGAAATATCAGCCTCATACACCTATAAATAGAGCCCCTGGTCATTCAAAAAAGAGGTCGGATAATTCTAAGAGCTAAAGAGCGCCCAGACTCTGCCAGATTTACTCAAAATCACCACGGTTGTCTTAGATCCAGACTTAGCTCATAAAACCAGTTGTACTACATTATAAGAGATTGTAATCTTCAAGTATCAAGCAATAAAATCATCAAACTTCATAGTGGACGTAGGCGAAACGCCGAACCACTCTAAATCGCTTGTCTTTGCAATTTACTTTCTGCTATTTGGAGTTTTTGTTAGATAATCCACAGTTTTAATTCTCATTCTTCACTGTTATCTCTTCAAAAACTTCCGAAGAGTGTTGTGCCCATTTTTGGTACAAACACTTTGGTGCTTTCATGGAGAAAACCAGTTTTTCTCCTGCTCTTTGGATCTACCATCGATACCGGATTGCATAAATCCAAGGGGAAGATCCATATCTCTACTCCAGAATCCTTCCACTCTATTCAGATTTGCATAAAATCTAGGAAAGGAATTCACTACTCAAGATGGTTGGTACAAGAACTACCTCTACGGCTGCTGATCAAGAAGGTCGGGATAGACAGAACCCTACACAGCAGCTACAATCCAATCAAGACAACACTGCTCACTCAGATCCGTCTGGACCAGTCACCAGACAAGAGTTCCAAGCGTTGCTTCAAGAACTGACTCAAAGTCGGCAACAGCTAGCCGAACAGTTGCGTGCTAAGATTGAATTGACCAATCAATTAAACCGCCGAAGGCGCAGGAGGACCAGGAGGGATGATGCTTCCCACTCGTCCACTGAAAGTTCTGCTTCATCTGACTATCACGGCAGATCTACACGTCCCCGATTGGACGCAACCCACACACAAGCTATCGGATATCAACCTGCCTTGACTGTAGGGCAATTGAGTGTTGGACCGTCAACTAGCCTCCAGACCGGGCCCTCAACGTGAGGAGGCCCTACTCTATAGTATACCATGGACAATCACACTGCAACTGCCGCAGTAGAAACAAGGATTGATACCCGAAATCATTCAGATCCGAATAACCATCAGCGTGGGTGTACTCCTGAACCATACGTCCCAGAAGACGCTGAGCTAAGGAGGCGAAACTTGGACCGTCGACAGCGCCCGGTCCGAACTCGCGCTGTGGAACCCGACCACACCTTAGCTCAGCATGCTCAAAATGTAGCGATGCCCGATATTTCAACCATGATACGTCAGATGATCCACGAGAACCAAGGCCTTACCAATGACGATTGGGGAATTTCTCGTAGTCATACTCCTTTCATAGACGAGATATTATACACTGATCCTCCTCGGCGATTCAGAATGCCAACTCTCCCTATGTACGAAGGAAATTCTAATCCCAATCAACACATTTTGAAATATGAGTGGTCAATGAACGCCGCAAGGGCTGATGATGCAGTGAAATGCCGAAGTTTTCCCATCTCTTTGCGAGGAATCTCAACAATGTGGTTTACAAGGCTGCCACCTAGATCCATCTCTTCGTTTGATCAACTGGCTAAGAAATTTGTCGAACAGTTTCATATGCACGTCACTAAGCCTGAAGACGTTAACACCCTGTCTAGTGTTACCCAGGCTAAGGGAGAGACGCTCAGGCGTTACTTGGAGAGATTCCATGCAGCATGCGTGGAAATTAGTAATCCCAACGATAACTCGATTTTGATGGCATTAAACAAAGGGATCGATCCTGACTCTGAATTTGGAAATTGGCTAGCTGGGAAACCACCCGCATCGTTGGACCGTTTCTACTCCAAAGCCGCACAATTCTTGCGACAAGAGGACGCGAAACAGTCTAGGAAACAGGACGATGCGATACCCAGAACCGAAGGAATACAAAGTAATGAAGCAGTTAAGCAGTCCGGTGAGAGTTCTAGAAGAGTTCAGTTAAATATACAGAACAAACAAACTCAGCCAAGAGGCAACAGTGGTCGGGTAAGAAAAGAGATCAGAATCGAGGCCCACAACGTAGGACCCCAATGTTTGATAATTACACGCCATTGAATACATCGTTGGAGAATGTGTATCTGCAAACTTGCAACACTATGCAATATAATAAACCTGCTCCGAAGCAATCGTCGGAGAGGCAGATTCAAACAGGGAAGTTTTGTAGATTTCACGAGAGTTATGGCCACAATACCAATGAGTGTCGACATCTGCAGGAGCTCATCGAAAAGTTGATCAAAGAAAGAAAGTTAGACCAGTTTGTGCGGGCGCTGCAGTCTGGTGGTGTGGGCCCTTCAAGTCAGTATCGTGCACAAAATCAGGAAAGACAAGAGGAACCCGCTCGTACGGGCGGAAGGCTAGTTATCAACACGATAAGTGGTGGTCCCCACCCAGCAGACAGAAGCTGGGGGGAAATGGAGTTGTATGCTAGTTCGATCAGGCATGCGGACTTCGAATGTTACAATAACTGTGAGGATGGAACTCCGGCTAAACAACAAAAGATAATGTCTGATGATATCGTATTCAGGAGCCGAGACGCTGATAAAGTCGAAGCCCCTACAATCGACCCACTAGTCATATCTGCCCAGGTAGGTCCTGCTTGGATGAAGAGGATCCTGGTTGACAGTGGGAGCTCTATGAATATCTTGCTTAAACGGGCTTACGATTTAATGAAGATGGAAGCAAAGGATTTAAAACCCTGCCAATCCCGAATCCACAGTTTCAACGAGAGTGCTACAATACCCATTGGAGTAACAGAACTACCGGTGGAATTGGGAGTAGGAGAACGCCGAAGAGTCCGGATGTTGCAGTTTGTCGTTTTAGATATTGATTCACCTTACAATGCGTTTCTGGGCCGACTGGCCCTTGCTGAGTTCAAGGCAGCCATTGCCCCATGGTGTCTAACTCTGAAGTTCCCTACTGATCATGGAATTGGAGTCATTCAAGGAGACCAGGCGGCAGGAAGAGCCTATTATGTTGCTGAACTGCGCGAGGCGCAGAGAAAAGAGAAAGGAAAGGGCGTAGAGGAATCTCTCTGCGTCCGTTTTGCTGATGATTGACAATTAGTGCCTGGGCCCCGGCCCGGGCACCACGACCAATTCCTTAAAGATCTTGACCCTAGAGACAACGAAGATAAAGACGAATCTAAAGAGAATCAAGCTTCCCCAGCCGAACTGACTATGGACGTCCCAGTCAGTGAAGATGACGACTCAAAAGTACTAAAAGTTGGATCTCAACTGGGAAAACAGACACAACAGGAATTGGTTGAATTTCTCCGGGCGAATCTCGACGTTTTCGCCGGGACACACTCTGATATGTGCGGAATCTCACCAGACATCGCGAGTCACTCCCTGAATATTGATCCACGACATGTTCCGGTCAAGCAGAAAAGGCGTGGTATGGATCCAGAGAGATCTACTGCCCTTAAAGAAGAAGTTGATAAGTTGCAATCGAATGGATTCATCCGAGATGCTTTGTATCCGGAATGGGTGTCAAATCCCGTACTGGTTCGAAAACCGAATGGAAAATGGAGAACCTACATCGACTATTCTGATTTAAACAAGGCTTGTCCCAAGGATAGTTTTCCACTTCCTCGAATCGACCAGTTCGTAGATTCAACGGCTGGACATGAGTTATTATCTTTCATGGATGCTTATTCTGGCTACAATCAAATACCTATGCATTTACCTGATCAAGAACATACCAGTTTCGCGACTGATCTGGGACTCTATTGCTACAGATTCATGCCTTTTGGTCTAAAAAATGCCAGAGCAACATACCAACGCTTGGTCAACCGGATGTTCGCCGACCAGATCGGGAAGACCATGGAGGTTTATGTGGATGACATGCTAGTAAAGTCCCAATTTTCCATAGATCACGTCAGAGATTTAGATGCGATGTTCCGCATTCTTCGAAATATGGAATGAAGCTCAACCCATTAAAGTGTCATTTCGTTGTCGCCTCTGGAAAGTTCCTTGGGTTTATCGTTAACGCTCGAGGGATAGAAGCAAATCCCGAAAAGATCTGGGCAATAAGGAGCTTACAAACTCCAAGAACCATAAAACAGGTCCAGAGTCTCAACGGGAAGATATCAGCGTTGAGCAGATTCATCTCGAAATCCACCGATAAATGCATTCCTTTCTTCGATTTGATACGAAAAGGGAGGCGAAACTTTGAATGGACGACGGAATGTGAAGACGCATTCCGATCGCTGGTTCAACATCTTTCCACACCACCGATCTTATCAAAACCAATTGACCACGAACAGTTGTACCTTTACCTGGCAGTATCAGAGCATGCAATCAGCGCTGCTTTGGTTCGGGAAGAAGACCGACTGTAGAAACCGGTCTACTATGTTAGTAAACGGCTAACAGGAGCCGAGAGGAATTACCCAAGATTAGAGAAACTGGCTTATTGCCTGGTCATTGCCTCGAGAAAGCTTTGCCCTTATTTCCAAGCTCATCCTCTTACTGTGTATACCGATCAGCCGTTACGATAGGTCCTCACGCGGCCTGAGACGTCTGGCAGGTTGCTCAAGTGGAACATTGAACTAAGTCAATTTGACATCACTTATGCTCCGCGGCGAGCCATTCAAGGACAAATCCTAGCCGATTTCATAGCCGAATTTACTGTCCCAGAGGACTTACCCAAAACCAGTGAATCCCCCGAATACATCTGGAAGCTGTATACTGACGGTGCATCAAACGACCAATGTTCGGGCGCTGGTGTTGTACTTGAAACTCCCGAAGGCCGATCTATATGATATGCTTTGAAGTTTGGTTTTCGTGCAACCAATAATGAAGCTGAATATGAAGCCCTCTTAGCTGGACTAAAGCTTGCCAGAGATTTGAGAATCATCGCCGTGGAAATTTATTGTGATTCACAATTAGTCGTGTGTCAAGTACGGGGAGAGTATCAAGCAAGAGATCGAAGGTTGGCTACTTACTTAGCTCGAGTTCAGGAAGTAATGAATCAGTTTGATTATTATGCTATTTATTATATACCTCGAGAACGCAATCAAAAAGTCGATTCATTGGCAAAGTTAGCCAGCACAGGTGAAGAACAGCAGGTGGGACTTGTCCCCATTGAAACTTTGTCCTTCCCAAGCATCGATCAAATAGAGACGAGTTTTGTGTTTGAAACCGCTCCCAATAGAGAATCGTGGATGACTCCATATCGAAACTACATCGAGAATGGGACATTGCTTGAGCACAGAAATGAGAAGAGACAAATTCTACGAAAAGCTTCACGGTTCGTCATTCAAAACAGAGTCATGTATAGAAGGGGTTATTCTGTTCCTCTCCTCCGGTGTATCGCGCACGATGAAATTAAACGAGTGCTACATGACGTGCACGAAGGAGAGTGTGGCGATCACACCGGTGGGCAAGCTCTCGCCAAGAAAATACTCCGATATGGATACTACTGGCCGACAGTAAACCGAGATGCAGCAAACTATGCCAGGAAGTGCGATAGATGCCAGAAACACGCCCGAATTCCAAGAGCCCCACCTACCGAGATAACTCAAATGGTCAGTCCCTGGCCATTCGCGATGTGGGGCATCGATATCATCGGCGCTCTACCTCTGGCAAAAGGTGGTGCGAAGTACGCCATCGTCGTCGTCTACTACTTTACAAAATGGGCTAAAGCCGAAGCTCTCGCAACGATTACGACCAAGAAAGTAATAAATTTCGTAGTTCGCAATATCATCTGTCGATTTGGACTCCCGCATACCATCATCACCGATAATGGAGCCCAATTCGAAAGTGCAGAGTTCAAGAATTTCTGTCAACGGTTTCATATTCCTAAAAAATTCTCGGTAGTTGCACATCCTCAGGCAAACGGTCAGGTTGAAGCTGTCAATAAAGTTATAAAATCCATTCTAAAAAAGCGACTGGAAAAGGACGGGGGCAAATGGGTTAATGAACTTCCTATGGCATTATGGGCTTATCGAACGACTCACAAGACCGCAATCGGACACACCCCGTTTTCCTTATCTTATGGCTCAGAAGCCGTTATTCTAGTCGAGACAGAAGTTTTTTCCCATCGCGTGACTTATTATGATCCGAAAACAAACGCTATATTGCTTGCTGGATCTTTGGATCTACTAGATGAGAAGCGGGAAGAGGCCGATTTGAGAGCGGCCGCACATCGGGGTCGAGTCGCCCGACTATACAATACCAAAGTTCGACCTCGAACTTTTGAACTTGGCGATCTCGTTCTCAAGAGAATCTATCCGGTTCCTTCACACATGAAACCAAATTGGGAAGGACCATACACGATTACGCAAAGACTCGGAGATGGCACATTCCAACTATCGACCGTTGACGGTCTTGATTTGCCAAGAGCCTAGAACAACGAGAGTCTCCGTCGCTATTACACATAACAAGCTCTATTTATTTCATTATATTTTTTCCATTTAGCAATTTGTTTTTGCATTTCGAAATTAGAATTTGTAATAAGGCAACTAACTTTGCCATATTTTCTTATTTCAGTAATAAAATGCCATCTCTTCGAGCCAGAGCTGTGATTCATTAAATACAATGTACAACATCACGACGCACGAAGAGCTAAATTCCATCACGCAATGGGATTTATTCAAGAAAGGAGTGGCTGTGATACGACCGACCACTCGCTAAATGAAACCCGAGCTCGAGGGCAAGCCATCACATCAAGGCCAAAAATGGGGAGATACACGACAATCCCTCCAATAACTCCGTACTCCCAGAGTGCGAGGCGGAGTATAAACATTACATCAACTCCGTACTCCCAGAGTGCGAGGTGGAGTATAAACATTAAAAAACAACTCCGTACTCCCAGAGTGCGAGACGGAGTATAAACATTACATCAACTCCGTACTCCCAGAGTGCGAGACGGAGTATAAACATTACATCAACTCCGTACTCCCAGAGTGCGAGGTGGAGTATAAACATTAAACAACTCCGTACTCCCAGAGTGCGAGACAGAGTATAAACATTACATCAACTCCGTACTCCCAGAGTGCGAGGCGGAGTATAAACATTAAAAAACAACTCCGTACTCCCAGAGTGCGAGACGGAGTATAAACATTACATCAACTCCGTACTCCCAGAGTGCGAGACGGAGTATAAACATTACTTAACTCCGTACTCCCAGAGTGCGAGACGGAGTATAAACATTCATCAACTCCGTACTCCCAGATTGCGAGAGGGAGTATAAACATACATCAACTTCGTACTCCCAGAGTGCGAGACGGAGTATAAACATTCACTCAACTCCGTACTCCCAGAGTGCGAGACGGAGTATAAACCTACATCAACTCCATACTCATCCCCAAGACTGGGGGCAGGACCAAAGCAAAGCACGCTAGTTGAACATTTGTCTAAGAGATGATTGCAACGAAACAAATAAAAGACAATTGTCAAGCAATCAACTGAACGGAAATATTCAGCATGAAAGACTGCAGTTTTTCAAAGCACGTCATGTTTACACAAGACGTACTTTGGGGGGCAAATGTTATCCCGCCTTTTGGCAAGGCCGTGACACCAAGAACTTGACTAGAAACCAGTGACAGTTCGTCTTAGAGATCGGCTACACAAAGGCTCACCATGGATACCGATGAATTTTACCCGAGTCCGGATCGGGCTGCAATTGATAAGACATGTCAAGCAAAGTCAGGAAAAGCAACGTTCCAAGTCTCAAGACGATCCGAGTTCGTACGCTCAACTTATGATCGATACAAGATGAAGGAGATCCCCATGATTCGAATCCATAGGTGGAGCCTATGTTCGAATCCATTAACATCTATTTGCTATGAATCGATCGATTACCTCCTTGTTCGAATCCAACAGGTGGTCAAGCTTCGTATCCATCGCCCGAATCCATGTTCGAATCCTTCAGACATCCTACTTTGTACCCAACGAGATACTCTGCTTCGAATCCATGCATGAGTGGCATGATCGAATCCATTGAAGTACCTTTCATCGAATCCATCTGGCTATGTTGACTTCGTATCGATTGAAACAAGATCATAATCGATACGAACGATGCGTCATTCGAATCAATTGCTGGGACACATGTTTGAATCCATCAAGTTCCCCTTTCTTCGAACCCATTCCTTCGAACCCACTAAGTCAAGGCGGCGAAATTCATGGAGTCGACCAAGTAAAACTTGGAGCAAAAACAGGGTCAACCCGGGAAGCGCGCGCCACGTCAACGCCTTCATCGATTCGACCCTATCGATTCGAAGGGGATCGATTCGAACAGAGGACATCAACCAGAAATACGATATTGAATCGATCATATCTAGAGATCTACAAGTCCAAATGCTATGAAATTTTCACAGAAGCTTGCACACATGTTGAAGAATGTCCACACCAAATTTCAGCTCGATTGGATGATTTCTTGATCGATTCGAATGGACTTCGAATCGATCCCAAAGTGGGCCCGGATTTCCCGAAAGCGGGCGTATGGGCCCCCTCACGTGCCAGAACTGGTCTCCCTTCAATTTAGGAAAAATATCAGCCTCATACACCTATAAATAGAGCCCCTGGTCATTCAGAAAAGGAGTCGGATAATTCTAAGAGCTAAAGAGCGCCCAGACTCTGCCAGGTTTACTCAATATCACCACGGTTGTCTTAGATCCAGACTTAGCTCATAAAACCAGATGTACTACATTATAAGAAATTGTAATCTTCAAGTATCGAGCAATAAAATCATCAAACTTCATAGTGGACGTAGGCGAAACGCCGAACCACTCTAAATCGCTTGTCTTTGCAATTTACTTTCTGCTATTTGGAGTTTTTGTTAGATAATCCACAGTTTTAATTCTCATTCTTCACTTTTATCTCTTCAAAAACTTTCGAAGAGTGTTGTGCCCATTTTTGGTACAAACAACAGTGACTAAGATAAAGAGTTTTCTTGGATTAGCTAGGTATTATCGAAGATCATTAAGGATTTTTCGCGGATAGTAGCACCAATGACCAAGCTAACGCAAAAGGATGTGAAGTTTGTTTGGACCGATAAGTGTGAGGAGACATTCTAGAAGCTGAAACACTTATTGATTAATGCACCTGTGTTAGTTGTTCCAGAATGGAATCAGGATTTAGTGGTATATACAGATGCATGTGGAACAGGGTTAGGAGCTATGTTAATGTAGAGAGGTAAAATGATTGCCTATGCATCTCGACAGCTTAGACCTCATGGGTTAGGTACCCGACTCATGATTTGGAATTAGCCGAGGTAATTTTTGCGTTGATGGTGTGGAGGTATTACCTTATGGGAGAGAGATTTGAGCTGTATATGGATCATAAGTCACTAAAGTATTTATTCTCTCAAAAGGAGTTGAATATGAGACAACAGAGATGGTTAGAGTTTTTAGCCGCTTATGACTTTGGTATTGAGTACACACCAGGAAAGGGAAATAAGGTTGCAGACGCACTTAGCCGAAAACATCAGAATGCAGTGTTGGCAATGGTAGCTGAGTGGAAAGATTTAGAAGAGTTGATAGCATGTAGAGTGCAGTGGAGATCTGTAGCTAGATCTAGTAAGGAGACTGCTATGTTGTCATGTTTAGAAGTTCGACCAGTGATGATTGAAAGGATTGCTACTAAGCAGAAAGAGGATCCATTATTAGTTGAATGGATCAGAAAGTTAAGGGATGGAACAAAGAGCGATGACTTGAAAGATTTCGAACATGACCAAAATGGGTGGTTGAGGAAGAAAGGAAGATTATGTGTTTCGAATGTGGGAGGCATTAGGAAGGAAGTTCTAGAAGAATGTCATCGTTCGAAATTCACTATTCATCTGGGAGGAACTAAGATGTATCAGAACATGAAGAGAAGTTTCTTCTGGGATGGTATGAAGAGAGAAATAGGCTTATAGGTGAAGCGGTGTTTGAACTGCCAAAAGGTAAAAGCCGAACATCAGAAACCAAGTGGGTCACTTTAGCCTTTAGATGTTCTAGTTTGGAAATGGGATTCGATCTTAATGGATTTTATAGACGGGTTGCCAAGTTTAAACAAATGAAATAAAGTATATGGGTCATAGTGGACAGGTTGACCAAGGGTGCCCATTTCATTCCAGTTAAGTCAACCAGGACGGCACCTGTTTTAGCTAAGTTGTTTATAAAGAATGTAGTTTGACTGCATGGCATTCCTATTAGCATCGTAAGTGATAAAGATTCTTTATTCACTAGCGAATTCTGGAAGAGTCTACAGGATATTTTCGGTACCAAGCTTAAGATGAATACCACTTACCATCGGTAGACAGATGGTCAAATGGAAAGAGTTAACAAAGTCTTAGAAGATTTGTTACGAGCTTGTGTGCTAGATTTTGGAGGATCATGGGAAGACCATCTACACTTAGTCGAGTTTTCATATAACAACGGTTATCAGGCAAGTATAGGGATGGCACCATTTGGAGCTTTATATAGAAGGCTATGAAAATATCCAGTTTGTTGGTTAGAGACCGGGGATAGGTTAGTTCTTGGTTCGGATTTAGTTAGAGAAGCTGCAGATATGATTGAGTTAATTAGAGCTAGAATGAAGGAAGCACTGTCTAGGCATAAAAGTTATGCTGATAAGAGACGGAAAGACTTAGAACTCTCAGTTGGAGATCATGTTTTCGTCAAAGTATCACCAATGATGGGTGTGATTAGGTTTGGGAAATCGAGAAAGTTGGCACCGAGATTCGTTGGACCATTTTATAACATCCCCTATCTAGAGGCCCAAAACTAAGCGCTACAGATGCTGCAGTCAACTATAGTATTAGCTTCCGGCGACTAAATGCGGCTATGTTAATGGTATCAATAATATCAAAAGCACTTGAATATGAAACAAAACACAAATTTTCAAAATCATAGATTACTTCATTATATTTCCATATAAAATTTGTTCCACATTCACGACACATAACCCAAAACATTTTTCCAGGCACAGATTAAATATAGTTATTACAAATTACGTCGAGAGCGGTATATGAAGATAGCCCCTCCATTGATCAGAGTCAAATGGTCATATAAGACCAAATACATCATAACACAGTGGAAAATCATCTAAACATAATTAAAAGTAGCAAATCCTAAATGGCTATCCGTTGCCTCTAGCATCCTCCAGTAGCTTATTCGTCAACTTTCTAAAAACCTGAAAAGATCCTTAACCTCTCAACCTACTCAAATTAATTTTTTAGTACCCGAGAGTTTAATGGGAAAACATAAACTTCGAGTCAGACATAAAGCCTGGTATGAATAATACTATACATCCTGTTTAATTATGTTAAGTGAGACCACGCCGCTTAGCGGAACGAGTTTCCTCTCACTAACATCTTTTTAAAACATATCTTTGCAAATCCTTCCATATAACCATATACTATGCTCCTGCATCCACAATGCTTAAATACTACAAAATAAACATTATGTAAACCAACATAAATATCAGGTAATAATGAACTACCCGTTCAACACAAATAACTTTTAATCTTTGGCTGACTCGGGCCTACCGAACAACATAATCGAAATTTACCTAACATCTGTTAGATATTCATATTTAGGATTATCTATCCTTATCTATTTGTTTAACATTTCCCATCAAGACGGTCTGTCCTAAACTATCTATAAAATATCTCCCTTCTGGACGGTCTGTCCCTAACTTAATCATCTCCTAGGTTCTTCCAAGCCTAATGGTTTTTCGGGCTTACCAAAAATCTATCTGTATACAACATATATTCCTTTCGGTGTGTAATCATAATTTTAGTCTACCTGTGACCAAGCCCTACACACTAGAGTTTTGGACAACAATTAGCTGGGGCTACAAGCTAATGTATAGGGCACGACCCTATACTAGTCCCATCTGGTTTTCTAATATATGAGTCATTTATACTTAAGGATGCCCTCCCATAATTTTCCTTGAAAACAATTTCAAAATGATTTAGACCTTTATATCAAACTTCAAACAAGGAAAAGAAATAAGTCTTTATACTTTACTCAAATCATATTAGCATGTTAGATATATATCCTTTTCTCAAAACTTAGTTGATGAAAACACTTTACCATTTGAAAGAACCTCTTTCCATACTGTGAAACAACCTTCCTCAAAATCCAAGTTTAAACCTTTCGAAATCATCTCTAAAACCTTTCGAATTTATTCAAAGCAATCCTTTCGGAAGTTATAAACCTTAGACATCCTTCTTTAAAATCCAAGTTTAAACCTTAGAAAACCCTTTGGAAAACCTTCCTTCAAAAACCTTTTGAAAACTTCTAATAAACCTTTCAAAACAGAACCTTTTGAATACATAAAACCTTTTAAAACAGAAACCCTTCGTAGGCATACTGGGTTTAACTTAAAACAATCTGAAAACCTTCTTTTAAAACCTTTTGTCTTTATATAAACAACCTTTCAAAAATGTCTAAATAACCTTTCGAAAGCCTTTGGTTATATTTCACAAAACAAGGGTAACCACCTAAGTCGAAAGCTTCCCTCCGAAAGCATTGGAGAAACGACTAGTTTTAAAAACAGGTAAATCTTTCGACCGAGTCGGAAGGATCAAAGTAAATCTTTTTAAAAGCAGTGGAAACCCTTCGGCTATGCTAGAAGGTTTCAAAACAAAGTAATGGCGGTAGCAGCTACAACCTATCGACTACATCAGAAGGTTTTAAAGTCTTTTCTTTTAAATAACTTGATCTGGCCGGAAGTGACCAAGTCGAAAGCTCAAATTCGGAAGTAAAGCAGATGAAAGCTTTTCACTTATAAGACAATTATATTTCAACTTTTTGGGCCATCAACCTTTCGGCTTAAAACCTTTCGACTATATTCAATTCATTACGTACCAATTATTTGATACCTTATGCATTGAACTTTGACCTTATTGAAAGCTAACCCTTTGACTGAGACGAAAGGTCTGAGACGAAAGGTATACTGCCGTATGGGCTGAAACATGGAAAAAGAGTGATTTTTGTTTTTAAACTTAAAAAGGAAACTTTTCAACTAACATGCTTTTGTTTGTCAAATTTTCATTGGCCAATAAAATACTTTTCAGAATTTTGCTGCCGCAATTATCAGAATTTAAAAATCATTTTATTTTGCAAAATGCCCCCTCTCCTTTGTAAATATATAAAACATTTAAGTCTCATACCTTAAATAATTTTATATATCCCACAAATGACTTGGGAAAATTCTGGAAAAATTCCAGAAAATATATTTTAATATATTTCCTAACATATTTAAATCTCAAACCCAAACCATTATTATTTTAGCCGAAAATAATTTAAAACCCAATAAACAATTTCCTTCATTCGAAAATTCATAAAAAATCCATAATAAATCAAAAAATTATGAAAATCAAAACCCATCTCTAACATATTATTCTAGGCCTATATTTAAATTTCCAAAGTATTCGAATGTCATTAAATAGGGTTTTCATGTTAAACATTATCATAAAACACGAATAAACATTTATAACTTCATCAACAATAAACATATATATCTTAAAACATCAAACATGGCAATATTATAGCAAAAGCATTTCAGATCTAAACACAAAACCAAAAACTAAAAGTGTTGGGGATGTAGTAATTATTCACCTTAGCTTTAGAGATTATAGATGAGATTTTGAGTGTTGAATTAGTTGATTTCTTCTATCCTCTTGAATCTTAGCTTTACTTCTCCTCTTGAGATTGGAAATGGTGGCCGGCCTTAGCTATTTTTGTTTTTAATGAAATGAGAATAATGAACTTGGGTTACCCATTCCTTAAGTTTAAGGTGTAAGGTTTTGCTATCTCCCAAAATACCCTTCTCGTTTCCTAACACATTACCTAGTGTTATTTTATTTTAGTTAACCCACTTAATAATGGAACGGCTACCTCTAACTAATCAAATCTCAACCTATTAATCTTCACATTCTCTAATTTAAGTTAACCAATTAAATTTCTTAAATAAGGTTATAAAATATATGGGGTGTTACAGACTCCCCACCTTAAAAAATTTCGTCCTCGAAATTACGATAAGGTACACAACAAAACAATCTAAGGTAAAACATACCATCAATTAAATCTGGGTAAGAGTCTCTAATCCTGCTCTCCACTTTCCAAGTGTAGTCTCTAGCATCATTACTCTAATGGACCTTTACTAACTTGACTGTCTTCTTCCTCAATTTCTTCTCATCTCTAGCCACAATCTGAATCGATTTTCTAACTATACTCAAATCCGGTTCTACTACTAAGTCTTCTAATACTGTAGGTGCTATAGTAGTCTTCGTGTCTCTAACACATTTCCTAAGATAAGAAACATAGAAAACATTATGGACTCCAGCCAAACTACTCGGTAACTCTACTTTATAAGCGAGTTTCCCGATCCTCTCAATAATACAAAATGGACCAATGAACCTAGGTGTTAACTTCCCTGACTTCTCAAATTTGATTACACCTTTCATCGGCGAAACCTTAACAAACACATAATCTCCTATAGAAAATTCCAAATTCTTCCTTCTTTTATCTGCATAGCTTTTCTGCCTAGATTGAGCTTCCTTCATCCTAGATTGAATCAACTCAATCTTTTCCGCAGCTTCCTTCACTAAATCCGGACCAAGAACTAATCTATCCCCGGTCTCTAACCAACATACGGGAGACTTGCATGGTCTCCATACAATGCTTCAAACGGTGCCATCCCAATACTAGTCTGATAACTATTTCTATACGAGAACTCTACTAAATGAAGATGGTCTTCCTAATATCCCCCGAAATCTAATATACAAGCTCTTAACAAATCTTCCAAGACTTTGTTAACTCTTTTCGTTTGCCCATCTGTCTGTGGATGGTAAGCGGTACTCATGTTGAGCTTGGTTCCTAATGCTTCTTGTAGACTTTTCCAGAACTCACTAGTAAATAAAGAATCTCTATCGCTGACAATACTACTAGGAATCCCGTGTAGTCTAACCACATTCTTTATGAATAACTTCGCCAAATCGGGTGCCGTTCTAATTGACTTTACCGGAATAAAATAGGCACACTTAGTCAATCTATCTACTATGACCCATATGCTTTTGTTTCCCCTTCTAGATCTTGGCAACCCATCAATAAAATCCATGGAGATTGAATCTCATTTCCATAACGGAACCTCTAACGGTTGAAGCAATCGACTTGGCTTCTGGTGTTTAACCTTTGCCTGTTGGCAATTGAAGCACTGCTTAACACACAATCCAATATCCCACTACATACCTTCCTAGAAGAAATTTCACTTCATGTCTTGATACATCTTTGTTCCTCCTGGGTGGATAGTGAACTTCGAACGATGGCACTCATCCAAAACCTACTTCTTTATATCTCCTATATTTGGAACACATAATCGTCTTTTCTTTATCAACCACCCATTACGGTCAAGATTGAAATCTTTTAGGTCATCACTCTTTGTTCCTTCCTTCAATCTTCTGATCCGCTCAGCCAATACTGGATCCTCCTCTTGCTTAAAAGCTATCTTCTCAATCATTACCGGTCGAACTTCTAAACAAGACAATATAGTACTTCCTGTACTCAATACTACTTCGGACCTAAACTGCACACTACAATCCGATAACGCTTCCAAGTCTTTCCACTCAGTGATCATAGCCAATACTGCGTTCTGATGTTTCCGACTGAGTGCATCTTCTACCTTGTTTTCTTTTCTGGGTGTGTACTCAATTCCAAAATCATAGGCAGCAATAAACTCCAACCATGTCTGCTGTCTCATATTCAGCTCCTTCTGAGAGAACAAATACTTCAACGACTTATGATCAGTATATAGCTCAAATCACTCTCCCAAAAGATAATGCCTCCATACCTTTAAAGCAAATATAACGGCAACTAACTCTAACTCATGCGTTGGATACCTAACCTCATGTGGTCTGAGCTGTCTAGAAGCGTAAGCAATTATTCTACCACTTTGCATCAACACAACACCCAATCCTGTTCCACACGCATCTGTATAAACAACTAAATCCTGATTCCCCTCCGGAACTACTAAGACTGGTGCATGGGTCAATAAGTGTTTCAAGCTCTAGAATGCTTCTTCACACTTATCACTCCACACGAACTTCACATCTTTTCATGTAAGCTTAGTCATCAGTGCCGCTATCCGTGAAAAATCTTTTATAAATCTCCGATATTATCCCGCCAATCCAAGAAAACTCTTTTTCTCGGTCACCGTCTCGGGTCTCTTCCAATTGTTCATTGCTTGAATCCTAGTCGGATCTACAGACAACCCTTTCTCAGAGATGACATGACCCATGAACTTCACTTCCTTCTTCCAAAAATGACACTTCGTAAACTTAGCCTTCAACTAATGCTCCCTCAACGTCTCGAGGACGACTCTGAGATGAACTTCATGCTCCTTCTCATCCTTAGAGTATATCAAAATGCCATCAATGAAAACCAACACAAACCTATCCAAATTCTCTCGAAAAATACTATTCATCAGATCTACAAGGAATGCCGGTGCATTAGTTAGTCCGAACGCATAACTAACCATTCGTACGATCCATATCTCGTTCTAGATGTCATCAAAGGAATGCTATCCTCTGCCACTCTAAGCTGATGAAATCCCGTCGCCAAATCCAGTTGAGAAAATACCTTTGCTCCACTCAACTGATTGAAATCGTCAATTCTCAGCAATGGATATCGATTCTTTACCATTTTCTCATTCAACTTACGATAATCGATACATAGCCTTAACGATCCATCCAACTTCTTAGCAAACACAACAGCAGCTCTCCATGGCGAACTACTCGGCCTAATAAAACTTTTGCCTTCCAGATCCACTAACCGCACCTTCAATTCTTTCATTTCTGTAGATGTCATCCTACTCGGCGGTCTACTCACTGGTTCAGCTCCAGGCACTAAATAAATATGAAACTCAATAGCTTATTTCGGTGGCAGCCCAACGATAGGCTCAAACACATCGGCAAATTCTCTAACTACAAAGACCCGATGCAACTCATCCCCCAACTCCATAACACCCAGTAAAGCCTTTACCTCACAACTAGGGTTCTCGACAGCATAAATTATCTGATCACTACATTCTGGATGACTAAGTGATATTTTCCTATCTTGGCAAAATATCCTAGCGTCATACCTACTCAACTAATCCATCCCCAGGATAATCCCAAATACCACAAAGTCAAATACATGCAAACAATAATCAAAGGTATGGCCTAACAAGTCAAATTCTAGATGGTCACACCTCATCCCAAGTGTTGCGTAACCTCCTATTGGATTAGCAACCCTTAAGGAAGTAACTAAGTAAGAGGGTTTCTAGGTTAAGTTTATCTAACAGACATCGAGAAATAAAAGAATGGGATACCCCAATATCAAATAGGACGCTAACATACATACCGTGGATCTGCAGTGAGCCTCCTAAAATAGCTTTTCCCTTTTCCCGAGCAACCGATTTTGCGGTTGTGGGCTCTAAGGCATAAACCCATCCCTTTCCTTCCTTTGGTGGCTCTGGGCACTTGTTCTTGAAATAACCCACTTGATCACAATTAAAGCATTTGACATTCTTCTTCCCACCAGCTTCTTTTCCTTTTCACTTGCTGTCTCGACACTCGTTGGCATAGTGTCCTTTCATGTTGCAGTTGTAACAAACCACTTCAGCTTTACTCTTATTTTGTACCCCTTCTTTATAAGCAATCTTCTTCTAGAAAAATTTCCTCTTCTGAGCCTGTCCAGTCTTAGCGTCTTTCACTTTCTTCCTTAGGTAAGCCAATGCTTCTTCTTGCCTCAATGCCATCTCCATAACAACATCACTAGGGTCTCTTAAGTGCTGCAAAGTAGCACTTATCAGTTCTAGCCTTAATCAACTGATGTGCTTCTCATTTCTACTAATAACGGTATCAACCAATGCATACCCATATCGGGCTAGTTCCTCGAACTTCCTGGTATACTCCAACACACTCATATCTCCCTGCTCCAGTTCTACAAACCTCCTTACCAATGCAACTTGTGCCATAACGGATATAAACCTCTTCGAAAACCTTCTTTTGAATTCCTCCCAAGTAATGGTCTCTTCATCAACTCAAGTGGTGGTAGTGTTCCACCAAAATAATGTAGCTCTCTACAGCTGCCTTGAGGCCAACCTCCTTTTCTGCACATCATTTAGCCCTAAATCAGCAAAAATCCTTTCACAATGCAGTAGCCAAATTTCTATTTCAATCACGTCCTCGGTACCAATGAACATCTTCCCTCCGAGTCTAATGTAATCTCTACTCAAATTGGCATACAGATTGACTGCAGGAACTTCTTGAACTCCTTCTCCCGCAGCGTTTCCTCCAACAACACCTACTTTTACTCCATCTCGCACCATATTCATAAGAATTGATACATTGCCCCCATATCCACTTGGGGAACTCCTGCACCAGAATTTTCAGCTTGTGCCTGACCAGGATCTCTCCTTGCCTTTGGTCGGGCATTTCCATTGGTAGTGGTGCTGTCTTCTCCAAGATTCACTCAGCTTCTTCTTCCCTCCATATCTGTATTCAAACCTCGTGAGATACAGATGAATAACCTTACTAAGATAGGATCCTAAAGATAGAGCGTATACTTATATATATATAAATACAAGTACATTATTATACCATTATCCCATACCCCGATCTCAACTCTAATTTCTATGGATTATGTTTTCAAAAATCAATTTTTAGTTAAAGTATTTCATAAACCATGCTCTGATACCAAGCTGTAACATCCCCTATCTAGAGACCCAAAACTATCTTTGCAAATCCTCCCATATAACCATATACTATGCTCCTGCATCCACAATGCTTAAATACTATGAAATAAACATTATGTAAACCAACATAAATATCAGGTAATAATGAACTACCCGTTCAACACAAATAACTTTTAACCTTTGGATGACTCGGGCCTACCAGACAACTTAATTGAAATTTACCTAACATCTGTTAGATATTCATATTTAGGATCATCTATCCTTATCTATTTGTTTAACATTTCCCATCAGGACGGTCTGTCCTAAACTTTCTGTTAAATATCTCCTTTCTAGAAGGTCTGTCCCTAACTTAATCATCTCCCAAGTTCTCCCGAGCCTAATGGTTTTCTGGGCTTACCGATAACCTATCTATATACAATATATATTCCTTTCGGTGTGTAATTATAATTTTAGTCTACCTGTGACCAAGCCCTACACACTGGAATTTTTGACAACAATTAGCTGGGGCTACAAGCTAATGTATAGGGCGCGACATCATACTAGTCTCATCTGATTTTCTAATATCTAAGTCATTTATACTTAAGGATCCCCTCCCATAATTTTCTTTGAAAACAATTTCAAAATGATTTAGACCTTTAAATCAAACTTCAAACAAGGAAAAGAAATAAGTCTTTATACTTTACTCAAATCATATTACCATGTTAGATATATATCCTTTTCTCAAAACTTAGTTGATGAAAACACTTTACCATTTGAAAGAACCTCTTTCCATACTTTAAAACTACCTTCTTCAAAATTCAAATTTAAACCTTTCGAAATCATCTTTAAAACCTTTCAAATTTATTCAAAGCAATCCTTTCGGAAGTTATAAACCTTAGACATCCTTCTTTAAAATTCAAGTTTAAACCTTAGAAAAACCTTTGGAAAACCTTCCTTCAAAAACCTTTCGAAAAATTCTAATAAACCTTTCGAAACAGAACCCTTCGAATACATAAAACCTTTTAAAACAGAAACCCTTCGTAGGCATACCGGGTTCAACTTAAAACAATCTGAAACCCTTCTTTTAAAACCTTTTGTCTTTATATAAACAACCATTCAAAAATGTATAAATAACCTTTCGAAAGCCTTTGGTTATATTTCACAAAACAAGGGTAACCACCTTAGTCGAAAGCTTCCCTCCGAAAGCATTGGAGAAACGGCTAGTTTTAAAAACAGGTAAACCTTTCGACTGGGTCGGAAGGTTTAAAGTAAAACCTTTATAAAAGCAATGGAAACCCTTCGGATGTGCCGGAAGGTTTCAAAACAAAGTAATGGCGGTAGCAGCTACAACCTATCGACTACATCAGAAGGTTTTAAAGTCTTTTCTTTTAAATAACTTGACCTGGTCGGAAGTGACCAAGTCGAAAGCTCAAACTCGAAAGCAAAGCGGGTGAAAGCTTTTCACTTATAAGACAATTATTTTTCAACCTTTTAGGCCATCAACCTTTCGACTTAAAACCTTTCGGCTATATTCAATTCATCACGTACCAATTACTTGATACCTTATGCATTGGACTTTGACCTTATCGAAAGCTAACCCTTCGACTGAGATGAATGGTCTCGGGAAGAAGGTATACTGCTGTATGGGTTGAAACATAGAGAAATAGTGATTTTTGTTTTTAAAACTAAAAAGGAAACTTTTCAACTAGCCTGCCTTTGTTTGTCAAATTTTCATTGGTCAATAAAACAATTCTTAGAATTTTGCTGCCGCAATTACCAGAATTTATAAATCATTTTATTTTGCAAAATGCCCTTTCTCCTTTATAAATATATAAAACATTTAAGTCTCATACCTTAAATAATTTTATATATCCCTTAAATGACTTAGGAAAATTAAAAAAATTCCAAAAAATATATTTTAATATATTGCCTAACATATTAAAATCACAAACCCAAAAAATTATTATTTCAGCCGAAAATAATTTAAAACCCAATAAACAATTTCCTTCATTCGAAAATTCATATAAAATCCATAATAAATCGAAAATTTATGAAAACCAAAACCCATCTCTAAAATATTATTCTAGGCCTATATTTAAATTTCCAAAGTATTCGGATGTCATTAAATAGGGTTTTCATGTTAAACATTATCATAAAACACGAATAAACATTTATAACTTCATCAACAATAAACATATATATCTTAAAACATCAAACATGGTAATATTATAGAAAAAGAATTTCGGATCTTAGCCGGTCTTTGCTATTTTCGTTTTTAATGAAATGAGAATAATGAACGTGAGTTTTCCAGTCCTTAAGGGTTAAGGGTGTAAGGTTTTGCTATTTCCAAAATACCCTTCTCATTTCCTAACACATTACTTAGTGTTATTTTATTTTAGTTAACCCACTTAATCATGGCATGGCTACCTGTAACTAATCAAATCTCAACCTATTAATCTTCACATTCTCTAATTTAATTTAACCAATTAAATATCTTAAATAAGGTTATAAAATGTATGGTGTGTTACACATTTCCTATTGTAGAGAGGATCGGGAAACCCGCATATAGAGTAGAGTTACCGAACAGTTTGGTAGGAATCCACGATGTTTTTCATGTTTCATCTAAGGAAGTGCATTCGAGATCCAGAGACTACTATAGCATCGACTGTATTAGATCACTTAGTAGTGGAGCTAAATTTGACTATAGTTAGAAAACCAGTTTGTATAATCGCGAGAGATGAGAAGAGACTAAGTAACAAGACAGTCAGATTGGTCAGAGTCTATTGGAGTGATGATGAAAGAGACTGTACTTGAGAAACTGAGAACAGATTAGAGACGCTTATCCTGATTTGTTTCGCGGTCTACTCACTGGTTCAGCTCCAGGCACTAAATAAATCTGAAACTCAATAGCTCATTTCGGTGGCAGCCCAACGATAGGCTCAAACACATCGGCAAATTCTCTAACTACAAAGACCCGATGCAACTCATCCCCCAACTCCATAACACCCAGTAAAGCCTTTACCTCACAACTAGGGTTCTCGACAGCATAAATTATCTGATCACTACATTTTGGATGACTAAGTGATATTTTCCTATCTTGGCAAAATATCCTAGCGTCATACCTACTCAACTAATCCATCCCCAGGATAATCCCAAATACCACAAAGTCAAATACATGCAAACAATAATCAAAGGTATGGCCTAACAAATCAAATTCTAGATGGTTACACCTCATCCCAAGTGTTGCGTAACCTCCTATTGTATTAGCAACCCTTAAGGAAGTAACTAAGTAAGAGGGTTTCTAGGTTAAGTTTATCTAACAGACATCGAGAAATAAAAGAATGGGATACCCCAATATCAAATAGGACGCTAACAGACATACCGTGGATCTACAGTGAGCCTCCTAAAATAGCTTTTCCCTTTTCCCGAGCAACCGATTTTGCGGTTGTGGGCTCTAAGGCATAAACCCATCCCTTTCCTTCCTTTGGTGGCTCTGGGCACTTGTTCTTGAAATGACCCACTTGATCACAATTAAAGCATTTGACATTCTTCTTCCCACCAGCTTCTTTTCCTTTTCACTTGCTGTCTCGACACTCGTTGGCATAGTGTCCTTTCATGTTGCAGTTGTAACAAACCACTTCAGCTTTACTCTTATTTTGTACCCCTTCTTTATAAGCAATCTTCTTATAGAAAAATTTCCTCTTCTGAGCCTGTCCAGTCTTAGCGTCTTTCACTTTCTTCCTTAGGTAAGCCAATGCTTCTTCTTGCCTCAATGCCATCTCCATAACAACATCACTAGGGTCTCTTAAGTGCTGCAAAGTAGCACTTATCAGTTCTGGCCTTAAACAACTGATGTGCTTCTCATTTCTACTAATAACGGTATCAACCAATGCATACCCATATCGGGCTAGTTCCTCGAACTTCCTGGTATACTCCAACACACTCATATCTCCCTGCTCCAGTTCTACAAACCTCCTTACCAATGTAGCTTGTGCCATAACGGATATAAACCTCTTCGAAAACCTTCTTTTGAATTCCTCCCAAGTAATGGTCTCTTCATCAACTCAAGTGGTGGTAGTGTTCCACCAAAATAATGTAGCTCTCTACAGCTGCCTTGAGGCCAACCTCCTTTTCTGCACATCATTTAGCCCTAAATCAGCGAAAATCCTTTCACAATGCAGTAGCCAGATTTCTATTTCAATCACGTCCTCGGTACCAATGAACATCTTCCCTCCGAGTCTAATGTAATCTCTACTCAAATTGGCATACAGATTGACTGCAGGAACTTCTTGAACTCCTTCTCCCGCAGCGTTTCCTCCAACAACACCTACTTTTACTCCATCTCGCACCATATTCATAAGAATTGATACATTTCCCCCATATCCACTTGGGGAACTCCTGCACCAGAATTTTCAGCTTGTGCCTGACCAGGATCTCTCCTTGCCTTTGGTCGGGCATTTCCATTGGTAGTGGTGCTGTCTTCTCTAAGATTCACTCAGCTTCTTCTTCCCTCCATATCTGTATTCAAACCTCATGAGATACAGATGAATAACCTTACTAAGATAGGATCCTAAAGATAGAGCGTATACTTATATATATAAATACAAGTACATTATTATACCATTATCCCATACTCGATCTCAACTCTAATTTCTATGGATTATGTTTTCAAAAATCAATTTTTAGTTAAAGTATTTCATAAACCATGCTCTGATACCAAGCTGTAACATCCCCTATCTAGAGACCCAAAACTAAGCGCTACAGATGCTACAGTCATCTATAGTATTAGCTTTCGGCGACTAAATACGGTTATGTTAATGATGTCAATAATATCAGAAGCACTTGAATATGAAACAAAACACAGATTTCTAAAGTCACAAATTACTTCATTACATTTCCATATAAAATTTGTTCCACATTCACGTTACATAACCCAAACGTTTTCCTAGGAACAAATTAAATATAGTTATAACAAATTATGTCGAGAGCGGTATATGAAGATACCCATTCGATTGATTAAAGTCAAATGGTCATATAAGACCTAATACATCATAACATAGCGGAAAATCATCTAAACATAATTAAAAGCAGCAAATCCTAAATAGCTATCCGTTGCCTCCAGCATCCTCCAGTAGCTTATTCGTCAACTTTCTAAAAACCTAAAAAGATCCTTAACCTCTCAACCTACTCAAATTAATTTTTGAGTACCCGAGAGTCTAAGGGGAAAACATAAACTTCGAGTTAGACATAAAGCCTGGTATGAATAATACTATACAACCCGGTTTAATTATGTTAAGTGAGACTACGCCACTTAGTGGAACATGTTTCCTCTCACTAACATCTTTTTAAAACTTATCTTTGCAAATCCTCCCATATAACCGTATACTATGCTCCTGCATCCACAATGGTTAAATACTACGAAATAAACAGTATGTAAACCAACATAAATATCAGGTAATAATGAACTACCCGTTCAACACAAATAACTTTTAACCTTTGGCTGACTCGGGCCTACCAGACAACATAATTGAAATTTACCTAACATCTGTTAGATATTCATATTTAGGATCATCTATCCTTATCTATTTGTTTAACATTTCCCATCAGGACGGTCTGTCCTAAACTTTCTGTTAAATATCTCCTTTCTAGACGGTCTGTCCCTAACTTAATCATCTCCCAAGTTCTCCCGAGCCTAATGGTTTTCTGGGCTTACCGATAACCTATCTGTATACAATATATATTCCTTTCGGTGTGTAATTATAATTTTAGTCTACCTGTGACCAAGCCCTACACACTGGAATTTTTGACAACAATTAGCTGGGGCTATAAGCTAATGTATAGGGCGCGACATCATACTAGTCTCATCTGATTTTCTAATATCTAAGTCATTTATACTTAAGGATCCCCTCCCATAATTTTCTTTGAAAACAATTTCAAAATGATTTAGACCTTTAAATCAAACTTCAAACAAGGAAAAGAAATAAGTCTTTATACTTTACTCAAATCATATTACCATGTTAGATATATATCCTTTTCTCAAAACTTAGTTGATGAAAACACTTTACCATTTGAAAGAACCTCTTTCCATACTTTAAAACTACCTTCTTCAAAATTCAAATTTAAACCTTTCGAAATCATCTCTAAAACCTTTCAAATTTATTCAAAGCAATCCTTTCGGAAGTTATAAACCTTAGACATCCTTCTTTAAAATCCAAGTTTAAACCTTAGAAAAACCTTTGGAAAACCTTCCTTCAAAAACCTTTCGAAAAATTCTAATAAACCTTTCGAAACAGAACCCTTCGAATACATAAAACCTTTTAAAACAGAAACCCTTCGTAGGCATACCGGGTTCAACTTAAAACAATATGAAAACCTTCTTTTAAAACCTTTTGTCTTTATATAAACAACCTTTCAAAAATGTATAAATAACCTTTCGAAATCCTTTGGTTATATTTCACAAAACAAGGGTAACCACCTTAGTCGAAAGCTTCCCTCCGAAAGCATTGGAGAAACGGCTAGTTTTAAAAACAGGTAAACCTTTCGACTGGGTCGGAAGGTTTAAAGTAAAACCTTTATAAAAGCAATGGAAACCCTTCAGATGTGTCGGAAGGTTTCAAAACAAAGTAATGGCGGTAGCAGCTACAACCTATCGACTACATCAAAAGGTTTTAAAGTCTTTTCTTTTAAATAACTTGACCTGGCCGGAAGTGACCAAGTCGAAAGCTCAAACTCGAAAGCAAAGCGGGTGAAAGCTTTTCACTTATAAGACAATTATTTTTCAACCTTTTAGGCCATCAACCTTTCGACTTAAAACCTTTCAGCTATATTCAATTCATCACGTACCAATTACTTGATACCTTACGCATTGGACTTTGACCTTATCGAAAGCTAACCCTTTGACTGAGATGAAAGGTCTGGGGCAGAAGGTATACTGCTGTATGGGTTGAAACATAGAGAAATAGTGATTTTTGTTTTTAAACCTAAAAAGGAAACTTTTCAACTAGCCTGCCTTTGTTTGTCAAATTTTCATTGGTCAATAAAACAATTCTTAGAATTTTTTTGTCGCAATTACCAGAATTTATAAATCATTTTATTTTGCAAAATGCCCTTTCTCCTTTATAAATATATAAAACATTTAAGTCTCATACCTTAAATAATTTTATATATCCCTTAAATGACTTAGGAAAATTAAAAAAACTTCCAGAAAATATATTTTAATATATTGCCTAACATATTAAAATCACAAACCCAAAAAATTATTATTTCAGCCGAAAATAATTTAAAACCCAATAAACAATTTCCTTCATTCGAAAATTCATATAAAATCCATAATAAATCGAAAATTTATGAAAACCAAAACCCATCTCTAAAATATTATTCTAGGCCTATATTTAAATTTCCAAAGTATTCGGATGTCATTAAATAGGGTTTTCATGTTAAACATTATCATAAAACACGAATAAACATTTATAACTTCATCAACAATAAACATATATATCTTAAAACATCAAACATGGTAATATTATAGAAAAAGAATTTCGGATCTAAACACAAAACCAAAAACTAAAAGTATTAGGGATGTAGTAATTATTCACCTTAGCTTTAGAGATTATAGATGAGATTTTGAGTGTTGAATTAGTTGATTTCTTCTTTCCTCTTGAATCTTAGCTTTACTTCTCCTCTTGAGATTGGAAATGGTAGCCGGTCTTAGCTATTTTCGTTTTTAATGAAATGAGAATAATGAACGTGAGTTTTCCAGTCCTTAAGGGTTAAGGGTGTAAGGTTTTGCTATTTCCAAAATACCCTTCTCATTTCCTAACACATTACCTAGTGTTATTTTATTTTAGTTAACCCACTTAATCATGGCATGGCTACCTCTAACTAATCAAATCTCAACCTATTAATCTTCACATTCTCTAATTTAATTTAACCAATTAAATATCTTAAATAAGGTTATAAAATGTATGGTGTGTTACACATTTCCTATTGTAGAGAGGATCGGGAAACCCGCATATAGAGTAGAGTTACCGAACAGTTTGGCAGGAATCCACGATGTTTTTCATGTTTCATCTAAGGAAGTGCATTCGAGATCCAGAGACTACTATAGCATCGACTGTATTAGATCACTTAGTAGTGGAGCTAAATTTGACTATAGTTAGAAAACCAGTTTGTATAATCGCGAGAGATGAGAAGAGACTAAGTAACAAGACAGTCAGATTAGTCAGAGTCTAGTGGAGTGATGATGAAAGAGACTGTACTTGAGAAACTGAGAACAGATTAGAGACGCTTATCCTGATTTGTTTCATGGTATGTTTTACCTTTACGATTGATTTGTTGTGTACATTATCGTAATTTCTAGGACGAAATTCTTTAAGGAGGGGAGTCTGTAACGACCCTAATTTTAATTAAAATTATTTAGGACATTTAATTAGAAAAATTAAATGAAATAATGTAAATGGTTAAGAGATTGAATTTTATATAATAAAGGGGAGCCATGCCTAGTTGAACTAATGAGCTAATGGAATTTAAAGTGAAACAGGTTAGGGAATTAGATAAGGGGCAAAATAGGAATAAGTCTTATTCTTATACCCTAAACCCTCTCACCACTACTTTTTACATGTTTACAATCAAAAATAGAACATAGAGAGGCCGTCCACTATTAAGGGAAAACAAGAAGAAGATAAGCAAGAATCTAAGGAAGAACCTGAATCAACTTAATCCAAGATCAAATCTCAACTCCCTAACAATAAAGCTAAGCTGAATAATAGGTTATATCTCATATTTTTGATGTTTTGGTTTCTAGATCAGATCCGAATATTTTTGCAAAGTATATTGCCATGTTTTGATTGTTAAAATGGATATATATTCTTGTTGATGATTTATGATATTTCATATGGATTTTATGATAATATTTAATGTGAAAATTCTATTAGATGACATCCAAATGCTTGGCGATTTTTATATAAGGTCAAAAATTATATTTTAGAGATGGGTTTCAAATTTCATAATTTTCTGAATTAATGTGGATTTATTATTAATTTTCTAGTGAAGAAATGGTTAATTGGGTTTAAAATTAATTATGGGTATTTTATATTGTTTTTGGGTCAGAAATTAATATATGTTAAAAACATATTAAAAGTGATTTATGGGAATTTTTATAGAATTTTCCTATGTGTGTTAATAAGTATATAAAATTATTTAAGGTATGGGACTTAAATGTTTTGTATATTTATAAAAGGAGAAGGGGCATTTTGTAAATATTTTAAATTGCGTATCTTTGAAATTTCGGTAGCACTTTTAGAAAAGAATTTAGAAAAGAAATTAGCAACCAATCATATGTTGACAAACAAAGCAGGTTAGTTGAAAAGGAATTACTTTTTAAAGTTAAAAATCATTTTACCATGTTTTTCTTGTTTCGCCATTTTCGGCACCAACCTTTTGACTAGGTACTTCCGCCTCCATCTTCATCGAAACCAATGTGCATAGTATCAAAGACTGGTACGTAATGAATTGGAGAAAGGCGAAATGTATTGAGTCGAAACAAGGGGTTCCGAAGGGGTCGAAGCCTTACTTCGCTTTTACAAGGAAATGCATCTACTTTGCTTCCGAAAGGAATGCTTTTGACTTAGATAGCTTTCTACTTGGTTAAATGGTTTTAAAGAATCGTTTCAAAAGAGGTTGCGCCTTTTGTTTTATAAAGAAGCTTTCGAAGGGGTTGAAACCCCTTGCTGCCGCATCCTAACTTTCGAAGCAATGCTTTCGAAAGGGTTTCTTTGTTATAAAACCTAAGCCGCTTCTAAAATGCTTTCGAAGGGATTGGTTTTGACACCATCCACTTCTTTAATTAGGAAATTGCTTTCGAAAGAGTGCTTGCGACTTAATTGTTTTACGACCCTTTGTGCCATTGAAAGTTAATCCCAAATGGTTTCAAAAGGAATAGTTTTGAATGGTTTTGAAAGGTTGTTCCACATGTTTTACTTGGACCCAAATGCTTTCGAAAGGTTTAATTTATGTAAAGAACTTAATGAATACGAAAGGTTTAATTTATGTAAAGAACTTAATGCTTTCGAAAGGTTTAAGTTAAAGGTTTCGAAGGGGTAGTTCCATAATGTTTTCGAAAGGGTTTAGATGGAAGGTTTCCAATGGTTTCGAAAGGCATGTTTAAAGTGTTTTAAAAGAGGATGTCTAAGGTTTTATAAAGCTTTCAAAAGAGATGTTTTCAATCTTTTTGAAAGGGCTATGGTAACTGGTTTCAAAATGTATGTTTTGGCCTTTCGGCTTAAGGTTATAAAGTAAAGTAGTTTACTTGTGTCGAAAGGGATACTTTCAATGGTTTCGAAAGAGATTGTTTAAAGATTTAAACAAAGATTTTGAATGTTTTCATCAACAATATTTTGAGTAAAGCATATATCATGGAAAAGAGATTTGAGTAATGCAAATAGTATGTTTTCCTTGTTTAAGATGATTTAAAGAGTTAAATCAAT
Source organism: Allium fistulosum (assembly GCA_030737815.1). Classification (NCBI taxonomy): domain Eukaryota; kingdom Viridiplantae; phylum Streptophyta; class Magnoliopsida; order Asparagales; family Amaryllidaceae; genus Allium; species Allium fistulosum. The sequence continues at coordinate 632,909,263 of CM060908.1, read as the reverse complement.
TTGAAAAGTTTTTCAAGGAAAATTTAAAGGGTAGTTAACCCTAAGTAAAATGAATCAAATATTTGTATACCAGATGGGACTGGTATAGGGTCTTGCCCTATACATTAGCTATTAGTCCCTAGCTAATTTAGTCCAAAATTCTAGTGTGTAGGGCTTAGTCACAGGTAAGACTTAAATGATGCTTACACACAGAAAAAAAAAATATGTACAGAGAATAAGGATAGGTTATTGATAAGCCCGAAAAATCATTAGGATCAGGTGGCCTTTGGAGAAGTAAGTTAAGGATAGAACCTCCAGAATAATGTCTAATAGTTGTTAGATAATTTGTATAGTTTGTCTGGTAGGCCCGAGTCAGCCAAAGGTTAGTGGTTAGCAAAATAAAACTACATTGTTTCGGACAGATGGTCCATTTATTACTTGTGAGCATATATGATATTTGCTATTATTGATATAATCGGTTTGATTAACTAGTTTGGTTGCAGGGTTTTGATTTGCAAAAACTTATGTTTTAAAGGGATATTAGTGAGGGGAAACCCGTTCTGCTACGCGGCCTGGTCTCACTTAATATTAGTAAACCGAGATGTAATAGTATTATTCCAACCAGGTTTTATGTCTGACTCAAAGTTTATGTTTTCCCCCTTAAACTCTCGGGTGCTCAAAATTAATTTGAGTAGATTGAGAGTTTGGGTTTACAAGTTTATTAGGTGGACGAATAAAGCTTCCGGAGACGAGCATGAGGCTGATGCTTGCTATATTTAGGAGGTGTTTCGTTTTATTTCCATAATGTTGTATTAGGTCTGATATGAATATTTAATACTCTGATCAACCAAGGGGGCATCTTCATATGTCACTCTTGGCATAATTATGTAATAATTATATTTGATCTGAACTTGGGAAACATTTGGGATTATGTAATTGGATATGAAACATGTTTTGTGAAATGTAATCGGAAAAATTGTTTTTGAATCTGTAATTTTGTTTCATATTCATGTGCTTTTGAATTATGGATACCATTAATATTACCGTATTTTGTTGTCGGAAGTTAAAACTATAGATGACTGCAGCATCTGTAGCGCTTAGCTTTGGGCCTCAAGATAAAAGATATTACAGGTGACATCACGTGGATTATTGACATCATATCTTTGCATCCTTCCTCCACCACTAGATGTTGCCATATGTTCTTCATTCCTTTGGCCGTTTGAATGTTAATGGATGTTTGATGTGGTTTCAAGCAGGAAATTTTTATTTAGGCAAGAACAAATTTGGATTTAGGTGGGATAAATTTTGATTTAGCTAGGTTAGTTTGAATTTGAAGTGAGGTGCTTGAAATTGGTGTACTGGAATACGTTGTGCCTATATTTGACACCCTGCGCATCATATGATGATGTGTTCTGATGCTATGCTTTGTTGTTAAATGATTGGACACGTTATAGAGTATGACTGGGCTATGGCAATATAGCTTAGATTGGATGTCTCGGAGTATGCTGGTTGTGCTATGGTGGTGCAAGCTGGTATAAATATGATGGCACAATTTTGTATAGTATAGATTCAAAGGCAACACAGTCTTCTTTTATAAGTCGGTGCAGTTACGATGACATATTTGCGCAGCTTGGTTTTGGCTATGCTTATGCGGCTTATCCAATTGGATTAGTAGAGTTTGCTTTCATCATGTTATGCTGGCTCCTTACTATGAGTTTTCTTTTTGTGTGTGCAGTCTGTGATTGGGGCGTTTTATGAGGACGCGACTACTAGATGTTATGCTTTGTTATTGCTTTAGCTGGGGAAATGTAGTTTGTCCTAAGGATGTGCGGTTTGGTCTAAGGGTGATGATGTGACCTACCCTAATTACGTTGGCACAACTGGCTCTTGGACTGGTATGTCATTTGTGTATATTTGACATTGTGGTGCCTTCCAACAATTGCGATGTGACCAGTATAGTTTGCTTCTTCTGTATGCAGTTTGCTCTATTGATCCTTACCGATTCTATTAGTGTATTCATTTTGAGTTTGAGACTGCATTGATAGTTCTATATGTATTGTTGGTTATTGCATTGAAAGCTTTTGCTGGGCTTTATATATAGTATTTTTGGAATGTGCACCATTCCTTTAATGTAGATGTGGCCCGTTTTTGTCTTCTTATTGGCTCACGTAGTTCCTTGGCTTTAAACATTTGAATCTACATGATACATGTTATAGGAGAAAAATTAGTGTAACAACCACTAAATTTTCCTAAAAATTATCTAACCTAGAACTATGATATCTCTAAAACAGCTCAGCCAAAAAATTATTATGATCACTTTATGTAAAGAGAAACTATAATATCTTTAATTTGGAATAGGTTTCAAGATCCAATTCGGCTTCTATCAAAATTTATAGCCATTACAATATTTTAGGTTCAGAACTATCCATAATTAATTCTAAGGATCAAAATTATAAAAAACATTACTAACCAAAGTTTTAGCCTATTTGGAGTACATTTGGTTATGAAAATAATAATTTTTATGATTTGTCGATATGTAAAAATGTAAGTCATCACATCTCCTAGATAGGCCATCTGAGTATCCGACCTATGACTCATATCCTGATTGCTCTTTCGATCACTTCTCTGCTACCATAAACCGTAATACATACTACCAAGCCTTGACCTCGATCCACACATGCTCTTATGCTGAAGAGCTCCAAAACATCAATTCATAGCCATACCGGACACCACGATCCTCATTCAAACATCGAAGTCCCGCCCGAATGCCGAAACCATGGAGAAACTGCAAATAATCCAACCTACAGTCGATTAGTCAACTTATCCATAAATATCGACAAATTCTTGTCTTTTTTGATAGCATTTTTTGTAATAAATAATTTACGACAGCTATAACAGCAAGCATATCTCTTAGAGCCATATATCATGTTCATAAGATAAAACTTAGAAAACATATAACGGGGTTGAAGTCTACTATACAGACCCATATGGGTCGGCCGACTATCCCAATGTAGCTAATTTTTGCTATAGTCAAACAGCCAACTAGTCGACTTCAAGTAGTTGACTGATCATTTTGATAGTCGACTGGTTAAGCCTGACCAGTCGAATGTTATAGGCCATATTTGGCATATCTCTTTTCGCCATAAAACCCTGCACACCCCTTGATCAACGACTGATACCCCATAGTTAGTCGACTATTGTCTTGTAGGGGTGCAAAGTTGAACCAAGGCGGGGTAAATTTCCTTGGAGAAATTTACCCCACTATTAAAATTTTGCTTAATCATCATCCCAACTTCTATTGCCTCAATGTCATCCTTCGTAGAATTGCGGCCTTGCACTTGCCTATTACATCTCGCACTTGAATTCATACCATCGACAATCCACCATGGGACGAACACCACTATAAGCTAATTCGACGAACCATCCCAGAACCCATACATTTTGCAAATCATATGTGTATGAAAGTGCACAACCATCCACATGACATAAACATAAACCAACAAAAATCATTTCCCAAACAAACAATGTTATCAATCATCAATTTCGTTCGAGTTAGTTCATTTACTCAAATTTATGACCAAAGTTCATTGTTTCAATTTGACATTTGATCAACCTACTCAACATACTTTAATAAAATAACCCAATACTCATTATTTGACAAGTGGCAAAGTACTAATGGTTAAACCCTAATCAAACTTAGCAAATAAATAAGATAAATGAATATAGGATATTGTAATACCCCATAAAATTTAATAAAATAATAATAATCAATATTGGGATCAAAAGTAAAAAAATAATTAATTTAAGTAATGGTGGGGAAAAAAGATCATTTTTCCAAGTTTCGAATTTGATGGTTAAAGTTATACCATTACGTAGAGCACGTTGTTCTAGTCTTGACTGATCGCTTGTTTGATTCGGAGGACGTACATGCTAAATGAGTTTTGGAAGCTAAGTAGGTTCGTCCATTAAAATTTGAATTTGAATTGAAAATAGTCATTTAAATCTTCCCTCCTTCTATAAATACATTTTTGAACATATGTTTCCCATTTTCAAATCATTTCTCTTCACTATTTCGTTCTTTATCTTTTCCCTCTTCTCCTCTCAACTTCAAGAAGACATAACTTCTTTATTTCTTGATGGAATCCAGTGAAGGCACTTGCAAATTGAAGGGGTTGTAGAGTACTACGAAATCGCACCTCTTTTGTGATGACTGGGCTATAGCACCGGCACCCAATATAACTAAATAATATGTTGTTGATGTGCTAAGTTGATGTAGGATGATCGTCAAAGGTTGTAAAGAAAAAACATTGCAGAACCTATTGAATATCTCACAGCGCATGGAATAAAATATAGTATACATCACAGATATAAAATGGAAGAAACAATAATAACTAAGTGAACCAAATATCAGAGCACAAATCCATAGAGTTATACAACATAGTAATAGAATTAATACAAAGGGGAAATAAACTCAAATAAAATGTCTCATAATAGTAAAGCAAACACTACCTTTCTTGGTTGGACCAACCCAACCGGCGATTTCCGACAAGTCTTTCTGCTAGAGCAAGAAGCCAAAATCGACGCTTTCTTCATATTTTTGGATAACCAGCTTGATTTGTTTCAGTGTGCCGTCGGATTTTGATGGTGTTCAGTAACTATCAAAGAAAATGAATGAAATAGGAATTCTTTCTCTCAAAGCCTCACAGCCTTCGTCTTATTTTATTGCACTAGCATTCCGATTCCTTTAGGCGCCTCTATTTCGACTTTGGAACTCCTAAAAGAGTTTACGGGCCTAGCTCAACGAAAAGGCAAGTCCTTTGGTTCCAGGTTCGAGTGATGGTTCACAGTAAGAGATTAACGAAAAGAAAGCCTTCTTCCCAGTTTGAACTAAAAGAAACTAGGAAAACGAGGGCCTTTTCTGTCCTCGAGAATGGAAGCTAGAGAACCTAAGTCTGAAGAAGAGTCTTGGTTCGACAAAGAGAAAGGTCTATCTATTTTCTTTAGTTATTCAGTTAAACCAATGATTCGTTATTGGAGCAGATAGCAACAATCGTTTATACAAGACTTCTCAATCTTATAATTCACTGCGATGCAATTGACTCTTATTTATGTTATGTATTGTACTAGAGTGAATATGATCTCCACGAAAGCGCAGAGTGCTCTATGGCTGGATTTCACCAGTAGGTCATTCCTTTACTCGATGGGATATTCAATTAAGAAGAAGGAGCAGCCTTAGATGCAGAGCGGAATGCTACCATGTCCATTGTCCCTGGTTCATTGCAAATGGGACATGTCGAAAATCGAGGGGGGACATACTGGACGTAACAACTCCCTGGCTTAAAAGCTCCTGCCTTTCGATCGATACATAGTTGAGGAGGCCGAACGCTACAGGTGTGGGAGCGATCCTGGTCAAGGAAGGCTAAGACGGCGCCTTGCATATGGGTAGCAAGAGGGCGCTTATGCCCCGCAATTACCTGTTCACTAGTAATCTGGTCGAAAAAGATCCAACGTCGGCAACAATCCCGATCAATTAGAGGAACGGAGAACTCATCTCCCACAATAAGCAACTATATAACTCTAAGGATCGTGTCATACTGCCTTTCGCTATGCAACTTCCACCTGCAAATTTGAAACTGGAATGGAGGGTTCCAAATTTCACCCATTATAGGCCATATCTAAGACAACTCATACAATAAGGCTCAAGTAGTGACAGATTCCATTTGGGTGACTAAAAGAATGAGATCCCGTGATGTGCTACTAAGACTCAAGTCCCCCCGCCGGAGCTCCCCAAACCTGAAGTGGAAGTCGAGGAGCTGCTCAGTGGCATTCCCGGAGCTAGGAAACTTAATATACTGGATTCGTCTCTTTACCTATTTCCAGGGGATTGACTTAGCATGCCCAAGTGGTTGACGACTTCGCTCCCAATCTGTAGTACTGGAGACTGATCTCATTCGTATTCCGAGAGTCTATGATATAGCTAAGAGCTACTGCATAACGACTACCGCTGGTAGCTCCTTAACAGTCACACATCACTTCGCTCCCCTCCCTGTTAGCTCGCCTCCCTAAGCCTAAGGGGGCTGGCTTGTTCCTTCAGAAGGTGGCTAAGACGTGTGGCCTATAGATATAGCTGGCAGACGGACTATTATGCCTATTCAACATATTCCGATTGTGATACAATTCCATTGCCTGCTCCTATTCATGTTCGTGCTAGTCGCCAGAAGCGAAGCGATCTTCCAGGACGGGAAGGAGGTCTCTAGCGCGTAAGCAACCGAAAAATGAATGAAGGAAACACAAACCTTGGCCTCTTCGATTCGGGGGGCTACGACATCTGATTGAGAAAGGGGACCAATTCAACGGTGGAAGCTTCACCTTTAGCTTCAAACACAATAATTTCGCCCTAAGTGGAAAAATTTTCCACCAAATTCTCGAGAGTAAGTTATACTGGCCTTATTAGATAGTTGGGTCCTAGGCCAAGATCCGGTCATGGAATGTTGAACAAACCAGTCCGTTTGATTTGGTACAGAAATACGCGTACACTTCTTTGCTACGCACCTCTTTAAACTGATACCGTTGCGGAGACTGCAACCGAATAAGCAACTTCTCCCTTGTTGGGCCTAATTAATATACTAGGCCTCTCATATTGAAAAAATTCCCAGGCTCCACAGTGTTGCACAGCGGAATAAGCATAATATCCATATATAATACGAGAAAGCTCCATACTGCTCGTCCTCTACACTACTACTACGTACATTTAGACCTGTTATCTAGTCTACTCATTTAAGAGTACCCTAAATAATAAGAAGCAAAGCATAAAACCTTGAGTCAAACAACAGTCTTGTGTGAGCGATAAATGAATATAAAAAATACTATATAAGTCGATATATTAAGGAACATGGATATACAAACCATACCTGACTTGTCCCTACAACCAGTGTTAGCACATACAAACATAATATGCTATTTTACGACATCATAAAGGTGTACTGCAAACTAAGTACAATAAGGGGTGTCTCGGTATCCCTATCCACAATAATTATCTCAAATGGCTTCCCTAGAGTGATAGGCTATGTTAGAAACAATCAAAGTTAATATAACATCCATCAAACAATCCTCACTATCACTCAATATGCTCTGGATATATGATAACTCATATGATCTTTCACCTGCCAGGGAATATTGGAAATCACAGTTTTTAGTGTACTCCTCTCTAGCCCGAAGCTAACACTAGGCCCATTCCATCGATCTAGGGTAAATGGATCCATTCAACCGACTCGAGATAGCTAAACAAAGTACCTATAAGTGCACTTACAGTACTCCTGCTTTTGAGTACATCAGAAAATATTTCGAGTATCAACAATTCCTTAGCATGCGTACCCGAGTCCTTTCCTTCCTCCATCTAATTTCTATTATTCTTAAAGAACCATTCCAAATTCCTTCCTATGATAGGACTGTTCAACATCCTATCCTCGGGTCACCCTTCCTAGAACCCACCTTTTGTGGATGATCATTCTCACGGCTCCTTTCTACATCGAGCCACCATTTTTGAAACCAAACTCCATTCACCATCGAGTTTCCATCACCGATGTCTTGAAGCTATCATCATGCTACTACATCGTCATCAGTCCCTAAGCGAACAAGCAAATGCCTTCACCACGACCTATAGAGCCTACACTTCACCTTTTGGAACTTCCATAACCTCTGGCCCGAAGACTTTATGTCGGTACCGATCCAAAGAACTCGATACCGAGATGAACCTACACTTTATACTTAGCCAATTTTGGCTAAGTAACTCCCTTACTCCATTTTCACGGAGTTCCCAAGTTCACAGATCTAATCCTGCATATATAAATAGCTCGATATCGACCAAAGGTGCTCAGTACCTGTTATTTTTCTTTCTAACCAAGCAGGATTTTACTTGAATCTGAACACCAGGATAAAGATGAAATAATTCGTGGACAAGGAAACATGCTTGGAAGGGTTATAAAAGTGGATTCAAGAAGTTGCAAAGGAATTGGAGCTGAGGGGACTACTTGGTACCGACCACTTCTACTCGGTACCGAACACATTTTTGGCCTCGGTGAGCTACCAAAGCTATGGTTCATGGAAGGATGGCGTGTGAGATCATCTTGAACTGCATTTCATAAGGAATAGGCAAACAAATTCAAGGAATTTTTGAAGGAAAACAGACAAGTACAGATGATATTATGGTCTCCCGAAAACAACACAATCTCAAAGGAAAAGTGCTCCGAACATAGCGGAACGAGGATAGAAGGTCAAAGGAGGGAAGAAGGCATGGTCCTCCCACCAAAAATTAACTTGGTACAGACCATTTCTGGTCAGTACCAAGTAGGATTTACAGCTTGGTAAGCCCAATCTTCCCTTTCAGCACTCTTAGATCTAGTTCTAGACTTGGTATCTCATAGGGCTTCAGTTTTGCTGGACAGTTTCCCTATAAATACAGCCCTATAGCAACTGGAGAAGGAATTTTGGCTCATTATCTTCATCTTTTATCTCTCCTCTATTATAGTTACTAAGAAAGCTACTATTTTTTATTATAAGACTTTAGATCAGTAAAAACCTTGTAACGGTGACTTTAAATACAATAATACATAAAAACTACAGTGGATGTAGGCCTGAGATTGTCGAGCCACTTTAAAAACATTTTTGTTCTTGTTGTTTTTCATATATTCTTTGCTAGATTTCTATATTTTTACAGGACTTTGGGTGTTGTTCCTTTTTTCGTATCAACATTTTGGTGCTTTCACTAAGAAAGGAGATTCTTAGGCATAAAAGATCTAGCTTTCTATTTTGGATTTGGACGTCCAGATGTTAGATCTAGAAGACTTTCATTAAGGATAGGAGGAATTAACACATTGGAATCAATGAAACCTAGGAGATCTGGAAGATCATCAGAAGTAATGGATGAAGATGAAGGAAATTCTCATCACATAGAAGTTAGCAACCAGCAGGCATTGCAAGGACCATCTGCTCCTCAGGAGATGGTAACTAGAGTGGAGTTTGATAAAATGGTACAAGAGTTAAATCAAAAGATGGTTGACAATCTAAAGGTCTAATGGAAAAGATGGATGCTAGCATAGCTATGCCGACCGCCAGCCACAAATGACAAGGAGTAGTAGGAGGGAAGTTTCACCTATCGGATCTGAAGAAGAGAACTCGTCTATTTCTGGTCAGAACAGGCAAGATCAAAAACAAAAACAAAAGGAAATGGCTATTGGAACAATAGAAGGAGATACTGGAGGAAGTCGCGGAATGCCTCCTAAAAGAATTCAACTCGGTACCGGCCAGAATCAGGTCGGTACTGAGAATAATTTGGGGACTTCAAGGGTATAAGGAGTTGAGGTCATGGACTTGTCTAATTTAGAGGATGATCTGTAGCATTACAGTGAGGATTATGAGCTTGATGTTGATGTTCATGAAGCTAGAGTTCAAACAACCGCAATAGAACCAACCGAACCTCAACCGGAGGAGTGGTTCTCCTCAAGACTGGATAACCTAGAGGTCAGTGGGAAAATCGAGATCATTTGCATATCCAAACACTCGATACAGCCCCTGATAGTCGACCTTCGAGGTACAGTGCTAGTGAAGAATATATAGTAGATATGGTTAAACATTTGGTAGAGGAAAGAAAATTTAGAAAGAACAAGGATTGGGGTTCCGTGCCAAGCAGAACTCCATTTATGGAGAACATTTTAAGAGAAGAGTATCCTAAGAGGTTTACAATGTCGACAATGCCATTGTACAATGGAACCACCGATCCCAAACAACATTTTTTAAAAGTATGAATAACATATAGATGGCACTAGGGCGATAGACGAGGTACAGTGTAGGTGCTTTCCTATTTTTTTGGAGGGTGTTGCATCGATGTGGTACACTCGGCTTGTGTCAAGGTCCATATCGACTTTTGACAAGTTGGCTAAGAAATTCTCGGAGCAGTTTCGGCTCCATGCTGCTTGGCTTAAGAACATGATGTTCTTCTCAAGCCTCTCTTAAGGACCTAAGGAGTCGTTGAAAGGGTTCTTAAACAGGTTCAATATTGTGGTTATGGAGTTGAATAATCTGAATAAAGATTTAGTTTTCATGGCTTTGGTTTGGGGCATATATCCAGACATGGACTTTGGTAAATGGCTGAAGATAAAACAACCAATGACTACAGAGGAGTTCCACCAGAAGACCATTCAGTTTTTCCGTTGGGAGGAAGTAACTTAGGTAGTCGGACAGACTGGTGGTGGACAGTCAAAGGAAGTGATACAGAGCAACATGGAAATTATACAAACCGGAGAAAGCTTTAGTAATGTGGCGATTAATGTTGGAAATTCGAATGATCAAAAGAAAAGGAACGAGGGCTCTGGTGGTAGGCTGAAAAAATCCAAAAAGTGCATGAGGAATGAGGCCGGATGAGTACACGTCTCTAAACGACACGTTATTGGCTTCTAGATGGAATAAGGCATGATATGTGGCATTCCTGTTCTCTTACTTACGAATAGCACTCTCGCACCTCAGAACAATAAGGGCTTTGCACCTCCTTGCTAAAACACCGATGCATATGTTTCGGGGAGAGATTATAGGTGCGTAGTGCCATCTGTCTTCTTGCGAAGAGGAGCAAGTAAGGCGACCTCTTCCAGAGGTCCACACCTTATCCGAGCGAAGTGAACTTGAATCAGCTTAATCTCGAGTCATCCATTTTGATTGTATGGCTTAAAAGGCACACCAAGGAATTACGATTCTCACCTAACCCTTATATTCATTTGCAACCCTGATCAGTTGGGGGAGGTAATGCCAATTTCATTTCAAGAGCCGGTATATTAATTGGGTGGTTCCTATAGTCTCAGTTTGCTCGCCCATTGGTTACGATGTCAAATACATACAATCAAGAGTGGGAGCAATCGAAGATTGGGAGATGGCTTTCTCTAATGAATAGAAAGCCACATACACTCATGACTCTTAAAAGTCCAACTACGCTATCTTCTTAAGGCCCTTGTCGTGCTCTATATGATTATGAAACAGTAAAAAAACCTTTCTCCATTCATGAGAATATATACCTTACTATGCAAGGAACGAAATGATATAAAGGGCCGTCTAGGAAGGAGGCAATCGAGGGGGAAAAGTGCTCAGGAAAGTACTGTCATTTCCATGAGACTCATGGACATAACATGAACGAGTACTGACATTTGAGAGACTTTATTGAGAAACTGATAAAGAAGAAAACGTAGCAACACTATGTCAGAGATCGCATGATGATGGACAAAATGCAAGACCCGAAGGGCCAAGTGCCAAAGAGACTAGCCTGGATCCAACAGAGAAGGGCCCAACAGCACTAATGAAAGGTTAGTCATAAATACCATAATTGGTGGACCTCATCCAATGGAGAAAAGCTGGAGTGAAATGGAGCGGTACACAAGCTCGTTGAAGCACGTACCATATGAGAGTTGCTTTTCCATAAAGGATGGGGCTCCTGCTAAGCAACAAAGGATGGTGACGGATGATATAGCCAAAAATAGGGATGCTGATGGAGTTAAAGCACCAACTTTCGACCACCAACTTTCGACCCATGGTGATAGTGGGTGTTATTGGACCAGCAACGGTACGTCGGGTCCTGGTGGATAATAGAAGTTCTAGGGATATTCTATTCAGAAGAACATTTGAATAGATGATGATTAATATAAATGAAGTTGTGTCTTGTAAAATCAAGATTCAAGGATTTACAAGCGAAGCAAAGCAACCAATCGGAACGATTGACTTGCCCATGGAATTGGGTGATGGAGATCGCAAGGTGGTTCAAATTCAAATGTTTATCATGGTGGATGGGTACTCAGCGCATAACGCCTTTTTGGGACGACCGGCCCTGGTAGACTCTAGAATAGCACTGGCTCCTTGGTGCTTAATAATGAAGTTCCCATGGAAAACATGGTCGATCAATAAGGGAAGACCAGAGCGTATGAAAGGAATGCTATGTCGCGTAGCTGAGGGAAGAAAAGTGACGGGAGAAAGGTAAGAATATAGAGAAGGCTCTCTGCATTAAGAATTTGGTAGCATAGCAATTAAAGCCTAAGCCCTGGCTCGGGTACCATAGCAGGTTTGATAAATCTATGGATTCCAGGAAGAAGTCAGAGGAAGTGCGGGCGACACCAGCTAAATTGACGGTTGATGTTCCAATCGATACAGGTGATCCTACTTGGACTCTTAAGATTGAATGTCAGCTCGGTGTTGGATTAAGAAAGGAATTGGTGTAACATCCCCTATTTTGAGGTCTAAAAATTAGCGCTACTGATGCTGTAGTCATCAATAATAATACTCTCGGGTGACAAAATGTGGTTATGTTAATCATATCGTTAACATAAAAAGCACACGAATATGAAAAAAAAAATTCAAACAATTTTCAATAATCAAACTTTCATTACATTTCAGAAATAAGATTTTCACATTCATTACATAATCCCATTTGTAGCCTATGTTCAAAGAAAATATAATAACTACAAAATACTCCAAGAGCGACACATGAAGATGCCCCTTAGTTGATCAGAGTCTAATACATGACAGTTATAATTTTTTCTATTACATCCATCCAAACATAGCATAAGCTTTAAAGAACACCACAGAAATAAAAACTCTTAATATTAGCAAGCTTGCCTCCAGCACGTCTCCGGAAGCTTATCCGTCTAACCTAAAAATCCCTACTCTCGACTTACTCAAATGAGTACCCAAGAGTTTAGGAAGAAAAACAAAAACTTTGGGCCATACAAAAAGTCTGATGTGAATAATAATATTACATCTCAAACCAAATAAATACCTAGTGAGACCATGCCATTGAGAGAAATGGGTTTTCCCCACATTAGTATCTTATCCAAACATGTCAATCATAAATCATGCACCTACAACCACAATGGCTAGAACAAAAAATAACATGATCATATGCTTGCATGTAACCTGAGTAAGTCTGACTAGTCTGTCATCCTAGGGTTATGCACAACCAAGGTTTACCCTTCCCAACAATAGACTATTTGTCTCAAATCACTGTTTTTCTATGGTCACCATGAACCTGATGGTTTTGCAGGCCAACAAATAACATATCAGGCTGACTCGGGCCAAAACATAACCAGATGTCCACAGATCTCCAAATACAGTTAGGAGTAAAACAACTTAAATAATCTGGTGAGCATATAGAGCTACGAGTTCCTTTCTATGCGTAAAAATAATTTTAGTCGCACAACTAACATAGCCCCACGCACTGGAACCGCGGACCTTTACCAATTGGGGGCTAATGGCTGAAGCATAGGACACGATCCTACCCCAGTCCTACCTACAATCTTATTTGGTTTTAAATTCATGAGTCGGGTCTTTTGATCAATTCAAGGCATCCTAACATAATTGATCTATATGATCTCCTAGATGCAATTCTACTCACTCTGGAGTTTAGTCTGACCATACTCACTACTGGGACAACCTAACTGGTAAATCTGCTCCTAAAATCTCAAGATGCAGTTTGGGTCATGAAATGTGAGTATGATAGTGATAAAATATGTAAATTTAACCGATCATTTGGTAACAATAACATATAACATCATTCAGTAAACTATGTTCAATCAATAGTCACATAGTTAATAAAATAACTTAAAGTTAAGTAATATTTTCCATTGGAAAACTTCATATGAAATTAGGCTAAAACACCATCTATTTTCTTGAAACCATTTACTTTTTACATTGACAAACCACTTAAAATCATTCATTAAAACAAGGAAATCTTTGCCCATTACTTAACCAAAATCTTGTGCCAAAGCACTAATCTGATGGCATAAAATAGTCTTCATAAGTCTAAACTGATAGCATAAAATAGTCATCATAAGTCAAAACCGATGGCATAAAACAGGGTGTCATAAGTCTAAACCGATGGCATAAAATTGGCCGACATTGATCTAAATTGGCAGCATAAAACTGGATGGCATTGATCTAAACAGATGGCGTAAAACTGGGTGGCATTGATCCAAATTGACGGTATAAAACTGGGTGACATTGACCCAAATTTGCGGCATAAAACTAGGTGACATTGACCTAAACAGGCGGCAAAAAACTAGGTGGCATCAACGTTTATTTCGTCAATAAAGGGTGGCATCAACATTGATTCAATGTCGTAGGTCATCAACATTGATTTAATGTTGTAGGTCATCAACATTGATTCAATGTCGTAGGTCTGATGGCATCTCTATAAATATCTTGAAAATTGAATTATTTCTTTTTAAAGGTAATACTTTCCACCAACTCGTGCCTCTTGTCAAATTTTTATTAGATAGCAAATTCTCTTTTCATATTCTTTTTAGAATTTGTTTGAAAATCACATTTTACTTTCCCAAAATAATTTGCAACCCTTTGTAATTAGTATCATTAATTAATATTAATTAAGAGCTTTTCTATCATCAAAAATTTATAGAAAACCGTAAACACTTGGAAAAATCACCAAAAATCACCAAAAATCTAGTTTTCCATCTTCTTTTATATATACAAATTTCGGGACCAAAATGTTAATTTTATTACTTTTAATAATTGAAACCTAAGATATACACTTTTCCATATTAGGAAATTCATAAAATATTCATATGAACTTGGAAAATTATGAAATTAAAAATCCATCTCCAAAATAATGTTTTACACAACATATTCGAATTTCAAATCTCACAAACTAGGTTTTTACCTTTAAAACCCTTAAGAATAATTCCATTAAAATTCCATTACATCATCTTTTAATCAAATATGATATAATCAATCAAGCATGTCATATGACATATTATCATAACCAAATCAAAAATCATCTATAGATCAGAAATTAAACATAATTAAATGAGATGGATACTATTATCCACCTTAGATTTGATTATAGAGATTGAGATTTTTCGCGGATAGCGGAACCGATGACTAAGCTAACTCGGAAACATGTGAAGTTTGTCTGGACTGATAAGTGTAAGGAGGCATTCCAAAAAATGAAACACTTATTGACTAATGCACCTGTGTTAGTTGTTCTAGAGGGGAATCGGGACTTAGTTGTGTACACGAATGCATGTGGAACATGATTAGGAGATGTATTAATGCAAAGAGGTAAAGTGATTGCCTATGAAGTTAGATATCTAGCTCATAATTTGGAATTAGCTATGGTAATTATCACATTGAAGGTGTGGAGACATTACCCTTTGGGAGAAAGATTCAAGTTGTACATGGATCATAAGTCATTGAGATATTTATTCTCTCAGAAGGAGTTGAATATGAGACAACAGAGGTGATTAGAGTTTTTAACCGCTTATGAATTTGGTATTGAGTACCCACCAGGAAAAGGGAATAAGGTTGCAGATGCACTTAGCAGAAAATATTAGAATGCAGTATTCACAATGATAGCTGAGTGGAAAGATTTAGAAGCATTGACTACATGCGAAGTACAATGGAGATATAAGAGTAGTTATAGTCAAGAAACTGCTATATTGTTATGTTTAGAAGTTCGACCAGTGATGATCTAAAGGATTACTTCTAAGCAAGGAGAGGATCCATTATTAGCTGAATGGATCAGGAAGTTGAGGAATGGAACAGAAATGATGACTTGAAAGATTTTAGTCTTGACCAGAATGGGTGGTTTAGGAAGAAAGGACGACTATGTGTTCCGAATGTGAGAAATATTAGGGAGGAAGTTCTTGGAGAATGCCATCGTTCGAAGTTCACTATTCATCCAAGAGGAACTAAGATGAATCAAGATAGAAAAGGAGTTTCTTCTTGGAAGGTATGAAGATAGATGTAGGCTTATGGGTGAGGCAGTGTTTAAACTATCAACAGGTAAAAGCTGAACATCAGAAACAAAGTGGGTTACTTCAGCCTTTAGATGTTCCAATCTGGAAATGGGATTCTATCTCAATGGATTTCATAGATGGCTTGCCAAGGTTGAATAGAGAAAATGAGAGTATATGGGTTATAGTGGAAAGATTGACCAAGAGTGCCCATTTTATTCCAGTTAAGTCGACCAGGACAACACCAGATTTAGCTAAGTTATTTATAAGGAATAAAGTTAGACTACATGGAATTCCTAGTAGTATAGTAAGTGATAGAGATTCTTTATTTACTATAAAGTTCTAGAAGAGTCTACATGAGACTTTAGGTACCATGCTCAAGATGAGTACTGCTTACCATCCGCAGACAGATGGGCAAACGAAAAGAATTAACAAAGTCTTAGAGGATTTGTTAAGAGCTTGTGTGCTAGATTTCGAAGGATCATGGGAAGACCACTTACACTTAGTCGAGTTTTCGTATAACAATAGTTATCAGACTAGTATAGGGATGGCACCATTTGAAGCTTTTTATGAAAGGTCATGCAAAACTCCCATTTGTTGGTTAGAGACCGGGGATATGTTAGTTCTTGGTCCAGATTTGGTTAGAGAAGCTGCAGAAAATATTGAGTTAATTTGAGCTAGGATGAAGGAAGCTCGGTCTAGGCAGAAGAGTTATGCTGATAAAAGATGGAAGGACTTAGAATTCTCAGTTGGAGATCATGTCTTCGTCAAGGTGTCATCGATGAAAGGTGTAATCAGATTTGGAAAATCAAGAAAATTGGCACCAAGATTTGTTGGACCATTTCCTATAGTGGAAAGGATCGGAAAACTCGCGTATAGAGTAGAATTACCGAATAGTTTGGTAGCAGTCCACAATGTTTTTCATATTTCTCATTTAAGAAAGTGTATTCGGGATTCAGAGACTACCATTACACCGCATATATTAGATGATCTAGTAGTGGAACCAGATATGACTATAGTTAGAAAATCATTTCGTATAGTTATGAGGGATGAGAAAAGACTAAGGAATAAGATAGTCAGATTAGTCAAAGTCCAGTGGAGTGGCGACGAGAGAGACTATACTTGGGAAACTGAGAGCAGGATTAGAGATACTTATTTTGACTTGTTTCATAATATGTTTTACCTTTATGTTTGATTACTGTAAGTACCTTATCGTAATTTCGAGGATGAAAATCTTTAAGGAGGGGAGTTTGTAATGACCCTAATTTGACCAATATTATTTAGAACATTTAATCAGATAAATTAAATGAAATAATGTAGATGATTAAGGGATTGAGATTTGTAAATTAATAAAGGAGTTGCGCTTTAATGAATATATAAGCAAAAGATAATTAAAGATAAGTAAGTAGAAGGAATATGATAAGGGCAAAATAGGAATAGACTTTGTTCTTATACCCTAAACCCTTCTATCCTTCATTTCTCATTCATTTCAACATTCATAAACAAAACTAAAACCCCAAGAGCTTAGCCAGCCACCATTAATAAGAATCAAAAGAAGATAAGCTAAGAATCAAATAGAAAGCTTGAATAAATTAATCAAAGAGCAAATCTCAACCTTCGTAACACTATGCTAAGGTGAATAATTTGATTTACGTCTCATTTTTGTTAATGTTTTCGGTTTCAAGGTTGGATCCGAATTATTTTGCGAATAATATGCCATGTTATATTTGTTTAAATGGATATATATATATATACTTGTTGATGATTTATATTGTTTCATATAGATTTTATAGTAAGTTTAGATTGGAAAACCTATTAAATGACATCCAAATGATTTGCGTTTTTTATATATGATCAAAAAATTTATTTTAGAAGTGGGTTTCAAGTTTCATAATTTTCTAAGTTGTTGTGGATTTATTATGAATTTTTTATGAAATAAAATAGTTAATATTGGGTTTAAATAATTAAAGCGATTATATAACGATTTTGGGTTCGAAATTTAAATATGTTAGAAAACAAATTAAAAGTGAATTATAGTTATTTTTGGGGAATTTCGTAAGTATTTTATTATGGTTATAAAATTATTTAAGTTAAGGGACTTGAATGTTTTATGTGTTTTATCAAGGAGAAGGGCTTATGTGATAAAATGTTTAATTAACAATTCTGAATTCGGTAGCCTTTTTTTAAAAAGGATTTTGATAAAGAAATGACAGACAATTATATCTTTTACAAATAAGGCATCTAAAGTGAAAAGAAATTTCTTTTAAAGGCTAAAAAATCAGTTTTGCTTGGATTTACTACTTCGCTACTTCCATCTGTTAGCTTTCGACACCATACCACCGCTAAAAAACCCATTCGAAACCAATTCACATGGTATTAAGCAATTGATACGCGGTGCATTGCAGAAAGGCATAAGGGATCGTGTCGAAACAATGCTTTCGAAAGGAATTAGTTTAAATGATTTTGAAGCAATGTTTCGACAAACCCTTACTTGAACCCAAATGCTTTCAAAAGGTATGTTATAAGTGTTTCGAAGGGGGGTCCCCAATGTTTTCGAAAGTAATATTTTAAGTATTTGAATGGAAAATTTCCAACGCTTTCGAAAATCAATTTTAAATGTTTTCGAAAGTAATATTTTAAGTGTTTGAATGGAAGATTTCCAACGCTTTCGAAAAACAAGTTTAAATGGTTTTTAAAGAAATGATTTCAAAAGCATATTTTCAATACATTCGAAAGGTATGTTTTGGTCCTTTCGGCCTAGTGTTTCAAGGTTAACGTAGTTAATTTATTTTGAAAGGGGTTCTTTCAATGAATTCGAAAGGGATTGTTTAAGGTTTAAACAAAGGTTTCGAAGGTATTGTTTTGGCCTTGTAGCATAAAGCTTTCTAAGTAAAAAAAGAGGTTTTAATTTATTATGAAGGCATAGATAATCCCATTGATAAGAAATCATCAACATTGTTTTGTGTCAAGCATATATCAAGGCATAAGTACTTTGAGTAAAGCAAAGAGTATGATTTCAGGGGTAAATCATTTACAAAGATTGTTTACAAGGAAATGAAATTTGAATAGGGTAGTTAACCCTAAGTATATAACAGGAAATGAAAATTGAATAGGGCAGTTAACACTAAGTTTATGACTCAGATATTAGAAGACCATGTAGGACTGGTGTAGGGTCGCGCCCTATACTTTAACTAATAGCCCCCAGCTAATATAAGTCCAAAATTCCAGTGTGTACGGCTTTGTCACAAATGGGACTAAAATAATGTTACGCACAGAAGGGAATATGTAGAGTAAAGATAGGTTATTCGTGAGCCCGTAAAACCATTAGGTTCAACTGACCCTAGAAGAAGAAAGTTAAGGGCAGTCAGCCCAGTATTGTGTCAAACAGAAGTTAGATTATTGATTGTGTCTGGTAGGTCCAAGTCAGCCAATGGCTAATAGTTGGCCAGATAAAATTATAGTGTGGACAGATCGTCCATTGATTTCCTGATTATTATGCATACTTGTATTTGCTATTATTGTTATAATTCGTTTGATTGCAGGAATTTATTTGCAAAAAGATATGCTTTTAAAAGGATATTAGTGAGGGGAAGCCTGTTCCGCTAAGTGGCGTGGTCTCATTTAATATCAGTAAATAAAGATGTAATAATATTATTCATACTAAACTTTATGTCTGATTCGAATTTTATGTTTTCCCCTTAAACTCTCGGGTACTCAAATTTTAATTTGAGTAGATTGAGAGTTAAGGATTTTCAGGTTTAGTAGGTTGGAAAAATAAGCTTTCGAAGACGTGCAGGAGGCAAAAGCTAGCTATGTAGGAGCTATTTAGTATTATTTCCACTGTGATGTATTTAAGACTGATATGTCTATCTAGTATTCTAGTCATCCAAGAGGGCATCTTCATATGTCGCTCTTGGCATAATTTGTAATAGTTGTATTTGATTAAAACCTGGAAATCGTGTTGGGATTATGTAACTGAATATGAAATATGGATTTGAAATGTAATTAGAAAAGTTATTTTTGATCTGTGTTGATTTTATTTCATATTCATGTGCTTCTGATATTATGGATACCATATACATTACCGTATTTTGTCACCAAAAATTAATACTATGGACGAGCAGCATCTGTAGCGCTCAGCTTCGGGCCTCACTATAGGGGAAGTTACAACATGGCTCAAATTAATTAAAAATCTCATTCTCCTTATCATAACACACACATTATTCTATTTTATTATCTCGTTAAATCTTCCGAATAATATTAAACAAAAATTAGGGGTGTTACAATTGGTTACTTTCCTTCGAGGGAATTTGGACATGTTCGCTTGGACGCATTCAGATATGTGCAGGATATTGCTAGAAGCAGCGTGTCACGTGCTGAATGTGGATCCAAATTTGCATAGGTATAGCAGAAAAGGCATAGTTTAGGTCCAGAGTGATCTGCTGCGTTAAAGGAGGATGTGGAGAAGCCAATGGCGAACGCCTTTATCTATAATGCCTTATACCTGAAGTAGGTACCAAACCCGTGTTGGTCAAGAAGTTGAATGGAAAATGGAAAACATGTACTGACTATTCAGATTTGAATAAAGCATGCCTGAAGGACAGCTTTCCTTTTCCTAGGATGGACCAACTGGTAGACGGACTGCAGAACATGAGTTACTCTCATTTATGGACGCTTATTTAGGCTATAATTAGATATCGATGAATATACCGAATCAGAAGCATACTAGCTTTATAATTAATTTGGGATTGTACTATTATCCAGTAATGTCATTAGGTTTGAAGAACGCTGGAGTATGTATCAAAGATTTGTAAATTCTATGTTAAGGAATCAAATCTGACGCACGATCAAATTATATGTGGATGATATGCTTGTGAAATCATGGCTATCGTGGAACCACTTGGATGATCTTTCAGAGATGTTTGATGTTCTATGGAAGTATGAGATGAAGTTAAATCCGCATAAATATTCTTTTGGAGTGGTATATGGAAAATTTCTTGGATATATCGTGAATGCGAAGGGCGGTGAAGAAAATCTAGATCAGATTGATGCCTTAAGGAAGGTGAGAGTCGCAACCACGAAGGAGTTGTAGAGCTTAAATGAAAGGATGATTTATTATATCAACAAACAGTTTACTAAAGCTGAAAAGAACTACCTGAGGTTGGAAAAACTTGCATATTACTTGTTGATTGCATCGAGAAAGCTGTGGCTATATTTTCAGGCTCATCCGATTAAAGTAATGTCGGAACAGCCTATGAAGCAGGTACTATACCGACCCAAGAATTTGGGAAGGTTGTTGAAGTGGAACATAAACTAAAGTCGGTGTAACATTACTTACCCTTCGAGGAGAGCGATAAATGGGCAAGTGTTAATGAACTCCATTGCTAATTTACCGCACGAGATGGTGAAGAGGAGGGCGATATTATCGTACTTCCTCATTGGAAACTATTTATAGACGTAGCTTCAAACGAACATAATTTAGGTGCAGGAGTGGTACTTGTAACTCCGAAGGGACAATCAATTTGTTATGCACTGAAGTTGGAATTTCCCGCAACTAACAACAAAGTTGAATACGAAGCATTGATAGTGGAACTAAGGATAGTAAAGGAGCTGAGGATAAGGACGCTGCATATATTTAATATGATTCCCAGTTAGTGTTTTTTCAAGTGAGGAAGGAGTATCAAGCTAAAGGTGTAAGACTCACCCCTTACATGATGAAAGCACTAGAACCGTTGAATGATATAAAGCATTACAATATTACACATATCCCCAGAGAGGAAAACACAAAAGTCGATTCATTAGCTAAATTGGCTAGTTCTGCAGAAGCGCGGGTAATAGGATTGGTTCCGATAGAGTTTTTGTCGACTTCAAGTACTAATCAGATGGACAACGAGTGGACTTTGGAGACCATGGTAGAAAAGGATTCATGGATGACTTTGATCAAGGAATATTTGCTCAGGGGAACTCTCCTGAGAGATAGGAATTAATGGAAGAAATTGCTTCGAAAAGCCCACGATTCATATTGCAAGAAGGAGTGTTATATAAGATAGGTTTCTCTGTCCCCTTGCTTAGGTGTGTAACCAAGATGAGGTTAGGAAAATCCTCATGGAAATCCATGAGGCTAGCTGTGGTAATCGTAATGAGGGTTAGACATTGGCCAAAAAGGTAATTCACTATGGATATTTCTGGCCAACAATAAATTGGTATGCAGTTGATTACACCAAATAGTGTGACTATTGCTAGAGATTTGCGAAGATTCCAAGAGCCTCATCTATAGAATTTACACAATAGTTAGCCTATGGTCATTTGGAATTTAGGGAATTGATGTTATTGGAATGCTACCCATGGTGAAAGGAGCTAGGTATGTAATAGTTGTGGTGGATTACTTCGCAAAATGGGCTGAAGCAGAACCAGTTACCAAAACCACAACAAAAAGGTAATCAACTTCATGTCGAATAACATCATCTGTAGGTTTGGAGTACCTCGAAAGATTGTAATGGACAATGGAACTCAGTTGAAAAGTACCAAGTTGAAGGATTTCTACAGTCGGTATAGGATCGGGAAGAGCTTTTCGGCGGTAGCATACCCATAAGTGAACGGACAAGTAGAGACAATGAATAAAACTATTAAGTACACCTTGAAGAAACGGTTAACAAAAGCCAAGGGCAGCTGGGTCGATGAGCTCCCACTAGCATTGTAGGCTTATAAGATGACTCACAAGTCTATGACTTGACACACGCTATCTGCTCTGGCATACGGGTCAGAAGCTATTATCCCATTTGAATTAGAAGTTCCTTCTCATCGTAAAAGGCATGACGATCCAAAGGTGTAACGACCCGTATTTTTCGAAAAAGGAAAATTTTCAATTTTAGAACTTAATACGGTAAGAAATTAAAAATTTATGATTTTAAATAAAATTTACTTTGAATTATAACATCTGATTTTGATTTAATAAAGTGACAACTATTTTATGTGATTTCAAACGTATGGTTTAATAAAAGTTTAATTGGATAGATTTAATATTGTGTAAAGCCTAAAATAAATTTATGATTAACTGGAATTGGGTTTTAATTATAAATTAACTTCTAATCTATTTGTAAACAATAAATGTATAATTATGTATTCAAACTTATTTAAACTTTAGTCTTGGGTTTTACTCATCTTACATATCAACCTATTGAAATTAATTTGTTAATAAAATTTAGTATAATTGGATTTTACATAAAAGGAAAGAAATATAAATTTTAATTTTATAAGACTTAATTAGTTAAATGATTCAAAATTGAGAAAATTGAGAATTTAATACTGCATTACTTAATATTAGCATTTTAATTAAGGAACTAGAAATTATAAACCAATGAATATTCAATTTTATTAATTTGAAATATAGTTAATTTTGAAATTAAATAAAGGTGAATTTTATTGAATATAATAAACTTAAATCTACCATTTAAAACAAACAATAGAATTTATGACGGAAATTTGATATTTGTTATGCGTCCATCTAGACATAGCAAATGGCAAACTTTCGTCAAATAATATAGATGTTCTATCAGTCGCTAGAAATTCAGTTTAAATCAGTTAATAGCAGTTGAATTTAAAAGTGATTCGAAACCAAAATTTGTCAACAAGAGAAAATTTATTTAAAACACTCTGAATAAGACTGCGTAATCCGTTTCGTTAAATTCGGACGTTTCTAGCTCCGTTTGGATTTTTTCGTACGGGATAGCAACGTATATCAGTGTTAGTGTGCAATCCGGATATTTTAATAGTTTTATAACGTAATTAAATGAAAATTTAATATTTGGAATGTATCTTCCAAAACATAGCAACTGGTAAATTTTCATCAAATAATTTGAAAGTTTATTTTCTTGTGTAATTTTATTTCAATTTAAATTGGTTAATATTTGATGATATTAAAATGTTTTTCAAACCTGAATATTTTTACATAGAAAATTTTTAAATCATCTTCTGAGCAAGATGTCATATTTCGTTTCTCAAATTTGGACTGTTATTGCTCCGTCGATCTTATTTTCGACGAAATAGCAACATTTTCAGTACCATATAATTGTGACCGTTAACTTTCCTTCACTTTTCAAAATTTGCAACGTATAGCCTGGACCATAATAATAATTTGCTTTAATTTGTCAGCTGAATTTTTGCGGGTTCGTTCATATTCATTCTTCGGTTACCCTTTTTGGTTCTGTGCATTCATTCCAGATATAAATTATAATATTAGCAGTTTCGTATTCACTTAATATTTATTTATACTGTTGGCCTTTGCCTTTTTCCCAGATTTATTTATTTGTGCCGTTACATCTCTATTGTTTTATAGCCTTCATTTTTTTAAACATTTTTTACAAAGCCGTTAACTTTTCTTCTCCTCTATATTTATTCCTCTTCTCCAAAATTGTTGCCGAGCCCCTCCTTTCTTCCTTATGTTCGACCACCAATATTTGCCTCCTCCTAACCGACCTCTTCTCCTTGCTTATCACCATCTCCACCGTGCACACAACCCCTCACCGCAACTGAACCACCCTCCACCTTCATTCACGCAGCAGCCGCCATAGCTCTGCCTACTAACTCCGACCGTTCCTTCTTCCAGTCGAACTCCTCCAACCCGTGCCTCCCCACCATGCTCTCATCCACCTCAGCCGCAAGTATACATACATTAGCAGAGAAAGTATAAACAAGTATGTTTTTATATTTGTTATTTGGCTACAGTATCTATATTTTTTAGTTTGCTTGTTTTAATTTGTTACCTGCTTTTTGTTTTGTTTTGATTTTGTTTTGGGAATTATTCAAGGCCTACATATATAAGCATGCGCATATATATATGTGTGTATTGGTAATTGAAGAACTAAGATTGGTTTTAAAATTTTACATATGTATGTTTGTCAACTGTTTTCTATATATATATGTGCACTGTGTTAAAGAATTTTGTATTCAAGCTATATAAGTTATAAAAAAGTTGAGGACCTATTTTCTATATATAAATTATATAGGCTATATTATCTGTTTGTGGGTATCTATATACTAGTTTATATAAGTTAAGTATAAAAGTTGTCATATAAACAGTTGATCACATATATAAGATTTTATATAAGCACTATATCTAATCATACGTAATATTTATAGGTTTGCACATCTTTCAAACCTCTCCTATTGTTTAAGTGTGAGTTATGCTTTTCCAATTGTTGTTGTTTTATATTTTTGAAAATGAGACTCTTTTTTTCTAAGTCTCGGGTATGTTTGAAAAAAAGCAGGTGAGTTATGTTTTCTTTTGTTTTTATATTTCCTATTGGATTAGCATACGTTAATTGTAATATATTGTTTTAAATATAGCTTGTTTGTAAGTCTATATGGATATATTTGTTTTATATGTGTATGTTGGTATTATGTCAGTACTGTTTATTGGTTTCAATTTTTATACACAATGATATTTTAAAATATTTTATGTGTATAATGGTTATATTAATACTTTGATAGTTTATAATAGTTGTAATATATTATATATACTCGATTTTAAACATATGCACTTTAAAATTTTTTTTGAATTTATATATACTTTGATTTCTAATATATGAGCCTTTAAAATATAATATATTTTATTTTATTTATATGTGCTTTAAACATATATTGATTTTTTACAAATATTGTATCTAGTTTATATCAAAACTGATTCTGATTAGTTCTCATCAATTTCCCATCTATCAGCTTTGTCTGTCGTACCTGTTTCTTCATCGAATCGTGTCCATCTAGCGTTGCTTTGGAATTCGTAGCTCATTTCGTTGTCTATCCTCTAGCCTCGAAAGGTGAGCAATCACTCACGATTAATGTTCTTGTATTTATTAAATTTGATTTCAATTGAAACGACAATTGAAATATGCTGTTGTAGTTATTTAAATTGTTATATATGCCATTATCTGTAACTATTCACATGTGGGATATGACACCATATCCTGTTGTTTATATTATATTTTTATTGATGATATATGCCTGTTATGTTATTATCATATCTGTTATCACTCTGCAAGTACCCTGTTAGTATAGAATTCCCTATGGGTTGAAATGATACATACCCGAACGATATGTAGAATAATGGAAAATCGTTATGGGTTGAAATGATAAACCCAAATGATTTTCATTGAAATGAATTTGGGATTGCGAGTTGAAATGATATATACCCGTATATATTTAAATTTCGGATTAAAATGATAAATATCTGTATCACTTGATATAGTATAGAAAATTTTATACATACACCGTTGGTCTATATATAAATATTTTAAAATGATTTCTATGGTTTTGAAAGGAAATATATATGGTTTTATTTAAATTTGAAAATATTATGTACATGAATAAGTTTTAATACAAAATAGATTTAATAATAAGCTTTAAATTTAGTCAAGTTTGCTTTAAGTAAAATACAATATGTTTAAGTATTTATTTTAAAAAAAAATTATTTTATAATGATTCTACAAGTTAAGGTTGGAAAGATAAATTTGAATTTATTCGAAATTGTATTTAATTAAGAATTTTATTTAATTAAATCGGTTTGAAACTTATTGAATTTGAGGGTTTTAAGATATGATTTTATAACTTGATTTTGATTTAAAGGTATTAAATGGATATTTCAAGTTTTAACTAAATCGAAGGAAATATTTAGTTTATTGTAATTTAAGGTTATTTAAATGATAATGGATTAATTAAGGGAATATTTCAAAACTAAATAACAATGAAGTTAAAATAAGATATATATGAAATTATCAATTTAGTTTTGAAAGTGCTATAATTTGGAAATATATATTTGGAATGGAAATGATATTTGGCTTTTGAAGTATAAAATATTTGAAATGACCACGGTGTTATAATGACGTTTGGTTGTTAATAGCGTATAGTTCTATATTGTAGATAGTTCCACGGATCCTTAGAGGATGGTTATCCCAAACATCCTTTAAGTTACTTGTATTTCAGTTGATATTTCATTTGAGTTGGATTTATTGATATAAGAATGTTAATCCCGACTCGAGTGTTTTGTGTTTTGCTTTACGCTCGGGTTAGACTGGGTGATACAACAATTTAGACTCGCCTTGAAGTTTGGAGCTTCGCTTGGAGATCCAACTATCGATTCAGCTTTCAGCTTTTCCAGTTGATTTATTCAAAGATGTCACCAGTCTGTATTTGAGATATTCTATTGTATTTTATTTCAAACTTTTTTATTATAGTAGCTTCATGAACTACTATTTATTTATCTATTCCGCTGCATTATTATATTACTCTGTGTCTGTGATTCTGTGATTGATTTATTTACTGTATATGCTGAGTTTTTCCAAATTTAAATTAACAATCTGATATTTTGAGCAATTCAAGTCTGACATGTGTGTCTGCCTATGCACTTGGCGGGTGCAACATGATAGGGGGTTCTCGCATTTGGTTTGGTAGCAAGCGGATGACTCTTACTCCTACATGTCCCTGCAGTGTTGGTACAGTCGACAGGCTGGCCGTAAAGGCAGAATACAGGTACGACTGTATGCTATGGTAGGCGTTACCCCATTGACGCGGTTCGTTACAGTTGGTATCAGAGCTCTGGTTTTAGGCAAACTTAGCATATGTAGTAGATTTAATTACAGAATTACTTTCGTTCGTGCTTGAATCTCTTCCTCTTTAATTCAGTTTCCTTTGAATTTTGGAACTCTCCCACTTGTTCTGAAATCCATTCTTGTCTCCCCTTATTTGTATTCTTTTGATTCTGGAGTATCCCATAACTCCACTTCGATTGATCTCTATAAAAACAGCGATCCCGCCAATCATTGAATGATTTGTAACGGGGTGAAACTCCTTTACAATTGGCATTGATTCACCGGAGATTTCTATACCCTCAGTTTAGATGCTGCTACCTTTTGCTATGCCGAATTCCATCTCTGGCGATCGAATGACGATTTGCCTTAGAATTCTGCATCGATCATATTCCTGAAGTCACGGTTGACCCGGTTAAGGTCGAACGCGATTTATATAAGTATATCCATCTTCTATTTTGTAATTTAATTGTCTCATCTTCGTTCGAGCCTATCTTCGAATCAGAATTCTATTTGATTAGAGTTCCTCTAAATTGAATCTCTATCTTTGTTTTGAAATCCATTATTGAATCATCCTTTGAAAATCTGGTTTGTTTGTATTTTAGAAATTGTTTATATATCGAAATTATTATTTTGATAAGTATGATTATATATATATAAGAGTGAAAATGTTTTCGATAAGGATTATATATCTTTTAAAAACGAGAATTTGAAGTTTTCGAAAGGATTTGAAATTTTGAAAATTTTATAAGAAATTGATTTATATAAAAATGATTTTTAACTGAAGGGTTTTAAATTGGAAACTTGAGAAATTGAATTCCGGTATTTTGAAATTGGTTTTAATATTTTGAAAATATATAATAATACGATTTGAAAGTATTTTCCGAATAAGAAATGGTTCAAATGACTTCAAATGAGTTCCAATGATTTCGAAGAAATTTCAAAGAAGTTTTTAAGAAAATAGAAGTCCAGAACTCACTTATGTAGCTGTAGAAAAATTTCGATGATGAGTGCATGCATCATCGACATTGATTTTCGAGTTTCAGAGTGAGGGATAGGCCACTTTAGCAGCTTTGCTATGCGATTGATTTTGTGAAACCAATTTTGATTTCAAATTTCGAAGTATGATTTGATATTCGAAGATATTTGTATATATATTTGAAACAATTTGAAGTAAGCCCGGTGTTCAGTCCTCGAGTTTCGGATTTGATTTGGTATAACCCTATCTATTGAAATTAATTTACTGATTTGTTGTTGATTTCCATCTCTTAGATTAGGAATTTGATTTCTCCGACTATTTTGAGTGTTCGAACACTTCCAAATCGAGGTTTAATTTTCAAAGCTAAGTAATTTTGAAAAGTATAAATTTTTTGATAAAGTATATAAGTTTAGTTTGTATGTTTAAGTATAAAGTAATATGATTTAAATAAATTAGAAACTGTTTTGAATAAGACTATTTTGAATTATACTAATATGGAATTTAGTTTTGAAATGTTTGAATAAAATTTAGTTTTAAATGTTTTAACTTAGCAACATCTTTTATAAAACCATATATATATATATATAGAATAATAATTTTCGAAAGGTAAATTGGATTTTTCAAATAGAAATAAATAGTTTAAAGGTTTTAAAGGATGGTTATAAACTTGGTAATCATTTTGGGTATAATTGATTTTTAGGAAAATATTTTGTTTCGAAAAATATATTGGAATTGAAAATCCAGTATTTATATGATGATTTTGGAAATGAATTCGTTTGACCTAAATTATGTTGATTTGGAAACTTGGATTATTTTCTAAACCTATTATTTGGAAACTTTGAAACTAAAGATATTTAATTTGGAAGAAATAATTTGGTGAAATCGTATATGATTTTGAAACTGAACTGATATTGAAACGAATTGAAATGGAGAACCTTGATTTACTAAATACTTGATTTGGCAGTTATCGAACTTATATAAAATTGATTTGTATAAGTATGAAGTGATTCGAAAACTATTGATTTGGAAAGCTACTCAATTTGAAAAGCGAAATCTTATATAATCGAAGTTTATATAAGTGTGATTTAATATACTTTTGATTTTGGAAAGTATTCGATTTGAAAATGAAATCTTATATATAATGGAATTTATATAAGTATGATATTTGAAATTGATTTGAAAAGGTACTATATGATACATATTTTCAAATTAAAGATATGGGAAGTGCCTTCTGCTTGATATCCTATTTGTGGCCACATTTAGGATTCATTCTATCGATATTATTCTCTCTGATTTAGGTTTTCCGAATATGATACTCGAGTGTCCTTCAAATTCCATGGCGTTACCCATGGTCTTACGAACTCGACTGCATAGCATAATTCGCAGGGCCGTGATGGCCTACGGGTATGGATGTTTCCTGGGGGATCCAGGCATAACCATTGTGTATCTGCGATCTATGGCCGTGTTAGTAGCGTAATCCGCAAGGCAGAGATTTCTTAAAGGGTGCGGATGTTTCCTGAGGGATCCAGGCGTAACCATTATGTATCCGCGGTCTACAGGTTTTTGGTTATCATTGCGAAATTCGCAAGGCCGTGACGACTTACAGGTACGGATGTTTCCTGGGGGACCCAGGCATAACCATTGTGTATCTGCGATCCATGATTCGGTTCGGTTGATTTGTTTGGATTGTACTTTCCATATCAGTTTTGAAGGTTTTTCGAGTATTTTCACTGGGTGTTGAAACGGGTCTACTAAGTACTTGGAGAATTCTAGCCTTGCGCCTGATTAACGCATAGCCAGAGTCTGCAAGAACGAGGATAAACTTGTTGAGACATCGAGTTATAAAAGTATTTTCGAAAGGAAAATTTGTTTCGATATAAAAGTATTTTATTATAAAAGTATTTTCAACAAAGAAATTTTGTATTAACATTTAAAATTGAAATTTTGTGGTTTTAAATTAATTATGTGTGCCTGATACTATTATTTTGAATCTACCTTATCTGCTCAGCTTTATCTATTCTGCTTTATCCTTTTTCTCCTGTCTTAGTTCCTTTTCGAGGACGAAAAGTTTTGAGTGGGGGAGAGTGTAACGACCCGTATTTTTCGAAAAAGGAAAATTTTCAATTTTAGAACTTAATACGGTAAGAAATTGAAAATTTATGATTTTAAATAAAATTTACTTTGAATTATAACATCTGATTTTGATTTAATAAAGTGACAACTATTTTATGTGATTTCAAACGTATGGTTTAATAAAAGTTTAATTGGATAGATTTAATATTGTGTAAAGCCAGAAATAAATTTATGATTAACTGGAATTGGGTTTTAATTGTAAATTAACTTCTAATCTATTTGTAAACAATAAATGTATAATTATGTATTCAAACTTATTTAAACTTTATTTTTGGGTTTTACTCATCTTACATATCAACCTATTGAAATTAATTTGTTAACAAAATTTAGTATAATTGGATTTTACATAAAAGGAAAGAAATATAAATTTTAATTTAATAAGACTTAATTAGTTAAACGATTCAGAAATTGAGAAAATTGAGAATTTAATACTGCATTAGTTAATATTAGCATTTTAATTAAGGAACTAGAAATTATAAACCAATGAATATTCAATTTTATTAATTTGAAATATAGTTTATTTTGAAATTAAATAAAGGTGAATTTTATTGAATATAATAAACTAAAATCTACCATTTAAAACAAACAATAGAATTTTATGATGGAAATTTGATATTTTTTATGCGTCCATCTAGACATAGCAAATGACAAACTTTCGTCGAATAATATAAATGTTCTATCAGTCGCTAGAAATTCAGTTTAAATCAGTTAATAGCAGTTGAATTTAAATGTGATCTGAAACCTAAATTTTTCAACATGAGAAAATTTATTTAGAACACTCTGAATAAGACTGCATAATCTATTTCGTGAAATTCGGACGTTCCTAGCTCCGTTTGGATTTTTCCGTACGGGATAGTAACGTATATCAGTGTCAGTGTGCAACCCGGAAATTTTAATAGTTTTATAACGTAATTAAATAAAAATTTAATATTTGGAATGTGTCTTCTTAAACATAGCAACTGGTAAATTTTCATTAAATAATTTGAAAGTTTATTTTCTTGTGTAATTTTATTTCAATTTAAATTGGTTAATATTTGATGATAATAAAATATTTTTCAAACCTAAATATTTTTACATAGAAAATTTGTAAATCATCTTCTGAGCAAGACGTCATATTTCGTTTCTCAAATTTGGACTGTTATTGCTCTGTCGATCTTATTTTCGACGAAATAGCAACATTTTCGGTACCATATAATTGTGACCGTTAACTTTCCTTCACTTTTCAAAATTTGCAACGTACAGCCTGGACCATAATAATAATTTTCATTAATTTGTCAGCTGAATTTTTGCGGGTTCGTTCATATTCATTTTTCGGTTACCCTTTTTGGTTTCGTGCATTCATTCCAGATATAAATTATAATATTAGCAGTTTCGTATTCACTTAATATTTATTTATACTGTTGGCCTTTGCCTTTTCCCAAATTTATTTATTTATGTCGTTACATCTCTATTGTTTTATAGTTTTCATTTTTTAAACATTTTTGACAAAGCCGTTCACTTTTCTTCTCATCTGTATTTATTCCTCTTCTCCAAAATTGTTGCCGAGTCCCTCCTTTCTTCCTTATGTTCGGCCACCAATATTTGCCTCCTTCTATCCGACCTGTTCTCCTTGCTTATCACCATCTCCACCGTGCACACAACCCCTCACCGCACCTGAACCACCCTCCGCCTTCATTCATGCAGCAGCCGCCATAGCTCTGCCTACTAACTTCGACCGTTCCTTCTTCCAGTCGAACTCCTCCAACCCGTGTCTTCCCACCAAGCTCTCATCCATCTCAGCCGCAAGTATACATACATTAGCAGAGAAAGTATAAACAAGTATGTTTTTATATTTGTTATTTGGCTACAGTATCTATATTTTTTAGTTTGCTTGTTTTAATTTGTTACCTGCGTTTTGTTTTGTTTTGATTTTGTTTTGGGAATTATCCAAGGCCTACATATATAAGCATGTGCATATATATATATATATATATATATATATATTTGTGTGTGTGTGTTGGTAATTAAAGAACTAAGATTGGTTTTAAAATTTTACATATGTATGTCTGTCAACTGTTATATATATATATGTATGCATTGTGTTAAAGAAGTTTGTATTCAAGCTATATAAGTTATAAAAAAGTTGAGGACCTATTTTCTATATTTAAATTATATAGGCTATATTATCTATTTGTGGGTATCTATATACTAGTTTATATAAGTTAAGTGTAAAAGTTGTTGTTATATGAACAGATGATCACATATATAAGATTTTATATAAGCACTATATCTAAGCATACGTAATATTTATAGGTTTGCACTTCTTTCAAACCTCTCCTATTGTTTAAGTGTGAGTTATGCTTTTCCAATTTTTGTTGTTTTATATTTTGAAAATGAGACTCGTTTTTTACTTTCTAAGTCTCGGGTATGTTTGAAAAAAGCAGGTGAGTTATGTTTTCTTTTGTTTTTATATTTCCTGTTGGATTAGCATACGTTAATTGTAATATATTGTTTTAAATATAGCTTGTCTGTAAGTCTATATGGATATATTTGTTTTATATGTGTATGTTGGTATTATGTCAGTACTGTTTATTGGTTTCAATTTTTATACACAGTGATATTTTAAAATATTTTATATGTATAATGGTTATATTGATACTTTGATAGTTTATAATAGTAGTAATATATTATATATACTCGATTTTAAACATATGCACTTTAATTTTTTTTTTGAATTTATATATACTTTGATTTCTAATATATGAGCCTTTAAAATATAATATATTTTATTTTATTTATATGTGCTTTAAACTGATATTGATTTTTTTACAAATATTGTATCTATTTTCAGTTTATATCAAAACTGATTCTTATTAGTTCTCATCGATTTCCATCTATCAGCTTTGTCCGTCGTGCCTGTTTCTTCATCGAATCGTGTCCATCTAGCGTTGCTTTGGAATTCGTAGCTCATTTCATTGTCTATCCTCTAGCCTCGAAAGGTAAGCAATCACTCACGATTAACGTTCTTGTATTTATTAAATTTGATTTCAATTGAAACGACAATTGAAATATGCTGTTGTAGTTATTTAAATTGTTATATATGCCATTATCTGTAACTGTTCACCTGTGGGATATGACACCATATCCTGTTGTTTATATTATATTGTTATTGATGATATATGCCTGTTATGTTATTATCATATCTGTTATCACTCTGCAAGTATCCTGTTAGTATAGAATTCCCTATGGGTTGAAATGATACATACCCGAACTATATGTAGAATAATGGAAAATCGGGTTGAAATGATAAACCCAAGCGATTTTCATTGAATTGAATTTGGGATTGCGGGTTGAAATGATATATACCCGTATATATTTAAATTTCGGATTAAAATGATAAATATCCATATCACTTGACTATAGGATAGAAAATTTTATACAGACACCGTTGGTCTATATATAAATATATTAAAATGATTTCTATGGTTTTGAAAGGAAATATATATGGTTTTATTTAAATTTGAAAATATTATGTACATGAATAAGTTTTAATACAAAATAGATTTAATAATAAGCTTTAAATTTAGTCAAGTTTGATTTAAGTAAAATACAATATGTTTAAGTATTCATTTAAAAAAAATTATTTTATAATGATTCTACAAGTTAAGGTTGGAAAGATAAATTTGAATTTATTCGAAATTGTATTTAATTAAGAATTTTATTTAATTAAATCGGTTTGAAACTTATTGAATTTGAGGGTTTTAAGATATGATTTTATAACTTGATTTTGATTTAAAGGTATTAAATGGATATTTCAAGTTTTAACTAAATCGAAGGAAATATTTAGTTTATTGTAATTTAAGGTTATTTAAATAATAATGGATTTATTAAGGGAATATTTCAAAACTAAATAACAATGAAGTTAAAATAAGATATATATGAAATTATCAATTTAGTTTTGAAAGTGCTATAATTTGGAAATATATATATTTGGAATGGAAATGATATTTTGGTTTTGAAGTATAAAATATTTGAAATGACCATGGTGTTATAATGACGTTTGGTTGTTAATAGCGTATAGTTCTACATTGTAGATAGTTCCACGGACCCTTAGAGGATGGTTATCCCAAACATCCTTTAAGTTACTTGTATTTCAGTTGATATTTCACTTGAGTTGGATTTATTGATATAAGAACGTTAATCCTGACTCGAGTGTTTTGTGTTTTGCTTTACGCTCGGGTCAGACTGAGTGATACAGCAATTTAGACTCACCTTGAAGTTTGGAGCTGCGCTTGGATATCCAACTATCGATTCAGCTTTCAGCTTTTCCAGTTGATTTGTTCAGAGATGTCACCAGTCTGTATTTGAGATATTCTGTTGTATTATTTTTCAAACTTTGTTATTGTAGTAGCTTCATGAACTACTATTTATTTATCTATTCCACTGCATTATTATATTACTCTGTGTCTGTGATTCTGTTATTGATTTATTTACTGTATATGCTGAGTTTTGCCAAATTTAAATTAACAATCTGATATTTTGAGCAATTCAAGTCCGACATATGTGGATGTGAATGGTTGAAAATACCGGATGTTACAAAAGGTAAACGATGAACTCTTGCTTGTGCCCCTCGATTTGATTGATGAGAAAAGCGAAGAAGCAGAATTAAGGGTAGTTTCTTACTGGAAAAGTGTAGCACGACACTTTAACACCAAGGTTTGTAACCGTACTGTTGAGGTAGGGGATCTCTTTTTGAAATGAGTACTCCCAAGCATTGGGGCCCTTAGTCCAAATTGGGAAGGTCCTTATGCAATCGAGCAAAAGATTGAAGATGGAACTTTTAAGCTGGCAACTATCGACTGAATCTCGATTCTGCGTGCATGGAACAATGATTTTCTATGGTGCTACTTTTTTTAGTTTTATTTAATTTATTTTCCGCAAAAAGCCATCCAAGGATTCTAGCAGCAATGTAATTAGGTAGGACTTGCTGTATTTTTAATTTATAAATAAAAGTTAGCTTCTTGAACACTTGGAACCTGTTCTTATAAGCAAATTTCTTATGTTGTATGATTTGCGGTACGGTCAGGTACAAAATCTATTTATCCAAGATCAGGATTGGAGAGTATAATTTCAAGAGTTGATAAAATAATTTAACCCTACGAGCTGAAGTACTTAGGAAACGGTACCATCTTCTTTGTGTTAAGATCTCGGTTACGATGTGTACTACATATTTTGACAACGACAACTATATACATTTATTGCTAACTTATTTTTTGCAAGAATATCTACAAGACTGGATTCGTATAATCTTCATGCTGCATGTATGTTGTTTTGGGTCATTGATTAGAATTAAAATATTGTGAAAATCTCTCCTTCGGATATATATAAATACACACCATTGCTCAAAAACTAAAAACTCAATTTCAGGCCCAATTCAGACGTCTGAAATGACCTATTCAGACGTTTGAATCTGAAGTTAAATTTAAATTTTTAACAATATTCAGACGTCTGATTATGTTATTTCAGACGTCTGAATCTAGACAAAAATAGCCTATTTACTCTCTGTTTTGCACGCTTCAAATTTCAGAAGTCTGAAATTTATTTTCAGACGGCTGAATTTCTACAACTTCTATTTTTTTCTGAAAAGACACTTCTCTTCACCAAAGAGAAACTCTTTCAAAATCAATGGTTGCAACTGTTCTTTCCAATATAACTTTTCATTTATAGTTGCAACTCTTTATACACTATAAATAGATTACAGAATTCAATAAACAATTTACTGAATCTAATTTTAATATCCTTGAATTCTTATCTATTCTCTATTTTCAAACTGCACTCAAATGGCTTACATTCTCTGATCGTTGATCATTCTATCTTCCACTATTCTCAAAGCACATCACACTATATATATATATATCATAAAAGGAGAAGATTATAGGAAGATTGTACTATCAAGAGACAAATTCGTGTTATTGAGAACACACTGTGTCAAATACCTTATGTATAAGTTGAAGTCCTGTTCTGCTGTTCAGGCAAGTGAAGTCCTCTTCGGTTGTTGAGGCAAAATCCTGTTCTACTGCTCAGGTCCCTTGTTCGGCTGTTCAAGGGTTGTTGTAAACCTATTCCTCCGGGTTAAGTGAGGATTGTAGTTAGTGAAATTCCAGAAGGAGTCTGGGACTGGACGTAGAACGGGAAGTTCGAACCAGTGTAAAAATTCCTGGTGTGCTTGTTTTATTTTATTCATATTTCTATATTATCTTAGTTTTTTTCCCGCATTAGTATAATTCCATACAGCACGATCCCTACCGAACTTTCATTTGGTATCAGAGCAAGGTTTCTTATAACCGTTACAAAGTTATCTGATACTTTGCTAAGATGTAAAACAACACCAACACTGATAACACTAGTTTTTCTGAAGGACAATCTACTACACGACCTCCACTATTCAACGGTATGAATTACACCTATTGGGCTACTCGAATGCGTATTTATATGCAAGCAAGTGGCTTTGACTCATGGAATATCACTCAAACTGAATATAACATTCCTACAACCGAATACTTTACATGGTCAAATACACAAAAACTAGATGCTACTGCAAATGCCAAAGCTATGAATATGTTATTTTGTGCTTTAGATAGAAATGAGTTTAACCATGTTAG
This sequence comes from Allium fistulosum, assembly GCA_030737815.1. Lineage (NCBI taxonomy): Eukaryota > Viridiplantae > Streptophyta > Magnoliopsida > Asparagales > Amaryllidaceae > Allium > Allium fistulosum. The sequence goes on along the minus strand of CM060908.1, from coordinate 632,872,173 downwards.
CATGTGCACAACTGCTTATGAAATATGGAGAATACTTAAAGTTACTCATGAAGGAACTAACAAAGTTAAACAAAGCAAAATATCCATGCTCAAAAGTCAATTTCAAAATTTTAGAATGAAGCAGGATGAATCGATAAACGATATGTATTCTAGATTTCAAGATATATATCACTCATTACTAGGACTTGGAGAAAAGTATTCTGATTTTGATATTGTTTCAAAAATTCTTAACTATCTAACGGATGAATGGGAAAGAAAAGTCTTAGCTATTGAAGAAGCTAATGATCTTTCTACCATGAAACCAGAAGAATTGATAGGAAATCTAATGTCCTATGAAGTGAATTTGCAGGCTAAAAAGGTACAAGCACAAGATAAAAAGAATATGGCATTTCATGCAGAGAAAGAAGAATCCGACTCAGATGAAGAAGACTTAGCATTCATTGCTAAAAACTTTAAAAAGTTTTTAAAGTATAGAAAAGGAAATCGAAACAATGGGAAACGCAACTTCAACAACAATTCAAATAAGCCATCGTCATCTATACTAGAATGCTTCAACTGTCACAAGAAAGGACACATACAAAAGGATTGTCCCGAACAAAAGAAGACATATAACAATAAGAATCGTAAGGACAAATCTAAAAGAAAAGCATTTTCAGTAACATGGGATGACTCAGATTCTTCCTCTTCTTCTTCTTCAGAAAGCAACAGTTATAGTGAGAAAGAACAAGCAAATGTTTGTTTTATGGCTACAGAGAATGAGGACCCACTTAAAAAGAGAGGAAAATGGATACTGGACAGCGGTTGCTCAAAACATATGACTGGAGACAAAAATATGCTATTTAACATCACTTACTCAGACGGAGGTTCTGTCACTTTTGGAGACAATTCCAAAGGATATATCATTAGAAAAGGCAACGTCAGCAATGTCGGTACATCTAATTTACCTCTTATTTCTAATGTTTTATTATTCAAAAATTTAAAACATAATCTTTTAAGTATCAGCCAGTTATGTGACAAAGGTTTCAAAATCTCTTTTTCTGAAAATAAGTGTAGCATATTTGATAAAGATCAAAATCTTATTTTTGAAGGAAATAGAGACAGAAATATCTATGTTCTGAATATGAAAATCAATCACAATTCAGATGTGTGCTTAATAGCTAATGAAAATGATCCTTGGTTATGGCACAAAAGATTCTGTCATATCAACTTCAAAACTATTAACAAACTTTCTAAAAATGATTTAGTCAGAGGATTACCAAAAATGAACTTTAAAGTCAATCATAGCTGTGATGCATGTCAATTAGGAAAATTAACTAAATCATCTTTTAAATCTAAGAAAGTTATTTCTACTTTACAATCCCTTGAATTACTACACATGGATTTATTTGGGCCAACCCAAGTTCAATCCTTAAATCATAATAAATATGTGTTTGTAATAGTAGATGATTTCTCTAGATATACTTGGACCATTTTTATGAAAAACAAAAGTGATACATTTGAGCATTTTAAAGTTTTTATCAAACGTATTCAAAATTTAAAAGGTTTGAAAATAAAAAATATAAGAAGTGATCATGGAGGTGAATTTGAAAACGAAGTTTTTAACCATTTTTGTAAAAAGAAAGGAAATTTTCATAGCTTTTCGTTTCCTAGAACTCCCCAACAAAATGGAGTTATAGAACGTAAAAACAGAACCTTACAAGAATGTGCACGAACCTTGTTAAATGGAAGCACTCTTTCAAAACATTTTTGGGCAGAAGCTGTTGCAACTGCTTGTTATGTTTTGAATCGTGTTTCTATTCGACCTCTTACGAAAAACAATTCTTATGAACTATTTACTGGGAGAAAGCCAAAGATTTCTTATTTCAAAGTTTTTGGTTCAAAATGTTTTATATTAAATACAAAAGATCAGCTTGGAAAATTCAATGCAAAATCCGACGAAGGAATCTTTCTAGGATATTCAAATCGTAGCAAAGCTTATCGCATATTTAATAAAAGATCTAAAACTGTTGAAGAAACTTTACATGTTTCTTTCAATGAAAATTTTCAACTAAAACCAAGTAAAAAGGATGATGAAGACTTTCTGAATGACATCACAAATATAGAAACTACAAATCTTGAAAATAATGAAAACATTGTTGATAAAAGTAATATTGAATTAAGATCTTCACCAAAAATATTATGGGATCATCCTGTTCAAAATATTATTGGAGAAATTAATTCAAACATTCGAACTAGAAGTCAACTAAATCAAATGGGCCATGTAGCATTCCTCTTAAATATTGAACCTAAGAATCCCAAAGAAGCGTCCACAGATGATTATTGGATTATTGCTATGCAAGAGGAACAAAATCAGTTTGAACGCAATGAAGTTTGGGAACTTGTTCCTCGACCAAGTGATCAAACTGTTATTGGAACAAAATGGGTATATAAAAACAAAGCAGATGAACAAGGTAACATTACTAGAAATAAAGCAAGACTGGTTGCACAAGGATACAATCAAGAAGAAGGAATTGACTATGAAGAAACGTTTGCTCCAGTCGCTAGACTAGAAGCAATACGAATCTTAATGGCCTATGCATGTTTTCACAATTTCAAATTAACTTTATCAGATGGACGTTAAAAGTGCCTTTTTGAATGGTTATATAAAAGAAAAAGTGTATGTTGAACAACCTCCCTTATTTATTCACGAGAAATTTCCTGATCATGTTTATAAACTTAAGAAAGCTCTTTATGGTTTAAAACAAGCACCGCGTGCTTGGTATGATAGATTAAAGACTTATCTAATTTCTTCGGGATTTCAAATTGGAAAAGTTGATCAAACACTTTTTATTAAACATTCGAAAAAAGATATTTTAATAGTTCAAATTTATGTTGATGATATCATTTTTGGTTCTACTAATGACAAGTTGTGTCAGGATTTCTCTGAAATAATGACCAAAGAATTTGAAATGTCTCACATGGGAGAGTTAACATATTTTCTTGGGTTACAAATTAAACAACTTCCAAATGGCATTTTCATTAATCAAGACAAATATTGTAATAATTTAATCAAACATTTCGGAATGGAAAATACTTCTGCCAAACCAACTCCAATAAGTACAACAACACATCTTGAAAAAGATGACAGTGGAAAAAGTGTCGATCAGAAACAATACCGAAGTATGATTGGATCATTACTGTATTTAACTGCAAGTCGTCCTGACATAATGATGAGTGTCTGTTTGTGTGCTAGATTCCAAGCCAATCCAAAAGAATCACATTTAAGAGCAGTGAAACATATATTACGTTATCTAACAAACACAAGGGATTTTGGTCTTTTCTATCCTAAAGAATGTCCATTCGAATTAGTTTCATATAGTGATGCTGACTTCGGTGGTTCTCGAACAGACCGAAAAAGTACAAGTGGTACGTGCCATTTTATTGGAAAATCACTTGTATCTTGGTTTAGTAAGAAACAAAATTGTGTTTCTCTTTCTACATGTGAAGCAGAATACATTTCTACTGCTTTGGCCTGTACTCAAGTAATCTATATGCAACAAACACTTAAAGATTTCAATATAAATTTATCAAATTCAACTATATATTATGACAACTCTAGTGCTATTAACTTGTCTAAAAATCCTATCAATCATTCACGAACAAAACATATTGACATTCGTCATCATTTTCTTCGTGACAATGTTGAAAAAGGGAGAATTAATTTAGATTTTGTTTCTTCTGAAAATCAGTTGGCTGATATTTTTACAAAACCTCTTTTAGAAAATGTTTTTATAAAACTGAGGTGAGAACTTGGTATTGTTTCTCTTCAAAATTTATGATTTTTTATTCTCTGCTTCTATTTGAAAATGTTTGGCTAATATCCTTTTGTTATTTTTTACCTTTAGCTTCTTTTTTAACAAATGGATAATACTTACTAAAGATTTTCAGCCATTCCTTCAAATTCTATTAATAAGCTTTCTATCATCTTTTAATACTTTCAATCCTAGTCTCCTTTTTCATCAAAAGAAATTTCTATTTTTTGTTTTCTAATAGAAAATTCTCTCTACAATGGAATTCAACTTGATCATATTACTTCTCTCCATGGCTTCTGACTCTGACAATACTCCATCATCTTATTCTACATCGTCTCTTGAAATTTTGGTACTCCAACACCTCATGAGAAAAATAGACCTTATCCTTCTCGTGAACGTTCTAGTTATACTCCTGAAAAGAAGAAATCTCGACGGTTTCTTTTCTTTGGCTCTCCATCAACCAAAGAAAAAATATCAGAGATTCATCATTACCAAAGAGAACAGTTGGATTTACAACGAGAGATGTATTATAAACATAAAGTAAATTCTAAACGACTTAGTTTTATTGAACAAGTAGCTTTGAAATTCTGTGGTACATCTCCAAAGAAAGATGTAGTTCAACCCTCAACATCTCATCAAATAACTTCATCTGGATGGAATCCATGGGAGCCGAGTCCACAAACTCCTTCGGTTCCACAAAACTCTTGGGAACGCCAACCATATTGGTCTCCTTTACGACCATACACAGAGATAACCAAGGTCGAACCGAAAGAGTGCAAAACTCCAAGTGATTCGGATAAATAATTTCTTGTAGCTTCATATTTGTTATAATAATTGTATCTATATTCTTGTAAAAATTCATATTTCAGACGTCTGAACTCTTTATTTCAGACGTCTGAATATTATAGAAGAATGTTTTTTTTCTCAGTTTCAGATGTCTGAAACAATGAATTCAGACGTCTAAAAATAGGCAAAATTACACTGTTTTCTTTCTGTTTCAATTTTCTTATATTCAGGCGTCTAAAATTTTGTTTCAGACGTCTGAAATCTGGAGATCTTTACAAATTTTGAATTAATGTTACACGAAATTCAAGACACCTACCCTCTTTTTTTTAACCCGTCCTTTGCTTTTTGCTCTTACTTCATCTTCTTATTTCAGTTTTTTCCTTCTCCATTTTTTTAATCCTTCCTCTCAATCAACACAAATGGCACCAAAATCAAAAAGATCGAGACCATCATCTTCTTCATCTACACCAAACATTGATCAGTGGCTGTGGAACGACCAAGCTAGGCAACGATTTGCTCAAATGAGTAGATCTAATTTTTTTCCCTGGAGCTTTCATCAAATTCGAGGAATTCAGCGCTTATCGTATTCATCAATTTGTAAGAGATAATGGGTTAGAGCCTCTAGTTTCTTTTAATGCCAACAATATCAAGATTAATCATCTTTTAGTAAAATTATTTTTTTTCAAACATGAATCTAGACCATCATACTCCTCACAATCGCAATGATTGTATTTGGACTTTGGTATGTGGAGTTAAAATATATCTACCAATTTCAAGGCTTGGCGAAATTCTACGATGTCCATCAACCGGGATCGATTTAGATGAGATTGATGTGTCTTTAGATTTGAATAATAGAGGTGAAGTTTCACATCAATTCTTGAATGATGATATTACTCGACTCTCTTCTATTCAACTTTGTCCTCAAGCTCGCATTCTTCATAGCACAGTAATTCGTTCTGTTATTCCATGGACGGGAAGTTATGAGATTGTTAACAAAAGAAATTTCCAAGCCCTATATGCTATGTACTCCGGTCAACCTATAAATTGGGCTCAAGTAATTTTGGAAGAATTCATGGATGTCAATCATCGGAGACGATATAAGACTTTCCACTATGGTGCTTACATTATGAAAATCCTTCAAAATTTCAACATTCCATTTCCCGAGTCCGAATTCTCTTCAATCAAAGAACTTGGGTCTAAAACCTTAGGTCTTATGGGATTGCCAAAACACCCGGAAAGTTTAGCATATATCTCTTTTCAAGAATGGATTGCCAACCGTGATCAAAACCGGCCACAACCTCGTCGTCAAGGTTCTCATACTCAACCATCTATTCCTCCATTGGAAGAAGAAGAAGATAATGATATTGTGATTCTTTATCCCGACTCTAGCTCAAGGAATGCCTTAGTAACACTTTCCCAAAATCAAGCAAAGCTTCAAAAACAAATGATAAAAATTGAACGGAAATCTGAAAAACATTTTAATTCCATTCGAGGCTTTCTTAACAAAATTTGGGAACGTATTGGTTGTTCAACCTCGTCATCTACTGAAGTTTTCAACCCCACTCCTTTTCAATGGTCTTCAAGTTCGGAGAATAGAATTAGTGGTAATGATGATGATGATGAAGTTGGAAGTGACTCAAGTCCTAGATTCTGATGTTTTTCTCTGATCTTTTATGTTGTTTGTTATCTGTCTTGAACTCCTTATTTTCTTGTAATCTTTTTATTATTGTCTACTTTGATCTATCTTATGAAAATTATTGATTACCTTTTTGCAATGACAAAGGAGGAGAAAATGGTGTTAATGCTTTTCGACAGGGGGAGTTTAGTATATAGTTGTCATTGTCAAAAAGGGGGAGATTGTTAAGATCTCGGTTACGATGTGTACTACATATTTTGACAACGACAACTATATACATTTATTGCTAACTTATTTTTTTGCAGGAATATCTACAAGACTGGATTCGTATAATCTTCATGCTGCATGTATGTTGTTTTGGGTCATTGATTAGAATTAAAATATTGTGAAAATCTCTCCTTCGGATATATATAAATACCAACCATTGCTCAAAAACTAAAAACTCAATTTCAGGCCCAATTCAGAGGTCTGAAATGACCTATTCAGACATCTGAATCTGAAGTTAAATTTAAATTTTTAACAATATTCAGACGTCTGATTATGTTATTTAAGACGTCTGAATCTAGGCAAAAATAGCCTATTTACTCTTTGTTTTGCACGCTTCAAATTTCAGAAGTCTGAAATTTATTTTCAGACGGTTGAATTTCTACAACTGCTATTTTTTTTTGAAAAGACACTTCTCTTCACCAAAGAGAAACTCTTTCAAAATCAATGGTTGCAACTGTTCTTTCCAATATAACTTTTCGTCTATAGTTGCAACTCTTTATACACTATAAATAGATTACAGAATTCAACAAACAATTTAATGAATCTAATTTTAATATTCTTGAATTCTTATCTATTCTCTATTTTCAAACTGCACTCAAACTGCTTACATTCTCTAATCGTTGATCATTCTATCTTCCACTATTCTCAAAGCACATCACACTATATATATATATATATCATAAAAGGAGAAGATTATAGGAAGATTGTACTATCAAGAGACAAATTCGTGTTATTGAGAACACACTGTGTCAAATACCTTCTGTATAAGTTGAAGTCCTGTTCTGCTGTTCAGGCAAGTGAAGTCCTCTTCGGTTGTTGAAGCAAAATCCTGTTCTGCTGCTCAGGTCCCTTGTTCGGCTGTTCAAGGGTTGTTGTAAACCTATTCCTCCAGGTTAAGTGAGGATTGTAGTTAGTGAAATTCCAGAAGGAGTCTGGGACTGGACGTAGAACGGGAAGTTCGAACCAGTATAAAAATTTCTGGTGTGCTTGTTTTATTTTATTCATATTTCTATATTATCTTAGTTTTTTTTCCGCATTAGTATAATTCCATATAGCACGATCCCTACTGAACTTTCACTTTGGTCCAGGATTAGGACCAAGGGAGGATAAACACAGGGTTTGATCGGATAATTCAACCCCAACCGTCAAGTATTGACTATTGCTTGAAATTAGGCAATGTCAAGAAGGAATGCCAATAATAAGGAGACTAAAGTGCTAGCTTTTGGATACAGAGGCTAGTACACAGTTGCAATTCTAATGACTTAACAACCTGGCAGGATACACTAGGCCGAGGTTAAGCGAGGAAGATTAATAGATACTCTCGATTGACACTCGGAGAAAGGAAGGACTAAGAGCGGATACCCAGAGATTGGCGTTTGAAGGAACAAGTTCTCAGATATATAAACACATCAATGGTTGGGAGATTCACGACTATGCATGTATCATCGAATTCCTCTACCCTAGGATTAGAACTGGGAAGCATTGTTGGACCGGGTGCAATCAGATAATTTTCCCCGCGGTATTAAGTCTCCTATGAAAGCTCATATTGTGGCATCTAGAGTGACTAACCCCATAAATAGGACTCGACACACGGCAAAATTAAATAAGAAGGTATGATTTCACTCACGGCCAAGTGGGTTGTGCTTTTTCGAGGATTAGCAGTGTAAATCCATAGATAGCAATGGTCATGCCTGGTTAAAGCAATTTCATGAATTTTACTTATATGTATAGAGATGTAGTAAGTAAAAGCATTACATAGAAACATGCATGCATAATATAAAATTGCAATGTAGGCAGTTATATTATATATGTTGGAAATTGTATATAGGAAAGCATTACATATATAAATGCGGAAATGAAAATGCAACAAAAAACCATCTTTCATTACATTCATTTTTATATAAACAGCAGTTGCGGGGGCTGATCCTATACAAACAAGGCCCGTGTACAAAACGGGAACAAAAAGTACATCCCGAAACAAACAAACAGAAGTTGTCCCGTTTCCACTAGAAATTAACTGAAGTATCATTTTCTTTTGGAGTTTCCTCTTCTTTTTCTTGGCCTTGCTACTTGAGCTGCCATGAGGCCTCTTTTGGCCCTGACCATCCTTTGGTATGCTTTCGGAAATGACAATGGCAGGATCGTTAGGATGGCCAAGAGGATGCTCAAAAATCTCTGTAGTAGCACCGACACCGTTGCTTTTCAGAGGGCGAATCACAAGAGGAGGAATGCGAGAAGAGGATTGTGACAATCCTGTATCGGTAGGCTTGTCGAGGCCAGGTTCGATTTTGACCTTCAAAAGGTCAATCTTCAGTCTCTCCGCCATAGTAATTTGGTCAGTTGGGTCTACAGCATTAGTAATAGGAACATCATCCTCCAAGGACAAGGACACGTCCTCTAAATTTTCCAGTGCTTCTATCTTCTAAAAATCAGGCTCTGGGCTGGAACAGGAAGGAGGAGCGTGAGTGATAAGTCCCCTAGAGATGGAGGTCAATGCGGTAAAGATTGCTGAAGAGCCCAGGCCTTGAGTGGCTGATAGCGGAGGAGGAAGATGCAGATGACCTACAAGTTGACAAACAGAATGGTAAATATTACATAGGGTTCAAATGAGAAATAGAGTTTCTTCAAAACTAGTGAAACAAGAGATATACCTTCGCCAGACTCGATAGCGAAGCAGAAGATTTGGAAATTTCGCCTTCTTCAAGTGAGTGCTGGATTAGTTAATTGATAAAGGGAGGAATACAGGGTTCAATAGAAGTGGTCGCTGCAAATGCTAAGATAATTTGGGTGGCTTTAGAGCTAGCCACAATCATAGGAATATTTATAGATAGCTCCTGGGATTACGGAGTTGGTGATTCTGACCCGATGCACTTAGGTCGACTGAAGCTTCAATAGCAGCAATAGTAGTAGAGGTATCTTCTTCAGCGAGAACAACCTTTCCCTCTTCAAGTTTCATTATATCATCTGTGTCGAGGTACTTGGCCATCAGTTCTTCTTCGGTAAGGCCTTTCCTAGTTGCCATGGAACGACACAACACTTCTTCAAGGTGTTGGCAAGAGTTATGACATATGTACTCCCTAACCATTTCAGGTTCTTCTATTGAATCGCGTTGGCAAAAAATTGCTGGAAAGTATTGTTCAATTCTTCCCTCTCTTTTATTTGTTCCTCTCTGCGCTCCTTCAGATCCTACGCAATGATGTCAAGCTCTAATACGATATCTAATTTTTCGGTCTTTACCAGTAGCATCTCATTTGTAGTTTTCTCTATTTCGATGCAAAGCTCTTGGATCTCGGCTGCCTATTCTTTAATGGTTTTAACCCTGGCTTGGATACTTTTATCCTCTATAGTAAGGGCCAGATCCTTCTCGGCGATCTGAGGTAGCGTTGTCCTAGTGGACAGTCGTCAGCTATCATAATCTCTATGATATGGGCTTTCCTCATTCCTCCACCAGGCTTTTAGTCTTAGCCTCAGATTTTAAAGCAACATCTCTCTCAACCTTTACTTGCATAAAGTTTCCTTCGTACAACTCAATAAGGTAGTCATAGGTCTTTTTTTCATACCTGAATGACTGGATGTTTATATGATCGATGCGTTTAACCTTAGGGAGGGTGTAATAGAGTTTCTTCCACTCATAGCTCTGGTCAATGAGCATTTGAATCCGCTAGACTTCCTGGTCTGCTTCTTCTTTCAAAATATTTTTAATGCCATTGTTAATGGCAATAACTCATTTTTGTAAATTTCTTAGGAGATTTGATGACTACACATCTTGGACGAGGTGAGGCAGGATGCTCAGTGCCTTCGGGAGACGTCTCACCGAACAATTCGCCTCTCTTAGTACTCTCTTCTCCTCCTCCTCCTTTTTCTTCTTTTTCTTCTCCTCTTCCTCACACCTCTTCATTTCCTTCTCTTCTTCCCTCATCTTCACTTTCTTTTGGAATTGTTTGCATTCCTGCTCCTCATTCCCTTCTCTCGAAATTTCACTGGCGATAGGCTCTTCTGCTGCCCTATCAACTAGCTTGTCAACATTTACCGCTTCCGATATAACTTCAACTTCCTCTTAAAGATTATCGCCAGAACTACGAGCAAGAGCAGATGATTAAATAGGCATTCTAGAGCTACTTGAAGGAGTGGTTGCGGCAACGTCGAAGCATTATGTATGTAGAAATTTGCATCGTCGAAGGTTTTTGTTCATTAGAAGATATGCGGTGGTGCGATGCCGGAACCTAATTCCTTCAAAACTTTAAAGTTTCAACATGCTCGTCATGTGTGTCTCTAATAGGAATATCCACGATGAGGTAGATGATAAATTACATGCTTGGATGGAAGGAATCCAAGTGCAGGAAGAGGGAAGAGAAAAGGATCTTACTACCGAAAAGGCAACGCCCATTTAAGCCATATGGACACCAGCCGAAGAAATACTCGTTCTTCAAATACAAGTGTTTGTTGTGGAGTGCTTCTGTAACCTTTCATTTGCACCAAGCCTCAATAATCATAAGGGATAGTGAGTCTTGCCGATGTTTGAAACTCAAAATGTGGGTTAGCTCTCCGAAATTTGGAGGTCACTACAATTGGTTCGTGGATAGCACCTATAAACAATTTAGCAGTTCATATCCATTGGGATAAACCTGAGATGGAGCCAACTCGAGCTCTTAAAGGATGATGCACATGAACGAATTGAAAGGTGGTATAGCGTCACCTAAGCATATGTATCTATTGCAGGTTGTATAGTCCATCGAAGGATTATGAGCTCTTTGTCCCTATGTAGGGAGCAAAACATCGCCTTAAGGAATTCCATGTTGTCTATTGGCAATTAGAAACATCTTGGGAGTAAGGATTATCGGCACTTGTTCTAGCGGATGGTCTAGGACTCTTAAACCGATATACTCATTTAAAGGAGGAGGTTACTCTTGAATTGGCACTATAGGAATAATCATTCTCTTTAGTTTGATGGCAATTTAATGCCTGGGCCCGGAAGTCATAGGAGTTGAAGCTTGGGCAGTAGTAGAACCAGCTTTGAGAGGAGTTGGTTGTTCGACGCTGGTATATAATCTGGGAGAATGACGAGTCATTCTGGATAGGAAAACCCAGCGATCAATATGGTAGGGTATGTTTTATTTCAGAATTTTATTTCAAATTCAAACCCACGTGACATGTGCCCAGAACCAAATGGATGTCGACGTGTGCTACGCAATCGGATTTTGAATGTTGACCGGGGCAAGTGGAAGTGTTAATCTATGCAGTGTGAGTCTCGTATCCTATACCCAATGAATGGACTATCTTGCATAGATAGTTTGCTTGTGCTGGAAAACGAGCCATGCCGCATGTTGGAACTGTGCATTCGGATCTTACCCATTGTCATAGAATAATCGATAACGAAACTATTGTTTGGTACGACGCAATAGTTATTTTTACGGGAACACGGGAAGTGTAGTAATTGAAGGTGTTATGCAATGGAATCATTCAAATACTAAAACACGCTCAATATGATTATTCTTTCGAAGAGAACCGTCCTATCGATACTCAAACGGCTGGTCGATCAAGTATTGGTCAGAGCGAATCAAAGGATTTTGCAGTGCAAAATTTCAGTTACGATATCAATCACTTTCCAAGCAACTCAGGTTGGACCTGAGCACAACATTAAGAGAATTGAGAGTGTACCCTGACTAAACACTCACCAAAATCACCCGAATGAGCATTGTCGACCCCATCACTAGCCACAGTAACCTAGAAAGCATCATCGGCAACGAGGTCCTCCACGATATCAAAGCGGCAACCCACCTTGCTTTAATTAGATCCGAAGACATGGAAATAGTTAGGTCGAGCACTTTTGAGAGCAGCGGTAGTTGGTGGTCAAGTTTCAAAGTCAGTGGCAATGTTCTGGTAATGGCGACATTTTCAGATAGACGGCGACGATAATGGAAGGACAATGATAACCATTTTTTGATGAAGGAACGATATTTGAATTGGGTTAGTTGGAGCAAAGGAGTCGGCCACGAGTAGAAGGATAAAAAAGTGAAGAAATTTCACTAAGTACCTAGTACTTATAATTTCGAGGTTTATAGAAAGTGCTCAGTACCGAGAAGAACCACTTAATATCGACATGAATTTTTCAACCAAAAATTAGGAAAATGCAAGGGAAAGGAAGAGCATACCTAACTAAGACATGGAATGATCTCCATAGTGGATTCAAGAAGTTGCAAAGGAATTAGAGCTGAAGGGACCACTCGGTACCGACCACTTCTACTTAGTACTGAACACATTTTTGGCCTCTAGTTGGCCATTAAAGCTATAGTTTATGGAAGGATGGCATGTGTAACACCCCTAATTTTTGATAACATTATTCAGGAGATTTAATTAGAAAAATTAAATAGAATAATGTAAATGTTAAGTGATAAGAGAATTGAGATTTGAATAAATATAATTAGGCCATATTCAATTAACTAATTAAATGGGCTAAAGAATGGTTTTAAGCTAATTAATCTACATAAGGGTATAATGGGAATTAGCCGCACATAGCCCCTCACCCTTATATATTCTCATTCCTTACCATTTCATTTCCCATTCACGTCATTTTGAAAACAAAACAAAAATGTAAAAGAAGTGGAGCCGGCCACAATCAAAGAGAAAAGTGAAGAGAAATCAAAGAAAAGCTAAGGATAAAGATAGGAGAATAAATCTCAATCTCAATCCAATCTCCTTATCTTAATCAAGGTGAATAATAATTTATACCATCTCTATTTTGTTTTATAATCATATGTTTTCAGATTTAAGGTTAAATTCGTTTTTATGATGATTTGGATGATGATATGCTAGAATTATAATTTGTTTGATTTAAACAAGAATGTTTAAATAAGAATATATGCGGTTTTAGGGCAAAACCGATTAATATTGATGATTAAATGCCATGGAAAAAATTTATGTTATGTAAAACATGGTTCTAGAGTGGGGTTTCATTTTGATAATTTTCCAAGCTATGGAAAGACTATTATGAATTTTCAAAGGAAAATATGGTTAATTGGGTTTATAAATTTATTTCAGAAATTATATTGAGAATTTGGGTCTGATATTTTGATATGTTAGATAACATGATGAAAGTGAATTTCTGTAATTTTTTGGGATTTTTCCTAAGTGAGTTGCTATGAAAGTTAAATTATTTTAGAAGGACTTATTTGCAATATTGGTTTTGCTTAATGGAAGAGCTTATTTGTTAAATTAACCTTGTTTTAAATCTGGATATAAGCGGCAGTTATTTTCGTAAAGAATTTGAAAAGCTAAGGCAACTAATCATATGTTTACACGTGGTAGGTTAGTTAGATAAAATTTGCTTTAATTGGCATTAGTCAGCTTTTACTCAGAAAAGCAGGTTCCGCCTCTAATAGAAGTACCTTTCGACCCAGAGCTTTCGCCTTCAATCAAGTTGAAACCCCACTAGGCCAAAACCAATACACAAGGTATCACTTAGATGGTACGTAGTGGATTGGAGAAAGTTGGAAGGCATGGTGTCGAAAGCACTACTTCCGATGGGGTCGATACCTTTTGTTTGTTTTAAAAAGTTAAGCGCCTACCTTTGTTTTATAAAAGCCTTTGAAAGAGTCAAAACATATGTTTTCGAAAGAGGTTTTCTAAAGACTTTCGAAGGGGTTGCCAACTTATGTTTTAAAGTATAAGCTTTTGTATGGGTTTCTTTACTGATAAAATAACGCTTTCGAAAGAAGTGTTTCGACCTAGTCGAAGCCATGCTGCCGTTCTTTTGCCTTTCGAGTATATTGAAGTCATTGATCCTTCGAAGGGTAGTTTTTTTTAAAGATATTTTAAGCCACTTCCTAAATGCTTTCGAAAGGGTCCAAGGGTTTCAAAGGCAATGGCTTCAAAAGGGGGTTTCGATGCTATCCTTCAATGTTTTGTTTAAATGATTTGAAGCTTTCGTAAGGGATGGTGCCAACGCCATCAACTTTTCCCTAAAAATATTATATGATAAAGAATAGTTTCGAAAGAGATACTTTCGTTTATGTTCACTTTGACCCAAATGATAAATTTATATAAACCCAATGGTTTCGGAAGGGATACTTCCAATGGTTTCGAAAGTGGGACTTTCAAAGGTTTTGGATGGGATACTTCCAAAGGTTGCGAAAAGGCTACTTTCAATGGTTTCAAAGCTATGCTTTTAAGAGCTAATAAGTAATACTTTATTGCATTCGAAAGGTTTCGAAAGAGAAGTTTTAAAGTCTTTCGAAAGGCAAGGGCCTAATGTTTTGAAAAGAGATTTATATGCTTTTGAAGGAGGCTATCCAGTGAGGTCGAAAGCAAGGTTTTGAAGGTTTCAAAAGCCTTAGTTTTCAAAACAAATAACCCAATCTCATTTTGAAAGAAAACCATGGCATAATTAAATAAAGTGTTTTGAAAAGGAGTTTTTGAAGAAGTTTTCTTTGATTAAAAGGTTAAAGGGATTAACCAAGTTATTATGCTTGCTTCTTCATATATGTTTATATTCACATTGTAATGGACCCATAATTGTATTTTGGGGAAGGGCAGAAGAACCAGCTAGGTTGACCAAGGAGTGAATATAAATTAAGTTAACTCCTAAATGAGTAGAATTGCATCCAGGAGGTCAGGAAGACCAGATTATAGGATGCTAAAATGTTAAAGGAAGATATTGGCAAGAGCCAATAATTTCTCGGTAAGCCCATGAAAACTGCATATAGGAACAGATATTGGTAGGGGCAATAGGTTCATAGTAAGCCAATGAAAACTATGTATAAATGAAGATGTCAGAAAGACATGTTCATAGTTAGCCCATGAAAAATATGATTTGATATTGGCAAGGGCCAATAGGTTTATAGTGAACCCATGAAAACTATATCCGGATTAAGATATTAACATATGTCAATAGGTTCCTAGTCATCCCATGAAAACTAGAATAAGAAGAAAAGATATTGGAGTTACCAATAGGTTCTAAGTTAACCCATGAAAACTAGGATAAGTGTAAAGATATTGGAGTTACCAATAGGTTCATAGTGATCCCATGAAAACTATGTAATTGGACAGGGAGTCCTTAAACATTTTACTGGTTATTAGTTAGCCCATGAAAACTATTAGGTTAATAGTAACCCTAAAAACTACAACTGTGACAGATAGTCAAAATGAATGGGGATGGGTAATCCAGAATTGATTCATTTGTTTTACATATCATCATATCATATTATTTTGAGTTGTTTTAACCATTGTGGATGCAGGAGCACGGTATATGATTTTATAAAGGTTTTAAGATACTAGTGAGGGGAAAACCCGTTCCGCTAAGCGGCATGGTCTCACTAGATATTTAAATGGTTTGAGATGGTAGATTATTATTCATACAAGGCTTTATGTCTGACTCGAAGTTTATGTTTTCCTCTTAAACTCTCGAGTACTCAATTGATTTTGAGTAGTTTGAGAGTTGAGATTTTTAGGTACCTCTTAGACGAATAAGCTTTCGGAGGCATGCATGAGGCATGATAGCTATCTATAGTTCTCTTTTATTTTAATTCCACTGTGTTGTTTGTAATGCAAAGTTGTTAAATTGCCTTTATATACTATGATCATCCAAGGGGCATCTTGATATGTCGCTCTTGGCGTATGTTGTAATAATTGTATTTTCTCTGAACGTGGTTCTCGAATCTGGGATTATGTAATGATTTAGAAATGATTTGAAATGGAATGTGAAAGTTGTTTAATGATTTTAAATTTTTTCCATATCCATGTGTTTCTGTTATATCAATGTATCTAACATTACCGTATTTGGTCGCCGAGGATTAATAACTATGGTTGACAACAACATCTGTGGCCATTAGTTTTGGGGCCTCCTAGTGGGGGATGTTACAAGTTGGTATCAAAGCATAGATTTATGAAAACTTAAAAGAAATTTAAACCTAAAAGATTTTTTTAATACATAATCCAATGAATCAGAAAATAAGATCGGGGTTTGGGATTACGCTATAGTAATGTACCTGTATTTGATATATATATATATATATATATATATATTAGTACGTATTCCTTTCTCTCTTAGACCGTTCTTCTATATCTTACTAAGGCTCGTATGCAGATTTACGAGAAAGAAGATATGGAAGCAGGAAATGGAAGAGGAAATCTCGGTGGAAAAAGTACCACAACCAATGGAAATGATCGACCTAATACCAATAGGAACCAAGGTCATCAGGCTAATGCTAACCAAAATGCTTATGCCGATGTGGGTGCTGGAAATCCACCAGTAGATATGGGGGCGATGTATCAGTTTTTCGCCAATGTGATGCAAGCAGGAGTTGCTGGTAATGTTGGAGGAGCTAATCCTGTAACTCAAGTTGGGAATAATTATGCTAAGCTGAGCAGAGATTACACCAGTTTGGGTGGAAAACCGTTTATGGGTTCGGAAGATGCCATAGAAGTAGAGAATTGGTTGTTGCATTGTAAGCGTATCTTTGCTGATTTGAGTTTAGATGATAAGCAGAAGAGAAGGTTGGCCTCTAAGCAGTTGCAAGGGTCAGCACTTCATTGGTGGAATAGTGTTACTACCGGAGTTAAGGAGGAAGAGTTGAAATGGGCTGAATTCAGAAGGAGATTTGAACAGAGGTTTCTATCTGAGGTTGCTAAGTCAGTGTTGATGAGAAAGTTTGTGGATCTTGTTCAGGGAGAAATGTCGATTATCGAGTATGCCACTAAGTTTGATGAGCTATCTCGATATGGGTATGCTACTATAGACAGTGACATCGAGATAAATGAGAGGTTCATTCGGGGATTGAGGCCTGAGCTTGCTAGGGCGACCTTGACACATATCTGTGATCCTTGTAATTTGGTTATGGAGATGGCAATTCGCCATGAGGAGACGCTTGATGTTTGTGCTAGAGAGAAGCCAGTTGAATCCTAGGTTCCTCAAGGAAAGAAGAGGAAGTTCTTTAAGAAGAAGGGAGCCCAGAAAGGGGATGCTACCATGAAGGCGAAGGCTGATTTTGTTTGCTACAAGTGTGACAAGAAGGGTCATTACACAAACGAGTGCTAGTTAGGAAAGGGAAAGAAGGCCACAGAGAAGAAGAATGTGAAGTGCTTCAACTATGACCAAGTTAGGCGGTATAAGAACTAGTGTCCAGAACAAGTTAGGGCGGACAAGGGAAATATCTTTGTTGTTGGAACATCAGCTAAGCTAACTGCAGCTGATAAAGGAAATACTGTGATGGAATGTACGTTTTTGATTCAGAGTATACCAGTTAGGATACTATTTGATACCGGTGCATCACTTTCATTTATATTCCAGTGTTTGGTTGATAGGTTATGCTTAGAAACCACGTACCCTGTTACTTCCTTAAGGGTTGCGAATCCAATAGGAGGGTATGCAACTCTGGGGATGAGATGTGACCAGTTAGAACTTGATTTGTTAAGTCATAAGTTTTCATGTAGTCTGTATGTTTTCATTGTCGTAGATTTCAGAATCATTTTGGGTATGGATTGGTTGAGCAAGTATGAGGCTATGATATTTTGCCAAGATGGGAAGATATCACTAAGACACCCTGATATTCATAACCGAATTATATTCTCAGTGGAGGATTCTGACTGGATTAGTTGTACTTTGTTAAGTATAATGGAAATGAGAGAAGAACTAAGTCAGGTTCGAGTAGCAAAAGAGTTTGCAGATGTCTTTGAGCCAGTCATGGGACTACCATCGAAACGAGCTATTGAGTTTCGAATAGATCTTATGCCAGGAGCTGAACCTATGAGTAGACCACCTAGCAGGATGACATCTACTGGATGAAGGAATTGAAGGTGCAGCTAGTGGATCTAGAAGGAAGGAATTTTATTAGACCAAGCAGTTTGCCTAGGCGAGCGGCTGCGGTATTTGTGAAGAAACCAGATGGTTCATTGAGGATGTGTATCGACTATCATAAGCTAAACGAGACGACGATCAAGAATAAGTGTCCTTTGTCGAGAATTGATGATCTATTTGATCAGTTATGTGGAGCCAGAGTGTTTTCCCAATTGGATTTGGCGATAGGTTTCCATCAGTTAAGGGTGGCAGAGGATAATATTTCTTTGACATCATTTCAGACAAGGTATGGTTCGTGTGAGTGGTTAGTAATGCCACTCGGGTTAATGAATGCACCTGCTATCTTCATGGATTTGATGAACCGAGTCTTCCGAGAGTGTTTGAATAGATTCATGTTGGTGTTTATAGATGATATTTTAGTATACTCTAAGGATGAAACAAAGCATGAAGATCATCTTAGAGTCGTGCTTGAGACGCTCAGGCAGCATCAGCTAAAGGCGAAGTTCTCCAAGTGTCATTTCTAGAAGAAAAAGGTTAAGTTTCTTGGTCATGTGGTTTCAAAGAAGGGGTTGTCAGTCGATCTAGATAAGATCGAAGCTGTTAATAATTGGAAGAGACCAGAGACGGTGACTGAGATTAGAAGTTTTCTTGGACTTGCTGGCTATTACCGGAGATTCATTAAGGATTTCTCGCGAATAACAGCGCCTTTGACTAAGCTAACCAGGAAGGAGGTGAAGTTTGTTTGGTCCGACAAATGTAAGGAAGCATTCCTTAAGCTAAAGCATTAGTTGACTAATGCACCAGTGTTAGCAGTTCCAGATGGAAACCAAGGGTTGGTGGTGTATACTGATGCATGTGGAACTGGATTTGGAGCTGTGTTGATGCAGAGTGATTGCCTACGCTTCACGACAGCTTAGACCGCATGAAGTGAGATATCCTACTCATGATTTGGAGTTGGCTGCAGTGATC
Source organism: Allium fistulosum (assembly GCA_030737815.1). Lineage (NCBI taxonomy): Eukaryota > Viridiplantae > Streptophyta > Magnoliopsida > Asparagales > Amaryllidaceae > Allium > Allium fistulosum. Next base: position 632,852,933 of record CM060908.1, on the reverse strand, counting down.
TTCGCATTGAAGTTTTTTAGGCATTATCTCTTAAGGAAGAGATTTGAGCTATACACATATCATAAGTCTTTAAGATACTTATTCTCTCAGAAGGAGTTGAATATGAGACAGCAGAGGTGGCTAGAGTTTTTGGCTGCTTATGATTTTGGTATGGAGTATACATCGAGGAAAGGTAATAAAGTAGCTGATGCTCTTAGCAGAAGACATCAGAATGTGGTGTTAGCTATCTTGGTAGAATGGAAGGATTTGGAAGCTTTGACTACCTGTAGTGTGCAGTTAAGATCGACTGCTAGTTCTAGTCAGAGTACTACCATGTTTTCCTGTTTAGAAGTTCGACCCATGTTGATCGAGAGAATTGCTTCTAAGTAGAAGGAGGATCCATTATTGGCCGAGAAGATCATAAGGCTTGAGATTGGAACTGAGGTCGATGATATGAAAGATATTCTTCTTTACATGAGAGGATGGTTGAGAAAGAAGGGATGATTATGTGTTACAGATGTTGAGGACTTGAGGAAAGACGTTTTTGGAGAATGTCATCGATCCAAGTTTACGATTCATCCTGGAGGGACCAAGATGTATCAAGATATGAAGAGGAGCATCTATTGGGAAGGTATAAAGAGGGACGTTGGCTTGTGGGTTAGGCAGTGTGTGAGCTGTCAACAAGTGAAAGCCGAACATCATAAGCCAAGTGGGTTGCTTTAACCTCTAGAGATTCCAGTTTGGAAATGGGATTCGATATCCATTGATTTTATAAACGGGTTGCCAAGGCCAAATAAAGAAAATGAAAGTATATGGGTTGTAGTGGACAGATTGACCAAGAGTGCCCATTTCATTCCAGTCAATTCAACCAGGACAGTACCTATTTTAGCTAAGTTGTTCATGAAGAACATAGTTATACTGCATGGAGTTCCTAGTAGCATACTCAGTGACAGAGATGCTTTGTTCATTAGCGAATTCTAGAAGGGTCTACAGGAGGTGTTAGGCACTAAGCTTAAGATAAGTACTGCATATCACCCACAGACGAATGGGAAGACAAAGAGAGTCAATAAGGTACTTGAAGATTTATCGAGAGCTTGTGTATTGGACTTTAGTGGATCTTGGGAAGAACACCTACATTTGGTTGAGTTCTCTCATAATAATAGTTATCAGACTAGTATAGGAATAGCGCCTTTTGAAGCTTTGTATGGAAGGCCATGCAAATCGCCAGCATGTTGGTTGGAAACAGTAGACAGAATGGTCTTAGGTCCAGATTTAGGTAGGGAGGCTTCAGAGAAGATTGAGTTAATCCGAGAAAGGATGAAGGAAACTCAATCCAAACAGAAGAGTTACGCAGATAATAGGCGTAAGGACCTAAAGTTCTCAGTTGGAGACAAGGTTTTCATTAAGGTATCACCGATAAAGGGTGTGGTATGGTTCGGAAACACAGGGAAACTGGCACCGAGGTATATTGGTCCATTCCAGATTATAGAGAAGAGTTGTCGAGCAATATGGCAGGTGTCCATAATGCATTTCATGTGTCTCATCTTCGAAAGTATATGCATGATCCAGAGACTACTATTCCTCTAACAAGGTTGGAAGATCTAGTAGTAGAGCCTAATTTGACTTTTGTTAGACAACCAGTTCGGTTTGTAGCGAGAGATGAGAAAAGAATGAGAACAAGACGGTCAAATTGGTGAAAGTTCAATGGAGCGACAACGAGAAGGACTGTACTTGGTAGACAGAGAACAAGATTCGAGATACTTATCCTGATCTACTTTGAGGGTATGTGTATATTAGATTTATATAGATAATTGCTAGTCAGGTAGACTAGAATTTTTTATAGGAGTCGTTACAGATGATTGATATGTTTAGTATATAGTCCTTACTGAATTTCGAGGATGAAATTCCTTAAGGAGAGGAGCCTGTAACACCGCTAATTTTAGATAACATTATTCAGGAGATTTAATTAGGAAAATTAAATAGAATAATGTAAATGTTAAATGATAAGGGGATTGAGATTTGAATAAATCTAATTATGGTTGTGTTCAATTAACTAATTAAATGGGCTAAAGAATGGTTTTTAAGTTAATTAATCTACATTAGGGTATAATGGGAATTAGCCGCACATAGCCATTTACCCTTATATATTCTCGTTCCTTACCATTTCATTTCCCATTCACGTCATTTTGAAAACAAAACAGAAACGTAAAAGAAGAGGAGCCAGCCATAATCAAAGAGAAAAGAGAAATCAAAGAAAAGCTAAGGATTAAAGCTAGGGGAATAAATCTCAATCTCAATACAATCTCCTTATCTTAATCAAGGTGAATAATAATGTATACCATCTCTATTTTGTTTTATAATCATATGTTTTCGGATTTAAGATTAAATTCGTTTTTATGATGATTTGGATGATGATATATGCTTGAATTACAGTTTGTTTGATTTAAACAAGAATGTTTAAATAAGAATATTTGCGATTTTAGGGCAAAACCGATTGATATTGATGATTAAACGCCATGGAAAAATTTTATGTTATGTAAAACATGATTTTGGAGTTGAGTTTTAATTTTGATAATTTTCCAGGCTATGGAAAGACTATTATGAACTTTTAAAGCAAAATATGGTTAATTGGACAGAAGAACCAGCTAGGTTGACCAAGGAGTGAATATAAATTAAGTTAACTCCTAAATGAGTAGAATTGCATCCAGGAGGTCAGGAAGACCAGATTATAGGATGCTAAAATGTTATAGGAAGATATTGGCAAGGGCCAATAATTTCTCGATAAGCCCATGAAAACTGCGTATAGGAACAGATATTGGTAGGGGCAATAGGTTCATAGTAAGCCAATGAAAACTATGTATAAATGAAGATGTCAGAAAGACATGTTCATAGTTAGCCCATGAAAAATATGATTTGATATTGGCAAGGGCCAATAGGTTTATAGTGAACCCATGAAAACTATATCCGGATTAAGATATTAACATATGTCAATAGGTTCCTAGTCATCCCATGAAAACTAGAATAAGAAGAAAAGATATTGGAGTTACCAATAGGTTCTAAGTTAACCCATGAAAACTAGGATAAGTGTAAAGATATTGGAGTTACCAATAGGTCCATATTGATCCCATGAAAACAATATAATTGGACAGGGAGTCCTTAAACATTTTACCGGTTATTAATCAGCCCATGAAAACTATTAGGTTAATAGTAACCCTAGAAACTATAACTTTGACAGATAGTCAAAATGAATGGGGATGGGTAATTCAGAATTGATTCATTTGTTTTACATATCATCATATCATATTATTTTGAGATGTTTTAACCATTGAGGATGCAGGAGTACAGTATATGGTTTTATAAAGTTTTAAGATACCGGTAAGGGGAAAATCTGTTCCGCTAAGCGGCATGGTCTCACTAGTTATCTCAATGGTTTAAGATGGTAGATTATTATTCATACCAGGCTTTATATCTGACGTGAAGTTTATGCTTTTCCCTTAAAATCTCGAGTACTCAATTGATTTTGAGTAGTTTGAGAGTTGAGGTTTTCAGGTACCTCTTAGACGAATAAGCTTCTGGAGGCGAGCCGGAAGCATGATAGCAATCTAGAGTTCTCTTTTATTTTGATTCCACTGTGTTGTTTGTAATGGAAAAGTTGTTAAATTTCTTGTATATACTCTGATCATCTAAGGGGGCATCTTCATATGTCGCTCTTGGCATATGTTGTAATAAATATATATATATATATATTTTCTCTGAACGTGGCTAACGATTATGGGATTATGTAATGAATTGGAAATGTTTTGAAATGGAATGTGATCTTGTTTGATGTTTTAATTTTTTTTTCATATTCATGTGTTTCTCTGTATCAGTGTATCTAACACTTCCGTATTTGGTCATCGATGATTAATAACTATGGGTGACTGTAGCGTCCATAGCCATTAGTTTTGGGCCTCCAATTAGGGGGATGTTACAGCATGTGAGATCATCTTGAAGTGCATATCATAGGGTATAGGCGAAAACTTCAAGAAATTTCTGAAGGAAAACATACAAGTACATATGATATTAGAACCTCCAGGAAACAACACAATCTCAAATGAAAAGTGCTCGAAACACAGCGGATCTGGGATAAAAGGTCAAATTAGGAAAGAAGGCATGGTCCTCCCATAAAAAATTAACTTGGTACCGACAACTTATGGTCGGTACTGAGAAGATTTTACAGCTTTGTGGGCTCAGTCCCCCTTCCTGCACACTTAGATCTGGATATGGACTTGATATCTCATGGGCCTCCGATTCTGCTAGACAGTTTCCCTATAAATACATACCCTATAGCAATTGGAGAAGGACTTTTAGCACATTATCTTCTTCATCTTCTATCTCTCCTCCATTATATTCACTAGGCAAGCAACTATGTGCTATTCTAGACCTTTAGATTAATAAAACCCTTGTACTAGTGATTCTAAAATCGATAATTAATAAAATATACAATGGATGTAGACTGGAGATTGCCGAACCACTTTAATACCCTTATTGTTCTAGATATTTTTAATATATACTCTACTAGATTTCTATATTTTTACAGGACTTTGGGTGTTGTGCCATTTTTGATATCAACAGTACCGGGTCTTGTACTAAGCCAAAATTTAGCCTCTAACTCCTAGAACTTCCCTCCCTTGTCAACCCAAGGCTCGACTCGAAGCGCTTCCCTATTTTTCCCAAGCAAGCCCAAAGCACAACTCAAACCATCTTCCATCGAGTTGATTTTTACTAGCTAGAATCAGGTCATGACAATCACTTTCCGCCAACCCAATTTTGATGCGACTTAAATCTTGGCCTCCTCCCTTGCTTCAAAACTCTTCCTCCAAGTTTCATCTGATTCCAACCACTTTTGCCTTTGATTTTCCAATTCGACAACCTCTTTCCTTACTACCTAAAAGCACTAGCATGCCATATCAAAGCATAGTAAACAAAACTGAAATATCATCCATATACATCTTCATACATGCAATTCGTCAAAACATGACAATCATACAAATTCTATCCTAGAACTAACTTTTATATTGGCATGCCAATATGATCAAAAAGGGTTGCAAAACCATTTAAAAACCATTTTAAATCATTTTAATTTCAGCCATAAACATGTATAAAATTGTGATTAAAGTTAGAAAACATTTTAGGATAAAAATCATGTTAAAACATCAATTTTAACTATATGGGCAATTATAGAGTAGTGAAGGTTCAAGAATCACTCACCAATTACCTAAATTGCCAATCTAATCACTAGATCTGAAAAGAACATAAAAGATTACGAATTCCAAGAACCAAAATGTTGAATCTAGGATCCCCTTTTGCTAATTACCCATCAAATGATGGATTTGGCTAAGATAAGTTCTTTTTAATGAAATTAAGGTTAATGGAGGTTTAAAACTATTCTGGCGAAGATGGAAAATAACTTGGAACAGTCTCATTAGTCTCCTTTTGGCTCTATTCCTGAAATGGGTTAGTGGGCTTAAGTGTGGGTTAGTCTAGTTACGCAATAATGTAGGCCAACAGCAACCAAAACTTAAAACAACCATAATTTTCAAACGATAAGCCTGTTTTACTATTAGGACCACAGAACGGATTGAGAAACCATCATCCTGAAGAAAAGGAGGTAGTTTCATACACTAAATCGGCTCCTAGCAAAGTTATAGTCCATGCAAGATTTTTGGGGTCAAAATGAACACGTAGAAATCCGATAAAAATCAAAGACATGGAAAATGTCCCTAAGAGTCATTTTCCAAAATCTTAGAGTCATACGACCTCATATGAACTAAATAAAAACATTTTACGATCATTTGATACATAAAATATAGGTCGTTACAACTTTGGAGGTGAATCTCAAAGGACCTAGGGTAATACAGATCTAGACAGCAAAGGACTGAAGTTGAATAAGGCAATTTTGCAGGTTCAGTAAGTGATTCGTTCCTTACAAGCAATATAATGCGTTGATATTATTGTAATAATTCTTTGCTCTTTAGAATTGAAATAATTAAGGATTAAACACGGGAATTAAAAGATTAAATCATTGGTTTCGGGTAGAGATTGGATTAAGAGTAAGCAAATTAGTCAAAACGAATACAATTACAACCAGAATGAAATTACCCTTAAAATATATGACATTGGACCCTTATATCAAAGTAAAGTTATAGTATAACATATTAGGAATGAAATAGAGTCATTTGAAGGCAAAACGAAGGAGGAATAACACGAAACAATGGCCAAATGATGAATGATGCAAAGGAAAACATGACCGATCGATCGGTCAATTCGTGACTGGTAGACTGGTCGGCCAATCGGTCAACTTTGTCAATCATGACTGGTAGACCAGTTGGAGCTTGATTGGGCTAAGTTGAACCTGGACCTAATCGAGCCGGATTGTATTTGAAGGAGGCTTCGTTTGTGGGATGTTGTGGAGTAAATTTTGAGATGATTACGATGCTACGAAGCCAAGGTAAAGTACATGGATGTTGATTGTTGTGTAGAGGTTATATTGGAATATTTGGTTAGTGATGGAGTTATTCGATATCGATATGATCGTGTACGAATCCGGTAATGCAACTTGGCAAGACCAGGATGCAAACCAGTAAGGCAAGTAGGAAGGTCTAAGGCTCTTATAGCATATGAGGTGGGTCCAGGAGGAGTGGATGTTAAGCGGTCTTTTAGCGTATGAGGAGGATCCTAGATGTGTGTCCATTTGTGTATAAAGTGTGGACATAAGTGCTCCTGTAACGACCCTTGTTTTATTGGAGGATCGTAAAATATTTCTATTTATTTCAGATGAAGTATATGACTCTAAAATTTTGAGAAGTGACTCTTAGGACATTTTCCACATCTATGATTTTTGCCGAATTTCCACATGAGCATTTTAACCCTAAAAATCTTGTTTGGCCTATAACTTTTGATAGGAGTTATGGTCCCAAATGTAACGGCCTGCTTTTTCGACCCTTGAAAGATGGCACTCAAAACATCCATGGTATTCAAATGTCGGGAATCCAAGTGCTGGAAAGGTAGATTGTTAGGGTAAAAAGAAAAGGAACAGGGAAAAATAGAATCTTATAATGGAACCACAATGTATAATATAACAAAGACAGTAAAAGCTTTCACTCTAAGATGCATGATATATCAGAGTTAAAAATGAAGCTCATCAGCCTGGACAGTTATAACTTTGACCTTACAATTGCTGATAGGTAAATGTCTTATAATACAACGGAAATAAAAAAGATCTCTGGCAAGTGAACCTCTAGCTCTACTCCATGAGCTTCATGGTCAACCAACAACAGCCTGGAAAAATACTCGATCTGACCCAGGCACTATAATAAAATAACACTCGGATCAGCCTGGAAAACCAGCGTGAGAAAACTCAAGAAATATGATGAACATATAATAATTTTGCGAGACCACACCGCTAAACATGGAATGGATTTTTACCATACAAAAACAACATTCACACATGAAAGAATGGAAATAAACTAGAAGAAAATGCAAACTTGAAAGAATGGACATAAACAAGATCAAACTCCAAACTTAAAGAATGGACATAAATAATTAAACATCTAGAAGAGCTTCAGGCTCTTCTCAATGCAATTAAGAAAACAATTCAAAGGTTTAAATGAAAAACAAGGAAAGGGAAATTTTTCCAACAATGACTAGGAAGGTGCACCCCTTTACCGAAAGTATACCTCTAGAAATATACTTAAGAACTATGATGGCTCTCGGAAAATGTACAAACCGGATCTTGCCAACCTTATCGAGTATCTGAGTATTTCACATCTCTACACGCATACAACCAAATCCAATCTATAGTAGGTGTGAATATATCCTAATGGGAGCAACCCTACATAGCTTGGCATCCACTCGCGCTTTGGTTTTAGTCGTTTCCAACAAAGGATATCAACATTCAAAATGAGCAACAAATAGTCTTAGATTGATGAAACACAAAAGATAACAGAATCGATAGTCAGTAAATCAACTATCGAGAATAATCAAAATGATCATATATGGAAATTAAATTTCTTATCCTTATCACTACTCGTAGATTTCAAACTTGTACTATCCCTCGGTTGAAAATGAAGCCGGACTAGTTAAGATAGTGTTACCTCTATGCTTTGCCTTGATGATATTTTTAACCTTTGAGATAGAAACAAGTTTCCATACCTTGATGTTTAGTGCAAAGAATTTGACTAAGTCATTTCCATATAAGCAATATCTTTACAAAAATTAAATTTCTAATACTTTCCATAACCAAATCAAACTTTTAAACTTATAAAAATCGCATTTATGCTTGGTTTTTCACATCACAAATATTAACTTCAAACCGCTTTATTAAAGTTATTAGTTTGCATTAAATCTCATTTTAAAATGATTAGTTAACTTTAAACATCATTATTAAAATGATTAATTAACTTTAGGCATCATTATTAAAATGATTAATTAAAACAATTTATTATTAATATCTCAAAATAACCTTTTATTTTAAGATAAAATAGTAATTTAAAATATATTTAAAACCCCAAATTCCTTCCAAATACTTATAAAATCTTTGTGAACCTATTTAAAAAGGATTTACAAAATATTTAAAGTGAAAAAATTTTATAATTTAAACAATATCAATTTTCCTAAAAGATAATAAATCAAATTTATAATCTTTTTTTGTAAATTTAAAACAACATTAATTATCCTGAAAGATAATTAATCAAATTTATAATCTTCTTTTTTAATTTAAAACAAAATTAATTATCCGGAAAGGCAATTAAATAAATTTTAATCTTTTTGTAAATTTAAACAACACTTATCCTCTATTTCAAAATTCTCAAAAATACTTGAAAATATAGTTTAATCAACTTTCAAAGTGTAAAAATGCAAACATTTATTTTGTAAAAATACAAGCACAAGTTTAACACGCACAATAAAGGGATGATATTTCAGAAGTGACAGTATAGCGATAATCGCTATAACGACACTTACACAATCAAACGGTATATCATAAATATTTCAACCAAACATCAATATAAACAAGATAATAATATAAGTAAGAAGCATATAACAGTAAATTAATAATGGAGAGAAACCCGTTATGGTCTCCCTATAAAAGTCCCCTGCAAAACAATGGTTATTTATGAAATTCGCTTTTCAAGTGGAAATTCAATTCTAAACAACCAATTAAATAATAATAGCAAACATATTATTATTAACCATTAGCAATCAATAACTAACATATCATTTATTAATTAATCCACATATTAATTAACTTAGAAAATAATCCTTTTACTTTGCAAGCATAGAACAATGATTTATTCTGCTCGATGGATGTCTGAAATAGTATATTCAATTTAATTATAGTAGAACGATGTTTTATTCTACTAAATAGATATCTAAAATAGTCTATTCAATTTAGTTAGGGCAGAATGGTGTTTTATTCTGCTAAATAGATATCACAAACAAAGTATTACTAATTTAACTACATTAACGTAAATAAATTAAATCACTACATTTTTATCATTAATTTATACTTCATTAAAACTATCAACTATGCTCCAAGCATTCAACAACAATCTATAGCAACACGAATATCATATAGTTTATTTAGAGTTAAGTAAACTCATCGAAATTCTAGTTCACGTTTTCGCATTCTGGTTTGATCTAAAATAGTATGGTATTCGATTTTAGCTCAAACTTCTACTAGCTCTAAATTCAACGAGTCTAACTCCAATGCATAAATAACATCTATACAAGTTCAATGCAAAAGACCGCGTCCAAATCCAACTTCGTATGGAAGAGTTATTCAATTTATAAGATCTCGGATTAAATAACTAATAAAATCAACTAAATTACATAATTAAGTTAATTACCCCACACAAACTCCATCTCCCCCCTTTTAATTACTTCATATACATGTGCATAGAGATGCACTCTCAAACCCAACATGCGGAATACTTCCATCATTAATTTCTCCTTCATCTCTCGATGAAATCAAGATCCATCGATTCGTACAAAGTCCACTACGCGAGCTTTACACATCCATCACCATGAATCAAAGCTTGACTCAACATATGAAATCACGACCTGACAAGGTTTTGGTGTGACCTGGTAATGTCGCACTCCTCCAAAAAGCATCGCACCCTCCAAAATCATCACCACCAAAGCCCCTCGCCAAGAAAAGTACAACATTAATCTTGCCTACGCTTAATGACGCCTCAAACTCCGGCAAAATGGAACTCTAATTTAGGACATCAACCATAGACCATGACCAACTCGAGTGCACACTACAACACACACATGTATTTGTACATCTAGATAATACAAACTCAATGATCCTTGTTTTGCTAATTTTTGTTAAGTAAATGATTTTATTTTGATTTTAGAAGGTGGATTGTTGATTTTCTTTCTTTGTTTTAGCTTACTAGAAAAAGAAAAAGAAAAGAGAAAAAAGGAATGAGGAATAGTCAAGTGGGTTAAATAATATATGTATGGAGTGTGGCTTATTATGCCAATTCAACATCTCGCTACACAGAATTCCATTCGCGTATGAACAACGGACGACAAAACAAAAATATGGTCCAACACAAAAATGCAACACAATCACAAAACATCAATAATATACGATGGTTATCTTATTCAATAAAATCACAGAAATAACATCATTTACCGTAAAATATGTCAAACGACAAATTCAAATATTTTCCAAACTAAAAGTTATGGAAAAATCCTATAATTTAAATTAAAAATACGTTATTAGAAATAAAGTCGTTTTATTAACGATTGATTTTCTTTTTATTTATTCGAACTATTTATTATTGTAAATAAATTTACAAAATGGGTTCACCATTATTATTTATAAATTAAAAGGAGTTGAATAAGGTTATTTAATCCATTTAATTAATATTTTAATTCATAATTCAAACATTAAATAATCCCTATATTTGAATATGAGTTATTTGAATTTTAAAACACCAATTATTTAAAAATTAATTAAATATTCAAAATTCAAAACGATAAAATTTCGGGATGTTACACTCACCCTCCCCCATTAAAAGAGTTTCATCCCCGAGATTCCCAAAGGAAGAAAATGTCCTATCACCCTTAGGCTTTAAAAACTTATTAATTAGAATGAGTTATCAAACTTTTAAAGTCCCTTATGTTACAAAAAATTTCAACAGCACCACACTTGCGCGGCTGATCCGAAAAAACTACAACTCACCACAACTTGCCCAATCAACAAAGAAAACAAATGCCAAGTGGCCTCCCATATATGGGACATAAAATCACCGGTTAAAATACCAATTTTAAATCTACTACATACCTCTTTTGCATTTGTTTTTTATTTTTGCAAGCAACTTACTATCTCGATAGGATTGTATGTGCATAAGAAATCAAATAGTAATCTATTGCATCCCTGTACCTATCTTGTATTTATATAATCCAAAAAGAATCATCCTGACACAAGAGCAATATACTAGCTATTTCTACCATAAGCAAAATCAGAAATATAACAACCATATGCAACAAAAGTACAGAGAATACTGTAAATCCAATCTTTTTAAAAGAAAAATTTAGAACTAAATGTTTGAGAGTTTATATTCAAAATATATTTCCAAATTCTTCGAAAGACAAACAAATCAAAACCAAAATCAATTATAACAAGGAGGGGCTCCTCCTACCGAAGCCAGGTATAACTCTAGAATCAAAACAGCAAGGAGTATCCAGTGGTATTCTGATTCCTCCTAAAACAATAGATATAGTAAACAAACATACATGATGAGTCTTCCAAATCAGAAAACTTCTAATCGCCCAGCTTTAGTCATAACCAAAATATTTGAAAAATCACTTCACAAAAACTTTTTCAAATATTCTAAAATAATATTACTTCGCTAATACTTTCAAAATAATAATAATATTATTATTTCACAAATTCGTTCAAAATCACTTTTTTAAAAGCACTGGGATTTAAGTCCTAACAAACAACAACATTATAAACCATAGTCTACAAAATCGCACTATCAATCAAACCAAATTCCATAAAGGAATAAACTAACACTTAATATTATTTAAATGTTAAATGACTAACAAACAAGATTAAGAATTTTGCTTAGGTTCACAAATTTCTCAATCGTCCAAGGATATAAATAATTTCCTAATCATCTCATGATGCTCATCAGCCTTTGGTTATTGCTCAGAAGATTATCTAAGCCACCTTAGAACTAAATTGAAAGTCACTCCCCAAACTCTCCTAAACCACACAACAAGGCATATTAATATACTTAAACCCGTAAGATGTACGTAAATCATCCGTACGCAATATATGATCCGACCGCTTGCTCGGATACATAAACTTTACTTCTAAACTAGTATCGCTCACTCGACCACCCTCGTGCGGACTCCAATCAGTTCCCTTGATTAGAAACCTTTGTTCTCCTTACATAGCCATATGTTATGATAAAAACCATAATATCATATCAAGAATCCAAATCAAGTGTTCGCTGACAAGAATCAGGTGAGAAACCCTTTTTCGGACTGGTGCGAATCACCCTAAAGTTTTGTATTCAAATCCTAGATCCAAAATTCGTGCAAATAAAATAATTTGCGTACAACTTACATACTTAATTTTATTGGTTTCTTAACTACGCCAAATCTTTTTCTAAATCACTTTCATTTTTCATTTCTAGTATTTCATTCAATACTAAAATTATTTATGAATTATTTCACAAATTTCCACTTAAGTTTATAAACATTTTAAAGACACAACTTTATAAAACATTAAATTAAAAACTTACACTGCTTTTATTTACTTGCATAATACTCTTCTACATCCTAAGTGTATTTACAAAATGTCAATTTTATTTATTTATTTATTTTTACTCTATATTTTCAAAATTCAAATGGAGGCCCAAACAAAATATGGGTCTTAAAACCGAGTCAACTACTCCGACCTCTTTATTTATCCGGTCCGATAAGTAGCTAAGAAGAGCTTGATGCTGGTATACAAACTCAGGCTTAGAGTTTACTTTCCTTAGACATCCCTAAGGTGAAGACATTTATTTAGTCAGCCTAATAACACCAAATAGTTTAGACAACTTAGATGATTAAAAAAACCATGGTTTTAATAAAACATTGCTTATTAAAACATTTCTATCCAATTTAACCATTTAAAAACTTGAGTTAAATTATATCTTTTCTATCCAAGTGTTTTAAAATTTCATTTATCAAATTATTTATCAAAATATCTTTATATCTTAAATCAATTTCCTTTAAAGAAACTTAAGAACTGAATACCCAGTTTTTATTTCAAAACCCTTTTTGAAATCATGCTACGTATATTCCTATATATAAAATAACTTTAATAATTTATTCACTAACACTCATTTTGGGTTCGTTTAGATTTGAACTCATTTTGATAGCACAATGATAAAAAGAATAATTTACAGAGTGCACTACAACATTCGCCTAAGCATATATTCGATCGTCACTTAGAAGATTATTCAGATTACCACAAAACTAATCGAGATGTTTCCCCTGAACTATCCAAAGAAAATGTATCTTTATACAAAAAATCTCTTTGAAATATTTATTCTCATGAATACCTCTAAGCAATACAACTGTTACTTTTCCCAAAATCCTTTCGAAATCAATATCAAGCAATACCTGGATTTAAATTCTCAAAAACTCTTTATGCTTATAAAACACCCTACTCATATAAAACCCTTAATTTATCTAATATTATGATAACTACCTTTTATCATAATAAACTGGTTTTAAAACACGTTTTATAAACCAAATTTATATAAAATTGCCTTTATGTAAAATCATCTCATATAATAATAATTCTCTTTTATTATAATAAAATTATTTTAAATATCTATACTCTATATGCCTTATCTTTCCATTTAGATTACACGAAACAACTTTTTTTAAAAGTTTACTTTTGATTCAACATTATGAAAAGATAACTTTTAACTTAACATTTTCTCCGAACACCATATAGTCAAATTGTGAAACTTAATTCACAAAGGGTTCGTTTTTAATGTACCCGTAATTATCAAAATAATAAATGCCCATAAACTGGTCGAGCATAAATCAACATTCAACAAATAATAGTCAATGCTTCTAAACTATCCGAGCATGACAAATCAAACAATATGGATAATAAACAAATATTATCATTAACAAAAAAACACCAAAATAACTATATAACTTTGAAAATATTTACTTTATATATATAATTTATATAATCCTAGGTAAAATATTTCGTTTACCAAATTTTCAAAAATCAATATCGTGTCTATTTTCCTTGCTTTAGTGTTTAGAAATCCCTATCGATTCTACGGCGTCCCACGTCTCGACCAGAATTCATAAACCACTCAACAGACCAATTTACATAATACATTTTTTATAGCAATAACAAATACACTCTCGTGTAGATATATACTCTCAACTCATTCTAGGGTGTCACATACCCTATTTCAAGTGATTCATACCCTATCAAAGCCAAGGTTCTCACTTAACCTTCAGCTCTGGTACCATTTTGTAACGACCCGCCTTTTCTACCCTCAATAGTCGGCACTCAATACATCTATGGTAGTCAAATGTCGAGCATCCAAGTGCGGGAAAGGCATGTTGTTATGGTAAAAAGAAAAAGAATAGGTAAAAACAGAATCTAACGGCGGAACGACAATATATAATATAATAAAGACAGCAAAAGCTGTCACTCTAAGATATATGGTATATAGAGTTAAAAACAAATCTCATCAACTTGGATAGTTATAACTTCATAACCTTACAATTGCTGATGGGTATAAATATAATAATACAGTAGAAAAAAAATTCTATGGCTGGTGAATCTACAGCTCTACTCCATGAGCTTTATGTCCAACCAACGACAACCTGGAAAAATACACAGTATGGCCCATGCATTATAATAAAATAACATCCGGATCAGTCTGGAAAACTAGCATGAGAAAACTCACGAAATATGGTAAACATATAATAATTCTACGAGACTAAGCCGCTAAATACGGAACGGGTTTTTACCTTATAAGAATAACATCCATACATGAAAGAATGGAAATAAATTAAAACAAAACCCAAATTTTAAAGAATGGAGATAAACGGGATCAAAATCAAAACTTAAAGAATGCACATGAATAATTAAACATCGAGAAGAGCTCCGGACTCTTCTCGATGCAATAAAGAAAACATATTAAAGGTTTGAATCAAAAGCAAGGAAAGGGAAATTTTTCTAACAATGACTAGGAGGATGCTCCCCCTTGCCGAAAGTATACCTTTAGAAATATACTTGTGAACTACGATGGCTCTCGTAAAATGTACAAGCTAGAACCCACCAACCTTACCGAGTACCCGAGTATTTCACATCTCCATGCGCATATAATCGAATCCAATCAAGAGTAGGTGTGAATATACCCTAATAGGACAACCCCACATAGCTTCACGTCTACTCGCGTTTTGGTTTTAGTCATTTCCGACAAAGGATATCAACACTCAAAATGAGCAACAAATCATCTTAGATTGACGAAACACAATAGTGGAATCGATAGTCAATAAACCAACTATCAGGAATAATAAAAAAGATTGTATATGGAAATTAAATTTCTTCTCCTTATCACCACTAGCCGATTTCAAACTTGTACTACCCCTAGGTTAAAAATGAAACCGAGGCAGTTAAGATAGTGTTACCTTTATGCATTGCCTTAACGACATTTTTAACCTTTCAGGTAGAAACGAGTTTCCATACCTCAACGTTTAGTGCTACAGAAATTAAATTTCTTATACTTTCCATAACCGAATCAAACTTTTAAACATTTAAAAACCGAACTTGTGCTTGGTTTTATACATCACAAATATTAACTTTAAAAAGCTTTATTAAAGTTATTAATTTACTTTAGAACTCATTATCAAAATGATTAATTAACTTTGAACATCATTATTAAAATGATTAATTAATTTTAAACATCATTATTAAAATGATTGATTGAAACAATTTATTATTAATAATATCACAAAATAACCTTTCACTTTGGGATAAAATAATAATTTAAAAATATTTAAAACCCCAAATTCCTTCCAAATACTTATAAAATCTTTATGAACCCATTAGAAAAGAACTTACAGAATATTTAAAGTAAATAACCCTATATAATTTAAAACAACATCAATTATACCGAAGGATAATAAATCAAATTTATAATCTTTTTTTGTAAATTTAAAACAACATTAATTATCCTGAAAGATAATTAATTAAATTTATAATCTTCGTTTTTAATTTAAAACAACATAATTATCCGAAAAGACCATTGATTAAATTTATAATCTTTTTATAAATTTGAACAACATTAATTATCTTGGAAAGATAATTAGTCAAATTTAAAACTTCTTTTATAAATTTTAAACAACACTTATCCTTTATTTCAAAATTTTCAAAAATACTTGAAAATATAGTTTAATCAACTTTCAAAGTGTAAAAACGCAAACATTTATTTTGTAAAAATACAAGCACAGTTCAACACACACAATAAAGGGATGATATTTCAGAAGTGACAGTATAACAATAATCTCTATAAGGACACTTACACAATCAAACAGTATATCATAAATATTTCAACCAAACATCAATATAAACAAGATAATAATATAAGTAAGAAGCATATAACAGTAAATTAATAATGGAGAGAAACCCCTTAGGGTGAAAAATAATGGTTATTTATGCAATCAACTTTTCAAGCAGGTATTCAAATCCAAATAACCAATCAAACAACAATATCAAATATATATATTGTTATTAACTATTAGCAATCAATAGCTAACATATCATTTACCACATCTTAATTAACTTAGAAAATAATCTTTTTACTTTGCAAGCATAAAGCGGTGATTTATTCTACTCGATGGATGGCCAAAATAATATATTCAATTTATTATAGTAGAACGATGTTTTATTCTGCTAAATAGATGTCCAAAATAGTCTATTCAATTTAGTTATAACAAATAGTGTTTTATTCGGCTAAATAGGTATCACAAACGAAGTATAACTAATTTAACTATATTAAATGTAATTAAATTAAATCACTATAGTTTAATATTTTTATAAGTAATTTATACTTCACTAAAACTATCAACTATGCTTCAAGCATTCAACAATAATCTATAGCAACACATATATCATATAGTTTATTTAGAGGTGAGGTAAACTCACCGAAATTCCAGTTAACGCTTTCCAATTCCGGTTGGATCTAAAATCGAATTGTGTTCGATTTTAGCTCAAAATTCTACTAGCTCCAAATTCAACGGATCCAACTCCAACCCATAGATAACATCGATACAAGTCTAATGCAAAAGACCGCATCCAAGTCTCACCTCATATGGAAGAGTTATTTAATTTATAAAATCTCGGTTTAAATAACTTAATTAAATCAACTTAATTACATAATTAAGTTAATTTCCCCACAGAAACTCCTTCTTCCTCCCTTTTAATTACGTACTGTACATATGCACAGAGATGCACACTAAAACCCAACATGCCGAATTCTTCCATCATCAATTACTCCTCCAACTCTCGATCAAATCAAGACCATCGATTCATACAAAATCCACTACGCGAGCTCTACACATCCATCACCATGAATCAAAGCTCAACTCATATGTGAAATCATGACCTGACAAAGTCTTGGTACGACTTGGTAATGTCGCACTCCTCAAGAGAGCATCGCACCCTCCAAAATCATCACCAGCGAAGCCCCTCGCCAAAAGAAGTACAATGCTAATCCCACCTATGCTTAACGATGCCTTGAACTCAAGCAAAATGGAACCCTAATTTCGAACACCAATAGTAGACCATGACCAACTTGAGCTCCCACTACAACACACATATGTATTTGTAGATCTAGACAATACACATTCAAATATCCTTGTTTTGCAAATTTTTATTGTGTAAATGATTTTGTTTTGATTTTAGAAGGTGGACTGTTGATTTTCTTCCTTTGTTTTAGCTTACTAGAAAAGATAAAAAGAAAAGAGAAAAAAGGAATGAGGAATAGTCAAGTGGGTTGAATAACCTAAGTATGGAGTTTGGTTTATTATGCCATTTCCGGCATCTCACTACATAGAGTTCCGTTGGCGTACGAACCGTGAATAACAAAACAAAAATATGGTCGAGCATAAAAATGCGACATGACCACAATACAATAATAATATACACTGGTTATCTTATTTTGTAAAATCACATAAATACCATCGTTTGTTGTAAGACACATCAAATGACAAATTTAAATATTTTCCAAATTAAAAATTATGGAAAAATCCTATAATTTAAATTAAAAATACATCTTTAAAAATCAAGTCGTTTAATTAACAGTTGATTTTCTTTTTATTTATTCAAACTATTTATTATTGTAAATAAATGGGTTCACCATTATTATTTATAAATTAAAAGGAGTTAAATAAGGTTATTTAATCCATTTAATTTATATTTTAATTCACAAATCAAACATTTAAATAATCCTAATATTTGAATATAAGTTATTTAGATTTTTAAACACCAATTATTTAAATATTTAAAAATTAATTAAATATCCAAAATTCAAAACGATAAAATTCTGGATGTTACGCCAAACCACTTCCGTTGCTTTAGGATAATGGTTTCAAATTTCATATAGTGTTCTTAATAGAAAAACTAACATACCTTTTGAAAGTTATAGTTGTTTTAAGTTTTGATTGCTATTGGACTGTTTTAGTAGGTAACTAACTAAGCCCATGCTTAAGCCCACTAACCCATCTAGAAAATTGTGCTAAGGGGAGGCTGTAGGAACTGATCTATGTCATTATCATCTTCTCCAAAATAGCTCTAAACCTGTGTAGTTAAAGCGCTCGGTGGATTCAATGCGGTAGAGGTGCAAAAAGTCATAGCGGGGATGTAGCGAAGATATAGCGGGATATATCAGATTACTCTAAAATAGCATATAAATACCATACTTGTTGTTTTTACAAATATATAGATAGTAATTATGTGAAAAATTAACATTCAATTGAATTATAATTAATACAAAAATAATTTTAAATAAAAATATGTGCAAATGTATTGTAAATGAACGTAAAACTGTTATATAACTTAATTTAATTTAGTAGAATATTAGAGTATTATCATTTCTAAACATATATAAAAAATTCAATGAAATTAATTAATTTCATAATTTTTATAGCGTATAAATATCATTTTCAATCCAATTTTTTAATAGAAGATATAGCGGAAATAGCGGAATATAGCGAAAATAACGGGATATAGCGGAAATAGCGGGGATTAAAGCGGAAAGGCTATATGTTGGGGATATATGGAAAAATCGTAGCGGTAGGAATCCACTATAAGATATATCGAAGTTATAGCGGGGTTATAGCGGGGCATTAACTGCACAGCTCTAAACCTCTATTAACCCTAATTTCATCAAAAATTCTATCTTTTCGATACTAATCTTAGCCAAATCATCAATTAGATGGGTGATTAGTGTATAGACTCTTGAGATTATCATTTTGGTTGATTTGCATTCCTCTTCCTTGCTATCCACTTCTGATCTAAGAAGAGAATTGGTATTTTGGGTATTTTGTTGAGTGGTTCTTAACCTCCCACTCTACTGTGCATGTTTATATAGTTAGAATTAGTGTTTTTAGCATGATTTTGTTCCTAAAATGTTTTCTAACTTTAATCACATTATAATATATGTTTATGGTCAAAATCTAAAGGTTTTAATATGGTTTTACAACTCGTTTTTTGTATATTCATATGCTAGTGTAAAAGTTAGATTTAGATTATGATTTGTTCGATTATCATGTTCTTATGTATTACATGTATAAATGGATGTATATGTTTGATATTACATGTTTGTATGTTGTATTTTGATATGTTTTGCTAGTGCTTTTAGGTAGTTAGGAAAGGAGTGGTCGAATTGGCAAATTGAAGGCAAAGATGGTAGGAATTGGTTGAAACTCGAAGGAGGGGTTCTAAAGCATGGGTGGAGTCCATGATTCTAATCACACCAAAATTGGAGCTAAGGAAAGGACCGGTACCGAAAGCTTCGGATTGGTACTGAGTGCTTTTGGTTGATGGAAAATGCTCGGTGGATGTTTGGTTCTTCAAGTCAAGGCTAGGGGTGATGAGTGAAGGTCAAGTGCAATAATTTGGGTAAGTATTGGACTTCACACCGAGAGCTTTGGAAGGCATGGAAATGAGAGGTTTGGAGTTTGTACTAAGTGCTTTGGAGTTGATGCTGAGAGCTTTGGTGGAAAGTGGTTGGAGTCCAAGCACTTGGAAGATGGAGCACTAGAAGAAGGGGAAGAAAGTTAGCCAAAATTGGCTAAGTACCCAACTTGGTATCAAAGCTTTTCGTCGGCATAGAGAGGTTTATTTTGGTGGAGTTTGGTGGAATCCCTAGGGGGTGAAGCAAGGACTCTAAAGGTTGTGTTGGAGGTGTTTGTTTGTTCGGTTAGGGTTTAATTGCGATGTAGTAGCACGATGATAGCTTTGGGACTTCGGTGATGGCAACTCGATGGTGAATGGAGTTAGGATCCGATGATGGCGGCTCGATGTTGAAAGGAGTCACGAGAATGTTTTTCCACAAAGGGCGGGTTCTAGGAAGGGTGACACATGGGTAGAACGTGGGAATGGTTCTATCGTGAAATAGAGGAATGTGGAATGGTTCTATCATGGAATGGAGGAATGTGGAATGATTCCTCAAGAATAATGGAGATTATGTGGAGCAAGGAAGAGGCTCAGATATGCATGCTAAGTGATCATTGATACTCAGAGTATTTTCTGTTTTACTCAAAGCAGGGGTATTGTGAGTGCACTCATAAGTACTTTTTTGGCTACCCCAAATCAGTTGTTTGGATCCGTATACCCTGGGCCATAGGAAATGGTCTAGTATCAACTTCTGGCTAAAGACAAGTACACTGAAAACCAAGATTCCCATTAGTTCCTGGCATAGGAAAGCCCATACGAGTTATAAAATATCTAGAGCACATCGAGTGATAGTGAGGATTGTTTGATGGATTGTATGGTTGCTTTGGTTGTTTTCTTATATAGTCCATCACTCTAGGGATGTCATTGGAGATCGGTATTGGGGATAGGGATACCTGGACACCCATCATCATACTTGGTTTGCAATATACCTTTACTATATTCATAGAGTAGCATATAATGTTTGTTATGTGCTAACTCTTTGGTTGTAGGGATATGTCAGGTATGGTTCGTATACACGTGTTCCTTACTATATCGATTTGTATAGTATTTTGAGATTCATTTGTCACTCACACTGGAGTGTTTTCTAACTCGAGGTATTATGCTTTACTTCTTATTATCTCGGGTACTTTTATATAAAGAGACTAGATAGTAGGTCTAGGTGCAATGCAGTAATTGTGCAAAGGATGAGTTGGATGTAGTTGACTCGTATTATATATGGATTTCTATGTTGGTTCCACTGTGCAACACTATGGAGCCTTGATGGTGCTTGGTTATTACTATTATTTAGAGACAGCCATTTGCGTTTATTTATGTTTGTATAAACCTATTACTTGATGTATAACTCTATGAATCTGTACTTTGATATTTGGATCACTTAGTTATTACCGTCTCTCATGTTTTATATCTATGATCCATAGTATATTTTATTTCATACGTTGTGAGATATATGGTAGGTTCTGTGATGTTTTACTTCATTTTCAACCCTTAATGATCGTCTTATATCGGTCGGGCACGTTCACAGCGCATTATTTAGTTATATTGGGTGTTGGTGGTATAGAACGGTTATCACATTAGGTATTAGAGTTTAGGTTACACGATTAGGTATTAGAGCTTAGGTACATAGTTTTCTTTTTAGAGATTGATCATTCTTGTTATAGATTGAGATTGAGCCGGCAAACAAGAAACACTATGAGGAACTCCATCTCTTGAGTTGAGAAAGGAACAGGTTTGGGACTGCTAACCCTGACTTGTAGTCTATGTTTAATGCAATGATGGCGAACATGCTTAAGAATGCCCAAGCGGTCGCTCCAAATGTTGTTGTTGGTGGTGGTCCTCAAGTGTAGGTGCCAAGGCTGACATTGCCAAGCTATGCTTTACCTTGGGAGGAAAGCTATTCCTTGGAACATAGTTAGCCAATGAAGTGCATGATTGGTTAGACACCTACGAGCGCATTTTTGTGACATGGAAGTAGATGATGCCATGAAAAGGAAGCGAGCCTCCAAACAGCTTCAAGGGCGGGTCATGAACTAGTGGAATGCCATTACTATTGCTACACCTGAGGATCAGTTCACTTGGGGCAAGTTCAAGGCTAGGTTTGAGGAGCAGTTCATTCCGGTTGCTCAGAAGTCGGTGTTATTCATGAGATTTGCTGATTTGAAGCAAGGAGATATGTATGTCTTCGAGTATATTGCTGAGTTCGATGCTTTGTCAAAGTACAGGATGTCTTTCATCAACACTCCGTTGAGGAAGAATGAAAAATTTATTATGGGTTTGGACGACTATTTAGAAGAGAAGTTAGCGAGTCACATCGATGTGCCTTTCGAGAGACTTGTCGAGAAATCTCTTTGCCGGGAGAGTTTATACCCTAAGTGCAAATCAGCCCTTGTCGCTAAGAAAAAGCCGAAATCGCAACAAAGCATTGGAGGCAAGAAGAAATGAAACAAAAAGGAGGAAGAAGACTCAAGGAAAGAATGCTCAGAAGAAAGGTAAATGGGAGCCCGTTTGTTTTGGTTGTGGAGATAAGGAACATTTAATTAGAGATTGCAAAGCCGATGTGAAGAAGAAGTGGTATAAACGTGGCAAGTTTCGACATATGCAAAAAAGTTGTCCAGACCAGCACAACAGAAGCAAGTTGTAAAAGAATATACTTTGGACGCTATTCCGACTTCGTCGAGTGCTCGTTCGGCAAAACAGAAGGGTAAGTGAATTGTTATTCAAGGTATGCTTTCGATTTATGATGTTCCCATGCATGTTTTATTCGATATCGAGGCTTCACATTCCTTCGTATTTAGTGACCTAGTAGTTAGATTGTGATTGAAACCCGAAATAGTTGATCCAACCTTTGATTGTAATAAACCTTGTTGGAGGCTCCACCAACCTATGTATGTTTTTCATGGTTTGGTCTTATCGAGTCATGGATGCTCTTTTGTTTGTGATTTCCTTGGGTTCGGGAATATCTTAGGGATGGATTGGCTAAGTATGTGGTAGTAGTGGATTGTGAGAAGCTGTTGGTGACGATCGGGGCTGTGGATGAGCGGACGGTAGTGATTGGCTGCCTGCAGGAGGATGGGGTCATGGATAGCTTTCTATATTCTATCGAGGTTCCACAGGATGGGTTGTTATCTATAACTATCGTTAGAGAGTATCCGGATGTGTTTGAGGAGGTGACTTGATTACCGTCGCATCGAGAGATTGAGTTTTGTATAGATTTAGTGAAGGATGGCAGACCGATAGTTATTCCTTTCAGGCTTGTGGCCTCCAGAGAGCAAAAGGAGTTGGAGGTGCAAGTAAATGACTTGTTGAAGAGGGGGTTCATTCATAGGAGTATATTTGAGTGGGGTGTACCTTTACTATTTGCCACTAAGGCAGACGGCTCTCTAAGATTGTATGTAGATTACCGTGAGATGAATAAGGTAAAGAAGAAGAATAAGTATCCGCTCCCACGTATTGATGACTTGTTCGATCAGCTCTATTGTGCGAAGGTGTTATCCCAATTGGATTTGGTGACATGGTTTCATCGGTTGAGAATAGCAAAGAAGAATGTGTCGATCACCATGTTTCGTACGCTGTCTGGTCTCTATGAGTGATTGGTTATGCCATCCAAACTAACCAATGCTTCAGCATACTTTATTGATCTCATGAACCATGTCTTTAAGGATCGGCTAAACAAGTTCGTACTCATGTTTTTAGATGATATTCTAGTCTACTCCAGGAATTAAGAGGAACACGGGTCACACTTGAGGATTGTGCTTGAAGTGTTGAGAAAGCATAGGTTGAAAGCGAAGTTTTTGAAATGTCACTTCTGGAGAAGGGAAGTACGGTTCTAGGATCACGTCATTTTTTAGCAGGGCATCGCAGTAGATCATGCCAAGGTTGTAGCGGTCAGGATTGGAGCCAACCCAAGAATTCTACGGATGTGAGTAGTTTCCTAGGAATAGCGGGATATTATAGACGCCATATTAAATACTTCTCGAAGGTAGCCGCATAGTTGACCAATTTGATGAAGAAGAATCAGACTTTATTTGGGACATAAAGTGTGAACATGCATTTGTAAGTCTGAAGAAGAGGTTGATGAGTGCACCGGTATTGATCATTCTAAGCGGGAATGAGGAGCTGACAGTACACACAAACGCCAGCGGTACTGGATTAGGTGCAGTATTGATGCAGAAGGGAAAAGTTGTCACCTATGCTAGTAGACAACTGAAGCCGCACGAGAGGAAGTATCCGACTCACAATTTGGAGTTAGCAGTGATAGTGTTTGCTTTGAAGATTTGGAGGCATTACTTATTAGGTGAAAAGTTTGAGCTGTTCACGGTCCATAAATCTTTGAAGTAACTTTTCTTCTAGAAGGATCTCAACCTTCGCCAGCAATGGTAGTTGGAATTCTTAGCCTCCTGCGACTTTGTCATTTGCTATATGCCTGGTAAGGGAAATGCGGTTGTCGATGCATTGAGTAGAAGACATGCCAGTTTGGGAGCGATGTTCATGGAGTGGAAGTAGTTACAGTATATCGCTGGCTATGATATCAGAACTCATTGCGAGTTAGAGCCAGAAATGTTTGCGAGTTTGATGATCAGAACTACTTTGATTGAGAGAAATGGTACTAATCAGAGTGAGATGCTAGACTAGCAGAGATCATGGCGAAAATAGAAGAAGGAGTCGAGTCTGAGGATATGAAGTAGTATGGACTCGAATGAGAAGGTTGGCTTTGTATGGATGAGAGATTATTTATTCCCGATGTTGATGGATTGCGAGATGAGGTGCTACGAGAGTGCCACCATTCTAGGTTAACCATATATTCCGGTGGTAATAAGGTGTATCGTGATATGAAATAGATCTATTATTAGGAGGGGATAAAGTAGGACATCGTGACATTTATCTCGAAGTGTATGAACTGCCAGTTGGTGAAGGCAAAGCAAAAGAGCCAAGTGGGTTACTGCAATCGCCTGATGTTCCCGAGTGGAAGTGGGAGCAAGTATCAATGGATTTTATTGATGGACAACCGAGGACTTGAGCAAGATATGACAACATTTTGGTCATGGTCGATCGGTTGACCAAGAGCGCTAGATTTATACCCGTCAAGTCAAGTAAAATGGCAGCCAAACTGGCCGAGTTGTATATGAAATGGATTGTACAATTTCTTGGTGTGTTGAAGAGCATTGTAAGCGACTGAGACCCATTATTCACTAGTGGGTTTTGGAAATGCCTATAAGAGGTGTTAAGGACCGAGCTGCATTTTAGTACAACTTATCACCCGCAAATAGATGGGAAAACCGAGAGAGTGAATTGTATATTGGAAGACCTCTTGCAGGCTTGCATACTCGATTCCGAAGGCTCATGGGACGATCACTTGCATTTGGTGGAGTGCATACAAAAACAGCTATCGTTCTAGTATCGGTATGGCACCGTACGAAGCATTGTATGGCCAACCTGTAACGCCCTTTTTTGTTAGTGGGAGGTAGGCGAGAAACTAATATTTAGGCCAGAGATGATTAGAGAAACCTCAAAGAAGATAGAGAACATTCGGTAATGAATGAAAGATGCTCATGATAGGCAGAAGAGCTACGCTAATAGGACACAGAGAGATTTGGAGTTCACTATCGGTGATATGGTGTTTGTGTAGATTTCTCCTTTGAAGAATGTGATCTAGTTCAGTGGTAAGTGGATGTTGGCATCGAGATTCGTAGGTCCTTTCCGATAGTAGAGAGGATTGGGAACATAGCTTATAGGATCGATTTACCTTAGAAGATAGCGGGTGTGCACAACGTCTTCCATGTTTCTCATTTGCGGAAGTTTGTGCATGACTTAGGCATAACAATTGAACTGGATCAACTTAATGATATCGAGATTGAACGAGAAGCTTCGAGACCTCGTAGGCCAGTTCGTATTGTTGGACGCGATACAAAACTGTTAGTTTAAATATTTTAGCCTTAAACTATTTTTATTATCTTTTATATTTTGATTTCAGAATCATCTCTTTGTTTTTAAACTATCTCCTGGTTTTAATATTATAAGCTTTAAATCTCAAAAATATATTCTATACTTAGTTTTTAATATTACTTTTATATTATAGATTATATATTTTTAAGATTACTTTTTAAATGTCTTTTATAAGTTCAAACTATATTCAAAATAGTTTATAAACTTTAGAAATTGTTTTGACAAGTTTAAAAAAAATCTCTTTTAAAAACAAAAATCAATTTTCAAAATTAACTAGGGCATGTCGACATACACAATCCCCCCATGTCGACATGGTAGCCGTAGAAATTCAAGTTTCAAATTTTCAAATGAAGTGTCTATTCATCATAACCTTTCATGAATGGACGTGATCACTGTTGTTCATTACAAATACCAGTTGTTTTCAACGAATTTTAAGTTAGTTTTTCTTCATTTCTTCAGTTTTTCTTCTCCACTCAAATATTCTCTTATATTTTAACAAAACTCTACTGAAATCCTAAGTAAATCAAACTT
This sequence comes from Allium fistulosum, assembly GCA_030737815.1. NCBI lineage: Eukaryota > Viridiplantae > Streptophyta > Magnoliopsida > Asparagales > Amaryllidaceae > Allium > Allium fistulosum. Next base: position 632,826,208 of record CM060908.1, on the reverse strand, counting down.
GATCATCTCTAGTTTGATTATCTATCACTCTCTCAAAGATCTCAGTGCTATTCAGAGGTATAGGATCATTTGTAATCAAATATCGAAAGATCGAAGTGTATCGAGTCTCTATCTATCAAAGTGATATTGGAAATGGTGTGATTGTAGCCTGTAAATCAATTAGGTGTGATTGTAGCCCGTAAATCAATTATGTGATCTTGTAGCCTGGTTAAATCAAGAGAGTTTGCCATGGACTCGAAGACAGGAGGGTGTATGTCGTGGCCTTGAAATCGAGGTTGTAATATCAACATTATATTTGAAAAAAATCTGCATAAGAAATTGTGTGGGATTGGATGTAGTGTAACTCCGAACCAGTATAAAATTCCAGCTTGTTCTTTCCTTTACTGCTTTTCATTTACTATTTGCATCTATGTCTGATTTTGTGATTGTCTCCGTGTTTGTGAATTGCATCTGTTGTGTTTAATTTCATAAGATTTCAAAAATTCCATAAAATCCATTAAACACTATTCACCCTCCCCACTAGTGTTAATCCATCTTTAAGATCCGTAATCCGCATTTCCTACATTTGGTATCAGAGCACTGGTTTTCAAAGTTTTCATAATCTGATTTTTGAAAATTTTTCAAATGGCTGCCAACACTGGTAATGTCAAAACTATCGCTAGTTCATTTGTAGAAGGTTAGTCTACTGCCAGACCACCACTTTTTAATGGAAGTAACTATGCATATTGGGCATGTAGGATGAAAACCTATTTACAATCAATATGATTAGACACTTGGAATATCACACAAACTGAGTATATTGAACCCACAACAAATTTTGCACAGTGGACCGCTAAGAAAAAGACTGTTGCACAAAACAATTCCAAAGCCATGAACATTCTATTCTGTTGACTTGATAGGAATGAGTTTAATAGAGTGTCTGTCTATAAGTCTGCATATGATATCTGGAAAACTTTGCAAGTTACTCATGAAGGAACAAGCTAAGTTATACAGACCAAAATATCCATCTTGACCAATCAGTTTCAATTATTCAAGATGAATCCAAATGAGTCCATTTCAGACATGTACAGTCGGTTTCAAGACATTGTGCACTGACTAATTGCATTAGTAAAGAACTTCTCTGAAGAAGATCAAGTTAGAAAAATTCCGAATTCACTCACTCCGGAATGGGATCAGAACTCACTAGCAATTGAAGAGGCTAGTGATATCAGTACGCTGAAAATTGAAGAACTAATTGGGAATTTGATGCCGTTTGAAGTACAAATGCAAGGGAGAAGAGAAAGCAAGGCCTCAAAAAAGAAGTCAATAGCGGTCAATGCAATAACATATGATTCAGACTCAAACAGTGACGACGACGAAGAAATAGCCTTGATGACAAGAAATTTTAGAAAGTTTTTAAAATACATAAAGATGAACAACTACATAAGAAATAATCACAAGAATTCTGGTAATAATAATGAAACTCTCAACAACATCAAATCCTACAGTTGTGATGAGCTAGGCCACTTAAAAAGAGATTGTCCGCATCCGGATAAGCAAAAATTTCCTCAAAGTAATGATTCGTCAAAGAAAAGGAAGAGAGTGTATACTGCTACACTAGATGATTCAGACTCATCCTCTAGTGATGAAGATCAGAAGATGGAAAATTCAAATATGTGCTTTACAGCTATTCACGAATCTGATGATCTCGGGAATATGGATCTAAAAGTAGGTACGCATTTAAATTATATTGGTTGAAATTGTTTGCTAGAATGTTTGAATGTTTGATTGTTTGCATGTTTTGAAATTGCTTGTTGTTTGAATTTAAAATTTTGATTTTCAAAATAATATTATTTTAATAATATTTTTAATATTAAAATATGAATACTAAAGTGTTATTATATTTATATTATTTTAGATAAAATAGATTATAGGATATATATATATATATTAAACAAAATAAAAAATTTAGTCACATGTATTATAAGACCCATGTCGACATCGCCCTACCCACTATGTCGACATCCCTACCAGAATTTTGAAATTCAAATTTGAATTCAAAACTTTGAATTTCCCTCCATCTTTTCACCAACTCCAAAGCTCTGAAAAGTTGTCTGCTCTGAAAAGTTGTCTCTTGACCAGAGAACATGACTACTGAATATATATTTATCTCCTTAACTTTATCCTATCTTTTCACTTTCATTTCAAAATTCAAACTCTCTTTTAAACTCTCAAGCTCTCTACTTTCTTCAAAAATGACTTCCTCAAGCACCCCATCCACCATTAGATTGTCCAAAGCCATCAAAGAATTCCTCTACAATGACCTAGAAGCTACCAAAGCTTACATAAGCTATGTAAACTTTCGAAAAGTCCATACGGGAAAATTTGCAAACTTTAATGATTTTCCTTCTTTTGAACTCAATATTCTTTTCGAAGAGAATCAAATTCTCAGTTTGATTGATGATTCTCAAAATGATTTTGTTTGTTATCCAAATCTTGTTAAAATGTTTTATGCTAATTTGAATCGTGGTTTTTATGATGGTAATGAAGGGGAAGTTTGGAGTAGTGTTAAAGGAACACAAATTGTTTTAAATAGTGAGATTTTGGGAAATATTTTGGGTTGTAAGTATACGGGAATGAGTCTTTCGGATTTTCAAATTGATGAACATGATCGTGAGATATTTCATTACATTTTTGAAGGAGATGATAACTTTGAATTTATAAATTGAAATTTCCGTCCTAAAGCAAGAATTGTTAACCTTCTTTTGCAAAATACCATAACTCCAAGATCGGGAAATTTCAATTACCCGACCTTAAAAGTTTGTAAGGCTCTTTTTGCTAATTATGGGTACTATGACATTAATTGGGCGCAAGTAATTTTGGATGAACTTCGTCCCAAAAATTTTACTTTAGGAGAAAACACTTTGCATCATGGAATTTATCCTACTCGGATTTTTAACTATTTTAGAGTTGATTATAAGAGAGAGGAGTTTGTTTCTCCAAAAGTGTTTAACCATGCAAATATCTCTCTTATATTTTAACAAGTTGTTTTTAACGAATTTTAAGTTACTTTTTCTTCATTTCTTCACTCCTTCTTCTCCACTCAAATATTCTCTTATATTTTAACAAAACTCTGCCGAAATTCTAAGTAAATCAAACTTGACCATCTCTAGTTTGATTCTCTGTCACTCTCTCTCAAAGATCTCAGTGTGATTCAGAGTTATAGGATCATTTGTAATCAAAGATCGAAAGATCGAAGTGTATCGAGTCTCTATCTATCAAAGTGATATTGGAAACAGTGTGATTGTAGCTTGTAAATCAATTGGGTGTGATTGTAGCCCGTAAATCAATTAGGTAATCTTGTATCCTGGTTAAATCAAGAGAGTTTGCCCTGGACTCGAAGACAGGAGGGTGTGTCTAGTGGCCTTGAAATCGAGGTTGTAATATTGACATTATATTTGAAAAGAAATCTGCACAAGAAATTGTGTGGGACATGATGTAGGGTAACTCCGAACCAGTATAAAATTCCGGTGTGTTCTTTCCTTTACTGCTTTTTATTTACTATTTGCGTCTGCGTCTGATCCTGTGATTGTCTTTGTGTTTGTGAATTGCTTCTTTCTGTGATTAATTTCAAAAGATTTCAAAAATTCCATAAAATTCATTAAACACTATTCACCATCCCTCTAGTGTTAATCCAGCCTTAAGATCTGTAATCCGCATTTCCTATAGAAACAGCTTAAGAGGAAGATGATGGAGTTAGTGAAGGTTCAATAGGGTGAAAGTGAAGGATATTTCATGTGGGAAACTGAGGAGAGCATGAGGGCCGCATACCAGAGCTCTTTGCATGGTAAGGCCTACTGTTTATCGTATTTACTTTCACCTTTTGATATCATACAGGGTAGCTTAGTATCTTGCATGCTAAAATAGGCTTACTTACACTATTGGTTTCATGGCATTTTGTTTGATATGTATGATGGTTGCATATGATTGTTAGGCATGCGGGGTAACTACGTTTGACATATTTGGGGATTTCGAGGGCGAAATTCCTAAAGGAAAAGAGCGAAACGATATGTGTTTTACGTATCGGGGGATTGTAAAATATTTCTATTTATATTATATGAGGTCGTATGACTCTAAAATTTTGGGAAGTGGTTCTTGGGGACATTTTCCACGTTTATGATTTTTGCTGAATTTCTATATGACCATTTTGACCCTAAAAATCTTATTTGGGCTATAACTTTTGATAAGAGCCAAGTTAGGGTCTCAAATCACTTTCATTGCTTCAGGTTGATGGTTTCCCATTCCGTATAGTGGTAATAGAAAACCGGACATACCATTTTAAAGTTATAGTCATTATAAGTTTTGACTGCTGCTGGTCCGCATTAGTAGGTAATTAACTAAGCCCATGCTTAGGTCCACTAACCCACCTTGAAAATTGAGTTAAGGGGAGGCTGTAGGAACTGATCTAAGTCATTTCCATTTTCTATAAAATAGTTGTAAACCTCCATTAACCTAATTTCATCAAAAAGCCTATCTCTTCCTTATTAATCTTAGCCAAATCATCACTTAGAGGGGTGATTAGCATATAAAAGCTTGAGATTATCATTTTTATTGATTTGAATTCCTCTTAATTGCCGTCCACTTCAGATCTAAGGAGATAATTAGTATTTTGGGTATTTGGTGAGTGGTTCTTGACCTATCACTCTACTATGCATGTTTATATAATTAAATTTTATGTTTCTAACATAATTTTGTTCCTAAAATGTTTTCTAACTTTCATCACATTCTAATATATTTTTATGGTCGAAATCTAAAGGTTTTAAAATGGTTTTGCAACTCCTTTTGTTTAATTCATAAGCTAGTGTAAAAGATAGATTTAGGTTAGGATTTGTTTGATTATCATGTTCTTATGTATTGCATGTACAAATGAACGTGTGTGTGTCTATATATATATATATGATATTCCATGTTTGTATATTATGCTTTGATATGGTTTGCTAGTGCCTTTAGATAGTTAGGAAAGAAGTGGTCGAATTGGCAAATTGAAGGCAAAGATGGTCGAAATTGGATGAAACTTGAAGGAGGGGTTCTGGAGCATGGGTAGAGTCTAGGATTCGAATCGCACCAAAATTGGGGCTAAAGTAAGGACCCGGTGTCAAAAGCTTCTAGTCGGTACCGAGTGCTTCTGGTTGATGGAAAATGCTCGGTGGATGTTTGGTTCTTCAAGTCAAGGCTAGGGGTGATGAGTGAAGGTCAAGTACAAGAATTTGGCTAAGTATTGGACTTTATACAGAGAGCTTTGGAGGGCATGGAAATGAGATCTTTTGGAGTTTGTAGCAAGAGCTTTGGAGTTGATACTGAGAGCTTTGGTGGGGAGTGATCATGGTCCAAGCAATTGGAAGATGGAACACTAGAAGAAGGGGAAGAAAGTTAGCTAAATTTAGCTAAGTACCGATTTCGATACCGAAAGCTTTTGGTTGGTACCCAGAGGTTTATTTTGGTGGAGTCAGGGTGGAATCTCCAAGAGGAGGAGGGACTCTATAGTTCGTACCGGAGGTGTTTGTTTGTTCGCTTAGGGTTTGATGGTGATGTAGTAACATGAAGATAGCTTTGGGGCATTGGTGATGTCAACTTAAACGGTGAATGGTGTTAGATTTCAATGATGGCGGCTCGATGTTGGAAGGAGTCACGAGAATGTTTGTCTACAAAAGGGGATTCTAGGAAAGGTGACCCATAGGTAGAACATGGGAACAGTTCTAACGTGGAAGGAAGGAATGTGGAATGGTTCCTCAAGAATAATGGAGATTAGATGTAGCAAGGAAGATGCTTAGATACGCATGCTAAGGGATCGTTGATACTTGAAGTGTTTTCTGTTGTACTCAAAGCAGGGGTATTATGAGTGCACTCATGGGTACTTTGTTAGGCTACCCCGGATCGGTTGTTTGGATCCGTATACCCTGGAATGTGCAAAAGGGTCTAGTATCAGCTTCTATCTAAAGATGAGTACACTGAAAACTGGTATTTCCATTAGTCTCTGGCATACTAAAGGCCATACAAGTTATCATATATCTAGAGCACATCGAGTGATAGTGAGGGTTGTTTGATGAATGCTATGATTGCTTTGGCTATTCTTCTCCTTAGTCTATCACTCTAGTGATGTCATTGGAGATAGGTATTGGGGATACGTATACCTGGACACTCGTTATCTTACTTGGTTTGCACTATACCTTTACTATATTCGTAGAGTAGAGTATTATGTTTTTTATGTGCTAACTCTTTAGTTGTAGGGATGGGTCAGGTATGGTTCGTATGTCCTTGTTCCTTGCTATATCGACTTGTATAGTATTTTGAGATTCATTTACCACTCACACCAGACTGCTGTCTGGCTCGAGTTTTTATGATTTGCTTCTTATTATCTCGGGAACTCTTAAATGAGTAGACTAGATAGCAGGTCTAGGTGCGACGTAGTAGCTTTGTAGAGGACGAGCTGGAAGGAGCTGTCTCGTATTATATATGGATTTCTATGCTGATTCCACTATGCAGTACTGTGGAGCCTTGACAGTGCTTGCTTATTACTATTATTTAAAGAAAGTTACTTGAGTTTATTTCCGTTTGTATAAACTTTTTTACTTGATGTATAACTCTATGAATCTATACTCTGATATTTGGACCCCTTAGTTATTACTGCCTCTCCTATTTTATATCCATGATGTACATTATATTTTATTCCATGTGCTGTGAGATATACGATAGGTTCTGTGATGTTTTACTTCATTTTCAACCATTGATGATCGTCTTATATTGGCTGGGCTCGTCAGCAGCGCATTATTCAGTTATATTGGGTGCTGGTGGTGTAGGGCGATCATCACAGCTTATGTAGCATATGAGGAGGTTCAGGACATGAATCTAGTACGAGATAGATTGATAATGTAATTCTGCAAAGCAGATGATGGAATGTCAATGGTTAGTTAAGTATAGTATGACTTGTAGCGCACGAGATGTGCCTAGGACGTTTGGACACAAGTGTTAGACACTAATCATGTTATAATAGTATCTTTCTAGTACATGTGGAGTATATATGATTCACTCACTTACACTTATGGCTGACCTACTCCTTTTTTCTTTTTTTATCTACATCACTAGGTTCATGGTGCTCAATGACGTGATGGATATATATATATATGGACTTATATCATGATGTAAGTTGACATAATATGATTACTAAATAAATAATTGTTATTGGATATTATATTTTATTTTATTTTTCCATGAGATTAAAAAGTTTATAGTTAGAAATGTATTTTTTTTCTTATTATTATATCTTAATGGCATGTCTTTTTTAGCTTTTGAGGTGTTAACATCGGTTCGAACATTAAATCCGAGGGTCCAAAATGGTAGGTTGTTACATTTAGTATGAAAGAAAAACATATCCTTAAATTAAGGATTAGGAACGTACTGGGAAAATGTATTTAAATCTATACATATATAAATATATTAAATAGGAGTCAATTGTATATATGCACATACCATTTACCATTCCAATTTTATTAACTATCCATTGTAGAGTTGCTAATGAATCCCATTTGCAGATAGCTTAAAGATGAGAAATTCAATTGAAACTGGAGCAGTGACCAATATAGCTAATGACAGCGGGGTAGCAACTAGAGCCATAACTAGCACAAGAGTTGATATACTAGATATACCTAGAGTGAATATTCTAGTATGTTTTAGATGCTATCTCCAAGCAACTAGCCATGTTAGTACCTACCTCATTGAAGCTATAGCTACTACCACCACTATCAATGGGTGGTTGCCATCCAAACACCACTTATTTTTTTCCAAGCTATTAAGGGACCTCTCCAGTCTAGATGGGAGGCCCTTTCTTAGGATGGAACCATACTCGGTAAATCGGGAATGGATTAATACATGTGAGAAGATCTTTAACTTATTGGGACTCGATGATATTATTAGGAGGCTACTAGCTTCTTGGCATTTGCAAGATGAGGCAGCTAGTTGGTGGGAAGTAGTTACATCATAGGTGGAGGAAGATAGTAATACCTGGGCAATGTTTAAAAGGAAGTTCGAGGTGAATTTTATTCCAAGAGCAGAGAGTGGTTTGCTATTGGAAAATTTTATTCATCCGAAGCAAGGTGAGATGAATATTGGACAGTAAATAATTTAGTTCATAGAATTGGATAGGTTTGGTTTTGAGTTGGTAAATACCCTAGAGAAAGCGTTGAAGTACGTGAATGCTTTGAACTTGCCTTTGAAGGAATTGGCATTGAATCGGATCTCCTATGGAGCTACATTTGAGGGACTAGTGGAGGCAGCATTACTAAATTATATTGGTGAAGGAATAGGTAAGAAGTAGTTAAGGTGGCGGAGGACCAGCCGTAGGGGAAGCATAAGAATAATGGACCCCAAGGAGAATATGGGAAGAAACCATGTATTAGTTGTAGATGATGCCAAAAGGTTGGACACATTGCAAATAATTGTAAAGTGAATCTTCCGAAAGGCATGTGTTCTAATTGTAATCAGGTGGGATGCATAGCTAGGGATTGTAAGGTCGCTCCATAGAAGGTGAAGTATTACAACTATAATCAGTTCGGTCACAAGAAGAAGTAGTGTCCATCACTTTAGTAGGAAGGTCAAGTTGTTAAGGCATATGCTCTGGATGTCCTTCCGACCGCTTGTATTACGTAACTATTGGTCCATAAGAAAGGGAAGTAGGTTGTTATTTAAGGTGTGTTGACTTTATCCAATCCTCATGTTCATACTTTGTTTGATGCTAGTGCATTCAATTAATTTGTAGCAAGTGCATTGATCAGTAGTTTAGATCTTAAACCTATCATCAAGCATGAATCTATTTTGGTGTTGAATTCAATCGGGGGATCAACCCATTTACTAAGATACGTCAAGATTTAAATTTTTTTGTATGTAATGTGGTGTTCCCTTATAACGTATATGTACTGAGCATTTTGTGGCATGGGTTGATTTTGGAAATAGACTGGATGTCCCGCTATAGAGTAGTATTGGATTGTGACAGGATGATACTTCAATTGAGGAGATGAGGGGCATGACTTGATTTTATGTTGTAAGCTCAATATTTATTTTATGCAGAATTATTTATACTCCCTTGACCTATCATAAGAAGAGTTATCAACCATCCCCATAGTGAAAAATTTTCCAGATGTATTCGAAGAAGTTTTCGGTCTCCCTTATTGGAGAGAAATTGAATTTAGGATCAATCTCAAGTAAGACGCTGGACCAGTGGTGATGCCTCTTAGGCATATGGCTTCGAAAGAGAGGAGAGAGTTGGATAAGTAGGTTTCAAAAACATTGTAAAACGGATTTATTAGGAGAAGTATTTCAGAGCAGGGAGCGCCAAACCATTTTTTCCATAAGGCAGACGACTCCATCAGATTATATGTTGATTATCGAGAGTTAAACAAGCTGACTAGGAAGAACCGTTATCCTTTGAGTCGCATTGACAGCCTCTTCCATCAACTAGTCGAGGAAATTGTTTTCTCCCACCTTTATACGTCCATTGGATTTCATCAATTGAGAGTGGCTGAGGATATATCCCTAAGACTACATTCCTTACACCAGGCGGGCTATTTGTGTGGGTAGTCATGCCATTCAGGTTGACTAATGCTCCAACTTATTTTGGTTGATCTGATGAGTAGGGTATTTTGGGAGCAGTCGAATAAATTTATAACGGTCTTTGTTGATGACATTCTTATCAAAAGTGAGGAGGAACATGAGTTTCATTTGAGAGAAATATTGGACTTATTGTGATGGAATCAATTTAAGGCAAAGTTCTTGAAATATCATTCCTTGAGGAAAGGGGTTCGTTTCCTTGGGATGTAGTATAAGTAGATGGCTTGGTGGTAGACTTGAGGAAAGTAGTGGCTGTTAAAGAATGGAAAATGCTGAAGCATGCTTTAGAGTTTATAGCCTTTTGGGATCAGTAGGATTCTATGAAAAGTTTATTAAAGACTTCGAAAATATTTAAACGCCTCTAACTCGTCCGACTAAGAAGAACTTGATTTATACTTAGAGACCGGAGTATGAGACGGAATTTGTTATATTAAAGGAGTTATCGACGAGGCTCTTATTTTGACTATACCAGATGGTACCAAGAATTTCACCATGTATATCGATGCATGTGGTAGTGGTCTTGGTGTTTTCGTTATGCCAGAAGGGAACGTACCGGCATATGTGAGTCAAAAGCTTAAAACTCATGAGAGGAATTACCCTATGCATGATGTGATGACCGCCCTACACCTGTGATCCCTAACATATTTTTATAGCATGCTGCAATGTTACCTGACTTATGTAGAGTGATATTCAAGGGGTAAAGTAACGAAAACAATCGTAGAACCTGTCGTATATCCAACAGAGCATTAAATAAAATATAACAATCGAACAAATATACATATGCAAGAAATAAATGTAACTATATGAACCATCATAGATTAGACCATAGGCTCAATATAGTTATATGAAGCAATAATAGAGTTTATACAACTAAAAAATAGACTCTAATATCCGTCTATAGTAAAATGTAGCATTGATAAAGCTCCATAGTGCTGCACAGTAGAATAAGCAAATAAAACTCAGATAATAGCATATATAATAGCGCTAGCCTCATGTTCGTCCTCTGAACAGCTATGTACACTAATATAAGGCCTACTATCTAGTCTACTTATTCAAGAGTACCCGAGATAATAAAAAACAAAGCATAAAACCTCAAGTTAGACAATAGTCTGATGTGAGCGATAAATAATCTCCAGATGCTATAAAAGCCAATATAGTATAAGGAACACTAGGTGTAAGAAGTTATCTGCCCTGTCTTTGCATCTAACAAGTTAGCATATATATATTCTACACTATTATCACAAGGGTGTGCTATACTAAGTACAATATAGGCATCGGGATATCTATCATAATATACCTATATCACGAGACATCCATAACATCCACACAACAAAGGAATCAAACACATCAATACTAGCACACACAATAATCAAAATAATTATACGACCATCACCAGGGTCTCGCATCACCACTAAGATGCCTTCAGATATGTTATAACTTGTACTCCTTCACATGAGTCGGGGACTCATAATGTTGCAATCAAATTTGGTGCTCGATCACATACCTTCACATAGGTACTACCCTTACATGATTAGGCCGGACCATCAAATAGGTCTAGGATACACATATGAGCATCCTTACATACCACTGCCCCACGAAGCACACATCACATCCAAAGTTATCAATGATCCCTTAAGCACACGACTCAATAAGTAGAACACATGCCACTCCATTTCTTCACATAGTCAAAGGTGCCTCCTCGGACCATCATTAAGTCCATAAACACTTCTTAATCAAAATACCCTACTAAAACGATTCAAACCAATGATAAATTGAAGTTCAGAACATCCCTAGACATCCATTGCAAGTCGTAGAGTCATCCTTACTATGTCCCAAATTTTCCTTACAAAATCCTAAGGTAAACCCTAAAGCAAATGGGAAAATTTCTTAGGTAAAGCTCAGAGTAAACTAAAGGAGTTTCCAAGCAAGCATCTTGAAGCACACCTTGCCGCAACACTCCTCGTCGCTAACCCGAAGTCTCCAAGCAAGAGTCTCGAAGTAGTATCCACGCCATGCCACTCTCCATCATAGCCTCAAAGCAAGGGTAACACAATCTTGGAATTTTTTTCACTTATGCTCAAGCAAAACTGTTCAGGGGTAGCACTATCGATTGGTTTTTCTTCATCACATATTGACCATTGTAAACACATCCTACCAACCAATATCCACCAATACAATCCGGTAACCAAACATTTATAACATCCAAATCTATCTCTATGCAACAACGACTAACGATATGATGAAACACCCAAAAACGAGTCAAAACACATTTAATAATACATTAGCATCCATATTATAGAAAGAGACAAAATAACCCGCCTTAATAAAAGCTATCCAATCCTATGTAAGTTATAGAGGACTCCAATATGAGCATAATGCAAGAAACCACGTCTAAGTTGAACCATGTATGCAAAAGATATAAACGATATAAGATATTGATTTATATATAGATTAACTAAATAATTAATTTCCTAATAAATAATTAATTAAACTCAATCAACTTTCATAATTACCTTACAATCCATCTCCCCACTCGTGTCTTTCCCTATAGCTCATTCACGCATCTCCTTCCACTAGCACCCACATGCACGAACGTACCCCATGATGTTGCTGCACTGCTAATGCCCTCGCATCTCCACCAGAACCTCACCCGTCGCCCTCATTTCCGGCCACCCCCGTGACCCATAACTGCCTCACTAATCGGCAATAAAGGCAGGCAAACCCATATTTTCCCCCAACTTCTCTAGCTTTCTACCACTACCAAGTTCATCCCCACCCATGTTCGTCTATGTTTCCAAGCTCCCCTTGTTGAGACAAACAAACCCATATAAAATGTTTCCCCTATGGTTATCTTACTAAAAAGTTCACCATTGGCAATATTTCCATCCAACTCCGATATCTCCTTCACCATAGCTTTAAACATAACCATTCCAATGCCATTTTTATCCTCTCTCTGTTATACCATATTATCCAAATCCATATTGGTTCACCTCAAAAATTACTCCCTTCGTCGAATTTGCATTTTTCGGCCACTATATGCGGAGTTAGGCTGAAATGAGGCCATGGTTGCATAGCTTTCAGAAAAAAATAGGCATAAGTTTTATTTTAGCTAACACAATGAATGTTTGCACATGAAAAAGCAAGAGAAGGGAAGTGGGAAATGGGGTTTCATGGAGTGTAAAAGATAACATGGATGAAGTAAATGGTATGCGACTATAGTAAAGGTATAGTATTTATAGGATATGGCTAGGGTTAGGGTTTTGAAGATACACTAACTTCTTTATTTCCATAATTCCAATGCACATTTTGTGGTTGTATGGCTTCTACGATTGTCAAATTACAACGATTCTTCAACGACACGACTCGTCTCACTTTTCTCATTCCGACAATATAAATTTCGTAAAAATCCAAGATTATGCCACAAGAGCCAATTTTTAGGTGTTTTAAAGTCTTACGGCTATCGAAACATCTATTTTCGAAAATTCTTTGACTGCGTGGCTTGTACGATTTTTCTTAACCTAGGGGCATTCTCTATTCGTTCGAATTCTTCGGTTCCTATCGATGCTCGTATATTCGTGAAATAGGTATAACTACCAAAAATGTGGAAAATATATCACATAAAAATCAAGGTCATTACACACAACCTTGAGCTAGCTTCTATTTTGTTCGCATTGATGTCCTAGAGGCACTATCTGTTAGGGGATAGGTTTGAGTTGTTCACAAATCCCAAGTCCTTTAAGTATCTGTTCTACCAAAAGGACTTGAATATGCGATAACAAAGGTGGCTGGTGTTTCCATCATCATATGATTTTGGGATTACTGACAAGAAAGGGGATGTAGTTGTTGATGCCTTAAGTAGGAGGCAGGCATAGTTAAATGCTATGATGTTTGAATGGAAGCGGTTAGAGTTCATATCTGATTTTGACTTCTAACCCTCATTGGAATATACACCAAGTTTGTTGGCAACGATGGTGGTTAGGATTGCATTGGTGGAACAGATTTAGTTAAGGCAAGGGCAGGATGCAAGGTGGTATCATAGAGTAACTGCAATAGGGTGAATGATAGAGTCATTTAGATCATTACTCCAAGGACCACAAGGGTTATTTGAGGTGAGATGGGTGGTTGTGTGTACCATAGGTTAACGAGTCGATAGAGGAGATTCTGGGTGAGTGTTACCATTTTAGGATAACCATTCATCTAGGAGGGGATAAGACGTACCGGGACATGAACAGGGTGTTATATTGGCTAGGTATGATAAGGCATGTAGTGAAATATATGGCAAAGTGTTTTACATGCCAAAAGGTGAAGGCAGAGTAGAAGAGGCTAGGAGAGCTATTACTTCCATTATAGGTTCCATGTTGGAAATATGAGGACATCTTTATGGATTTTGTGGATGAGTTTCCTAGGAGTAGGATTAGGAATGAGAGTATTTGTTTATAGTGGGTTGACTTACAAAGAGCATGCACTTTATTCCAGCACCCACTTTTCACGAGCGAGTTCCGAAGGAGCCTAAAAGAGGCATTAGGTATTGAGTTGAATTTGAGTACGGCATGTCACCTATAGAATGATGGACATACCAAAAGGTTGCATCAGGTGTTGGAAAATTTGTAGAGGGCGTGTATACTAGATTTGGAGGGGCTTGGGAGGATCACCTTTCATTGGTGGAGTTCGCGTATAACAATAGTTGTCAAACTTGCATGGGCATGGCACTATTTGAAGAGTTGTATGGAAGGCCATGTAAGTTACCTTCATGTTGGTTTTAGTCGATGGATGTTTGTACCAAAATTGGGCACAACACTCTTCGGAAGTTTTTAAAGAGATAAAGTGAAGAAATTAAATGGAAAAAGAGGATTATCTAACAAAAACTCCAAAAACAGATAATAAAAATAATTAAAGTGCGCAGAAACACAAGAATTTAGAGTGGTTCGGCATATTTCCTACGTCCACTATGAAGTTGATCTTTTTATTGATGTTTCTTTGATGATTACAATTGATTGTAGCGAATTACAACAAAATTCGGTTGAGAAATTCGAGTACAGCAATGAAATTCGTTTGCAACAGCAGTAATGGAGTATGGAGTTGAATCCGGTAGAGCCTGGGCGTTAGAGAATTCAAAGATCTCAGATCCCTTTTCTGTATGCCCTGGGGCTCTATTTATAGGTGTAGGAGGCTGATATTTCGCTCAGATCTCGGGAGACTCCTTCTGGCACGTGAGTAGGCCCGCGCGACCAAGCCCGTGAAGTTTCAGCCCGATCCGTATTCGATACGAACGGATTTCGTATCGATCAAGATTTCATCCAATGGAGTTGAAATTTTGCGTGGACATTCTTTAGCATGTACGTAAGCTCCTGTGAAAATTTGGTGGCATTTGGACTTGTGGATCTCAAGTTATGATCGATTCGAATTGGGGTTTCTCGGCAGGCTGTTTACTTCGAATCGATCATTTCGACTCGATCAGTTCGAATCGATGGTTATGTGATCAGGTGGTGACGTGGCATTCATTCTTCGTATCGATCCACCTTCTTCGCCGAGTTGATCGAGTCGTCCTAGAACTTTGCCTAGTTCGTATCAAAGATCGTTGCCCAGTTCGAGTCGATCAACAGCTTGCCTTTTCGTATCGATCTATAGCATGCCTTGTTCATATCGATGGAAGTGGCTCTGTTCGTGTTATCCCGCCTTTTGGCAAGGCCGTGACACCAAGAATTTGAGTAGAAACCAATGACAGTTCGTCTAGGAGATCGGTTGTACGCAGGCTCACTATGGATATCGATGAATTTTTTCCGAGTCCGGATCAAGCTAGAATTGATATGACACGACAAGCGAATCTATGAGAGCCCATATTCCAAATTTCAAGTCAATCTGAGTTCGTATGCTCAAGTTATGATCGATGCAAAATGAAGGGAACAACTCAGTTTTCGTATCCATAGCTAATCCTCTATTCGAATCCATCCCTTTCGTATCAATCAGAATAGCAGCGATCTCGCATTCGTCTAAGAGCCTCAATTCGAATCGATCGAGTTCGACTCCATCGGCGAAGCCACTGTTCGAATCGATCGTACAATGACCACTTCGTGTCCATCACAGAGCCTTTGTTCGAATCCATCTAGGTGGAGCGCCTTTATCCATACGAACTAAGCCACACCATCGATGCGAACAGAGCATAACAATTAATGCGAACCGAGGAGCCTCCATCGATGCGAACAACGCATCTTTTATCGATACGAATAAGGCAATACCATCGATACGAATAGGGGGAAGTCCTAGAACGACTCGATCAACTCGGCATCAAAGGCAGAGTGATCCAGAGATTCAAGCGCCACGTCATCGAGTCGAATAGGATCGAGTCGAAATGAGGGAGTCGAACGAAACAGCCAACCGAATATCCTAATTCGTATCGATCATATCTCCAAATCTACAAGTCCAAATGCTATGAAATTTTCACAGAAGCTTACGTGCATGCTGAAGAATGTCCACGCCAAAATTTTGACTCCATCGGACACAATCTTGATCGATACGAAATCCGTTCGTATCGATCACGGATCGGGCCGAAACTTCGAGGGCTGGGGCGCACGGGCCTAGTCACATGCCAGAGTGGGTCTCTCGAGATCTGAGTGAAACATTAGCCTCCTGCACCTATAAATAGAACCCCAGGGCATACAGAAAAGGGGCTTCTTCTTCTTTGAATTCTCCAACGCCCAGACTCTACTGGATCCAGATCTAAAACTCCATTGCTGCTGCTACTATCAAATTTCACTTCTGTAAATCATTGATTATTTGCTGTAACCTACTGAAATCAATTGTAATCCTCAAAGAGAGATCAATAAAGCAATTAACTTCATAGTGGACGTAGGCAACACGCCGAACCACTCTAAATTCTTGTGTCTCTGTGCATTTTAGTTACTCTCATTATCTGTTTTTGGAGTTTTTGTTAGATAATCCTCTTTTTTCCATTTAATTTCTTCATTTTATCTCTTCAAAAACTTCCGAAGAGTGTTGCGCCCAATTTTGGTACAAATAGTTCGTATCGATGGAAGTGGCTATGTTCGTATCGATGGAAGTGGCTCTGTTCGTATCGATGGAAGTGGCTCTTGTTCGTATCGATCAACGTTACTTCGACTTGATGGATATGAACAAGCAACATTGTGATGGATACAAATAGTGTAATGCTTGATGGATACGAACAAAGGTTCACTGATGGATGCGGAGCTGATCGATACGAACAAAGACTTGTCGATGGATGCGAAGTTGATCGATACGAAGTAGACTATGGCGATGGATATGAAGTCGATCAATACGAAGTGGGTTCTAATGATCGATACAAAATCGACCGAGTCGAAAAGAGGCTTCCTGATCGATTCGAATGAGATCGAGTCGAACATTGGCCAGTCGATGGATTCGAATGAGATCGAGTCGAACAGTGGCAAGTCGATGGATTCGAACTCGAGGCTGTTTTTCATCCAATCTTGCATCGATCATAACTTGAGCATATGAACTCGGATTGACTTGAGATTTGGAATGCTGACTTCCATGGATTTGCTCGTCATGTCTTGTCGATTGTAGCTTGATCCGGACTCGGACAAAAATCGTCAATATCCATAGTAAGCCCGCGTATAACCGATCTCTAAGACGATCTGTCATTGGTTTCTAGTCAAGTTCTTGGTGTCATGGCCTTGCCAAAAGGTGGGATAACATTTGTCCCCCAAAGTACGTATTGTGGAAACATGATGTGCTTTGAAATGCTGCAATCTTCATTCTGAACAGTTATCGTCTTTTCGATGAAAGTTGTAATCTTTGATTGATTTCTTCAGTAATGTAAACTGTTGATTGTCAACTGTTGTACCCTGTATTGTTGTAACTGATTGTTGCATGCTAGTTATTAGCTGCTCGTTGTTGTAATCGTTATCAGATAAGTATCTAATTCCTGTGAATGTCAAAAATTGAATATTAGTCCGACGTATATGCACATACGTTAATCTGACTCTCGCTGGCGTTCACGAGTCGTTGTTAGTTTATCTCGTATTGAATTCTGTATCGACCCTCTCTTGAACCGATGTGAAATTCGAATTGTAACAACGCTCGAAGGTTGGTTTTGAATGTTCCTTCGTAACGATCCCCTCCTAAATCGATGTAAAAGGTTGAAATATTGTCTTTGCATCGGTATTCATCGTATTGATGGATACGAAATGAGCATTTCGTATCGATGGATGTGAGGTCCGATGGATACGAAACGATCGTTCGTATCGATGGATTTAAATGCTTTCAGAACAGCCCTTGCTGAGCATTTCGAATCGATGGACCTGGTGTCATTGGATACGAATAGGCAATTCGTATCGATGGGTACTGGCCTTTGAGAGCTGTGATTCGATGGATTCGAACTGCACAGTTCATATTGTTGCACTGGGGATGGAGTCGAAAGTGATCGATACGAATAAGGGCTTCGCATCGATGGATTTGGAGACGACTTCGTATCGATACAGACTCAAGTTCATGGATTCGAACAGTTGTTTCGAACCGATTCAGAGGTAACATATTGCAACCGGTCGAGTTTACTAGAATGCATACCGTTTTTTGCCTTCGCACTCGAGTCCATATAAATACTGTGGACTTAGCCATTTTTCACTTTTTACTCGCTCGTTTCTTCTGCCTTGCCTTCGAATTGCTCCAAAGCCTCGGAAAAAGAAATGTTCTTGTCTTCGAATCGATTCAGAAACCTTTAACCCCTTTAACCAGTTATCAAAATCAGGTAATTAATTGAACAAAGTCACTCCTAAAAATGATGAGATTCAAATTCTCATGTCATTCCATTCGAATTCATGTTCGGACGTGGTTTGGGGAAGTAGATATTGCGCGAGGTTAATGAAGGAGAAGATGGAGTTCGAATCGATCTGGGGAAGAAGGAGTGTGGAGGAAGATGGCTTGGTCCTTGTTTTCGTGTCGATCTGGAGTCAGGGCTTCGAGATGATGAGATGGAGGCCTTCGTATCGATCGATGGCTAAGCTTTTGCATCGAGTCGGGATGATCGATGCGAGTGTCTCGAGCACGTTGATCGATACGAAGGGGTTGCGTCTGATGGATTCGAAACCCAGGGTTTTCGATCGATTCGAATTATGCACCAGGGATCGATACGACGGCGACCCAATTGATGGATGCGAAATGATCACCCTGGATCGATTCGAAGACTTCAGCTTTTGACCGAGTCGAACTCGCACACATATGAATGTGAATATCGATGCGAAAAAGGCTCTTGTGATCGATACGAATTGAACGTTAAAGAACATGTAATCCCCTGTACACTTGAAAAAACCGACTCCGACGTGCTTCAAACTTGCATAATTGGACTTGACCTTAGAATGGCACATCTGACTGTCTTGCGAAGCTCGTTGACGAAACAATAATTTAACAAAATGATAAAAAAATTTAACTTGGACTGATCCCTAACATCTGGATGGCACGGTAGTGACGGTCAGCGATGACGGTCATTCCGACTGAATTTTGAAATCTTATCGTGCATATGCTTTCTCCAATTCTGTAGAATTTTTCAAGTGATATACAGTACTGCACCGCACAACACATTCACATACTTTACACTGGGGGATGCACGCGCGTTATTGTCTGTTTAACAATGATTTTTCATAAGTTAGTTAGTCATGGAACCTTCAAGTTCACAGCAGCAGGAACTCCCAAGTTCAATTCCTTCAACCATCGAGATACCGATCATTGAAGCCGAAGTCATAGATCCAGCTTCGGACGAGTTTCCAAACGCCCGGTTCATTATGAATCCTCAAGATTCTGTGCCATCCGGCATTTCTGAGGATATGCTGGGACGGATATGCTTAAGACATGGCTTGTCGCTTGATGACGTATTACTCCCAGGGCCAAATGATAGACCACATGCTCCCCCGGAGGGGTTTACTGCTTTCAATCGTCATGCTTGCACAGCGGGGACGCTTCCTCCATTTAATCAATACATAAGGGAAATGCTGTCATTCCTTGGAATTGCCCCATCCCAGCTACCCCCCAACGGATACGCCTTGTTGAATAGCACTTTCATTCTGTTTATGGAAATTCTCTTTCGACCACCAAAGCCGATCGAGATTAGATATCTCTTCAACATTAAGAGTTGCGGAGACAGCCCTTCTTTCACATTCTTGGAAGCGGTTAGGAACTGTCAGATTGTAATGGGATCCTGAGGGAGGTTGAGTTACTCCAAGACAGAATGGTTCTATGTTCGATGCCCCCCTGGATTCGCTAAGCGATGGTTGGATAGACGTAAGTGTTGCAGTCCTTCTCATGAATTATCAAGATAACAATAATCGTTTCCAAAACTGACATACTTCTCTTCTTTTACAACCACAATCTCACGACCTAATGGTGGGTATTTCAGAGCTTTAGTTCGGATCCTACAGGCAGTTCCGGGCGAAGAGAGGAACATTGACCTGGTTCTTACCGATAGAAACTTGAGAACTGTCGGGTTGATTGAACGGAGGCAAATCATACGGCTGGAAGGGACACTTAGAGGGGTCTCGAAGAAGCGATTGAAACGCAAGGCGCTCGGAGTCGTAATAACTGAAGTAGTTGATCCAGAGAGAACGCCTACTGACAACGAACTCCAAGTTGGGCCTTCTTCAGACATTCAAGATTCAGGAGGAAGGAGAAAAGGCAAGGCAGTTGCTCACAAGCGTTCTAAATCCATGAGATTGAAATCCGTGGTTATGTCTTTGCCTGATCAGAGGATTAGAATTTCGGAGACTCCTCCCCAGCAAGTAGAGAATCCTTTCAAAGGGCTTGCTGATATTTCGATTCTGGATTATGTGTTGTTTCAACACGACACCGGGATGGAGGAGCTATACAATGCTCTTGATCTGAGCGGGTCGCTTGCTACGAGTGCGGCTGACATTTCCGGTTGGTCGGGGGGTTGCACATACATACACTTCACTGCACAACATGATTCATAACTGTAAATCGTCCAACCTAAAAGATCGCTAATTTTTCTTTCATCTCTCACTTTCAGGTACTATGTCTGGAAGAGGATCAATGCTTGTGAGCCTTCGCTCGGCTCGAAAATCTTCTACCTACTATGACTCCCACAGGAGAGACTCGGATAGAGACCGCGATCGCGGGTACTCTAGTCAAGAGAGGTACGAGCGGGACAGGGGCAGAGAATATAGACACCGATCTAGGTCTCACTATCCACCTCTTAGACTTCCATCTCCACCTCCTGTTCTTGTTCCACATCCGCCAGAGCCTCCACGATACAGACCGTCTTCTCAAACTTCGAGGTCCGAAACTCAACACCAGTGAATTGAAACCGTGCCCCCCATAATTGCAGAGCAGGCCATTACTGAGCCCACCTGGGAAGGGGCTATCAAAATTGCTCAGCTGAGGAAGGAGTTCCTGAACATATGCTTTGACGGTTATGTCTTTCCACCTCACTTAAAGAGAATCCCATCTGGAGTGGAAAACACGATGCATGATTATATTCATAACATCTACACCCAGTATAGAGAGTGGGTAAAGGATGCAGAGAAAGCTTCCAAGGTGGCCTTTGAGCGGGCCAAAGCGATCGAGAAGATGGAGTCCGAGCTCGCTCAAAAGGACCGAATTATTCAGGTGCTCAATACCGAGGCCGAGTCTTCTCGAAAATCTGAAATCGAGGCCACCAAAAAAGCAGACGAAGCGACTATGGCGATGGATAGGTTGAGGTAGACACACGTTGCCTTGGTGGAGGAGATGGGCCACCGAAATACTACAGTCACCGCCGAACGAGATGCGGCGGTCAAGGAACTCAACGAGCTTAAGGCCAAATTCTCTGACATGGCCAAGGAAAGGGATGATGCGAACAACGCAGCCTAGGAGGCGTGCGAGCTGGCTGTCTTGCTCCAAGGTGAAAATGATGCGGCCATGGCTAAAGTCCGCGTGGTGGAGACTGAGGTTGAGGAGAAAGTGAAATCGGCCGAGTCTAGGCTAGAGGCTGATATCGAAGACCTTCTTGTTGTTTACAACGCTAACGTGCTAAGGCACATGGATCTAGCCTGGCTCGATGATTATCCAGCGCATCTATACAATGCCTGGGGCCGATTAGTTGAAGAAGAGAAGGAGGCGCATCTGGGTGAGTCTGTAGATGAACTTGAACTCGAGAATCGCATTCTGAATTAAGATGAAAGGAAGATTCTTCACGAGTCAATGATTCTGCATGAAAAGGAAAAGCTCGGCGCCCAACACTACGAAGTATGAGAGGGTTCAGGGTTTGACCATCATGAGGCGAGTTTTGAAGTTCCAGCGTCAACCCAGCCTGAGTCCTTGCCTGCGGTTGATCCCCAAGCTGTTCCTGCCTACAATCTGGATCAGCCGCAGATGTCTCCAGCTATAGAGCAAGTTACTGAAGCCGTCCAGCCACTTACAAGTCAAACTGAGGAAGGTATTCTGAACATTCCACATATCTGCCTTAAGTCGGAATCTCTACTTGAATCAAGTTCTAACAGTTCTCTTATTTTTTGTCCAGTGATTGATGCTACACCGGTCGTGCCTCCTGCTACTCAAGAATCGTATCAGACATAGGGGGTTATCATTACTGAAGCGACCGCCGTAACTACTGCTGCACCTCTTGACGATATGCAAGGAAGCTCACTTGTTTTTGATGAGCAGTTGATGGAGGAACTCTTTCACCGTCATGGCGATCCTTTAGCTGACTTACCATTTGTCATGGGCAGAGGCGTTCCCGCTACAAGCTTTTCGATGCCGACTGCTGATGCTCCCAGCGAGGCCCGAGTGATTACTGAAGAGGAGATTTTAGCCGAAATCGACACTGAAATGGCACCAGCGGCTCATGGTGGCAGTTTTGGAGGTGGAAGGGCTGCACTTGGTCCAGCTCCGCTTAGAATGATATCGACTGGCAGTATAGTTTTCGACACCAGTGCGCCCATTCCATCTTCTACACTTGATCATGTTCCTCCGACTCCGCCGGTAGGAAGCATCCCTGTTCACTCGAGCTCGGAGGAGGATATCGAGATCATGACCCGCCTGGAGACCGACCACCGAAAAGTAAAGGCTCAAAGAGGAAAGGTAGTGGCAGCTCCAGCGGGTCTACACCGAAGAGGAAACCGAGGAAGAAGAAAGATTAGACACGCTTCCTTAGTTTATTTTGACTTTCATTTTGTTGGCCATGTATAGATGCGGGTTCGGCCCCTGCTAGTAGGAATTTTTTGGAACAAACTTGTACATGAATTTCTTTCACAAACGGTAGAAATTAAAATTTTCCTTTTTTGGCTTCTCCTCGGTTATTGTGTATTTGCCTAAGTGTTTCAATATCTGAAGTGTACTTGTGAAGTTTCATGTTCCGAGTCAAGTTTGTTTTTTGTTTGCCAGGCTCGGAAACTATGGACCCGGTTCACGACCGGGAAGTGAGTTGAATTTTGACGTCGCAGCGCTTCAGTCAATGGTCGATGCTTAAGTCCTGCCCCCCAGTCTTGAGGGTGAGTTGTAGAACATCAGTCAACGATCGCTTCTAACTTATGACATGTTGAATCTAGTGCCACTGAACGGATGTCTGAGACAAGCGGAGATTGAGTGGTTCATCCACACTTGTTCGATTATCGATGATCATATCCGCCCTTCGGGGATTCTCATTTGCTTACTTGAGGTTGGTCACGCCGGCTTGAGTTTTAATTATACGTCCGCGCTCTGGGGACTCGGAATCGACATTTATACTCCGACTCGCACTCTGGGAGTTCTGAGTTAATGTTTATACTCTGTTTCGCACTCTGGGAATCTGGAGTTGATGTTTATACCCCGATTCACACTCTGGGAGATTGAAGTTGATATTTATACTCCAATTCGCGCTCTGGGAATTTGGAGTTGATGTTTATACTCCGTTTCTCACTCTGGGAATCCGAAGTTGATGTTTATACTCCGACTCGCACTCTGGGAGTTCAGAGTTGATATTTACACTCTGTTTCGCACTATGGGAATTCGGAGTTAATGTTTATACTCCGATTCGCACTCTAGGAGATCGGAGTTGATATTTATACTCCAATTCGCACTCTGGGAATTTGGAGTTGATGTTTATACTCCGTTTCGCACTCTGTGAATCCGGAGTTGATGTTTATACTCCGACTCGCACTCTGGGAGTTCGGAGTTGATATTTATACTCCAATTCGCGATTTGGGAATTTGGAGTTGATGTTTATACTCCGTTTCACACTCTGGGAATCCAGAGTTGATGTTTATACTCCGACTCGCACTCTGGCAGTACGGAGTTGATGTTTATACTCTGTTTCGCACTTTGGGAATCCGGAGTTGATGTTTATACTCCGACTTGCACTCTGGGAGTTCGGAGTTAGTATTTATACTCCAATTCGCGCTCTGGGAATTTGGAGTTGATGTTTATAGTCCGTTTCGCACTCTGGGAATTCGGAGTTAAGTGAAGGATTGTTGTGTATGAACCCTTTTTTTACCTTGGTGTGATGGTTTGTTCCCGAGCTCGGGTTTCGCTTAGTGAGTGACCGGTTGCATCACAGTCACTCCCTATTTGAACGAATCCCACCGTATGGTGAAACTTAGCTCTCCGTGCATGGTGATGTTCATATGAAGTATTTCAAGTAAATCACAGCTCTGGCTCGAAGAGATTGCATTTTATTGCTGAAATAAGAAAATATGGCAAAGTCAGTTGCCTTATTACAAATTCTAATTTCGAAATGCAGAAACAAATTGCAAAATGGAAAATAAACTAAATGAATAAACATAGCCTGTTGTGTGTAGTAGCGACAAAGACTCTCGCTGTTCCAGGATCTTGGCAGAGTAAGACCGTCGACGGTCGATAATTTGAATGTGCCATCTCTGAACCTTCGTTCAATGACATACGGTCCTTCCCATGTTGGTTTCATATGCAAAGGGACTAGATAGATTCTTTTTAGGACGAGTTCGCCTAGTTCAAAGGTTCACGGGCGGACCCTGGCGTTGTACAATCGGGTGACTCGACTTCGATACGCGGCTGCCCTCAAATCAGCCAGATCCTCTGGAACGACCCCAACTCCATTGGCGGTAGGGAATTTTAAAGTTAAACACCACGGGGCAATAACAGCCCTAAATTCAGCAAGGACCGGTAGGCCCAAGAAGGCGCTGTATGGCGAATCTATGTTCAATACAACAAATTGCAACGTCTGGACTCTCCAGTGTTCTCCAGTTCCCTGTTCCACTGGTAGTTCCACTACTCCAGTAGGTATAGTAGCGCTTCCATTGAAACCATGGATTCGAGATTGACAAGGTTTCAAATCTTTGGCTTCCATGTTCATTTGATCATAAGCTCGTTTAAATATTATATTCACGGAACTTCCACTGTCGACCAGAATCTGTTTCATCCAAGCATGACCTACTTGAGCTGATATGACCAGTGGATCAGTGGTTGGGGCTCCGACCCTGTCAGCATCTCTATTTCGAAATACGATATCGTCAGTCATCGTCTTCTGTCACTTGGTTGGAGCTCTATCTCCCAAATCAATACAACATTCGGGGGTCCGCATGCCTAATAGAACCGGCATACGACTTCATTTCCCTCCAGCATCGGTCTGCTGGATGAGGACCACCACTAACTGCATTAATCACCAACCTCCCGCCAGTACGAGCGGGTTCCTCCTATCTTGCTTGGTCCGGCACATGATTTTGATTGGATGGGCCTGCAACCCCTGACTGCGGCGCTTGCACATACTGATCTAACTTCCTCTCACGGATCAACTTTCCAATGAGGTCTTGTAAATGTCGATACTCATCTGTATTATGACCGTAACTTTCATGGAATCTGCAAAACTTCCCTGTTTGGACATGTCTTTCCGTTGACGGCTTCGGGGCAGGTTTCTTATACTGCATGGTATTACAAGTCTGTAAATACACATTTTCTAGTGATGTATTCAATGGAGTATAATTGTCGAACATGGGAGCTCTGCGCTATGGGCCACGACTTTGATCTCGTTTTTTATTTTGATTTTAACTGTCCCTCTGCTGATTCTGTTTATTTTGTATATTCAACTAAACTTTTTTAGAACTCTCCCCGGATTGTTTAACTGCAATGTTACTCTGAATTCCTTCGATGTTGGGCCCTGCGTCATCCTGCTTCCTAGACTGTTTCGCATCCTCCCTTCTCAAGAATTAGGCTGCCTTGGAATAGAAATGGTCCAATGACGCAGGCGGCTTCCCTGCTAACCAATTTCCGAACTCGAAATCAGGATCAATCCTTTTAGTCAATGCCATCAGGATAGAGTTGTCATTGGTATTGCTTATTTCTGCACACGCAGCATGGAATCGTTCCAAGTAACGTCTAAGTGTTTCTCCGGGAGCTTGTGTAACACTAGACAGAGTGTTAACATCTTTAGGCCTTGCTACGTGCATACAGAATTGTTCAACAAACTTGGTGGCCATCTGGTCAAAATTAGAAATGGATCGCGGTGGCAAATGAGTAAACCACATGGTTGCAATGCCTCCTAGGGAAATGGGGAAACTACGAAACTACGGCATTTTACTGCATCGTCAGCTCTCGCAGCATTCATCAGCCATTCGTACTTCAGGATGTGTTGATTGGGATCAAAACTTCCTTCATAGACTGGCAAAGTTGGCATCCTGAAGCGCCGAGGTGGTTCAGCATACAATATGTCATCAGTGAATGGGGTATGACTCCGAGAGATTCCCCAGTCATCATTAGTGAGACCCTGACTTTCACGGATCATTTGACGAATCATTGTTGGTATATCCAGCATTCGGATATTAGGAGCGTGCTGTGCCAAGGTGTGGTAGGGTTCCACAGCGCGAGTCTGGACCGTACGCGGTCGACGGTCCGTGCCTCGCCTCCTTGGCTCAACATTTTCTAGGACATAAGGCTCTGGAGTCTGCTCTCGTTGGTTACGATGAGGATCAGCTTGATTTCTAGCATCAACTCCTTGTTCGGTAGTGGTGGTGGTAGCGAGGTTGCCTGTGACATGATAAGGAGCAGCACCTCCTCGGGATGAAGGCCCTGTAGGATGACTAGTGGATGGTCTAGTTCTGGGTTGTCCAAGATTCGAAGCAGGTTGGTGTCCTGTGGCCTGGGTGTAGCTTACATCCAGCCGTGGGTGTGTGGATCGGTGATGGTCATCAGAGGAGGCTGAACTCTCCATAGAAGAATAAGAACCTTGATCTCTTTTGGATCTTCTACGCCTTTGGCGATTCAGCTGGTTGGTTACTCTGTGTTGGCGCACAGTTATTCAGTAAGCTGTTGCCGACTCTGGGTCAACTCTTGAAGCAGCATCTGGTATTCTTGTCTGGTGACCGGGCCTGATGGATCTGAAGGTCCGGCAGCATCTTGGTTGGATGGAGGCAATTGCATGGGATTATGTCTGTCCCGTCCTTCCTGATCAGCAGCTGTAGAGGCAGTTCGTGTGCTTACCATGATGAATTGATGAAGTCCTTTCCTAGATCTGATTGCAAATCTGAATAGTATGGAAGGGCTTCAAGGCTTGACATATGGATCTTCTTCTTGGATTTATGCAATCCGGTATCGACAGGAGATCCAAGGAGCAGGAGAAAAATTATGTTTTTTCTCAATGAAAGCACCAAAGTGTTTGTACCAAAATTGGGCACAACACTCTTCGGAAGTTTTTGAAGAGATAAAGTGAAGAAATTAAATGGAAAATGAGGATTATCTAACAAAAACTCCAAAAACAGATAATAAAAATAATTAAAGTGCTCAGAAACACAAGAATTTAGAGTGGTTCGACGTATTGCCTACATCCACTATGAAGTTGACCTTTTTATTGATGTTTCTTTGATGATTACAATTGATTGCAGCGGATTACAGCAAAATTCAGCTGAGAAATTCGAGTATAGCAGTGAAATTCGTTTGCAGCAGCAGTAATGGAGTATGGAGTTAAATCCGGCAGAGTCTGGGCATTGGAGAATTCAAAGATCTCAAATCCCCTTTTCTGTATGCCCTGGGGCTCTATTTATAGGTGTAGGAGGCTGATATTTCACTCAGATCTCGGGAGACTCCTTCAGGCACGTGAGTAGGCCCGCGCGACCAAGCCCGTGAAGTTTCGGCCCGATCCATGATCGATATGAACGGATTTCGTATCGATCAAGATTTCATCCAATGGAGTCGAAATTTGGCGTGGACATTCTTTAGCATGTACGTAAGCTCCTGAGAAAATTTGGTGGCATTTGGACTTGTGGATCTCGAGTTATGATTGATTCGAATTGAGGTTTCTCGGCAGGCTGTTTACTTCGAATTGATCATTTCGACTCGATCGGTTCGAATCGATGGTTGTGTGTGATCAGGTGGTGACGTGGCACGCATTCTTCGTATCGATCCACCTTCTTCGCTGAGTTGATTGAGTCGTCCTAGAACTTCGCCTCGTTCGTATCAAAGACCGTTGCCCAGTTCGAGTCGATCAACAGCTTGCCTTTTCGTATCGATCTGTAGCATGCCTTGTTCGTATCGATGGAAGTGGCTCTATTCGTATGGAAGTGGCTCTGTTCATATCGATGGAAGTGGCTCTGTTCGTATCGATGGAAGTGGCTCTTGTTCATATCGATCAAAGTTACTTTGACTTGATGGATACGAACAAGCAACATTGTGATGGATACGAATAGTGTAATGCTCGATGGATACGAACAAAGGTTCGATGATGGATGCAGAGCTGATCAATACGAACAAAGACTTGTCGATGGATGCGAAGTTGATCGATACGAAGTAGACTATGGCGATGGATATGAAGTCGATCGATACGAAGTAGGTTATGATGATGGATACGAAATCGATCGAGTCGAACAGAGGCTTCATGATGGATTCGAATGAGATCGAGTCGAACAGTGGCCAGTCGATGGATTCGAATGAGATCGAGTCGAACAGCGGCCAGTTGATGGATTCGAACTCGAGGCTGTTTTTTATCCAATCTTGCATCGATCATAACTTGAGCATATGAACTCGGATTGACTTGAGATTTGGAATGCTTACTTCCATGGCTTCGCTCGTTGTGTCTTGTTGATTGTAGCTTGATCCGGACTCGGACAAAATTCGTCAATATCCATAGTGAGCCCGTGTATAACCGATCTCTAAGACGATCTGTCATTGGTTTCTAGTCAAGTTCTTGGTGTCACGGCCTTGCCAAAAGGTGGGATAACAATGGATAAGATCATACTTGGATTGGAAATGATTAGGGAAACTTCGAAGAAGGTGGAGCTGATAAGAAAGAGGATGAAGACCATGCAAGATCAATAAAAGTAATATGCCGATAAGAGGCAGACATATTTGGAGTTTGCATATGGCGACCTAGTCTTTGCCAAGGTATCACCATTGAAGAGGGTGGTAAAATTCGAGAGTTCGGGGGAACTAGCACCATGATTTATTGGTCCATTTCTAGTATTGGAATAGATTGGGAATTAGGTGTATAAATTGGAGCTTCCAAAGAAGATGGTAGGAGTCCATAACGTATTCCATGTGTTACATTTACGAAAATGTGCACCAGATCTGACCACTGTTGTTGAACCTAATCAGTTGGAGGCTGTAGAATTGGAGCCTGAGCTGTGTTCATCCCATGGTCCTACATGCATTATCGAACATAGGGTGAAGCAACTTAGAAATAAGGTGGTGGAGCTGGTGAGAGTACGGTGGGGGAATAATAGTAGTGAAAATATATGGAAGCCTGAAAAGCAGACGTTCTCATCCTCAACTCTTTTCCAGTATATTCCTTTGTTTGACTTAATTCCTTAGGACTAGTTTTATTCTCTGATTAGGATTGGCTATTTTTTATGATTTGTTTGTTAGGATAGATTTCTAGTAGGCATAGGATTACCAAGTATAGTCTTGATTATTGTGATATGACTCCTGCATTCATGTAGTGTTATATTATGATGTTGTGCATTCATGCCTGATATGCCATACTATCACATTCATATAAGGTGCATTAGCTACGTTTCATGTAGAGATAACAAGTATACATAAAATATACTATCATTCATGCCTATATGATCTAGTATATTATTAATATGATTTATTAACCTAAATCTTGTATGTTATGGTTCCTTTGGTTTCTTGTGCTTATATATATACATCATTCAATGACACGTGATATGGGAGAGGTTATATTACATTTTATGTCCCATAGGAATTTCGGGGTTAAATTATTTTATAAGGGGAGAATGTAACAACCCGTAAAATTTAAATAATAATAATATAATAATCAATATTGGAATTAAAAGTGATAAAATAATTAATTTAAATCATGGAAGGGCAAAATGGCCATTTTTCCAAGTTTGGAATTTAATGAAGAAAGTTGCACCATTGCATACAACATGTTGTTCTGGTTCGTTTGACTTATTCACTTGATTAATTCGGAGGTCAAACAGAGGAAGTACGGGCGAAACGAGTTTTGGAAGCTAAGTGGGCTTCGGGCATTAAAATTTGAATTAAAAGTAGTTGTTTAAATCTTCCCACCATCTATAAATACAATTCCAAACATATGTTTCCCATTTTGCAAATCATTTCTCTTCAATGTTTCTTTCTCCTTTCCCTCTTCTCCTCTCAACTGCAAGAAGATGTAACTTCTTTGTTTCTTAATGGAATCCAGGGAAACTAGTTGCAGATTGAAGGGTATGCAGAGTACTACAACATCATACCACTTTGGAGGTGGAACTCGAAGGATCTAGGGCACTATACGTAACAACCCGCATTTTGGCCGATTTTATATTTAAATATTTTATCGTTAGTCAGATTTTAGTCCGAAAAGCTACTTTTTTGCATACGGACGAATTAGGACTCGAGACCACTTCCATTGAGTTCGAAACGTCATTTGCAATCTTTTAAGTATAAACTTCGATATGTTTGGAGATAGTGGAATTTTCGTCACTTTTTGCTTTGGGCTTTTGGTTTGGGCTGCACCTCTTCTAACTCAGCCCCAACCCATCTCCTCTTCCTCACTTCTTCAAAAACAACAAAGCTTCATCAAAAATGGTGGAGGGAATGGGAAATTAAAATTCCAAGCTCAAGTTCATTAGCAAATTCAACATCTAATTCCAAATTCAAGTAAAGACATTGGATTCAAACTAGTGGTTGATTCTTCCATTACTTTTAAGCTTCTCCATCATCAATTTCGTGGAAAAGGTGAGATTTTTATCTGACATTCTTGTCTATAACTATCTTGGATTGTTGGGAATGACTTCCTATCACTTTAGCATGTATGTTTGCATTTGGTTTGGATTGAATTGGTGAGAAACCCAATTTTTCAGCGTTTTTGGCAAATTATGGGCATTAGGTCGCACTGCCTCGAAGTCACTGCCTGCAAATTTTCGTTCTGGACTTAGGTCGCTCGCCTGCACTTAGGTCGCTAGGTCGCTCGCATGCTAGGTCGCTAGGTCGTAGGTCGCTCGGCCACATTTAGTTGCTTAGGTCGTTCTGCCTTGATCGTCCTTAGGTCGCTAGACCAGTGAAGCAGCTCGCATACCCATTAGGTCATTAGGCCTTATTTTCCTTAGGTCGTTCACCCTATTAGGTCGCGTACCATCTTAGGTCCCGTACCACCTTAGGTCGCGTACCACTTAGGTCGCGTACCACTTAGGTCGCACCATTAGGTCGTTAGGTTGCATGACCTCAATTATGTTAGGTCGCCTAACCTTAATTACTTTAGGTCGTTAGACCTCACTCCCTTTAGGTCGTTCGACCTCACCACCTTAGGTCGCTTGAACCTTAGGTCGCTCGGCAAGGAGCGTTTAAGTCGCTCGGCCTGTTACTCTTAGGTCGCTCGCAGTTAGGTCATTTACCATCGTTAGGTCGCCCTACCTGGTTAAGACCTTTGGTCGCTCGCTCAAGTCACTTGGCCTCACCACATTAGGTCGCATGACCTCATTTCCACTAGGTCGCTCGACCTGTCTTACCTTAGGTCGCTTGACCTGTAGGTCGTTCCATTGCCTCTTTAACTCGCCCTGCTCGTATTCCTTAGCTCGGCCATGTTAGGTCGCAAGGACATTTCTACTTTGATGGTTTTGGGGCTGATTCCCCTGGATTTCCTTCACGTCTTCGAATGTGAATTTTTGTGACTGATGGTTTATGCAATTGTTTTGTGATTTGTCACTTTAAAAATGTGAAGGCTTCAATACTAGTAGTGAATATCAAAACTCTTTCATCAAAACGATTTCAACTCTATTTTATTACAAAGCTCTTTTTCCTAAACCGTTTTCCAGTCTATTAGTATATACAAGCCTTTACTTCACTCGGATGAGAAATCTAATTAAACGGCTTTGTAAAACAGGTGGTATGAAACGCTTGCATTCACTTCGTCGGTTAATTCTTGGACTTGTTCGACTGAACCTTTTGTGATAATTTTCTAGTGAAGATCTACAGTTTATTCGTAAATATTTAAGTCAAGAAAGTGGTTATGGGACATGAAGCTAAACTCATATATTTACTAGCTTAGTGTGATTGACACTTCTTTATGATCATGACGATCATTTTAGTGATTTAGACTAGCGATTGAGCGATGTCTCTTTGTCTGCGAGGGAGACTAGACCCCGCTTGTGTGATGTTTCTACTCACATATATGGGGTAGCACCCCATGGTCTTCGGGCCGTTCGTGTGTCAAAGGTCTTCGGGCCATTCGTGTGTTCGAAAAATTATATGGTTAGCTTCCATGAGATAGCTTCTCGTTCGTGTGATAGGCCTTCCCCCTTTTTGTGATTTCTGGATTTTGTGTTGATTTCTGGGATTTGTTCTGGATTTCGTGTGTTGATTTCTGGAATTTGTGCTTCACCAATTTTCGTGATTTTCATTGATATGTTTTATCAATTCTTATGCATTGGTGAATTCGTGTGTCATTACCTTTTTGTGGATTTGGATCTTTGAGAAGATTCTTGTGATATTGATTAATCTCTTGTTGATTATCATTTACATACTTATAGTAGTATGCCATTATGGTTATTATATGTTTATGCCATATCTCTTATCCTATATCATGTCATCTGATATTTATAGCTAGACTGATCCGTTTATTATTTTCTTATGAAATAATACTCGGGTCAGACCGAGATGTTACAGGTGCTTCTGCTTGACTTCTCTTCTGGATTTCTCTGACTTTTGGCTAACTACTTAGATTAGTAGTTTTTGGATGTACACATTTTAGATGTAGACTCTATGTTGTGTACTTATTCGTTTGTATAGCACGTGTTGTTATTCTTTTGTATTATCGTGGATCTTTCTGACCACTACTCTGTTGTACACTTTCTTGTGTTATATATATTCATATCTTTTTTCGCCTTTGTGATATGGATGTCTATGACTGATTGGTGTTATGTTTATTTCTATATTTGTTTCCGAAGATTATAATAGCCACTGTGTGATAGCTTTGAGTTTGTATCGGTATGTCGGATTTCCTCCTTAAATGAAATGCATGCTATACTATCTGACATATCGGTGCTCGCACAAAGAAGTTACATGTATGGTCGCTCCTCAACAGCCTTATTCTCCGTGCTAGTTGACAGCATTACACCGTAGTGTTCTTGGCTAGCGTGGGTATAGAGGTGGGGTGTCACAGCTTGGTATCAGAGCCAAACTTCGGAACAATGTGGAATAACTTAACAAGGATCATCGTCCTAAGTCCATCTTAGGAGTCGTGCCTTAGGATTTAATTCGAGTCTTCGTACCGATTTATCCTATTTAGTTTTATGTATCCTTGTTTTATCTATCAAGATTTTCTTGGTATTTATTTGGAGAATAACTTTTCTTCTTTTCTCTTCCTCAAAGAAGAGAATGTCTAGACCAGGCTGTCCTAGAGCTGGACCATCTACTGTTACTCCCCAGGATGGAGTTTTTATGACTGCTCAACAGCTTCTTGACTTAGTAAAGAATGCTCAGGCAGCTGGTCCTAATCAGGAACCTACTCATCCTAAGTCTGGATTTGCACGCTTGTGCAACGATTATACCAACTTGGGTGGGAAACCATTCAAAGGTTCTGAAACTATTATCGAGGTCCAGGCTTGGCTAAGAACATGCGATCGCATCTTTTCTCGCATGAATCTTATCGATCTTCACCGTGTTCCGGTGGCTTCCAGTATGCTCCAAGAGAGAGCATTGGATTGGTACGAACTTCTTATTTCTAAAATCAATGAAGCGGATCTCACCTGGGAGTAATTCCGGGAACGCTTCGAATTAAAATTCATACCAGAGGCAGAGAAAGTGACATTGGCTCGACGTTTCATAGACCTTGTTCAAGGTGAATCCTCTGTGACAGAGTATGTCGCATCCTTCGAGTCACTGTCTAAATATGGGGTTGAATACATCAACACCCCATTGAAGAAGAACCAGAGATTCGTCTATGGCTTAAACAAGAATCTCAAGAAGCCATTACTTCTAAAGTTAGAAGTTTCTTTCGATCAACTTGTTGATATCGCTCTTCGTCTTGAAGAGGCGGATAGGGAAGGTGATGTTGAAGTGGTGGGTTCCAAACCAAACTTCAACAACAAGAAGAGGCCAAACAAATTCAAAGTTCCTTATCCCAATAAAAAGGGGAAACAAGCAACTCCTACTGCAAAGACTTTTTCCTCTAGTGATGGGAAATGCTACAACTGTGGTTCTAGGGACCATTTTGCGAACAAGTGTTCAAAGCCCCGTTCTTGTCGCTATTGTAAAAGCCTGGATCATTATATGCATTTATGCCCGAAGCTTCAAGGCAAGTAGGGAAAGTTAAACGTTGCTCAAGCCCCTGGCAACACATCTCGTGGTCAAGGTATGTCTCATTCTATCCTTGATGGCATTATTATATTTCATGATCAACCTATTAGAGTTCTCTTTGATACGGGTGCATCCCATTCTTTTATATCAAAGGAACTTGTCGATACTTTTTCTTTAAGTGTTGTTGCTTTAATGACTTCTTTAAGAATTGCGAATCCGGTTGGTGGATCCGCAACTCTTAGTTTGCTTTGTAAAGATGTGGAGATTATTTTGTGTGATTTTTCTTTCCTAGCCGATTTGCATGTCGTGCGTTATTTAGGCTTTGGAATGATTTTGGGTATGGATTGGCTTAACCGTTATGAAGCTCATATCCTATGTCCTGAGCAGACTATTTATCTCCGACATTCATTATCTGTTAAGCAGATTTCTATTATTCTTAAAGATTTGGATTCCACTATAGCTGCATCTTTATATTCTTTAAATCCTCGTGATGATGATAATGATGATGAGGAGGATGTCATTTCTTGCATTCACGTCCTTCGTGAATTTTCCGACATATTCGAGCCCGTTTTAGGATTACCACCTAAGCAAGCAATTGAGTTCAGAATTAATCTTACCCCTGAAGCTCAACCTATTACTCGTCCTCCTTATCGCATGTCCAATAAGGAGAATGAGGAGATGCGCAAACAATTATCCGAATTAGAGACGAAGCAATTTATTTGCTCTAGTTCCTCGCCTTGGGGAGCTTCAGCAATTTTCGTAAAGAAATCTGATGGTACACTTAGGCTTTGCATCGACTACCGCAAGCTTAATGATCTTACTATTAAGAATAAATATCCTTTACCTCGGATTGACGATCTATTTGATCAACTTAGTGGTGCTAGAGTCTTTTCACAATTGGACTTGGCTACCGGTTTTCATCAGCTTTGTATTGCAGAGGATAGTATTCCTTTGACTTCGTTCCGTACTCGTTATGGATCTTATGAATGGCTAGTTATGCCATTTGGTTTAACGAATGCTCCGGCTTATTTCGTTGACCTTATGAATCGAGTTTTCAAAGATTTCCTCGATCGGTTTGTTCTCATCTTTATTGATGATATTCTTGTGTATTCTAAAACCAAAGAGGAACATGAAAAGCATCTTCGGATTGTATTGGAAACTCTTATGAGCAATCAACTAAAAGCAAAATTTTCTAAATGCCACTTTTGGCAATCTAGTGTGAAGTTTCTCGGTCATATTATTTCCGAATCTGGAATATTAGTGGATCCTTCAAAGATTGAAGCGATTCAAAATTGGAAGAGACCAGAGAGCGTGACTGAAATCCGTAGCTTTCTCGGATTGGCAGGTTATTACCGCCGTTTTATAAAAGACTTTTCTAAGATTGCTGTGCCTCTTACTGGCTTAACGAAGAAAGGTGTTAAATACATTTGGTCGGACAAATGTGAAACTTCTTTTCAGAAATTAAAAGAACTCCTTTCTGATGCTCCTATTCTTGTTATTCCCGAAGGGAATCAAGATTTTGTTGTTTATACCGATGCTAGTCGCGTTGGTTTGGGTGCCGTTCTTATGCAAAAAGAACATGTTATTGCTTATGCTTCTAGACAATTAAAGCCGGCTGAGACTAGATATGCCACACATGATTTAGAACTCGCGGCTATCGTTTTCGCCCTTCGAATTTGGCGACATTATCTTTTGGGAGAGAAATTCATACTTTACACTGATCATAAGTCTTTGAAATATTTATTTTCTCAAAAGGAACTTAATTTGCGTCAACAGCGTTGGCTCGAATTCCTTGCTTCTTATGATCTTGACATTCTTTATACTCCCGGAAAGGGAAATCGAGTTGCTGATGCTCTTAGCCATAAGCAACAAGCGGTTGTTTCTATGATGATATCCGAATGGCATGATCTCGAGGTTTTATCCACTTGTGAGATTAGAGATCGTGTATCCGATTTATGTTCATCTCTTGTTTTATGTAGCCTTGAGGCTCATCCTTCTCTTTTAGACCGCATTCTTGAAGCTCAAAGGCTAGATCCCGAATTGGCTCTTCTTAGCCAGAATATTAAGGATAAAACCGATATTGAAGGCTTGAAAGACCTTGATATTGATTCTCGTGGCGGCATTCGAAAATTTGATAGACTTATAGTGCCAAATATTAGTGATCTTCGTAAAGATATTCTAGAAGATTCTCATCGTTCCAAATTTTCCATTCATCCCGGTAGTAGTAAAATGTACGCAGATATGAAGCGACTTTATTACTGGGAGGGAATGAAATCAGATATCGCTAACTTTGTTAAGTGTTACATGACTTGCCAACTTGTTAAGGCCGAACATCAAAGGGTCGGTGGGTTACTGCAACCATTGGAAATTCCAGTCTGGAAGTGGGATCAAATTTCCATGGATTTTATTGATGGCCTTCCCCGTTCTCGTTCGAGTCATAATAGCTTATGGGTGATTATTGATAGACTTACTAAATCCGCCCATTTCATTCCCGTTCGGTCGAACAGAACCGTTCCTCTTCTGGCCAAACTCTTTATCAAAGAAATTATTAAACTGCATGGAGTTCCTACTTCTATAGTTAGTGATCGTGGTCCATTGTTTACTAGTGGATTTTGGAAGAGTCTTCAAAAGGCTTTGGGAACAAAGCTTAATTTTAGCACTGCTTATCACCCCCAGTCCGATGGACAAACTGAGCGTGTGAATCAAACTCTTGAAGATCGCCTTCGTTCTTGTGTGCTTGATTTCAGTGGAAGTTGGGAAGATCATATTTCACTCGTTGAATTTTCCTATAATAACAGCTTCCAGGCTAGTATTGGTATGGCACCTTTTGAGGCACTTTATGGAAGGTCATGCCGATCTCCTTCTTGTTGGCTTGAGGC
Organism: Allium fistulosum; assembly: GCA_030737815.1. Taxonomy (NCBI): domain Eukaryota; kingdom Viridiplantae; phylum Streptophyta; class Magnoliopsida; order Asparagales; family Amaryllidaceae; genus Allium; species Allium fistulosum. The sequence continues at coordinate 632,789,012 of CM060908.1, read as the reverse complement.
CGGTGAGAAGCTGGTTTTAGGTCCAGATTTTATTCGTGATTCCATAGAAAAGATTGAACTTATTCGACATAGGATGAAAGAAGCTCAGAGTAGACAAAAGTCCTATGCCGATAATCGAAGAAGGAAATTAGAATTTTCTGTTGGTGATCTTGTATTTATTCGTGTTTCACCTATGAAGGGTGTTGTACGTTTCAGTAGATCGGGAAAATTAGCGCCTCGATATATTGGGCCATTTCCTATCACCGAACGTATTGGTTCCATGGCTTATCGCCTTTCTTTGCCGGCTCAGTTTTCTGCCATGCATGACGTGTTTCACGTTTCTCAATTACGGAAGTGCCTTCGGGATTCCGATTCTATTCTTGAGCCCGGTGTTGTGGAAGAGATTGAAGTTTCGCCTAATTTAACTTATGAGCAGCATCCTATTCGAATTATTGCTTCGGAGGTCAAACAACTTCGAAATAAAGATGTTCCGCTTGTTAAAGTTCAATGGTCCTCAAATCCTAAGGATTGCTCTTGGGAAACTAGAGAATTCATCGAGCGAACACATCCGGACTTGCTTTCTCATGCTCCTTGAGGTGAACTTCTTATTTCAAATTTCTTTTGTGTTAATATGCTTTTATGGTTGTTACTTTTTATTTCCGTCTTATATATATTGCGAGGACGCAATTTCTTTAAGGAGGGGAGTCTATAACAACCCGCATTTTTGCCGATTTTATATTTAAATATTCTATTTAAATGTTTTATCGTTAGTCGGATTTTAGTCCGAAAAACTACTTTTTGCATACAGACGAATTAGGACTCGAGACCACTTCCATTGAGTTCGAAACGTCGTTTGCAATCTTTTAAGTATAAACTTCGATATGTTTGGAGATAGTGGAATTTTCGTCACTTTTTGCTTTGGGCTTTTGGTTTGGGCTGCACCTCTTCTAACTCAGCCCCAACCCATCTCCTCTTCCTCACTTCTTCAAAAACAACAAAGCTTCATCAAAAACGGTGGAGGGAATGGGAAATTAAAATTCCAAGCTCAAGTTCATTAGCAAATTCAACATCTAATTCCAAATTCAAGTAAAGACATTGGATTCAAACTAGTGGTTGATTCTTCCATTACTTTTAAGCTTCTCCATCATCAATTTCGTGGAAAAGGTGAGATTTTTATCTCACATTCTTGTCTATAACTATCTTGGATTGTTGGGAATGACTTCCTATCACTTTAGCATGTATGTTTGCATTTGGTTTGGATTGAATTGGTGAGAAACCCAATTTTTCAGCGTTTTTGGCAAATTCTGGGCATTAGGTCACACTGCCTCGAAGTCACTGCCTGTAGATTTTCGTTCTGGACTTAGGTCGCTCGCCTGCACTTAGGTCGCTAGGTCGCTCGCATGCTAGGTCACTAGGTCGTAGGTTGCTCGGCCACATTTAGTTGCTTAGGTCGTTCTACCTTGATCGTCCTTAGGTCGCTAGACCAGTGAAGCAGCTCGCATACCCATTAGGTCGTTAGGCCTTATTTTCCTTAGGTCGTTCGCCCTATTAGGTCGCGTACCATCTTAGGTCGCGTACCACCTTAGGTCGCGTACCACTTAGGTCGCGTACCACTTAGGTCGCACCATTAGGTCGTTAGGTCGCATGACCTCAATTCTGTTAGGTCGCCTGACCTTAATTACTTTAGGTCGTTAGACCTTACTCCCTTTAGGTCGTTCGACCTCACCACTTTAGGTCGCTTGAACCTTAGGTCGCTCGGCAAGGAGCGTTTAAGTCGCTCGGCCTGTTACTCTTAGGTCGCTCACAGTTAGGTCGTTCGCCATCGATAGGTCGCCCAACCTGGTTAAGACCTTTGGTCGCTCGCTCAAGTCACTTGGCCTCACCACATTAGGTCGCATGACCTCGTTTCCACTAGGTCGCTCGACCTGTCTTACCTTAGGTCGCTTGACCTGTAGGTCGTTCCATTGCCTTTTTAACTCGCCCTGCTCGTATTCCTTAGCTCGGCCATGTTAGGTCGCAAGGACATTTCTACTTTGATGGTTTTGGGGCTGATTCCCCTGGATTTCCTTCACGTCTTCGAATGTGAATTTTTGTGACTGATGGTTTATGCAATTGTTTTGTGATTTGTCACTTTAAAAATGTGAAGGCTTCAATACTAGTAGTGAGTATCAAAAATCTTTCATCAAAGCGATTTCAACTCTATTTTATTACAAAGCTCTTTTTCCTAAACCGTTTTCCAATCTATTAGTATATACAAGCCTTTACTTCACTCGGATGAGAAATCTAATTAAACGGCTTAGTAAAACAGGTGGTATGAAACGCTTGTGTTCACTTCGTCGGTTAATTCTTGGACTTGTTCGACTGAACCTTTTGTGACAATTTTCTAGTGAAGATCTACAGTTTGTTCGTAAATATTTAAGTTAAGCAAGTGGTTATGGGACATGAAGCTAAACTCATATATTTACTAGCTTAGTGTGATTGACACTTCTTTATGATCATGACGATCATTTTAGTGATTTAGACTAGCGATTGAGCGATGTCTCTTTGTCTACGAGGGAGACTAGACCCCGCTTGTGTGATGTTTCTTCTCACATATATGAGGTAGCACCCCATGGTCTTCGGGCCGTTCGTGTGTCAAAGGTCTTCGGGCCATTCGTGTGTTCGAAAAATTGTATGGTTAGCTTCCATGAGATAGCTTCTCGTTCGTGTGATAGGCCTTCCCCTTTTTGTGATTTCTGGATTTCATGTGTTTATTTCTAGGATTTGTTCTGGATTTCGTGTGTTGATTTCTGGAATTTGTGCTTCACCAATTTTCATGATTTTCATTGATATGTTTAATCAATTCTTGTGCATTGGTGAATTCGTGTGTCATTACCTTTTTGTGGATTTGGATCTTTGAGAAGATTCTTGTGATATTGATTAATCTCTTGTTGATTATCATTTACATACTTATAGTAGTATGCCATTATGGTTATTATATGTTTATGCCATATCTCTTATCCTATATCATGTCATCTGATATTTATAGCTAGACTGATCTGTTTATTATTTTCTTATGAAATAATACTCGGGTCAGACCGAGATGTTACAGGTGCTTCTGCTTGACTTCTCTTCTGGATTTCTCTAACTTTTGGCTAACTACTTAGATTAGTAGTTTTTGGATGTACACATTTGAGATGTAGACTCTATGTTGTGTACTTATTCTTTTGTATAGCACGTGTTGCTATTCTTTTGTATTATCGTGGATCTTTCTAACCACTACTCTGTTGTACACTTTCTTGTGTTATATATATTCATATCTTTTTCCGCCTTTGTGATATGGATGTCTGTGACTGATTGGTGTTATGTTTATTTCTATATTTGTTTCCGAAGATTATATATAGCCACTGTGTGATAGCTTTGAGTTTGTATCGGTATGTCGGATTTCCTCCTTAAATGAAATGCATGCTATACTATCTGACATATCGGTGCTCGCACAAAGAAGTTACATGGATGGTCGCTCCTCAACAGCCTTATTCTTCGTGCTAGTTGACAGCATTACACCGTAGTGTTCTTGGCTAGCGTGGGTATAGAGGTGGGGCGTCACACTATAGATCCAAACAACGAAGGAATAATGTTGATAAAAGCAATTTCAGAGGTTAAGTGAGTGATTCATTCCCTATTATCGATATAATGCATAAATAGTATTGCAATAATGGTTTGTAGTTTAAAATAGAAGTATTTAAAGATTAAACACTAGAATTAAAAGATTAAATCAAGGGTTTGGGTAGAAATAGGATTAACTGTAAGAAAAGTAGTCAAAATGAATATAATCGCAATCTGAATGAAATTACCCAATATTAGACCATTATATTAAAGTAAAGTGATAATGTAAACTAATAGGAACGAAATAGATTCAATTAGAGGCAGAATGAAGGAGGTATAATGTGAAATGATGGCTAGAACGAGGAATGGTACATAGGAAAACACGACCCAGGTCATGATCAATTGATCAATCAACTCGTGATAGGTAGACTAATCAGCCAACCAATCGACCAATCCGTCATGACCAGTAGACTTGTTAAAGTTGATTAGGCCAGATTGAACTTGGACCCAACTGGGTCGTATCAGATTTTAAGAAGGCTTTATCTGTGAGATGTTGTGGAGTATTTTTGGAGCTATTTGGAGATGATTTACATACTACGAAGCAGGTGCAAAGTATAGGACGTTGGTTGTTGGTAGATTTTGGATTGATATATTTGGTTAGTGATGGAGTTATTCGATATCGATATCAACATACATGAATCCTACAATGTAAGTAGGTGAGGCCAGGATGCGAACCTATAGTGTAAGTAGGTGGGTCCAAGGAGTATGTACTTCTGTAGCATATGTGGTGGGTCCAGATGGAGTGGATGTTATGCTTTCCTGTAGCATATAAAGCGAGTCTGGGAAGTGAGTCCATTTTTATATGAGGCATGGACATTAAGCGACCATGTAGCATATAAGGAAGGTCTATGATGTGAGTCTAGTATGAGATAGATTGATGATGCGATTTTGTACCTAAGATGGTGGAACACAAATGATTAGTTAAGTGTAATACGATCTGTAAAGCACAAGATGAGTCTAGGACGTTTTGATGTAATCATTTGACATTGATCATTTTATAACAGTATCTTTATAGTGTACATGGAGTAAATATGATTCACTTACTCATACTTATGTCTGATCCACTCCTATTTTCTTTTTATCTGTATCGCTAGGTTGATGGAGCCCGATGACAAGATAGAGCTTCTAACGAAGGCTTTGATGTAAATATTGCACATATTGTAAATAGATAATATGACTTGACTTATATAGTGTCAATTCGGATTAGATTTGATATATATAGACTTTTATTGTGATGTAAGTTGACATGGTATGATTATTATATAAATCATTATTATTGGATATTATATTTAATTTCCCTCCGTTATGAGATCGAAAAGTTTATAGTTGGAAATGTATTTGTTTCTTATTATCATATCTCATTGACTTGTCCTTATTGGCTTTCGAGGTGTTAACATCGGTTCGAGCATTAAATCCGAGTGTCTAAATGGGTGGGTTGTTATAGAGATCATGTAAGGTAGAGAATCATTCTCATTCAACCAGGCTAGTAAAAGTCCTCCAAATTTGCTTGAAATCAACTCTTTAACTCCATATTTATAAGTTCTGAAATCAACTCTTCAATTCGAGGGAAACCCAACTTATAAGTATTATAGAGGGTATTCTCACTTGAATTTAGAGTATTTTTGCCTGATTTTTGGTGAAGGAATGGAAAATTTATAGGAAGAGGAAGATGAGCTAGGGCTCGAGGGATATGGAGAGGTGGAAGATAAGCTAGGGTTTGAGGAATATGGAGAATAGGAAGAAGGCAAATGAAAATAATGGGAAATTGAGTTTATCATTTCATAAATTGGGCCTTTAAAGGCATTTCTCCTACTTAATTACAAGTTTGGCACTTCCCATCTCACTTTTCTTCTTTTCGTCGACTCTTTCAAGTCTAATATGCTTTCCAAACGTATATGACATTTTGAATATAGTGAAACCAGTTTCAGATCATAATTCCATCATCTTCAAAAATTCAACTTTTACGCCCAAATCACTCTTAACTCAACAAAACCCATTTTAGCTCTTTAAAATGATTTAAATCAATTCGCTACTCTTCTCTAAAAATTTGGTTCGTTACAGAGATCTTCCCCATCAATGTGAGTTTGGAGAGAATGGAGGGTTTCTAAATGATGATATAATTCTTCAGATGCCTAGGTGCATTCATCAGTCCATGTAAACGACTTCATCTTATTTATGATGTCAAAGAAAGGTATGTGCCTGTTAGTGGCATACTAAGCGGTAAAGCACGAAAACTATCATATTCAGGCTTTGTACTTGCATGACAGTACAAGGGATCTACATATCATGTAGCTTTTGACTTTTATTAGGGTTCACTTCGATTCCCTTGGCACATACCTAGTACCCCATGAATTTTCCCGAATGTACCACAAAAGTTAACTTCTTGGGATTTTACTTCATGTTATACTTGCGTAGGATGCCAAAGGATTTGGTGAGATTCTGTACATGCCTACCACTTAATCAGATTTGACCAGTATACTGTCAACATACACGTCCATTGATCTTCTGGTTTGTTCTGCAAACATTTAATTGATGAGCCATTAATAAGTTGCCCCCGTGTTTTTGGAGGCCGAATAGCATTGCCTTATAACTATATAGTCCCACATTAGTAATGAACGACGTATGCTTCTGATCAAGGCCATGCATGGAAATTTGATTAGACCCGAAATAGGCATTCATGAATGTTAATAATTCATGGTCGTTGGTGAAATCCATCAGTTGGTCGATGCGAAGTAAAGGGAAACTATCCTTAAGGCAAGCCTTGTTGAAGTCGGGCAAATCAATGCACGTTCTCTAAGTACCTTTGGGTTTTCGAACCAGTATCGGTTTGGCCACCTATACTAGATATTTAGATTATCGAATGAACCCATTGCTAAGAAGCTCCTCTACCTCTTCTTTTAAAGCCTTGTATCTCTCCAGATTGAGCAATCTTATCTTTTGGTGAATAGGGTGAGCTTTGGAGTTAGTATTAAGAGCATGGAAGATTTTTTTGCGTGAATGCGGGATCTTTGGATGCCTCGATTCTCACAGTTAAGTCCGCCAATGTTGAGATGAAGATGTTATTTTGTTACTTGTTCCTGCTTACCAACAGGGGTGAGCTTTCTTGTTCCAAGTAGCAATGAGTTCTCAAGTCCTTTCTGGGCTAACCAAGGAGATCTAATTTTCAATATTTCTTGCCTCGGCCTGAATGAGAGCAATGAATTGCTTTCGCATTCTCTTAGGAGGAGATGATGAACTGAGCTCATCCCCAACATGTGAAGGAGCAACGGAATGCTCTCGTACCCTCTCCAGTTGGCCATCGCAGATGGTCCCTCTTTTTGGAGCATAAGCACTCCTTCTTGGCTTGTTGTAGTATATATTGTAGCAGTCCTGACAGATTGTTGATTATTGTGGACATGGCTAATACATCCATCAATAGGGAACCTCATAGTTAGTTACTGATATGCTATGATAGCATCCAAATCAAAAAGTTCCAGCCTACCTATAAGAATGCTATAAGTAGACAAGTAATCTACAATAAAAAAAATTACCTATATTTGGGAAGAGAGGGGTTCCTCATCGAAGGTGACTAGATGCAAGGTCGAAACTAAAGGGACAATCCCGACCCCGCCTAAGCCGTAAATGGGCAGAACATAGGGATTGAGACTAGATGATGGGAGCTTCATTTGGTCGAAGACATTTTTGTACATGACATTAACTAAGCCACCGCCATAATGAAGACCGGGTGTACTTTGGCACTGGTAATGTTCATTGGGATTACATGGGGTCATGGTGACAGTAATTGACACCTCTTTTATCTTCGGTCGATAAGGTGATGTCGGCTTTGTCTTTCCCCGCTCTTAATGCTTCTGAGGCTCGAAGATCTATGGGTATATCTGATTTTTTAGGATAACCTCCTTCCTATATCAGCTTGGCTCGCTCTGCAGTTCCTGGCCATGTGTAGCTTATTGCAAATAGACATGATTTGTGTGTTGATTATGACCACATTTCTTCCATCCACTCGTTGAGGTAGGGCAGGTAGATTCTGATGCTCGTTTCTTTGTTCAATCTATTGTCTTAGCAAAAATACAACTTCACTAACTAACCGCTCTATCTCGTTCTAAGGTGGCAGCACTTATTAGTGGGTAACCATTAAATCGATGGAATTAGCAATACTTCACATTACCATGTGGCTCCCCTTTTTCCTTGAATAAGCAGGAGGAGGCCATCAATATGGGTTTTGATCGCTAGTAGCAAGATAGATAGTTTCCATGTCACAAGTTAATGAGGCATAATTTGTGTACCTAGGTCTGAATTAAGAGTCATCCTCATAGCGCTACTTGCTATGCTCCTAGCAGCTATTTTCCCTATGGCTGCTCTCATTGCACAATTTGTTCTTGTTAGCTCATCTACCCACCTCATCGCTATTAGATAAGTCGGCTTACTCCACCTACATAATGTCGTTGGCTCTTTGAAAGAAGTCTGCTAAGGATGAGGTGGTTGTTTATATAGTTTTTTCTACATTTTGGATTAGTATCACCCTAGAGCGAAGGGTGACCACTAGGTTGTTCTTATCTACTCCCATTGCATGGGTTGACTCTTTGTTGAAGTGACTGATGTAGGAGTGGAGACATTCGGTCAATCCCAGCCATATATTGCATAATTCAATGGTCATCATGGTTCTATTTCACGGGGCAAAGATACAAGTTTCAAAATTAATGGATAGGTGGTCCCAATATCGAATACTACATGCCTATAGGTGCTAAAACCAATAGGAGGCCTGCCTGGTCAAGGTAAATGGGAGCAATAGACACATATTTTGTTGGAGAGATGGCCAAATCAAATGATGGAGTTGAAAGTTATGACATAGTCAAAAGGATCAATGCTTCCGTTATACTTCTCAATCGGAGACAATGCATACCTCCAGTGTATAAGTTAACAGTATCTCTTTAGAAAACGGTTATATATTCTCATCATTGGAGAAGCCCTCACCATTATGGTTTCTAGCTTGGATTCTAAGCATTTGTTGTCTAAGTGATGCCATTTTCCCTCCAAGACCCACGACCACCTCTTGTAGGTGATGGAAGGCCCTTACTAGTGAGGGGTTTCTCTTATGCCTTATAGGAGACTAAGATCTTTAACTTTGATATGGGGATGGTAAGCGACGACGGTGAAGGGAGTAAAGGACCTCCTATTTCTAATTATGGATGGGGATCTGGAATATTGGCCTCGCCTCTCATAATGTGATCTTGAGACTTCGTGTTGATGTTAGGAATGAAAAGAAAATTCTCTACCCCATTGTTCCTTATTTATCCTTCGCCACTCAAGCAGTCAAAGCATAGATTGTGTCCCTCATTTGCTGCCCAAAGTCACTCGATGGCAGAAAGTATTTCATATAAGGGGGAGTGGGGCAATTTAAGTTCCTTGGTATGGGACAGTTTTGGGCTTAGGAATGTCATGGGTGAAGTCTTGAATGTGTGCGACATGCTCATCCCGGTTACTGGCTGTAACGACCTGTATTTACGTATTGGATAATCATAAAATATTATTTTTAAATTCATATGAGGTTGTATAACTCTATAACTTTGGGAAATGTCTATTGCTGACATTTCATATCTTTAGAATTTTTGGATGATTTTACCCTTAAACATTTGTATCAGCTATAACTTTTGATAGGAGCCAAATTAGCATCCGAGACCACTTTCATTGGAAAGATATAATGGTTAGTGATTTGGACTTTCGGTTGGGAGATATGACTATATGAAGATTAGCAGTATTTGGAGCAGCTTAGTGGGTAATTAGCGAGTTTGGGGGCAAGCCCGCTAACCAATCTCTGGTTCGGAGACTATTTTAGGCTTAACCATTATCCCCAAATCATTTTTACCACTTCCTAAATAGATCTAAGCCTCTATTAACTCATTCTCGACCCAATACCATCTCTTTTCTCCTCCAAATCAAGTCTAAATCATAGATTAGGGGTAGATTAGCAAGGTGATTCAATAGTGATCTTCACATCTATATTTTAGGGAGGGGAAAGTTCATCCTTGCTGTTCATTTTTGTATCTACCTCGATTTGCATGCAAAACTTAGATTTTGGGTGTTTTTGGTGAATGATTTATCATCTCTCACGTTAATATATATATATATAGGTTTTGGCATGTTTTAAACTCATTTTTAAAGTCAAAATTATGTTTTAGGACTATTTTAAAATGAAACCTAAAGTAAAATTGAGTTTTAAATGTTTTAATCATGTTAATTTGATGTACGGTTGCCTTGATGTGTGTTAGGCTATGTTAGAGATATAATATAGGATGATTTTCCATTAATTGTTGTATATTTACATGTTTGAATGTTGTTTGGTGCATGTATAGTGTTTGCTTGTATGGTTGAAATCGCTCATCGGAGCGACTTAGAGGCAGAAACCATGAAATCATGCTTTAATGAATTGACTCGCGTTTGTTGAGAGTTGTATCGCTGCATACGGAAGGCATAAGGGTCGAAGAATGGGGCTTAGTAGTGAAGTCAACGCGAAAACAGATGTTGGGGTCATCACAGGAGTTTGGTTCGGTGGTAGGCTTACTCGGTGATTAGGTGGTTCAGCTTGAACTTCGAGCTTGGAATGAGATTGGCTCGGGTGTTGTTGTTTGGCGGGGGTGGAAGACCGGACAAGAGTTTCTGTCCGATGGGTATCTTAGTTCCATAGAAGGATGGAATGGATAGGATTTCATGTCTAGTGATGTCTTGGTTCAGCATTGAAAGGATTAGACGGTATTTTTTGTCTGGTAGTAGGATGAAGGACCGAACAACAATTGATGTTCGGTAATGCCATAGGAGACTGGATAGACCTTTCTGTTCGATGGATCTATACCCAAGTACCGAACAAGGAAAGGTACTTGGGGTTGCATCATGGCCTATCGAGCTGCTTCGAGGTAGGACTTGGGCCACTTGGTGGTCTTCATGTGTAAGCTTAGAGTAAAGGCGGATGACTCCAGGATTACTTGGGATGACCTTGGATTTCATGTGGTGATTAGTAAAGTGATGGCATGACCTTTCTACATGACGACACCGACGATGGCGATGATGACTTTGAAATCTTAGTATGATGGCTTTACAACTTATAATAGATGTCTAGAGGCCTTCCGAGGATGACAACCTCTCGATGGGGGTCAGGGCGGTGATCCACAAAGGTTAGTTCAATGATGGGGACTTGTGAGTGGGATTAACGACTGTGTCCTGCTATAGAGACAGTCGTGATGGAATAACGATTGAGTTCTATTATGGAGACGGATGTAAAGGAATCATTGATAACTCGGAGGTTTCTAGTGTGTTCGTAAAGAAGGGATATGTGGGGATGTCTACCTGGATTTGCGATTGTGTCTGGATCTTGCAATACTAGATTACCCTGGGCTTTGCGATTGTGGGCCTGGTTCCTAGCTTTTTGGAATGGCATGGATTCGAGCACCAATGGAGCTGGGATTACGATTGGGTCCTTGGTTTGCGATTGTGCCATATGAGTTATCACATATCCAACACACACGAGTGATGGTGAGGATCTTTTGATGAATGCTTTGTTTGCCATAGTTGTTTACCATTCTTGGGTGTCACACGATGTAGGTATTTTCAACCATATACCTAAACACTGCACTTCGACTATAGTACACTTATATGGCTATGATAGTAGATTAACATATATCGACGGTTATATTCTAACTCTTTAGATGCAAGGATGGGTTAGGTATGGTTCATCATGCCCTATGCCCTTATTTACTATATATGATTTTTGTAGTATTTTTGACATGATGTATCGCTGACACCATAATTTTTTCTGATCCAAGGTTTTATACTTTACTTCTTATTATCTCGGGTACTTTTAAATGAGTAGATTAGTGATAATAGGTCTAGATAGCGCATGAAGCTATACAGGGTACGAGCAGGAGGCTACGCTTTCATACATCTATACCTTGAGCTTGATATTGCTTATATTCCGCTATGCAGTACCATGGAGCTATGTCGGTACTTGTAATTTGAGAGATAGTTATAGAGTTTACTATGAAGATTTGGATGTATAAAATCTTTATTTCAGTATTGTATAGTCTGTGAACCTGATGCACTTTGATGTTGTATTTACGGTTTAATTTGATTATATCACTGTCTTGCTTATGTTACATCTATATTACTATATGGTATTTTGTGTATGCTGTATGAGATAATCTAATGGTTCTATGTTTGGATTTTTCTCTACTTCATATTCATGGCTACCATCCTGCATCGGCAGTGTACCTCCACAGTACATACATATAGGTATATCAGATACCGAAGGTGTAGGATAGTCGTCACATTTTGGTATCGGTTCTTAGGTTGTGTAGACGACCTAAGTTTATAGTCTGATCCATTAGAGGCAAGGAAGGAGTTATCACCTTAGAATGGATCTAGCGATATATGAGGGAGCGTACTTATTATGTTTTGGTTTTCGAAACTATATAGCATATAGTATATAAGTCGCATTGCATTCACGGATGCCACTTATTCCTTTAAGAGAGACTGATCGTTTTATTACAACTTGTAAGAATGAGCTAGCTAACAAGGAATGCTGCTAGGAACTCTGTTTTGGATTTGATGAGGGTGCGGGATAGGGAGCTGCTAACCCCGACTTGCAGAACATGTTCACCGAGACAGTGCGAAACATGGTTTAAAATGCCCAAGTTGCTCTTACCATGACTGTTGGTGGTGGTGCACCGTTGCAAGCGTCGAAGGCTGACTTTGCCACACCGAATAAGGATTATTCTACTCTGGGAGGCAAACCGTTCCTTGGAACAGAATCAGCCATCGAACTACAGGATTGGTTAGACATCTACGAACACATCTTTGAGGATATAGAGTTATAGAATGTAATGATGAGGAAGTTGGTCTCTAGACAACTTCAGGGAAGATGGGGGTGGTGGAACGCCATCAAGATTACTACTCTTGAAGACTATATTATTTGGGAGAAATTTAAGGCGAGGTTTGAAGAGAAGTATATACCAACTGCTGAGAAGTCAATGCTCTTCCGAAAGTTTGTTAAGTTGAGATAGGGAGACATGTCCATGTCAAAGTATGTGGCTAAGTTCGACACGCTGTCAAAGTATGGCTTATCTTTTTATCGATATTTCGCTTAAGAAGAATGAGAAGTTCATCATCGGCTTGGATGATTATCTTGGAGAGAAGCTTATGAGTCATACCGGTGAGACATTCGAGAGGTTAGTGGAGAAGGCTCTTTAACATGAGAGTCTATATCCTAAGCCTAAATTTGTTGTTGCTTCCAACGGATGAGCCAAAAGCCAAAAGCTGGCGATGGAGGCAAGAGGAAGTGGGACAATAACAAGAAGCAGTTTTAAAAGAGTGGTCAAAAGAAGGGCAAGTGGGATCCTACTTGCTATAATTGTAAGGAGAAGGGTCATCTTATCAGAGACTTTAAGGCAGAGGGCAAGAAGTGCTACAATTGCAAAAAGCCATGGCATATCAAGAAGGATTGTCCAGAACCACCAAGGAATAAACAGGTTGTGCCTGCTTACGCTTTGAACGTTGCTCCAGTTTCATCGTGTGCTCTATCGATGAAGAAGAAGGGAAAGAGCATTCATTATACATGGTACGCTTTCTATTTCTGATGCACTTGTACATGTTTTATTCGATACCAGGGCTACACACTCCTTTATATCTATTGATTTGGTAGATAGATTGAGATTGAAATCCGAGATTGTTGACCGACCCTTGATTGTGATGAACCCAGTATGAGGCTCTACTAGCCTAGCATGGTTTGTCGAGCTTAGCCTTATCGAGCCATTGATGTTTGTTTGCTTGTTATTGCTTTGTTTTGGGTTTTATGGGGTTCAGTATTATTCTAGGGATGGACTGGCTACAAAGATACAGAGTAGTTGTGGATTGTGAGAGGTCATTGGTGACAATAAAGATGGATGATGGGTGTAGGTCAGAAGTAGGCCGTCTACCTAACATTGAGTTGATTGTTAGATTTATGTACTCGCTCGAGATCCCGCACGATGATTTGTCATCTGTACCTATAGCGAGGGAGTATCCGGACGTATTCGAGGAGGTGACCGGGTTACCACCACAAATGGAGATAGATTTCTATATAGATTTCATGAAGGATACCAGACCAATAGTTATGCGTTTGAGGCGTATGGCACCCAAGGAGTAGAAAGAGTTGGAGGTGCAAGTGAATGGCCTGTTGAGGTGAGGGTTCATTCGTAGGAGCATATCTGAGTGGAGCGCACCTGTAGTATTCACCACCAAGGTGGATGGCTCTCTGAGATTGTGTGTAGATTACCGTAATTTGAACAAAGTGATGAAGAAGAGTAAGTATCCATTCATACGTATTGATGACTAGTTCGATTAGCTCCATGGTGTTAGGGTGTTCTCTCAATTGGACCTTGTGATGGGGTTTCATCAACTAAGAGTGGTAAAAGTGAGTGGGTCAATTACAGTGTTTCATACACCATCTAGATTCTATAAGTGGTTGGTTATGTCATTCGGACTAACCAACATGACGACATACTTTATTGATCTTATAAACCACGTTTTTAATGATCAACAAAATAAGTTCGTACTAGTGTTCATGGCGATGTCCTTATTTATTTGAGGAAGGAGGAAGAACACAAGAAGCATTTGAGGATTGTGCTCGAGAAGTTGAGGAAGCACTAACTGAAGGTGAAGTTTTCGAACTGTCACTTCTAGAGGATGGAAGAGTGATTTTTGGGTCATGTTGTTTCTGAGCAGGGTATTGTCGTATATCCTACGAAAGTGGTAGCGGTACAAAATTGGGATCGACCCAAGTTCGCTACAGACCTAAGATGTTTCCTTGGACTTGCAATATATTATAGACGTTTTATCTAGGACTTCTCTAAGGTAGCAGCAATGTTAACCGACTTGACGAAGAAGAATCAAAATTCTATTTGGAATGTGAGGTGCAAGCATGCGTTCGTGAGTCTGAAGGATAAGTTGATGAGCGCACTAGTGTTAGTCATTTCGAGTGGAATGAGTAGCTGATAGTATACATATATGCATATGGTACTGGACTTGGTGCGGTGTTGATGCAAATGGGAAAGGTTGCCTCCTACGCTAGTCAGCAGCTAAAACCGCACGAGAAGAAGTATGCAACTCACGATTTGGAGTTGGCGGCCATAGTATTTACTTTGAAGATATGGAGGCATTATTTGCTTAAGGAGATTTTCAAGTTGTATAAGGACCACAAGTCATTGAAGTATCAATTCTCCCAAAAGGATATCAATCTTTGCCAGTAGCGTTGGTTGAAATTCTTGGCCTCTTACGACTTTGACATTTCCTATATGCCTAGTAAGGGAAACATGATCGCTAATCCATTGAGTAGAAGACATGCAAGTTTGGGAGCGATGTTCCTAGAGTGGAAGCGGTTGGAGTTTATCACTGGCTATGATTTTAGACCTCGGTATGAGCTAGAGCCGGTAGTTTTAGCTAGCCTAATAAAAAGACCTATCTTGATCGAGCGGATTGGTACTACTTAGAGGCGAGATACTAGACTAGCGGAGATCATGGCAAAGATAGAGGAAAGGGTAGAGTATGAGGAGATAAAGCAGTACGGTCTCGACCATGATGGTTATCTCCGTAATGATAGGAGATTGTTTATTCCTGATGTCGATAGGTTGAGGGATGAGGTGTTACGCGAGTGCCATCATTCGAGATTGACTATACATCCTAGTAGTAATAAAATGTATCGCGATATGAAGCAGGCATTTTATTGGGAAGGGATGAAGAAGGACATTGAGATATTCATCTCAAAATGGATGAACTGTCAATTGGTAAAGTCAGGCAGAAGAAGCCAAGTGGTTTGTTACAACCGCTCAAGAATCCCAAGTAGAAATAGGAAAAAAATTCAATGGATTTCATCGATGGATTGCCGAGGATCAGATGAGGGTATAATAGACTTTGGGTCATAGTCGATATGTTGATGAAGAGTGCTCGATTTATACCCGTTAAGTCTAGTAGGACGGCATCAAAATTGGCCGAGTTATATATGAAATGGGTTATGTGATTCCAGGTGTGCCGAAGAGCATTATAAGCGACCGAGACCATTTGTTCGCTAGCAGGTTTGAAGAAATTACAAGAGGTATTGGGGATGGAGCTGAATCTCAGTATAGCTAATCACACACAATATCACCCACAAATAGATGGGCAGACTGAGAGGGTGAATCACATCGTAGAGGATCTCTTGCGAGCTTGCATTCTCGATTTCGGTGGCTCATGGGACGATCATCTATACTTTGTAGAGTTTGCATACAACAACAACTATTAGTCTAGCATCGATATGGCACCATTTGAGGCATTATATATCCGACCATGCAATGCTCCTTCTTGTTGGTGGGAAGCGGGCAAGAAACTAAAATTTGGGCCAGATATAGCTTGAGAGACTTCGGAGAAGATCGGGATCATTCGGCAACGAATGAAAGTTGTCAGGATAGACAGAAGAGCTACGTTGATAGGAGAAGAACTAATTTAGAGTTCTCCGTTGGTGATATGGTATTCGTTAAGATCTCTCCGCTGAAGAATGTCGTTCGATTCGGTACTAAGGGAAACTTGGCGCCGAGATTCATTGGTCCTTTTCTTATACTTGAGAGGATTGGGGACCTGGCTTACAGAGTCGACTTACCTTAGATGATGGCAGACGTGCACAACGTGTTCCATGTTTCTCAACTATGGAGGTTTGTGCATGACTCAAGCGTTATAATTAAACTGAATCAGCTTAATGCTATCAAAGTTGAACCAGAAGTATCGAGACCTCATAGCTTATTCGCATCATCGAACGTGATACGAAAAATCTTAGGAGGAAGATGGTAGAGCTGGTAAAGGTTTGTTGGAGTGAGAGCGAAGGCGGTGGTACCTGGGAAACCGAGGAGAGCATGAGGACCGCTTACCAAGAGTTCTTTAATTAGTGAGACTTTTGTTTATCGCATTTACTTTCACTTTCGATATCACATAGGGTAGTTAGTATCATACATGCTAGGGTAGGTGTAGATATCATTTCTCACTTTTGTATGCATGTATGATATTTAAAATGATTGCTCATGGTTGTTAGGTGTGCGGGGTAGCTATGTTTGATCTTACCTTGTCGTGTTGGGGATTTCAGGGGCAAAATTCCTAAAGGGAGGAGAGTGTAGCGACCCATATTTTACATATCGGAGAATCGTAAAAAATTATTTTTAAATTAATATGAGGTCGTATGACTCTAACTTTGGGAAATGCCTATTGGTGACATTTCCTATCTTTAGAATTTTTCTAGACGATTTTACTCTTTAAAATTTTTACCGGCTATAACTTTTGATAGTAGACGAATTTGCAATTGAGGCCACTTCCATTGGAAAGATATGATGGTTTCCCTTTCCGTAGAGCGGTCATAATAGCGATTTGGACTTTCTGGTTAGGAAATATGGCGGTTTTAAGATTGGAAGTTTTGGCCAAGCTTAGTGGGTAATTAATGAGTTTGGGGCAAGCCCACTAACAAATTTTGGGTTTGGAGACTATTTTAGGCTGAAACATCATCGCCAAATCACTTTTACCTCTTCCTAAATAGATCTAAGTCTCCATTAGACCATTCTACACTCAAAACCCTTTTTCTCTCCTCTAAATCAAGTTTAAATCATAGATTGGGGGGTAGATTAGCAAGCAGATTCATTAGAGATCTTCACATCTACATTTTATGTTGGGGTAAACTTCATCTTTGCTATTCATTTTTGGATCTACCTCGATTTGCATGCAGAACTTTGATTTTGGAGGTTTAGCCGAGTGATTTATCATCTCTCACCTTACTGCATATGTATCCATAGGTTTTAGCATGTTTTAAACTTACTATTAATGTCAAAATCATGTTTTGAGACTGTTTTAAAATGAAACTAAAGTAAAAACTATTTTTAAATCTTTTAAAGTGTTTTAATCATGTTAATTTGATGTATGGGTACCTTGAAATGTGTTAGGCTATGTTAGAGACATACGATATGATGATTTTCCATTAGTTGTTGTATGTTTTCATATTTGAATGTTGTTTGGTGCATGTATGATGTAACGACCCTGGATTTTTTAATATATATTTAAATTGATAATTAACGTAGTTTTTGAATAAAAAATCGTGAAATTAATTGATAAAGTGATGCGAGTTTCCCCAAATTCAAATAAATTATGTATAAATCATTTAAATTTAAGATATTGTGTATATATATGTATATATGTGAATGTATATATATGTATTTGAGCATACAGGAGTAAATATGAATTTATATATATATATATATATTGAATTTGAGTTTGAAATAGAAATAAATAAATAAAAGATGAACTATAAAAATAAAAGTAACACTTAAATAAAATTTTAATAACATATTTAAAATAGAAATTATCTATATTATAAAATAATAAGACTAAGGAAAACATTAGCTCAAATTTAACAACAAATTAAAATAGAAATTTATATTATAAAGTAATATTATTAAAGACAAAGTTAAAAAGAAAGAAAACAAGTTCAAGAATGAAACAAGACAAGAGATAACATACAAAGTAGAAACAACAAATATATATATATATATATATATATATATTCAAGTATTCAAGACAGCAATTATATGTATATTCATGTACAAGGTAAATATAAGTATGTAAAACAAAGCAAAAGAAGATATGTACATAATCATATAAGTACATACGAAATAAAAAAAAATGGATAAGCATGAGACATAAAGTACCTTAGCATTAAATGCCATCTATTCAGATTTGCTTTCAGCCTCCAAAGAAAAAAATCCCTGATCCTATTGTACAAAACAATATAATCATTTGTACAAGAGTATAATTTCACCTGTACAAAATAATATCAACTTGTAGCTTCTTTCCATACTTCAAACAATTTCATTTCAGTTCGTTCATTTACAAAAGCTAAGTAAACAACAACTCAAAACTTAAACAAAAACTTCAACTTAAACATCAAACAAATCAACTACAACCAGAGATCAAAAGCAGGGAGGAGTTACAGGAGATTCAAACTGCAGTTTCCAACAACAATCGCTCTCTATTCATTTTTCTGGAAAACAACGGTGAGTAATTTTTATTTTTATTTAACTTAAAGTATAATCTGTTACAGATATCTAGGAATAATCATATATATATATATATGATTTCTCTATGCATATTTAAAATGAAGGTGGTGTGCAGTCTATGTCATATATGTGCTCTGCCTCAAATTATAAACACAGGAAGTTGATTCAAAAAAATCATTCTCACTTAATCTGTTTGATGTTTAGACTTAGTATTAAAACAAAGATTGTTCATTTCATCCTAGCTTAGAGTTTAAACCTTATTTAAGCTAAATTAATTCTGTATATAGCTCTGGAAATATAAGAACGACAGTGGAAACTTTAAACAAGTCAAAATTCAATCTTCACAATTCATGGATTCAGGCATATGAATTAAAAGGTAACCCTAAAACTTGATTTTTGAAACAAAAATTATTATTTTTAGTTAAGCATTGAAGTAGCAGTTTGCGTTTGAACTGGGATGGGAATATTTGGTTTTTCTGGCAATCAAGTTGATCGGAGGGCTCGTGGTCCTTCCTGATGATGGAGGGGTGACTGTACCATCTATGAAAAATGGTGGATGGTGACGCAAATCACCATGGAAGTTGCTGATGTGAGAATTCTTCTGGAACCCTAGATTTGACTAGGTGGAGTGATTCGATCGCCATGACTTGTAGGGATGATCGAGTGTTATGAGATTCTGGGGAATGGAAGTTTGGTCGTAGGCGAAGTCGAGGCCGAAGTTGCACGAATTCCGGTGGTCGAGGCAGCGAGTTCGAGGTCGTTTCCAGGTTTTGGGTTGTGGTGGTCTTCCTGTTCCAGGTTTTGATTTAGCTGCTCGATTTTGATTCGAGCTAATGTGGTGATTTCTGGGTAGTCGTGAGGCCAGAGGAAATCGACGCCGATGTGTGGAAGGTCATGGTGTTGAACGAAGGTGGCCGGTGCTTTGGTGCATGTGCACGGTGCACGACAAAAGTCTGGTGGGGTTGGGTTCTGTTGGTTTCGTATTGATGAGTTTTGGCTCGAAGTGAGGTAGCGTTGGACTCCAAGCAAATAGCAGTGGCCTCGGGTTGATTTTGTTTTGTTATAGGTTTTATAAAACTTGTCTGTAATTTTAAATTTAAACCAAATTTACATGAATTTAAAAGTTGTGATGGTAGAATTAAACAAGTTTAAATCTAGTATGAAGTATAGATTCAAATGGCTTTGAATCTTAAAAGTTTTAAAATATTCAAAGTGGGTTTTTAGGTTTTAATTTAAAACCTGACAGTTTTCGAGACTTTGAATTTTATTTTAAAATCTGAAACATAATTTAAACAGTGGTTTAAATTCAAAAGTTAAGTTCAGTTTTTGAATAACTTTTGAATCTTAAGGTTTTAAAATGAATTGGGATTTAAATCAAGAATTTAAAAGCAAGTTTAAATCAAAAGTTTTAAATCAAAGTTTAAAGCCAAGTTTAAATCAAATAGCTTTCTAAAGTAATTTGTTTTCAAATAAACATTTGAATTGGATTTTGATTAAATTCTTTTATAAAAAGGATTTTGAGTGAAAAGTTAAATAAATTGTTTTAACTTAAATTTTCAAGATAAAATGTAATGTATTTTAAAGCTTAAATTTTAAATAAAAATTTAAGTAATTTGTTAGAACTTTCTTATATAGGTTTATAAGTGGATATTTAAATTTGGTAAATGTTTAAATATATAATCATTTTGAATCTTAAATTCAAAATGGAATTTAAATTTAAAGTGTAATGATTAAAATACACTTAAATGTTAATGAAATCATTAATAAAGAAATTAATTATCTTAGAGATAATTAAGGTAATAAAATGATTTAAATTAATAAGGTAATTAAAGAATGATTTATTAATTTATAAATAAATAATTTAGATTAATTTATAATTAGAAATGATTAATAATGAATTAATCTAAGATAATTTCTTAAGAAAGTAATTAAAGAAATGTAATTAGTTAATGAAGATAATTAATTAGGAATTTTTAAGTAATTAAATTAATGTGATTAATTTTGATAATTAATTAGATTAATTAATTAAGATAATCAATTGTAAATTGTTAATTACTTAATGAAAGCAATTAAGGGGTTAATTAATTATGTAATTGGTTTAAAGGTTAATTAAATTAATATGATTAATTTAGAATAATTTAATCAATTAAGGTGATTGATTGATTAATTTATATCAAATGATTTGTAATTAATAAGTCAGGATTGGATAATTAATTCATAAGTAATTAATTTAATTGGAAATTAATGGAATTAATTATGATTAAACAATTAATTAATCCTGCTTATAAACGATTATTGAATGCTTGACCTTACTTATGAATGATTGTATTGTATGAGATGCCTTGAATTGATTGTCCTATCTGATCTGTGACATTTTGTTCTGTGGACTGAGCTGTGTATAATTTATTCATTTACTTGTGATACATTTGTATATTATCTGTGAATCTATAAATGAACGATAAGCGTTATAGTTTATACCGCTTATCAACTATATCTCTGTGTTTTGATCTATGATGATTGAATAATGTTGCACTACTGTATGGAACCCCTGGACCACACTCTAACACACACCAATATGGATTTCACGAGGAAATCGGTTAAGTCACAGATGATTTAAATTTAATATTTTTGAAATTGAAATTTTAATTTCAATTGATTTTGGAAATGGATTTGGGTTAAATGTTAAAACTTTCGAAAAGGAGTTTGTAAGATAAAAGTTATTTTAAATAAATTAATAAAGATTCCAATTTAAATAATTCAATTTGAATTTGAATTCAAAATTTGGAATCGAATTCCATGATTGGAAATTATGGTTAAAGATGTAATAAATATGTTTATATGAATTTAAACCATTTTAAAAGTATTGGTTTGGTAATTTGAACTTAACCCAAGGGTTTAACTTGTATTAATGAATCAGATTTTCTGGAATGAAAACTGTTTGTTTTCAAATGATAAAAGCTTTCATATAAGAAATGAAATTCCAATTTAAGTTAAAGGAATTTCAAGTTTGAATTGAAAAAATGATTTTTCAAGTTATGAGTGAATTCTTTTTGAAATCTATGAATTGAATCTGTTTATTTTTAACAGATTTAAAATGGTGATTTGTTTAAACCATTCAAAATGAAATTGTTTTGAAAGCTATAAGTTAAATCTTTGATTTAAAGATTTAATGAGTTAATCCAATTGAAAGGGAAATCGATTTGGAAAATCTATGAGTAGATCTTTGTGAAACTGGGTGAACTGTGTGAGATGAGTCTTTTTGTAAAAGATTAAAATGGTAATGTGTTTAAACCATTTAAAAGAAAAGTTTTAGGTAATAAGTTGTGACTTAATTGAAATTCCATTATCCATATGTTTTCAAATATTACGCTCACTATTCGGTTTAGCCGGGAGAGGACCTTTGTGTCATACAACCCATTCCGAATAAGTGATACGTCGTATATGGATAGAAATCGAAGATCGGTGGTGAAGACCGGGTATTTGTGAAAACGATAGGATAACCTATCGATTGTCTCTGCACCGAGTAGCGCCGGGTATAGAGATTTACTAAGTGATGGGAAGTTCGATCGGGATTGTGAATACCCGGATTGCAAGGGCTTCTTCGGAAGTGCCTTCGGTTCTGTTCGAACACAGAACAGACATGTTTGGTTGCATGTCTCACATTACACTTTGAGATATAAAGCTGATTTCTTTCAAATATATTTCTGTTGGTGGCGGAGAATTTATTCTCTTAGCTTAACACCCTTCTCTGAGACGTACGAGCTCATAGGTTATGTAGTTGAAGGTTATCAGTGATATACTCCCAATTTGGTAGTGTGGCATGCTGAGTGCTGCTGTGTGCTGATCATTTGTTGATCAAAGCATGGCTTTGTGAAAAACGTAGCTTTGTGGACGAGACCTCATCGAGCCTCACAGACTGGAAATGGTCGAAGCAGGAAAGATGCGGCAAGGTTTCAGGGGCAGCTCCCCTAGGGTATGACCATTCCTTCTGGAAAAAGGTGATATTATGGTATGGAGCCCTGATATTTACCTATGTAGTTGCTCCAATTTCATTTTCTTTGTGGTTGTTGCTGTGTGATCGAGGGCCCTCGGATAAAGGTCCCAAAGGACCGGGGGTGGCATATCTCAGGTTTACTACACGGGAAGGGGGTAACCGGCCTTGTGTTGGCAGAGAGCCAGGTGGTTCTTGGGGCGTCCCTCTAGAGGCGTTCCTACATGGCATAGGAAGTTCCTTAGCCTGACCATTTGTTGGAAAATCCAAAGAAACAATACGAACCTTGTACGGTTTTAGTTGTATAACCTGCTATGGAATGTGGCGGTAACCTGCTATTGAACATAGTAGCTATAGTAGGCATACAATAATGGTTGTATGTTGGCTAAGATTAATATTATACTTTCGAAATGTTTTCCTCACTATGCACTAGTAATAATATCAAAAGAGCTTTCTTGCGTAGTAAGCATGTTTGACTATCATAAGGAGAAATCTCCTCCAATTCTGCGTTTGCATTGTGTGTGTGGCGGGAGGCCTTATGGTAGTTTCATTTTCCAAAAGCATTGCGGGTTTCAATGTTCAAAATTCTTTTGTTGTTTGTTTAAAAATAAACTATTTTTGTTGCTCACACCAGTCCCATGACTGACCCAGAGTTTATTGTTCCTTTCCTAAACTCTGGGTGCCTACAATTTTCCACACGGACAGTCTAGAGTTGGGTTTCTCAGATATTCAAGTTCAGTGGATTATCTGGAGCTAGTTCACTTCATCAGAGTTGATGACTGCACCTACTTATCTTGGTGCATCGTGTTGGTGTTTCAAGCTTGATGTTGGAGTTATTGGAGTCATTCTCTTTTGTAGATCATTCGGAGTGATCTCTTTCATTGTTGTTATTTCCGCTGTAGCATTGTATCATATCTATGATATTGTTGTATCATATTGATATCATTGTTGTATATCATTCTGGATATTGTATTCATTGGAGTTGTATATGATATCATTGATTTTTTTTTCCGCTGTGTTGTTATACGTACTGTGTTATAAGCTCCTGCACGAGTCGAATTTCAACAATTAAATCTGCGACATTCGAGTACAATGAAGTACGGGTGTCGATTTTCGAACACTGAAATTTGGATCGTGACATATGATGTTTGCTTGTATGGATGAAAACACTCCTCGAAGCAACTTAGAGTTAGGAACCGTGAAATCGAGCTTCGATGGATTGACTCAAGGTTGTTGAGAGTTGTATCGCTGCATATGAAAGGTACAAGGGTCAAAGAATGGGGGCTCAGTGGTCAAGTCAATGTGAAAACAAAAGTTGGAGTCATTATAGGAGTTTGGCTCGATGGTAGGCTTGCTCGGTGATTAGGTGGTTCGGCTTGAACTTCAGGATTGGGAGAAGATTGGCTCGAGTGTTGTGCTTTGTAGTGATGGAAGACCTGACAAGAGTTTCTGTCTGGTGGGTATCTTGGTTCGGTAGAAGGAGGGACCGGATAAGATTTCCTATCCGGTAATGCCTTGGTACGATGTTGAAGGGACTGGATAGCATTTGCTGTCTGGGAGTAGGATGAAGAACCGAACAGTAGTCGATGTTCGATAATGCTATAGGAAACTGGACAGAACTTTCTGTCTGGTGGAGCTATATCCAAGTATCGAACAAGGAAGGATACTTAGGGTTGCATCGTGGCATATCGGCTTTGGGATAAGACTTGGGCCACTTGGTGTTCTTCGGGAGTAGGCTTGTAGTTAGGGCGAATGACTCTGGGATGACCTTGGATTTCACGTGTCGATTGGTGAAGCGATGTTATAACGCTTCGACATGATGATGATGGCGGTTATGATGATGACTTTAAAACCTTAGTTTGATGACTCTATGACTTACGGTGGGTGTCCATAGACATTCCGAGGATGACAAATTAATGATGGATGTCAGGGTGGTGATCCACCAAGTCAAGTTTAACGATGAGGGCTTGCAAGTAGGATCTTCCAGTGTGTCCTACTATGGAGATAGCCGTGATGGAATGACGATTAAGTTCCATTGTGGAGACATGTGCAAAGGATTCGCTGATAACTTGAAGGCTTTTAGTATGCTCGTATAGAAGGGGTATGTGGGGACGCCCGCCTTGATGTGCGATTGTGTCCAGGTCTTACGATAGTATATTACCTTGGGCTTTGCGATTGTGGGCTTGGTTCCTAGCTTTTGGAGTGGCATGGATTCGAGCACCAATGGAGCCAGGATTACTATTGGGTCCATGGTTTGTGATTGTTCGATATGAGTTATCATATATCCAACGCACACGAATGATGGTAAGGATTGTTTGATGGATGTTATTTCCATGGTTGTTTATCATTCTAGGTTGTCACACGATGTAGGTATTTTCAACCGTATACCTAGACATTGGACATTGTACTTCGACTGTAGTACATTTATATGGCTATGATAATAGATTAGTATATATCAACTATTATATGCTAACTCTTTAAATGTAGGGACAGGTAAGGTATGGTTTTCCATACCATATGCCTATATTTACTATATATGATTTTTATAGTATTTTTAAGATGATATATCTTTCACATCAGACTATTGTTCGACCCGAGGTTTTATGCTTTGCTTCTTATTATCTTGGGTACTATTAAATGAATAGATTAGGGATAACATGTCTGGATAGCGCATGGAGCTATACGGGGTATGAGCAGGCGGCTACGCTTTCATATATCTATATTTGGAGCTTACTATCACTTATATTCCAATGTGCAGTACTATGGAGCTATGTCAGTACTTATATTTTGAGAGACGGCTATAGATTTTGTTTTGGGGATTTGGATGTATAAACTTTTTATTTCAGTTTTGTATAGCCTATGAACATGATGCACTCTAATGTTTTATTTATGGTTTATTTGATTATATTACTTTCTTGCCTTTTTTTACATCTATGTTATTATATTACATTTTGCCTGTAAGCTGTGAGATGTTCTACGGGTTCTGTATTTGGATTTTTCTCTATTTTATATTCTTGACTACCATCCAGCATCGGTTGGGTACCTCCATAGCACAAACTTATAGGTATATTGGGTACCGGAGGTGTAAGGTGGTCGTCACATTGGCGGGTACAATCCAAACAAGGATTTCGAGCACAACCCTTCATGGGCATCTTACATGATGTTAAAAGTATTAAGGACAGTGGGCTGGATGGGAGTCCTATCCACTACACTTGGGACTCATAGACCATAACTTATGGTTTCTTAAGTAGCCACTCGAGCATGTAGCTGATTCAAGTTAAGGGGCACTTGCCCGATGCTCGTGAACTCATTCACTACGCCGAGCCGTATATCTTTGCTGATGGCCGAAATGGTAATGTTGTCGTTAATGTTGTAACCATTAGTATTTTAGCCTAATTTTGACCATTTAGTTGCATTGATAATGTTTTTTGAGTAGAATAGATGTTTGAGGTGGAGAAAAGTGATGAAACATGAGAGCTTTTTAGATGAGGCCCTCCTTCTAGTGCCAAAATAATGACTATATTTCTAGATAACCTTAAAATTATGGTTAGAAGTAGACTTTAGCAAAGGTAACCATGGTTAAAATTAAAGAATGAGGATTCACAAAGAGTATTACATCTAATGCAAGTAAATAATACAAGATATAAGTGGTTCGATCTTAACAATGATATATGTCCGCTTTGGTTGGTGATTCTACTACTTGGTATTTCGGTTACAAGAGATAATATTGATAGCAATTTCAAGAGTTTTGAGATGAATTATAATGCTTGTATGAGTCAAAAATTGGACCTATGTACAAGTGGATTGGTATCTCTACTTATAGCTATCTAGATGATGTAATAAAGGACTAGGATTGATGCCATTGACGCTAAATATCCTTGTTGCCTTTGATTGTGATCTACGGTTTATATAGTAGCTAACTTGGTGGCCATGTGGAAATATTGATCCAAATTAAGGCCAAATGGTAGGCCGATTAATTCTTTTCTTATGTCAGATGGGCGTCATGGATCATAGAGTGATTAATGAACAATGGTGCTTTTGCCAAGTGGGCAACAATGTCTAAAGAGTGTTTACTGCATAATGATGCTTTTTTAGACGAACGACATTGTTTTGTGTAGTTCTTGTTAGGGGAAACGTGTGGGGTCATCGTCTCTTTATGTAGAACGACCAAATACTTTTCAGATGTCTGCCAAGTCTTGATAAAGTGGTGCAGATTGAGGGGTTGGATGACTTAGAGAGCAATGGACAAAGAAGGATACGGGAAGTAGGGCTCTCTCGGGGGATGCAAGACTCTCTCTCAGGAAGCAAGGCTCTCTCGTAGTGGCTTGGTCGTCTAATGATGGGCGGTGGGAGATTGTCCATGAAACTTCGAGTTCTTTTTTTATAGCAGCAAGGTGACATGCAACCGCCTAGATCCGAGTGGTGGTGGGGCTACCCTGCCTTTAAGGATTTGAGATACTGAAGTGAGCAGGCTACTTGGGCAGGGCCCGTGTTTGGTTGAAATGAACGGTGTAGGCTTGTATTGTTAGGGTTTGAATCGAAGGGTCCTTTAGCTTTTCGCGAGAAAATTAAGCAACAATACTCACTTCCTACATTAGTGTCCTAAGCGTTAAGTTAAAGGTAACCTAAATAAGAGGATTTGTAGAACCTATGAAAATAAAATCACTATTTTAATTAACTTTTCAAAATTATCTATACACTTCTTTCTAATTAAATTGACTTATTTTTTTATTAAAAGCATGTTTTTTCAGAGTTAATTTTTGATTTCTTAAATTCTTATACAAAGAACTTTATTTACTAGGACTGTATTTTTTACCAGTCAATTGCTTAAAACCAAAATCATTTTTACTAAAAGTTGGTTTATATATTTACTAACTTTGATAAGTTCTCTTTTTTCCTTTCTAAATTTTTGAACGTTACTTGATGAATTCGCTAATTCAACATTTAACCCATGTTTAGTTTTTTGAGAAACATGAAAATATAATTTCAAATCACAAATTTTCTTCAAAAGTTTAACATTCTCATCACGGTATTCCTTTTTTTGTTATTTAAGCTATACAATGAGATTTATTCATAGGAATTTTGATAATTTTTAATTCTTCATCAAGAATTACTTCTTCACCTTTTAGCATTTCTCTTTCTAGTTCTAATTTGGAAAGTTGTGATTTCAATTCTTTAACTTCTTTTCTAGAGATCTAATATTTATCATCTAATTTTAAGGTAATTTATAATAAGTCTTCCATTTAAAGTTCCAAATTTACCTCATTGTTTTCCATTAAGCAAACATTTGCATGCTCAACATCAGAATTAGTATGGCTGTTGAAAGATAAGTTTTAATCACCACAAGTGACTTGGAAAACTTCTTTTTCTGGAAAATCGTTTTTGTTTGCTCTTGAAATTTCTTTTGTCTTTATTTAGCTCGAGGCGATCCTTCTCCATGTACCCCGTTCGATCACATTTGAAGCATTTGATTGAGGACAAATTGTTGTTTTTGCTGAATTTCAGTTTTTTCTTGGAATTTTTAGATTCCTTGTAATATTTTGGTAATAAATACAAGGTCATCTTCGTCAAAGTACAAATCTAACTCGACTTGGAAAGCTATAATTCTATTCTCTTGTGTTTGCTCCCCTTAGCCTATAAATTTACTTCATTCAACATTCGATTACTAATTAACTCTTCAACCTTGAGTGTTGAGTGATCGTTGGCCTTTTCGATCGCGAGGACCTCTCTTTCATTCATTGGTTAAAGAGTTTAAAATATTAGAAACAATTCGCAATTGGTAAAAGTTTCACCAAGTGCAATGGAGAATGTTAGATATCCTAAAATTTGGAATACATTTCATTGATCCTCGCGTTTGGTTTTATTTTATAACTTTGCAATTCGTTTTTAAGCATGAAAATTTAAGTTTATTTCACTTTGTTCATGCCTTCATTTTTAATTTATAAGGTGTGGTGTAAGTCATAAGTAGTTTTGCAGATACTCAAGTGAATTCATTCTCATTTGAAGCACGAAATAATATGTTCATTGCTTTTGAGTTGTTAATGGCAACGACCTTTTGGAAATTGGTCCATGTGCTCAGTGGAGTATTAGGAGTTTCATATTTATTTTGTGTATCATCCCAAATTTCTAGGTTATTTGCCTCCATGTAAATCCTCATTCGAATTAATCGGTATGCATAATTAGAGCCAAAGAAAAGTGGTGATCATGCAATGGATTGACCTTCATGAAAATTGTTAAAACTAGTAGTGGCCAATTAATATTCATAAATTTTGTTTTAATTTTTAAGAAACTGATTTTTGATATCAAATGAAAATAATATATGGATTGACTATGGCTAAAGTTACCAAACTTTATAATTGTTCAAGCTAAGTAAATGGAACTATATATAATAATAATATAAACAAGATAAGTACAGTAAGAAACAGAACCTCAATAAGAAGTCGAAATGATTTATACTAGTTCAGACTCCCTTCTTATACGTGCTCCTATAACTCCTTTTTGGAATTTCACCATCTTTGTAACCACCCGCAAATCCAACATAGTTAATAGTAAAATTAAAAATGAATTTTTTAATTAAAGGGTTAATTGGATGTTGTATTATAACTGTTGCGAAGGTCTTTCCAAGCCGATTAGTTTGGTACAAAATTTTGTTGTGAGTTACAGTTTAAAAGATATTGACTTTATAAGTCTAAAAGATTTGCACCTATGATCAATAATATTAGTGTTCTAATTTTGAAAGCAAAAATATGTTTAGTGTAGTTGGTTAAGAGAGTAGGCTTCAGTTGGAGAGTCATGGGTTTAATCCTGACTAAAACCAAATTTCTGAATTTTTATGGAAAACTAACAAAAGGATATATATATATATATATATATATATATATCCATGGAAGTAAATGTGTGTGTTTGTATGTGTATTTATTTATATATATATGATAGAGATAGGAAAGAAAAGGTATAGTACAAATGTATTGAAAGTCTGTAGGATCTTTTTAAGTAATGCAACTTATATATATGTGTGTGAGAGTGTATATTACTAACTATATTCAGCAGAGAGTAATAATTGAATATAAATAAGGTAAATAATAAAAGCGACCACACAAGATATTTTATACTAGTTCGGACCTCCTGTCCTACGTCCAGTCCCGAAGCTCCCCTTCGGTGTTTCCTTTAACGAACTAACCCTCACTTTGCCCGGAGGAATAGGCTAATACAAAAGTATATCTCCGACAATCTTGTGTTCTAAATAACATAGATTTTGACTGATAATACAAATCTTCCTATGGTCTCCTTTGAGTATGTGAATGTGAATGCTTTGAGTTGTAGGAAATGGTTTAACCAAAATTATAATTTGGTTATGATAGATTGAGAGTATGTAACAATGTATGCACAAGAGAGTAATAAGAAATCAAGATAGAATAGATTCAACTAATTCAATTCAATTAATTTGTTAATCTCAATCATGGTAGTATTTATAGATTCAAATAGATGCAGAAGAAGAGTTGTTATTGTTAGATAAGGTTTATTCATTTTAATGGCTACAACCTTTTGATGAAGAGTTGATTTCTATTCATTTAAAGAAGTGTCTATTCAGAGTTTTGCAGTTTTTCAAATGATAGATGTCTTTGGGGAAACCTTAGATGTCTGTGGCCTTAGGAAAAATTTCTCGAGTATTGTCACAGACGTCTGTGGATGATAAATTCGATTTTTTAATTTATGTTAGTGTATATGGAATCGTGTGTGCATATATACTCAAGGAGGCCTTACAATGCTTTATCTAAGAATCTTAATACACTAGAATAACCTTACTAATCATAGCATGGTCCATAGTTCTTTGTTTGTCTTCGAGTCCCAATATCTTTGAGCATTATGTTCTCCTGTATTATATACCTGTAATCTTGATAAGATGTATAATATATATGATTGTATAGTTGTTGTCATTGAAACATAGAATGGAGGTTCTAACATTCTCCTCCTTTTTGATGATAACAATCATACAATCAAAAAGAAGAAATATTATAGTCATTCAAAATCAAAATAGAGAATGTTCTCATAAAGTTTATTTTGTCTCCCCTTATGTATATGCATAAATTTCTCCCCATAGAAGAAAAGACAGTATTTACGTATTCTCATAGTATGTGTAAGATACTAGTATGTTATAAATATGAGTATGAATAATGGAAAGTAAATATGGACGAGTAAGGCGAAGCAGAAATAGAGACTATAGTATTGAAATAGGAGTTAAAAGCTAAATAACAAGGTGCGGTAAAAAGAAACAAGCATAAACATAAAAGCTAAATAATAAAGTTAAAAATAGCTAAAAAAGAGATGTTAGTTGTACTGATCGGAAGAATAAGAAAACCCGCCATAATTTTCATAATACTCCCAATAAGACAACGGATCTTGGTCGTATGCTCCTGGCCAGTTGGTTTGATCATTATATTCCTCATTTTCTTGAATGGAAAGTCCTAGGAAAGCCATGTACGGTTGATTCTGAAATTGCTTAGGGTCAGACAAGGACATATCATCACTATCTTCTTCCTCCTCCTTAGGTTTCTCTTGAATAATAGTCTTCCCTCAGTTGTGAGAAGCTCCTTCATGAGAAATATGAGACCGATAAACTGGTGTTTGTGCTCAAGGAAGTGGTGTAGGTGAAGGCGAAGATAAAGAGCGAGTAGACGATCTACCATGGACTTTTCTCATAACTTTTGCTAAAGTCCAAACAACCTTTTCTAAAGTCTTTTGCATTTTAGTCATCCTTGTTGAAAAAGAGCGTGCCAAACCTGTCATCTTTGTGTTCAAATCCCGTTGGTTGACCATGGTTAGCTTTTGATTTTCAAGTGCAAAATCATGAAGCGATTCGTTTTACAACGATTCAATGCAAGCTTTTTTAATTTTTGAATCAGAATAATGTTCGGTAGCATGACTGGAGGAGGTAGGTTGCTGTGAAGGACGAGCAGAAAGTATGTTGAGGAGCAGGAGTGGGCGGAGAACCATGATGCACTTGTTGTTGCTGCAATTGTTCTAGGGAGAAAATTGGGGGTAGTCGTTGGGGAAGGTGCATTAAAGAAAAAAATATTATTCCGCTCTCTTTAACCGAGATTTTTTTAAAGTGAGAGATACAAGAGGGTACTCCAAGAGTGTGTAAGAGAATACGAAGCATACAAAATCGTGCATCGATGATGAGACCAAAAGCTTTTAATTTCGTCATGATTGAACTTAGCCCAATTTATTTGCATTCCACCAAGAATAGCATAAAGGGCTTTGTGATCGGCGTCGTAGATTTGTTAATGACTTCCTAGGCATGAAATTATCGTATTGATAATCATACGGTTTAACAATCTTGCTTTTGGACATAAGTAGACAGATTTCCATTGTGGCATCCTATCTTCCCAAATTAGATGAGTTATTTCATCTCATGGCAAGTTTCTATGGTCAGGAACTTCTTCCATATCGATCCCGGACAAAGAACAATTAAGTATACGACCAAGGGTGTTTATGCTAATTTTTAAAACACATCTGTAAACGCTCGTCCATAATAAATCATCATCATTGTCAGGAGTCCAAATATCATTACTACACATATTGGCGTAAAAAAAAAGATTGCCAATTGATCGATTTGTACCTCATTTTTGTCAAAATTTATTAAATCCCGACATTCGAAGGGGACAATAAGTTCTTGAATGCCATATTCGCCAAACTTGCATAATCTGTAGAATGGTCCGAAATAAAGCTTCTTTTGTTTGAGCTCGTCAAGTCGCTTGTTAGCAATCGTGATATTGCGAAGCCATTCTTGACTAAGGGGTTGTAAGAAGAAGATGATTGACCTTTCTTGGAGCGTTTGCTAATCGGAGTTTTTACTTTGGGAGCCATTAGAGAGCAATTTGAGATTTTAGAAACTAGGGGATGTGTGTAAATTGAGAATAGGCTGGTGAAAAGTTTGAGAAAGGGTAAAATTATATATATATATATATATGGCTGCTGAAAATAGGAAGTTCGGAGCAGCAACAAACGTATGTGGGGGTGCTACAAACGTATGTGGTTTCAGTAAGATGTATGTGAGTTTCCACAGACGTCTGTGGCTTCAGGAACAAGTTTCTTGAAACCTGTGACTGACGTCTGTGGGATGTCACAGACATTTGAGGTTTCAGAAAAATGTTTTCCTAAAACCTTTGACAAATGTCAGTGATATTGTCACAGAGGTCTATGGTCTGTTTTCTCAGAAATTTTGCCTTAAAATTTAAATGTAAATCTTCATTTATTGAAATATCAAGAGAATTTTTAAATAAAACGATATATATATATTAAAAATTACTAAAGAAACTTATTTTGAAATAATGCTTAGCTTAAATTTAGTTTTTGTCAGAGAGGTTATAGTTTTTAATTTTTTATATATCCCATGAATTCAGTTCAACCTTTGTGTCATCAATTAACGGCTTCAGTGGAGACCAACTTGGACGAGCTGAAGTGTCAATCCAATCTTTGTTTGATGGTCTTGGCTTGCATAGATTTCTTGGAGTAATGTTATACGCTTTTATAGGAGTTTCTTGTAATCGAGGAGATTTTTGATTTATGCAATTTTTTGTTGGTGAATGACCACAAATTGCTAGGATACATTTTTCGAGAAAATTTAGATGAGATCCTTGACGTCGTTGCTTGTAATACATTTTACATTGAACTCCTATCATTTCTTGTTGACAGTGATATATTTAATCAACTTTGTCATCGTCGAGAAGTTGATTGTAAGTTAATTGACCGTTTAGCTTTCTTTCCCTTAGGAGAAAAGCCAGTGTGATATGTATGTGATGCAATAATGTTTAAAGAGGTTGGGCGAATTGATGGAGGTGTGGATTTATTTAGTGAAACATAGGTGCTTTTCGATGAGGGTGAGCTATAGTCGATAGTCGAATAAGTGGAGTCGTGATCAGAAGACATTTTGAATAAAATGGTCTTAAAAAATATATTTTTATTTAGTTAGGAGAAAAAACTGATTTAATTATTGGAGTGGGTTTTACTATACATAGAAATTTGTTAGAATAATAAGTTTAACCATATAAAACGAACAGAAGGTAGTTAATTTTTATATGGTTAAAATTATTTTGTGATTAAGTGTACAAATCTTATTCTGTGTAGTTTATATGAGTTAAAATTTCATTTTTTTAGTTTACCAATTCATTGTAAGAACATATTCCTTGATTTTGTCTTAATTTAATAAAAGTTAGTTCGCTTAATGGTTTAGTAAAAATATCAGCTATTTGATTTTCGGTATTTACAAATTCTAGTGATATAATTCCTTTTTCCACATTATCTCGTAGAAAATGGTGGCGAATATCAATATGTTTTGTTCGAGAATGGTTAGTAGGATTTTTTGATAAATTTATGGCACTAGTGTTATCACAATATGTAGGACATTTTTTTACGATTTTACCGAAATCTAGAAGAGTTTATTGCATATAGATTACTTGTGCACATGCTAAAGCCGCTGAGATGTATTCGGCTTCACCCGTCGATAGTGAA
Source organism: Allium fistulosum (assembly GCA_030737815.1). Classification (NCBI taxonomy): domain Eukaryota; kingdom Viridiplantae; phylum Streptophyta; class Magnoliopsida; order Asparagales; family Amaryllidaceae; genus Allium; species Allium fistulosum. The sequence goes on along the minus strand of CM060908.1, from coordinate 632,754,797 downwards.
ACATGGTTTTGCTTTTTACTAAACCATGAAACTAAAGACTGACCAATTGTGCCACTTATGCTTTTTCTATCCATTTTACAACCCTAGTAATCAGCATCACTATATGACACGAGTTCGAACGGGCTTTCTTTTGGGTAGAAAAGTCTGTAATCTTTATTGTTTGTTAAATATCTTAAGATCCGTTTTACCGCTCGATGATGTAATTCTTTTGGTTGTGCTTGAAACCGAGCTCATAAGCATACACTCATCATAATATTTGGTCTACTAGCTGTTAAGTATAACATAGATCCTATCACACTTCGATATAATGTTTGGTCGAAATATTTTCCATTCTCATCTTTATCTAAATGTAGAATAGCACTCATTGGAGTTGGTTTACTTGAAATATTTTCCATTCCAAAACATTTTAATAAATCTTGACAGTATTTTTATTGGTTTATAAAAATTCCATTTTCTAGTTGTCTTATTTGCAAACCGAAGAATCACCCATATGTGACATTTCAAATTCATTTTTCATTATGTTAGAAAATTCAGTACACAATTTTTCATCAGTGGATCGAAATATAATGCAATCAACATGTATTTTTCCGACTAAAATATTATTATTTTCTTGTTTTATGAAGAGTGGAGTCAAATTTACCAATTTGAAAACTGGAATTTTGTAAATGATTTTTTATTCTTTCATACCAAGCACGATGTGCTTGTTTTAATCCATATAAGGCCTTTTTAAGTTTGAATACATGATCGGGATATTTCTCATGAACAAATAAGGAGGTTGTTCAACACACACTTTTTCTTTTATAAATTTGTTTAAAAATGCACTTTTTACATCCATTTGAATTTTTTTTAAATTATGTTGACATGCAAAAGCCATTAATGTTCTTATTGCTTCGAGACGTGCAAAAGGAGCAAATGTTTCGTCATAATCAATTCCTTCTTCTTGATTATATCCTTGAGCTACTAACCTTGCTTTATTTCATACAATATTTCCATTTTCATCCATTTTATTTTTAAAAACCCATTTCGTCCAATTACAGATTGACCGTTTGGTCTCGGTACAAGTTACCCAACATCATTTCTTTCAAATTGATTAAGTTCTTCTTGTATTGCAATAATCCAAAAATCATCATTTGACGCTTCTTTATAATTTTTGGTTCAAAATTTGATATAAATGCAGCATGACTCATTTGATTTAACTGTTTTCTGGTTGACACCCTTGTATTTAAATCCCCGATAATATTATTAATAGTATGGTCTCTTAATATTCTAATTGATGACGTTATCACATTATCATTATTATTATTGACATTATTATTATTTTCATGTATAAGTATACTAGTTTTATTTATAATTTCTTCATCATCATCATTTTTATTATCCTTAAAGTTCTCATCAAATGAGACATGAAAACTTTCTTCTATAATATTTGTTTGTTTACTAAAGATTCTATATGCTTTACTTTGATCCGGATAACCAACAAAAATTCCATCATCAGCTTTAGAATCAAATTTTCCTAGATAATGTTTAGTGTTTAAAATGAAGCATTTTCATGTATAACATGTGTTTTTAGGCATTGGTTTAAGTGTTACACGATTTAATACATAAAAAGCAGTAGCAACGGCTTCGGCCCAAAAAAAATTTGGTAGGTTACTACTATTTAGTACAGTTCATGCACGTTCTTGTAAAGTTCGATTTTTCTTTTCTACAACACCATTTTGTTATGGTGTTCGAGGAAATGAAAAATTACGACTAATTCCCTTTTTGTTACAAAAATTTGTAAATAGTTCATTTTCAAATTCACCTCCGTGATCACTTTGTATACTTTTAATTTTTAAATTCAATAAAAAAATTATTCATTTAGAAATTTTTTTGAACATTTCCAAAGTGTCACTTTTATGTTTTAAAAATAATATCCAAGTATATCTTGAAAAATCATCAACAATTACAAAATTGTATTTGTTATGATTTTTTGATCGTGCTTGAGTTGGTTCGAATAAATCTAGATGGAGTAATTCGAGAGGTTGCTTTGTGGAAATTTTCTTTAATTTACCAAATTGACAAGCGTCACACAGGTTTTTAACCTTGTGGTTGATTTTTGGTAATCCTCAAACTAATTCATTTTTAGCTAGTTTGTGGATAATCTTAAAATTTATACGACAAAAACGTTTGTGCCATAACCATGGATCATCATGATTCGTGGCTAAGCATAAATTAGTATTGTTTTTTACATTCATGTTTAAAACATATATGTTTCAATTTCTAAATCCTTCAAAAATTAAAATTTTATTTGATCAAAAATATTGCATTTATTTTTCTCGAAATCAATTTTAAATCCTTTATCATATAATTGACTTATACTTACTAAATTATGTTTTAAATTTTCTACCAATAAAACATTAGTAATTATAGGAGAGTTAGAAATACCGATATAGATGACTTCTCTAATGCCGATGACAAATCCTTTTGAGTTATCTTCGAATGTTACAGTGCCACCATCGATATATGTTATATTCGACAACATATTAGCATTTCCAGTCATATGCTTAGAGCAACCGCTATCGAGTATCCATTTCTCTTTATTTTTTATTTTAATTTTGGGTACCTACAAAATAAGAAAATTTTAATTGGTACCCACATTCTTTGATTATGGCCCTATGTGTTAGTGGAATAAGGTAGCCATATCCAAGAGGATTTAGTTTCTTTAGAAATGTAATTATTGTTACATACAACTTTCTTTAAATATTCATCAATATATCTTTGTCTAATTAGTTTATTATTTGTTTTTTGGAATCCATATTTTGACCATATTTGTATATGAATTCTTAAACTTAGTTTCTAACTTTGGCTTTTTGAATTTTGTGTATAATGTGGTATATTTGTTTGACTTTTGTTTATTTTTAAAACCTAATCCATTTCAATTTCCAGATGGTTTAGATATCATAGTCAAAAATTTTAAATTTTGTTTTCCTTTGTTGAATTTTGTCACATTATTTTTTATTTTATCTAACTTACTTTTAAGATCACAAATTTCAATATTTCTAGAATCTAAATTTGCTTGTAATTCTAGTTTTTCTTTTTCCAGGTTAACTTTTTCTAACTTATAATTTTCTAAATCATTTAATAATTTGTCATTTTGAGATAATAACATTGCATATTTTTTTAAACAATTTATAATTCTTCTTCTATGATAATTTTTTCATCTTTTAATAATCTGATTCCTAATTCGGATCTAGTTAACTTTCCTTCATATTCCTTATTTAATTTTTTTGATTCTCTATATTTATTATCTAAATCAATGCTTATTTCCATTATTTTATCGTAAGCAAGTTTCGGACGTACCTCATCAGTGTTAGCCATAAAACACACATTTGCTTATTCCGAGTCGCTTTCACTATCACTATTTGATGAAGAAGATGAATTTGAATCATCCCATGTTACTTGAAAAGCTCTTTTCTTTTTCTTGAGTTTCTCAAATTTGCTTTTCTTTTTATCGTTATTGAGTTGTGGACAATCCTTCTTCATATGCTAAATTTTTCACACTCATAGCATTTAATCGATGTATAATTTGAGGAGTTTGGTTTACCACCATTTTGAAATTTGGTCATCTTCTTGAACTTCTTGAATTTGTTGTAGTTCTTGGCAATAAAGACAATCTCATTTTCGTCTAAGTCTGAATCTTTACTTGCTTGTAATGCTATGTTTTTCTTTTCATGATTTTGATCCTTTTTAGCCTGCAAGTTAGCTTCATACCACATCAGATTTCCTATTAGCTCTTCGACTTTAAGTTGAGAAAGATCATTAGCTTCTTCGATGCCTAAAACTTTTCTTTCCCATTCATTTGTCAATGAGTTTAAAATCCATGCGACTAAATCAAAATCTATGAATTTGACTCCTAGTGCCATGAGATCATGTTGAATGGTTTGAAATCTTGCATACATATCAATAATTGATTCACTTGTTTTCATTTTGAAAGATGAAAATTGGTTTTGTAAAATCGAAGTTTTAGTTTGCTTGATTTTATTCGTGCCTTCATGTGTGACTTGTAAAGTGCACCATATATCATATGCAGTCTTGTAGAGCATGACACGTGAAAACTCATTTTTGTCAAGTGCGAGAAACAATACAGTCATAGCTTTGGCATTGTTAGATGCTTCTGCTTTTTGTGCATCAGTCCATGTGCCAATATCATTGTCAAGCGCTTCATATTTATTTTGAGTTGCTAGCCATATTTCTAAACCATTGGCTTCTATAAAAATTCGCATACGTGTTGACCAATAAGCATAATTAGAACCAGTAAATAGTGGAGGACAAGTAGTTGATTGAACTTCTTGAAATATGCTTGCCATTTTAATGATTTTTCAATTACGTGTTACTGTAGATTGAAATGACCTTGCTCCAATACCAAACGAAAGTCTATAAGATCTTTTTAAGTAATGCAACTTATATATATGCGTGAGAGTGTATGTTACTAACTATATTAAGCAGAGAATAATAATTGAATATAAATAAGGTAAATAATAAAAGCGAGTACACCATATATTTTATACTGGTTCGGACCTCCTGTCCTACGTCCAGTCCCGAAGCTCCCATTCAGTATTTCCTTTAACCAACTAACCCTCGCTTCGATCGGAGGAATAGGCTAATACAAAAGTATATCTCTTATAATCTTGTGTTCCAAATAACATGAATTTTGATTGATAGTACAAATCTTCCTATGATCTCCTTTGAGTAAGTGAATGTGAATGCTTTGAGCTTATAGGAAGTGGTTTAACCAAAATTATATTTTTGGTTATGATTAATTGAGAGCATGTAAGCAATGTATGCACAAGTGAGTAATAAGAAACTAAGAGAGAATTGATTCAATTAATTTCTAAATCTCAATCATGGTAGTATTTATAGATTCAAAAAGATGTAGATGAAGAGTTGTTACTGTTAGATAAGGTCTATTCATTTCAATGCTTGCAACCTTTCGATGAAGTGTTAATTTCTATTCATTTAAAGAAGTATCTATTTAGAGCTTTGCAGTTTTTCAAATGACAGACATTTGTAGGGAAACCTCAAACGTCTGTGGCTTCACGAAAAAATTTACCTAGTACTGTCACAGACGGTTGTGGTTTTTCCTTCGACATCTGTGGATGATAAATTCAATTTTCCAATTTATGTTAGTGTATATGAAATCGTGTGTGCATATATACTCAAGGAGACCTTACAATGTTTTATCTAAGACTCCTAATACACTAGAATAACCTTACAAATCATAGCATGGTCTATAGTTCATTGTTTGTCTTCGAGTCCCAATATCTTTGAGCATGATGTTCTCCTGTAGTATATACCCGTAGTCTTGATAAGATGTATAATATATATGATTGTATAGTTGTTGTCATTGAAACATAAAATGAGGTTCTAACATGTATGATCAAAATATATACATATACGAACGTAAATTTATATAAGGAAAAATATGTATGTATATTCTCCTACACACACAGACATATATACATATACATACATACATACATACATACATATATATATATTGTTGTAAATCTGATGTAAGGGAATATAAATTTGGTAACTACGAGCCAATTTAAATTGTATGAAATTATGGATATATAAATGTAGGTATATTCAGTGCGAAGAATTTATTCCATATATCCTAATTTTTGAATATATATATATATAATTGGTCGTATATTTATTTTCCTATATTGTAGGAAATTAATTATGTAGATTAACAATTAATTGTGCATTGATTGACATATATCCTACTTGTTGAGTATATATATAATTGGTTGTACATTAATTTTATATATTGTAGGAAATTTATTATGTAGACTATCAATTAATTGGGCATTGATTAACATATATGTAAATTAGTTCTTTTTTATGGAGATTGCTTCCCTATATATTGGAAATTAATTTGTTTCATGTAAAAGGTATATTTTATTAAACATTCTTATGTTACACACTTTACACGTTATGTTTAACATTCCTTTATCCATCATCCCACCCTATAAATAAAGTAGGTTGAGGTGGAAGATAATTAACATTTGGGGGAAGCAACCATTTAGAACTTTTCTACAATCTTTATTCCCTTCTTAATTCAAAACGTATTGCATCTATTTCAAAAGAGAATAGTAGTTGAAAAAACGACTAGAGATTCATTCAACAATGCATACACCTGAATTTTGAAAGTGATCTAGGTTGTGATAGAAGGACAAAACACTATTTTTTACTGATTTGAAAGAAGCCTAGGTTAATCTTCATTTGAGGTAAGTGATTCTTTTTCATTTTATCCCTTAACATTTAATATTTATAATTTAAACCTCGAAATTTCTAACCTCTATATCTTTTGCATATGAACTCTGTTTCATCCATAGTTTATTCTTTTGGACTCGATGCGAAATTCCAGATGATTTGGCGCTTGGATTGCTAAGTTTTGGAGTTGTTTGCAAGTGTATTGGTTGGTTTTATATATTTTAGTTAGTTATGGTTTGAAAATATAAAATGCATATCTATTGATGAAAATTTACACTTATTGATTTCTGTTGTGTTACATTAGTGATTGTATGGATATTGGGAACATTTTGGATATGTTGTACTTTTTTGATTATGTATTATTGATTATTGTATTATTGAATGTTTAATTATAATCGATTGAGGATTTAAAATTAGAATGTAATTAATTATAATAAAATGGATGAAACTGTGTAATAATGTAGGAAATAGGTTAATAAACAACAGATGTGATTATTTACATATATAGGTGATGTTTATAAATAATAGTGATTTAGTGAATTAAAAGAATTTAATAGGAGAAATTAAATATGGTTATTATTTATGAATTCCTTGGGAAATTCATAAATAATAATGGAAAATACATTATAAACTAAATTTGAAAAGTTTATTATTATTAGACAAAATGTGATTTAGAGATAATAATATAGTTTTTTGAAAATTACAATATTTTAAGTAAATAATAATATGATAGATTTTACAATGTTACAGGGAAATTATTATTATCTTTTGAGTAATAAAAAATAAATATATTTTTGAGATAATAATGATAATAATAAAGAGATGTTTACAAAAGTGTTTTGAAGTTAAATTATTGTTATTTTGGGATTTTGAGACAAATAGTAATAAGAAAAGGGTTTTGGAATTTAAATGGAATATTTTTATTTTGGAATTAATAGTAGTAAATTAGTTTTTGGAATGTATTTAAGAGATTTTAATGTATATTGTTATTTTTATGTAAAAATAATATTATTAGCATTTTGAAAAGTAATTTGATGCAAATTAAGATTTTGATGAAAAATTCAATTTTAAGAGATTTGAAGTAATAAAGGTACAATAAAGGATTATGAAGTATAATTATTATTGTTTTAAAAGAATAAAGGGGTTTTTATAATAAACAATAAAACTGTTTCTATAATTAAGAGAAAAACAATGGTTGTAAATATAATGTTTTGAATGGATGTAGTATGTGATTAATTATTCATTTAAATTATCACATGTGTTTGTTTATAACGATGGAATTGCACTAGCATGTGGATGTGATATTTTACCATTTTTACTACTAGAGGATGGGTAGTTAATTATGGTTTTCGATTATTTGAATGATATTAATGTTTTTGTTACTAATGTGGCTTGGTTAGTGCACATTTAATGATTTGGTGTTTGTTTTACTAATGTGTCATGATTAGTACACGTTTGATGACTTATACATATATTGATGATGTATTACTATTGTTAATGATTAGTATGTATGTAAGAATATTTGTGTTGTTTTCTTGTTTCATGGTTGGTGTGGGCATTGACTGCGAATGATGTTTAATGGAAAAGTGTGCTACTATTGTCGTTGCCCCCATATGATGATTTGTTGTGATGGATGAGTAATAATATTATGGTATGCTTGTACTGTTTACATTGGTTGCATGGATGGATGGTTATTACATGTTAATAAGTATTGGGATGCAAGAGATGTTTGCACCAAAAATTGGCACAAACACCCAATATATGTTTTGAAGAGAAATAAATGAAGAATACCAAATGAAAACAGAGGATAATAATAAAGAAATAGCAGTAAATTGAAAGAATAACACGCACACAACGATTTATAGTGGTTCGACATTGTTTTCCTATGTCCACTTTGAACAGATTGCTTTATTAATCACTTTATAAACTGAGTACAATAGAGATCGGATGAATCCTTAGTTACAAAAGAATATAAAGCTACTAATAGTGTAAAGGTCCCGAAAATGAATAACCAAGTCTGTATTTATAGTCCAAGATGGCCAAATATCTCCCTGAAAATTCGGCAGAAGGATCTTTAGAACCAGATGGACCCATAAGAAGGATCGCATGGCCCAATTCCCGAAGAAGAGGGTCCCTACTTTGGTCGAATTTTGGGATGTGATCCCTATGGCAGCTTCCTCATGCTAAAATATGCTTAGCCTTCGAATTTCATGCCAATTGGATCGATAGAACTTGAGTTATTGCTTGATCTTTGCTCTAACATAGGTTGCTTATTAATTCCTGCCGATCCTTACTAAGGGAAGAGTGTCGATCTGTAACAACCCGCATTTTGACCGTTCAAGTCGACAATAATCCACACATGTCCAACTCAACCGTTCAAAAAGGCAGATGGTTATTGGGGTTAAATAAGAAAAGGAAAGAAAGAACAGAAGCAAACTCAGAATCTTACAGCGGAAGGAACAAGATATAATAATAAAATAACAGTTCATGAAGCTGTTAAATAAAATTTTTTTTTGATTATTATTATACATTATAAATCAGAGTTCATACATATCAGAGATAATACAACAATGCAGCGGAACAATAATACAGTAGTAGAATACAAATGATATAATACCAAACTCCGTCTTCGTCCTCCAGAATAAGTCTTCAACCTAAACTGAAATGCTCAGGCTGACCCGAGCGTAATGAAAAGACAAAACACTCGAGTCAGGACTAAAATATCTCATGTAAGTCAAATCGAATAAGAAAATATGAGTGTGACGGCGTCGGAGATGTTTACGGGTTTTGACATCTCCTATCCAGTGTCAACGTGAGTGCAATAACTTAAGAGATGTTACGGGATTTTCCATCTCTCAAGGATCCGTTAAACTATCTACTATGTAGTACAATACGCTAAGTAGATAATGTCTATCAGTAATATAAGGATATCAAAGTAGGGTTAAGCAGGGCCCATACACCTCTTAACCTGTTTATTCCCAAAAGCATATACAAGACCGTAGTTTCCCCAAAACCGGAAGTCACCAGAGGGCAATCCATATACTAAAGGTACAAATCAAAATCGTAGAGGTCGCGAATAGGATAATCAGTATGACAAGGTACATGAGGCGATACCAACTAGGATACTAGTAGTTGCCTGATCCGGACTGATGTTGGGCATAGCAGCTACTACCCCAACACCGCGAAACAACACTCCCAAATCGAGGGGTGCACCCAAATCGAATCACAAAAGTAATAGACATGGTATCGAAGGAGTGTGTCCGCTAGAGATGGCGATCCTCAATGGCCCGGCGCGGCTCCTGTTTTAGTCATGTCAGGGGTCATCCAAAATCGTTCTCTTTCTTCAAATCAACACGTTCACCAAAACCATCCACTTCGTTCTGGATCAACACTTCGCGTATACTAGTTATTAAAGTGGTTTTCGGTATCGACAGAGAGTATGTCCATATCCGATCCCGGTCTCTTTAATAACTACGTATTATTACACCGGTGGCTCTTTTATATTTCAAATCGATTCATAATTGATATCAAAATATCATATTCGCTTCAAAATCAAATCCATTTCAAAATCATCATATCTACTCAAATATACGATTTCATTTCAAAAATCATTTTCGCCTCAATATCTCATTTCGATTTCAAAATCATTTTCGCCTCAATATCTCATTTCGATTTCAAAATCATTTTCGAATTTCAATTTAGGTCGCAACTTCATTTAACCCAATTCGTATTTAAATTCAAGATTTAAATATAAACATTTCACTTTAAATAAATCCATTTCCAAAATCGTATCACTTTCCAAAGTTATACCGCTTTCGAAACCATAAATCTTTTAAAATCAAAACACTTTGGAAATCGAAACACTTTATATGAAATATAGCTTCCTCAAATTTCACAAATTGATTCAAATAAACTCGAATTTCAAAATTAAAATTTAATCAGATTTCAAATCATCAATTTCAACTCGATTCAGCTTCTCAATAAACCATTTCAAATTATCAATTTCAAATACATATTTGAACCATAAAATAAACAATTTCACTTCCGATATATTTCGAAACTTTAAATATCTCACATTTCAAAATAGTTCATATATTTATATAAGAATATAAGATTCGCTTTAAAACCATTTCGTATTCAACTTAGAATATACTTCAAATTAAACATCTGTATTAAGTAGTTTACTTAATTTCTGGAACAATTCCAATTCAATAAACTTAGATTAATATTCGGATTTCAAGAATTCATTTAAGTATTACATTCCAAATCAGTTTCAGTTCAAATCCTATTCAAATCAATTTTATCATCAAATTTAATTCAATAGTTTTAATTTAGTCCAATTCACAAATTCCTTTGAATTTCAATTAAATTCCAAATTAATTAAATCTCAATTTCAAATTAATTTTCAATTCCAAACTCAAACTTGAAATATCATTTCATATAAATTTTCTTAGAAATATTCAGAGTTCGATTAAAAGTCCAATCTTTTAAAACAAATCAACTTTCGAAAATTTACGCCGTATTTCAAATTTTTCTTAAAATCTAAACTTCGAATAATTAAACAATTTCATTTACCAAGTTTAAATTCCAACATTTCGAGCTTCTATTCAAAATAATTCGATTTCCATAAATTTGATTTTATTCTTAAAATCAATTCACTTGATAATTTCAAAACAACTTTTAAGATCATTTAATTTAACCAACCCAGTGTCCGTATATAATTTTCTAACCTATGGCCAAGTGGTTAGTTATTTCAATTAAATGTCAGGGATGAATATATTTTACTTAAACCAATCACAGTGTCATGTGCATGTATAACAGGATATATATAAGCAAATAAACATCCAAACATTTAAATATCAACCAATAGCATCCATCGAAATAAATCATCCAATAGTCAATACAATTCACGGCAATTTCATAGTTATCAATATCGGGAAATTTGATTTCAATTAAATCCTAATTTCAATTTACTGTCAATTTAAATTTTCAACGGTGAATTCACACGACAATCTATATGACAATTAAATTTTTATCAAACAACGACAAATAAATTCATATCACTTCATAATGTCAAATTTAACTACCAGAAAGATATTTTAGTCAATTGTGAGCGTATAAACACTCACCTTGATTTTCTGTTGTCGCCGAGACGTTCCGGTTTGGAACTGAAACTGGACGACGCCCAACTTTAGCCCAAATTTCCAACGTCTCCAAATCCATCCAAACCAGTTTCATTTCGAAGCTCTCGTCATTACGATCGCAACGCAAAAAGTTTCGTCCAAAACGGTCCTCGTATGAAGAAGTTATGCTATTTTAAAGTTTGTACATGTTTTAATATAAATAAATTACAATTTTCATTTCAAATTTTAAACCTCATCAGATCTGGGCCCTTGATTCTGCCTCTACCAGATCTGGCCACATGCTTTGCCTTCTTCCCAAATGCACTCCTTCCAGTAAAACACGTACAAAACAAAACCCATCCCCAATAGCTAGGGTTAAGTGCCACCGCCTCCACGCTTGACGAAACTTCATCAAACTACCGCCATTCGAAGCGCCTCGGCCACCACCACCCACGCCTACCACCATGATGAACTCGGCCCCACCATTTGCACGCAGCTCGAGGCCAAACGGCCACTGTTCCAGCCCCCATAGCCTCCACTACGTCGCGCCATACCCCATCATCTCCGTATGGATTGAAAGCTCTCGACGAGTGCTACAACTTTGTAGTTGAACACTTCTTCTAATTCTTCACGGATTGAGAGAGATTGAGGAGGAAAGAAGATGAATTTCTGGCCTTAGAATGATAGTGGCGGCTGGAGCTATTTGGATTAGGGTTTTGGGCTTTTGTTTGCAAATTGAAGATGTGAGGTCCTTATATAGAAAATTGGCAAAACACTATTCATCGAAAATTTTCCGAACTCCAAACGAAGCGTGCCGGCTGGCGTTTCTAAGGTTTACCCCACGTTCCGAACGCAATGGAACATGTTTCGGAGGCTAATTCGGTCATCTGGGCGAGTTACGGAGAAAAACGATCAGTTTTAAATTAAACCGATTTCGATGCGTTTTGGCTTGCCCCGGACAAACGGTACATCCAATTGACACGAAATTTAAAACCATACAATAATATGACATTACGGATCCGATGAAACTGGTTTCGTCGAAATCCGAGACTGTTTGAAAAATGACTATTTTCTCTCGCTGAATTAATATTAAAAACAATTCGATGCGTTTCGAGCTGCCACGATCAAACGATAACTCCGATTGCTACGAAAATTGAAATCCGACAATAACAAACTATTACGGATCCAATGGAACTAGTTTCGTTCAATTCTGAGACTGTTCGAAAAATGGCTATTTTTCAGTCGATAATTAAATATTAAAATATTCAATTTTCACAAATTAACTCTAAATTCAATTTTAAAAGTTCTATAACATTACTATAACTCCAATATGATAAGATAAAATTTTACAAATCATTTTCAATCATATTCAACTCGATTTACAATTATTTCTGAAATTTAACTTATTAAATTATCGATTTAATTGTCTAATTAAATCCAATATTCGAAAAATAAATTATTCGACTGTTTAATTTCAATATAAAATTCCCAATTTAAATTATTAACTTTTAAATCAAATTTCAATTGTTCACAAATCCCATTTTTAATTTCACAGTAATTAACAATCTTCTTCAATGCAGTTTTCCATTATAAATCCAATATAAAAGATTATATTAGATTCAGCGTTCAATTATATTGTAATTCAAATTCAAGTTACTTAATTCCAAATGAATTCTTTTATTTCGATTTACACTTTCATTATTGAATCAACCATTTACTTATACATTATTATCAATAGTTTATAATTCATTTACTTTCATTTTCTTCAGCTATCATCTTATTTAAATTCACAGTAATATTAAATTACATTCATTTACGTTGATTTCCATATTATAACTTCAATATTAAATGTAACATTTTATATATTTCGTTGTTTACAATCAAATTCAATTCAATTCAATTACTTGTTACATTCAAATTTAAATCTTTACTTACGTTCAATTACAAGTTGACATCTATATTAAATTTACAAATAAGTCATTTCAGAATTCAGTTTTGTATTTTAACTTGTAATTCACATTTACCAACACAAAATTTTATTTCCTTCGGATTTTTATCCAAAATTTTCATTTTAATTCGTATTTTTAAAGTGTTAAAAATACGGGTCGTTACATTCTCCCCCACTTAAAACTTTTCGTCCTCGAAAAGGAACGGAGAAGGGGAAACCATCATTTAGATATAATTCATTCAAAATATTCTACTTATTTGCAAAATTTAGTTATAGGATTTTTTTTTTCACAAAATTTTCTAACTCCCGGATTTTTGAAAAATTTCGGCAGCACCTCCTTTGCGCGGCTAGGACCGAAAAATTTCACAGTGGTAATAATTGCATGATATACATCTCATTACAAGAATGAGGCATCCCAAAACATGGGGAACACAATAATATACCACAACATAAACCGTAATCCGAGAACGTACCTTTTATTTAGCGTTTATTAGCATTTTAACTTACATTTTGCATTAAGCGCAGAAGCGAGCTCCACAAGCGAAGCGCAACCCCTTTGCTACCTACTAAAATTCTCAATAACCAAGTTAGAACCATGCATATAAAGATAGATCGATATACTTATCATAAACAACATACATATAACATGTTTAGCTTAAAAACTGCAATTCCAATTCCAGGACAGCAAACGAATCTCAGTTTTTGGTTACCTGAACGATAAAATTTGGCAATGGAATCTAAACAAAAGTTGTTGCATTCATTTCAGGCTTTCCGTAATGTCCAAAATCATCGAATTCGGACCATCCGTTCAAAAGTTACGGCCGTTTTACTAAAAGGATACGCCTCAGCCTGGGCAATGAATTGCGCAGGTCAGCGACTTCCACTCACGTTTTCGACCCTCTAAATGACAGAAAACCACAAAACATTTAAAACAAAAGTTTTAGCGTAAGTTCTAAGCTTTCCAGAAAGGGCAAGATCATCAAAATCCGATAAACCAGTAAAAAGTTATGGCAAGAATACTAAGGTGCTTCAGATTCCTACTTTGCACAGGCCAGCGACTAATATTGGTGTTTTAAGCCTAGTGGATGAAGGTATTTATCAAAACATTCTAAACAAAACATGTAGCACAGTTTCTAGGCTTTCCGAAAAGTTCAAGATCGTCAAATTCCGTTCAACCATTTAAAAGTTATGGTTGTTTTCGTTTCAGCATATATTGGACAATTTTGGATTTTTCAAAAATTTGCTTTTATTATTTCAAAGTACAACCATCAACTTCAAATTTTCTAAAGAAACAATCATAAACACAAAGTCGTTTATTTTCTTATATATCCATGAAATAAGTTTACATTCGATTTGTTCCCAATTTATTCAAGTTTGTTTCATTCATAATTTAAATTCATGTCAATTTGCTTCAATTTTAATTTGAATTCAATTATATTTAATTTCACTTTGCTTCAAATTTGAATTTAATTATTTAAAATTTTTATTCCATTTATTCAATTCCATTTACACTAATGAATTCTATTTAATCAATTATCATCCATCTAACAACCAATGCATATCAAATATTAACATCTATCCATAATCTACACTAAATCAATTATACATTTCCAAGTCAAAATTTTAATTTCATACACTTCCAAGTTTATTGACATTTAGTTTTATTCAAATTTAATTAGTTTCCATTTACTAATCTTATATTTAATTAATTTTAAATTTAATTTTACAACTTAAATTTCCTTTATATTTGCAACTATCAATAGATCTTCACATTTTTATTATTTGCAATCACACTTGTATATTGTTCATTTACTTATCCTTATTAGCATTTTAAACTTTTTAAGTATTTGGTAAGTTATAACTATGCAAATAGAATGTAGTTAAACAATATACAACTTCTTTTCATTCAATTTGAGTGTTATACCTATTAAATAAATTTCCAATTTATTATTTTCCAAATTAAGGGTTACTACTACAATTAAATTTTTTTTTCACTTAAATTCAATTTCACCCTTTCAATTCATAAGTTTCTAACAATTCAAGATTTACTTTAGTTTAATAATTAAAATCATTCTTTATTAGAGAACTTAAGAATTTCAACTCCGGTTTCATTTCAAATCAAGTTTGAAATAATATATACTTATATTAATGTGTATCAAGTCATACTATAGAGAATACAAAATAAAATTCAATTTTTAATCAAAACAGGGTTTAGAAAAACTATTAAGTGATCTCCCCCACTTGGACTCTCGAAAATAAAGTCGATGATGCGTGCACTCATCACCGGAATCATTTTCTAGTGTCAAGAGGGGAGTATAACACTTACTTCATTTGAAAATCCTTTGAAAACAATTTCTAATCAAATATACTATCATATAATACTTATATTATACATTTCAAATTTTTGATAATAAATTTTCAAAACACCGGAATTTAAATTCTCCATCTTAATTTAAATTCATTTTTATTTTATTTTATTTACCATTTATATTCATTGTCAGTCATATTTACAAGTTTCATTCCTTAAAAATCATCCATTAGTCAATAGTTAGAAATATTGACTAATCAACAATAAACGATGATAATCTAATATTATCATCTCCTAACAACCAATACAATCAAAATTTATAAATTTTCAAGATAATTCTTTTATATATAAAATATAATCTAAAACAATATTATGTCAATCTGTCCTATTCGAGTGTTTAGAAATTCCTATCGATGCCTTGGCGTCCCAAGTACCAACCAGAATTCATAAATACTCAACGGAACAAATTAACACAATATAAAATCATTTTTATATCAAAATTACAAATACGCTCTCTCATATACACTCAAACTCATTCGTAAGGTTTAACCCTATTTCAATGAGTTATTCCCCACTAGAGCCAAGGTAATCTAAACCAAAGCTCTGATACCAACTGTAACAACCCGCATTTTGACCGTTCAAGTCGACAATAATCCACACATGTCCAACTCAACCGTTCAAAAAGGCAGATGGTTATTGGGGTTAAATAAGAAAAGGAAAGAAAGAACAGAAGCAAACTCAGAATCTTGCAGCGGAAGGAACAAGATATAATAATAAAATAACAGTTCATGAAGCTGTTAAATAAATTTTTTTTTTGATTATTATTATACATTATAAATCAGAGTTCATACATATCAGAGATAATACAACAATGCAGCGGAACAATAATACAGTAGTAGAATACAAATGATATAATACCAAACTCCGTCTTCGTCCTCCAGAATAAGTCTTCAACCTAAACTGAAATGCTCAGGCTGACCCGAGCGTAATGAAAAGACAAAACACTCGAGTCAGGACTAAAATATCTCATGTAAGTCAAATCGAATAAGAAAATATGAGTGTGACGGCGTCGGAGATGTTTACGGGTTTTGACATCTCCTATCCAGTGTCAACGTGAGTGCAATAACTTAAGAGATGTTACGGGATTTTCCATCTCTCAAGGATCCGTTAAACTATCTACTATGTAGTACAATACGCTAAGTAGATAATGTCTATCAGTAATATAAGGATATCAAAGTAGGGTTAAGCAGGGCCCATACACCTCTTAACCTGTTTATTCCCAAAAGCATATACAAGACCGTAGTTTCCCCAAAACCGGAAGTCACCAGAGGGCAATCCATATACTAAAGGTACAAATCAAAATCGTAGAGGTCGCGAATAGGATAATCAGTATGACAAGGTACATGAGGCGATACCAACTAGGATACTAGTAGTTGCCTGATCCGGACTGATGTTGGGCATAGCAGCTACTACCCCAACACCGCGAAACAACACTCCCAAATCGAGGGGTGCACCCAAATCGAATCACAAAAGTAATAGACATGGTATCGAAGGAGTGTGTCCGCTAGAGATGGCGATCCTCAATGGCCCGGCGCGGCTCCTGTTTTAGTCATGTCAGGGGTCATCCAAAATCGTTCTCTTTCTTCAAATCAACACGTTCACCAAAACCATCCACTTCGTTCTGGATCAACACTTCGCGTATACTAGTTATTAAAGTGGTTTTCGGTATCGACAGAGAGTATGTCCATATCCGATCCCGGTCTCTTTAATAACTACGTATTATTACACCGGTGGCTCTTTTATATTTCAAATCGATTCATAATTGATATCAAAATATCATATTCGCTTCAAAATCAAATCCATTTCAAAATCATCATATCTACTCAAATATACGATTTCATTTCAAAAATCATTTTCGCCTCAATATCTCATTTCGATTTCAAAATCATTTTCGCCTCAATATCTCATTTCGATTTCAAAATCATTTTCGAATTTCAATTTAGGTCGCAACTTCATTTAACCCAATTCGTATTTAAATTCAAGATTTAAATATAAACATTTCACTTTAAATAAACCCATTTCCAAAATCGTATCACTTTCCAAAGTTATACCGCTTTCGAAACCATAAATCTTTTAAAATCAAAACACTTTGGAAATCGAAACACTTTATATGAAATATAGCTTCCTCAAATTTCACAAATTGATTCAAATAAACTCGAATTTCAAAATTAAAATTTAATCAGATTTCAAATCATCAATTTCAACTCGATTCAGCTTCTCAATAAACCATTTCAAATTATCAATTTCAAATACATATTTGAACCATAAAATAAACAATTTCACTTCCGATATATTTCGAAACTTTAAATATCTCACATTTCAAAATAGTTCATATATTTATATAAGAATATAAGATTCGCTTTAAAACCATTTCGTATTCAACTTAGAATATACTTCAAATTAAACATCTGTATTAAGTAGTTTACTTAATTTCTGGAACAATTCCAATTCAATAAACTTAGATTAATATTCGGATTTCAAGAATTCATTTAAGTATTACATTCCAAATCAGTTTCAGTTCAAATCCTATTCAAATCAATTTTATCATCAAATTTAATTCAATAGTTTTAATTTAGTCCAATTCACAAATTCCTTTGAATTTCAATTAAATTCCAAATTAATTAAATCTCAATTTCAAATTAATTTTCAATTCCAAACTCAAACTTGAAATATCATTTCATATAAATTTTCTTAGAAATATTCAGAGTTCGATTAAAAGTCCAATCTTTTAAAACAAATCAACTTTCGAAAATTTACGCCGTATTTCAAATTTTTCTTAAAATCTAAACTTCGAATAATTAAACAATTTCATTTACCAAGTTTAAATTCCAACATTTCGAGCTTCTATTCAAAATAATTCGATTTCCATAAATTTGATTTTATTCTTAAAATCAATTCACTTGATAATTTCAAAACAACTTTTAAGATCATTTAATTTAACCAACCCAGTGTCCGTATATAATTTTCTAACCTATGGCCAAGTGGTTAGTTATTTCAATTAAATGTCAGGGATGAATATATTTTACTTAAACCAATCACAGTGTCATGTGCATGTATAACAGGATATATATAAGCAAATAAACATCCAAACATTTAAATATCAACCAATAGCATCCATCGAAATAAATCATCCAATAGTCAATACAATTCACGGCAATTTCATAGTTATCAATATCGGGAAATTTGATTTCAATTAAATCCTAATTTCAATTTACTGTCAATTTAAATTTTCAACGGTGAATTCACACGACAATCTATATGACAATTAAATTTTTATCAAACAACGACAAATAAATTCATATCACTTCATAATGTCAAATTTAACTACCAGAAAGATATTTTAGTCAATTGTGAGCGTATAAACACTCACCTTGATTTTCTGTTGTCGCCGAGACGTTCCGGTTTGGAACTGAAACTGGACGACGCCCAACTTTAGCCCAAATTTCCAACGTCTCCAAATCCATCCAAACCAGTTTCATTTCGAAGCTCTCGTCATTACGATCGCAACGCAAAAAGTTTCGTCCAAAACGGTCCTCGTATGAAGAAGTTATGCTATTTTAAAGTTTGTACATGTTTTAATATAAATAAATTACAATTTTCATTTCAAATTTTAAACCTCATCAGATCTGGGCCCTTGATTCTGCCTCTACCAGATCTGGCCACATGCTTTGCCTTCTTCCCAAATGCACTCCTTCCAGTAAAACACGTACAAAACAAAACCCATCCCCAATAGCTAGGGTTAAGTGCCACCGCCTCCACGCTTGACGAAACTTCATCAAACTACCGCCATTCGAAGCGCCTCGGCCACCACCACCCACGCCTACCACCATGATGAACTCGGCCCCACCATTTGCACGCAGCTCGAGGCCAAACGGCCACTGTTCCAGCCCCCATAGCCTCCACTACGTCGCGCCATACCCCATCATCTCCGTATGGATTGAAAGCTCTCGACGAGTGCTACAACTTTGTAGTTGAACACTTCTTCTAATTCTTCACGGATTGAGAGAGATTGAGGAGGAAAGAAGATGAATTTCTGGCCTTAGAATGATAGTGGCGGCTGGAGCTATTTGGATTAGGGTTTTGGGCTTTTGTTTGCAAATTGAAGATGTGAGGTCCTTATATAGAAAATTGGCAAAACACTATTCATCGAAAATTTTCCGAACTCCAAACGAAGCGTGCCGGCTGGCGTTTCTAAGGTTTACCCCACGTTCCGAACGCAATGGAACATGTTTCGGAGGCTAATTCGGTCATCTGGGCGAGTTACGGAGAAAAACGATCAGTTTTAAATTAAACCGATTTCGATGCGTTTTGGCTTGCCCCGGACAAACGGTACATCCAATTGACACGAAATTTAAAACCATACAATAATATGACATTACGGATCCGATGAAACTGGTTTCGTCGAAATCCGAGACTGTTTGAAAAATGACTATTTTCTCTCGCTGAATTAATATTAAAAACAATTCGATGCGTTTCGAGCTGCCACGATCAAACGATAACTCCGATTGCTACGAAAATTGAAATCCGACAATAACAAACTATTACGGATCCAATGGAACTAGTTTCGTTCAATTCTGAGACTGTTCGAAAAATGGCTATTTTTCAGTCGATAATTAAATATTAAAATATTCAATTTTCACAAATTAACTCTAAATTCAATTTTAAAAGTTCTATAACATTACTATAACTCCAATATGATAAGATAAAATTTTACAAATCATTTTCAATCATATTCAACTCGATTTACAATTATTTCTGAAATTTAACTTATTAAATTATCGATTTAATTGTCTAATTAAATCCAATATTCGAAAAATAAATTATTCGACTGTTTAATTTCAATATAAAATTCCCAATTTAAATTATTAACTTTTAAATCAAATTTCAATTGTTCACAAATCCCATTTTTAATTTCACAGTAATTAACAATCTTCTTCAATGCAGTTTTCCATTATAAATCCAATATAAAAGATTATATTAGATTCAGCGTTCAATTATATTGTAATTCAAATTCAAGTTACTTAATTCCAAATGAATTCTTTTATTTCGATTTACACTTTCATTATTGAATCAACCATTTACTTATACATTATTATCAATAGTTTATAATTCATTTACTTTCATTTTCTTCAGCTATCATCTTATTTAAATTCACAGTAATATTAAATTACATTCATTTACGTTGATTTCCATATTATAACTTCAATATTAAATGTAACATTTTATATATTTCGTTGTTTACAATCAAATTCAATTCAATTCAATTACTTGTTACATTCAAATTTAAATCTTTACTTACGTTCAATTACAAGTTGACATCTATATTAAATTTACAAATAAGTCATTTCAGAATTCAGTTTTGTATTTTAACTTGTAATTCACATTTACCAACACAAAATTTTATTTCCTTTGGATTTTTATCCAAAATTTTCATTTTAATTCGTATTTTTAAAGTGTTAAAAATACGGGTCGTTACATTCTCCCCCACTTAAAACTTTTCGTCCTCGAAAAGGAACGGAGAAGGGGAAACCATCATTTAGATATAATTCATTCAAAATATTCTACTTATTTGCAAAATTTAGTTATAGGATTTTTTTTTTCACAAAATTTTCTAACTCCCGGATTTTTGAAAAATTTCGGCAGCACCTCCTTTGCGCGGCTAGGACCGAAAAATTTCACAGTGGTAATAATTGCATGATATACATCTCATTACAAGAATGAGGCATCCCAAAACATGGGGAACACAATAATATACGACAACATAAACCGTAATCCGAGAACGTACCTTTTATTTAGCGTTTATTAGCATTTTAACTTACATTTTGCATTAAGCGCAGAAGCGAGCTCCACAAGCGAAGCGCAACCCCTTTGCTACCTACTAAAATTCTCAATAACCAAGTTAGAACCATGCATATAAAGATAGATCGATATACTTATCATAAACAACATACATATAACATGTTTAGCTTAAAAACTGCAATTCCAATTCCAGGACAGCAAACGAATCTCAGTTTTTGGTTACCTGAACGATAAAATTTGGCAATGGAATCTAAACAAAAGTTGTTGCATTCATTTCAGGCTTTCCGTAATGTCCAAAATCATCGAATTCGGACCATCCGTTCAAAAGTTACGGCCGTTTTACTAAAAGGATACGCCTCAGCCTGGGCAATGAATTGCGCAGGTCAGCGACTTCCACTCACGTTTTCGACCCTCTAAATGACAGAAAACCACAAAACATTTAAAACAAAAGTTTTAGCGTAAGTTCTAAGCTTTCCAGAAAGGGCAAGATCATCAAAATCCGATAAACCAGTAAAAAGTTATGGCAAGAATACTAAGGTGCTTCAGATTCCTACTTTGCACAGGCCAGCGACTAATATTGGTGTTTTAAGCCTAGTGGATGAAGGTATTTATCAAAACATTCTAAACAAAACATGTAGCACAGTTTCTAGGCTTTCCGAAAAGTTCAAGATCGTCAAATTCCGTTCAACCATTTAAAAGTTATGGTTGTTTTCGTTTCAGCATATATTGGACAATTTTGGATTTTTCAAAAATTTGCTTTTATTATTTCAAAGTACAACCATCAACTTCAAATTTTCTAAAGAAACAATCATAAACACAAAGTCGTTTATTTTCTTATATATCCATGAAATAAGTTTACATTCGATTTGTTCCCAATTTATTCAAGTTTGTTTCATTCATAATTTAAATTCATGTCAATTTGCTTCAATTTTAATTTGAATTCAATTATATTTAATTTCACTTTGCTTCAAATTTGAATTTAATTATTTAAAATTTTTATTCCATTTATTCAATTCCATTTACACTAATGAATTCTATTTAATCAATTATCATCCATCTAACAACCAATGCATATCAAATATTAACATCTATCCATAATCTACACTAAATCAATTATACATTTCCAAGTCAAAATTTTAATTTCATACACTTCCAAGTTTATTGACATTTAGTTTTATTCAAATTTAATTAGTTTCCATTTACTAATCTTATATTTAATTAATTTTAAATTTAATTTTACAACTTAAATTTCCTTTATATTTGCAACTATCAATAGATCTTCACATTTTTATTATTTGCAATCACACTTGTATATTGTTCATTTACTTATCCTTATTAGCATTTTAAACTTTTTAAGTATTTGGTAAGTTATAACTATGCAAATAGAATGTAGTTAAACAATATACAACTTCTTTTCATTCAATTTGAGTGTTATACCTATTAAATAAATTTCCAATTTATTATTTTCCAAATTAAGGGTTACTACTACAATTAAATTTTTTTTTCACTTAAATTCAATTTCACCCTTTCAATTCATAAGTTTCTAACAATTCAAGATTTACTTTAGTTTAATAATTAAAATCATTCTTTATTAGAGAACTTAAGAATTTCAACTCCGGTTTCATTTCAAATCAAGTTTGAAATAATATATACTTATATTAATGTGTATCAAGTCATACTATAGAGAATACAAAATAAAATTCAATTTTTAATCAAAACAGGGTTTAGAAAAACTATTAAGTGATCTCCCCCACTTGGACTCTCGAAAATAAAGTCGATGATGCGTGCACTCATCACCGGAATCATTTTCTAGTGTCAAGAGGGGAGTATAACACTTACTTCATTTGAAAATCCTTTGAAAACAATTTCTAATCAAATATACTATCATATAATACTTATATTATACATTTCAAATTTTTGATAATAAATTTTCAAAACACCGGAATTTAAATTCTCCATCTTAATTTAAATTCATTTTTATTTTATTTTATTTACCATTTATATTCATTGTCAGTCATATTTACAAGTTTCATTCCTTAAAAATCATCCATTAGTCAATAGTTAGAAATATTGACTAATCAACAATAAACGATGATAATCTAATATTATCATCTCCTAACAACCAATACAATCAAAATTTATAAATTTTCAAGATAATTCTTTTATATATAAAATATAATCTAAAACAATATTATGTCAATCTGTCCTATTCGAGTGTTTAGAAATTCCTATCGATGCCTTGGCGTCCCAAGTACCAACCAGAATTCATAAATACTCAACGGAACAAATTAACACAATATAAAATCATTTTTATATCAAAATTACAAATACGCTCTCTCATATACACTCAAACTCATTCGTAAGGTTTAACCCTATTTCAATGAGTTATTCCCCACTAGAGCCAAGGTAATCTAAACCAAAGCTCTGATACCAACTGTAACAACCCGCATTTTGACCGTTCAAGTCGACAATAATCCACACATGTCCAACTCAACCGTTCAAAAAGGCAGATGGTTATTGGGGTTAAATAAGAAAAGGAAAGAAAGAACAGAAGCAAACTCAGAATCTTGCAGCGGAAGGAACAAGATATAATAATAAAATAACAGTTCATGAAGCTGTTAAATAAATTTTTTTTTTGATTATTATTATACATTATAAATCAGAGTTCATACATATCAGAGATAATACAACAATGCAGCGGAACAATAATACAGTAGTAGAATACAAATGATATAATACCAAACTCCGTCTTCGTCCTCCAGAATAAGTCTTCAACCTAAACTGAAATGCTCAGGCTGACCCGAGCGTAATGAAAAGACAAAACACTCGAGTCAGGACTAAAATATCTCATGTAAGTCAAATCGAATAAGAAAATATGAGTGTGACGGCGTCGGAGATGTTTACGGGTTTTGACATCTCCTATCCAGTGTCAACGTGAGTGCAATAACTTAAGAGATGTTACGGGATTTTCCATCTCTCAAGGATCCGTTAAACTATCTACTATGTAGTACAATACGCTAAGTAGATAATGTCTATCAGTAATATAAGGATATCAAAGTAGGGTTAAGCAGGGCCCATACACCTCTTAACCTGTTTATTCCCAAAAGCATATACAAGACCGTAGTTTCCCCAAAACCGGAAGTCACCAGAGGGCAATCCATATACTAAAGGTACAAATCAAAATCGTAGAGGTCGCGAATAGGATAATCAGTATGACAAGGTACATGAGGCGATACCAACTAGGATACTAGTAGTTGCCTGATCCGGACTGATGTTGGGCATAGCAGCTACTACCCCAACACCGCGAAACAACACTCCCAAATCGAGGGGTGCACCCAAATCGAATCACAAAAGTAATAGACATGGTATCGAAGGAGTGTGTCCGCTAGAGATGGCGATCCTCAATGGCCCGGCGCGGCTCCTGTTTTAGTCATGTCAGGGGTCATCCAAAATCGTTCTCTTTCTTCAAATCAACACGTTCACCAAAACCATCCACTTCGTTCTGGATCAACACTTCGCGTATACTAGTTATTAAAGTGGTTTTCGGTATCGACAGAGAGTATGTCCATATCCGATCCCGGTCTCTTTAATAACTACGTATTATTACACCGGTGGCTCTTTTATATTTCAAATCGATTCATAATTGATATCAAAATATCATATTCGCTTCAAAATCAAATCCATTTCAAAATCATCATATCTACTCAAATATACGATTTCATTTCAAAAATCATTTTCGCCTCAATATCTCATTTCGATTTCAAAATCATTTTCGCCTCAATATCTCATTTCGATTTCAAAATCATTTTCGAATTTCAATTTAGGTCGCAACTTCATTTAACCCAATTCGTATTTAAATTCAAGATTTAAATATAAACATTTCACTTTAAATAAACCCATTTCCAAAATCGTATCACTTTCCAAAGTTATACCGCTTTCGAAACCATAAATCTTTTAAAATCAAAACACTTTGGAAATCGAAACACTTTATATGAAATATAGCTTCCTCAAATTTCACAAATTGATTCAAATAAACTCGAATTTCAAAATTAAAATTTAATCAGATTTCAAATCATCAATTTCAACTCGATTCAGCTTCTCAATAAACCATTTCAAATTATCAATTTCAAATACATATTTGAACCATAAAATAAACAATTTCACTTCCGATATATTTCGAAACTTTAAATATCTCACATTTCAAAATAGTTCATATATTTATATAAGAATATAAGATTCGCTTTAAAACCATTTCGTATTCAACTTAGAATATACTTCAAATTAAACATCTGTATTAAGTAGTTTACTTAATTTCTGGAACAATTCCAATTCAATAAACTTAGATTAATATTCGGATTTCAAGAATTCATTTAAGTATTACATTCCAAATCAGTTTCAGTTCAAATCCTATTCAAATCAATTTTATCATCAAATTTAATTCAATAGTTTTAATTTAGTCCAATTCACAAATTCCTTTGAATTTCAATTAAATTCCAAATTAATTAAATCTCAATTTCAAATTAATTTTCAATTCCAAACTCAAACTTGAAATATCATTTCATATAAATTTTCTTAGAAATATTCAGAGTTCGATTAAAAGTCCAATCTTTTAAAACAAATCAACTTTCGAAAATTTACGCCGTATTTCAAATTTTTCTTAAAATCTAAACTTCGAATAATTAAACAATTTCATTTACCAAGTTTAAATTCCAACATTTCGAGCTTCTATTCAAAATAATTCGATTTCCATAAATTTGATTTTATTCTTAAAATCAATTCACTTGATAATTTCAAAACAACTTTTAAGATCATTTAATTTAACCAACCCAGTGTCCGTATATAATTTTCTAACCTATGGCCAAGTGGTTAGTTATTTCAATTAAATGTCAGGGATGAATATATTTTACTTAAACCAATCACAGTGTCATGTGCATGTATAACAGGATATATATAAGCAAATAAACATCCAAACATTTAAATATCAACCAATAGCATCCATCGAAATAAATCATCCAATAGTCAATACAATTCACGGCAATTTCATAGTTATCAATATCGGGAAATTTGATTTCAATTAAATCCTAATTTCAATTTACTGTCAATTTAAATTTTCAACGGTGAATTCACACGACAATCTATATGACAATTAAATTTTTATCAAACAACGACAAATAAATTCATATCACTTCATAATGTCAAATTTAACTACCAGAAAGATATTTTAGTCAATTGTGAGCGTATAAACACTCACCTTGATTTTCTGTTGTCGCCGAGACGTTCCGGTTTGGAACTGAAACTGGACGACGCCCAACTTTAGCCCAAATTTCCAACGTCTCCAAATCCATCCAAACCAGTTTCATTTCGAAGCTCTCGTCATTACGATCGCAACGCAAAAAGTTTCGTCCAAAACGGTCCTCGTATGAAGAAGTTATGCTATTTTAAAGTTTGTACATGTTTTAATATAAATAAATTACAATTTTCATTTCAAATTTTAAACCTCATCAGATCTGGGCCCTTGATTCTGCCTCTACCAGATCTGGCCACATGCTTTGCCTTCTTCCCAAATGCACTCCTTCCAGTAAAACACGTACAAAACAAAACCCATCCCCAATAGCTAGGGTTAAGTGCCACCGCCTCCACGCTTGACGAAACTTCATCAAACTACCGCCATTCGAAGCGCCTCGGCCACCACCACCCACGCCTACCACCATGATGAACTCGGCCCCACCATTTGCACGCAGCTCGAGGCCAAACGGCCACTGTTCCAGCCCCCATAGCCTCCACTACGTCGCGCCATACCCCATCATCTCCGTATGGATTGAAAGCTCTCGACGAGTGCTACAACTTTGTAGTTGAACACTTCTTCTAATTCTTCACGGATTGAGAGAGATTGAGGAGGAAAGAAGATGAATTTCTGGCCTTAGAATGATAGTGGCGGCTGGAGCTATTTGGATTAGGGTTTTGGGCTTTTGTTTGCAAATTGAAGATGTGAGGTCCTTATATAGAAAATTGGCAAAACACTATTCATCGAAAATTTTCCGAACTCCAAACGAAGCGTGCCGGCTGGCGTTTCTAAGGTTTACCCCACGTTCCGAACGCAATGGAACATGTTTCGGAGGCTAATTCGGTCATCTGGGCGAGTTACGGAGAAAAACGATCAGTTTTAAATTAAACCGATTTCGATGCGTTTTGGCTTGCCCCGGACAAACGGTACATCCAATTGACACGAAATTTAAAACCATACAATAATATGACATTACGGATCCGATGAAACTGGTTTCGTCGAAATCCGAGACTGTTTGAAAAATGACTATTTTCTCTCGCTGAATTAATATTAAAAACAATTCGATGCGTTTCGAGCTGCCACGATCAAACGATAACTCCGATTGCTACGAAAATTGAAATCCGACAATAACAAACTATTACGGATCCAATGGAACTAGTTTCGTTCAATTCTGAGACTGTTCGAAAAATGGCTATTTTTCAGTCGATAATTAAATATTAAAATATTCAATTTTCACAAATTAACTCTAAATTCAATTTTAAAAGTTCTATAACATTACTATAACTCCAATATGATAAGATAAAATTTTACAAATCATTTTCAATCATATTCAACTCGATTTACAATTATTTCTGAAATTTAACTTATTAAATTATCGATTTAATTGTCTAATTAAATCCAATATTCGAAAAATAAATTATTCGACTGTTTAATTTCAATATAAAATTCCCAATTTAAATTATTAACTTTTAAATCAAATTTCAATTGTTCACAAATCCCATTTTTAATTTCACAGTAATTAACAATCTTCTTCAATGCAGTTTTCCATTATAAATCCAATATAAAAGATTATATTAGATTCAGCGTTCAATTATATTGTAATTCAAATTCAAGTTACTTAATTCCAAATGAATTCTTTTATTTCGATTTACACTTTCATTATTGAATCAACCATTTACTTATACATTATTATCAATAGTTTATAATTCATTTACTTTCATTTTCTTCAGCTATCATCTTATTTAAATTCACAGTAATATTAAATTACATTCATTTACGTTGATTTCCATATTATAACTTCAATATTAAATGTAACATTTTATATATTTCGTTGTTTACAATCAAATTCAATTCAATTCAATTACTTGTTACATTCAAATTTAAATCTTTACTTACGTTCAATTACAAGTTGACATCTATATTAAATTTACAAATAAGTCATTTCAGAATTCAGTTTTGTATTTTAACTTGTAATTCACATTTACCAACACAAAATTTTATTTCCTTCGGATTTTTATCCAAAATTTTCATTTTAATTCGTATTTTTAAAGTGTTAAAAATACGGGTCGTTACACGATCCCTCTAACTTCATCTTCTTGAGGTGCAATCCCTAAGGGAGGCTCCTTAGGGTTCCTATATCTTGCTCACAAAATATCATATATATTGGACTTGTGGATCTTGAGATATTGATTGTTTTCTATTGAAATGCTCTTATCCTCTAAATATACTGATCCTTATGATGGAAGTTAATTTATGCCGATCGCTCCTATATGTTGAACTATATTTCATACTTTGGACATTCTTCCTTACATATCTATCAATTCCGTTCAACCTTGACTTCGTGTTACAATCTATACTTGACTTCTGGGCCCCTCAACCGTCACTCTAGTCTCGTTAGCCTTGATACCAGTTGAATCTAACTTGTGCGATCAGTTCAATATAACTAGGTCAAAATGCCGGACAACAGTTGCTCCCCAAAGTATGTCTTATGTTGAACATGATGTGCTTTGAACTGAAGCAAGTTAGAGTCGTCGAAAGTAACCCGTCCAGTTTTCTGAGTAGTTGTTATCCCGCAATCGAATTAATTTCCCAAAGTGTTGCATCCCTCTTTGTTCATCATGACTCTTGATTGATTTCTGATAGTATAAATCCAGGGTTATATTCCATCAGTTGACATATAAGTCTGGTTCCACGAGACTAATAAGCTTTGGTTATCTGGTCCAGACTCGAACTTGAAAGCTTCAGGTCTGATTTCAATTTCCATTGATTCAAAAATTGAACTTTTAGACTACACACGTGCACGTTCAGATACACATTCTTTTCATTGGCTCGCGGACGTGTTCGTATGCTCACGGGTCGTCGCCAATTTTCATTGAGTAAGATGCAATTTCATTCCATTTTGTACATACATTGTAACGACCCCAGATTTTAATTAAATTTAAATTGATAATTAATTGAATTTTTGAAGACAATTTGTGAAATTAATTGTAAAGTGATGCGAGTTTCCCCGAATTAAAATAAATTTTGCATAAATTATTTAAAAGTTAAAAGTATATGTGAATATATATGTGTTTGAGCATATATGAGTGAATTTGAAATGATATGTGTGTGTGTGTATATATATATATATTTGATTTGAATTTAAATACTAAATAAATGGTTTAATAATAAATGATAATAATAAATATTAGAATTTATGGTTTAATAATAATTTGAGTTTATAAAATATATATATATAGAGAAATACAAGAAAAATATCAAGTAAATATAATTGTTAGAAATTTAACAACATATTAAAATAGGAACTTATTTATATTACAAAGCCATAAGGCAAAAGAAGAAGTATAAACAAAAATTTATAAGAACTTATATACAAACAAATACAAATACAAGTATGCAAACAAGTAAACAGGTAAGAAAGAATATATGTGTGAATAAAGATTGTAAAGGAAGCCACAACAATTAATATCTCCATCCGAAATCAAAATGCATAGTCAACAAAACAAATGAAGTATGTATGAAGGAAAGGATATAAAAATATAAACAAAAGAAATAAGTGCCGACATCTTTAGCACACAAATTACATTATTTCGGCCACCAAAACAAAGCTGCAGCCACCACAGAAATGTGCTTTATCAAAGATAAAGTATGAAGACATGGGCTAAGCATGGGAACAAAGTATCAAAGCATTAAATGCAAGATTATCTTCGGCCACCAAAAAGAAGCAATATCTTTGCCTATACCTGTACAACTATCCTTTTATATGTATATGCCTATACACTTTCTCTTTCTTTACATCAAGCTTCTCAGTTCATTTTCATTTCTTCAAAGCCAAGAAAAACTAAAGTGAGTAAACTTTTAATCTAAAAACTTAAATAATCTGGAAATCAAAGCCTGGGAAAACAAGAATAAAATCCTGATTCAAATGAAGCAGCTCTGTTCTTCCTTTCTGTGAAAACCATGGTGAGTAACAATTGTCTTTTAAAATTAAAAGGTTTAAATCTGTGCAAGTATATCTA
This sequence comes from Allium fistulosum, assembly GCA_030737815.1. Classification (NCBI taxonomy): domain Eukaryota; kingdom Viridiplantae; phylum Streptophyta; class Magnoliopsida; order Asparagales; family Amaryllidaceae; genus Allium; species Allium fistulosum. The sequence continues at coordinate 632,723,998 of CM060908.1, read as the reverse complement.
AGATATGTATGTTTGTGCATATATAATTATCTGTATATATATGGAAAGCTGGAAGTATAATATGCATGCTGTTGTTTAAAAATATCTCTATTCTTTTGAACTGGAGAGTAGCACAATTTTCTTAAAATTTAAAAGATGAAATCTGTCACAAACACATCTCTAAATAAGTATGGTAGTGTATATATTTATATATAACTTTTCTGTGAACACTTGAATACTGGAAATAATGGTTCCGGCTGTTGATCATGTGCTCTTTGTCCTATGAACTTTAACTTAAGCTTTGATCTTAAAAATCATTTCCCCTTGATTTACTCGATGGATAGGCTTAGCATTAAAACAAACATTGTTAGTTATAACATATACTTAGGGTACAAATTTATTTAAGTTAAATAAATTTTGAAATACTTCTGGAAACAAGAAGAAACTGAGCAAAGCTCTTAACAAGTTAAAATTCAAGATTTATAATTGTCGAATTCAGATATGAAGATTGAATCCTCATACTGTAATATGAATTTTAAAGCAAGCATCATGATTTTTAGGGCTAAGATGAAGGAGCGGTTCATAGATGAACTGGGATGGGGTTTTGATGAAATTCAGGCGGCCGGAGGGGTTTTGGGGAATGGGCTCTCTCGTGGAGGTAGAAGAGTGATCGTCGCGTCTGGGAAAAATACTGGAGGGGTAGTCAGACCACGGTGGTGTCAACGGCGAGTGGTTTAAGTTCGTAAACCTAAATTGGTCGGGGTTGGTTATCTTGATTCGTTTATACTCTGCACTCGATCGAGCGTTGTGGGGTTTTGGGGAATGATGGAGGAGGTGTCGATGAAGCGTCGACCAGAATCTCAAGTACTCTGATGATCTCGATGATGAGAACGATGAGTTTTTCCAGGGTCGATGATGTTCCAGTTTTGATCGAAGTACTCGATCTTGATTTGGGTCGAGATAGGCGGAGCTGGGTGGTCGAATCGAAGGTAGAAGTCGTTGGTGACTTGCCGGAAGAAGCGTCGATGGTCGAAAGCCAGTTGGGTGAACGTGCACGTGCACGGCGACATTGGGTGTGTCAGTAGATCGCGTGCGTGGTCGACTCGAAGATGAACTCGAGTATTTGAGAGGGAAAATCGAGTTAGAGCTCGGGTTGTTTTCGAATACGTACGCGAGCGGTTGTTGCAACAGTTTTAAACTTTAAAACAAAATCAAAGTACAAAATGAAAAAAAAAGTAGAAGGAGAAGAAGCATACGAGAAGGAAGAGAGGAGGGCTCGGGAAAGTTGGTGAGAAACTCGAAGTTACGCTCGAGTAAAACATAAGAAGTTCCCGGGTGGTTTTCTTCAAACTGCAATATTATAAGAAAAGTTTTAAACATTGTAGATTTAATAAGTGCTTAACAATTTGAGTTAAGACTTTAATACCAGTTTTAATTATTTTAAAATAGTTTTAAAATCTTAATTAATGTTTTAAATTAAGTAATCATTAAGTTAAGTACTAAATTAATTAACAACTAAGATATGTAGATAATGATAAATTGATTTTCAAGTTTTAAAGAAGACTTTTAAATGTTAATTAAGATGAATAATTAATATTAAGTAATTAAATTAATGTGATAAATTTTGATAATTTATTGGATTTATTAGTTAAGATAATCAATTGTAAATTGTTAATTACTTAATTAAAATAATTAAGGGGTTAATTTATCATGGAATTGGTTTAAAGGTTAATTTAATAAATTTGATAAAATAAGAATAATTGATTAAAGTGTTTGATAAATTAACGTATATTAAATGATTTATAAATTAATAAATCATAATTTGATAATTAATTCATAAGTAATAATTTGATTAGGATTAAACAATTAATTAATCCTACTTATAAATGACTATTGAATGCTTGTCCTTACTTATGAATATTTGGATTCTATTGAATGTGAATTATTTGATATCCTTGATTTGTGATGCTTTGTGATATGAATTACTTTGTGCTAAGCTGTGATTTTTTATATATGTGATCTGTAAATGAACGATAAGCGTTATAGTTTATATCGCTTATCAACTATATCCTGTATTTTGATCTGTGATGATTCATCGTGTTGCACTATTGTGTGAAACCCCTGGACTACACTTTTACACACACAAATATGGATTCCACGAGGAAATCGGTTAAGTCACAGATGATTTAAATTTAATATTTTTGGAATTGAAATTTTAATTTCAATTGGTTTTGGAAATGGATCTGGGTTAAATGTTAACGCTTTTGTAAATGAGTTTCAAAGATAAAAGTTATTTTGAATAACTTAATCGAGTTTTGAAATTTTAAATAATTTTATTTAAATTTGAATACAATATTTGAAATTGAATTCTATAATTTGGAAACTAGGGTTTAGAAAGGTTGTTCAACTTATTTATGAGTTTATATGAAGTTAAACCATTTTAAAAGTATAATTTTGAGAATTTGGATTTAACTCAAGAACCTTAACTCGTATAAATGAATCAGATTTCCAAAATGAAATTGTTGTTTTCAAATGATAAAAGCTTTCAGATAAGAAATGAAATTCCAGTTTAAGTAAAGGAATTTCAAGATTGAAATGAAAAATGGTTTTCCAAGTTATGAATGAATTCTTTTTGAAAGCTATGAATTGAATCTGTTTATTTTAACAGATTTAAAATGATGATTTGTTTAAACAAATTGAAATGGAATTGTTTTGAAAGCTATGAGTTAAATCTTTGTTTTAAAGATTTAACGAGTTAATCAAATTGAAATGGAAAATTGATTTGGAAAATCTATGAATGAATCTTTTGTTTAAAAGGTTAAAGTGTGGAAACTGTTTAAACCGTTGAAGGTTGTTAAAATGAATCCTTTTGTTTTAAAAGATTTGAAAATGGTAATTTGTTAAACCATTTGAAAAGAAAGTTTGGGTTTAAGTTGTGACTTAATCGAAATCCCAATAATTCATATATTTTTAAAATATCGTGCTCATTATTCAGTTTAGTCGGGAGAGGACCTTTGTGTCACATAACCCATTCCGAATAATGATACGTCGTATATGGATGGCATTTGAAGACCGGTGGTGAAGACCGGGTATTTGCGAGAATGATAGGATGACCTATCGATTGTCACTGCACTGAGTCGCGCCGGTATAGAGATTTCCTAAGTGTTGGGAAGTCCGATCGGGATTGTGAATACCCGGATTGCAAGGGCTTCTTTGGAAGTGCCTTCGGTTCTGTTCGAACCTGGAACAGACTTGTATGGTTACATGTCTGACATTACACTTTGAGATATAAAGCATATTTCTTTCAAATACATTTCTTTTGGTGGCGGAGAATTTATTCTCTTAGCTTAACACCCTTCTCTGAGACGTACGAGCTCAGAGGTTATGTAGTTGAAGGTTATCAGCGATATATTCCCAATTTGGTAATGTGACATGCTGAGTGTTGCTGTGAAATGATCATTGTTTGATCATTTGTGATATGATCATTTGTGATATGATCATTTGTTTGATCATTTATCTTTGTGATCATTACTTTGATCATTTATCTTTGTGATCATTACTTTGATCATTTGTTTGACCCAAAGCATAGCTTTTGTATAAAGCGTAGCTTTGTGGATGAGACTTCGTCAGAGCCTCACAACCTGGAAATGGTCGAAACAGGAATGTTGCGGCAAGGTTATGAGGGTCGCGCCCTCTAGGGTATGTCATTTCCTTCTGGAAAGGGGTGGTATCATGGTATGGAGCCCAGATACTTACTCATGTGGACACACCTTATTTTTATGTGTGATGTTAGTTATCGAGCGCTCGGATAAAGGTCCCAAAGGACCGGGGGATGGCATATTCGTGAGTTACCTAGTTACAGGGGTAACCCGGCCTTGTTTGGCAGAGAGCAGTTTGTCTCTCGGAGCGTCCAGCCAGAGGCGTTTCCTACGTGGCATAGGAAGTTCCTTAGCCTGACCATTTGTTGGAAATCCAAAGAAACAATACGAACCTTTACGATTGCAATTGTAGAACCTGTCTCCTCAGGAGGCAGCTATAGCAGGCATAATATAGTGGTACCTATGCTGGCTAAGATTAATATTGTATTTTCGAAATGATCTTGTACACTATGCACTAGTAATAATATCAAAAGAGTTTTCTTTTGCGTAGTAAGCATATTTTACTAACATAAGAAGCAATCTCCTCCAAGTCTGCGTTTGCATTGTGTGTGTGGTGGGAGGTCTTATGGTAGTTTCATTTTCCAAAAGCATTGCGGGTTTTAATGTTAAAACTCTTTTGTTGTTGTTTAAAGATAAACTGTTTTTGTTGCTCACACCAGTCCCATGACTGATCCGGAGTTTATTGTTCCCTTCCTAAACTCTGGGTGCCCACCATTTTCCACACGGGCAGTCTAGAGTTGGGTTTTTCAGATATTCAGGTTGAGTAGATTATCTGGAGCTAGTCAGTCCTTGGACGACTGACCTTGCTTTCTACTGGCTATGGATTGGAGCATTCTATTGGAGATATTCTATCTGCTGCTGGTGTTATCTATTTTCTTTCCGCTGCTATTTCTTATATCATATCTCTGATGTATATTGATATCTGCTGTATCATTCTGTTGTATCATATTGTATCAGATTTTGTATCTGTCATTGTATCAATGATATATTTATTGATATATTCTTTATTCCGCTGTGTTGTTATACTTAATGGTGTTATAAGCTCTGGAGAACCAGATTCGGCGTTTGAATCTACGGCATTTTGAGTACAAGTGAAGTACGGGTGCCGATTTTCGAAGGCTGAGTTTTTGGGTCTTCACATTTGGTATCAGAGCTAAGGGTAAAACTTTAGCTCAGGAGTATAACACATTAAATAGCTCATTAGAGATAGGGTGAAGTAAACCCTAGAATGAGTATTCCTCAGATATCAGTCCGTATGCCTCAGTAAATTCGCTTGCTATCCACTGATAGTGAGTATGAGTGCAAGAAAAGGACGAGATAGGGGACAGAGGAATACGACTATAAATGGTCAATACCCTGTAACGACAGTGGAAACAAATTTTCTCTATCAATCTCTTTTGTTCGTCATCTTTTCTCAATTCTTCGATAATATCTGGTAGATCCAGGAAGAGATTCGATATATTAATGTGGGACATAAACTCCGGGTAGACCAAAAATTGTTTGTTGGATGAATTGGTTGCTTTGATTGCTTTGGTTGATAGGTATACTTTAGTTCTAAACTAAAAGTTTTGAAATTGTATCCATATATCTATCTATCCTTTGGGTCCCAGTATATTCTACGAATGGTTAGTTATCTCTTCGAACTAACTGATGCCACTGTATATTTCGTAGATCTAGATAACCCGAGTATCTTGTGAAGTGTTAAAACAGATTCGTTCTTGTATCTGTTAATGATATTCTGATTTGGTAAGCCAAATGCAGAATAGATGTTCAGTTTGAGTTGATGAAATATTCTTCATCTATCTTTGTGTCTCCTTGGCAATTTCGAGGACGAAATTCTTTTAAGGGGGGAAGTACCCCGGATTTTAATTAAATTTAAATTGATAATTAATTGAATTTTTGAAGACAATTTGTGAAATTAATTGTAAAGTGATGCGAGTTTCCCCGAATTAAAATAAATTTTGCATAAATTATTTAAAAGTTAAAAGTATATGTGAATATATATGTGTTTGAGCATATATGAGTGAATTTGAAATGATATATATGTGTATATATATATATATTTGATTTGAATTTAAATACTAAATAAATGGTTTAATAATAAATGATAATAATAAATATTAGAATTTATGGTTTAATAATAATTTGAGTTTATAAAATAAATATATATAGAGAAATACAAGAAAAATATCAAGTAAATATAATTGTTAGAAATTTAACAACATATTAAAATAGGAACTTATTTATATTACAAAGCCATAAGGCAAAAGAAGAAGTATAAACAAAAATTTATAAGAACTTATATACAAACAAATACAAATACAAGTATGCAAACAAGAAAACAGGTAAGAAAGAAATATATGTGTGAATAAAGATTGTAAAGGAAGCCACAACAATTAATATCTCCAGCCGAAATCAAAATGCATAGTCAACAAAACAAATGAAGTATGTATGAAGGAAAGGATATAAAAATATAAACAAAAGAAATAAGTGCCGACATCTTTAGCACACAAATTACATTATTTCGGCCACCAAAACAAAGCTGCAGCCACCACAGAAATGTGCTTTATCAAGGATAAAGTATGAAGACATGGGCTAAGCATGGGAACAAAGTATCAAAGAATTAAATGCAAGATTATCTTCGGCCACCAAAAAGAAGCAATATCTTTGCCTATACCTGTACAACTATCCTTTTATATGTATATGCCTATACACTTTCTCTTTCTTTACATCAAGCTTCTCAGTTCATTTTCATTACTTCAAAGCCAAGAAAAACTAAAGTGAGTAAACTTTTAATCTAAAAACTTAAATAATCTGGAAATCAAAGCCTGGGAAAACAAGAATAAAATCCTGATTCAAATGAAGCAGCTCTGTTCTTCCTTTCTGTGAAAACCATGGTGAGTAACAATTGTCTTTTAAAATTAGAAGGTTTAAATCTGTGCAAGTATATCTAAGATATGTATGTTTGTGCATATATAATTATCTGTATATATATGGAAAGCTGGAAGTATAATATGCATGCTGTTGTTTAAAAATATCTCTGTTCTTTTGAACTGGTGAGTAGCACAATTTTCTTAAAATTTTAAAGATGAAATCTGTCACAAACACATCTCTAAATAAGTATGGTAGTGTATATATTTATATATAACTTTTCTGTGAACACTTGAATACTGGAAATAATGGTTCCGGCTGTTGATCATGTGCTCTCTGTCCTATGAACTTTAACTTAAGCTTTGATCTTAAAAATCATTTCCCCTTGATTTACTCGATGGATGGGCTTAGCATTGAAACAAACATTATTAGTTATAACATATACTTAGGGTACAAATTTATTTAAGTTAAATAAATTTTGAAATACTTCTGGAAACAAGAAGAAACTGAGCAAAGCTCTTAACAAGTTAAAATTCAAGATTTTTAATTGTCGAATTCAGATATGAAGATTGAATCCTCATACTGTAATATGAATTTTAAAGAAAGCATCCTGATTTTTAGGGCTAAGATGAAGGAGCAGTTCATAGATGAACTGGGATGGGGTTTTGATGAAATTCAGGCGGTCGGAGGGGTTTTGGGGAATGGGCTCTCGCGTGGAGGTAGAAGAGTGATCGTCGCGCCTGGGAAAAATACTGGAGGAGTTGTAGACCACGGTGGTGACAACGGCGAGTGGTTTAAGTTCGTAATCCTAAATTGGTCGGGGTTTGTTATCTTGATTCGTTTATATTCTGCAGTCGATCGAGCGTTGTGGGGTTTTGGGGAATGATGGAAGAGGTGTCGACGAAGCGTCGACCGGAATCTCAAGTACTCCGATGATCTCGATGACGAGAACGATGAGTTTTTCCAAGGTCGATGATGTTCCAGTTTTGATCGAAGTACTCGATCTTGATTTGGGTCGAGATAGGCGGAGCTGGGTGGTCGAATCGAAGGTAGAGGTCGTTGGTGACTTGTCGGAAGAAGTGTCGATGGTTGGAAGCCAGTTGGGTGAACGTGCACGTGCACGGCGACGTTGGGTGTGTCAGTAGATCGCGTGCGTGGTCGACTCGAAGATGAACTCGAGTATTTGAGAGGGAAACTCGAGTTAGAGCTCGGGTTGTTTTCGAATACGTACGCGAGCGGTTGTTGCAACAGTTTTAAATTTTAAAACAAAATCAAAGTACAAAATTAAAAAAAAAGTAGAAGGAGAAGAAGCATACGAGAAGGAAGAGAGAAGGGCTCGGGAAAGTTGGTGAGAAACTCGAAGTTACGCTCGAGTAAAACATAAGAAGTTCCCGGGTGGTTTTCTTCAAACTGCAATATTATAAGAAAAGTTTTAAACATTGTAGATTTAATAAGTGCTTAACAATTTGAGTTAAGACTTTAATACCAGTTTTAATTATTTTAAAATAGTTTTAAAATCTTAATTAATGTTTTAAATTAAGTAATCATTAAGTTAAGTACTAAATTAATTAACAACTAAGATATGTAGATAATGATAAATTGATTTTCAAGTTTTAAAGAAGACTTTTAAATGTTAATTAAGATGAATAATTAATATTAAGTAATTAAATTAATGTGATAAATTTTGATAATTTATTGGATTTATTAGTTAAGATAATCAATTGTAAATTGTTAATTACTTAATTAAAATAATTAAGGGGTTAATTTATCATGGAATTGGTTTAAAGGTTAATTTAATAAATTTGATAAAATAAGAATAATTGATTAAAGTGTTTGATAAATTAACGTATATTAAATGATTTATAAATTAATAAATCATAATTTGATAATTAATTCATAAGTAATAATTTGATTAGGATTAAACAATTAATTAATCCTACTTATAAATGACTATTGAATGCTTGTCCTTACTTATGAATATTTGGATTCTATTGAATGTGAATTATTTGATATCCCTGATTTATGATGCTTTTTGATATGAATTACTTTGTGCTAAGCTGTGATTTTTTATATTTGTGATCTGTAAATGAATGATAAGCGTTATAGTTTATATCGCTTATCAACTATATCCTGTATTTTGATCTGTGATGATTCATCGTGTTGCACTATAGTGTGAAACCCCTGGACTACACTTTTACACACACAAATATGGATTCCACGAGGAAATCGGTTAAGTCACAGATGATTTAAATTTAATATTTTTGGAATTGAAATTTTAATTTCAATTGGTTTTGGAAATGGATCTGGGTTAAATGTTAACGCTTTTGTAAATGAGTTTCAAAGATAAAAGTTATTTTGAATAACTTAATCGAGTTTTGAAAATTTAAATAATTTGATTTAAATTTGAATTCAATATTTGAAATTGAATTCTATAATTTGGAAACTAAGGTTTAGAAAGGCTGTTCAACTTATTTATGAGTTTATATGAAGTTAAACCATTTTAAAAGTATAATTTTGAGAATTTGGATTTAACTCAAGAACCTTAACTCGTATAAATGAATCAGATTTCCAAAATGAAATTGTTGTTTTCAAATGATAAAAGCTTTCAGATAAGAAATGAAATTCCAGTTTAAGTAAAGGAATTTCAAGATTGAAATGAAAAATGGTTTTCCAAGTTATGAATGAATTCTTTTTGAAAGCTATGAATTGAATCTGTTTATTTTAACAGATTTAAAATGATGATTTGTTTAAACAAATAGAAATGGAATTGTTTTGAAAGCTATGAGTTATATCTTTGTTTTAAAGATTTAACGAGTTAATCAAATTGAAATGGAAAATTGATTTGGAAAATCTGTGAATGAATCTTTTGTTTAAAAGATTAAAGTGTGGAAACTGTTTAAACCATTGAAGGTTGTTAAAATGAATCTTTTTGTTTTAAAAGATTTGAAAATGGTAATTTGTTAAACCATTTGAAAAGAAAGTTTGGGTTTAAGTTGTGACTTAATCGAAATCCCAATAATTCATATATTTTTAAAATATCGTGCTCATTATTCGGTTTAGCCGGGAGAGGACCTTTGTGTCACATAACCCATTCCGAATAATGATACGTCGTATATGGATGGCATTTGAAGACCGATGGTGAAGACCGGGTATTTGCGAGAACGATAGGATGACCTATCGATTGTCTCTGCACTGAGTCGCGCCGGTATAAAGATTTCCTAAGTGTTGGGAAGTCCGATCGGGATTGTGAATACCCGGATTGCAAGGGCTTCTTTGGAAGTGCCTTCGGTTCTGTTCGAACCTGGAACAGACTTGTATGGTTACATGTCTGACATTACACTTTGAGATATAAAGCAGATTTCTTTCAAATACATTTCTGTCGGTGACGGAGAATTTATTCTCTTAGCTTAACACCCTTCTCTAAGACGTACGAGCTCAGAGGTTATGTAGTTGAAGGTTATCAACGATATATTCCCAATTTGGTAATGTGACATGCTGAGTGTTGCTGTGAAATGATCATTGTTTGATCATTTGTGATATGATCATTTGTTTGATCATTTATCTTTGTGATCATTACTTTGATCATTTGTTTGACCCAAAGCATAGCTTTTGTATAAAGCGTAGCTTTGTGGACGAGACTTCGTCAGAGCCTCACAACCCGGAAATGGTCGAAACAGGAATGTTGCGGCAAGGTTATGAGGGTCGCGCCCTTTAGGGTATGTCATTTCCTTCTGGAAAGGGGTGGTATCATGGTATGGAGCCCAGATACTTACTCATGTTGACACACCTTATTTTTATGTGTGATGTTGGTTATCGAGCGCTCGGATAAAGTTCCCAAAGGACCGGGGGATGGCATATTCGTGAGTTACCTAGTTACAGGGGTAACCCGGCCTTGTTTGGCAGAGAGCAGTTTGTCTCTCGGAGCGTCCATCCTGAGGCGTTTCCTACGTGGCATAGGAAGTTCCTTAGCCTGACCATTTGTTGGAAATCCAAAGAAACAATACGAACCTTTACGATTGCAATTGTAGAACCTGTCTCCTCAGGAGGCAGCTATAGCAGGCATAATATAATGGTACCTATGCTGGCTAAGATTAATATTGTATTTTCGAAATGATCTTGTACACTATGCACTAGTAATAATATCAAAAGAGTTTTCTTTTGCGTAGTAAGCATATTTGACTAACATAAGAAGCAATCTCCTCCAAGTCTGCGTTTGCATTGTGTGTGTGGTGGGAGGTCTTATGGTAGTTTCATTTTCCAAAAGCATTGCGGGTTTTAATGTTAAAACTCTTTTGTTGTTGTTTAAAGATAAACTGTTTTTATTGCTCACACCAGTCCCATGACTGATCCGGAGTTTATTGTTCCCTTCCTAAACTCTGGGTGCCCACCATTTTCCACATGGGCAGTCTAGAGTTGGGTTTTTCAGATATTCAGGTTGAGTAGATTATCTGGAGCTAGTCAGTCCTTGGACGACTGACCTTGCTTTCCGCTAGCTATGGATTGGAGCATTCTATTGGAGATATTCTATCTGCTGCTGGTGTTATCTATTTTCTTTCCGCTGCTATTTCTTGTATCATATCTCTGATGTATATTGATATTTGCTGTATCATTCTGTTGTATCATATTTTGTATCTGTCATTGTATCAATGATATATATATTGATATATTCTTTATTCCACTGTGTTGTTATACTTAATGGTGTTATAAGCTCCGGAGAACCAGATTCGGCGTTTGAATCTATGACATTTTGAGTACAAGTGAAGTACGGGTGCCGATTTTCGAAGGCTGAGTTTTTGGGTCTTTACATACATGCTTTGAATAATTTCCATGCCGATGTTTGTCTACATACATGTGTTAACTGGGTTTTAACCCATCAAAATTCGATAAGAATTGGAACGTTCAGACTACACCAGAATAACTCAAGAATCAACCAAAATAACCAAAAAAGGAAGAAGAGAAAGATCCAAGAGGAAAGATGCCAAAATAAGCTAAGGTAATGGATCGCTAGCGATCCATAAGGCTTGATCATGGACCCGCCAAACTTCTTGTATCATGATTCATTTTACCATTTGTAAGCACGCTTGCCATGTTTCACAGCATGCCAAACAATCTAGCTCGAGAAGTGAAGACTCATCTAATTCAAGTTGTTTGGCCAGAATTTGCTAACTTAAAATGGACCTACAGAACTCATACGAAGTCGAATTGACTTGAAATTTTAGGAGAACATTTAGAAAACATAGGAGAAGGCTCACATCAAAATGAAGTCATTTAGAGTTGATTTGATGGATCGCTAGTGACCTATCTAGAGTGGGCCTCACCACCTCAAATTTTTATGGTGGGTCCCTAAAACCCTCTAGAGTGTTCCTACAAAGTTTCGTTCGACTTCATTAAGATTTGAGCGAGATATGGATGATTCTTCTAGACCAGATGACCCATGAGGATGGATGATCAAACTAACTCTAAACGACTTGATATTTGGACAAGGCACTTAAATAGAAGATAGGAAGGCAAACAAACATAGATCACTCGAAAATATGCTAAGTGGATGGATGGCTAGCGATCCATCCCCTATGTGTAGCTAGCGATCCATTCCCTATGGATAGCTAGCGATCCATCAAGACAAATCAGATCGCCCTCAAACTTTCGGAGCTCCTTCGTAGCACACAGTAAAGGCTTCTAGTAGAAAAATATGATAAGTTGATGGATAGCTAGCGATCCATCCTCTATGAATAACTAGCAATCCATCTCCTATAGATAGTAAGCGATCCGTAGAAATGATTCAAATTAATTTGAGATTTTTGGTGGGACTTGGCATAACAACTGGACTCTTCTGCACCAATACTACTGGCCCAATACTCACTGAACTTCCCTATAAATACTCACATACCCGCAACTAGAGATGGACCTTGTCTAGATAGAGAGCTGTCATTACTCTACTGGAATTCCTTTAGTTCTTCAACTTTATTCTCCCTCACAGCAGTCATCAAGGGGGTTACTATGATTCTCCAGTCAACCCTTGAACTTGTGACTTATTCTTACTCATTAGAACTTATATCTAAGGACTAACTAGTTGATATCCAGAGAGATTCAACTGGTATAATCATAATAAAAATTGATTAAAGTGGACGTAGGCCAGAGTTAGCCGAACCACCATAAAAATTATGTGTCTCTTTTCTTCCTTCTGCTCTTTATTTGTTGTTTATTTGAGATTCGTGCTACTAATTATCTACACCAGTGCTTTCACACTTGATCCAGGGTGTTGATCCAATTTTTGGGTTAACATTTTGGTGCTTCTATTGAGAACCTAGATTGTGATTTAAAGAGTTGAAGTTTGAATATAAGATTTAGAGAAGATGAATAAGCCTAATACTAGATCTAGAGCTGTAGCATGTCAACCAGAGCCTTGGGGCAGCCAGCAGGTGTGCTTAAAATCTCATCAACACAACTATTTGATTAGAGAGGAGATGGAAAAGATGATCAAAGAGATGCAGGATGGAATCTTAGCTAGACAGCAGGAGATGATGTACGGCTTCTTCCATAGGATGGAGCAGCAAGGGATGGCTAGATCTGTAGGGAATAGGAATCAAACTTCAGGGGGCAACATTGGAATCAACATGGGAATCAATCCCAATGCCGGAGTTAATGTTAGAACATTACGAACTGGTGGTACTAAAGCTAATCCAAATACTAGGATGCAACTGATAGAAGAATATGTACCAGAATTCCGTGAAGGAACGTAGGTTTGAATGAAGCTAGAGTTATGAATTAGAACACATAGATGCGGTCGTAAGAGTGCATCCAGGGATATCCCCACAGAACAGGGGCAAAGTATTGCTTTAGGATGGAGACCTTCATTGGACGGTGAGAACCGAATTGCTGAATTGGTATGAAGGTTCATTAGAGGAAGACCCCTAGATCAGGGTTTGGAAGACGTGAGCAGGAATCCGTTTATTGCTAATATCCAGAATGTGAGAAATCCTCCAAATTCAAGCTTCTGACATTGGAAATGTACGATGGGAAGACTGATCCGAAAATTCATATGATGAGATACATCCAACAAATGGAGGTATTGGATGCTTCTAAGGAGGTAATAGGGTGGTGCTTCCATTATACTTAATGGATTTAACTGCAATGTGGTTTAGACAGTTAGAGAATGGGTCCATAAGCACATGGACCGACTTGGTGAGCAGGTTCTTGAGACAGTTCAAAGTTCATGTCTCACAACCAAGGAATGTACTAACGCTATCAAACGTAAAACAAAAGCCTGGAGAGTCCTTAAGAAGTTATTTAACAAGATTCAATGCGGTGGCAGCTGTGGTTGACAAGCCAGATCCATCATTTATCCTAATGGCAGCAGTATTTGGGGTCGCGAGTAAGACTGATTTCAAAGCTGCATTGAAAAGGGATCCACCAAGGGATCTTGCAGAGTTCTACTACGAAGCTGAGAGATATTTGCATCATGAAGACGCTGAAGTCGAAGATGAGGATATGGATGCTGAAATAAATGTCATGGAGAACAGGGGACCATCTAGTGGTGCAATTGGAAAAGACAAAGGAAAAAGGAAAATCGATGACAACTTCGGGGAGTCGAAACAACAAAGGAAGGAGCTGAGATTCTCTTCATACAGAGACTTGACTGAAACCCCAGAGAGGATTACTTGGATACTAGAGGGCAGAACCTCTACCGGAGGCCACCTAGGAGGGAGCCTACTAATCGAGAGAAAAGATCGGGAAAGTTTTGCATCTTCCATGAGCTGAATGGGCATGAAACGAACGAGTGCCGACACCGTCGTGATTTGATAGAAGAACTGGTTCGGAACAACCAGCTGCCACAGTATGTGAGGAATAATACAGTAGTAGAATTGCAAGAACAATCACCATCCGCAGCAAATGCATCAAGAAACGCCCAGGGATTTGAGCCAAGACAAATTATCCCATGATCGGGGTACATAGGAATCAGATCCGGCTTTATGCTTTGCTTTTTATGTTTAATTTTCTGCACTTTTCTTTTGGTACTTAGACAATAATAACCTCAGGCCGCTTATACGTGTATGGGATCCTGAACGGTCCCTAGGCACGCTCTGGGTCGGATGCCTAAGATGACTATTTTAGGACAATAATGATCTCGGACCGCTTACACGTGTACGGGACCCAGATTGGTCTTTAGGCATGCTCTGAGTCAGATCTCCGAGGTGAAAATTTAGGATTTCTGCTTGTTTTGATTCTTTCTTATTTGATTTCTGCTTGTTTGTTTTGATTTGAATATTTGAATTTTGAAAAATCCACATTGATTATGATGACTACTATTGATCGCCTTAGAGTCCCGCTACAGGACCGGAGTGTAGGGTGCAAGTTGCTAGAGTGCGAGCGGATTGACTTGTATAATATAGATCGCCTTAGAGTCCCGACCAGAGAGTTAAGATCAGAGTGCAAGAAGTAAGTCCCCTCACCAGAGAGTGAGCGAACGAGCTTACTTAATCCCCCTTAATTTAACAAACAAACGATCCGGAGAGATCATCCCCTGAACTTAAAACATTAAACGATCCCGAGAGATCGCACATTAAACTTAAACGATCAGGAGAGACTGAGCCTTAAAAACAAATATGATTTAATAAAAGGATTTGAATGCCTTATAAATAGAATAAAACTGATAAATCCTGGGTGAACACAAGATGATCCTGATATATGATGTGATTTTTGATATATAATGTGAATTTAATATATGGTATGATAACACTGAATGAGAAGAAAAATGATAATGATGTAAATCCCGAATGAACATGGGATAGTTAGAGATATGTGATGTAAATGGAGATATGTGATGTAATTGGAAATATGTGATGTAATTGGAAGCATGTGATTTAATTAGAGATATGTGATGTAATAACTCCAAATGAAATCAGAATGATTGTGATATATAGATTACACTTGGGTAGAGTCTAGAGTCTTAGGATGTAACTGGTTTGGAACGACTTGTGATTGGCAGGAGATTTCGAAGGAACTAGACGATTCACCAAGGCTAAAGCAACTAAAAAGCTCAATTATCGTAGACTGGAGACAGGAACTTGTTCTTAAGCAAAGCACACCTTTCATTCAAAAGGCATACTTTGAGGGAAAGTGTTAACTGGGGTTTTAACCCATCAAAATTCAATAAGAATTAGAACAATCAGACTATGCCAGAATAACTCAAGAATCAACCAAAAAGACCAGAAAAAGAAGAAGAGAAAAACACAAGGGGAAAGATGCCAAAATAAGCTAAGTTGATGGATCGTAAGCGATCCATAAGGCTTGCTTATGGACCCTCCGAACCTCTTGTATCATGATTCATTACCATTTATAAGCATGCTTGCCAAGTTTTATAGCATGCCAAACAATCTAGCTCGAGAAGTGAAGACTTATCTGATTCAAGCTGTTTGGCCAAAATTAGCTAACTTAAAATGGACCTACATAACTCATACGAAGTTGGATTGACTTGAAATTTTGGGATAACATTTAGAAAACATAGGAGAAGGCTCCCCAAAAAATGAAGTCATTTAGAGTTGATTTGATGGATCGTTAGTGACCCATCTAGAGTGGGCCCCACTACCTAAAATTTTTATGGTGGGTCCTAACACTCTCTAGAGTGTTCCTGCAAAGTTTCGTTCGATTTCGTTAAGATTTGAGCGAGATATGGATGATTCTTCTAGACCAGATGACCCATGAAAATGGATGATCAAACTGACTCCAAACGACTTGATATTTGGACAAGGCACTTAAATAGAAGATATGAAGACAACCAAACAAAGATTACTCAAAAATATGCTAAGTGGAGGGATAGCTAGCGATCCATCCCTTATGGGTAGCTAGCGATCCATCCTCTATGGATAGCTAGCGATCCATCAAGATAGGTCGGATCGCCCTCAAACTTTTCGAGCTCCTTCGTAGCACTAAGTACATGCTTCTGGTAGAAAAATATGCTAAGTTGATGGATAGCTAGCGATCCATCCTCTATGGATAGCTAGCTATCCATCCCCTATGGATAGCTAGTGATCCATAGAAATGACTCAGATTGATTTGAGATTTTTGGTGATGACTTGGCATAACAACTGGACTCTTCTGCACCTGGATTTCTGGCCTAATACTCATTGAACTTCTCTATAAATACTCACTTACCTGCAACTAGAGATGGATCTTGTCTGGATAGAGAGCTGCCATTACTCTACTGGAATTCCCTCACTTCTTCAACTTTCTTCTCCCTCGCAACAGTCATCAAGGGGGTTACTGTGATTCTCCAGTCAACCCTTGAACTTGTGACTTATTCCAACACATTGTAACTTAGATTTAAGGACTAACTAGTTGATATCTAGAGAGATTCAACTAGTATAATCATAATAAAGATTGATTAAAGTGGACGTATGCCAGAGTCAGCCGAACCACTATAAAAATTCTCTCTTTTCTTACTTTTGCTCTTTATTTGTTGTTTATCTGAGATTTATGCTGCTGATTATCTACACTGGTGCTTTCACACTTGATCTAGGGTGCTGATCCATTTTTTGGGTTAACAACATGCTTATAGCCGATCCCTCCCTTTTTTTCTTTTTTTCTTTTTTTTTAGCATTTGTAGGGATCGGTATATGTTTAGCCAATCCCTCCTCCTTCCTTTTATGTTTACAAGGATTGACATATTTCTAGTCGATCCCTCTCTCTCTCTTTCTTTTTTGTATGCATGATTATAGGGATCGGTAATTTCCTAGTCGATCCCTTCCTATTTTGTGTTGCCCTCGAAAACACTCGCCGAACCCTTGTCCCTGTATATATAAGCTAGCACTCCTTCCCCTCAACCTTCACTTATTCATTTCTTTCCTATTCACTTTCATCTTCCCATTTCCTTTAAGTCTAGTGTCGATCCCTCCCCTGCCTTAAAAGAAAACGTGACCCTTCCTCTCAAATTAAACATCGCCTTCATCTATAATCTCGTTTTCCTATTTTGCTTTAGATCACCATTTCGCCTTCCATTTGAATTGCAATCCTATACTCCTCTTTGCAAAGTTCATCTTTTATATATTTAGGTAGGTTTTCTCATTTTTAATTTTTAATTTTATGACAAGACGATGGATTCTACTCCATTGGCGACAATTTGGAATGCAAGCTGCTTGGAGAAGACGAGGAGTGGGATGTTGTAGGGTTCGGCTAAAAAAAGTTTGAAGGAAAGCATGAGGAAGTGGAAGCAGAGGGATCGGTCGCCTTTGATTTGCATGGAGGTGTTGGTATTTTCTGGCTTTCATGGAGGGATCGATAGTATGGTGAATGGAAAGGATCAGTACTGGAAGTTAGCATAGAGGGATCGGTAGTTTTGGCCAAGCAAAGGGATCGGCAAGGAACATGTGAGGAAAGGGATTGGTTGTTTTTTGCTCTGGGATAGAGATCGGTTATATAGGGATCTGCATACAAGTACTTGGTGAACTCTAGGCATTGAATTGAACTCGAAAACCAATCCATAATCACTTGTTTGACCAATTATAACCAATCCCATCTTAATGAACTTGAACATATGATGATGATGAAAAACAGGATTTGCATATTCACTATTGAACTTGAAATTGAGTGATCAAATCCTTGGGACTTTGAACATGAACTAAAACTTTAACATATGGACTTTAACTACAGATTTCACACTTTGTTGTGCCGATGATCGATCCTAAAGCTTACACAACCGATCAATCTATTCGCCAGTTGTGACGGTCAACGATGACGGTCGCTCGGTCAGAATCCAAAGTCTCGTCATTTAACATCGCTTTCTTATTTTAAGTTGCTTATCTTTGCAATACACGACACTGCACCACACTAACTTACACCTAGCACGGGGGGACAGGTGAACTTTTCTAATCTTAATTTTCTACTGAGTATAGTTGACATGGACTTAAAATGTTCAGAGTGACTAGATGCGATTTCTTTCGGACCTACTTCATAACATAGTAATCCCAAAGCGAAGTCGAGTTCCGTAACTATATATAGCAGTCTTTCCCCTTGTCATCAAACTGAACAGATGGAAGTTTCTAGCCTGTCGGTCGACCTTTTCTCTGACGTTCCTATCCTTCTGTTGGAAGATATAACTCCTGCCCAAGATGCTGTAGAAAGAGCTATATTTTTCGATAACCCAAATGATTTTCAATCCTCCAGAATTGATGAGGCTGCTCTTCGCAGGTTATGTTCTAGACATAGGATTCCCTTCGAAGACGTTCCGGTTCCTTCAGTGAATGATAGGGCTCATTCACCCTTGGAGGGATATACAACATGAAATAAGTTCATGTGCTTAACCGTATGTGTGCCGCCCTTTAATTCTTTTTCTAGGAGATGCTAAAATATCTTGGAATAGCTCCTACACAACTACACCCGAACAGCTATGCCATTCTCCATGGCACTTTCTTACTATTTATGAACGCCCTGTTCCGCTCGCCAACTCCTGAGGACATCAAGTTTATTTACAACTTTAAACGACGGGCAGGGAGTCTTTCCTACATTTTTCTTGAGCCTTCACCCAATTGTCAAGTCTTAACGGGTGCTTGGAACAAACTTAACCTCTTCAAACACGAATAGTTTTATGTCCGATGTCCGCTTGGTTTTGCAAGGCAATGGTTGGAAGGACTAAGTGTCATCTTCACTCTATTATCAAATTCTTTAACCCAGGTCATATCCTGAGTCAATTAATATTTTAAAATCAACAGGTGTCCATCCACGTCCAGAGGGCGATAGTTTTTCATGGATAATCTCTATAGTTCGTGCCGCTCCGGTCGAAGACAGGGACAATGACTTCTTGTAACCGACGAATGGTTATCTCTATTTGGGTGTTGGAGGAAGGTCGCAGCATTGAGCTTCCAGGAAGCGATGCGCTACTAGGATATGCTGCAAAACAAGAAAGTGATATCAATAACCCTGTTGTGCCCCTAGTCGAGGGGATTTGGGACGACGCCGAAGAGGGTGAAATTAGGGGTGCCGAGACCAATGAACTTGGCGATGCTGATGCAGGGCCAGGAAATGCACCTATGGTCGAACCGTCACCAGGTGCGCAACCTCATACGCCATCTAGGAGAAGAAATAAGCTTTCATATAAGCTCCGTAGGAGAAAAACTGCTAAGAAGCCTGAGTTTGTTGTCACCTCCGTCGATGAAGAGTCGTCTTCCCAACGTTTAGAAAGCTCGATGAAAGGATTTTCAAATCTCCAAATCCTTGACGACATCATAACTAATGACTTCCCCAATATTAGCATTGAAGGGCTTAATTTTCCCACCAAAAGTGGGTATCACATTCTTTCCACCGGCAAAGGAGAGAAAGCTCATATGAGCAAGGCTATAGCTATTGGTCCATCGGGGGGACACTAGGACACTCACAATCACGTGCACTTCACCACATGATCTCAATCTACCTTTTGTATAATGGTCACTTGTATGTTTTTGTTTGGTTTTTGTAGTTGCGATGTCTCAATCCTAAGCTTTTAATCGCTTAAGAGGCTCCTCGACGCAATAAGGATCCAAACGTGATTTAGAATCGGGTAAGTGTAGAGAGAGGGATGACGATCGAGAAAGAAGTCATCGTTTGGGAGAATCTTCATCTTTCAACCAAAAGTCCTAGTCTCGGTCGTCCTATCAGGAAGTTCAACCTAATCTTCCTATGTACAGTGGAGATCAGACCTCTTTCCATGGTCCCTATGTGTCATACCGCCTGAGAAGTATTCCAGTTCCTCCAGCTCCAAGCAGTCCTATGACCGCAGGTCGAGCAAACATCCAATCGTCGCTTCTAATCCATCTTTGCCGATTGCAGCTCCTGAAGCTTCCGCAGTAGAAAAATTGGTCGAACTTAAGGTCAATTTTCCAAATATTTGTTTTGACGGGCTTAAGTTCCTCCCCTCTATTCATACAATCCCTAGGAATGTTAAGGCAAGTTCTCTTGCATGCGTCAATGGAATTTTTGTTCAACATGAATCATTCCAGCTCTTAGCAGAGAAGATCTCTGAGCTGTCTATCGAGAGACAGCATGAAATCAATTGTCTCAAGCTAGAGTCATTCCATGATAAAGATATAATTAAACACCAAGACACTGAGATATCAAATTTGACGGTGAAGCTGACTGAGGCAGAAAAAAGTGCTAAGGAAACATCTAAGACAGTGAGTCGTCTAGAAGCTGCCCACGAAAAAGAACTTGATGCTACCCTCAACAGTAGTGGTGCGCTTTCCTTTGAAAAAAGAGAAAAATATTTTGGCCCGCCGCTTTGAGGAGCTTGAAGAACTTCTTAAGAAGGAGAGGGAAGAGAAAATTAAAGCTCAAAAGGAATTGCAAAGGTATGTCGAAGAGGCCGTTGAAGCTCGAACTTTGAAGATTAAGCTTAATGAACAACTTGCTCAAATTGAAGTCCTTAAAGAAGACGTGAGGGAGGCACGCCGCAATGAGATGAGAGAACCGATCGAGGCCCAGGTAGAGGATGCCATGGAAGCTGATCAAAATGAAATAAAGACATATTCAATCCCCTGATCATTGAATATAGTGCTAAAGCCCTTATCCACAGTGATCTGAGCTTTCTTGGTGAGGTTTATTTTGAGTTGCTTGCTGAGGCCTGGGAGTACATTGTCAAAATGAAAACGAGAACCCTCGGCGAAGCTGATTTAGACAAAGAAAAACTAGTATGGGGATTCTCTGTGGTGATGAACCTCTAGACCTTGCTGCTACCATACTTCGATGTTTTAACATTCTAGCATCCTCCGGCAAAGGGAAAAACATTGCCGAGTATTCGGAGTCCGATCCCTAAGGCCCTCTTCTTTTCAAGCAGCCGGAGCATCAGTCTCTCTCGGCTCGGGACAAGATCTAAGCTATGATTCGGACAAACCCAGTTATCAATCTAAGGTGCTAACCCTATTTTGGAAGGGGCACTCCGGCGACAACTGAGAGTCAGCCGGACGTAGGTATTCCACTCTATTCTCCACTTTTTGAGAGATTTCCTTCTTCTAGTCCAATAGTCATGGGTTTACCTTCTTGTTTCCACAAATCTATAGGTCTTCCGGGTCCTAGCCAAACTCCAAAAAGTGGTGCTATTATGGAGCAACAATCGACATCTACTGAGATTCTGGCGGCTACCGACGCTCCAGGACCCGACGCTCAAGTTATTGGAGCACTTGATGATGATAAAGCTGAAGACCCGTCGTTGCTTGATGGTCGGATGACATTATGATTACTGGCGCCACTAAACATACCGATCAGCTCAGCTTAAAAGAGCACATCGAGAGGGAGGAATTGTTGAAGAAAAACGCTAAGGCAAAACCTGCTGATGTGGACATTAACGACCCAAATCTCTTACTATTACAAGTCATCCCACCTAGCGAGTCGGTTCCCTAAGAACTCCCTCCATCCTCCGAAATCTCTCCTGCCAAGGGTGGCAAAGGATCAAGGAAAAGGACAGACAGAAGTTTGGGTGGTGGCACTACTAAGAGATCCAGAAAGGAGAAAGGGTAGAAGAAATTGTCATTACTCCGACTTAGTTTGTATACAGTTTGCATAGTCGTCTTTCTCTTTTGTTGGCCGTGATTTTGCGGGTGCCCCCATTTTTAAATAAGCTTGTATCACAATTTTTGAAGTTTACTATGCAAATAAAAGTTCTTTGTTTTCTGTCGAACTCTTATGTGAAATTTTATTTAAGTGGTCGAGTTATTACTTTCCATTCAATGTACTTGTAATTCGTTGCTCGTTGATTTGGATGATAATCAATTAATTCTATCCCAAGACCTCTATGTGGTCGTGGTATTGAGTCGTACCAAACACGGGGCTCAAGCCCTAATGTTATGCTGCCGACTTTAGCGGTTTGGATGATTATACTCCTGCCCCCAGTCTTGGGTTAGCGGAGTTAAATGGTGGATGGTCAATCTCCATCCTTTGTGAGTTTATACCCCTTATGTCGGTTTTAGGCCGAGAACCACGGAATAGTGAGTGGTCGAATCGCACTCATCTAGTTGTTTATACTCATATCCGCACTCTTGGGAGAAGAGTTAGTTAGTGGGTGGTCGACTCACACCTGGCTTGCATTTATACTCCAATCCATACTCTAGGGTCTTAGAGTTATTTCGAAAAATAGTCAGATCGTACTTTCCTTAATTGATTGATTTGCCCCAAGTCTAGAGTTTAACTTAGCAAGCGATCGGTCATATCACGATAACTTTTGATTCATATTTGTCCCATCATTTGATAGGATTAAGTTGGTCATTGGATGGTCGAATCACATCCATTCCTCGTTAAACATCTCGTCCATCGGGTTATGAGCGTGAATCGTCAAATGAATAATCGGACCATTTTCATTTCGTTTAGTTCATTCGTGAACTTATACAATCGGCTAGCTCCGAACTCTGGGAACCTGCTCATACATGTCAATACAAGTTAGTCCAGCATCGTAACTAATATGTACTGCTACAGCAAACACATACATGAAGGAAATTCAAAACTTTATTTGCCAAAGGAAAGAAATGACATGATTTTTCTTATTACATATCTTTGAAAATCAAATACTAAAGAAAATCCTAAAATTAAATACAACTGGATGAAAAAGAAATAAACTAAGTGAAATATCATCGTAGATGCTCGCTATTCCACACCCTTAGGAGTGTGATGCCATCAATAGTCGCTAAATTGAAAGTTCCCTCTCCAAGCCTCTGTTAAATGACATATGGTCCTTCCCAAGTAGGATTCATATATGACGGGGTAGGAAAAACCCGTCTTAAGACGAGATCACCGATTTCAAAGGTTTTAGGTTGGACTTTAGTGTTGTAGTATCGGGCGACTCAGTGTCGGTGCGCAGCTACCCTCAACTCAGCTTCTTCGAGCTTCTCCTCTATAAAGTCTAGAGATTCCAAGAGGAGATCTTTATTCATTCTGGAATCGTAGTAGGTCACACGATGAGAAGGAACTTCGAGCTCAACAGGAATAATAGCTTCGGAACCGTAAGCAAGGGCGAATGGAGTACGACCAGTCGCGGACTTCTACTTGGTCCGATAAGCCCATGGTGTTGTCGGGAGTTCATCCACCCACCTGCCTCTAGCCTTTTCCAAATGCTTCTTTAGAATGGATTTTATGATTTTGTTCACAGCTTCAACTTGTCCATTGGCCTGATGGTGAGCGACTGCCTCAAATCTCCTTCAATATGATGCCGACAGTAGAAGTCTTTGAATTCAGCACTGTCGAATTTAGTCCTATTATTTGTTACAATAGTTCGTGGAAGACCAAAACGACAGATGATGTTCCGAACGATGAAGTGGATTACTTTCTTGGTTGTGATCATGGTTAAAGGTTCCACTTCGGCCTATTTGGTGAAGTAATCAACTACGACAATAGCGTACTTCACACCACCTTTAGAGATCGGTAAGGAACCGATAATATCTATACCCCAATTGGCATACGACCATGGGCTGACCATTTGTGTAATTTCTGTCTACGGAGCTCTTGAAACTTTTGCATATATCGGGCACTTGTCGCATCGCCTTACATAATCAGCAGCATCTAGATTGACGGTCGGCCAATAATACCCATAATAGAGTATTTTCTTCGCTAGAGTTTGTCCCTTGGTGTGATCGCCAAATTCCCCTTTATGAACTTCCTTTAGGACTCGTTTTATTTTATCATAAGGGATACACCGGAGAAGGGGAATGAAAAAACCCTTTCTGTACATAACTCCATCCTGTATGATATTCGTGAAGCTTTACGAAGGACTTGTCGCCTTTCATTCGTTCATTCCGAAAGAATTCTCTATAGCAAATAGTCTTTAATCAGTGTCATCCTGACTCCTTCTCATGCTCCGTCTCCAGTACCCGGTCGATTTCCATTGGGCTTATGCTTGGAGCATTTAATACTTTGATTGGAACCAATCCCATCTGTTGTGAATCCTCGGTGCTAGCAAACTTTGCCAGTGAATCAACCTATTTTTTCTGATCATGAGGAATGTGCGCAACATAATAGTACTCAAAGTCAGCTAACAACTCTTGGACTTCGGTAAGTTACGGAGCAAGTCATTGTCCTTTAGCTTAGTAATCTCCCTGACTTGGTATACTACTAATTGTGAGTTGCAAAAGATCTCAAGAGACTTCATCCCCAGTTCTCTGGTGAGTTTAAGTCCACCAATCAGAGCCTCATACTTAGCTTCGTTGTTTTTTGCAAGGAAATCGAGCTTTAGAGCATAGCAAATTAACCGACCTTCGAGAGTTACAAGCATAATTCTAGCTCCAGAACACTGATTGTTGAATGCTCCATCTGTATATAACTTCCACCGTATGGTAGGGATTTCACAGCTCTCTAGGAAATCATCCAGAGCAGTAAATTTTGTAATAAAGTCCGCCAGTGCCTAACCCTGGATAGCCCTCCGAGGAAAATAAGTTATGTCAAATTGGATAAGTTCGATATTCCACTTGAGCAACCTTCCAGACGTCTCGGGTTGCTGCAGGACCTGTTGTAATGGCTGGTCGGTGTAAACATTTATAGGATGTTCCTAAAAGTAAGGGCGGAGCTTTCGTGAAGCAATCTACAAACAATGTGCCATTTACTCTACCTTCGGATAGTTCCTTTCAGCTTCTATGAATCGCTTGCTAACATAATAAACCAGTCTCTGGATTCGATTCTCTTCACGAAGCAACGAGGCACTTATAGCGTGTACCAACACGGCTAAGTAGATATACAAATCTTCATGATCTACCGACTTTGACAAGATGAGCGATCTCTCTAAGTGATTCACCAAAGCTTGGAAGACGTCTTTACAATCCTACGTCCATTCAAAATTCCTTTTTCCTCTCCTAATCAAGTCAAATAAGGAATGCATTTATCAGTAGCTTTGGAAATAAATCATCTTAGGGCGGAAACATTCCCATTTAGGCTCTGTACTTGTTTGATAGTCTTTGGTTCTTAGATGTTGTGAATAGCTTAGATCTTCTCGGGATTAGCCTCGATTCCGCGGGCATTAATGATGAACTTAGAACTTTCCCGATGCTACGCCAAAAGAACACTTCAAAGGGTTAATCTTCATTTTGTAGTATCGGAGAATGTCGAACATTTCTACCAGGTCTCTAATGTGGTCGCTAGATCGTCATGACTTTACGAGCATATCATCCACATATACCTCTATCGTTTTTCCAATCCGATCTTTAAACATTCTGTTGACTAGGCATTGGTAGGTCACTCCTTCATTCCTTAGTCCAAACCATATAGCAATATAATCCAACATCGGTAATGAAATTGATGTGCTCTTGATAGGGAATGTGCATTGAGATTTGGTTATATCTTGAGTACGCATCCATAAAAGATAGCAATTCATGTCCCGCGGTTGATCCTACTAGCTGGTCGATCCTAGAAAGGGAAAGCTATCTTTTGGGCATGCCTTGTTCAAGTCCGATTAATCAACGCATGTCCGCCATTTCCCATTCGCATTTCTCACAAGTACATGATTAGATACCCACTTAAGGTAGAGGGCGTCGTGAATAAACTCATTATCTTTGAGCCTATCCACCTGCTCTTTTTAAAAGCAGTAGATCTCTCCGGATCCACGCTACGCCTTTTTTTATTTCACCGAGACATGCCTTGGGTCGATATTCAATGCATGGCTCGCAATGGCAGGCGAGATCCCACACATGTCAGAGTGAGTCCAAGCGAACACGTCAAGGTCCGCTCGGAGAAATCCAGCAAGTTCTTTCATCATCAGGGGGCTGAGTTGTGATCCATTCTTTAGGACCCATGTCGGTTCATCGTGGCTGACCATGATGTCAATCGTCAGCTCAGCCAGTGCAACCTTGGTCTCTTTAGGCTCCTCCTCATCGTCTCTTAGATCTATGTCTATATAGAACCGACTGTGGCACCCGAGCCAACGCTCGGGCACTGGTTGTCAATCTATAGTGGCTTTGATGCAGACAGACTTGTCCACAACTTAACCTATCCATTTGTTGAGCATCCCTCAATTCAGCTACATAACAATCACTTTCGATCGCCTGATCACCATGAAAAACTCCAATACCATTATCTGTTGGGAACTTCAAAGTCAAACACTATGGGGCAAGAGCTGCCCAGAACTCAGCTAGGGCCGATCGGCCTAGAAAAGCATTGTATGGAGAGTCAACATCCAAGACAACAAATGGAAAAATCTGTACTCTCCTGCAGTCACCTTCTCCCAACTCCATGGGCAATTCAACATAACCAAATGCTTCAGTGGCAGCACCGTTAAATCCACGAATGCGGGCTTTAGGCGGT
Organism: Allium fistulosum; assembly: GCA_030737815.1. NCBI lineage: Eukaryota > Viridiplantae > Streptophyta > Magnoliopsida > Asparagales > Amaryllidaceae > Allium > Allium fistulosum. The sequence continues at coordinate 632,697,251 of CM060908.1, read as the reverse complement.
TTCAATTCCTTGGCTTCCATCCTCATCTGATCATAAGCTTTTTTTGAAAATTATATTTACAGAATTACCACAACCAACCAATATCCTTCTCACTAAAGTGGGGCCGATTATGGCCGAAATGGCCATTGGGTCGATTGTCGCAGCTTCCACCTTGCTTGCATCTCTTTTTCTAAACATAATGTCATCTGCCATTGTACGTTGCTATTTTGCTAGAGCTCCATCTTTCGTACTTGAACTACATTCAAAATTCACACGCTTAATCGTGCTAGCATAGCGCTCCATATCGTGCTAACTTTTATCAGTCGGATGCGGTCCCCTAACTATTGCATTGATTACCAATCTTCCGCCGGTCCATGCTGGCTCCTCAGCACTGTGCGGTGCTTGTCCTTGGTTGGGGTCGGATGTCCCCGACCCGCAATCCTACGGGGTTTTTACAAACTGCTGTAACTTTCTTTCTCAAATTAGATTTTCGATAATATCCTGGAGATGCCTGCATTTATTTGTGTTATGACCATAACATTTGTGAAACCAATAATATTTTCTAACCCATTTCTGCTTCTCCGTTGATTCTTTCGGAGGTGCCTTTCTGTACTGCATATTGCAGGTAGACAAATAGATATTCCCTAGTGATGTATTCAGTGGCGTGTAAGTATCGTACATCGGAATCCTAAGCTTTCCTCTTCCAGAATCCCTCTTTCGTTCTCAGCTCCTATCTTCGCCTTTCTTTTGTTGATTCGGTTTGTTCTGGACATTCACTTAAACTTTTCCAGAGCTATCATCAGACTACTTCACTGCAATAAAATTCTATACTCCCTCTCCACTTGGTCCCGCAACATTCTTCTTCCTAGAGCATCCGACTTCCTCCTTCCTCAAATACTGAGCCGCCTTTGCGTAAAAATGCTCCAACGTTGTGGGTGGCTTGCCAGCTAACCAATAGTCAAAATCGGACTCTGGATCAATCCCTCTTGTTACGGCCATCGATATTGCATAGTCATTCGGATTACTGATTTTTGTAACAGTTGTAAGTAATCTCTCCAAGTAATCTTTCAATGATTCTCTTGAAGCCTGGATCATGCTGGATAGTGACATTACATCTTTGGGGCGAGTTGCGTGCATACGGAACTACTCCACAAACCTTGTTGCCAAATCATCAAATATAGAGATCGACCATGGGGGTAACCTTATAAACCACATGGTTGCTATTCCAGAGAGAGTTATAGCAAAACATCTACAATTGGTTGCATCATCTGCTCGTGTGGAATTCATCAGCCATTCATATCTCATGATGTGCTGCCTAGGGTTGGTTATTCCCTCGTAGACAGGCATCCACAGCATGTTGAACCTCCTTGGATACTCTACATGTAGGACATTGTCAGTGAATGGGGTATGGCTTCTCGAGATTCCCTAGTCATCATTGGTGAAGCCTTGGCTTTCACTCACTAACTGTCTAAGCATAGCCGACAAGTCCGGCATTGGATAGTTGGTGTTAAGCGATGGTCATGTTCCACCTCATGTGAAAGGTCCAGTCGATGTCTACTGGCCGTTCCACACCTTCTTAGTTCACCATCCTCTCGATGTATACCACGTACATTCACTTCATCATCATTCTGAGGAGGCAATCGATCAACATTCAACTGAACTCCATCATCTAGATCAGCCGCAGTAGCTTCAACTTGGATCCTAGCATGTAGAGGTAAATTCCCTCCTCTGGAGGAGGGATCGGCACCGATCGGTCTGGGAAGACTAGGTAGGTCTGCCTGTTGATGCCCGGAAGTTTCTGCATGATATCCGTCTATTCTGTGATGCATGTGTTTGCGATACTCGTCCGATGAACTAGAACTCTCTGATGCTGAGTAAGGGGTAGGGTCCCTCCTAGCTTTCCCTCGCCGTTGCGGACTGAGTTAGTTTATTAGGTTGATACTAGCTTGAATCTGCTGATTTAATTGACAATGGCTATCCTTTAATGGGCAATGGCTATCCACTACCTCTCTCATCAGATTCTGAAATTCAGCTCTTGTAATGAAATCAGCTGGATTCCGGACTTCAACTGGGCCAGCATTCACATCCATTGGTTGACTGCTTGGGTGTCCTTACTAGATGCCAACATTCTCATTTCCTTCTGCTTTCTAAGAAGTAGACCTAGTATTCCTCACCATTGTTGATAGCTTTGCTTAGTTTTTGCAAATCTGAATAGAACAAGCAAACTTCGTGAAGATAACTGTGGATCTTCTTCAAGGGAATTATGCAATTTAGTAGTAGCAAAGAGATCCCAATAAGCTCAGAACCAATTCTCTCAGTGAAAGCGCCAAAATGTTTGCACCAAAAATTGGAACAAACACTTAATAGAAGTTTTAAAGAGAAATAGACGAAGAATATCAAATGAAAATAGAGGATAATAACAAAGAAATAACAGTAAATTGAAAGAATAACACGCACAATACAATTTACAGTGGTTTGGCATTGTTTGTCTACGTGCACTTTGAACAGATTGCTTAATTAATCACTTTATAAACCGAGTAAAATAGGAATCAGATGAAAATCTTTAGTTACAAAAGAATATAAAGCAACTAGCAGCGTAAAGGTCACTAAAATGAACAACCAAGCCTGTATTTATAGATGAAGATAGCCAAGTATCTCCTTGAAAATCCGGTAGAAGGACCTTTAGAACCAGATGGACCCATAAGAGGGATCGCATGACCCAATTCCCAAAGAAGAGGGATCGATATCGATCCCTACTTTGGTCGAATTTTGGGGTGTGATCCCTATGCAAGCTTCCTCATGCTAAAATATGCTTAGCCTCTAAATTTCACGCAATTGGATCAATAGAACTTGAGTTATTGCTTACTCTTTGCTCTAACATAGGTTGCTTGCTGATTCCTACTGATCCCTACGAAGGGAAGAGTATCGATCCCTCTAACTTCATCTGCTTGAGGTGCGATCCCTAGAGTAGGCTCCTTAGGGACCCTATATCCTGCTTACAAAATTTCATATGCATTGGACTTATGGATCTTGAGATATTAATTGCTTTCTATTGAAATGCTCTTACTCCCTGAAACATACCGATCCCTACAATGGAAGTCAATTTATGCCAATCCCTCCTATATGTTGAACCATATTTCGTACTTTGAACATTCTACCTTACATATCTATCAATTCCATTCAACCTCAACTTCGTGTTATCATCTATACTTGACATCTAGGCCCCACAACCGTCACCGTGGACTCTAGCAGTCGAATCTAACTTGTGCGATCAGTTCAATATAACTGGATCAAAATGCCAGATAACAGGAGAAGAGCAGGAAACAGAACTATGTGGGCTTGATCCCCCAAAAGGGATATGTTGCCAGTCTTTTTCTATGCAATAGCCATCGGATCACTTAGGTTAGGATGGAGTGTATATAAACCGGCACAGTCCAAACATAGTTGAAACATTTTTTTTCCATGTAATCATAACAGTCGTAGGTAGGAGCAGAGGATGGAGAAAAGGTCTAGAAATAGGTTATATGTACAAAATGCTTAATTTGGTATATCTCTTTTACATCATAGTTATATTATTATTAATTAATGATTGTAAATGTATTGGAAAAATTGAATGTTATGTTGTTTATAAAATCTGTATGATATTTAAATTGCAGAAATAACTGTATATGAAATGTTGTTTAATTCCACTACGAGGTTTCCCATTTTATCCATTATTTTAAATTTCAATTTTGTATAACCTAGGTCCACTACTTTAGTATAGGTATTTTGATGGCATTTATTACTAATATTATACATTAAAAATAGCGAGTCTTCTCAATCATCCTTTATTTGACCCGAAGGAACTTCTATCTTATAGACTCTACTTGAAACTCCACACATGACTTCCACCTTTTAAGACAAATTATAGACAATGGTGTATCTTGACTATACTATTTTTTCTCTTGTGATACAATGTTCTATAACCCGCATATACTATCTTCGAGACGAATGAATGAGTTGTATAAGATGTAAGTTTATTACTTGTGAATATAAGTTGAAAATGATTAGAGATTAGAGAAGTAAATTACATAATTAGAAAAAGTAGAGAATATATTAGTAATTTGATTTGGAGAAGTCAAGGCGTAACCATCCCAACCTCTATATCCATGTTATCCAATTGTATTACTATGTAATACTGTCGGGTAACATGGAGAATGTGGTGATATAGGGTACATATGTGAATATTCCCTTGGACTAACACTGGTACATTTCTTATATCATATAATACTTAACACAAATGTACACGGTCTAAGTACAAAGCAATAAAGACGTGTGCTACCAGGATGGAAAAATACATAATCATAGAATAATATCAAATTACACAGAGTTAGAACCAGTAGATAAAATATTGTACACACACACATATAATACATAGTCCAATGGGCTAGAAAATGATAGTCTCTAGCCTACTGTACAATACATCATCAGATACAACAAGTACGTCAATAAGGCTACAAAAATGTATAGGGACATCCTATAACTACTATTAGCCTCACCAAAATGCCAAAGAGAGTCCTGCTATCTACATGTTACATGTGCCTACAATGTCTCTAACTGATCACTATGTCTGAAACAAATTTAAGTGTGATACAATGATTATAATGCAATCCATGGAGATATATGTAAGTACTCTAATACTTGTAACATCAAACCATACTTCTACATTATAGGAAATATCATGCTAACAAGATAAGTATAGATAATACAGGGACCGACTATACTTTAGATACACAATCTTTAGCATAGTCATACTCATAATCAAAGGAATATAAATAGTATATGTCTATCTATCACATACACTGGAACCAGATGGGAGACTAACAGCACGCACTTGCTCCAGGAGACTCATACGTGTCTATCTAACATGGCCCTTACAGTCTTAGTTACCTTAACGACCCTCGTGACCCATATCCATTATTGTGCTCAACTACGCGAAGACTCAGTCACGACCCTATACATGCCCCCTAAATGGTAATAAACTGCTGGCCTAGGTGACACGAGGAGCAATATGATACCGCCACACAGCTCTATACACTGCAACACGCAGCAATAAGAATAAGGTGTCACAGATCAAGGGCACGACTACCGTGATCAGGCCGCTAGAATGGATACAAGAAAATTTGGTTTAACTTCCGTGCCATAAAGGAAGTCAGACGACAATAGACAAACAAATCGTACTTATAACCTATAGCTAACACACAAGACTATGTATATATACCGACACACAGTTCTATACATATACCGAAACATGGTTATAACCATCCTTACTCACCACAGTGAGTGCCATATCAATCCATACACACACAGATACATATCCCCGCATGAGTGGTGTTTACTAACAATGAAGAACCAAACAAATATCATTATGACGTCCTATACCATCACATGTTATTTAAATGTTTATTCAATGTTCGTAAACTCCACCCAATCCACACTAAGTATTCCTATGCAGAGAGTCCGACAAATAATCGGAAAAGCATTATCGAAAGTTCCATACTAAACGGTATCACTAAACTGTTTATTCGAATTTCTCACCACAAAGAATTGAAAATACATAAATAATAATAATCAAATTAATTTAATTATATTCGAAAACATAATAGTTTTACTATTTTTAAAGAATCATTATTAAATTTTTCGATGTTTTCGAAAGGTTTATTAAGAATGGTTTTGAAAGGTATGTTTTGGCCTTTCGGCCTAAGGCTTTACTTGTATCGAAAAGGGTGCTTTCAATGGATTCGAAAGGGGGTGCTTTCAAAGGTTTAAATGTTTTCATCAACAAAGTTTTATGTAAAGTATATATAACATGGCAAGGTGTTTTGAGTAAAGCATTGAAGTATAGTTTCCTTGTTTAAGAATGATTTAAAAGGATTAAATCATTTTGAAAGAAAAGGTTTTCAAGGAAAATTTATAGGTAGATGACCCTAAGTAAAATAACTCAGATATTAGAATACCAAATAGGACTGATATAGAGTCATACCCTATATAGTAGCTATTAGCCCCTAGGTAATTTAGTCCAAAATTCCATTGTGTAGGGCTCTGTCATAGGTAGGACTAAAATAATGTTACACACAGAATGGAATATATAAAGGGAGGATATGTTATTGGTGAGCCCACAAAACCATTAGGATCAGTTGACCCTGTGAGAATTAAGTTAGGGACAGACCGTCTAGAAGAGGAGTATCTAACAGAAGTTAGATTATTTGTTTATTTTGTTTGGTAGGCCCGAGTTAGCCAAAAGGTTAGTAGTTAGCCAAACAAAACTATAGTGTTCGGACAGATTGTCCATTTGTTACCTGATTTATACGCTTTCATGATATTGATATTATTGTTTTAACTAGTTTTGGTTGCAGGATTAAGATTTGCAAAAGATATGTTTTAAAAGGATATTAATGAGGGGAAACCCGTTCCACTAAGCGGTGTGGTCTCACTTAATATCAAATAACCGAGATGTATAGTATGATTCACACCAAGCTTTATGTCTGACTCGAAGTTTATATTTTTTCCCTTAAACTCTCGGGTGCTCAAAATTTATTTGAGTAGGCTGTGGGTTGAGGATTTTCAGGTTTTAGTAGGCAAACAAATAAAGCTTCCGAAGACGAACAGGAGGCTGATGCTAGGTTTATTTAGGAGTTGTTTTGTTTTTTATTTCCGCTATGTTGTATCAAGTCTGTTATGACTATTTAGTACTCTGGCCATCCAAGGAGGCATCTTCATATGTCTCTCTTGGCGTATTTTGTAATAATTATATTTGATATGAACCTGTGAAACGTTTGGGATTATGTAACTTGGATATGAAATGATGTTTTGAAATTTAGTCAGAAAAGTGTTTTAATCTGTGATGATTTTTTTTCATATTCAAGTGCTTTTGATATTATGGATACCATTAACATTACCATATTTGGTCACTAGAAGTTAATACTATGGATGACTGCAACATCTGTAGCGCTTAGATTTGGGCCTCCAAACGGGGATGTTACACTTTAGATCTTACAGAGTGAATTATAGGTCGAAAGCAGGTTCATGTCAAGATCTTAGTGTATTGGCAAGTTTGGAAGGTCATCTTGTGCTTGTGGATAGAATTACTGCAAGGCAAAATGAGGACCCATTGCTAGCCGAAAGAATTAGGCAATTAGAGATGGGTATAGATGTAGAGGATCTAAAAGTATTCGAGATAGACTCGAAAGGATGACTTAGGAAGAAATGAAAACTCCGCCTTCCGACTGTAGGAGATCTACGAAAGAAGTCTTAGAATAAAGTCATTGGTCTAAGTTTATGATTCATCCCAGGGACATGAAGATGTATCATAACATGAAGTAAGTATTCTTTTGAGAAGGGAAGAAAAGATATGTTGATGAATGTATGAAGAAGTGTACCACTTGCAAGCAAGTGAAAGCCAAGCATCAGAAGCTAAGTCGTTTACTTCAACCCTTAGATGTACCAACTTGGAAGTGCTGATTTGGAAGTGGGATAGGTGTTTATGGACTTATAGCTGGGTTTCCAAGGTCAAGAATGGGGAATAGTAACATTTGGGTAATAGGCGATATATTAACTAAGAGCGTCCATTTTATCACATGAAGTCGATAAGGACGAGCTATCTTACCGAAGTTATACATTAATATTTTGTAAGAGTGTATGAGATTTCAAGTAGTAACGTTAGTGATAGAGATCCATTGTTTACCAATTAATTCTGGAGAAGTTTGTAGAGTGCATTGGGCACCGAACTGAATCTTATTACAGCTTACCATCCATAGACAGATGGTCAATGGAAAAAGAGTTAACCGTGTATTAGAGGATTTGTTGAGGGCGTATGTTTTAGACTTTGCAAGGTCTTGGGAAAATTATTTGCATTTGATAGACTTTGCCTGCTATAATAGTTACTAGTAGATTATTGGGATGGCACCATTTAAGATGCTTTATGGTAGACCGTGTAAGTGATTTAATTGTTGGTTGGACACAGGAGGTAGACTCGTGTTAGGATCCGATTTGGTAACATAACTACTGAGAAGATAGAGCTGATTCACGCTAGAATGGAAGTTGTGCAGTCGAGGCAGAAGAGTTATGCCAAGAAGAGGATAAAGGAACTAGAGTTTGTAATATGCGATCATGTTTTTGTGAAAGTTTCACCAATGCAAGGTGTTATGTGCTTAGGGAAGGCAAGGAAATTAATACCAAGATATGTAAGACCGTTTCCAATGATAGAGAGGATTGGTAAACTCGCATATCGAGTCGAGTTACCAGCTAATTCGATAGGCGTGCATAATGTTTTTCACATATCACATTTGAGGAAATGTTTACATGACCCAAGTACAATATTGGGACCCAAAGAGATTGACGAATCGTTTGTAGAACCAGATTTGACATATGTTAGGTGACCAAAAGAGGGAGTAGGTAAAGATGTGAAGGAATTGAGTAACAAATCTATTAGATTTGTCCGCGTCCAGTGGAGTGACAATAAAGATGATTGTACATGAAAGGTAGAGGATAAGATTAGGAATATCTATCAAGAACTATTATTGACATCCATGTTTGTAGAAGTGTGTTTTGTTTGTCTAAAGTATGAAACTAGTAGCGGGAGTAGTATATCTTATATTTATGTGTGATTATGTATTAGTAGTTGCACTAACGTATTTTTGATTAATGATTTAATTAGTAGGTACTCGTGTATACTTATGTGATGATGACTTTACACTATCAAATTAGACATCATTAATAAGAATTAATAAATTCAAATTTAGAATAAAAAGGAATTTCTATTAAGGGAAATCTATTAGTGAGATTAGGAAAGAAAGGATTTTAGCCCAAGCTAAATACACTCATGTATATACCCTTAAGCATGTTCTCTCCAATCTCACTTCATTTTAAAACATAAATGAAATAGGGATCCAAAGAGAGTTCGACCACCATTATTAAGAGAAAGGAGAGGAATTCAAAACTAAAAGACTAAAGCTTTCATCTTTAAGAAGAAAAGGAGGTTTTCAATCATGTTCAACAAATCTAGGTGAGTAATTCTTTCTCTAATTACCTCCAAAGCCGTTTGGATTCAGATTTGATGTGTTTTGGTTGTTTTGAATATAGACACACAAGTTTTAATGATAATGAATTTTTATATCAATGTTTGGATATTTAAAAGAAGATGATTAGAGACATGTTCTAGGGTAAAACATGATTTAATCTTCTCCAAATGTTCCAAAATTTTAATATGACAGTTTTAACATTAAATTAAAAGTCGGTTTATGTATTCTTGATTTTTGGATGAGGAAATCATTTATTAAGAATTTTCCAAGAGGAAAATAGGCATTTTCGAGTGTAAATTAATAATTAAAAATATTAAATTTGAGTATTTTGATATGAAATTTTTACTAAAGGAAGATAATGTTGTTTTCAAATTTTTTAATTTTTTAGGGAAATTTCTCATATATTTCGAATTGTTATGAATTAATTAGTAAAGGAAAATATACCTTAATTAAGAAGAGCAATTAAAAAAAATTATTAATTAATGATAAAATAAGGGTTAAGATTTTCAGCTTTGATCATGGAAAACCATTACAAAATAAAAGTAACCAGTGAAGAAATGATAAGTGTACAGATTAGGTCAAAAGTTATTGCTTAATTAAGGAAAGAAATCAATTTTTCGTTATTTACGGATTTACAGTTGGTGACATACGATAGCTTGACATGCAATAGCTTGACCTTCAATATCTTTTGGTTGTAACATGTGAAATCTTTGTTTCATGACCTTAGATAGCTTTGAGTTGTGACACGCGATAGCTTAGAGTGTGACATGCGATAGCTTCTAGAGCTTGATCTTCGATTGCTTTGGATTATGACATGTGTAACTCCTAGAGCTTGACCTTCAATAAGTTTAGGTTGTGAAATGCAACAGCTCCTAGTGCTTGACCTTCGATAGTTTTGGGTGGTGACATGCGATAACCTTCGATAGCTTTGGGTTGTGACAAGCGATAGCTTCTAGAGCTTGATCTTTGTTAGCTTTGGATTATGAAATGCGATAGCTTCTAGAGCTTGACCATCGATAGCTTTGGGTTGTGACATGCATAACACCTCAGACTTGATCTACAATAGCTCTATATTATGGAAGGCGATAGCTTTTAAACATGGTCTATGATAGCTATGCAACATGATTTATGATAGCCTTGGAATTATACATGCGATGGCCAGTGATGCTAGTTTTCTTAAGTAAAACTAGAGAATACTTAGTAGCATATTGGAAGTCAGTTTCCAAAATGTTGACTGAGAATTTTATAGAGTTGAACTTGAGATAAAGAATAATAATTTTAATATAGGAACTTATTTAGGGCTGAAGAATGAAATAAGCTTAGGGAAGCTAAGAAATGATAATTGCATCATTTAAATGAAAGATAAAATGTTTTATCTAAAGAATGTGTAGGGTGCACAACTAATGGATGAAAGAAGTGGATTGAACCCAAGATTGTGGAATATACCCACTCATGGAGTTGTTGTGCGATGATCGCCCGACGCCTACAATGCAGAACGGTATCTCACAGCGCATCAGACAATCAGACAAGGAAGAAAGGAAATAGAAAGAGGAGAATAGAAGAGAAGAGAAGAGAAAGAAATAAAACATTAGACAATCACAAAACATTTCGTATATCTCACAGTGCATCAGATAAAATATAATAGTCATCACATATATAGAACAGACGAGACAGTAATAACTACATGAACCAAATAATCAGAATACACAAGCTGGTATAGTTACACAAAACAGCAATAGAGTTTATACAACTGATAAATAAACTCAACCGATATACTGTCTCTAATAATAGTAAGCTAAGACTGTCAAGGCTCCACAGTGTCACATAGCGCAACAAACAATAATAAGTCCAAAATGTAAGTATGAGAAAGCATCACCTCCTGCTAGTCCATTTGCACAGCTCTAAGTGTTGTCTACACCTACTATCTAGTCTACTCATTTAAGAGCACCCAAGATAATAAGAAGCAAATCATAAAACCTCGAGTTAGACAACAGTCTGGTGTGAGCGATAAATAGTCTAAAGATACTATAAAAGTCGATATAGTATATAGAAAGAGGGTATACGAATCATACCTAACATGTCCCTACAACCAAAGAGTTAGCACATAACATCAATAATATGCTACTCTGTAAATGTCATAAAGGGTAATCCATACTCAGTAAACTGTCGGAGTACTTAGGTATCTCCATCCACAATACCTACTCCATACTAAGTAAATAGTTGGGGTCTCTAGGTATCCCTATGCACAATACCTACCTTGTGTGACGTCGTTAAAGTGACAGGTGGCAAGTGAAGCAACCATTACAAACATAGCATCCATCAAACAATACTAACTATCACCCAGTGTGCCATGGATTTATAATAACTCATATGACCTTTCTACTGCCAGGGATTAATAGGTAAATCTCGATTTTCAGTTGTACTCTCTTTAGCCTAAAGCGGGTACTAAACCCAATCAATCGATTTAGGGTACACGGATCCAATCAGCCGATCCGAGGTACCAAATCAACATACCCATGTGCGTCCCTACAGTACCCCTACTCTGAATACAATGGAACACTCTGAGTATCAACGATCCCTTAGCACATGTATCCAAGCTCTACACTGCTTCTCCCATTTCATGATAGAACCATTCTATATTCTATCCACGGATCACCCCCAAGAACCTGCCCATGTGGAAAACCATCATGGCTCCAATCGACATCATGCCTCCAACCTCGGAACCTAACTTTATGCACCAATGTGCTACCATCCAAAGTCCAAAAAGTGTTAACCTAGGAGCCTTACTCCATGCACCAACAAGCTTCCATCCGAAGTCCATAAAGTGTCAACCTAGGAACCTCACTCCATGCACCAATGAGCTACCATCTGAAGTCCTGAAAACTACCATGTCGAAATTTTACGTCGTCGCGATTATCAAAATCACTCATCGTAGAACAATACCATCAAGACATAGAGTCAGACGCATGAACTAACCATTATATCGCACTCCTCGAAGCCTCCTCACCGTCCATGTCAAAGATCGACCAAATCGACCGTCATTAATGGTGATGGGTACCGACCACTATGCAGTAGTCAATACTAACCACCCTGGTCTTGTACTTAGCCAAAAATGGATTGGTACAAATCAAATGTAAATGCCCAGCATCCATCCTGAAGTCAAAAGCCCATCCAAATCCATTGTCCCCAATCCTTAGATCTGTCAACATGTATTCCAATTCTCTCCTACAACTTATCCCGTTCATTTGGATTTTTCGATCAATAGGACAAAACCCTAGCGCGTGGAATATTCCCTAATGCTGGATCGCCAATAAATCGGCGTTTTCAACCAAAACCACCAAAACTAACGTACATGCATACAACAAGCATATAAATGTCAGCCTCCATATGTCTATAATAACATAATACAATACATTTAAGCAAAAAATAGGAATAAATGTCAAAATAGCCTAAATATATCAATATCGTCAAAATAGTGCATCAATGGGGAAAAATATGATATTTAATTCAAAAACCACTTTAAAACACATTTAATTCTTTTTATAAAATAATATATAGGTTTACATATTCTAAAAATCGTATTTTAAAGTTAGAAAACAATTTAGAATGTCGTTTTAATACTATACTAACAATCATAGTATGGTGATAGACTATATTACTTACCTCTACCAAATCTGTCCAAACTAATGCCATGTCGTAGAGCTCTCCATCACGACTGCAACATAAGAAACGACGTTAAAAACGACCTTATATGCATAAGATATAAGGAATGTTGAAATTGATCTATATATTAATCAAATAATAGTTAATTAAAAATGTTAATCACTTGATCACCTTAACAAGCTTTCTTCCCCTAAATTCTAACATTGCCTGTACATGCACATTCCATGTCCAAGCCGTGCATCTTCCACCATGATACGGAGCTTCGCTCCATCGAATCAAATGCCGTCTGCGCTATCGTTCTTCTCACCGAATGCTTGACTCACCAGCATCAAAATCCCTAAGCTCGACGGTCTCTGCCAAAATGCGTCATCCAAGCACGCTCAACCCGAATGCCAGGTCGTGAATCACCTAAGAGGATCAGACCACAAATCAAGGGTATGGGGTGGAATGCATCATTCAAGGAAGTCCCCCGGTAGCCTTCGTTTCGCATAATTCACCCTCCTCCTCCGGCCAAACCTAACCTTAGTTGCACCATTACTAATGGCCATCCGCTTAAGTGCCATCGCACACTTCAAAGTTGGATGTGCTCGAAGATCTCTTTGATACGGACTCAACGGAATTGGTTTCGTATTTTTTCGTGGAGCGGATCAATGGATTTTTTATTTTGAAGTGAGAATAAAGGAGGTAGCCATGTTTTTCTAATCACGACAATGGAACCGTAATGATCCAATGAGAGAGGAGGGTTTGGGTTTACTTATATTAATAAAATATTCAGTTTATTTAAATTCTCAAATAAACCAGTCGTACTTTTCGAGTTTGCACGATCAAACGATGAATTTAACTGCCATGAAACTCGTCTATGTGCATCACCACATTTTCCGGTGTTGATGGTATAGATCTCATCGCTATCCGAGACAGCTCTCATGGATGATAATTCGATGCTTTTTAAGATCGTTTTGGCCATCGAATCATTCGATCTCGAAATATAACGATCCTTATACTCATTTTAATTCACAACATTGATCAACTCAACGGAAGTAGTCTCGAGTCCTAATTTGATCGTATGCGAAAAATAATATTTTTAGGACCGTCAATTAATTAAAGATTCAATACTTAAATCAAATATTTAAATATATTTTCGTTAAAAATATGGGTCATTACATTCTGCCCACCTTAAAAGGATTTTATCATCGGAATCCCAAGGACGAAGCAACACAAGCCAACATCTCACATAAGCAATGACACAAGAAAAATCATCACTTATCAAATCTTGACAACTATCATGGAAAGCGATCACAACAAAGGGAATAGACTCGGAATCAGTTAGAGCAATCATCCTCATCCCTAGATACAATCACTATCCAATCCCAAATAAATGTGGCTAGACCAAACGCCTCAATTATCCACTTATTTCCAAAGAAACGGACAAAGGAAACAAAAGCACTAACTCACTAATTGAAAGGCAAGTCAACTAAATATCATATATTACTGACTCTGTCAACTATCCACAATTTCTAATATCATATACACTGACTTTTCACTCAATTTTGACTTATGTCACAAAAAAATTTGGCAACACCTCCTTTACGTGGCTAGGTCTAGGAAAAATCCCAATACAACATAGAAATTTATACATCTCATATCCGAGGCATCTCATTTCCAAGGACAACCAAACATATATCATCAAATCTACACTACAGATGTTAAATACCTCTTTTGTAGCAAGAGCGTAACATTTAGATGCAAATATAAGTGGGCAAGCATCCAAATAACTAACACTTGCTTCCATATACCTGATCAAATACTCAACAAAGAGAATTAAGCACAGTAGTAACATCATTGTGTAAATAAGCATACTAAATCGTATATATGGCAATCGTCTCAAATAAATGTGTTATATCAAACAATAACTCTCCTGTATGCCTAACAATCATATAGACATAAGCAATCATATCAAGTGCCAACAATCAAACATCAACAAGCACCTATAAGATGAAACATCAAAAGTAACATCCACGCCTATCACAACATGCAAGATACTAAACCATCTAGTATAAAACATCGAATATGATATCCAATATGAAAGCTGGCAAAAAATAGAAATCTCCCTTAATGAAGAACTCTGGACAAGCGGTCCTCATGCTCGCATCGGTCTTTCATATGCAATCTCTTTCGCTTTCACTCAACTAAACCTTTACTACTCCACCACCTTCCTCCTAACCTATGTTCGTATCACGTCTATCGGTACGAATAAGCCTACGAGGTCTCAAAGTTCCCGGTCTAGCCTTGACAGCATCTAGTCAATTTGGTGTCAAGTTTCCCATGTCAAGTTTCCCAACACCACTTGTAAGTTCTCCCAAAACCCACTAGTGAACAATGGGTTTAGTCCACATACAATCTCTTGGTACACAATGGAATCACACCATCCATTCCACTTATAACTCAAAAAATTCGAATGTTGTTCTACTAGACCTAAGGAACACAAATCTAGCATTCTTCATTAATTAACCAACTATGACTTGAATG